>OY283144.1:25117231-27853273 GCA_958299785.1 Medicago lupulina | reverse complement strand
AGAAGAGCTTTGTATGATAGGTGTGAAACACATTTCCTTTTCCACAGTTTCTGTTCATAAATATTATGTTTCAATTAAATTACAGTTCTTGCTTGTTGGTTATTGCGATGAACTGATGTTTTTCCTTTACTTTGATTTCATTTCAATTCTGCTACTAGGAATTTGGCTCAAAATTCTTCACTTTGAAGCATTTTCCTGTCTTTGCAGTTTAATCTTTTGATGCTATAATTGAAATTTTTAATTGATGGTACAAACAGAGTTCTAAAAGGAAATAAAGCTACAGCTGGTGATAATGGCAGTGTTCATGTTGATGAGGAGGAAAGGCATCGATTGCATGGGTCAGCTAAGAATAAGCCTTTACCACTTATATCCGGAACAGCTTATTGTATTTCATCTTGCAGCATGATAATGCTGAACAAAATTGTTTTATCAAGTTATAATTTCAATGCAGGAATATCATTGATGTTTTATCAAGTAAGTTTCTGTTGCTATTTTTGCTTTATGAGAATGATAAATGATGGTTAAAGATATCAATCAGACCGTATGTGATGTTTATTCGTCCACTTACTTTGCAGAACTTTATCAGTACTCTGGTTGTTGTTCTATTGGCTCTATGTGGCAGAGTTTCAGTTGAAAAGCTCAACTGGAGGCTTGTTCGAGTCTGGTTGCCAGTAAATGTGATATTTATTGCGATGCTTGTCTCAGGCATGTATAGGTATAGAATGAACTTTATGTTTGGTATATTTTTATTTAAGTCCTCTGTGATGTTGAACTGATACCCTATTTTGAGAGGATGTACATTAAAATTTTGATCCAGCTCAATTCTGTAGCAAACAAACAATACAACTTGTGCTGTTCCAATATATACACTTAATATCTTCTGGTGCATTTATTTCAGTTTGAAATACATAAACATTGCAATGGTGACAATTCTCAAGAATGTGACCAATATCTTAACAGCAATTGGAGAATTATATTTATTCCGTAAACGTCAGAGTTCCAAAGTTTGGACTGCAATGTTTGTGATGGTAAGTGACATTTTTGTGTTATACTCATTGATTTGCTTTTAATTGCAATGTGATGGAAATAATCTGATATCTCTATATTTATATCTTGGATGGCAACATCATCATGTCTTACGGAAATCTCATGTGTTTGAACTTTGAACTTTGAATAATGAAGTAGCACAATTCTCAAGTAGTTGGGAAAATCTTGGTTAGTATTGGATGTTCAATTTCCATTTTACTGTTTGAATCAAGACTAAACATGCTGGGAAATTTCAATGCAACAATATCTATGAGTGGTTAACTTCGAGAAAATCAACACTTTATTTGTGAATCCTTGGTGATGCCATGTTTGTGAAACCTTTCTTTCATCTGACATTCATGGTTCTGCATAGTTGGAAATGAAATTTGTTTGTTGTCTCAGCATCTAAAAAAAATGCTGTTACTAATTTCATCTGTTCAACTTTTATGTTTCATCTCTTGAAGAAACTTAAATGATCTAATTTAGGAAAAAAAACATCATGTGGTTCTTTAAGTTGTTTAATTGTACCAGATTAGTCCATTAGGGTTTTTTCTTGTCCTAGATTCTTATATAGGTCCTTTAAGACTCAAAATAAACACGGTGTTGATCTTTTTTGAGATTCTGATTATTCCGTTAAAGAAATGCCTATGTGGCCATTTTGATACATGTATTTGAATGTTCCCCTCTTGTATGTACTTTATACAGATTATCTCTGCTGTCAGTGGAGGTATTACAGATCTCTCCTTTGATGCAGTCGGTTATGCCTGGCAGATTATGAATTGTGTTCTCACTGCAAGTTATTCGGTATGCATGTTTAGTCCTTGTTTTCTTTCCATATCTGTAAGAGCCTTCTCAATTTGTTACTGGGATTGATAATTGTGAAAAAATATCAATGATATCCAAGTTAACCTGATAGAGATCAGAATTATAGAGATGAGACTTTTGCAATTAACTTGCGATTTTTATTGATTTAGGAAAGGAAATACAATCTGTAATGTATCAGAGCAGTTTGCTCTCTCAGAAGATAACTTCTTCTGGCCAAATAACTTCCTAATAACTTCCAACTTCATAAAAATAAAACAACAAACAACAAACTTAAATACAATCCACAACCACCGCCAATAACTAACTATTTGAAATTCAAACTACACACTAATATTATATTACTTATTTATTTTTATTTTTTGTTTCTCCTTTGATAAACCCTCCAAATGACGGGTTTACCCTTCTCTTTAGTCTGTGCGCTATCATTGCCGCCGCCAAGAGAAACAGCCTTGTCCTCAAGGCTGAAGGAAGGAAATTGAGCAGAGATGAAGTCTTGATCTTCCCAGGTAGCTTCCTCGATAGGCTTGTTCTTCCAATGGATAAGCACTTGAGAAATAGATATGCCATGTCGGACCACTGTTCTTTGTTCTAAAGCTGTTTCTGGTTCCCACACCGAATCTTCACTAACCTCCAAACTAGCAGGGAGAGTTGAATTAACCACAACATCACCAACAGCTTTCTTAAGTAAGGAAACATGAAAAACAGGATGGATTCGAGATGTAGGAGGTAACTCCAACCTGTAAGCAACAGCCCCAACCCGTGCAATGATCTTAAACGGACCAAAATACCTCGGAGACAACTTGGGACAGATTCTAACTGCAACAGATTGTTGCACATGAGGTCTCAGCTTCAAGAAAACCACATCGCCAACGTTAAAAGAACGTTCTTTACGATGTCTATCTGCCTGTGTCTTCATCCGATCACTAGCACGTGATAGATGATGCTTCAGTTGGCGCAAGCATTCATCACGATCAGCCAAGTCTCGTTGAACAGCTTCCACTTTAACTTCACCTGGTAAATAATTAGTAATAACCGGAGGGGAACGACCATACACCACTTCAAATGGAGTTGTACCTGTAGAAGCATGAAAAGTAGTATTGTACCAATATTCCGCCCAAGGAAGCCACGTTGCCCAAGTCTTTGGTTGGTCAGCAATAAAACAGCGAAGGAAAGTCTCTAAGCAACGGTTAACTACTTCTGTTTGACCATCAGTTTGAGGATGGTATGCAGTGCTTAGCTTCAAATATGTACCTTGTTGTTTAAAGAGTTCCTGCCAGAAATTACTAACAAAAATGGGATCTCTGTCACTCACAATAGATTCCGGAATTCCATGAAGTCGGACCACTTCTTTGGTGAAAGTTTCAGCCAAAGATCTTGCAGAATAGGGACGCTTAAGAAGTATGAAATGGCCATATTTTGACAGTCTGTCTACCACTACAAAAATAGCTTCGAACCCTTTCGATTTTGGAAGGCCAGTAATGAAGTCCATGGAAATATCTGCCCAAATTTGATTAGGTATTGGAAGTGGTTGAAGCAGACCACCGGGTGTTGAAGTTGTATACTTGTTGCATTGACAGACATTACAGTTTTGCACAAAGGTTTGGATATCCTTTTTCATACCCTTCCAATACAAATTAGCAGCCAGACGACGATAAGTGCGATAAAACCCGGAATGTCCACCTTGAGGAGTGCTGTGAAATTCCTTGAGAATGAGAGGAACGAATGTAGATGAAGCGGACATAACTAATCTGTCCTGATACAAAAGAACCCCATTTTGAAGCACAAACCCAGATTTTGTTGTGTCTCCCTTTTTTAGGGCCGAAATGATTGCTTGTAATGTTGGATCCTGCTGCACTTCTTCATGGACAGTTTTAAAATCGAGCCATTCAGGACGGAAAATCATAGAATTAAGTGCTAACTTGTCATCTGAATCGGTAAGAGTACCCATGGAATTGTTTGGGGAAACATCAAACTGACGGGACAACGCATCAGCACCCTTGTTCTCAAGACCAGGTTTGTAAACTACATCAAATTGATACCCTAAAAGCTTCGCCACCCAATGCTGCTGATCCATTGTGGTTATACGCTGTTGTATTAATTGCTTCAGACTCTTTTGATCTGTGCGCACTGTGAATTTGTTCCCTATTAGATATGGACGCCAATGTTGGATTGCGAGAACCACAACCATTAATTCTTTTTCATATGCAGACTTGTTTAAATTACGATCACTGAGTCCCTTGCTGAAAAACGCAATAGGCTTCTTATCTTGTATTAAAATCGCACCCAATCCATTACCGGACGCATCACTCTCAATGACAAATTCTTTGGTGAAGTCGGGCAATGTTAATACTGGGGCTGAAGTGACCTTGTGCTTAAGTTCCTCGAAAGCTGCTTGTTCCTTGACTTCCCACTTAAAACCTTCTATCTTAGTCAAATCGGTCAACGGTCTTGCAATCTTACCATAGTCACGGATGAACTTTCTGTAGTACCCAGTCAGACTAAGAAATCCTCTGACACCCTTGACATTCTTTGGCACCGCCCATTCTAACACACTGCTGATTTTGGATGGATCCACAGAGACCCCTTCATGAGAAATCACGTGACCCAAATACTCAACCGACAATCTCCGCAACATAGGTTTGAAAATTTTATTCATTAATGCTTGAAAGGTGGATGGAGCATTCGTTAAACCAAAAGGCATCACCAAGAATTCATAATGCCCCTCGTGAGTTCGAAAAGTTGTTTTATGAATGTCTTCTGCTCGCATTCTTACTTGGTGGTAACCGGACTTCAGATCAATTTTGGAAAAATATTGCGCCCCATGTAACTCATCCAATAACTCGTCAATGACTGGAATAGGGAATTTATCCGGAATGGTTACCTTATTCAAAGCACGATAATCTACACACATCCTCCAAGAGTCGTCCTTTTTCTTGACGAGTATAACCGGACTTGAAAAAGCACTCTGGCTAGGTCTGATCACACCGGACAGCAACAATTCTTTCACTTGTTTCTCGATTTCTGTTTTGTGGTGATGAGGGTAGCGATAAGGTCGAACATTAACTGGGCCCTGACCATTCAGCAAGTGTATAGCATGCTCTTGTTGTCGTGCAGGGGCAATCCTTGTGGTTCCTTGAAAATATTATCAAAATTGTCCAGCACTGACTTCATTTCCGACTGCTGATCTGGTGTCACCATTCCCGGTAACCTGTTTCTGGTCAATTATGTATGGACGGTCCTACAATCCATTTTTTTAAAGGACTGTTGGAGGAGAATGAAACACTGACATGGGAAGATTTGAAAGATGCACTCCTTGAAAGGTATGGTGGTGTTAGTGATGGGAATGTATTTGAACAACTTTCTGCACTTCAACAGGAAGGAACGATCGAAGAATACATTGAAGATTTTGAGAGGTTAGTAGCGCAACTGCCCAAATTACCCAATGACCAATATTTGGGTTATTTCGTTCATGGTTTGAATGACAAAATCAGAGGAAAAGTTCGTAGCATGATCGCTATGGGGCCCATGTCAAGAGCAAAGTTAATGAACGTGGCTAGAGCAGTAGAACGTGAATTGGAGGAAGGACGAAGAGACTGGACATCGCGAAGGTCACATGGTTCACTATCTAGATCCGTTTTTGGTAACAAGATTGTCACACATAATGAAGGTAGAAATGGCGATTGGGTTATGGTTCGTAATAACAAAGACAATCGTGATCGTTTTCCTAGAGGAAACAATGGACGAAAATCTACAGGTGGTGCACGTGGAATGTTTAGTGTGGGACAAAACAAAACACACACTGCCAACACTGGAAATTGGCGTGACAAGAATGTGAGGAATCTGTCTTCACAGGAGATTGCTGATCGTCGCCAAAAAGGACTCTGTTTTAAATGTGGAGGGCCGTATCATCCTCGTCATCAATGTCCAGATAAAAATTTGCGTGTTATGGTTCTTGAGGATGATTCTGAAGATGAAAATGAAGTAAGATTGTTGAATGATGAAGATGTGGACACAGGTGCAGAAGAGTTGCAATTGAATGTGTTGACTTTTGAGAATGTGTTGACTTTTGATAGACAAACCGAGTATTATCAAGATAGGCTTCAATGCCTCAGATTGCAAGGGAACGTGGGGGAGATACCGGTGCTGATGTTGGTTGATAGTGGAGCAAACAAAAATTTCATGTCAAGGCGTCTAGCTTTGGCTTTGGGTTTGCGAATTACCCAGACTCCTGCTAGACGTATCAGATTGGGTGACGGACATGTAGCTTCGACTTTTGGAGAGTGCCATGGTGTTATCATTTCTGTTCAAGGGGTTGAATGGGAGATAGATGTTATACTTTTTGATTTGGGTGGTTATGATCTAGTATTGGGGATGGCATGGCTGACACAAATTGGATGTACATGCATCGATTGGGTTGAGAAAAAAATGCGTTTCGACTACCAAGGAGAGTGGATAGAGATCCGAGGAATTCGTACTAGAGAGTGCACTCCATTACAACACTATGTTGATGAAAATCATTTTGGTCAGTTGCATTGTGATGCCCAACCGGGAATGGTGACACCAGATCAGCAGTCGGAAATGAAGTCAGTGCTGGACAATTTTGATAATATTTTCAAGGAACCACAAGGATTGCCCCCTGCACGACAACAAGAGCATGCTATACACTTGCTGAATGGTCAGGGCCCAGTTAATGTTCAACCTTATCGCTACCCTCATCACCACAAAACAGAAATCGAGAAACAAGTGAAAGAATTGTTGCTGTCCGGTGTGATCAGACCTAGCCAGAGTGCTTTTTCAAGTCCGGTTATACTCGTCAAGAAAAAGGACGACTCTTGGAGGATGTGTGTAGATTATCGTGCTTTGAATAAGGTAACCATTCCGGATAAATTCCCTATTCCAGTCATTGATGAGTTATTGGATGAGTTACATGGGGCGCAATATTTTTCCAAAATTAATCTGAAGTCCGGTTACCACCAAGTAAGAATGCGAGCAGAAGACATTCATAAAACAGCTTTTCGAACTCACGAGGGGCATTATGAATTCTTGGTGATGCCTTTTGGTTTAACGAATGCTCCATCCACCTTTCAAGCATTAATGAATAAAATTTTCAAACCTATGTTGCGGAGGTATGTTTTAGTATTTTTTGACGACATTTTGGTGTATAGCAAGACTTGGCAAGACCATATTCGACATTTGAATTCTGTTTTAAGTGTGCTTGCTGAACAACAATTGGTTGCCAATAAAAAGAAATGTTCATTTGGCAGATTGTCGGTTGAGTATTTGGGTCACGTGATTTCTCATGAAGGGGTCTCTATGGATCCATCCAAAATCAGCAGTGTGTTAGAATGGGCGGTGCCAAAGAATGTCAAGGGTGTCAGAGGATTTCTTGGTCTGACTGGGTACTACAGAAAGTTCATCCGTGACTATGGTAAGATTGCAAGACCGTTGACCGATTTGACTAAGAAAGAAGGTTTTAAGTGGGAAGTCAAGGAACAAGCAGCTTTCGAGGAACTTAAGCACAAGGTCACTTCAGCCCCAGTATTAACATTGCCCGACTTCACCAAAGAATTTGTCATTGAGAGTGATGCGTCCGGTAATGGATTGGGTGCGATTTTAATACAAGATAAGAAGCCTATTGCGTTTTTCAGCAAGGGACTCAGTGATCGTAATTTGAACAAGTCTGCATATGAAAAAGAATTAATGGTTGTGGTTCTCGCAATCCAACATTGGCGTCCATATCTAATAGGGAACAAATTCACAGTGCGCACAGATCAAAAGAGTCTGAAGCAATTAATGCAACAACGTATAACCACAATGGATCAGCAGCATTGGGTGGCGAAGCTTTTAGGGTATCAATTTGATGTAGTTTACAAACCTGGTCTTGAGAACAAGGGTGCTGATGCGTTGTCCCGTCAGTTTGATGTTTCCCCAAACAATTCCATGGGTACTCTTACCGATTCAGATGACAAGTTAGCACTTAATTCTATGATTTTCCGTCCTGAATGGCTCAATTTTAAAACTGTCCATGAAGAAGTGCAGCAGGATCCAACATTACAAGCAATCATTTCGGCCCTAAAAAAGGGAGACACAACAAAATCTGGGTTTGTGCTTCAAAATGGGGTTCTTTTGTATCAGGACAGATTAGTTATGTCCGCTTCATCTACATTCGTTCCTCTCATTCTCAAGGAATTTCACAGCACTCCTCAAGGTGGACATTCCGGGTTTTATCGCACTTATCGTCGTCTGGCTGCTAATTTGTATTGGAAGGGTATGAAAAAGGATATCCAAACCTTTGTGCAAAACTGTAATGTCTGTCAATGCAACAAGTATACAACTTCAACACCCGGTGGTCTGCTTCAACCACTTCCAATACCTAATCAA
Organism: Medicago lupulina; assembly: GCA_958299785.1. NCBI lineage: Eukaryota > Viridiplantae > Streptophyta > Magnoliopsida > Fabales > Fabaceae > Medicago > Medicago lupulina. The sequence goes on along the minus strand of OY283144.1, from coordinate 27,845,041 downwards.
ATTTGGGCAGATATTTCCATGGACTTCATTACTGGCCTTCCAAAATCGAAAGGGTTCGAAGCTATTTTTGTAGTGGTAGACAGACTGTCAAAATATGGCCATTTCATACTTCTTAAGCGTCCCTATTCTGCAAGATCTTTGGCTGAAACTTTCACCAAAGAAGTGGTCCGACTTCATGGAATTCCGGAATCTATTGTGAGTGACAGAGATCCCATTTTTGTTAGTAATTTCTGGCAGGAACTCTTTAAACAACAAGGTACATATTTGAAGCTAAGCACTGCATACCATCCTCAAACTGATGGTCAAACAGAAGTAGTTAACCGTTGCTTAGAGACTTTCCTTCGCTGTTTTATTGCTGACCAACCAAAGACTTGGGCAACGTGGCTTCCTTGGGCGGAATATTGGTACAATACTACTTTTCATGCTTCTACAGGTACAACTCCATTTGACGTGGTGTATGGTCGTTCTCCTCCAACAGTCCTTTATAGATCATTAATGCTTGAAAGGTGGATGGAGCATTCGTTAAACCAAAAGGCATCACCAAGAATTCATAATGCCCCTCGTGAGTTCGAAAAGCTGTTTTATGAATGTCTTCTGCTCGCATTCTTACTTGGTGGTAACCGGACTTCAGATCAATTTTGGAAAAATATTGCGCCCCATGTAACTCATCCAATAACTCATCAATGACTGGAATAGGGAATTTATCCGGAATGGTTACCTTATTCAAAGCACGATAATCTACACACATCCTCCAAGAGTCGTCCTTTTTCTTGACGAGTATAACCGGACTTGAAAAAGCACTCTGGCTAGGTCTGATCACACCGGACAGCAACAATTCTTTCACTTGTTTCTCGATTTCTGTTTTGTGGTGATGAGGGTAGCGATAAGGTCGAACATTAACTGGGCCCTGACCATTCAGCAAGTGTATAGCATGCTCTTGTTGTCGTGCAGGGGGCAATCCTTGTGGTTCCTTGAAAATATTATCAAAATTGTCCAGCACTGACTTCATTTCCGACTGCTGATCTGGTGTCACCATTCCCGGTTGGGCATCACAATGCAACTGACCAAAATGATTTTCATCAACATAGTGTTGTAATGGAGTGCACTCTCTAGTACGAATTCCTCGGATCTCTATCCACTCTCCTTGGTAGTCGAAACGCATTTTTTTCTCAACCCAATCGATGCATGTACATCCAATTTGTGTCAGCCATGCCATCCCCAATACTAGATCATAACCACCCAAATCAAAAAGTATAACATCTATCTCCCATTCAACCCCTTGAACAGAAATGATAACACCATGGCACTCTCCAAAAGTCGAAGCTACATGTCCGTCACCCAATCTGATACGTCTAGCAGGAGTCTGGGTAATTCACAAACCCAAAGCCAAAGCTAGACGCCTTGACATGAAATTTTTGTTTGCTCCATTGTCAACCAACATCAGCACCGGTATCTCCCCCACATTCCCTTGCAATCTGAGGCATTGAAGCCTATCTTGATAATACTCGGTTTGTCTATCAAAAGTCAACACATTCTCAAAAGTCAACACATTCAATTGCAACTCTTCTGCACCTGTGTCCACATCTTCATCATTCAACAATCTTACTTCATTTTCATCTTCAGAATCATCCTCAAGAACCATAACACGCAAATTTTTATCTGGACATTGATGACGAGGATGATACGGCCCTCCACATTTAAAACAGAGTCCTTTTTGGCGACGGTCAGCAATCTCCTGTGAAGACAGATTCCTCACATTCTTGTCACGCCAATTTCCAGTGTTTGCAGTGTGTGTTTTGTTTTGTCCAACACTAAACATTCCACGTGCACCACCTGTAGATTTTCCTCCATTGTTTCTTCCAGGAAAACGATCACGATTGTCTTTGTTATTACGAACCATAACCCAATCGCCATTTCTACCTTCATTTTGTGTGACAATCTTGTTACCAAAAACGGATCGAGATAGTGAACCATGTGACCTTCGCGATGTCCAGTCTCTTCGTCCTTCCTCCAATTCACGTTCTACTGCTCTAGCCACGTTCATTAACTTTGCTCTTGACATGGGCCCCATAGCGATCATGCTACGAACTTTTCCTCTGATTTTGTCATTCAAACCATGAACGAAATAACCCAAATATTGGTCATTGGGTAATTTGGGCAGTTGCGCTACTAACCTCTCAAAATCTTCAATGTATTCTTCGATCGTTCCTTCCTGTTGAAGTGCAGAAAGTTGTTCAAATACATTCCCATCACTAACACCACCATACCTTTCAAGGAGTGCATCTTTCAAATCTTCCCATGTCAGTGTTTCATTCTCCTCCAACAGTCCTTTAAAAAAATGGATTGTAGGACCGTCCATACATAATTGTGCCAAATTCACTTTGATTTCTGGTGTAGTGTTTTGCACATTGAAATAAACTTCCGCCCTAGCGATCCAACCAGCGGGATCATCACCATTAAACATCGGTAATTCAACCTTTTTAACAGATAGACGAAATTCATCCAAGGCTTCATCATGTAATTCAGAATTTTTATTTTTGTTACCGACTGACTCATTATTTTGTGAAGATTCTTCCAGATTCTGCTTCTTACTTGAATTCAATAAAGAGATGATCTTCTCCTGGTTCTCCTTATTTTGATTCTGCATTTCATGTAAAGAAACCTCCAAAGTAGCGATTTTCTCTTCAAGTGCAGTCACTTTGGCCTCCATCTTCTTCGGTGGCATCCGGTAGGTCGGACCAAATTGATAGAGATCAGAATTATAGAGATGAGACTTTTGCAATTAACTTGCGATTTTTATTGATTTAGGAAAGGAAATACAATCTGTAATGTATCAGAGCAGTTTGCTCTCTCAGAAGATAACTTCTTCTGGCCAAATAACTTCCTAATAACTTCCAACTTCATAAAAATAAAACAACAAACAACAAACTTAAATACAATCCACAACCACCGCCAATAACTAACTATTTGAAATTCAAACTACACACTAATATTATATTACTTATTTATTTTTATTTTTTGTTTCTCCTTTGATAAACCCTCCAAATGACGGGTTTACCCTTCTCTTTAGTCTGTGCGCTATCATAACCTTTGATTGAATGTTTTCTTTTTTGCGACAGCTCACTCTCCGGTGGGTCATGGACGAAGCGAAAAAGTCGACAAAATCTGGTTCTCTTAATGAAGTGTCAATGGTGTTGCTCAACAATTTATTGTCTTTACCTTTTGCGATCGTCATGATATTCATTTTTGGCGAGTGGGATTATGTAATACATGCGTGAGTGAATGTGTTTCTTTGTTTTAAAATTAAACGGAGCCTTCTGCATTCTCACCATAATTTTTTGTTTTGGTTTCCAGCGACGTAGTTAAACTGCCGGCATTTTGGGCTGTCGCAACAGCTAGTGGATTAATTGGACTTTCTATCAGCTTTACCTCAATGTGGTTCTTACATCAAACAAGCCCTACAACATACAGGTAGTTTTTTGAAGTTCAAGTTCAATACTCACAGATTGCCCTTCTAAATGTTGCCCAATAGGACAGAGCCGAACCAATCCGTTACAAAAATTTGGTAAAACAGAATCAAACTGTTAATAGTTCATTCTCAACCGAACCGAAGTAGTAGAGGTTCCGTGCACTAGTTATGAGTTTTCAAACCAAACCAAAACTAGCTCTGCAAAAATCTGAACTGTGCCTTTTGAAATTAATTGATTCTTAGTGAACGGAGCTGCTATTATTAACTGATTATTAGAATATAAAATATTCATTATATAAATTATTATGTATCTTGGACATCAAGTATCTTTAACTTGGTCCTCAATTATCTCTAAATAATATCTAATAATTTATACAATGAATATTTTATATTCTAATACTGATATTAGGAATGTTAAAGCAACTAAACTGAAAACCGAACCGAATATTATGACTGTTAAAATAAACCAAAAACCAAAGCCGAATCAAATCAAACCATGCCGAAAAGAAATGGTCATGGACTGAACTGCTCGTCACAATGCGGTTCTTTTTGGCGTGGTTCGATTTTTTATTTTAACAGTCCTAGAAACTACTAAAGAGACTCACAGCGTCTTTGTGAATAAAATATAGAGAAAAGAAAGGATGTCATAATTTTAGGAAACATAAAAACATACTAAATGCTGGTACCTTCAACAAAATTCTATCTGTTTCAGTTATTTATAGTTTTGATTTTGAGTTCTTTTCCTGAGTTCCAATGTCTCTACTTGTGTATGTTTTACAGTCTTGTAGGTTCCTTAAACAAGATTCCAATCTCTATTGCTGGCATTATAGTGTTCAATGTTCCTCTGAGTATATCAAATTTATTCAGCATTTTATTTGGTAATTTATCAGAACCACTCAACATTTCTTTCTTTTTATTTTTGTATGGGAGGGGGTATCTTTATTTATCTAATATTCATAATGCACACTATTTTCAGGTCTCTTTGCTGGTATATTATTTGCAAGAGCCAAGATGTCTTAAACCAGAAGCAATCATATTCATTGTAATAACCAATGAAGTGTAAGAGCTAATACATGAATGATAACTTTATAGGTTTTTGTTTGATCAATGCAAAATCAAACTTTCATTTTAACGGATGATCCTAAAATGTCGAATAAGTATAGTATAGGGTACACCTGCAAGGGAAGTATCATCTATAAAGATTTACTTTCATACAGTATATTGAAACTTGGAAGCAGAGTTGCTGAGCACTGAGCAGCCAAGACAGTTCCTTGTGAACAATATCAACATATTTTGTCCGAGTTTTATGTTATATATTTTGTTGTTATATTTGTATTACACAAATGAAATATAATACTTGAATGTTTTTGTATTAGACACAGAAATATATAATACCTGAATATATAAATTTTTTGAGGATGAGGAACTTTTTTTACTGTGGTACATTAGTGGATCTAAGCCATGATGAGCGCTTAAAATAGTATTGCACTGCTGGGAGAACTCTCCATACCCACCAATATCACTCCGGATGTACATATTCGTAAAAATGTGAATTTTGTGCGTCTGAAAGTATACTTGCGGACAAAATATTTGTCTGAAAGTATACTTCGGGAAATACCTATGATTTTTTTAGAATGTAGGAGGTGCGAAAAGTTGCTCCCTTGCAGTATGGTTTGAACTTGGAACCCATTTATTTGCATTCTCCAAAACTATCACTAAATAAATGGGTTCTTTTCATTCTTACATGTTTTTTACATGTTTTTTAACAGATTATAACGGGCAGGGACCAAAACAAAAACATCTATGATTTAAAGGGCTTGTTTTAAAACAAAAAAATATACAGGGACGAAAACAAAAAACCCGCAAACTTACGGGGACGATTTACCTATTTAACTATTTCAATTATGTTTTCTTAATATTATACGTCAATGTGGTTTTGTAAATCTAGGCAATTCAAGGTTTCAGATTCTATAATTCAAATTGTGTTCGTATTCTTTAATTCTATAATTCAAACAAACAGTATTTCGGAAAGAAAAAAAATAAAGCGCGTGAGAAACACATAGAATGGAAAAAGTATTAGTCATATTATATCAATCTCTCTATCTCTTTCTCTCAAGATGTCAAAGGATTTCTGAATGTCTACCAATTTGTTTCTTCAAATAAATTACTGCTCATGTTAGATGAACATTTTCCAAACAAAACAAAAAAAAGTTGATAACAAAAATTGCATTGTTTGCATATTGAAAACATGGGACAATTGCATGGGTTCATGTGGTCGATTATAAGCCACACATTAGGAAACATAGGTTGAGACTCACCACTATTTAAACATAAGGATATCTCTTGTGTTAGCATTCATACAAAAGATGTCTTCCTCCAACTTCTCTTTTATCCTATCCATCTCCTTAACATTCTTCATCTTGTTACTGAACAAGGTGAATTCAGCAGAAACAACTTCCTTTTCCATCACAAAGTTTGTTCCAGACCAAAAGAACCTCATCTTCCAAGGCGATGCCGAAACTACCTCAACAGGAAAGTTACAACTCACCAAGGCAGTCAAGAACTCTATTGGTAGAGCTCTTTATTCTGCACCTATTCACATTTGGGATAGCAAATCCGGAAGCGTGGCTAACTTTGAAACTACCTTCACCTTTACAATAACAGCACCTAACACTTATAATGTTGCAGACGGTCTTGCATTCTTCATTGCACCGATTGATACTCAGCCGAAATCAATTCGTCAAGGAGGATACCTTGGAGTTTTCGATAGCAAAAATTACAAAAAATCAATTCAAACTGTTGCAGTTGAAATTGACACTTTCTATAATGATCAATGGGATCCAAGTCCCGGAAATATAAGTAGCACAGGTCGACATATTGGAATCGATGTAAACTCTATCGAATCAATAAGCACTAAGCCGTGGAGTTTGGAAAACAATAAAAAGGCTAATGTTGCGATAGGGTTTAATGGTGCCACAAATGTGTTGAGTGTTGACATCGAATATCCTTTGATTCGTCATTATACCCTAAGTCATGTTGTGCCTTTGAAGGATGTTGTTCCTGAGTGGGTAAGGATTGGTTTCTCGGCTGCCACCGGAGGCGAATATGCAGCACATGATATATTTTCGTGGTCTTTTGATTCAAAGTTGAGCCTAGGTTTTGATAACATCAATGCCAATGTTTCAAGCTTTGTTCAAGCTGCATAGTTGAAAACTTATCGATTATGTATGTGTTAGTGTGACCAACCAGTCTAAGAAAACTATAATAAGACACCTGAAATAATGGTTCATTATCGTGTAGTAGAAATATGGTCACACCATATCTTTTCTTTTTTTAATAAATTATGGAGCAATGCTATTTCTCGCGAGAGTTTTGTTCTCGAATGAATATCCATGTGTTTTCCATTATAAATTCGTGATTGATATCCACCATGTGCGTTCATGTTTTCTTGAAGTTCTGCAAGTTTCGTTATCATGCCACACCATATTGTCGAAACCGTTTTTGCATTGCAGTGTCTCAAATGTTGTCTTTACTGGCCTTTGTAGAAATTTTATTATAATTAACTTTAAAAAAAAAATTTTGTTTTATTATAAATCACTTTGCAATATCAATATATCATTAATGATTTTTTTACTATCATAGATTTTACTATTTATTATTCTCTCTTATTTCTATTATTTTACAACACTCGATATAAGGGTGAACCTAAGGGTGGTTGAGGAGCACCTTCTCTTCTAGGGCCATTTTTTTTAAAAAAAAAAAAAAATAACACATTTAACTATTAATTTATTGATTTGGTGTATCAATCCACTTAAATTTTTTGGTGTACCATAAAATTTGTCATTTTTTTATCATATGATATCCACTCTTGAGTTTCAATGTGACCCGTATGTATGAGCATGACCATTTATATTTGGTAGTTGCATGCTGTCATACGATGGAAACAAGTGATGTTGCAGTCTTGAATTTCGATGTGACCCGTATAACCATTTTAAGCTGAACACTTCTTGAAGGCACCATTATGTTGGGTGTTCCTTACATTTTTGGATAATGTACGCACTAAGCATTAAGTTGATGTTCTTAATTACTTCAAAATGTGTATGGCATGCTTGGCTATTGAGTTTTTGTTTGAGTAAATTACTCTCCCCTCCCCTCAAAGATGTTTGAATTACAATCCCCTCCCCTCTTATGTTAAAATATACATTCCCCTCCCCTCTTATTCAAAACATATTAGAAAAAATTTCATTCCCCTCCCCTAAGAAAAGCTTGAATTACATTCCCCTCCCCTCTTATGTTAAAATCTACACTTTACTCCCTCAATATATATTTTTTTATTTTTAATAATCTAGCAAAAAATAATAATCTAATACACTTCGAAAAAAACAATATTGCAGGTCTATTTTAACATAATAAAAAGTTGAATACATATTTTTTTGCTATTTTTTATTCACAATTTCATTAACATGTAGTTTTAAACCCTATTATAAAATATGAAACAAGTCAAAATAAAATTAAAATATGTGAAAAATTACTAACGACAATAAACCATGGTTATTTAAAAGTTAATTTTAAACTCTAAATTATAAAATTAATAGCAAATATATTTAAATTTATTTATCATTAACATTTAAATTATAAAGAAATGAATTAATTTTTCTTAAAAGGTGGTTTAAAATTAATATATATCATAAAAATATTTATTTATGTTAAAATAGATTAAAGTGTAGTGTATATTTAATTATCAAGGGATGAGGTTGTAATTCAAGCATCTTATAAGGGAGGGGAGTGTAAATTTTACTTTTCAAGGGAGAAAATTGTATATTTTAACATAAGAGGGGAGGGGAGTGTATTTCAAGCATCTTTGAGGGGAGGGGAGTGTAATTTACTCTTTTTGTTTTACCGCATGCTTTCGAAGTTTTATACTCTTTAGTTTATATGTCACTAACATCAATGAAACATTAATGTTATTATTTTTATCATATCTTTTAACTATTTATTACTGTATCTTATTTTAATTCTTTAATTTATTTTTCACATATCATTTATTAAAGACAATTTTGTAAAACAATTCATCATATCTCTTTTCCAAACAAAATTAATTATATTTTTTAATATGTGCGAAATCACCAAAACGTATATTTGAGATGGAGGGAGTAATTCTTAATTAATGATCAATATCGGTTAAAATTTGAAAAATAAAAATAATAACCAATGGACCAGCTTTGTCTCCTATGCGTGAACCTTTTTTTTTTTTTTTTTTTTCTTTCTTCTCTACAAAATAAATAGTAACCATCAGATATATTTTATTTAATTGAATTAACGACAGTGATTTTGACAACAAACTTGATCTGATAAAACTTATACTGTTAAAAAATATAGTGAAATTTATAGTATCATTTAAAAAGTTTTTTTTTTTTTTGGTACAGAAAAAAGGATGATTTATTCATTGAGCCAAAATATATTTCAAAAACGTAGGTTAGTATGAGGGAAAACCAAAGGAATTAATCCAAAATAATAGAAATTATGTTGTTGGCCAGAATAATATTATATAAATTAAACAAAAATAGAAGTTAATTTTAAAAAACCTTCGTTATTTTTTTAAATATTAATTTTGTAAAAACACTATTGAAATTCTAAGACCATCAATAATGGTGAATGTTTCACTTAAAATCATTATATGTGCTCGTTTGTAGCTTGGTTGTAGTGATTAAAAATTATAAAATCGATTCCTTCCAAAAACAAAAACTATAAATTGATGATGTGTCTGAATTGAGTGTTCTACTGTGGGTGAAATTGGCTATCGTGCGTAACCCTTTGTAGGTGTCGCACCGTGTGAGACTTAAGTAAATGAAATTGCAGCCATTTGATATATTACAATGGTAATGGACAATTACGATTTAAATCACTTGTGACCCACTAAATTGGTTTTCTTCAGACATGATGAATAATTAAAAATATGTAACATAATGTAGTATTATATGAACTAAAGTTTGTTTTTGGATACTGACTCTAATTTATTTAAAAACCCAGGAATTTACCAAATGGTTCACGAATTAGAAAACAAATTATATCATCGTAAGCTTAACTCGGTTGGTAGGGATATTACATATTATATGTAGGGGTCAGAATTCGAACTCAAACACTCCACTTCTCTACATTTAAAATGTGTGAGTGAGCTCTAGCCACTAGGCTACTTGAAAAAAAAAAAACAAATTATTTATAGTTTTCATTGAAACACTTGTTTCGGATTGGACCAAGGCCCAATTCGGCTCTGCTCAGGTCCAATCCGAGTCCACTGAGCAGGTGATACAATACGATAGACGTGCCCTTGAACACATTAGATCCCAATGCGGGCCGAGAGTTGCTTAGGGGTTTAGGGGTTGCTCACGCCTATGCAGGCTGAGAGTTGTTCACCACCTAGATCAAGAGTTATTCACACCCGTACCTGAAGGCACAGTTGTGAGGATAAAGCTTGACAAACCAATCCCTACTAAGGCACTATTTATACCGAGGCATTAGCCCCGTGTCACGTATGACACTTCTTATGAATGATTGTGTAATGTGGAATTGGTGTAATTTGGATCAATTATGAATGATTGTGTAATGATGTGGCTTATGAGTGAGTTTTGTTGTCGAAATTGATGATTATGAGTGAGTTTTGTTGTCGAAGTTGAATTGTCGTTAACGCAAATTGTGTTTATAGGTTAGAGATCATTAGTGGTCTGATTTTGAAGCATTGAATATTGTTCTACATCATACTAGAACTCAGAGGCAGTTAACTGCCGTTGGTAACGAGCGACAATTTATTGCCGATGGGGTTAATTGTGGAAATTCTGGGTGGGAATGAGCAAGAATAAAAGGGAAAAACAATTTTCTCCTTCATCTCCTTACTTGTTTATTCTGTGAACGGAATGGCTATCTGTTCTTATTCATCATGTTGAGGCTAATGGAGATCTTCGTGGAGACAAAGTTTGTCAGAACGCTCTCCTAATAACTCATCATTTATTTGCAAATGATTGCTTTTTATTTTTTCGGGCAGAAAAAATCAATGCTGAGAATATGAAGTAAATACTAATCTTATACAAAGCGGCATCCGAAAAACATATTAACCTTCCAAAATTTGAACTCTATTATAGCAGAAATATTGAGTAGCCTCTTTAACATGCTATTACAACAATCTTGGGGGTTCAGGCGGTTTTAGGTACAAGGAACTATCTTGGTCCACCGTATGTGATTGGCAGAAGCAAGAAAGCTTCTTTTCGTTTTCTCAAATATAGAGTTTGACAGAAAATTAACTCATGGAGTAGTGAGTGTTTGTCTAATACAGAGAGAGTGGTAATGATAAAATTTGTACCACAAGCAACATTTTCTTATATAACGAGCATTTGATTACGTCCTATTACACTCATCAATGGAATTGAAAGATGATACTTGTGTTTTCGTGGGGACATGGAAGGACTACGAATAAAGGTATTCAATGGTTATCCTGGGCCATGATTACCGTCCATAAAAATCATAAAGTTATGGGATTTAAAGATTTGACGGCAACTTGGGAATGTTGGGTAAGCAAGGATAAATTTTTTAGACGTTACCAGATTATTTGGGCTCAAAATTATTTAAGGTTCGTTATTTTGTATTGAGAAGCAAATTTACCGCCAAGAGAGTGGTGAGAACAAGAGCGCAGTGGAAGATTGGATCTGATATGGAGATCCTGCTTTTTTATGCTCCATGGTTACGAGCAAGGGCGGGCATGAACTCACAAAATCAATGAGGCTATATTTTTTTTGTCAAATAATTAAGTAATACTAAATTTAATAAGAAGTTATATTAAAAATAGTTGTAGCAATTAAGATTAGATGATCGAATGAAATTAACAATCATATTGACCTTACCGAAAAAACCACTAATAAAATATATGAGTCTTAGCACAAGCACAAGTGCCAATTGAAGTTAATGAGCGATGGGTGAATGAGCGTGATCTTGAAAATGGTTAAAATTGTTTTTTTTTTTAGAATTTGTCGAGGTAGGGGTATAATTGTTGGGGTGTAAGGTAAATTTTCCTGTGTTTTGAAAAAAATTAGGAAAGTAAGTCTACATTGTCCATCTGTTTGTGTGATGTGCATCAGTAACTACTGAGGATGTAATGTACATTTCCTTTTATTGCCCGATTAATGTATAGCAAGCATGGAACTATTGGCATGAAATAGAAAAAGAATAGCAAAATTAATATGTAATCTACTGTGTTTGTGATATTGCAGGGATTGTCGACGACACAAATGGAACCGTTTGCAACCATCATTTGGAGCCTATGAAAGAGTAGGAATCTGAGAGTATGACAATAGATAATAGAGGCTTGCACCCATATTTTGGAACGTCGAACAACTAGAAAAAACAATAGAACATGGAAAGGTCAACCAATATTGAGACCACAACAGGAGGTGCAACTATTGTTCATATATACAGTACCAGTTCAACGTGTGCCAAGGTGGAAAAAATCATTAGGGTGTGGGGTTTGTGACGTGTATTCGTGATGGTTAGGGGCGTTTTATGCTCACTAAAACACTTCGGTTCACTCCGATATGTTCCACATAATAAGTAGAAGAATCTTTGAGCTTGTTACATGCCATTAACTGGTGCTATGCAGGATGTACAACTTACAAATGTTGATTTTGAGCTTGATGTAAATAAAGGTGTAGATTACTACAACAAAAACAATAAAGACATAATGGAGTTTGGTGTTATCTTAGATGAATGTAAACGATGTTGTAACTTATATTTTGCATACCCTCATGTCAAGTTTAGTCAAAAGCAAATTATAAATGATGTAATTCATATTACAGCTCGAGAGACCACATTATGAAATAGTCCCCACATTTTTATTGATGTTCCATCATGTATGTTTGAATTGACATACGATGAAATGCTATAAAAAAAAACTTCTCTTAAAAAAAAGTTAAACTAATAAAGTTATAAACAAAATTTAAGTGTAGTTCATTTTAAATGTAATATGTTAAATATATTTGATTCGATAATAAACTTTAAAATTTCGTTTTCATATAACTATCATGAAGACTAAAACTTAAAGAAAAAAATTATAAGAAAAAAGTAAGATTTAAAAATTTTATAAAAAATAAAAACATATTTGACCTCATTAAAACATTTATATAAAAACTTTATTTAACTCTTATCGAAAAAACTTTATTTAACTACCACAAAGACTGATTTTTATATATCTCTCTTTTCCCTTAATTTCATCTCTCCTTTCCCTTAATATCATCTCTTTTCCTTTTTTACCTGCGAAGGTAAAATTTCCCTAATATTTGTTGTTAACGTAAAGAACAGTTAATGTCAACTTTGACCTATATACAAAGTCCGTATAATAATTAATTCATATGATTTCAAGCACTCGAAAGTTCAGAAGGCGTCGAGCAAGCAGTCAAAAAGATGTAACGGAAAAGGAAATAAAGAAAATTTAATCACATTAAATAGCAACAATGCAGTAGCTTAGCACTAAATATCAACAACAAAAAATAAGGCCATGCATAGGCCAACAACAAAAAATAATCATCGACAATCATACCTAATATGACAAATAAGCAAAAACCCAAAAAAAAAAAGACAGGTCAATTCTAACTTAACTTAAGTTTCGGATTCGAAGTCAAGTTTGAATATATAAATATATTAAAACTGATAGAGAAAGTTTGACATTCATTTAGGTCTCACAGAATTTGTAATACTAGTCTTTATATTTGTGCGTAAAAACAAATTTTCCTTCATTTAAGTCTCACAAAATCAGAAAAGTTGCTATTCAAATTTGCAAATGAAAAATATTAAATTAAAAAAAAAAGTAACAATAACACTAACATAACAAAATGTTGCATAATTTCATGCAAGATCCAAATCCATAGGACAAAACAAACAAACAAATCGTAGTTAATAAGACAAATAAGCAAAAACCCAGAAAAAGACATAGGTCAATTCTAACTAACTAAAGGTCTCGTATGAAGTCAAACTTGAACATATAGATATATTAAAACTAGTGAAAGTTTGACATCCAATTATCCGTTTTGGTCTTACAACCCAAGATACTAGAGTCCTCGTAGTTGTGCGTAAAAGATTCTGCTGTTCATTTAAGTCTCACAAAATCAATGATTTTTTATTTTTTTTGAAAGAAAAATCAATGATGTTGGTATTCGAAGTTCCACGCGAAAGATATCGAATTTTAAAAAAGTAACAATAACAATAACATGATAAAATGTTGCATAGTTTCATGCAAGATCCAAATCCATATAACAAAACAAACAAATCATAGTTAATCCAATCCAAAGTGGAAAGTACATACTAAAACGAAACAAAGTCAAGACTAACAATCCAAATTAATGTCAAATGCATACTACGTACCATGCTATAGTAGAAGCATAGTTTATCAAACTTGGAAGAAAAGCACACACTAAAATAAAAAACCAAACAAACTTAAACATCCAAATGATAGATTCATCATTTTAGAACCAGCAGCAGCACTAATAAAACTGAGCAGAAGAAACCAACTCCAACAAATCCATCTCTCTCTTCCCCTCTGAAAAATTCATATTCCCAAGATGCAGCTCCACATTGTTCTGATTCTGAATTCCATTCAGCATTGGAGAAAAGTAGTGATCAGAATTAAGGTAATTCATCATAGGAGTGGAAGAAGAAGTACTCAAGTACATGTTGTTTTGTGAATTTGGCTTAGGGTAATTGGAAGGATTGGAATGAACAAATCCACAATCAGTAACATCAGGGAGAATCTGATTACTGTTAGTTTGGGAAGAATAACCCAAAGAGTAAGGGTTTGAAGAGGGTTTCTTGGAGTAGGGGTTAACAGGTTCAGCATTATTATTCACCTTGAAAAGTTGTTGCATGAAGAGAAGTTCATCATCATAGGATTCAGATATAAGTGGTGATGATGAATTTTCATGAGATAGGTTAGAAAAAACAAGGGAAGATTGGTTTGAAGAAGGGTCCTCAGAGATCACCGACACCGACACGGAGCTATTAGTAGCAGTAGTAGTAGCAGCAGCAGTAGTAGTACCGGTGGATGCTTTATGAGTAGTCAAAGTTTTGATGTAGTCTTGAAGAATGGAAGATTGTGGTTTACCATCAGTGGTTTGAGGCCTTTTGTTCTTTCTCCTTGAATTTTGTCTCCTTTTTGTTGCATTCCAATGATTCTTTATTGCATTCTCAGTTCTTCCCGGAATTCTCTTTGCTATCTCTGCCCAACGGTTTCCAATCTTGCCATGAGTTTCTACTAGCATCCTCTCTTCTTCTTCACTCCAACTATCTTTCTACAACATATAAAGTAAGTTTGGAGTCATAAGGAACCAAAAAAACATATTGATAAGTAAATATAGAGACTATACTAAGTGCATGTATAATGTTATATGATTGAATGTCATCTATCAAATTCACCGTGAATCTAAACAAACAATGAAACGACTTAAAACGAGTCAAAAAAAAAACATTTCAAAGCCAGCACTTTCGTATGTTAAACTATCATTAGTATCCCTTTTGAAGAAAAAAGTATATAGTTCTATAAAAACATAGTATATATTCATTGTTAGTATATTATCAAATTTGTTTTCACCATAAAATTAAATTACAAAAAGATAATTTCTATTTTTGAAAGATAAGAAAAGAAAGAATTGGGTAATTGCACACCTTATTGGTGTGATTTAGTCAAAGGTATTATAAATGAGAGAAATGGAGGGAAACCTTGTCAAGGTTATTTGAGTGTTGGAGGGAAACTCTACTAAGCAAAGTTTTTGGTATTAATAATGTGACAATTAATCCAAACTTGTGTTCAGGAGGAATGTGAGAAATTGTGGGAGGAAATGACGTTCTGAATAAATATAGTAAAATCAAGACATGCATGCCAATGATGAATTTGGAAAGTGACAACAATAAGCCGTATATGTATTAATCTTTGACTTAGAAACTTTAGATCCTAAAAGTTTAAAAGATAAATATAGAAATGTGATCAACCTGCGCAGATACCAAATATAGATCCTAGAAAAATCAAATTAGATGCTCAATAATTATCAAAATATAATTAAGTTTTCAGGGATAAATATCCTACTTATGAGAAAAATGGAGGGAAACCATGTCAATGTTATTTGGGTTTTGGAGGGAAATAAGACAATTAATCCAAACGTGGATTTAGGAGGAATGTGAGAAAATGTTGGAGGAATCAAAGTTCTGAATAAATATAGTAAAATCAAAACATTCATGTGAATGATAAATTTGGAAAGTGAACCTTACATGCCCTCAAGTTCATAAGATATAGAAAGTAAATAAAGACAAACTGATTGAACTGCGCAGATGACAAAAATAGATCTTAGAAAAATCACATCTAAATCTTGATGCACAATAATTATGAAAATCATAGATAAATTTTCAAGGCTAGCTAAAACATATATCAAATCTAAATCACTGTTATATATATACACACACATGCACATTATGGAGAGAAAATATATCGAAAAATTGAAGGATTAAAAAAGTGACATACTTTGATATCTGGCCTCAGATGATTATGCCATCTTTCCCTACACTGCTTTCCAGCTCTTCCTTCCAACTTCTCAGCTATTTGAGACCATTTTCTTACACCATATTGCTTCACCAACTTCAGCAATTTCCTTTGATTTATAAAACAACAAATTACAAAACACCTTAAAATTTAGCCCATATATGTATTATTAAAAAATAGACAAACAACATACTTTCACAAACATAGTTCTAAATTGTGATGTGCAATTTTGTATCAATTTATATATATATATATATATATATATATATATATATATATATATATATATATAACAACAAATAACATGACCTTAAAATTTAGTCCAAATATATATTATTAAAAATATACTTAGTCCAAATATATATTATTAAAAAATATTCCCAAATTCCAAATATATATTTATTAAAAAATATTCACAAATCCTTTAAAAAAAATTACAAATATACTCACAAACATAGTTCTAAATTGAGATCTACAAGTGCAACAATTTCCTTTGTTTTAAAGTAACACCAAATAACAAAACACCTTCAAATTTAGTCCAAGTATATAATATCATAAAAAGACACTCACACACAATCATACATTCATCAAAATAGTTCTAAATTGCAGTCGAATCGGCCGCATTTACATGCATCATCAAAATTTTCACGTTTACATGAATTCGACCGCAATTTAGAACCATATGCTAGAAACAAACACTAAACAACAATTAGGGTTTGATTACAAAACCTGTCTTCTTCATCAGTCCACTGTCCTTTGATCAAAGAAAAAGAAGACACTTTCTTAGGTCTTCTTCCAACCATTTTTGCACCCTTTCCTAAACCGTTGATTGCATCTTCTTTCTCCACACACAATGAAGGAATTTGTTGTGTCCAATTCATCACCTCTTCATTTGCCAATAGCTGATCAACAAAGCTAGCTTCTTGAGACATGA
The DNA here is from genome assembly GCA_958299785.1 of Medicago lupulina. Lineage (NCBI taxonomy): Eukaryota > Viridiplantae > Streptophyta > Magnoliopsida > Fabales > Fabaceae > Medicago > Medicago lupulina. Next base: position 27,828,073 of record OY283144.1, on the reverse strand, counting down.
TATTATTATTATTAGGCCACATAAAACTATAGGTTGAAGCATTTGAACAACCAAAGCTACAAATGTTTTGATCATCAACATTTTGATGAAGTTTTTTTTGAGGGAAGTGGTTGTGTTGACCCCATAAGAATCTATCAATGGCAGTCAAAGGAGGACCTATAGAAGAGTGGTTGGTGATCTTTAAATTATCACCACCACCAATACGTACTCCAATTGGTTTCATGAAATTTTCTTATGGAGAATGAAATCACAAAAAGGGGAAGAACTTTGTGTGAGAGAAAAAATGGACATGACAATCTTATTACAAACCCTTGTAATTAGACATATGTATTAGTAGCCATTGATTAGGAAATATATCTAACGAATAGGAATCAAGCATATAATGTAACTGCTGGTCTTCCTCTTTGACATAATTTAGAGAGCTAGGAGGAATCAGTGGGGTAGTATTAATCCCTATGTTATTTCATTAAAAGTATATTTTAATTCTGAATTTATTTTGAATTTTTGTTAAATATTTTCTTATGTCCCTATTATAATATCCCTCAAAAATCATAATGGGCCAATTCCTTAAAAAAATAACTTTTTTTTAGGGGCCTTAAAAAAATCATAATGGGCCAATTAATGGGAATATTGACATAAATATGATTTATTTTCCATTGCGAGTCATTATTATATATATTTAAAATCATTCAAGGTTATACATTTTTAAACTATTTTAAACTACTTGTTTTTGTTTTTAGACATAAAAATATGATTCGAGATTTAAATTTTTTTGAATAATATAAGCTATATCCCCTAAAAAAATATAAGCCTTTTTTTTTTTTTAGGAATAAGCCTTTTTTTTTAAAGGGTAATAATATAAGCCATAGTCGTCCCAACTAAAAATTATTAAACTAATTTAATTGGTCAGGCAACTAAATTTAACAGCCATGTTGTTTTTGATTAAAAAAAAGGTACATTAAGCACCATGAACTTAATTTTTTAAAAACTAGCAACAAACCCGTGCTAAGCACGGGCCCGTGCGGACCGCACAAGTTAATTCAATGCGAGGGGGTTATGCATCAAAGCACATTGCAATGCTATATGAATTGAGAAAGAAAAAAAACTAATGAATAAAGTCGACGTTAAAGATAAAAACTAATGAATAGAGTTTAAAAATTATAACACCTTGAGTGAGGAACAATAAGTTGAGAAAAATCACATATGTGAAATGGAAAGAAAAAATGGTCGAAAATTAAGCGAGTTCATACTCGTATGAAAAAGTTAATTGCTAAAAAATGGTAAAAATATTAAAAATAATAAAGATGTCGTTATGAGTCTCGTGTATGAATTGAATAATTGTATCATTTAGTAACTCATGTATCATTTTTTCAGTGTTTTTTATAGTCATATTCCTAAAAGATATAATAACTAATAATCAACAACAATATAAAATATTATTATATAATATGACGTGGTGGTCTGACTTATTTGATTCTCGGTTGTTTCTAAATATGTTGAGATCTGAAGGTTTCAAGGTCTCTTGTTTGCCTACACTTTGGTTCTTCAAGCTCGAAAAAGCTTTTATGCTTGTTGTTTATTTAGTTAGTTCTTAAAACTTGAATTTTGATTTCTTGCTGACGGTCGATCCATTAGTTATTTTACGCATATGTTCACTTTTCGTATTTTGTAACTTGGTTTCGCGCTCATATATGAGTTCACTGGGTTGCACCCGTGATTAGTGAGATTTTTTTAGGGTTGATCAATCTTTTGAAAGTTACTCTCTCTCTCTCTCAACTAAATTGGATCTTTTGTTACAAAACATACAAAAAGGTAAATATATGTTGATGTATCAAAATATTAACATAGGACAAACTTGTATTTTTACATGTCATTAACACTCCTAATTAGAGAATAAGATAATAGATTGTAAATTGTTTTTTTAAAGAGATTGTAAATTATTTTTAACTCTTTAGATATTTAGAAGTTGAATTATAGGAGAATTTGTTTTTATTGAGATTAAGATTAAGTTTGTTTGTTCTTTAAAAAAAGATTAAGTTAATGTTGTTTTATGATTTATCGAGAGAGTTTGTTTTAACTTGTTTTTAAGGGAGAAAAAATAGGGGGAAATTGAAGCAAAATACACAAAGGATATAATTTTGATGACGTGTCAAAAAATTAAGATGGTTCGATTTGGTATCCATATTGAAAGTTAACTTCTTCAAAAGAAAGGTATTTTGGGTAAATGTAGAAGCAATTTATTTGAGAAATGAATCAAACTTTCTACATTGTCAATTAGAAATATTTTCCTTCACTTATGTTGGTATCATGATGGGTGCAGATCCAACAAAATCGTCAACATGAAATCTGATGGTTGAGTCAATGGATAGGAGGCTGGATTCTTGGAAGAATATGTATGTGAGTTTTAGAGGGCGAGTGGTTTTGAAAACTTTAGTTCTCAAATCATTTCCAATTTTCTATAAGTCAATTTACAAAATGTCTATGTTTGTTTTGAAAGAAATTGCTCAAATCGAAAGACATTTTGACTAGGGGTGGGGTGCTTGGTGCTAGAAAAATATAGAGTTAAACAAGGAGATGTATGTTGCCCTGAAGGTTGGTGATGTTCAGGGGGTAAATGATTCAAGACTTTTTAGAAAAGCTCTCTTATCTGAATGGAGGTGTGGTTGATTATTGATGACATGTCATCTTATATTATTTTAAGTATGGTTTTGAGTCAGTTTAGTAGACATTTTGAGTCATTATAGAGGAATTTTAGAGAAGGTACTCATGGCTTAAGATATATTTTGTATGGTTTTCATTTGAGTCATGTAATTTTGTTTCTTTTCTAAAGAAGACAATTTCATTGGTGTTTTGAATCTTTTATTGATAAATGATATAATTTGGCAAGAAATACACCTCATAGAAGTTTTAGAAGACATGGATTTAAAATTATGAGGGTCCTAGAAGGCTTTAAAGACATTACAAGTTAGGGAAATTCTATCCCAAGAACAAGTCAGAGAAGGAAAACATGCGAAGAATGGTGAAAAAAGAAATTTTCTACACCTAAGGTTGAAGCCATGTTCCCCGTGCATGACCCGTGCACACCATGTGTAACAGCCCGATTTTTCGCTAGTTTTATTTTTTTAATTGTTTAATATGTGTTTATATGTGCTTGTGCGTGATTATTTATCCTTTGGTGTATTTTCTTGGGTTTTCGTGTTAGAAGGGTATTTTAGTAATTTGATGAGCAAGGGTGATTTAGTAATTTCATAGTGAAGGTTATTTTTAGTGTTAGTGTGAGATATTATTTTTACTAAGTTACTACTATAAAATTAGTTGGACCGTTAAGTTTCGATAACTTTAACTGTAGGCAAGTAATTAATTGCGGGTTAGTGAATAGGTGATTTGAGCTCATTAAGACATAACAGGTTAAGCCCAATAGTGGTGAGCTTATTTAAACCTTAGTCTTTGAGGAAATTAGGTCACCTAGTATCATTTGTTCATTTTACGCAACTTTCAAGAGAGGTAGAGGTAGAGAGAGAGAGAGAGAGAGAGAGAGAGAGAGAGAGAGAGAGAGAGAGAGAGAGAGAGAGAGAGAAGACATTGGGAAGCAAGAGAAGAGGAAGGTAGAAACTCAAGGGTTGGAGCTTAATTGAGGCATAAGCTTAGATTGTGGAGAATTAAGGTAAGGAGGCTAGTTTTCATACATAATCTTTTGCATAATCTCTTTTCCTCTTAACCCATATGTGCTTATTCATGAAAAGTGATTAATTGTGAATTAATTGTTGGAAATTTGTGCTCTTAAATTGATGAAATGTTTTGGTATGTTAATTTGATGATAATGAAGTTGTTGATGATGAAATGTCACCAATATCACACTACAATATCACTAAGGTTCATGTTATCCGTGCAAAGTGCATTCAATACATGAAAATTGGTGTAGTTTCGCATATCCTTGTCAGTGCCTTCAACAACTTTCCTTGCATGTGGACTAGTTCCTTTCCACGTATGAACTTTTCACTCATGTATTATTGCCTTGTGAAATCACTATGATCGTTTCGTCTATCGATCAACAAAAAAAAAAAAAATTATTGTTGACATATTTGGTTTGGCTAAGAAATACATGTAAAAGACGAAAATGCCCCTCGACAGTTAATTGCCGAATTATGGAACCGACTGTAGTTAACTACTGAGGAAAACTTCGACAGTAAACTACTGAGGAGAACTTCGGCAGTTAACTGCCGAGGAAACTTCAAACCTTTTTTTTTTGACAAAAACCATAAATTATCATTATTAATATTTATTGATTTTGAATGTTTCAATCATTATTTTCGTACGTTTCAAACAATTGCAGTATTATACTTATACATATATATCTTAATAAGAATATCATTTAAATCAGTGTAAAAATTAAGCATTTGAATATTGTTTTGCACATTACTTAAATAAAAATAATAATAAAAAATTTGTTAAAATAATTGTGCACAACGATTGTTTTTAAGGTATAATATGTTCTTATATCACAAAGATTTTTTTTTATTTAAGTAATTTGCAAAACAATATTCAAATGATTAATTTGTACATTTATTGAAATGTTTTTTGAGGACTTAAATGCTCTTTATTTTTTTTTGTCAAAAATTTAAATGATATTCTTATTAAGATATATATATATATATATATATATATATATATATATATATATATATATATATATATATATATATTTTAAATCCACATATAATTCTGCAATTGTTTGAAACGTACAAAATAATGATTGAAACATTCAAAATCAATAAATATTATTAATGACAATTTATGGTTTTTGTCAAAAAAAAAATTGAGGTTTCCTCGGCAGTTAACTGCAGCCGGTTTTATAATTCGACAGTTAACTGCTGAAGGACATTTTCGTCTTTAACATGTGTTTCTCAGCCAAACCAAATGTATCAACAACAATTTAAAAAAAAAAAAATGAGGTATCTCAAAATGAGATAAGTTAACTCTCAACTTCAAAGTTCCAATCCAATTTTGATCTAGCCTCCTCTCCAAAAGTACTTGGTCTCCTATCTACATCACTACATCTAACATTGTTCCCCCACTTATTTCAAAGCTAGAAAATAATTCCTTGGAATAAAGAAACCACAAATATTGCACACAACACAACTTAATGACAAATATATATATTTTTCCGTGTTCAATTCAGAATAAAACAACCAAATAAGGTTTTAATTATCTATAGAGAAAGAAGAAGAGAAACAAGTCAAGATAAATTTGCAGAAGCAGTGCACACACGCACATTAATCATCCTTATTATCTAATCCTAATGTACAATGTAAACAAACTTTGCAAAACCCTAAACCTACCTTTTTAGCGGGAAATCTTAGCTTAATCCTCATTTAATGCAATATTTGAAATTCAAATTCACCTTACTTAAAGATAACGCGCTAAACCATGCTTAACCTTTAGGGTTTCGTGATTCTTGCTCTTCATATACTACTAGGAATAAATGTTTCCACTTTTCCAATGTAACAGTTACCAATGGAATGCAGCTCAATCATCTATAAATTAAACCAGAACTTTACGGCTCCCCCTCACTTCCAATTGCTTCCATTTGGCCATGGCTCAAAACAACATCCGAGATTGTTTGACTTACCAGACATTGATAGGCATGTATTATATTTTATATAATCTTCAATTATTCGATTTGTTTCAACCAATATGACTAACGCGTATCATATATTTTTCAACTTTTCTTATAGCTCCTTTGCATCCCAACCCAATAACTGAAGTGGACAAGCTGATGAATAAGCTGAAGCTGAAATATAGGACATACATGATAGAGCTGAACGTTCAATGGGTTAGTTGTGTCGTTTTATTTTGATTGTGCACATGGTATGATATTTATGCAAAATTCAAGACTTATAAATTGATTTCTTTTTACAGACTTCTGTTATGCTCCCAATGATGTTTGTGCATGATTTTGGCGATCAGATCGGGCAATATGCGAGTATGGTGGATCCCAAAAACAATCAATTTGAGGTTTTGGTTGAGAGGAACAACCTAGGAATTTACTTAACAAGGGGGTGGGGTGCGCTTTGTGATTTCTATAATATACTACTAGGTGCTTGGGTTACTATAGTCTTTCTTGGTGATGGAAGGTTTAACATAAGAGTAAGAAATAGGTTTGGTAAGAAGCGCCGTTGTCCTACGTTTTCACCTCCAATGCAGTTTTTTGTTGATAGGAATGTTATCCCTATCACTCTGTTCAACTTTGTTCCAGCTCCATTTGTCCATGATGAGGTGAACTTTCAACACACATATGAGAAGAGTCTTGATTCTGATGAGATGAACGCGGGGGTTTTGGTAAGTTTCGTTTGACAAATAGTCGAATTGCCTAACACCTTTTATTTTGTTGTTTACTGATATTTTATTTGTTCATTTTCCATTTTTACTAGGTTCTTGCTTACGTTGGATTTTCACATATGTGTTTAGATACAAATGCTGATGGTCTAAATATGGTTGATGAGCATGGAAACATTTGGTCTTGCACTCTCAAATTTTTGCACGGGAATAATGCACACTTTGAGATAGGGGGAGGATGGAACACAATGATCAAGGCAAGACGTCTTAAAGAGGGTGCACGTGTTGTTATTGGAGCCCCCGGAGTTGGCATGAATGGGACTGTTTATTTTGTTGTGATTCGTCGCTGATTTATTTATTATGTTGTGTTATTTCCCTTTCTTTTAATTTTATGTGTAATGTACTGAACGATATTCCAACCTTATTATTTGAGTTTGCATTTGATTCCCTCAATCACATTATGTTGTGTTTCATGCTAAATTTGTGGGGTTTTATGTATATTTATCTTGGTTGGATTTTAATAATTTGCAATAAGTCTAATGTTGGACGTTCATGTGCATTTTTTTTATATCAAATATCACTAGGTATATGTTTTGAAAGTAAATGGTATCATGCTGAAACAAATACTTCAGGAAAAATGTTAATGAGTTTAACGAATGAAAAATAGCTTCCTCATAATTTCTGAATTAAGCTTACAAATCTTCTTGACTCAACTTTATCGAAACAATATTCATCTCCGTTTACAATCATATGTTTTGTTTGTCGGAATATTTAAACACCGCATTTTAAAAAAAAAAAACTTAACTGGATATGTCATTATCCGGTGACAATACATATTCAACATTTTAAGGGAAGCATTTCTTAATATTAAATATTAGTAGCTTTTGAACAACTAAACAATAATTGCGTGACAAATTATATCATAAGCTAAATTTAAATTTTAGTTTTATTTTATTAATATGTATATGGCTCTTCGTTCACTTTGCATTCATGCAACAATGATCCATAAAGTATAGTAACTACCATACAACAAATGCTTCACTTTGGCAATTATCATTCAACCAATGCTTGACAAAATGCGGTTTCTGATGGTTTCTTTTCCCAAAGCCTGTTAAGTGGTCTCAGTATTAATTGTGACGGTTCATGCATCAATGCCAATCATTTATCAAGGTCTTTGATCCTTCACATACCCCATGCATTGTATATTGCAAAATTTGTCCCCATATTTAATAGGTTATGCTGGTATATTGTCCCAATGGTATTTGTATGTTATAAAGTGTCAGTCTTGCGAAATCTGCACAACTTTTTTTCCATCAATATAGCAACCTGCTATCAATGGCATACGACATTGTCCACAAGACAGCATCTGCGTTGTATAGTCTCAAAGGTTTTCTATCTTACTTTGACATTACTATGCTTTCTCTTTATATAGCATTTTTTTGGTGTCATTTAATCATTAAGTTGAATTATATGTCATGAATCACAGCTGATGTTGATTGGTTGGGGATACTAGATGACGATTGTCTTTTTGAGATGGCTGGACTGAAATGGCGCACCTTTACCGTTGAGTTCAATCCCAATCAGGTAATTTAATTTAGTAATCATGAATCAATATAAACTATACTCGCACGCATACAAACTAATTTTGTTGTGTTTTTTCTGTCAGCAAAACGTGATTCTGCCAACGATTATGGTCGAGACACTTGGTCATGAACTGAGTAGATTTGTGGTGTTGAATGACTCTGCCTATAATGAAATTGAGGTGCTGGTTGAACAGATTGATGGTCGTGTTTGCTTTTCTCAAGGTTGGCTTGAACTCAATGCCATGTACGACCTGAAGCATGGTGGTGCAGTGACTTTGGTTAATGTGCAGCCGTCTCGCTTTGTGATTAAGGTCAAGGATCGTTATGGGGAAGAGATCAGTTGTCCCCATCATGATCCTCCAATGTCTTTTAAGTTTAATCGTGAACTATTTCCAATAACCAGGGGATTCCTATTTACTGCCAAAGCTGTCAAGCCTTATAGACATGATCGTAATAACTTCAAGTTTAGTTTTTCTAAATGGTTGAGTGAGGAGGAAGTAAATAAAGGTTATATGGTATGGTGCTATTACAATAATGAATAAATTTATCTCATATATAACTTTTATATAAAAAAAAAGCATTCGATTAGCATAGTCGTTGATTGTTTGTATTTGTTGCAGACTCTTTTATATGATAGTCTTTTAGACTCTGTTATGCCAAGAAACACCAAGGAGTTTTGTCTGACAGATGATACCGGCCACGCGTGGAATTGCACCATTGCATTTATCAGTTCGAAGAAACCTCATTACAAGATTGAGGGTGAATGGAAGCATTTTTGTTCAAGTCGTGGATTGACTGTCGGTTCATTCATCAAGATTGGTGCACCAAAAGTTGGAGCTAATACTTCATTTTTTGTCACATTGCATTTTTAGCGAATTTGGTTTGTTTGTTGAACTGTATGACTTCTGATCCATTAATGTTGTGTACTTCATAATGATGGTATTTTCATGCTTTTGGACTGATTAAATGATTCATCAGTTTCCCTGTTTATTAGATTTTTTTTTTTGAAGTAATAGATGGGAAAATGCAACGTTTCTTTTTCAATATGAATGGTTTTAGATTGATTGCTATGATTGTTATTTATAAAGTCATAAAGATCAGTTTAAGTATAAGCTAAACAAAGAGTAGTCATAGAGAGAGGACAATATGCAATACAAAATTAAACGATCACATCAGACAATGGTAAAACTAATAGTTGTATCACACTGCAGCATGACGCTCCTTCTTAATCTTTAGGTTTCAGCTTCACACATTTATGCTGGACAGTTTTTGTGGCAGATCCGTCTCCATCCAACTCATAAGCCGAAATTTCTGAATAATTATCAGTTTCATCAATCCTAACGTGTTAATAGGGGTAGATTTTGTCACTGTGTTTATAGGTGGTTTAACCAAGTAATAATTGTCAAACGTATTAGTACTGGTTTACCTTTAAATTCCAGTCTTTTGTCAACATTCTAATCATCAAGTTGTTTGATATTCATGTTGTATAAATAGACATTGATTATAGTAGTGTTCCAATACATCATTCATATTATGAACTCTATCATATCTATTGAAATTTGCACCACAACCACTTTAGTGTTGATACGCTAAAATAGATTCAAAACGCGTGCTATATTTAATGTGACTGTTCTCTTCCCCTCCCAGTTTTCTACACAATGTTTTCACGTATTAAAAGGTATTGATATTGATGTTGATATTCATTGTGGTATGCTCATTTACCAATGAGACTTAATACGGAACGCCAACCATCCTCTGTGAGTCTATATATACTGACAAATAATAATAGTTCAAGGCACATTTCCTAAACATACAAGATAAAACGTGTTTGGTATTAGACAATATCTTCATCACAGTTCTTCAGCAAGATGGCTCCAATTGTAACACCAATTTCTGCGATTGTTGCTGGCAGAATCAAAATTCGTTTGCACGTGCGTGTTGTGCATGTTTGGACCATACCAGAATTCAACAGGCCTGATGAAGATAACTTTATTCACCTGTTGCTGCTTGATGAGAAGGTTGGTTAATGTTGATTTTATACCGGCGATGTTATTTAATATGCATTTTTTTCCTAGAAGTTTATACTGTTCTGATTAACTTGAGTCCATAACAGAAATTATCACAAGTTAATGCGTTGATTTTAGTGGTGTATGCATTTCTGATACGTGGTTGTATTTCTATAACAGCGTGAGAAGATTCAGGCATCTGCCAGGAAGCATTTGATCCCAAAAATCAAAGCAATGGTCGAAGAGGGTGCTGCTTATGAAGTAGAAAACGTGTTAGTTACTCGGAACGATACGAAGTACAAGACAACTCAGCATAAGTTCAGGCTAAACTTAATTGACCAAACAAAGTTCACTAAGATAGATGCCGTCAACATACCTCTGAACCACTTTGACTTTTTATCCTTTGGTGAAATTTTGGAGTCTGACAAAGAAGACAAAGTAATAGGTAGAACATACCTTTATAGACAAACCATTCGGAACCTTATTTTTTTGAAGTTTATTTCAGTTTCTTAAGCTCTGAGAACCTCAATGATTTACTTTTGTTTGTTCTAACTGAATTCAAATTTATAACTAATTATGTGTAGATGTCATCGGACATGTCGTCGAGAAAGATGTGATGAAAGACAAAGAAGTTAATGGCAGGACAAGCAAGCTATTGGACTTAACTTTACAGGACTCCGAGTATGCACATTTTATTTAAAGCAGGTTAATAGGATATACTCTTTTTTTGGCAAAGGCTTATGCAGTAGTTCTTTTATCTTGCAGAAGCAGGAGGATTCACTGCTCCCTATGGGCCAATTACGCAGAGAGAATGAGTTCTTTTTTGGCAAAACATGATGCAGACTCACCAATTGTCGTGGTTATGCAACAATGCAAGACTAATAAGTATCTTAGTACTATGGGGGTATCCAACGCTTTTTATGGAACTAAGCTTCTTCTTGATAATGATGTTGCTGAAATTACGCAATATAAGTCAAAGTAATTATAATTTTAAACTAAAAATTAAATTGTTTACTTTAAGGTCAAAATTTTATTTTTATAATTTTCGGTAATTTGTTGATTTCATTACAGGATCAACGTTGCAGATGTCCAAGTGACACAAGGTGTTAGCCAAAGTACTTCCTCTAGCGTTATGTCGTTGGTAGATGACATGCTTCAATCTCAGAGAATGACAATTGAAGACTTACTCGATGCTACAGATGTAATATATCTTCAAACTCAACTAGCTAGAATAAATATTTTGATATATGCTAACATACCATAATATTCAATTCACAGAAATGCAATGGAATTGTTCTCGCAACTGTGTGTGACATTGAAAAAGAATTTAGCTGGTATTATCAGGCGTGTACCAAATGTGCGGGTAGAGTGAAGACTATAGCTGGAAAACTATATTGTCCGAAGTGTAAGACCGGGAGAAATGCAGTTCCTAGGTGTGTGTGTGTATATGACTCTATTTTAAACTTGATATTATGCTATAACAAGTTGAAATATGTATTTTAATAATGTTGTTATTAATTAAATTGTAGATTCAAAGTCCATTTGCAAGTGATGGATCACACAGGGTCTACGAGTTTTATTGTGTTTGACCGTAATGTGCAGACTTATGTTGGCAAAAGTGTACAAGATTTAATTGATGCACAGGTATAAATAAGTTTTAGTACTTTCCAAAAAGTTTGTGTTTATCGGATAGCAGAAATTTTATATTATACGGACTGTCAAAAAGACAGAGTGAAAATGTCATATATGAATGTCTTTGTTTTGATTGCTATGATCGTTGTTTATCAATATACCTTTTTAAGTTATTCAATATCTGATCAGAATGTGATAGGGATATAGAGACGTCGATTTATAGCTCATTGAATTTGGCGACATAGATATTTCAAATCTGTTTACACCATATGTATAACCGTATTCCCGTGTATGTGCAGCAAAACAAAGAAGCTGATTTCCCTTCTGAGATGGATATTTTTTATGGAAAACAGATGTTGTTCAAGGTTGAAGTAGCAGAAGGAAATCTGATACATAATTGGCGGAGTTATGCTGTCAAGCGTGTCACTGATGATGTCGATATGATAAAAAGGTTCATGGTTCTTCATAGTATCAAGGTGACATAGTAAATACAAATCATTTTTATATACAAACTTGGTTACCTTAAATGTTTATACCCAATGCCTTTTTTTATCTACAGCCAATGACTGATGATGATGATGATGATGTGCATGGTCACGCTGTTGTTAATTTGAGCGATTCTGTTCCAACTCAGGTATATTATTTCTATTAGTAACAATATGGTATGATAAACACTTATGTGAGACCAAAGTTTTAGTTATATCAGAATATGTATTGCTTTTTCAGCCACAGTAAAGAATCACCGCTATTTAAAGTTCAAACTGCTACAAAGCAACTATACGATAAGCGTTAGAGCGGTTATTTCGTATGTGTTTATACAGTTATGTCACCATTATAATTTTATGTTATCACAGAAGGCAGGTTATGTTCAAGTGTAGAATAACTCTCAGGTAGTAACTTAGTTATATTGTTGTGAGTAAAACTCTAGACATGCCTCTACCACTGCGGTTACATACTAATATCTAACAATTCAAGTGGCGCTAATAGCTACTGAGTTCTATTGTTGAAATGGCGCTAATTATGTATTGTTTCTATGTCAGTTGCTGAATTGATAGATACAACAGTAACTTTTAACAATTCCATAGTTGAATAAAAAGGATCGACAGAAAACCGCATCTTCAATAATGAATATTTATGCTTACTCCAATTACCTAAGTACAGCTTATCGATATAGTTATCTACAATTTTATTTTGATTCACATCAAAGTAATATAAGTGTAACATCTTAGTCATGGCGGTAAATTTTGTTGTAATATAAGTTACGGCAACGCCGCGATTTAAAACATATAATTAGTGTCTTACACCAAAATGCTATTATTAACATTACTGCATTTCATAATTTATTAGTCAATCTATAAACTGAGCTAATCATAAACTTAGGCTCAAGTTCTGTACTACTTAAGACTGCAGATGAAAACTAAATTTCCTAATGTTTATTATTTAGTTAAAATTCACCGCAATTTTATACTACACATTTTTACTGTGTTTCTTATGCGATTCAATTTTAGCATGCTTATGAGAGTCTAATTGTTTGTAGCTCATTTTATAAGTTACGGTAACGCCGCGATTTAAAACATATAATTAGTGTCTTACACCAAAATGCTATTATTAACATTACTGCATTTCATAATTTATTAGTTAGTTAAAATTCACCGCAATTTTATACTACACATTTTTACTATGTTTCTTATGCGATTCAATTTTAGTATGCTTATGAGAGTATAATTGTTTGTAGCTCATTTTATAAGTTACGACAACGCCGCGATTTAAAACATATAATCAGTGTCTTACACCAAAACGCTATTATTAACATTACTGCATTTCATAATTTATTAGTCAATCTATAAACTGAGCTACTCAGAAACTTAGGCTCAAGTTCTGTATTACTAAAGACTGCAGATGAACACTAAATTTCCTAATGTTTATTATTTAGTTAAAATTCACCGCAATTTTATACTACACATTTTTACAGTGTTTCTTATACCTTCAATTTTAGTATGCTTATGAGAGTCTAATTGTTTGTATCTTATCATGAAGGCTGAGGGTGTTGATTCCTCTAAGACTGCAGTTGATCAAAAAGAAAATGATGTCAACAAAGTTAATGATCTTGAGAAAGATGATGAACAGACACCTTGCAGCAAAGTCGTGGGGAAAAGATCTGTTGAGAAGAGTGCTTCAGATATTTCGGCTTATGAGTTGGATGGAGACGGATCTGCCACAAAATCTGTCAAGCTTAAATGTGTGAAGCTAGAACCTAAAGAGAAATAAGGAGTGTGCTGCAGTGTGCTACAACTATTAGTTTTACCATTGTCTAAATTTTATCCTTTAATTTTGTATTCCCTATTGTTTCTATTTCTTGAACTACTCTTCGTTTGTCTTCCTTTAAGCGCATATTTTGGTGTATGAAATTTTGTATTAGTATTTTGTTTAATTTGAATGTATTCGTCCCTCCATTTAAGCATATCAGTAACTTATATGTTTTTCCAAGTGCAACTGTTATCACATCAACAAGTTATTATGCTTCTTAGCCAAACCCCCACATCATATATGATTAAGTGGAAAAAAAGGTGGCTACACTATACATGAATATTGGTAATGCTACTTCATATTTTTAAAAGGAGGTTAATTTTTCAATCGAGGTCATTCCATATATGTCACTTATGCGATTCTGAGTTAATTCTCCGAAATTCACTAACCTTATAATTAAGATGAGAATGTTAGCCTAATTGCTAAGTATATGCCTACTTCAGATTTGTTAAAGCAGTCTGAATTTTTCAATCGCGGTCATTTCATATATATGTCACTTATGTGATTCTGAGTTGAATATACGAAATTCACTAACCTTATAATTAAGATGTGAAGGTTAAACTAAATGCTAAGTCTAATTGATCCTTTATTGTCACAAAATCATTACAATTGGGAGTATTTATCAGCATAATCTATTAAATCCTGCAAAACGAATGCAGGTTGTATATAGTGCAGGTGTAATATCAAGGATCGAAGCTCTTCACAAATGATTTTCATTAGTATATGAACTGTGATAGAATAAAGAAGGGTGCCTTTCATTAGTATATAAACTATCATAAGTAAACGAACCCTTTTATGAATTTCATAAATGTTAACTATGGCAGAAATGCACTGTGATAGAATAAAGAAGGGTGCCTTTTAGTATCCCTATATGCGCCATTCAATACAAGGTATTGAATCAATGGAAAGCATTAAGTTTTCGTGTTGGTAATAGATGTTGTGCATATCCAAACTTAGAAAACAAGCACGGTGCTCAAAGCAATTTATTATTGTTATAGCATTGGGAAGCAAACTGTAATTTAACTAAAACTTTATGATTCCTATTCAAGCTTTACAACTTTGATATCTGCATTGCATTCAACTTTGTTTTCTCCATTGTTCAGATCAATATACAAAATGTTGCCCAGCAAAAAGCGCAAGACAAATGGAGGTCGCAGTCCGTTAACTGACATTAGCAACAGTGAGTCTCTTTAAATTTGTATGTACTATAAGGATCAATTGTAGGTTCTAAAATGTTTAGATAACAAAATTAAGGTGGTGATTATGCAGCTGAGAGCTCAAACCGCAACAACAAGGTTGTTCATTCATCTCATCTAACAAGGATTTCCCCCGTTGCTCCTGGAAAATTCGTTATAACCAGTCGAATTGGACACCATACATTGGACGAAAAAGGTGTCCCGTTGCAACTACAGAATCCAAGTAAACGTAAGAACAGAGATGAAAATCCACAATATGAAATTCTTGACTCATTTAAAGGTATGGTTGCAAGGTTTCAACCTTTTTTTGCCTTATGTGTTTCTACAAAATTTTATGCTGATTTTGTTGCCACGTATGTGTCGTACGTCTATAAATTTAAATTTATTTTCAGGGACAAATATTTCTAATCCAGATTGTAACATGAGTGATCCTATATACATTGTAATTGACGATGATGAAAGTGAAGGCAACTATCATGATTGCAATGAAAACGGTGAAGATTACGATGTTCCTGATAACGTCCATGGTATGTTAAACATTATATTGTTAAAATTGAGCAGATGCCGCATATTCATTATCATATATGCTAATTATAGAAAATCTTCGATTACTTTAAGTTCACGGGAAATACGACTCGGTCAATACACAGTCATTTATGCACCATCCTGCATATACATATATAAAAACACCGCTTTAACGATTATCATATAGTTGTTGTTTTGTCTTGAATTAAGTCTGATGCTCCAATATTTATTACTCGATAATTATGTTATAATTACAGTTTTAGCATCATATAAAGTGCCACAATTTATATACGTAAGTGATAAAGAGTTCAATGACCAAGTCAGTGTGGAGCACTCTTTCACACCTTCAGATACCAACTTAGATGAAACATTAAGCTTGCAACAAGGCTCCAATCCTGTCACAGTTATGTCTGGTCATCCAATATCAGGTATCATCTTATGAGTTATAACGAAACTCTATAAATCAAAAGATACTTTTTATGGTACAAATAGTATTTTATCACATGTTTCTAAATGTTTGAATGCTTCATGATTTCTGATAAAAGAAGTAGGATGTGATATCCAAAATGGTTTGGAAGAAACGACATGCAATGAAAATGCTGAAGCGGATGATGTTCCTGATTGTTATTATGGTGCGTTATTTCTATTATATATTATTTCTATTATATATTTTGAAGAAGTAGGATGCGATAACAATCATGAAATCAATTACTTCAATTTCTTTTTCATTTCGCAGACTATGAAGACATTGACGTGGAAAATGATGTTTTGGATGAGACTGATTTTACAGGTGCATATTTATCAGTAACAATGTCTTCTCAATGCCATTTAAAAATTCTATTATATTAGTTTGTTAACATCAAGTGTGACGATATCATTGCAGAATATTTTGACGCTGGAAAGCCTCAATTTAAATGTCCTAAATGCAAGTCATTGATGTGGTACGAAGAAAGGGTCTACAAGTCACGACATACATCAAAGCCTGAGTTTTCGATGTGTTGTATGCAAGGTAGAATTGAGATAGCACCATTCAAAAAACTGCCACGTCCATTGTATAATCTATATCACAAGAAGGATAAGAAGAGCAAATTTTTTTTAGAAAACATCAGATCCTTCAATAGCATGTTCGCATTTACCTCTATGGGAGGAAAGATAGATAAAACAAAGAATAATGGACATGCCCCACCTATATACGTTCTGAATGGAGAAAACTATCATCAGATCGATAGTCTACTTCCACCAGAGGGTAACGGACCCAAGTTTGCACAGCTTTACATTTATGACACAGACAATGAGTTGCGTAACCGAATGGCAGCTGTGGGGTGAGATTTCTAATAGCCGAAATTAATTCATAATATCATAAATTATCAGCCTTTCCTTTTTTTATATGACAATCAATCATAAGAGTACTATATGGTTGTATCTTTTTACATGAATTGTACATGTGTGACTAATTTATTAAATTTGGTATGTTTTTTTGCATAGGATGGACGATGATAAGAGCTCACTAAAATCATCTATTGTTGAAGATCTACGACATGTGCTGGACAACTACAATTCATATGCGAAATCATACAGAATTGTTAGAGACAAACTTCTTGAAAGTAATGCCCCTTCTATTAAGTTACGTATATTGGGAAAGAGAGGATACGATGGTAGGAGGTACAATTTGCCTTCTGCTTCAGAGGTCGCAGCTTTAGTTGTGGGAGACTATGATGCTGCTGATTTCGAGAGGGATATCGTGGTGGAAGAACGATCTGGTCTATTACAGCGTATTTCGGTGTTTGAAACATCCTACTTGCCATTGCAGTATCCGTTAATCTTTTCAAGAGGTGAAGATGGATACCGGAGAGACATTAAATTCAGCGATAGTCATAACATGACCACCATTAAGCGGCTGTTTGTTTCCATGAAAGAATGGTTTGCTTACGTAATACAACATAGAGAAATAGAAATATCAACCTTGGTTTATTCTAGGAGGTTGTTTCAACAATTCCTGGTGGATGCTTATAGCATGATAGAGTCTTGGCGGTTGAAGTGGTATAGAGATCACTAGAAAGAAGTAAGAGCGGACATGTACAAGGGATTAGCTGAGGCCGTTCTTAGAGGAGAAACTTCTGCAGCCTCTACAGGCAAACGAATAGTTCTCCCATCAAAATTTGTCGGAGGTGCACGCTACATGATACAGAATTACCAGGACGCCATGGCAATTTGTGCATGGGTAGGATATCCCGATCTCTTCATCACATTTACTTGCAACCACAAATGGCCAGAGTTGGTGGATTTTTTGAAGGAACATAATCTAAGACCACAGGATAGACCTGATTTGGTGAGTAGGTTATTCAAAATTAAGTTAAACCAACTTATAAAGGATATCAAGAAAGGAAGCATTTTTGGGAAGGTTAGATCAGGTACGTATATTTATTTTGCAATATATAAAAACATATTAAAGTGAATCATCATTATGTATATTAGATCCAATGAAGGAATGGAATATTTGTTGTTTTGTGTTTATATAATGACTTATGCTATGTTGTCGATATATATTTTATATATATCGATTCACCTCTTTTTTTTCAGTTATCTACACTATTGAGTTTCAAAAGCGGGGATTGCCTCATGCCCACATTTTGGTGTTTTTGCAATCTCAATTTCGCTGTGATCATCCTAACAAGATTGACAAAATCATATGTGCTGAGATTCCTAACAAGCTACACGAGCCACACCTTTTTGATATTGTTTCATCTCTTATGATCCATGGACCGTGTGGTGATCAAAATACACATTCCCCGTGCATGTTAAATGGAAAGTGCACCAAATACTTTCCAAAGAAATTTGTTGACAGCACAACCATTGATTCTGATGGATATCCCGTCTATAGAAGAAGAGACAATGGTGTCTTTGTTAAAAAAGGTGAATCTTTTGTTGATAATAGGTATGTCGTACCATACAATCGACAACTTTTGCTCAAGTACAATGCTCATATCAATGTAGAGTGGTGCAATCAATCAAGATCCATCAAATATCTATTCAAATATGTCAACAAAGGTCACGACCGTGTTACTGCATCTTTTTACAATCCCAGCAATGAATGTTACGATGAAATCAAGATGTACTACGATTGTAGGTATCTCTCTGCTTGCGAGGCTGTATGGAGAATATTTTCCTTTGACATTAATTACAGAGAACCGTCGGTCGAACGCTTAAGTTTCCATTTAGAAGGTGAGGAACCTGTGGTATACGAGGATAATGAGGACCTTGAAGAAGTCATAAAAAAGCCGAATATTCGTGACACAAAATTTGTCGCATGGATGGAAGCAAACAAGATCTATCCCCAAGCAAAAGATCTGACTTATGGTGAGTTTCCGTTGAAATTCGTGTGGAAGGCAAACGAACGAAGATGGTCTCCTAGAAAGCTCGGTGTATCAATTGGACGGATTCACTTTGTACCTCCTGGATGCGGTGAAAAGTTTTATTTGAGAATGTTACTCAACCATGTGAAGGGTCCTACGTCATATGATGAGATTAAAATAGTGGCTAATTTCAAGTACAATACATTTAAGGAGGCTTGCTTCGCTCTTGGTTTGTTGGAGGATGATAAGGAGTTCATACATGCACTTAATCAGGCAGCTCAATGGGGCACCGCAAACTTTCTCCGTAGATTATTTGTGGCTCTCTTGGTGTCTAATCAATTTTCGCAACCGGACGTTGTTTGGGAAAAGACTTGGGAGCATCTAAGTGACGATGTTTTAAGCCGTCAAAGACGTGTTTTACGTGTGCAAGGTACATTTCAACTATTAATTTCTTTACTGTGAGTGTCCAATATTTATGCCAGTTATAAAATTTCAACTGTGTCATACAATTCATCTATGTTATCTTCAAATCCAATACTCATTAGGTTAGCACTAATTGGGCATTGCCACTAATTGAAATTGCTTTTATTTTACAATCTATATTATATTTTGAAAATAAAATACGATTAAATGCATTTGTTATGGAACGAAAAAATATGGATTAAGCTAATAATTTAAATTCAACTGGTATTAAACTTCACAGAGTTTAGGAACTTTATTTTATTTGATTTATCATTTAAGAAAACATTATGCTACTTAAAAACATATTTAATACATTATGTTATAAACACCGAATAATAACTCTACCTAAAAACACATTTTACTACAAGTTCTCAGTCACAGTAACTTAACCATAATTAGTACACGATGAGGTAGATGGTACTTTAGTTCATATACTAACTTAATGGAAAATATCAGTATACATATTTGAGACTAGAAAGCCATAATTCCACTGTTATACCAGCGCTATAACTATATACCACTGTTGTACTTAATGCTAATTATCATGAGTGTAAGTGAATTATATATGTAGCAGCTTTGTTTGGTTCAAATTAATGTCAATGAAACTTTATATGATCCTGGAACTTCAGTCATGATATTGTATTCACTTTTTTGTAGAACTGTACAAGATGCAAAAATCATTATGAGTATACTATAAGGATACATATAAGTAATTAATTCCTTTTACCAAAAGTAATTCCTTTTATGCTCATTAGAAATATTTAAACTACACAGTCTAGAATTTTCGCTGTTTCTAAATTAATATATTTTCGTGTTTCCACACAATTGCAGATTTGGTGTTGGATCAATCACAGTTGAGGAGCTATGCCCTCGCCGAAATTGAACAATTGTTGCGATGTCATGGTAAAACTATGAAGGATGATTATCCCATGATGCCTCAGCCAGATGTTTCTTTAATCCAACAAGCAAGCAACATGTTGTTGTACGATGAGCTGAGATATGATAAACATATATTGAGAGATGAGCACAGGCGATTGATGGAGACCATGACTCAAGAGCAAAAAAATGTCTACGACACCATAATGTCAAGGGTAGATTCCAGCCGTCCAGGTTTATTCTTTGTATATGGATATGGTGGAACAGGGAAAACTTTTATATGGAGAGCGTTATCCTCTGCAATTCGTTCTAGAGGTGATATTGTGTTGACAGTTGCTTCAAGTGGTATTGCTGCATTGCTCATACCAGGTGGAAGAACAGCTCACTCAAGGTTTGCAATTCCTTTTATTGTTGACGAGTGTTCAACTTGCACTATACATCCCAAATCAGATCTAGCAAAATTAATTTATATGGCAAAGCTTATCATATGGGACGAAGCTCCTATGATGCATAGACATTGTTTCGAGGCCCTTGATCGCACACTCAGAGACGTCCTCAGACATCGCAACAATGATAGACTTGATATTCCTTTCGGTGGAAAAGTGGTTGTTTTAGGAGGTGATTTTCGACAGGTCCTTCCTGTGGTACCCAAAGCTACAAGACCAGATATTGTCTATGCTAGCATTAACTCTTCACCACTATGGAATCACTGTGAAGTGTTAACTTTGACCATAAATATGAGGCTCTTGCACGGATGTTCAGATAACGACTTTCAACAAAGAAAGGATTTTAGTGAGTGGGTGCTTGGAATTGGTGATGGAAGCATTGGTGAAGAAAATGATAAGGATATTAATGTACCAATTCCTGAAGATCTCCTTATACATTGTTCAAGTGATCCTATTGCAGCCATTGTTGATTGCATTTATCCATCTCTTTTAATGAATATGCACGACACTTCGTTCTTCCAGGATAGAGCTATATTGACACCAAAAAACGTCACAGTTCAAGATATTAATGAGTATGTTTTATCTCTTATTCCTGGAGAAGAAATAACATATTTAAGCTGCGATTCCCCATTAGCTAACCCATCTATGGTGAATAGGCCGGATGATGTGCACACACCAGAATTTCTTAACACCATCACTGCATCCGGACTACCTAATCACAAAATAAAGTTGAAAGTTGGAGTCCCTGTGATGTTATTGAGAAACTTGGACCAATCCGCAGGCCTATGCAATGGTACAAGATTGATTATTACAAAAATGGGTAGATATGTTCTTGAGGGAAAGGTGATAACAGGTAGCAACATTGGCGATAAGGTATATATACCGAGGTTGTCACTAACATCATCAGATACAAGGCTACCTTTAAAATTCAACCGTAGGCAATTCCCTATATCTGTGTGTTTTGCAATGACAATCAACAAGAGCCAAGGACAATCTCTCAAACAAGTCGGTGTGTACCTTCCTCAACCCGTGTTCTCTCATGGTCAACTTTATGTCGCAATATCCAGAGTGACCTCCAGAAGTGGTTTGAAGATTTTAATGACTGATGAGAATGGTGCTAGCATGGACAACACTTCAAATGTAGTTTACAAGGAGATATTCCGCAATCTACCTGCCTGATTTCTTTTTGAATTGTAATATTTTCTTCTTAACAATTTCTGATGTACCACAACCACATTAATTGCATTCTATTTTAATTTTTTGTTTCTAATTGATATGACCCGGGCGGCAGCACGGGTGCAAGGTCTAGTTACATAGAATAGAAGAACCAAGTCCATTGATAATACAAGTCCCACATTGGATGTATTACAAGCTTACATAGGCAAACTGTAATATAAATAAGTGTGCAACATCAAGACAAGGTGAACCAAAGTCCCTTGCGTTTCATAGTATTCATTGCACGTTGTGTGCCAATGTTTCTCACTTTCCTCTTTCCAATGTCAAATGGAATGGAATAGTTGATTAGTTTAAAGTCCATTGGTATCATAGTTCAGCAATGGGTTTTGTTAATTTGTATCATAAGGGCACAAGATAAGAAACTAAATGTAGAGACTTAATCTTGGAAATTGTGCATTCATAGTCTTAAAAGTTTAAAAACTTATCTTTTCAATGTAGCATTTTATCTTTTCAATGTAGCATTTATTTTTTAATTTTTTTTTTTGGTTTTTATCTTGTGCCTTTAGGGCACAAGTTAACATTTTTCTTTAGGCACAAATTAACATTTTCCTTTAGTTATAGATGTAGTATATTTCTTATAGTTGGCTTCCATAATTTGCATCACCGCATTTGCAATGTGATGAGAACCAACTGTAGAAATATATTACTTTATATCTTAAAACCTAAATCAATACACCAAACTTTTTTTTTTTTTTGTGTTAACTCTCTTCTTATAGAGAAAGACGTTCCAGTAATCTAGAATTCTAAGAATTGTTTCATCTAAAATAGATTCTTTAGAATTGAGTTCTTCCGGGTAAAGCTCAATTACTTGGTTAACTTCCCTTTAATTTTGTCCCAGTTACAGAATTTGCTCAAACCCTTATTTATTAAATACCGGTTTGCGGTACTTTTATGGTATGTAGCAACAACAAAAAATGCACAGGAAAGTGGTGATTGGATGTGCAACTTGTTGACAACAAATTGCAAAGTGCGCCATATCTTAACCTAAATCTAAAGTAAAAGATATTGAGTTGTATTATTACTGAATTTCACTATTTCATTAACCATATTTTATTAACCGCAAAAAATTTATCTCAAATAAAAAATGTAACCAAAAAGGCATTGTTCACCGGTATAAATACGGTGAAAGGTGCAAATGTCTTGTATTATTGTCATGAATGTATGGTCCAAATAACGCAAACAAATGTGTGTCCAAGTAGCAAACATGTTTATTTTACCCATGAAGTACTTTTCTTTAAAAATTGCTCTTTTCACTTCCAAAATTTCTCTCGGCCACCCCCAAAATAACCAAATTTCCTCCAACGGCGATTAATTGTCATTCGGCCCTTAACGACAATTAAGTGAAACATCATCTTTTTACCTTAAATTTCTTCAATAAAAACTCATACATTTTAGGTTTTTCACTAATATGCATATGGGTAAAAAAACAAAAATCATGATGGCAATAATATTATTGCAAAGATTGATAAAGAGAAAGAGTGAAGTTTTGAAATATTCAGAAAATTCAAAAGTTTGGGGAAAAAACAAAGTGGTCAAGACAATAAAAGTTGACGGTGGAGGTGAGTATGTATCAAGTGAATTTGATACCTTTTATGCCCAAGAAGGAATTTTGCATGATGTGGTACTATCTTACACACCACAGCAAAATGGAACTGCTTAGAGAAAAAAAAACATGACCATTATAAATATGGTGAGAAGCATGCTCAAGTGCAAACATCTACCAAATGAACTATGGGGTGAGTATGTGTCTACTGCTACATACATTATGAACAGATGTACAACTAAGAAGTTGAACA
Source organism: Medicago lupulina (assembly GCA_958299785.1). Taxonomy (NCBI): domain Eukaryota; kingdom Viridiplantae; phylum Streptophyta; class Magnoliopsida; order Fabales; family Fabaceae; genus Medicago; species Medicago lupulina. The sequence goes on along the minus strand of OY283144.1, from coordinate 27,804,319 downwards.
ATATTACACCTGAAGACTGTTGGTCAGGTAACAAACCTAATGTGAATCGTTTGAGTATTTGGTTCTATAGCATATAGACATGTTCCAGATCAATAAATAAAAAATATTAGGACTTATCTCTAATTTTTATCTTTATCATTTCAGCACTAAATTCCCGAGGACATCGCGATACGGTATACATATATTGTGAACCAAACTGAACCGAATTGAAATTAATCAAACCATTTAAGTGGTTAGCGAACTGAACAAGTAACTTAATAACGACTATTGAACCATAACCAAGCCGTTTTGAATCGAACCGAACAAATAGTTAAACACAATCACATTTTAATAATGAAGTTTTATTTTTCCTTTCATCATGCATTATCATTGGAATTTGATGATGTTTTTGTTGATATTCCTAAAAGACAACTAGTAAAACTGCAAGAAATTAATAACTAGTGCGATTTAATTTTCAAAAAGGCTTGATACATTTGGTCATAAATGAAATAAAATTAATAAAAAAAAATTAACACACTTTTTATAGTATAAAAATTCTTAATACCTCACGCACAATTCTAACTTATGAAAAAGAAGAAATAAAACAATTTGGTTCGTTCCCAAAAAAAAAACAATTTGGTCCGCAAAAGGATAAAAAAATACATTTTAGTTCAAAATATTATTTTAGGTTCGATTTGGTTTGATTCGTAGACAACAAAACAGTTAACTGAATCATAAGTTTGGTTCGGTTCGGTAACTCGCAAAGCTCAAACGGTTCGGTTTGGTTTGGTTCAGTTTTCTTCAAAAACCAAACCATCACTACAAGAAAACTGTGTTTTAGCGACGGCCAAAACCCACGCTAATGTAGATTTAGCGTCGGAGTCAGGGAATGCTAAAAATGTTGAAGCTACTGATTAGTGTCGGAAACTTTGCATCCGAGGCTAATATAGCGTCGGTTAAGCCGAGTTAATCCCTACTCTAAGCACAACTGAGCTAATAAATTCACCTTGAAAGTCAACCTAATCTGATAGAGTTAGCTTAACCGACGCTTTGAAGTCTATTAAATCTTGTAGAGTCGGTTTGGCCGACGCTAAAGTCAACTATAAAAGAATACTTATAGACGTTGCTTCACTTCATACCCTGTATATTGCTACTAAATAAGTTTTCACACCAAATCAGCCACAAAATGTAACATTGCATTAACATAAACATTTTCTATTCATAAAATAAGGCAATAATAGAGTAAGAAAGGGTAACAAACATTACATAAATAAAAAGCCGACCTACAATATTTGGTCAATCTAAACAATAGAGTAAGTTGAGTCCATATCCTATAAAAAAAAAACAAAGAAGATCAAAACACGTTATTTGTTGTGATCCTATGAGTGTATATATATATACACACACACGAATAGATAGACTAAAAAATCATCATTTAAAGGAAAATATAGAAAATAAAATACATAAGGAATGTTTAAGCACAATCTCTACATCAGCTAGGACAATAATAAGTGCAAATGAGACCTTATTTTGCATTCAACCATCTATATATGGATATAAAGAAATAAAGAAAGTTAGAAAAGTAAACTTAAACACATTATTTTAATTTTGTAATCTACAACCTTTCATTAATCTTTAATCAATTGTTTTTACGATTTTCCAAAATATAATTTTAAAGATCTTTTTATTTTCTAATTTGTAACATTTTTTTACTAAAATTATTTTGTCATTCTATATCATACTCTACATAATATTCTTACATCATGACAAAAATACTTTACATAATATTTTTACATCATGACAAAATTAATCTCTAGTTTCAATTCCTAATCAATTCAATTAAGTACTTAGCATATCCCTCTACAAGAATTAAAAAAACTCATTAGCACTTCTGTTATAATTTATATCCTTTTTCCCTCTTTCCAAATTAAATTAAGAGAGAAGTGTCACTAAAAGCAAGTATGGTTTCAAATGCATAGATCATAGTTTCATGATAAGCCAGCTGAAAAGAACCTTTGATCTTTAATTACATATATGTCACTAATACATCACATAAGAACCCTCCACTTCCGCCTTAAAATTTAAATTGAATCAGTAAAAACACCTATGTTTCACAAGCAATGGCTCCCGCATATATAATGAGCTATATCTATCTCTCGAGAAATAAAGCATGCTGCAAGATTCAAAGTATTCTTGGACACCATAATTTTTTTGTTTTCTTTTCAATTAACAAACCCTGCTTTTGTAGATGAAAATGAAAAACTTCGTGTCACTCTATTTCAAGATTTAACAACGTAGAACAAAGACCCGAGCAATAATGGTTGCTAACAACTTCATATAAAACAAAATTTGATAAAATTGAAGATGGAATTAATTAGGTTAGTGAAATAAACTGATAAAAGTACTTGTTGAATAGTTTAAGCAAAAATGTAAACTATAGTAAAATTGTTCAATGAACAGAACCAAACTAAACCTTCACTGCCACATTGCAAAAGCAAAATAAGTAAACAAACCTACCCTCTATAATTGTTGCAAAAACATTTGTTTGGAATATGATTTAACCAACATCTCAAACAACAAGTATAACAAGAAGCTTTCTCTAATAGAAACCCATCAGGCTTAGTGGCTGATAGCGGGTCATAGCGGCTAAGTATATGTTTTTTAGCGGCATATATATTATAACGGTATCCCACTCAAGGGAAAACCAAACAAGCTACAATACACATGATCGTAACCGCAACAAAGCAAACAACACTAAAACATAGCCTTACAAGAGTGAAGTAGCTACACCTAAATTCAGCCCAAAACAGCTGATATAGCATTCTGCATCACTGCTATACAGCCAAAACATAACACATAACAGGACACACCAAATACTATTGTGCAACCAAACAGAAACATGCACACCAAAACGCAAGGCGACCCACTTATCAGTTATCACAACGGCTGAGTAATTGAAACAAGAGTTCACAAATCACACACACAAAAGCATTGACTAAAAACCTAAAATAAACAAAATCACTGAACCAAAATAGATCAACCTTCAATCTAAATTGAAAGTCAACCTAAAAAATAGATCTGACTAACATAAAATTCTAGATCAAGATTTAATTTTATGAAATTTAGCTTCATTCATTGTTAGTAATATAATATTCAAAAGAATACAACACTAAATTGTTACATAAACATGAATGTATTTCAAACAACGGAAAGAAAAAAAAAAGCAATCAAAACTATCAAATGCAGAAACAAGCAATAATCCAATGGAAAAATAAACAATGAAAAGAAATGCGTAGGATATTTAAGAAACTTCGAAAAGAAAAAAAACTGCATAAATCTGAAGAAAAAATAAACTCGAAAACTGATTTAAACATAAATCTGGAGAAAGAATACCTTGAAGTTATTGTCGGCACCAGAATGTCCAAAAACAAGGTTATCCAGCCGGAAAAACTGACTGTACGAACCAGATTTGACGCAGTCCATAGATTATTGAAGAGAAGAGAACTTGAAATTAAAGCGAATCAGTGGATAATTTTAAAGATAAGAGATCTTTGTAGTCAATCATCCCATATGAAGATTGAGATTAGAAATCGAAACAAATAGAGGACTTGGTCTATTAATGCAAAAAGATGAAGCAGGTGCGAAGTTCTGTAGAGAGAGAGGGGGGGAGGGGGGGGGGGGGGGGGGGGGGGGGGGGCTTGTTGTGTTTCAATCCATGTGAGGCTGCCGTCGGCTAGGGTTCCGGTGGAGAACGAGCTAGAGTTGGGAGTGAGAAGAAAAGGGAAAACGAGAGGATATTACAAAAGGAAAAATTTTATTTTTTAATAATAATAATAATGAATGAGGGAGTGAGCTAGCTAGTTAAAAGTTAGATAAATATATTTTAGTTTTAATTTAAATTTATCATTTAATTATAGCATCGGAGGGACCGAAGCTACATTAATGAGTAAAACAATCACCTGTTTTTTTAAAAGATAGCATCAGATAAGACGACGCTAAATACATTTAAAATAAGGAAAAAGGATTGATTGAATTAGCGTGGGTTCAGCCGACGCTACGCAGACGCAATTAGCCTCGGTGTCGAGGGCAGACACTAAATTTGGCAGCTAAAATGGCAATTTCTTGTAGTGTATGCCCACCCCTAATTGTAGCAAAGCCTTTTAATTTATTTCCTTCCATTCATATATTGAGTAAAAGAAATATATAACGGCAAAAAATATTGCCTTCGTGATTGTGCCACTCGCGATAAATAGTAAAGCTCTTGTCTCAAATGTGCGTAGCCTATTTTGGTTGTAACGGGTTAGAGCACTCATTATACATAGGGCCGGCCCAAGCTATAGGCTAACTAGGCCTTTGCCTAAGGCCTCAATTTTTGTTTTTTTACCTATTATATCCAATACCTCATACATCTTTCGGTCATTATTATAAGCAAAAATCTATCTTTTAGATTCATTCAATTAATGATGTATATAGTCTTTATTATAGATCACATACATCATTTAATGAATGAATTTAAATTGTTGATTTTTGCTTATAATAGTGACCGGAGGATGTATTTATTTATGAAGCTAGAAATTTTAAGAGAAATAATACAAGTGGAAAATGATCGTCAGTTGATATATTTAATACTTAATTATATTTTAAAAAAGTTAATTCATTTTCAAATGCGTATATTGCTTATAGAATAATGCCAACAATTCATATAATCCTTGCGTCTTTTGAAAATAAAATTCAAAATTAAACTTAATAATATCTTATTTTAGATCAACAGTCTGTCCACAAATATTAAATGAATTTGTTTTGTTGTCGATTGAAAAAGAGTTGTTAAACGAAATCAATTACAATAATTTAATGAATGATTTTGCATCAAAAAAAGTTAGAAAGTGAAATTTTAAATTAAAATATTACTTTCGTAAAACAAATACAATTAATAACTCTCTTTTTTCACAAACTAATAATAACTTAAAAACCTCATTGTAGATTTCGCCTTGAGCCTCATTATGTTGGACCGTCCCTGTTATACATACTATAATATATTTTCTTATAAAATAATGTTTTGGTCTTCTTTTTCTTCAACGAAAATTAGTAAGGTATGGACAATTTAATATAGTGGTGCAGTGATGCCATCTTGTAGGTAGAATCATAAGAAGAAGAATATTGACGGTGGCAAATTAGCAGTATGGGATGGAAGATGGAGACACTACTGAATTGCCTGAACCTGATAATGATATTGATAATAACCTCTATAGTGTATACCAACAATTCCTCTCTTAGTTTCACGTGAAACTGCGTCATTTTGTGTTTGGATTCACTTCAATTAATACTACTCCATCTTAATAGTAGAACACCCATATTCCTAACTAATTCAATGCATGTCATATGCTTCATCAGCAGCTAGCCCATCAATTATTCATCATGTTACCTAATGTTCTGTTTGATCCCCTTATTTTTTACTTATGTTTGGAAACAGAAGTCTCGAAACAAATAAGAAGAAAACAATAAACCATATTTATACAAGAATATAATATGGATATTCAAAAGGTGATGTTTGTGAATGTGACATTAATTAATTATTGACTAATGAGTTAAAATATTACTTGTGGGTGATAGAACATTACCTCAACTGTTGAATCGCTCACTTTGAATTTACTAATTTTATGTATCATACATATTTAGTGATATCTTATATAATCACTTGGAAAATTTTACAAGATTAAAATAATCCATACCATGCTCACCCTTCTTCTTTCTGGTTATAGTCTTTGAGGGTTGTTTGGTCCGCAGAGAAGTAAGTACAAACAGAATAGCAAAAGAGAATAGTATAAGGAGTATAAGGCATAACAACATAAGACAAACTTTTATGATATTGTTTAATTTTTTGTCTTATACGATTTATTTATTTTTGACAAAAGATTATTTTGGTATTTTTAGAGAACTTGTATTTAAGACAAAAAATTATGATTTAGCTAGTGAGGGACAAGAATTTCAGTTCTTGTCTTATTTCTTGCCCTCGAGTTTGTCATATCCTTGAAATAGTTTTACAATCAAACGACGAACAACTAAAGTTGTCATATCATATGCTTTATTTTTTAGCAGGTCAAACTCACATTGAGATTTTTAGATTTACTTTACAATCAATGTCCAAAAAAAAAGGTAGTCTTTGAGATTTTGACTCAATTACGTATATAAAGGTATAATTTGGATGACATTATTTAAGAAATAAAATGGAAGAAGAAGAAGAAGAAAACGATCACATTTTGGTTGTGTTTGTGGAGTAGTGGAAATTTTTGGGACGTCGAGGTTTTTCGTGCAGCCAAAACAACTAAAGACTTTAGGATAAAGAGAAATGATAGCAACACCAATTTTCAACTTGTCTTTTATGATTAGTTAAAATTCACACGAACCTTAGCACAATTATAAAAAAAAAAAAAAAAAAAAAAAAACTTATAATTTGGTGGGATCACTATAAATTTTGATCAATTAAAGAAAATATGTTGAGAAGTATAGGTTAAAATGTGTGTTGTTAATATTCTATTAGAATAAATAAAAAACGTGCATACAATTATCTTCCATATGTTATGCTTAAAAATAATTGGTAAACCAAAATATGTTAGTTTGTCAGTAAAACTATTATCTTCCTTTAAAATATGAGAAACAACATAATACATTATACACACCCCCTAAAAAAACATAATACACATGCATTGCTGACAATGATTTAAAAACATTACCTCCTTTATTCCTAATGCAATTTTTAGATTATAATATGATGTCTTAAATTTATACAACTAAATCAAGAGATTAATGTCCATGAGAATTGAGATGGGATTAGTATTCTAGCTTATTTTTTGAAGGATTAATATTCTAGTTTATGTCATTATTATGATGTGCAATATATCATAACATAGTATTTGAATTTATTTCTTAGATTTTGTGCATAAATTTCTTCATCGTTTTTTCAAATATGAAGGGTTGAAAAATACTAGCAATCGTCCCCACCTTCCAAAGAAAATATGCTATGCATAAGAAACAAATAAAATCCCCTGCTTCAATTTTTAGCCAGTCATTCACCATTTGCTTTATGTCTTCATAATTGATTCTTTGAAGATTAAAAAGAAAGAAATAATCACAGATCGCACCAACCAAGCACTGTCCAACAGTGTTGCTTACATATGCAGATGAAATCATCTCAATAACCAAATATTCAAATCAATATAAAATGGTAACCTTCATGTCAATATCCCACGTGAATCACGGTCCTTTCATCTTCAGATGAACAAAGCATTTATTTATTTTATATACAAAGCAAATACGGCGTCGTATTAAAGCTATTGCTTTTGGTCCAATTTTTAATGCTAATTTTTCTTCAAATAGTTTAGTAGTTAGAATTCAATTATTATGATAAATAAATAGAATGTTTGAGTTCGAACTTCAACTCTATATAATACATCATTTCTATCAACTAAGATACACTCACGAGTACACAATAACGTGATCTACATGCGTTGTATGATTGTGATGTTGCTAAATATAAAGATAAGGGACACGATAATACCTCTCAAAAAAGGAACATGATAATACGTGCAAAAGCATATCCAACGGAACCTGCCATCTACTCCTTTCCAAAGTCATTGCTCCATTAATTGCCTGTTCACACTAGGAAGGATCCACACTATAGGGCTCTCTTTATAAAATGGATCGTCTTCTTCAGTTTTCTCTCATTCTACCTATTTAAGGTGGATGAATGTTTAACTAAATTCTTTTTTTATGAATGGTGCTTAACTTTTGTTCTATGAGCATTGATTTAGATGACATAAGTTTAATTAGTGTTTTTTATGTTGTGGTTTGGTATAATTTGGTTTAGTTCAGTTGGTAAATAAAAATCGTAAATTAAACCAAACCATGCGATTGAGTAAGAAAATCATTTAATACATTCAAACCAAACACAGATTTTTGCGATTTCGGTTAGGATTGGTTTGGTTTGCGGTTTTTTTATTAGGTTGGTTAGATTTTAAACACCACTAATCATATTCCATTAAGAAGCCTATAGATATTTCTCATGTTATACAGAAGGGAAAAATCGCATCTAGGTCACTCATATTCCTAAGCATAATTCCTGATATGCCAAGGAACCAACTTTATAATTATTTTTTTACCTACAACGTTTGAATGACAATAAAACACTTGAGTTCACAATTAACAATCATAATAGTTTTAGGTCTATGAATGATATTCATCATTATCATTATGATAGTAGATTGCGACACCTTCAAAACATATTGTCTCATAGTGGATTCAACCCGTATAATATAATAAATATGCATAAACTTGATAATATTTGAGATGTAGTCATTAGCCTACTTAATAGTTTCTAGGCTATATTACTATCGCAATTCATTTTATATCTTGACTTAGGATCCTTTAACAATAGTGTTTTATATCACTCTTTTTATTTGTTATTATTTTACAAAGTAAGTAAATATGACACACTCATTGTGAGAAGAGTAATTTTTTTTTTTTTTTAAAGAATATGAGAAGAGAGTATTTACCTATAACTACATAACAATAACAAACAAAATCATCACTTAATCAAAGATTAACATGTACCATAAAATCAAAAAGATTCACTGTAAGAGTTATTATGTACAGTTATATATAATTACAATTGTACAAATATTCATATGATTATTCCATCTCTTTCTTTGATCTTCACTTCAACCCATCCCATCGAAAAAAAAAATCAAAAGATTGAAAAAAGATATAAGCTACAAAATTTTTTCATTTTTCTTGTTCTCTTTCTCTCCTCTATATATTTCCCCCCCCCCCCCCCCCGATTTTGATCTTGTTTTAGTTGATTATTATGGATTTTAACCTCAAACTTCTTGAGAAGAATCAGATAGAGGAAAACATGTATCCTCTCCACCAGTATTCCATAGAAAATGAGCATAATTTGCAGCATAATATGTGTTGCTAGGTTCAGCTGAAATAGCCTCTAAATAAGTCTCTTCTGCAGCCCACAAATCATTTTTCACTTTCCATAAGAAGGTTGCGTATTTATTATAAGCTTCAGCATCTGGTGGCTCCACTTCTATAGCTCTCTTGAAGTATTCCTCTGCCCTGAATATTCAGAAGCATAAACCAAATTGTCAATTATACAACTACTTTTCACATGTTAATTGTGCTTACAAGCTAAAGACTTAAATTACTTTACATATTTTATTAACAATATAGTTTTTTTTCTAACGAAAAATCATGTTCTTGGTACGACTGAAAGGTAAAGTCAATGAGATTACGTGTGAGATATTTTTTTCTTATGATACACGAGGGCATCACGTGGAGGAGAAGTAAATAAGTCTGGCTCATGAATCAGTGGTACACTGGTACAGAGAAACTAGACCGCAAACTCCTCTTTCAATATTCAAAGACAAAAAAACTCATTTTGTTTTTTTCCTTTTTCTATTTTTGGTTAGATTTTCCTCAAAATAAATGCATAAAAAATCTGATTTTATTCCATAATTGGTAAACTTAACTCCAAAAAATCTCCAAGCAACTTGTTTAATGTATCTAGAAACAGGTAGCTTAAAATACAAACTTTTCTTTTTTTCAATTTTTACATTGAAATTTCCAATTAAGTATTTTAATTATAAAAATTTCAATTAAGTTGTTTGTAAATTTCTATGATTATTATAAATCTACAACCCTATAAAGTTAATTCATTCATAAATAATTGTCAATTTTATAAGAAAAAATAGTAATATAAGTTGATGTATCTAGTACAAATTTTAAATCAAATATATTACCTTTTGTTGATCAATTTTTATTACATTTTGGGACGAAGGCTGTATTTTTTATGTTTATTGAATAACTAACGTATATAATCAATATTATAGACTAGATACATCGGTCCTTTGCCGAACCTAAAAATTGATTATGTTTTTTTTCTTATGATTTTGTTTTTTTGCTTATAATAGTATTGGAAGGGTAGCTAACATGAAATCAAGTTACTATAGATAAGAAACTAGAATTTTTTAAATATAAAAATAAGGAATAAAATAAAAATATACTATTTTTAGTCTCAACACCTATTTTTGAATTCAAATCCTAAATTTGATTAGTATAGTCAAACCAACAACAGAATTATAACAACAATTATACATATTGAATAAGAAAATCATCTCAAGATCATTTTCAATGAGAAACAATCAAAGTAATAACATATAAAGAAAGTAGTTTTTAAGTTGTTAAGTTAAAAACAAATGAAGCTGCCAAAATTGGAAGGTAAATTGAAGTAACAAGATTTTCACTATGATGAGTTTGTAAAGTTGCAACTAAAAAATAATGAAAAGATGCCATGGAATATACGCACCTGTCAAATTCATGTGCAACGATGTAAAGAAACTGAGCATAGTTAGCAAGTAACAAAGCATTGTTTGGTTCTTGAGACAACCCTGTTTGATAAACAAGTTCTGTTCTCAAATACTCTGCATAATCATCAGATTCAATCTTAGCAGAAACCGGTGAAACAAATTGTTTCATTGCTTCATGATCCAATCCCTCTTCGTTTCTATAAGCCTCTTCGACCATCGATTCCCATAGCTTAGTTTCTTCTTCTTCATCCACCTCTGTTTCCCCGGTTTTATATACACCACCATTAGTAAAACCGGTTCGTCCATCCCCGTCAAATCCACTTCCCACCGGTTTATATTTCCCACCGCGGCCACTTCCTCCATCAACCGAGGCAGTATTATTTCCATTCGAAACGGAGAATGTTTTGATTACAGAAGAATCAAATTTCTTAAAAACATGATTGTCATTGTGAACTTGGACGATTGAAGAAGTCTCTGCCGGGGTTGCAACAGCCGCGATAGCGTTGTTACTCGACATGGAATGGACAGTGAAATTCGCCATAAGTATCATAACATAAACCATTAACGTTGGTGTATGTGAAAAAACTTGTTGAAACAACCAAACAAAAGAAGCGTGCATTTCCTTTTGCACTCTTTCAAGAATTTCTTGTAAATCTTCATAAAGTAGAACCTCTCTCATTTGTAGAGTGAAACATTGAAGCTCTCTAATGATGAACACCATAGAAGAAAAAGCTTTTTTCACTGAACAACATGCTGATTCACCAACATCTCTAAACTCTTCCTTCAGCTTCAGCTTCTGTTTTATGATTCTCAACGAAAACGGTAACTCCACGCTGTTCGCTTTTCGTTCAATTATCGCTGGTATAAACTCTGGCAGCTCAAAATTAACCGCCGGAGACGAACCGGAAGAACCAGAAGAGGAAGTTAAACTCTCTTCAAAACTTTCCAAATCCATAATTGCATTGTTTTCGTTGGAGATTTGGAATCTGAGAGCTAAATCTTCGATTTTCTTAGCGAATTCTTCGTCTGAGAAGAACGAATCTAAGCTTGCACTGAAAGCCCTTCTTATTGTTCTTCTTCCTCTTCTTGTGTTGGTGGAAAGTGGGTTCCCCAAAGATCTAGACCTGTTAAGAACAATATTCGTGGATCGAAACAAATTCGTGGGTAATGAATTACCCACGAATTTGTTTCGAGATTTGGATGATGGAGATGAAATTGCTGAAGCTAGTGTTTGTGATGAAGATGGTGAATGAGATAAAACATTATGTGACAATTGCAAAACCTCAAGTCCCATAATGTTTTTTTTTTCAATTAAGGAAAAAAAAACTAATGAATCTGAGGCACAAAAGATGAAACTTTTATACAAATTGGAAAACTTGTAACAACCCTTTTGAACAAAAAGTCTTCCTTTTAACCTGCAAAAAATAAAAATAAACAAAAAATATTAAAAAAATGAAATAGATTCATCACAAAAGAGTGTGAAAATGATTACAAAAAGCCATAAAAATCGGATCGTATAACAAAGCTCGAGGAAAACAAGATCCAAGAGAATTAAAGTATGTATTCGTGTCTGTGTGAGTTTCAGGTGGTGTTTGTCACTCGTCTGAGACGAAAAAATGTGTCTATATTTAAAGAAACTTACTCAAACGGTGGTGGAAATGTTTAGTGATGTAATATCACGGCGGAGAGATTTATTCCGGTGAGTTTGACGACGGAGGAGAAGGGCAAAGTCTTGCAGCTTCAGTCATATCGAAAAAAGGTTAAGCAAATTAGTGTGATGTATATATAGGCAAAGAAGAAAAATGGAGAAAAAAATATCAGGTTATGACCGGCTACGACGGTAACAGTGGTCCCACTGATATTTTATGGACCGCCATAGTGTTTTACAGCTGCATCAGGTTACCGGTCATTTTTGTGGACCCACCATTTTGCTAATTGTGATTGTGATTGCTAATGTGAACCACTATCTGCTGTGTTTTTTCTCATCTCATTGTTAATTGAATTTTAAATTGAGATATGACTTAAGAAAGACAATTTTGATTAAAAAATATGAAATATTGGGGTAATAGGGTTTTTATGAAAAAAAGTTGTGGTTATTTTTGTTTTGAAAAGTTATTATTGTGGCTTTCCGACTTTGGAACCATTAAGTTTGATAAAGTATTGTTGTTAACCAATTAAAGGGGGTAAATCATGAGATTTTGTTCTTTTTAACGTGTAGTTTAATTTTAAAAGATAACGTATGGATGAAAATTAGCTAGGAATATTATTAGTTAACTTTCAATAAAATATGTGTAGACTAGAAAGTAATTTTTTTTTTAAAAAAGAGGGTAAAGCCCAAAGGGACTTTTAGGCATGTAAATCTTAGAAAATGTCCTCAAACAAAATACTTTGCAGCTTCTTTGAAGGGTCATCTAAAACAATGGACATCAAAGAATCTTGTGTTAGACTATACATAGCTAACCAATCCACGCTTCTGTTTTCTTCATGCACTGAGTGCTTTATCTGAACTTTCCTAGGAAGTTTAATAAGATGTCGTATTCGACGAATCAGAACGGGATAGCCCCATTAATCTTACAATTACATGTTACCATGTTCACTAGTAGTTTGGAGTCACTTTCCACAATGAGTTGCGAAAAACCTTGTCTTCTGGTTATCTTTAAGCCCTCATACATGCCCCACATCGCAGCATAAAGAGCATCACATGGTCCAATCTTTTTAGCATAACATTTTATCCATTGATCGTTGGAGTCTCGAATAAGACCCCAAAACCTGCAATGTCCAATGAATTCTTATAAGCTCTATCACAACTCAGTTTAACTCAATCTTCGTGTTGTCTCTTCTAGCCAATGTAAATAGTGTCAAAATTTCGTGACCTTTGTGGTAGGTGAATATGCTCGCCCATACCAATGATTCCGACTAGTTCAAAAATGATACAAATAGGATCAATATACCAATGAAAGTCCTCCGCAAAGATATATTTGTTCCTCCACTTTAAAAAATAACAGAATAATTAATGGATACAATTCTATACTTTTTGGCAAAGATAAAATTTTATAGTTCATCTTTCAGAAATATCGTTCTTATAGAAAGATAATAAATTCCTTTTATTTTTTTGTGTTAGAAAAGATAATAGTAAATTTTAAACACAAAAAATTGGTAGATAATTTTTAGTTTTGGTTTCAATCAATGATGATGATGATTGACACGCCCTTTTATTAGCGTCTTTGGAAGTTTGACAACATACTACTCTCTTCGTTTTAAAATAGATGTCTATTTTGGAGAAGTTTCAGTAACCAAGAAACCAAATAAATTTTGTTATTTTTGATGAAATTATGTGTGTGTTTTCTATAATATCCTTAACCATTTATTATTTCATTCTATTTTTTCTCTCTCTACAATAAATATGTAAGAGTATTATTGACAAGACAATAATTAATGTTGCATTGAAACTTGAAAGTGACAAGTATTGTGAAACAAAATTATTGTCCAAAATGGAGAAGTATTATGAAACGGATGAAGTATAAATGTTGTAAATTTGTGCAAGTTTTTTAACTAGTCTATATGTCCAACTATATGTTTTGGACATTTCACACGTATTAAAAAATGTAATTAATTTTATATGAAATAAAGATATTACGAGTTGTTTTACAAAATTGTCTTTAATAAATGATATAAGAAAAATAAATTAAAGAATAGAAAGAATAGATGGTCATAAATTCTAATGGTATAATAGAAAAAGTAAAATTAATGTTTCATTGGTATTGTAATACAACTTAAAATTGAGATAATTTTTTCTAAAACGACTTATAATTTAAGATGGAGTAGTTTATCACATAGTTTGCATTTTATACAAATTATTATACATCATAATTCCAAATTAACTCGATTTTTGTATACATCATAATTTTATGCTTAATTAAGCATAAAATTAAGCACGATAGAAAAGTGAAAAGGCATCATAATTTTATAGTTGATTGTCAATGAGTTAAGTTTAGTAGAATGACTTATACTCCTACAATATAGAAAACCAAGATTTAAACTCAAAATAAAATAATAAACAAATATAAGGTTTTTCATTAAATTTAATCTTACTATTAAATTATTTAAGTTAGTTTTGTTCTATTTATTATGTTGTCATTTTTAATGTATAGGTTTGTTCTATTTCCTCTCACAAAATAAAAGTTTTGTCCCATTTATTATTTTGTCAATTTTAGCATTAATTATTTATTGCAAGAAGAAAAATTCTTAGTTATATTTTTTACGATAGTTCATTAGTCATGAACTTAATAAATCAAACCTTTATTGAGAAAATGCAATTTAGGCTTACTTCTTTGAAAAACAAGCTTCTAACAAACGTGGTATCCCATCATATACACGGAGATTGCTTGGCTCTTGAAATGCATTTGCGATAATATTGATCAAACAAACTTGCAACGTCACTTTGAAAGGTCCGAACAACAAAGGAACTTATTTGGCTGGTTTGAGAAAAATAGCTCACCCTAAGCATCAGGGTGGTTTGGGCATCAGGATCAGTCAAAGAGGCTAACACTAGCCTTCTTAGTAAATGAGTTTGGGACATGATACAATCGTCCAACAAACATTGGGTGATCTTCTCTCTGATAGATACGTAGTCGGGCTCAAATATCCAGCATGCAAGCGCTCAATCAAGCATATCTCCTACCTGATCCATAATCATTCGTGCAAAATATGCTCTTAAGAATGATTAGTCTTGGTGTGTCGGTTCCGGATCCTCTTTCTTTCCATTCAGCCTTTGGAGTTCTCTCGGCTTTCTTAGGAAATCATGTCCCCTAGATTGATATTCATGATTTGTATCTCTATGTTAAAGATGTTCTCACTACCATTGATCCTCATTCCCATTTACTTTACACCCAACTACCATCCACAATTTTGTTATTTTCCATATGTTTCAGTAGCCTTGGAGCTATGATTCACTTCTCTACGTCAACCTCATCAATAGTCTTATTGTGAAGTACCATGTCCATGTCGTGCTAATTTAAGACAAAAGATATTCCTTTTTCAAAGCAACGTATTGTGTGTCACACTCTTAGAGAACGAAATCAATGTGTAGATTTTTTTTTATTGCAAAACTTGAAGCATCATCACCGGTTATCTATCAAATCACGCTTCTCCTCCAGTTGGCTTGCTTACCTTTACCTTTCTTATCAGTGATGTTTTAAAATCCTTTTTCCCTAGAGAGTAGTTGTTTTGTTTCTCTTCTGTTTCTTTTCTTGTTGTTATCTTTGTTGATTAACATTGTAACAAAATAAAATAAAAAATTTGCCAATCCGCATGAACATAGTTGAGTTGGTAGAGACACATCACATTATATATACAGTGAACATTGTTTGAATTTTGGATTCACCACTTATTCATCTTAAGATGAATTTTTAGCCAATAAACTACTTGAAAAAGAATTGTCGGATAAAACAATTTTTAATTTTTCAGAAAATTATGTAAAAAATTATTTTGTTCACTAGTAAAATAAAATAAAATAAAAAGTTTAAAAGGAACAAGGGGACTTTTGAGTCCCACGCAGCTTCTTTCACGGGAACTTATGGATCCGATCTGGCCGTTAAAGTATTGCCATGTGGTGAAGTAATACATTTAATTACTTTTATGGGCAAAATATTTTTGCCAACTAAAAAAGGTCGTCGTAAAGATTAAGATACCGTGAATCCCCACCGACCCTTCAACTACAATTATTCTAAGGACACGTACCCTTCAACTAAGTCATGGCTACCAAATTTCTTCCTTTGTATTCTCCTACATTATAGGAGTTGTTCAATGGCAGCAACTAAAGTAGTATTATTAGTACTTCTTTACTTCCTTTTTTTGATGGAATAGTACAACTTCACGTTGAGATATTTATCCACGCTTGAACATATGTAGCAAAGAGGAAATTGTGTCCATTTTGAGACCTCATTTTAGGGTACACTTTGATCCATAGACTTCTTTTTAGTATATCTATTTTATTTTTTAACAAAAGTAGATTTTAAATCAATTCAAAACTAGATTTTATTACACTATGCAAGAGATGGTTAGATAATGTAATAAAATGATAGATAGTACTATATCATATTAAAGTCTAACATTTTATTGTACATATGTTGAGCCAAAGTCTATCATATCATATTCCTACCCTAACTTCAACTCATATTTTCTGATAAAAAACAAGTACTACGTCTATTTAAATTTTTTTGGTATACTTACACTTTTGATCCTCTATTTTATCACAATAATAAAAAATCTTCATATTTTAAAATTGAACATTTTAGTCTCTTAATTATCACATTTGCAATAATTTTAGTCATATGTTATATTCTTTTTACCTTTAAAAACTTGCTATTTTGACCGTAACTAATATTTTCTCTTCAAATTTCCAAACACAGAACAATCAGAAATTTTGAGGCAAAAAATCAAAGAAGTAAAATGTACAATTTAAAAATAGAAGAACCACTTTTATAAGCGTGATATTGTACGTAATTAAAAGTGCAATTAAACAACCTAACCAAAAAAAAAAAAGTGCAATTAAACCAAATAAATGTATTAAACCATTTACAACGGAAGCTACTTTGTGTCTATGTGGTACGTATATATATATATATATATATATATATATATATATATATATATATATATATGAAAGTTATTGGACTTGAAGCATTTGTCCGTTTCTGGACATGACTAGCTACTGGACTTTTGTAGATTGATATAATTGAATATACCATAATTCTCCTCGTTTAAACAAAACAAAACAAAAAATTAATAATTTTTCTCGTTAGTAATCTTATGTGTGTAATCCTTGATTTTTGTGTATCAAAAAAATTCGTTAGACGATAACATGGTAAAAGCAAAAAAAAAAAAAGTATACAGATATACAATATTCCAGTTAAATACAATATGCATCCACGATCCATCACCATGTATAGTCCACAAGTTATATATTGACTAAAAAAAAAAAGGTAAATCAAATGATCTGGAAGTTGCTGGAATCAGAATGAAATGAATATTATACTATTAACCGAGGCAATACATTTGGGCACGTGGGAAAAGTTTAATATATTTTAGTTAGCAATTGGCAATTAAGAATTTAATGATAAAGCACTAATGACGGCGAATGCCAAAAAATAAAAAAGCACTAAAGATTCGATTTTATTAATTTATGGGCACCATGCAAAAACAAAAAAGTAGAAGAAAAAAAAACCATATCTAAAGTTTAGGCTAGAGAAACTAAAATAAGAGGGTTAGACACCAACGGTGCAGAATGAAACTCGAAAGAAAAAAAAATATGGAAAAAAACAGAAATGAAAATAAATAAAGCCAAATTGCTTGATCAAAGTGGCTCCACGAGGGAGACAGTGGAATCAAATCAACGGCTAAATCTTACACTGAGATTATCTTCACGGTTAAGATAGATTTCCTAGCATGATTACAATTTCTGTTTTCTTGTGTTGATAATAATTTCAATGGTTTCGATGGGGAGAGATTCTTAAGTACTTTGTCGTACTCGTGGGAATATGATGAATTATTTGGGTACGATATGTGCATGATAATATATTAAATACTAACTAATAGTACATGTCTAATCTTTCATTTGTGTTGTTTGGGAAGTGTGATGTAGGAGAAGGAATATATTGACATTGGATGTGGAGGGATCTATTGATTCAAAATTTATCTCTTGAAGTGAGTAAGTAAATTTTTTGAGGTTTAAAACATGTTTATGCATATTACAATGTTCTTATAAATTGAGTTTACGAGAACATGAAATTATAAGTCTATTATGGGTTATTTGTATGTTGTTTCTAGTCATGATAGCATAAATTGCATCCATTTGAATCCACCCAAATCTACTCCGACTTTGATTAGGTGCGAGTTAGAAGACGAAGGTATTGATATCCACCCTGCACCCACTCTATTAGTAAAAAGAATAGATTTTTTGAATTTAAAAAATGCTAAATCCAACAAAACAAATTCTCACGACACCATCATGATAGGTTAAAGCAAGGGTGTGTTTGGTTGAGGGTTTAGGAGGGGAAGGGAAGGGAGGGTTTACTTCTCTTTTTTAAATTACATATTATATAACATGTTTTTCTAAAACAAATTTAGTATGATTGAAGTATTATATGATCGTTTATCATGTTATTATTTTAATTTTTAAAAAAATATTTCATAGTGCGCATAATTTAAAAACAAAAAGTAAGTCCTCCCCTCCCAAACCTTCTATCCAAACACACCCTAAGTGTAATGGACCCTTTGTTTTTTATTTCCACTACCCATGATTTCCGCTCAACATCAAATCTAAAGGTCATAATTCTTTCGCGATCGTTTCGTGAGAATAGCTATCGCTATAAATAGCATCTCTCTTTGAATATTTATAGAGTTATACTTATTAATTTTATATATTATCTTGTTTTTCTTTCGCATTTTATTTAATTTTAGATAGTCATACTATTTAGTATAAATGCATAGCAAAACTATTTATGCGAACACCCATAGTCTCATTTTATTTATTTTTCTAAATTGGAAAATATTTGAAGTTCCATGTTTGTTTGACATATACAAGAGATGAAATCAACATATGACATTGTTCATAGATACATTTCCACCTTGGATTTTGGCCACAATGGATTCCTTTAATCCTCGTCGAGTAAACCTTGAGTATGTTCAAAACAATACGCACACATGGCGGGCATATGCGAATTGGGAAACTCGACTCTCGTCAAGGATGAAGATAAAGACCAAAGCTCCAATCGCAACAAGGAGCGAGTGCAAGTTCAGATTTTTGCACGATGATTCGTCGACAGGGGTGGGAAAGCAAAACTCACCCCTGCCCACACCACATTGTTGCCATATATAGTTGTTGGTATATATCCCTTCCGGATTTACCCAAACCCAACATAGTATGGACCACAATTATAAATGAAATAATACTAATCTTGACTCAATTATAAGTAATATATATCATCTCTCTAGCTCCTTAATTATATTTGAATATTTTAAAAAATATATACTCATTTAAAAGATTTAAGGACTTGATTATAATTGTTTTTTAATTCACAGACCTATTTAAAATTTCTCAAGTAGTTTAAGAACATACCGATTAATTTAACCTTAATCAGACAAAGGAGTTCAAACAAACAATTCACGAGTCTAAATAGTTGAGAACTAATACTTTTCTCTATTTACAATCCTACGTAAAAGCATCATGTGGCTATGTGCATTGCGTTGTGACATTATGCATGTTCTTTGTCGAGCAATATCAAAGTACACCAAGAGAGCAGGACGAGTGAGATAATATGATTAATTAAACCAGACAAAACAAAGCTTCCAAAAGTAAAATGCCAAGTAAATATGTAATGCCATGCAATAATTAATTTATATTTGGTACAACCATTCAATAATTTTGATTAGAGGAAAAAAAACCAAATAATGCATGCATCTTTTTCTCACATAAACAAACAAGTATATACTTCAATATAGTATATTTATAACAATACAAAAGGAATTTTTTTACAGATAGAAAGGATAAAAGGATGTTTTTCAAGGTCTTACGTAATTCAGAAGCCTACAAATTTGTTGAAGTCTATGGAAGAATCGTGAGAAAGCACATTTTATCTGTAGCTTTTAAGAGCAAAATGTTGATAAAAGTTGAGCCAAAACCACGTGGTTGCCAAAAACTACCATGTTTTTCTCCTTTCACATTTTTTCTAACGAGTTAATATATATACAACACCTGTCAAATGATGCTATGATCTTGGATCGGTTGTCCCTGTCCTTTAAAGGTAATGTTCCAGAATCACAGTTAAGTAGTTAACCTCCTTTGTTGTTTTTCAATTATTTTGCTAAAGCAGAATATATAATAATGTCTTCCTTAGCAAAAGAATTCATATATTTTTTAGTCTCTCAAAATTACGAATCAAAAATATATTAGTCCTTTACTAAAAGTTTAAACGTCCAAAGTAGTTTGTGACACAATATGTAGTTGTATTTATTCAAAAAGAAAACAAAGTGGTTTGTAACATAAAAAGTAAAAACATAATTTATAAAGATTTCTGTAAAATAAAAATTAGTCCCTTATAAAAAAAGTTCATAATGATCTTCAGAATTTTAACAACTATTTTAGAACATATTAGCCTCTAACAAATTTTTAAACAAATTTTTTTTTCTCTCCATATATTACCTTCACCTGAGGTAAATTATATTCGAAATGTTGTTATATGTTAAATGTAAACGCATATTTTTCGGTCGAGATTCGACCATTAATTTGAGATATCGTGAAAGTTTAACCAATCCCGTAAACCCAACTCCCTTTGAAAATTCAAATAGTCTTCAACATAGAGGTTAATAAGTTCTATCTTAAAATTTCATCAAATATTACTAGACTTTTTTTTTCTCTTTCTGAAAGACTAAATAATTGAATTGTTAATTTTTTTCATCTGTTACACTTCTATTTGGCGGAAAGAGATGGTTACTGCATTTAATTTAAGGTGGGCAAAGCTAGGGCTTAATTAATTAACCATTGTCCCTGTCTGGGGGAGGGTCATAAAAGGTGGGGTAACCCTATATGCTCTTTACACTTGAAAGACAATGAACCAGGCAAACGTATGGTTAGAGCTTACTACCAATACCACAAAAAAACGAAATATGTGTTTCACATTGGCACCTTTGCTTAGAAAAAAGTTACTAATTGACGGATTCATTGACATCAAGTGTCATCAACCACCAATAATTGTTGTACTAAGATTTTAAGGGTGAGAGTGAACGGGCATTGTCCCTTGAATATTCTCCCAAATTGTTAAGAAGGTATTACATTACCTATAGGAATAAGCTCAGCTGCGGTCCCAAAATAAATGCATCTAGTTCTCTTAAATAATTAGAGGTATTGCATTTTCATTTTGAAAAGGATATTTATGGTTTTGTAGTTTAGTCATTAGAGACACCTTATGTGTGAAGGAAGTAAGAATTACCAAATTCGAACTCAAAGTATTAACATCTTCGTGGCTATCAACTAAAATTATACTTTAAAGAATGTATGCCAAACTAAATTAAGGTTCTAAGGTTTTCTTTTTTTCTTCTAGAAAATGTATGCCTAAAATTAGTAGTTATGAGTAAATTAACGTTGGATATTTTTAATTTAAACAAAAAGTTTAGATGAGTTGCGCTCCGTAGGTTCACCATAGTCAGAGCAAGTTTCAAAGCTAAAAAATCACTTACAAAAATACTTACATATCACCCATTGAAGAGGTCCTTACATTAGCAACGGTAGTTGAACTTATGACCTTGCAGATGAGTAAACTTTTTGCCAAATAAGTCATTCCTCATTGTCTTTAGAGTTTCTTTTTATATAATAATGTATATTAAATTTCAATTTGTATTTAGAAAAGAATTGTGTTGTTAGGAACAAATTTGGAGAAAATGTCCAACTTAAGTTTTTGAGAAATGTCCAACTTAAGTTAATAGTTAAATTTACTATCCCTCAGTTTTTAATTTCATTTCACTAAACAAATTTGTATTTATAATTAGTTCTTTTATCAAGTTAGTTCTTCATTTTCGTTAAAAAATAAGAGAGAAAATGATAGCTCGGAGACTATCACTTGATAAACTAAAATTAGTTTAGAGACTATGTAATATATCTTTATTTTCAAATCCAAATTAATAAGTAAGTTGTTCTTTTTAAGACGTTTTAAGTCACAGTTCTTTCTAGTCTCGTCATCCCCACGATAAAATAACCTTTCACAATTGAGTACGAACACTCTTTACGCAAAGAGAACTCACCAAACCAACACCATCAATGCTATACCAATACTGCTTGGTATCCTTTTCTCAAATTAAGAAAAGGAAAATATAAAATGTGAATCGGTCGGTACTTAAGTAGTTTGTTGCTTGATCAAAACCTTCTTCATACATAAAGTCATTTAATTCATTTAAGGTGGAGGTTAAAGGAGATTAAGACCATCAGTTTATTGATTTTCAATGCAAAGAAAAAGGTTACCAAATAATTGTATAACTGAAACAACATTAAAAACATGAAAACGGTATTTGTGGTTGGAATCCAAAGATTAGAATAAATAAAAGAAAATGCACTTTTATTTTATTGTTATTTTAATAAAATCATCAACAGAAAATGATGGTTTCTTCCAAGATAGTCTGAACTTTTAGTTAATGATCATGTACATTGCACTTAGGTACATTGTACACTGTTCTACCGGTTCCTGTCTATATTGGGTGTAAGATCTTGTATTTGCATGTAAATAAGCACAATTGAGCCTTGGGATCATATTAGACCCATGGACGAAACTTTTTTACCAGATAAAGAAAAAACCATGGATCAAAACTTCTATTACGTCAGAGTTACTGCCATTTATAACCGAAAATATAGTGCATCCTTTCTTTTTTGAATTTACTATTAGGTTATATACTCTCATAATAAGATCCGAACAAATAATTAGAGTTAAGCCGATTCATTTTATGTAAAGTAGATATTTTGATACTCTAAAGTTTGGTTGAATATATACTCATCAATGTAATTTTTTTATAATCTTTTATTTTTAAATTAATTTTACTTACAAAATTTCAGAGTACTAACTAACTTCTACACAAAAACTAATATGTGTGAATAAAACTTTTATGATTATCTTTTTTTTTAGAACTTTTATCAATATAGCTAACATGAAGCAACCAAACACAAGTAGTTTTTCTCCTGTTGAGGTTTGGATCCTTAAGAAAAACTATATTTTTGTGAGACAAAGCTTACAAGTTTGTTTCAAGCCTAAAAAAAACTAAACCAATCACTTTCTCAAATTTAGTCACTAACTATCTATAAACTCTTTTTAGAGCTTATCACTTTTAATGTGGGATGGGACTTACATTTTTCCAAGCCATATCACCAAGTTCCTTTCAATAAGTGCTTGAGAAGAATTGAAAATCAATGAGAGGTGGTGGTTCTTTGGTCATGCTTGTCTAATATACGTGAATTGGCTTATAGTTCCATTTTTAATGAATAGTCAAATACGATGGCTAAACGTAGCTTGTCTCGACAGTTGATATTCGTTAACAAACCAAGAGTAGATGAAAAAGACAAACTTACTTTAATATGATATTGATACTTTGATATATAGATTATGGACTTCCAACTATAGTGTTTATATTTTCAACTATAGTATTCATATTGATATGAAAAAAAACTTGACAAGATTTGAATAAGTATATAGTTTCTCATATTTCTCTCTATTCCCCTTCTCTCTTGTGAGCCGTCACAAAAACCCTAGTTTCTTCTCCTTCATTCACCAAAGAGGGGTGATTTAGGGTCAATTTTTAACCCAAAATCACCGTTCTAACTCATTTTTCTATTTCCCTTTTATTGAAATAAGTGATTTTCACATCTATTTCGTTTTTTCTTTCGTGATTTTGTCGTCTTAGTGCGACTTTGTCGTTCGTCGTCTTTGTGCAACGTTGTTTGTCTTTTGTGTTTCGTTCAAGTATTTGTTTGATTCAGATTGTCAGATCAGCTTTGATCCAGTGCAAATCAAATCAATAACTTTAAAGTCATCAACATTGCAGATCCGGAGACCTGGGTATTCCGGAGACTTAAATAAAGTCATATGTGTAGGCTTTAGTACTTTGCCGTTTTATGCTATTAACATGGATGCTGGAGTTTGTTCACAGATTCATCCTTTTTGTTTTTAGCGATGTTCATTGTATCAATGTACTCTATTAATTTGAATGAATGAATATCGTTTCTTTTTGTCAAAAAAAAAAACTAAACTTTGACTGAAAGATATGTAAAGACGCGTCAAGGAATGCTTTGGTCGGGAAATGAATTCAAATTCTTTTCAACAAATTTTGTTCAACTAGAATTCATTAACTACTTGAGTTCAAATTATTTATATTTAATATGAACCAACATATTTTTTTTGACAATAATATGAACCAACATATAGATTATATATACTTTTAATATTTTTATTTTAGAAAATTAAATTTGGTACGGTCGCATACTAGCACTATAAGTACACTAGTGTGGTCAAGTGTGGTGTGTGTTTTAACTAATTTTCCCTCTTCCACCAACTGTTATTGCCTATAAAAGCTGTTACGTAATTATCAAATATTCAAACTAAGGGACCAAGCACTATGTTCATATGTCAAAGCATTGTGAATGCGTGAGGTATACGTTATATATAGTGTCTATTTGGGCCTTATTCAAGTCTATGGTAGTTGAGATATGAAACTGATGGAAGTGTGAAGAATAATATCATAACCACAGCCAATAATTTGTTGTTTTAGTCTTTCTTTTCTGTTCTTATAGTGTCAATGAGCTGCACATTTTGCTTAAGAATGTGCTCTCTTTTTTTTGTACATTTTTTACAATTTAATTGGAAGGTTGGAACCATACAAATATTGAAAGTGATCATGAGCTGAACAAACTTACAAAATTATCCTTATATTGCATTGTTTTCGTAAATGTAGAAAGGATTATAATGAATTTAAGAGTGATGAACATGAAGAAATTCACTTATTATTTTAATTTATAGTGATGTTTATCAGAAGGACCAAAAACAGTAGCATTATGTATAATATCTCAATATGTGAAAACGATATTTTTCCCTTAAGTTGTACAACGGTCTGTCTATATAGAGAAAGCAAATTTATAGACGGTGCCCCGATATACAGTACCTTTAAAATTTTGTACTCAAGCAATCAAATTAACCAAGGAAATAAGTTTGCAAGTGGTATCTACAAATCAATTTTTACAGCCTTACAAATTTATTCATGTAGCTAAGCTAACTATTAATGGTTGTTGGATAAATTACTACAAATTATTTAAGGATAGCCTAAAAAAACCATATTTTTCATATTAAAAAGTTGGATAAAGATATAATTATTTTAAATTAAAATAAGTACGCTAGTTATTATTTTATAAATGTTTTTTTAAGAGATTTGAATTCTGCCTTTTAAGATAATAAAATCAAACCCATATTGAGCTTAGTAACCTATATAAAAAATAAAAACTATGATCATTCGGACATTCCACTACAACCAAAGTAAGAGAATTATCCATCAACATAGAAACATTCAGCCATTAATATCTAAATTCCAATTGCAGCAAGTCGTGTCTTTTTAAAAGTTCAATGGCTACTATAGTTGGCATAATTGGAGCAGACAGAAAAAAAGAAAAATAACTAATGATGAGTTTTTTTTTTCCCTTCCACCATACCAACTTCTCATGTGTTCTCTAAAATAACCTCATTCATATCGTATAATTTGAACAACTTTTATAAAGACTTCGGATTATTTGATTTGAAACCTGTTAAAATCCAGAATATATTATAATTGATATGAATGTCTCTGTTCAATATTGTACCATCTCCACAAACATTGCATAGGAAATTTGAGAATGATATGAATGGTCAACAGTGATAATGACATCATAACTCACCCAAATAAAAACTAAGAATGAAAAATAAAGAAGGAATGAAGAGAGGTTTTTCAATGAAAATGTAGAAGAATGCAAAGCTATTTATAACCACAAAACCACCCTAAAGAATTATATAATTCGAACACTTGCCCAAATTGATTTAGCTTATATAATCTAAAACCTTCTATGTTAAAACTTAAGCTTTGAAGGGTTTGACAGGATTTAGATTAGAGAAATGATATTTGAACAATCATTTTATGATAACTTTTGTGACAAGTTTATCTCTCATACTCGTATTATATTTTTACTTTCTCTCTATTGCTTTGATTTTTGTGTCAATACCTCATTTTCTTTGTAAAATTTTGATTGTCTCAAAAGTTGTCCTATAGATGGATGTTCATATAAAAAATTTCTTTAGATTATATGATCTGAACTATGTCAAAACACATAAAATTGAAAAAATTGTCATTAAATCAAAATCTACAACAATAGCAGCATACATTAAACATAACAATTTCAACAAGACAATTAAAACAACATACTTTCACCAACATAATTTAAAAATGTAAAACAATATAATAAAACACAGCAAGATCATGTATCAACCAAACTAAATTTTTTTTATCTTTTCTATCCATGCAAGTCCCGACTTCTTCGTAGGTCATGGGCCGCATTAAACTTTCCTGAATATCTTGAAAACATCTAATCAAGAAAGCGTCTAACTCAATCGATCTCTTCAAACTATGGTAACCAAATATAGAGAACACGGTTCTCATGTTGTCGTCGTTCCAGAGCTTCATTTAGGTGAACCGAACGTGCTCATATAAGTCTATCGATGGCTAGACGATAATACCCAACATTGCGACTAAAGGTGGGAAAAACACAAGAAGGGGGGGTTGAATTGTGTTTTCAAAAACGTTTCTTTCTTACGAAAAATAACAATGTTCTCAGGATACAGAGTCTGATAGAGTTCATACTCTGATCAGAGTTCAGAGTCTTAGCAGCGGAAAGTAGAACAAATGCAAGAAAGAAAGAAGACACAGGCAATTTTATACAGGTTCCTTCCACAATCCGGAAGTAGTCATGTCCCCCTTGCACTTCCAAGGAGAGTTCCACTAAAATGTAATATCAAATTACAAGTTGCTCAAACACACAAGTATGAGACTTCCTTTGCTCAATCACACAAGAAAGAGACTTCAAATGCTCAAGCACACAAGCAAGAGACTTCAAAACAATTACAGAGAATTGAAAAGAGTTTTGAATACTTGATATACAATCAGAGGTATTCACAAGACAAAACGAAATAGAACAGACTCTGTTTTTCTTCGATACTTAGAAATTCTAAAATATAAGCTTTTGTAAGAATTATCTAAGTTGTTGATGAGCAATGTTTGCGACTTTGAGTATAAGAGAAGAGCTTAATTCACGTGTATATTCAACAATTATATAGTTCTTCAAGTCTTCATCTCTATTTATAGAGAATTTGAGAGACGTTGGGAACTGCCAGCTCATCACTTTTTCTTTACCGAAGCTGATTTGACACCTTTGATCCTTTGCTTGATTTGAGGCTAGTACAATGAAATCAAATTCAAATCCATTCCAGCAAATATGGAAAAGTTTCTGCTTTAGTTGCTGTTATTCTTGTCGTGTATAGAAGACACTGTGCAGAGTTGGTGGTTGCAGGAACAGGCGTAGACATAGTGGTTGTACTTTTCGTACGTTATGCTTTGTCAACGCTTTTCAGTGTCTGAAGAATCTTTGCTTATGATGAATCTGCCTCTGGAGACTATTTGCTTCTGATGAGTCTGCTTCTGAAGAACTTGCTTCTGATGACGTCATCTTCAGGAGCTCTTTCTTCAGACGCATTCTGACTCTGATTTTCCAGGAGCGCTTTCATTCAGATGTTCTTCAAGCTTCAGTCTAAATTTCCTTTGCTCTTTAATTCATTCAATCAGAACCTCTTGTAAATAAATCTTTGATAATGGTCCTGTACACTTGAATAAATATTTAGCATATCCAATTGATAATTTTTAATACCTTGTTATCATCAAAACTTAAGTGGTATAATTGTGAAACACCCTTTGTTCCAACAGCGACCCTACTTGTGTCTCTATGGTTGAGTCATCCGTTAATATGGTTCAACTTATCCTTCAAATCAGACGGTGTGACATCAACGTTTACCGTCGTTGTAGTAAACTTCAACTAGTTTAGTGTCTATATCAAGTGGACAAGTGTTCATGGTTATGTGGTGTGATTTTCAGATGAACTTAACACGCCAATTCATAGAAGGTTATGTGTGTCGTTGACCACATAAATTGTCAGTGCAATGTGTACCACAGAAAAATCATGTACTTGACTAGTTCGGATTATATAATCTAAATTGTACCAAACCCTTCAATGTGTGAGGTTTTTCAAAGAATTGAGATATTTTGGATTATATAATCTGAATCATTATGGGCATGATTTCAGAGTATATAATCTGAAATATCGCAAAATATAGATGGTTGCTTGGTCAGTAAGGTTGGTCTGATTCATGCATGTTTTATGCATCTTTTGACCAACTTTCTTCATTTGACCACAAGTGTTTCAACATCCATTGTATGTCTTTACATGTGATGTTCGCATTTTGCTTATAAATAGCCTCTTATTCACAATTTTTCATTCCAAATCATATTATCTTTTTTTTCTTTCTAACTTTTCTTTTGAGTCGTTTATGATGTCAATGTTTTATCGTTGGCCTTCCATACAAAAGTTTGTGCCATCTTAGTCACCTTCTCCCACTTCCTAATCTTGTATTCTCATCTTCTCTGAAGGGTGCGCAAGAGGGATTACAAACCTTTTTATCCTTCTCCCTCCATATTCTTGTAACAAAAGTTTAGCATTAGGTGTCTAATATTTTGTTGTATTAAACATTATGTTAATGTAAATGTATTATGAATTCTTGATCCAATAATAAATTGTGTTGAATTATTACATTTCGTTGCCAATATATATTATGTCATTTTAATGAAAAATCTGAGTGAATACAATGCAAATTTTTAAATCTGAAAATGTTAAATACGCTTCAGATTATAAAATCTGAATGTGGATAAAAATGTAAATTTGGAGGGCGCGACAAACGTAGAGGGTTGGAAAAAAAAAACTTAAAGCTGATAGCTCGTGTATTTATAAAAGGATAGTGATTGATATTGTGCGCGTCCTTTAAATTTTGCAAGAGTAGAAAATGGATCATCAAAAGTGGGTTGCATCTTTGGATTTAAAGAGAAAATTGTTAGGAGATTTCTCTTTAGACACCAAGTAATTGCGACGCCTTAAAAAAATACATTGAATGGTAGTTAACTACCTTTAATCACTAAGTGATATGGACCAATTTAAAGTGTGATTAGTTTTCGTGAGCTTACCTCAATTGGTAAGAACAATGCATAATATATGCAACGTCGGGGTTCGAACCTCGGCCACGGAAAAAAACAATATATAGTAACTATTTATGAGGGTATTTTTAGTAATTTAATGTGCTTGTGAGCAATTGTTGTGTGCCTAAAGATCAATCTCATAATTATTATTTTTCCTTGGTCCAAAGTGTTGTATAACATGAATAATTTTGCTTTCATTTATCATCGTATCTTGTCCATTATTTTCCCTCATATAGCGCAACATTATCACCAACCGAGATAATTTATTCTAGTGTTGATTTTTTGTCACCCAATATTTCGTCCCATAAACTTCAATTAAGTTTCAACAGTGTTACTTTCAGTTGAGTCCATAAAAGGGGTTAATCCAAAAGCGAGTGTCCATAAACATAAACATGTGCTAATAATTCCAAACATGTTAGAAGGAAAATGTTGAGCAAAAGAGAGATTATTACAGTTCCAATTAACATGTGGTCGACACATATACACACAATTATACTAATTACTATATTTTCAGGGGACAAAGACATGAAGAAAAAGTTGATATCATTGCCACGCCAATTAATTCAAGCATCTTATCTCCTCATCTATTGGTCACTCTTTCTCTTCCAACCAAATCAAAAAGCCTTTGATAGCTCTTTTCTAATCTCAATCTCACTAGCTAATGGTTAGCTATTGGTTCCATTTTGCTAAGATATGGTTTTTCCAATCAATGACCAAAAGACCTTGACATCGATTTAGACCTTATTCTCAGCCAAGTTATTAGCAAAAAAATTATTATAGTGATACATGAGTTGAGGATATTTCGGTAACATGTATGAAGAGAGAAAATATCTTGGTCACTTTCCAAGTGCCATGCATTAAGTGGTCATCATTGCATAACGTTTCCACTTTGAGGGGCCAACGATATGCTTTTGGTTTTTTGAGCATTCTTGAATTGATTTGCTATTTTCGTGTTCATACAAAAAATAATAATTTGGTTGTGCTCAATTCACAATGATGACGAATGATTAGGATTGAAGTGTTCGACTGAATTGCCAATTTGTTTTTCTCCGTCGTTGAAACTAGAATTCATTGCCGGTTTGGCTTTTGGGAAGTGCGTTTGGAGAAGCACTTTTTTGTACACATTTTGATAATATGAATTATGTAAATAAGTCTCTGGTTGGAAATTCCGTTTTTATTGTGGTTTGCTCCTAGTCGTTTAATTGTAACATTTGTGTTGTCGTGTTGGCTTGCGTTGGATTGAATTTGAGGGGGTGGATTTAGACCACAAATCTCAACATGGTATAGTCTAACATGGATTGCGTTTGAGGAAACACTCCTCACCTTACAAACCAATTTTGTAAAGATGAATTAGACCACAAATCTCAACATGGTATAGTCTAACCAAATCCATTGGGTCACCTACCATTTATGTTCCTATAAGTGTAACCTCAATTAACATTGCATAACTTCCAACAATTGATAACACCTCACCTCTACTTAATTGCCAAATTTCAATCAAATGAAGTATAATATTGCATTTGATTGCAAACCGTGCCAATGAATCTCAAAAGTCAATATATAACATTCAAGGCTGATTCCAAATTTCAGGAAATAATCCCTTTTTTTTTGTTTAAGAGGAAAGAATCATTTTTTTGTCAAGAAAACTATAATCACTTTATTAATGTGAAATCAATGATATAATTCATGTTTACATCAATTGCTATATTTTTGTTCTAGAAAAAATAAATAAAATTCCTATAGCATCTCTTGCTTCTGAAAATGGCCACAACCAGTAAGCAGGATCACTGAAGACAATTTCGAAAAAAGCGTATTCCCTGCAATGAAATTCATTCGTGTCAAAAATCGACTAACTACCAATACAAGCACAATAATCCAAGGGAGTGTAGAAATCAAATGATACAGCAGCTCAAGGGAATGAAAAATTACCTGCAATGCAAAAGTAATATCACCTTCATCTAATTTGGGTGTCACTTTTCTCAATTTATCATCTCGGGATTGTCCTAATTTAATAAGGCCCTGCAGTAATAATTTATGTATCATCATATTACTGATCACCACTCTGCCTCAAGAAAGCACTTTAATATAAAAAATTATTGTGGCAAAAACTATATCAAGAAATTCATGACAGATACCTGGTCATTTAACACTCTGCACATGTTTGAAAATTCCATGATTCCAGCAGGGGGAATTAGTGATGATTTGCATATCTCAGCATAAGATTTATATAACTGCATCATTATTACAGTTTAGAAACCAATAGAAAGGTTAAAATGAGTCAATCTCTAATAGACAGTGACAGGTATAAATCATACCTCTCCAAGGATCAAGTCTTTCTTGGCTCCACGGAAACGTTTCATTGAGGAGCAGAGTATAATCTGCAAACATTGCAAGTCTAGAAAATAAGTTTTTTTTATAAAGAAAAATGTAAGCCGCTTCAGCATTTGGTTCACATAGCATATTCATGGTTCAAGGTTACCTGTTGATGATGTGGCAGAGATTGTATGGTATCCACCACTGGTGACCTATATGTTTTGGACAATGCAAGAGCCATATGATCAATCCTTACCTGCATTCAATTTTGAGGATCTTAGGCAACAAAAGGGAGAGGATCGCAGACGAACTATACTTTTAGTAATCGTGTAACAATGAATTGATTGCAAACTGCTGAAATAAAATAGTTAATTGAACCTATAACATTAATTATACAGAATGCTATTGTATAACTAAGTTGCCTATATACCTTTTATGACAACCAGTAATATATATTTCATGCGGAAAGTTCTGCATCTACTTCAACAAATTACTTTAAAGTCTTCTAAAAGGCAACCAACTGAGTTTGAAACTCAGACCACTAAAGCACAAGGTGTGCAAGGAAAGAGAAAGGAAAGGAAATACAACCCACAAAAGTTATGGTTCGGATCTTAGACCTCTAAAGTTAAGGAAATACAGTCCAGCTTATTAAGAACGAGTCAAATGAGATGCATGATGAATGCAAAATTGTACTCATCCTTGAACTGTTGTCATTTTGGCATTAATGTAAATCAATCCATGGGAATTTGAGTAACTATAGCAAACTAGAAACTAATCATTGAGTATTTACCATATCAAATTCTTGTTTTTTAACACAATCCGGTGCTGGAGGAAGATTTTGTTCTGAGGATGATTTCTCTTCCAAAGCATTCAAATTGGAAGCAGAATCTTTAATTTCTGCTTCTAGCATCTCTATTGCACTCCTGAAAAAATATACAGAAATATTCATTTCTTAGATTTTGCTAAATCAAATATTTTATTAAAATCTCCAAATGCAAGACACCTAATATGTTATAGGTTCAAATTCAAATATTGCAACTTGCAATTGGAACACAATAAAAGAAAAAATTATGGACAAGTTATGCACATAACAAAGATCCGTTTCAATTATCAAATAATTCTAGGCCTCTTTTGACCCAGGAACCTGGATTTTGAACACAAGATGTAAAGTTTAAGCGCACAATCTATATGCAATGGACTGAATGTAAATATATATGCACTGATTTATAATGGACATAAAGGTCAATAATGACTAAAGAATGACCAACCTGCATATACAAAGAGCATTTCGCATATCTCCTGAAGCTGCAGCAACTTTCTGCAATGTGCATTGTTAATTAGACTCTGTATAATATATGTATATTATTTAAAGATGAGTTACAATATAAACATATCTGGACAATGTTATTGTACTTACCCTGGCACATAGTTCCAATGCTTGATGTTGGAAGACAATGTAAGGGAGGTCCTGATGGTGAGACAAAATAGCTATTAATAAAATTACTCAAAGAAGAAATATTACTTTTAGTTCATGACCTGCATCACCACTCATTGTAACTCGTAATTTCTGTCAATGAGTTGTGATGATAATTTCATTTAATAGGCCATGATATTTTCATAGTAGCAATATATCAAGCTAAAGTTGCACAACCGTATAACAACAATCTTACATTTAGCCTTTCTTGAATAATCTTAAGGATCTGATCTTTAGTATATGCCCGAAAAGTTACAACAGTAGGCTTGCCTGAAACAGATAAATGGAGTAATTAAAAAGAGAGCAACGTCCAATGATGTACACAAGTAGAGGACAGCTTCATTTTGTAAGGTCATTTGAGACACGGTCCTTAATAAGTTGAAAATGAAATTGAAGTTCTTTATATAGACTGACTTGAATTACTCACAATTTAATGCAGTAAGCCTTGGAAGAAATCGATCAGCTAGATCAATTGCATTTGCTACACCTGTATAAACAAGCACAATAAGTCATGATCATCAACATCTCAAACTGTTTTACAGTCAAGGGTATGACAAGGATAGACACAGCATTTTGATTTTTACATTAAATTTACCTATAAGTATACATCTGGAAAATGGAAAAGTGGTAAGCATGAAAAGATCATGGAGCACAGCTCTGTCTTTGGTAATTAGATAATCTAACTCATCTGCTACTATCAATCTGTTACAATAGTGACATATTACTTTGTTAGCATCCAAATTACATAAACAAGCAGTAATGGACAATCATACATGGCTGACAAAGATATATGTACGAATCAAATCCAGGGCAAGAATATGTTGCTTACATCATGTTCGATGTAGGCGATTTATGAGAATACAAGTTCTGAAGTTGCTGTAAGGGTGTGCCTGAACCCTTTTTTCCCAGGGTTTTGTGTAACCCAAGTATCTGCCATAACATTGAGTGGGTTAGTCAACTAAGTAAGGTTTATTTTACAACCTAGTCAACTAAGTGTTGTTAACTTCAATAAAATGTGCTTAGACATTATTACCTTTGTGAAAATATCAGATGTATTTGACAGTGATGTACAATTTACAGATAAAACATTGGGCGGCGGAAAACCTCCCTGCAAATGGAAATGTGTTAATGGAAGAAACAAAAATCAAAATACAGTGAGCATTTCAATTTAAGCGATCTACCAAAAGTGTGTTCTTCTTCCAGTTACACGAGATCATCAAATTACATATTATGAACAAGCATAACATATCATATTCGTTCTCTATAGTCAGTCAAGGGGCTCATTAAAAGGATCAACATGAGTGCATCAATCATAGTATTGGTAAGTAATTATACAAAACAATCATAGTCTAATTAAACAAAAACACTTTCACTAGAGAATAACCATCAACATCAATGCATCAATCAATCAACTTAACACAACCCACATACTTCAATAAGAATGTCAATCAAATCAATGGTAAATGTAAATCAGTTTTACACTTAACATTCAACAAGTCCTCCATTCTTTTAAAAATCCTTACACCAATTTTACAATGCAATTACAAAGGAGGGTTGATGAATCAAAACTCGACATAGTTATCGAATTTAAGTCTAAACCTAATTAACACTGATTTACACATACACTAAATATCCGTAAAATCCTTCAAAACATTTTCACTAGAGTATAACTATCAACATCAATGTCATCAATTAATAAACTTAACACAACCCACAAGCTTTAATAAGCTTGACAATCAAATTACAAATTTTAAAACGACATTTCAAAAGAGGGATCATCTATTAAAACTGCACATTAGTATTGAATGCAAGTGTAAAACTGATTCACATTGATTTACACATGCAGCAAATATCCTTTAAATCGATAAGACGATAACACCATACAACTTGTTAATTATATCAATTATGGCACTAAACTATTCCAAAAATCTACATCACCATTTCAATCATTCAATTAATTTCAATATACAAAAATCAATAAGTATAGATATAGATATAGATATAGATATACCTCAGTAGCCCAATTGAGCAAATTCGCTTTCACTTTCTCCATAGACAACGATTTCCCAGTTCCAGGACAGCCACATATATAAAGACTCCCAGCTTTTTCATGCTCAACACACCCTTTACAAAACCCCAACACCACATTTTGCTCTTCCTCACGACACACCATCGTAGACGGTGCTGTAGACAAATGCAACACCTCCTTCACAATCCTCATTTGCTCACCATCTACACATAAAAAAAGTAATTAATTAACTAATCAAACGTGTCAACTCAGCGGTAAAAGCTTATCGTTATAATTTCAAGATACCGAGTTCAAATCTCGACAATTAAAGCAACTAAAATTAATAAATAAATAAAAAAACATAAGTAATTAGTTAATTGACTGACTGACTTTACCTTTGGGGTTCCATTTGGATTTAAGTGATGCCGATTCGATTTGATTTTCATCGGTGATGATTTGACGAACAACGACGGATGAGATGGATGAATTGGGAGTTGCAGAGATGCAACGGCGGGGGGATTTGCGGGTGGGAGGAGAAGTGGTGGTGGTTGGGATAGGTGTGGCGGGAGATCTGAATCTGCGTTTGGAAGATGCAATTGAAGGCATTGTTGATGAAAGAAACTAAGAAGAAAAAATTAACAAAGAATTGAAGAAAGATGAAAAGTAGAAAATGAACGAGATTGGAAATGGTGAAGAAGATTGAGGGATTTGTAGTTCTTGTGTTAAGCGGGAAAACATGGGCGCGTTCATTTCGTTTTCCCGCGAAGCGTTTTCATTTCATTCTTCTTTGGAAATTGTGATGGGTTGCGTTTCTTTATTTGGTTTCTATTAATGAAAAATTAAAAAAATATAGCGATGGGTTGCGTCGTTTTCTGTTTTAAGGAAAAAAAATAAAAACTGGAGTTTACTTTTTTTGGGTCGTCTCTTTGTCTTTATTTTTTTGTTTTGGAAATGACTTTGAGTTATTTCTTTAATTTTGATATTTTTAGGATGTTGTTTAAAGAATATATATGCATTCGGTCAAAACACAAATAAATGAAAATGAATAAATGGTGTCGAAAAATAATGAATAAATTATTACTTATTTAGATGATCGAAAATGAATAATTGCTCAGCATGCTATGAAAATATATTACTATTAATATATCAATCGTGTAAGCACGGTTAGTAGCTGTTGGGATAATATTATGCAGTGACCCATGGACAAAGAATGTGTATGCGGTCAAATAAATAATTTTTAAGCAATAATTCGACTTAAATTGTTATTATATTATGCAAATTATTTAAGAGAACTTAAATTTGATTTTCATGTGGAACAGTTGTTGTCCATATTTTTCTTACCCTTTAACCGAAATTCATATTATTATGACCCTCTTCTCTTTTTTTTTTAAAGGATTATGACCCTATTCTCTTAATAATGTTTTTGTTAAGGTAATCATAGAAAAGATCCTTAGAACATTGTCATCTCAGTTTGATCACTTAGTTATAACAATAAAAGAAACAAATGATTTGAATGATATTGAAGATCTTCAAGGAACACTTCAAGCTCATGAGATGAAAGTTACTGAAAGAAAAGATGAAAAACAAGAAGAGCAGGCATTGCTTGCAATATTCAAAAAAGGAAGAATCCGGTAAAGAATTACGGAAGAAGAAAAAGGGAGGAAGTCAACAAAAGATAAGTAGAAGCAATATGACAAGCATGAGACTTCCAATAATTGTGGGGATTCTTCCAATGCAATGTTGGTTTAACAAGGATGTAAACCCCGGTCACATTGCTTTAATTGTGATAAGTATGATCACATTGCTTCTGAATGTTGGTTTAACAAGGATAGCAAATCTAAGAGCAAAGAACAGGAAGCAAACGTTGCTCGAAGATATTTTAATTTAGATTCTGACACGGTCATGTTGATGGCCACAACCAGTGACAAGGAATCTTAACCAAGTTTAGATACTTGATACTTTGAGACTAATTGTTCAAACCATATGACTAGAAAGAAATAATGGTTAACTAAATTTGATGGTATCAAGGAAACTAGTGTAACACTGGCATATAGCAAGGTGTGGGGAATGAACCATACAAGGCAAGGATGGAAAGAAAGCAGTAATATTAAAGGTGTTCTATATTCAGGCATGAAATGTAATTTGATGAGTGTGGGATAACTGATAAAGAAAGGTTATTCAGATAATGAGGAGAACGACGCCTTGAAATTGTTCAATCTTGATAAGAAGGTTATTATGAAAACAAACTTGACCAATAATAGAACTTTCAAGACCAGCATAGTAACAAAAGAAACAAAGTGCTTTCAAGCAACAATGATAGACCCAGAAGTTGATCCATGGCATAGAATATCTGGTCGTTTGAACTACAAAAGTTTATGTTAACTAAGATAAAAAAAAATGGTGGTTGGTGCACTTACTATGAAAGTTATTGAAGACTTACGTAGCATTTGCTTGCTAGGCAAGCAACCCACATTAGCTTTCGATTCAATTATACATATGAGAGCATAACATGTTATGCATGTTGTTGATTCAGATGTATGTGCACCTATAGAGGTGTATACATATAGTGGTAACATGCACTTTATCACTTTTGTTGATGAATATTCCAAGATGTCGTGGCTATGTCTGGTAAAATCAAAGAGTAAACTTTAGAAATTTACAAAGAATTTAAAGCATTAGTTGAGAACGCAATGTGGTAAGCAACTTCAGATTTTCATAACAAATTGAGGCGAAAAATACACTTTAAAAGAATTTGTAGCTTTTTGCACGAACCAGGGAATAATTGTTGATTGTTGTCACTTTGCCAAGCAACATAAACTTATTGGGAAAAACTCAAGTCCCACATCGGATAGATGAGACTCTTGATGAGAGTTTATATAGATGAGGCAATCCTCACCTTACAAGCCGGTTTTGTAAGGATGAGTTAGGCCTCGAATTTCAACATGGTATTGTAGCTTACATCTTGAACAAATGTCCCACTAAGAAAATAAAAAATCAAGTTCCTAAACAAGTTAGGTCAAGAAGAAAGTCATCGGTTGCTCATCTCAAAATAGTTGGTTCTTTATGATGTAAGTGCATCCCTTGTGCTATAAAAAAGAAATTAGAAGACAAAAGTGAGCTTATGATCACCATGGTTTATCACAAAACTTGGAGCATACAAATTACTCAACCCGTTAACAATGAACAATGGGACTGGAAAACAAATGAATACAATGTCTCTGCTAAGAACTTGTAAAGCCTAGCCTTTGTGTCATTTAAATGTGAAATCAACTTTTCAGAACGGTCCTCTCGAAGAAATTATGTTTGTCAAACAACCGCTTGGCTTTGGTATCAGATGTGAAGAGGATAAAGTATACAAGCTAAATAGAGACATTACATGGCTTAAACCAAGCACCTAGGGCATGAAAAAAAAAATAATGGACATATTATTTATGGAATAAGGATTCAAGAAATGTATTGATGGGCGTGGTATTTATGTGAAAAGGAAAAGACGAAACAAGTCTACTGATCATATGCATACATGTAGATGATCTTATGCTAACTAGTAACAATGATATGGAAATTGAAGAAACTAGTAACAATGATTTACAGTTTAGAAATTGTATGGTAATACGATAGACCAGCATGTCGACTGTGGGCACCCGTTATAAAGCATTTGCAAGAAGCTCTGGAAATGGCTGATAGGTGAAGCAATCCGACTCTTCAAAATATCAGTTAAAAGATGAACTTGTTAATAGAAGAAATATAAGTCATTTTTAGGGTTATTTTTGGTAAGGTAAGTATGTTATTTTATTGACATTTTTTATTTAACATGTTTGCTTCTCGAGGACAAGTAACAGTTCAAATTTAGGGTTGTGATGATAGTTTTCCATATCATATTTTGAATTAAGTTTTTAGTCTAACTTTATTTATTTATATTTTAATTTAGAGTCATTTTGAACAAATCGTCATTTTGAACAAATCACCGTTTTAAATTTATTGAGTCAAATAATGTAGGCTTATTTGATCCATTGATCCCTAAATAATTTCAAGTTTTCATTTTAAAAATTTAATTCCAGAATTTTTATTTCTGGTAGAAAAACATATTAACTTTTTTTTAATTTCAAAAAAAAAAATTCGAATTTTTTTATTTTAAAAATTAAATTCCAGAAATTTTATTTTTGGTAGAAAAAAATTTTAAAAACTTTTTTTTTTGAAAAAAGTCTGAACTTTTTTTCATTTATATTATTTTTTATTTTAAAAATATAGGGAAAATGCCACATGTGCCCTTAAAAAGTTAAAAACAAAATTAATTATACAGTCAGCGTGCAACATAATCAAATATGCATAGTCAGCGCGCCACTTCAGCATTTTGTCCAGTCAGATGGCCTCAACATTTGGAATCTAAACTTTTTTTTTACATGGGGTAAACCGGAACTCGCCTAAATTACAAGGGGATAAAAACATATTAACCCTAATAAAAAATCCAATCTTGGTGGTCCTTCGATTCGAATTTCGAAGGGATGGTGGTGTTGTTGTATGTGATAGTGGAATTGGAATTAGTTCTGCTAATAAAGATCCTTTTAGTTCATTGGTTGAATGAGATGAAAGTTAAGGAACAATAGGTTTTAAATTGATGTTGAATGTTGTTGACGAGGAAGAAGGTGAGATGCCAATGATTCGATTCACCTAGGTAGAAGATTTAGATTTGGGTAAAAGATTCATATCATGCGAAGGAAAAAAAAACAAAATGAAGAAAAATAATTAAAACAAACAAAACGAAGAAGATTTAGATTTGGGTGAACAATAACCTTTGTTTCATGATTCTTTTTCCTTGATTTAGATTTGGTTTTTTTTTTCCGGTTTTTTTTTTTTGGGCTTTTTATCGTATGCATTTGTAACCTGCATATCTGTTTGTAATTTTTATCGGTTGTTGAATAAATATGATGCAATCCAGTTTCTATTTTTTACTTGATGCAATCCTGTTTTCATTTTTTTATTTACTTTGTGTATTTCCTATGCCATTGGTTCTGTTTAGTTACTTTAATTTGAGGAAAAAAGAGGTTAAGATTAAGTTTAAAAAATAAATAATGAAATTGTGATTTTCTGGGTTGCATTTGAATATTGATGAAGATGATGAGTTTGTATGAAGAAGATGGTGAAGATGAGAGGGAAGAAGATGAAGAAAAGCTCAAAAAAGTATTAGACGTTGTTGCTTCACTATAAAATACAATAGACATTTATGATCATATGGTGTTTTTTTTTGGGAAAAGATCTAATGGTTAAAATTTTAAAAATTATCAAGGTCTATGGTGGACTGTCTATAATGTTAGTCCACCATAGACATTTAGAGTTAAACTTAACATTCCGGGATTTATTTGGCAAACGGAGGAAAAAGTGAGGGACTTAAACGTACGTTTTATTAATTGTGGGACCAAAATGAAAATTTGAAATTATTTAAGGGACCATTGGATCATCGTCTATTATTATGATTAGTCGAAGCCTACATGATCAAAGAATAGAAAAGAATTATTGATTCACCTAAGAGATTAGAAGGTTCTAATATGAGAAAAGGGTTTGAAGTCAAAAGATTGATCAGAGCTACTTTGTTGATTTATCGTGAAACTGAGAGAATAATCATAGAGAATGAGTGTACTTTACCAAACAACAATATTTTCCAACACAATTGATCTTCATTTTTTGTTAAACTGAAATATATGCTCGACGTCTTATGCGACATGGTTTAATTCATCGTCTTGTTTTTTAAGGATGATTGATCGCCTTGTTGTGATATTCGTTTGATTTGTGTTGAAATATCAATTTCAATCAGTTATATATTCAATCATTGAGCTATGCGTCAATGTTGGAGATCATAAAACATCAGCATTCATGTCACTTTGACTTATCATAATATTTGTGAACATTTTGTTGTTGTACAATATTAACCTAAATGTTGTAAGTTTGTTTACATATTCATCGTTTATATTTTGTAACGATGTTGTATGTTGAAAGTTGTAATATTTAAGTATAAATCTGCAATCTCGTATTTGGATATCATGTTCCTGTTTTGTTCATAACTTTCAATTTTTACATCCTTTTTAAGTAATTCTGATTTTGTTGGAAAGTAGATTTAATTTCTTTCATTTTACACTCAATTATTGTGGTAATTAACTAAAGGTTGGTAGTTGAAATTGTGTTACAAAATGAAACAAAAGTTGATGTCATATTTTGTACTTTGGCATCTTAATCTAATAAACTGGATCAATTGGATGTCTATCATGCAAAATAAGACTTATATTTATAATCTACATATTCTAAGCTTTCTAAAAAGTGTTTTTTTACCCAAACCCGACATCGTTTGATATTTTAATTAAATTGTCGAATTTGAGGCTTGACTATTGTAAAACAAGATGTTTAGGACTCTTTGTGTAAAATCACATGCACATAAGTTGTTTGACGAGTTTAATGTCATAGTATTACGTTATAATGATAATAGGTGAAAGATTAAATATAATTTGCCTATGTTAGTGATAAGTGAATAAGGTATGATGTATGAGCATTGTATCCTTATTATGTAAGTTATATAACTCAATCTACTTATCATCGATCTCAATGACTTGAGGAGAACTATGTGTGTAACAGTTTTTAAACTAGAAATTAAAAATAGTGTATTAAATAGTTTGACGTTAACATAGTATGTAAAAATAAAGCTAAGTGTTGAAATTTACAATAAATAAATTTAATTAAATGTTATTGCGGATTGAAGGGAATGATATGTTAAAATATACTTTCTTGTTTATTTAATGA
The DNA here is from genome assembly GCA_958299785.1 of Medicago lupulina. Lineage (NCBI taxonomy): Eukaryota > Viridiplantae > Streptophyta > Magnoliopsida > Fabales > Fabaceae > Medicago > Medicago lupulina. Next base: position 27,762,543 of record OY283144.1, on the reverse strand, counting down.
TTTCGATGTTTATTGTTATGATTAGAAAATGATATAATGTGAAATGATGTAATTAAAATGAATGAGATGTGAAGTTTGCATTCTAGCTTGTTCATTACTCATAATGTTTACTGAATGTTGATGTGAAATTTACTTTAAGTTAGTGTCTTTACCATATACTTGTTTAAATGATTGATAGGTTTAAATGGGAATATTAGGATTTGCCCTAACTAGGTGGATTCTCCATCTATAACGGGACATGTAAGAAGGGGTAGACGGTGCACTGTTCACCACCACCTACCTTTCTTCTAGATTCTACTATATTGCAAGAGGTTTGTGAAAATATCTTTAAGGATCTGAACAAGTTGGTGAAGACCAGAAGCAACTTTATTCATAAGGAAAGTTATGTAGACCAATGGACTTCACTGAGGGAAATAATTGATTATGTGATGAGTGAACTTCAAAAATCTTCTCTAGAAGCACATAACCACGTTTTGGATTCTCTCAATGACTGGTTCAAAGATGTGGTTATCGGTATGGAAAAGGTAAACATCAACATAAATCAGGAATTCAATAAGCTATACATCTCAGACACACCTATCTTCATGGATGCTTCAAGCATCATCTCTTCAAGTGTGCATTCTGAAGATCCTGATGTCAAGTGGGTAACCAAACTTCTGATTCAATTTGATGCTCCTATACTTGAGAAATTGAAGAAAGATTCTGAACAAGAGAAGACAATCAAGGAGTTGAAGAAAGAACTATTAGATCAAAGATTATTGACTGCTGAACTTCAGAGGAAGTTGATTGCTCAGCAAGAAGAAGCAAAAGCTATAGAAGAAGCTCTTGTCAAAGGTTACAATGAACTGAAAGAATCTATGGACAAGCAAGCAGAGAAGTCAAACAGTATGATGCAAGAAATGCTATAATTGATGAAGAAACAAGCCAACCATTAGATTGCACACACTTCTTTTAGCTTGTTTTTCTCTATGATTTTTCTATGTTTGTACTTCTGAATTTATATTGCTTCTAAAACTTATATTGCTTCTGAACTTATCTTGCGACTAAACTTATCCAGAATTTTCTCTCTATGTTTGTCTCACTTCTTCTTTTTATCTTTATGTTTTATCTTTTTGTTGATGACAAAAGGGGGAGTAGATATAGTATTATAAGGCTCTGAGCACCATTAATTTAATTCTAAAACAAATTAAATTAAGAGAACCTTCTTCTCATCTCTTAGTCCTTTAACTTTATGTGAGATTATTCTGAGTGATATTACGTTTATAAATGAATTTAATTAACTTGTATAGAACTTAGGAGGAGCTTACAAACCTCACCTTAAAGGCTATTAGACTCAGGGGGAGCTTACAAACCTCAGACCCTAAAAGTCAACTTGTTAATTATATTAACAACAATTGAATATTTTTAAATACTAGTGTTTGTCATCATCAAATAGGGGGAGATTGTTGGAACAAAATGTGTTTAACATTACCCTTTGAGTTTTGATGATAACAAGGTATTAAAAAATGTCAATTGGATATGCTAATATTTGTTCAAGTGTGCAGGACCATAGACAAAAAATTTAGTGTCTTTAATTCAAGCATAAGTTCTGAAGAACAAATGAGAGAATTGGAATCTACAAAAAGGAAGCTTGAAGGCATCTGAAGAAAAGAGGTTCTGAAGACAAGAAGCTGACCTCATCAGAAGCACCCTCATTAGAAGTTGTTCACCAAAAGCTAACGTTATCAGAGGTTCTGAAGATAATCAGAAGCTAGAAGACTGGAAGCTTCAAGATTAAGTCAAATGTTGTTTTGTGATCACGCCTATCATTGCAGAAGAATGGAAGCATGAAGCAACGGCTAAATCAAAGGATCTGGAAGGCATTGGATGCTTATCCTTTGGAGAACGTTAGAAAAGGACAATAGTACAATTGTACAACCACTATCTCCACTACTCTGTTTTGTGTCTGCAATAGTACAAGAACAATAGATGTGACTACGCTGGAAACTCCTCTATACTTGGAATGGATTTGAAATTGTTCCTTCATAGGACAACAACCAAATCAAGCAATAGATCATTGGTGATTTGATCAAGCTTCAAACGAATTTTATTTGATGTGTTGGCAAGCTACAACGTCTATTTCAGTCCTTTATATAAAGGAGTGAATACCTGAAGTTTCTATAAGACTCAACAACAATTTATAAGTGTTGAAACTCTGCAGAAATTGTTATACACATCAAAATTCACTTAGAATTTCTTAACAACTTTCATATCTTAGAAATTCTAGAGTCTTAGAGAGTCTGTATCTGATTTGTATTGTGAACATCACTGATTGTATATTAAGTGTTCAACCTCAAAAAAATTTCATTGTAATTCTGTTTGAATAGAAGTATCTTGCAGTTGTGCTTGATCATAGGAAGTCTCTTGATTTTGTTCTTGAGCATAGGAAATCTCTTGCAGTTATGCTTGAGTAGTTTGAAGTCTCTTGCTAGTTTTAGTAGTGAACCGTTGTAATCAGTTATTGATTTTAGTGAACTCTCCTTGGAAGTGCAAGGGGGACATGGCTACTTCCGGTTTGTGGAAGGAACTTGTATAATTGCTTTGTGTCATTCTTCTTTCTCTCTCTCTCTCTTTACTTATCTGTTGCATTTAGACTCTGAATACTCTTCAGAAGCTTAACTCTATCAGGTTCTGAACAGTCACTTTAGTTTTAGGAGAAGAAAAATAAACCACAATTCAACCACCCCCCTCTTGTGTTTTTCTCCCCTTCATAATAATATTTATTGTAAATAATTAATCGATGTATGTTAACTGATTACATTTAATTCTTCTAATTATGTTTACATCTTATGAAAATATTGTTCAATTGTCAGATTGTTTTGGAAAGCTCATAGAGATAATTAATATCTCACCCTATGTTGATTTTCTATTTTCAGGTATGAGTCATTTTAGAGTATCATTAGAGGCCGAATCACAATCAGAGTTTAGTTTAGGGTATATTCATCTGTTGAAATTTCAAAAAAGTGTCTTTTATGTATTGGTAAATACCTTGTAAACGTTTCATATAGATAAAGCTATTCAAAGTCGTTTATTTGAAGTTTTAAGTTAAAAATTTACGATAAAATCCATCTGAGATGAAGATGAGTTTTTATACTTAAATTGAGACGTTAAATTGTGTTTAACACATGTAAGATAATTTGCGTATGGACAGAAAAAACACTGAGTAACCATTCTCTCTAAGTAAAAAGTTGGCTTAATTGCAGTTTTGACCCCCTAACTTTCACAAAGTTGCGATTTTGGCCCCCTAAGAAAAAAAACTACAAAACGGCCCCCTAAGTTTTGCATTTGTGGCAGTTTTGGCCCCCAATGCCAATTTTGAATCGGTATACGCTGACGTGGCACCTTAAGTGAGGTGCCATGTGTTATTTATTTATTTTTTTGCCTTGGGGGGCCAAAACTGCTACATATGCAAAACTTAGGGGGCCGTTTTGTAGTTTTTTTTTCTTAGGGGGCCTAAAATCGCAACTTTGTGAAAGTTAGGGGGTTAAAACTGCAATTAAGGCTAAAAAGTTTACATTTTGACCACAAATGGTCCTAATTCCATATGGAGGGAAATTGAAGGGTTACGAGGCATACCACTTCGCTGGTTTTAGGGTAACAGATACTCTAGTGGACGATTTTTCAGGGACGAACTTACCGGTAAAAGCTCGATAAATTGGATAGTCGAGACTACTTTTTTTTGAAGGCTACACTTCAGACTTTATCTAGTAATATATCACCACAACAATACTCCATTGTCTCATTTGATTTAGCAACTGAAGAATAGTCTGAATTTGGTCTGTCAAATCAGTTTGACCGCTCCCTTATCTATCCGTCAAAGATCAGCATACCTAGAGAAAGTAAGTGTCTTTCATATGACCAGTTTCAAACACATTTAATGATATGCAGATGGATATCTATGGAGATATCAACACCTAGTCACACATTTTCACCCTTAATTACAACGTTTTCTCAGCAAACCATAGGAAAAAAATGAATTTTACCTATTACCATTGTTTCTTTCTGAATGCCGAACCAAATTGGTGTTGACAAGTGATGAAGAAATTAAGGAGCAATGCTACATCTATGATACGAACACAAATACCGCAAGTGTTCACAACATCGACAATTCTGTATTTTGATATGAGGCCATTGTATTTGTAATGTAGATGACATATGAAACAAGGTTGGGCTCCTCTCAATGAGTTATTTTCATCTTCATTCAAGATACTTATTTCATTCAAATAGATAAACACATAAAAGAAGTATGAAAAAATATATAAATAGTTAATGGTGGTGGGACCACTTTACCGTAGAATCTATTCTCAAAAACTTTTTGTTCAGTTCTCTATGAATTGCATCCTCTGTTTATTTTTAGAAATTAATGGTAAAGATACTTACTCTTCTTTAACATTATAATACAACCAAATGCATATTAATAAAAACAACAAAATACCTCTAAAAAACTAAATACAACTACTAATACTATCCATTTTTAAAGAACAATTTGCAACATTATGCATGATAAAACCATAAGAAAAAAAGCATAAACTACAAAATTTGCAACAAATTTTTTTTTCTCGGAAAAGTTGCTTAGGGACTTAACAACTTTTGTATATAAGATCATTTTTTCAAAAAGAAAAATAAGATCATTTTTTTTTCAAAAAGAAAAAAAAAGGAAAAAATTATGAAATTTATAACAACATTTTGGCTCCAAAAATTTGATTATGAGACTTAACAACTTTTATATATGATGACTAGTGAAAAGACTGACACTTACGTTTCTGTCTTTCTGTTCTTTTTATTGTGCTAATACGTGTTAATTATAATTTATATTTATTTGTAGAATATTTTTAGGATTTGTTCTTTATTTAAAGATATAGTTTAGAAATATGTTTTGTATTGTAATTTAGCTATATTCATAGAGTGGTGAATAAACGTTTAGTTTTAGAAAGACTTTTTTTAGAAGGAGTAGTAAAAAGACTTCTCTATAAACAACATATCTCGTATGATTAATTTCAGCAAAAAATACAAAAAAACTCATTAGTGAAAATGGAAGAAGAAGAATAACACAATGAAAATGAATTAAAAGAATAAATCATAGAGAAGCCGAATGCAATTTGGTTTATAATCAATGACTACACCTTCATGTGTTACATGAAGATATATAGATTATACCAAACAACAATAGACGACTACATTTGCATGTATTATGTGAAATATGCCTCACATGCTACTTGAAGATGTTGATAAACAACAACCAACCACCAATGACTTCAAATTTGTGTGCTACATGAAACGTACTCATGTATTATATATAGATATAAACAACATCAAATAATCACATTTTTATGTGTTACATGAAATATGTTCATGTGTTATATAAAGATGTAGATAACAACAACTAATGACTACATATTCACGTATAACATGACATTTGATCATGTATTATATAAAAATGTAGATGAACAATCACCAATAACTAATGACTTGCAACCTACATATTCATGTGTTACATGAAACACACTCATGATTTACATGAAGGATACAAATAACGAACAAGAAACAAAAAAAAAAAAAGTTAAACTTTGAACTCAAAACTCATATTATGCACAAAAGATACTCAATCAATGTTGATAATAATATGCCTAATATCTTTCGAAGATTTTAGATTTAGATATAGATATATTTTAGATTTAAAATAAGATGTCATTTCTGTCAAAAAAAAGAAGAAGAAGTCATTATGATTTATAATTTATATTTTTGTTTAGAATGTTTTCAACATTATTTTTTAACATATTTTTTATTGCAATTTAACTCTCTATATAAAGCGATGAATATAAGTTCAGTATTAGGGAGACTTCTCCATATTCACTATATCTCATATAATTTTCACACCAAAAAAAAAAAAAACCATCAAGTCGTACCGAGAATATGAAAAATAGAAAGTTGTTGACTCATTTCTTAGAGCATATAACTTCTATACTTATAACTCACTCCTATATTGAATTGATATGCTCTGATACACAAATGTAGCACCTAAACTTAAGAAGAGAGTTGGAAATAAAATTAAATGCAAACAAGAAAAATAATTTAGTTTAAAATATTACTATATCATTTACAAGTAAAAAAAAAACGAGTATCTTTGTACCAAACTCTCAAATTGATCCTTGACTTTATTAATAACTCAAAATGGTTCTTGTCTTCATCAAACCTTTTTTAGATTGGTCCCTGACCCTATTAGTTGTTTTGTGTTTTAAGTCATTAACGTATCAAATAAGATCCAAAATACATTATGTCATTAACCACTAAATAATATCCAAAAGACATTGAACCATTAACACTCAAAATACAAAACAATTAATAGAGTCAGAGACCAATATGAGAAACGTTTGACAAAAACATGGACTATTTTGAGTTATTAATAGAGTCAGAGACCAATTTAAAAATTTGGTACAAAATCAGAGACTAATTTAATGATTTAGTTAAAAAAAAAAAAAAAAAACTCTATAGGAAGCGACGTAGTGTCCCACTTATCCTTAATTACCCGACGTACTGTCCCACTTATCCTTAATCACCCGTAACTATTGCCATACATAGACGAAGAATTTATCCAACTAAAAAGAAGAATCTTGTACTTCTCACTTACACACACGTGTGTGTGTTAATGCTTCAAGCTAAATGTGCATTTAAGTTTTGCAGTTCTTACAACTTTAAGCATATAATCAAGACTTTATTATGTTATGAAGTAGCACCCATTCTCAAGCATTTTAAACGAAAAAACAATCATGTATTATAGAAAGGAACTCAAGTAACATAGTTAGAAGAAATTTTACCTATATAGCCTTAAAATCACATTTTGAGCGGTCATGTATCAAATTAGACAATTTAATTAGGGATGAACCGTATTACCCCCTTCCATATGGATGAGTTTTGGTTTTTCCTCGTGTATATTTATTTAAGACTTCAACCTTGTAATAATAATTTTTTTTCTCTTTTAGTACCTCACACTATCTTACTATGTAAAACTAATGAGGTGGCACACAAAGTTTATTTTTTTAAATTCCTTTTCAATTAAGTTCATGCTGGATTTTTTTAACTAAAAACTAATTTTAAATTAAAAAACTCCTTAAAAATTCATATAGTAAATGTTTAATAGATTAAAAATCATAACTAAAAACTTAAATCCAAATCTTCAAACTCAAACTCATAATCTTCATACCTAATTTATCACCTTCAAACCCCGGTCTCAGTACTCAAACTCATCACCTTAAAACTCAAATTTATCACCTTCAAACTTAAACTCACCACCTTTCCCTTTCTTCACCTCTATCACCGACCAAACAAAACTATAAAAGAATACAAATTCTTTTAACCAACATTTGGAAGCATGAAGAGTTAAAAAATAAACCAAGAAAAAGTAATCCAGATAAAACTTTCTTACCACACACAACATCACTTTCCTTGAGGTTTTCAGATTGTTGTCTACATGTTTCATCATCAACCTTGGGAAAATATTGGCAAGCAAATAATAGGTTGTGACATCTATGGGTGCTCAAAAGACAACAACCTACCTCAATAAGATGAACACTAATCATGGGTGATTTCCCGAGTTGCGACAAAGAAGAACATATATTTGAGTTGAAGAATTGAAAAAGACGAGAAACATATACGTTGAAGAAGATGAGCACATATATATCTAATTTAAACGAGGTTATATACCATTTTTTAAACATGGAAACCAAGGCCTAAGATTGTTAGAAATACCTTCGGTACCAAGGTGGGGTCTCAAGGAGGCAATATTAGAGTCTCTATGATCATAAGTGATATGAGTTAATACATAGGTCCATAAATTGGCGCCAGAGGGAATTACATCATCGTATGAAAGCATGGTTGATGAAGATATTTTGAGGTTTTATGAGCAAACAAGAGTGGAGTGTTGCATGGATGACTTGAAAAAATTTGGAGCAAGAAATTCCATAGACAAAGGCATAAAAGAACTTAGGGTTTTGAGAACTAACCTTTTATAGGGAAGCACTTGAAAGTGTCTAATGATGAAACGACTAGTCCTGAGATTTCTAAAGGGGGTACATGTACTAATCAGTGTACTTTGGCATAAAATTCAAAAGATGGAACTCTTAATTAGACTTGTGATGTGTGAGACACACTACTAGGAGGAAAACTTTAGCTCGTATAAGAGACATTACCTTTGGACAGTCCAAGTTGTCGAAAAATGTAACTTTTGGTCGTTTGCCAACAACTAATTCTTGGGGGCATTTGTTACTAACAAAATTTCAACTTGTCAAAGTGGATAGAAAATCAACAAAAGTCAAAATTTCAAGAGAAGTACGTGAAAACATGACAATAATAGAGAAATCAACAGAAGAGAGAACTTGCAAGTGATATAGGTATAACACATCATACTTCAACGTGATTCCTAGTAATGCGGTTGGTTGGGAAGAGGATCTTTCAAGCACATATTATACAAATACATTAATTTGGAGAGTACCAATCAATGAAGAACTAAACCTTAGGAATGTGTTGATCCATAACACGATTTGTTAAGACCAGCTTAAAGAAGTAATTTCCACGATCGTGTCCTGTCATCGAAGACGAATTTACTAAATTTTCTTTCTCTATAAATAAGAGTTCTTATGAAAATAAATAGTTGAATGCTTAATTTTTGAAGCCTACTCCTAATATGAAGAAACACACTCACGCTTTCCAAAACTTTAAGCATGCCTTCCACCATCTTTTAAATTCCTTTCAATTATTGTAATTTTTATTCAAAGAATTTTACATTTTTATATAAATTTTACCTTTCAAAGCGTTGTCTTTGATTTCATTTACTTTAATCGCATTTTACTTATAAGTCATTTTAACTTGAACACTTTACTTTTTCCTATTTTCATTATCTTAACTTCAATGCTTTTTACTATCATTTTTTATAAAAAAAAAATTCAGAAGTGATTTACTTTATAAGTCCTACAATATTTCAAATATCATCAACCTTAATGTTGATCGTAAAATCCAAGTCTAGTTTAGAGATATTTTCCAAAACAACTCTTAAGTTCGGGTGTCTACCTATTAACTTGTTCAGACTCTCGAAGTCACACTATTTAAACATTTACCTAATCAATATTTTGTTGACTTTCTCGGACAAAAAATACTTGCAAACACCTGACAATTTGTTACAACTTGTGGATTTGGAAAAATAAGAGCATATGTGATTTAGATTATACTCTGCCTTATCGTCCTTTAAATATAATTCTGCAATAAGTTTTCTAATTTATAAGGCAGGACCAGTTTCCAGTGTCCACGTATGTGGTATTTGCAAGGCTAAAGTGTTGATCAAATGAAATAATCCGAACCATGGCTGAATTTGTTTTATAAGAGATAGCAATGGAAAATGGATTTGCTAAACCTTTGGGATCTTCCAATGCATTCGTATCGGAACTATGAAGCATTTTAGATAGAAGGTTTGAGAATGACTAGAATGTGTTATGTGTAATGCTTTTCATTCAGAGCTCCAACTAAACTCGAAGTGCATCAATAATTCACAATCATAAAGTATAGCATGGTGCAAGCTGATCCAAAGGATTAGATATTTAATTGATCAAGACTGGATGGTGCGTATCAAGCACATGTTAAGTATTTCGTGTAAATAAGTCAATCAAATTCGAAACACCATAAATGCTTAAATAATGCAATTGCGAGAGTCCAAATAAATTGATATTGTTTTCTAACTGAATTGATTTTTTAAAACTAATTTGATTAAAATGGATTAAACTCAAATTTAATCTATTTTTAACCAAAATTAATTCTATAAAATCAATTTAATCAAAATTAATTATTTCCTTCTTTGAACAAGTTTTTTGATACATTACACGAGAGTCCCTTAAAAAAAGACACATTGGTTTCCCTCGCGAGGAGTGTGGCAAATTGTGACATTATTTTATTAAATAAGATCTTTGATGTCTTGAATCAAAACAACATAGACATGAAACATCACGTTGGGACCTTTAATAAGATTGATACAATGTAGAGAATCCGAGTAACAAACTAACTCTGAAATGTCCATCTCTTTGGTCAACATCAGACCCTTGTAAATAGCAAATAACTCAACATGAAGAATTTCAGAGGAATGTTGATTGCAGCCAGAGAAACCTGATAAATAATGTTGTTAATAAATATCTCATATTGTCTTGTACAAAAAGAATGATGCTAGAGTGATTCTTATTGTTCCACTTGGTAAGTCGATCACTTAAAGTGTCATCCGAATCTAAAGGAAAACTCTAAAAGTTTCAACCATATTGTGAATGTTATAGGTGATAGACCAACTTTTATTGTTCAAACACATAAGATTTCGGTACCGTCAAACCCACCAAAAAGTAGTAGCAAAAATGGTACAATAGGATCCTATGATGCCACCCTTGAGCCAATCATATTTGTTTATATTTGTTTGTGTTAGAGGAACAATGAGGATGATCGAAACCTACATGATTTCAAATGGTTTTAAGAATTTAACCACATAGTTTTAATTTATTTTTTTTACCGGTAGTTATTATTTTCCAAAACAAAATCTTAAGTATTAGACTCATTTTATCAATGAGTCTTGTTAACGAGTACCCGACTCGTTACCATTTCCCTTCATTCATTAACCTTTACAAAAATTAGAAAATTTTATTGTGAAAATATGGAGATACCATATACACCATTCGGTCACTAATACAAACAAAAATGCATTTTTTATATACATTCAATTAGGATTGATGTATATGATCTTTCTTATATGTCACATATATCATTATCATTGAATTAGCTTATATTAGTGACAGGAGGATGTAATGTCCTTCAGTTGCTTGCTTAAGATTTAAGAACTCACTTCACACATCACATCAAACACACACACCCCTAGAGAGAGAAAGAGATGGAGAATCTATGGCGATCAGCAACGGGCCAAGAACCAAACCCATCAGACTACACCGGAATCCAATTCTGGTCAAACCCAGAACGTTCCGGTTGGTTAACTAAACAAGGCGACTACATCAAAACCTGGCGTCGCCGTTGGTTCGTTCTTAAACAAGGCAAACTCTTCTGGTTCAAGGAACCATCCGCCGCTACTTCTCCAACCTCCGTACCCCGCGGCGTCATCTCCGTCTCCACTTGTTTAACTGTCAAAGGTGCTGAGGATGTTCTTCATAAAGCTTCGGCTTTCGAGCTTTCGACGCCGCAAACTACGATGTTTTTCATTGCTGATAATGATAAGGATAAGGAGGATTGGATTAATTCTATTGGGAGAGCGATTGTTCTTGGGTCTAGATCTCATGCTGCTTCTGAGGTTATTGATTATAATCAATCTGCTGCTACTTGATTATCATCAATTTTGAGGTTTACCCTCTTTGTATAATATGATTCTATTTTGTTTTAAATAATTAACCCAGTTGTATAAGTTTTTCTATGTGTTTTTATTTTCATTTTTATTAATAAATTTTGTTACTTTTTTGCTTTTTGTTAATTGGGTATGTTGGATATAATTTGGTTGATCTGATTGAATGTGTGGTGGCTGCTCTAGTAGTATAAAATTCACAAAATAGGAACATTTTGTGTTAAAAAAGTGATTTTTGGGGCAGTGCTTTATCAAACTGAAATTAATAGTGTTTTGATTAGTGGAATTATCAATATTGTTAAGTTGGTATGTAGGATTTTGGATATTTTGTTGATCTGGTGATTGAATCTGTTGTGGGAGTGAGTGATCTAGTAGTATTAATTACTCCTATTAAATTCACACTAATAAGCTTTTGTGGGAACTAAGTGATTTTAGGGTAGGTTGTAGACTAAAGCCTGTTTGGTTAAACAACTAAGTTAAGCAATTATATCATGTGTATTTATATAAGATATAAACTGTTTTGATAAGCTATTAGTATTTTGTAGAGTTTATGGAAGTAAGCTGAAAAAAACTCATTGAAATCTCATAAGCTGTTTCCTTAAGCTCTTCAAAACTGTTTCACAAGTGCTTATGTAAGTAGATAAACTCATAATAAGTCAATACTAAGTGTTTTTTGTGTGGTGTTCAATTATTTTTTCCTTCTTGATTATGACTTTACAAGCTAAGAATTGATGTTTTGAGCTTTTCAAATACTCAGTTAAGCATATTCTGAATATTTTTCATTCTTGATTATAACTGTAATTGTGTTTTGTTCGAGTTATGAAGTGTAGTTTTTGTCAAAATCACATTGTACCATCCTAATTCCATCAAATTTGTTGTCAATCCAAACTTGCACTAGTGAGTTTGGGATAGTAGTGTGTAGACTACATGGTGGACTCAAATGTGGATGGCGTGTTTTGTGTTTGGTACTAAGCAAATTCAGTTATTTTTCTTCTTGATTATCACTTTATTTGCCAAGAGTTATGTTGAGTTTTCAAACTGAAACCGAACACACAGTGAATCATATTAGGATTTTGGGTATTTGGTTGATCTGATTGGATCTGTGGTGGGTGGGAGTGAGTGACATAGTAGTATACAATTCACACAACTAGCCTTTTGTGGGAACCAAGTGATTTTGGGGTAGAGTAAGGTCTGTTAGGAACTAAATTATGCATTTGTATCATACATAAGTCCTGGTAATATAAGTGCTTATGTATTTATATAAGCTATAAACTGTTTACATAAGTTATTACTTTATGGACATGTCATAAGTTGTTTCTTTAAGTTCTTCTCATAAGTACTTATGTAAGTAGAGATACTAAGCGAGTCCAATTTGTTTTATGTGTGATGTGGTGCTGAGCATGTTAGGATTTGATTATTTTCCTTCTTGACTGTCACTTTATAAGCTAATACTTCATTTTTGAGCTTATCAAGCTGAGATCAAATTCATACAACCTGAGATCAAATTCATAGTGAGCATATTTATATCTGTACTAACTGAATTGCAGCTGGAAATTTGCTTGATTAACTTCATAGTCATGCATTTTTCTCTAATAGACACTCCGCTGAATTGCATGTTTGTATGAATCAATGAGTTAGTCTCATAAATCATATAAGGGTGACCGATGATTCCCCTCTAATAGACACTCTCTCGAGTCCCTATTATCAGTCATAGAGATTAGATAATTCTGAGGACACATGAGGAATGAATTGAGATCGTTCCATGAGGAATGATGTGCTTTGTTCCTAATTATTATTATTATTATAAAAGACTTTAAGCCAGTTCTGTCTCTGTGATTTGGAGGAAGGAATCATTGTTATCACAACTAATGATGGTAATTAAGCAGCATTGTCTTTTATTTGACAGTGGTAAATAAGTGTGTTGTCAAGTTGGCATAGTTTGTTTAACAACATAATTATTTGTTTTGAGAAAAAACATGCTGGAAATTTGATGTTAACAAAGATATGCATGCTATGATTGCTTTGCATTGAGGGTTTAGGTTGATACAATTATGAGTGATAATTGAGTTGGCATGCCTTCTTTCTTATGATAGGGAATTTGGTTTCTTCTGGATTCTGATATATTCTGTCCCCTATCCTGAAATATCAATTAAACACTTGTTTGTTTCTTCTGATATATCCTATTCCTTATCCTGGAAATTTCACAATAATAATCACCACCAATGCACAAAAACAGTTTTGAAGACATCTTTTAGATCTCTATAATACAACCACAAATAACATTTTATTACATTGTAGCATATGTAACAAATAGATTAATTGGTTGAATTATCTATAACTTAACTATACCCTAAAGTAAGATATACTAGTTAGTTGCAAGGTCTAATTCTTACTTTCTAGTTTCTTCAATGTTACTCTTCATGTGTTTTCTTCAAACACATTTTCTTTATTTCTTGTAATTGGAAAATAAAATAAAATAACAGGAACTACTTTTTTTTTTTCTTCCATTCTTTATGATTCATACAATTAGTTCCATTTCCAAGTAATCGCTACCTTGTTGATCCAAAATAAATTGCAGTTGAAAAAATAACAGGAACACGTTTAATGTGTTCGGTAGGCTAACAATGAATTTTTTATTGTAATACCAAACATGCATTATGTAGATTCAATAAAGTTACGATGCAATAAATGATTTTATCTAATCCATCATAATATCAAACACACTTTAATAAATTAAAATGTTTTTTTAATCTAAAATAAATCCTCTAGTAAGCAGCATGCAAGAATATTAAAAGAGACAATATTAAAAGAGACAATCCTTTCATATATTTATCTGTTACCTTATATATATATATATATATATATATATATATATATATATATATATATATATATATAGTGAGGATGAGAAATCGAATATCATCTCGTCTTCGTATGTTGTTTATAATGATGTAAACAATATTAAAAGAGGCAATCATAAATATGCATCAAGATGGGGTAGAGATGAAGCACAAGCAAGAGACATGTACATGTACACTATGTCGCTATGTTAGTATGTTTCACTAATTGGCAACTCTTTTGAATTGACACAGAATCCTATATCTGAAATGAGCCTGACTTAGAACAATTGGTCTTGGAATTTCATGTAATTATTTTTTACCTCAGAATTTCATGTAATCATTACTTACAATTCATTTTTCGGCCATAATCATTTTACTTGTTGGTAACATTTTGTTGTGTAAAAATATTTTGTCCTCCAAATTAAAGGAATGCTCCTTCCTACATCAAATTAGTTATCGAAGGGAGTAATTTTGATTTCTTATTGCAATGCACAATGCTTAATAACGTGTCTTATTAACGAGTACTTTAAAGACACTGTTTAAGGAATCTACAAAAAGAAATTTCGTTTGAAAGTACAAGTCAAACCTTTATCAATACAATAAATACAATATTTTTTCATACAAACTTGCTACTCAAAAATACTTATTAGTATTTCTCATTAACAAGCTAGTGTCCCAATTGATAAAAGAGACTTCATAGTAGCAATACTTTTTGGCTTAGAGGATTACCAACTTCGGAAAGCGAAGGTTTGAGGCTTAAAAGTCAAGAACCAAAACAAAATAAGAGACCAACAATGATTTTAGCCATGAAAAAATATACATTAAAAAGGCAATGAAAAAAATTAAATGTTCTAGCTATGTATCTTATAAAATATTTTTTTTTGTTCTTTTTTCTAAAAAAACATAAGTTCTATTATTCAATCACTCAACCAACATTACCCTTGCAGCATGTTATCATTGGACCAATTATAAATATAATTGCACTAAAGAAATGCAATTATTATTTTTCACAAGATCATTTGTACATATAGAAAAACTACACAATTTTAAGGAAAAAGATAAACTAGTATATAACTAATAAAATATTTTTCCCTGAAAAAAAAAATAGTAATATGTTTTCTTATTTGACCAGCATCAGAGTATATAAAATATATAGAAAAACTACGTAATATAGAAAATTTACATGCTTATGTCGGTCAAAAAGAAAAAGCGACATGCTTGATGCTTTACTAACTTTGACCAAAGATAAAACTAGTACATGATTACTTCTTATCCTGAAATTTATTAAAGAGAAATGATATTCGCACAATTATATTTTGACAACTTTTGTGATAATCCTTTCCTCGTATTCACATTATGATTTTATTTTCTCTCTTTACTACTTTGGTTTTTGTGCCAATATTTTTTTTGTAAATCAATGGTTGTTCCATAAGTTGTCATTGAAATAATTATTCAAATAACACAACTCTTTATTAAAACACATATCAAATCTTGTTCTTGATATATTAAATAATGATACCAATAAAATATATGTTTTTTTTACCCAAATATATGTTAAATATGGGCCTTTGCTCTCTTCTGTACCAATAAAAATATGTTATATAAACAAAAGATAGTAATAAATTAATAAAAGGCATGATGCATTGCCCATGGCCTTGACTTTGATAAATAGACTTTGATCAATATAATACTATTATTGAGTTTGGAATACTTTTCCCCCTTCTTCTAATCTATTATGTCACGGCACAAATTCAATACATCCCCTAAACTATTTCTTTCCTCTATATATATATATATATATATATATATATTTTAAATCCACAGATATAAATAGTAATTTTAGGAAAAAAGAAACCACAAATAGAAAAAATAATTCAAAAAACTACAAAAAATTTGTGTTATTTAAACGACCACCCTTTTGCGACAACTATTAATAGTCAACACAATTTAAATGAGTGGTTAATTACTTTCATTATTTTCAATCAACAGATTAGGTAAATAACTAACGAATAATCTTGTACCAAAAAAAAAACGAATTCACATAACCTCATTAGTAATATTAGGTGTCAAAAGTCATTAGCTATCAACATAACCTCATTCACCACGAATTCACATGCGATTAACCATATAGGTAAGTGAATACGTAAAAATTATGGTTAATCACGTTTAAATTTGTGAGATTTTCTAGAACAAATGATTAATGAGATTTATATCTGATATATTCATTAACCATATATTTTAAATATTCAACCATTTAATTTAAGTGTTTTAACCACTTAAAAATGTCTATATTTGGTGGTAAAGACATAAACATATCCTTAAACAAAAAAAAGACACAACATACATGTAACTAAGAGCTACCATGTCAGAAACCGTTGAATGTTGAAACTCACATAAACAAAGAAATCTCTCTGTAATCTATGAGTGTCTTGGTTTGTTTGATTGTTTTCATCTATGACCAATTTGACCATACCTTTCTCTCAGTTCTCACTGACAAGGGACAACAGTCACACAAGGGACCAACCTCCTTCTCTTTCATCAAACATAGTGGAAAGTGAACAACTAAAAAAGCAACTTTTGTGGACCCCATTACAACTTGGACTATAAAGATAAACGTGCTTTTTCTTTTAAGTTTTTTTTTTTTTTGCTTTTTCTCATATCAACTTTCTCTACCAAACAATGTTATCATTATTCTCCTAAAAATGACATTTTACCATCAAATATAAATGACCATTTTGCTTTACTATGTGGCAAATGTGAATGTGAGAATGTATCCATGTTTTGTTCTTTCTTTGTCTGTTCAAGAAAGCATCACCATCACTCTTAATTCTTAGTTTTTGAATCCTTCTCAGTTTTCTGTTGAACCAAGGTATGATCTTATATCTGGTCAAACTATTTATACCCTTTGACTTTTTTTTTCATGTATCAGGATCATGTTTTTAGATTTTTATTTTTGCTTCCAGAATTCAGATAATCATTCATTACTTGTTAGTTTTCACTTTTCATGTTAGCTTTTTTTGTGTTCTTTTTTTTTTTATTTTTTATGCAACTTTTCTGAGTCAACAGTTTAGATTTCTTGCTGCAATTGCCTTTCTTCTTCCAATTTTTTGTGATACTCTGAGAATTTATGAAAACAGCTTATGAAAATGTTCACAAGCTCTTTTTAGCTTATTTTCATAAGCTCTCCAGGATAGCTTATGAAAATAGGCTATAAGATTATACGAAAACAGTTTGACTTTATTTTATCTGTTACAGAAATAGCTTATTCATAAGAGTTATATAATAAGAGCTTATGCTATATGCTGCAAAATAAGCCGTTTATCCAAACAAGGCCATGTAGATATTTGAAATTTGATGTATGATGATTTCAAATCTTGCAATTCAAATTGAAATTTATCAAGCTGAATAAAGAAAAAAAGTAGTTAAATTCTTTGTGCTAAGTGAAAATAATTGTTTATCAAACTTTTTAATTTTTTGACATCCTGGTTACTTGAGCAGCATAATGCCATAGGAATAAGAAAAGTCTATTTCTTTATGTTGTCATGACAGAACTGTCATCAATTGGTTTATTTGAATGTGGTTGAGTATTTTATAGTCAAGTGACTGGCATTGTGACATACCAATTCCAAGTTCTGCGAAATTATGGACAGTTGCACGATATATTTGATTACTACTCTTTGAATGCCGTCTTATATGTTTGAATTATTTGCATGATGGTAACATATCTTAATTCTTAGCCTGCATTGATTTCTTTACTATCTGGACTATATCTTAGCCTGCAAACCTTAATCCTGGATTGCAGAATAATCAAGTGTTGCTTTAAGTTGGTGGAGTATTATATCTATAAAGACAATGCCTATTATCAATAAAGACTTGGATCCCGCATTCCAAACTGCAGGAGCGAATCCGTATCCTTACAATGATTTTCTTTGAAATTTCCTTACAATTTGTGTCAGCCTAATTCAACTTGCATTAGGTCATTCTTATCGATTGAATGAATGTCTTATTGTCTTATTGATTACAGCGATAAAAATCGAATAATTAAATAAAATAGGACATCTCTTAGTTTTGCAGATTTCTGGTACAGCATCAGAAATGAATTTTATTTTAAACTTTATTATAATTCTTAGTTCAAGTTTTCTGCTTTGTACACTTAACTTTATATTCTCAGTGGATTGGAAGTTTGGTGTATTGAAAACCAACAGTTGGTGCCAGTTTCAGAGTCAGACCTTCGAAAATTCTATACCGGCAGTGCATACATAGTTCTCAATGTAAGATGTTGCTGACCTTATTGTCCTGCTGATCCTCATAAACCTATGAAGAAGCTGATGACTAATATCTCGATTAGAATCCAAAATTTTAAACGATCATCATCATCATCATAATGGAGTTCTTATATTTCATTTGAATTATTTTGAAATTTCATTGATCTCGAGCGTTTTACATGTTTTCGGAAACAGGCAGTTTTTCCCAAAAATGGCCCTCCTCATTATGACATTCATTATTGGCTGGGAAATGACACAAAGAAGGTTTGTATTATTTCTTGGTTTACTATCTTGCTTGTGGTTGTAATTGTATATCAATGTCAACTCTCCACATGAAAAGTTTTTAGGCTTCATATACCCTATAGCCATTAGAGATCATGATCAGCACTTTTCACCAGGAGTTATGTATTTGCAGGTGGATTCAAGCTTGGCATCAGACAAGGCGCTTGAGTTGGATGCAGCCTTAGGATCCTGCAGCGTTCAATATAGGGAAATTCAAGGCCAAGAATCACAGAAGTTTCTATCATACTTCAAGCCTTGTTTAATCCCCATTGAAGGAGTGTTTACTTCAAAGCAAGGGAATTTGAATGGCGAATACCAAGTCAGCCTGTACACATGTAAGGGAGACTATGTAGTCCACGTGAAAGAGGTGTGTTGTCTGTAGAAGTTTGATTATTAACATCTTCTGTTATCTGATAGTACGAATTGTTCTGTTTCCGCACGTTATCTGACAAGAGTTTATTGTGCTTATATTTTCATTAGGTTCCTTTTCTGAGGTCATCGTTGAATCATGAAGACGTATTCATACTTGACACTGCATTAAAAATCTTCCTCTTCAGTGGATGCAACTCTACCATTCAAGAAAGAGCCAAAGGTTTGGAGGTTGTTCAATATATCAAGGAGAATAAGCATGGTGGTAAATGCGAGGTGGCCACAATAGGTTGGAATATATACTACTTTTCCCCCCTTCCTTTTCTAGTGCTTGTATCTGTTTTCTGAGGGAACAATGATGCAACTCATAATAATTATACAACTATTGTAGAGGATGGAAAATTTGTTGGTGATTCTGATGTCGGAGAATTCTGGAGTTTATTTGGTGGTTATGCTCCAATTCCTCGAGAACCTCCTTCTAGTCAGGAATCCGTGGCTCCAATTGTAAAGCTATTTTGGTGAGGCTCATACATGTTTGCACAATACTTTCTGAATGTACTTTTATTTGATAATCCATCCTTGCTCCACTTTATTTCTCTTGCTTCAATAAATACTTTTGTTCCTCAATACTAAGGAGCGGTTGTTGTTACTTCCTCGACAGGATAAATCTACAGGGAAAACTTTGTCCAATTGGAAGCAATACATTCAGCAAAGAAATGCTGGAGTCAGACAAGTGTTATATGTTAGACTGTGATAATGAAATTTTTGTGTGGATGGGAAGGCAGACCTTATTGACCGAAAGAAGAACAGCGATCAAAGCTACAGAAGTAAGAGTTTCTTGTTTCTCGGTCTGAAGGGCCATCATTTATACATCCTTAAAATTCTTTTAATTCTATATGCTTTGGAGCCAAATTTCTTTTTAGTAAATAATAGTGAATCTCACTTACGTCTTAGAAAATATAATTATATCATATGAAATGCCGGTTACAACAAACCAATAATGCATGTCGCCTCGCCAAGCTTTGCATTATGGGATTTACTTATGCTTACTACCATTTTACTAGGATTTTGTAAGAAATGAAGGAAGATCAGACAAGACTCATACGACATTTTTATCAGAAGGATTGGAAAGTACCAACTTTCGGTCTCACTTTACTAATTGGCCTAAAACAGTTGAGACTAGGCTTTACGAAGAAGGACGAGAAAAAGTAGCAGGTTTAGTACCATTCACTATTTAATTGTGTTTAAGAAGTGTTCAATGAGTGTCATATATAGTTCATTTCTTATGTAATTTTTTCCCTGTCTCAGCCATATTCAAGCATCAGGGTTATGATGTGAAAGAACTTCCTGATGAAGTGGATGATGAGCCATCTATTGATCGCAGTGGCACAATAAAAGTAACTTCTTGCTCAAAAACCTAGCCGTTTCTTGCTGTCCTATGACCATATTTGCCTATGCCTGTTCTAACTGTTAACTGACTATTGCAACTTCAGGTTTGGCGAGTCGATGGTGATGAATTGTCCCTTCTTTCAGTTACCGAACACACAAGACTTTACAGTGGAGATTGCTATGTAGTACAGTATACATTTCCAGGAAATGGAAGGGATGAGACACTGTTTTATGCTTGGCTTGGCAGTAGATGTGTAACGGTAGGCATTAAGCAAAGTTTTCTGTCTTCTGCTGGGTAGATGTTTTACCTGTAATTCATAAAAATAGATGAATCTGTCATTATAAGATTATTTTCTGGAAAGGCTTTCTTCTAAAAAAAATTGCTATAGAATAGTCAAACAGTATCTGTTTAATTAAGATTGTTCCATGCTACTTAGCTTTGGTCAAGTAGTTGTCAATGACTGTCTAAAACTCCTATTTTGTCGTTCATGATGTTCCCTTTTGTATTGCTTCCTGATGACCTCAATCTCATCTAGTTGGATTAGGCTTAGTTGATGTTTCTCTTGATAACTTTTAACACAAGGTTCTATGGTTTTGTCTCACAGGAGGATAAAACAGCTGCAATTTCCCACATCAACACTATGGCTGATTCGTCTAGAAGTAATCCAGTTATGGTTAGTTTCTGTTGTTACTAAGTTAACTATTTCATAATATGATATTTATTAAATGTGTGCAAGTGCAACATTCAAATTTTTGTTTTGGACAATATATGTAAATTTTTCATCTTGTCAACAATTGTTAGGTTCATATTTATACAGCATCTTAAGCACATCTGTTACCGGATAATAGAAATTTAACTTTCTTGCTTTACTTGTCACTATTTATTCGATTTACATTACACGCGTTTTCAGGCTCAAATTCATGAGGGAAAGGAGCCAGCTCAGTTTTTCTCGATACTCCAAAGGTTAATCATATTCAAGGTATGTACTCACTAGTCACTATGATCTCGCTATAAGGTTTGTATGTAATATTATTACAAAAGAAAACATGCTCTAATTCTTAAAAAAAATCTCATTTTTTAAGGGGGGAAACAGTTCAGGATATAAGAAGCGTATAGAAGAAAACCGTACGGTGGATGAAACTCACAATGAAAACCTGGTAGCACTATTTCGAGTTCAAGGTACAAGTCAAGATAATATGCAGGCCATCCAAGTTGATCAAGTATGGTTTAACGATTCTTAAATTTTTATTCATGGTCGATAAAGTAAGCTTTTATCAAATATTGATTATCATCTATTGAATTTTTTGTAGGTTTCGAGCTCTCTGAATTCATCCTATTGCTATATTCTGCAAACTGAAGCAGCTATGTATACATGGATTGGAAGCCTTTCTTCAGCAAGAGACCATACTCTTCTTGATAGAATGGTGGAACTGCTTAATGTATGTCGTTAAAATGAAGAATGTGCTATAAATTTTCATCTAGATGATATCTTCATAGGAAGCATTTAATAACAAGTTTTGTTATTTGTTAATGCGAATTGCAGCCGACACAGCTACCTGTATCTGTGAGGGAAGGGAATGAACCTGATATTTTCTGGGACGTTCTTGGTGGAAAGGCGGAATATCCAAAAGAAAAGGAGATTCAAGGATTCATAGATGATCCACATTTGTTTGCTTTGAAAATAACCAAAGGTAACAAAATCATTCTTCTGAGAAAAATAATGTAGATCTCACTTGGTTTAGAATTATCGTCGGTGAAATGACAGGGAAAACTGATGGTTCTGTTTCTCACGCAAATTTATTGGAACTTCAACTCAGGAGACTTCAAGGTATATATTACTTTTACAAATTCAAAATTTTCACTACCACTTATTAATTGAATTCGGTTAATTCAATGTGGCCTTGATGTAATATTTCAGGTGAAAGAGATATACAATTATACGCAGGATGACTTAATTACCGAAGATGTTTTATTGCTTGATTGCCAAAGAGAGATTTATATTTGGGTTGGATTGCATTCGGTTGTCAAATCGAAACAAGAAGCTCTCAACCTCGGCCTGGTAAGTTGTCTGCTAGCTTTCCACCTTCGACTATCAAGTTTGCTAGTTCTGTCGCCATTATTCAATATTCACTAATTGTTTGATAGCTCCATCTTCATAACTAATTTACTGATGAATAAAATGAGGTCAAAATATGCAAGTTTCAATATAGTATGGATTATGGACTCATTCTTTGCTACAATATGTTTTTCTTCCCATGGGAATTGTCATAAGCAGAAATTTTTGGAAATGGATGTCCTTGTTGAAGGCCTATCGCTAGAATTCCCTATTTATGTTGTAATGGAAGGTTACGAGCCGCCATTTTTCACTCGTTTCTTTTCGTGGGATCATTCAAAAGCAAATGTAAGTCTTCTCCGTTCGATGTTATAAATACCCATCGATGATCATAATACCATGATTCTTGGCTTTAAGAAGTTTTCAGTTAGCTGTCATCCATCTTATTAAGTATGTTGGATTAAATGGTATTGTTGCAGATTATTGGTAATTCATTTGAGAGAAAGCTTGCAATTCTGAAAGGAAACTCCAGGGACTCTACCCCTAATGGTCACAAAAGCGGTTCTATCATTTCCAATGGCCGTCGAAGAAGTAGTTCACCTCTACCTAGGAGTGCAGGCTCAGACTATAGGCAATCAGGCAATCGGCTTTTTTCAAGCCCTACTCCAGCGGCCAAGAAGCTCTTTGAAGAATCTCCTGCTAATAACAGTTCTGGTAACAAGAATCCTTTTTATCAACTTATTATGTGAAATTTAGGGTTTGTTTGGATTGATTTATTTGAGCTTATCAACTAGCATAAGCACTTGTGAGACTGTTTGGAAGAGCTTAGAGAAACAGATCATGTCATGTCCATCATAAGTTGTTTCTGCTTATTTCCACAAGCTCTCGGAGATAGCTTAAGAAAACAACTTATATCTTATATGAAAACAGTTTAACTTTATTTTATCTTTTGTTATAGCAATAGTTTATACATAAGCACTTACATGGTACGTGGATGGCTAAACTTTTTATCTAAACAAGGACTCTAGAGAGTTAGCTAAGTGGTTTTTAATGCATGTGCTTTCATCATTGTTATTTTTCTTTACCATATTTTCCGCAGAACAAACAATTCCACTGTCCGATTCTTCAGCAACAGAACTGAGCTCCTCAAATGAGACTGCAAGTTTAACTGCAAAAGACAAAAATTTCGATGATGAGAGTTTGTCGATATACCCTTACGAGCAACTTCGAGTGGTTTCTCCAAATCCAGTGACAGGCATCAATTTAACCAAAAGAGAGGTAATTCCTTAACTAAATAAAACTAGCAGTCATTTTTCTAGCATTTCACTCAACCTTAACTTTTGATAATTATCTGCACTATTGTGATGAAACTAGGCATATTTATCTCATGAAGAGTTCCATGAAAAATTTGGAATGCCAAAATCTGCTTTCTACAAACTCCCTAGATGGAAACAAAACAAGCTGAAGATGTCACTGGATCTATTTTAGAGGATGGACAACAACGTATTTGCATGTGTTTTCTGGCATTATATATTGCAACACTATATTATATAGCATGATACAATTTTTACCTCGTGAGTGTATTATGCATGCGTGAATAATAGCTTACTACACATTGATTCTTTCATTTTGTTTCATAAACATACTACTGTGATGATAGCATGCATGAATAATAGCTTATACTACATATTTAAAACGGTCCTGATTCATTATTTCATCATACAAAATAGAAATACAGTGCATAATTATCAAAATAAAGAAATCCTCACAAATTACCTACCTAACAGGTATTCCTTCATCATTTCAATTTAGAAATATGTTTGTTTTGATGTCATTGTTTCATTTCAATTTTCTAACATATTGAAAATGTGTTTAGCTTAAACATTTTTTTAAACAATTAATAAATACTCTATATATAGAATTAACAAAAGATATTACAACATACTTGCTTAAGAAAATGATATTAAAACGTACTATTTAGTATGTAATACGCGTTTATTTTTATTGTCTCATTTAATTTAATAAAAGTGATTTGGAAGTAAACATATATATTCCCTTGTGGTAGGAAGAACATTTTGATTTGGTAATATATTCCATTTTTGCCTCTTCAACCTGATTTAGTCTTAATGGTACCTCAAACTTAGGCATCTAAAAGCATCCTTTTTTGTCCCTTTATCCCTTGAGTGAAGATTTGCATTTGATTAAGTTCATCAATTAAGTGGCTTGGGCACGTTTCAAGTAGTGAATTGAAGTGCTGCCATGCATCATAAATAGATTCCTCATCTCCTTGATCAAAGTTGGTTATCTCAGCATGCTACACCATGAACTTCGTGACCGGAAATAACCGCTATAAAAATTTCACTTCAAGCTTGTCCCAAGTTACAATGGTTCCACTTAGTAAAGCCCACAACCAATCTTTAGCTTTTCTAATTAGTGACATTGGAAAAAGCGTAGTCTCTTCTAGTCCCTTGTTATACCATATGGCCAGTAATACATGTTAGACGGGTTCTTGTATTGCTCCTCCACAGTACATGTTAGAGAGAGATTTTGGTTCTCTCTTGACCAAAAGAGGGATTAGTGGAGAAAAAAATTAGATTCTGATTTTTTTTTAAAAGCTATAACAAATGGATGCAAAACTATTAAAAGTGATTATTTTTTAAAAAAAGTGATTTTTTCTTAAAAAAAAGCTATAACAAACGGGTTCTTAATTTTGTTAAGTCTTAACCTAATTTTTTTCCTCCACTAATCTCTTATTAGGTTTGCAACAACTCTATCATAAAATTTTGGCTCTAAATTTGTTTCATTTCTCTCTCTAATTGCCGTGAATATTTTTCAAAGCAAAAATTTAATAGATATCTTAATCTTTATCTTTATCCTTATTATTTATTAATTTTATTAGGTATGTAGCAATTAAACTAATTTTTTCTCTCTACTGATCCCTTATTAAGTTTGCATCAACTCTATCCTTAAATTTTGGCTCTAAATTTGCATCATATATGTTGTCTGCAGCAACTTAAACTAATTTAATATTTTTTTTTACCCTCTCGGCTACCCTAAATAATTTGTTAGGAACTATGAACTGCATTAATTTTTTATGTTTTACTATAAGAGTAATAAATAAAATTGACCCGTGCAACAATATAATTTTGTATCCTTTTTATCTTTTCTCTTTATAATTTTTTTAATTATCATTTAGTTGTAATATTGTATCTCTAATAATCTAATTTGTGTTTATTGATCGATCCATGATCTTACGGGTTAAAAATTATTTATTGGTCTCTATTATAGTCGAGAAGACATGTGCGTCGCACGGGTCAAAAGCCTAGTCTTCTCTTATTACTAAACCTAACCATGTTGCCCTAATCCTTATTTATTAATTTTGTTAAGTCTTAACCTAATTTTTTCCCTCCACTAATCCCTTATTAGGTTTGTAACAACTCTATCTAAAATTTTGGCTCTAAATTTGCATCATATATGTTTTTCATTTCTCTTTCTAATAATCGTGAATATTTTTCAAAGCAAAAATTTAATAGATATCTTAATCCTTATCCTTATTATTTATTAATTTTATTAGTTCTGCAGCAACTTAACCTATTGTTTCTGTAAGATTTTTTTTTTGACAAGTTGTTGTACACTTATTTAATACGTTAACAAACAGAATACCCTAATTTTCATGCAAACTCGGCTACCCTAAATAATTTGTTAGAAACCATGAACTGGATTAATTTTTTATGTTTAACTATAACAGTAATAAATAAAATTGACCCGTACAACAATATAATTTTGTATTCTTTTTATCTTTTTTCTTTATAATTTTTATTATTATTATTTGATTGTAATATTGTATCTCTAATAATCTAATTTGCGTTTATCCTTATTTATTAATTTGTTTAAGTCTTAACCTAATTTTTTCCCTTCACTAATCCCTTATTAATTTTGTTAAGTCTTAACCTAATTTCCTTTCTGATGCGTTTCCTCAATTATGTCTTCCTTGATTTTTGTTTGCCTTCTCGTCTTTATCAAAATGCAACATCATTGCCTGATATTTTTCAAAACAATATCGTTTCCTTCCTTTTCAACCTTATCAAATTTTTGATGCGTTTCCTTCCTTTTCAACCTTAGGTCCAAAAAGATAAAATAAATAGTAAATCAAACCATAAAATTATATGGATATGTTAGATCCATGCATCTCAAGATAATTACTACTTTGAGACTTTCAGAACATAAATTAAGATCAAGAGTTGGATTGTTAGTAATGCTATCAAACAGTGGAATACGACTGATTACAGCAATGATGGAGAAATATATGTCTAAAGGAAATATGATATCCGAAAGTAATATCGACGACAAAGTTTTCATATTCAATATTGTTATTTCAAATTTATAAAATGATATATTTTATTTTTGTATATTATAGTCGATATGACCCCTGCGACAGCACAGGTCAGTGGTCTAGTTATTTATTAACTTTGTTACGTCTGCAACATTTTAACCTAATAATTTCCCTCCAATTTGCTGCATTAGGTTAACAGTAATTTAACCTAACAAATTTCATCTAAAAAAATGCATCGCACCAATTTCATTCTTATATTGTTGCCTTTTTTTTGACAATATTTTGTAAACTTATTTAATACTAAAAAAATCCTTATTTATACATTTTATGAAGTGTTTTATTTTTTTACCATGGATTATCACGTGTTCTTTTTTTTACTGTTACGAATTATATATTATATTTTTATTATTCGTATGTCAATCCCTTAACAATAAACCTGTGCGATGCACGGGTCAACAATCTAGTGTTTTATTAAGGTTCAATTATCTTCTCTCACGACTTATGATAACGCATTTTCCTCTTCTGCCATTGCTGCAAGAAACGCTTATTGCGGAATGAGAAAAATTATTGGCAAATGCTCATAGTTGTGAGATGCTTCCAAAGTTGGAATTCATTTGATTCAATCATTATTATCTTCACGATACACATTATTATCTTCTTATAAAATGACTTGTAGAATTCTAAACAAAGAAATTAAAAAAAAAACGACTTCCAAACAATACGCAACTTTAGTTTTCTAAATTATAGCAATAATAATTCTAAAACATAACTAATGATCATACTTTTTGAAAAACTTCACGATACACAAAATTTATGGTCTCCTTGTAAACATTATTACCTTCTTATTTATGTACATGTGTCTATAAAATGTGATGATGTGTTAGAAGAAGGTGTGAAACTTGACTATGTGCTATATGAACATGTGTCTAATTGAATATGTGATTTGTTTGATGATGAGCTTGTTATAGTAATGTGTGAAGGATGCATACATTAATATCCTTACTTGTTATATATATATATATATATGGTCGCGCACAATATGCATATGCCTAGTTATGAAAAATGTGTTGTACAAATTATTATGAATAAGAAAACGTGATTAAAGGAACACCTGATGATTCCTTGATTTTCGAAAGGCTCTGGTCACTCAAATCTTTCAAATATCATGTTTTTGTCTCTGTTTACTCGTCAAAATGTGTTTTTCCATCGACCTAGGTCTCCAATATATAGGCGAGTTTCCTTATGTTTTAGGAAAAGTTGGCTCGCGATTCAAGTCTAACAAAAATGAAGCCCTTAACCTGTCACATGATACTCGCGATGCGGATCTCATAGCCCACGATGCGAGATAGACAGTAGCAAACGCGTTGTTTGGTAATTGTATCTCACAATGTGGGGCTCATAGCTCACGATGTGAGATTGATAGTGTTGATCCTTGATTTCTTCATTCCTTGCTCTATTTCTTCTCACTAGAATGCCTATAGCGACTATTCCCCAAGCATCATCAGTGATGAACTCGTAAAAAGCATAGCACAGTAACAAAATTGTATGGTTCAAGTGGGTTTCCATGGTTTCATGGCTATTTCCATTATTTTGTCTTTTTTACGACTTTTAAACGATTTCTTTACAAAACTCGACTAAAACACATAGAAACTAACTACTTTATCTTTTAAAATGACTCTAAAAGTGGACTAAAACCCATATATGAATTCTTGTTATCAGTAAGGTTTTTAACAAGGCAGTTTACACCCAAAAAGATGTTGTACTCTTTTTCCTTCACCAGAATTTTTTCCACTGGGTTTTTTTAGTAAGGTTCTAATGAGACATATCCTAGATGGACATCCAAGGGAGAATGTTATGACTATATTATTATAGGTTGATGTCGATTAGTTATTATGCAAAACTACTGGGCCTTTACCAGTATTCTTGTATTTCCCTATAAATAGGGCTCATTTGTAAGATTTCTGCTCTTCTCCCTGCACTATTCGCTCGCACCCAACTGAAAATTCAATAATGCCCTTACGTTAGTTAAGTCACGCAGCGTGACTTAACTAACGCAAGTTATAATCTTTGCATGAGTTAAGTCACGCACCACTGGCATGTGCGCGAGTTAACTCACACAAGTTGACTCGGTTCAATGCATTTTAATTGATTTTGCACGTTTTTGTTAAGTTTTTTTCACGTTTTTTGACCCTATTTATGATAGATACAAATTCGAATAAAGTAAATAAAAGAATTAGAATAAATTCAGCTTGAATTAGAATAAAAGTTGCGATTGAATAAATTTGAATAAAAGTTACATTACCTTACATAAACGACATGTATTTCAACTATATATGTTCAGAAATATGTCATATCATTACATTAAATTACATTCGGGAATGCATCTTCCAACTACAACAATTATCTTACCTCTGAATGGGGTAAATTCAAACTTGCTAAACAACAGGACTCCAACATTCTCCCGGAAGTTCTATTGTTTCATTCAAAAGGTTAAATTCTTGTTGGTCTTGGTTTTAAATGATAGTATCCAAGTGCCAACGGAATGAGGTCCAGACCTTGACACTTCAATACCATCATTTAAACGAAGCCAACAAAAATTTAACATTTTGAATGGAACAATACAACTTCCGGGCGAATGCTAGAATCCTGCAGTTTAACTAGTTTGAATTACCCCATCCAGAGGAAGATAATTGTTGTAGTTGGAAGGTGCATTCCCTACCTAATGACGATCTTCTGGCGGAATCAAACTGTTGATAATATCTTCAGTTGATCTCAGCAACGTTACACGCATATCGATACACTGGAACATGTTGTGCTCCCAAAACATGCTCGTCACATTTTCGTCGTTCGTTAATTCCACCCAACTGAATGATACTCTCCCCTCGTCGAGCGTTAGACGTTTATACCGAACGTATTCCACCCTCCTTGTTTCTTCGGAGTTGACTCCTTGGTTGAATTCATTCAGTTCATCCTTGAGATCTCTTAACGTTACACCAAGGCACTAAACCCTCAACCTATGAGGTTCTCCGTCGTTGAATTGTGCATGAACGTCGATCCACCCGGCCATTGCTGTAACGCCCCATTACAATTTAATTATTTTTAGTTAATGTTTGAGTATTTTTATTTATATATATGATTGAAATGAATTATATGACCTTTTGGTGTGGTGTGTGTATTTAAATAATTAATTGTGATTTTAATATTTTTGGTTGATTTTAATATGTTTTATGTATTTTATATGAAATGTTGAATTATGTGATTTATTGGTGGTTGCCATTTATTATATAATTATTTGTGCTATTTAATAAATGGGAGAAATTATATTTATTTTAGATAAAGAGGGATTTAATTGATATTATTAGAATTAAGGAGGGGGGTTACATTTTAATTGGGAGAGTTAAGAGGGAGTTAAGAGAAAGAAGGAAAAAAGGGTTTTGGTTGGTAAGGATAGAAAGAGTCAGAAAAAAACAATAGTACGTATCAGTAAAAGAAAGGAATAGCTTTTGGGAAAGAAGAGAGAAGAGCCAAGAACCAAAGGGAGATTGCTAGGATTGCTGTAGCTTTGTTTAATTCATCTGATCAGGTAAGGGTGAGGCTAACCTTCAACTATTAATATATGTATAATTTCTGAAATTGAATTGAAAGTTGTGTTCTTGAACTAGGGTTAAGATGAATTTGTGATGAATTGATGAGGGTTTGATGTGTGAGACTGTAGAACTTGTTACAGAACCTAGATTATTCCCTAGGATGACATTGCTGATGATTTAGGGGTTTGATTTGGAAGTTTGGGATGATTTGGTGTGATTTAGGTCTGAACCCGTGTGGGTTCTGAGATCGCTCGCCTGTGGCGAGTGATCACTCGCCGTGGCGAGTAACCCTTGGTTGCTCGCGAGGCGAGCAGTATAACTCGCCGTGGCGAGCCTCTCCCTTAAATTTAAGATTTTTGCCAAACTTTAGATGGTTTTGAGTGCCCTTATATTTATAGAGATGACCTGTGAAGTTGGTTTAGCCAAATTGGATTTAGAGAGCTTAAAAATGAAGTTTTGGTGAGAAAAATGTCAAAAGGCCGAAGCACCCAGTATTTCTCGCCTCCAGCTCGCCCCCAACTCGCCTTTGGCGAGTGAGCTAATGTGAGTACTCGCCTATGGCGAGCAGGTACTCGCTGTGGCGAGTTAGTTAGTCGTTTGGACTGTTTGTTTCGTTTTGCGATCTGTTTCGCATGGGACTTTGAGAGGAGACCTTTGGGTAGTAATGGAGAGGTTTTATATCCTTGGATGCATTCTGTAATGAAGATTGTTGAGGATCCTTTTATGTTGTGAATAATTGATGTATTGTTGAAATGTAAGTCATATCTCGTTTATGCATTTGTTGAGTTGTTATTGTGTCGTCCAAGTTGGGGAGTGTGTCATAAATAAATTAGGCACAGTTGTTGATGTTGAATTGTCGTGGTGTAAGTCATACGTAGATGTATGCATTGTTGGCTGGTGGTTGTTGTCGGTGTTGTCGTGTTGTATGTTGATATACACAGTTGGAGTCTGATGCATTGTCATTCAAAGCGGTGAGAGCTTATGCTCTGGAACGCCTTGTCGTTCAAAGCGGGAGGACTCATGTCCTGGAACACTTTGTTGTTCAAAAGCGGTGAGGACCTCGGTCCTGGAATGCAATGTCATTCAAAGCGGTGAGAGCTTATGCTCTGGAACACTTTGTTGTTCAAAGCGGTGAGGGCTCTGCCCTGTATTTTGGTACCACAAGCATGTTCAGTGTTGCATTGTCGTAGTTGTTTGGGTTGGGTGAGTTGTCGATGTTGTTGATGTGTCGTTGGTGTTAAGTCGTTGTCGGTGTGTCGTCATCAAGAATGAAGTTGGTTTCGAATTGAATATAATTGAAGTAGTGTTGACAATCAAGTATGATGATATATTTATATGTATATTTCTTATTGATGTTGATGATGTGAATTTGCTGTTGTTTCTATGCATTTGATGAATTATATATATATATATATATATATATATATATATATATATATATATATATTATTGTTGTTCGTGAATCTCACCCCTTCTGCTTGAAAATGTTGCCCTTCGTATGGGTAACTTGCAGGTGATCCTGAGTAGTAGGTGGTGGCTCAACGTCTAGGACTTGTTACGTATGGGATGGGACTTTTATAATACTTTCACTCCTATGTATTGAATTTTGAGACATGATGATGTAGCTTTTGTTGAAAACATTTTGATGAGGCCTTTGTGCCAAGATTTTACTTGAGGATTAATTATGATTGAAAAGAATATTCCGCTGCAAATTTCTATAAGTTGGTTGTTGAAGTTTAATAGTTTTATTTTCTATTAAGGAATTTTTTATAAGCAGTGTAATGCTCCGTTTGTGGTTTAACTCTGATTATTTTATTTAAATTACGTATTTTTGGGAACGGGGTGTTACAATTGCTTCAAATGTACATAGTAAGAAATTAAAAACAAACAATGAAAAACTCATTTAAACATTTCATCAAACACTTGGAGTGCAAATTATACATAAACCCTAAAACTCGTAACTACAACATTAACACACAAACATCTAACCACAGTTAAGCAACATAAGTCATTTACATGTAACATTGTATCATTTCTTGCAAGCAAAATCAAAATTTAAACAAACCCTAAATCTTAAAAAGAATCTCTGAAAAAATCTCAAAACTACAACATAAACATGAAAACGTCTAAACATTTATGCAACACAAGTCATTTTCATCTAAACATTGTATGATTTCTTGCCCAAAAAACCAAAATTTAAACAAACCCTAAATCTAAAAAATTTCTAATTTAAGAGAAAGAATATAACATATAAACATAAAAGGTTAATGGTGGTTGATTATGAAAACTTACTTGTTATTGGAGTGTTGTTTGATTTGAACTTGAAGAAATTTTGGTTTTGGGTGATTTGAGAGAGGTTTTTGAGATTTTTTGAGATTTTAGATGAGAAATGAGAAAATGAGGTGCCTTGTTTAAGACAGCACGTAACGTGAGTTAACTAACGTTGCGCTAGTTAACCCATGCAGCGTTAGTTAAGTAACGCAAAGTTTAACACTTGCGTTAGTTAACTAACGCAAGGGCATTTTTGACATGGCTGCAGGGCACGAGCGAAAAATGCAGGGGGAAGAGCAGAATTCCATTTGTAATGGAGTTATACACACATAAGAGATTTTGGAAACTCTCAATTTTCTCTCTTTATATTCATCATTTCTATTTGACATAACATTACCAAAAATAGGCTAAATTACACACCAGAGATCCTCTAAGTTATTTAATTATAATAAATTAGTCCTTTAAGTTTTTTTTCCGTACCACTTAGGTCCTCTATGTTAATTAATTGTAACAAGTTGGTCCTTTAAGTTTTTTCCGTACCAATTAAGTCCTTTAAGTTATTTAACCGTAACAATTTGAGGGATTTCATATCTTAAAAATGTAAGTTATTCAGGGCCTAAATGATATAAGTGTTGCGAAAAATACTTAAGGACTAACTTGTTACAATTAAATAACTTAAATGACGTAATGGTACAGAAAAAACTTAAAGGACCAACTTGTTATAATTAAATAACTTAAAGGATCTCCAATGTAATTTAACCCCAAAAACATTATATATCGTTTGTGATTTTCTCTTTCATATCATGAAAGGTTCTAAAAATAATGAAAGTTTATTAAAAAAAGAAGAAGAAATTCTATGATTGGTAAAAAATTTATGTAACATCTTTACTAAGTGGGTAATAGGTACAAACATAACACATTGATGTATTCAAGGGACATTTGATAATAATTTTAATTTATGAATAGTTTTTAAAACTCTTTATGGATTAAATAATATTTAGTTGATGTAAGGAGATGACGAGCTTTATAAATTTCAAAGTGATAAACCTATTTGTTGCATGTAGAGGGGAGAAATATGGCTAAAATTGAAAAGTTTGTGTATGTTATGATTATCTTTATTTTCTTATTTCTTGTTGCAACAAACGTCAAAGGTAAAAAAAAAATTCCTTTTCAAAAAAAAAAAACTACTTCGCACACAATATTTTATCTGATTTTAGTGACATTATTTAATTATATTTTCTCTTTACAGGAGGGAAAACAAAGTCACATAGATGTTTTAGAGATTCAAATTGTCCAAAACATATGTGCCCAAGTCCTTTAAAACCGAAGTGTGTCACTTCCATATGTAAATGTAGTAGGCCGATGATATCTATGCCCTCATGAATATATATTTAGTAGAAGAGTTGTGTTATTTGAACGATCATGCTTTGCTAGAATAATTCAGGAGTTGTCATTTAGTTGTTACCCCATGATTTACTTTTTATTTTATTTCTTGAATTTGAAAAACCTTGTGGTTATTGCTTTGTACTTTTGTTTCTCGAATTTGAAAAACCTTGTGGTTATTGCTTTGTACTTTTTTTTTTTTGGGGGGGGGGGGGGGGTGTGTCAAGTAGCCTATTGGCTAGAGCTCACACAATTTAATTGTGGAGAAGTAGAGGGTTTGGGGTTCGAACCTCAGCCCCTGCATATAATATACAATATCCCTACCAACTGAGTTAAGCTCAACGAAATTATTGCTTTGTACTCTAATGTGTGATGGTAAATATTATAGATAGTTATAAATCAATGGATATTATTTATAGTCTTATTATCTACTAATTTTAGAGATGATATCATGGCCTTCAATTCAGACATATAATGTTTTCATCCCTACCCTCCCCACCACATATAAGAACATCTTTAATAATTAAATTGAAAAATAGTTATATATATATATATATATATATATATATATATATATATATATATATATATATATAACTTATAAGCCTATCATTTTATAGTTATGTCATAATATTATTACACTTATGATTTTTCTAACACTTCAACTTATATTCCTAAAAAAAAACGCTTCAATTTATATTTATCTTTAATTTAAAAAATTTTAACAGCCTTGGAGGCTTGTTTTGTTGTTAAAAGATATGGAACGCTAAAACGATACTAAATAAAATATAATAATCTACTTCAATAATTGTGAAAATCTTAATTGATTGTTTATTTTTGTGTCATCTCCAATTTAACAGTTTGGTCTATGATTATAAGAATCAAGTTCATTTTTCCTTATGCTTTAGACTAATCTGTCATCAATATATTTTTCCATTTCTCTTTCTTTCAAAAATATATTTTTCCATTTCAAAATCAAACTTGTATAAAGAAAGTCTTTGAGACTTATTTATTACCCATATAATTTATAGAAAGTTAAATTTCTACTTCTGCATCATAAGTATACGATACTTGATATTAATCTCATATTGTTGAAAAATAAAGAGTTATAAACTAGTAGGACATTAACTATAAGCAAAGTCCACATACGTCTAGATTGAAACAAATTGTTTCATTGACTATATAAACTTTTGGTTAGACTTATTTTAACTTGGTATGGAATCAAATAATTGTTATTAAATTTCATATAAAATAGAAGCATAAAATCTTATATCTTATATTGACAAAAGAAGGAATGTGTAGTTTAATAATAGACAAATGTTGTCCTATTATCCAAACAATTTTTCTATACAAGTGTGAAAGTCAAGTAAATGAATTGAGTCCACGATCATGATAGTAATGGGAAGGATGGCTTTTCCAACTTTGTGGCGTAAGTGGGTGAAAGAGTGTGTCAGTACGGTAACTGCTTCGATATTGGTTAATGGTTGTCCTACGGAAGAGTTCCAATTGAAGAGGGGGTTGAGACAAGGTGACCCGCTCTCTCCTTTTCTTTTTCTTCTATCTGCCGAAGGGTTGAATGTAATGATGACTGAGGCGGTGAATTTGAATTTGTTCACTAGGTACACTGTGGGGGCGCATTCGGCTACTGTTATTTCCCACTTGCAATTCGCTGATGATACATTGTTGTTAGGCACTAAGAGTTGGGCAAACGTACGGGCCATGAAGGTGATTCTTACGTTATTTGAGGTTATGTCTGGTTTGAAGGTAAATTATCATAAGAGCATGTTGGTTGGAATTAATGTGGATGAGTCTTGGGTGAATCAAACTGCCTCTGTTTTATCCTGCAAAATTGGGAGAATTCCATTTTTGTATCTTGGTCTTCCCATTGGCGGTGATGCTAGACGTCTGTTTTGTTGGGAACCTGTTATTGATCGAATCAAGTCTAGACTGTCTGATTGGAAGAGCAGAAACTTATCTTTTGGTGGCCGTTTGATTCTCCTTAAATCCGTCTTGTCTTCACTGCCTGTCTATGCCCTTTCTTTCTTCAGAGCTCCCTCAAGTATAATCTCCTCCATTGAATCTATATTACTAAAAAAAATTTGGGGTGGGGGTAAGGATAATAGAAAAATTGCTTGGGTTGACTGGAATTCTATTTGCATGAGCAAGGAGGTTGGTGGTTTGGGAGTAAGGAGATTGAAAGAATTTAATATTGCTCTTTTAGGTAAATGGTGTTGGAGGTGTTTAGTGGATAGGGACGGTCTGTGGTTTAAGGTCCTATCTTCCCGCTATGGTGAGGAAAGAGGACACCTTAAAGATGGAGGTAGGAGGGGCTCGGTGTGGTGGCGAGAGATTGCGAAAATTCAAGAAGGAGTAGGTGTCGAGGGTGGGAGTTGGTTTGAAACGAACATTACAAAGAGTGTAGGTAATGGGTTTAACACATTTTTTTGGACGGATTGCTGGGTAGGTTCGGTTTCTTTAAGGGAGAGATTTAGGAGGTTGTATAATTTGTCCACTCATCAGGATTTGACGGTGGGAGAGATGCATGCTTTAGGGTAGGGGGAGGAAGGGGAGGCATTGGGGTGGAGTCGTCGTTTGTTGGCATGGGAGGAAGAGTTAGTGGGGGAGGTTAAATTATTACTCTCTAACGTGTTTTTACAGGTTTCTTGTCCGGACAAGTGGTTATGGCGTCCTAATACAGGTGATGGCTATACAGTTCATGGTGTGTATCAAATGCTCATGCAGCAGGAGATGCATGACCATGATGTCGTCTCTGATGCGGTGTGGCATAAACATGTCCCGTTAAAGGTCTTTATTTGCGCTTGGCGGCTCTTCCGCAATAGGTGGTCTACAAAGGATAATTTACTTCGTCGCGGTGTTATTCCCATTGATGCTCAACTGTGTATTTCAGGTTGTGGCAAAATTGAAACAGTAGAACATCTAATAATACATTGTCCTATTTTTGGCTCTCTTTGGCAACTTGTGAAGTCTTGGCTAGGTGTGTATTCAGTGGACCCTCAACATGTCATGGATCATTTTCATCAATTCATATATTCTTCAGGAGGACACACCTCTCACCGCTCATTCTTGCACATGACTTGGCTTTGCTGTATTTGGGTTTTGTGGAATGAAAGAAACCATCGGTTGTTTTCTAATAATGTTAAATCCATAATGCAACTGTTGAAAAAGGTAAAAATCACTACACTTTCATGGTTGAAAGCTAAAAATATATGTTTTTCTTTTGGGTATCATATGTGGTGGCAGCAATCCCTTGTTTGTTTGGGGATTGGCTGACCGTAGTTATACTCTATTTTGATTTTTAAGATTTAGATGTTGTAATTTTGTTCTGCTTCTTAAAACACTATTTGTACTAGGCAGTAGGACTATTTGTTATTTTATTTCATTTTAACTTGTTAAAAAAAAAAAGCCTTGATTTTAGTTTGTGTCGGGTTTTGAAAGGTTGTTTTAGGTTTTAAACTAATGGGCTAATTAAGTGGACAAGAAATAGTATCGATATTTTTAAAGTTGATCTGACACTTAAAGAAACTATAATGATACATTTCTTTGACAGATACATACTATTTATTTCCTCAAGAAGAACGTGCAATTTCTCCATTTACTCGCTCAATTCACTCTCAGCTACTCTATGTTTTTCTAGCTTTAATACTAAATATAGATGTCCCCCTAAGAATCAGCATGGTGTGCAATACATCGTCACTAACTTCTGGACAAGTTTTTCTAGCTTCCTCGACATTAGATATCCAACACATGGGAATTTTTCTGTGTTTGAATGTTTGGGTTTTATACCCAGAAACGTGGGATCATCTAGTCTAGAAACAAAACACAAGGGAACATAACGACTCAAATTACGGCGAGGATTAAGTCTGGACTTGATAGAGTTTTGAGAAGAAGATGAATCACGATGAATGGTGACCAATTAGAAAGATATGGTGGTGATGAAGAACCTCGAAGAAGATCTTTTTTATTTTGTTTTTTGGTTACAAATTTGGAAGAAGAAGATTCACGAGTTCCTTCTTTTCCATTACTTTTTTTTTAATATTTTAATTAAAGAAATATACACCTGACCTTTTTAATTATTTTAAAATTGAAAATACCCACGTGGCATGCCAAGTGGCTTAATGAGATGCCATGTCAGCGCTTGTCATACCCTCATTTTGGACCTAAAAATGCTCATTCAATTTCCTTTACTATTTTCTAAAAACCTTCAAATCCACTGTATTTTCTATTGTGCTTCAACTGCATACAGTACTGCTTCAGTCTTTTAAATTTTTGCATAAAATCATACAAAAGGGTATTTTGGTCATTTCCTACAAAGGAACCCATTTTCAGTCCCTACAATTTGTCCCTGAGTCTTTTTTTCAACTGGTCTGCATAAGTCTTTAATTAAATCTTGTACCAAAATCATCTTAGTTTTGCACCCGAGTCAGTTTGAGTCGTTTTTCCCCCAGGGGCATTTTAGTCTTTTCACATCAAATAAATTTTGGGCAGAGAGGTATTTTAAAATACCTCATTGTGTAATTTGTTCATTTTAGTCCGTTGTGTCAATTTTAATCGTTTCACTTTACGTTGCATTTCAAATTACGTCTTTTAGCCAATTTTATTATTTTTACGTTTTAGTCCAAATATTTTTCAAAAATTGCATTTCAGTCCCAAATGTTTTCAAAGTCACGTTTTTAGTCTTTTTATTTTTTAGTCCAAATTTTATATACAATTGCAAAACAGTCCAATTTTTCTTCTTTTATCATATTGCAGTTTAGTCCCAAATTCTTTAAATTTTGCATTTTAGTCCTTTTTCAGATTCAGTCCAAGCTGCCACGCAGGGTCCAGATTCCACGTGTCACTAGCTCATTGGTCCAAATGCACATGTGGCAGCCTATAAAAGGCCACCACTGCACAGTGTCAGAGATCCACAGAATCAGCGCCACATCAACACAAACAACTCACAATTTTCTCTCTCTGATCAGTTAGATCAAAACCCTAACAAACTCAGAAAACCAGATGAATATGAAGAACAAATTCCACAAATCATAACCGTTTCAGAAGCAATTTCAAGCAAGTCCAATGGAGTTTTTCACACAGCTCTCAGAGATTCAACTGAATCTTCATCACTGAGCTGGAATTT
The DNA here is from genome assembly GCA_958299785.1 of Medicago lupulina. Lineage (NCBI taxonomy): Eukaryota > Viridiplantae > Streptophyta > Magnoliopsida > Fabales > Fabaceae > Medicago > Medicago lupulina. The sequence goes on along the minus strand of OY283144.1, from coordinate 27,723,223 downwards.
CTGCAATTCGAGCATTGAATCCATAGCCAAAAGCCACGAATCCAATGCGATCACAGAAACCCTAAAAGGTTGAAAAGAAGAAGAAGAAAACGAAGAACTCAAGGATTCCGAACCGGTTACAAAGAAGAAGAAGGAATTACCAGCTCATTCCAGGATCCGAACCAAGAACCAAGAGAACAGAATCAGAAATTCCGAATTCTTGAAGGTTCTAGCTCAAACCTCCGATTGAAACTCAGGTAAACACGGAAACTTCATCCTTATACGTTCAAAAACAACCGTGAATCTCAGAACAATGTAAATCAATGCGGATTCAAAGAGTTTTGGTTCGAAATTGAAGAAACCCTAAAAATTTCCAGAAAACTTTCAAAGATTCCAAGGTTCACAACGTGTATCAATCGTTGTAAACCAACGAATCAATGTACAGAAGCGTTTAAGAAAAGATTTGAATCAAAAAACGCAAGAACCAAAACTGTTCAGAATCCGCAAGCGAATCCAAGATTTACATCACCTCAGCTAGGATTCGTGAATTTCAACGCCAAATCCGTGTTTAGAACAATGAAAAGAAGCGATTGAACCATGTTTTGTGAGATTCTGGGTTGGAATGAGGAATTTAGGGTTAGGGTTTCCCAAAGAACCAAACGGCGGAGAAGAGCAAGAAAGAGAAAGAATGAAGAAAGTGATAAGAACCGGGTTGAAATCCTTTTATGTAGCAAGCAAACCGGGTCGAATCAGACCCGGTCCACTCTCTTCTCATTCTCCATCGTTTGATTCAGATCCTGATGGATCTGGATCAATCCAACGCTCCTGGGGCGTTAGCTTGATCCGGATCCATCAGATCCGTGGATTTTGGGCCTATTACCCGTGGGTTAAGGGTTTCTTTCAGATTCTTTGAATTTCCTTACTATTTACACCTTATTCCTTGCTACTTGAACCCATGTGCATATTAATTTTCTTGCAAAAAAATCCTGAAAAATTACCATATGTTTCTTGATGAATTTTCAACTGTTTTGTGATAATTTCATACTTTGAAGTGGATAAAAAAGCATGCGCGCAAATTTTTGTTCGATGTACGTGTTTTTGATGCTTTTACAAATTTTATTGCGCTATTTCGGGTCCAATTTTTGCTCTATGGCATTGATATTTGATATGTGATTTTGTGATGTGTTCACCCCTGAATTCATGCTGTTTCTACACTCTTGCATGTCTAATTGTTAATTCCTTGGTTTTCAAATTCAATGGATCCTTTCTTATTTCGCAATCTAACTCCTAGTCCACTAGTTCGAATGCTCAATAATTTTACAAGTTGCTTGCTATCTACGATGCCACAATTTTGTTTGTTAATTTCTCTTTGCAAGATTAATTGAAAGCTGCACTTTGGGCAAATTTAATTGCTAATTTTGCGATATATTTTGTTGTTGCAATGTGTTGATTTTAGGGTTTAGTGTGACCTATAATTTCTCTTTGATTCTTGAAATGTTTTCTTTGAAAAAGGGGTGCTGTTTTAGTAAAGGTTTTGGGTCATGAGGCTTGGTGTAAATTTTAGGTTTTAGTTTGGTGTCATTTGCTTCATTTTGGGTGTTTGATCTCTTGCATTTTTGCTTAATGTTTTAGTTATGTTCACTTCATTTTTTCAATTAGTTTAGTGCTTTGCTAAATAAATTTCATATCCTATGCATTGCTATTCATGCTATCATTCCTCATTTCATTACTAACCTTTTGTTCTATGTCTCATGCACATTGCAAGCATTGCCTCACTCTCATTTGTTTTTCTTCCTTTAGTTACCCTTATGCAATTTTCCATTAGTTCATGTAATATTTTAGGCTTAGTTTATTTTCTTTAATTTCTCGCAAGACTTTAGAATGTAAAATAGGACCCGATGTAAAAACTATGGACTATGGTGATGTACACCGACACATGCACCGACACATGCACACACGTTGTATGACTTTCCGCTAGATGTATGCGTAGGAAGCGTAACACCTAGGAAAACTTATAATTTCTTCATCAAAAAAACCAACATATAACTCAAACTATTTTTGCAATAAAATGAGGTCAAAACCTCACTTTTTTCCTTTCACTTTCTTAATCAAAATCCAAACTAGTGCTAATTTCCAACTTTAAGCCTTTTTGTAAATAATTAACCAACCTCATTCGTTTCCTAATCTCAAGCCTTTACGGCCTCTTACTTTTTTCTTCAAAAACCATTTTTAAAACTAAAAATTGAACCAAACTCACAAAAAAACATTTTTGAAAGAGAACTACATGGAATTTTGATCCCTTAAAAGGGTATGTAGGCAAGAGATTCAAAATCTCTCCAAGTCCAATAAAATAAAACCCCATCTTCTCCCTCTCATTCTTAAAATCAATTGTGTTTTACAAGTAGCAATAAAAGCAAGGTATAAGCATAAAGCGTAGAAAACGGTTCCTATAGGATACTATAGCCATTGCGGGTGCCTAACACCTTCCCGTAATGGAATCAGCCCCGAACTTAGGATTTCTAAGGTTTTCTCAATTTTACCTTCCCCAAAAAAAAATAGAGACATCAATGATCGAAAGGTTCAAATCCGATTAATGATTTGACACCCGAAAATCGCGATGACAGAAATGGCGACTTCACTGGGGATTCGTTAGGGCTACGCCTAGTTTTTTCACGCTTTATATTTACACTTTGCTTTATTATTACATGTAAAACTTTCTTGTGTACGTGTGGGGTGAGAATATCAAAAGCCCTATACCCGGGCTGAGTGAACTTAAGATTAGGGGAGATATAATCGACAATCCATTCCGGGGGTTGCCTCGTGCATTGGATTACGCGATCAATCTCACATAGCTGAGGCATTTTGGAGGTGATGTTGTCGGCGTGTGTTGTCATGCTTAGGCACTTTACTTCCAATTGACCGATGAAGGCTATGAACCGTAGTTACCAAACCCATCCTTGGCCTTTCTTAGGACGTAGTGCGGTGGCTAAACCGAGCGTTGTCTCGAAATTTAGTCGTCACGCGATACTACACCCAAACTAAACCTTCTTACGGATAATCATGGACAAGCGTCGCTTTGTCTACCATGATATACGCGAGAGAGGTTGCGGTTTGGGAACTTTGTAGAACCTTGGTTACTATTATCAAAAGCCTTAGTTTCACCGGACACCGCGTCCACTTGTTACCTTAGCCCACCATTATTTAAATCATGCATACATGCATTCATGCATAAATTTTCTACATGCATTCATCAAAGGGTATAGACAAACTAAAATTCTTTGCAAATGTAATCAGGCATGAAGAGGACTAAGTCTTACAAGTTCAAAGAAGTTGATTTGGCTAGCCTAAGGGAGTTGGCACTCAAGGTTAAGAATCCGACTGGGTTTCGTCTCCGATATGGTGGTTTGCTTGGTATTCTCCGGACTAATGTAGAAGAGAAGCTGGTGCACACTCTGGTGCAATTCTATGACCCAGTTTTCCGTTGCTTCACTTTCCCGGATTTTCAGTTGGTTCCTACACTCGAGGCTTATTCTTGTTTATTGGGTCTACCTATAGCTGAGAGGGTACCATTCACAGGCCCGGGGCCTTCTCTTACTCCTCTGGTCATTGCTAAGGATCTTTATCTCAAGACTTCCGAGGTATCTAAGAATCTTATCACGAAGTCTCATATTCAGGGGTTCACTTCGAAGTACTTACTTGAGCAGGCTAATCTCGAATCTACTTGTCAGGACACTCTGGAGGCTATTCTTGCATTACTCATCTATGGGCTCGTTCTTTTTCCGAATCTTGACAACTTTGTGGACATGAACGCTATTGGGATCTTCCATTCCAGGAATCCGGTACCTACTTTGTTAGCTGACACCTACCATGCCATTCATGATCGGACTCTCAAGGGTCGTGGATTTATTCTCTGCTGCATACCTCTTCTTTATAGGTGGTTTATTTCTCACCTCCCGAGTTCTTTCCATGCCAACCCGGAGAATTGGTCTTATTCACAGCGGATTATGGCTCTTACTCCCGATGAAGTGGTTTGGATCACTCCAGCAGCTCACGTCAAGGAGATTATCATCGGTTGTGGGGATTTCCTCAATGTACCTCTTCTCGGTACCCGGGGAGGAGTCAACTACAATCCCGAGTTAGCCATGAGGCAGTTTGGTTTTCCTATGAGAGCGAAGCCCATCAACCTTGCTACATCCCAGGAGTTCTTTTACTATTCCAATGCCCCCACCGGGCAAAGGAAAGCTTTTACAGATGCTTGGTCCAAGGTTCGAAGGAAAGATGTGAAGCATTTGGGTGTGAGATCCGGTATCGCTCATGAAGCCTATATACAATGGGTGATAGACCGAGCTGAGGAGATTGGCATGCCTTACCCTGCTATGAGACATGTATCTGCGTCTATTCCATCTAGACCATTACCGTTGCTTCCCGCGACTCAGGAGATGTATCAGGAGCATCTAGCTATGGAGAGTGAGGAGAAGCGAGCATGGAAAGCCCGTTACAGTGAGGCTGAGAACTTGATCATGACTTTGGATGGCAGAGACGAGCAGAAGGACCATGAGAACCGAATGCTGAAGAAGGAATTAGCCAGAGTTAGGAAGGAGCTTGAGGAGAAGAATGATCTATTGAGGAGAGACTCCAGGAGAGTCAGAGGCCGTCGAGATTTCTTCGCCAATTATGGTGGTTCAGTTTCAGACTCAGATTCCGAATACTACCCAGTTGCTCCTTAGCTCTGGATGATATGATTGCTGTTTTGTTGTTTGTTCAGCTTATGTTTCAGAAGCCTACTCCCTTGGCTCAGTGTATCAAAACAATTTGTTAGTCCAAAAATGTTTGCAAAGAATTCTAATCTGTCTAAAAAACCCTTTGATAATAAAAGAGTCATTTTTACATCCGCATTTGCATATCATGCATCATATGCATCATTCATTGGTCACAAAAACTTCCAAGTGCTCATTGCCTCCTGGTTCTTCTGCCACAGAGTGAAAAGTGGCTCGTGCTCGAAGGACTGATCAGCCTACCAGAGTACATCAGACCAGACAGTACAGAAGGAGAAATCAAGTAGCTATGGAAGAAGAGAATGCACTGCTTCGTGCTGAACTAGCCTCTGTGAGAGAAGAGTTAGCCAAAACTCTCGATGCCATGACCGCTCTGTTAGCCGCTCAAGAACAGCCAGTCTCGTCTGCTCCAGAGACCACTGAGGCAATTCCGATATCAACTCTTGATAACCGTTTCACCATGCCAAGAGGATTCCCGTATGGACTCCCGCCTTATTTTGCTCCCAATACTGCAGCCGGTGTTTCAGGAACCGCGACTTCAGGTGCCGCTAATGTTGGTCAAACACCACCACCAGATTTCACATCTCTTCACACTACCTTGCCTCAGTCAACAGTCTTCACAGTGCCGATTGTGCACCCTGCGCCTCAGGGCGCCAATGCTGATGATCACCGTGAAAAAACCCCTGTGTTGGGAACTATGGAAGAAAAAATGGAAGAACTTGCCAGGGAACTCCGTCGCGAGATCAAGGCCAACCGTGGGAGCAGTGACCTCGTCCGAACCCACGATCTTTGTTTGGTGCCAAGGGTGGATGTTCCCAAGAAATTCAAGGTCCCGGATTTTGACCGCTACAACGGGCTGACTTGCCCCCAGAACCATATTATCAAATACGTCCGGAAGATGGCTAACCATGCAGACAATGATTCACTTATGATCCACTGCTTCCAGGACAGTCTAATGGAAGATGCCGCGGAGTGGTATACCGGTTTGAGCAAAGATGATATCCGCACTTTTGATGATCTGGCTACTGCTTTCAAGAACCACTATGGGTTTAACACCAGGCTCAAGCCGAATAGAGAGTTCCTCCGATCTCTTTCTCAGAAGAAGGACGAAAGCTTTCGCGAATACCCACAAAGGTGGAGAGGGGCAGCCGCCCGTATCACACCCGCTTTGGACGAGGAAGAGATGACTCAAACATTCTTGAAGACCTTGAAGAAAGATTATGTTGAGAGAATGATCATTGCTGCCCCAAGCAACTTCTCTGAGATGGTCACTATGGGTACTCGCTTGGAGGAAGCCGTCCGAGAAGGGATTATCGTGTTTGAGAAGGGCGAATCTTCGAATGCACCGAAGAAGTACGGCAACGGTCACCATAAGAAAAAGGAATCAGAGGTTGGGACGGTGTCCGCCGGAACCAATCAATCTGCCACTGCCGCTCCCGTCAATGCTACACAATTGCCTCAGCCGTATCAGTACCTACAGTATGCCCAGCACCCGTTCTATCCGCCGTTCTACCATCAATACCCTCCACTACCGGGCCAGCCTCAGGTCCCTGTTAATGCCATCGCCCAACAGATGCAACAACAACCATTAGCCCAGCAACAGCAACAACAAGGTCCGCAATCTAGACCATCTTTCCCGCCGATCCCGATGGCGTATGCTGAACTACTCCCGACTCTGTTACACAAGGGGTATTGCACCACTAGGCCCGGCAAGCCTCCGCCAAACCCATTGCCTCCCAGGTTCCGCTCCGATCTCAGATGTGATTTCCACCAAGGCGCCCTAGGTCATGACGTGGAAGGTTGCTACGCTCTGAAATACATCGTGAAGAAGTTAATCGACCAGGGAAAGCTGTCCTTTGAAAACAATGTCCCACATGTACTTGACAATCCACTCCCCAACCATGCCGCTGTGAATATGATCGAAGTCTGTGAAGAAATCCCTCGTCTAAATGTCCGTAATGTTGCTACACCCCTGGTGCCACTACACATCAAGCTATGCCGAGCTGCTTTGTTCAGCCACGACCACGCCGCCTGCTGTGAATGTCTTCAGAACCCCATGGGCTGCAGTATAGTTCAGACTGATATTCAAAGATTGATGAATGACAACTACTTGACTACCAGTGATGTTTGTATGATAGTGCCGATCTTTCATGATACCCCAGTCAGGAGCGCACCCGTCCAGAGGGATGTTGAGCCGTTGGTCATACGGTTACCAGGTCCAGTACCATATACTTCTACAAAAGCCGTCCCGTACAAGTACAGTGCAACTATGTTGGAAAACGGGAAAGAAGTACCTTTGGTGTCCTCAAGCACAGTAGGCAGTATCGCTGAAGTGACAGCTTTGAGGAGCGGCAAGGTCCGACCACTCTTGTTTCAGAAAAAAGATGATGTGCAAGTTACAACTCCTGCTAATGAGACTACTCCGTTGACAATCCCTGCTGTTGTTGAAAGTACCAGCCGTCCAGGCCAACCCATTGATGATTCCAATCTGGATGAGATTTTGAGGATGATCAAGAAGAGCGATTATAAGATCGTTGATCAGCGGCTACAGACCCCTTCGAAGATATCCATCTTGGCCCTACTCCTCAGTTCAGAGGCTCACAGGAATGTGTTGTTGAAAGTGTTGGAACAAGCGTATGTTGATCACGAAGTTACAGAAGACCAATTTGGTGGAATAGTGGCTAACATCACTGCTGGCAGTAACCTTTGGTTTGGTGAAGATGAGCTTCCGGAGGCAGGAAAGCGCCACAACTTGGCACTGCATATTTCCATGAACTGCAAAACAGATATGTTGTCCAACGTGCTGGTGGACACCGGGTCGTCGTTGAACGTGATGCCTAAATCGACTTTGGATCAGTTGAGTTGCCGAGGAGTTCCCTTGAGAAGGAGTACTTTTCTAGTCAAGGCTTTCGATGGTTCCCGTAAAACTGTGCTCGGAGAAGTAGATCTCCCCATGACTATCGGTCCTGAAACATTCATGATTACCTTCCAGGTTATGGACATAGATGCCTCTTACAGCTGCTTGCTCGGGAGACCGTGGATACACGAGGCTGGGGCAGTCACTTCTACCCTCCATCAGAAGCTAAAGTTCGTAAAGAATGGTAAACTTGTGACAGTGCACGGAGAAGAAGCTTATCTGGTCAGTCAGTTATCATCCTTCTCTTGTATCGAAGCTAAGTCCGCCGAAGGAACTGCATTCCAGGGTTTGACCATCGAAGGTGAGGAGCCCAAGAGAGCTAGTGCTGCCATGGCTTCATTTAAGGATGCGCAGGGAGCCGTTCAGAAGGGTCAAGCCGCTGGTTGGGGCCAATTGATACAGCTGCAAGACAACAAGCACAAGGAGGGTCTCGGTTTCTCTCCGACGTCAGGCGTATCAACTGGAACATTCCGTAGTGCTGGATTTACCAATGCAATTCTTGATGGTGCTGCTGAAAGAGGGGTCAGACCCGCATTTGTGATACCGGGAGGCATTGCAAAGAACTGGAACGTTATCAATCTCCCTGTACTTGTGCATGATTCTAAGTAATATGTCTTGCTGTTTAGGCTTTATTTTCAAAATAATAATCCTTCCGCCTGGCCCGAGGCGGAAGTGACTCTTTTGTAAAGGGCATGTTTGTTCCGACATCACCATTATCAATGAGAGACGTCGCTTCTTTCACGACTCTTTTTCTTTCTTTAATGCTTTTCCCTTGGAAATAATGGTAATGCCAGAAAAAACCAAAACGTCTGCATTTTTTTTATTAATTTTAAAGATCTGCATGAAAACCATTTTCTAAAAAATCATCCAAATCATGTCACGCAGATCGAACCACAATGAGCCCGTTGAACACAGTAATTCTATGCTTCTCCAAACTGTTGAATCCCCGGTATTCGAGACCGAAGATGAGGACAATGATGACATACCGGATGAGATTGCCCGATTGCTTGAGCAAGAAGAGAAAACCATTCGGCCTCACCAGGAAGAGATCGAGCTAATCAACTTGGGTACTGAGGATAATAAAAGAGAGATCAAAGTCGGTGCCGCATTGGAGGAAGGGGTCAAGAAAAGGATCTTTCAGCTTCTCCGCGAGTATTCAGACATTTTTGCATGGTCGTATGAAGACATGCCAGGTTTGGACCCTCAGATTGTGGAACATCGGATACCGACAAAACCAGACTGTCCTCCTGTCAGGCAAAAGTTGAGACGGACGCGGCCGGACATGGCTCTGAAGATCAAAGCGGAAGTGCAGAAACAGATTGATGCGGGCTTTCTCATGACAGTTGAGTATCCCGAGTGGGTTGCTAACATCGTGCCAGTGCCGAAGAAAGATGGTAAGGTTCGGATGTGTGTTGACTACAGAGATTTGAACAGAGCAAGCTTGAAAGACAATTTTCCACTGCCTCACATTGATGTGCTCGTTGACAATACTGCCCAGTGCAAGGTGTTCTCCTTCATGGACGGTTTCTCGGGCTATAACCAAATCAAAATGTCGCCTAAAGACAGGGAGAAGACGTCGTTCATCACTCCATGGGGGACTTTCTGTTGTAAAGCAATGCCGTTCGGTCTAATAAATGCTGGTGCTACTTACCAAAGGGGGATGACCACTTTGTTCCATGACATGATTCACAAGGAGGTTGAAGTGTATGTAGATGACATGATTGTCAAGTCGAGCGACGAAGAACAACACGTCGAATACTTGGCTAAAATGTTTGAAAGGTTGAGGAAGTACAAGCTCCGGCTGAACCCAAACAAGTGTACATTCGGTGTTAGGTCCGGGAAGTTGTTAGGCTTCATTGTCAGCCAAAAGGGCATTGAAGTAGATCCAGACAAAGTCCGGGCCATCCGCGAGATGCCGGCCCCGCAAACGGAGAAGCAGGTCAGAGGGTTCCTCGGGCGTTTGAACTACATTTCCAGATTTATATCCCACATGACTGCGACCTGCGGGCCGATTTTCAAATTGCTCAGGAAGAATCAACCGGTGGTATGGAATGATGAGTGCCAAGAAGCCTTCGACAACATCAAGAGTTATTTGCTGGAACCTCCTATCCTCGTCCCACCAGTGGAAGGAAGGCCGTTGATCATGTATCTGTCTGTGTTGGATGAGTCCATGGGATGTGTGCTCGGTCAGCAAGATGAGACTGGAAAGAAAGAGCATGCAATCTACTATTTGAGCAAGAAATTCACCGATTGCGAGACTCGGTATACAATGCTTGAGAAGACCTGTTGTGCCTTGGCATGGGCCGCCAAACGCCTGCGTCATTACTTGATGAATCATACGACTTGGTTGATATCCCGCATGGACCCAATCAAGTACATCTTTGAGAAACCGGCTGTTACTGGAAAAATCGCACGTTGGCAAATGTTACTGTCAGAGTATGATATTGTGTTTAAAGCTCAGAAAGCCATCAGGGGGAGTATTCTGGCTGACCATCTGGCTTGCCAACCACTTGATGATTATCAACCATTGAAGTTCGATTTCCCCGACGAAGAGGTCATGTTTTTAAAATCAAGAGATTGTGAAGAACCGCTAATCGGTGAAGGTCCGGACCCCGATAGCAAGTGGGGATTAGTCTTTGATGGTGCTGTTAATGCCTATGGCCGAGGAATTGGCGCAGTAATTGTGGCTCCGCAGGGGCACCACATCCCTTTCACAGCCCGGATTGTGTTTGAATGCACTAACAATGTGGCCGAGTATGAAGCATGCATTCTGGGAATTGAAGAAGCCATTGATATGAGAATTAAGTGTCTGGACATCTATGGAGACTCTGCATTAGTCATCAACCAGATAAAAGGAGAATGGGAAACCCATCATGCTAATTTGGTCCCTTACCGGGATTATGCAAGGCGTCTGTTAACGTATTTCACGAAGGTCGAGTTACACCATATCCCCCGAGAGGAGAACCAAATGGCTGATGCTCTTGCTACCTTATCTTCCATGCTTCAGGTAAACCATTGGAATCATGTGCCGATGATCAAGGTACAACGCCTAGACCGGCCTGCTCATGTGTTTACTGTCAGTGATGCGATCGTACGAACGGATTCAGGCGAGGTTGACAACAGGCCCTGGTATTGTGATATCAAACAGTTTTTGCAAAGCCGTGGGTATCCGCCAGGTGCTTCCAACAAAGATAAGAAAGCATTGCGCAGGTTGGCTAGCAAGTTCCTGCTGGATGGTGATGTCCTGTACAAGAGGAATTTCGATATGGTGTTGTTAAGATGTGTGGATGAATGTGAGGCAGAACAGCTAATGCACGATGTGCACGATGGCACCTTCGGGACCCACGCGTCGGGGCATGTCATGTCTAGAAAGCTGTTGAGAGCTGGTTACTACTGGATTACCATGGAGCGCGACTGCTATCAATATGCCAGGAAGTGCCACAAATGTCAAGTATACGCTGATAAGATTCACGTGCCTCCGCACGCCCTCAATGTTATGTCTTCTCCGTGGCCTTTCTCCATGTGGGGCATTGATGTGATTGGAAGAATCGAACCGAAGGCTTCAAACGGTCATCGTTTTATCCTGGTAGCAATCGATTATTTCACCAAATGGGTCGAAGCTGCATCCTATGCCAACGTGACTAAGCAAGTGGTAGTCAAATTCATCAAAAACAATATCATCTGTCGGTACGGCGTCCCTAGCAAGATCATCACTGACAACGGTACCAACTTGAACAATGACATGGTGCAGGCCTTATGTGAGAAATTCAAGATTGAGCACCACAACTCCTCTCCTTACAGACCTCAGATGAATGGTGCAGTTGAGGCCGCTAATATGAACATTAAGAAGATTGTGCAAAAGATGGTAACAACGTACAAAGACTGGCATGAGATGTTGCCCTACGCTCTACACGGCTACCGCACTACAGTCCGTAGTTCAACCGGGGCAACGCCTTTCTCTCTTGTATACGGTATGGAAGCAGTCCTCCCTTTGGAAGTGGAGATTCCGTCTCTCCGTGTGATTATGGAAGCCAAGTTGTCTGAGGCTGAATGGTGTCAGAGTCGGTACGACCAGTTGAATTTGATTGAGGAAAGACGACTGGACGCTTTGGCTCATGGTCGGATGTATCAAGCAAGGATGAAAAATGCTTTTGACAAGAAAGTCCGTCCTCGGATGTTCAAGGAAGGTGAACTTGTGTTGAAAAGAAAGATGAGCCAGCTACCCGACTCAAGGGGCAAATGGACGCCTAACTATGAGGGACCTTATGTTGTCAAGAAGGCTTTCTCTGGCGGTGCTTTGATTCTCACTCACATGGATGGTGTAGAACTCCCGAATCCTGTGAATGCCGATGTAGTCAAAAAATACTTTGTCTAGATATGAAAAGAACAGCGTGGTAGGTCGAAAACCCGAAAGGGCGGCCTAGGCAAAAATGCGCTTCCCGGTGGATCGAAAACCCGAAAGGGCGGTCCAGGCAAAATAAGGGAAAAGAAACAAAAATGTAAAAAGCTCGCTGAGATTACATGTAACTCAGGCAAAAGGAGCGTCTCGATGAGCCGAAAACCCGAAAGGGCGGTTCATGCAAAAATGAGATTGAAATAAAAAGACAATTGACTATATCTGGCAAGTTACTACTCCCCTTGGGATTTTTACAATTGATGTTTGACCGTTCTCATCCGAGGTTCCGACGCCTGTGGACTCAAGAGTTTCAGATGCCGTAGCAGTTACTGTGTTCAATGTACCACCAACCAATATAAAATTACCATTTTCCAAGCTTTATAAATCCGTGGGGTCGCGCTCTTGGCCGACTACCACCCTTATACATTGATTTGAGCCTATGCTTTTGTTTGGCACTCATTTCCTATTCTATTTTCAAAGCTCTGTACAAAAAAAAAAATTTTCTATGTTAATAATGATGTGTCTGGAATAAACATTCTGAAAACTGAAATTTTTTAAGTATTTTGAAAACAAGCCTGAACAGCTAGGTACATTCAAATGAATATGCATGAATAAATCTACATTGATATCGATTCCAATTCAAGTTACTAGCAAGCCCTCCTCCCAGTCACGATCTGTGGTCAATGGCAAGAATGAAAAAACAGAATGAAAAGCATGAATAAAAAATAAAAAAATATGCTCGATAAGTCGAAAACCCGAAAGGGCGGCTTAGGCAAAAATGAGCACCCCGATGGATTGACAACCTCCAAAGGCAATTCAGGCAAAAACAGGGGCATAAAAAAAAACTATTCCCCGGTGGATCGAAAACCCGAAAGGGCGATCCAGGCAAAAATGGGATGATGAAAAATGAAATAAAGAAAAAAAACAAACATGCAAAAGCATTGACCACAGATGCGATGTCAAAGGCACTTACGTGACTGTTCCGACAAGCAGCGATACCATTCAAACTGTTTTACAACTTCCTGCCTTCAACGATGGTCTCGACGCATCTTCAAGCGGCGGCATCCCCAGAAAAGGAACTTTTGCAAATATGTGTCCGAGCGCGAGCCATTACGTGCCCAATATTCCAATGTTTCGTCTGCCTCTGCGAAATTGTGTCTACAAATTGCCAATCGTCATGCATTCCAGAGCATCCATACACGCATAATCATGCATCTTACATGTTCATGCATTTGGTAAAATTGTTATGCTATCCATACGCATCTGCATTCTCAATTCCTATGTTAATCGCAATCAAAATCAGTCATGTCAATTTCAAATTTCTTCTGCCAACAATAAATGTCTACTGTCATATCAATTTCAAAATTCAAACAGTCCTGTCAACACCCTTGTCAAATTCAAGCTCCTGCAGTTATGTCTATCAAATTCAATCCCTTTTCAAATACAATTTGTTTCTGTTAACGGCCAAGTGGCTAGTTCATCTCCAAGAACAGCTTGTGCCTGTCAATTTGTTTCTGTTATCGGTCAAGCGGCCAGTTCGCATCCAAGAACAGCTTGTACCTATCCTTTTGATATCCGCCGAGTGACCAGTTCAGACCCAAGAACAGCTCGTGCTTTCTATTTTGTTTTTGCCAGCCAAGTAACCGGTTCGTGTCCAAGAACAGCTTGTGCTTCCTATGTTTTCTTTCAGCCAAGTAACCAGCTCAAATACAAGAGCAGCTTGCGCCCTTTGTTGTCAATATTCTCGGTCAAGTGGCTAGTTCGCATCCAGGAACAGCTTGTACCTGTCAATTTGCTTTCGAGTCTCCCCAGTGAGTCTTGTTATCTGCTATTCTGCCAATGTCAATCAGTCCCGCAATGGATACGACATATTCTTTTTGATATTCTGTCAATGTCAACCAGTCCCGCAATGGATACGACATACTCTGCTGTTTGCTATTCTGTCAATGTCAACCAGTCCCGCAATGGATACGACATACTCTGCTGTTTGCTATTCTGTCAATGTCTATCAATCCCGCAATGGATACGACATATTTTGTTAAATTCAATTCTCAATTTGTCTTGCATTCATAACACAAATGTTGCATGGCATACATAACATTTACAAGCGTATTTTTACGCCCAAAATCAGTGCAAATGTCGATATTTAAGTATTTTCGTCATGTCAAGCCAAAGACTCCGTCTCTTGACTCTCCAAACGAAGAAACTTAAATAGGGGCAGCTGTCATACCCTCATTTTGGACCTAAAAATGCTCATTCAATTTCCTTTACTATTTTCTAAAAACCTTCAAATCCACTGTATTTTCTATTGTGCTTCAACTGCATACAGTACTGCTTCAGTCTTTTAAATTTTTGCATAAAATCATACAAAAGGGTATTTTGGTCATTTCCTACAAAGGAACCCATTTTCAGTCCCTACAATTTGTCCCTGAGTCTTTTTTTCAACTGGTCTGCATAAGTCTTTAATTAAATCTTGTACCAAAATCATCTTAGTTTTGCACCCGAGTCAGTTTGAGTCGTTTTTCCCCCAGGGGCATTTTAGTCTTTTCACATCAAATAAATTTTGGGCAGAGAGGTATTTTAAAATACCTCATTGTGTAATTTGTTCATTTTAGTCCGTTGTGTCAATTTTAATCGTTTCACTTTACGTTGCATTTCAAATTACGTCTTTTAGCCAATTTTATTATTTTTACGTTTTAGTCCAAATATTTTTCAAAAATTGCATTTCAGTCCCAAATGTTTTCAAAGTCACGTTTTTAGTCTTTTTATTTTTTAGTCCAAATTTTATATACAATTGCAAAACAGTCCAATTTTTCTTCTTTTATCATATTGCAGTTTAGTCCCAAATTCTTTAAATTTTGCATTTTAGTCCTTTTTCAGATTCAGTCCAAGCTGCCACGCAGGGTCCAGATTCCACGTGTCACTAGCTCATTGGTCCAAATGCACATGTGGCAGCCTATAAAAGGCCACCACTGCACAGTGTCAGAGATCCACAGAATCAGCGCCACATCAACACAAACAACTCACAATTTTCTCTCTCTGATCAGTTAGATCAAAACCCTAACAAACTCAGAAAACCAGATGAATATGAAGAACAAATTCCACAAATCATAACCGTTTCAGAAGCAATTTCAAGCAAGTCCAATGGAGTTTTTCACACAGCTCTCAGAGATTTAACTGAATCTTCATCACTGAGCTGGAATTTCTGCAATTCGAGCATTGAATCCATAGCCAAAAGCCACGAATCCAATGCGATCACAGAAACCCTAAAAGGTTGAAAAGAAGAAGAAGAAAACGAAGAACTCAAGGATTCCGAACCGGTTACAAAGAAGAAGAAGGAATTACCAGCTCATTCCAGGATCCGAACCAAGAACCAAGAGAACAGAATCAGAAATTCCGAATTCTTGAAGGTTCTAGCTCAAACCTCCGATTGAAACTCAGGTAAACACGGAAACTTCATCCTTATACGTTCAAAAACAACCGTGAATCTCAGAACAATGTAAATCAATGCGGATTCAAAGAGTTTTGGTTCGAAATTGAAGAAACCCTAAAAATTTCCAGAAAACTTTCAAAGATTCCAAGGTTCACAACGTGTATCAATCGTTGTAAACCAACGAATCAATGTACAGAAGCGTTTAAGAAAAGATTTGAATCAAAAAACGCAAGAACCAAAACTGTTCAGAATCCGCAAGCGAATCCAAGATTTACATCACCTCAGCTAGGATTCGTGAATTTCAACGCCAAATCCGTGTTTAGAACAATGAAAAGAAGCGATTGAACCATGTTTTGTGAGATTCTGGGTTGGAATGAGGAATTTAGGGTTAGGGTTTCCCAAAGAACCAAACGGCGGAGAAGAGCAAGAAAGAGAAAGAATGAAGAAAGTGATAAGAACCGGGTTGAAATCCTTTTATGTAGCAAGCAAACCGGGTCGAATCAGACCCGGTCCACTCTCTTCTCATTCTCCATCGTTTGATTCAGATCCTGATGGATCTGGATCAATCCAACGCTCCTGGGGCGTTAGCTTGATCCGGATCCATCAGATCCGTGGATTTTGGGCCTATTACCCGTGGGTTAAGGGTTTCTTTCAGATTCTTTGAATTTCCTTACTATTTACACCTTATTCCTTGCTACTTGAACCCATGTGCATATTAATTTTCTTGCAAAAAAATCCTGAAAAATTACCATATGTTTCTTGATGAATTTTCAACTGTTTTGTGATAATTTCATACTTTGAAGTGGATAAAAAAGCATGCGCGCAAATTTTTGTTCGATGTACGTGTTTTTGATGCTTTTACAAATTTTATTGCGCTATTTCGGGTCCAATTTTTGCTCTATGGCATTGATATTTGATATGTGATTTTGTGATGTGTTCACCCCTGAATTCATGCTGTTTCTACACTCTTGCATGTCTAATTGTTAATTCCTTGGTTTTCAAATTCAATGGATCCTTTCTTATTTCGCAATCTAACTCCTAGTCCACTAGTTCGAATGCTCAATAATTTTACAAGTTGCTTGCTATCTACGATGCCACAATTTTGTTTGTTAATTTCTCTTTGCAAGATTAATTGAAAGCTGCACTTTGGGCAAATTTAATTGCTAATTTTGCGATATATTTTGTTGTTGCAATGTGTTGATTTTAGGGTTTAGTGTGACCTATAATTTCTCTTTGATTCTTGAAATGTTTTCTTTGAAAAAGGGGTGCTGTTTTAGTAAAGGTTTTGGGTCATGAGGCTTGGTGTAAATTTTAGGTTTTAGTTTGGTGTCATTTGCTTCATTTTGGGTGTTTGATCTCTTGCATTTTTGCTTAATGTTTTAGTTATGTTCACTTCATTTTTTCAATTAGTTTAGTGCTTTGCTAAATAAATTTCATATCCTATGCATTGCTATTCATGCTATCATTCCTCATTTCATTACTAACCTTTTGTTCTATGTCTCATGCACATTGCAAGCATTGCCTCACTCTCATTTGTTTTTCTTCCTTTAGTTACCCTTATGCAATTTTCCATTAGTTCATGTAATATTTTAGGCTTAGTTTATTTTCTTTAATTTCTCGCAAGACTTTAGAATGTAAAATAGGACCCGATGTAAAAACTATGGACTATGGTGATGTACACCGACACATGCACCGACACATGCACACACGTTGTATGACTTTCCGCTAGATGTATGCGTAGGAAGCGTAACACCTAGGAAAACTTATAATTTCTTCATCAAAAAAACCAACATATAACTCAAACTATTTTTGCAATAAAATGAGGTCAAAACCTCACTTTTTTCCTTTCACTTTCTTAATCAAAATCCAAACTAGTGCTAATTTCCAACTTTAAGCCTTTTTGTAAATAATTAACCAACCTCATTCGTTTCCTAATCTCAAGCCTTTACGGCCTCTTACTTTTTTCTTCAAAAACCATTTTTAAAACTAAAAATTGAACCAAACTCACAAAAAAACATTTTTGAAAGAGAACTACATGGAATTTTGATCCCTTAAAAGGGTATGTAGGCAAGAGATTCAAAATCTCTCCAAGTCCAATAAAATAAAACCCCATCTTCTCCCTCTCATTCTTAAAATCAATTGTGTTTTACAAGTAGCAATAAAAGCAAGGTATAAGCATAAAGCGTAGAAAACGGTTCCTATAGGATACTATAGCCATTGCGGGTGCCTAACACCTTCCCGTAATGGAATCAGCCCCGAACTTAGGATTTCTAAGGTTTTCTCAATTTTACCTTCCCCAAAAAAAAATAGAGACATCAATGATCGAAAGGTTCAAATCCGATTAATGATTTGACACCCGAAAATCGCGATGACAGCGCTGAATAAGTTAAAATTGATCAAAAAGACGAATATTGCAAATGAGCTAATTTATATAGGACTGAATTTGTCATTTTTTTAATATAGGACCAAAATCACAACATTTGAAAAGTTTGAGGGTCAAAAGTAGGAATAGGATTCCCTACTGTAGCAGCAGGGTGCTGTAATCAATGACAACCATCAAATCATAATTTGATGGTTGAGATTGTTTTAACTAAAAACACACAGTTTTAATCTCAACCTTTCGATCTAAGATGAACGGCTGAGATCGAAAACTACGTGAAACTGCATGCTGTTATTATAGCAACAAAACATGGTCCGTCAAAAGTACACTTAACCCTATTTTGAAAATGTTGTTGTTGTTACATCGGGGTGGCTGAATCTGATACTGACAAACCATAGTAAAGTTGTGTTCTTGATTATAACAATTAACTTTACCGTGGTGGGAAAATCTTTTCTTCACCAACCCTAAATGCCACCTCACTTAGGAATCAAACTCGAGTTTTCCCGCATGATTAGCAAGTCTGTCTGCACAACTATTGCCTTCTTGAAAGATGTGAGAATGGATAAACAATTAATCCATCTGTTCCAATAAGACACTAGGAAAATATTATCAAAAGCTAACAAATCAACTTTTGAATCTCTCACAGTCCAAATTTGCAACAACGTTGTGTTAACTATCTTTGTGTTCAAACATACAAATATTCTTTATCATTATCCATTTTCTTTGGTGTGTTAAGCCTTCATTTTTCAGTGTAAGAGGATCTTGGTAGTTCACAATTCAATTGAAAGGTAAATAAAGTATGATCATGATTAACTATAAATGAGTGTATCATATCAATAAATTATGTGTAAGTAGAACCAAGTAAAGGTTGAGTGATGATTGAGCTAACTTAATTCTTGGTAGAAACAATTCTTATCTAAATTTTACTTATATTCCAAACGAACTCCATATTCCTATATAACTTTTCAGTTCAACACAAAAAAGATGGTTAATTAAATAAGTATGTGTTTGGAAACCCGGCTAGTTAGAAATTTCCACATTTCGAGGCATTTTCACCGTGAAAATTGTGAAGCTACAAAAAGCAACATCACTCTAAACACCGTTTTTCTTATCCCCATTGCTTCAACAAAAATTTTGTTTGTAGTCTCTAGAAAAGAAATGCACTTTTAATCCTTGTAAAATTTTATGCGTGGTTGCTGAAATATGCACGTCCTCCTCCTATACCTAACCTAACCTACCTTACACAAATAAATTTATAGATAGATAGATAGATATTTTTTCTATAAAAAAACAGAAAGATAAAGACATGAACAACGGATCCTTATTTTGAAAGCATATACCGTATTCATTTCATCTCATTCACCACTTTATAAAAGCGTAGACCACTAACTTACCACAAAAAATTCTTACTTAACCAATTCTCCGATCACCGGAGATGAATATCCGGCGACTCCCTTTCACTATTTTCCTCTTCTACCTCCTCCTCACCGCCACCGCCGATGAAAACCTCCACCGCAAAAAACACAAAATCACCGGTCCAATAAAAACCATCGTTGTAATCGTCATGGAAAATCGCTCCTTCGACCACGTCCTCGGTTGGCTCAAACAAACCCGACCCGACATCGACGGATTAACCGGCACCGAATCAAACCCGATCCAAGTCTCAAACCCTTCTTCCCCGAAAATCCCAGTCTCAAACGACGCCGTTTTCATCGACTCCGATCCCGGTCACTCTTTCCAAGCCATACGCGAACAAATCTTCGGTTCAAATCGAACCACATCGAACCCCGCTCCAATGAACGGGTTCGCTCAACAAGCCGAAAAAACCCAAACCGGAATGTCCAAATCCGTTATGTCTGGATTTAAACCGGAGCTTCTCCCGGTTTACACCACTTTAGCAGAAGAATTCACGGTTTTTGATAAATGGTTCGCTTCGGTTCCTGCTTCGACTCAACCGAACCGGTTTTACGTTCATTCCGCTACTTCACACGGTGCAATGAGTAATGTAAGAAAAAATCTCATACATGGTTTTCCACAGCGTACAATTTTCGATTCGTTGAACGATAACGGTGTTAGTTTTGGTGTATATTACCAAAATATCCCTGCAACGCTATTTTTCAAGAGTTTGAGAAAGTTGAAAAATTCTGTGAAGTTTCATAGCTATGGTTTGAAGTTCAAGAGACATGCCTTGAAGGGGAAGTTACCGAATTATGTTGTTATTGAGCAGAGGTATTTTGATGTGAAGGTTTCACCGGCGAACGATGATCATCCTTCGCATGATGTTGCTATAGGGCAGAGGTTTGTGAAGGAGGTTTATGAGGTTTTGAGGAAGAGTCCTCAGTGGAAGGAAATGGCGATTTTGATTACGTATGATGAACATGGTGGGTTTTATGATCATGTTCCTACGCCGGTTGTTGGTGTGCCGAATCCGGATGGGATTATTGGGCCTACCCCGTATTATTTTAGGTTTGATAGGTTGGGTGTTCGTGTTCCGACTTTTTTGATTTCGCCTTGGATTGATAGGCGTACCGGTATGTTTTCCAAAGTTTGAATTTTTATGCTCTTTTGTTTTTGGGTTTTGTTTAATTTATTTAATCGTTGTTCTGTTGAGATTTTTGATATTTTGTAGAGTTGTGACTTTTGATATTGTAGAGAATTACAGTCAATTGCGACTGCGACTGATGCAACTTAAATATAGTGGTTGTGTTGCAGTCACATAGATATCAAAAGCTTTGATTTTGTGGGCTTGTGGCTTAGATTGTTGTTGCAGGCATATTTTCAAAACCACGGTTTTGTTCTTGTTTATTGCCAACATTTTTTACTTTGGGAAGATCCAATTTAAGTTTTAAGGATTTTTTTGTTGTTTTCGGAATTATGTTACTGAGATTTTGATTGTAAGTGTTAATTTATCGTTAGTTTTTAGAATTTGATGGAGATTTTGTAGGTTGTTGTACCTCTAGACTTGGTTGAAGTATACTTTGGTCTTTGAAGATGTACATATAGAATGTTTAGATTTATTAGGGTGTTAGAGGATGGTATTTTGAAGACATAAGTATTTGATAACTTTATGTGGCTTTGTACTTGCCTTTGTTGAAGTTATTTTTTGGTCTAGTTTTACATGAGTGTTGCACTTGATCTGGTTTCAAGTACTATTTTCCTTGTGTATTTGAATTTTTTTGCATTGTATTGAAGTGATGTACTAAATGTTATACTTTTGTTTACTTGTGTAGTATGTAGTATACTGAAAACTGATTTTGGTCATCTTTGTGTATACTGTAGTTTTCACTTATCAAACTAAGCTGTCCTGCAGTTTTGAGTGAAACGTAATAAACAGGTTTGAGCATTGATACATATACTAAATGAGTTGAAGAAAGTGGCTTATTTAGACAGGTTATGGAATTAGGAATATATATTTGATAATTATGAGAACCGTTTCTACTTCTTTGCAACTTATGAAAATTAGGAATTTAGGTGAGTATTTGAGCTTTGAAGCTTACTCATTTAGTCTTGTTGACTGTTTTCCTTCCCCCAAGACATGCTGTAATTCAATATTTCTCCGTGCTTAACCTAAGTAAGTAATGTTCTTCAGTCTTCATCTTCAGTGTTCATTGGCCAGAGTAAAGTTGTTCCTGCATTTCAAAAATGATGGTTGATTGGTTTTAGTTTTCACTATGCTATTGTTGTTGAGTTCTTATTGTTAATTCTGTTCATGGTCTTTTGAAATCTTTCTGAGTTGTGACATTGTTGTAGTGATTTTCATTCTCAGTAACTGTGTTTGGATGGGCCACAAGTTGTGCCTTACTAACCAAAAATGTTTTTATTATTTCTGTGCCGGTTTTATGGCCTCTTGTTTTGATTGCCTTTTTTGAGCATAAGTTGGCTCTTCATTAATGTAATTATCTTATTTTCTTGCAGTGATTCATGAACCGGATGGTCCAACACCATATTCTCAGTATGAACATTCATCTATTCCTGCCACGGTAAAGAAGCTTTTCAATTTAAAATCCAATTTCCTAACAAAGAGAGATGCATGGGCTGGTACCTTCGAGAAATACTTTTACATACGAGATACTCCTCGTGATGATTGTCCAGGTTTGCATCTACTTCTTCTATCATTAAATTTGACTAAATAAATCTTTGAACTCTGTCATGTTAGTATATTCATTTGTAGTCTCTAGTTTGGACCCCGAATAAAAGTAACATTCTCTGCTGGCCAAATATATTTGTATCAATATTTGGTTCATAAGAGACATTTAACTTCAATTTATTCTAGTTCATTCTGTGTTATTCTGCCGAATATCATAGTTCTTCTTGATCTTGTTCTTTTACTCTTGCTGGGACTGAAAAAGAGAAAAGTCATCTATTCAGTCTGGTGACCGATAGACTGAAGCTACCAGGATCTGGATTCATTGCAGTGGAAATGCATGCACTTACATGCAGTTTTCGATCTCGGCCGTTAATCTGATATGGACGATTCAGATTACACAACAATAAAATCAGTTTAAAACTATCTTGACCTTAATTTGAGATCCAACGGTTGAGATCGAAATCTGCATGACGCAGTTACTGCACCAAATTCAAATCCAAAGCTACCATCTATGATAATAATTCCAATATAGACACCAGTCTATTCTAAGAAGCCATGCTTGAGTGCAGTCATAGAAATTTCCTGTATATAAAGTTTACTAACTGCAATAAGCACTGAGTAAGTTTCCATTTCTGTCTCTATCTCAAAAGTTAATTTGGAAGTATATTGAAATGCCAATAGTACAATTATTAATCACAAAAGCCCAAAATATGTAAAAAAACTTTTGTCTGTCTTTTTACTAATTAGAGCCGTTTGATGCAATTAATTTATTTTCCAACATTATCTATTAACATGATTTCTAATATCTTGTATAGAAACACTTCCTGAAGTGGAGACTAATCTAAGGCCATTTGGACCAAAAGAAGATTCAAGACTCTCAGAATTTCAAATGGAACTGATCCAGCTAGCATCTCAGCTCAACGGCGATTACGTACTCAATTCCTATCCAAATATTGGGAAAAGTATGACAGTAAAAGAAGCAAACAGATATGCAGAAGATGCAGTGAAGAGGTTTCTTGAAGCAGGAAAGGCTGCTCTTAAAGCTGGTGCGAATGACTCTGCTATTGTCACAATGAGGCCTTCCCTTACCAGCAGAGTTTCTATTGGAGGTTCCCGAAAGCAATTGGAATCTTACTAATTTATTCACAACTAGAGGTGTAAATATAGTAGTAGTAGTAGTAGTAGTATAGAATAGACATTTAGCTTGTTCCATATGATATTTAAGAAAGATATACTAATGATCTTAGTAAAAGTATTTTCAGTGCAAGAACAATTAACCAGACAATTGATTAGTTATGGTAAAAAAGATTATTTGGTTCTGGATTTTTTAATTAATCACTCCGGCCGGTTGATTGTTCTTAAATTGAAATGAATTTTACCAAGAATCTTAATTTCGTAAATTTTTCTTTCTTAAAATAAGAAACTTCTGTAAATATTTTACTATGACATCCATCTTCTCAAACAAAACAGTATGTAACTATGTAATTATGTATTATGTGTAGCTGAACCTTGAGTAATTTACTAGTTTTTTTTCTCCAACTTAGAGTGACACATTAGAAGGCCACTGTGGACCATCTTGCCTTTGGATTAATTGAGTTTACAGACCTTTGTCACCTTACAATAGATATTCTACAGACCTTCCAAGTCTCTTTCACAACTTTTCCTCTTGTCTTCACTCATTTTCCTCCCAACTTTTTCCTCTTGTCTTCACTCATGAGAAATTGGTTTTGCATCCTTTTCAAATGCAAATGTACCAATGGATGGAAAAGGGGCGTGTATGCTAGAACGCAAGGGAATAGAGGATGGTTTTGTAATCGTGATGGTGTCCTGCATACGTCAAAAGACAAACAAATCTTTGTTGGAACAAAGGGTGTTTCACAAGTATACCACTTGAGTTTTGATGATAACAAGGTATTAAAAATTATCAATTGGATTTGCTAAACATTTATTCAAGTGTGCAGGACCATTAATCAAAGATTTATTTACAAGAGGTTCTGTTTAAATAAATTAAAGAGTAAAGGAAACTTTAGACTGAAGCTTGAAGAACATCTGTCTGAAAGCGCTCCTGGAAAATCAGAGTCAGAATGCGTCTGAAGAAAGAGCTTCTGAAGATGACGTCATCAGAAGCAAGTTCATCAGAGGCAGACTCATCAGAAGCAAATGGTATCCAGAGCAAAGATTCTTCAGACACCAAGAAGCGTTGACAAAGGCAATGTACGAAAAGTACAACCACTATGCCTACGTGTGTCCCTGCAACCACCAACTCTGCACAGTGTCTTCAATACACGACAAGAATAACAGTAACTGTAGCAGAAACTTTTCCTTATTTGATGGAATGGATTTGAATTTGATTTCATTGTACAAACCTCAAATCAAGCAAAGGATCAATGGTGTCAAATCAGCTTCAGTAAAGAAAACGTGATGAGCTGGCTGTTCTCCAACGTCTCTCAAAACCTCTATAAATAGAGCTGAAGACTTGAAGAAAAAAAAAGACAAGTATTAGAACGAGATACACGCGAACTGAATTCTTATCTCATATTCTAAGTCGCAAAATCTGCTCATCAACAACTTAGATAATTCTTACAAAAAGATCACATTTTAGAATTTCTAAGTCTCTAAGAAAACAGAGTCTGTTCTGTTTCGTTTTGATTTGTGAATACCTCTGATAGTATATCAAGTATTCAAAACTCTTTTCAATTCTCTGTAATTGTCTTAAAGTCTCTTGCTTGTGTGCTTGAGCATCTGAAGTCTCATTCTTGTGTGATTGAGCAAAGGAAGTCTCTTACTTGTGTGTTTGAGCAACTTGTAATTTGATATTACATTTTAGTGAAACTCTCCTTGGAAGTGCAAGGGGGACAGGACTACTTCCGGTTTGTGGAAGGAACCTGTATAAAATTGTTTGTGTCTTCTTTCTTTCTTGCATCTGATCTTTATTCCGCTGCTGAGACTCTGAACTCTGATTAGAGTCTGAACTCCATCAGACTCTGAATCCTGAGAACAGTGCTATTTTTCGTAAGAAAGAAACGTTTTTGAAAACACAATTCAACCCCCCCTTCTTGTGTTTTTCCCACCTTCAGTTGGTATCAGAGCTTCGGCTCTGTAGTTAGCACTTAACCGTGTTACAGTAAACGATCGGTGAAAAACATGTCTGGGGATGAAGCTTCTGCATCTGCATCTGGTTCTGGTTTTGGTTCTGGAGCTGCTGTGCAGTATGACTACAGCAATATCAACAAAAGTGAAAGATCTTCAAATCACAACAAACCTCCTATGTTTAATGGTGATCCTGAAATGTTTTCTTGGTGGAAAACCAAGATGTATAGTCACATCATGGGAATGGATGAAGAGTTGTGGGATGTTCTTGAAGATGGTGTTGGTGATCTGAGGCTAGATGAAGAAGGAGCTGCTCTTGATAGGAAAGCTCACACTCCTGAGCAGAAAAAGCTTTATAAGAAACATCATACGATCAGAGGCATTCTTGTGGCTGCCTTGCCTCATAAAGAGTACTTAAAGATGAGTGACAAATCAACAGCAAAGGCTATGTTCACCTCATTGTGCTCACTTTATGAGGGTAACAAGAAAGTCAGAGAAGCCAAGGCTACTATGCTTGTTCATCAGTATGAGTTGTTCAGAATGAAGGAGGATGAAAACATTGAGACCATGTACTCAAGGTTTCAGACTCTTGTTTCTGGACTTCAGATTCTGAAGAAGAGCTACGTAACGTCTGATCATGTGAACAAGATTCTGAGAAGTTTACCTGCAAAGTGGAGACCAAAAGTGACAGCCATTGAGGAAGCTAAAGATTTAAACACCTTGAGTGTTGAGGATCTCATAAGCTCCTTGAAATGTCATGAAATAGGTCTTAATGAGCAAGAACCTGTCAAGAAGTCCAAGTCCATCGCACTAAAGTCCAGAGGCAAGTCAAGTAAGGCTCTGAAGGCTTTGGAGTCTGAAGAAGAATCTACATCTGAAGATTCTGATGAAGACTCTGAAATTGTACAAGAAATGGCTATGCTCACAAACAGATTACAATACCTTGCTAAGAAGAACAAGAAGTTTATGAACAAAGGCAGTAATCACAAAAGTTCAAGAAAGGAAGATCAGAAAGGTTGCTTCAACTGTAAAAAGGTTGGACACTTCATTGCTGAATGTCCAGACTTGCAGAAAGAGAAATCCAAAGAAAAATCTAAGAAAGCGTTCTTCAAATCTAACAAATTCAAGAAGCAATTCAAGAAGAGCTTGATGGCAACTTGGGAGGATCTGGATAATGAGTCTGAGTCTGACAAAGATGATGCTGAAGATGAAGCTAAAATAGCTCTGGCTTTGGTAGCTACTGCTGATAACAAAGAAGAATCATCTGATGCTGAGTCAAGTACAGATTCTGAAACTGAAACTGAGGTATATTCTAAACTCACCAGATCTGAACTAATTGAGTCTCTCAAAGAACTTCTTTGTCATTATGAAAACCAATCCACTGAGTTGAGGAGAGTTAAGCAACGATACAATAAGCTGCTGAAACTCCATGAATCAACTAAGACGGAAATGGAAGCTTTAAAACAAGAAAATTATAACTTGAAAACAATGACAAAGAAGGGTGATAATAAAATCATGACTGAGCAGGATGCTGCTCTTCAGGAGTTTATTAACACAGGAATTGATAGAACCAAAGTTGCATCCATGATTTATAGCATCAATCAGAACAACAAAAAGGGAATTGGTTTCACAGGAGGTAACTCTAGTGAAGTAATCCTAAAACCTTGTTCTGATAACATCAAAGAAGGTCTGAAAACTCATTTTGTGTCTGAATCTGAAAAGGCTTCTCATTCAAAATCTAAGTCTTCAAATTCAGAGGAATTGACTAAGTCAAAACCTAAGAGTTATAAGACAAAGGTCATGAATGACTCTAAATCAAAAGCTCCAACGTTACAGATTCTGAAAAGATCAGAACCCATCAAACAGGTTCTGAAGAAAACAGAGTCTGAAACTCAAAAGCCTAGATTTCAGAGAAAAGAAGCTATTTTTACTAAGTCACATTCTGAGACTAAAGGTTCTGAACCCAAAGTCTGGAGGAAGATTGGCAAAGAAAAATTCAGACAGAATACACAAAAGAGATTTAGAACTTCTAGGACTAACCCAAGAGGACCCATGAAAGTATGGGTACCTAAGACACAAATTGTTGATGCTGCAGATATGTCTAAAAGGAAATACAAAGCAGAAGTCCTGGTATCTGGACAGTGGCTGCTCGCGACATATGACGGGAGAAAGGTCTATGTTCCTAACCCTGACCATGAAAGAGGGAGGAACTGTGGGATTTGGAGGAAACCAAACTGGCAAAATCATTGGTACTGGAACAATTGGTAATTCCTCAGTCTCAATCAATAATGTGTGGTTTGTAGATGGACTAAGGCATAACCTACTTAGCATAAGTCAATTTTGTGATAATGGTTATGACGTCTTGTTTAATAAGAACAACTGCACAGTAATCAACACTGATGACCAATCTGTAGTGTTTAAGGGAAAGAGAAAGAACAATGTCTATAAGATAAATTTTTCAGAACTGACTGATCAGAAGGTATTTTGCCTTCTGTCAGTGAATGATAAGAAATGGCTGTGGCACAGAAGGTTGGGACATGCTAATTGGAGATTAATCTCCAAGCTTAGCAAGTTACAACTTGTGAAAGGGCTACCAGACATTGATTATCATTCAGATGCACTTTGTGGT
Source organism: Medicago lupulina (assembly GCA_958299785.1). Classification (NCBI taxonomy): domain Eukaryota; kingdom Viridiplantae; phylum Streptophyta; class Magnoliopsida; order Fabales; family Fabaceae; genus Medicago; species Medicago lupulina. The sequence goes on along the minus strand of OY283144.1, from coordinate 27,695,537 downwards.
GCATGTCAGAAGGGAAAAATTGTTAAAACTTCTTTCAAATCTAAAGACATTGTTTCTACCTCCAGACCCTTAGAACTACTCCATATTGATTTATTTGGACCAGTCAGTACTGCATCCATATATGGAAGTAAATATGGATTGGTGATTGTTGATGATTACAGTAGATGGAGTTGGGTTAAGTTTCTCAAATCTAAAGATGATTCATATGATGTGTTCACAAAATTCTGTATTCAAGTCCAATCTGAAAAAGAACTTAAAATTCTAAAAGTCAGAAGTGATCATGGGGGAGAATTTGAAAATGAGCCATTTGAAATATTTTGTGAAAAATTTGGAATTGTCCATGAATTCTCTTCTCCTAGAACTCCACAACAAAATGGAGTTGTAGAGAGAAAGAATAGGACTCTTCAAGAAATGGCAAGAACCATGATTCATGAAAACAATCTGGCAAAACATTTTTGGGCAGAAGCAGTAAACACAGCATGTTATGTTCAGAACCGGATCTACATCAGACCCATTCTGAACAAAACAGCATATGAACTCTTTAAAGGTAGGAAACCCAACATTTCTTATTTTCATCAGTTTGGATGTACTTGTTACATTTTGAACAATAAAGTCTATCTGAAGAAATTTGATGCCAAAGCTCAAAAGGGAATCTTTCTAGGTTACTCTGAGAGATCTAAGGCATACAGACTGTATAACTTGGAAACACTTTGTGTTGAAGAGTCTATACATGTCAAGTTTGATGACAAAGAGCCTGGAAGTCAAATTCCAGAGCAAAGTGAAAATAATGCAGGATCAGAAGAGTCTGATGATTGTTCAGAACCTGATCAAACTTCAGAGGCACATGAAACTTCAGAAGCTGTGACTGCTCCTGATGTCCCTATTGCTGAAGCTTCTGAAGAAAATCAAGATGATTCACAGCAAGTTATCCAATCCAAAAATTCATTCAAATACAAGTCTTCTCATCCTGAGGATCAGATCATTGGTAGCAAAGAAAGCCCCAGAAGAACTAGATCACATTTCAGACCTGAAGAGTCTGCCCTGGGTCTGCTATCCATGATGGAACCTACTACAGTTGATGAAGCACTAGCTGATGATGGATGGATCTTAGCAATGCAAGATGAGCTCAATCAATTTAAAAGGAATGACGTATGGGATCTTGTATCTAAGCCTGAACACAAGAACATTATTGGAACCAAATGGGTGTTTAGGAACAAGCTGGATGAACAGGGAGAAGTAATCAGAAACAAAGCCAGACTTGTTGCTCAAGGATACAGTCAACAAGAAGGCATTGATTACACTGAAACGTTTGCTCCAGTTGCAAGATTGGAAGCAATCAGGTTACTTCTTTCCTACGCAGTAAATCACAACATAACCTTGTATCAAATGGATGTTAAAAGCGCATTTCTCAATGGAGTCATATCTGAAGAAGTGTTTGTAAAACAACCACCTGGTTTTGAGGATTTAAAACATCCTGACTACGTTTATAAGCTAAAGAAATCTCTCTATGGTCTGAAACAAGCTCCCAGAGCTTGGTATGACAGACTGAGTAGTTTCTTGCTTAAAAATGATTTTAAAAGAGGTCAGGTTGATACAACACTCTTCAAGAAGACACTTGAGAAAGACATTCTGATTGTACAAATTTATGTTGATGATATTATTTTTGGTTCAACTAATAGATCTCTTTGCAAGGAATTTTCTAAGATGATGCAGGAAGAATTTGAAATGAGCATGATGGGAGAACTGAAGTTCTTTCTAGGAATTCAGATCAATCAGTGCAAAGAAGGAGTGTATGTTCATCAGTCCAAGTATACCAGGGAGCTTCTGAAAAAATTTAAACTTGAAGACTGCAAGGAAATGAACACTCCAATGCATCCTACCTGCACTCTGAACAAAGAAGATCAAGGAACCAAAGTTGATCAAAAGCTGTATCGAGGTATGATTGGTTCTCTGTTGTATCTCACTGCATCTAGACCTGATATTTTGTTCAGTGTCTGTCTGTGTGCAAGATTTCAATCAGATCCTAGAGAATCACATTTAACTGCGGTTAAAAGAATCTTTAGATATCTGAAAGGAACAACTAATCTTGGACTTCTTTACAAGAAATCTTCAGATTATAAGCTAGTTGGATTCTGTGATGCTGACTATGCTGGTGACAGGATTGAAAGAAAATCAACCAGTGGAAACTGTCAGTTTCTTGGTGAGAATCTGATATCCTGGGCCAGCAAGAGACAAGCAACTATTGCTTTGTCAACAGCAGAAGCAGAATACATCTCAGCTGCTAGTTGTTGCACACAACTGCTTTGGATGAAACATCAGTTAGAAGACTACCAAATAACTGAAAACTGTATCCCAATTTATTGTGACAATACTGCTGCTATTTGTCTATCTAAAAATCCTATTCTTCATTCAAGAGCCAAACACATTGAAATCAAACATCACTTTATCAGAGACTATGTTCAAAAGGGGATATTAGATATTCAATTTATTGATACTGATCATCAGTGGGCTGATATCTTTACAAAACCTTTAACCGTTGAAAGATTTGATTTTATAAAGAAAAATTTGAACATGCATTTTGTCTCTGAATAATGTTTGACTCTGAATGAAAAATCAGTCTCTGAAAATTATCAGACGTTGAATAAGTTTCAGACTCTCTAGAATCTGAAAAGACTCAGCCTCTGAGAAAATTATCAGACCCAGAAAAGGAATCTTTTTGTGACTCTGAAAGTACTGGGAAGGGGAAAGGTTAAAGTTACTTTGTGTAGGCTTCTGACTCGTCTATCTGCATTGGGAAACAACGCTTTTTTAAGGGCAATGATGGTTTTTCTTTCTCAATATTTTTCGCGCCCCTCAAGTCATTAATACACATGTTTGGCTATTACTTCTGAAATGTGAAGAGTTAATTTATTTTTCAAATCACTATAAATACCAAACACACACTACTCACTCACTTTCCTACACTTTTAAGTCTTAAGCAGTTTCAATCGAAAATCAATTTCTCTCTTCTCTCAAACTTAGAAACCCAAAACCCCCAAACTTCATCTTCTCCAAATGGCTTCGTCAGCAAGCGGTTCAAGTTCTAAATCAAACATCTCCATTAAACCTGTAACCGTTCCTCTTCCAATGGATTCGTTGGTTGTTCAAATCGAATCACCGGTGGATTTCGCTTCTTTGGAAAGAAACAAGGTTAATATGGAAGCGTTTATCTCTGCTCAGAAGATGGATGGGTATTTTCAGATGTTGAATGGTCCAACTTATGTAAATCTGGTAAAGGAATTCTGGGTTAGAGCTGAAGTTTTTGATGTTGAGTCAGCCAAGGCTCAAGAAAAGGAAGCTGTGTCCAGAAACCCTTCTCTGAGAGGAAAGACAAGAAAAGAAATGGGTCTTGAACCTTTTCATGGTCTGGAAATCAAGTCTGTAGTGATGGGTATCCCTGTATCTATCACTGAAGAAGTGATTGCTCAGGCATGCAGGATGCCTATGGAAGGAAGGTTTCAGTGGAACATCAGCAGCAAAGACGCCATGCTGGGCAGCTTTACAAAACTGCTGCTGAAAGGAAACCCTGCAACCAGGTTGGTTGAAATGGATATAGAGCACAGGGTGCTTCTGAAGATTTTGAATGAGTGCTTCTTCCAGAAGGGAGGAGGTGCTGATCAACCTAACTCTGATCATAAACTGGTGCTGTATTTCTTGGCTGCATGTCAACCAATAAATCTTCCAAAATATATCATGCACCATTTATGCTGGGCTGTCAAGGAAGCCTATAAAGGAAAGAGGAAACAAATCCCTTGTGGAAGACTTCTCTCTGAAATCTTCTACCAAGGAGGAGTTCTGAGAACTCTGGAGACGTTCAATCTGGCGTCAGACAGAGTGCTGGGGGTCTCTACTGGAAGGATGATAAATGACACATCCCTCTACAACATGAAGGCCATTACATCAATCCTGACTGACCCAAAGGACTTGAAGGAGTCTGAAGCCCCTCTTCCTCTCATCAGAAATTTTCCCTCTGTTCTTAAAGAGAACAATCCTGAAGCATTATCTGCTTATTTAGCAGCTTTTGCTAAGGAGTCTGGAGAAGCCCAGAGGAAATCTGAAGTTGCTGTGGCCAGAAAGCAGAAGGCTGCTAATACTCAAGCAGCTACCTTTGGAACTGTGACTACTCCAAAGAGGAAAAGAGGAAAGGCTGAGTCAAACATTGAGGAAAGATTTCAACAAGCCCAGGAAGAAAAAGAAGCTGGCTTTGTTGAGACTGTAAGACCACTCAAAAGGCTAGCAACTGGGGAGATTGTGATGCCTATGTTTGAACCCACTCCTGAACAACAGAAGAGGACTGAAGAGCACTATCAGAACCTTAAAAATGAGAAGAAAAGGTTAAAAGCCCAATACCGGATTGATAGAGACAAGACTCTGGAAGCTATGGGCATTGATCATGATGAAGATCAACATCTCATTGAGAAGGTTATTGAGGCTCAGAATTTGGCCAAGAAGCTGGAAGAGAGTGCTGTGAAGGGAGCTCAGCAGGTTCTGCAAAAGACTTCTGAAGCTGTTACCTCAGATGCTGTTCCTCAAGAGATTGCTTCAGTAGCTGCTGGGTCTTCACCAGTAATCCGGACGAGTGTTTCTCTCCCGGACAAATCAGTCACTGGGATTACATCAGAAGTTGCTGCTTCAGAGGCTGCTGCCTCAGACGTTCCCAAGACATCTAAGGTAACTCAGAATCCAATTCCTGCACCCTCTACCTTCACTTCATCTTCTACAGACTCTGACTTAGACAATGCACCTCTAAGTCAGAAATTCAAAATATCCATGCCTGTACCCAAGGCCAAAAGAACCCTCAAAACCAAAACTACCACTACAAAATCCAAACCTTCTTCTAAACCCACTCCCTACAAAGAAGTGTCAGATGATGTTTATAAGACAATAGGTGAGTTAGGTGAAAGGAGGATAGGCATCTGTAATAAATTACCGGCCAATCATCCCTTCCAACCACCTGTTATCCAACCTTTAAATATGATTGCTCCTGATACTTCTATTCCACCCTCTTCAACCACAAACCCAGCCAGTCCACAAGTTGTTGATTTAACAGCTGCTGCTGAAGAACAAGTGGTAACTGACAATCCATCCACAAACAAACAACAACAACCACCCTCTTCCCCACAAAACAAACCCTCAGAACAGGATGACCTCTCCAATCTTGAAAAACATTATTCAGGAGAACTTCCTGAATACCAACAACAACAACCAACAACTGTAAACCAACCTCCAAATGAAACCATTCCAGAATCTGAAATGGAAACTGTGGCTACAGAGTCTGTCCCAGTGACAGAATCTGAACCCACTGTGTCTGCTTCACATTCTGAACCACCACCAAACCACTCGTCTTCACCCTCTAACTCTGACCAATCTTCACCCTCCTCTCCAATCCATATGTCTGACCAACCCCCCATCAACATTTTGGATTCTGAATACCTGGATGAACGTCTGGTGGCTCTGAATGATGAAATGCAGAGTTTGGTGCTTCTTCGAAACACTCCATTTCTACCATTCATCTATCAAGAAAGCTGGTGTAATCTTACGAATAGGGCATTGAACTTCTTTGATGGTGTTGCCCAGAAGTGTTGTGATATTCAAGCTCGCGCCATGGAACGACGCTTGCGAGAATCCCACTCCTCTTCTCAACTCCAGACCAAGCCTCTGTTTTTGGCTAATGCCCCGTTCTATGCTGAATCTGACTACGTAACAAGAGACACCAAGGTCTTCAAGATGCTGAAGCAAAAGGTGCTGAAGCAGCAAGAAGAAGCTAAGGCTAGGGAAGATCAACTTCTTCAGAGACAACTGGCTCTGGAAGAAACTGTTAGGAAGCAGTCTGAAGACATCCAGCGTCTGATGGCTCTTGTTCAACAGCAACAGCAACAGCATCAACCCCAACCAAACCCTTAGTTGCACACCTTGCTTTGTTTTCTTGTTATGTGTTCTAATTGCTTGGTTTCAATACTCTGTATTTTTTTTTTCTGAATATCTATATATAACAATTTCTAATTCTTCACTTTTGTTTCCTATTTTTTACTGTCTTTGATCTTTTTAATAGATGACAAAAGGGGGAGTAATAGAAAAGTATTTAACAGAAGCTGAGCCCAAGAATGAAATAAAATTTATCTTAACAAATTTTATTTGAGAACCCAATTTTATCTCATCTACATTCTATGATATTGGTATTAAGCGTAAAAATGAACTTAATTAACCTGGATAGGACTTAGGGGGAGCTTACAAACCTCACCTTAAAGAATATCAGACTCAGGGGGAGACTGAGCTTACAAAACTCAGAATCCTTAAGAGTCAACTTGTTAATTAAGTTAACAACAATTGATCTTTTTAAATACTTATGTTTGTCATCATCAAAAAGGGGGAGATTGTTGGAACAAAGGGTGTTTCACAAGTATACCACTTGAGTTTTGATGATAACAAGGTATTAAAAATTATCAATTGGATTTGCTAAACATTTATTCAAGTGTGCAGGACCATTAATCAAAGATTTATTTACAAGAGGTTCTGTTTAAATAAATTAAAGAGTAAAGGAAACTTTAGACTGAAGCTTGAAGAACATCTGTCTGAAAGCGCTCCTAGAAAATCAGAGTCAGAATGCGTCTGAAGAAAGAGCTTCTGAAGATGACGTCATCAGAAGCAAGTTCATCAGAGGCAGACTCATCAGAAGCAAATGGTATCCAGAGCAAAGATTCTTCAGACACCAAGAAGCGTTGACAAAGGCAATGTACGAAAAGTACAACCACTATGCCTACGTGTGTCCCTGCAACCACCAACTCTGCACAGTGTCTTCAATACACGACAAGAATAACAGTAACTGTAGCAGAAACTTTTCCTTATTTGATGGAATGGATTTGAATTTGATTTCATTGTACAAACCTCAAATCAAGCAAAGGATCAATGGTGTCAAATCAGCTTCAGTAAAGAAAACGTGATGAGCTGGCTGTTCTCCAACGTCTCTCAAAACCTCTATAAATAGAGCTGAAGACTTGAAGAAAAAAAAAGACAAGTATTAGAACGAGATACACGCGAACTGAATTCTTATCTCATATTCTAAGTCGCAAAATCTGCTCATCAACAACTTAGATAATTCTTACAAAAAGATCACATTTTAGAATTTCTAAGTCTCTAAGAAAACAGAGTCTGTTCTGTTTCGTTTTGATTTGTGAATACCTCTGATAGTATATCAAGTATTCAAAACTCTTTTCAATTCTCTGTAATTGTCTTAAAGTCTCTTGCTTGTGTGCTTGAGCATCTGAAGTCTCATTCTTGTGTGATTGAGCAAAGGAAGTCTCTTACTTGTGTGTTTGAGCAACTTGTAATTTGATATTACATTTTAGTGAAACTCTCCTTGGAAGTGCAAGGGGGACAGGACTACTTCCGGTTTGTGGAAGGAACCTGTATAAAATTGTTTGTGTCTTCTTTCTTTCTTGCATCTGATCTTTATTCCGCTGCTGAGACTCTGAACTCTGATTAGAGTCTGAACTCCATCAGACTCTGAATCCTGAGAACAGTGCTATTTTTCGTAAGAAAGAAACGTTTTTGAAAACACAATTCAACCCCCCCTTCTTGTGTTTTTCCCACCTTCAATCTTGTCTATCAAAATCTGAAAGAGGAGGGTTTTGTAGTCATATGACCGTTGATGGTGTCCTGCATACACCAAAAGACAAACAAACAAACAAATCTCGTCTGTCAAAATTTATCGCTTCTTTCTTTCCTCGAGTCATCCGGAGAAAAGGACAATTGAAGTCGCTCCCTCACAATAGGCAGGTTGTACCTTTGCTGTCGTCGGAGAGCTCTTGGGGAAGAGGCTAAAATAAGTGGGATGGATTGTCCCGTCTCGTTGGGTCTGGAGAAGCATTGGGAATTTCCATTTCTTTTCTCACAGTCATTTCATTTCCGTCCCCTGCCATAACACTATGCTTCCGTTCTTCTTCATAATAATCAATTGAGCTCTCTCTTCTCCATTGATCGGGGGGAAGGCAGCAGTGGCTTGATGCGGATAACTAAGTCTACACATTGGAATTGGCTGCTGCCTACTGGCACAACAGGGTGGTGCCTTACTGCACTGCAGGACAACATGTGACATCGTTCGTGGTGGTGCTTTAGGATTTCAATGTATCGTGTCCAAGATTAGATCGATTGCTAGCAGACAGCTATCGTTCCATTCTTGAGCGAGCTAGCTATTAATAACCACTTAATCCTATGTTTCAGTTTTTCAGTGTCAAACTTGCTGATTTTTATTGCTGATATATTTTTGTTTTCATTAGATTATGCTGAGAAAGATAAGATCGTATCAATTAGAAACCACTTAGAATCTCTATACGATATAAGTAGCCTACTTAAAATACATTATTGTTGTGAATGAACTTCATGTTATCAATATGATTATAAATTTGTGAATTTTAAGAATGACTATGTTATTTGTTAAGAATGAGCACCATAGTTCTTACATGGGTGATTTGAGTAAACGTAGAAACATTTTCGATTGATCGTAGACATTAAAGGATGTAGGTTGTCAGTTTAAAATTGTTTTACGCTAACATCCAATAAAAATATACGGACGTAACAAATTAATACTTAATTACATCTTTATTTAAAAATTATGAAATACGATGTTGCAAATTAAAGAGTTGCGATCATAAGTACGAAATACATTTATAGAAGTAGTGCATGTCCTTTAAACTTTTTATTTTATTTTATTTTTCTTAATTTGATTTGGATTGCAAAAATAGGACCAAACATATCATCATCCTCTCAAAGAAGAAAGAAGCTTGTCATCATGAAAATGATTTAACTTGACTAACAAATTGATTTTTAAGTTTGGTGGATATTAAGATCAAACCATGTGGCATTATACGGTCAATAATCAAATGAATTATTCAAATCAACTTTGACTGTGTATAAAATTGGACCAACTTTTCTATCATAGAGAACTAAATTGTTCAGTGCATGGTTTTATTAGAACCAAAAACATCGTTTTCTATTCTATGTAATTTCAACGGTGTGAAAAACATGAGGGCCACCCTAAAGTCTACACCAAAACAGTAATCCACATTGGATGCATAATCACTCTATATGGCCTACTAGTGTCCACATTCTAACCAACCACATCGACTCTTCTTTGCAATTTACAAACTACTCTGTTAGTTTTAAAATAGTTTTAGTTCTAGCATATATAAAATGTTCTAAAATAGATGTTTTTTTAGTTTACATTACTTTTAATTCATATTAATATTGTTTGCATTACATTTTTTGGTTAATTATATTCCACTATAAATCTATGACAATAACTAATAATTAAAATTTAATAAGGATAATTCTATAAAAGTGCAAATTCTTTAATTTATTTATAACTTTTCTTAACATGTGTGAAAAACATAAGATGATAGTTATTTTAGAACGGACATAATATCATTTTAGTTGTATTTTTAAGGTTATTTACACAGAGAGTCGATTAATTTTGTTTATAAAATTATTTGAATTTTCTAATAATGCCTTCAATAACTTATTATCGCATTCCACTTATTTATCTCTTTTTAATAAGTAGTTAACAATATTATTGATAAAATAATAATTAATGTTATATTAAACTTTAAAAAGAAATATTAACTATTAATATTTTTCTACAAATACGACAATTAAAATGAAACAACTTGTATGCATTATAAATATATCATATTAACCAAAGTCATATACATGGCTTAAAAATAGCTTGTGTAGCTTCCACACTATCATTCATCTAATACAAATTTACAAGTCTCACAATGATCATGAAAATGGCTCTCTCAAGGAGGCCACAACATGGTTACTCAAAGATGGATAAGGAAGACTCAGAAGAAAGAAAACATAGACAAGCACAATTCTTAATTTACAAAGCACTAGAGAAAGTTGATTCTCGAAGAAAGCCATCATACTTGAGGATCAAAATATTCAAGCTGAAGGTTAAATTAGGGAACAGTTGTAGGAGGATCAAGAAGAGGTTTTTTCTCAAGTGTCATAGGAGTTGGAGCTTGTTTTATTAATAAACAAGTTTTGGAACCAGGGAATTTAAAAGCTTTTCTTCTTCCTTTTTGCTCAAATGATTTCTCCACAATGTTGGTATATGGTTCCTATTGTACTTCTTGGTTTCTTTGCTATATATGTTAAATTTTGTGTGAATTAGTTTCTTCGTTTTCTCTTAGAGGTGTTTGTTTCATGGATGGATTGCAAATTTATTCTTAGGAATGTGACATTGGGAATCTTTGGTTCTCATATTTGTTTCTAAGTTATCATAAATTATTTCTAGGTATATTTTATTCCTAAGAATAAAATTTACACATGACTTTTTCATTTGTTATTCCCATGTTAAAGTAGTGGAATCTTTTATTCTCATGGGAATAAGAGGTAACCACCCATAACTTTCCACTATCACACTAATTTAACTCTTTTATTTTTTTAAAAAAATTATAAATTAAATATATTTAAAAACATTCTTGGGAAACTAAATTAATTAACAAACATTACAATAGGATTAAGATTCCTAGGAAATAATGTTCCATGAAATGTTATTCCCAGAGATGTAAATTTAATCCTTGAAACAAAAATAATGAAAACTGCTTTTAGTTTAGTAGCAATATATATGACCTTGGAATGCTTTTGGATGGAATTCAAATTCTTACTATGACAATTTGTAGAAATTTTAATATAATGAAAACTTATAAGTATTTTGTTCAAGTTAAATTTAAAGTTATTATAAATGTCATTCAAAGTTAGAAATTTCAAATTTCAACCTTCTTAAATGTTTTCAAGTTGGTCACGGTATTTTTTAAATTGACCTCTATAAATTTCGAAAAATTATAAATTGGCCCCTAATTTTTTCAAAAATTACGAATTGATCTATATATTTTCAATTTCGAACTTGACCCGAAAAACTTATAATTTATAAAAGTAACCCAAAAATGTTTGAAAGTTTGGAGGAGAGGGGAAGTGGAGGGCTAAAAATATAGGGGGAAATAGTAAAATCTTTCATATTTTTTTAAAGAGTAATTTTTAAAAAATGATAAATTAATGTTTATGATTAAGAATATTATAACTACGTAGATTAAATTTTATGAATTCATGTAAACCTTTCAAAACCCCAAAAACTTCCTTCCAATACAATTTTTTAGTTCCCCAAATGAGAATGATTTTGTAGAATGAAGAAAAATGAACCCCTAAAGCCTTCTTATCTCAATGTCATCTATTTCTTCAACTTGCTCCTTGTTTATTTTTTCAAATCCCCCTCATCCCTTTTCCTCCAAACTCGCAAACAAAACCTTAAAAAATGAAGACAATTCAATTGAATGGCTTAACATTCAAAATTATTTTTAAAAAATAAATTATCTCATTCAAACACACTCAATGTTGGCATATTGTTCCCGTTTGTACTTCTTGGTTTCTTTCTTCGCTATATATGCTAGTAACTTTCATGTGTGGTAATTTCTTCGTTTTTTATTAGTTTACACATCTTTGGAAATTTTCTTTCTTGCACTCTAACAATAACTACTTTTAGTTTAGTGGCAATATAAATGTCCTTAGGCAACTAATAAAGTAAATCTCAACCTTCACTTTCTACACGAATGATTTTGTACTAATAAAATCGTTTTTGTTTTGTCATTTTGTACTTTTTAATAGAACTAGATACTTTGATTGTCTTCTTATAAAATGTACTCAAATTGGCAAGTCAATGAATGTTTCCTAAAATATCTAATGTTCTGTAAAAAAAACTAATGCTAATTAATGCATGCCACAACACTAATTTGTTTGTATTGTAGAAAAGATATCATTTTGATAATAAGTTTAGTTTGATAAGTTGAGGGACTGTTTACACTCATGTGAATTCAATTTTCGTTGTCGGTGTGAAGATCTTGTTAATAGATACTTTTATTATCATTTTTTTAATTTTTAGACCTCCCCTAACCTTAATGAGCCTCGGAAATTCAAATTATTAAACTTTTCTTTACGAAAACAAACTTAATACTTTTCTTTCATAATGATAGTCTCGGTACAAGGTGGATAATCAAAGTTTAGTGATTAGCATAAAAGCAAAAAACTCTTGCTAATCTACGAGTTACTCAATTGACTTGTCTCTTAATAAAACTTACCCCAAAGTTACACTTTATATTTAGCACCTCTCTACATTTATTCACAATCCCCCAAACTCAGTGTTACTAACATTTTTAGTGCTCAAACCTTGGATCACTTGAAGGCAATCAAACTCTATAAGACTATCCACTTAATCTATAACTAAGCTTTGAAGCCATTTGAACACTTTCAAAGCCTACCACCTTTTCTTCTCTTATCTCTGTGGTATGCTTCGGAAAATTGCACTGAGAGCTAGAACAAAATTGCCTTCAGCATCTCTAGTACCAACACAACATACTCAAGGCGATAATTTTGAAGTTGATCACAAATACATAGATAACTTACAACATTTTCATAAGGATGTAAAACTCCCCCTCACATCACAATACAAGCCTTTCTAGTAAAAATTAAAAATTGTCCTATTTTATATGTTGTTTTGTGATTTCAATGGAGTATTAATTTTCTTTTATCTATCATACTTCTCACTATGTATACTCTTTTTTTAATGGCATAATTTTTCTTTCTCATATCATTAACAAATGATAATATATTGTAAGAATTTAATTTATATACACTATCGTAAATGTTTTTCACATTGTCAGTCAATCATAAGCATCATATCATTAAATTTTTTTTACTTTAACCATAACTACGTCAATAAACTTTATGCCGCAACCGTTACATAAACTATCAGGAAAACGTCCCAAATAAAAAGAGCGACGGATTGCACAAACTGTTGCATAATATCTGTCGCCCGTTGGCCTAATTCATAAAGTGATATTTGGATATATTTCTGAATTTTGATAATCCTATCTGCTACCAATCACTTAAAATGGTTGAAGTAGAATGCACAACCTCTCAACATTAACCAACTTGTGCAACTACAACTACTTGCTATGTACCTAGCTAGCTACCATTCAAAGTTACGACCGTCACACAAACACATTATCAAATCCTATATTCCCAATTCCCATATATCATCATGTCATGTGTATATTCATACAAATATTCTCATTTCCTTTCATTCCTCTTTCATCTTATTCCCATTTATCACCATACACACTCTCATGGAGGTTACATGGGAACAAAGTGTTACCTATTCTATCAACACAATCTACCTTCTCTTCTCTGCCTACTTAGTCTTTATGATGCAACTAGGTTTTGCCATGATATGTGCAGGATCTGTCCGTGCCAAAAATGCCATGAACATAATGCTAACCAATGTAGTTGATGCAGTGGTAGGTAGCATTTCCTTCTACCTTTTTGGTTTTGCATTTGCATATGGCAATTCCAACCCTTTCATTGGTACCAATTTGTTTGCATTAGCTAACATTCCAAATGAAAATTATGACTATGGATTCTTCCTTTACCAATGGGCATTTGCTATAGCTGTAGCTGGCATCACTAGTGGGTCTATAGCTGAGAGGACACAATTTAGTGCTTATCTTGTTTTTTCATTTTTCCTTACTGGCTTTGTGTACCCAATTGTGGCTCATTGGGTTTGGTCATCTAATGGTTGGCTTAGTCCCAATTCAAGTGACTTGTTTTTGGGCTCGGGTGCCATTGACTTTGCTGGAAGTGGAGTGGTGCATTTGGTTGGCGCAATCGCTGGACTCTGGGGATCGATCATAGAAGGCCCACGAGTCGGACGGTTTGATGCTTATGGAAAGCCCATACCTTTCCGTGGACACAATGCAACGCTTGTGGTGCTTGGGACGTTCTTGTTGTGGTTCGGTTGGTTTGGTTTTAACCCTGGTTCATTTGATCGGATTCTCGTGGCCTACCCTGGCACATCTAATGAAGGTCATTGGACTTCAGTGGGCCGAACTGCTGTGACAACCACGCTGGCAGGTTCGACAGCTGGAATCGTCACCTTGTTCGGCCGTCGATTATTGATAGGCCATTGGAATGCAACAGATGTGTGCAACGGTTTGCTTGGTGGGTTTGTCGCCATCACCTCTGGGTGCTCAGTTGTTGAACCATGGGCTGCAATTCTATGCGGATTCGTCGCAGCTTGGGTGTTAATTGGTCTCAATATCTTAGCACTAAAATTGAACTATGATGATCCATTAGAGGCAGCCCAATTGCATGGTGGGTGTGGTCTTTGGGGATTGTTGTTTACAGGGTTGTTTGCCAAAGAGCAGTTTGTGATTCAAACCTATAATGCAGGGGTAGCAGTGAAAAGACCCTATGGCCTTCTACTTGGAGGTGGATGGGGATTGATTGGAGCTCAAGTAATTGAGATTTTGGTCATCTTTTTATTTGTTAGTATAACAATGGGCCCTATGTTCTATGGCTTGCACAAGCTGAGGTTATTAAGAATTCCTGTGGATGATGAACTTGCTGGCCTTGATATATCATGCCATGGAGGGTATGCTTATGCTCCTCAAGAAGAAAATCATCCTCGATCTTATGGAGATTATCTGCGTATGCAGGATGACCAATCATAGTTTGGTTTATAATATGAACATATGAACATGTTAATATTTTGTAATTTTGTAATGTGTAGAAGTAACTAGACTTTGTGTAGCATTTAAATTATTTGGTTCAACCCTCTTATTTGTAAAAGTAAATATTGATATCTATTACTATAATTTGGGTTTTGGTTTCAAGGTGTCTAACAGCAAAATTCAAACAGTAAATGCAAAGAATATGGATATTGTGAATTCGAACCCAAAATCCTAAATGTCTCCATCTATTAGCATAACTTAAGGTGCACAAAAACTCACATTTTTAGTACTAATGATATACATCTAAAAATATACTAATAAAGCTAAAAAAAAATGAAGAATATATAGACTTGATGGAATCACAAGGCGAAAAAGGCTGTTCCCCATCAAAGGATTCTAGGAACCACCACGAAAATGCCAAAATAACCTCATCGTCAGTTAACTACCAATGAATTTTAACCGACGATAATTAACTGTCGATGGATTTTAACCGACGGTAGTTAACTGCCGATAGAAATTAGAGTTAAATTTTTCATTTCATTGTGTTTCTTAGTTTTGTTTGTGGCGTAAACATCAATTTTCTCACAAGGCACGCATGAAGAAAAAACAAAGGGAGCATCAAAGTCAAAATGGGATCAAGATATGGACATTTTACCTATTGCTTAAGCTATCTTCATTATGCACCAAAATATCATGAAAAGAAGGAATCTTATCAAATGGGTGGAGCCTACACATCATATAAATGTGATATTGTCCCTTTCTCATCATTGTCATTTTGTACACATAATAGTTATGGATAAATTAATTAATTTTTTTCTCATGTCGAGTCACAATTGGCATAGTTAAAGGATAAGGCTACTGTTCTTTTTTAATTCTTCATCTCAATCCATAGAACATTATTATAATTATAATTATTATTATTATAATAGAATAGTAAGAGAATAACCAAAAATACCCCTATGGTTGTGGATAACAAGATATTTAAATTCTATGTTAGAATTAGAAATAAATTATACCAACTTGAAGCTGAAAGTAAAGACAAGTGCACTAGAATATTTACAGTTAAATTATTGTCCAAAATGGATTTACAAGTACAATGAAAGGGCAATATAACAACCCTACCTAAAAAATGGATCATAGGACACATGTCTTGGGTCTGGAATAATAAGAGGCAAATTTTCTATGTAAAGAAACAGAATCTTACAATTCTCTTTGAAAATTGTACCAACATCAACAATGTCACTTGTGTCTGTGTAAATCCAAAGGTCACCAGAGTTTACTCTCTTTAGGCTATCCCGGCAAAAGGGGCAAGATTGAGACCTAAGACACCTGAATCAAAAAACAGCTTTGTCATGTCTAAAACAATGAATAGAGAATAAATTAGTAACTAATTAGTATAAGATACTCTATATCAAGGTATCAACTATTACAGGTAAACAAGTTTTGGATAGGTGGGGTGCAACTTGTCACCTTGTAATTACAAAATTGTTGCATTGTTTTCAATGTTTTCAAAGATATGTACGAAAAGTCATACAACACCATCACTTCATATTGAAAGCGTATTTGGTTTCTGACATGTGTTCGATGATCGACATGTGTCAACATCCGACATGAATCCAACATGACATGACGTAGATGTGTGTGGTTAAATTCAGTTGTTTCAATTTTCTTCAACAAATTGGAAACAAGATAACAATTTGGTAAGTAAATGTGAAAATATAAAATTAACTTTTCTCAAACCAGTCTCCAAAGTGTAAAGAGGATGACCATTGTTGAAAAAAGATAAAATCAATGGCTTAGCTTTTGATAAAGTAAAAGCAACCGGATAACAATCTTTGAATTTATGAGGCCTCACACTCTCAACTTTTTTGACTAAAAATGTGAGACAGGGAATTCAGGATACTTTCATTGATATCAAAGATGTTATGTGGAAAAAACTCAGTCATTGATATCATTTAAGTGATCAACATGATCTAAAGAGGAAAGGATCCTACTTTTAAAAAAGTTGACTGAAAAATTAGAACAGAAATATTAAAAGCAAAATGGTAACATTATAACTCTGTTACCAAAGGATTGATAAAATGTCAGATATAAAACTTGGTTATATGAACCAAAAATTAAATTTAGTTTTATGTTAAAATATGATCAAGTGTATATAACTGGAAACAATCTAAAAATGGGAAAGTGAAGTGAAGCAATTGAAGAATTGTATGTACCATTCTCGGTAACACTTGAAACACATTTGGTGGCAGCAATTAGGTAGCACAACTTTTGCTTTCACCTCCAAACAAACTCCACATTCTTGTTCTCTTTCAATGTCAATTTTCGATTCTCTTCTATCCTTGAAATCAGTCTTCTTTTGATATCTATTAGCATTTACTTCTTTCTGTTTCCTTTCTTCCAAATCTGTGACACCTTTCTGAAGTTGTAATAGAGCAGGAAATATAATCGCTGAAAAACAGAACAGAAAAACATGTTAAGTATGCGTTGATTATCATCATCAAGAACATAAAATGGATTCCATAAACACCCTGAATGAGCAATAGGCAAAACAAATCAAGATAGCAATACATTCTTATTAACAACCTGAAACTTACAATAAAATTGTCGAATGCTTGCTTTCCTTTCATATATTGAAATAGTAGTCTTCCCATTTCCATATGTCTGCATAAATGTGGATTAAAATATTTAGAATTTATCAAAAATCAGATAATGACAATACAAGCACACAAAATGGAAATTATAGAAGAACCAGCATTGCCACTCGAAAAAAAATAGTCATTTGTTTAAATTCCGCTGTGCTGTAGTGCCGTAGGCATAGCACCACTACAGCTACTATTTGACAAACACTTTGTACTAAATAGTGCACCGCACAACAGGGCCGGCCCAATGATTTTTAAAAGTAAGGGTTTTAGTGGCCTTACCCTTAGGCCGGCCTTGCACAACAACAAAAGCAATTTGTTCAAACTGCGCTACACTATGGCACTATAGCGTCGCTATAGCTGCTATTTGATAACACTGAAAGTACAAATTATGAAAACAAATTTTGACAGACACACTTAAGTATGTACATTGTTTAGGAAATATACCACATAAATTAGAATTCTGAGAAAACCAAGAGCACCGGCAAGTCGGTAATCAGTCCATTGAACAAGAGAGAGAAAAAGTGGGGCCACTGGACTATATGATAGCCTCATTTGAAAGCATCCTCCTTCTTTATCCCTTGGATGGCCTAATGCCCTGAAAAACAGAGTGAAAAACATCTCAAAATTCGGATTTATAACTAACTCAAACACATCAAGGACAAAATTGCATGTCATTTCACAATCAAACATTGCACTTTCAACACACCAAAATGTTAAATTGGCTTGAATCTTACATGAAAAAAGTGCTTAACTCTGCTAAAAGAATTTTAACAGAAGATCCCAACAATACAACAAACATGCAAATTGTCTCAAAAAGTGTTAAATATTGAAAAGTATAGTATCTTAATTCCCAAGTGTTATGCAAATTCTTTGGCCCAGTTTATCAAACAGCTACTTTGAACAAATTTCCAGCTTCAAATTCCCACAAACTTCAAGAAAAATCACAAAATTGATCATGCAATGAAACATGAAAAATTCATCAACATTGATTAAAAAAGACGTAAAACACAACACACAAATACAAGACTTCAATCTACAAAGCACAAACAGAGACACACAAACACAGGACATCAATAAAATTTTGAAGAAAAAAGAAATGAATTAAAAGAACTTAATCACATGTGTCGGTCTCAGACACAAACACATCTTCCATCAGAAGTGTCGACGCTACAAAGACTTGAACACAAAAGTAGCATAAAAAATTTCAATTTTTAAAAATCAAGTGACGAAGAATCCTTCTTATGGCTATGAATCATATTTTTAATTTCAAAATCACAACACACACACAAATTCTACATAAAAAAAAAAAAAAAGATTAAAATTTTAATCAGAGAATCATAAAAGAAAATAAAAATAAAAAATCATAAGCTTCGCTAAATTCTGATTAAAACAAAAACCCTAAAAAAATAGTGAATTTGAAGAAAGAAACATACAGTGTATTAGCATACTGAATATCAGCTTCTAGAGCTTTCAGAGATTCTTGAAACAAACTTTTTCCCATACCCAAAAATATTTTCACTGAAATTTGTGTGTGCATTCAAGTTATGAAATTAACACTAAGCTATGATCAAAACATTTATATGCATATAAAATGGGATTTGACTTTTGTAATGACGATATTGCCCTTATCCGCTTCCTGATTTTGATAAGGGACAGTGGTTTTGGTGTAGTGGGGCACCATGTTCGAGAGTGGATTTGACTATTTTGAAAGACGGTTTTGACCTTTTGATTGATTTATTTATTTATTAAAAGATGAGTAATTTAATATCCCTAAAATATGGATAGTAACTGACATGGAAATGGCCTAAAAAAACTGACATAGAAATGTGTGAATAGATATTTTCATAATTTTAATAGATTTTCCTTAAAAAAAATATTATTTTTAAAGGATTTTGTTAATAAATTTCCATGTAAACCATGGTATTGGTCCATATCTTTTTTTTTTTTTACAAAAATAAACGATATTAATTCATTCAAATTGATAGATACATCGATATAATACAAATTCAAATTCGTTAAAAACAAAAAGGATGAATCTGTGAACAAACTCACAACATCCATGTTAATAGCATAAAACGACAAAGTACATATGCCTACAAATATGACTAATATGACTATATTAAAGTCTCTGGAATATTCATGTCTCCGGACCTGCAACGTTGACGACGCCAAAGTCATTGTCATTAATCAGATCTGCACCTGCTCAAAGCCAACCTTTCAACTTGAATTAAATAAACACCACACTAAGACGGGAAATCAAAAACACACCGCACAAAGACGGGAAATCAAAACAAACAAAGTCGTTCAGAGACGACGAAATCACAAAAACAAACGAAAGAAAACAGAAAATATGTGAAATCACTTATTCAAGTAGGATATAATGAAAAACAACTCGGAGGGATGATTTTTGGGTCAAAATTGACCCTAAATCACCCCTCTAACAAGAAGAAGAAAGAGGGTGACGACTAGGGTTTTGAGGAAGGTTTTTGAAGAAGAGGATTGTAATTGGTCCATATCTTTGTAAAAAATTCTCAAATTAGTGCATCACTCTAATAATATTTCAAACTGGTCTTTGTTTATTAAAAGGTTCTCAATTTAGTCCTTTATCATGTGAGGAAAACATAAAGACAAAGACTTAATTGATAAACTTTTAACAAAGACAAATACTAATTTGATGATTTACTTCAAAATATCCTAAGAACACTTAAGATTCTAAATAAAAAATGTACTTTTTTTAAAAATTCAAGTAATTAAATTACCAATGAATGGAATACATAAATATTTATAAAAAATATATTATTTAACGTCATTAGAAAATGTTTTAATGGGTCTTTGTGAGCATATAACTCACTTCATAAAGACATTTAATTAATGAGATTTGATAACCGGACACAAAAATAGTAACACAATACAGACACCACCGTATAACACTGTTCAAAAATACTAAAGTTTAAATTATTATTTTCTTCCTCTTCTCTCTTCCCTGCAACTTATCTCTCCTTCTGCTGTTTTTTTTTTTTTTGCAACTCTCTTTCTCTTCCTCCTCTGCAACCGAGCTCAACCGCCACCAGTGTCCCACTCACCGTCCAATGGCCACCGGCGTCCCATGGTATCTATCTCTGACCCCATAATACTCGTCCAACTGTCGTCAAATCTTCTCGCCACCACCATGCCACCACGCTGTCTCACCGTCAACATGCCCCTCCGATCTCGTCGCCCTCAACCATCACCAACGTCGACCTCACCACCACCACCTCATCCTTCTTCTCCGACAAACTCACACACAACCACTACTGTGCTTTTTCCACTCGAATCTCTACCACCATACCTCATATTTCTTCTCGGATCCCACGACAACCGCCCACCATGTGCCTCCTTCTTTGATGTTGGTTCGTTGTAACAGAGAGAAGAAGACGAACGATGAGGTGACTGGTGGGGTAGAGAAGAGGCATAGACACAAGAGGGGGATGATTTCACAAAATTGGCCTTGCACTTTAAAGAAAATTACAAAAAATGCCATTGGTGTTGTAACACCCCGTTTTCCCAGCATAAAAATTTCTTTAAAAAGATAATCATGCATCAGAGTAAGCACATAAACAGGGCATCACATTTCTTGAAACATCTCATAGTAATGAATAAATAATCATTAACTCTTCATAAAAATATTCGTAAAATGTTACTCAATATCGCAGCGGAAAGTCATAAAGAAAATCATCTCAAAAGTCTTTAGCACACAGGCCTCAACAACGTCTTATTAAAATCTTCAGGATAAACATAAACATATCAAATCGCATAATACGCAAGGAACAGAGAAAATAAAAGAAAGATTCCCCATCCCGTTACGTATCAGAGCACCTAGACTCAACTGCAGAAAGCCTCACACGCCTGCACCTAATCTTGGTTACCTGCACTTGCCCACAAGGCGGCAATTCCAGCAGAAGGGGTGAGATTCACAAATAATTATATTAAACATGTAATCCAATAATCACAATCAACAATCAAACATAGCTCAACATATCACAAACAAGACATTTAGCATTAAAAGCATCATCATGTAAAAACAAGTCACTTAGCATCATATCATCATCATGGACATCTTAGACGACTCGACTCGACAACATCACTTGACTATGCAACCCTAACATCTTATATGCATGTGGTACCAATCCAGGGCATGAGCCCTCGTCGCTATGAGTATAAATATACTCCAAGGCATAAGCCTTCGTCGCTGGTGAGCAAAGCTCCAGGGCATGAGCCCTCGTCGCTGGTGAGTAAAAACTCCAGAGCATAAACCCCCATCATAGAATGAGTATGCATGAGACTCAATACATTTTAACTTAAACAAGTTAACATCATAAACGTCGCGGGGCATCTTAATCGACATAGACTGACACATGCAGCAACTATACATAAGTAAACAGCAACATGGCAGCAAGTACATCACAAAGTATAACATCAAAATTGCAAAACATCACATGTATATCAAGTATTAATAACTTAATCAATTCATATATCACGTATAAGCTTCATAAAATCATCATAAACAATCTCAATCATCATGTATCATCATTACAGATTATATTCAACATCATTAAAAGCCTCTTAAGCTACCCCAAGGTCATCTCTCAAGGTTACATGCGAAAACAGATCGCAACAGAACAGGTTCTGAGTTCTGACAGAACTCGCTATGGCGAGTGGGAATGCTCGCCTCGCGAGTAACTAGAGGTCCTGCTCGCTATGGCGAGTTGGATTGCTCGCCTCGCGAGCTCTACGGGACTGCTCGCTATGGCGAGCTTGGTTGCTCGCCTCGCGAGCGATCTAGGTCTACTCGCCGCGCGCGAGATGCATGGCTCGCCTAGGCGAGCGATGAACAGGTTGCTTACGGATTCTGCGAAAATTCACTCAAAGGGTCCCAAATTCATCATCTTAAACGTCTAAACTCTCAGAAACATCATCATTATGAATAATCTACGTTCTGTACTCAATCTAAACATCTGTTCTACAGCTTTATGGCTTAATTCATGATTTTTCTCCACTTTTAACCTAATTTCAATTCTCTCAAAACAGCCCTAGGTTTGTTAATCCTGATTAGATGAATTACAGAATAACATAATTAAATTGTTAGGCTCACCCTTACCTTAGAATTGCAGAAATCGCAGACCTCTAAGCTTCTTCTCTTCACCTGGCCGTTTCTCCCTTTTCCAAAACTCAGTAACGCGTATTACTGACTTCTTGACCTAATTTTCCCTTTATATACTCCCAACAAATCTTATCTTATTTACTCTTTCCCCCACAAAACTCTCTAAAATCCAAAACTAACCCACAACTAAATATTTTATTTTATTTCCAAATCTTATTTTATTTAATAATAAAATAAGTCACCACGTCACATAAAATCATATTAAATCTTAATTCAACATCGCATAATATATTAATAAATATATCTAGACTCCTCAAATAATTCAAATAATTAAATAATCAAAAATGGGCGTTACAGGTGTCATTTTTGTGTCAAAAAATATGTGTTTATTTATCATTTCTCTCAATTATATGTATAGGTCGGAGTTTGAACTTTGGAGTTTTCACTTGTTCATCTTAAAGATAACATTCTAAGGCACTCAATAGCATTTGTTACTTTTAAAATGAGAGAAGTGGGGATATTTTGGTGGGTTTCGCTAACAAGTGTTTTAATGACACGAGTCTATGTTTGCTAACGAGTATCCTGAGCATTCGTTAAAAATCTTAAATTGTAAATTTTTATGAAAATTTGTGTATTCAATGTATTGAGAATTAAAGTGTTTAACTTTTTCAAAAAATAATTTATTAATTTTAAATCCTTAAAAGTGATATAGACTCTTACCCTTAGTTTGGATGTTGAAAGGAAAGAAAGTAAAGGGAAAGAATGTTTAAGGAATGAAAGTGAGTGGAAAGTAAAATAATTTTTTGATTGTTTGGTATGAGTGAAAGTGTAAAGAAAATGAAAGGAAAGAATGATGTAATTTTTATTAAATGTCACAAATACCCTTATATATAATATATAAAAGAATGATGATAGCAAGGACAAAATAGGAACAACAAAAATTTGTAGCTATCGTCCGACTTTCTCTCCACTTGAGAGGGGAAAGTTTTTGTGTGGGCCCAACACCCAATTTGTTCTTTCCTTGCTACCTTTCTTTGCATCCAAAGGAGTAAAAAGATATTGAAATCCGTGCTTTCTTTCTTTGAAGTATCTTTCTTTAGTCGTTTCAGTGGATCCAAACAATACTTTAATGTTAATATAAGTTAAGGAACAATTTTTAAAATTCAAATAATTAAATGAAGAGTAGGTAAATTGATCAATCACAGACTCTAAACTTTGTAATTACTAGTGTTCAAGCACTAATTTGCTTGCCTATGCGTTTTTATTGGAGATAAATAATAAAATGGTAAAAAATAATTAAGGGTAAAACTGAAAGGAAATTTTTTACATCAAAACACAATATCTTTTTATATAAAGCTTTTTTTTTTTTTTTATAGTTTTCAATATTATTTCTATTGTTGATGATTATCCTCTTATTAGTGTGGACTCAGGAAGAAAACACACGTTTTGGCTGAATTTTTCTTCTCTTTTTTACTGTTCATTTAAACTACTTTAAGTTTTTATGATATTGATGAATTAAAATATCACTTGTATCAGTGATTTTTTGGTGTGTCTCTTGCTGCACATCTTGTGCGCAGAGAGCCGGAGATGCATCAGTGATTTTTTATTAGGAAAATACTATTTATTTAGAAAAATAGTATCAAGAATTTTTCAAGACACAACTGGCAAGTTTTAATTGCATGATTTATTTGTTCACTTCCTATTTTTTTGCCACACCTCTTTGAATTGTGGCAAATAGTGCATTGTGATTGGTTGCTCTTTATTCTTGAAATTTTTTTTATGATATTTTTTTAGAGATATAACATTGCTTTTTTTATTAATATATTATTTTGGTTTGTTCAAAATAAAAATAAAAATATGTTGTATCCAATTGAAATAGGAACACTACGCAACAATAAGAGGAACATTTAAAAACAATAGAAACAATATTATACACTATAAACAAAATTATTTTCATCTTATTGCCAAATTTTTTTTTTTTTGGTGGCCGAGGTTTATTATGTATTGTCCATACCAACTTAGCTAAACTCATGAGGACTACCAAAAATATTTTATTCTCTTTCTATAAGCATCCACCTATGCGTTAGTAATATTCTAAAAATAATAAAATAGTTTAAATAAAGGGTAAATATGAAGAAAAAAATTCAGTCCAAAAGGGTATATTCTCTTTATATATTGTTATAGGTAAAGTTAATGGTTAAATATTTTCGTGAGTTTAACTCAATTGGTAGAGACATATAATATATGCAGGGGTCGGGGTTCGAACCCCGGAGACCCTAATTTTTAACATTTAAAATATGTGAGCTTCAGCCACTAAACTAGTTGACATAAAAAGGCAATGGTTTCCCTAAAAAAAAAGTCAATGGTTAAAAAAGAGTTCTGCAAATGTTGTGATTAATTCACACCCGCAATCCGTGTCGCAACACCCGTAACAGCCGAAATTGTGAAATCCTATACGCGACCGCGACCTTGACCGTTATCAACATCATTATTTTACCTTAAACTCCACTTCCAGATTCTTTGGTTTGGATGCATACTTCGGATGGTCTGCTCTCTTCTAAGCAAGCTTTATGTTACCTCCATCCCTCTCCTCTGGTGGTTTATTGGATTGCGATCATTTGGAGACCTTGTATTCCTCTACAACGTCTTTTATTTTTTGGCGAGCTATGCATAGGAAATTGTCTACAGATGACAATCTTCGTCAGCAAGATTGTGTGATTGTCTCGGTTTGTATTTTGTGCCTTTCTACTGCTGAATCTACGGAGCATCTTTTTCTCTCTTGTCCTTTTGCCTCGACCATCTGGTTGTGGTTAGAGGATCATTTTCGTTGTCTGATTGATAGATCGACTATGCACAACCTCCTCTTTGGTGTGTCGGCCTATTGTAGCTCTCAAGTTCAGGATGTTTCTATTGTGGCGGTGCTGCACAGGGTGCATGCCATTTGGTTACTTCGCAATGCCTTGAGATTTAGTCCTGATCAGTTTTCGCTTCATACATCAAAGACCAAGATCATTGCTTCTATTGCTCTATCATGTAATACTTCTTCTAGAAAATGCTTGTCTTCTGATACCCGTATTTTGGATGTTTTCTTGGTCTCCCCTAACCATAGACAAATGAGAAATGTCATCCCTGTGGTGTGGAAGATGCCAACTCTTCCTTATATTAAGCTGAATAGGGATGGTTCTTTAATTGATTATATGAAGGCATGTGGAGGAATTTTTCGAGATTGCAACGACTCTTTTTTAGGTTGTTTTGCTGCTAATTTGGGGCCAAGACCTGTTTTTGAAGCGGAATTGCACGACTTTATTATTGGTCTTGAAAATGCTTTGCAGCGTGGATGGTTTCATGTTTGGGTGGAGGGTGATTCTACTTCCACTCTTTTGGCTTTCAAGAAACCTCTTTTTGTTCCTTTCAGGCTTCGAAACCGTTGGCACAACTGTTTACATGCTGGAATTCACATTTTGTCATCACATATCTATAGAAAAGGAAATGCTTGTGCAGACAAGCTGTCTAGGCAGGGACATGTTATTACTATAAACTTTTTGGTGGGATTCCTTACTTGGTTTCCTAAGGCAAGATTTTTTCAAGGACAGACATGGTCTTTCAAATATTCATTTCCCTTAGTTTGTTCTTTGTTTTGTTTCCACTTTTGAGAGTTTTGGCCTAGTCCTCCCTCTTGTATGATTTTTTCTTTTTTAAATCAAATTTTAGAGCATGTGGTAGAGGACGGGAGCAACTATGGGGCGCCAACATAGTTGGGATGTCTAGTTGCTTCCTGATGTCTTCCTCCTTTCTTGATTCATCAAAAACAATAAAACAAAAATTAATATATTGAAATTTGAAAACAAAAGATAAATATTTCGTTCGTCAAAAACCAACAATTAATAAAAAAAACGAATGGACTATCATATCCCATGGAATGTATTTTTTTTCTTCTTCTAATCACCTATAATGTTTCTAGAAAACAGACAAACAACAAGAAAATAGTTAGAATATAAGCTAGCCAAATTTTGTCTATTTCCCCCAATAAAAACTAACAATTAATAAAAAAAAAAGGGAATGGGAGTATCATATCACCTATAATGTTTCTTTTTTTTGCTAGTAATCACCTGTAATGGTTCTAGAAAAAAAAAGAAACCATAACTAAAATCTAGAATACAAATTTGACCCAAAAAAGAAAAAAAAAAACTTTGAATACAAGCTAGCTAATTTTATCTTAATTGACTAGGCCATCTCACGCATGCAACTTAGTTATTTACGTCCATATATAGACGGGAACATATAAGCCCTTCATTTTGCATTAACCGAATTCCCTTCTTCTTTGGATTATGAAAGAGAAAGAGTGACAAGAAGAAGAACAGGTTTCTACGAGTGGTGTGTAGATCTATAGAGTGTCTATCCAGAAAATATTTCGCAAAGAGTGCCTCACTTTATTCTTGTTATTAGTTTTATGATTCCATTATATTGGATTGAAATATACATTGTATATATTTTTATAAATTTAAAACACAGAGAAGAAGAAGAAGAAGAAGAAAAATCATTATGTTAGGGGTTGATTATGATGCGGTTGAACCAAGGGAGCATTCATTTGCAAGGGCATCAAATGCAGATTGGGTGGAAGAAGATGAAGAAGATCTTCAAATGTTTGCCCTCTTACGGTTACCGACGGAAAAACGTGTTAATTTGGCATTGATGAGGAAACCATCTTCAGGTTTCCGTCGTAACTCATCAATGTCAAATAAGACTAAAGGTAAAATGGAACAAATTGATGTAAGAAAGTTGAATCGTGTTTATCGTGAACATCTTGTGAAAGAAGCCTTGGCTACCAATGAACAAGATAATTTTAAGCTTCTTTCTGCCATCAAGGAACGATATAATAGGTAAATTAATTAGTGTTACTTTAACTATTAGTAATTTCTCTTCTCCAATTTTATTTTAATTTTTTTTTTGTTCTTGTGGTTGAATGAACAAGGGTTGGATTGGAGGTGCCAAGCATTGAAGTGAGATTCACAAACTTGAAAATTGGAGCTGAGGTTCAAATTGGGACAAGAGCTCTACCAACTTTGACAAATTACACACGAGATGGCCTTGAGGTTCATATATATATATAATAAATCAATTATATGTGCACTATATTATAGGGAAGAGACTAGATGAATATGGGTTAATGCATGGCCTCAAATATACATATCATTGATTTTGTTGTGTTAATCCACAATTTTTGTTAGTAAATTACAATGCATTTTGCAAAGTGATTCTTATTCACGGTGGTGTTGGCTTGCAGGGAATTCTAACTAGTTTTGGGATAGGTCGACCTAAAAGACATTCTTTAACGATTTTGAATAATATCAGTGGTGTTATTAAACCTGGAAGGTAATGTTTTTTCTCTACTTTAACTTCCTTATAATGTTTTAAAACACGTCGTTGTAATTTGTCAATATAAACGAGAAAATAACATTGTTTTTCTTGTGAGTCGCGTCCTAATAGATAAATCGAAACAAAAAGGTATTTTTCAATTGAGTGGTTTTTAAGAATCATGACGGTAGGATAATAAGACGCTTTCATGTTTCATGTTTGTTATGTTAATTGATAAGTATCCAACTTAACGTTATCTGTTGTTGGATATAGGATGACATTGTTATTAGGACCTCCAGGATCTGGCAAATCTACTTTACTTTTGGCTCTTGCTGGAAAACTTGAAAGTAATCTCAAGGTAACTACATGTTCTAAACAGAATTGCAGGAAGCATGGTTGGAAGAAAAAAAAATCTCATTTATGAAAATAGCAAGGAAAACTTGAGTTATCCATGGAAATTGAAGATGAAAAAAATGAAATGAATTTCAAGTTGGGGTCATTAGCATTTTTTTTTCAAGTATCCTAGTTGTTGGAATTATCCAGCATTGGACCGCGCACAGGATACACGATTTAAAAAAAAAAAAAAACATTAACACTAATAATAATAATAATATACTAATGGTCCAAAAAAGTTTAGAACAAATATTTGAAATATTCTTCAAAATCTAATTGACATCTTAGAATTATTTTACACCCTTAGGTTGTGTGATATTTTTGCAGAAAAGTGGTAATATAACATATAATGGACATGAGCAAGACCAGTTTTGTATTCAAAGGGCTTCAGCATACATTAGCCAAATTGATGATCACATAGGAGAACTAACAGTGAGAGAAACTTTTGATTTTGCAAATAGATGTCAAGGTTCAAGTGATGCAGGTACATATATAATATTACCTTTATTAAGTACATTTTTTATTTAAACTGAATTTCACAACTATATTAAATTACTTAATTTCTTAATCAGGGTTATTGAAAAATCTGGAAAGCTTAGAAAAGGAAAAAAAAGTGATGCCAAGTCCAGAAATTGATGCATTTATGAAGGTTGGTTTCAAATGTATATGAAAATGATGCATGCATGCATTCTAAATCCTAAATACTGTGTTCTGAAATTGATTTGACTCTACAGGCAGCATCTGTTGGTGGCAAAAAACACAATGTGATGACAGATTATATTTTGAAAGTGCTTGGTCTTGATGTATGTTCTGATACTGTTGTTGGTAGTGATATGATAAGAGGGATATCTGGTGGCCAAAAGAAGAGAGTGACAACAGGTGATTTAATCATAAGTTGTTTTTAGCTTATTTTCACAAGTTACTCATGATAGCATGATAGCATTGTTTTGTTTTGCTTCTGTAAACCCTAAGCTTGAAATCACGATACAAACAAACTGCAGCCGCTCCCCAGTCAGAGACGTAGACACAATTGACAGAACTTTGTTACCATACATCATGTGTTCATTGTTTGCACTTTTAGTATCTTTGTTCTTTTGAACCGGGATTGTTGTTCTAACATTTTGCATTTCATTCCATTTCTTCCAGGAGAAATGATTGTTGGACCAAGAAAATCTTTATTTATGGATGAAATATCAACTGGACTTGATAGCTCTACCACATTCCAGATAGTAAAATGCATAAGAAATTTTGTTCATGAAATGGAAGCTACTGTACTAATGGCTCTTCTTCAACCTGCGCCAGAGACATTTGATCTCTTTGATGATCTAATACTTTTGTCAGATGGACATATAGTATATCAAGGCCCCATAGAACATGTCGTAGAATTTTTTGAATCATTAAGTTTCAAACTTCCACCGCGCAAGGGCGTTGCAGATTTTCTTCAAGAGGTATTTTTAGATTATTGATCGTTTATCTTTAATGGTTATTGATCAAATAATTTTTGAATTTATTTTCTTGACTTGGTATTTTCATATACCAGGTAACATCTAAAAAAGATCAAGCGCAATACTGGGCTGATTCTTCAAAGCCGTATAAATTTATTCCAGTACCAGAGATTGCAGAAGCCTTCAAAAATTCTAAATTTGGGAAGTCTATGGAAGCCATGTATACTGCTCCCTATGATAAATCAAAAAGCCATCCTTCAGCTTTGCCTAAACATCGTTTTGCTGTGTCAAATTGGGATCTTTTTAAGTCTTGTTTGTCGCGAGAATGGACCTTGGTCTGTAGAAATAGTTTTCTTTACATATTTAGGACTTGTCAGGTACGTATAAACTTGATTAAACACTTGTGCACTTACCCTTTCTTCATTCAATTGTTTTTATTTCTTATTGTTTATACAAGTAGATTTCCTGATAATATACTTGTAGGCTATAAAGCACGGACACTCCTCGGATTAGGCGTGTCTCGGTGTCCAACACCGACACGACACCGACACATAATTACACTGAATTATGTGATTTTCTCAAATTATTAGTTGTGTCGGTGTGTCAGTGTCCGTGTCAGTATCCGTGCTTCATAGTTTGTAGGTGTGTGCTTTTTGTATCTTTTAGTAACTTTTTTATTGTCACTTCCAATAATTTGATGTTTGACAAATTTCTTACGTTGTCAAAGGTTATACTTGTTGGCTTGATCGCATCCACGATGTACCTTCACTTAAAAACTTATCCTAAGAACGAACTTTCGGGCAATCTCTACATGTCTGCGCTATTTTACGGGTTGGTGCATATGCTCTTTAATGGGACTACTGAGTTGTCACTTTTGATATTTCGTCTCCCCGTCTTCTACAAACAAAGAGGCAATTTATTTTATCCTGCATGGGCATGGACATTGTCCACATGGATTCTTCAATTTCCTTATTCCATTGTTGAATCTGTTGCGTGGACCGGTGTTGTATACTACATTATTGGATTTGCTCCTTCACTTGGGAGGTATTTTACTTTACATTCATATACTGTTTTATGACTTTTTTATGTCTTCTTTTAAAACTCATGCATACTCTTCGCATTCCGGTTATATTTTCAGATTCTTCCGCTACATGCTTTTATTGCTTATGGTGCACCAAATGGCATTAGGTCTCTTTCGGCTCACGGCTGCTATCGGACGCGATATGGTTGTTGCTAATACAGGTGGATCGGGTGTACTGATGATTTTATTCTTGTTGGGAGGATTTATTATCCCACTAGGTAGGTTGTATCAAGAAATACTAGAAAAAAGGCACATACATTTGCTATGTTTTTGTTGGTGATTATTGTTCAATTTTTCAGACATGATTAAGCCATGGTGGAAGTGGGGTTACTGGTTATCACCTCTTAATTATGGACAGAGAGCAATTTCAGTCAATGAATTTCTTGCAACAAGATGGAGTGAGGTACATCATGCATGCAAATTAAATTTCATCTTTTTACATTGTAATTTTTTGCATATAGTTTATAGAAGATTTATGGAATTATGGAAACTGTCTATTTCAGACTTCGGCTTTAGGGAAAGACACAGTTGGTCGAACTATACTGAAGACATTTAATTTACCAACTGAAGATTACTGGTATTGGTTTAGTATGGGAATGTTCGTACTCTACACATTGGTTTTCAACATCTTTACCACTTTGGCATTGACCTATTTGGACCGTAAGTTGAGAGCAATTTCTTCTTCATATTACCATTTTTATCGATGCAAGTTCGTTCGGTATATGTATTTGTTGATATCTTATCTTTGTAGTTTACGTTCTCTATCATGCTACAGCAATAAAAAAACCAAGAGCAATTTCTCAGGATGAAGTTGAAGACTCAGAAAAGAGTTCCGATAGAGTTGATAATGAATCAACAAAAAGTTCCAAATCTAATGCTAAAGAAAGCAAAAGCAAGGGAATGATTCTTCCTTTTGAACCATTGACAATGACATTCCACAATGTCAATTATTTTGTTGATATGCCACAGGTGACGGAGTTTGTTTAAATATGAACGCAAGAAATAGAAAGAGTTGATAGTTCCACTAACTTTTTTTCTTCTTTCATTCAGGAGATAAAGAAACAAGGTGTAACAGAAAGTAGGTTAAAGCTTTTGTCGAATGTGAGTGGTGTTTTTGCACCTGGTGTACTTACAGCATTAATGGGATCAAGTGGAGCTGGGAAAACCACTTTAATGGATGTGCTTGCAGGAAGGAAAACAGGAGGATATATCGAGGGAGATATTAAAATATCCGGTTATCCAAAAGTGCAAGCCACATTTGCCAGAATTGCGGGTTATGTTGAACAAAACGACATACACTCTCCTCAAATGACAGTTGAGGAGTCCTTGTGGTTTTCTGCATCATTAAGGCTTCCAAAGGAAGTGAGCAAAGAAAAAAAGCAAGTAAGTTCCTCCCCGAGATATCTTATCTTATGCGTTATTGCGTAGCCTTCGTTTGACATAGTACTTGTTTTGCAGGAATTTGTCGAACAAGTAATGAAACTAGTTGAACTTGATAGTTTAAGACATGCTATGGTTGGAATGTCTGGCGTTTCTGGCTTATCAACAGAGCAGAGAAAGAGATTGACAATAGCAGTGGAACTTGTAGCAAACCCTTCTATAATTTTCATGGATGAACCTACCTCCGGACTTGATGCACGTGCCGCTGCCATTGTTATGAGAACTGTTCGCAATACTGTTGATACTGGAAGAACTGTGGTTTGTACCATACATCAACCAAGTATTGATATATTTGAAGCATTTGATGAGGTTAGTTGTTTAAACAAGGTACTATTTTCTAACCAATCTAATAAAAATGATAATTAAGTAGCTTTAATTCTTTGTTCGTAGTTACTTCTTATGAAACGTGGAGGACAAGTCATATATGGGGGGAAGATTGGTAACCAATCCGATGTGATGATAAAATATTTTCAGGTGACATTTTCTTTCAATTATTTCTTGTATAACTTAATTCATTCTCATTTTCTAGTTGTGTATGGATCACAATGTTAAGGTAGAAACGATGTCCGTGGAACTCTAAAAACACCATAATAGCATTGTAGAATTCTTCTCATGTTTGTTTGAATTTTTTTATGCAGAGTATCAGTGGAATCTCCCCAATTCCTAGTGACTACAATCCAGCTACTTGGATGCTTGAGGTTACCACACTTGCTATTGAAGAAAAACTCGGTGTAGACTTCGCAAATGTTTACGAAAGTTCTGACCAATTCAGGTAACTTTATCTATTCTCATGAGTCCTAATGACAACAAAAGATGTCTTTTCTAAGGAACGTAAGAATCAACAAGTTACAACCTTATGTACAGAAATAATAATATGAGATTAATGTCTATATCACATCCTTTTATCTTAGGTCGGTGGAAGATTCGATTAGAAAATATGAAGAACCATCTCCCGGCTCACAACCATTGAAGTTTGACACATTATATTCACAAAATACATTGTCACAACTTCACAAGTGTTTATGGAAGCAGAATATTTTATACTGGAGAAATCCATCGTACAATGCAATAAGGATGTTGTTTACAATAGTATGCGCTTTAATTATAGGGTCAGTATTTTGGAGGATCGGTGTAAAAAGGTATGAATAATATATGATTCCATTTGTTATATGAAAAATATATTATTATTAATGAAAACAAAGGCAACAAAATTGGTGATAATAGCCATGTGATTATTACTCTGCAGGGAATCAACTCAACAAGTGATGGTAACTATGGGTGCAATTTTTTCTTCATTATTGTTTGTTGGGGTGAAAAATGCAACTTCAGTACAACCAGTGGTTTCAGTTGAAAGGACAGTGTTTTATAGAGAGAAAGCAGCTGGAATGTACTCTCCAATTGCCTATGCAGCAGCACAGGTATATAGATAGTTTTGTTAATGTATTGAAAAATTATTTTGAAGATTAAATCTCTTGTGCATATTGTATATAATGATTACTTAATCTCATTAACAGGGTCTGGTGGAAATCCCATACCAAATTGTTCAAACAATAATATATGGTGCAATTACATATTTCATGATGGGTTTTGAAAATAATGTTGGTAAGATCTCGATTTTCGCTGTTGAAATGCTTCCTGCATAATGTGTTTGGGGTCCTCTTAAAACTTACATCATGAGAGTGAACACTTTTTGGTTTGTTAATTGAATCGACTCAACCATAGTTCATGTAGTTCACATAAACAGTGCTAGAAGATGTTGTGTGCGGAGTGAGTGAATCACCGATTTTGTCTATGAAAGACAATTTGATTACGAAGTTAACCAAATTTTAAAATGATCATTGAAATTGAAAATCTTAAATCACATTAGTCCTTTTGGATTAGTCACGTAGAACAAACATGATCGAGCATTTTGAATTTTAGGGATCCTAGAATTTCGTTAATTTCAAGAACTACATTGTTTAATCCCTACAATTTGAAGGGTTAAATTTAGTGTTTCACTCTCATGAAGTCTATGTGGTCTCAAACTTCCTAGAATTAAGAAACTTTAACAATGACATTTATATTTTTCTCTCATAAAGTATCTGAAAGTTCGTCCTTCGATAAGTACTAATATGATACATTTTTCCTTCCTCTCTAATGCAGGAAAGTTTTTGCAATATCTTGTATTCATGTTCCTCACATTTACCTATTTCACCTTTTACGGCATAATGGCTATTGGTGTTACACCAACCCAACACCTCGCAGCTGTAACTTCTTCAGCATTTTACTCTCTATGGAATCTTGTCGCAGGTTTTATGGTTCCAAAACCGGTGAGTAAAATAAATAAAAAGCATTACAAGGATCCTCTACAACCGTTGCACGGTGTAGTGACTGCGGGGGAATCATTGGTTTTCTCTCGCTAGATCTAGTCTCCACGGTCCTTGCACCTTGTAGGGGTTGCAAGGGATCTCAATCTGAATATTTATGCTTTATAAAAAAATATATAGTATTTTGCCCTAATGCTAATGAGTCTTGCAATGTTTCAGTTTATTCCTACATATTGGCTTTGGTTCCATTATCTCTGCCCACTTTCTTGGACACTACGTGGTGTTTTAACGTCTCAATTTGGAGATATAGAAGATATAATTGAGGGGCCAGGATTTAAGGGCAGTGTGAAACAATATTTATCTGTTTCTCTTGGTTATGAAGAAACAATTAATGGAGTTTCATCAGTGTTGATATCAGCAATTGTGCTTGTTTGCTTCACCATACTCTTCTTTGGTTGCTTTGCTTTCTCAGTTAAAGTATTCAATTTCCAAAGGAGATGATTAAAGAATGTAGTTATAGATATATAAGAATAGAAGCTACTATGATTGATAATAATATCATAGATATATCGGATAATCGAAATTGCAAATGAATAGTCATTTGTAGTGTGTTACTTCAATTGTTCCATTAGGTCTAAATTGAAAAAAGTTGTAATGTGTTTTCATTTTGGAAACCATTCGCATTCTGGATTTAACTGACCATCATTGTGCGTTCAATTTACCACGACATGATTCATTTAGACGGATTATTAAACTAATCGATGGTACAAAAACACTTTCATTCAATTCAATGAAAGAATGTTAAGATAGTACGTAACAAGTTATTTACTAAACAAATTTTCAGTGATGTTCAAATATATACATTGGTTCTTCTAGTGAAAACCAAATGCTGCTACAACAGAAAACAAAATAAAAACAAAAGTGATCCATCCCTAAGGAATCAATTAAACATACTGATTCTTCTAAACCAACTTGTAGTAACAATTGTTTGCACAGATTAGAACCTCATATCCTTTGCCGCACGGACACTTGAAAGTAAGGCTTAAACACTTATCAACCCACTCTACACTAACAGCTTCTTCATAATCATTTCCCAATTCATCCTACAAAAACATAAATGAATTCATTCAGCATGAAACAATAATTAGTCTAGGAGTCATATATATAGTTTTAACTTGTTATCGCCGTAATAACTAAATCGCCACCGAAATTGTAGCTGCATTAATCACTCTTCATTGTGATTTTCCACAAAATATCAAGAATCATCACAAACATTGGTTTTTAACTGCAGTCCGCAACCGCAATTGCAGGCACAATATAACAGATTTCGAGGTGTCTACAACGGTGTCACAACCACATTTTTGGCTGCATTTTTCCACAACACAAAGTTGATCAAATAATCTTTTTACTTACTTATTACAATATACTACATTATTTGTGCAGACATTCTAATATAACCTACTATGAAAGTGTGCATGTGTGAGTAGACAGTCTTACTCATCCGTGATGTCAAATAGTAGCGATATAACGCAGTAAAATTTGAATAAAACCCTATTACTCTATGATACACGATTTAGTACAAATTGTTGTCAAATAGCGGCTATTGTACTATAGCATATCCGAATTTGAACAAACCAGTGCCACTATTTTCCATGATATGTCATCGACAACACTGCTACTTACTAGCATTAATGTATATGACTATTGCTTAATTACAGAAGAGAAATTAAGTGAAAAAACAAGAAAACATTCAATACCTTCCCATAAATCCCAGATCCTACATAATTGAGTTGTTAAAATTGTTGCACATAAACTATGATTACAATTGAAACTATGATCAAGTAAGTGCAACTAGGATATTCAAATAAATAAGAAAAAATTGATAAATTTATGAGCATAACTTGTAAGTACCAATTAAAGAACCAAATACAGTGAAGATTACAATGGAAAAGACAATCACAGTCCAAGATTCAAGACATATACCTGAGATATGACTTTTTCATCTTCGGCAACAAAAGAGTCAAGAGAGTGCTCTTCTTCTTGTTCTTTTTCATCTTTTTCATCTTCAGCATCAGGAGAGGGTTCTTCTTCTTGTTCTTGTTCTTGTTCTTTTTCATTTTCTTCCTCGTCTTCCATAACTTCATCCCACACTTTCTTCATTTCTTTTAACCGATCCTTCATCCTTTTAAGCCTCTACAAAAAAACAAACAAAACCCATGATTCCAAATAAAAAAAAGATTACTTTTTTAGCAAGAAACACAAGTTTCAACACATACCATTGAATCAGATTCAGGGGTGGTTTTTTCAGCAGAGTTCAAATAACAAGCAACTGCTTCTTTAACCTCCGAAGGATCAATAACTTCAGATATACATCTCCTGATCGGAGCTAGAGGCGGCAATGCAGTCGACGACCCTTTAACCGGC
Source organism: Medicago lupulina (assembly GCA_958299785.1). Classification (NCBI taxonomy): domain Eukaryota; kingdom Viridiplantae; phylum Streptophyta; class Magnoliopsida; order Fabales; family Fabaceae; genus Medicago; species Medicago lupulina. The sequence goes on along the minus strand of OY283144.1, from coordinate 27,658,708 downwards.
ATGGATTGATCTGGCAAAGTGCATGGATCAGAGACACAGTGGCGAAGAGCATTACCAAGGAGACTGAAAGGAAGTGTAATGGCGGAGAAGCCATTACGGGTGAGATTGCTTGCGTCGAAAGAATGCTTCTTGGATGAGGGTTGGTGAGCAGAAGATGATGATGGCGAACGGCGTTTGACAGAGTTGTTGTGAGTGTGATGATGATCAAGCATTGATGATGTTGGAATAATCATGGATTGTTTCTGTTTGTGAGGGATCAACATTGTTTCTTCTGAATTGTTTTTGGATTTGAATTTGTATTTTGGTTGTAAAGTAAGTGTGAGTGGCAAAGAGTTGTGAAAAAGGAGGGAAGGTTTGAGTATATATAGGAGAAAATCTTGAAGCAAGTGTGAGTGGCAATCCAGAATGCACAATTTGTCTTTCAAGAAGATCCAAATTTTGTTGTTATTTTTCTAATATTTTTTCTCATCTTGTTTATTATGAAGAAATGTTACCATTGTAAAACATGTCAATTTTGCATATCAAGATTATATGTTGAAATTTAAGAAATTCTATAAGAGTGTGTTTGGATGGGGGAATGTTTTGAGGGAATGTAATGTTACGAGGAAATTCAAATACTTTGAGATGAATTTCATTGTTTGGATAATAATTTGAAGAATTTTCAAAATGATGGAAATTTATGAATTATTTTGTTCAAGTTAAATTTAGAGAATTTTAAATGACACCTAAAAGGTAAGAATTTCAAAATTCTTCATTGTTATAATCTTTCAAATTTTGCATTTTGGTCCTCAATTTTTTCAAAAATTTCAATTTGACCCCAATAAATTTCCAAAAAATTATAAATTGATCCCTTAAAATTTTCAAAAATTATAATTTTACCCCTCAAAATTTATGAAATTTACAAATTGACCCCTAAATTCAATTTTCAAATTTGGTCCAACAAAATTAAAATTTATAAAAGTTTTCCAAAAATGCTGACATTGAAATTTTTTATTACTCCACCCAAACAAAAGTATTGAGAAAATTCTTTAAAATTTTCCAATTACCTCATTCAAACACACTCTAAAGGTAAATTGTTTGAAATTTTAGCTCAATTCTAATGATTTTGTAGAGTCAAATTGTAATAATCATTGAATGCTACATAGCATATAAGATTATGATTCTCTCCTGCTGAAACCAGCATAAAGAGGTGAAGGTTTTGGAATTTGATGAAAATTAAATGAGAGAGGTTGGTTAAGGGTAAATGTTTGATAAGGGAGAAATCTTTAGAACCCTGGGAAATGAATTTAGAGGAGAAATAACGAAGATATTAAAACACGTAGTAAATTCATAATCGTGTAGTTGTAAATTGTAATAGTATAATTGAGTTTAATGGTGGTAGGTTGACACTTTAAAACAACTTTGCATATACAATTAATTAAAACATTTTGAATTGCCACAACCGTCAACCCACCACCATTAAACTCATGGTAATTTTTTATAATTGACTCAAAATTGATGATTGAAGTTCATAAAAAATCATCATGATTTCGAGAAATCGTGACACGATTTAGTTCGAGAATTTGGAGTTTGCCTCGACAAATAACACGGCAGGAAGATAAGATATCGTGACATGATTCTTGGATAACGGTCGGTTCGTACTATGTACGAACCTGCAAATCGTGTCACAATGGAATGGAATCATGGCACGATTTCCTCAGGTTATGTGCACTATCTAAGACTTCATTTTTCATTTTTTGTGAGAGTGAGAAGAGAAATAAACTTGGGAAACCAAAGGAGAGAGTTTTAGGGTTGAGTGTTTTTTATGAGAGATTTTTCTTAGGTTGAGAAATATTTGTAAACACGTTAGATAGTTATATCTCATTAGAGGAGGAAGGATCATAAAGCTTCCTTTGGTGTTTTTTTAGGGTTTGTTGTGAGCGTGGGTGACTTCAAAAATGAATTGAAATTAGGATTTGTTCTTTGCAAGCTTTTAAGCTAATTTCTTGTAACATATTTATATCATTCTTATCACAGTGGATCAGTGAGTTGTTCTCTCCTCCAAAGTTGGTCATTTTTGGACCGAACAGAGTAAACTATATTGATGTGTTGCTTTCCTTCTCTTCTTTCTTATCTCTGTTATTTTAAATTTGTTTGTGGTGTTGCTTCACACTTAAATCTAAGTCTATTATATTTTGTTGTTGGTGTTGCATAAGACTACTTTACTCATTAATTACTACTTTCTTTACTTCACACAACAAAGTTTTATTAGTATAATTATTTGTTCGAATTCACAACAAATTTTACTAATAAAGTCGTTCTAGTCGTTTGTAAAGAGACAAATGAAAGTATATACATGCATATCTGATATTCGCTCCGTTGGATAAAAATATTATGCATGGTTTCCCATATATGCAGTTTTCTTGATATTTGCCTATTTAGCAGATTTTGTGATATTCGCGGATATCTGAATTATTATCATTTGTGTTTACTTATAGGTTTCTAATTCTAGATCAATGTTTAGGGAGGGTAGTAGTATATGGTCTCATGAAACATAACTAAATTGACTAGAGGGAAAAAAGATTATTTCAGCAAATAATTCAATTAATTTGTGAAACTTTAAAAGTAAAACAGGCTTCCCTTAACATAATCTACACTTTAGATCATATACAAAGGGGAGATGATGTGTTTTGTGATGAAGAAATAGGGTTACCACTTTTCTAATGGCATTGACTTCCAATTTAAAACCATTTCATTTTTTATATTTGGCTAGAAGAAAAGACAAAACACAACTACATGTGTCCTGTACTGCAATAAAAATACTACTTGTACCTATAAATAAACCGTGTATAATTAAGTTATATAATTTATTTTAGGCTAAATTACATTTTTAGTCCCTTAACTATTTAGGTAGTATCGGTTTAGTCTCTTAACTAAAATTTGATTTATTTGGTCCCTTAACTTCTCTCTGTTACACATTTTGATCTTTTTCGTTAGTTTTAATTCAAAAACGTTAGGTTTTCTTCATCTTCTTCTCCTCTTTTTATCTTCATGTCATCTCCATCAACATTCAACAACAAGAATCTTAGAAAAATTCCAAAAGAAAATGAAGAAAACTTAACGTTTTTGAATTAAAACTAACGGAAAGGACTAAAATATATAATGGAGAGAAGTTAAAGGACCAAAATAAATCAAATTTTAGTTAAAAAACTAAACCGATACTAATTAAATAGTTAAGGGATCAAAAAGATAGTTTAACCTTTATTTTATTATGTCGACAGGAATACAGTTGAAAGAAGAAAAAATAGAATTTGTAGGAAGTGATTGCCAAATATTATATTATTGCCGACAAAGCCATTCCCCCACTTATAGACAAAATTAAGGGACGTACAAAAGAAGGTATATACATTATTAAATTATAGAAACTATAGAAAACTAAGCAACAATAAAGGGAAATTTTAGCAAGCACATGCAAACAACACCATGTTGCCCTAATTTGTTTATCAAAAACCCCATTTTTGTGGTGCTCCATAAATTTCTTATACCAAACACTCCAAATCAAAGTCAAATAGATGTTGCACAAGACTCTAATTAAGGAATCACCTTCTCATCTCTCATACAATCAATCCAATACAATATTGAATTCAATGTCCTATACCTTGCTCCAAAACCAAGATCATCAACTTTATCTCTACTCCCCATAAGTTTAATAGGGAATCTAAATAAAGCATCTAAAAATTCCCAACTTGCTAAATTTTCAATTTTTGTTTGAACCAACCCATTTTCCTCCACAATCTCTTGCCAAACTTCTTGCTTGTCAATCATAGCTTTTGAATACCAAAAATTTTCCACAAACATTTCTTGAGGAACTATAACCCCTAGTTTTTTCCCAACAATTGGCCAAATTTCCTTCCAAGTAAAACTAGGGCCATTAATGGAATTAAAAGCTTGTCCATTCGGAGAAACTATAGCACTTTTTGTAGCTGACCAAATATGTTGATCAGCTACAAGCCTAGCGTCTGATCCATCGATGTAAGGCTCCTCCCAACACTTTTTTGTTCCCCCAAACACAAAAGGGATCTTCAAATGTTTACAAATAGACCCATAAACACACAAACTACCCATAAAATTATAAAATGATCTAATTGAATTTCCAAATATTAAACCAGGCCTATGCACTGACCAATAAACCTTACCGTTCAATTTCTCCATAAGCAAATCCTCCAATGCATAGTAGAAATTTGAGCTTCTACTTATTCTTGGAAACTCTTCATTGTAATAGTACAATTTCTTTTGTTCATCAAAAGGAGCTTGAAGTGATACATAGTGCTTTGTACCTGTTTGAAGTGAAACATGTTTTAGATTCTTTGCATTTGTGAGCAATGAATCCAAAGCATTTGACATCATGGCTTTGTTTTGGTCACAACTTTCTTGTGTGTCTAATGGAAATTGGCTAGCCCATGTAACCCAAAATACATGTGTCACATCTTGTAATGAAGATAGCTTCTTTTGAGTTTCTAAAGGGTTAAGCAAATCACAAGAGATGAAATTGTAATTAGGGCTTGAAAGGATGTTTGGTTGTGTCTCTTGATTTTTTCTAGCTATACCATAAACTTTCCAAGAAGATTCTAAAAGTAGTTTTTTGGCTAACTCTCTCCCAACAAGTCCAGTGACCCCAAAGATTATGGCAACATTATTTTTCTCCTTTGTAGCTGCCATTTTCATAAGGGGTGATATGGATGTTAATGAGTGTTGAACCATTTTTATAGGAGTGAATAAATGAATATGGTGCCTTATTATCTGTATTTTGAATTTGGTGTGTTACAATAATGTGAACTAGAATTTGACTATTAATGCACTTCTTTTTAGGAGTGTTTTTGGGCTGGCACATTAGTTATATGTAGCACGAAACTTATGGTTTAAGTTGAATATTCAAAGTAGGATTGATGCTAGTTGTTGTTAAAATAAGAGACATGAGTGTGTTATTTTATAGAGTTCTACAAAGATGGTTACAAATATGTACTTTATATGATTGAATAAAATTAACCAAAACCCAATTTGTTATTGGAGATAATTGTAGGCAATAAGGAGTTTTTTGAGTTCCAAACTCAACCGGCAGCTTGTGCCCCCTGGCCGTTGCAATGTTGGCGCTGCGGTTACAACCAATTACAAGCAACCTATTTATATGTATTACTTTATTTGTAGGTTCACTATGTATCATGATAGTGATAGTGAAGTCAACATCTCCTAAGGGGGCGCCGATAATTAAAACGCAACCTCTTTATAAAAATTCAAACTTTGATTCACCACGATACGATAACTAGCTCTCCTCTTAGATCTTAATTATTTCAACTTGCACACGCATTTTTGTGTATAACTGTATACACATATTGTTGATGATTTCAACCATCTTTATTTTCTTTTAAACTTTGTTGTTGCTTCAGCTGTGCTTTTCCTTGTGGTTTCTAGTTTTTCTTATGTGTTAAAAGTTACTTTTATCTATGAGTAATTAAAGGGATTTTCGCATTTTTTAGTGATTAAAATAAGTCTTCATTCTAAGAAAATAAAATGGAAAGGAGAATTGAACTGAGACCTTGAAGAGAAGCACACTCTCATATTTCAAGCCAATACCACTAAGTCAACTCAAGTGGGTTGATACCATTATTTTATTATATATTGTTTATCGAGTATAAAATTAAAACACTTTTGTCTTTTGGCAATAAAAAGAATTTTGGACATCACAATAGTTTAATATCGTTAGGTTTAGTTGGTTGTTAGTTTACACAGTTAGTTGTTAGTTAGATATGTGATTAGGTACGTATTAGACTAGTAGTTAGTTGGATGCGATTAGTTATTCTCCTATTAGTACTTCTATATCATATACTACACCTTTTGATCTTCTATTTCAATTGTCAAAGATTCTTTCTATTGCACAAGTCGGTAGAAGGGGAGTATACTTTTATTCCTAACTAATATTATTGGTCAAGGCATCATTGGCATGTCTGGGGTTCACGGATTAGGATGACAACAAATAATGGTTTGCTATGCTGTGAATTTCAACTCTAATCACATTAATAAATTTAGATGTGTGGAACAAAAACAAATGGTAAAACAAATATATAAGCATAATCAAAGAACAAGGTTAAGAGAGTAGAGGAATCAACACATCAATGGTTGCTTATCCAGTTCGGCCTCGTATGACCTATGTATAGGGGGAAGAGCAGCTCTTCAACCCGCTATAAAATAAGAGAGACAAAAATGTTACTAGAAATTAGATCCAAGAGCTCAAAAAACAATCTCTAATATATACTCATTTTTTAAGTAGCTCAACTCAGATAGAAGATCCTAATAGAAAAGAAGAGAAAACTTTAATCATTCCTCTAATGAAATTTCAAGTACCCAAGGTGTATGAAAAGCATTTTTCAACCCAAGAATCTCATTCAAAAGCACTCAACTCTTAGACTATGATTTCTCCAAAAGTTCCATCTTTTGGCCTATCAAAATTACACAACAAAAACATTAAAGAATGTTTAAATGATGGTTCAAAATACGAGAAAAATCGCCCCCACGATCTATTGTCATTGCCTTGGTATTTTCGACCATTACAAAATTCACCTCATGATTTATCTAGGATCAAACAACTCGAAAAAGCTCTCAACAATCTTGTCGCGATCCAGTGCAATCACCTCACGATTTTAACAATGTTGAACCACTTCCGAGATTTCAACAAAATTGCTTAATGAGATTTTAAGGCACAACAACAATCCTCCATGTTACCATTAAAAAGATGGTGATGCCAATTAACCAACAACCACTTTTCTTCTCTTCCCATCAATGAATTACTCTTCAACAAAGTTGATCAAGTCCAAGCAATGCTTAAACCTTAACCTAGGCAATGACTTGGTGAACGCATTCGCCAGATTTTCTTTTGAAACAACTTTTTCGACCTCAATTTTCTCTGATTCTATCATGTCTCTAGCAAAGTTAAAATTAATGTCAATATGTTTTATTCTATCATGATTAGCCAAGTGAATAACATGTTGACTATATGAATGCATCTTCACACACTCTTCAGCAATTTCTAGCTCATCGGTCATCCCTTCCATCAACAGGTCTCCTTTGACCCACTTCAATAAGGAAAATGTACCCCGCTTGAGTTTCTAAGGTCGACATTGCACGCATAGTACACATCCACACACCCCTCCAAAGCGACTTTCTCTTGAGTTGTTCTTATGTACTTAAAACCAACTTTCAGTTACCCGTTCAAGTATCTCAACAACAACTTTAAAGCTTGCTGATGCACTTGATTCATATTTGCCATAAGTAGACTCACTATGCTAACCGCATAAGAAAAGTTTGCCATACTACAAATTAACCATGTCATGCATGATGCTTCCAACTCCACTTGCATAAGGATTAATTAAGCATTTTTTTTTCTCATCATCGGATTTGAGGACCTTGTTTAACCAACAACTTTGTGTGATGACCCAAATGAGTGCTAACAAGATTAACATCACTCGTCATAAACTACTTTGCCACTTTCTTTAAATATCTATTTCAAGAATTCCCTTTTTTGCACAAAGATCATTCATCTCAAATTCATCATTTAGTCTCTCTTTGTGTTTTCAGATCACATATAGAAGTAAATAGAGAATGACTTTTTCATAGCTCTTCAATATCTAAACACAAGAATCATGTCTGCTTCTCACAAATCTGATCTTTAAAAGAAATTCATCAAACTGGCGTTGACATTGCATTGGGATTTGCTTCAAACCATACACATATTTCTTCAAAAGACAACCCTTACACTTATCCTTCATAAAACCTTCTAGACGTTCCATGTAGATTATTTCTTTAAGGTCTCCATGTAAAAATGCGATTTCCACGTCCCTTTGTTCCAACTCAAGATTATATTTATTCATGATAGTCATAAGTATCCTTATAGAATAATGTTTCACCACCGACTAGAATATCTCATTGTAGTCGATCCCCTCAACTTGAGTAAAACACTTTTGCCACAAGACTTGCTTTGTATCTGGGACCCTCAACTTCCGGAATGCCTTACTTTTTCTTGAAGATCCATTTGTAGTCCCACAAGTTTCCAAGTTTAGTTCCTCTAAAATGAATGTATTTCCTAATTCACCGCCCTCAACCATTCCTTGATTTATTTGCTTTTATATCCATCCTTGAAAGTTTTTGGTTCTCAATCCTTCAACTCTCCAACCGCATTTAGATCATGAAAAATCAAATCAACATAAATGCATATGTTTTGTGCAACAATAATCCTCCTTTCTCTTTCTCTAACCAATTGATAATCATGATCCATTATCTGTAGTCTTCCACTTGAACATAATGTCCGAGTATCATCTTCTCATGTTTCATCAATGAAGGGCTCCACCTAAAACTGACTTTTCTTCAGTTTCTAAGTATATAGTACTCGGGTCTTTCCTTTTCATCCTTATATGGGTCAGATCAAAAGTAACATCTATGTTTATCATGATTTTTTTATCCTCCACTAGGTTCCATCTTTCACAGTTTGTAAACTTTCACACCTTTTGTATAACTAATGAAGACACATTTCATATCCATATGATCAAGATTTTGTAAGACCCGTAATTTGGTTGTAGAAATAACGGGGCTATTGTGTATTTTATATGTTGAATTTGTTGTAGTGTGATTGATTTCCTCTTTGTGATTTGAACATGACTATTTGTTTTTATTTTAACATGAACGAATATTATGACATGTCTAATGTTATGCTTTGAAAATAACTTTTTTGTTGAGAAAATATTAAAATTTGGATTTTTGAGGAAATCAGACGAAAATTCATATGTTATCTAAATTTTAAGGGACTCTATTTGTCACTGATAAGTAAACATTTTTGCTTACTAACTTATATACACATTTAATTAGCACTTATTAACTTGTTTTTCCAAGTAATCTAAGAAAAATTTCCCAAAATTTTGTAAATATCAGTAAACTAGCTTTTGAGAGCCAATACAACCTACTTCGGTTAAACAAATCTAAATTTTTTGCTAAGTGAATTTTATTTGTCTAAACAAATGTTAGATGATTTGAAAATACAATTGGCAACTGCTTCAAGTGAAGAAATGTAATTTACTAAGTGAGAAGACAACTTGCTAAGCAAATTTGCACTATCCATAACTTAAAATTAAGTTTGAACCATCACTTTTGCTAAGTTGAAGGCGGAGAAGATCCAAGCATCGTCTTTCACATCAAATTTCTTTTTCTTCTTTCTATGTATTGTAAGGTTATATATAATTAATTTTCTTTAATGTTAGGATTAGGTATAGTTTATATGATTATGATGAAGATACTTTATTTGGTTGATTATATATAAGTTGTTTTGTTATATCGATGTTTCTATTCTTGCATTTAATGTGTTCCCAACATGCAATTTGAAATTGATCTTTTGACCTAGAGAGTGACACACACAATCATAACATGATGCCACTTTATCAGCTAATTGAGTGAGACATCAAAAGGTAGATTATATAATGGATCTTTCGTTATCTAAGAGACATTATGATATACGAAGAGAGATGTACACATTGATCAAGAAAGGAAATTAGATTTATGGATCTTGTTAAATTAAATAGAATATAAGATAAGATGTTTCGAGAATGAATAAGAATGCAATTTTGCTCCACTTAAGATGCCTCCATTTCTACCAGTTGAATACATAGATGTCTGACACGTGGAAAAAAACAAAACCAAAGGTTGATATTACAAGCTGAAAAAAAAAAAAAGCATTTGTTTACCGGAAAAACACTACGCGCTTCTTTCTTCTTCTTCCTTTCACCATCATCGATACTGAACACAGAAGAAGAAGAAGAAATCAAAGACGAGTTTACAAAAATGGCAGAAAAATTGGCACCAGAAAAGCGTCACATATTCCTCCACAACGGTACTTTTCTTTTCCATCTTTCCAATTTCATTCCATTTCATTTCTCTTCAATCAAACTAACCTATTCTTCTTCAATTTAGGTCAAAAAGTGTTCGAATGGGATCAAACCCTAGATGAGGTCAATATTTACATCAATCTTCCTCCTAATGTTCATTCCAAGCTTTTTTACTGTACGATTCAGTCCAAGCATATTGAACTTGGTATCAAAGGCAATCCTCCATTTCTCAATGTAATCCTCTTTTCACTCTCCTTTAGTTATTTTTGCATAATTTGTCATAATTGTTACTCATGTGTGTGATTTGATTTGATTTTTCAGCATGATCTTACTTCTCCGGTGAAGACTGATTCTTCTTTTTGGACTTTAGGTATGTAAAAGTTTTTGCTTTAACTAATATATATTCATATTTGTGATGTGTTTGTGTTGTGTTATGAATTATGTTAGTTGGTTTTCGAATTAATTGGGGTAAGTTTTTGTTTTTAAAATTCAAAATGAAATAATATGATTAGTTTGGGTTTGGAATTAATTGGATATGATTAATTTGGGTTTGGTTAAGTTTAGTTGGTTGGTTTTTACTCACATAGGTTTTGATTGTGAGAAAGTTGTTTGGGGGACAAAGATTCTATCTTGGAAGATTCTTAAAACCAAATCAAAAGGATTTCATTTATGAAATAAATCAGCGGCTTGAGGATCCACTGAGTTGTTTGGGGGTGGTAAGTGATAGATAGTTGGTTGGAAACGGAATCAAATTGTTTAATAGCGTAAATGTTGGAGCGTTTTGATGCTGGAGGCTGAATTTAGCGTTTCTGTTCTGAGAAAATTCGTGGAGGTGTATTGGAATGGTTGTAGGATTTATATTAGATCGAAGATCAATGATGGTGCTAAGCTTTCTTTGTTTGGAACTGGATTATTCTCTGAGTGCTAGAGAGATCCTGGCGTTCCTCTTTTGTAATTTTAAGTTCATAACTTTACTTGATATGCCTGTGGTCTGCCTTTGTATCCTTGAGGTGGTTTGGAATGGATCTAAACTGCAGAATTTTGCACTGTGCACTAATGAGGAGAGGCTTGCAATCTTTTGAGGCAAAACCTGCAGAATTTTGCAGCATATGAATAGGTGTTTGGTGATTGAGGTCCGGTGGTGGGTTGGGAGTGATCTTGCTTGGTACAATAAATTTTCAGTAGTATTATATGTGTTAGCAAAAGCTAGAAAGCTATGTTACATTGTTTTATGTGGAAAAGGAAACAGGTGGTGATTAGGAAGCTTTGTGTATTTAAGGTTTAGGTGGTGATTAATGTTGTAATGGTCCTGTACTGGCTCGTTGTAATCCTTTATCTACTCTTTGTACACCTTGTACTTAGTGTAGTTGTTAGTAATATTATTTGCCTTCTCGAAAAAAAGTTTAGTTCGTTGATTGATTCTGATTTTCGAACTTGAACTGCAGAGGATGACATAATGCATATAACTTTGAATAAGAGAGACAAGGGTCAGACATGGGCTTCTCCCATATCAGGTCAAGGTCAGTTGGATGCTTACTCTACTGATCTTGAACAGAAACGCCTCATGCTTCAGAGATTTCAAGAGGAGGTAAGATTTACTTTCAATGTAATATTTTTCGTGTGATGGGATTCGGAAGTCGGATCAATTTTCATTTTATGATGTTTTTACTATATTATGCTTCTCAACATCCTTTGTCTGAAATTTGATTCTGATACTCTTTTGTTTAACTTTTACCCTGTTTATTTCCCGCTATATCATCTTGAGTTCCGATTATGTTCATTCCTTTGTGATGATAATAATTTGTATACTTACTCTCTGTTTGGCAGTTTGGAGGGGTGGGAAATATAGGAAAAAATGGAGAAACCTTTCACATTTTTTGAAAGAGTATTGTTTTAGAGGATTGTAAATTAATGCTTATAATTAATATATTTTTAATTTTAAGAATATTATAACAACATAGATTGAATTTGAAAAATGCATATAAACCCTCTAAAATCCTCCTCCAGTATAATTATTGAGTTCCCCCAAATTAGGGGTATTTTGTATTATGGAGAAAACTAAAGCCCCCAATGCCCTTCCCTTTCCAAAATTCTCTATTCTTTCCACTTGTTCCTTCCTTTTTTTCCAAAGCACTCCCCTCCCCTCCAAACTCACAAACAAAGCCTTAAGGGCTAAGGCAATACAAGTTATACAATTGTTGTATATCCTGCACGCTGATGAAAAATAATGAACTTTATTTGAGTAATACTATTCTCTATGATGAATTGAAAACCCCATACGAAATGGAAGAATATGAACGTGGCAGTCGTGAATCGGTAACCATACATGTGGTTAATAAAATGGTTCACCTAATCACAATATGCCACCTCATTTTCTTCACTGTCTTGCAACCTTTCTTTAGTAAGTTTAGCATTTTCCATTTTGTTTTAAGTATTTGTTGTATTACTAGTCAGTATGCTTATTATATTCATGTATTGCTATTGCATCTGTCCGTCTAGCTGCTAGGCTTTGTTTCTCTATATCCACAGTATATTCATTAGGGATGATATCCATATGTTATGCCCTTTTTTTCTCTCAACAAACTTGGTCAAGACATGACGAAACAAATGAATTCACCGTTTTTTTAAACCATCAAGGCTGTTACAAATGAATTCACCATTTTTTTTTAATTGTTGATATTATTAGCTTTTACTTAAAATTTGTATAATATTGAGATGAGCAAGGGGTCTGATAATTCAATGGACTTGGTCATGATATGAAGGGATGTGTCTGAATTTGGTTGATTCTAGTTCCTTGTGGATAATTTAAGTTCCTCTATAGTATATAATAACTGGGTTGGTTGTATACAATGGCCTTGGTAATAGTTTAACATAATCATATGTAAATTATTAAATGATTTATTCCACATAAACTACATCTTAATAAAAAAAAAAACATAAACTATATTTGTGGTCCATATATAATCAAGATAAAGATATCATACACAAATAATCAACTATATGGTGAGGTGACAGGCAAGGCAACATGGGCGCAGTGAGCCAATACAAAATACTGTCCAACTAATCCAAGAATATTATGTACAAAATTCCGCCTATTGTTTGCTTTTATTGATTGCCCATACTCCATTTTATTAATACATTATTTTAATAAATAAGGTAGTTCCAGTTAAAAAAACTAATAAATAAAGTAGTTCTCCCTTCTAAGTAGAGTAGAAAGAAATACATTATTGGCTGATTGGATTCATTAAGTATACTAGCTATGGCAATGAACTTGTCAAGAATCACCCTGCGGCCATTTGAATTGAGTGATGTAGACGATTTCATGTTAGTAGCAGGTGATGATAGAGTGACAAACTATACTAGACGAAAAAGTTTTGTTTCAAGGGAACAAGCTTTGTGTTACATCCAAGATGTGTGCATTCCTCACCCTTGGACTCGATCCATATGCATTGATAATCAAACTATTGGATTCATATCAATTCCTCCAGCTGGATCCGGTGATGATGATGATAGGTGTAGAGCTGAGATTGGCTATGCTTTAGCTGCTAACTATTGGGGTCAAGGTATATGCACCCAAGCAGTGAAAGTTGCTGTATCACAAGTTTTCAAGGATATCCCTGATTTGGTTAGGATACAAGCTTTTGCTTCTGTGGAGAATCAAGCTTCTCAGAGGGTCTTGGAAAAGGTTGGGTTCCTTAGGGAGGGTATACTCAGAAAATATTCGTATGTCAAAGGGAGAGTTAAGGATGTAGCTTTTTTTAGCCTTTTGTCAGAGGACACTCATTCTCTACAGTAACCATAGGTTTCTAATCTCTTCTAATATTGAGTCACTTTTCCTCTTTTTTTTCTTTCTTTTGGTGTGGTGACTACTGTGGGTAGAGACGGTTGATGTTAAGATGGAAATTCTGCTTATTAAGATTGCCTACACTTTGTGCAGTCTGGCAAGTTGGTCTGCTCCCATTTATTGTTTGTATCTTCTCACCTATAATTGTCAATTTTTTTTAATATTGTTGGCATTGATTGTGTTAACCAACTTGCCCCATTAGAGATCTGAAGGAAGTCCTTAATCTTGACAGAGAATTTCACTGTAACTATTTGATTGAATATTAATATTTTCTAACTTTCTTGACGATGGGAATTCTGAATTGATGTATTATCATCATTTTGTTTTGGACACCACTGAAATTGTTCTCTTTTTGAGGTAAATTATTGCTGGATTTTGACCCTCCCCCACCCAAAAGAAAGAGAAGTATTTTTTTATGTTAAATTACAAATTTACAATAATTGCTTCTGAATTAATCAGTCTAAGTGGTGAAGTTAATAACTGTCTATGGCAACAGATATAGATTGTGTTAGATTCTAATGACTATGAGTCTATGATAACCATTCATCACATTACATTATTTGGGTTAAAATAGGATATTCTTTTTGCTTCTATCTACTATTTCTATTGATTACGTTGTTCCTTTTGCAGAACCCGGGTTTTGATTTTTCACAAGCTCAATTTAGTGGAAACTGTCCTGATCCGAGGACCTTCATGGGTGGAATCCGATCAGATTGATCTTTGCCACAGGAGTTTGTATTTGCCTGCTGTAAGATGATAACCTGAGTAATAATCTTGTGTAATCCCTTTGGTGTCTTCCTTGTTTGATGCCATTTAATTAAATTAAAAAACAATCTTAACACACACTAATAATAACAGACTTTTGGCATCCTCTGGTATGTTAATCTTTCAACTGCCCTTTGTTGCCATTTAAAGTAAGATATATGTGTATATAAAAAAGGCATTTTAGTAAGATGTCATTATTCTAGACTGATATATTTTGATTTCAAGTCCTATGGATCACCTGGCCAGATAAAACTTGTATGGAACATTGTTTGGCCTGCATTCTTTATGAACACCATCTTTTAAATTTGCTCCTAGGATTCTCCCCTCTCGACTGAGTTTTCACCTTATGCCAAGCCTCAGGAATCAAACTCATGAGGTGTCAAACCCCTTACCAGTTGGATCAACCGCATGTTGGTTACACTCTTTGAAGAGAAAATCACATGCTGTTTTTTTTTCCTTTCCATTCCAAGTTATGTAAATGGTTGTAGAAAATATTTTTAGAAAATAATATAAAGTTGCCTATGTTATGTTATTTAAGGGTGTGTTTAGGAGTAAATCACCAAATTGGTCTTTGACTATATAGGCGGTCTCAAATTAGTATCTAAGGTTACAAAAATTTAAAATAACTCGAGTCTCTTAAATGTACTCACGTTAGTCTTTTTGTAATATCTCTTGACCTGACATGGTCTCAAGTGCTGATGTGGCCGCTAAACGCCCTGTTGAACTCCAAGTGGACTCATTGATGGGGGTTATCATGTCATATGCCCAATTTTGGAGTCTAAAATGAAAGACTCCCTCCAATGGTAAAACTTCATAATTTTTTTCGAAAACTCTTTTATCCCCTTTTCTCCTTTGCATTCTCCCCTCTTCTTCTTTGATGAACATTTTATTTTTGTTTTTTTTCCTTTATTTTTGTGTTTTCGGTTAATCTATCTTCCTTAAAAAATCCAGTCAAGCCCTAAATTTGAAGAGACTATTGCCTTGGTATGTCACTGGTTTTTTAAGTTATTGGTTTTCTAGTTTAGTGTCATTGATTGGTAGTTAATGGTTAATAGTCTGTATTGTTGATTTGTTGTCTAGTTTTATGTTTTGATGTTCTGATACTGCCTTAGAATACGGTAAGTTTTAGTGCTACTAATACTACCTTATATTTGCTTGAATTTGTGAACAAAATGTTAAAAGACTGAAATGATAGTAACTTCGGTAAGTGACTACATATAGGGACCAGAGTCATAATAAGTTATCAAAGCAACAGATCAATATGTTAAAGTCATTGCACACAACACACATGGTTATATGTTGATTATGCTTAACACATAAAATGATTCAACCTAAGAAGAATGAAATTGCATACCGAATATACTCTTTATGTTGATCACCTTAAATCTTAGCAAAATTGCACTCTTAAAGTTCAGTCAAACGCCGATTGCAGAAACTATCACATTCCACCTATGCATACATTCATTATGCCATTTTATACAATTATATGATAATTAAAAAATAATAGAAAAATTGCTATATATTCATTCCAATTAGAAATTGGAATTAACAAATAACTAACTTTCATTGACTAATGACTAACTTTGAGCAACAATGCTGATGAACCACGTGCACGCAACATTATTGAGCATTCTGATATATAATCTGGAATGTCTGGTGTTATACACACTTTAGTTTGGTTCTTTTATGAACACAGTGATACACAACGAAATGGCCAAAATGTTGATTATTCAGTTCTCTTTTTAAGAAGCCAAAATGGCCAACATAGTTCTTTTTTAGTCCAGTAGAAAGTGGAGGATGTTCATGGAAGATGACGAGTGGAGAGTGTGAAGAATGGAAGATGATGAGTGGAGAGTGTGAAGAAGATAAAGGAAGAGTATACAATTTTAATTTTCCGTTTAGGACTTTTACCATTGGAGGGACCGACTTTAATTTTAGTTCCTGAATTTAATGGCTACGTTAGTAGATGGGACAATGTCTACTCATGAAACTTAGCAGAAAGACGAACTTGAGTACAATGATAAAGGGTCGTGCTTGTTAGGAAGAAAAAATCAGAAGTTTTGCATCAGAAAACACAAATTTTAAACTTTTAAAAAGTAGATTACAAACATTTTAAGATAATGATTTTTTTAATCAATACCCTAGAGACACTCTTTAACATTTTTCATTGATATATTAAAAGGGCATACCTTTATTTATTCGACCATCGACCTGTTGTTGGCCACTTCAATCTCTATTGTCAACTATCTCATTTGTCTCTACGTCTAGGTATATACCACATCGCCGATTAGTGTCATATCTCTTATTCTCTCCATCCTTCAAATGGAAACTCATTGAAATAGACTTATTACCCCTTGGTCTAGTTGTCTAATACAGTCTAAACTAATAGGACAAAAAGAAGTTGTCACCATCATAGTAGAATCATTGGTCCCTGCACAAGCAAGAGAGATCCATGTCACGAGGGGGAGAAACAACTTGAGGTTCCTGTTGATGGAACATCAACGACCACCAAGAGAGGAGAGCGATCAACATTGGGCAAAGTGTGCAACAAACTGCTCAAGGGAAATGAGGTCGAGTGAACCAGGGAGCAGCTTGGTGAGGATGGCACTCCACTCTGTTAAGGGTTTTACTATGATGCCTAACCCTTCCGATTGGGGGATCCTCATTTAAACTTGCACCCATGTTGAGGACAAGGATGGACCTATGTAGAGTAGTGTGGGTGCAGGTTCCCCCACTTTCTTGTCAACAATATTTCCTTAATAATGCAAAGGCTTAAGTGTAGTTTTTGTTCTTTTATTTAAAATTGGCTTAATAGCATTTTTGGCCCCTTATATTTCAAGAAGTTGCAATTTTGGCCCCCTATGTTTTGCCCCCTTTGCACTTTTGGTCCCCTGGCCAATTTTGACCAAGTCAATGCTGACGTGGCACCACGTGTGTAATTTTTTTATTTTTTTTAATTATAATAAAATAATTTTTAAATTTTTTTGATTAAAAAATAAAAAAAATACTTTTTTTAATTAAAAAATAAAAAAATACTTTAAAAAAAATAATTAAAAATATATAAATGAAAAATAAAAAATTGCACATGTGGCGCCACATCAGCATTGACTTGGTCAAAATTGGCCTAGGGGGCCAAAAGTGCAAAGGGGGCAAAACATAGGGGCTAAAATCGAATTATTTTAGTTAGGGGTCCAAAATCGCAACTTCTGTAAACATAGGAAGCTAAAACTGCTATTAAACCTTTAAAATTTGACAGTTTTGAACCTTCCATCATATTCTTGAACTTATATATTGGCCATGTGGTATGTTTTAAATTATGTTTTTTTTTAAAATTATGTGATATATTATTTGATGATGTGAAAATATGAACATCAACAAAATTGTAATAAAATTTCATTGAAAATTTCATTTAAAACTGTGATATATTATTTTAGACCAAATATTTAATGGAGGGACTAAAACTGTTGATAGGTATTATTCTTTTGACTAAAAATATAATTTATTTTAACTTAATTGGTTCTTAAACTAAGTTTGAAATTAAACTAAATTGGTCCTTAAACTATTTTTTCATAATTGGTCCCCTATTTAAAATATTAACACAATTTTGCATAAACAATATATTTGGTGAAAATAAGAGGACCACAGCTACAGTTAAGGTTAATATGAAATGTTGTGGAATAAATCATTAATTTAGTTTCTAAGTTAACAAATTCTCTACAATTTAGTCCTCAAACTATAAATATAATAAGTAGTTTTTTTTTGGCTAAAAATATAATAATAAGTTGTCTATAAAGTATATGAAATTCGTCAATTTAATTTTAAAAGTATATGAAAATTCTTCAATTTAATCTATAACTACGTAATAATAAGGATTGGTGTATATTGACTTTTTTTAGAGGGATGAATTTAATATTTTTTAAGACTATTTATTATATGGGGTAATAGTCATTTTGGTTCATGTATGTATATGAGTAGTCAGAATAGTCCATCAATGTATCAAAATTTCAAATTAGTTTATGATTGTGCACTTCGTTAATGAAAATAGTCTCGATGTTGAAATAGTCATTCAATACCGACAGTAAACTATTTTCATATAAGGATTGATATGACACTAAATAAGTATTTATAAGGATTGATATGACAATAAGTAAATATATATTGAATGACTAATATGACAATATTAACGAGACATTTTAATGTAAGTGACTATTTTGACTTATATAATGTACAGTCAAGGACTATTTTAAAATTTTGATATGTTGAGTGACTATTCATTACACATACAGGGGACAAAAACGATTATTATTCCTTATTTATTTATATTTAATATGTAATGCTACAAACATATATTGTTCTCACTACTTAAATTCGCTGGATTCGCCCTTAGTTTATGAGGTGAAGATGAGAAATTGAGATACATTCAATTATGAAGAAAAGAACGATGGAAATGACAAAAAAAGATTCTATAAAAAAAATGACAAAACAAGAATAATTTAATTAAGGAGAAGTTGTTACGGACCTGGGAAAATATTAAATGAAAAAAAAATTCAAATGATAAACATGTGATCTTATCTCCTTCAAAAAAAAAAAAATGTGATCTTATCTTCTTGGCCTAATAAAGAACAATTGTTCATACTTGATTTAAGTGGTAAGAGATTTACACTTATTAAGTAAGTATCCGACTCTTGTGTACAAAGAAAATTCAAATATAAAAGTTATCGCACAACTTATTTTGTATAAATTTAAAAAAAACTATGAATAAAAAAGAGAATAATAATTTTAACAAATTAACTTTTATTTTAGTTAAGTATTTTAATTGTCAAAATTTCACTCCTTAAGATAAAAAAATGTTGAAAATCCGAAGTTCAAATTCGGATTCCCATATTACAATATTTTTATCAATTAAATTATGCTTACGATGATTGTAACAAATTATCTTTATTAAGTACTATTAGTGCGTTCATAGTTATTATAAATATAAGTTTTATTTTTTGAATAAAATTATAAATATAAGTTAAGTATAGACATTGATTTAAGAGTGATAAGATAATACTATTTTTTTTTTAAATTCAATATCTGATATAAAGACCGACTAATTTGAGGGTCTTATCTCACCTTGCATTAGGAAGGACCCATTTACTTAAAGCGAAAGAAGTACAAGAGAACGTTAATACATTATCATGTAGCCGGCCGGCTATGGAGAAGACAATTTTGTATCAACCAATTACGATGAGTTCAATACTCCATTATATGGTTATTGTTTACAAACTTCATTTTTTTTTTTATTTTCTAACATGTGTTCTACATGTTTGTTTCATGTAACATTCATAGTACATAATACCATTTTATTACCAACGATTAGGATATTTAACTCCCAAAAGGACTACTCAAGCAGGACGCTTGATTTTTGTACATGTCAAGTTGACCTATCTTTGATATAAAATAACTCAAAATTTAAACTTAGCTATGTTCTTGATCTTAACTTAATTTCGACATCCAATTTGGCACATTGTTTAACATCCATAAAAATCATTTTTGATATTTTAGTTATGTGTTTATTTGTTTGAACCAAGTCACTATAATTAGATGATGAGTGTATCAACAAAACTCCAACAAATAAGCATTTATATATTAAAACCTAGATAATCATAATGATTTCTTATGCAAAATAATCTCCAAGCCAAAACTCTATAAATTAATAGAAGTTAGTGGTATCAATTGCAAACCAAATAGCATATCCTGCTTGACAAACCAATCATGAAGCCTGCACTACTTACTCTCTCTTTTCTTCTTCTCTTTGTATTTCCATTAGCCTTTAGTACACTAGTTGATGAACAAGTAATAGTGGACACAAATGGAAACCCTATTTTCCCTGGTGGGAGATACTATCTCATACCACCTATCTTTGGAGCAGCAGGTGGTGGAGTAAAGCTTGGTCATGACACAGAAAGCTCAACATGTCCAGTTGCAGTATTTCAAGATTATTCTGAGGTTGTGAATGGCCTACAAGTGAAATTTACCATACCAGGAATAAGCCCTGGTATAATCTTTACAGGAACTACACTCAATATTTCATTTGTAGAGAAGCCTGAGTGTGTTGAATCCTCTATTTGGGCAATGGTTGCTGGTTGGCCTGCATGGATAGGTATTGGTGGTGATGAAGATCATCAAGAATCTCAAATTCTAAGTGGTAAGTTTAACATTCAGAAACATGGTTTGGGGTACAAGTTTGTATTTTGTCCAACCTATACTATCCCACCTCATGCTTGTTATGATATTGTGAAGATTGATGATGTGAATGGAAGACGTTTGATCCTTCCTATGGATGATGTTAGTGCTCCCTTTGAATTTGTGTTATTTGATGCTGGTGATGCCACTGGAAATTCTGTAGTTTGAATAATAAAATCTCTAAGCAAATGTAATTATTTCCTCCGATCACATTTATAAACAAAAAAACAACTTTATAAATTTATTGAATAACTGATGTATATGTCAACATTGGTTATTCAATGAACTTGAAAAAATGTTTTTTTTGCTTATAAACGTGGCCAGAGGGAGTATGTGATAAGTGCTCCAATAACATTTGTATTTGTTTTATCAATAAGAATGCATGGATAACTCTTACCCAAGCAAAATTACTCTTGCGGTTTATTAACTTCATTTTAAGTTAAGGATTAATATTGTTATCTTTTTAATAAGATTTGTCTAACACGTACAAATTTGCACCGTAGAAACACAGACAATTCATCTTCGTCTTAGAATTAGAATCCTATATCTTCCTCAAACTCATAACTCTTTTTAAAGAATTTCAATTTTTCATCTCCAACAACAACATCAAATCTCCAAATTAATAAATAGACTTGTCAAATTTGCATTAAAGAGGAGTCAAAACCCTATATGAAGGCCTTATGCTATGAATATGTAAACATGTGTTTGTATTCTTTTTTTTCTTTCTTATAAGCAAATTATTGATATGAGTATAAGGGGTACATTACAAAATAGGATTCATACTCTTTGTGGACAAAATAATATATTTCCACCAAAATGGAAAAACAAATTTTTTATTTCTACCTTCTCTACTATTGAACCAAGTCCAAGACATCCTTTTCCATCAAATATAATATCGTTCGTCTCCAACCTTAAGGTTGCCATCCCAACAGATTTAAAATTAAATTCCAAACTGCAATATATTGCCTTACCATCGGCAATAAATAAATGGTTAATTATGAGTTTATATTTCCTCAAACACATCATATATACAACTTTGTTGGTGAGTGTCTCTAACTCTTCTATACCATTGTATCATCATGATACACATGATACAACTATTAGCCCATCAGTTTAGTCCATCAGATCAAACCCCTTAAAAAACAAGAGAGAATGATGACTAAAGTGATGGATTGATAATAGTTTAAGGATTAATTGGTATATATATATTTCTATGATAAATTGGAGAGAATGTGATAGTTTAAAGATCAAATTGATAGTTAATATTCATTTTGATTTTTAAAAGTGTAATGTGTGGTATACTAGTCAGCATTGTTAACCATCTCCGTTTAAGTGTAAGTGATGATTCGACACATTAAGTGTCACACATACTCTCAATTGTATATCCTCTTGTACTATATCCCGTAAAGAATATATGTAGTTAAATTCAAGGGCATCTATCAAGATGTTTCTATTTATACTGTAAAAAAATATGCTTTTTCTATTAATATAAAAATATATTATAATAGACTGAATTATTTGATTCAATCCGATTAGTTCGACAAGTAACTAACTCAACCATTGAACGAGTGACTCAATATCCTTATCAAATCGATCACCGATCCAGTTTTTAAAACTATAGTTTTACATTGGCTAAATTATACCATAGGTCCTTTAAGTTTGAGTTTTGTAACAAATAGGTCTTGTAAGTTATTTTGGTTATAAATAAGTCCTTTAAGTTTATAAACGTTTTCGATTTAGTCTTTCTACCACGTCATTGTTCAGTTAATAGAATGACTAAAACGAAAACGTTTACAAACTTAAATGACTTACTTGTGACCAAAATAACTCAAAGGACCGATCTATTACAAACTTCACACTTAAAAGACTCATGTGTAACCAAAATAACTTAAAGGACCAATCTATTACAAACATCAAACTTAAAGAACTCATGATATAATTTAACTTTTTACATTCTCACATGATGGAATATAAAATGACCATTGAACCTTGTCAAGAGAAAAAAATAAACAACAAGATGACCATTGAAAGTCCGTGTAAATTTGAAGTCCGTGTAAATTTGGGAGTTTTCTGATGTAAATAAGTTGATTGATTGGTATAAATGATTTGAGTAATTAAGTGGCGGCCGTTTATTTTCCAATAACGGGAGAAGATATATTTTTGTCAAACTAGTCATATTCTTCTTTTGAACACCAAACTTTATCATATTCTAAATGTGATTACTATAGATTTTGCTATATCTACATGTACAAAAAGTCCACTAATAATAGTTTTCTAAAAAAAAAACCACTAATTGTAAATTGGATACCACGATAATAATAGATTAATACTCATTCCGTTTCTTTTTAAGTATCTTTTTAAAGTGAATTTTTTTTCCTATTTAACTGTTTTTTTGGTCTTTTAAGGATATTATTTATCAATTATACCCTTTGTTAATTACTCTTATCTTTTTCAATAAAACTAATTAATGTTATCTATTTGGAAAACTAAAGATTGTTTTTTTAAACAAAGTTTGTTTTTTGTTATCTTCAAATATAAACAAAATTTCGTAGTAAACAATGGTTTCAAAAAGAGTTTCTATAAATAAGATGAGTAACAATTGTTAAAAATTTCAAATACAAAGTAAAAGAATAGATTTGAGAGAAAAAATAAAAAACTTCATGAATGTTCAAAAGAAAGAAAAAGTTGAAGACTTATTGAAACTGCTGATGAGAGGTGAAGATAGAGCAATAATTAAAGACTCATTTGAAAATATACAAGAACAAAAACAATATAACAACGAAGAAGAAGAAGTTTCATCAATATAATTTTTATATTGACTTAAAATTATTAAAAAGATGTGCACAATATTTAAAAAATTGACAATTGTTTGTTATGAGAGAGAGAGCGCGCAAAAAAATTGGAATTTTTTGGAGAAAAAGATAATAAGTGACAATTATTTGTTACGAGAGAAAGATAACATATTAAATTTATTGGAAAAATAAAGTGTGTGCAAAAAAATAGGAATTTATTAGTTGGTTAAGATGAGGGCATAATAGAAAGAAGATGTGCAAAAATACACATTACTATTTTTGTGTTAATTTTTTAAAAGGACACTTAAACAGGGGAAGGGAGTAACATGTTTTTCTTTTTGAGGGAAATAATAGCTATATTGGCGTTTTCCCTACAAAAAAGTAGCTATGTTGGCGTTAGTGGAATTTTGGCCATCAATAATTCCATTTTATTTATTTATTTATGGTTTAAATATATAGGTTTTTTTTTCTTCGACAATAAATATATAAGCTTTTAAGTTTAGTTATTAAGCTCTTGCTAAAAAAAAGGGTTTAGTCCTTAAGGAAATTCTATTCACGGCTAAAAACACAAAAATTAGTTAAGGAAATCTAGAGAGAGATAACATAAAATTCCTCACTAATTATGTAACTAAATTTTGCGACAAAATTTGTGAGGTATTGATTTTTTTGTTGTTAATTTTGTTTTTTTGTAGTGATTTGATGGTTTTTATAAGTTTAGGATCGCCTTTGTTTTTAGGTGATTTGATTGTCATGTCTCAAGGTTATTTTTGAAAAGAGATAAACTTACATATATTTTTCAATAAAGAATTGTCTCTTGATCATTTGTTTGATATGATATAGCTTTATTCTTGATGGTGGTTGAAGACATAGAAACTAATTTATTTTTTGGATTTAAATCTTGACGGTCTAGGCAGATTGTTTGTACTTTGTACGGGTTATTCTATACCTTAAAGTTGTTTAGTTGTTAACCCACTTTGGTTGACTTGATGATATTAACTTAGATCCTGTGAGTGCGTTTTTTCTTAAGATCTCATGTTCGATTTCCTCGGTGCCATTCTATCAATTTTTTGAAGTACTTAAATGTTCACCTTTTTCCACGAGTTATAAAATTTGGGTCCTGCTATTGCTAAAGAGTATCACCGACACTTTTTAAGAATTTCAAATTAAAAAATTTATTCTTTAAAAAGGTTAAATAGTTTAATTTTCAATGTTTTGAATATACACATTTTTATTAAACCTTATTATTTTTTTATTATTAAAGAGTATCCCAGAGACACTCGTTAGCATACAATTTTAATATGTATTAAAAATGAAATATATTTTTTTTATAAAAAAGATAAAGCTTATTATGTAAAAAACATGTACAGAATTTAATGGAGTTGATTTTCATTAGATTCCATTGTATAACACAAACTAATTATTTTGTAAGGACAACTCGGTTGGTTATTGCATAAATATTTGATGTGTTAGAGTGTAAATTCGAACTCGAATTTTCACTTCACACATAGTATGTGTGTTTCTCATCATTAAATTATTTGACAAAGAAACACAAACTAATCCACCCTTTTAAGAATACATGTTTCCTTTAGCTAGAAAATATTTAGTGTTTGAAGGTTTGATGATTTTGGTTTTGAAAAATATGCAATTATAAAAAATCGCTTTGGAATGACTGCTAAATGGCTAGAATCCATTTAGTGCTGGTATCCTATGTCACCGCAAGAGTTTTTAGACTATTCGCATGTTTCAAAGTTTTTTTTTTTTTTTGAAGAAGCTAAATGAAATATATTAAAGAACAATCAGTCCGTCAAGCACAAGGCGCGCCGAAGGAAACTGAAAAAGAGTTGATTACAAAACAGAATAGGTGTGTCAGAAACAGCCAAAAAACAAAACAGACATTACATAATAGCCTGTAAACAACATGAGGGATTTTGTCTCCAAAATGGATAGTCAAAACCAAAATTGATGAAGTTTGCTTTCAACCACCAATACGTTTGAAGTTTAACCCTCTCCAGAAGATGTTCAAGATGATCAAACTGATTTTGGAAGATTCTCCTGTTACGATCTTTCCATATAACATATAAAGCCGAGATCCAAACAATAGCAAAAGCTGTCCTAGATTTGTTTCAAAAACCTCCAAGAGCCGAAAACGGATTAGCGTGTGTAGATAAATTACCATGTAAAACTGTAACAACACCAAGCCAATGGGATAGCAAAAGCCAAAGCCGCCCATAATAATCACATTGAAAGAATAAATGATCCCTATCCTCCTCCTTACCGCACAAAGCCGCACAACAAACATTTGTAGCCTCAAGAATATGCCTTTTGCATAAGTTGTCCTTTGTAGCAATTCTATTCAGGAAAAGACGCCAAACAAAAATGTTAACCTTTAACGGAACCGCTTTAAGCCATAAAAAATGACTAAAATCTTCGGAGATGTTGAAATCCACTGCTGTTAAGTTAGAGTAAGCTGATTGCACCGTATAACTTTTGGACGGATGGAGTCTCCACATCCACCTACCAACCACATCTACCTGCAAAACAAAATTAGCCAACCTCTCAACACACTCCCCCACTAACCCTTCCTCCCACGCAAATAATCTCCTCCTCCACCTCCACGCCCCCCCATCAGTCCCCCACCCTAACAAAAACATCTCCTTCACAGTGGCCCCTTTATTCTCCGACAGCCCAAACAGTCTAGAGAAAGACAAAGCTAGTGAGACATCAAGCAGCCACGGATCCTCCCAAAACAAAGTGGTACACCCATCTCCTACTTCCCAGACAATGTTATCAACCAACCACCTAGCGTCCTCCATCCCCACACCAGATCGAATTTGGTTTAAGTGAATTGATGCCTAATATTTTAAAAGGAAATGTTAACCGATGTCCCCGAGACACTGGTTAAATCATGGTATTATGGTTATCCAATTCCTATACGTTGATATCAACTTAAATTGTTGTTTCCTTGTTGATATCATAGGTTTTGAACTATTATAATCATATCATTGTTTAATCTTGTAATGCTTATATCAATTGTCATCTTGATTAGCCAAGTTCAAATAATCATATCCACAATTCATTTGAAAAGCAGTAAGATTAATATAGATTGCTTTGAAGTTCTATAGAGAAAGAAATTGAATTATGGAAAGTTGCTTTGAAATTCCAGCTTCACAGATTTTATTTATCTAGAAAAATAAGTAAGTCGATTGATTCAAAGAAAAAGTTAAAATAATGATTAAATGGTTTAAGTTTTTCAAAAAGAGTTTCTAAAAAACAGTCTTTTCAGTCACTTTTATAAGTAAAAGTTGATTTTTTAGATTCATTTAATAAATGAATTTTTACTTACGGTAGTGACCGGAGAAAATAACGAAAAAAATTATCTTTTTGTCAAATTTTATCATATTCAAAATTTGATTATTATAGATTTTGCTATATATTGTACAAGTACAAGATCCACAAAACGAGAACGTGGATAAAACCGATACCCTCCAAATTGTAAATTGTAAATCCGATAACGCAATTATAGCCATGTTTGGGTTAGTGGGATTGTGACGATCAATAATGTCATTTTTTTTTTGACAAAAATGATTCCATTTTATTTATTTTTCATAAAACAATATTTATTCTTAACATTTTAGGATACTTTTTGAAGGACTTAAATGATTACCTTTTCACTTGACAAATGATCATTTTTATTAACTAATCTAATAGTTAGAACTCATATATTTTAAACATAGAGAAATGAAGTGTCCAAGATATGAATTCCAACTTATGCATATAATATGTAATATTTATGACAACTGAATTAAGCTCACAAGAATAAAAATGATCACTTTTTTCCATGTTGTAATTATTATTTCATTTATTTTATTTTTGAAAAAAAAAGATAAAGTTTACTATTTCTTATAAACTTATCATTTAAAAATTAGGCTTAAGTGCAATTTCGCCCCCCCTATTTTGACTGAATCGGAATTTTACCCCCCTTATTTTAAAACTCGGAATTTTACCCTCCCAGTTTAATGTTTGTCGAAATTTTGCCCCCACTATTTTAAAATTCAGAATTTTACCACCCCAAATGAATATTTTTCAGGAGATAGCTGATGTGGTAGTGCTAATGTGGCTTAAATTATATTAAAAAAATTATCCACCTATTTAAATTATTTATATTAAATTATATTCAATAAATAAAAAATGTAACATACTAAAATAATAATAAAATAATAATAAAAATCATTTTGATTATGTTAAATGCACACACCAAAATAAAAAACGTGTTTCAACCTTTCCCTTTCTCCTTCTCTTCGTGAATGCCCTAACCATCGCCGCCGTTCCCACTTCCTCGGTCGTCGTCGTTCCCTTTCTCCTTCTCTTCGTGAATGCCCTAACCTTCGTGTTTCAACCTTTCCCTTTCTCCTTCTCAGTCTTCGTCGTTCTCACTCTTTCCGTCACCGTCGTTCAAAATTGAAAATGGAGAATCACGAAGTCATGGTTCTTGGTTCAAGTTCAATGACGAAATTCAGGTATGCCTTTCTCATATTTGTTGTTGTTTTGTTCACAATATGAGATTATTCACCATCTAGGTTATGGTTTTGTTCTTGTTGTTTTGCTGTTATGTTCTGTTTTGGGTTCATATTTGTTGATATATAAGTATAACCCACTACACTATAAAAACCCCTTACAATTTAATCTTACTTGTCAATTCCTTTTTCTATTTCTTTATACAACTAATTACAACGTGCCCCATCTACCTAGTATTGATAATTTTAAGGCTTAAGTGCAATTTTGCCCCCTCTATTTTGACTGAATCGGAATTTTACCCCCCCTATTTTAAAACTTGGAATTTTACCCCCCCAATTTAATGTTTTTCGTAATTTTACCCCCCCATCACATTTGAGTGCATTTTGGCTGATTTGGCAGTGATGATGTGGATTCTAAAATATTATCTTATTATCCACCTAATTAATTATGTAAATTAAATAATTTTTAATTACAAAAATAAATAAATTTTAAAAAAAAATCGAAAAAAACTTTAAAAAATACCTTAAAATGCAGAAAAAATTTCTAAAAAATACTAGAAAATAAAGATAAAATGTAGGAAATAACGAGAAAAATCCATTAAAAATACATGGAAAAACAATATAGACGGAAAAAAAAATCCCATTAAAAATACATGAAAAAAACATAATGCACCTGTAAATATTTGGATGATCATTAGCATAGTTATATCTCAAAATACAAGGCTAAAAGTTGTTCATAATCCTAACAACTTAATCAAAAAAACCTACTTAAAAGAGCCACAACGGCTCTATACGATTGCAATAATACACCTAATAATTGAGTGAAAAAAACAAGCATAACAGCTGAATATTGCAATAATATATGTCTAACAGCTGAATCAAAAAACAGTCCCCTAATTAATAAACTATTATCCTCTGGAATCTTGGATTGGAGGAGGATGTTGTGACCCTTGAGTTAAAACAGTGGCAGCCCCATCACCTCCTTGTGCACCAAAACCACTAGCTCCAGACCCACTAGCACCATTTGCTCCTTGTGTGTCAGACTTTTTTCCCTTCTTTTGTTTCTATCAAAGAATTGAATCCCAAAACAAAATATTCATAACAGAATTACAAGATAAAAACATAAATACAAGACAAAAACAAAAATTCAAGCCAAAAAATAAGTTCAATCAACACCTTATTTCCACCTTTTGGGAGCGCTCGATTTCCTCCACATGTCCTCCTATTATGACCCATCTTTTTACATTTTGTACATTTCACTGTTGGTAAATCTCTAGGTAATAGATGTGGATTTTTCGGCTCATCATTAGCCTTGTTTCTATTCTTTTTGGGGCGACCTATAGTTCTTCTCTCAGCTGGTGGGTTGATTGGCTCTGTTGTTGATATAGGCCATAGTTGGGGACCATTTGTTGGCAAAATGATGTGAGAATAAGTAGCCATGAAAGTACTCTTCCTGAAACAAAATGTGCTCATCAATAATACATATTAGAAGTAAAATATTAATGATATGAATCCAAACTAAATTGATTACCTATAATACCAGGAAACAAAATCTTCAGGTTCTTTTTTGTGATACCACATGCATGCAATAGCATGGCAACATGGGATGCCTGTTAAACCCCATTTCCTACAGTCACATATTTTTTGGGCTAAATTCACAATATATGTGTCAGTTCCATTTGTCACACTAAATATGGCATACTCATCATCAAAATGCCAAGTTGGTTCCCATCCATCAGCTACCCTCTTTGCTTTTTCAAGTTGTAGTTGGATTATAGGACATATATTCCCTCTATATCTTTGCATGAGATCCTTCTGGGCTCCAACTCTTTTTGTGAGGTAGTGTTTAATTCCTTCAAGAAGAGTGATGATGTGTTTATCTCTATACTCCAATATTGCCCGGTTAAATGCCTCGCACATGTTGTTAACTTGTAAGTCTGATTGTGTATCCATCTTGAAATGAGATCTAGTCCACATTGAAGGTGCCCAATTCTTATTCATGTATTCCCAAGCTTTGTCGTTAATTAATTTCATTCGATTCATTGCTCTCTCCCATGCTGGAACAGTTGTAGCCCTTGCTGCCATCCAAAACACTTCCTTTAAATCCAATCCAGGATATCTTTTCTTAAAATTAGCATAAAGGTGCTTCACACATAGCCTATGCTCTACATGACTACCAAGGTTTTGAATTGCCGGAACCAAACCCTAAAATAAGTACCAATGGTAAACAAATATTACAAAAAATAGAGAACATTATGCATATTAAAATATTAACAATATGAGATTTTACTTCCATATATGTACACCTATTGCAGTTGATAGGCATTTTACTTATCGACGTTTTTACCGGGACGAGCCAATAGTTTCAACTAATTGTGGATCCAAAAAATCTGGCAAAAAGTCTAGGACGACATTAGACAAGAATCAAGAACAACTATCACTGTCAACTCAAGATAAATGTCAAACATATATTTTGGAGTCAAGGTTAGAAAGCAATTACAAACTAATGCCAGCATTATGATTTTACTTTACGAGAAAATTCCAAACAAGAAAAAAGATTTCAAGAAGTTATACCTTCTGCTCATCTGAGATGAATGCATATTGTTTGTGTTGTATAGTTTGTAGATCTTCAAGTAATAGATTGAGAAACCACTCCCATGAATCTTTTGTTTCTGCTTCTACAACGGCATAAGCAATGGGAAACATTTGGTTGTTTGCATCTTTACCAACAGCTGCCATCAATTGTCCTCCATGTTCTCCTTTCAAAAAGCAAGCATCTAACCCAATGAGAGGCCTACATGTGTGTGCAAAGGCTGCCTTACATGCCTCTAGACATACATAAATTCTCTGAAAAATAGGACCCACATTAGCCATATCACACTTAATAATAACAGTACTATTGGGATTGGACCTTCTCAACTCCTCCGCATAGCTCCTTAGATATAAGAATTGGTCACGACCAGCTCCTTGAATGATTTCTAGTGCCCTTAACTTGGCTCTATATACTTGATCATGTGACAACTTCACACTCCATTGCTCAGCAGCCAACCTCTTCAATGCTTTCACTTTCATTTCAGGAGAATGTCGGAGTGTATTCAAAAATTTTTTAGCAAGCAAATTTGGCTTGGCTTGTCTGTTTCTATTTCTAGGTGTCCAACGACACGTATGATCATCATTGAAGCTTACAACCTGCCAAAAATCATTTGCACTCCTCTTACTAATCCTCATATGAAAGGGGCAATCAGGCATACACTTTACAACCAAGTATTCTTTTTCATTTTTCTTGAGGCACACATTTTTCCTAGTCTCCAATGCATACTCTTCAATTGCATCCTTTGCTTGCTTTTTATTGTTGAACTTCAAACCCATTTCAAGCTTAACACGGTCATTCCCATCACCCATCTTAAAAATTGGATAGTTTTTACCAAGCTCTTCATCTTCACTCGCTGGTGGAGTATGTAAATCATCAGAATCTTCATAGTGCTCATCTTGAAAATCAGCTGCAGTTGTAGGAGTATCCAATGATTTGGCATCTACATTATTAGTAACCAAGCAAAATGTCTCAGGTGGAAAAATAACACTCAAATCAACACACTCATCCACTCCACTATCATCAAAGTAACTATCATCATCATCGTTGTCGTCTTCCTCTTCACAAGCCCTAAAAGACAATAAATATTCCCATGGTAAACCAACACAAGACAATAATCAGAAACGTTTTATTTGGACCACAACAAGCAATAAAAAACTCCCCATAACAAACAAGGACAGCAACAAGCAATAAAAAACTCCCCATAAAAAACAAGGATTGCAATAGAAAACAAGGACCACAACAAGCCGTAAAAAACTCTCCATAATGGAACAAAACACATAAAGTTACACAATCTTAACAAAACACACACATAACACAAACTATACAAAAATGCACTGAATTTTGTCTTCGAAGGCAGTACTTGAGGTAATAGACTGTTGAGTGAATGGATAGGTGCTAAAAGAGTTGAACTGCCACATATCACACAATAAGTTATCAGCAAATAACAACTAAACTAGATGTATTGGATTCAATAGCATCATCATCTCACATTAAAATTATCAATACTAGGTAGATGGGGCACGTTGTAATTAGTTGTATAAAGAAATAGAAAAAGGAATTGACAAGTAAGATTAAATTGTAAGGGGTTTTTATAGTGTAGTGGGTTATACTTATATATCAACAAATATGAACCCAAAACAGAACATAACAGCAAAACAACAAGAACAAAACCATAACCTAGATGGTGAATAATCTCATATTGTGAACAAAACAACAACAAATATGAGAAAGGCATACCTGAATTTCGTCATTGAACTTGAACCAAGAACCATGACTTCGTGATTCTCCATTTTCAATTTTGAACGACGGTGACGGAAAGAGTGAGAACGACGAAGACTGAGAAGGAGAAAGGGAAAGGTTGAAACACGAAGGTTAGGGCATTCACGAAGAGAAGGAGAAAGGGAACGACGACGACCGAGGAAGTGGGAACGGCGGCGATGGTTAGGGCATTCACGAAGAGAAGGAGAAAGGGAAAGGTTGAAACACGTTTTTTATTTTGGTGTGTGCATTTAACATAATCAAAATGATTTTTATTATTATTTTATTATTATTTTAGTATGTTACATTTTTTATTTATTGAATATAATTTAATATAAATAATTTAAATAGGTGGATAATTTTTTTAATATAATTTAAGCCACATTAGCACTACCACATCAGCTATCTCCTGAAAAATATTCATTTGGGGTGGTAAAATTCTGAATTTTAAAATAGTGGGGGCAAAATTTCGACAAACATTAAACTGGGAGGGTAAAATTCCGAGTTTTAAAATAGGGGGGGTAAAATTCCGATTCAGTCAAAATAGGGGGGGCGAAATTGCACTTAAGCCTAATTTTAATGTGAGATGATGATGCTATTGAATCCAATACATCTAGTTTAGTTGTTATTTGCTGATAACTTATTGTGTGATATGTGGCAGTTCAACTCTTTTAGCACCTATCCATTCACTCAACAGTCTATTACCTCAAGTACTGCCTTCGAAGACAAAATTCAGTGCATTTTTGTATAGTTTGTGTTATGTGTGTGTTTTGTTAAGATTGTGTAACTTTATGTGTTTTGTTCCATTATGGAGAGTTTTTTACGGCTTGTTGTGGTCCTTGTTTTCTATTGCAATCCTTGTTTTTTATGGGGAGTTTTTTATTGCTTGTTGCTGTCCTTGTTTGTTATGGGGAGTTTTTTATTGCTTGTTGTGGTCCAAATAAAACGTTTCTGATTATTGTCTTGTGTTGGTTTACCATGGGAATATTTATTGTCTTTTAGGGCTTGTGAAGAGGAAGACGACAACGATGATGATGATAGTTACTTTGATGATAGTGGAGTGGATGAGTGTGTTGATTTGAGTGTTATTTTTCCACCTGAGACATTTTGCTTGGTTACTAATAATGTAGATGCCAAATCATTGGATACTCCTACAACTGCAGCTGATTTTCAAGATGAGCACTATGAAGATTCTGATGATTTACATACTCCACCAGCGAGTGAAGATGAAGAGCTTGGTAAAAACTATCCAATTTTTAAGATGGGTGATGGGAATGACCGTGTTAAGCTTGAAATGGGTTTGAAGTTCAACAATAAAAAGCAAGCAAAGGATGCAATTGAAGAGTATGCATTGGAGACTAGGAAAAATGTGTGCCTCAAGAAAAATGAAAAAGAATACTTGGTTGTAAAGTGTATGCCTGATTGCCCCTTTCATATGAGGATTAGTAAGAGGAGTGCAAATGATTTTTGGCAGGTTGTAAGCTTCAATGATGATCATACGTGTCGTTGGACACCTAGAAATAGAAACAGACAAGCCAAGCCAAATTTGCTTGCTAAAAAATTTTTGAATACACTCCGACATTCTCCTGAAATGAAAGTGAAAGCATTGAAGAGGTTGGCTGCTGAGCAATGGAGTGTGAAGTTGTCACATGATCAAGTATATAGAGCCAAGTTAAGGGCACTAGAAATCATTCAAGGAGCTGGTCGTGACCAATTCTTATATCTAAGGAGCTATGCGGAGGAGTTGAGAAGGTCCAATCCCAATAGTACTGTTATTATTAAGTGTGATATGGCTAATGTGGGTCCTATTTTTCAGAGAATTTATGTATGTCTAGAGGCATGTAAGGCAGCCTTTGCACACACATGTAGGCCTCTCATTGGGTTAGATGCTTGCTTTTTGAAAGGAGAACATGGAGGACAATTGATGGCAGCTGTTGGTAAAGATGCAAACAACCAAATGTTTCCCATTGCTTATGCCGTTGTAGAAGCAGAAACAAAAGATTCATGGGAGTGGTTTCTCAATCTATTACTTGAAGATCTACAAACTATACAACACAAACAATATGCATTCATCTCAGATGAGCAGAAGGTATAACTTCTTGAAATCTTTTTTCTTGTTTGGAATTTTCTCGTAAAGTAAAATCATAATGCTGGCATTAGTTTGTAATTGCTTTCTAACCTTGACTCCAAAATATATGTTTGACATTTATCTTGAGTTGACAGTGATAGTTGTTCTTGATTCTTGTCTAATGTCGTCCTAGACTTTTTGCCAGATTTTTTGGATCCACAATTAGTTGAAACTATTGGCTCGTCCCGGTAAAAACGTCGATAAGTAAAATGCCTATCAACTGCAATAGGTGTACATATATGGAAGTAAAATCTCATATTGTTAATATTTTAATATGCATAATGTTCTCTATTTTTTGTAATATTTGTTTACCATTGGTACTTATTTTAGGGTTTGGTTCCGGCAATTCAAAACCTTGGTAGTCATGTAGAGCATAGGCTATGTGTGAAGCACCTTTATGCTAATTTTAAGAAAAGATATCCTGGATTGGATTTAAAGGAAGTGTTTTGGATGGCAGCAAGGGCTACAACTGTTCCAGCATGGGAGAGAGCAATGAATCGAATGAAATTAATTAACGACAAAGCTTGGGAATACATGAATAAGAATTGGGCACCTTCAATGTGGACTAGATCTCATTTCAAGATGGATACACAATCAGACTTACAAGTTAACAACATGTGCGAGGCATTTAACCGGGCAATATTGGAGTATAGAGATAAACACATCATCACTCTTCTTGAAGGAATTAAACACTACCTCACAAAAAGAGTTGGAGCCCAGAAGGATCTCATGCAAAGATATAGAGGGAATATATGTCCTATAATCCAACTACAACTTGAAAAAGCAAAGAGGGTAGCTGATGGATGGGAACCAACTTGGCATTTTGATGATGAGTATGCCATATTTAGTGTGACAAATGGAACTGACACATATATTGTGAATTTAGCCCAAAAAATATGTGACTGTAGGAAATGGGGTTTAACAGGCATCCCATGTTGCCATGCTATTGCATGCATGTGGTATCACAAAAAAGAACCTGAAGATTTTGTTTCCTGGTATTATAGGTAATCAATTTAGTTTGGATTCATATCATTAATATTTTACTTCTAATATGTATTATTGATGAGCACATTTTGTTTCAGGAAGAGTACTTTCATGGCTACTTATTCTCACATCATTTTGCCAACAAATGGTCCCCAACTATGGCCTATATCAACAACAGAGCCAATCAACCCACCAGCTGAGAGAAGAACTATAGGTCGCCCCAAAAAGAATAGAAACAAGGCTAATGATGAGCCGAAAAATCCACATCTATTACCTAGAGATTTACCAACAGTGAAATGTACAAAATGTAAAAAGATGGGTCATAATAGGAGGACATGTGGAGGAAATCGAGCGCTCCCAAAAGGTGGAAATAAGGTGTTGATTGAACTTATTTTTTGGCTTGAATTTTTGTTTTTGTCTTGTATTTATGTTTTTATCTTGTAATTCTGTTATGAATATTTTGTTTTGGGATTCAATTCTTTGATAGAAACAAAAGAAGGGAAAAAAGTCTGACACACAAGGAGCAAATGGTGCTAGTGGGTCTGGAGCTAGTGGTTTTGGTGCACAAGGAGGTGATGGGGCTGCCACTGTTTTAACTCAAGGGTCACAACATCCTCCTCCAATCCAAGATTCCAGAGGATAATAGTTTATTAATTAGGGGACTGTTTTTTGATTCAGCTGTTAGACATATATTATTGCAATATTCAGCTGTTATGCTTGTTTTTTTCACTCAATTATTAGGTGTATTATTGCAATCGTATAGAGCCGTTGTGGCTCTTTTAAGTAGGTTTTTTTGATTAAGTTGTTAGGATTATGAACAACTTTTAGCCTTGTATTTTGAGATATAACTATGCTAATGATCATCCAAATATTTACAGGTGCATTATGTTTTTTTCATGTATTTTTAATGGGATTTTT
Source organism: Medicago lupulina (assembly GCA_958299785.1). Lineage (NCBI taxonomy): Eukaryota > Viridiplantae > Streptophyta > Magnoliopsida > Fabales > Fabaceae > Medicago > Medicago lupulina. The sequence continues at coordinate 27,622,282 of OY283144.1, read as the reverse complement.
TTTTCCGTCTATATTGTTTTTCCATGTATTTTTAATGGATTTTTCTCGTTATTTCCTACATTTTATCTTTATTTTCTAGTATTTTTTAGAAATTTTTTCTGCATTTTAAGGTATTTTTTAAAGTTTTTTTCGATTTTTTTTTAAAATTTATTTATTTTTGTAATTAAAAATTATTTAATTTACATAATTAATTAGGTGGATAATAAGATAATATTTTAGAATCCACATCATCACTGCCAAATCAGCCAAAATGCACTCAAATGTGATGGGGGGGTAAAATTACGAAAAACATTAAATTGGGGGGGTAAAATTCCAAGTTTTAAAATAGGGGGGGTAAAATTCCGATTCAGTCAAAATAGAGGGGGCAAAATTGCACTTAAGCCTAAAAATTATAAAATTATCGGAGTTGCACACAAACATTCAATAGAAATTAAAAAGTCATCATGTTGTCACACCAACCTCTTTTTTCGGTCATATTTATAAAAAAAAAACAATTTTTTAAATTCTTTGAATAACTAATGTATTTGGTTTATAAATGTGACTAGATACATTAATCATTCAATGAACTTAATTATTTATTTTTTGTTTATAAATGTGATTGGAAAAAATATATTATATAATTTTGATTTAAAAAAACCACAAATACAAGTATTTTTTATTATCAAAAGTTTAGTAGTTAGAAATTTATCGATTGAAGTTGAATTGAACATCGACTTTTTTTTTGTTAACAAAATCAACCTTTTTATATTACAATGCATTGTCATTAGTCGATTCGAAAGATTAATCTATGTAATTATCCGTTCAAAGATAAATGAAATTAATATTATTTATTGCAATTGTTTTATTGTTTTGTTTGTCAAACCCATAGATATTTCTCTCCTCATGCCGTCGCTTCCCCAACAACAACAACACCCTTCAACGATTCCTTCTCCAAAATCTCAACCAATCTTCGACCCCGTTTTCCTCTGATTCATCCTTAGATCCTTGTTTTCTCCAAAATCATGAAGAATTCTCGAAAAAAGAAGAAGCAAAAACCTCCCAAAAAAATGGAAGAAGAAAACAAAGAATCTTCAAAAGGGGTTATCGTAAACCAACAACAAGAGACAAAAAACCAAGTTTTAGCATCATTGGTTGAAGCTTTTTCATTGTCTTCAATGGAAGAAGCAGTTATGGCTTATGATGTTGCAAAAGGTGATCCAAACAAAGCTTCTGTGATCTTAAGCAGAGGTTTGGGTATGGTAGAGAATGTTGAATACCCTTTTTCTTCGTCTTCTTCGTGTAGTGGTGGTAGCACTAGCAATGGTTTTTCTTCTGGTTTGGATTTGGCTTCGACTTCGGGTTCTTCAGATGGGTTTGTGGAGCAGGTTTGTGGGGGGGAGGATGTGGTTGGTTTTAAAGGGGGGAAGTTGCAGAAGCAGAAGAAGAAGATTGTTGCGGCGACGGGGACTGTTTCGACGATTTTGGGAAATGAATATGTGAGGAGGAATGGTGGGAGGAAGAAGAAGTTTGGAAATGAGGTTGTTGATAATGAAGAAGCTGAACAGTTTTTGTATTCCATGCTTGGGAATGATTGTGATCTTAACTTGGCTGTTGTTAGAGATGTTCTTTGTGAGTAATTTGATTTTTTGTTTTTTTGCTTTGTTTTGTTATGTGTTTTTCTTTTTCAGCTTTACTTTTGTTGTTTAGATTTGTTGACTATAGAAAAGTAGAAACCAAATTACTACATGCCACCCTTGTGGTCCTGGCTCGAGAAATTAGTCTCTACAGTTACGTGCAAGAGATACGAACAAAAAAAAGATGTTTTACAAATTTTTTAGTTTGTTTATTTATGTTTTCAATTTTGTTCCTCTTTCAAGTTTCAAAACAATTATCATATTCATATTTCAATAATTTGATGTAATTTTTTAGAAGTTAATGAGTTGGATTCAAAACATTGTTTATGATAGAACAGTATGGCGTAACTTGATCCATTTAGCCGATCACACTTAGTGGGATAAGGCTTGGTTGTTGTTGTTGTAATTTTTTTGTCAAAAATATTGATTGTCTTTTGAGTTTAAAGTTTCAAACTTATTATTATCATTCAAGTTTCAAGCCGTATGATTGAAGGAGGTTTGGATTGGTAGAGATAGAGGGAGGTCAAAGAAAACCGCGCAGAGAATGTTTAAGAATTTGTATTTAAATGGTTTGTCATTAGACCTGATTCATGATAGTATTAAACTTGTCCGTGATAGGCCACATCAGATCAACAGTTAAATTTTGCTAGTCTGGTGTGGGAGAAGCAGTGTTGTCAATCACGGGTTGTGGAAAATAGTGGTTAGTTCAAATTCCGCTAGTTGGAAAGAACTTTTATTCATGTTGCTTTGATTTTATATGGAACTAGAAACTTGATTTATGTAGTCCATTCCACCTAGTTGGAAAGAACACTTTCATTCATGTTGCTTTGATTTTATATGGTACTAGTTCATGGCGTTCTTAATTATAATGTGTTTTGACAATTTTTTTGGTTTGTTGCCTGACCTTGGCATTTTTCTTTGTATGCAGGTCAATGCGGATATGATGTTGAAAAGGTATATTGAAGTCTGAAATTGTACTTCACACAAATCCTTTCTTGATGTTTTTATATTATTCTCAATTCTTAATATTGCACTCCTTATTTTTAATCAAAGTGGTACTTTTGTAAGATGCAATTGAAACTAAAAACAAGAAATAAAAAAAATGAAAACATTGGTAATCTTTGTTCTGTGTTTCTTTCTTATTTGCCTGTGTTCTGTGTTTGTATGACACTGCTAATCTGGTATTTTGTTTTTCCATACATTGGTAATTACCTATGGTTATTCACGTTGTACCTTCTTTTAATTTCACGGATAGATTTTTATGCAACTGGATTGTTATAGCCTTGCAGTAACTTAAAAATAGTATTGGTGTCCGAAACATATCGAATACCCGTACATGTCATAGTATATTGTTGCCTGTAAACGATACATCATTGAGAGTGGTTTTTCTTTTACTTTCTTTTTACCCTTTTACTTTCAGTTGACTGTGTGCTGTGTGTTGGAAAGACAGAATCTTCCATGCTTCTGTTCTTGCATTGTGATCTTGCCTCTCAAGTTTGGTGTAAGGTGTTTTGGTGGCTTGGTCTGGTGATGATAATTCCCTCGAATTTGTTCATTTTATTTGAATGACCGGCCGATAGTAAGAAATTATGGAAGGGGTTTTGGTTGATTTGACATGCAACTCTTTGGTCTATTGGGAAGGCGATGAATGGTAAGATCTTCGAAAACCTGGAATGCGACCCCAACGAGGTGGTAGACGAGATAAAAGCGCTGTCTTGGAGGTGGGGGTCGAGTAGATTGAAGATATGTCACTGTCTTTGCTATGAATAGGGGTTTTGGTTGATTTGACATGCAACTTTTTAGTCTATTTGGAAGGCGAGGAATGGTAAGATCTTCGAAAGCCTTGAATGCAACCCCAACAAGGTGGTAGATGAGATAAAAACGTTGTCTTGGAGGTGGGGGTCGAGTAGATTGAAGATATGTCACTGTCTTTGCTATGAATGGACTTGGGATCCTCACAATTGTTTGGTGAGGTAAAGTTTTGGCTTTGGTTTTGTCGGGTACAGAGTTTGAGTGATGGATGGTTTTTCTGCAGTTCCTACTTATCAACTGTCGGCGTCAATCATTTCTTTTGGTGCCGTTAAGTTGTAATTTCCTCTACAGTTTGGTTCTTTGCAGACTTTTGATGTGGTTTCGGCCGCTATTTCCCGGCAGTTCTGCATTTCTGGATTAGGTTGCTGCAGTTTTTTGTCGGTTCTGTTTTGGCCTTGCTTTGGTGGTATTCGAGGCTATTTTCCTGCACTCAAGGCGGTTGGAGTTTGAAACGCATGAGCATAGCTTAAGCGGGTATCGGTTCACTAGTTACGGGGTGGCTTATTTGTAGCCGTGGGGCGATTTTTTTGGTTTTCCGTGTTCTGATTTTGTTTTTTCTTTGCTGTATGTGACCACAGTTTTTAACACGAGCTGTTTTGATTTCCAGACTGTATAATTTGTGCACTGGTTTGAGTTGGTTAATAAAAGACTTAAATACCACTTTGGTCGCTTAACTCATGTAAGTTAATGCAACCTGGTCCCTTAACTTATGTTAATTGATGCAACTTGGTCCCTCAGTAGATGGATATGATAATATGTTTTCATAAGTTAAGGGACCAAGTTATTTTTAACTTGCATAAATTAAGGGACCAAACTGGTCGGTTTCAAAATAAAGGGATGAAATTGGACTTTTAAAACAAGTTAAGGGACCAAAGAGGTATTTAAGCCTTAGTAAAATTATTTGCTGTTCAAAAAATAAAATAAAATGTGCCACAAAAAAACTTGTCACTCATTCCAAATATTTATGTATCTATGTTGTATCGTACTATGTATCCGGGTTTGTTAGTTTGTTTTGCATCTTCATAGGTGTTTTAGAATATGCTGCAGTGATCAAATCATGTTTTCTTTTACTTTTTTTTTTAGTTTTTACCCTTTTAATTATTTGTTTCCATTACATCATATGTACCACAAAAAAACTTGTTACCTATTCCATTGCTTCTCTTCACCACCCAGGACTTGGAATTGTAGACACTGCTGGGTAATTTTTGCTCTTGTTAGCGTGTACACCGTTGCTGAGTTGTTGCTGTATTTGGCTCATCTGCTTTACTGTTCTGTTTCACACATTTTCTGCATCCCCGTGTCCTTATTTTATTGCTCAACCTCCCTTTTAGTGCTTACTCGTTAGTCCATCTGTGGAGTTACTATGCTGGTAGAGTTGTAGTGTTCTGAGCTGCAGAATTTCTTCACTGTTGCTCATTATTTGCCTTGTTTGCACTGCAGTTCTCGCTTCCTTTTTGCTCTTGTTATGCTGACTAGTGACTTTTGTCTGTGTGTTTGTATATAATGTAGTTCAACGTATCTTGTCCGTTTCAATTTGAATAATATTTCGTATCCCCGTATCTATGTTGTATCGTACTATGTAACCGACCAACCGGGCTTCTTAGTTTGCTTTGCATCTTTATAAGTGTTTTAGAATGCTACACTGATGAAATCAAGTTGTGCTACCTTCGTATTATGAATAGCTATGATTATGGTTTTCCAGGCCTCGGATGTATTGCTTGACTTGGCTGCGAATGAGCGATCCAGTAATGATAGAAATTCTGATTACAGACTAGACAACATGGATGGTACGAGATTCCTTGTTGATTATGATCATAATGATAGTGTAAGTGTCGGTATAGATTCTTTTTCATTATTGATTTCAAATTTACTCTGGTTTTAACTTTTAATCGGTCACTCGTTCTCTTCTGAAATAGTTAACCAGGCGCTTAATTTTGGTTTGGATTCTTTATTGTTGGAAAGTACTTTAACTTCTCTATCTACATTCTCTCACAGTACATGGTATTTATTGTCAAAATTTGTCACAGTTGGTAGATAGAAGATCAGAGTGCACTTCTCTTTCATCTGAAGGTGACATTTCTGATAATATATGGGGTATGGGATCTTTTGGCAGGTAAATAATGTCAATGTATTTATGTTTTTATATTATGCTGCCATAGTACAGTGTTGATACATTATGGCTTTATCTACGCATTTTTTCTCTCCCTCTTGTCACCTCCTTCCCACAAAATAAAACTATTTTGATAAATGATTTAATAGGGATGGAAGCAAGATTGGGCTAAAAAAATTGTGTACTCCTGCATGCACTTTTGTACAAATAAAATTAGCATAAGATTATATTCATGTGGTCATTCATTACTATTAGTTCAAACCCCATTATCAGTATCACCGTTGCACGAAATAACAAAAACAACAATGACAAAAACAAATTGTCCATTAATTGACTATCCTCGTATTCATTTTTTGTATTAGAATATAACCTAATCATGGATCTTGGTATATAAACCTAACTCGACTAGCTTAGTTGTTTATTGGTTTTAGGAATTATGCGGAGGTCCTCACTAGTTCTAAAGCTAATTCTCATATTAGCCCAGGATGTACAAAGTTAGAACTTCCTCAGAAGGTGTTAGAGTCCTTGTTTAACATTCCCAAAAGCTCTGAACATGACAAAGGTACCATGGATTGGAGAAACATAGCAAAGAAAATGCAGTCATTGGGACCTGGTTTTGATGGTCGTCCAAATGTTGCAGAACCTCAGCAGCGTCCTCGCAGTATGTCAATTTGGAAATTATTTTGCTTGGATCTACTTGCTCTTTGTAAACAGTATTAATTTATTTGTGCTTATCTAATAAAGTTTTTACCCCTCATAATGTGAGGAAAAGGAAAGTTCCATCCAATCATAACACAGTGCATTTACTTCTATATTCACATTTATCGAGTTTTTCAGATTATCTTTCTCTTTGTATGCTTGAATTTGATGATTTCCTTTGATGTTATCAAATTGAATTGAATCATGACTATTCATTCACTTGCTTGTTTTGTTTGTAGCTAAAGGAGAGGAATATCATGCCTTTAGGCAAGATGCAAGACAGCAGTGGGATTCAGTGAAAGGTTACTTTCAGAAAGTAAGTTCACATTTGGTGTACTCCTTCGATTTTAACTTTCTGTTCTTCAAGCCAGTTGATTTGGAGTTCAGATGCCAGTTCAGTATATGAGAGGGTTGACAATTTTGCAGGCCGCAACTGCATATACTAATGGAGATCGAGGATATGCTGCATATCTTTCTGATCAGGTTCATGATTTTGTCTGTAAAAAATGTGATACTTTATTTTGCACTTGATTATTCATACTAATTATCTTTTAAAACCAACGCTTTCTCAATTCCTCTATCTATTCTCTCTCTCTCTCTCTCTCTCTCTCTCTCTCTCTCTCTGTGCTCCTGTACTGTAGTTATATATAAAGTGTTTGTTTTAAAATGTGGAGATGTGATCCAAGTATGATTATGTCTTGTTCATTCTTTTTCAATGTCCATTGTTTTATGTAATAGCGTTCTAGATGATGTTTTTTGGTTCTGGGGTGAAACATTAACTACTCTACTTTTTGGTTTTGGGCCATGAAGGTGGATCTACCTTGTTATAATATGCTAACTATTTCTGTGTGGTTAGGGTAAAGAACAAACTAAAATAGCTCAGAAAGCAGACACTAAGGCAAGCCATGACATATTTGTTGCTAGGTCGGTCGATTTCTTTAGCTCGACTGAAATTTTATTCTCTATCTTAAGATTCTGTCAAATAGAAATAGAGAACAAAGATCGCAGAACTTCCCTTTTCACATTTTCCTTATCCATTATTTATTATTGCCTGTTTTAACCTATTGTTAGTGGTACTGGTATGCAGAAACAAGGATATAGAAAATGTGATAACTATTGATTTGCATGGGCAGCATGTGAAACCAGCAATGAGAATGCTGAAACTTCACCTTCTGTTTGGATCATATGTTCCTTGTAAGCATTTTCTAAGCATCTAGCTTCTCACATTTTCCTTTCTTGGGACATTTAGACTAAAATGGCGTTGCTTATTGAATTGTATTTGCATTTTCTCACTTTAATAGATTGTCTTTTTATGTCTACTTTAGCTGTTCAGATGATAAGGGTCATCACAGGATGTGGATCACATGGTTTTGGGAAGTCCAAGCTGAAACAATCGGTACGATATAATCCACCCCCTTATATACAAATATTTTATGAATATTTACTTTGTTGGAAATTTCGGCTTCATTATGGTCCGCTCCGCCCCTAGATGCCTTATTACGACATTTGGGCTGCTTACATTGCAGCCTCCAACACCTTCTGTGTTCTGTGATGGTATTAGAGCCTATCTTAGATTTGTTGTTGTGCTTCCCGCGTACCGTTCAGGCTCATTGTGGCCTGGATGTGAGGCAGTATGTTGGAAATTTTTCCTTGATTGTAGTTCGCCCCTAGCTGCCTGGTTACGGAATTTGGGTTTCCTTCATTGTAACCTTCAACACCTTCTCTGTGTTGGGCGTTAAGGAGTGGATTTATTTCCACATTGCCTAGAGATATTGCCCATGTAGTGTTAATAAAGCTTGGGCAGTCCTTACCTTACAAACTGGTTTTCTAAGGTTGAGAGAAGCCCAACCCAAATTCTAAAATCTTTCTTGAATCCTAAAAATTTGTTTTTTTGAAGGGAACACAATTTTTCGACATGATGATTCCTTATGATTTGCTTGATACAGGTTACTAACCTTTTAGATAAGGAGTCAATTGAATGGAGAGAAGAGAACAGAGGAACTGTGTTGATCAAACTCGACGGATGGAGAGAGTATAACTTTCTGGATGCTGATAGTGATAGCGATAGTGATTGATTGAGCTTATTGCATATAAGCTAATTGCAGGTTTATTAACTGTTTGTGTCTACCAAGTTTAGATTACTAATTTGGGATTTATATTAAGTTAGAGCTGTGACATTGACATATACATTAGGTACCTATTTTGGCCAAGCTTTTTGCCTGTTGTAACTTTAAGCAACATAAATCTTGGCACATCTAGGGTGTATCATACCTCCCATAGAGCATTTAACTCTATTTTAGTTCTCAAGTGTTTGTCTAGATTTGCATTCCTAGGGTAGGCTAATATGCCTAAAAGAATCTTAAGATGTTATCGGTGTTGTACCTACATGAATGTGTGTATTTTATTTTAAATTTCCTGCTTATTTTTAATCTTCCTAATTTTTCCACACAACACATTACTTTGATAATTCGTGCTTGTTGCAATGGTGGTTGGCCGACCGATCCACACAACACTTTATTACAAAACTGGCTGATCCTTTGTGTCAATCTGACTCGAAGGATCAACGGATAAAGTTGTGCTACCCACCCAGTAAATTCATTATAAAAAGTTCACATAATTTTTTACACGCACACACGGTGAGATTAGGAAAATGATACCATCTATAGCTTCAAATATTTTGCACAACGCGCTGGTGAATAAATTTTGATTTGAACCCGGATTCTGTTGGCACAAACATTAGAATCAATGCATTGCCATGCCCCTATTAGTTTGCCAACTTATTGAGTGAATGGATTTGTTTAAACTCAACTTTGACTCTTGTTTTTGTTAAATGATTTCAAATTGATTAGAGTAACAATATGATATCTACATCAAATCATGTCCAAACAACATTGGTCTAACGTACAACATATGCAGAGTTTTGTGAACCAGTTAATTTCATGGCTTTTGTATGTGTTTAGTGTGCAATGTCTGATGGCAGATGATCTCTGTTGCAGTGATATAAAGAGGAAAAACATTGGCGATGCATGTTTTTTCGCTGGATATTATTTGTTTTGCTAGAATAACGATTTTTGTTGAAATGAACATGTTTAATCACAAGATTCCTCAAAAAAATAAAAAATAATTTAATCACAAGAATAATATTTTTTTCGCTGTTATAGCCATTTGCTTTCATATCTTTTATGAAAAAAAAAAAAAAATCAAGTTTGCTGAAAGGAAAGTCACTGTTTTTTCTCAAACCTAATTCTCAAGCAATCAAGGTCATTGCTTTAGGCCAACCCATTTAAAATGCACTTCTTTAATTGAGTTGAACAATACATTTTCGTGTAAAAATCATGTTTGAAGTAAAAAGTTATAAATTCTAATCAACATCACCCAACCATGTTAAAATCTCTTCTACAATTCTAAAATAAAATTTGACTCCAAAAAATAGAATTAAACAGACACCAAGTGTTCCCATCCCACACAAGGAGAGCCAAATAAATCAATATCAGAGCTAAATTGGTATCTAAGTGTAAAATATAGTTATACATACTCTTACATAATGGGAAAATGAATACAGTCTAAACAATCAAGGATCCATGGAGAACAAGATGATAAATTATGAATTTGCTAAATACATCTTAAGGTAACTTTATCAGATAGACCAACTAAAAATTTAAAGGTTAAATTACCTTTTTGGTCCTTTAACTATTTATTTGGTATCAGATTGGTCCTCTAACTAAAAATTGATTTATTTTGGTCCCTTAAGTTTTTCACCGTTACTACATTTAGTCATTTCCGTTAAATTTAATTAAGAAAAAACGTTAAGTTTTATACAATCATCATCTACATTCAACTTCTTCATCATCTTCCTCATTCACCTTCATCAAAAAACAGCAAAACAAAAATCTGGAAACCAAACTGTTACGAGCCAATAGGAGGAAGAAAAATTGCAACAAACAAAAATAAACCAGTAAAAAAATTTCATTTTCATCATCATATTCATCAAATCCCAGCAACCAAATCAACCAAAATCTCAAACCCCCAAACCCAGAATCGAATTCAAGAAGAAACCCCATATCAATTTAGAATTTAAATTGTCTTTCAACAAGAAATCATAATCGAAAAAAGGTTAGCAATTGAGTATAGAATTCGTTTTATGTCGTTCAAGCAAAGCAGATTTATCAGATTCAATTTTATCCCTTTTTGTTTTCCCCCTTTCATAACCCTAATTTTATGTTGGTAGTGCTCGATTTTGTTGTTGTGGTTAATGGGTTGTTGTGATTGTTTGTTGTGTAAGGTTTTGTTGTTGTTGTTTGTTCATGTTGCTGAGTTTTATTCTTGCTGTTGTTGATGGTGTTCTTTCTATTTTCTAGAAATTGATGAACCCTAACGTTTTTTTAATTAAATTTAACGGGAAGAACTAAATATAGTAACGGTGAGAAACTTAAGGGACCAAAATAAATCAATTTTTAGTTAGAGGACCAATCCGATACCAATTAAATAGTTTGAGGACCCAAAAAGTAATTTAGCCAAATTTAAATTGAACTACTCATTTTTTTAGTGGTATAAAATTAACATATAACTAAAGATGTGTGAAAACCAATTAAAAATGGTACACACACAAACAAAAATCCAGTTGATTTTCTCCCTCACATGCATAGTACTGAAGCTGTTGAGCTGCTAACAAGGCCAAAGGGTGGTTGGGACAATTTTGCACACTGCCAGTGCCAATTGATCACACATTGAGCATGCCTCTTTACATCTTCAACTTCATTTAGCATATGCCTCTGTACCAAGTAGTAGTGCATGAGTTCCTAAACAACTTCAACTTCATTTCTTTTCCATTCTTCATGCAAGAGTGGTGAATCAGGAACTCTCCTAATTCCTTTCTCCCTTTCTCAATTTATCTTCTATTTAACCCTCAATATGCGAAAACTTATTTAACCTATTTAACTCTTCTAATTTTGTTAGGCAAGAGCATGAAAGAGACTGATATTCAGACTTCATGTTTGCAATAATCACGTATAAATTTGAAAGGAATATCTTAACCTTTACTTTCTAACAGTGGGGTATAATAGTTAAGGGAAGTGCTCGCTGCATAAGCAAGCATAAAATTGGGCTGTAGGTCAAGGCCGACCTTTAGGGGTGAAAACAGATCTACTGGGCCTAGCCTTCAAAATTTAAGGGCCTAGCGGTACGAACGGGAACTAGCATCGGCTAGGTCATGAGGTTCAACAACACTTAGAATTCATGTTTTTCTTTCTTGAATTAATTTTTCGTTTCCTTTTTCCTTTTTTTAATTAACCCAGAACTCTTGTTTTTCTTTCTTTAGTTAATTTTTTCTTTTCCTTTTTTCTTCTTTTTCATTTCCTTTCTTCTTCTTTAATTAACCTAGGACACATGTTTTTCTTTAATTAATTTTTCTTTTTCTTTTTTCTCCGTTAATTAGTTTTTTAGTATTAGAGGGCTTTTTGATTTAGACATAATTTATTATGAACTTGAGGCTCATCTATCTTCAATCCTCTCTCCAATTCAGCCAAATTCTCCTATATTGTATTATATATTTACAAATAAAAATACAATATAAATTTTTTCTTCTTATTTTTGTTAGAGCACTTCTTATAATTTTTGGCCCATACTTATCTATAAAATAGTAAACGGCTAACAACAAATATTATAACTTTTTTATTTGAAAGAACAAACATTGTAATTATTCTCTCAAAAAAACATTACAAACCTTTTATTTTTGCCTTTGTACAAATTAAGGAAAAAGAAATCTTGAAGATTTATACAAATATTTGCTTGAAGTTGTATTTTTATATTATTGATTAGAATATTGATCTTTTTATGTGTTAGTTACAATAATAACTTTTTATTTTTTATTTTTTATCTTTACGGATCTTATTTTCAATTCAAATCAATAATAATGTTAACAAGTGCCCTTAGGGCACTTGATAAGAGGTTTAAAATGGAAATTTTGTCTTGAAATTTGTGTATTCAACACATTAAAAGTTAAAACATCAAAAAGTAACGTTTACTACATAAAAGTTATCAGTTGTTTCTATTTTATGAATCCTTAACAAGTGCCCTTAAGGCAATTGTTAACAAGACCCTTTATTTTATTAGGAGTCTATTTTTAAATGAGAGCCGAACCTCCAATTACATAAGAACGGCTCTGCTGTAGGTTAAGTTTGTCAGAAGATACTTTACCACTATAGTAGCGTAATCTTTAGGGTAGAGGTTGTCGATCACAATCAAAAGATTTATTTTAGCTCATTGACGTCACAACAACTCTTCTATTCATTTATTTATTTATTTTTGGATAGGCAATATCAGTAAGTTGTGGGTATGTTAGTTTCTAAGATTTAATAGACAAAACTGGTCACATATATCAAAAGTTCTTACACTCGAATTATCCAAGCACACAAAGAGAAAAGAGTCGGAATGTATGTAATTGATGTACCATTTTCATTTCAGCAATACAATTTACTTTCTGTTAAGTTTTTTTGCCTTTCAAATTTGAAGTGTTTTATTACTTTACTTTTGATTTATGTCGAAAAGACAATTGTCTTCATCCTTAAAACAATTTTCTTCATCTTGTTCATAAGCAAATTCATGAATGTGATGAACATTCATCAATTTTCTGAAAAATCATTGCACAACATGTCTTATGATTTCTAGATCGATCATGCAAGTAATTATTTAAAAATAGTCTTATTGTTTATCAAAAACACCGGTAAACATCTCCCTCACATGCTTAGTAGTACTGATGCGCATGGGAGCTAAGACAAGGCCAGAGGATAGTTGGGACTTGGGAGCCAAGCCAAGAGTATTGTCCCCCATATATTATCTTGTGTTTGAAACCAGACATGCTTTTTTAACAAATTTGCATACCGCCAATTTCTCACACAGTGAGCATGACCATAGAAGGATTAATTGAATCCCCAAGTTTCAAACATAAATAGACCCTAAAAACTGTTGTAAAATTAGGTATAATATTATCTCTATAAATAATAATCAATTTAGAAATAAAAGAATAAATTAAATATAAGGAAAAGAGAGATCAATAAACTTATCTCTTTTAAGATTGTGTAAAATCTGTGTTGCACAACCCTATTAAACTTTGTTGTTGTTCTTTTTTTCTCAACATTTGTGCTTCCTTTTCACGTATTCGGTAAGTGGTTGTTTGGTTTCACATCCAATATTCTATGCAACAATTTTTTTTTAATTTTTAAATCACTGTTTTTCAAATCCAATTTTCAAGCAATCAAGGTCATGCTTTAGGCCACACAAGGTAAGTTGCCTTAGTCCTTGAAATTAATTTTAGTTAAAAACAAGTTGACCCTAAAATAATTTATGTTTGAACTTTGAATACACTTCTTTAAATTGAGTTGCACAAGACACACTTGAGTTTAAAAATCATGTTTGAAGTCTAGAACTATAAATTCAAGTAATTAGAGTCAATTCTAAAGACAAAATCAATTCTAATCAACATCATCAAAACATGTTAAAATCTTTTTACACTTCTAAAATCAAATTCGACTCCAAAAATAGAATTAAACATACACTAAATGTTCCCATCCCACACAAGGAGAGCCAAATAATTTGGTATCAGAGCAAAATATATATTGAGTTAAATTAGTATCAAAGCGTAAATTATATGGAGTTATACTTACTTTTACATAATGGGAAAATGAATATAGTCTAAACGACCAAGTATCCAATGAACATAGGATGATAAATTATGAATTTGGTAAATACATGTAGCTTCATAACTCAGGTGACATTTACCATGGGAAAGGTTAATCCTTTCCCACCATGGGAAATGTGACATTTTAACCTCCAAATGTAAGTCAACAAGTTGCAAGAGGTTTTTTTTTGGTGTGATGGTTTTGACAAAAAAGAAAAGAATGGAATATTAAATTAAATTTTGAATTACATCTCCCATCTAAAATAACACTACTATCTACACCTCCCATGCGCGGTTCTTAAAATAATCATCATTTGAGTTGATTTTAATGATAAAATTTAATAAAATATTTTTATTAATTATAGTTAGCGGAGTATTTAACTGAGTGTAATTCAGTTAATATGTTTACAGATATACCCTCATAAAAAAATAATACAGTATCATATCAAAACTTGGTATTACACCTCCTTGTAAATTGGTTTGCTTTATACACCATCAAAATCATCTCTCACTTTATTCCATTTTTAACCTTTAATATTATTTTTTATTTAAAAAACTATCCACGTAAAAGAGAAAAACTTCCCACGTAGTGCTTAATTTTTTGTACGGTCTGTTTTTTTTTTGGTACAATTGTACTGTTTGTTATACGTTGGTTTTTAATTGATTTTTTGTTTTTGTTTATGTTGGTTGAAATATTATTCTAGATTTGATGTTTTTTATACCGCTTCTTTCTATTAAATTCATATCTAAATATTTATTTATTCCTTTAAAAATTTATAAATAATGAATTATTATTATGTTTTCCTTTGAACATATTTACCAATATAAATCAAAAGAAATAATTTTTCATGACATAGGCCTAAAATTGTGTAGAAAGCCCAATAAATAAAATAACATTTTCCATATACTAAGTAGGGTCCAAATTTTTGTAAAATGTAAAAAACAAAAAGTTAAGAAAAGGTTAAAGGTGAACAATCTCAACCATTCAATTTTTTTAATAATATATCTATGGCCAAAATCTACCTTTCCCATGGTGGGAAAGGATTAGACCTTCCCATGATAAATGCCACCCATAACTCAAACCAACTAAATATTTAAATTGCACCACTCATTTTTCAGTTGTCTAAATTAACATGTAACTGAAAATGAGTGAAAACCAATTAAAAATGATATACACAAACAAAATCCATTAGTTTTTCTCCCTCACGTTCCTTAGGGAAGAGTGGCGACTCACTTACTCTCCTCGTTTCTTCCTCTCTCAATTTATTTCAACCTTTTTGAGAACAAACTCGAAACCCTCTTCAACCTTTCTCAACCTTTTCTTCACAACACTTAGTCCGTTTGAAAAACCATTCATTCTAAACAATTACACTTGACACAAGCGTAGCCTGTTAAAAAGACATTCCCCAAATAACACTTTACAATTGAAGTAGCAAAACCAACTAACTATCGTTAATCTCTGCAAAAACGCTCGTTTGTTTCAAATGGTGACATGATTGACAATGCATGCACTAAAGTAATATGTAACTTTATAGAGATCAACATGTTTAATTGAATCTTGTTTGTTTGAAATTTTATTGTGAAAATTAAAAGCCATATTCTAATACCAAATACATGGAACTTACTACTTCCTATTAACAGTATCAACTGTTTATTCATTAAACATATCTACTTAAAATGTATTCTTTTATTCATACTTGTAATGTTTTCCTCTGCATGTTATGGTTTTGTTACCTCATTTATTTAACATAATCATGATAAAAAAATATAGGGAAACTCCATTCTAGGTTAAACTGAAGAATGCGAGATGTTTTCTTTTTCTTTCTGATTTTTCTTAATAACAGAACAAGCACAAATTCACCATAGTGAACATAATCATCTTCTTCAACAAATAATTCATCTTCCAAAATTCACATTCTTCCATGGTCTTCCATTTAGTCCATGTAAAATAAACAAATTAGTAATAACATTTAAAACAATAAAAAACGATTATTCAAAAATAACTAAGGTAAAAAAACTTCAGCAAACTGATGTTTAACTAGATTGATATCATAAATTATTTTGGTCCACTTGTAAGGTCACAAGTGAACCAAAATACTTTCAAATATCAGTCCTCATAAGCATATTTGTTGAAGTGGTATGTCTTGACTTTTCTGTGTGTTCGTTTAAATGTTATTAATAATATGTTTATTTTGTCTAGCCTAATTATGAACAATGGACGAAAATGATCTTTGGGATTTTGATGAGATTTCAGAGTTGGAATACGCCATTATGGCAAATTTGTGCTTACTTATATTATTAATGAATGTCGGTAAAGTACCGCACTTACACAATTTGGTTTAACCAAAAATTGAGATTCCCTAGGTTACATTTAACATGATTGTAAGATAATTTTTTTTTAGTGAAAGTAGTTTTGTATTCTTTGATGCAGGTGCTGAGGTTGTTGTTCTTTGCATCCGACGAAGTTCTAAATCACCAAGCATGTTAAAGGGATGTCACAATAGCCAAGACAATTTTAGAGAATGATGGTTTGAAGTGACGTTGCCAGGAACCTAAGTCAGGGATTCAATTTTTTTGAACTTTAATTAATATATATATATATATATATATATATATATATATATATATTAACAAGTTGCATCCATATTTTATAATTTTTTTCTATGTGGTTTTATATTTTGAAATTATCGTTGAATAATGAATTCATTATTAAAAATACATTTCTCTCGATATAAGTCAGGAGACAATTATACATCAATTTATTTCATATTTGGTTATACAATCTAGTCTTCAATTTTATTTATTTATGTATATTCTAAAAATAATTGAATAATCATCCAATATAGATCATATTAATTGTGCAAGTAATTTACATGACCATCACTTTGTCTTAGTAGTAGATAATATTATCTAACTTAAATACTAAAGAAAATAAAACTACACTTATCAAAAGGCTACATGAAATAGTTTTCAATTAAAGAAAATTACAAAAGATATAAGAAAGTAGTAGACATGTAAGAAATAAAATGTAACAAGTGAGGCAAAGGAAAGGATAAAACATGAGCTAATCAACGCAGACAATGTTTGGTGGTTGGATGCAGGGTGCAACATTAAATGGTCAGGGGTTCATAGTGCAATTTTCAAAGGATTTTTAGTATGATTTTTAAGAGTCCAGGGGTTCACAATGACATGTAGCTCCGCCCATGATGGTTTGGATGCATATCTTTTTGAACCATTCGTAGTTTCGCACTGCACTCGAATTGGTGGTGGTAGTTTGGGGATTAAATTAAACTACAATCATCCATCAGCGTATTCACATCCGAACCCAATTTTTTTTTTTTGAGTGAATAAATTTTGGTGCGGGAAAATCATGAGGTTATCTTGAAAATGAAATGCTAAATTATTTTGGGATAAATTATAATTGCAAACAGGTCAATTATTATGAGAAGAGGAGTATGTAAAACGAAACTTTTTGTAATCCAACACAAGTTTCTCAAGGTATTAAATTATAATTATGGAGTACAGAGTATAAATTATATACTGTATATGTTGTTTTTATCTATTGTATATTTATATGAAACAAAACTGATTTTTTAATTTATGTGTATTTTTGTGTATTTTTTTGTTTGAAAAAGTGTATTTTTGTGTATTGTTTTCTATATCTATTAATATTAAGAATAAATATGTTTATGTTAAACTTGTAACCTTGCTGCAATATAAACCAATCAATTACCGTTCCTTTCATTCTTCATTACATCCAAGAGAAGAACCATTGTCATACTTCCCTTAAGAAGAGAACTATAGATAACATAATCACAAACCAAGAAATGAAATCTACCAAATCAAAGGACATAATTGAATCCACACAAGGGAGACATATATATATTAGAAATGTACGTTTGATTTCTCAAATACTTTTGTGTACCATTCATATTGACATGCATAAATATTGTACTCCTAATCTTTAGCCCTACCTCTACTGTTGACCATAACCTATTGTTGTTACTTGTGACTTCTAAATTATTAAAAAGCAATCAGTTTCATGAACATAAATAATTATAAGTGTTGTTTGATTAATAAAAAAAAAAAAAAACATGTGGCACCTTACTGTGGGTGCCACGTCAGCGTTGACCGAGTCAAAATTGGTATTGGGGGCCAAAACTGCCACAGATGCAAAACTTAAGGGGCCGTTTTGTAGTTTTTTTTTTAGGGGGTCAAAATCGCAACTTTGTGAAAGTTAGGGGGTTAAAACTACAATTAAGCCTAGTTTTTAAAAGCTAAGAGTAAAAAACATACAAAGTTACTTAATACAAATTGAGAAATTTTATTTTAAGATGGAGCTCTTTAGAAACAACAACCACTTGATTCAGAGTTACAGGGAGAGAGTTCTTACCGATTTAGTGGAGCCTTGTCCCAAAACCCGTAAACAAATTCCAGCAAAAATTACCAAACTTCAAATACGTTTTCTGAATTCGTTTATACTCCGAAACATACGAAATTTATGTCTGATTTGAAGGGAATTGAACGTAAAATCTAATTATCCAACAAACACTTTTCTGTCAGCTTTCTAAAACAACTTATCCACCAGTTAAGCACTTCTGCCTGTTTCTAAACAACTTAATCAACGACTTATGGCTTCTACCATATCAATCTCGGCCAAAACACAAGACCAGCAACCCAAACATGTATAAACAATATTAAAACCTTGCTGTAACAGCTTAATTTGTAAATTAATCACTTATGACAGGTTTTTCTTCAAAACAGCTTATTTGACGGTTTAGGCTTCTAAAAATTCCAATTTCAAAGGAAACCCTACAACAGCAAACCATGCATACTCTAGCTACATTTCAGTCACATAAATCATTAAAAAAATATCCGAAGGTAAGTTCTAATATGAGCAACTTACCATAAGTGATTTTTTTGCAACAACATAACAACTTATGGCTCAACCATGCTCCCATTTTCCATTCTAGTACATGTTCTTATCCCTCAATATGCAAAATCACAAAATCAAATAAAAAACATCAATCAAATCAACAACATTAACAACATAATTAACAATTTCATTAACAATAACAAAAACACAAAAACCCAATCAAACAAAAAAAGGGTATTTGTGGTTCAGCCAAATCAAAAACGAAAATTGAATAATCCCAACTCACCTTATTCTCTGTAACTTCTGTTGATAGATTTGAAAAGAAAATGATACATGCAAAGAGTGAGAGGGAGTATGCATGTTGAGGAAGAAGAGGGAGGATCTGTTTTTTTCTTCTTTCTCTCGTCCCCCCTTCTTTCTCCCGTTCCCGTTTCTCTCTCCCTTTTTTTTGTCTTTTCACATATATATAGGCAAGGGGAGCCCCATTTTGTAATTTACCAAAATGCCCTTTAGAATGGCAAAATCGTAAAATCAACGGACATTTATTTTCTTATATAGTATAGTAGATTCTGCAGTAACGGTTGGTGCTAGTTTTATCTTTTATTAGGTTAATAGTGTCCCAATCCAAGTTCCAATCTACTTGAAGACAGAAACTTGTTGATCTTGTGTACCTGGTTAGTATAGGAATATTTTTTCAAATTACCCTATTTGTGAAAACAATACTTCAATCTATCATATTTACAAAATTATTATCTAAAATATTAGTTTCATTTTCTTCTTTTCGCAGTGTCGTCTGAAATGGCACCACCATCCTTTCTCTTTGTGAGTGTGGCATCTGCAATGGTGTTGTCTCAGGATAAAATTGAAATATAACAAATTGATTAATAATTTTGGAAGTAGGTATAATCGAATAATTTTAAAATCACACAGACCAAGGAAAGGTATTTTTTCTATTAATAATTTTAAAATACTAGTTGATATTCCAAAAATATCCTTGGACTAAACTACTCCTACCTTACATTGCAGCTGCCTACAATTAATGTAATTCTATCATTAAAGCTATTGTATGAGATCCAATTCAAGCCTCACAAACACGCCTCTCCCTCTTCACAAGAATACATCGGTTTTATTCTGGTTTAATGTGGCTATTGATATTCTCACAGCTCATTTGGATTTCAAATTGAAAAAAGTAGGCAAACTCCCACCACTTTTTTCCAGAAAATTTCCATCAAAATTTTGAGCAAATAAACTTTTGAAATTTCGAATTTTGAATAGAGTAGAAATGAAGTTTAAACATCCAGACATTCTCTATATAAAGAGAGCTTTGTATGAACTTTCAGCCATACTTTTAC
The DNA here is from genome assembly GCA_958299785.1 of Medicago lupulina. Classification (NCBI taxonomy): domain Eukaryota; kingdom Viridiplantae; phylum Streptophyta; class Magnoliopsida; order Fabales; family Fabaceae; genus Medicago; species Medicago lupulina. Next base: position 27,602,145 of record OY283144.1, on the reverse strand, counting down.
ACATGAACATTCAATTTCTGATAATGATACCACAATACCATCAAATGTAGAAACACATGAATTTGAGTTTAATTTAAATTATCCCCTATATCTTAATGTTGAAGAGAACATGAACCAGAATTTTCCTCTACAAGAAGAAATAAACAACCAGAATTTTTCTCTTGAAGATGAAACAAACAACACCGATTCTTGCTCAAATGAAAATGGTGTGTAATTTTTTTTTTGTTGAAGTAAACTAAAATATGCATGTTTGATGTAATAGTGTGTAATTTTTCTTTACATAGTTTATGGGCATGTTTTGAAACCATTAGTTTACCCAACACCTTTTTTTCTTACGTATGTTTATAAATATCTTATTGATTTTTTTTCTTTTTTTATTTGCTTGAATGACACATATGCATAAAGTTGAAGATGGTTATGTGTCATTCTATGAAGTAGATGACCTTCGGCAATTTCTCATAGCCACAGGTACATTGTTAAAGTTTAATGACACGTATCCTTACCTTTTTATCTGCATGTTATTTTTCCTTTACATAGCTCAAATTCTTGACACGTTTATAAACATGTTACTGAGTTGTTTCTTTTTTTATTGGTGCTTGACTGACACATATGCATAAAGTTGAAGATGATCAGTATGTGCCATTCCCTGGAGCAAATGACTTTCAACAATTCCATATAGCTATAGGTACATGTTTAAAGTAGAACGACACATATTCTTCCTTTTTTTGTGCTTGTTATTTTTAGTTGATAAATATCAATTGAATTTCGATATTTTTTTCCCTTTAATTTTGTCATGCAGACTCGTTGACAACTGAAGGAACTTCCAAAAAACGTCGTTTTCTGAAGAATGAAGATAGAAAGGCCATATCTCATTTGTTGTTGAGCTTGAGCGACGGACATGGAAAACTACACAGTCCAGGGGTAATATCGCGAGTAGCTTTACTATACGATGTTCATAGAAGTATCATTTATCGTATATGGAAACAAGTAAAGGAGACTGGTAATGCTTATCATAAGAAAACACGCTGTGGAAGGAAACATGTTCAGTTAGATTTGGAGCGAATGCGTCAAGTTCCATTGTCAAAACGATCTACCTTTCGATCTCTATTTCTTGCTCTGAAAATTCCTAAGACATCATTGATAAGGCTGCAAAAGTCCGGAGTTATACGACACCATTCAAGTACACTTAAGCCATATTTAAAAGATGAAAATATGATTGCTCGTTTAAGGTTTTGTTTGTCAATGCTCGACCGTAACAGCTCGCCTCATGATCCGAAGTTTACTTCCATGCACAATACTGTGTTTATCGATGAGAAATGGTTCTATATTACAAAAAATAAAACTAATTACTATTTGCATTTGGAATAGGAGGAGCCACACCGAACATGTCAAAGCAAAAATTTTATTGGTAAGCTTATGTTTGTAGCTGCAGTGGCCAGACCCAGGTTTGACAACGAAGGAAAGGAGACATTCTCAGGGAAGATTGGTATGTTTGTAGCTGCAGTGGCCTCACGCTTCACAGTCACGACTAAGACTACGACGAACTTCTTCCTCTATAGTTTCGTTAAGGTCATGAAGGTTGTCATTGTCAAAGACGCCAAAAGTTGAAGAAACACACTCTCTAGAGTCCACCACTTTAGTATTTTCTTCTGCATCTTTCTCATGCCATGTTTGCTTCATCCTTCTAATGACAGGTTTTCTACCTTCTTCCTCACTCTCAATATCCGATTCTTCAACAATCTCAATAACATCAAGTGAATTCTTAACGGTTTCAGTAGCATCAATTGATTTCTCAAAACTCTCACTATCAATTTCATAAGAATCAAAAGACTTAGGAAGCTCATTCAAATCAAAAAGATTTTTCAGTTTTGCATGAGACTTCAAATCATCTTCATTAGAGTTATTAGACTCCATGCCCATGATATGTGAGTACAAAAGATAACCATAACACATGAAAGTGAATGATGCATATATTAATAGCTTGTTGGCCTGTGTGTACCCCGCCAAATAGTTTTCTTTTTATTAGAGGAATGTACCCGCCAAATTTGTAATACGTGTTGGTCTGTGTGTACGGCTAAAGTAGTTCAACATGGAGAATATGTATCAAAATAAATGCATTTACATTAGAATAGGTTGCATGTCTCCAACTTAATAAGGGTATAAATGGAATTACATATTTAATAAAGTTTAAATTTAAAGAGATTTTCTTATAAAAAGGACCCAAAAAAAGTTTCAAATTGTCTCTTGTATAAAAGACTAGAGGGAGTAATATTTTTGTAAGGTAGTTTGAATAAAAAATCTTAATAAATGCCAACTTTTACATTGCTCAAATTATTGGTTATTCTTGTGATTGAGTCTCCTTTTGCATTGGTTCTCGTATCTCCCACTATCACCTACTCATAAGCCGTCTTTTATGGTCTGCAAATTTATTTTGATTTCATTATCTTCTGTTTTCTCTAGAGACACATCCATCTGGTTTTTTTTTTAAGATCAAAGTTTTTATTGACCATGTTTCTTTCGTATTAAGTGTGGAATATTCTAAGTATAGAAGGTACTCTAAAGGCACTTGTTATCATCAGTCATAACGCTTAGTTAATAAAGGAAATTTCAAATTACCCTAGTTGTAAAAACGATACTTCAATCTATCATACTTACAAAATTACTATCCAAAATGTCTTCATTCCTTGTCCTAGTGTTGGTCGTCTGATATGGCACCCACATTCTCTCTCTGAGAGAACCATTTTGAATGACGGCGGTGTCATCTCAGATAACGCTTTGTAAAGATGAAAATGAAACTAGGATCGATAATAATTTTGAAAGTATGGTATAATCGAGTATTATTTTCAGATGTATGATAGTTTGAAGAAAAAGTCTTAACAAAGGCCAACTTTTTTCGTTGCTGATTTATGAAACTTATGTAGTCTCCGTTATTCTTGTGATCGAGCCTCCTTCGCATTGGTCTTGTATCTCACACTATCACCTACTCACAAGCCTTCCTTTCCTGTCTGCAAATTTATTATTATTTCATTATCTTCTCTTTTCTCTAGATACACACCGCTTATTTGATTGTTTTTTGTTTTTTTAAGATCAAAGTTTTTACTGACCATGTTTCTTTTGTACATTAAGTACAGAAGGATTTCCAAATTGGTTGTAGATGTAATAAACACATATTTCATTGATCATGTGTTATGACTCAAATAATAGAAGAAATTATTGGATAATTGGTAATTATTGAGGATAAGAATGGGTTCAAAAATTGTTTGTCGTGAGGAACATGTACCAATTTTTTTTCGAAAATTGTTTGTTTGAAAATTGTTCGAAAATTAATAATTTTTGGATGAGTTCGAGAAAGGTGCTTATAAAAAGTGAAGGACGGTTATTGAGGTGAAAATTAACTTCTTTACTTTGTGGTGGTTGATACGTCTAATACGTGTATGTTGCGAATTCGTCAAAAATCACAACAATAAGTGTGAAGCAAAATAATCAAGCAACCAAAACAAATGTGGATGACAGTTATAAACACAAGCAAAAGTAGAAAACAACGAGAGATAGAAAGAGAGAACGCACGAAATTTGTTTACCCAGTTTGGTACAATACTGACTTAATCAGGAGGAGAGAGCAGTCATCCGTTCCACTATAATGATGAATAACTTTACAAAGAGATATAAAAAAGGTTACAAGAATTAGTCTTCAAACCTGATTATATTCAATGTGAATCAATCCCAACCCTCGTCTCTCTCTGACTAATAATATATTATAATAAATTAGAAAATATTATAAAATTTCATATACTTAAGTTACACAACAAAATTTAAATTTAATAGTTGAATTTGAAAATTGTCTCATAGAAAACCATTAGTAGGAATAGAATGCTTTTCTCTTTTATCCCCGGCATTACTTTAAAACACGTTCGTCCAAATTAACCAATCTGGATATACAAATTTTGCACGTTTGATTGAATGCACGTCTGAATTGGTGAACCAAAAATTGAACAAGGTGAATTCACGTCCAACTTTTGCAAATTCTCCAAACACAAGAATCCTTCTAGGAGTACGATTGAACAAAACTTTCTTCAAAAATAAGTGAAACAAAAACTAAGGCGTCAAATAGCAACAAAAGTTACAAAAGTGTTGCGTATTTTTTCAAGCACAATAGTCCTCAGAACACAGCGAAGTTACAACATACATTGAACTATTGAAGCAGTATCAATGCTATTTTAAGTTCAACATACTCAACACAGTAGTGCTGCTTAATATACTCAACTGCCATGTTCACTTAGATTTCCTTCTACAAATTTCATGTTAACAAATGCCATTTTTTCTCTTATCATGAAGGAGAAATTTCATCTTAACTCTGAGTTATCATAAAGAAAAAACTAACCGACATAAAGTACATGCTTAAAAAATAAGTAGTACTGCAGGTGCAATGGAAACGAAAACTGTAACATCTTCAACATATCGTTGTTGAAATATGAGAGAATGCATTTATAGAGGTAGTTCACCACTATCAGCAATCACAACCTTGCTCTTGGGAGTTCCACTTTGATTTCCTTCAGCTTCAATCTTGTAAACAACATCCATTCCTGAAAGCACCTTTCCAAAAACAACATGCCTTCCATCCAACCTATCGAATGCAAAATTAATCACAAGTGACTAGTAAAATACTGAATAACCTCATTAATATATCTTATAGTCATGCTACACAATGATTCACAATCTGCATACTGGTTAAAGAAAATACAGGTCTTCACAAATTATGCATGTCATATCATGATTATGGAAGAATTGAGGTTATCATGATATGTAGATATCATTTTACTGCACAGAGTCTAAACAAGCTCTTCTCGAATAAAAAATGAGGAAGTTCATCCCATCAAATAGTACCAACAACAGAATGATCGTGGATTGCTAACTTATTTGCACAACTATTACCTTTCCTGTAAATATGAGACTGAACAACATTTAGATAGCGCGTTAAACAAATTTGTGAGTCAGGGTTTGCCAATGAACTTGATATTTCGAAAAACGAAACTTTATTTGGAATTATTAAAAAGATCACATTAGGAACGGGTGTTATAATTTGCATTTGCACCTTTTGCCATTTTGTTCCCGATTACGTGATACATATGGTTTAAAAGAGGCCTCTTTCTCACTTATATCACATGTTGTCGTAGGTTGCATAAATTATCGAATTACCGCAATATCATCTTGCACCACTTATGATAAAAGAGGCCTCTTTCTCACTTACGCCACATTTTTTTTCTCAGATTATGTCATAGATTTTGATCAATTACGGAAACATGTAAAATGTTGGAAAAGAAATAATCATGTGTTTTCTCAGATTATACATAATGCAAAATTTTATGACATAATCCTTCGTCTTCTATTTTATTCTCTACACAGTATACTCATGTGTTTTATAAAAGAAATCATGATAGTTAACATTGGAAAATTCTATGACACAAGAGCTGGCGTCAAAACTGCATGCAGTGGACATACAAGTCCTAATTAGTTATCTACTCCTATCAACATCTTTCAGAATATGCTTTAGTAAAATGGAAAAAAGGAGACTGTGTGCAGTAGAACATAACATTTGAACGTGTGTTTTCTTTGGCAATAAATTATTGATGTAGAAAACAAAGATATAATTACCAGCTAGTTGTCACAGTTGTAATGAAAAATTGTGAACCATTGGTATCAGGACCAGCATTTGCCATTGATAAAAATCCTGTTGGTACAGAAAATGACAAAAATAAAAATCAGCCCCATCACAGATTCATTTGAACTTATGATTAGTAAACAACAAAGACAGATATAACATTTACCTGGACCAGTGTGCTTTAGCTTGAAGTTCTCATCTGCAAACTTCTCTCCGTAAATTGATTCTCCGCCCATTCCATTGCCATGTGTAAAATCACCTCCTTGGATCATAAAGCTAGGGATGATCCTATGGAATGAGCTACCTTTGTAATGAAGAGGCTTTCCAGATTTACCAATCCCCTTTTCCCCTAATAGTTTCATACAAATAAAAGCAAAAATGAAAAATTATTTACATAATATATTTCAATTTGTAAGATGAACGTAAAAACCTCATAAGTTCAGACAGTGATATCAGTATATTAAATGTTATTGAGAAATGGAGGAAATTTTATACTAGGCAAACATGAGTAAAAAGAAGCAAAATAACAGCATATAATCCATCCTCATGATAAACTTAATTATGTTTTCATAAGTAGACCTATCTAGTTACAAGCCAACTGAAAGTCATTGGTTCTTAAATTGAGTAAATTTATTTATTCACTCATCTATGTATTACACTTAAGATGATGCACATAGAAAATGATTTAAACAAATACTTTGAGCATATGATAAAAAAAAAATATACACAGTAACAGCAGAAAGAAGCTCACCTGTGCAAAGAGCTCGGAAGTTTTCTGCAAAAGGGTACATCAAAACAAGGCTTTAGATAAAGCTAATGATGTAATGTAAGCACTGATAATATTACAGAGAATTTGAAAACCTTACCTGCGGTTTTTGGAACTGTCTTCCCAAAAAGACCTATTACAATACGACCTGGAAAATTAAGAATAACAGCATCAGAACCCATTATATACCAAATGAGTTTGAATTCTCAGTCAGTTATGTATAGAACTTTTGCTCATTTCATATCACTTTCATGCATTTTCTCATCTACACAAATTCTTATTCTTATAATTTACAATTGCCATATGTATCCCTTAATTACAAGAATCAATCTGACACACACACACTTCCGGTTCGGCTCATATCACACCTTGAATCACTTCAATTAACCAAATATCAAATTTATTTGGTAAATAAACATTTTAGTCTCTAAATGTGTGAGTCGTTATCATTATAGTCCCTAAATGCATAAAAATTGCAAATACACGCATCCATAAGTGTCTCTTTTGTTTGCAACGTAATGGAAAAATTTGAGTAACCAAAAAACACATTTGAAGACGAAAATGACTAACTAAGGAGAAACTCCGAGGATGTGTTTGCAATTCCAATACATTCAAAAACTATAATGATTGTTGCCTCACACTCACATTCAAGACAAAAATTGTCATTTACCCCAATTTAATTAACCAAAATTTACCCATTATCAACCACTTAACAAATAAACAACTTATACTTCATCGTAATTAATTAATTGAATGTAATCACATGTATCAGAATATTTTAATCACATGTAATCACATACGTCGGTGAAAATTGACTAATATTTTATACAACAATCAAGCACAAAATAATTAATAATCTATCAAATGTATAAAATATATGTTAAGTTTAATAACCTGCATCCTTTCCATCAATCTGAACATCAAAGTAAACCTTGTTTGTCACTTCCTTCAAATCCTCTTTCGCTTTCTTTGCCTGCATTAATTAACAGAACAATCAACAACAAAAAAATTAAAACGAAATTTTCACCAAACACAATTGCAAATTCAAAATCTGATTAAAATATAGCATAATTAAGTGTCGATCTTAATCTAAATTAAGAACCAATTACATTATATTAGAATAATTGCAAAACTGAGATTAGATCAAGATAAAGAAGATGGAAACCTGAATAAGAGATAGGGTTCCGAAGAGGAACAGTGAAAAGAGAAGCAACGACGTCGTTTTTGCCATCGGTTTGTTTTGCTTTGCTTTGTTCTAAGATCGATCTCAGTGTTCGGTGTTAGAGTGACTGACTCAGTATGTGTGTGACGCGAGTAATGAATGTGTCACTGTATGTATGTATGTAAGCGCTTCTGTTTGCGTAGTTTGGTCTAATGGGAGTGTGACACGTTAGCATTACTTTTATCTAATTGGTTGATTAATTGGGCCTTGTTCGTAAACCCTTTTAAATTGTATGGGCCATTTGCGTTATCGAATGTTCTCTCTGTTGTAAAATAAATTTAATTTTTTAAATTCATTAAATAGATAACGTGTTTTTTTTAAAAAACAAAATAGATGACTTTTTTTATTAAAAAAAAAAGATGGCTTGTTTAATATTTAATATAGATTTAATATAGATTAGATTGTTAACTCATGTGTCGCACGGTTTATTGTTAATGGATTGACGTACGAATAATAAAATACAATGTATAATTGGTAACGATAAAAAAAAAAAAGAACAGATGATAATCTATAGTAGCCAAAATAAAACACTTCATAAAATATATAAAATCTGAAAATATTATAAAAGAAAATTTGATAATCCTATAAATAATTTGGTAAAAGAAATATCAAAATTTTAGTACATTGGCAAGTAGTTATCACATATTGCGAAATACTTCTTCATATACGACGTTAGACGTCACATTGGTATCTTCACCATCCTCATCAGTGATCAATATCTTTAGGCTATTTTGTTTGTAAACGTATTAAAAAAGTGTACAACAACTTGTCAAAAAAAAGTCTACAAAAATAATAGATATATACAAACGATGACACAACAGAATAGGAATGAAAAGCTCATTAGCGAGGAGAAATATTAGGTTAAATTAATGCTAACCTAATGCAGCATTTTACAGAGAAATTATTAGGTTAAGTTGTTGCAGTCCTAATAAAATTAATAAATAAGGACTCACTAAAACAAATCTAAAAAAGGCTTAAATATAATTTTGGTCCCTGTAATTTGGGCGAGTTTTGATTTTCGTCCCTCAAAAAAAAAATTAAAAATGCCCTTGCAAAAAAAATTGTTTGAAAAAGGTCCCTGACCCCCACTATTCAATAGAAGTAGCATGGTTTGGGCCACGTGGCAGTTGTTGATTGTGCAAATGTTGCCACGTGGCGCTGACGTGGCATGCCACATAATATTAACTTTTAAAAAACATTTTTAAATTCTGTAAATTGTTTTTAAAATTTAAAAATATGAAGAAAAAAAATTAAAAATCTGAAGAAAAATAAATAAAAATAATTTCCTGAAATTTCTTTTATTGTATAACTTGAAATAAATTATTTTTTTGAATATTATATAATCTGAAATTAACTTTTCAATTTTTTTTGTAAAAGAACAAGAAAATAACTTTTGAAAAAATAAAAAAAAAGTTCTTGGAAAAAATCTGAAAATTATATGTTCAATTTTTTTTTTTTAAAATACTGACAATTTAAATTTCCTAAATTATAAATTTTCAGATGATGTAATTTAAAAAAAAAATTAATTTCCATATTTTAATTTTCAAAAATTTATATTCAGAATTTAAAAAATTTCCATTTTTTTCATATTTCAAAAAATTATATTTTTTAAAAATATATAATCGGAAATTTTTTTAAAAGGTTTTTATGATTTTTTTTATTTTTTAAAATTATTTTTAGATTTTTTAATTTCAAAAACCAATTTTCAGAATTTTAAAAATATTTTTTAAAATTTAATATTATGTGGCATGCCACGTCAGTGCCATGTGGCAAGAGTTGCACAGTCAGCAACTGCCACATGGCCAAATCCATGCCACTTCAACGTTTTTGTTGGGCCAAGGACCTTTTTCAAACAAAAAAAAATTGCAAGGACGTTTTTCATTTTTTTTTTTTCAGGGACGAAAATCATACTTAAGTCTCTAAAAAATGAATGTTTTCCATTAATAGAGATCAGAGTAGTAGTGTGATTTTATTTAATTTAGTGTATTTTTTATTTAACATTTAGACCGAGTAAAATTGATTTTAGAGAAGTTTGTTTCGACTTAAAACATATGAGTAATTTATGGTGTGTATAAATGAAACGAGATGAAGTCAGATGAAGTATGCGTTTCATTATGTTATATAATTTACATTGAATTATGTTGTTGAAATTGGTTTAGTTGAATTAGGTTGTGTTCAGGTATAATATGATTTAATAACATGTTATTTTTTGTTAATGATTTTGGATTCTAAAATTAGAAAAAGTCAAAATACAAGATTGATTTTGACCTATAGGGTTAGTCCAGGTTGACATCTTTAGTTGTGAATCTAAAATAGACTTGAAGGCCAAGAATACATATCCTCTCTAATTAAATTCTATGTAATCAAGTTATTTATACCATATGTAATTTGTGAGATTTTGAGTTCGTTTGATGAGCAGAAGAAAGAGATAGGATAAGATAAAATTATTATATCCTACTTTTTTTTTAAAGGAAATATTATATCCTACTTAAATTATGTTGTTTGATGCACTAATATGATATGATAAATTAAACATATTATTAATTTTATCTTATTCGTCCTTTGCAATTCTTATCTTTTATTTTCGATGGGCTAACAATATGATATAATTTCTTAAGCCTATCACACAAAAAATCTCTCATTCTTTGTATTCATCTCTATAACGCCAATCAAACTTCCACCTTGCTGTTGAGGCAAAATCCCTAATTAATTTAAAAGATAATAAACTTTAATGATTAAGGATTAAATGGATTTTGATTAATTCCTTGATATTTAACTTGTGCTCTTGAGTGTTTTACTAAGACAGGAACAATGTTGAAATCATACCAAGATATGAAGAAATCAAAGGACATTGAATTCACAAACTAATTCTAAAGTTCAGAATGTTTGAGCAAAATTGATTAGAACGTTATGATGATAGTTTATAAGGTTGTTCATAAGCAAACCCATAATCATCAAGAACATGAAGAACATGCAAGTACACTTGGCATGAATAAAAAGTCCAGAAAAGTACATCTTCATGGGTCAATCAAGCAATAAAGGCATTTACAAGAGTAATGTCAAAAAGGTACTTCAAGGTTCATTCAAGACTATGAACACTTGAAGATCTAAGAATATTCCAAAGAGGATATTATCCTAGAAGTTACATTTACTGCACTTCAGTTATATCTCTACTATTAGGATTGATTACATCAAAAGTTAGTCTTACAAATCATCCTAAAGTAGGAACAAATGGAACATTCTGAAGGTCAGAATGTTCATCTCAGCACATGCTTCAATTCATGAACAGTATAGTTGGTGAATAGATAAAAAGCAAAGCAAAAGGAGATCTTGTTCCAATCAATCAGAGATAGACACGTCCTTTGATCTGCATCAAGAAGAAATCTCCTAGAAGCATGGGCCTGAAGCTGCAGATCTATTATTCTCTCTCCTGCACATTGTTCAATGCAGATCTGGTTAACTTTATCCTACTTTATCCAACAACTTTTTGATGCATATGGAGAAGTTACTTTTTAAGGATATAACCCAAAACAACATATGTCACACATTGAACAAACCAGAAACTCATCAATACATTCATCAATGATGAACCTAGATGAAGATCCTGATGAACATCAACATTCTGATGAAGAACACAACAACATTCTGATGGTCAGAATGTTCACCCAGAATTTCAAGTAAAAGTTTGTGGGGCCCAAGACACGTGGCATAACACCATTGGACATCCTACAATGGCTATATGAGCCCAAAAACTCTATAAATAGAGATCAAATGCTCAACATTACTTGCACCATTGCAAAGAATTCTTGAAAACATCTTAAACGTGTTTGAAGCTCTTGCAATTTGAATTGATCATCACTGAAGACTCTTTCTATCTTCTTTGTAGTGTAAATCAATTCTTTCTGTTACCTCTCTTAAAAGATAACTTCTTTCTTCTTCCTCTGTTTGATTCACAAACATTCAACCTCTATACAAATTGTAATCAAATTTTCATCTAGCTTTAAGGGTACTAAAGTGTTAGTTTGAGCAAAGGTGTAATAGTCTAAGTAGGTAACTTAGCAAGAAGGTGCAAACCTGCTTAGGCTTAGATAATACAGTTCTTGAAATTGTTCAGGTGAACAAAGTTGTAAAAGTACAGGATTGAGAGGTTATCTCAAGCATAGTGGAAACTCTCACAAAACCGTGAGGATTGTGAGGAGTGGACTAACCCACATTGGAGGAACCACTATAAACCTTTGTGTGTTCTTTCTTTCTTCTCTATACTCTTTAATTACAATATACACTACACACACAAACACTTTCATTCTGTTACACAGTTTTTGCATAAGAACTTCATAACGTTCTGAAGTCACTACGCTAACTTAAATATTCCAAGCAAACAACTTGAGAATTAATTTTAAGTTGTAGGATAATTTTTAAAGGGTCACAATTCAAACCCCCCCTTCCTTGTGACTATTTTATCTACTTCACTTGCTTCCTCTCTTTCGCAGCCATTGCCTCTCTCACCTCAAGCCACCACCTTCTTCATATGAACAAATAGCATTATTGTTCTTATTCATCTGAAACCCGAATTTGTATTCTTCTATTATGGTTATGTTTTCTTTGATAAAATTACAAATCGTATCGTTTGTTCTTAATCGAAACTTATATTAGTATTCACTTGATAAAAAACAATAACAAAATCTCCAAGGGTTGTTCCTCCCTAACTTTCTGGTTGGGTTTGTTTAAAATCGATGAAAAAAAAAATCCTTTTTTTTGCATCTGATTCATCATCGATTAATTATTTACGATGCATCATATATGTCTGTTTTTATATTAACTCACAAAAGACAAAACTAATTATTAAATACATAGAAATACAAAAATGATTTGATTAGTTTCTATATTTTTAAAGTCTAGAGTGGTTCTCTGTTTTATTATTGTTTTGTTTTGGTTTTTTATTTTGGTGCTTTGGTTAAATATAATACATTTGCAGGTATTCAATATAAAGTCCTAAGTGGAATATGGAAACCTTTACAAGTATCTAAGGGTGACCCACAATTATCTGATATTCTTTTTGCTGATGTTATGTTGTTTTGTGAAGCCAGTACTGAATAGGTCAAAGTGGTTATGGATACCTTGTAGGATTTTTATTCAGCTTCGGGATTAAGGGTTAATACCTTAAAGTCCAAAACTATGCATTCTAAGATAGTTCAAGGGAAAAGAAAGTGTGAGATACAAGATATCTCAATTATTAAATTTGTGGCGGATTTGGGATATTACCTTGGTTTTCTTCTTGTCCAGGGTCGAGTTTCTCGAACTTGGAATCATGATGGGCTCTCTCGAACTTGGAATCATGTTAATTGGAATATGGTTACAACCCCTAAACGCTTTGGTGGCCTAGGTATTTGTGAAGCTAGACTTACTAATTTAACTCTGCTTGGTAAGTTAGTGTGAAACATGCTTCATAATAAAGATAAATTGTGGGTGAAAGTTCTTTCCCATAAATATATGGGCAACACATCTTTATGGATGAATAAGAAACATAATAAACCTTCAATCACTTGGTGTGATATTCATCATCTTCTAGCTCCTAATAACTTGGATGAACGACTTCAAGATGCGTGGACTTTGAGGCATGCAAAGAAAGATGAATATACTTGCTCGAGTGGATACTATTGGCTTTTTCAACAAAATAGAGACTTGAATGTGAATTGTAACATGAATTGGCTTTGGCGCCTTAAAGTACCATCAAAACTCCAACACTTTTTATGGCTTTGTTTTCATAATGTTCTCCATGTTAATGTCTGTTGGCATCATTGCAACATGGTAGCTTCTCCAAGCTGCACCCGTTGCTCTTCACCCATAGAGGATATTCTTCACTGTTTACATGATTGCCCACACTCTAGAGAGCTTTGCCTTCATGGGATGACAAAGGGTCCTTTCGTTATTTTGTTTGTTACATGAGTATGGTATGCTTGATGTTGGAGAAACAACACTATTTTTTAGGATCAACATTGGTGTATTCAAGATGTGGTGTGAAAAACCTTTTTGTTACATAATGAATGCATTTCTTACTATCCCAATCTTGGTTTGGACCCACACTCATCGCGCCTCTTAGCTCATTGGATCCCTCCTCCGGAAGGTACACTCAAACTCAATATTGAGGGAAGTTTTCTAGAAGATTTTGGTTGTATAGGTGCTGGTGGTGTTGTTCGCAACGAGGATTGAGATTGGATAGTTGATTTTTCTCACTATGAAGCTGAAAATGAATCGTTATTAACTGAGTTACGTGCTATCCAAATAGGTATTGAGTTTTGTAGTATAAAAGGTTATGTCAATATTATTTGTGAGTGTGATTGTTTGGAAGTAGTTGACTTGATTATTGTTGGTCGTGATCATACCTTGGACAGTTATGCTACTCACATCCTTCACATTAGAGATGTTTTTACATGGAAATGGAACTGCAACATTGGTGCATGTTCTTAGGTTTTGTCTGGGAGTTTAGAGGGCAGGGGAAGAAAATGCTTTGGAGGGAGATAAATGTAGGGAAAAATTGAGAAATCTTTCACATTTTTTGAAAGAGTATTTTTTTTAGAGAGTGATAAATTAATGCTTATAATTAATATATTTTTAATTTTAAGAATATTATAACAACGTATATTAAATTTGAAGAATTCATATAAATCCCTCAAAACCCTCATCCAATACAAATTTTTAGTTTCCTCAAATGAAGAGGGTTTTATATTTTGAAGAAAAATAAGCCCCTCAAAGCCACTTCTTCCAATGTTTCTATTTCTTCCATTTACTCCTTCCTTTTTTTCCAAGCATTTCCTTCCATTCTCCTCCAAACTTGCAAACAAAGCCTTAGGGAACAAAATATTTGCAAATTTTATGGCTAAGGAAAGATCACATAGAAGATGCTTTGCTCTCTGGAACCACTCTCCGCCTGACATGAAATCTCTCATTCTGAAAGATAAGCTTGGAACTTAATTTCAACTCTCCCTCCTTTTTTTTCTTTTTTTCTTTTTGCCTCATTACTTTGTAACACTACCAAAAAAAATATAATACATTACTTATCATATGTTAATAGAGTGTGAGCCAAACATATAATTATATAAAATAATGCAATTATTTTTTATCATGTTTGCATCAAACATATAATAGAATAAATGTCTATCATATTATTATTTCATCTTATGTTTATCTAACTCTTTACGATATCATTTCTATCTTATCATACACACGAAACGGACCAGATATCAAACACGCTCCGTCTCATATCTGCTTCGAGATATGAAAGATGCTCACTTAGAAAATAAATAAATTAAGTCTGTTAAATTCATGTAATACATGTCTTGCTACACTTGTCAATGTGATGTGTCTAGTAGATGTGAGAGATGGCGTGCAAATGCAATCACCGATATGCAAATGTGCAGATTAAGCCATCTATTTAAAATCGATTACTTTTGCTTTAATCATGGAAAAAAGCTTATATATTATTACTAAGTTTAAGCTTATATTGAAAAGATGCAGATTAACACTTAGAAAAAGGAAATAGAACGAATTATCGTCTCAATATATCGATTCGATCCCAAAGACAACTAACCCCACCTCTCAACAAGAAAAAGAAAAAAGACAACTAACTCTAGATTATGGATAACTTCAACAAAAAAAATGAAAAATATACTCCTTTAAAATCCAAATATACTTTAGATTTAGATTTGGGTTGGGTTTGGCTTTTCTAAAATAAATAATATACTTTAGAATGGAAATAAAAATTTATTATTGTTAATTAATTAAAAACGTGATTCTTTTTTTACTCAATTAAAATATGATTATTATCAATGTCAATTTTCATAGGAGCCAAATGGTTATAATAAAAAATAATATAAAAATGTAAATAACATTAAAATCCAACTAAAAAAGAAATGAGAGGACCGTAAATCAAGATAATTTAAATATATTTTCTATATAAAGTTATAAATTTGTACATGAAAAAAAGTCCATAGAATTTATGTCCAACGGTTCACGTACGGTCCCAACCCCCAGTCATATGAGCAGATCATGACCATGAGATACTATACCATATATGATATAGTCTTACCTAACTTAAAACTAGCCTTTTCTTTTTCTTTTTGACTAAACATTATCTATCATTTATGATCTTGAAAGAGATTATTTTTACAACCAAGTAGGATACCATGTTTTCATGTTACTTACAAGAAGAGAGAGATTCAGATAATTGTGTACATAACTATCATCTTTATATGTTCTTTGGATCAATTTGAGACTGTTTTTCTTTTATAATAAATAAACAATGGAAGAAGAATTATGCCACAAATCTCAAGCATCTGAGGAAGCTAAACATGAAGATTCAAATGAGAAGCAACAAGATCAACTCAACACCATTCCTTATGGGGTCAACATTTCAATCACAAAGTCATTTATGAATTTCATGTGGGATGATGTTTGGTCTTGCATTGTTGTGCTAGTGGTATTTTGGCTCATTGGTTAGTACATGCTAAACTTCATTACTTCCTTCGTTAAAACTTTGGAGTCGGTTTTTTTTTTTTTTTTTTTATAGATATTTTATATCTGACTTAAGGATCAATTGTTCAATTTATTTTCATATTTTTGTAAGAGAAGACCTCCTGATTTTTTTTAAAAAAAATACATCATGAATGTTTTTGAAAATTATAAAAATATAGTTTTAGTTACTATAAAATATAATTTTGTTTATCTTAATCTCTAAACACAAATTATCAATTCTTGGTCCCTATCTTTTTATAAAAATGAATGCTTTTGTAAAAATTAAGACAAAAATATGGATACATTGTTTTCAGTGTTTTCGAAAATGCTGTCCTTATATTGTGGGAAATTGTCCTCAAATAGATTCCATGTTGTCCTTATAATAGTTCTAAGATGTTTGAATGTTTTAGAATCTCTTCTTTGGAAAGGTAAGAAAAGTACCTCGTCATTATTATAAACAAAAATTCATATTTTACATTCATTCATTAAATGATGTATGTGGTCTACAATAAAGACTATATACATTTATTTAATAAATGAATCTAAAATGTTGATTTTTGCTTATAATAGTTACCAGAGGAGGTAACTTTCAAGCATTTTTCATCTCTATTCACATTTTTTTTCTTCCAAATTGTACTTATTATCCTCTCAGTCACTCTCTTATTTCATGTGGAGAGCATGTTTCTATTGATTGATGAGTTTACTCTTCTCATAACTTCAGATTCTTGTATAATGAAATAAAAATTTATTAAACATGTCAATGAATATTTTATTAATTCTCCAATATTCTATACTAACAGCATCTGTAACTCTGGTTGTTGGTGCCCATGGATCTGTTAATTTGCAATTGGGACCTTACTCCTCAAGTTTGATAGAAATCAACTCAGTGTTAATACAATCTATCAAGGTATTTAATCAATATTTGAAGTTTGAACATTTTCTTATTGTATTTGTTACCAATTTAGATAATTATGGTGTTGTTATTTTTATGTACTAATCTTTTATAACTCATTAACAGGTGGAACAAAATAATAAACCAAAACCTGGTTTAATGCTTTATGGATTTGATTATCCTCCTCCACTAGATGTTAAAATAAATTGGACTGAGATGTATGATGCAACTATACAAGCAAAATCTCAAGAGGCATGTGCCACTCTTTGTAGTATTTTTTTTATTTTATTGTTTGTTGAGTTTTGATATGAATTTGGATTTAGAGGTTTCTATATTCTTATAAATTAATTTCATCTGGTTTTGCAGGAATGGATATTCTATTTGAATAAATATTCCCAATTAAATATTTTTTACAATGTTAAGACCTTAGGTGCACCATTATTCCTTGTAATTGCTAAAGGTACACTTTTTATTTTATTTTTTACATCATAATTTATGATTCATCATTCTACTTGAAATTGATTTCCACTTTGAATAAAATATAGTTTTAAAATCACAGTCACAAGGCCTTGTGATATTTGACATTGCGTACACATACATTTTGTACACCCGCACAACACTTGGTTAATCGCCTTGAAAAAATAGCTAATTCAGTTTAGTAGATGGTTAATTCAATTCTCAGTCAAAATCATGGTTGCATGAATTAACTACAATTTTCAATGTAGAATGAATTTTTAACCATATACTTAACAAAATTAACCATATTTTAGCACCTAATAACTAAGTGTTGCGGGTGTATGAAAAAACAAAAGGTGTCTATAAAACATTGTTGTTGCCAAAAATTATGGCCAAATACAACTGATTACGATCGCAATGCAGTCACATAGACATCAAAAACCTTGATGCAGATCCATAATCTCAGAAATTTCTGAGAAACCTTTCATGTATTCTTTCATATATTGAATATGTACACATTGTGCTTGCTAATCTTTACATAAACGCAGGTAGAGAAAGCCTAATTAAGTGGAAAGAGGATCCATTATTCCCTAATGCAACATTGTATTGGAATAATATATATGGTATGGTTACTTTTAAAATAGTGTTATGTCTCTCATGCTAAACTTTGTTTTTGATGTTATCATTCATATTTATTTATTTTACTTACAGGAAGTGGTAGTATCTCACAGAAAATATCACATTCATCTACTTACTATGTGGCTATTGCCAATATGAAACCTCAAAATGTAAAGGTGATGTATGAAAACAATAAACACTCTACTCACATAAATATTAATACTCTTATTCAACATCATATGGTATTAATGAAGCACAGACACTCTTCAAATTAGGTGTGTCCCAGTGTCAGACAACGCCGATGTCCAACACCGACACGACATCTATGATTACACTGAATTATATCATTTTTCCAAATTATTATCAATGTCGGTATGTCAGTGTCCGTGTCGTGTCTGGTATATGTGTTTCATAGTATTACACCATAACATACAATGCACAATCTATTTTCATTATGAAGTAATAGTAAATTAAGATGTATATGCTGATGGTAAGGACGTTTTTTAACTAGTTGCACATCAATATTTGTAATATAAATTATGTTATAGTACTTTATACTAATATTAAAGTAATTATTATTATTTTCCAATGTTTTTTGTATAATCAGGTAGAATTGAAATTCATTGTAAATGCACTTCTCTACAATACAACTGGGTCTTATCGAAAATGTTCTCTGGATAATGGTTTATGTAGAATAAACCCTGCTCTTTCTGCAAACGTAGCACTATTAACAACTCCTGGTCCTATAGAGGTAAATTAAGCTATATATCTTCCCTATTACTCTCTCTGAATATTCCATATGTAATCAAATAGATTTTTGTTTTGTTTATCTTTAGTGTCCATAAAGTATATATTTTTTTATTTTCTTATCCTAAAGTCTAGCATATGCTTTATATAACTAGTCCATCTTTCAGGGTGCTTCAAAAAATGAATGGTTTGATGTGAATGTTTCTTATGAACCAAGATGGATCATATATTTTGCAGGATTAGGTAACACAAACTTTTTGCTTTTTGAAGATAATTTAATTTATAAATATACTCAACCAAATTAGGGAATAATTAACATATTTGAAATGTACATTATGCAATAAATATAGGTGTGTTAATTGTGCAAATCTTATTCTCCATTAAATTCTACAAAACCTTTATAACCAACAATGAAGAAAATGCAAGATTCCAACAAGCGGAAGTGATTTCAGAACGAGCTCCATTATTGTCTAGAAAAGATAGTGATGTTTCAAGCTGGTGTTCATCTTATAACTCATTCTCCAGTGAAAATTCTGATGAAGGAAAATCAATAATTGAAGGGGAAAGCAGTAATCTTCAATGTTTGTGTGTTATTTGCTTTGATGCCTCAAGGGATTGCTTTTTTCTTCCATGTGGCCATTTTGCAACATGCTATGCTTGTGGAACAAGGTAAAACACTTTTTTTTGGTTTGGAACAGTTTGGTTTAGTTCAGTTATTTTAAATTTAACAAACTGTTTGGTTTGATTCAGTTTAGCTTTCATCCCGAACCGAACCATGCCCACCCCTACATACACACATATCACATATGCATGTAAAATTTGAGAGAGTTGTGTGCATTAATGTAGAGTTTAACGCCTATTATTTCTTTGTGTAGAATTGCTGAAGAAACTTGCAGTTGTCCCATTTGCAGAAGGAAATTGAAGAAAGTAAGAAAAATTTATATTGTGTAGTTGAGACAGAAATTTGAATCTTGAGGACTGGAGGTCTTAAAAAATCGAGTTCTCTATGTAGAAATTCTAGCAAATTAGAATAGAATTCAGTGCAAGATCGAAAATGTGTGTCTAGAGAGAATTAGAATTTTAAGAGAGAAAGTTGTATTTCTTAAAATGATGGTTTGGTTCATTTCTTAGATGCTTGGGTGATGTATAGGCATGAGCCATTACAAGAGAGAGCAAAGGCAATATATAAATAATGCAAATTAATATATTAAAATACCAATTATGTAAGTCTTCCTTATTGATTGCAAGCATCAAACAATAAGTATTTTTTTTGTTATCTTATCCACAAAGACTTGTGTGATATAAACAATCAATATAATCTAAAGTTAAAGGGTGCAAGAGTTATGATTTGTTCATAAACATATCAGGGTAACAGTTGATAGAATCAACAAATAAATACATTTTTTAGATTAGAATTCATTAACCACTTTTTTATATATCCTCGAGATTAGTTCTACATATTCTAGTTACAGTAAATTTCATTTATTGCTCATCATACATTATTTATTATTCTTAAATAACTACGAGAGAATTGTCATCTTGTTTAAACGTTGACTCATCAATCACTTAATCCAATACGATAATATTATCGATCAGATGGTACATGTAACTGTTAAACCTAAGTATACCCCTCGTAAACTACAACGAGTAGCTAAATCTTTCTTTTGTTGGTTTTTATATAGTATAGGAGAGTTAGTGTAAATTCGCTAAGCGAATTTCTTGCTTGCTTAGAAAAATCAACTATCTTCACGCATGGAGTACTTAAAAATGGCAGTTGTTGGTCTTTATATAGTATTAGTGTAAATTCGCTAAGCGAATTTCTTGCTTGCTTAGAAAAATCAACTATCTTCATGGATGGAGTACTTAAAAATGACAGTTGTTGGTCTTTATATAGTATTAGTGTAAATTCGCTAAGCGAATTTCTTGCTTGCTTAGAAAAATCAACTATCTTCATGAATGGAATACTTAAAAATGGCAGCAGTTGTTGTTCCTTGTTTAGTATACGAGAGTTAGTATAAATTCACTTAACAAATTTCTTGCTTGCTTAGAAAAATCAACTTTCTTCACCTTGAAGTAATTGTTAGCTGTGTAAATCACTTTTTAAACTGCCTTAAACTCACTTAGAGAATTGTGTCCTGAAAATCTTAACAATCTTTCTCACTTGAAATTGGCTTGGCTGTTATGGTCTTGGCTTTAGGCACCTTCACTTCATTATCCATATTCTTCTAATGCTTGAAAACAACAAATTTTGCATAGATTCCTCCATTTTGGTTCCATGATCCTTCCTATTTGTGAAAACCAGACAAAAAGTAGTAAAATAGCTCTAAAACCTTAGCGAAACAACTAAAGACGCAAGTGCAACAAGCCCTAGGTAGAAATCTAACCTATCATGTGTGTGATAGTGTTGGTTTGTTGTGTGGGGTGTGAGTTGAAGGAGGTTTATTAAATTTGTTGGGTTTGTTGAAGAAGATACAAAGGTCATGGAGAAAAAAGAAAGGTGACATAGTTTTTTTCTTCATTATTACATATAAGTTGGAGTTTTTTTTTAATAATTATTAATTTTTTGTTTTGTACCAAAAAAAAAATTTGTTTATTTTGTAAAACAATGTTGACTCAATGCCACATCATGAAAACATACCTACTTAATGTGTCAAATAATCATTTTTACAAAGTCAGATGCTACGTGGATTAAAAATAGGAGAATCTTACATGACAAAGATATAATTTTTTTTTATACAGGTAAAAAAATAACTCTTTCCATTTTTTTAAGTGTCATCTTATATTACTCTCCAATTAATGAAGTTAATTTTTTGAGTTTATTTTTTCTATTGTACCCACCAATAAATTTTTAATTTTTTTTGTGCACAAACAATCTCTTTTTCCAATAAACTTGATCTTAACAACTATTATAGGGAATCAAATTTAGTATCATGGAAGTTTAAACTTTAACATAACAAAAAGAACAAACTTTGTTTAAAAACTTTATATAAAAATAAAAATATTTGTAATTTTGTTGAAAAGGAGTAAGTAGGAGTAATTGAAAAAAAGTATTAATGACAAATTGTACCAATAAACTATCAAAATGATAGTTAAATAAAAACAACAAAAATATACTCAAACGACACTTCAAAATAAACATAAGAAATATAACACACACATATGGCATGGGCGAAAAGCAATTTTAATAATAATAATAATAATAATAATAATAATAAACCAAACGATTGAACTCAAGTAGTTATTGAGCTTCACACGAATAACATGGGTTTGATTCCTTGGTGAAAAAAAACATAAAAAGATAATTAATATAACTATGACTATTTCTTTTATCATTTTTTTATTATAAAATATGTTTCATATTCATAACGTCTAGGTGGGAATTTTTAATAAGGAATAAAGACATTATGACCTCTAATTTTAGTTTACGAAATCTTGTTATGGAAAGTTTTGTTGGAAAAACCAAGATTAAAAGTAACCAAAATATTGACAACAAATAATTTGTAGCATAACAAAATTGACAACAAATAATGTGTTGCATAACAAAAATGTGTTAATTGATGTGTATATGTTGAGCAATATCAGCTAAATATCGAACATCACAGTTTTACAAGAATAAAAATAGTAAAGCAGTTTATAGGTTAACAAATTAGAAAGATTGTAATATAAGAGGACAAAGGATTGACATGACAATATATAAAGCTGATTAATCCCATTTTTCAAGCATATTCTAACATCAATCCTTTTGTATCTTTTCATAACATGGTGATGATATTCATTATCTTTGCCATCACCTTCACATATGGTTTTTTAGGAAATGTTGTTTCAATTTCAAATGGCAATGAGATTTTTGTTCGGGATGAGACATATGTCAATTCTTTACCTTACGAAGCCATCTTTAATTTTGGTGATTCTATCAGTGACACCGGAAATGCAGCATTCGGCGGCGATCCTATGCCTGGCAATAGTCCTTATGGCTCAACTTACTTCAAACATCCATCTGGACGTTTATCGAATGGACGACTGATTATAGATTTTATTGGTAATTTTACTCTTCTTTTTTTAAGTTTGTTCAATAAGATTTTCTAATATGAAAGTGAAAAAAAAAAATGAAAATGCTAGAAAGTGGTATAACATGCTCTAGTTAATATAGTTTGTTAGAATCGACAAAATTATTAAATCTTAATGTCAATATATTTATGATTGAAAAATTTACAAGATTATACTCATTTTATTTGTAGCTGAGGCATACGGATTACCATTTTTGCCGGCATATATGAATGTCAACAATAGCCAAGGAGACACGAAGAAAGGAGTAAATTTTGCATTTGCAGGTGCTAGTGCACTTAAAAGGATTTATTTCACTCGTCGTGGAATCGAACCACCACACACAAATCATTCATTGAGTGTGCAACTTGAGTGGTTTAAGAAACTAAAGCCATTGATGTGTAAAAGCAAAAAAGGTTTCATTATAACTCGCTACATATTGTTGTTTGTTTTAAATGTATAGATCTTCCTCATGTAATAACACAACTTTTGTTATGATGTGTGACAGAATGTACTAGCTACTTCAAAAAATCATTGTTTATAGTGGGAGAGATTGGTGGAAATGATGTTTTGCAATATATCTCATCTAAAAAGTTTGCAGAAATAAGAAAAGTTGTTCCCTCATTGGTTGAATCTATTACACATACCACCATGGTATGTTATATCTATTTTAAGTTCTTGAATGTCTTCTTTAACCATAAAAACTAAGCTCAATTAAAGATATGACTAAATGAATATTATTCTTGGATAAATGTAATAATAATTTTTTTTCTATTTTTTATCTTCAGTCATTAATCAAAGAAGGAGCCATGGAGCTAGTGATTCCTGGAAACTTTCCAATTGGGTGTAATGCTGGTGTGTTGACAAATGTGATTAGTAAGAAAAAAGAAGACTATGATGAACTTGGGTGCCTAAAAGCTTACAATGCTTTCGCCGAATACTACAATGAACAACTTAAAAATTCCATAGAGACATTAAGACATAAATACCCTCAAGCTAAGATAATATATTTTGACTACTACAACAATCTCAAACGTTTATATCAAACACCACAACAATATGGTGTGTGGAGTTACCATTTTATTTTCTTGTTTATATTACCATAATTTATTTTTGTCAAATTCTTTTGAACATGTACGTCATTTTCTGTAAATTAATGATGCAGGTTTTATTTCTGATAAGGACGAGATTTTGAAAGCATGTTGTGGAGGAAGTGGACCATACCATGTTGATCTTAAAGTATTTTGTGGAACAGGTAGCTCAACAGTTTGCCCCGACCCTTCAAAATATATAAATTGGGATGGCTCACACTTAACTGAAGCATCTTATAAGTTAATAGCAAAGGGACTAATTGAAGGCCCTTTTGCAAATCCTTCCCTTAAAACTCCTCTTTTCAATATAGCTTAGAATTGGTGAAGAAAAAAGTTGCACTTCATACATCATTTTACCATGGGCTAGTCTCCTACAACATGGAAATCAATGTTTGAATCTAAACCGAGAGATGTGCCTATATTTAATATTCAACAGTATTTTCAATATGAATTACTTCAGGAGAGAAAACCTATGGAAGCTAAAACAAATCATGCGCAAAATATTAGTTTACTTTTCGCATGATATGTTATCTCATTGTGATTTAGTTTTTTACTCCAAAAAATAATTTATCATTGAAAATCAAATGCAATATGTATTCTTCAATATTCTTTAAAAAAAATGTATTATGTGATATTCTTTATTTTTTTAATAATATAGATTTTTCTTCACTTTATCATAGTATATATCTTGGAAACTCAAAACAGTGAAGAACCTTGGCCTATAAATTATGAATACCATGCTTATCTACTATTACCTTCAAATTGTTGATTATCATTACCAAATTTTATACATTCAGTTCTAAAATAAAATCATAACCACATTTATTTTATATTTGTTTTAGTTTTTCTAAAATAAAAAATTAATAATTATACGTGTTGCTCTCCTCGATCTATCTAGTAGAAAACTCTTCTATTTTTTGAACAAACATTTAGGACGGCACAAAATTAGTTGTCTTTTAAATATTTTTTTACAAAAACAAAACGATATTTATTCATTCAAATCGATAGAGTACATCAGATACAAACATCGCTAAAAACGTAAAGGGTGAATCTGCAAACAAACTCACAACACCCAAGTTAATAGCATACATCGACAAAATGCCTACAAATAATATGATAAAACTTAAGTCACCGAAATACTCATGCTTCCGGATCTGCATCGTTGACACTCAAATCATTGGTTGAATTTGTAATTGACTGATGTAGATCTTTGAATAAGAAATAAACGAACACCGCGACAAAACGCGAAATCAAACGCCACACAAGATGACGAACAACACAACGCCGTACTTAGACGACGGTATCACAAAAAAACAAAAGGAAAAACTTGATATGTGTGAAAACTACTTATTTAGATTGAAAGAAAAGAGAGAAAAAGATGTAGAGGGGGTGATTTTAGGTCAAAAATGACCTAAAATCACTCCTCTTCGATGAACGAAGGAGAAAGAAAGTTTAGAGAGAAGTTAAAGTTTCTCTCACTAGAAAACTAGGGTCGATTATTTTAATATTCGTATCAGTTGTCTTTTAAATATATTGACTCATGTTTAGTCATATCCTCAATCATGGTGAAAATGAGATTGGACATTTCTACGTAAAAACATTTTATCATAACATGGAGTATATACATGAAACCGAAGAATGAAGTGTTTAATTACAATTAAACAAAGTTTATATATCCATCCTTAACCATATCAGCCTAATCCAAAGATGGAGTGAAAAACCATCATTCCAATTCCCAACTTCCAAATGGCTTTGATGACCGTAAATTTGGAGAGAAAAGTTTGCACAACGCCAATTCAAGTTAACCCGTGTTTCACTGCGTCATGTCTTGTTTACCATGTGATAGTAAAATTTCCAAATCAAGTAAATTACCATTCAACTCTATTTCTTCTCTCTCACCACGTTTCACACAAAGACAAAAACCAAAAAACCAAAACTTTTTCTTTTCAATTCCTCGACAACAAACATCATCATCATAACAATAATCTCAACTTTCACAACATTTTTCACACACGTGGTCTCCACTATCATGTGAAATGAGTGTCCTTATGTTTCTAAATCATGACTCTACCACTTCTTCTCAATCTTTTACAACAACATTTAGTAACATAACACAATGTGTCACCAAATTCAAAACACTCTTTCTTCATTGTTTCTGATTTTTCTTCTTCTACAATGGGACATTCTTCTAAACACACTCCTCGTACCCCTACATATCTCTTACCATGTGTCATTGCTCTCTCTTTCTTCTCTCTCACAGCACTTCTTCTCTATAAGGTTCTCTCTTTCCTTCTTTTTTTCACACCAGCCCATTTCTCAGTTTCGCTTTAATTGTCAAACTATGAAGCACTAACAGAGACACAAACATGTACGGTCATCTGACACGACACTGACACTAACATTGACATAAATTTGAAAAAAAATGGTAATTACATGTATCAGTGTTGTGTCGGATACCAAACATGTCTTTCACCAGTTAGCGCGAGCTTTAAAATTCTATCATTTTTTATATGTTATCTAATTATTTTTTTCTTCTTTGGGTAATTTCATCAAACAGGTTGATAACGTAGCAAGCAGAACCGGAACAGTGGTTGGTCACAACCTAGAACCAACGCCATGGCATGTTTTCCCTACCAAATCCTTTGACGAAGAGACTCGACAGAGCCGAGCCTACAAAATTATACAGTGCTCTTATCTCACATGTGGTTCTGCAGACTCTGGTGGCAAAACAGGACCTAGTTTTGCCGCCAAAGATGCAAAACAACAGAATTGTCCGGATTTCTTCTGGGCGATCCGGAAGGATCTGGAGCCATGGAAGAAAACAAAGATTTCTAAGGGACATTTGGTGGAAGCACAAAAGTATGCTGCATTTAGAGTGGTGATTGTTGGAGGGAAGTTGTTTGTGGATTGGTACTATGCTTGTGTTCAGAGTAGAGCTATGTTTACCGTTTGGAGTTTGTTGCAGCTTTTGAGAAGGTATCCTGGGTTGGTTCCTGATGTGGATTTGATGTTTGATTGCATGGATAAGCCTAGTATTAACAAAACAGAACATGCTTCAATGCCTTTGCCATTGTTTCGTTATTGTACCACAAAGGAGCATTTTGATATACCTTTTCCTGATTGGTCCTTCTGGGGATGGTAAGATCTCAATTGTGATTCTCTTAAAATGCTACCTTTTCATCAATTTTTCATTCCCTTGTTCATTCTATAGTATTGAAATTTCGGTTTTATAACTGTGTATGGTGATCTCAGCTCATTGAAATTTAATGATATATTAATACGAATCTATGAAGCACCGACATAGACACAAACACGACAGTGGCACTAACACATAGACACCGGTAATAATTTTAGAAAATAGAAGTTATTGAATGTAATTACATGTGTCTGCATTCAATTCAATTTGAAGTGTCGGTGCCACATTGATATAGATATATTTGATAGACAAGATCATTTTTTGGACTATGATCGAACTATGTCGATGTTTGATTTAACTCCTTTAAAGTAAGCAATTCACTGTAGAGGAAAGTAGGTAATCTCCCTGGAGGTTATTGAATGTAACTGCATGTGCTGGTGTTCAATTTGAAGTGTTGATGCTATATTGATATGAATATATTTGATAGACAAGATAATTTTTTCGACTAGGATTGATGCCCATGAACTATGTTGATGTTTGATATAACTCTCCTTTAAAGTGAGTAATTTCACGTTAGAGAAAAGTAAGTAATCTCAATTGTAGTTGAATAAATCATTAGTCTACATTTCAATATATTCATAATTTGTTATGCATGTGTAGTTAATGTCGACTATTAATATTTATTGATGTTTAGAATTGCTTACTTTATCCTATAAATTGAATGACTGATTTTAAAGGAATCAAATGAGGGTCTGTTGTTTGTTTTGATGATTTGGTGTGCTGTATCGATGATGTGATTGTGTTGAACATTTGTTGGTCAGGCCAGAGATAAACATACGACCTTGGCAAGAAGAGTTCCCAGATATTAAGCAAGGTTCTCAAGTTGTTAGTTGGAAAAATAAGAATCCGCTAGCATACTGGAAAGGAAATCCAGATGTTGCATCTCCTCTTCGTACTGAATTACTTAATTGCAATGATTCTATGAAGTGGGGAGCAGAAATTATGCGTCAGGTTGAATGCATTGGACATTAATCGATCTTTGTAATTTCAATATGCTTCATGTACCCAACTTTATCTGTCTGATGTATACTTGATATGCATTGCAGGATTGGGATGCAGCTGCTAGAAGTGGCTTTCAGGAATCAAAACTTTCGAAACAGTGTAATCACAGGTAAGCAACTTACTGTCTTTGTCTTAGAGCATTACTCAAAACTCAAAATTACACCTACTGATAAGATGGATTATAATGCTCGCAAAATATGCATGGACTGTTTTACTCAGTTAAGACGACAATGGTTAATTATACATGGCTTAATTGCAATTTTGGTCCTCCTATTTTCACTCGCTCATATAATTTGCCCTCCTCCCGTTTTTAAAATACAATTTTTTGGTCCCTCACTCAGATTTTAGACCCAAAAGTGGTGATGTGAGAAGTTTTTATTGACGTGACATAAAACCTGTTGATGTGGAATCGTCTTGGTGGATTTATAATTTCTCTATCATCTGAAATTGCAACATATTCTCATCTTCTTCACTCGCATATCCTCTCATTCCCTCTTCATCAACTCCCATTCTCCCATCTGGATGATTCTACACCGGCAAGTTCTATGCCACATCAATAGCATCATCACTCTTGGGTCAAAAAATTTGAGTGAGGGACCAAAAAACCAGATTTAAAATATGGAGGACCAATTCCGTAAACGAGTGAAAATACGTGGACCAAAATTGCAATTAAGACATATATACAAAGAAGATCAAATTAAATTTAGAAGTTACAGTGATTTGGGATGGTATTTGGTTAGATCTTCAAGTTTTATTTTATAAATTAGTTTTATATTGATCATGTTTTTTATGATCCTGCTGATTGTTGTCCTTTGCCTCACACTCTTGATTTATTTTTCCACCAGATATAAGATCTATGCTGAAGGGTATGCATGGTCTGTGAGTTTGAAATATATTCTCTCATGTGGTTCTGTGGCACTAATTATACGGCCGCAATATGAAGATTTTTTCACGCGTGGCCTTATTCCACTACGAAACTTTTTACCAGTTGATCCTCTAGATCTATGTCCATCTATAAAGCGCAATGTAGACTGGGGAAACAAGCACCCAAAAGAGGTATTGGTTTACTCATTTAGTTTTGATCCATGTGGACCAATATAGTTCTATTCTTTATGTCTACTATTTATACCCGTGTCTTATAAAAACCCGCTCAAAACTCTTGTATTTTTATAAGAAACCACAATAAAAAATGTAAGATGTTGCAAAGTCTGACAAAATTAACAAATTCTTGAAGGGAGACGATAGAACATCGAGGTTAAGCTAGTTTAGAAAAAAAAAAAAAAGAACATCGAGGTTAAGATCAAATTCCTTGTCAAGTGTTTAGCATTGTATGTAACATATTATAAACTTGTTCATTTTTTGTAGTTGAATTTGCCAGTCGAAATGAATGTTTTTGTTTCAACTATTCAAAATGAATGTGATATGTATTTTTTCAATATATAAGGAAAAAAAATGATTATTATTAGGTGTGACATTTGACCCCAAAACATTCATGAGCATAAAAGGTTTGTTTTGGTTGGCTTATTTGAGTTTATCTATTGACATAAGCACTTAAGAGACTTTTTGAGAGAGCTTATGCCATGTCCATAAGCTTTCCAAGCTAGCTTGTGTAAACAACTTATAACTTAAAATAAAAACAGTTTTATTTTATTTTACCTTTTATAATAGAAATAATATGTATGTAGCTATATGATAAGCACTTTCGCCATAAACACTTAATTGAGTTGTTTATCCAAACAGGACCCTAATGGTATAATAGAAATTAATGTCGTAGTACTATAAATACATAGAAGATGCAATGCCATGA
Source organism: Medicago lupulina (assembly GCA_958299785.1). Taxonomy (NCBI): domain Eukaryota; kingdom Viridiplantae; phylum Streptophyta; class Magnoliopsida; order Fabales; family Fabaceae; genus Medicago; species Medicago lupulina. The sequence goes on along the minus strand of OY283144.1, from coordinate 27,572,135 downwards.
AACATAGCTGATTCTAGGTTGATTACTCTATGTTAGTCACCTATAAATTTTATACTGCAAGTCACCTCAAGTTTTCTTCAATTATTGAACTTTTCTTTGTGATTAGATTTCTGTGAGAAACACATTACCTTACCAATGAATTTGATTAACTCTGCAATTGCTTTTATATTGTTACAGGCTGCGGTGTTGGGGAAAAGAGGACAGGACTATATGGAAAGCTTGAACATAGATCGAATTTATGATTACATGTTCCACCTTATATCGGAATACTCAAAACTTCTCGACTTCAAGCCTACTTTACCTTCAACCGCCTTGGAGGTTTGCGAGGAATCCGTTCTTTGCTTTGCTGATGAGAAGCAGAGGTCATTCCTTAGTAGATCAACTGTCTCCCCTTCACAAACCCCTCCCTGTACTCTCAAACCTTCCTAGAGTGAGTGGTCTGACCTGTATTTTGGTGCACAAAAATACTAAACAAAAGATGTGGAGCTTATAATATCAAAGAACATGAAATCACAGTGAACTGGCATTTGGTACAGTGACTGCCATTGTTAGTATCAAAAGAAAAAATTGGTTATTACATGTAAATTTTTAGTGTTGCCTTTGTAATATTTCATCATCGTTTAAGAGAGCATACATTGCGGGAATTCTCATTTTCATTTTCTTCCATAGTCATTTTTTCTGTTACTTTTCCCTCGTCTCCTCCTCATAGTCATGATCATCATTACTAATACAAAGAATTAAGAAAAAACAGTTTTAGCCAGTTATGTTGTGAGCAAAATTCTAGCAGGGAATGATTTGCAAATAAAATTTGGAAATTTCACATGATCATTATTTAGTTAAATTAATGAAATTATAAGTTAATTTTCAAAAACTTAAATGTCTAGAGCACATTAATTTTTTGAGTCGGTCGATTAAGTGATGGTGTGCCGTGGAACTTAAAATTTAGGTTGTGTCTGACTCAACTCTTACAAAATCAACTAGTAGGATTGTGGACTACGGACCACCCTTATTTTTAAACACATTTTCAAATATTATTTCATCCAACGTGGGCTGTGTAAGAGCTGTAAACCTGGGGTACGGAGTTGGATTATTCTTGATAAACAAACTAAACGAGTGATTCACTTTTTTTTGTTCCAAAAAAAAAACAATAGAAGAATTAATAATAGTAAATATGGGTTAAAAAGTAACCATTCAATCTTCTTGTATTTTATTGATACTCCTATATTTTGTGGAGTCAAGATCCTCTCCATTTATTTTCCTCTTCATTTCCTCCATTTAGAGAGATAAAGATACATAAAAAGTAAAAAATAATTAATGATGGTGAAACCTACTTAATGATGGGACCCACCACCTATTTTTTTTGTGTCTATCTCTCTTCAAATTGCATCTTCCATTTATTTTTATAAATGGAGAGGATCTTAACCCTATTTTGTGCGAGGAAAAGATTGGTTATTGTATAAAGTAGCTTTTAATTTAATTCCCTATCTGGATCATATGGCATAGTATGACATCATTCACGAGGTTTTAAAATGTTGTAGCAGTGGCATTGGGATGCTTAATGTTGCGGAGAATTGCAGTTAAATGTGATTGACGCAGTTTCACACAATGAACATTTAAACATAGAAAAGGCTTAGATATCATTGTTCATATCACAATTTCAGACCCATTTTAGTTTTTAAAATCCCTTTGTAGTTTTTAAAAACTCTGACCAACCATGTTTAATGTGGTTTGATTACCATTAACAAAGAGTTTAACTGTGTTTTGAGGTTTGTCAACGGTAACATTCTTAAAACACTAGCTTTTTTATGATGACGACGACGACAAATATATTGACATTTTTCACAGAGTTCCTTGGAAGACACTCAAATAGAAATCAACATAAAGCTTTTCGTCTGATCTAATGGTCAAGGAAGGAGATTTATGCATATTCAAAGTCAAAAGCATATGTTTATTCGATTTGGAGGCATTCTATTACAAACATGGCTTAAACAACCAAAATAATTGGGAAGTTGAAGTTCTTACATATATCATAGGTTAATGGGAAATGGAAATCCATCAGAAGACTCTACATTAATTTGCAAGTTTTGTAAACTGTCTAATATTTAATTCAATGGCCATGACGGTCTCACAAGTTGAAAGTGACTAATCAACCAAACATGTTGTAGTGGACGTCGTATGCTGCAATTGCCTACTAGCAAGTAGCAACACACCTTCTTGAGGATTGGAGATCGGCTCAAATTATTTGAGGTGGTCGTGGAGCACTCGTTAACAAAATCACTCGGATTTAAATAGTCAGGAAATAGTTCGGTGGAAAAAGCCAGCACTCGATTGTTACAAATGCAATATCAATGCCTCATTTTCTTCATATATGAACAAGGTAGAAATTGAGATGTGTCTCTGCGATGATGAGGGGACTTAAATCAAGGCTACTTTTGTGGCCGCCGTTTATCCAAACCATTGAAGTTTTTGTTCTTAAATCAAAGGTTATAAATGTGTTTTCGCACAGTACACAAATTTCCAACAACGTGCACTTCAAAATCAATCGGTGGCGGTCACACCTCCGTTACGTCGCGGTGGAGGGGTCCTTGATTTTTTAGTGAGATTTCGTTGTTAACCTAAACAACTATATATAGAAGATATCTTCAGTTGTGTCAAGCGCTTCCGCAAGCACTAGATGTTTTGGATTGGGTGGAGGAGAATCTTCTGCAAAATCGTGTTAGTAAAATTAAAACGGTAAACCGAATGTCGAACTCTTGTCGCATTGTATTTTTAAAACTTAATTGAATAAAAAGTACGAATTCGTTGTTTGTAATTTTTGAGTATGACTTTACTAACATTGCACAATTAATATTGTATAGTTATTTTTGATGTTATTATCGATTTCCTGGGTTGTTTAATCGTAATCTCTTAGTGATTATGATTGTTTAAGTATAACCTCTTATTGACTGTACCTTTAACCTTGAGATAACCGTAATCTCTTAGGGTGTGTTTGGATTGAGAGTTTGGGAGGGAAGAGTTTACTTTTCGTTTTTAAATTACGGATTATATAACATGTTTTTTCTAAAATAAATTAAGTGTGATTGAAGTATTATATGATTGTTTATCATATTAATATGTTAATTTTTTATAAAACATTTGATAGTGTCCATAATTTAAAAAGAGGAGTGATAGGTATACCGCCATAGGTGGCAAAACACCTTCTACCACTCTTATGTGGCACTATGATTAATAATAAAAATTTAGCCAATTCCATGTCAATAAAAAAAATTAAAAATGACAAAAAATCAAAACATTGAATCGTACCCTCTCTTCTCTTTTTTACCGGTTTCTCTCTCTCTCTCTCTCACTCACCTGGCTTCTCTCTCTATCACTCACCGGCCGCCGGTTCTCTCTCTCTCACTCACCGCCGGATTTAGCGGCTTCTCTCTCTCTCAATCACCGTCGGACACCACAGCCTTGCCGGACGCCGTCGTTTTCGTCACAGCCTTGCCGGACGCCGTCGTCTCCGTCTACATCTGCGACGATCTCTTCTCTTTCTCGATTTCCTTTTTCAAGTCAGGTATTTTCTTCCATATTCCTCTTGGCTGTTTCTCGATTTCCTTTTCTCAATTACATTTTATGATTGATTTAAGGTCTTAACTTTTTTGGTGATCTAATGTTCTTTGTTCCTCATATCAATCTAATTTGAATTAAATTTAAGTATTTTTTTGAATATTGTAAATATTAATTTGCTTCATCCATAACAGTACACAGTTAAGTGATTTTTTTATAGAAATATACATCAATTTATCTTAGATTCTGGAAGATCTAAAGTTAATGGTGGTTGGAGTTTGATGCTATGAGTGTTTTATTGAGTGATAAAGTTTGTTTGACAGTCTTTGAAGCTTGAGTTAGTCTCTTGGTAAATTCATAGTTTTCATAATGACTTTGTTAGACTCTAAAGTTTGTTATGAGTGTTTTATTAAGTAAATATGAAACAAGTTGAATCCAATTTTAAAAAATCTGAATCTCAAATTCAGCAATTCAATTTTCATAGACATTTGAAGCAAGTCATTCATTGATATTCATAAGTCAATTCTTAAACAAAATTACATGGTCATTCATTCGGATAAAAGCTAGACATAATAGTAGTGAATTGTTGGGACTAATTGTGATAATTTTAGATGAGTTTTTGAACCTTTTTTATGCAGAAAAATTAGCAAAAATCTGCAGCTGCAAGTGGGAGTTTTTGTACTTGTTTAAAATGAACTTTTACATGTTTTATACAGAAAATCTGCAGCTGCAAGTGGGAGTATTTGTAATTGTTTCAAATGAGTTTTTACATGTTTCTATGAAAGAAAGAAAAAAACAACTATGCAGAAATTTATGTTTGATATTGAGAACCGTTTGTGTTTGTTTTAATTGAGTTTTTACTTGTTTTTATGCATAAAAATATGTAGCTGCAAATGAGATTGATTGTGTGTATCTGTTCACTGGCTGTGTGTTTATTGTTTTGCGTGTTTGCTATTTCTGATGTATGCCCCTGCTGGTCTAGTTTTGGAGGTGCTGCTGTTGCATCGATTTAGGTGGCCTTCAGCCTGGTTGCTTATTGGTTTTGTTTAGGTGTTTTGCTGCCGTGCGCACCAGCAGTTTTCTCATCTGTTTGGAGTGTTTTTGGCGCTCGATTTCGGCTCGTCTTGAGCTGTTTGGGTTGCGTTTTTATCACTAATATTTTAACAAGATCTAATGAGTTGACAATGGATTCTAGAAAATTATGCACTAGTCACATCTGCAGATGTTTCTAAATTACATGAAGTCTTATCTTCTTAAGAGAATCCTTGTTAGGCCAAGTCAACAATGAGGTTAGATTTTGTGTATGAGGCAATGAGCTGAATATCTGTTATAGTCCACTTGTTTTCCTTGCCTCTTAGCCATTAGATTGTTGTCCTATATGTAAACACTACTTTTAAGATAATATTAGGAACAAAACAAATCATGTTCTATTGGATTGCTAATTAGTTATATTGCCTATTTAATTTATGTAATTTGGCATACTAGTTCAAAACTTTGATAGAAATTTTATCTTTATCATGCCTCCATCAAGTTGTGAGGGAGGCGTTAGATCGAGCGCCAAGTGGATATATAAAATGGAGACCAGATCCTCTTGTTAGTTAGTTAATTGTTAACAATCGGTTGTTCGGTGAAGCAAACAAAGGACTTGCCGCAAGGATATCTCTTCTTGAATCGGAAACTAGAGAGATGAAGAAGTTATACGGTAGTGCACAATCAAGTCATGTGGACGAAGGTGTCTTCAATGATGAAGGTGTCGACGAGGACGTCTCCATGGATGAGATTGAAAGAGTTATTGAAAGGGAGGTGGCAAATGTATCATATGATGAAGCACATAATGCATCAAATCTATTTACTAGAATTAAGGAGAAGCCAAGAAACCGTGTAAAAAGTGGGGTTCTGCTTTCCCCATGGGTGAAGGATGAACGCATAAAGAAGAAGATTTAAATTAGTGTAGTGTTTTGATATGATTGCAATGTAAATGGTTTTTGTTGCTATTTTTTATTTAGTAGGACAATGTCGCACCTATAATATTAATGGAGTCACTATGACAGTTATGTAAAATAATTTATTGGGAGGTTTTTTGTTATGTTTTGTTCTTTGATATAAAAAATGTTTTGTCTTTATTGACAGGTGAAATCTTACCATGTATATATTTTGCATGAGTCAAAGGGCGACTAATCCCTATATTGGACAGGATTTGGTGAAATGTTACCAAACTTAAGTTTGAAAAGGATTTTAGTGCAGTCATCAAGTTCTATTTATGTGTTCGATTCCCATAAAACGATATTATTTACACCAGGAAAAGATAAACTAGCCAAATACATTGCCTGTATGAGCACAATTTATCAAATGCGTGACCACTAAGTTTTCTGAAATTAGAACTTGTCCGTCTTTAGGCGTGATAAACTAGCAGATTTTAAAACAAGTTATTTGTGGTTGGAAAGGCTTCTAGTGCAGTGATCAAATGAGATTGCGCGTTCCATTCCCATAAAACGATATTATTTACACCTGGGAAAGATAAACTAGCCAAATATATTGCCTATATGACCACAATTTATCAAATGCGTGACCACTACGTTTTCTGAAATTAGAACTTGTCCGTCTTTAGGCGTGATAAACTAGCAGATTTTAAAACAAGTTATTTGTGGTTGGAAAGGCTTCTAGTGCAGTGATCAAATGAGATTGCGCGTTCGATTCCCATAAAACGATATTATTTACACCTGGGAAAGATAAACTAGCCAAATATATTGCCTGTATGACCACAATTTATACAATGCGTGACCACTAATTTTCTGAAATTAGAACTTGTCCGTCTTTAGGCATGATAAACTAGCAGATTTTAAAACAAGTTATTTGTGGTTGGAAAGGCTTCTAGTGCAGTGATCAAATGAGATTGTGCGTTCGATTCCCATAAAACGATATTATTTACACCTGGGAAAGATATATATTGCCTGTATGACCACAATTGATACAATGCGTGACCACTAATTTTTCTGAAATTAGAACTTGTCCGTCTTTAGGCGTGATAAACTAGCAGATTTTAAAACAAGTTATTTGTGGTTGGAAAGGCTTATAGTGCAGTGATCAAATGAGATTGCGCGTTCGATTCCCATAAAACGATATTATTTACACCTGGGAAAGATATATATTGCCTGTATGACCACAATTGATACAATGCGTGACCACTAATTTTTCTGAAATTAGAACTTGTCCGTCTTTAGGCGTGATAAACTAGCAGATTTTAAAACAAGTTATTTGTGGTTGGAAAGGCTTATAGTGCAGTGATCAAATGAGATTGCGCGTTCGATTCCCATAAAACGATATTATTTACACCTGGGAAAGATAAACTAGCCAAATACATTGCCTGTATGAGCACAATTTATCAAATGCGTGACCACTAAGTTTTCTGAAATTAGAACTTGTCCGTCTTTAGGCGTGATAAACTAGCAGATTTTAAAACAAGTTATTTGTGGTTGGAAAGGCTTCTAGTGCAGTGATCAAATGAGATTGCGCGTTCGATTCCCATAAAACGATATTATTTACACCTGGGAAAGATAAACTAGCCAAATATATTGCCTGTATGACCACAATTTATCAAATGCGTGACCACTACGTTTTCTGAAATTAGAACTTGTCCGTCTTTAGGCGTGATAAACTAGCAGATTTTAAAATAAGTTATTTGTGGTTGGAAAGGCTTCTAGTGCAGTGATCAAATGAGATTGCGCGTTCGATTCCCATAAAACGATATTATTTACACCAGGGAAAGATAAACTAGCCAAATATATTGCCTGTATGACCACAATTTATATAATGCCTGACCACTAATTTTTCTGAAATTAGAACTTGTCCGTCTTTAGGCGTGATAAACTAGCAGATTTTAAAACAAGTTATTTGTGGTTGGAAAGGCTTCTAGTGCAGTGATCAAATGAGATTGCGCGTTCGATTCCCATAAAACGATATTATTTACACCTGGGAAAGATAAACTAGCCAAATATATTGCATGTATGACCACAATTGATACAATGCGTGACCACTAATTTTTCTGAAATTAGAACTTGTCCGTCTTTAGGCGTGATAAACTAGCAGATTTTAAAACAAGTTATTTGTGGTTGGAAAGGCTTATAATGCAGTGATCAAATGAGATTGCACGTTCGATTCCCATAAAACGATATTATTTACACCTGGGAAAGATAAACTAGCCAAATATATTGCCTGTATGACCACAATTTATCAAATGCGTGACCACTAAGTTTTCTGAAATTAGAACTTGTCCGTCTAATGAGGAAATATACAAACCACGGTACAATACATGTGGTTTAATGGAGATAGTCCTAACAATAGATAGAGATAGTCATAACATTGAGAACCATAAATATAAATTATTACTCATCGGATAAATCACCATTTGTCCAATATTGACGTATATGCTCTATTCCACGTAATTCAACTTCCCTTGAATTTAGACATCTGTTGAGACGAATTTGCATCTGATTGTTCTCGTTGCGTATGATGTTAATGGCTAGTTCGAGTGACTCATTACTGTCTCTTGGGATTTCTGATGAACGTTGTTTTGGTCTTCTTTGGCCTAGTTGACGTAAAGATTGCCTAAGACATGCAGACTCTTCCATGCGGTATTCCCATTCTCTACGATATTGATTCATGTTTGGGACTGAGAATCGTTCCTGTGAGCATAGACAATATTGAAACATATTTCACTCTAATGCCCACACTCGGCCCATACATTCTACCATTTCTGCTGGAGTGTACGTTGTTCCATGAAACTTAGAGAAAGCATGAAACTCCCATTCAATTGCAAACCAATCTTCATCCATTGTAGGAAAATGAAAACTGAGCTATGTTAAAGCACAAGCTTATGGTAATTATAGCATGGGTCATACGGTTAATAATTTTCTTTCTTTGTCAACCTTTTTCATTTCAATTAATTTCCTTTTCACTGTTTATACACATGCTATTTGTGCAATTTCTACATTTGAATCATAACAAAAGCATCAATTCCATTTTCAAATTCTCAATTTTGAAACCCTAAAATGTTCAGAATCATAACAAAAGCATCAATTCCATTTTCAATTTCTCAATTTTGAAACCCAAAAATAATCAGAATCATAACAAAAACATCAATTCCATTTTCAATTTCTCAATTTTGAAACCCTAAAATAAACAATTGAAGAATAAAGGAGAAATTGAAGAATCAATGGCTTACCTTAAAGTGAGTGAGAAGTGAGAGTTGAGAAGGAGGATAATGGAGAGCTGCTTTGACCTTATTTGAGAGAGAAATTGAAATTGAGAGAGCGGATGAGAAGAGAAGAGGCGTTGCTGCTGTGAGTGAGTGAGTGAGTGAAAGTGAGTGGTAGAGAGAGGATCGGCCGATGAAAAGAGAAGATGGCTTCTTAGAGAGAGAGGGTCGGTTCTTTGGTGGAAGGAAAATGATTCTGCTCTGCTCCTGGTGGAATACTCCTCTCTCTCTCTCTCTCGATGTGTTAATTTTTTTTTTTTAACTTTTTTTTTTATGTTTTATAAATAGATAGCTTTCCATGTCACTAGTCTTCTTTTCTTTATATTTGTTTTTTTGCCAACTAAGAGTGGTAGGAGAGGGTGTACCAAAAGTGTGGTACATGAATCATTTCCCATTTAAAAATGAAAAACCACACCAATACAATGAGATAGAAAACATGTGCTATATATTAAATGAAAAACGATATATATATATATATATATATATATATATATATATATATATATATATATAAGAGATAGAGCTAGTGTCTATTGTTCCGCGTTCATTCGGTTGTGTGTTGGAGAGTCTTTTGTGGGGTGTAAGTTATTATGCATAAGGATTTCCTTATGCACCATGCATAAGCTAATCTGAACCATTAGATCAGGGACAGGTGTTATAATCTGGTGCTTCAGCTCAAACATATCACAACTGTTAGATGTTGGAGACGTGTTCGAATCTTGAGCTTCAGGGCTTGCTACAGTGTGTTGTTCCCTTTCACGATCGCGTTGTAGAATTTCGTTGCCGGCGCCGTTTCACGATCACGTTTCTGACTGTTCCGACGTGATTCTCAGCATTCTCGCTTCTCCGACGTGATTCTCACCTTTCTCTCCGACGTGATTCACCCTCGCTCGCTTTCTCCATCTTGATTCGTGCGATTCAGAAATCTATCTCCGGCACCGCGATTCTCACCGTTTCTCGCTGCTCCAACTTGATTCTCAGCCTTTCTCGGTTCTCCGACGTGATTCTCACCTTGCTCCGACGTTATTCGCTTCGACGTTTTTCTCCGGGGAGGTAATCATGTATACGAATTTTAGGGATAAAACTGAAGTAAATGATCAATTCTTTGATAAAACTGATGATTGAATCATTGCAAATTACTATTGTAGTAAGAATTTTACTTGATTGAATCATTGCAATGATTGAATCATTGGAATATGTGATATTTTACTACTTCAGTTGTAGTAATTTAGTTTACTACTCACCAAAACCATATCAACAGGCCAATGGTTTTGGAGTAGAACTCACCAAAACCATATCCACATGCCAATGGTTTTAGCATAATTTTTCAGAGTTTTTCAGTAGTTTCAATTTATCATATCTAATGGTTTTTTTGTTCTTAATAGTGTTTGTTGCTGTTTTCAATGGATTTGATATCAACTTCATCTGAGAGTGGACAATTGACGGTTGAAAATTCAGTTATTGATGTGGATAGTTCTCAATGTTACTCCCCTAGTGATAAAGAATCATGGAAGTCTTTGGTCTTTAAATCTATAAAAGAGATTGAAGATTTTTATTTTAATTATGCATATAACACTGGATTCTCTGTTAGGAGTATGTTGAAGTCCAAGAACAATTCACAAAATAAGAAATCGGATAAGGTACATTATGTGCGTTATGCTTGTAACAAACAAGGTTTCAAGAAGGGAAGTCTGCTTAATCCTAAAAACAGGGCAACATGTGACAGTCCAGTTCTTGTTGAGTATGTGAAAGTTAAAGAAAAACCAGAGGAAAGGGTTGGTTGTCAAGCTGGAATTTATTTGAAGTTGGATGAAGCGTTGAATGTCTATAAGATATATAGGTGGGAAGTTGCTCATTGTCATCCATTACATAAACCAGAGCATTTGCGCTACTTGAGATCATTTCGAGAAGTAAATGAAGTTCAAGGACAACTTGCTTTAATAAATTCTAAAGCTGGAATGTCGATGAGAACTTCTTATGAAGTTATGGGTCAAGGAGTTGGAGGCACGGAGAATCTTCCTTTTCGATTTTCGGACTTAAAGAACTATCTAATGACAACTCGTCAAAAGGAGATGGTGGCTGGTGAAGCAACTGTGATTCAAGAATTCTTTAGAAATGAAGCTCTCTCAAAACCAGGTTTTTACTATGATATCCAAGTTGATGCTGCAGAAGACATAGCTAGTATTTTTTGGTCAGATGGAATTATGCAACAAGATTATGCTCTATTTGGCGATGTTGTCAGTTTTGATACAACTTACCGAACAAACAATAAATATCGCCCATTAGGTTAGTATTTTGTACTTCTCACAGTTTTTAATTCTTATATTCTTGAATTTGAGAATTAATTTCATAATAAAATAGCTTTTTTTCTGTGTTTGCTAGTTTAGACAAGAAGATATGGTTTCGTGAGACTCACCCTCAGTCAATGTAACCATTATTAGTTATGTTATATTTAGATTGAGGAATTGATCACAAGTTCACAACTGACGCACTCAAAATGTAGGTGGCTTTAAAATGCAGCTTGTTTTGATTTTTTACTGACATTATTCCTTACAATCACTTGGCACATTGCCTAAATTAGATTTCTGTTTTGTTGTTGGCTTTTTATGATTGTGATTAGTCACGTGGCATGTCAAAGTTTTGTTGATGCGAAATCAAGCTTTGTGATTATCTTTAGTTAGGAATCAAGTGTCAATGCTAGTCAAATTTTTATTGTGGATAAGTCGCGTCTAAAATTGTATTATTATTAGTGTAACTTTGTTCATTGTTAGTGTAATTTTTAGATATGTTGTATTTTGTTCTGTAGAATAGCCAAATAAACATTTACATTTTGACTCATTTTCTCCATCATCATCATTATCACCTGGATGATCAAATAAAACCATTAAATACAGCAAATGGTTTTGGAGTAAAACTGACCAAAACCATTTCCACAGCACAATGGTTTTATACTTTTTAGATATGTTATATTTTGTTCTGATTTGGTTCATTTACATTTCAGGTGCCTTTATTGGTTTTGACAATCATCGTAAGAGTGTGTTATTTGGTTCTGCGCTACTGTATGATGAGACATCAGCTACTTTTGATTGGTTGTTTACAACTTTCTTGAAGTGTATGTCCAATAAGAAACCTCAAACCATATACACAGACCAGGCTGCTGCGTTGTTGAAGTCAATTCCGAATATTTTTCAAGGTGTTTTTCATGGTCTTTGCTCATGGCACATGGGAGAGAATGCAAAGAAAAATCTCGGCTCTCGTGCAAACAGTGCATTTTTTGATGAGTTAACTAATTTGGTTTCAAATGTCGAAGATGAATCAGATTTCGACTACAATTGGGATCAGATGATGAAAAACTGTTTTAATGGAAGGCCTACTTCGGACTTTAAGTGGCTCGTCCAACCCCATGCAAATCGTATGCATTGGTCTTCAGCTTGGGTGAGGTCACATTTTACAGCTGGTTTGAAAACGACTCAGTTAAGCGAGGCTTTCAATGCTTTTCTTCGTGGATTTTTGCAGCCAGACCATTCACTTGTTCGATTCTTTAGTCATTTCAACATTATGGTTCAGAGAATGAGGGATAATCATGCTGATTTGGACTTCAAGGCTGCAAACACTAGAACAAAAAATAATTATCCCAACAGTCAGCTTATGCGGTCCGTTGTAAACAAGTATACACCATCTTGCTTTGCATTTATTCACAGGCAGTATGACCTTTCCTTCAAATACTATTATGAGGAGGACACAACAAAAGGGTCTGAATTGAACAAGTTCTTCAAAGTTTTCACAATTGAGAAGGTTGATGATAATTATGATGATGTTGATAATGATAATGACAAGGTTTCGAATGTTGATGTTTTGGATGTAGAACTTCAAGAAAACCTTTCCCCAAGGTTTGAAGATCATGATCGACTTGATGAAAGGGTTGTCACAGTCGACATTAGGAGCAAAAGTTTTACTTGTTCATGTCGTATGTTTGAGAACCGGGGTTTCTTATGTCGACATGTTTTCAAGATTTTGGAGGTCTTAGGTGGTCATGTGCAATATCATTTTTTGAAGACTATACCTGCACAATATGTTTTAAAGCGGTGGACTAGAGATGTGCGTCCGTCTATTGATAAGCTGAAATCTACCATGAATGTTGGCACTAAAGACACCACTCAAGCACAACGATATCAACAAATTTGTGCTGTTACGGTTCAGCTTTCTACACGTGTTTGCGCAGATCCGGAGGCTTCTGAAATATTTCTCAACGGTGTTATTGAAGCAGGGAAAAAGGCAGAGGAGTTTCTTCTTGCTAAAGGTATTCATACAGATCGATCATCCGTTACGCCTTCTAAGTCTTCAAAAGCAGTTGTTGTCTGTGAACCATCTGTTGGGACTGCACCAAAGTTCAAAGAAAGACCAAATCCAATTAGCTCAAAGAAGCGACTTAAAAGTGATTATGAAAAAGTTAGAGAAAGACAGAAATTCCTTATAGCTCGGAAGAAGCAAAAGAAAGATGATGAGGCTTTAACAAATTAAGCGGGCACTGATTGTTTTTTATGTTTTAAGTTAGGAAAGATGATGAGGCTTTAACAAAAAAGGCGGTCACTTATTTTATATGTGATAAGTTTGTACTATATTTTATATCAAATTCTTGATTGTTATGTATTGGTTTGAATATTATCTTATGGAAACTATACATTTTCACATTTGTTGGTTTTTACGTATTTATGATTATATTTTGTTACAAAACCATTAGACAGGTAATTTGGTTTCATATAGTACACTATCAAAACCATTAAACCATACTTATGGTTTAGTTAAGATTTTCAAATCTGAGTTAAGTGGATAAATTACTGAGTTTTCCAATTTGCTTCAATCTATTCAAGTGATAAAAGTAATAGTAAATGATGTCAATTTGTTTCATATAGTACACTTTCTCTCTCCATACCACGACTTGATTGTACTTCTCCTCCCATTGCACAACCGCATTCTGCATCCTTGTGCGTAATCCTCCCCGCTAGTTGCGAGTGATGAACCCTTGATCCTCAAAGTCTCTCCCGATCTCCCTTTTTCTTTCTCTTCTGCAAGCGCCTTCTCCAAAACTTCGATTCGAGTATCAGAGGCATGCTTTTGCAATGATAGTTCTGTCATTGCTTTTTCAGCAGCGACAAAATCATCATTGAGCACCCTCCATTCTTCTTCGAACACAGCAGTTTCATTTAGTTTCAACTTCCCAACAAAACCTTAGTTAACTCTGACTCTTCCATTCTAACTCTGACTTTTAAATTAGTTGCATTTTTCAACTGTCAATGACTCTGACTCTTCCATTCTAACTGTTATTATACCTTTTCCCCGTATTTATCTTGGTGGGGTCGTGGAAAATTACGTGTCTCTAATATTTTGTTACAAAACCATTATGCATTTATTTTGGTTTCACAAAGAACACTATCAAAACCATTTAACCTTACTTATGGTTTCAGTATTCCATACATCTAATTTTAATAAAATAAAATTAAACTGAACATTATTTGGCCAAAAATTAAATAAAATGAACTGATTATGTTACTTTTCTTAGAAACTTCATATGTTTAACACGAAAAAATAACATAAAATAAAGCAAAAGTATAATTTCATTTAAAACCTTAAGGCAGTTATTTTGGTTTCACAAAGAACACTATCAAAACCATTTAACCTTACTTATGGTTTCAGTATTCCATGCATCTAATTTTAATAAAATAAAATTAAACTGAACATTATTTGGCCAAAAATTAAATAAAATGAACTGATTATGTTACTTTTCTTAGAAACTTCATATGTTTAACACGAAAAAATAACATAAAATAAAGCAAAAGTATAATTTCATTTAAAACCTTAAGGAAGTTCTTTTGGTTTCACAAAGAACACTATCAAAACCATTTAACCTTACTTATGGTTTCAGTATTCCATACATCTAATTTTAATAAAATAAAATTAAACTGAACATTATTTGGCCAAAAATTAAATAAAATGAACTGATTATGTTACTTTTCTTAGAAACTTCATATGTTTAACACGAAAAAATAACATAAAATAAATTCTAACATCCCCTGCATTTAAAAAGAGAGGCAAGCCCTTCTCAATTTCAAAGCATGGAAATTATCTTCTGGAAAAACAAACATAAATTCAAAACTAGTGAAACCATAAGAGGTGTACTGCTGGTTTCACATACAACACTAGTCCATAAATTCATCAACAACAGAAATTACATGTCATGTTCAACTTGCTAGCTTTCGAAGCTTTTTTTCATAGTATGTTTTTGCTTTATTCTCCACAAGTTTTCTTCTGCAATTGCTTGGGTCACTTAATATTGTTGAACAAATTCCAATCCTGAGATCCATAATCTTTGCAGCCTTCCCAATTTTTTTCATTTTTGACCAACCTTTGAAAGAATCCAGTTGCGTGTTGTCACCTCCCCATTCAGTAAGGAATTTCATGCAGAAAACTCCACAACTGTCTTTATCAACTTGACTAGGCATTGTTGGTGTATCCCACTTGAATGTGGTAAACTTGAAGGGCATTCGGATTTTTCTTCGCTTATAAATTTCTGCCACAAATACTTTCACCTCGTTCAGCCAGACATCAAACATATCCTTGTATACAGTGGGTGCGCCATTCTTTGTGTGCAATTTATCTCCAGTCAAGCTGTTCAAGAATTCAAATTTTTGGGTCTTCAAATTCACGACGAAGCACACATAATGACTTCCCGGATCCCCAATTAAAGCTGGTGTCATGATCTGCAGTTCCAATGAGAAAACTATTATTTACTATGTTAAATGCATCAAATGAGAAAACTGTAGTCTATGTATGCAGTTCCAAAGAAAACTATTATGTACATCAAATGGTTTTGTAAGACAAGTGTCAGAAATCATTGCTTTTGTTAAATGGTTTCAGACGTACAACTCCAATAGTATTTCAGATTATTACTGCAGATCCAAACATGCACTAAAATTAAAAAATCATATTGAACTGAAACTTACATATTCTAGACTGTTAGGGTCGATAGCTTTCCAATCCAAGTATTTGAACTTGCTTAGTCTCTCAATGAATCTTGTGAATGAAGCTGGGTTATTTTTGTCAAAGGCACCAGGTTTTTCGAGGTCAACCTATTTATATAAAAATAAATCAGTAAAATCAATTAGTCAGCTTAATGAGTAAAATAAACCATTAATATTCATGGAATATAATGCATACATAGTTAATCATGGGTGTAACCAGTCTTGTCATCCTGTCTCTTTGTTGATTCCAGTTTAAGCAGTTGACCCAGGCATTGATCACAAAGCATGACACCCATTCGTCTTGCTGCAGCGACCACAAGTCTTTCCTTTCCAAAGAATAATTATGAGCCCTATTATCCGAGCAGTACAGAAGCTCATTCCTATACAATTATTAAACATTTTAGGATTGGTAGTACTAGAAACATGATTTCATCAAGCATTATGCAGATAGATACATTTACATGAATTCACTCATCAAAGGCAGACACAAACATCCAAAAGATCAATCGCGAAATATCATATATTTTGGAATGAACAGTAAAGAAAACTATAGTATATATATGCAGTTCCAAAGAAAACTATTATTTACATCAAATGGTTTTGTAGGAAAACTTTATGAAACCATTCATTGTGAAAACTGGTTTTGACATACAAACAGCCAACATACAAACATAGTTGTAAACAACAGCTTACAAACCAAATAAAACATGACTATAATTAACATGACTATAATTAATACTCATCTCACTTATGTGAACTATGACATTGTACATTAATGACTCGGCAAAATGCTTCCTCATAACAGCTAAATAAGAAATTTTTTTCACTTACTGATCAAGCTCCGAGCTCCATGCATATGTTGATAATTTTTTCTGCAACTCAGTTGCAGTAGACTCGTGGATAGCATCATCATACGGGCTGTCAAGGTACTTTGATTTCTTCACTGCACGTCGACGCTCAGGGTATGTCCTATCAGAGTAAAGCATATTATGCTTCTTTCTTTTCTTTGTCGTGACTGTTTGGACATTGTCCATGTCAATTATTTCATCTGGCATCACTGACTTTAGTGGAGTTGCACTGTCAAATAATATTACATAAGAGTGTTTATTTTTGCAGATTTTAATTAATATTGTTATTGTGCAGAATATAATTAATCAATTCTAAAGTAAAATTATCACATTGCTTGATTCGTACTCTATAACAACGTTTGAGTCACATTCTGTAGGCTTCTCCCCATCCGTCACATCTGCAACACTTTGATTGCATTCTTTCTTCGTTGAATCATTATCAAAAATCTCATGTGTCGCTGAAGCTGGAGTCTCTGAATCATTTGTATTGAACCTGAAACCATTAAAAAACATTTTAGTTTTCAGACATCACATATCAAAACCATTGACAAACACTTTAAAAGTTATGGTTTAAGATGGCTTCTTACCCTGCATTCGATGCTTCAAAAAACTCTGGAAACTTCAAGATAGTTTCCTGTGTCAATGTCATTCCCACATTGCATGCTGCTTTAACTGAATCATCAATGATCTTCACATCAATCTCAACTTCTTCATCATCAGTTTCAGGTACGTCCACCCCCTTCTGAGTACCTGAACTCTTATTCTCCTTAGTTTCAGCTTCCTTGGTTGTGCTTGGTTCTTCTGAAACTACATCATTTTTCTCAACTTCTTCATCACCAGTTTCAGGTACGTCCACCCCCTTCTGAGTACCTGAACTCTTATTCTCCTTAGTTTCAGCTTCCTTGGTTGTGCTTGGTTCTTCTGAAACTACATCATTTTTCGCAGACTTTTCAGTACTTGAAGTCTTATTCTCCTCAGTTTCAGATTCATTGGATGTGTTTGTTTCTGGTGAAACTATGTCATTTTTTGCAGAAGTAGAAGCATTTGCCTCCGCTATTCTCCTCTGCAAGGTTTCTGCGGTTCTAGTGTAGACCCGTATGCAACCCCTACAATAATTTAGATGCTCCTCTGCCTGCAATCGGGTTATGTACATGTATTGTTAGGATTTTTGAAACCATAAAAAGACAATATTATGGTGCAATTGTTTTATGTATCAGTTTAAAACAAAAATGAAGAAAAACATTTAAACTAGCAAGTAAAATTATTTAACAATACTAATGGTTTTACTGTATAACATCTTAAAACCATTTAAGATAAATTAATGGTTTATACATTAACATTGCATGAATATCATTAATTTTCTCTCACCTTAGATAGTGGACATGTATCTGCATCAAAACACATTACAAGCAGACCATCATCAGTGCTCTGCAGTCTTTTGACCCCAACTGTCAATCCTTTATCCAGCCCCATAAGCTCATGCACCTTCTGAAGGTCTTGGTTTGCCGACTTGACATCCCAATCACGAAGAGATGGCTGCTTATATTTTCCTGTAAGGAATGGGCTTCTCTTCCCCATTTTATCCATGTAATTAATCTGCAAAATAATTAGCATCATCTTCTTCATCATGATCCTATAGTCTATGTATGCATGCAGTTCCAATGAAAACAATTATGTACATCTAATGGTTTGAAGCTAATGGTTTCAGCCAACATAAAAATCGTACACATCTAACAAGATTAAATTAAGATGTTTCGAAACAATTCATGATCAATGAGAATAAAACCATTAAGTTTAGTGGCAAGTTGCAACTAGGGTGTTAGTATAATTGATTTTGTTTCTAAAATTAGTTATGACTTAAAGTTTGACTCTACAAATCATTTTCTTAGCTTATTCATATTCAACTGATCAATTTTACATGAATATATCTAAACATAAATAATTTTACACTGAATTCATTTTTCATCAATTCAAAATCATGTCTTTTCACAGCAGAATAAAACAAACATTTAAGTAGTAATTTGCATATTCACTATACTATAAGAGCTAAGCCAAACAAACAGATAATCCTCACTAACAATTTTAAGACCAGTACTTAGTATAAGGCAACCAAAGTCATATCACAATTAAGGTGGGGTTACCAACACCTCCTCACGGTCGCAGCGGGATTTCCAACAAAACAAAATTCTTGATATTGATACTCCCTCACATTATCAATTTATTGGTTTTTGCAGAAACTACAGTGTCATAAAATTGATACTTCTCAATGCATTGTCACTTTATAAAAATAAATTTGTTTCAAAAGGGATAATGTAAATTATAATTTTTTCTAATAGTATTATTTCATTGTTAACATGACCTTTTTTAATATTTGTGAAATGGATAAAAGTGACCCTTTTTATAATTGGTACCATGAAGAGTACAAATACAAATATGGGAGAAAGAGAGAGAGAGAGAGAGAGAGAGAGAGAGAGAGAGAGAGAGAGAGAGAGAGAGAGAATGATTACCATTAGGAAGTGGAAGTCCGCTAATGGATTTGCCACTTCCGGATTTTGCAATCCGTCTTTCATATATTGGAGAACATGGGAGCACCAGTTATAAGATGAAGCCTCTT
The DNA here is from genome assembly GCA_958299785.1 of Medicago lupulina. Lineage (NCBI taxonomy): Eukaryota > Viridiplantae > Streptophyta > Magnoliopsida > Fabales > Fabaceae > Medicago > Medicago lupulina. The sequence goes on along the minus strand of OY283144.1, from coordinate 27,552,848 downwards.
CTAATACTTGAGCATAATGTAGAGAAACTAAGCTGCTGTTAGTGGGGCACAAAATGTTGTGAATTATAAGACAAATTGCACCCTTTACCCATGCTTTTGGTTTCTCCATTATCTTCAATCTTATCTCCAACTCTGTCGCCTTGACAAATGGAGAATAATCACCATTCAATCCTAACTCTACCCTGAGTCTCTTTATTGCTGCTTCTGAGCAAAGTTTAATGTTGATCTTCTCCCCCGCCATTGGTAGATGATACACTCTATGCACATCTTCTTCTTTCAATGGGAGCACATCTGTCTTGCTCAGTCTTATCCACATATTCTCCTTTTCAAAGTGTCTGACAACCCATTCCACAAAGAATGTGTGGATTTTTGTCCATTTGCATATATGTACCATTCCTCCAAACCCACTGTCATTCAAAAGTTGAATTATCTGGTCTTTTCTTCTTTTTCCATCTATTGACTTCATAAGGTCGTAGACCTTAGGTATGCTAAGCTTGTGCCTCAATCGTTGATCGACATCCAAGTTTTTCTTTCCATTTTCTTCATCAGAACTTGCGTCATCAAATTTGTTAACCTGGATAAAAAAAAAACAATTACCAGCATCAAATGGTTTTATTGTAAAACTTTCTGAAACCATTCCTTGTGCCAAATGGTTTCAGACAGTATTAACAAATTCCTATTGTTTTTAATTTTATAGTATTAACAAAGTAAGAATATGTATACAAAAATATTATTCTTTTCATTAGATTCTTCTCCAGCAGATTGTTGTTTTTTCTGATCCGCCTTCTTTTTCATCTTTTTACCACTCTTCTTTGCATTTTTGTCATCTGAACTTTCTTCATCAGATTGTTGTTTCCTTTTGCCACGGTTTATCTGATCCGGCTTCTTTTCCATCTTTTTACCATTCTTTTTTCCATTATCGTCATCAGATGCTTGCTCCTGCTCTGATGGTGTAAGTCCAAGACTGAAGTTTGGAATTGTCCCTAGGTTGTTAGATTTGTTAACCTGGATCAAAGAAAACAATTACCAGAAATCATTTCCCAAGCAAAATGGTTTTAAAACCAAATCTACGAGATACCTAAGCTATATTTGTTACCTAATCTATGAGGGAAAAAGGAGGAACAAAAATGCTAATGTTATGATGAAATTCTACTCAATTCCTAGGGCTAACATCTATCAACAGATGTTCTTCTATACGTACCAATTTCTGTTCGAATCACAAACAAAGCACAACAAAAGTCAAGTCTTAGAGAAGACCATTCTCTGGAATTGGTGAAGGTATTCTGGTCTGTACTAATGCAAAAAGAATACTATTGGAAAATTATATGTTCCATAAGTGGAGTATCTTTCTTGCCTTTATCCATTCTTCCTTGAGATACATATAGCATTTCAAAAGAATTAACAGATGTTACTTTTTTTTTCAACGGTAATTAACAAATGTTAGTATTCCTAACAAACTTGTGAGCCCTAACAGAAAAGTACAGCAGTGGGAATCTAACCCATATATCTAAGGGAAAAATTGAAGGCAATTTCAACCATTAAGAAAGTTTGATTTTTAGATGTACAAAATATCTTCAATTTGCTATATCTAAAAACAACATAAGCAATCTGCAGCCAAAAAGCATGAAGGGAAACTTGAAATTGGGTAATCTCATTTCCTCAACCATAAACACGACAACAGCAAATAAAAAGGTTTCAGCATATAACTAGCAATCCGCAGCCAAATAACCTTCATTCCTTTGAAACCATTTCACCATTAAAAAGGTTTCAGCGTATAACTAGCAAAAACCATTTACACAGCATATTGGTTTTGGCATAATTTTTGAACAAAAACATACTATAATAAGCACATTTAAACACTGAAACCATTTGTTTGAGTTGATTTTCCCCAATTCGAAATTAAAATCTCCATTTAGGGTTACACAGATGCAATTACTTCCAAACTAAACAAAAACCATTGTAATTACTAACAGAAACACTTTGTAACTACATGAAAGCACAAGATAAGTTCAAACCTGTTTAAATTTCATTTTTGATGAGTTTTGTTGAGTTTCAATGTCCAGTTTCAAACAACCGTAATGATGATGAAGATGCTTTCGTGAAGTTGAGAACGCTTGCACGAAGGTGATGATGATGATGATGAAATGCCACGGTGATAATGATGATGACGACGGTGATAATGACGGTGGAAAACGACGACGGTGATGAAGGCGACGGTGAGGTTGTTACAGGCGCAGGAAATGAAAAAGGTTCCGTTCTTTTTGGTTTTGTTTTGCTCTAGGTGTAGAAAGCAATTTTCTGTGGTGGAGAAAGCAATTTTCGGTTGGGTTGGTGTTAGTGGACCGGATCCGGTCTGGGCTTATGCATGGTGAATAAGTTTGGCTTATGCATGATAACCAAACCCAAATAAATAGATAACAAAAACTCCAAGAATTTGTTTGGTTAGAGAGAAATAGAAACAAAAATAACCAACGCAACTGAATATTTTCAAAGTCCTATTTTTTTCTCAGTTTGATTTTAAAAACATTATAAATTGATTCAACTTAACTTAGAACTACTTCAAAATTATTATGAAAATACTAACTATTAAAGAATTATCACGAAGAAAAAGAAAATGAAAGGGAAAGATTAAAATTGAAAAGGAACAGTCTTGAAAGCGAAAGAGAAAGAAAAGTGTTATTTGTGCTTGTTCAAAAAAAAAAAAAAGTTTAATATATTTGTCAATAGCTGTCCTACCAAATTATCAAATTTTGTTTTTTAGACAAGTAAGGTTAAAACAGGAATTATTGTCAATATCATTGTCACACACAACCAACATCATAGAGCAATTTAGTCATCATACTATTATTTCCAAATCTCTCAAACAAGGAAAAAAATTGAAATTTTTAATAATCATAGTCTCATTTGTACCATATCTCTTGTGGTATTATTTATGCATGCATGATTTCTTCTCAGTTTTAATTAAGTTTTCACCACCACAATACTTTGAATATTGGATACACACATAAATTCTTTTTTAAATGCCACAAATAATCTGAGAAACTGGTAAGTAACCTCTGAAGTCTTAACCAAATGCTATTTCTAATTAGTTTCACACCACACATCAAAAATTAAGTCTATATGACCTTTAGAGTGTGAATCAGAAACTGATTTGACTCCTTAATTATATTTATTAGTTTGTTTCTAAAATAGGTGACACAAATCAGAAATTGATTCGTTCTTATTAAATTTAATTACTATTGTTTCTATTGTATATGAGCATATTAAGTGAAAATAAATAACTGAACTTAGCAAACTCAGCTGGAGACACAGGTGCATCAGCTTTTGTTGAGATCAGTGGGATGGAATGGACCACATTTTGAGTGAGCTGGTAACATTAGTGTCATGTGTTTCAGAAAGTCAAGGATGACAAGTTTGATATTTTCCACTATTCATCCAAATAATGGGATACATTTGATACATATTGATTTATGAGATAAGGTGTATAGCATAACAAAATGTGCTCAACATGTTTTCTTATTTGAAATAAGGAAGATATTAATACTTCAAAATACAAAATTGAAGGATAAAAGCTCCAACAATAGTCTAATAGCCAATAGGATCGCTTAAAGAAGCACGAGTTTCTAAAATTTGTGCCTCTTGTTGGATGATACCTTCCAAAACAGCTTTAGAGGAAGTCAATTGATGGTTAAGATCCTTCACATGTTGAGTCAAGATGTGTTTTGAGTCCAACAATTTTTGCAATGTATCTTCAGAGACTTGTATACCAGGAAACAAAGCGCGCTTTTCAACATCATCCAACCATTCCTTATCAAAACCACATTTTCGAACATCTTGTAATAACTCAACAAATTCTAAGTGGCTTGAACCTAACACATCCAACACACTATGAGTTTGAAGGAATTTCAAAAGCTCACCTAGGCAATTGTAGGCATAACCCTTGTATCTGTTACTCAATGAAGTGTCCTTTAAAGGAACTGAAGGATGCTTAACTAAGAAATTAGACAACGTAGACAAGTTATCATAATCTAAATGCTTCTTGGAAACTAGTTGCTTCAGCTCCCTCATGACAAGCAAAGAAGCATTAAAGTCTTCTACTTTTTGAGAAAGGTCACCTGAAAATTTTGGAAAGAATAACTAAGCATATTTGAGCACAACAAAGTTAACTAAAATAAAATGCAAGCAATAAAATACCTTCAGAAGGCACGGAAGGGAATTGACATACGACAGGAAATGTGATGCTAGGAGAGGGTTTAGATTTGGAAACTGTTATATCATCATCCTTAGGAATCAGTTCGTCAATATTTGAGCTTAGTTTTTTAAAAGCATCATCATTCCGAGAAACTAAACAAATTGTGAGAGAGGAAAAAGTTCAAAGATCAAAAGGGTGATGAATTTTGAAGTTACACAAGTATAGAAAATATAATCAAAGAGTCTTCACCTTCATCATTGGTCTCTGTAGTGGAAATGGAAAAAGAAGTCATGGCTATTTGGCCATCACCATCTTCCTACACATTCAAATCAACAAATGATATCATCATATCTTAAGCTTGTATATATAGGATCAACCTTACTATATTTAACACCATGTATTTTAGGTTGGAAGAGCCAGACTTCATTATAGAAAAAATTAAAATAGAAAACAAAAGAATTTCAGTGTTAAGCCTTGACAATTATAAAACTTCAGATACAAGATTTAGAAGCAATAGACGCAAAAAAAAAGAAATTTTGGCAAAAAAATATATCTTTATATCAAAATTAGTTTAAATCTTGAGTTCATAGGAAATCAATCATGTGGCAATTATTAATGAAGAAATGGGTCTGATGATGAACTTACTAATTCTTCATATATTTGAGAAGGGTCCCCTGAAAGTGTAGAACAGAATAATTAGCCCTCTTTGAGCACCAAATAAAGTTTTTAATAATAAAATAAAGGGAGAAAAATCTATACCTTTGTATAGCATTGAAGGAGATTGAAATGCTAGAGGTGAATGAACAATTGGAGAGAACTTAGATTGAACATCCTTGGGAAAATGTTCCTCAATAATAGAGGTTACTTTTATGACAGCTTCGTCATTTAGAGAAACTGAACAAAAGGTGTGAGAGAACAAAGTTAAAATTCAAAATGAAAAGGATGAGGAGGTAACATAAGAAAGTAAGATTGATCCAAAGAGTCTTCACCTTTATCAACATTAGTTTTACTAGTTTCCTGCCAGATTTTAACATCAACATCTTGAGTGGTAACAGGCTTAGAAGTAGCCAATCGACTTAATAATGAACCGAGTGATTTTGATTGAGGTGATGATTTTATTGCCTTGGCATTAGCTGATGTGGTTCCTTCTTCAACACTCATTTCCACTGCTGCATTGAAACCTTCTTCATCCAACAACTCCTGTAATAAGAACAAAAGCATTAGTGATATGAAACTATTAATCACAAGCAAGGGACCTATTATATTGGATGAATTTTATGTATATTGAATTAGTAGATTGGTATTGACCGGTGAAGAAGTTGACTCATGTCCTGATTCACTCCCTGTTGATTCATGTTCTTCGGACTCTCCGTTTAATTGTTTAAATAGTTTCTCCAAACTCATGGCTACTTCAGGTTCTATAGAAAAATATTATATAGATTAACATCATTAGATAGTAATTGATCATAAGCATAATGATAAAATCAAAATGTTCACTTTCAATTGTAAATCATCATTTTTAAGTTAATCTATCTGCCTAACAAATAAAACTTTATCACTTCATGTGTGTAAGCATAAATTTATAGTAGTATGTGAAGCATCACAAGAAATATGCATAAACATGTAAGTTTGTATCTTTCGTAAATATTCATGCATGATATGTAATCATTTAACACAAACATGTAATAGTTTCAAAGAATATTGGATATAATGTGTACCTAAGAATACATCTAAATAGTGTAAGGTAGAGAACATAATGTTTGTTAATGCTGAAGTGAGAGAGAGTTTTTGACAATTCTGAACACAACGATATTCTACAGCCTGAAATTGAATCCCTTGGTCATGGCAAAGGCTTGGTAGGTTGACAAATGCTACAACCCTCAGATATGGAATATTGGCTTTCTCATCACCTTCACTATCGAATATTTCCTCCAGCTGATCTGCTTCACTTATCATCAAAGCCTTTAGCTTAGGAAAATCTTTACATGTCGATACCGGAAAAATGCATTTCAACTTGTTGCACTTTACTACAACAAGTGATTCTAGCTTTGGGAAGCATGTCCTTGAGGATAGACTATTTGAAACTCTTTTATTCTCCAAATCGTCTTCAATCATATACTTCAACTCTTTGCATTCTTCAATTCTTATATAAAGCAACTGTGGTAGATACTTCGTTATAGAAGTTGAGAAAACAATTTCCAATTTTTCACATCGCATGATTTTTAATCTTGCAAGGTTTTGGAGGGCAAATGAATTTTTGGGACCAACAAAAATGCATGTCATCATAGGCAGAACATGCAACTCAATGCGTTGCAAATCTAAGTTCATTTCTTGTCCACTTACTTCATTTAGACAAAAGAAACTTTCTACTTTGGAGTTATTTTGTACCATGAGTGTTTTCAAAGCGCGAAAGTTCTCCATGTTCCCACTCAATTCCTGCAATAAATGAAAGGGAAACAAATGTGTGCATGAAATAAGAGAAATTATGTCCGTAAGGCCTAGTTCGATTGGCAAGGCCAACATTACTAGTCTGGACACTTTCATCCGGATTCGAACACAGGACCTCACAGCAATATTTTGATATTGAAATGAATAATCAGGAACACTGATGTAACATATGGAAAGAGGGGTGAGTACCTTGATGGTTGTACCAATTTCCTGAGATATTGAAACGGAATGATTAGCAACACTGAAATCACCAATAGATCTAATATCAACCTTGGAGCATTCAATTAGCTCAACTTCTGTCAAAGCTGGCAACGTTGTGCGATAGTTTTTGGTGCACATTCCTATTAAACTTTGGAGATTACATAGCTTGAGACATTCCAAAATTGGGAGATGAAGGTGGATCATCTCATTCTGGTTTTGATTATCATCACTAGCATTAATAATGTGTCCGAATATGTATATCAATTTCTCACAGTTTTCAATGTAGAGCTCTTTCAGTTTTGGGAAGACATTGCCCCCGCTACTACCATCTCCAATGTCTACTATTATGTGCTCCAATTCATCACAATTTTTAATAGTCAAGGTCTCCAATGACAATTTTGATGCAATTGACATAATAAATACTGATTTTATCTTTGGAAGATTCATCAGTTCTATCACTTTAATATTGCACACGGTATGTGATGATATTGATCTTGAAAGACATTGAGCAGGATAATTTGAACTTGACACCTATAATATAATCCAAATGAAAAAGAACATCAATCAAACCAAACAATCTCTTTCAATTAATGATGAGCTTACAGTTTTAGTATGCATATAACTGAAATAAAAACATAACTTTTCACATACACAAGTCCTATATTATATATAGAATAAACAGTTGATTTGGTCCTTAAACTATCATTCTCTCATCAATTTGGTCCCTCAAATTTTAAGATGGCTACCAATGTGATTGAGCAGTCTTGTCAATAAATATAAGATAAGAAACATACGGTATCTATTATAAAAAGAAATTATCAAAAGTTAACATGAAAATACAAGAAGGTTACCATGGAGATTGAGCAGTCTTGTTGTTGATCATCAGAAACCAATGGGATTTTAGAACTTGTGGTGCCCTTCAGTTTGTATCTACGACAACATATATGGCTCCAAGATAATATATTGGATTTTATAGGCTCCAGTTGTGTTTGTGGGTTGGAAATGGAATTAGATGACCCTTTAATGGATGAAGGCATGGAATGATGAGATTTTGGAATTATGTCGATGAAACTTGGCAAATCATGAAGCTCCAATTCTTTTAGTGATGCGAGTTCGACATCTTGGTGTTGGCCAAATATGTATTTCAGCTTATCACAGTGTTCTATTGTGATAGCTTCCAGTAACAAAAGGTCTTTAGCAGAGAGAAGTGGAAGTATAAATTGTAATTGGGGACATCTCTTAATATTGATAACTTTCAGCTTTGGAAACATTGAGTTGAAGCTCTTGTTCTTATCATTATCACCACCATTGACTGATAATTCTTCGATTGAGTCATCCAGTACTCTCCTTTCATATGTAATTATGTTTTCCAATTTCTCACAATCAGTTATTTCCAAGTTCTCCAGCATCAGTAGACTTTGAGAAGTTGACATTTCAAAAACAGAAACTAACATTGAGCACCATGTTAGTTTTATGGTCTTTAGATTGCAGAGATTTAGGCTGTATCTGAACAAGCTTCGCAAATTTTCACAATCCTCGATGGCTAGCTCCTCTAAATTGTTCATAGAGTCAAAGGAGATGGGACCATTGCACAATTCTTCCAAATTTCCCATTCCCTCGAGATGCAGTACAACCAACTTTGAGAACACATTTGGTATTTGTGAACCAACATGTTCAGTGTCTACGAGGCATTGTAGATGTGGAGCATATTTCAAATTAAGCTCAATTAGATCATTCATACCTTGATCTGTAGGAACAATTTCAGGCATTAGATTTCTACACTCCTTATTAAATATTTCCAACTGAAGAAGCTCTGTTGTTTGCATCAAGTACTTAAGGGTTGCTTCTGAAAAACAATCTTCATGAAGAGACACACATTTTGATAGAGAATCATTCATTATATTTAAAGATTCAATGAGACGATACCTTTTCAATATAGGTAGGGTTATTTCCTGACAAAAATGATTAAAACTTTTACAGAAGTACAATTCTTCAAGTGATGGGCATCTTTGGATAACCTCAAATGGATTATTACTTCTAATTTTACATTGTTCCAAGTTTAACAATCTAAGTTTTTCCAAGTTTGCAATTTCTCGAGGAAGTTCATCAATTTCACAATGATCCAAATCAACAGTCTCCAGACTTTGCAGGCTTCCCAAACCAGAGATGTCACCCAAATTGACTCCTTCAACTAGTAGAGAACGAATATTTGTCAATGACTGAATTGATTGTGGCAATGATTGTGGTAATGATAGAGTCTTCAAATCTTCAGTAAAAAAATAAGTACTACTTTTAGTTTCATATGAAAATTTCAAAACTCGAAGCCCTACCATATTTTCAAAGAATGAAGTGCAGACATCTACAAAGTCACCCATGTCCATTTTGACAATAAGAATCTCAAGCTTAGAACCATTAAACCTAGAGGAAACCAAGTCCTCTAAATTGCCTTCATATAACAAATATTTGATATTCTTATCCCTTTCAACCAACGACTTTTGATTTTTGTTAGAAAAATTTACTGTTTGAATCTCTTTGTTTGCTATCCATTGGGCTACTTCACGAACCAAGTCATGCATTTTCACATCTCCTTTATCTGTCTCCAATAGTAAACATGAATCAAGGAGTTTATTTTTGGCTACAGCTGCTTGACTTCGAACATCACCGTAACAGTCATAATCTTCTGCAAAAAGACCAACTCCTATGCCAAGTCTGGTTAGAATTTCAACAGGAATTTCTTCATCTTCTTGGAATAGAGAACATAAGAGGAACAACCCCTTAGCTTTTTCATCCTTAAGATAGTCATAGCTAAACTTCAAACATTTATAAATGTCAACCAAATCATCATCAACATCATCCATGGACACATGCTTTTGTAGGGACTTCAAAGCAACATCCCACTCTTCTCGACGTTTTTGGCCCTTCAAACTACTCGCGATAGTAGCAATTGCAACCGGTAGTCTTTTGCATTCAATTGCAATTTTACGTCCCTTGTCAAGAAAACTTTTGGAGGAAATATTGTTTAGATTGGCATGCATTTTAAACATGATCCATGCGTCTTCTTCAGATAAGAGCTCCACTCGAATAGTCTCTCCACATACCATTTTATTGCATACCGACAGATTGCGTGTGGTCACAAGAACTTTGCATCCTTTGTGATTATCGCTGTTTGGAAGCCCTATGTCATCAAAATTAAGATTTCCCCACACATCATCCAATATCACAAGAATTTTCTCACCATTGGTTAGTCTACTCCACAACTTTTTAGGTCGGTCTGATTCATTGACGTCCCTCAATTCCAAGCCTAATGATCCAGCAATATCATCTTGAATCTTTTTTATATCAGGAGCAAATGAAACTGTTGTATCGATGACATGTTCAAATCGCTCTGATGTCTTAAGCTGTTTACCCACTTCTTTTGCCAATGTAGTTTTACCTGTGCCCCCCATCCCATGCAATCCAGTTATATAGTTACTGTCATCTTTTAGTGCATCCAAAAGCTTTTTGTATATCAACTCCCTGCTTTTAAATGAAATGTAATATTCAGAAGAATAACGCTCAACGTCAGGAAGAACACGAGCGATTTCAACATTTTCAAGTTTCTCTCCTTTTTCCATCAGCTTTTCAATCTCCTCTATCTTTGTTGTCAACTCCTCTCCCCTTTTATATCTCCATATACAATCAGGGCAAAATCCAAAAAAACAACTTTGATTTGTTTCGGTGTTCTCTTGAATGAGCTTGTTAGCCCGTGTTTCCCAACATTCAGCATTAGATTGAATATCTCTACCTTTTGCGGTTGCAACTTTAAAACGCTGCCTCATAGTTATCCTTTCTGCTTCCAACTTAATTTTTTCTTCCTCGAATTCCTTAGCAATGCTATTGAAGCAAAAGATATATCGTGACTTTTCTATTACCCCATTTATCAGTTTATCAGCTAATGTCTTCCCCAACTCTGTCAAGAAACACTCCATCTAAATGAAGTTCAATAGATCAAAGTTAGACATAAAAACTCTTTGAGGAAAGTTAGAGATAAAAACTTACCATATGGTCTTAAATATACATTATCTAATTTTATTCTAATTAAGTTGAATGAGAAACAAATGTAGCATTGCATGAAGACTAACAAAGTATCTTTTTATACCAAAAAAAAAGGTATGAAGACCAAAATAAATAAAAGTAAATGCTAACTAAAATAGGGAAAGTAATTGTATCAGTAATTTATTTCTCAATTATGTGTCTGATCAAACTATTAGTATGATTTGATTTCTAATTGGATTAATTGAATAGTTATTTGATACGGGATCAATATAAGTGGAGGTTGTTTTGGTTCTGTACGTTCATGTCACAGAATTTTTAGCATATTATTTTTAGCCGAGTGCTAGAGGCTTTGGAGAATTACAGTGACAACATCATGATTTCTCTCTTTAAAATATGATGCATATTTTTAGATATTTCTAGGATACATTGGTAATTCATAGAATCATTATTGCTTACTCTAAAGAGTGTAGAATCTAGAATATGTCTCCCACACCTATAAATAAACAAACTTATGTACAATTGCATTCAAACCTTTTATATGCAATGTCAATTGCATTCAGCACACAATATTATCTCCTCCTAAAATAAGTTGGTTACTGTTGTGTTTCCTCTTATCTCATGCTACTAAACGTTCTACTACTACTTTCTCAAGGTACATTTTCTAACAGTGGTATTAGAGTTGTGTTCGATCATACACTAGATGTAGAAAACTATTTTCTCTTGTCACCAACTATTTTTTAAACCATTTATTCTACAATATAACTTCTATTATCCTACAAAACCAAAAAAGGGTTATTTGTCTCAAACACAAAATAAGTATAGGTAGTCACATGGTCCGACTCTGAGTACAAACCAGAAAACTACAAATGAGAGAGAGGAGTCGACTCCAGGTAGCCTAATATCCTGTCAAAAGTCTTCAACAAGAATTACAATGAGATTCACATGCAACTAAGGAGCAAGAGAGATCACTGTCAGACGTCTTCAACAAGACAAACAAGGAGACTCACATTCAACTAAAGAGCAAGAACGAGTTTCTTTCAAAAGTTTTCAACAAGAGTACAAGGAGACTCGCATAAAAACTATAGAACAAGGAGGAACCTCTGTCAGAGGTTTTCAACAAGATAGACAAGTAGATTCATATGCAACTAAGCAGCAAGACTTGTCCTTTTTAGAAGTCTTTAACAAGACCAACAAGAAGGATCACAAGCTCAACTAAGGAACGATAATTGGTCATGTCAGAAGTCTTCAAAAAGGAGACTAATAACAAATAAAGTAGAGCACTGTACAATAATTTACTTAGTCATAATAATATTTTGATTTGTAAAAGATACATCAGAGTCTTATGAACGAACAATAGAAGAAAAAAAGTGTGCAAGTTGTAAAAGTCAACCCAAAAGAGTCAAAACAGATTATTTTCTTTATAATATAGTGTATATATATATAGATTAAATTTGAAGAATTCATATAATCCCTCTGAACCCTTCCACCAATACAATTTTTGTGTTTCTCCAAATTAGAAGGATCCTGTATTGTAAAGAAAAATAAACTCCTTAAGCGCTCCCCTCCCAAAACTCTGATTTTTTCCGGTTGCTCCTTTTATTTCAAATATCTCTCTTCCCTTCCCCTCCAACTCCCAAACAAGGCCCTAGAGACCCAGAGGCTATGAGTATTGAAGATGCTACCCATGCAGGCACAAGTCTACTTTTTTCAAACTGTGGGTATGGAGACGACCCCCATAGTACCTTACCTAGACCGTACTCATCTAAGATTTATTGAGTAAATCATCAAATTGGTCCCTGTCTTTATAAGTCACTCTCAAATTAGTCTTTGACTTTGTTAATATTTTAAACTGGTGTTTCTTCAAAAAAAATATTTTAAATTGGTTTCTGTCTTTGTCAAAAAGGTTCTCAATTAGGTCCCTCGTCATGTGACAAAAACACAGACAGAGGCCTAGTTGAGAAACCTTTGACAAAGACGGGACTAGTTTGAAATATTAACGAGAGACAAAGACTAATTTGACGGTTTACTCAAAAGATTCATTTTCTAGTAGTTTTCGCGTCTTTCTACACTCTTTCATCTCTCAGATTCTCATCTACATTCTAAATTCTAAAACCGGCAGCAGCCTCTGATGAGCCACCACCGGCCCACAGTAATCTATATATAAGAACTACTAAACTAGGAATACATGAAATGAAACTATGTGAAATTGATTGATTACCTTGCTTTGATTCCGTAAGTTCAGCAAACTAACACACAAAGAATCTTACTAATTTCTTCAATTAGCAGAAGCTTTTTTTTACAGTCAAAATTTGTGTACACCGACTGACTCCACTGAATTTCAAACAAACTTTACGTTTGGCTTTTCTTATCTATTCGTTTCTTTTTTAATAAATGCTAGCCAAAAATCAATTATCGGTAGTATAACCTTTGTCGGGAAATGTTAACAGAAAGACTTTTGATAAGAGCTTTAAAATAAAAATTTTATCTTAGAATTTGTGTATTCGATACATTAAAATATCAAAAAGTAACATTTTATAGATAAAAGTTATCAATTGTTTCTATTTTTTGAATTCTTAACGAGTGTCCTTAGAACATTTGTTAATAATACCCTATTTTATTTTAGTTTTAGGAAATGTTAACCGGTTCCCCTTATGACACATGTTAGTGTATTAAACATCAAAATTTTGCATTGGAAATTATGTTAATTTATTTTTTAAAAGTTAAATATTTCAGGTAAATTATTCTCTCCGTTTCAAAATGAGTGTCACTTAAATCAAAAAAATTTGTTTTAAAATGAATGTCAATTTACATTTCAAATACAACTTTAATTTTTTTCAACCAATTTTACCCTCAACAAATACTCCAACTTTTTTCTCACATAATTTTCAATGCAACTTTAAGTTTGTCTTTTTCTTGGGCAATTTAGTAAAAATGATATGTCTAACGATTATTTCATTATATTCTTTAATTTGTGTGCAATTAGCTAAAACGACACTTATTTTAAAACGGAAGGAGTAAATTTTTTTAATAAATATTTGCTATTATTAGTATCTTTAACATGTGTTCTAAGCACACAAATTAACAAAATATTTATTATACGAGAAATGTTAGAGATACACCCACTAATACACTCTTTTAACACACCCAATAAAGATCAGTCATGTGTCCCACTTTTTTAATTCATTCAACTTGTAACTGGTTGTCCAATGTCAAACTCGTAATGATCCAAGGAAAGAAAATCGAAAATTTTTATTCCGCTGCCCGTTTTGCAATTCGAGTTTCCTTCAATTTGGCCTAAAGGTTCATCGCCTTTAACTGTGGTTGCCTTGAAAGCTAAGTTATCATTGATCTGGAAAGACTTTTCTAAGTGGGGAATCACCACTATTGGAAGGGGTTACTTCGAGTTCACTTTCTCATGTGTTGAGGATGTTAGAAGGGTTAGATCACTTGCCTCTTGGAACTTGAATCTAGGTATGCTTAAACTTTTTCCATGGACCAAATATTTGAACCCTAGATACCAACATAATTCTTCTGCTCAAGTATGGGTTAGAATCTAAGGTTTGTCACAAGAATACTGGAGAAAAAACAATTTATTTTCCTTGTTGGTGGAATAGGATCACCCATTTGTACTGACTCTGCTACTGCTAAGACTTTGATTATGAGAACATTTGGAGCTTATGATATGGTTTTGGTCAAAATAGATTTAACTCAAATATTGAAGGAACATGACAAGGCTTTAAAGGTTGAATTGATAATAGATTTGCAAATTGAACCTCATTTAGATCAGCAAAGAGGTAATAGTGATATTGAGAGCTCACAAGGTACCTTTGCGGATGCAACACAACATAGGAGCCATAAGAAAACAATGAAGATGAGGAAGAAGCAGACACTGACATCCCAACAATAGAAAGAGTGCAAAAAGATATGGCTTTTCTAAATGCTTCTTAGGCTAATATGGCTGAGAATGAAGATGTTGAGAACATACTTTATGAAACCCTAAAAGAACCTTCGCCAGTTATTCTACAACAAACAGATGTTGATGGTTTTCAACTACAAGTGTCAAAGAGTCAGAAAAGAGCACAAAAGAAAATGAATCAAGCTAGCAAAAATTCATATGGTACCAGATCAAAGGTTTATCCAAAACCTTTCAAATGAAGTGTTTATTTTGGAATGCAAGGGGATCAGCTAACTTATTATAATTTTCTGAGTTTAGTTCTTTGTGTGATGAAGAAATGAAGAAGATGAATAAGATGATGAACATTGATTTTGCTGGATTTTGATTTTTGGATTTCTGGGTTTATGTGATGAAGATGATGAAGGAGATGGAAGGAAGAGGATGAAGATTGTTGAGTTTGCTGAGTTTGATTAAAATATCATTTGTTCCTGCTGATGTGGCATTTTTTTAACAAAAAGGGTAATGATAAAAAACAATTGACAAGTTTAAGGACTTATATGAGAACAAAATAACTTAAAGAAACTATTTGTTACAAACCTCAAACTTAAAGGACCTACAGTGTAATTTAGCCTAAATAAAAACAATTTTATTTTGTTTCACCGTTTATAATAGAAATAATGCATAGGTACCTATATGATAAGCATTTATGCTATAACTTATAAGCACTTAATTTAGTTGTTTATCCAAACCGGACCCTAATGGTATGATAGAAATTAGTGTGAAGGTACTATAAATACATAGAAGATGCAATGCCATGAAACATAGCTGATCCTAGTTTGATTACTCTATGTTAGTCACCTATCAATTTTATACTGCAAGTCACTTCAAGCTTTCTTCAACTATTGAACTTTTCTTTGTAATTAGATTTATGTGAGAAATACATTACCAAAGAATTTGATTAACTATGTAGTTGCTTTTATATTGTTATACAGGCTGAGGCGTTGGGGAAAAGAGGACAAGACTACATGGAAAGCTTGAACATAGATCGAATTTATGATTACATTTTCCAACTTTTTTTTTTTTGGTAGATAGACGAAATGACAAAGTCATTATAAACTCACACACACAAGTAGAGGTATCGTGGTTCGAACCCTAGTCATGGCATCCGGCCTAACAATTTCGACATTTAGTCAGTTGAGCTAGGACTTGCAGATATTACATGTTCCACCTTATCTCAGAATACTCAAAACTTCTCGACTTCAAGCCTACTTTACCTTCAACTGCCTTGGAGGTTTGCGAGGAATCGGTTCTTTGCTTTGCTGATGAGAAGCAGAGGCCATTCCTTAGTAGATCAACTATCTCCCCTTCACAAACCCCTCCCTGTACTCTCAAACCTGCCTAGAGTGAGTGATCTTACCTGTATTTTGGTGCACAAAAATACGAAACAAAAGATGTGACTTCCATTGTTAGTATCAAAAGAAAAAATTGGTTATTACATGTAAATTTTTAGTGTTGCCTTTGTAATATTTCATCATCATTTAAGAGAGCATACATTGCGGGAATTCTCATTTTCATTTTTTTACATAGTCATTTTTTCTGTTACTTTCTCCTTGTCTCCTCCTCATCATCATCATTCTTCTTCTCCACCTCCTCCTCCTCCTCCTCATAATCATCATCGTTACTGCAATACAACGGATTAAGAAAAATTAGTTTGAGCAAATTATAGCAGGGAATGATTTGCAATTAAAATTTGGAAATTTCACATGACTATTATTTAGTTAAATTAATGAAATTATAAGAGAATTTTCAAAAACATAAAAGTCTAGAGCACATCAATTTTTTTAGTCGATCGATTAAGTGATATTGTGTCGTGGAACTTAAAATTTAGGTTGTGTCTCACTCAACTCTTATAAAATCAATTGGTAAGATTGTGGACTACGGACCACCCCTATTTGTAAACACATTTTCAAATAATATTTCATCCATGTGGATTGTGTAAGTGTTGTAAACCTTGGGTTACAGAGTTCGATTATTCTTGATAAAACAATAGAAGCATTGTTAATAGTAAATATGGGTTAGAAATTAACCATACAGTGAAACAAGGGCAGAAACCATTAATATTTAATTGAATACTGCAGTCTGCAATGCAAGATAGAAAAATTTCTGATACGTTTGTTTCTTATAATCATCAAAATTTGCTTGCCGACACTCCAGATCAATAGACTTCTCATAGCCATAAATGTGGCACTTTCAAAAATGCAGGGACCAAAATTGGAAAGTAAAGATAAAAATCAATCTTGTATTTAATTATTTTTTTGGTTACAAATCTTGTATTTAATTGATAAATACTCTTTTTTTTTTGGAGTATTAATCAATCTTGTATTTAATTGATAAATACTCTCTTTTTTTGACAAATTTTATTGATAAATACTCCTAAATTTTGTGTGAGGAAAAGATTGGTTATTGCATGAAGTAGCTTTTAATTTAATTTCCCATCTGGATCATATGGCATGGTTTTAAAATGTTGTAGCAGTTGCATTGGGATGCTTAATGTTGTGGAGAATTGCACTTAAATGTGATTGACACAGTTTCACCCATGAACAATTTAAACATAAAAGGCTTATATATCATGGTTCATATCACAATTTCAGATCCTTTTTAGTGTTTAAAATCTTTGACCAACCATGTTTAATGTGGTTTAATTACCATTAACAGAGAGTTTAACTGTGTTTTGAGGTTTGTCAACGGTAAAATTCTTAAAATACTAGCTTTTATATGATGATGATGAATATATCGACATTCATTCTTGAGAGTTTCTTGGAAGACACTGAATATAAATCAACATAAAGCTTTTCATCTGATCTAATTGGGAAGTTGAAGTTCTTACAAATATCATAGGTTAAGGGGAAATGGAAATCCTGCAGAAGACTCTACATTCAAACATGGCTTAAATCACTCATATTTTGGATCTTAAAAAATTACCAAAATTTGCATGTACGTAAAATGTCTAATGATTAATCCAACGGCCACGACGGTCTCACAAGTTTGACATTACTTGTCAATCGAACATGTTGCAGTGGACGTCATCGTTCTAGGATGTTGCGATTGCCTACTAGAGAGACACAATTGACAACATGGTATGATGAACTAGGTCTGGCTAGATCACACTTTGATTAAATAGGTCCACCATGCCCAATTTGTTTCAAGATTAAAAGTGTGGGTATCATTTTAAAGGCTTTATTTTGAGTTTTGGCCTCAAATGGAGGGAGGGAATGTAACTTTTATGGATGAGAGGGAAAGAAATGGGAGAAAAATTCTTCTCGGATCCATGAACTCGAGTCCAGAACTAGTCGCAATGGTCAACAAGATGTGTAAGTGAGGCAATCTTCCTCCCATGTGCGATTGCCTTTACCATACACTCGTTAGTCTGATAAACAAAAAAAACAAACAGTTAAGAAATATATTAACTAAATTAAAAATTTAAACAATAAAGAAATATACTTACTCCAACATAACTTCAAATCTTGCAGGCGACGTGTTTACCAAATGTCGGTAGAAGTGACAGATTACTAAGGCCACTGAGAAAAGCATATGATGTTTGTGGGCTTGCTGGTGAGCCATGTTGCTCATGATGCTGAGGTTCATCAGGCTCCAATTCTCCTCAATGGCATTATAGTAGTCCTCATCAATAACATAGCAGTCTTCCTGAGTACGGTCCACTACTTGGGAAGGACTCGTCTGTGATGCCCCTTCCATGCCACTCTTATGCCCCCTCCCCCTCTTAGGCATAGGGTTCGCCGCTACCCTCTCTATATGAACACTAGTGGTCATTGTCTTTTTGCCAACTTAGCGCCGATTTGGGTTGTCAGACATATCTACACAACAAAAAACAATAAAAAAAATTAATATATAACTCATTGAAACATTTCATCATACACTTGTAGTACAAAATAAACATTATGGGTTTATTATGTTATTTCAATTTCAACAAACACATTGCACTTAATCTTACTCTAATCAACATTCATAGTCCAATTTCTAATTATTTTTATCATTAACTACAAAAAAGCTAATAATTTTATAACCATAAAAACGTACATATGACAATTTTAAACAAAAAATTTAACATTTAAAACAAAAAGACCAATGCAAACTGATTATGAACACTTACTAATAGTTGAGGTTGAAGTTGAAATTTATTTGCTTGAAGTTTGATGACAGGTCATCTATCTTACATTATTCTTAGCATGTTTTTTCAGTCAATTCTAGTAGGTTTTAGCAGCAAAAAGGAGGAGTATTAGAATGATTGCCTATGATCTCGGGACTTTTGTAGTATTTTCTATATTTGAGTCTGTAATTCTAGTTTTCCTGAAACATAGCAATTTTAGAGGGTTTTTGAAGTAATTCACGAAGAAATCATGCAAATCGACAAATCAAGAACATCCGAAGATTTGTGA
Organism: Medicago lupulina; assembly: GCA_958299785.1. NCBI lineage: Eukaryota > Viridiplantae > Streptophyta > Magnoliopsida > Fabales > Fabaceae > Medicago > Medicago lupulina. The sequence continues at coordinate 27,533,620 of OY283144.1, read as the reverse complement.
AGACATTGGGAAGACCAAGATTGAAGATTCAAGGGCCTCATGAGACTTTACGGTGGGAAGAATTATGTTCATAGGTTCTGAAGCAAGTTAGTTGAAGACGAACACCTAAAATGACGGAAAATCGGAGAAACTAGGCCCAGAAAGTTGTGCCATGCACCTAGGGGATCCTGGCAGCAAGACATGCGCCTAGGGCATGGTTTTTGCTACACTCACATATGCCTAGGACATGTGTCATGTGCCCCGTGCATCCAAAATGCACGGGAGCAAGCGTCTTTTCCTGCTTTTTTGGTGGGTAAAGCCCGCGTTTTTAGCTCAAACCTAGTTAGAAACTCTCACTATAAATACCAGCCTTTCTCATTCAGAATTTCTCGTTCAGAACTGAAGCAGTTCAGAGGAGTTTCTATTTTCTCCTTGATTTTCTAGGGTATGTTTTTATCTTTAGTAATTTTTTTTTTGTTACCATGTGTAACTAATTCTTTTTAGGTTAGAGTTCTAAGATGAACTTCTATTTATTTTTGTTGTATATTTATTTAATTAAATGTCGTTTATATTTTATTTATTTTTTGTTCGCTATTAAGTTTTCTTAACAATTTAGTTTATTTCTGTAGTAACGCAACCCTAGATTAGATACTTAGGTTGTGACATGGCCTAATATTGATATTACTATCCTGATGCTTATACCTTGCTACTAATATCTATCTTTCTAGAAAGTAATTAGTTATAGCTAGCAAAAGACACCGAAAACGAGTTGACCCTAGTAGTAAGTATTTAGGAGGTGACATTAATAATATTGAGTAAAATCTGTTGAACCTACGATGTAACTAGTTAATAATTAAGGAAACAAGTGTTTGCTTGAAGGAAATAAGTCATAGCCTAGTAGAATCATTCTCTTAAACCCTTGGTAAGGTAGACGCTGATAGTGATGCCCGTTTGTAGATATACTAAGAGCGAGAGAGAGAGAGAGAGTGTGTGTTATGAGTGTCCTAAGATTCATAGATGGGTATACCTACCGGAACATTGTCCTTCATTGCCTTTAGAAATCTTGGAAAGCCAATTTAAGTTTAAGCTTTCCATTACCTTTGAGGTGGTAAGACCCCACACGTAAGGATCACCGTATGACCAGCAGGTGCAACCAAACATTGGAGGGATAAACCTAGTCAAGTGAGATAGTATAGACCCCACACGTAAGGATCACCGTGTGAACAGTAGGTGCAGCTTGACGACCGGCTAGGTTATAACGTCCCAACGACCTCATCAATTGTATAGTGATAAATAAACGCGACATTACTGTTATTTAATATCCAACAATATAAATAGGAGGGATTCGAAGAATCCTAACCACTGTTTATTTTTCTGCAACAAAAAACAGGTAACTTGCTCTGTTGCAAACAGATAAAAATTGCAAATCTATAACCCTTTAACTCTTTTATTTTATCGTCAACTCAAAATAAGTGACGCAAATTGTTTGGACGAAACGACAATCCTTGTGGATACGATGCTCTACTTGTCACTTTATTACTTGGTAAAAGGATTTGGTAAATTGCCTAATCCGCATATTAAAGTTGAAGTTCGTGTATGGAGGGAGAATTTTGCTTTCACTTGTGTTTTGAACGAATGACAGAACTGTTGTTGCTGTTCTGGAATAAACCAGAGTGAAGCGGTAGTTAATTGTCGTTGGGAGCTTCAACGAGCAATGGTAAACTACCATTGTGGACGAACAAAAGTTAACTGCCGCTGGAGACTTTTAGGCTTATGTTTACTCTATTTAAAATAAGAAAATTGCTCACCTTTAAATACTTTGAATCTCCTCAAAACTAAAAAAAATACCTCTATAAATACATACACCTGATAACTCCCATTCGAGAATTGCACCCCATTTGCTGAATATCGAGACTTGTGAACATATATCATAGCCAACTCAGTTGTACCACCCTTCTCTATCACCATCTACATACCTATTCCATCCATTTTTCCAAAACTTCAGTTTTTTACTGCAAAAAGTATGTCTTAAATCATTATTAAAGAAGGATTGTTAAAGGATTACTACACTCATTTAACATCAACAAACATATATTGCTTCCCTTAACCCATTTACATTACAGATTTTTTTTATGGATTTTTTCAACCAGATGTGACGGACCTATCACAAGTTAAGAACCAATCTTGGGTTCGGATTCTTGCTCCAGATCTATTCAGCCCCAATTTTGTTTTATTCCTTCATTTGTGTGCATTATTTGATTTTATTTGATGTTATTATTTTATAATTTAACTCTTTTCTATGTTTTGTTATTTATAATTATGGTTGAACATCTGTTGATAATTCTGTTGAATCAAAACTAAATATTGTTAAGTCTTTCAATGAATTCACACTATCTATTGTTAAAGCTTCCGTGATTGAAATCAAACATTGTCGAAACTTCTAGTGATTTGAAACCAAATGTTGATTCTAAAGAGAACATGTTTGATCTCGATGTTCCAAAACTTGTTGATAACGAAGTTGATATGGCAAAATACTTTTTTTTACATAAGTGAAATGTAAAGCAAGAGATGATATAATTAATTGGGTTCGTCAACAAGAAACAAAGGTTGGATTTACCTTAATTATAGAAAAATCTCACCATGGTGGTGAAAGAAGGTCACTAATGTTAGTGTTGGGTTGTAAAAAGGGTGGTGTATACAAAAGAAGCAAGAAAAAAGAAATTGAAACGAGAATATAGCAAGGTCAAGAAATAAATCATACGAAGAAAGTACAACTTTATTATCGTTTAAGAAAGTCATAAACTGCATATTGTTCAACTTTTCTTCATATATATGCTGTAGTCATGCAAAGTCATATATGACGAAAATTCCATATTAGCGTTTACAATTTTAAATATAAATCCTTCAACAAAATAAAACTAAATATAAAGATTCTGGAAGAAAAAAATATAATGATTCTAGAAGAAAAAGTCGGTAGTGATAATATTTTCTGAAAATAAATAAGTGAAGTCAAATAGTTTGATAAATACCATATTCCATTTTAATAGGAGTATGGAATATACAAGGAATTTTCTTACCAATAAAAAATACACGCAAATACAACTATACAAGGAATTTCCTTTGAAAAAAACTGTACACGGAATCTTTGGTTTTGTATTTTCCCAGCACCACACGGTCCAATGCCCTCCCTTTTCTCTATTATAGGGTTTTTTTTTTCTTGTTTTTCTGGAGAGGTCTTTATTTTTTTGACAAATTCTGGAGAGATCTTTATTAGAAGTTATATTATATATATATATATATATATATATATATATATATATATATATATGTGTGTGTGTGTGTGTGTGTGTGTGTGTGTTTAACTTTAGACAAATCAACGATAACAAAATAATAAATTTATTTGATAATTAAATGTGATTTATATTTTAAGGATAAATTTGTTTTCAAATGAATTAATAATTAGAGACAAAATAATATTATTTTATCTAGGAAAAATTACAATGAACTCCCTCCAATTTTACTTAAATAGGAGAAACATCACATATCACTTTAGTTTTTAATTTATGATCACCAGCCTTAATTCATTTTCTTTCCGTTAATTGTGACTTGTTGTGGTTTGGTTTATAGAAGAACTCACAATTTGCATCCCAAAGAAGCTCTCACGAGGCTACTCTTGGAAGAAGCCATCAAGCAAAGAAGGACACGCATTTCTTTTTTCACTCTTTCTTTGTTGTAAGTTCTTTCATGTCCATGTCCATTTCTTTTATTTCATTTTATTTTTTATTTTATGATTTTCAAATCACTAATTAGGTTGGGAGCATGTATTTGTTTTGGGCAAAGGGGTCAAGGGGAAGGGGTGGAGGGTGTAATACAACTTATCATTGGCGGAGCCAGAAATTTTATAGAGCCTAAACAAAAATTTTATCGCAAAACGTTACTTCCTTCCTACAAAGAACGTTGGAGCTGAGTCTGGGCTAGTGCCCAGGCTAGCTGAGGGGTGGCTCTGCCCCTGCAACTTATACAAGACAATGTATTATTTGGATTATTTTTCCTCTCTTCTTTGCAATTATATGTTGAAAGAGATAAAATCAATTTTGATAAAGTATTGTCACAAAAGTTATTGTTTGGATTTCTCTCGCGGTATTAACACAAGAGAGAGGAAAATAGAGATAAAAAAATAGAGGATCCAAATCTAAGTATGTTTATTTTAAAAAACAAGTTGAAACAAGAAGAAACATAAATAGAGAGGATCTTAACTCGACTCATATCCCTATATGTTTTGTCCTTTACAATGGAAAAAAGGTATTATTTGATTTATTTTAAAAAAATTGTTGCATGTATTTTTTCATCGTAACTTATTCGCTTTATTTTAATAGTATAAAAATTCTATAGTCTTTGAATAAAACTTAACCTTTTATATTTTTAAAATGAATTTTTTTAATTTTTTAAAATATAAACGGATTGAACCGCGCTAAACCAAACAAATATTTTATTGGTTTTAATTTATTTTCTTTCAAAAACCGAACAAACTGATATGTTACCCTCCTGAACACTAGATTTCATCCCTACCTCTTGCGTATTTAGAAAATTCATTTAATAAGAAAGAAGTTATGTTGGGCGCTCAAGATATTTTCTGATAAAGATTAGTCATCACAAAACATTGATGAAAATTTTGTACCTATGACATGGTAAACCAAAATAAAGTTATAAAAAAATGGATTTTCCTTATGAAATGATGGCTTAAAGTTAATAGATATTATAAAGAATTTGTTTATGTTAAAATAAATTAAAGTATAACAGTAACACAATTATTTTAATGAAAGTGGGTGTAATTTATGTGGGTTAAGTCTAGCAAAAAGGGTCTGATGTCAAACCGAAATTTGAATATCACTTGAGAGAGATAACTAAATCGAGTCCCAACACGTTTTGAATAAGATTATCTACAAAAGAAATAACATATAAAAACCAAAAAATGTAGTAAAATTCAAGCATCGTCACCTAGGGAATCAAACTACATTTAAGTTAACATTTAATTTTGAAGTGGGGCAAGTGTATACTTTTAACATTAAGAGATGATAGTCTTACTTAAGTTTAAACTATTGAGAGAGCTGAAATTTTAAGCGTCTATAAAAAGTGAGTTTGATTGAAGTCATTGTCTTTTAGCTATAAATAATTTCACACCATATATATTATTTCTTAATATGTGTGAAATGAACACAATATTCGATTATTACGAGACAAATGAAGTATAATTTGGGAAGTGTCACGTATTTGAGGAGTACATCAATTAATTATGACACTACGCTTCTTTTTATTGTACAACTAATAGTTCTGCTTGACTTATTCCTCATTTGATATATGGTTGAATTGTGCAAGCAACGTGTTTGTTGAAATGTCACAAAGAATTTGGCTATGTTTATTTTTAGCTGAAAATGTTTCTAATGATTTTAACATGCTTGACAAGTAGATGTTATCTGTTTAAAATGCATGATTTTGTGTTTGGTAGAATAAATATTTATTTGAGTAGGCTTGCTTTTAAGGAGTTTAAATGATTGATTTAGTATGCATCTAAATTTGCATGCAACATATGCTTTATTGTGGAAATTTATCCTTTCTCATAAGTGGTTTTTTAAATTGAGATGTAAGTAAATGTGATTTTAAATTATGTCTCATATCTGTCGCTTACATGAAATATTTCAAAAGTATAACACAGTAATTCTTAGTATTCTTCATAGAGAAGTTATAGCTAATAATGGCACCTAAATCCATGCAACCAACGGGGATAATAATCAAACAATCCAATCCAAACATTATTGGATTCGTTGAAAAACTTACTGTAAATATACAGTTTTAGTTTATGGTTTTGGCTTGTATCCAGATATTCTGTGCATCCCTAAATCATATAATAGTCTTATGCATTAGATGTGCTCATATTCAATCTCTTTGGTCATTTTGTAGCTGCAGTGCAAGGAAAGTACAGAGACGTCAGCGAAATTTAGTTGCAGCTATGTGGGGTGGTTCTTGTCCTATTTCCATGTCTCCTCCAACTGAAAAGTACGACGTGTTTCTCAGTTTCAGAGGAGAGGATACTCGTGACAACTTCATCAGTCATCTTTCTGCAGAATTATGCAGGAAAAATATCAAAACATTCATAGATTACAGGTTAGACAGAGGGAAAGAGATTTCACCGGCATTGTACACAGAAATAGAACAATCAATGATTTACGTCATCATTTTATCTGAGCATTATGCTTCTTCCACATGGTGTATGGATGAACTCACAAAGATACTCGAGTGCAAACAAATATATGGAAGGGATGTGATACCGGTCTTCTACAAGGTGGATCCATCAAATGTTAGGAATCAGAGAGAGAGTTATGAGGAAGCTTTTATTGAGCATCAGCAGCGATTTAGGGACAAAGTGGACACATGGAAGGGTGCTCTAACTCAAGTAGCTGGACTCTCAGGCTGGGATTCGCAAGTAACCAGGTCACTAATTATTTTAAAATGGTCTCAATATATATATTAAATAGATTAAAGTATACCATTGGATTCAAAGTTACTATTAAATAGATTATAACAAAACTTTACATTAATATAACATCATTTTATATGTCAATAAGTTATGTCAAAATTAATGTATTCTGCACTTTTGTCTGTAACACTTGATCTTCATTTTACAAATTCAAAAATACCAACATACACCTATAGTTTAATGATGTTTTTTCTTACTTACTCCTTTAGGCTAGTTATTTTAGGTTTATGACTCCATGCTTATTTTTGTTTTATTATGTGTCAGTCCAGAACACACACTTGTTACTGACATTGTGGAAGAAATTTTGAAGAAAAAAAAGAATCGTCATCGTTTCCTAAGCAACTGTGAAGGAACGATCGGAATGGACAAGCACATTGAACAAATCAAATCTTTGTTGCACCTTGAATCACCACCTGTTCGGATCATTGGAATTTGGGGTATGGGAGGAATAGGCAAAACCGAAATTGCCCGTGCAATATATCACAGGTTTGCAACTCAATTCAATTCTAGCAGCATGATTCTAAATGTCGAACAAGAAATAAGAAAAGTTGGACTATCCAATATACATAACCTGTATATATCAGAGCTTCTAGAGGAGGACAAACTATCCTCTAAATTACAGTGCTCATATGTTCAGAGGCTTCGACAAACAAAGGTTCTCCTTGTTCTTGATGATGTGAACACTTCAAATTTGACTATAAAGCATTCTAACTTTGGCCCGGGTAGTAGAATCATTATGACTAGTAGAGACAAACATGTGCTTAAGAATGCCATTGCAGATGAAATATACCAAGTCAAGGAGATGTGTTTTCAAGATTCAGTACAACTCTTCAGTTTAAATGCTTTTAAACAAAACTATCCTATAAAAGCTTACGTAGACTTGTCAGAAAAGCTTGTATTAAACCATGCTAAAAGAGTTCCACTAGCTCTCAAGAATTTGGGGTCATTGCTTCATGGTAGAACAAGGGATGCATGGGAAAGTGAATTGCAAAAGTTGCAAGAGTTTCCTGATGAAGAAACTTTCAAAGTGTTGAAATTAAGTTATGACTCGCTTGATGACCAACAGAAGAATATGTTTCTTGACATAGCTTGCTTCTATACTGGACATTTGGTGAATGATGTTGCACGAACACTGGATAGCTGTGGTTTCTCTGCTGACATTGGAATGGATGTTCTTAAAGATAAAGGTCTTATATTTATTTCAGAAGGTAGAATTGTGATGCATTATTTAATACAGAAAATGGGACATGAAATTGTTCGTCGGGAGTGTGTTGATGATCCTAGAAATCGTACTCGATTGTGGAATCCTGAGGAAATTTATCATGTTTTAAAAAACAAGGTATGTATCTTCTTCTTCGGCAAAATAAAATAAAAAAAAACTTGTGCAAACTGCATCCATTTTGTTTTGAAGCAAACAAATTGCTTACAATAATACACCTAGTACTATGTATTAGATTTTTTTCCTTCTAAATATACTCATAATTAATATACTTCCACCATCTTTACTATAAAACTCTCTTATAAATTTCACGGATATGAAGAAATGACAAAACTTAGGTGCATTTCTTTAAATGTTTTTTGTATGGTTCTTAACTTAAACTCATGAGTAGAGGAGAGAGTACTACTAAGTTAGAAGATGAAAAGTCAAAAACATCTATACAGATTAGTATTTATATTTTAGGAATATTTGCATACAAAATTTGACATTAATCCACTACCTAGTTTACTTGTATGTTTGGTTGGAGGGAACAAAAGGGATGAGAGGGAATGATTCTTGTAAATTTTAGTGGTTTGGTTCATTTTTATAGAGGGGAGAGGATCAAAATCTCTCCTTTTCTAGTTTTTGCTCGCCTCCAAAAGTGGAGGATTTGCAGTAAGTAGAATATTTGTTTACATTTAGACTTAAATACCCTTATATTTAATGACCTAAAATATTATAATAGTGAAAATGTAACTTTATATTTTCCCTCCACTAAAATTCCTCCCCTCTTATCATCTAATCAAGCAGAGCATTTTAAAACCTCTCCCCTCCTCTCCGTTGTACCAAACATATATACATATATTATATGTAAAAATTGCAAAAGGAAGTGAAACTAATATGAAGTTTTATTCATAGCAGTTACATAATTTCCAGCTTTTTCCTATTTATTTTATTTGTCTGCTAATTCGTTGTGTTTTGATTCTTTTAGGGGACAAATGCAATCCGGTGTATATTCCTGGACATTTGCGAAATAAATAAGGTTCAAGTACATGCTAAAGCGTTCAAAAAGATGAGTAATCTTCGAATAATTCAGTTTTATAAGCCTTCTGGCTTTTGGAACGACGACTCTAATGTGATCCTGCCTGAATCTCTTGAAAGCCTTCCTCATACATTAGTATTTCTTCGTTGGGATAACTTCTCTCTAAAATCTTTGCCGTTGGAGTTTTCCCCTAAAAACCTAGTTAAACTTGATATGCGTGGAAGCAATCTTGAGCAACTTTGGGAGGGAGATCATGATCAGGTATTTTCAAACCATTAATTTATTATAACAATAATTTTATTTTTATTTGTATTTTTATGATTTTATACAATACAAATTCTCAATCATTGTTTTTTCTTCAGGTTTTTCCGAAATTGAAAAGGCTTGATCTAAGTTATTCTCGTAAGCTTACTCGAGTTCCTGATTTATCACTATGTCCAAATATTGAACAAATCATTCTCAGTGGTTGTGTAAGCTTGGTTGACATTTACTCCTCGAGTTTCCTCAACAAGCTCAACTTTTTATGTTTACATGATTGTGTTGAGCTTAGGAGTTTGAAATTGAATCTTCCAAGAGATGGTCTATCAAGATCTTCTGGATTAGTTGTACTGTATGGTTGTGTCAGGCTTGAACTGTCTTCAAACAGCTGTAAAAATCCCGTGGTTCTTGTTGAAAGTTTATATTTTCTATTCTAATACAGAATTAATCTAATGACAGTTAGTTTAGCAATTTATAGTTACGGGGCACGATCTGATTTGTGCAAATGGAGAATGTGTCAATGTTGGTCGATAATAGGAATCATAATGCATTAACACACTCATAACGGTTATGGTTTCCATTATACAAAATCACAAGCTAGTTTTCCCGGCACGCAAAAGATGTCTCGGTATTGCCAAAGTTGGAACAAATCAAATTAAAATCTTGGAATTGGCTATGCGTAAAGACTCCCGGTTTTAGTTACTTAATTTCAGTGTGAATGTCCAATCGATTGGCTTGTTTAGGTTTAGAGTGTGAAGTTGAGAAGCTGTGAATATATTACATGTCATGGCGAGGACTGGAATATTTCTGGGTGTTTTTTCTTGTTGCTTCAGCATTTGGATGGAATTCATCTTAATCCATGGGACAAGCAATTGATCTTTTACTGGAGGTAGGGCAGTGTTATGGCTTTTTCATCAGTGGCATGTGTTATATCTGTTATGTTTTTCTGCAGCAGGTGCAAGCTCAGATACTGGTATTGCAATAAGTTGCATAAAGCGACTATGTCTTTGATTTAGGTTTAAGGATGCTAGAGATAGGAATTTGTGTCAAAAGCTTGAGACTATGGATTTAAGATTGGTGTGATATAATGTGTTGGCCTAGTAGAAGTTTGTGCTTGTTGTGTTCTACTTATCTTTTGTTTGTATAAAGTTTTGTTGTACTTGCAAATACTGTGTAAATTTTGCTCTATTTTTGGCAAGCCCTTGTGCTTAATCTAGAGCCAATTATTATGCCATTTAATATATTGATTATTTTCTAAGGCCTATTCCTAGGTGCTTTAAAGTTTGTTGAATAGCGGACCGGTACCCTTTAGACAAAACTCATACGAAATTTAATTTGATTTTTAAATTAATTAATACAAAAATGTGTCATGACATTGAATAATTGGATGATGAGTATATACTCAACAAAACTTTAAAGTATTACGGTGTTCATATATTTTCAATTAGATTATGTTCCTTTTGAGATCTAAATTAAAATGGGTATACATGTAACAGCAACCAATGCCATGGTCCAACAAACTTCTTGCAGTGCTTGTTACATCGTTCAAATGATCAAGTGCTTGTCCCATGAATTCAGCTGGATTAAATAAGAAGAGTGAGATAAGTAACTAATTTGTCATTAAAAAAATAACGAATTTGACCTCTAACTTTTTATTTGTTTATACTTTATAAATGTGTTTGTTACAGCTAATTTTTTTAATAAAAAATTATTATTTTTAAACAAAATAATCGCTTTTGAAGTTTTTATTTGTCTGAAAAAATGGAAATTTCAAAACTATTTTAAATGAAAAGCTATTTTTAGTAACTTCTCCGGAAATTAGTTTCAAAAACTTATTTTTTTAATAATGATTTTTATGTTGATAATTATTATGAAACTAGAAAAATGTATTATTATTTCTTAGTTGATCAATAGTTACAAAGCTATATAGAGCTAAATGCATGAGTACCATAACATACTATGGTACTGCAGTAGCTTATTGTGCAAACAACTAAACCACACACTCTTACTTGGAGCACAATGTATCTCCATTTGATAGTCCCCCACAAGTTAGAGGTTGGTACAAATCTAACAATCCTAACTTGGATAAAAGAATATTGAAGGGTTGAGGAAGCAATGACTTAGTGAAGAAATCAACAAGTTGGTTCTGAGAAGAAACAGGCAGAAGTTTCATGATTCCATCTTAAAGTTTCTTTCACCAAATGACAATCAATCTCCAAATGCTTTGTACGTTCATGAAAGACAGGATTGACAGCTATATGGAAAGCACTCTAGTTGTCACAAAACAACACAGGAAGCTTGGAGCACTAAATGTGAAGATCCTTAAGTAAATAGAGGATCCACTGCAGTTCACAAGTGGCATAAGCCAAAGCCCTATACTCAGTTTTAGATGAGGACCTAGAAACATTGATTTGTTTCTTTGTTCTCCATGAAATCAAAGATTGACATATGAAGAAACACTGGCCAGAAATAGAACGTCTGCTATCCACACAGCCTGCCCAATCATCATCAGAAAACCCTTGTAAGTGAAGGGAAGAGTTTCTGGGAAAAAAATAAGCCTTTTCCTGGACAACCTTTAAGATATTTAAGCACCCTTAAAGCTGCATTATGATGAGTTTGTGTTGGCTTCGAGAGGAATTGGCTTAATTGTTGTGTGATGAAAGTGATATCTGGTCTAGTGGAATTGAGGTAAAGAAGCCTGCCAATCAATCTTCTGTAGGAGGGAATGTCTTCATATGGTGGAGAAGAATCATTATGGAGTTTTAGGGATGCATCTGAAGGTGTAGAAACAGGTTTGGAACTGATGGTGCCTGAATCAGATAACAAGTCTAAGCAATACTTTCCTTGACATAATGAAATGCCTTGCTTAGAGTGAGCAACTTCAAGACCAAGGAAATACTTCAATTGTCCCAAATCATTGATCTTGAATGAAGAATGCAGAATGGATTTTATGTGTTGAAACTCATAGAGTGAATTGCCTGCCAATATAATGTCATCCACATAAACCAAAAGATAGTGAAAGAGGAATCAGTCTGTTTGATGAATAAAGAATGATCTTCAGTAGCCTGAGTGTAATTTTGTTGAAGAAGGATGGAAGTTAACTTCTCATACCACTTTCTCCTGGCCTGCTTTAAACCATATAATGATTTAAGCAGTTTACAAACTTGATTGGGTTTATGGGAAGTAACACCAGGAGGGAGCATTAATAAACATCCTCTTTCAATTCACCATGAAGGAATGCATTGTTAACATCTAATTGCTGAAGGTTCCAATTGTGTATGGAGGCTAAAGCAATTACAAGTCTGATAGTGGTCATTTTGGCAACAAGTGATTAGGTATCAAAATAGTCAAGACCCTCAATTTGAGTGTAACCTTTGGCAACCAATCTAGCTTTATATCTCTCAAGTGAGCCATCAACATTGTGTTTGACTTTGTATATCCATCTGCAGCCTATTGGTTTGATGTGATCTGGTAAATCAACAATCTTCCAAGTACCAGTTGTCTCAAGAGCTGATAGTTCAACTTGCATAGCTTTATTCCAGCAGTCATGCTTGCTTGCCTCAACATAAGTTTTGGGTTCAGTGTGAGAGTGTAAAGACATGACAAAATGAAAATGAGTGTTAGATAAATTTTGATGAGACACATAATTGGAAATATGATAAGGAGAAACATGTAAATGATTACAGACATAGTCCTGAAGATATACAAAAGCAGTTTTATTTCTAGTTGATTTTCTAGGTGATTGATGAATATCAGGTAAAATAGCAGGTGGATGAGGTGATTGATGAATATCAGGTAAAATAGCAAGTGGAGGAGAATTTGTAGTATCAGGTATAGGTGTAAAAGAGGGAAAAGTTGAATAGTCATCATCATCAATGATAGGAGGAGGTGGTGAAGTATCAACAGGTTCATTGATGACATTTTGAACAGGTGAAAAATAATCCCATTGAGTGGTGATAGACTCATTATTACTTGGATAAGGTAAAAAATATTCATGAAAAACAACATGTCTAGAAACAAAAATCTCTCTGGAGTGAATATCAAGAAGAATGAATCCTTTATAAACTGACTTGTAGCCTAAGAAAACTGTTTTTCCGGCTCTAGTTTGAAGTTTAGTTCTATGAGATTGAAGAGAAGATGCATGACACAAACAACCAAACACTTTGAAAGTGTTGATGTCAGGTAATTTTTGATGAAGAACATAATAAGGTGACTGACCCTGAAGCAAATGAGTAGGTATTCTGTTAATGAGAAAAACTGCATGTAAGATAGCATAAGACCAATAGGAAGCAGGAAGTTTGGACTGAAACAAAAGAGCTCTCCCAACATTCAAAATATGTTGATGTTTTCTCTCAACTCTACCATTTTGTTGGGGAGTTTCAACACAAGATTTTTGATGCAAAATACCATGTGACTCAGAAAATCAAGGAATGAGAAATTCAGGGCCATTATCAAATCTGATACATTTGGGGGTGACATTAAATTGAGTCTAAACCATTTTAATGAAGGATTTGACATGATGGGAAACTTCAGACTTAGCTTTGAGCAAAATAATCCATAAAAATCTACTATGATCATCAACAATAGTAAGGAAATATCTATGACCATGGATAGAGGACACATATAAAGGGCCCCAAATATCAAGACGCAAAAGCTCAAAATTAGAAGAAGCATGAGATTCACTAAGTGAAAAAGGTAAATGCTTTTGCTTGGCAAAATGGCGAATATCACAAACAGAATTTTTATTATCAAAAATAATATTTGCGTACAAAGAAGACATCATATTCAATCTCTGATGAGAAAGATGTCCAAGTCTGAAATGCCAAATGGCTTTATTGGGAATGACATTACTTGAGTTACAAGAAACAGGAATATTACAAACACTTGAATTTAAACTAGATGCCACTTTATTAGGAGAAAGAGATGAAGCATGGAACTTGTATAATCCATCTTGTTGATTAGCCAAACCAATCCTCTTTAGGGTTGTTGAGTCCCGCATGATGCATTGATTAAGTGAAAATTGGAATACACAAGATAGAGATTCACAAACTTTTGCCACAGACATGAGATTCAATTTGAAATGAGGAGAGTAGAGAACATTTGTAAGATAAAATTGGGAACTAAAAGTGATGTTACCAGAATGAGTAACAGTGACAGTGTAACCATTAGGTAAAGTAATAGGAATAGGAGAAATAGGATGAAAGGAGCTAAACAAATTCAAATTGCAACAAATGTGCTCATTAGCACCGAAATCAATTAACCAAAAAGAATCTAATAATGAAGAACAAATAGTGGCATTGATGATACCTGATGAAGAAGGAGTGGTGTAGATGGAAGAAACTTGAGGAACACTAATATGATTGGTGGCAGGACTAGAGGAAGAAGGTGAAGAGGAGGGAATCAAGTTAGCTTGTTGCAATAAAGCCACAAGTTGTTCAATCTTGTCTTGAGACAAACTAGATACACCATAAGAGGTATTGACATCAAATACATCTCCAGAAGTTGCATTAGCTTGTGAATTTGGTCTATTCACATTGGGGAATCCATGCTTTTGATAACAAAAATCAACTGTGTGATTGTTTTTGTTGCAGAAAGTACCATGTCTGGTAGGAGGTTTGTTGTAAGCACCTTTACCACGCCCTTGAGACTTTCTTGCATCATAAGCATTGATTGAAACATTGCTATCTTCAAGAGTTACCATAGCAGGAATAGAAGCATTGTTGCTCTCTTATTGAATAACCAAAGAAAACACTTTATTCAATGAAGGAATCCATTAAGAGAACTTGAGTTTTAACAACTGAAAACTGCTCATTGAGACCAGTAAGAAATTGGATAATTTGATCTTCAACTCCATAGGTTTTAGGTACCTTCACAGAATCACACTTGCACTGAAAAGGGCAATGACAATTAGGAAGAGGTCTATGTGAATGCAATTCCTCCCATAAAGCCTTCATTTCTGTGAAATAATCCAACACAGATTTGGTACCTTGCCTAAGAGTGTTCAGTGAAGATCTTAACTGAGCAATACGAATTCTATCAACTTTGGAGAATCGTTCTTTGAGGTCTTCCCAAACCTCAAAAGCATTATCATGAAAGACAATAGTTTGTGCAATTGAATCTGAAACCGAGTTAGTTAACCAAAAATGAACGAGATGATTACATTGTTCCCAAGCGTTACGGTTCAGATCATCAATATCAGGCACAGGAAGAGTTCCATTGATGAATGGAAGCTTATTCTTGGCACCTAAAGCATGTTGCATAGAACGACTCCATGCGAGGAAGTTAGAACCATTGAATTTGGGGGAAACTACAACAAAATTTGGACCTTCACTTGGATGAACAAAATACGCAGATTCAGAGTCAGATTGTTGTTGCTGATTGTTGTTACACGCCATGAGAAAAGAAATGGAGAAGATGAAGTAGCAAGAATGGCGAAAAGCGAAACAGAGAATATGAGCAAAATCAAAGAATAGAGAAAAACAAGTTGAGTGTAAACAAAAACTCAACAACGAAGAAGAATCAGAGACTTCTTCGCAAAATCAACGAGAAATGTTGCAGAATTGAGCAACAAAAATGGCGGAAAATGAAGGATGAAGATGAAGATTCAACAAAGCTTCATCTACAAGGCACAACGAAAAATTATTACAAGGACCGTAACAAACTTTCCCTTGAGGGAAAATCTGATACCATATTATGAAACTAGAAAAATGTATTGTTATTGCTTAGTTGATCAATAGTTACAAAGCTATATATAGCTAAATGCATGAGTACCATAACATACTATGGTACTGTAGTAACTTATTGTGCAAACAACTAAACTACACACTCTTACTTGGAGCACAAGTTATCTCCATTTGTAGTATCATGTAATATTAATCAAATGCAAAGTCTATGTTTCTTTTTACTAAATAAAATCTCTAAAGTTAATAATAACTTCAAGTAAATGAATCAACGGTGCTTCTCCAATAGCTTGTAGAAAACTTCAAGCAACAGCTCATTAGAATTTTCTACAGGTTTTCTCCTAACAAGATTCTATGATCTTTAGAATGAGATCTACTCTATTTTTTCTCTCCAGTAATTGTATTTCTATTTTAACTGACAACATAAATTATATATATATATATATATATATATATATATATATATATATATACACACACTTAAATAGAAGGCAAACGAGCAACAAGTTGCGTCGTTAGACCTTTTTGGATGGCAAAACCAATCCTCTTAAACATAACATTCATGAACCTAGAAGACATGACATTGTTATGCATGACATTTTAAACTCTATGTAGGTCAACCACCTATGGTGCTAGAAAACCGAAAGTATCAAAAGAAAATGGTATAAAAGCATGTTGATTGTCAAAACACGTTTTCTCGTGTTTTGCCACTTTGTTTGATGCAACTTTTATGGCTGCCTGTCCTACGGTAAAAAGTCCGACACCTAATCCCACAAGTGGTGAAACCCAATCAAGTCTACACAAGTATGTTTTCCACCTACACATCCGTACAACATAACGTCCGTACAAGCATTTTAACTTATATTGTAATTTATCAATCCTAACATGTTCGTCTCTACGACACTAATTAGTTATCTTTCTTGTTAGCTTTCTGCCGATAACATTCAATTTTTTTTTGGTAGTGGTCAGGGGTTTGAACCCCGGACCTTACATATTTTATACATTGTCCAACCAACTGAGCTAAACTTGTCTTAACCATTTGATTTCTAGGATAAGAGATTTTAGTAATTTGAAATTTGATGAATAAGTAAATAAATTCTAACTGTCAAATAATAATTGTTTCAATTAAAATTCAAATTAATATGCTTCCATTGGATTCGTCATTATCTGAACAATTTGAATAGTACAAACATTTTTAAGGTAGTTTTATCTTACATATAACATAAGAGTTAATTTGATCAGCTTGAAACAAAACCAATCAAATCACCCTAGTTGGTTCAAGTATAGGTTTTACTTCATTCAAAACCAATCACCCTAGTAGAATCCATGTAAAACTATTGTGGTTGATATTAACTTTTATATTTTTATACTGATAAAATATATATTGTGTTAATGCATTTTTTTCCTACTCATATTTTTTTTCTTCCCATTTTACTTTATGTTCTTAGTTTAATAGTATACAACTAATATAATGTTTGATTAAAAATTAATAATTTTTAAAATTTTAAATATCAATCCAACGAACCAAATCAAACAAATATGTTCTTTATTGGGTTGGATTGGTTCGAATATTGTGAAAAAAAATTACAAAAACCAAACCAAACGACCAGTTTTTATTGATTCAAATTTATTTTCTCAATAAAACCGAATCAAATTGACATGTTAGAATAAGAAAGATTCCTTCATTTAATTCACTCTATTTGCATTATATGGTTTACTTCTCTTTATCTCTCCCATCAATTCCATCAATTCATTCTGGACAAAATTACTATTACAAAGTGAAAATGTGACTATATCAACCAAACAACAAGAAAATGTGATTTTTTTTTTTTTTAAAAACTCAATATCCGATTCAAGAATTGACTAATCCGAAAGGACCAATCTCACCGTCCACTTGCGAGGGTCTCATTTAAAGCCAGAGCAATACTCAAACTCAAGATCTCAAGCCAACCACTAAGTCAACCCTAAATATGTAGAAAATGTGGACTCAAATCGACATATTCTTTTTCTTTTAAAGCAAATTCTAATTAGCAGACTTAGGTTTTAACTTTAAAAATCTAAAACAATTGACAAACATGATTTTAATGAAAAACAATCATTACACAAGAAAATATTTGAATTGTAAAACCGAAAAGAAGTAGTAAATTATGAAAATTCAACTTGAACCAAAGAATTTGTCCAAAAAAAACTTCGGCCAAAGAAATGTTTTTGAAGCAAGAGTCATATACAGTTGTATTTTTCATACATACATCAATCATGTATTATCAAGTTAACTAGAAAATATGATAACTCGTATGTTTTCATATTCATTAATTGACGTAATAACACATTATTCGATACTTGTGTAAAATAATTATACATTAAATACTAATTTAACTCTCGAAACAAATCCTTTCCTCAAAAAAAAAAAAAAAACTCTCGAAACAAATCCATTTAAATGTACCAACATCTAGAACAGATCACCATCTCTTGCGTGTAACTATAAGCATGAGTGAAGCTGGTACCGTTGAAGACGGGCTTAAATCAAATACTCATAACGTGGTCTCCGTCTCTAATCTGGCAAGTTATTGACTTACATAAACACTTGTTAATTCTGCATCCATGCCCCTTAGGCCAGCAAAAATAAATGAGCAAGTACTATTTAAAGGGAAAGAAATTGTCCATGATTCATCAAGAATATAGGATTGATCAATTAAAATACTTGCTTTTGCACAATACATAGAGAAGAGAATCAATTAAAATGCTTGGTTTTGCACAATACATGGAAAAGAGAAAAATGTAAACATGAAAGCGAAATCAGATTTGCACGTTCGGGACAATTTCGGGTTCTGCTTCTCAGGATATCTAGCATTACGCATGATAAATTATGTTGAGTGTTTTCAGCATTATTAAAGAAAAAGAAGTTTCTACCAAAAAAAAAAGAAAAAGAAGTTATTGATGAGTTAAGGATAATGAAAGAAGACATCTTGCTCACATCCCATTAATAAAATTTTAAAATTGATTTCAATTCACCGTGAAAGTTCTAAATTGTTGCTTTGGTAATCAAGTTAATCAATTTTGAAAGCTTGTGTTTATGGGGGAAGTAACATGCATTCATGCTCTTTCAATATGTTACTAAACAAACACGTAATCTTCCTCCTTATATCTCCAAAATAATTAAGGGACCAAGAGATCAATTGAACCTTAAAATAATTAATTTGAATTTGAAACATCCAATATTGATAAAAAAAAATAATCATCGATATCCCATATATGCATGGATACAAAGTAAAAAAATATTTTATAGAAAACCTTGAAACAAGTTTGACCCCTAGGGATGACTAGGGTCATAAAAAGGCTTATAAGTTAGAAAAGAGTTGAGAGCTATTCATTATCCACCAATAATGAGCGGGTGCGGTTATGGTGTATAAGAAAATCCTTATGCACCATGCATAAATCTAGAAATTGTTTCTGTGAGTTATACTTCAAAATCATTAGATGTATTTAATGGTTTCCAGCAGGTGAAAAAAACTAAGGACCTAGAGCCATTGCCATCATTCAGTTTTGGACTGACACAATTGGAGGAGGAGGAAAGAAATGGTTTCTGTGAGTTGTACTCCAAAATCATTAGATGTACTTAATGGTTTCCAGCAGTTTTGGA
Organism: Medicago lupulina; assembly: GCA_958299785.1. Lineage (NCBI taxonomy): Eukaryota > Viridiplantae > Streptophyta > Magnoliopsida > Fabales > Fabaceae > Medicago > Medicago lupulina. The sequence continues at coordinate 27,514,288 of OY283144.1, read as the reverse complement.
GGAAGAAAGGAATGTCGCTGGAGAAATCCGTGCAACCTCGTCGGATAAATCACGTCGGAGCGGCGAACAAAGGTGAAAATCAGGTCAGAACGAGCGAGCAAGGCTTCAAAGGCGTGTGCGCGATCAGATTGTAAGAGTGTGAAGGAAATCTAATGGTTGTGAAGTGTTTATGCATGGTGCATAATGAAATGACTTATGCACCATAACTTTAGCCATAATGAGCTTAAGACCATTCACGAGTGTTCAATTGAGTTGTCGAGAACTCTTTCTCTCTTCTACTTTCAACCTGTGTTAATGAATTATTCTTCTCTTCATCTCCTTTTTTTGTCCCTTCGAAATTAAGAATGTTCTTAAGACCTTAGTCCTTATTCAGCATAATGTCCCTTCGAAGTTAAGAAATGTCTTAAGAACATAGTCCCTTCGATAATATATGTCTCTTTGAAATAAAGAGTATTTTTTCAGATCATAATCCAATTTTGAAATAATAATGTTCCATCGGAATTAAGAACGATCTTAATATTATATAAATATTCTTTCGATATTTTTCTACTCTTGGAAAAGTTAAAAAGTTAGAATAGTGGTATCACCATATTTGAATGGTCGTAGTATCATATTGATATTTTGGAGAACTTATAAGTTAGAATGATGATAACACCATATTTGAGTGGTCTTAACACCATAATAGATTGGTCACAATACCATATTAAAAGCTAAAGGTCTATCTACTAGCTTCAAAAGGTTAGAACACTTATAATTGGTCAAAAACCAAGCACATATATAAAGGAGCTAAGCTCATTCCTAATTATAGAGATGTAATACATTATCAAGATGTTGAAACGGGGAAGACACGTTGTGTTGATTCTTCTCTTCTTTAATCTTTCATTTTTCATTGGTGTTAATGGGAAGCACTTTGTGCTTGTTCATGGACCTTCCCATGGTGCATGGTCTTGGTATAAGGTTGCAACTATGCTGAAATCAGCTGGTCATAATGTTACAACTATTGAATTGGCCGGTTGTGGTATCAGTCCAATACAGGTTCAAGAGATTCATTCAATTTCACAATATTATGAACCTTTTATGACATTTATGGAATCTCTTCCTCCAAAGGAGAAGGTGATTCTTGTGGGTCATAGTTTTGGAGGGATACCCTTATCTGTTGCTATGGAAAAATTCCCTAACAAAATTTCTGTTGCAGTTTTTATCACTGCATTGGTGCTTAGTGAAAAATTTGATTTCAGAAATTATATTCAAGAGGTATTTTGCTTTGTCTTTTTCTCACATTTACTATACATAGTATATGATGAATTAATAAGGGTAATATCTTTTTCTTGAATAATAGAATACAGTATTGATTCTACCAAAAAAAAAATAAATACAGTATTGATCTGGTGGAAAAAAAAAAAATCTTATTGGTAAAAATTAGGCAAAATTATACATCGAATCCTTTGAGTTTGACATTTTTTTTAATTGAACCTTTAGAATTTCTTTAATATTGATCATTTAAGTCACAAAAAGTTTTTTTTTTTTTGTGTTTGTCATCATAATTTTTTTTTCATGTTTAACTCAGTTAAAAAAAAATTACATAGTTGTTAAGATATTTTTTAATAACTTATATTAGAAATTAAAATCTTAAATTAAAATTATTAGGGTTCTTTGTCTTGTTTTATGGATTTTTATTTTGAATTTTCTGAGTTTTAATTTTTATTGTTGAAGCCTATTGTGACATTTATTTTTAATTTGTCTCATTTTGCTTTTTGCCGCATATAGTATACCACTAGACAAGGAGCATCCCAGTTATTCTTCTCTAATGGGACAAATAATCCTCCAACTGCCTCGTTGTTTGGACCCAAACTCTTGGCAGCTCATCTATATCAATTATCGCCTCATGAGGTAATTTTTTTAGTTGTTGATTGAAATAAAGGTCAATAATTTGACTTTAATTTAATATACATTACTTCCTCCATTTTAAAATAAATGACATACTTTTTGACTATGTGCACTATTCATGTACTCCTTTCAGTTTTATTTATAAGAAAAATTTGATTTTTTAAATTTATTGAGTAATTGATGTATCTTGTCTAGAATATAGATAAAATACATCATTTATACAAGGGTTAATAGTGTTTTACTCCTTGTACTATAAGTCATTTTCGGTTTTTCACTCTGTAAAATTTTTTGTTTGGTTTTTGTCCGTGTAATTTGAAAATATTTTGGTTTTGGACCTATATTACAAGGGGGTAAAACACTATTAACCCTTTATACAATGAATCAAAAAACAAATGATAGCATATAAAAATTTTCTGTTAGTATTATATAAAAACAAATGATAGCATATAAGATTTTTCTATTACTATTATATAAAAACAAATTGTGACATATAAGATGTTGTTAAATTCGTCTCAACGAATCTTTTCAAAATATCAAATTTTTATAAAAAAATTCTAATACATATCTAAAGATATTAAAAGCTATCAAATTTTTATAATTTTTTTCTAATACATATCTAAAGATATTAAAAGTTAAAAGATGTGCATTGACATATGTACAACAATCAACAAAATTACTTATTTTGAAATGAAGGTAGTAGTTGATGTACATGCATCTTCTACTTTTTGATGGTAATCAAGGGATTAACAAAGGCCGGCCAAAGAAGAACACAAATTATGAGCTTTGAGAGTTCAATTGATTTGAGATAAGTGATCATAAGAAATTAAAGGTTATGAGTTTAAATTTGAACAAAAAAGTAAATGTTAATCAAATAACTAACTATTAACATTTTTTTTTGGTCTGGTAGCATAGTGGCTGGAGCTCACACATTATAAATGTGGAGAAGTGGGGTGTCAGAGGTTCGAACCCTCTGCATAAATTATGCAATGTACCTACCAACTGAGCTAAACTCACGATGACCTAACTATTAACATTTTATCCTTCAGGGAAAAAAACCATAAATAAAGTAGCCGCTTTTGGCCTCAAAGAATATTTACGCCTCTAAATTGTTAATTAATAGTATTTATTTATTTATTCAAAACAAAATAGTATTTATTTTATTAGTATTAATTTTTAGGCTCATAATATAAATTTCACTTGAATAATTTTATAGTAATTATTTGAATAAAAAATTAATCAATCACTTGGAGTTTTCAAAATAAAACTCAAGGTTTGTTTGTTAAACTTTTTTTCAAAATAATCCCTTTTAAAATAATATTTTTTTGGAGTTTTCATCCGTAATTGTTACAACTGTTAAAGATTAAGAATCTAAAAACTGCTTTAAATAAAAAATTATTTTGAGTAGTTTTTAACAAAAATCATTTTGATTATTGTTTTTCTTTAAAAGATAGATTTCATTTTTGTTTTCCTCAAAAATCTCCAAAAAATAATATTTAATACCACTAGCACCAAATGTGTACACCAAGTTACCTTAACTTCAGCTCTTTAAAGATTCAATTTCACTCTTGAGTTGTCGCCTATTTTGATATTTTCTCTTGAGATCACTAGCACCAAATGTGTACACCAAGTTAGTTACCTTAACATACCATATTTTATTATATTGATTGATTTATTATTTATTTATATTAATGATTAATGAGTCCTCGTGAGTGTAGCTCAGTTGCTATAAATAATACATAATAATATATGTAAGGTCTGGGGTTCAAACCCCGACCACCACATAAAAAAATATTAATAATTAATGAAGCCATTGATCTTTGAAAATGCGCAGGATTTGACACTTGGATTATCGTTGGTGAGGCCACATCCTAACTTTAATGACAAAAAACTATTGTTCAAAGAAACAAGAGTTACCAAGCATAGGTATGGAAGGGTGCCTAAAGTCTTCATCATCAGCAAAGAAGACATTTTGTTTCCAGAGGATTATCAAATGTGGGTGATTCGGAATACTGGTCCATATGTTGAGGTGAAAGTGATAAATGGTTCAGATCACATGGTCATGTTCTCCAAACCAAAAAAGCTCACCTCTCACATTCTAAAGATTGCTCACAAATACTAACAAGGATTTCAATTCATTAGTGTTTTTAATCAAAAGCTTTAAGATTCTCATCTTTATTAGTTTGTGATTTTATTGATGTTGTGTATTGTTTTTAAAATAAATGGAGATTGGTGAAATTATTATTAAATTAAATTGACACTAATGATCATTTCAATTAAAACAGTTGAGGGGATTTGAACTTCATCCATTTAAAAAAAAGAATTCTCCATTAAAACAATTGAGGGGATTTGAACTTCATCCATTTAAAAAAAAAGAATTCTCTCTCTCTCCCTCTCTCTCCCTCCCTCCCTCCCCAACAATTTTGAGAAGTTATGGAATATGGACTTAAGAATGTGTGTCTTCAAATTTCTCCAAGTTAGTCTTCGAAATAATAGACTTCGAACTTTGGTATTTGAAACATAACTGTTTTTTTGAATGTCCCTTTCGAAATTCCTTTGATATCAGAAATATTATAATTCCATTGGTCATATTCATTCATTCATGAAATAAATTCGCTCGAAATTAATATCTAATGAAAATTTGCATGTACATCACTATTGAACTGTCATCGTAACCGTTTATATACGAAGTCTAACTCAAAAGACTAATGCCTTAATATCACATTTAACACTTTTATTTACTCAATACGAGACTCCTTTTTTTTGACAAAAAATAAAATGATATTCATTAATTCAAATCGAGATATTACATCATTCAACACCGCTAAAAATGTAAAGGATAAATCTGCGAACAAACTCACAACATCCAAGTTAATAGCATATAACGACATAATGCCTACAAAAATATATGATAAAATTAAAGTGACTGGAATATCCATGCCTCCAATTTGCAACGTTGACGCTCAAATCTTTGATTGAATAATCAATCTTCAATATGAATCAAATGAACACCGTAAGAAACAGGAAATCAAACAACGCCGCACAAGACGATGAACAACAAACCACCACATTTAGATGATGAAATCAAAAAGAAAAAACCTAGATCTATGTGAAAATCATTTATTTAGATTGAAACAGAGAGAAAAAGATAAAGAAGGGTGATTTCAGGTCAAGAATTGACCCAAAACCACCACTCAATGAAGAAACTGAAAAAAAAAACCTAGAGAGAAAAAAATTAGGGCCGACTTGTTGGAGAGAGCAAGAGCTAAACAAATATTTTCACGAGACTCCTAACATTTGTATAACTAATTTATATTGTTATTATTTAATCAACTAAATAATTAATTAAGTTAAAATACAAATATAAAGTTAAAATACTGTAACATATACTTTTATAATTAATTGGAGTACGGATTTTTTCTGTAGTCTAAACCTATGCAAGAGTGAATAAATCGGAGATCATTTCCATATGATGAGTAAATCGGAAAACATCTACTACAGTTTGAACTATAGCTAGAACCCGTGTGATGAAAGTTATAATTATTTGACTTCTACCTATTGTCTGTCACTAAAATCTATTAATATAATTTAAATTAAATTCATTTAAATTGTTTGCACTGTAATATTTAACACTTTTCCGCAAGAAGCGCTTTTTGGTTGAAGCGATTTTCTATAGAAGTGATTATCCGTGGAAGCGCTATCTAATGACATTAATAAGGCATCACTAAAAATGTCGGTAACAATATGTCTGGTGCATTGATTTTTTTTTTTTAGAAAATTAAGGAAACGTTTCAGGACCGAAACTATATAAATAGTGTAGATGTTTTTTCATCACCAAATGCCATAGAACCCGTATAGTATTGCGTCACAAAAGTACTGCAATTTCCTTGCTCTTTTTCTCATCATGTCTACTTCTACCCAAAACACTGCCCAGAGAACACCTTTCAATCCTGAAATACTTGATTATTGTCTTGTTGGTCGCCTACTATCCGACAAACCAATCTGTTTCCACACTTTCAAAACCCGGATAGCATCCTTATGGAAAACAAAAAATAAAGTGGACATCTCCTTGATGGACCATAATCGCTTCATGTTCCAATTCTTCAGTTATGTGGACATGGAACAAATTGTTCAACAAGGACCATGGATGTTTGACAATTTTCGACTAATTTGGAGCAAGGTCTTGGTGGGGAAAGATCCCTATGCTATGCCCTTAGATACAATTGAATTATGGGTGCAAGTCCATAATCTCCCTTTCGGATTTATGACTGAATTAATGGGAATCTTGTTGGGCAATCATGTAGGCAAGCTTGAAAAATATGATTTTGAAATAACTATGGAAACTGGCGTAGGTATATGAGGCTAAGAGTGGCCATGAAAGTCTAGGGCCCATTGGTGAAGTGCTTTGAATTCATATTGGATGATGGAATTGTGGTAACGGTGAATTTCTGCTATGAGAAACTAGGGAATTTTTGTTGTGTTTGTGGTCAGATTGGGCATATAGAGGTCTCCTGCTCGAAATGCTTTGAAAGAGGCTTTGTGGAGGGAGACCAAAGCTAGGGTCCTTACTTGCGAGCTGATTACATGGGACCAGTAGGGGAAGAACCTGAAAACCCTTGGTTGCATGATAATAGAAGGTGAGCAGACAAGGGGGAAGTGCAGGCTCTCTTTATGCTCAATGTAACAACTGATGGTCCATATGGCTAATTAGTTTATAAGCTAGAGGGGGTGAATAACTTTTTGAAAAGTTTTTTCAGAGTTTTAATAAAACGTGAGTTTAACGAAATCGACTATTGGAATCGTGCGCGAACAATTACAATAATATAGAAAAAACAAATATATGTGCTATAAGATTTAATCTTATAATTGAGAGATTCACGATATAAATCTTATTATACAATCAAACTTTAATGAACCTTGAACAATGTACAAAACTATTGGACAAGTTCAAATCAAACCTATATGAACAAAATACTAGGCTATCAAATGAAAACACAATACATGTGAAATTGAAGAATGGAATAGATTTTGCAATCAATTGATCTACGCAAATTATTTAAAACTTAATTCAATGAATTAGATAATCTTTCAATGAAAAACAACTTAGATCAACTCTAGCAATTATCCTAACAATTATTCAATTAATCAATGCAATAGTAAAAAGTAAAAAGAATAGGGAAGAGAGATAACACCGATATTTTTATAGTAGTTCGCTCTTTCTCGTCATCGCTAGAGCTACGTCTACTCTTCTTGATGAAGTACATCTTCACCAAGGTCATCCACTAAGTAACAAATGTTGATTACAACGTGTTTACAAGAGTTCCTTGAAATTAAACCTAATTCTTCAACCCCTATGCAAACACTCCCCCAAACTTCAAATAACCTTTGAATTTGGTGCTCCTTGAATCTTCGAATCCTTGATTACCCGTGCACCCCTTCGAACTCTTCACTCAAGCCTTTGATGCTACATCCGGTAAACGAATCCCCTTCGACCTCAAGAACGGTTAGAAAGACCCCAAGCCCTTTGGAGGTGGAATGAGATTATTCACTTCACTTTGAAGCCTTGATTAATCCCAATCAATCTTCTTGAGAGAACCAACTTACAATCCCTACTAGCACCCTAGCAAATAAATGTGACTCAATGTACAAAGTGATTCTAAGAAAAAGTGTTTAATCTTGAAGAATTTATGTGCAATGAGTTTTTGAGACCTAGAGAGAATAGTTGAAAATGATTCCAATACTTTTAGAGTTGTGAGGAGGAGACTATATATAACGAGGGGGTGATAAGAGTGAATTTTCGTACATAAACAACGTGATGAATCGATTCACTAAATGAGTGAAACGATTCAAACAGCACAAAAACAAGTTAAAGACCCATGAAGGATGATACGATTCAGTGTATATGTGAATCGATTCAAGTAAGCTCAAGATGAAGAATGATATGATTTAGCCTTAGAATGAATCGATTCAGTGCAAGTCAGAGAGTTTGTGTGATACGATTTAAATGGTGATGAATCGATTCACATGTGATGCGATTCAAGAGGAGGTGAATTGTTTCATCAAAAGTCAAAGACTTTGATGATACATTTCAATTTATGGTGAATCGACTCAACAGGTGCAAAGATGACCAATGACATGTTTTTAAAGTAAGTGAGTAATGGACATGACGCACGTGAATCCTAAGACCAAGAGACAGAGTGCCGGGTGCTTTAACATGCTAAGTACTAGGCAATCATCAAAAGGATAAACAAAGCTTAAGGAACATAATCAAAAACATATAAAGTAAAACTAAGTAGGCTTCGACAACCTTCACTGTGTATAAAAAGGTTAAAATACGGAGGGATGCTATTACTAGACATCTGGTTTTTTATAAACATGTCGGACCTCTTTACACATTTGATGAATGGATACGGGTGAATATTGAAAGAATAAACAACATTCGAGATGTTGCCCAACCAGTTGAAGTAAGACCTTATGTAACCCTCACTAAATAGATAACAGGTACATCAGGGAATGAAACTTTGTTGTTGGAATGAGATGAAGCGCGTATAACTCGCTTAGTGCAAGAATCTAGACTTAAAAACTTGGTGCTGGCGGAATCAAAGACTGATAACTCTTTGGAAACACGCCACAATGTGAACGACCAATAACACGTCTCATAACTTGCTACTTCTTTAGCACAGGTGGTGCACATGGGTATGCCTTTCGCTGGTGATCCACTCGTGAATAGAAATGAGGTAATGTCTCTCAAAAAGTCGGATGGTTAAAAATAACTGAAGTGTCTACGGTTGGAGGATAGTGAACAAGTTGACGTGGAAAGTCAGAATGCTATATATGCTATTGTTATGAATATAGTAGATAATAATAATAATAATAATAATAATAATAATAAGGCTTAATTCCATTTTTGGCCTTCTAAGTTTTCCAAAGTTGTGATTTTGGCCCCCTAAAAAAACAAGTCTTTTCAGGCCTCTTAAGTTTACTTTCTATTGCAATTTTCGTCCCCTAGCCCAATTTTGACACAGTCAACGCTGACATGGACGCCACGTGTGTAATGTTTTAATTTTTTTAATAAAAAAACAAAAAAATTGTAATTAATTTTTTTTATTTGTAATAAAAAAACAAAAAAAAAGAATTTTTTGTAATTAAAAAAACAAAATGAATTTTTTTTATTTTATTTTTGTAATTGGAAAAAAAAATTAATTACAATTTTTTTTAAATTAAAAAAATTTACACATGTGTCTGTTGACTGGGTCAAAATTGGCGTGGGGGGCCAAAATTGCAACAGAAAGTAAACTTAAGGGGTCTGGAAAGAGTTGTTTTTTTTAGGGGGCCAAAATCACAACTTTGAAAAACTTAGGGAGCCAAAAGTGTAATTAAGCCTAATAATAATAATAATAATGTTGTAGAGTCTGATGATGTTGTAATGAATGAGCCTGACGCGGCAACACCTCCCAATGTAATGGCGGAATCTGGATACCAGGCCCGCCAAGGAAAATGAGTTTTATAGCCTGGAACTGTTGGGGTCTAGGTAGCCCAACATAGTTCCGACTCTTAAGTACCTCGTCCGGACATATAAACCGGAAGGAATTTTTCTGTCTGAAACAATGACAGCGTTAAATAAAATTGAAGAATTAAAGTATCTCTTGTCTTTTAATTCCTAATTCATAGTTGATAGAATTGGTAGAGGAGGAGGATTGTCTCTTCTTTGGAAAAAAAAACAATAAATTGCACCATCACAAATTAGTCACAAAATCATATTGATATTGAAGTGGATGACTCTTTAATTATAAAATGGCTTTTGACTCGTTTCTATCGAATGCAGGAAATAGGGAGAAGGAACGAATCATGGAATTTTTTGAGAAACCTAGTAGGAGCATCATCTTTACCATGGTGTGCATTCAGAAATTTTAATGACATTCGATCATCCGATGAGAAGAAAGGCAGATCGAAAAGAGCTTATTGGTTGATTCCTGGCTTCAAACAAACAATGTTGGACACATGGTTGTTCGATTTGCACATGAGTGAATAAGCTTTCACATGGTTTAAAAGTCTTGGTACAATTGGAGTTGTTGAGGAGAAGTTAGATAGAGCCTTAGTTAACTCGGCTTGGTGTAATATGTTTCTGGATGCAAGTCTAGAGTGCATTTCAACTACTTCACCTGACCACTACCCTTTTTGGCTTACTTGTAAACCAGTGGTTGCTTTTAACATAAAATTTAAATGCACTCAAAAAAATTCGAACTCATGTGATACCTTCGAACGTCAACTATATTAATGCACTCAAAAAAAGATTGGATAAATTGCTTGTGCAGGATGATCTCTTTTGGAAACATACGACCAAAAACATTTTGGTACAGGGAAGGAAATTTAAACACAAAGTTCTTTCACGCGGCAACTACCTCTAGAAGAAAGGTTAATCGAATTAAGGATATCGAAAATTCACATGGCACAGTTTGTCGAAATGAGGAAGAACTTCAAGTAATAGTGCGCGATAATTTCTCACATATGTTCACCAAACTCCCAAGCAATCATGTCGCGGTTATTTCTAAAGTACCAACCGCAACCACTGAAGAAGATAATTATTCCCTCACAACAGCTTTTACACTAGATGAATTCTACTCGACCATTTTCTCCATGCAAGATGATAAGTGTTCGAGACCGGACGACTTCAATCTGGGTTTCTATCACAAATTCTAGGGTATGTGTGGTGAATAAGTCTATAAGGCAGGATGTGAATGGCTTGAAAAAGGTACATTTCCTCCATATCTGAACTCAACGAATATTGCCTTAATCCCAAAAGGTGATTCTTAGACAACCATGAAAGACTGGTGACCTATTTCTTTGTGTAATGTTGTCTACAAAATGGTGGTTAAAGTTCTTGCAAACAGGCTCAAATGTGTTATTGATAAATGCATCTCTACATCTCAGCCCGCTTTTGTACTAGGCAGATCAATCCTTGATAATTCACTTGTAGCTGTTGAGTTACTCCCTCCTTCTCACAATAATTGTCTCTTTAACATTTTTTCTTTTTCTCAAAATAATTGTCACTTTAGAATATCAATGCGGTATTTATTGTTTTTTTTTCCATTATTATACCCTTATTTATTGAATTTCATCAAACTTAACTACTACACTAACTACAATTAATAAGGGTATTTTAGTAAATGATATTGATTTTACCATTGAAATCAACACAATTAATCATTTCCTTAATAACCATGCACAAACCTTAAACGACTATAATTTAGAGACGGAGGGAGTAATTCATTTCATGAAGGCCAAAGCAAAAGGGGCACAAGGTGATGTTGCTCTTTAGTTAGATATCAGTAAAGCATACGACAGGTTGGACTGGGTGTATCTAAGAGATATTATGCTTCAAATGGGATTTTCTAGAAAGTGGGTTAAGTGGGTCATGCTTGTGTTGAGACCGTTGATTAGACAGTTTTGGTTAACGGTGTATAGGTTGAACCTCTTATTTCGGGGTGAGGTATTCGACAAGGTGATCTGCTTTCACCTTATCCATTCATTCTGTGAAAGGATTGTACACCCTTATTAGTGATGCGGAAAGAAGAGGGGTTATTACGGGGACTCACATATGTACAAGTGCTCCCTCGATAATGCACCTACTTTTTGTAGACGACTGCTTTCTATTTTTCAGAGCTTGTGAATAAGAAGCAATGGTCATGAAAGATATCATAACCACATATGAGGCTGCATCGGGACAAGCGATTAATCTGCAAAAATCAGAGATGTATTGCAGTAGCAACACTTCAACAATTTGCCAGAATCGTATAGCAACAATTCTCAGGGTTAAACATGTCATAGGTATGGGCAAGTAGCTCGGTCTTCCATCAATGATTGGGAGGAACAAGAAAGCGACATTCAAGTTTTTTAAAGATCGGATTTGGAATTGAATCAATTATTGGAGCAGCAGATGCCTATCTTATGCAAGGCGAGAGTTTCTTATCAAATATGTATTATGTAACACCCCGTTTTCCCGACATAAAAATTTCTTAAAAACAATTATCAGAGTAGCATAGAAAACAACGGGATATCACATATAACATAATCCGAAACAGTTAAATAATAATTTAACCAAATATCTTATTCATAGCAGCGGAAATTATTTCATAAACCGTATAAACGTTGGCACGCAGGCCCCATCAAATATCTCAAAAAGTTAGTTACTTATTGCAAATAGCATAAATGTCACGTAAAAGAATGAAGCATGCATAACAGATAACCCCATCCCGTTATGTATCAGAGCGACCTAGACGACACGGTGAGGCAAGGCCACTCACGAAGCAACTGCACACTAAGCACGATCACCTGCGCTTGCCCACAAGGCGGCAATTCCAGCAGAAGGGGTGAGATACACATTCAATAATAATAATATATAATCAATCAAGTTAATGAAAACAACAACAATTCAATGATAAGCATCATCAGGTTCACACACACACACACACACACATATATATATATATATATATATATAAATACACCAACAACAGAATCATCAATCAACAAAACATCATATAGTCATAGCAAAATAGGCATCATCTAACATCATAATTATCGTCCTAAATCACCTTATACATCATCAAGCACACCATTCACGAAACACGTTAAACGTCAATCAAGAATATCATCACGAAATATCATCAAGAGCTTCAAGGAACTTCATCACGAAGATACCATAAAGAACAATCATCATCACAAATGCATCACAAACCATCATAAATCATCGTCTTAACAACCATCTCAAACATCACATCATCATCACAAATCATCGTCACGACATCTCATAAGACACGACTCAACAAATGCAACTCTACGTCTTAGACATCATGCATGTGGTACCATCAGGGCATAAGCCCCCATCGCTAAAGGTCAAATAGGACCTGTCAGGCATTAAGCCCCCATCGCTAAGGTCATAGAGGACCTGTCAGGCATTAAGCCCCCATCGCTGACTATGTTATGCAACGACACGACTCAAATGCAACGACACGAGTAAAGACTCAACAATGCACATCTTTAGATGACTCGACAAATACACATCTTTAAATAGCATCATCGTCAAATATCACATATTTAAATATGACATCTTTATATAGCCCATATTTAAGTCACACATCTACAAACAACACATCTTGATATAACACATATTTAAATCACACATCTCCGGAAAGCTCATATACATTAATCAACTACATCCATATCAAACCAAAACATTCTTCAAAAATAAAGCAAGTTGATCAATAAAACATAAGCCAAATACTCATAAAACACTCCGACTAAATCCCTAATACTTAAGTTTGAAGTTAGGAAACCAACCATAAGTTTTGGACTAACTTGGGATTAGTTAAGCTAAGTTTTCTAAAAAATTTCTGAAGACCTACTTGGACTATTTTCATCATAATTCAAAATCTACAAATCCTCTTCGAGTCAAACCAGTGCCATTAGAAAGCTAACTTAATTATCTACAACTTTTATGTTTACACCTAAAGCCAATTATGTACCAATCAATACCAGTTTTCATTTCAAATTCGGACAAAGTTGTGCTGAAATTCATAAAAATTCACTGTGACCTACGTTCAGTAATTTGACCATAACTCAAGTTCTATAAATTATTTTGACGTCAGAACAACGGCATTAGAAAACTAACATTCATACCTACAACTTTTGTGTTTACACCGAAAGCTAGTTCGAAACAGAAACTGATGCAAAAAACGCAACAACATGAAACAGGGTATGCTGTCAAAGGTAGCTCTCGGGAAAACTCTATTTTTCACTCAAAAACCCAAATTTCATCTACCCAAATCCCAAATTTGATAGAGAACAATGTTTACAGGTTCTATATACAACATAACAATCAAAACAACACAGAAACATGCATTAAACAACACAATTCATCACATCATATCAATTATCATAAACTTTCTAAACCCTAAACCTAGAACACAATTTCATCAACAATCAAAATTATATATACATATTATTGAAGGAATCCCACCCTTACCTTAATTCAGCAAGCAAAAACTCTATATCGATTGATTCCCTATTCTCTTAGCCTCTTCTAGGGTTCTCTTCTTTCTCTCCAAAAACTCTCTTTCTCTTTTTTTTTTCAATTGTACGTAAAACTCTTTCTGACTCTCCTTTTCTTTTTATTGTAAACTATAACCCGCTCTTATTTCCTTAACTCCCACTTATTCCTCATAATTATACTTAATTCCCTTTAAACCAAATAATATTATTTTCTACCTTTTTATTAAATAAATAAAATAATCAAACAACATTTATTTAAATAAAACACAACACCATAAATCATATAATAAATTATCATCACACCAAATATCACACAATTCATACCAAGTCATATATTTCACATAAAATCATATCTAAATCATATATGTCAAATATAGTCATATAAAATCATATAAAAATACTCAAACATCAACTAAAAATAATTAAATAAAAATGGGGCGTTACATATTACAATCCATACCATCTTATGTGATGGGCATATTCTTACTGCCAGGCACCTTAACTAGTGAAATTGAGAATATGCTTAACACTTTCTGGTGGGGACACAACTCTACAACATCATGTGGCATACACTGGTTATCTTGGGAGCGTCTATCTGTTCGTAAGACTTCTGGAGGAATGGGTTTCAAGAACCTTAGGTCCTTTAATTTGGCTATGATTAGGAAGTAGACATGGAAACTGATTACTAACCCTGACTCTCTTATCACTAGGCTACTCAAAGCTAAATATTTTCCGCATAACGATTATTTTAGTGTGTCTATAGGGCACAATCCAAGCGATGCTTTGAGAAACTTATGGAATGAAAGAGAGGTTGTCAAACGTGTTTTAAAATGTAGTATAGGAACGGGGGAAACCATCTCAGTATGGAATCAACCTTGGTTAAAAGAATCTATTTGCCTTCAACCTGTCACAGAAGTGCAAGTTATGTGGGATGCCCTTACTGTTGGTCATTTGTTCAAGCCAAACACAAAGGAGTGGAATGAGAATTTTATCAGGTATGTGTTTAATGCCGAAACCGCAAGTCAGATTTTGCAAACTCCTCTTCTGCGTTTTGTTTACATGGATACGACAACTTGGAAACACGAGAAGAATGGGTTATATTCAATGTGCAGTGCCTATCGAGAGATCATTAATAACAATGATTATATGTTACAACATAGTATTCCAGGGCGTTGGAATACAATTGGAACCTTAAACTTCCACCTAAGATAAAAAAAAATTATGTGGCGCCTTTGTCGTAATTGTTTGCTGACTCGCACACGTTTACTTGCAAAAGGAGTCTAGTGCTCTCCATCTTGTGCTATCTATGATAATTATGATGAAGATGGTAAGCATTTTTTTTAGTGTAGCAAGAGTGTCGATTGCTGGCAGTGGTTGGGTATTTGGCTTTCAATTCAATAGATCTGGTCAGCTGATATCTCATGTGCTGACATGCTCTGCATTTTTTTTATGAGATGGTCAGACTGCTTGCTTCACCCCTTTACTCGATATTGAGATGGGAGAAGTTATCGGTTTACTACATGCTTTGCAGTGGATGAAAGATCTTAACCTGGTAAATATGGATTTTGAAACTGATTCAAAGGTTGTGGCGGATAGTATCTACAAAGGGGATTGTGTCTCTGATTTTATGGCTATAATTCACATTTGTAGACATTTGTTGATGACTGATTTAGTGAACTCTAATGTGAAGTTCATTAGGAGACAAATCAATGTTGCCCATAGCCTAGCTAGGAAAGCATTACACCATGCTAGTTTCCAATTTCATCTTAACATTCCACATTGTATTCATACTTTGATTAATAATGAAAAGCTATAAGCTTCTTTTTATAAAAAAAATAATATAATAGTAACAAAAGCCATGGACCACCAGACTTCTTGTAGTAACTTTGTTTTTCACCGGCAGTAAAGCTGTTGAAAGCAGAGACTCTGCCACATATGTTAGTTTATGTACTTAATCTAATAGTATACAACATGTTCTTAAATAAGTTTTTTAAATCTTTAAAAATGTCAACCCAATGAACCAATTCAAATAAACATGTTCTTCATCGATTTGGTTTGATTCAGATTTTATAAGAAAAAAATTAGAAAAACTGAATTTATTGGTTCAAATTTATTTTCTCTAAAAAACCTAATCAAACCGGCGTGTTACAATAAGAATGATTATTCCATTTCATTCACTATATTTGCATTATATGGTTTACTTTTTCTTCATCTCTCACATGAATTCATTCTGAACAAAATTATTATAACAACGTAAAAATGTCATTATATGATCAAACCAGCAAAATTTGATTCCAAATTGGCATACTTACTTTTAATTTTAAAGTCTAACACAATTGCCAAAACATGATTTTAATGAAAATAAATCATTACACATGATAACATTTGAATTGTAAAACCGAAAAGAAGTAGTAAATTATGAAAATTCAATTTCAATTAAATAAATGTTTTTGAAGTTCGATTTTTGACTTGGGTCAGACTATGCTTACCGATCAAACGATTACCAGACCCTTTTTTGTGAGAATCGAAAGGTTAACACAAAAAATGCTTTTGAAACAAATCCATTTAAATTTACCAAAATCTAAGACAGATCACATATCAATATCTGTTTGCGTGTAAGCATGTGTTCAGCTGGTTCCGTTGAAAACGGCCTTAAATCAAATTCTCACAACGTGGTCTCCATCTCTAATTTGGCAGGTTATTGACTTGCATAAACACTAATTAATTCTGCATGCTCCATGCCCCTTAGGCCAGCCATAATAAATTATGTTAAAAAATTTTAGGGGCATTTACCAATTTAATTTATTCAAGTAAATTACAATTTACAACCAAATCAAAATGTCAATATATATAATGTGGAAGATTTAATAAGAAACAAAAAAAAAGTCACTACTTAAGTCCCATGAGAGTGAATTGACACCAACCACTTTATTTATTTATTCTTGAGTGTACCATAAGTTAAAAGATTTGTTCACTTCATAAAGATATGACTCCTTCTACAAACGTGTGAGTTCAAATTTTATTGTCGATGTATAAACACTTTGATGAGTAATATGTAAATACATTTATATCAGTGTTCTCTAATCCTCGAGTTCTGTTATCATCTTATCGAACCTCAAGACTCAAATCATGTATAGCAAGTATTTTTGTTATTCACATCATAAGTTCATAAATTTATAATCCAAAGAATAAATTAACAAAACATTAAAATGTGTAACAAAAATAAAAGAATTTATTTCATCTATTGTCACATAATTCTTATTTTTCAAGTAAGAGTGGCAGAAAATGAAGACATAGAAAAACTAGTTGGACTACCCTCAAGAAAAGCCAAAGCCCTCTCCAAATTAGCAACAACATCAACCATATTAGGCCTCTCTTTTCCTTCCAAATTCACACAATGCATGGCAGTATAAGCCATAATCTCAACAGATTCAACTTCATTCACTTCTGGTATTCCAACTCTATGATCCAACAAGTTCCACACCTCTCCAGCACCTATCTTTGGCCCTGCATATTCCACAACACCTATAGGACTTGAACCACCTTCAGTTTTAAACACTGCTCTTTTACCTGTCAAAAGCTCCAACATCACAACACCTAAACCATAAACATCACTTTTTGTTGTTAAAACATTCAAAACATAGTACTCAGGATCTATGTAACCAACGGTACCGACCGCTTTTATATTCGACATTGAATCTTGTTCGGTTTCTTGCCAAATTAACGACAATCCGAAGTCGGAAACCCTAGCATTCCACTTTGAATCAAGAAGTATGTTTGAGGATTTAATATCTCGATGAATAATCGGCGGCACCGCATAGTTATGAATGTACTCAATTCCCCTTGCAGCATCTAATGCAACTTTGATTCTCATTTTCCATGAATTCAAAATGCTACTATTTTTCTCAACATTATTCTTATCATGCAAATGATCATGTAATGATCCATTGCTCATGTACTCATACACCAAAAGCCTCTCATCATTTTCCTCACAAAAACCAATTAGTCTCACCAAATGCTTATGGTGAAGCCTTGACAATAATGTTAACTCAGAATCAAAAGCAGTTTCTTTCTCTTGGAATTTCTTCTTCTTCAAGCTTGTATCGCCTCTTTTAATCGCGACTTCACGACCGTCTAATAACTTCCCTTTGTAAACACATCCAAAACTGCCAGCACCAATTTTATTTCCCAATGAGAAATTGTCACTAGCTGCAACTAACTCCCAAAATGTGAAATTTTCTGTTCTATCTAATTGCTTTGAAGATGAACCACTTCTTAATCTACTTGAACTATGTCTTTTACTAGAAAAAGATCTTAATGTTGTTGTTCCAACATTAGGCATTGGAGCTATATCAACATAAGCATCATCAGATTCACTACTTGTAGGTTGAACAGAATTATCGATTTTCGCCTTTAACAATTTTCTAGCACCAATTATAAGAAAATAAAGAATAGTACATAAACCAGCAAAAGCACCAACTGATCCAATAATCATAAATGCCATCAATTTCCAACCTCTCAAGTTACTTTTGTCTTCATCACCTTTAGAAGATTGATTCTTAGGTGTTGATGTTAATGGTGGTAGCAACGGCACGGCGAATGGTAACTCGGTTCGACAATGATAACAAATGCTTCCAAAACCATGACAAAGTAAATCAGAATTTGGATACACACCACAAGTGCTACATGAATCACTAACACATGGACCAGGAAGAATCATTCCCAATGGAACATTAACATCTTCACTAACCAAATGAGGATTAGAATACCAATTTGTATTACCCCAACAAATTAGAGACAAATTCTTAGTACTCAAACCACAAACAAAATCTAAACCAGCAACAATTGACTCAAAAGAAACACTTTTCATCATCACTTGATTATTCACATCACCCCAACATAGAACAAATCCATTATTTTTTCTAATGCCACATGTGAAATCTTTTCCTAAAGCAAGACCTGAAAAAACAGAACCAGAATTCAAAGGAACATTTAACTTACCAGAATCATTGTCCTTCTCCCCTTTACAAACCAAAACTCTATCAAGAGTTAAACCACAAACATGTGACACACCAGCAACCAATGTTGACATTGATAAATTCCCAAACTGTTTCTGAATCTCATTTTCAACACCCTTTTTACTATTTCCACCCCAACAAAAAACTCTATTATTCTCCTTTAATATCCCACAACAAAAACCATTACCACAAGTAATGCTTCGAAACCGAAAACTTTCAGCAGGAGGAGGAAACTTGAATCCATTAGTTTCACCATAACCTCTCCAACACTTCACCATACCAGAGTGCAACTCCCTAGCACAAACATGATCATCACCAACAGCTACATCACTCAACTGAACATTTTCACTATGATACACCCTTTTAGGTTTAAGAAAAGACTTTGTTGTCCTTGTGTTCCAACAGTGGAGGCTGAGTCCATTAGACCGGAGGCCGCAGAAGAAACTCCGGCCACCGGATATGGACTGAAATGAAACGTTGGGGAGTATTGATGGAATGAGTTTTTTGTTTTGGTAGCATTGGATGTATTGGTATGGCTTACCAGCAACTATGCCGCAGATGGTGGAGGTGTTGTCGATGATGGCGGTGGTGGCTGCGGTGCCGAGGCTGTTGACGGTGGTTATGGTGAAAATGAAGGAGAAAATGAGTGTTAGTGCTGTTGGTGTCATTGGGAAGGTGAGTTAGGCTTGTTGGTTTTCTTCATTGATGAGGTTTTGATAGGGAAATGGTGTGAGAGAAGAGAAGAGAAGAAAAGAAAGTGTCGTGAGAAAATTAACATAAACATGAACATGCTATTGCATTTTTTATCAACATGATATAGCTACTACTTGGTTCAAAAAAATGATATAGCTACTACTTTTTTTGTTTATTTTTTATTTTGGAAGAATACGGCTACTTCTATTCTATAGATAGACGAAATTATAATAGCTATTAAAAACTAACACAAATAATAAAAAAATTAAGGTTTGAACCTGGGTCAAGATTTATGACCTAACAATTTTAAAATTTTTATCAGTTGTAAAACTTCTGGACTATAACTACTACTATTATTATGTTTACGAGAATTATTTATTTTTATAAAAACAATCGTCGTAAAATTTTATGTAATTATTAAAAAAACCAGTTACATAACTAGATAATAATAAAAATCAATTGTCTAATAACTACATCTCAATGATATTTAGGGATGTGATTTTGAACATGGAATTCTCCGCTTCTCAGCACTAATGTGTATGAGCTTCACTATTAAAATATTTAAAAAAGAAAAATTAATAAAATTAGAAATACAATTTTTGTCAATAAAATATAAATAATTTTTTTTTTAATAAATTACTAATATTGAGTTGATATTGATATATCCGAGAAAATTGAAATTGCAGATTATGGTAATGAATTGATAACAGTCAACCTTGCTTATATTTGAAAGAAAAACCGATAAATGGAATAAGTTTTGCGTATTTAATTGGTTATGGTCACCAAGATAAATGAGAGTTAGGATGAAACAGGAAACCGTTTTCAAATTTGACTAAAGATGACATTGGTCTGTGCCTTGGACGGCTAGTTATTACCACATTCAAATATTTGAAATACCGACAGAATTGTTAATTTTCTTAAATGCATTGACCAATTAACAAGAGTAAATTAAAGAGGCTAATTTTCTTGTTTGAGGCATAGGTGGCACTAAATGTGAACAAAGGTATATGGTAAAATCTATATTCGACTTAGGACTTTGACTAATTGGGTAGACAAACATCCATAATTAATTTAGATCATTATATATTTCAGATAAATGATTGTTTAACACAAAACTGTGAGGTTTAAAGTCCTAGTTTTGGCTTCTTGATCTTTATGTCGATTCTTTCAATACTTATTTGATATTGTAAAACGATATATAAATGAGAAAATTGAAAGGATTTCAACTCTAAAATGAAACACGTTTTTATGTTAGAATAAATTTTACCCTGAGAGAATATTTTAATTTATAAATACAAATTAGAAAATCAATATTAAATTTAATAAAACAAAAAATAAATTTAAATTAATAAAAAAAATATAAAAAAATTGTATTTAACTTTGTAACAAGGTTAATTTTGTTATTTTATATGGTTTTAAATGGTCAGATACAAAAAAAAAAAATTAGATTATTAGAAAATATTTTGAAATCTAATAAAATAAAAATGATAAGAATGATGAAAAATTATTTAAAATTATATGACTACATTTTCCCTATAAATAAGACCCCATATACTAAAACATAAGAATTGAGAAAAATAGTTCTTTAATCTCCTCACTCTCCTCAAATGACTAGCCGAGAACATGGCATTATTAAGCCTCACAAGCTCTTTAATCTCCACAGCTCAACTCAAAGCTCAATATCTTCCTTACCCAACGATTTCATTGACGAATTAAATTATCATAATTGGAAAATGACTATAAAAGATGATTATAATGCTTTTATTGAAAATAACATGTGGGACTTTCCTAGTCTGTCAAATGCTAATGTTTTCGAAGTTTGTGGATTTGCAAGCATAAGAAGAATTTAGATAGATCTTTTGAGTGGTACAAAGTTTGACTTCTAGGTAACGATGCAAATTAATAAATTGGTGTCGATTGTAGTTAAACTTTCAGTCTCATAGTCAGATCGACTACGATTCACACGATACTAAGTGTGACCTTATCTAAATCATTATGTCTTCATCAACTAGATGTCAAGAATATCTTCTTTTTTTTATCAAGCAAAGAAATTCTATAAAAGATTTGGAGAGGGCTATAACCCTTAACAACAAAAGTGCTTACATCAAAACAGAAAGAGGGTGCAAAACATTACAACACAGAGATCTATAATAAGGAAGGCTTGTGCAAATCCTCAATGAATTAAACTAATAAAGCAACTGCTAAAAGAACAACAACAGGGACACGGAAGAAGCTACTAGCTAAACACCTAGGTTCACAAAGATGCTTTGAACACCTAATGAGATAAAAATCAATAGTATCATAGAACATATCTTGTTGCCTGAACAAGATGTGGCAAATAACACTTTCCATGAATTCTTTTGCAATGGAACCAACTATTCGGTATATGCCAAGGCAGCTTTGGAGGTACCCTTTTGGGCACGGGTCCTCATTCCGGCTGAGTTGAAGCTAGTAGGCTTCACTTTGTTCACCTGCTTCTTCAGCTTTTTCTCTGCCTTAGTGCTCTCTGACAGACTTGGATAGTGCTGCTCAAAGATTGATGGGATGGCTTCATTATTGTCCTCTTCCTCAACTTCATCCCCCTAGAATTTGGAGAGAATATGCACACTCTTAAGGGCTGCAGCAGAATGGAGAGATGGTTTAGAGGTGGGAGCCAAGTTTTGGTTTGAAGGGAGATTGTCACTTGTCAAACTATCATAGCTGGTAGTTACAGGCTGCGGCATAGATGGATGAGAGGTGGTGTTGTCAAGAGTAACCTTGACACTAGCATCAATAGCTGCAATATGAGCACAATCACCTGGTTCTATAGGAAACTGATGAAGACTCTTATCAAGGCTCAAATGACTGGTTACAGAACAGCTAGGCAAAGCCAAAGGGGTGAGAACTGAAGTATTAGCCCAATGTAACAAAGTAACCGGATCAACAACCTTTGAGGGCCTTTCTTCAATAGAAGTAGGTGCCTCGTCACGAGAATTAGACACTATCTCTGTTGAGGCAAAATCCCTAATTAATTTTAAAGATAATAAACCATTTTGATTAAAGAATTAATGGACTTTGATTAATTCCTTGGTATTTAACTTGTGCTCTTGAGTGTTTTACTAAGACAGAAACAAGGTTTTAATCATACCAAGATTCAAAGAATCAAAGGACATTTGAATTCATGATCTAACACTGAGATCAGAAAGTTAGATCAGAATGTTGCTCAGAGATCAGAATGTTCGCGCAAAGATCAGAAGGTTGCTTCTATACAAGTCCAGAATCTCAAGAACATTAATCAAGGTCATGCAAGGCACATGTGACATGAATAAATGTCAAGGAAGGTACTTCTGCATGGATCAATCAAGCAATAAAGGCATACACAATGATTATGTCAAAAAGGATACTCAATGTTCATTTAAGACTATGAACATTGAAGTACTAGGAATATTCCAAAGGAGAATATCATCCTAGAAGTTATATTCATTGCTCTTCATTATTGTTTCACTATTAGGATTTGATTACATCAAATGGTAGTCTTACAAATCATCCTAAGTGAAACAAAAGGAACATTCTGATGATCAGAATGTTCAGCTCTGCACATGCTTACTTTATGAACAGTACAGTAGGTGAAAAGCAAAAGCAAAGCAGATCTGTCCTGCTCAATCAGAGATAGACACGCATGAGAGTTGGTACAGTTCAAGGACTACACAATCCCTCAAAGCATGGGCATGAAGAGCAGCATCATTCCTTCCAGCCATCTCGATAATTCTACATAACAACAACAAATCAGGACAACAAAGACAGTTAAAACTGTCACACAACTGTACTAGGCTCGACACGACTCTACTAATTGGCCGGACGGACCGACCTGCTCTGATACCAATTGTAACACCCCGTTTCCCAAAACGACGTAATAATAATATCAATAATAATAATCATAGTTATTCAACATCAAACGGAGCATTACACTACTTTTCAAAAACTTTCTTAAATAGAAAATAAAACTATTTAATTCAACATATCATCCTTATAAAATCTGCAGCGGAATTATTCTTTTAAAATCATCGTCAACTACAACATAATTCATTGGCACAAGGCCTCAACATAACAATATTATTCAACAAATAAATCTTCAACAACATATTCTTCAAAAAGAAATGATACATAAAGGAATGCAAGAAAAGACAACGATTCCCCATCCCGTTACGTATCAGAGCCCTAAGACACAAGAGCCAACATCTCACTAGCCTTCATTACCTGCACTTGCCCACAAGGCGGCAATTCCAACAGAAGGGGTGAGTTCACAAATCAAAAATAATATATATACAATGAATCATCAACTTGAATTAAAACACATCAACAAACATATCAATATCCATACATATATGGCATCGTCATTCATCAACAATATTACTTCATTTAAATGATTACAACAACAACTTTTGTGGTGACATCTCACCAACAACAACTCCGACACCAAAGACTCTACAAAGACAACTCACACCGACTACAGCTATGCATCGACATCAACTACTAATGCAATATGCATGTGGTACCATTTTACGCGCGTTGAATGACAAGCATTCCAGGGCATGAGCCCTCAACAGTTGGATGGTTAAAGCATCCCAGGGCATAAGCCCTCAACAGGTGAATGATAAACATTCCAGGGCAATAAGCCCCCAACGGGTGAATGATAAACATTCCAGGGCAATAAGCCCCCAACAAATGCATATGAGTATGAATGGACTCGGTGGTGTATATCAGCATACAACCCAACAACATCTTAATGGTGTATATCAGCATACAACCAACAACAACTACTTAGGACATCTACAATTGTGTCTAACAACTATGACACACTCCCCAACTAGACAATACTACTCAGCAACATCAAAGGCAAACTCACACTTAGCAACGGATAATTATTTTCATGTAAGTATACATAATTCCATCATATTCATCTTCATAAATAAGTTTCATCATCTAAACAATATTAAATAAATCCAACAAACATATAAGGAAGCTTAGGTTTGGGTTAGGAGTACTTAGAAAAATCACACGTAATGGTCGTTCAGGACCAACTTCGCTTAAGCGAGGCATAGCTCGCTTGAGCGAACCAAATGACGAAAGTCAGGATGTTCCTCGCTTGAGGCTCGCTTGGCGTTCGCTTGAGCGACGCCCACATGCTACAGGTTCTGGGCAGAATTTAGCGTCGTTCGCTTAAGCGACGGGAACTTCGCTTGAGCGAACCAAATGACGAAAGTTTGGATTTCGCTCGCTTAGCGTTCGCTTGGCTCACGCTTGAGCGAACGGTCAAATATCAATTCTGGGCAACCACTAAGACAGCTCGCTTAAGCGATGGGTAGCTTCGCTTAAGCGAAGCTTCATCTGGACAGACTAAAAACCTACGATTCTCAAACTCCTCTATCAACCAAAAACCCAATTTTGATCCCCCAATCACCCAAAATGATTTGTTACAATGCTTATGGGTTCAATACACAACAAAACATCAGAAACAATTCATAACAACATCATCAACAACACAATTCAACACATTTGATCAAATTATCATATTCTTAAACCTAGTTCCAAAACTACCATTTTCAATCCAATTTTCATGAAATCATGCATATATATATTAACAATTGAAATGCTAACCCACCCTTACCTGGTTTCAACGAATTCTACAGCAAAATAGATGGATTCTCTCTTCCTAGCTCTTCCCTCTTGGTTCTTCTCTCTTTCTCCCAAAAAGCTTATGTTTTCTTTACTGTACGTACAAAGTTTGTCTGCCTTCCTATTTCCTTTTTCCCCAAAACATAACTCCTTCTTTTCTCTTAACTCCCTCCTTAATTTCATTTAACTCCTAATAATTCCCTTTATTCTAATAAATCCCTTTAACTAAATAAATATTTATATTTCTCCTATTTTATTAAATAACACAAAATCATAACTAATTATCATATAATACAATATAAATCAAATAACAACATCACATAAATCACATAATTTATTTTAAAGCATATAAAATACATAAAACATATTAAAATCAACCAAAAATAGTAAAATAACAACTAGGGCGTTACATGTTCATTCATACATGATGAACCCAGATGAAGATCATGATGAACCCAGATGAAGATCATCAAGAACACAACAACATTCTGAAGTTCACCTTTTGATCAGAATGTTCACCCAGATTTTCAAGTAAAAGCTTGTGGGACCTAGGACACATGGCATAACACCATTGGACACCCTACAACGGCTATATGAGCCAAAGACTGTATAAATAGAGATCAAAGGCTCAGCATTACTTGCATCATTGCAAAGCATACAAGAAAACAACTTGATTTTGTTTGAAGCTCTTGCAATTGAAATTGATCATCACTAAAGGCTCTTATTACCTTCTTGTAGTGTAAATCAATACTCTTTGTTATCTCTTTCGCATATAACTTATTCTTCTTCTCTCTCTTCTATTTGATTCTCAAACATTCAAATCTCTTACAAATTGTAACAAAGTCTCATCTAGCTTTAGGTGTACTAAAGTGTTAGTTTGAGCAAAGGTTGTAAAAGTCTAAGTGGTTAACTTAGCAAGAAGGTGCAAGCCTGCTGAGGCTTAGAGAATACATGATTGTAATTGTTCAGGTGAACAAAGTTGTAAGGTGCAGGATTTGAGAGGTTATCTCAAGTATCATAGTGGAAACTCTCACAAGATTGTGAGGAGTGGACTAGCCCACATTGGGTGAACCGCTATAAAATTCTGTGTGTTCTTTCTCTCTTCCCTATACTCTTAAATTCCAGTATACACAACACACACCAACACATTTACTTTGTTAATTAGTTTTTGTGTATGAACTTCAGAACGTTCTGAAGTCAGAGAGTTAACTTAACCATTCCAAGTGAACAACTTGAGAATCACTTTTAAGTTTCAGGATAATTTTAAAGGGTCACAATTCAAACCCCCCTTCTTTGTGACTATTTTATCTACTTCAATCTCAACAACCTCTATAGGAGAGACAATAGCAACTTCAAAGACAACTTTCTGCAAGTTAGATTAGACATTTATGTTCTCCACATCCTCAGAGAAAGCTTCCCCTGGAAGTGTCACAGTACTGCCACTAGGAACCAAGCTAGCATTCTCCTTAGGAACTAATGTAATAGACTCTAAGATATCTATATGCATATCAGGTGAGCTGGTACTAAGTCCCTGTTCCACTAGAGAAGTTTCCCAGAAGGAAGTTCACAATCCTCATGAAGGATGTCAAAAGAATTGTGAAGAGTTAAAGTAGGATTTGAGGTCATATCTGGCAAAATGAAAGTAGGACCTGAACTCATATTCTTCATGATTACTGTAACAGTCTCATCATCTTTAGCTCCTTCCTTTTAAAGTTCCAACTGAGAGTCATTGGGTTTATTGGTATGGAAACCCAACTCCTTGTATGGAAACCGTGATGAAATTGTTTACATGCATCAACCTCCTACTTTCATCATGCCCAACTCCTTGACCATGTGTGAACTCCAACAAGCACCTTGCACATAGTACCATCGTTTTACCAACTATGCCGCTACGATGAGATTCTCTAACAATATTTATGACCACACCTTATGTATTGACCATCATGGCAACGACATCGCTTACATTCTTCATTACGTGGATAACATTATTCTTGTTGCTTCTTCAAACTCTTTTCATGCATCTATTATATATGTCTAAGCTCGGCTCTGAATTTACAATGAAGGTTCTTGATCCTCTAAGTTATTTTCTGGGCATATCTATTACAAGAAATTCATGAAGTATTTTTCTTTCTCAACATAAATATACAGAAGAAATTATTAAACGTGCAAGTATGTCCTCTTCCAAACCATCACCTAAACCAGTGGACAAAAAGGAAAAACTTGGTGGTTATTCATGAAACCCCTACTATGATCCAACAAAATATTGTAGCATCCTCGAAGAGAATGTAGGGAGAGGGAGTTCAACAATAAAATAAATAGAATGCTTGATGATATCACGATCCAAGTTGTATATGAGCTATCAAGTTAAACTATACAAGCTAGACTTCTTTACAAGCTGGACTTCTTTAGCATTATAAAAAATTCAATGCCACGATCAAAAATATCTAAAAACAAGTCTCACTATTTGATGTTTACCAAAAAAACGAAAGTCTCGCTATTTGATTCTTAAAAAAAAAAAAAAAAAGTCTCACTATTTGATCTTTAAAAAAACAATCTCACTATTTGCTTTTCTGACATAAGGTCTCACTATTTTATTTTTATTGACAAAGGTCTCACTATTTGTAAAACCAAACCTATTTTTATTGTTATATTATTACTGGTGTTCAAACGGGTATAATATTAATATGTTTGATTTTTTTTATTATGTAAATACGTATAAATAACAAAATATTTTTTATAAAATTTTGATGAAAATTATTTTGATTTTTATTAAACTTATAGACATAGGTAATAGATATTTTGAATTTTCATATCATAACAATGTATTGCATTTATATATACTAGCATAGATATAATAACCATACCAAACTTCATCAACTATTTGAGTAAATTAAAGATTGCACCTTCTCGTCTTTAATATAAGTAAAAATTAACATTTTTAATATAAAAACCATATACATCATTAATTAAATGAATGCAAAATATAAAAAAAAAAATTATAATAATGACCAGAGACATATGTATTACGTCAAAGTATAAAATTATGATCAATATATACAAACTCTAATCAATGGTGTGCCGGTAACTATTTAATTTAAGTGCACCTAATCGTCCCATAAACTTAGGAGTGAAAACAAATCTGGTCTTTAAGAAATATGCATAAATTTGTTTGGTTTCTAAAAACTGAAAAGTATCGGCTAAATTAATCAATAAAAGATTCTGCTTGTTTTCTAGAAGGCGGATTCTATGAAATATGTGTGGAACCGGCTTCCATAAGACAATGTGATGCATGATGGTGAATTTCTTTTCACACCCCACACTTAGAGGTCTTTTGTTTGTCCGTTTTTAAAAATCCAAGCGTGTAAAAATTTGGGGTGGGGTTTGAAACTTTTTTACATGTACGAATTCTAAAATCCGAACAAAACAAAGGTCTATGAGAAGTGGGAAGTGAAAAAAGAAATTTATGATGGCGAGTCTAAAGAGAATATAAATCATAGAGTAAGAAAATTGTTCTTCTCCCATGATTTTGCTCACTCCTACAAGAAACTATCCAAAATAACTCTAACGTGAGTAAACGTGAGTTAGCTCACGTATAAAGCAACGTAACTTAAGTCATGTATGTACAAAGTTAACATGAGTTAACTCACGTTGTGATGCATTACATATTTTAAGCCATTTCCAACACCTCCACACTTCAAATACACACTTCTTCCCCTCTTCACCTCAAAAACACCTAAAAGTACGATTTTTTGGTGAAAATTTTTGAGCACAATTCATTAGAAATCATTAGGAATCAAGTTTTTACGCTCATCAAAGGTCTAAAATTAGGTAATGCATCATCTTAACTATTTTCATTCAGGACCGACCCAAGGGTCAAGCAACCCAAGCAAGGGCTTTAGGCCTCAAAATTTTGGGTGAATAAAAAAGTCTCTAAAAAATTAATTTTGTTATAAATATACAGACATTTGCATAGCTTAACTAATTACCAAAAAGACCTTAATTACTCTTGGTGATGAATTCAAATTTTAGTCTCCACAAAATTGATTTTTATAAATATTTTGTTAATTTGGTAAAAAAATATACGTTATTGAAAAATATATTTTTAAAGGCCACACTAAATTTTTTGTTTTAAGCCTCTTAATCTGTTGTGATAGTCTTGTTTACATTTTGCTGATTTTTGTGGTGTGTTCGTCATTTTGGGGACTTAATTGGGGAGTGAGTTAAGTCAAGTTTAGTGTTCAACGTGAGTTAAGTCATGTTGACTCAACGTTAGTTAACTCACGTTGGTGCCTAGGATTTAAATTTTGACACCAATTTTGTCTTTCAATAACTTGTTGCACGAGCTATTTATAACTTTTTTCCTTCTTATTTTATTCAATAGATATAATGATGGTTCCAGATGGATAATGGTGTTGAACCTAACTCGGCCATCTTTGTGGCAACTAATTAATGTTCATATCAATTCTAATAATTATTGCATGTGTTAATTCTCCATATCAGTTGCCACAAAGGAGAACAAAGTGCTTAAAGATATATAAAAGTTGACAAGTTATGTTGGGGAAATATAAATGAACTTAAACCAAGAGCAAGGAACAAGTGCGGTTGTATCGTTTCTCACCGAATTACATACTAGCAGCGGGATTTAAGTCCTGTGGGGATTTTTTTTTTCTTTTTCCAACCGCATTTGACTTACGTTGATATATAGTAAATGTGAGTTAATTTATATGAAGGTATTTTGATCGGTTTGTATAAGAGTGAACAATTCTATATGGGAGAAAAGTAATTTTCTAATCATAATCTCACTGATAAGGTTGCATTAGACGAATTATGTATGTATTATAATAAAATTTAACAAATTTTTTAAATAAATATTTAAATAAAATTATACAAAATATAAAATTGTAATTATAATAATATAAATGTATAGTATAATTAGAATATAAAAAATCAGTTTAAAATCACGCATCTCCTTTATATTTAAGTGTAGAAGATATAGATCTACATATCTAAGTGTTAAAATGTTCATTCGAGTAATTTTTTGAACAACAGTGACAGTAGTCTTATGAGAAAAATGGTAGCAAGAATGCATTGTTTCAGTTTTTTTTTTTTAAAGAATGGAATTGTTTAGGCTTATTCACTCAAATAAAGTAAATAGTTATTTTTGAAAAATCCCTAAAAAGAAGAAAGTTAATTTCGAAAAAATTATTAAAAAACAAGTTTTGGGCCGTCCAGGCCAACACTTTTTTTTAGGCCTTTAGGGTCAATCGACTTACTTGAGTCTTAAAAATTATTATATATGATCATTGCTATTTTAGCCCCCACAAATACCTAAATTGTTTGGGAGATAATTCTCAATGACATTTTTCTGTATTTGAATGTTTCGGAAGATAACTTTCAAATGTTGTTTTTTAGAACAAAGAGCAAATAGATGTGCCAAAAGAGAAATAATCTAAAATTACATTTAAAACTAAGGTTTCATAAATAAAACTACAATTGTTTGGAATTTTTGTATGTATAATATAGAATGATAATAAAAGAAGGGAGCCATATTCAAAAGAATTTCATTAGTACAACTATTTTACAAATGTATTCAATGATGTGTTGCACGTCAATTAATGAATATGAAATACATGAGTTTTGATGTTCATGTGACAACACATTATTAAATACATGTATAAAATAATTATATACTGATAAAAAATACTAATTAAACTCTAAAATAGATAAACCAAAAACCAATAATAACATTTTTACACGTCCCAAATTTAGAATACAAACGCCCCATTTTACATGGTTCAAAGTTCAAACCCCTTTTGTGTCAAAATGCATTTTCTCAAATAAATTTATCATCCTTTACAAAGAGAAAAAATAGTCATGGTTGAACCATGGCTACCTGCTCTTTTTCCCATCAAATTTTTTTATACATTTGAATTCTAGGATATGAACAGAAAAAATACCATTTTTACACATTCATATTTTATAATCTGAATACCCATGTTTATATGTTTCAAACCTCTCCTATGAAAAAAAGAAAAAGAAAAAAGAAGGTAATTCATAATTTTGTTTCTAACCCCTTACATGGATCGGATTCTAAAATCCAAATATTAAACGGTATTTTTGGGTTTTCAATGTGCGCATAATGTGTTTGGGTAGAAGGGATTTAATTATCTATTTTGCTGATATAAAATCTGAAAAGTTACTCTTTAGGCTTTCAAAATTTACCCAATCCATCACGAAATTACTCATTTATCCTTGTGGCCGTTAATTGAAGTACGGGATACTTTTTAAATCGGTTAAACCAAATTAAAACGTTATTCACCCGATCTAAGAAATACCAAATGACATTTGACTACTATTGGAGAGGCGAACAACAGTTAAGTGTCGCTGGTGGGATAAACAATTGTAAAAAAAAAAAGAGAAATTTTGAAAGTCAGAAGAAAATTTTTCTAAACACATGTTGGGTGTGCGGCCCAGTCACAATCGCTACCTTAGATAGAACTCATTTGATTTTTGACGAAAAAAATGAAAACTATTCTCAAATGTCTCCTTTTTTTACAAGCAGCTTAATAGTTAGAATTCATCATTTAAGGTAAATAAATGGGGTGTTCGAAATTCGAATTCCGACATACGCAAATAACAATTCATTGTTCTTGCCAACTTGGTTATACTCACGAGGACCAAGTTTCTTCTTTCTATACATAAAAGATAAAAAAAAATAAAAAATCAAAAAGAATTACATAAATGATAAGCTTCTTTTTTAATTAGGATAAAAGTTGTATGCATTTTCTTGTGTTTTTCATGCAGTTTTCGCACTAAAGATACATTTTTTATCGATATATCAAATTTTAAACGTTATGAATTTGAGAAAGTCATAGATAGTTATGAATATTCTTAGTGAATAAACACACCTAAATTTTTGATATTGTTTAACAGCACTTGTTCTTTTAAGGAGAAGAGTAGACATGTCAAATTTTTCATTTATCAACAACTCACAAACACTCCCATCAAATTGGTGCATACATATCTCTAATGTCCAACTTATCCATTCAACTACAAAAAATCTGCTATAGATTTCCTTTGTAAGTATGTCTAGCTGCTGACTCCAGTGGTGTTTTCTATTTAACCCTCTATTTTACTCAAAACAGGAAAAGTGCATCACCAAAAGATTTTTTCAATCTTCTAATAGACAAAAACAATAAAAAAAAATACATCATCGAAAGATATCTTCTAGTAAATCTAAAGGGCTTCACAACAATGTGGGGCTCTAAAGAGCAATCATTGACTTCAATTAAGTTGCACACTCCAAATATGGGTGGAGAAAATTGGACTAATGGCTCATTTTAGAAATATTAGAGTCTGATTAAATCTTATATCTACGACGTGTTTGCCATTGCACTCCTTCATTCTTCATCTCTTAGGAATAGTTAGCCAAAATCAATAGCTTATAGTTGATAGTTTATAAATTATAAGCTCATATAACCAAAATAAACATGTTCGGTAACATTTTTCTCACGAGTTTATAATTTATCGTTTTTTTCTCTTAATTTATGGTTGTTATTTTAATTAAAAAATACTACTTATTTAAAAATTCATTCTATATCATTTTATATTCATCAACTAATAATCAAACTCTACAAGGCACACACATGCATGTACAAAAAAAGTCATAGAAATATGGAAAGCAGCACTATCTCTCACATTGGTTGTTTCTCGTTAGGGCTGAAAATAGGTAAACACACGTTGCAGTTAGGAAACAAATTGGCTCTTCCAAGCAGTTCCAAATGAGGAAATTAAATGTCACTTTTTGTGGAAAGCGAGTGATCCCTAAATAAATATCTTCAAATTCAATAGTCATTGATGATGCCTGCACCACTCACTCACTGAAAATCTCTTTTTATTTTACGACCCTACAATCATATTCATAGTTGAAATCCACTTCATCACGCGCATGCTTCTTACAAATCATCATTATCATGCTTTTGATTGGAGAGTGTAATACACAGCACTTTCCATTTTTAGTTCAATGTAACATGGTGGAAAGAGTTACTATTATGTGAGCAAGTTGGTTCATAAATGTCCAAAGCATCTGTCACGAGCTAATTAAAGGCTTTTTTGGGATGGCCTACTCACATTATAGTGGCCCTCCTGATGAGATCCAGAACCCAAATCTTGATTGATAGTGATACAAAGATTAGCCATTGCCAATTCCAATTTTGATATAGGACCCGTTCTATCAAACTTGTGTTCCATTATTGATGAGAGAACCACATATTTTACATCAATTAGTCAATGTTTTCTTTATATATTTGGTTCTTCTTTATAGAATCAAGATCACTATGATTGATATTTGTTGCTATATTCTACTTTCTTTTTATTGGAACTTTTATTAATTAAAGTGATTAATCGACTGACTCTTATAATTTAAGGTTTGACTAAAGTAATCTTTTAAGATTAATTTGTGACGTGAATATTGACTTCATTTATAAACTAAAACATGAATTTGGACTAATTGCAAAACCTGATAGCATGTGTTTCAACTGATATCATAAATAAGTTATGATATAATTTTAGAATTTGTGATTGAGCCTATCATAACCTCACTAAATCAACTGATAAGATGATAATTGTTTTAACTTATAAATATTTGTTCATACCATAACACTTTTAATTTGAGATTTTTTTTTTAAGTAGTGACCTCAAATTTTAAAGTCTATTGACTATTGCTTTAGTTGAGCCTTTCCGCTTACCCTAAAAAAAAAAAATCAAGGCGACGTCACGTCAGAGGGCATATGGTTTGCCGGTTTAGATAAAAACTATGCAAGTTAAATTTCCTTTTAAAAATGTAAGTTAATTTTTCTTTTAGGTCAACTTATTGAGGTTAAATTAATTTTTTCTACCAACTTATTATACTTTTTACATTCCATTAACGAGTTGCCTCATAAAATTTAATTTAGTTACTTCTTCCGTCTTAAATTATAAATTTTGTTTTTACTATTTCTTTAATTTTATATAAAAAAAAGAGAAATTATGAGTTATTTTATAAATTTAATCTTTATGAGAAAGATAAATTATAACATATAAAGAAGAGAGTAATAAATAATTAATGATTTAATAGATGAAAAAATTAATATTTTATGAATATTATAAAACAAATAATTATAATTTATGACCAAGTTTTTCTCTAAAACAACTCATAAGTGATGATAGAGGGATTAGTTTAGATAGTAGTGACACAAGTTTACTTCCTTTGATCTCGTGCCGTAAATTTAATATTTAATCTAGTATTTGGTCATAGTTAAAGGTTCTTCATCCGTCTATAATAATAAGGTTCTCGATCAAAAGCTAGTCCACACATTAACAATGAAAGGTTTTTTAGATATTAATGATACAATTTTTGCCTCAATTACTTTTAACACATTTTTATCATTACGATTGTTAGAACAACTAGAAATAGAAGAGTAAAAGAAATGAAAATCATCATAAGACAATGAGGTACTCCTTTTATTTCAAAATACATGTCGCATTTTTGCAACGTACATTATTCATATGACTTACTTCGATTCTAAATTGTAACTAATATATAAATACAAATATTAGTATATAAGATGTTGTTTGATTTATCTCGACAAATATTTTTAAAATATTAAATTTTTAAATGTTTTACTTTAGATAGTTAAAGATATTAACGGTCAAAGTTGTGCATTGTAATGTGTAAAGTGGTTGACTACGACATGTATTTTAAAACGGAAGGAGTACCATTGTTGTTCACACAATTCAGCTAATAATTAATCTCTACCTCTTGGAGTGTAGGGCCATTATAGCTCCATGTTATTTCTTTGATGATTTAAGGTTTAATTACAACGCAGTATATTAGTACTACGATCTAGATTACAACAATACCCCTGAACCGAATTGTGGAGGCCGTCTATGTTTCTGCACCCCAAAGTTGCCCCCAACAACAAATGGGTCTGACACACGGTTGGACCAAACACAAGGCAGAGACGAAGGGACCTTCACAACACTGGCTCGACTCCTTCTTCGTCTCTTGTCCCTCTTTTGTGTTATGTATGAGTCATATCTAACAAAAATATATGGATAAATAAATAGGATTAAGAAATTAAACAAAGTTCATCTCATGGTAGTTTAATTTATTACCCACAAATTAGGAAATCATTTACTCAATAGTATATATTTGTATAAAAATATTTTAATGTTAGGCTTGATTGGAGTTTTATTCCCCTTTTTCTTTTTACAGAATTGGTCCTCATATTTTAAAATCTGACGGTTGAAATCTCTCGCTCCATCAAATATTTAGGTCTAAAATACAATGATATGAAATATTTTAAATGAAGTTTTTAAAAGATTTTTCTTACAAATTAATCATTGTTGATCATTTTCCATCATCATTTTATATACTACGTCATTTAAAACATCTCGCATCGCCAATTTTTAGTTAAAAAATATGATGAATAATCAAAATTGTTTGATTTTCAAATAGAGAATCGATTTCACAAAATGATGAAAATAAAGATACCAAAACTGTCCCTAAGTCTTAACTTTATTATTAATTAATTATTTGACAATTTTTAATGCAAATTTAAGAGCATAAATACTATATATATATATATATATACACGGATGCAGTTGAAAAACAAAGATGAAATATACTAGTATATTTTTTTAAATGTATAGATATTGGTAATTATTAATTTCTAAAGCACCTATTATTTTACTCTTTTTTATTTTTTTAAATATGAAAACTAGCCACCAGAGATTTGAAATAGAGAGAGTAAAAAACAAGAGTTAGCTTTTGTACCCAAAAAAAAATAAGACTCGGCCCAATTGAAAAGTTATAGCAACAAAAATGCGAGAAACTCTTTTATAGATACAACTATAAATGATAAATATTTAGACACACTCACATCAAATGTAAAAATTAAAAAAGAATGAAATTAAATGATATTGATTGATGTGATATAATTATTTTTGTTTTAAGTTTTTGCATTTGATGTGAGTGTGCTCAAATATATATGGTTTAGGGTTGTATCATGGAAGAGTTTCTTCAAAGATGCATGCATATATTGCTTACCCTCTCAAAAAAACAAAGATGCATGCATATATACGATGAAAGAAGAAAACCAAAACCACAGGCTTACATGTTACTAGCTTTGTTTCAGTAATAATCCAATTGATAACCACCAATGCAACTTTTTCAGTTTGATTAGAAAAGACATCTTGAATTGATTATTAAAGAGCATCGATGAAGAAGGGTGATAATACACAAGGATACTCCAATTTGATAGCCGACAAAACATCCACAGTTTGATTGATTTGAAGGATTGATTTTAACAAGAATATGTATACTAATTTCTGAACTTTTCTCCAAATGAAAGATTAGCAATTTATTATAGGACCCTACACAAATTTTTGTCGATACTAAAAATATTCAAGATCTACATTAATTAAAAGAAGATCTCATATAAAAGTTCAAGAAGGATAGACATTCAAAGTCGATTAACTTTGTTTAGAACGGCATTTATCATGGAAGGGTTAATCTCTTCCTACCATGGAAAAAGTGGCATTTTCATCATTGATTTAATAATAAAATAATTGAATGGTTGAGATGTATTACTTGCTATTCTTTGAATTTTTTTTGCTTTTTGCAAAATCACAAAAATGCAGACCCCACATACAAATAGAATATTGTTTATTTGTTTGGGCTGATTTTTTTATTGAATGGACCTTGTGGTTCCTTTTCAAAATCACAACTTTTACATGCAATTGCAGAACCACTTAGCTCATTTTCAAAAAAAATTTATCTTATACCTTGGCAACTAGAAATCCTGATGAGTTTTTTTTTTTTTTTTCAATTTTGAAAATTAATTATTGCATATAAATACCTTGGCAACTAGAAATCTTGATGAGTTTTTTTTTTTCAATTTTAAAAATTAATTATTGCATATAAGCTTCTTCTATTTGTGAGAATTCAATTAATCTCTAATTAGGAAAAGCAAGGGAAACATCGCAGAATATGAAACATAAATCCAGGAGTCAAAGTGCTTAAGTGCTTAGTTTTATAAATCAAAATAGAGGGGGTGGTGGAAAAGGATTAGCCTTTCCTATGGTAAATGCTACCGAACATTTATGTGTCTCAAAACCCAAGCACTAGTTTATCCATTGGATTATCAATTGTATTTATGCATGGATAAACATCTTAATTTGCAATTTATAGCATAAACATTTATAATGATAAACTACTTAATTTATAGTTTGTAAGGGGACAGATCCAGGAATTTAAAGTTAAGGAGACCAGGTATAAAGAAACATAATTGGTTTAATAATAGTTTTAGCTCCCTAACTTTTCTACAGTTGCGATTTTGACCCCCTAAAAAAAAAATTACAATCCCCCTAACTTTTCTTACCATTTGAATCAATCCAATTTTTGCATCAATAACTGGTCCAACCATGGCAAGGATATGTCTTCCAAAAAAAAATAGGACCTTATGAATCTTCGTACATCTCCATAACCATGAAATCGATTGATATGAATAAATGTCCTACCTTCATAAGAAAATCTTCTAAAACACTTACCAGATAGTTGAAAGAACTATCTACTAATTTCAAGTCTAAGTTTGTGGATTTCAATCCACCCATCCCAAGTTTCTCACGAAGGGACAAGGGATTAACACTCACACTAGCCCCTAGATCACATAAAGCATTGTCAATACTCATTTAACCTATCAAAGGTGGAATTTTAAAACTTCCATGTTCCTTGAGTTTAGGAGCAAATTTGTGTTGGATTATACCACTACATTCCTCTATTAAAGCTATCGTCCCTATGTCATCAATCTTTCTTTTGTTTCACAAAATTTCTTTTAAAAACTTAGAATATGACGATATATGAGACAAATTTCTTTTGAAAATTAACGTCTAACTTCTTTAAAAGATCCACAGTCTCTAATTCGACAAAATATTGCCATACTTGGATTATATTTCTTTGACCTTGTTGGGCATAATGTACTCTAGGCTTATGACCCCTAAGGCATGGTTCAACCTTTCTATCTATCTAAACATATCACACATGCATTATTGATATTTTGCATCAATTACATTATAATTGTACTTGTTTGTTGGGTAAACAATTTTTTTCATATCATGACAAATATCATAAATATGTCATTTAACACTTACAAGGGAAATCTTGAGACAATCCAACATTACTTGGTTGTCCTTTTCTCATCATTTGTGAAAATCAACGATTTTTTTCATTGTTTCCCTGTCTCACAAAGTTGTAACTCAAACGAGACAAGGACAAGACCGCCTCATTGTTTCATTTGTGAATAACATAGTGGTTTTGTCCAAGACCGCCTCATTATCAACAACAGGTTGATCGCCATGGAGTGTTTCCACTGGTTAAAGAAAAAGAGGAAAGGGAAAAAATGAATGATAGGGATGAACATAGATATATCCAAAGCATATGATAGGATTGAATGGTCGTTTGTCCATATGGTTCTCTCTTCCATGGATTTTCCGGAGAAGCTATGCAATACCATCATGAAATGTGTCTCTACGGTCTCATACCAAATCATTATCAATGGCAAACCTAGCAAGTCTTTTACTCTTGAGCGAGGCATTTGTCAAGGTCACCCAATTTTCCATTACTTATTCAATTTGTGTGTTAACGTGTTGTCTCGTATTCTCCACAAAACAGTCAATGTGAAACATTCATGGGATGAAAGTTGCTAGAAGCACACCTCACATATCACACCTTCAATTCACAAATGATAGTCCCCTATTTGCCCGCGCAAGTATAATAAATTCGCATCCATTTTGGATATTCTTGACACCTATGAGAATCATATGGATAAGTTGTTAACATGGGAAAATATGAAGCCACATGATGGTCGGATTTAGGCAAGTGTACCAAATCGTTTACCAAGTAATGAAGTAGTAAGCAGAGTATCATATCCACAAAAATTGTTGTTCCACCTAGGCAATTCGTGTTACCTATTTGGGAATAATAAAACAAGAAAATAAGAGAAAAAGGCGGGGTTTTGCAATCAAGAGTTTAAGAGTAACATGTTTTGATTGCAGAATGTTAGCGGCGGTTGGGATCTTCGAATCCTCTCTATTTATTTGTTGGAATTAATTAATGGTCAAACATTGTTCAGAGATTGGTTAAATGTCACCCATAAAAGTGACGAGTTCATGGGGTTTTATTATTCTACCACCAGTCGAGTTGCACCTACAAATCACACTGGTTTATTCTCTTAAATGTCATGGTTTTATTCCCCTTCAACTGTTGAGTTGCACCTAATGATCACGCTAAGGTTATACGCGCGCTACAGTCTAGGGTTGTCAATCATATTGAATTCATACACCTTCATAAGGATTATTAGTGTGAGGTCTTACTCTCTCGGAGGTAATTGAAACATAAATTAAATTAACGTTCTTAATTTTCCAATGGTCCTAATGGTTCTCTCATCTATGAATCTTAGAAGTACATGAGTATGAGTATGAGAATAAATTAACCGCTTTTAAAAGAATTTCGAGTACATTATATTGTTTATAATTTTTTATAGTTAAAATTGATTGTTTTAAATTATAAGTTTGACCATAAATATTGAAGGTAAAAACATTTCCCTTTTATGTAAGAATTATAAGGAATAAAATATGAAATCACTAACAAGACTTTTTTTAACATTAAATATAAACAAGAAAAAATTAAAGAGTTACCCAAAAAATCGTAACAGGTTTTGCATATAAATTAAGGCATAGTTGCAGAGACCAATCATTCTAACTCTCCACAAAAACATCATACACATACACATATTTAAATTAAAATGTTGAGGAAGCAAATTATTTCTCTTTCTATGCTTGTGATGATTTTAGGCATGCTAGTAACAACATTGGATGCACGCCAAATTGATGACGTGAGCTGTAGTTCAACTCTTTTTTCTTTGTTGCCATATCTGCCTTTTTTGCAGTGTGTTGGCCCTGCTACACCAACTAGTTATTGTTGTGCAGGAGCAAATGATTTAAATCAAAAGGCTAACACCACTCAGCTTTGTAGGGATGTGTGCAATTGTCTCAAACCGGCTGCATCAAGATTTGGAGTTAACCCTGATAGATCAAAACAACTACCACAACTTTGCAACATTACTCTTAATGTTCCGTTTGATCCAAGCGTCGATTGCAACACGTAAGTTTTTCTTTCAAACTCGCACATGTACATAAATTGTTTTTTAAAA
The DNA here is from genome assembly GCA_958299785.1 of Medicago lupulina. NCBI lineage: Eukaryota > Viridiplantae > Streptophyta > Magnoliopsida > Fabales > Fabaceae > Medicago > Medicago lupulina. The sequence continues at coordinate 27,473,736 of OY283144.1, read as the reverse complement.
TGTTTAAAGTTAGTTAATAATTGTTTTTTAAAAGTAACGAGTTAAACCGATGAACTCCTTATAATCTAACATTACATTTCTCCATAAAACGCACAAAGCCTAATTATTATTTAATTGATAGAACATTTTGTTGGAACAAAATGTGTTTAACACTACCCTTTAGAGTTTTGATGATAACACGGTATTAAAAATTGTCAATTGGATATGCTAATATTTGTTCAAGTGTACATGACCATAGACGAAAATTTTGTGTCTACTTAAAAGTTTAGGTACTGGAAGAACAAATGTGTAACAACCCGATTTTTCGTTATTTAGTTTTTAATTAATTTATGTGTATTTATGTATGCTTGTATGTGATTATTTATCCTTTGATGTATTTTCTTGAGTTTAGTGATTAGGGGGTATTTTGGTCTTTTGGCAAGTAAGGTAAAATAGTAATTTTGGTCGAGAATTAATCGTAGCGTTTTTAGTAAGAACCGATTGTTAGCAATTTATTAAGTTAGTTGTAGTAATTAGTATTAGTGTCGGTTACTGCTAAATATTCTATTGTTAGTAAGATAGAAAACTAATAGGTGACGTAATTAGAATAGAGTCCAATTATTATTTCATGGGTTAGGCCCAATGGGTTTGGATATATTCTAACTATAGGGAGAGAACTAGTGTTTTAAAAACTTAGTTCATTTCATTCACAAGAGGCAAGAGGCTAGGAGAGGGAGAAGAAGAGAACTTGTAGAGGGGAAGAACTTGAGAGCTTAATTGAAGCCTAGGATTTGAGCTTAGAAGATTAGAGGTAAGGGGGATAGACTTTAATCATAATCTCTTTTTCTACCCGTTTCTATTAAGTGATTATCCAATTAAGTGATTTTGAAAATAAGTGCTTATGTGAAATTAAGTGAATGAATTCATGTCTATTTGTTGATGATATGTTTGTACATGTGAATTGAATGATTAAGTGTTATTGATATTGAATTCATGTGTCAAAAATCATATGTATGAATATGTTGTGTTTTTGTGAAAAATGATGAATAATGAAGTTGTGATTTGATGAACTTGGAATGAATTCATGATTATTTGTTGTTGGTGTTGTTTTGGAATGTGTTGTTGATGAATTGATGCATTGAGTTTCATAATTATGGATTGGTGATGTAAAATTTTGAGTTGTTGTTGAATATGTTATGAAAATGGGTTGAGAATGAATAAGTTGATTTTGTTGAGTAAAATTAAGTTGTTTATGATGAGATTAATGTATAAGTGATTAGATGACATTAGTATGAAGAATTGAGTGTGTTTGAGTTTGATTTTGAACCTTGGAAGGGCCTAAAATGGTGGAAAACGCATTTTTGAAAAGCTGATTTTTGGACCTGATGCTATCAAAATCGTGCCACGATTTTTGCAACTGTGTCGCGATTTTGCTGGCAGATTGATCAATGATTTCTGGACGTAAAAACGTGCCGCGATTTCTAAAATCGTGACGCGATTTTAGTGAACCAGATCGTTCGTATTTCACTATTTTTCACCCTTTTCTGTTACAAATTAGCTCTTGGTGTAAACATGAAAGTTTTAGATAATTGAACTAGCTTTCCAATGACTTTGGTTTGATTGGAAAATGTTTTGTAGATTTTGATTTATGATGAAAACACTCCAAGCGGGTCTTGGGGAAACTTTAGGAAAACTTAGCATAACTATTTCCAATTCAACCCAAAACTTATGGTTTGTTTCCAAACTTCAAAACTTGAGTAGTAGGAGTTTATTTAAAGTGTTTAAGAGTATTTAATCTATGCCTTGTTGAATCAAACTTAATTTTCTTTTGAAAAATGCTTTGGTTTTGCAAAATGATAAAGTGAGACGAACTTTGTGATTTGTATGAATTCATAGTATTTGGCCGATGAAATACTTAGGTGAGTATACCTTCACTCATATGTGGTTAGTATACTTCCTTAGTAGAGGTAATTGAATCATTTTGATTTCGTTTTGGTTCATTGGTCAAAATTGTTAAAGTAGTGAATCATATTATACGAAACTAGTTGAAGATATATTCATTGAACTTTTCTATCTTGTAATTCCTTCGTGAATGAGATTGAATGTGAATATATGTTGATTGGTGATTATATACGTTGAGTGCATATATGTTGATTGGTGATTATATATGTTAAGTGCTTATATGTTGATTGGTGATTATATATGTTAAGGGCATATATGTTGATTGGTGAATATATATGTTGTATGCATATAAGTTGTTGGTGAATATATATGTTGTATGCATATAAGTTGTTGGTGAATATATATGTTGTATGCATATAAGTTGTTGGTGATTATATATGTTGAATGCATATATGTTGATTGATGGTGATTATATATGTCGAGTGCATATATGTTGTTGGTGATGATATATGTAATGTACATATATGTTGTTGATATTTTTCATTCATGCTATTGGTGATGAATATGTTGGTGCAAGCATGAATTGAAATGTGTTGGTGTGGACTTGTGAAATTACATGAAGTATGTATTGTTGTTGTCAAGTCCTAGTTCACACACGTTGTTGTTGTTGTCTTTCATCTCCATTGTTGTTGGATGCTGCGGTAGTCCATTATTCAGGGTGATTCTTCGGGGTGATATGGCGTGTTTATAAGCATCAGGGGCGACGGCCTCGGAGATGAAATAAATTTGGTACCACACTTAGTCGAGTCGTCTAGTCACATTATATGTTTCTAGGAAGAGTCATGTTTGTTCATGAGCTTGATGTGAATATGTGTTGGTACTTGGTGTACTTGAGGATTGTTGTGATTGGAATTCGTGCTTGTGTAATAATTGTTGAGAATATTATGTTCATGATTATTTATGCAAGATATTGTTAAGATGCATGCTTAATCCTGTTTGTTTTTTATTATGATTAATGTAATTCTAACCCCCAGTGGTCTGTGGCGGACCGCCTACCTCTCTGTATGGATGGGTAGACGGCATGCAGGTTTAGATGCTTTTGCTTGGTGAGTTTTGCTTTGAGGAGCGGGAGCTTCCTCGTTTATCGCACGTGTCTAGATTAGGCTCTGATCTAGGATGTAGTACATGTTTATCTTTTGGGATTTTATTATATCTTGAGTTGTATCTTGTGGAGATTGTTTATGTTGATGGATTTATCTTATGTTGAGGACATGTCATTTATGTTGAGATGTATTTGATTCCGCTGTGACTTTATGTTGGAGTTTTATTCATGCATGGCTATATTGGTGATTATTTGTAGAAGTGACGACTATTTCTTATGTATTTATTTAAACTGCATGATTTATTGCTTAATTAGAAATAGGGCGTTACAAAATGAGAGCAATGGAATCAACAAGAAGGAAGCTTTATGCATCTAAAGAAAAGTGCTCCTGAAGTCTAGTACTTCTGAAGTGATGACTTCATTAGAAACAAGTTCATCAGAAGCAAAATCATCAGAAGCCTAAGATCATTAGGAGATGAAAGAATCAAAAGCTTCAAAGGCAGTTCAAAGGTTTTAATCACGCCTAACATTGCAGAAGATCAGAAGAGTAAAGAAACGGTTATTTCAAATGAATTTGAAGGCACTGGATGCTTGTTCTTTGAAGAGCGTTGACAAAGTACAATTGTACGAAGTGTACAACCACTACCTCCACTACTCAGTTTGTGTCTCTGCTACAGGACAAGAATAACAGCTACGCCTACAACAATGTTCCTTCATACTGTGAATGGATTTGAAATTGATCCTTCATAGGACAATAACCATATCAGGCAAAAGATCATTGGTGATTGATCAAAGCTTCAAACGACTCTTTTTTGATGTGCTGACAATTCACAATGTCTCTTTCACACCTCTATATAAAGGAGTGAAGACTTAGAGAATTGTAAGAGAGACTCAACAACAATTTAAAAGCGCCAAACCTCTGCTGAAATTGTTCTGCATCAAAAGTTCACTTAGAATTTCTTATCAAAGTTCATATCATAGAAATTCTAGAGTCTTAAGAGTCTGTATCTAATTTGTATTGTGAACACCACTGATTGTATATCAAGTGTTAAACCTCAAACATTTTTCTTTGTAATTCTGTTTAAATAGAAGTCTCTTGCAGTTGTGCTTGAGCATAGAAGTCTCTTGAGTGTGTTCAGGAGCATAGGAAATCTCTTGCAGCTGTGCTTGAGTATTTTGAAGTCTCTTGCTAGTTTTAGCAGTGAGCATTTGTAATCAGATATTACATTTTAGTGAACTCTCCTTGGAAGTGAAAGGGGGACATGACTACTTTCAGTTTGTGGAAGGAACCTGTATAATTGCTTTGTGTCTTTCTTCTCTCTCTCTCTCTCTCTCTCTCTCTCTCTCTCTCTCTTTCTCTCTCTCTCTCTCTCTCTCTCTCTTTCTCTCTCTCTCTCTCTCTCTCTCTCTGTGTTTTATCCGCTGCATTTAGAATCTGAACATCACTTCAGAAGCTGTAATCTAACTGCTTCTAACCAGTGACTTCAGTAGGAGAAAACGAAGAAAAAGCTAACACAATTCAACCCCCCTTCTTGTCTCTTTCTCACCTTCACATTTGTATTTTGTTCTAATACTTTTTTTCATTTTTATGCAGGGTTCAATGATTCAACAAAATTGGACTTGAACACCATAAAGAAACATTGAAGATTTACCAAGATAATAATTATTGTATCAATAAGAAAATTTACAAATTGTACCAATCATTTAATGTTGGTTAACTTTTCTGAGTTTTATTATTAATTGGAAGAAAAAAATTATTACCATATTTTTCATTGTTTTGAAGTTTAATACGTTGTTTCATAGGTTAAATCCTACAGAAAAACTCCGAACATATAATTATAATATTTTATAAAATTGAATGATAACAATTCAATAAAAAAAAGATTAAATTAATATTTACACTAGCTATATGAAGAGTTTTAACATTATCAATCAATTATATTTGTTACATCATTAAAAACATTTGTCTTTAATCATAACTACTACTAAAGTCACATATATGATTTCTATGTGATTGGTTGACAACCTTAAACTTTATACATCGATAGTGTATCAAACTAAGCTTTAATGATTAAAAATTCTTGTTTAGTAGATTTTATATTAATAAACCTAAGTAAAATTATTATTTTTCATACACTTTATCATGCCATTATATTTTAACATTTTATATGAGACTTAAAATATAGGTCAAACTGTCTTGTCAAACAACAGGGACATAAATATTTAAATCATCCATATGTTATAGATATGATTATTAAGATAACATAACATTGATAAATGTTCGGATTATAAATTAAAATTTAAAACCATTATTAGAGGTATCATTATACTATTTATAACTCTTAGTTTAAACAAATCAGAATCCTATATATAATTAGAATGATGAAATATCAATGAGACAAAACAATGTTTCTTAATATAAGATCAATTCAACAATTTAAAATAACTTTTAATACATATTCATAAATGACATAATTAGACTTGAGGTGCTAGCTCAGTTTATAAGAGTCGGTCTTGTAACCTTAAGGTGTTGAGTTCCAATCCCCTCGACGACAATTGTAATTAACCATGTATGAACTTAAAAATGTATCATTATCTTTATATATTAATGAAATGATATTGTGGTTCATTATTTTGCATCTTCTCAATTTGCTAAAAATATCTTGGATGCTAAAATTGAGGGGGAGTTATTGATAAAATGGCAAACCTTGCAAGTCTTTTACTCTTGAGTGAGACATTTGTCAAGATCATCCAATTTTCCATTACTTATTCAATTTGTGTGTTAACGTGTTGTCTGGTATTCTCCACAAAACAGTCAATGTGAAACATATTCATGGTGTCGCATCATTTTTCGGAGATCAAGGCTATTTGATTAGCTTTTGACTCACTGAATTATTTCACGACTTTGAAAAAAATTATTTAAATTAGATGGGGTCCGGGGGTTGGTTACATAAGGGGAACGTGTTAGCACCCCTTATGTTCGTAGTACTCTACGAGAACCTTTCGACTTTATTTGCTTTTTGTGCTATAAACTTACTTAATTTAGAGGAAAAGAAAAATAGTGAACAAGGAGGAAAAAAGAAGCCTATTTATCTACATTTTTATTGATTCGGAAGGACTAGGTCCTTTGCCTACGTACCCGTGAGGGATCAGAACCTCGTAGTTCGGGGTAAAAATTTCGTTTGATTTGTTTTGTAGTTTTTATTTGTTTTTTTGAAAAAGGTTTTAAAGTAAAAAGCCAAGTGGCAAAATGGAATTGGTTTGTATTTTTTATATTGAAGAAAAAGAAACTCAAAGTAGAATTAAAGTTGATTTGAAATTTGATTAAGAAAGAAAATAAAAAGGGAAATCACTTGATTTTGGATCAAGGTTTATTATGAAAATATTTTTATGATCTTTGTTATTTGCATGTTTTTGTTGTTTTTGAACATAATTAAACTAAAACTGAAACTAACAGAGCAGGAAAATAAAAGCGGAGGTATTTTGTGGTGACGTTGGATCACCATAAAAAAAACCTTTAACCTTAGCTAGAGAGAAAATAAAAGACATACACACACGCACGCACACACGCCTAAAACTATTACATTAAGCCTATTATACATTCTAAAGTCTGAAAAAAAAAATATGCATGATTTACATTAGGCCTAAATTTACATTTTAAGTCATTTGCAATAAAAATAAATTACATAATAAAAAAATGAATATGTGAATATGTATGAAAATAAACCTAAGCTAAAGATGCATGAATAATTTACATTAAGCCTAATGTACATTCTAAATCATTGGCAAAATAAATAAAAGACAAGAAGTGAATAATGTAAATAAAAAAACAGAACAATTTAATAAACCTAAACTAATAGAATGTGTATGAAATAAAATGCGAGGTGAATTAAATATGCATGCAGGAATACATAAAATGAACAAAATGCAGGGAAGGGGGCGCAAGAATTAAAATGGGGGGTAAAGAATTGAAAAAGGCTGAAACTGGGCTTAAGGGACCGGCTAGGGGCGCATGGGTTAAGACTGATTGGATTTAGGCCGTCGGATTAATCACACGGACAAGATCTGATCCTGGACTGAGGCATCAGGGGCCTCAGATTAAAAACGAATGGCCTGGGTGCATGGGTACATGGTAAGACCATGCACCCTCCCGCATGTGATAGAGACGACATATATAAAGCCAAAAAGCAAATTTTTCATTCATTTTTCAGATTACACACTCTCTCTTCACTTCACTTCTCTAACCTATTTCTTCTTATGTTCTTCAAGTTCTTCCCCCCTATGAGTTTTCTGGCGAACCTTCATCTTCTTCGATGGGAGAGACGGCGGCAGGTAGGTAGTTCCGGCGGTGGTTGGCCGGCCGGTGCGGCGGCGCACCACGCCGGAACCCTATTTTCATTATTTTTTTGTTTCGAATCCCTCTCTGCCTACCCTTTTCTTTTTTCGATTTTTCTTCTACTCCTACCTTTTGACACTTTTTCGGTTTTAAAACTCAAAATAAACAAAAAGGTTTAGACTTTTTATTCTAGATCTAAAGTTAAAGAAATACTACCTTTTGAAAGTTTCCTTTGCTCCAGATCCGTGTGATTCCCTCGTGGATTTGGGTTTGATTTGCGAGGATTGTTGTACGGGTGCGACCGGCTCAAATTTGGTGTGGTCTCGTGTTGTGTGGTTCAGTTCAAGGGTCGGTTCAGGTATGTGATGTGCGATGTTGATTCAGATTCGTCGAGTTTGGTTTGAGTGAAAAATTGGCCTTGTGCGTCTGACTCCTTGTTGTTACGGTTTAATGTTGTTTTCTCGAAACCGTTTCTGTGTATATGTGATGTTTTTGTTTGCAGGTTTTGTGTTGGAAATTCGGCCCCTTGTGCAATGCATGGGTTAATGGTCTTATAGTGTTAGCATTAGGGTTTCAAAAGAAACTGATTGCCTTGGCTTGGGGAGGATTCCTAGAATTTTGTTGTTGTGGATGAGCTTGCTGTGAACCGGTTTTGCCTGCAGATGAGATGAGGCGTGTGTGATAGCTGTGAATGGATTGGGACGAAATGAAAAAAAATTTGGACTGTATTTGGACTCTTTTTGGGATTTTATTGAATAACTAAAAATGAAAAAATTTAATAATAATAATAATAATAATAATAATAATAATAATAATAATAATAATAATAATAATAATAATAATAATAATAATAATAATAAGGGTTAATAGTATTTTACCCCCTGTAATATAGGTCATTTCCGTTTTTCGCCCCTGTAATATTATTTTTTTGGGATTTCGTCCTTGTAATTTAAAATTTATTTGGTTTTGGACCTTCATGAAAAATTCCACCCACTGTAATTTGTGGAAATTTTGGTTTACCCCCTGTAATTTGAGCAAATTTCGGTTTACCCCTCTGTTAATTTGATCAAATTTCGGTTTACCCCCCCGTCATATCATCGATTTTGTACAGTTAAAATTCATGAAAGTCCAAATCCAAAAAACTTCAAATTACAAGGACGAAATCCAAAAAGAAAATTTTACAGGGGGAAAAACCGGAAATGACTTATATTACAGGGGTGTAAAACACTATTAATCCTAATAATAAAAAAAAGTAAAATAAAAAAAAGATCATGCAGACTTGACTTTTTGGACTTATCTATAAAAAAGAAATAATTAAATGAATAGATAAAGACTAAATAGATTAAAAATAAAATGATTTAAAAAAAGAATAAAAGATGGAAATTTTAACTAAAAGATAAAAAATAAAATGAAAGAGAAAAGAGGGCTCGACTCAGAACAAAAAATGAGGTATTTCAAAATACCTCTTTGTCGAAATTTCGTTCGAAAAATCAGTGATTATTCAGGACCAACAAACACGTGTCAGTGTCATCTTGGGTCAAAAAAAGGGGTATGACAGATGCCCTTATTTAAGTTTCTTCGTCCGGAGATTCGAAGATGAAATCTTTGATTTGACGGGACGAAGAGACTTAAATAAAAAGTACGCCATTTTTGGCCTAAGATGCTAAGGAATGCTCATGATGCAGTTATGTATGCAGGACGACACAGATGACTTGACTGGAATGAGAAACAACAACGGGATACCTAAATTTGTTGAGAAAAGGGATCTGACACCGCTTGGGGGTAATGTAGTTTCACAGGGGAAAATGATTGTCTACTATCGTACCGGTTTGGAAAGATAGCTTGATGAAGACACAACTTTTTGGTGACACCTCTTGACCAGACACTTTGGGGATGACGCATATGTGAAAACTGTAGGGTAATTGCAAAATTGTTCGTTTATTAGAACTTGCCATTTGACACTTGGTAATAGTAAAAAGGAAGATGTAAAATGTTCGTTTGTTGGAACTTGCTATTTGAAACATGATAATGGTAAAAGAAAAATGTTCGTTTGTTAGAACTTGCCAATTGACATTTGATAATGGTAAAAGGAAAATGCAAGATGTTCGTTTGTTAGAACTTACTAATTGACAAAATGTTCGTTTGTTAGAACTTGCTAAATGACAAGATGTTCATTTGTTAGAACTTGCTGAATGAGATGTTCCTTTGTTAGAACTTGTTGAATGCGAGAGGTTCGTTTGTTATAACTTGTTGGATGTGAGATATTTATTTGTTAGAACTTGCTGAATGTGAGATGTTTATTTGTTAGAACTTGCTGAGTGCGAGATGTTCATTTGTTAGAACTTGCTGAATGAGAGAGGTTCATTTGTTAGAACTTGCTGCTTGAGAGGTTCATTTGTTAGAACTTGCTGAATGAGAGATGTTCATTTGTTAGAACTTGCTGAATGCGAGATGTTCATTTGTTAGAACTTGCTGCTATGTTCATTTGTTAGAACTTGCTGAATGAGAGATGTTCATTTGTTAGAACTTGTTACTTGACAATGGTAAAGGTAAAATGGAAAATATGAGATGTTCATTTGTTAGAACTTATTACTTGACAATGGTAAAGGTAAAATGGAAAATGCAGGACGTTCATTTGTTAGAACTTGTTACTTGACATGATAAAGGTAAAATGGAAATGCCAATGTTCGTTTGTTAGAACTTGCTACTTGGCATATGACAAAGAGGTAAACTCAAACTGTCTGTTAGTTAGGATTGACCACTTGAAACATGATAAGTAAGAATTGAAATGGAAGGATGCAGCCGATCAAGACTTTGGGTGACTAATGCAACCATGTGTAGATTGATGCTGTGTATATGTTTTGTACGCATGAATGTGTGTATATATGAACATATGAAAGTATTGATGTATGAATGTATGAATGTAACTTGTATGATTGTACATATATTGTATGTGACAGATGGACTCGATGAGGCGAGACAAGACTGGTAAGATAGGAAGTGGATCGACATTGCAGTACAAACACCCGGAAACTTCCTTGGAGATGGTATTATCGTGAACAAATTGAGCCATTGATGGTGTAAAATATGGCACAAGGTAACAACTGATGCCTCTTGGGGAGATAGCCCATTGTTGATCGAAAGTTTGGAAGGAGTCGCCATTTGTAAACCAGCGCAAAGTGTTCTTCCGTTGATGTGCCTCATCAGTCATGCTTTTTTTTGTTTTTTTTGTGAATCCCTAACTTTTTTCTGGACCGCCCTTTCGGGTTTTTAGTCCACCGGGAATGTATTCCTTTTTTGTGCCCCTAATTTTTGCCTGGACCGCCCTTTCGGGTTTTCCGTCCACCGGGACGCTCTCTATTGCCTAAGCCGCCTTTTCAGGTTTTCAGTTTAGCGAGCTCTTTTTTTGTATTTTTGTGTTATGACTGCATCTTCCTCAAAGCAGAGGTCCTCTCCATAGTGCTTAGCCATGTTTCTCTTCCGAAATGTAACCGTTCTCGAGGGGGATGCTGATGTACGTTTCGTCTACTCATGAGTTCAAAGAGAGTGTGTTTGTTGTTCACACTTTTCAAAAGATGTAAAAAAGTTGTGTTTTGAAATTTTTTTGCTTCAAGTATTGCCATAAAAAATAGAAGAAATTGTGCAAATAGAATAAATGAGAGTTCCAAATAAATGGGCACAAGCTCAAATTTGATTAATTGAGTGGTGGCATGCCAAGGGCATGGCTCCACAGATCTTTGAAAAATTTGGAAAATGGTAAATATATGGGGAAGTACATTGAACAAAATAACCGTTATTCTCCCTAACAACTTTGAATTGCCCCAGTCCCGAGTCTTCGATTTGTAGACGCTTCGAATCAGAGGTATTTTGATAGCTGAATGCCCCAAGTGGACTGTGTATGACCGGATGCAGTCACTTTGTCTTTTGATCCTTAACTTTTGCATAGATCCCCCTTTCGGGTTTTTTGATCTATCAGGATAATCATTTTTGTTCATGTCTCTAATTTTTGCCTGGACCGCCCTTTTGGGTTTTCAGTCCACCGAGATGCTCATTTTTGCCTAAGCCGCCTTTTCAAGTTTGCGACTTATCGAGTTGTTTTTTCCTTTTGATTGTTTTTTTTTTGATTGATTTTTTTGTATATTTTGACAAAGTATTTCTTGACTGCACCGGCATGCGGGTTTGTCAACATTTGTAGTCACAGGAGTCATTGCACATGCGCCTTCATAGTTAGGCGTCCACTTTCCCCTGGAGTCTGGTTGGAAAGATAGTGGCTTTTTGAGAACAAAGTCTCCTTCACGGGGACGAACCTTCTTGTTAGAAGTTTGTTTCAACCTCTTTTGATATAGTTGTACAAGGCCGTCATGCATTTAAGTTTGATCAAGCTTGGAGTTCAGCAGAACTCCTATCGATGGGACATTGACCTCCGCGTTGTATACTGAGGGAAGGAGGGGGGGCTTGCCCCTTTTCAAATGTGTAATGAAGCACGATACCCATGCAAGGCAACAGTAACATCTCATGCCGGTCTTTGTAAGCGACTTCCATCTTCTATACAATCTTCTCGTTTTTTTATTGTAGCTTCGAACTAAGATGCCCCAGTATGCAAAAGATCTTCATTATCTTCTTCTTCATCTTCAGACACCGAGAATTCAAAGTCGAGAGAGAGTATAAGGCTAAAGTATTCAACGGGTTTATCGATGCATGATTTATTGTTGATTTTTGACAAGTAAATATAAGTTATGAATATGCAGATATTTGAGAATGATTAAAGAGAATTTTTTTAGTTTTTTTTATTACCATTTTTCCAGAAAAACATAAAATAAAATAAAGCAAAGTCGGGATCAAAACGACTTTTTATTGATGATGAAAATACATGAAGCAAAAAGCCTTGCATAAGTTCACTTTTGTCTCGGGCGGGACAAAAGGATATTTTTTTGAAAAGCAGCAAATAACAAACATATTAAATGAGCAGATGAGTAGTAGAAAGAACATCGACAACGACTCAATCACAGCTACATGCTTGGATTCAGATTTTTGAAAGGGCAAGACATTGGCGTCGATCAGCTTATGGACTTCAATTTTCAGGGAGAAACAGTGCTCCACGTCATGACCTTGTACCCTTGATGGACAGCACAAAAGAGATCAGGTCTCCAACGAGCCGACAATTTCTTAGGTATCGGCGGAGGTGGTTTAGTCTGGACAAGATTTTCCTTAAGCATGGTGGACAACAACTCTGCATATTTAATTGGGACCGGGTCAAACTGCAATGCCTTTTGAGCCTGATTCTGAGGGATATGTTGTTGAAGGACCTGTTGTCGATATTGTTGCTGATACTGTTTAGACACAGGGTGGTCAATTTGCATACCCGGATCTGGATCTTCGAAAGATAAAAGGTCGACTTCGATCAACTTTTGAACCACTTTCTTTAGGGCAAAGCAATGCTCAATATCATGACCATGTGCCCCTTAATGGAAATCACAAGTGAAGTCAGCCCTATACCCTGCTGGCAATCTTTCTGGCACTGGAGGAGGCGCCCTGGTTTGTACCAACTTATTTTTGAGCAGTGTTGGGAGCAAGTCGGTATACCTCATGGGGATTGGATCAACCGGTGTTCTCGGAGCGTGATTTTGTGTGTTGAGCTATTGAGGAGCCTGTTGTTGAAGCAGTCGAATGCACAATGGTTGACGTCGTTGTTGAGTTGGCTGCATGCATAGAGGTTGGGGCTTCCGCTGCACCAGCGGTTGATCTTGCGTAACTGTCAACGAAGATACCACGTCAGCCAACCTATCCACTTTGGCCTGGAGGGTTGTCACCTCTTCACGAAGCTCATGGACTTCTTGTTTGAGCTGATCCATTTTCTATGTTTGCACGAGTGTTTGCATGTGCGAGTTGAAATTGAAAGAAGACATCAGACCACTTTACCGATGGATTGACCTTTTATGGAAAAGAAAATTTGTATAAGACTTTGGATTTGAGACTATGAGATGCATGATGTTATGCAAAAATTGACACATTTTTTATTTATCAAAGGACTTGTAAAAACAGTTTTGTAAACATCATAATTGAAAATTTCATTGAATAATTAAAGTACTACAAGATAATTCCCTTTTTAACAAACTGAGCCAAGGGATAGACTCCAAAGTACATAAAGGAAAGCTAGAAAATAAGAACAAGTAACCGATAGTGTATCAAACTAAGCTCTAATGATTAAAAATTCTTGTTTAGTAGATTTTATATTGGTAAACTTAAGTAAAATTATTATTTTTCTTACACTTTATCATGATATTATATTTTAACATTTTGTATGAGACTTAAAATATAGGTCAAACTGTCTTGTCAAACAACAGGGACATAAATATTTAAATCATCCATATGTTATAGATATGATTATTAAGATAACAGAACATTGATAAATGTTCAGATTATAAATTAAAATTTAAAATCATTATTAGAGGTATCATTATACTATTTATACCTCCTAGTTTAAACAAATCAGAATATATAATTAGAATGATTGAATATCAATGAGACAAAACAATGTTTCTTAATATATGATCAATTCAACAATTTAAAATAACTTTTAGTACATATTCGTGAATGACATAATTAGACTTGAGGTGCTAGGTCAGTTTATAAGAGTCGGTCTTGTAACCTTAAGGTGCTGAGTTCCAACCCCCTCGAGGACAATTGTAATTAACCATGTATGAACTTAAAAATGTATCATTATCTTTATATATTAATGACATGATATTGTGGTTCATTATTGTGCATCTTCTCAATTTGCTAAAAATATCTTGGATGCTAAAATTGAGGGGGAGTTATTGATAAAATGGCAAACCTAGCAAGTCTTTTACTCTTGAGTGAGGCATTTGTCAAGATCATCCAATTTTCCATTAGTTATTCAATTTGTGTGTTAACGTGTTGTCTGGTATTCTCCACAAAACAGTCAATGTGAAACATATTCATTTTAACGCCCATATTAAAAGAGTCTAGAATATTCAATATGTGCATTATAACTGTTACTGGATGCATTAATTATACAATACGGAAATACAACATCGATGGAGATTTAGAGTACAAAGTCGTCTCATGCCGTAATAGTTATACATATCAAGTCAGATGAAACAAAGTTACATCTAGGTTCATGACAACTAAGATATATGACAAAACATAGACGAAGTAACATAAGCTCTAATCCCAACAAAGCACAATCAATCTGTAGCCTTCTCCTTACCTTTGCCATGAGCGACCTGCGAACCTGAACAAAAGAAGGAATGGGATGAGACATAATGTCTCAGTGAGTTCTACCTGCATCCTAGGCTAGAGGTTACCTCGGGGAAACCTACGATTACCACGTGCCAACATCACAACCGATTGGTAGATTATACGTGTTTGAACTCATGCATCCCTAAACGATCGTGCAAACCTAGACCGTTATCATTCTTATCCATCTTATATTAGATCATATCCTTTCGTATTACATCATCATTGTCATAAACATATCATATAATGGCGTGTCAATAATTATCTGAGTTATTTTTACGGAATGTATCGAGTGGAGTAACCCCGATTACAAACCCATTCATTACCGATAAATTCCTAGCTAAGGTATATCAGACTCCCTCAGTGTCGTGTGGGCCCCCCTTGCGGAGCTTATCCCGTCCCCCTTGGCGTGAACCTCTCGTATCCCCCTTGGCGTGGATAACGGAGAGATACGACACCTACACATTTACTTGTTATCATAGGCATTTACATATTATCGTATTCAAAATCATAAACATAAACATAATACGCCTTGGAATGATAACTTGTATAAAGTCAACTATCTAAGTCGAGGTTCTAGGTTTTCCCGTACTTAGAATAAATCCTACCCGTATCATGGATCATATTATACTCTCGTGTGTCATTCATCCTTAGAGAATATTAATGTTGTACATGTTTTTCTTTTGTAATACTTGAGATGTAATGTAACTTAATCACTTGACATCGAGGGTTTTTTAAAGTTATAAAAGATTGATCAGGAAAGCCTCACACGACACTGCTGAACCACATGAAAATTTCAAAAAAAAAGTTGTCCTGATGAATCTCGCTGGAGCGAGCCCCAAGCGAGATGCTTTGGGTAGGTTCTGCCTAAATCTCGCTTGAGCGAGATTTTCTTGCTTAAGCAAACATTCATCAGTCCAGACCTGCAGAATTCGTGTTTAGGACCCAAAAACCTCAATTTCCAGTGTTCTAAAGTACAATATGCATCCAGGAAACATAAAATAGTCGAAATCTTAATACATGACAACCTTAACATAGTTATAATGATTTATGGCACAAAGTGGCAACTAGAACCCTAAATCATAATCATACATAAGTTAGTTTCACACATTCATAATTCACACAATCCCAAGGTGAGTGCTAGCTATAGAACTCACATGTATATCTGCTACTTTCTACACAAACTCAGCAACAGAACCCTAGCTCCAAGCATGCAATATCACCTAAGCTTCAAATCTAGTTTTGGAGGGAAGGAAGAAGGAATGAAGCTTCAAGTCTTGTTCTCCATACTAACTAATGGCATGAATTCAACCAACATGCAGCATGATTCTCTAATACAAGGTTGGAAAGGTGTTGAGTAGCAAGAGGGGAAAAAGGGGCACAAGGCTAGAGAGAGGGGAGACCAGTTCAAAATTCTGAACTTTAGAGAGAGAAAGAAACACAAATAATGAGTTACTTATGTCTTAGCTTCCTCAAATACCCTCTACACGTTATGACCAAACTACCCTTCATCTTGAACGCACATAAACTAACGTTAACAGATAAAACATCGCGAAATCAATAGGCAGAATATTACATTCATGGGATGAAAGTTGCTATAAGCACACCTCACAAATCACACCATTAATTTATGGATGATAGTCCCCTATTTGCTCGCACAAGTATAATGAAGTCGCATCCATTTTGGATTTTCTTGACACCTATGAGAAGTCATATGGATAACTTTTTAACATGGGCAAATATGAAGCCACGTGATGGCCGGTTTAGGCAAGTGTACCAAATCGTTTACCAAGTAATGAAGTAGTAAGTAGAGTATCGGATCCGAAAAAATTGTTGTTCCAACTAGGCAATTCGTGTTACCTAATCGAGAATAATAAAACAAGAAAATAAAAGATAAAGGTGGGATTTTGCAATCTAGTTTATTTGAAGTCGACCAAGAGTTTAAGAGTAACATGTTTTGATTGCAGAATGTTAGCGGCGGTTAGGACCTTTGAATCCTCTCTATTTTGTTTGTTGGAATTAATTAATGAACATTATTCAGAGATTGGTTAAATGTCTCCCATAAAAGTGATGAGTTCATAGGGTTTTATTATTCTACTAGATGTCGAGTTGCACCTACTGATCACACATGTTTACTCTCTTATAGCTCATGGTTTTATTCCTCTCAAACGGTTGAGTTGCACCTGATGATGACGCTAAGGTTATACACGCCACTACAGTTTAGGGTTGTCAATCATATTGGATCCATACGCCTTCACAAAGAATATTTGTGTGAGGTCATACTCTCTCAGACGTAATTGAAACATAGACTTAAATTAGAGTTCTTAATTTTCCAACGGTCCTAATGGTTCTCTCATCTATGAATCATAGAAGTACATGAGCATACTCTCCATCACGGTAGTTCTACAAACGGTGCATATCTCGCCTACCTTAGCGTTGTATAGATGTTGACATTGCATAGTAATCTACTAGTTTTATTAGCGTTTTAAGAATGTGGGAACATGAGTATGAGAGTAAATAAACTTCTTTTAAAATAATTTCGAGTACATTATATTGTTATAATTTTTTATAGTTAGAATTGATTGTCTTAAATTATAAGTTTGACCACGAATATTGAAGGTAAAAACATTTCCCTTTTATGTAAGAATTATAAGGAATAAAATATGAAATCACTAACAATACTTTTTTAACATTAAATATAAACAAAAAATATTAAAGAGTTACCCAAAAAATCATAACAGGTTTTGCATATAAATTAAGGCATAGTTGTTGAGACCAATCATTCCAACTCTCCACATAAACATCATACACATACACATATTTAAATTAAAATGTTGAGGAAGCAAATTATTTCTCTTTCTATGCTTGTGATGGTTTTAGGCATGCTAGTAACAACATTGGATGCACGCCAAATTGATGACGTGAGCTGCAGTTCGGCTCTTTTTTCTTTGTTGCCATGTCTGCCTTTTTTGCAGGGTGTTGGCCCTGCTACACCAACTAGTTATTGTTGTGCAGGAGCAAATGATTTAAATCAAAAGGCTAACACCACTCAGATTCGTAGGGATGTGTGCAATTGTCTCAAACCGGCTGCATCAAGATTCGGAGTTAACCCTGATAGATCAAAACAACTACCACAACTTTGCAACATTACTCTTAATGTTCCGTTTGATCCAAGCGTCGATTGCAACACGTAAGTTTTTCTTTCAAACTCGCACATGTACATAAATATTTTTTTAAAATGTTTAAAGTTAGTTAATAATTGTTTTTTTTAAAAAGTAATGAGTTAAAACGACGAACTCCTTATAATCTAACATTACATTTCTCCATAAAACGCACAAAGCCTGATTATTATTTAATTGATAGAACATTGGTATTTTTTTTTAAATATTTTTTTAATTTTTGTGCAGGGTTCAATGATTCAACAACATGGGACTTGAAGACTATAGAGAAACATTGAAGATTTACCAAGATAATAATAATTGTATCAATAAAAAAAAATTACAAATTGTACCAATCATTTAATGTTGGTTAACTTTTCTGAGTTTTATTATTAATTGGAAAAAAAATTATTACCATATGTTTCATTGTTTTGAAGTTTAATACGTTGTTTCAGAGGTTAAATCCTACAGAAAAAACTACGAACATATAATTATATATATTTTATAAAATTGAATGATAACAATTCAAGAAAAAAAGATTAAATTAATATTTACACTACCTTTATGAAGAGTTTTAACATTATCAATCAATCATATTCGTTACATCATTAAAAATATTTGTCTTTAATCATAACTACTACTAAAGTCACATATATGATTACTATGTGATGGGTTGACAACCTTAAACTTTATGCACCGATAGTGTATCAAACTAAGCTCTAATGATTAAAAATTCTTGTTTAGTAGATTTTATATTAATAAACTTAAGTATTATTATTTTTCTTACACTTTATCATGCCATTATATTTTAACATTTTATATGAGATTTAAAATATAGGTCAAACTGTCTTGTCAAACAACAGGGACATAAATATTCAAATCATCCATATGTTATAGATATGATTATTAAGATAATAGAACATTGATAAATGTTCGGATTATAAATTAAAATTTAAAACCATTATTAGAGGTATCATTATACTATTTATAACTCCTAGTTTAAACAAATCAGAATCCTATATATAATTAGAATGATGAAATATCAATGAGACAAAACAATGTTTTTTAATAAAAGATCAATTCAACAACTTAAAATAACTTTTAATACATATTCGTGAATGACATAATTAGACTTGAGGTGCTAGCTCAGTTTATAAGAGTCGGTCTTGTAACCTTAAGGTGCTGAGTTCAAACCCCCTCGAGGACAATTGTAATTAACCATGTATGAACTTAAAAATGTATCATCATCTTTATATATTAATGAAATGATATTATGGTTCATTATTGTGCATCTTCTCAATTTGCTAAAAATATCTTGTATGCTAAAATTAAGGGGGAGTTATTGATAAAATGGCAAACCTAGCAAGTGTTTTACTCTTGAGGGAGGCCTTTGTCAAGATCATCCAATATTTCATTGCTTATTCAATTTGTGTGTTAACGTGTTGTCTGATATTCTCCACAAAACAGTCAATGTGAAACATATTCATGGGATGAAAGTTGCTATAAGCACACCTCACATATCACACCATCAATTCATGGATGATGGTCCCCTATTTGCTCGCACAAGTATAATGAAGTCACATCAATTTTGGATATTCTTGACACGTATGAGAAGTCATATGGATAAGTTTTTAACATGGGCAAATATGAAGCCACGTGATGGTCGGGTTCAGGCAAGTGTACCAAATTGTTTACCAAGTAGTGAAGTATTAAGTAGAGTATCATATCCAAAAAAATTGTTGTTCCAACTAGGCAATTCGTGTTACCTATTCAAGAATAATAAAACAAGAAAATAAAAGATAAAGGTGGGATTTTGCAATCTAGTCTATTTGCAATCAACCAAGAGTTTAAGAGTAACATGTTTTGATTGCTGAATGTTAGCGGCGGTTAGGACCTTTGAATCCTCACTATTTATTTGTTGTAATTAATTATTGGTCAAACATTATTCAGAGATTGGTTAAATGTCTCTAGTAAAAGTGATGAGTTCATGAGGTTTTATTATTCTACTAGCTGTCGATTTGCACCTACTGATTACACATGTTTACTCTCTTATAGGTCATGGTTTAATTCCTCTCAAACTGTTGAGTTGCACCTAATTATGACGCTAAGGTTATACACGCGCGCTACAGTCTAACGTTGTCAATCCTATTGGATCCATACACCTTCACAAAGAATATTTGTGTGAGGTCTTACTCTCTCAGACGTAATTGAAACATAGACTTAAATTAGAGTTATTAATTTTCCGATGGTCCTAATGGTTCTCTCATCTATGAATCATAGAAGTACATGAGCATACCCTCCATCACGGTAATTCTACAAACGGTGCATATCTTGCCTACCTTAGCATTGTACAAATGTTGACATTGCATAGTAATCTACTAATTTTATTAGCGTTTTAAGAATCTATGAACATGAGTATGAGAATAAATAACCTTCTTTTAAAATAATTTCGAGTACATTATATTGTTATAATTTTTTATAGTTAGAATTGATTGTCTTAAATTATAAGTTTGACCATGAATATTGAAGGTAAAAACATTTTCCTTTTATGTAAGAATTATAAGGACTAAAATATGAAATCACTAACAAGACTTTTTTAACATTAAATATAAACAAAAAATATTAAAGAGTTACCCAAAAAATCGTAACAGGTTTTGCATATAAATTAAGGCATAGTTGCAGAGACCAATCATTCCAACTATCCACAAAAACATCATACACATACACATATTTAAATTAAAATGTTGAGGAAGCAAATTATTTCTCTTTCTATGCTTTTGATGGTTTTAGGCATGCTAGTAACAACATTGGATGCACGCCAAATTGATGACGTGAACTGCAGTTCGGCTCTTTTTTCTTTGTTGCCATGTCTGCCTTTTTTGCAGGGTGTTGGCCCTGCTACACCAACTAGTTATTGTTGTGCAGGAGCAAATGATTTAAATCAAAAGGCTAACACCACTCAGATTCGTAGGGATGTGTGCAATTGTCTCAAGCCGGCTGCATCAAGATTCGGAGTTAACCCTGATAGATCAAAACAACTGCCACAACTTTGCAACATTACTCTTAATGTTCCGTTTGATCCAAGCGTCGATTGCAACACGTAAGTTTTTCTTTCAAACTCGCACATGTACATAAATTGTTTTTTAAAATGTTTAAAGTTAGTTAATAATTGTTTTTTTAAAGTAACGAGTTAAAACGATGAACTCCTTATAATCTAACATTACATTTCTCCATAAAACGCACAAAGCCTGATTATTATTTAATTGATAGAACATTTGTATTTTGTTCTAATATTTTTTTTCATTTTTGTGCAGGGTTCAATGATTCAACAAAATCGGACTTGAAGATCATAAAGATACATTGGAGATTTACCATGATAATAATAATTGTATCAATAAATAAACTTACAAATTGTACCAATCATTTAATGTTGGTTAACTTTTCTGAGTTTTATTATTAATTGGAAAAAAAATTATTACCATATGTTTCAATGTTTTGAAGTTTAATACGTTGTTCCAGAGGTTAAATTGTAAGGGAAAAAACTACGAACATATAATTATATATATTTTATAAAATTGAATGATAATAATTCAATATAAAAAATAATTAATTTTTACACTACCTATATGAAGAGTTTTAACATTATCAATCAATCATATTCGTTACATCATTAAAAATATTTGTCTTTAAGCATAACTACTACAAAAGTCACATATATGATTTCTATGTGATTGGTTGACAACCTTAGACTTTATGCACCGTTAGTGTATCAAACTAAGCTCTAATGATTAAAAATTCTTTTTTAGTAGATTTTATATTAATAAACTTAAGTAAAATTATTATTTTTCTTACACTTTATTATGCCATTATATTTTAACATCTTATATGAGACTTAAAATATAGGTCAAACTGTCTTTTCAAACAACAGGGACATAAATATTCAAATCATCCATATGTTATAGATATGATTATTAAGATAACAGAACATTGATAAATGTTCGGATTATAAATAAAAATTTAAAACCATTATTAAAGGTATCATTATACTATTTATAACTCCTAGTTTAAACAAATCAGAATCCTATATATAATTAGAATGATGAAATATCAATGAGACAAAACAATGTTTCTTAATATAAGATCAATTCAACAATTTAAAATAACTTTTGATACATATTCGTGAATGACATAATTAGACTTGAGGTGCTAACTCAGTTTATAAGAGTCGGTCTTGTAACCTTAAGGTGCTGAGTTCCAACCCCCTCGAGGACAATTGTAATTAACCATGTATGAACTTAAAAATGTATCATTATCTTTATATATTAATGAAATGATATTATGGTTCATTATTGTGCATCTTCTCAATTTGCTAAAAATATCTTGGATGCTAAAATTAAGGGGGAGTTATTGATAAAATGGCAAACCTAGCAAGTCTTTTACTCTTGAGTGAGGCCTTTGTCAAGATCATCCAATTTTTCATTGCTTATTCAATTTGTGTGTTAACGTGTTGTCTGATATTCTCCACAAAACAGTCAATGTGAAACATATTCATGGGATGAAAGTTGCTATAAGGACACCTCACATATCACACCATCAATTCATGGATGATAGTCCCCTATTTGCTCGCACAAGTCTAATGAAGTCGCATCCATTTTGGATATTCTTGACACCTATGAGAAGTCATATGGATAAGGTTTTAACATGGGCAAATATGAAGCCACGTGATGGTCGGGTTTAGGCAAGTGTACCAAATCGTTTACCAAGTAATGAAGTATTAAGTAGAGTATCATATCCAAAAAAATTGTTGTTCCAACTAGGCAATTCGTGTTACCTATTCAAGAATAATAAAACAAGAAAATAAAAGATAAAGGTGGGATTTTGCAATCTAGTCTATTTGCAATCAACCAAGAGTTTAAGAGTAACATGTTTTGATTGCAGAATGTTAGTGGCGGTTAGGACCTTTGAATCCTCACTATTTATTTGTTGGAATTAATTAATGGTCAAACATTATTCAGAGATTGGTTAAATGTCTCCAGTAAATGTGATGAGTTCATGGGGTTTTATTATTCTACTAGCTGTCGAGTTGCACCTACTGATCACACATGTTTACTCTCTTATAGGTCATGGTTTAATTCCTCTCAAACTGTTGAGTTGCACCTAATTATGACGCTAAGGTTATACACGCGTCGTACATTCTAAGGTTGTCAATCCTATTGGATCCATACACCTTCACAAAGAATATTTGTGTGATGTCTTACTCTCTCAGACGTAATTGAAACATAGACTTAAATTAGAGTTATTAATTTTCCAACGGTCCTGATGGTTCTCTCATCTATGAATCATAGCAGTACATGAGCATACTCTTCATCACGATAGTTCTACAAACGGTGCATATCTCGCCTACCTTAGCATTGTATAGATGTTGACATTGCATAGTAATCTACTAATTTTATTAGCGTTTTAAGAATGTGTGAACATGAGTATGAGAAAAAATAAACTTCTTTTAAAATAATTTCGAGTACATTATATTGTTATAATTTTTTATAGATAGAATTGATTGTCTTAAATTATAAGTTTGACCATGAATATTGAAGGTAAAAACATTTCCCTTTTATGTAAGAATTATAAGGAATAAAATATGAAATCACTAACAAGACTTTTTTAACATTAAATATAAACAAAAAATATTAAAGAGTTACCCAAAAAATCGTAATAGGTTTTGCATATAAATTAAGGCATAGTTGCAGGGACCAATCATTCCAACTCTCCACAAAAACATCATACACATACACATATTTAAATTAAAATGTTGAGGAAGCAAATTATTTCTCTTTCTATGCTTTTGATGGTTTTAGGCATGCTAGTAACAACATTGGATGCACGCCAAATTGATGACGTGAGCTGCAGTTCGGCTCTTTTTTCTTTGTTGCCATGTTTGCCTTTTTTGCAGGGTGTTGGCCCTGCTACACCAACTAGTTATTGTTGTGCAGGAGCAAATGATTTAAATCAAAAGGCTAACACCACTCAGATTCGTAGGGATGTGTGCAATTGTCTCAAACCGGCTGCATCAAGATTCGGAGTTAACCCTGATAGATCAAAACAACTACCACAACTTTGCAACATTACTCTTAATGTTCCGTTTGATCCAAGCGTCGATTGCAACACGTAAGTTTTTCTTTCAAACTCGCACATGTACATAAATTGTTTTTTAAAATGTTTAAAGTTAGTTAATAATTGTTTTTTTTAAAAGTAACGAGTTAAAACGATGAACTCCTTATAATCTAACATTACATTTCTCCATAAAACGCACAAAGCCTGATTATTATTTAATTGATAGAACATTTGTATTTTGTTCTAATATTTTTTTTTCCTTTTTGTGCAGGGTTCAATGATTCAACAAAATCGGACTTGAAGATCATAAAGATAGATTGGAGATTTACCATGATAATAATAATTTTATCAATAAATAAACTTACAAATTGTACCAATCATTTAATGTTGGTTAACTTTTCTGAGTTTTATTATTAATTGGAAAAAAAATTATTACCATATGTTTCAATGTTTTGAAGTTTAATACGTTGTTCCAGAGGTTAAATTGTAAGGGAAAAAACTACGAACATATAATTATATATATTTTATAAAATTGAATGATAATAATTCAATAAAAAAAATAATTAATATTTACACTACCTATATGAAGAGTTTTAACATTATCAATCAATCATATTCGTTACATCATTAAAAATATTTGTCTTTAAGCATAACTACTACAAAAGTCACATATATGATTTCTATGTGATTGGTTGACAACCTTAGACTTTATGCACCGTTAGTGTATCAAACTAAGCTCTAATGATTAAAAATTCTTTTTTAGTAGATTTTATATTAATAAACTTAAGTAAAATTATTATTTTTCTTACACTTTATCATGCCATTATATTTTAACATCTTATATGAGACTTAAAATATAGGTCAAACTGTCTTTTCAAACAACAGGGACATAAATATTCAAATCATCCATATGTTATAGATATGATTATTAAGATAACAGAACATTGATAAATGTTCGGATTATAAATAAAAATTTAAAACCATTATTAAAGGTATCATTATACTATTTATAACTCCTAGTTTAAACAAATCAGAATCCTATATATAATTAGAATGATGAAATATCAATGAGACAAAACAATGTTTCTTAATATAAGATCAATTCAACAATTTAAAATAACTTTTGATACATATTCGTGAATGACATAATTAGACTTGAGGTGCTAACTCAGTTTATAAGAGTCGGTCTTGTAACCTTAAGGTGCTGAGTTCCAACCCCCTCGAGGACAATTGTAATTAACCATGTATGAACTTAAAAATGTATCATTATCTTTATATATTAATGAAATGATATTATGGTTCATTATTGTGCATCTTCTCAATTTGCTAAAAATATCTTGGATGCTAAAATTAAGGGGGAGTTATTGATAAAATGGCAAACCTAGCAAGTCTTTGTGAGGCCTTTGTCAAGATCATCCAATTTTTCATTGCTTATTCAATTTGTGTGTTAACGTGTTGTCTGATATTCTCCACAAAACAGTCAATGTGAAACATATTCATGGGATGAAAGTTGCTATAAGGACACCTCACATATCACACCATCAATTCATGGATGATAGTCCCCTATTTGCTCGCACAAGTCTAATGAAGTCGCATCCATTTTGGATATTCTTGACACCTATGAGAAGTCATATGGATAAGGTTTTAACATGGGCAAATATGAAGCCACGTGATGGTCGGGTTTAGGCAAGTGTACCAAATCGTTTACCAAGTAATGAAGTATTAAGTAGAGTATCATATCCAAAAAAATTGTTGTTCCAACTAGGCAATTCGTGTTACCTATTCAAGAATAATAAAACAAGAAAATAAAAGATAAAGGTGGGATTTTGCAATCTAGTCTATTTGCAATCAACCAAGAGTTTAAGAGTAACATGTTTTGATTGCAGAATGTTAGTGGCGGTTAGGACCTTTGAATCCTCACTATTTATTTGTTGGAATTAATTAATGGTCAAACATTATTCAGAGATTGGTTAAATGTCTCCAGTAAATGTGATGAGTTCATGGGGTTTTATTATTCTACTAGCTGTCGAGTTGCACCTACTGATCACACATGTTTACTCTCTTATAGGTCATGGTTTAATTCCTCTCAAACTGTTGAGTTGCACCTAATTATGACGCTAAGGTTATACACGCGCCGTACATTCTAAGGTTGTCAATCATATTGGATCCATACACCTTCACAAAGAATATTTGTGTGATGTCTTACTCTCTCAGACGTAATTGAAACATAGACTTAAATTAGAGTTATTAATTTTCCAACGGTCCTGATGGTTCTCTCATCTATGAATCATAGAAGTACAGGAGCATATTCTTCATCACGATAGTTCTACAAACGGTGCATATCTCGCCTACCTTAGCATTGTATAGATGTTGACATTGCATAGTAATCTACTAATTTTATTAGCGTTTTAAGAATGTGTGAACATGAGTATGAGAAAAAATAAACTTCTTTTAAAATAATTTCGAGTACATTATATTGTTATAATTTTTTATAGATAGAATTTATTGTCTTAAATTATAAGTTTGACCATGAATATTGAAGGTAAAAACATTTCCCTTTTATGTAAGAATTATAAGGAATAAAATATGAAATCACTAACAAGACTTTTTTAACATTAAATATAAACAAAAAATATTAAAGAGTTACCCAAAAAATCGTAACAGGTTTTGCATATAAATTAAGGCATAGTTGCAGGGACCAATCATTCCAACTCTCCACAAAAACATCATACACATATTTAAATTAAAATGTTGAGGAAGCAAATTATTTCTCTTTCTATGCTTTTGATGGTTTTAGGCATGCTAGTAACAACATTGGATGCACGCCAAATTGATGACGTGAGCTGCAGTTCGGCTCTTTTTTCTTTGTTGCCATGTTTGCCTTTTTTGCAGGGTGTTGGCCCTGCTACACCAACTAGTTATTGTTGTGCAGGAGCAAATGATTTAAATCAAAAGGCTAACACCACTCAGATTCGTAGGGATGTGTGCAATTGTCTCAAACCGGCTGCATCAAGATTCGGAGTTAACCCTGATAGATCAAAACAACTACCACAACTTTGCAACATTACTCTTAATGTTCCGTTTGATCCAAGCGTCGATTGCAACACGTAAGTTTTTCTTTCAAACTCGCACATGTACATAAATTGTTTTTTAAAATGTTTAAAGTTAGTTAATAATTGTTTTTTTTTTAAAGTAACGAGTTAAAACGATGAACTCCTTATAATCTAACATTACATTTCTCCATAAAACGCACAAAGCCTGATTATTATTTAATTGATAGAACATTTGTATTTTGTTCTAATATTTTTTTTTCCTTTTTGTGCAGGGTTCAATGATTCAACAAAATCGGACTTGAAGATCATAAAGATACATTGGAGATTTACCATGATAATAATAATTTTATCAATAAATAAACTTACAAATTGTACCAATCATTTAATGTTGGTTAACTTTTCTGAGTTTTATTATTAATTGGAAAAAAAATTATTACCATATGTTTCAATGTTTTGAAGTTTAATACGTTGTTCCAGAGGTTAAATTGTAAGGGAAAAAACTACGAACATATAATTATATATATTTTATAAAATTGAATGATAATAATTCAATAAAAAAAATAATTAATATTTACACTACCTATATGAAGAGTTTTAACATTATCAATCAATCATATTCGTTACATCATTAAAAATATTTGTCTTTAAGCATAACTACTACAAAAGTCACATATATGATTTCTATGTGATTGGTTGACAACCTTAGACTTTATGCACCGTTAGTGTATCAAACTAAGCTCTAATGATTAAAAATTCTTTTTTAGTAGATTTTATATTAATAAACTTAAGTAAAATTATTATTTTTCTTACACTTTATCATGCCATTATATTTTAACATCTTATATGAGACTTAAAATATAGGTCAAACTGTCTTTTCAAACAACAGGGACATAAATATTCAAATCATCCATATGTTATAGATATGATTATTAAGATAACAGAACATTGATAAATGTTCGGATTATAAATAAAAATTTAAAACCATTATTAAAGGTATCATTATACTATTTATAACTCCTAGTTTAAACAAATCAGAATCCTATATATAATTAGAATGATGAAATATCAATGAGACAAAACAATGTTTCTTAATATAAGATCAATTCAACAATTTAAAATAACTTTTGATACATATTCGTGAATGACATAATTAGACTTGAGGTGCTAACTCAGTTTATAAGAGTCGGTCTTGTAACCTTAAGGTGCTGAGTTCCAACCCCCTCGAGGACAATTGTAATTAACCATGTATGAACTTAAAAATGTATCATTATCTTTATATATTAATGAAATGATATTATGGTTCATTATTGTGCATCTTCTCAATTTGCTAAAAATATCTTGGATGCTAAAATTAAGGGGGAGTTATTGATAAAATGGCAAACCTAGCAAGTCTTTTACTCTTGAGTGAGGCCTTTGTCAAGATCATCCAATTTTTCATTGCTTATTCAATTTGTGTGTTAACGTGTTGTCTGATATTCTCCACAAAACAGTCAATGTGAAACATATTCATGGGATGAAAGTTGCTATAAGGACACCTCACATATCACACCATCAATTCATGGATGATAGTCCCCTATTTGCTCGCACAAGTCTAATGAAGTCGCATCCATTTTGGATATTCTTGACACCTATGAGAAGTCATATGGATAAGGTTTTAACATGGGCAAATATGAAGCCACGTGATGGTCGGGTTTAGGCAAGTGTACCAAATCGTTTACCAAGTAATGAAGTATTAAGTAGAGTATCATATCCAAAAAAATTGTTGTTCCAACTAGGCAATTCGTGTTACCTATTCAAGAATAATAAAACAAGAAAATAAAAGATAAAGGTGGGATTTTGCAATCTAGTCTATTTGCAATCAACCAAGAGTTTAAGAGTAACATGTTTTGATTGCAGAATGTTAGTGGCGGTTAGGACCTTTGAATCCTCACTATTTATTTGTTGGAATTAATTAATGGTCAAACATTATTCAGAGATTGGTTAAATGTCTCCAGTAAATGTGATGAGTTCATGGGGTTTTATTATTCTACTAGCTGTCGAGTTGCACCTACTGATCACACATGTTTACTCTCTTATAGGTCATGGTTTAATTCCTCTCAAACTGTTGAGTTGCACCTAATTATGACGCTAAGGTTATACACGCGCCGTACATTCTAAGGTTGTCAATCATATTGGATCCATACACCTTCACAAAGAATATTTGTGTGATGTCTTACTCTCTCAGACGTAATTGAAACATAGACTTAAATTAGAGTTATTAATTTTCCAACGGTCCTGATGGTTCTCTCATCTATGAATCATAGAAGTACAGGAGCATATTCTTCATCACGATAGTTCTACAAACGGTGCATATCTCGCCTACCTTAGCATTGTATAGATGTTGACATTGCATAGTAATCTACTAATTTTATTAGCGTTTTAAGAATGTGTGAACATGAGTATGAGAAAAAATAAACTTCTTTTAAAATAATTTCGAGTACATTATATTGTTATAATTTTTTATAGATAGAATTGACTGTCTTAAATTATAAGTTTGACCATGAATATTGAAGGTAAAAACATTTCCCTTTTATGTAAGAATTATAAGGAATAAAATATGAAATCACTAACAAGACTTTTTTAACATTAAATATAAACAAAAAATATTAAAGAGTTACCCAAAAAATCGTAACAGGTTTTGCATATAAATTAAGGCATAGTTGCAGGGACCAATCATTCCAACTCTCCACAAAAACATCATACACATATTTAAATTAAAATGTTGAGGAAGCAAATTATTTCTCTTTCTATGCTTTTGATGGTTTTAGGCATGCTAGTAACAACATTGGATGCACGCCAAATTGATGACGTGAGCTGCAGTTCGGCTCTTTTTTCTTTGTTGCCATGTTTGCCTTTTTTGCAGGGTGTTGGCCCTGCTACACCAACTAGTTATTGTTGTGCAGGAGCAAATGATTTAAATCAAAAGGCTAACACCACTCAGATTCGTAGGGATGTGTGCAATTGTCTCAAACCGGCTGCATCAAGATTCGGAGTTAACCCTGATAGATCAAAACAACTACCACAACTTTGCAACATTACTCTTAATGTTCCGTTTGATCCAAGCGTCGATTGCAACACGTAAGTTTTTCTTTCAAACTCGCACATGTACATAAATTGTTTTTTAAAATGTTTAAAGTTAGTTAATAATTGTTTTTTTTTAAAGTAACGAGTTAAAACGATGAACTCCTTATAATCTAACATTACATTTCTCCATAAAACGCACAAAGCCTGATTATTATTTAATTGATAGAACATTTGTATTTTGTTCTAATATTTTTTTTTCCTTTTTGTGCAGGGTTCAATGATTCAACAAAATCGGACTTGAAGATCATAAAGATACATTGGAGATTTACCATGATAATAATAATTTTATCAATAAATAAACTTACAAATTGTACCAATCATTTAATGTTGGTTAACTTTTCTGAGTTTTATTATTAATTGGAAAAAAAATTATTACCATATGTTTCAATGTTTTGAAGTTTAATACGTTGTTCCAGAGGTTAAATTGTAAGGGAAAAAACTACGAACATATAATTATATATATTTTATAAAATTGAATGATAATAATTCAATAAAAAAAATAATTAATATTTACACTACCTATATGAAGAGTTTTAACATTATCAATCAATCATATTCGTTACATCATTAAAAATATTTGTCTTTAAGCATAACTACTACAAAAGTCACATATATGATTTCTATGTGATTGGTTGACAACCTTAGACTTTATGCACCGTTAGTGTATCAAACTAAGCTCTAATGATTAAAAATTCTTTTTTAGTAGATTTTATATTAATAAACTTAAGTAAAATTATTATTTTTCTTACACTTTATCATGCCATTATATTTTAACATCTTATATGAGACTTAAAATATAGGTCAAACTGTCTTTTCAAACAACAGGGACATAAATATTCAAATCATCCATATGTTATAGATATGATTATTAAGATAACAGAACATTGATAAATGTTCGGATTATAAATAAAAATTTAAAACCATTATTAAAGGTATCATTATACTATTTATAACTCCTAGTTTAAACAAATCAGAATCCTATATATAATTAGAATGATGAAATATCAATGAGACAAAACAATGTTTCTTAATATAAGATCAATTCAACAATTTAAAATAACTTTTGATACATATTCGTGAATGACATAATTAGACTTGAGGTGCTAACTCAGTTTATAAGAGTCGGTCTTGTAACCTTAAGGTGCTGAGTTCCAACCCCCTCGAGGACAATTGTAATTAACCATGTATGAACTTAAAAATGTATCATTATCTTTATATATTAATGAAATGATATTATGGTTCATTATTGTGCATCTTCTCAATTTGCTAAAAATATCTTGGATGCTAAAATTAAGGGGGAGTTATTGATAAAATGGCAAACCTAGCAAGTCTTTTACTCTTGAGTGAGGCCTTTGTCAAGATCATCCAATTTTTCATTGCTTATTCAATTTGTGTGTTAACGTGTTGTCTGATATTCTCCACAAAACAGTCAATGTGAAACATATTCATGGGATGAAAGTTGCTATAAGGACACCTCACATATCACACCATCAATTCATGGATGATAGTCCCCTATTTGCTCGCACAAGTCTAATGAAGTCGCATCCATTTTGGATATTCTTGACACCTATGAGAAGTCATATGGATAAGGTTTTAACATGGGCAAATATGAAGCCACGTGATGGTCGGGTTTAGGCAAGTGTACCAAATCGTTTACCAAGTAATGAAGTATTAAGTAGAGTATCATATCCAAAAAAATTGTTGTTCCAACTAGGCAATTCGTGTTACCTATTCAAGAATAATAAAACAAGAAAATAAAAGATAAAGGTGGGATTTTGCAATCTAGTCTATTTGCAATCAACCAAGAGTTTAAGAGTAACATGTTTTGATTGCAGAATGTTAGTGGCGGTTAGGACCTTTGAATCCTCACTATTTATTTGTTGGAATTAATTAATGGTCAAACATTATTCAGAGATTGGTTAAATGTCTCCAGTAAATGTGATGAGTTCATGGGGTTTTATTATTCTACTAGCTGTCGAGTTGCACCTACTGATCACACATGTTTACTCTCTTATAGGTCATGGTTTAATTCCTCTCAAACTGTTGAGTTGCACCTAATTATGACGCTAAGGTTATACACGCGCCGTACATTCTAAGGTTGTCAATCATATTGGATCCATACACCTTCACAAAGAATATTTGTGTGATGTCTTACTCTCTCAGACGTAATTGAAACATAGACTTAAATTAGAGTTATTAATTTTCCAACGGTCCTGATGGTTCTCTCATCTATGAATCATAGAAGTACAGGAGCATATTCTTCATCACGATAGTTCTACAAACGGTGCATATCTCGCCTACCTTAGCATTGTATAGATGTTGACATTGCATAGTAATCTACTAATTTTATTAGCGTTTTAAGAATGTGTGAACATGAGTATGAGAAAAAATAAACTTCTTTTAAAATAATTTCGAGTACATTATATTGTTATAATTTTTTATAGATAGAATTGACTGTCTTAAATTATAAGTTTGACCATGAATATTGAAGGTAAAAACATTTCCCTTTTATGTAAGAATTATAAGGAATAAAATATGAAATCACTAACAAGACTTTTTTAACATTAAATATAAACAAAAAATATTAAAGAGTTACCCAAAAAATCGTAACAGGTTTTGCATATAAATTAAGGCATAGTTGCAGGGACCAATCATTCCAACTCTCCACAAAAACATCATACACATACACATATTTAAATTAAAATGTTGAGGAAGCAAATTATTTCTCTTTCTATGCTTTTGATGGTTTTAGGCATGCTAGTAACAACATTGGATGCACGCCAAATTGATGACGTGAGCTGCAGTTCGGCTCTTTTTTCTTTGTTGCCATGTTTGCCTTTTTTGCAGGGTGTTGGCCCTGCTACACCAACTAGTTATTGTTGTGCAGGAGCAAATGATTTAAATCAAAAGGCTAACACCACTCAGATTCGTAGGGATGTGTGCAATTGTCTCAAACCGGCTGCATCAAGATTCGGAGTTAACCCTGATAGATCAAAACAACTACCACAACTTTGCAACATTACTCTTAATGTTCCGTTTGATCCAAGCGTCGATTGCAACACGTAAGTTTTTCTTTCAAACTCGCACATGTACATAAATTGTTTTTTAAAATGTTTAAAGTTAGTTAATAATTGTTTTTTTTTAAAGTAACGAGTTAAAACGATGAACTCCTTATAATCTAACATTACATTTCTCCATAAAACGCACAAAGCCTGATTATTATTTAATTGATAGAACATTTGTATTTTGTTCTAATATTTTTTTTTCCTTTTTGTGCAGGGTTCAATGATTCAACAAAATCGGACTTGAAGATCATAAAGATACATTGGAGATTTACCATGATAATAATAATTTTATCAATAAATAAACTTACAAATTGTACCAATCATTTAATGTTGGTTAACTTTTCTGAGTTTTATTATTAATTGGAAAAAAAATTATTACCATATGTTTCAATGTTTTGAAGTTTAATACGTTGTTCCAGAGGTTAAATTGTAAGGGAAAAAACTACGAACATATAATTATATATATTTTATAAAATTGAATGATAATAATTCAATAAAAAAAATAATTAATATTTACACTACCTATATGAAGAGTTTTAACATTATCAATCAATCATATTCGTTACATCATTAAAAATATTTGTCTTTAAGCATAACTACTACAAAAGTCACATATATGATTTCTATGTGATTGGTTGACAACCTTAGACTTTATGCACCGTTAGTGTATCAAACTAAGCTCTAATGATTAAAAATTCTTTTTTAGTAGATTTTATATTAATAAACTTAAGTAAAATTATTATTTTTCTTACACTTTATCATGCCATTATATTTTAACATCTTATATGAGACTTAAAATATAGGTCAAACTGTCTTTTCAAACAACAGGGACATAAATATTCAAATCATCCATATGTTATAGATATGATTATTAAGATAACAGAACATTGATAAATGTTCGGATTATAAATAAAAATTTAAAACCATTATTAAAGGTATCATTATACTATTTATAACTCCTAGTTTAAACAAATCAGAATCCTATATATAATTAGAATGATGAAATATCAATGAGACAAAACAATGTTTCTTAATATAAGATCAATTCAACAATTTAAAATAACTTTTGATACATATTCGTGAATGACATAATTAGACTTGAGGTGCTAACTCAGTTTATAAGAGTCGGTCTTGTAACCTTAAGGTGCTGAGTTCCAACCCCCTCGAGGACAATTGTAATTAACCATGTATGAACTTAAAAATGTATCATTATCTTTATATATTAATGAAATGATATTATGGTTCATTATTGTGCATCTTCTCAATTTGCTAAAAATATCTTGGATGCTAAAATTAAGGGGGAGTTATTGATAAAATGGCAAACCTAGCAAGTCTTTTACTCTTGAGTGAGGCCTTTGTCAAGATCATCCAATTTTTCATTGCTTATTCAATTTGTGTGTTAACGTGTTGTCTGATATTCTCCACAAAACAGTCAATGTGAAACATATTCATGGGATGAAAGTTGCTATAAGGACACCTCACATATCACACCATCAATTCATGGATGATAGTCCCCTATTTGCTCGCACAAGTCTAATGAAGTCGCATCCATTTTGGATATTCTTGACACCTATGAGAAGTCATATGGATAAGGTTTTAACATGGGCAAATATGAAGCCACGTGATGGTCGGGTTTAGGCAAGTGTACCAAATCGTTTACCAAGTAATGAAGTATTAAGTAGAGTATCATATCCAAAAAAATTGTTGTTCCAACTAGGCAATTCGTGTTACCTATTCAAGAATAATAAAACAAGAAAATAAAAGATAAAGGTGGGATTTTGCAATCTAGTCTATTTGCAATCAACCAAGAGTTTAAGAGTAACATGTTTTGATTGCAGAATGTTAGTGGCGGTTAGGACCTTTGAATCCTCACTATTTATTTGTTGGAATTAATTAATGGTCAAACATTATTCAGAGATTGGTTAAATGTCTCCAGTAAATGTGATGAGTTCATGGGGTTTTATTATTCTACTAGCTGTCGAGTTGCACCTACTGATCACACATGTTTACTCTCTTATAGGTCATGGTTTAATTCCTCTCAAACTGTTGAGTTGCACCTAATTATGACGCTAAGGTTATACACGCGCCGTACATTCTAAGGTTGTCAATCATATTGGATCCATACACCTTCACAAAGAATATTTGTGTGATGTCTTACTCTCTCAGACGTAATTGAAACATAGACTTAAATTAGAGTTATTAATTTTCCAACGGTCCTGATGGTTCTCTCATCTATGAATCATAGAAGTACAGGAGCATATTCTTCATCACGATAGTTCTACAAACGGTGCATATCTCGCCTACCTTAGCATTGTATAGATGTTGACATTGCATAGTAATCTACTAATTTTATTAGCGTTTTAAGAATGTGTGAACATGAGTATGAGAAAAAATAAACTTCTTTTAAAATAATTTCGAGTACATTATATTGTTATAATTTTTTATAGATAGAATTGACTGTCTTAAATTATAAGTTTGACCATGAATATTGAAGGTAAAAACATTTCCCTTTTATGTAAGAATTATAAGGAATAAAATATGAAATCACTAACAAGACTTTTTTAACATTAAATATAAACAAAAAATATTAAAGAGTTACCCAAAAAATCGTAACAGGTTTTGCATATAAATTAAGGCATAGTTGCAGGGACCAATCATTCCAACTCTCCACAAAAACATCATACACATACACATATTTAAATTAAAATGTTGAGGAAGCAAATTATTTCTCTTTCTATGCTTTTGATGGTTTTAGGCATGCTAGTAACAACATTGGATGCACGCCAAATTGATGACGTGAGCTGCAGTTCGGCTCTTTTTTCTTTGTTGCCATGTTTGCCTTTTTTGCAGGGTGTTGGCCCTGCTACACCAACTAGTTATTGTTGTGCAGGAGCAAATGATTTAAATCAAAAGGCTAACACCACTCAGATTCGTAGGGATGTGTGCAATTGTCTCAAACCGGCTGCATCAAGATTCGGAGTTAACCCTGATAGATCAAAACAACTACCACAACTTTGCAACATTACTCTTAATGTTCCGTTTGATCCAAGCGTCGATTGCAACACGTAAGTTTTTCTTTCAAACTCGCACATGTACATAAATTGTTTTTTAAAATGTTTAAAGTTAGTTAATAATTGTTTTTTTTTAAAGTAACGAGTTAAAACGATGAACTCCTTATAATCTAACATTACATTTCTCCATAAAACGCACAAAGCCTGATTATTATTTAATTGATAGAACATTTGTATTTTGTTCTAATTTTTTTTTTTCCTTTTTGTGCAGGGTTCAATGATTCAACAAAATCGGACTTGAAGATCATAAAGATACATTGGAGATTTACCATGATAATAATAATTTTATCAATAAGAAAACTTACAAATTCTACCAATCATTTAATGTTGGTTAACTTTTCTGAGTTTTATTATTAATTGGAAAAAAAAATTATTACCATATGTTTCAATGTTTTGAAGTTTAATACGTTGTTCCAGAGGTTAAATCGTAAGGGAAAAAACTACGAACATATAATTATATATATTTTATAAAATTGAATGATAACAATTCAATAAAAAAAAATTAAACTAATATTTACACTACCTATATGAAGAGTTTTAACATTATCAATCAATCATATTCGTTACATCATTAAAAATATTTGTCTTTAATCATAACTACTACAAAAGTCACATATATGATTTCTATGTGATTGGTTGACAACCTTAGACTATATGCACCGATAGTGTATCAAACTAAGCTCTAATGATTAAAAATTCTTTTTTAGTAGATTTTATATTAATAAACTTAAGTAAAATTATTATTTTTCTTACACATTATCATGCCATTAAATTTTAACATTTTATATGAGACTTAAAATATAGGTCAAACTGTCTTGTCAAACAACAGGGACATAAATATTCAAATCATCCATATGTTATAGATATGATTATTAAGATAACAGAACATTGATAAATGTTCGGATTATAAATAAAAATTTAAAACCATTATTAAAGGTATCATTATACTATTTATAACTCCTAGTTTAAACAAATCAGAATCCTATATATAATTAGAATGATGAAATATCAATGAGACAAAACAATGCTTCCTAATATAAGATCAATTCAACAATTTAAAATAACTTTTAATACATATTCGTGAATGACATAATTAGACTTGAGGTGCTAACTTAGTTTATAAGAGTCGGTCTTGTAACCTTAAGGTGCTGAGTTCCAACCCCCACAATTGTAATTAACCATGTATGAACTTAAAAATGTATCATTATCTTTATATATTAATGAAATGATATTATGGTTCATTATTGTGCATCTTCTCAATTTGCTAAAAATATCTTGGATGCTAAATTTAAGGGGGAGTTATTGATAAAATGGCAAACCTAGCAAGTCTTTTACTCTTGAGTGAGGCCTTTGTCAAGATCGTCCAATTTTTCATTGCTTATTCAATTTGTGTGTTAACGTGTTGTCTGATATTCTCCACAAAACAGTCAATGTGAAACATATTCATGGGATGAAAGTTGCTATAATGACACCTCACATATCACACCATCAATTCATGGATGATAGTCCCCTATTTGCTCGCACAAATCTAATGAAGTCGCATCCATTTTGGATATTCTTGACACCTATGAGAAGTCATATGGATAAGTTTTTAACATGGGCAAATATGAAGCCACGTCATGGTCGGGTTTAGGCAAGTGTACCAAATCGTTTACCAAGTAATGAAGTATTAAGTAGAAATCATATCCAAAAAAATTGTTGTTCCAACTAGGCAATTCGTGTTACTTATTCAAGAATAATAAAACAAGAAAATAAAAGATAAAGGTGGGATTTTGCAATCTAGTCTATTTGCAATCAACCAAGAGTTTAAGAGTAACATGTTTTGATTGCAGAATGTTAGCGGCGGTTAGGACCTTTGAATCCTCACTAATTATTTGTTGTAATTAATTAATGGTCAAACATTATTCAGAGATTGGTTAAATGTCTCTAGTAAAAGTGATGAGTTCATGAGGTTTTATTATTCTACTAGCTGTCGATTTGCACCTACTGATCACACATGTTTACTCTCTTATAGGTCATGGTTTAATTCCTCTCAAACTGTTGAGTTGCACCTAATTATGACGCTAAGGTTATACACGCGCGCTACAGTCTAAGGTTGTCAATCCTATTGGATCCATACACCTTCACAAAGAATATTTGTGTGAGGCCTTACTCTCTCAGACGTAATTGAAACATAGACTTAAATTAGAGTTATTAATTTTCCAACGGTCCTCATGGTTCTCTCATCTATGAATCATAGAAGTACATGAGCATACTCTTCATCACAGTAGTTCTACAAACGGTGCATATCTCGCCTACGTTAGCATTGTATAGATGTTGACATTGCATAGTAATCTACTAATTTTATTAGCGTTTTAAGAATGTGTGAACATGAGTATGAGAATAAATAAACTTCTTTTAAAATAATTTCGAGTACATTATATTGTTATAATTTTTTATAGATAGAATTTATTGTCTTAAATTATAAGTTTGACCATGAATATTGAAGGTAAAAACATTTCCCTTTTATGTAAGAATTATAAGGAATAAAATATGAAAGGGTTAAATGGCTTTTACCCCCCTGTCATATGGGAGATTTTTGGTATACCCCCTGTCAAAAAAAAACTTGGAGATTCCCCCCTGTAAAATGAAGATTCTTTGGTTTTGGACCCTGAGCCCAGCTGACTGTACGAATAAGCTGATGTGGCGGTGCTGACTGGATAAAATTGCATTTTTGGCTTGCTGAGTTGGAAATTTATAATATCTTTTTTTATAAAAAAATTACAAAAATTATTTTCCATTTTTGTTTATTCCATTTTTATTTTTTAATAAAAAAACATAATTTAAATAACCTAAAACATTAAAAAAAAAAAAATTACTTTCTCTTTTCTTTTCTTTCTCCATTTCAACGTGCCTCTCTCTTCTTCCCCAACCTTCACATTTCCAAACCCACAAAAACTCCATTTTTACACCACAAAAACCTCCATTACCACCCAAAAATCAAACTTTCATCAACACCCATAAACAAAAACTCAATCCACATATCATAAACCTTTCAAAAACACATTTTAACACCAAAAATATCACATTCCTCCCAAATCCAAAAATCACTACCCACCCTCCAAAATTTTCAAATTTCACCACAAACCAACTCTAAAACTCGAATTTCTTCACCACCCATCACCAAAAATCGAAAGTTATACATTACCCTCAACCAAAACCCCAAACAAAAACAAAAAATCCATTTTTCCATTAAACACAAATTCAAGTTTTACTACTTTTAACATATAAAAGTCCGAATTTCACCACAACAACAACAACAACAACAAAATCAATCTATACAATTTTCATTTTTCTTCATCTTCAATTCCTTCTCTACTCCTCCCTCACTGTTTTCCTTATTAAACTTTGCTTGTGTTTCTGGTTCGTGAGAGAAAATAAGAGAAGCGTACAATTGAAGAAAAAATTCAGGATCAGCGGCCATGTGCTGGAAAAAAATTGATGAAAATTTAGGGTTTTCAAATTGGGATATGCAATTGAAAAAGAGAGTGAGGAAGAAGATGAATATGTAATTGAAAAGAGAATAGAAGGAAGAAGAGAAGAGAGAAGAGATTGATGAAGAGAATAGAAGGAAGAAGAGAAGAAAGAATATAAACAGAGAAGGTGGGAGAGAAGAGAAGGAAGAAGAGAGAAGGGGATTTACGTAGGAGAAGAAGAGAGAAAAAGATATTTTTTTTAATTTATCATTAAGGGTATTTTTGGTATTTCACCTTTTTAACATAATTTTAAAAATAAAAAATAAAAATAATGACGTGTCAGTGCCATTTCACCCATCATTACACAGTCA
Source organism: Medicago lupulina (assembly GCA_958299785.1). NCBI lineage: Eukaryota > Viridiplantae > Streptophyta > Magnoliopsida > Fabales > Fabaceae > Medicago > Medicago lupulina. The sequence goes on along the minus strand of OY283144.1, from coordinate 27,433,750 downwards.
GCGTGCCACATCAGCTCAATAATCCAGTCAGATGGCATCAGGGGTTTAAACCAAAGAATCTTCATTTTCCAAGGGGGAATCTCCAAGTTTTTTTTTGACAGGGGGGTATACCAAAAATCTCTCATATGACAGGGGGGTAAAAGCCATTTAACCCAATATGAAATCACTAACAAGACTTTTTTAACATTAAATATATACAAAAAAATATTAAAGAGTTACCCAAAAAATCGTAACAGATTTTGCATATAAATTAAGGCATAGTTGCAGAGACCAATCATTCCAACTCTCCACTAAAACATCATACACATACACATATTTATATTAAAATGTTGAGGAAGCAAATTATTTCTCTTTCTATGCTTTTGATGGTTTTAGGCATGCTAGTAACAACATTGGATGCACGCCAAATTGATGACGTGAGCTGCAGTTCGGCTCTTTTTTCTTTGTTGCCATGTTTGCCTTTTTTGCAGGGTGTTGGCCCTGCTACACCAACTAGTTATTGTTGTGCAGGAGCAAATGATTTAAATCAAAAGGCTAACACCACTCAGATTCGTAGGGATGTGTGCAATTGTCTCAAGCCGGCTGCATCAAGATTCGAAGTTAACCCTGATAGATCAAAACAACTACCACAACTTTGCAACATTACTCTTAATGTTCCGTTTGATCCAAGCGTCGATTGCAACACGTAAGTTTTTCTTTCAAACTCGCACATGTACATAAATTGTTTTTTAAAATGTTTAAAGTTTGTTAATAATTGTTTTTTTTCAAAGAAACGAGTTAAAACGATGAACTCCTTATAATCTAACATTACATTTCTCCATAAAACGCACAAAGCCTGATTATTATTTAATTGATAGAACATTTGTATCTTGTTCTAATATTTTTTTTCATTTTTGTGCAGGGTTCAATGATTCAACAATATCGGACTTGAAGATCATAAAGAAACATTGAAGATTTACCATGATAATAATAATTGTATCAATAACAAAATTTACAAATTGTACCAATCATTTAATGTTGGTTAACTTTACTGAGTTTTATTATTAATTGGAAAAAAATTATTACCATATGTTTCATTGTTTTGAAGTTTAATACGTTGTTCTAGATGATAAATCGTACAGGAAAAAAGTACGAACATATAATTATATATATTTTATAAAATTGAATGATAACAATTCAATAAAAAAAATTAAATTAATATTTACACTACCTATATGAAGAGTTTTAACATTATCAATCAGTCATATTTGATATATCATTAAAAATATTTGTCTTTAATCATAACTACTACTAAAGTTACATATATGATTTCTATGTGATTGGTTGACAACCTTAGACTTTATGCACCGATAGTGTATCAAAATAATCTCTAATGATTAAAAATTCTTGTTTAGTAGATTTTATATTAATAAACTTAAGTAAAATTATTATTTTTCTTACACTTTATCATGCCATTATATTTTAACATTTTATTTGAGACTTAAAATATAGGTCAAACTGTCTTGTCAAACAACAGGGACATAAATATTCAAATCATCCATATGTTATAGATATGATTATTAAAGATAACAGATCATTGATAAATGTTCGGATTATAAATTAAAATTTAAAACCATTATTAGAGGTATCATTATACTATTTATAACTCCTAGTTTAAACAAATCAGAATCCTATATATAATTAGAATGATGAAATATCAATGAGACAAAACAATGTTTCTTAATATAAGATCAATTCAACAATTTAAAATAACTTTTAATACATATTCGTGAATGACATAATTAGACTTGAGGTGCTAGCTCAGTTAATAAGAGTCGGTCTTGTAACCTTAAGGTGCTGAGTTCCAACCCCCACAATTGTAATTAACCATGTATGAACTTCAAAATGTATCATTATCTTTATATATTAATGAAATGATATTATGGTTCATTATTGCGCATCTTCTCAATTTGATAAAAATATCTTGGACGCTAAAATTAAGGGGGAGTTATTGATAAAATGGCAAACCTAGCAAGTCTTTTACTCTTGTGTGAGGCCTTTGTCAAGATCATCCAATATTTCATTGCTTATTCAATTTGTGTGTTAACGTGTTGTCTTATATTCTCCACAAAACAGTCAATGTGAAACATATTCATGGGATGAAAGTTGCTATAAGCACACCTCACATATCACACCATCAATTCATGGATGACAGTCCCTTATTTGCTCGCACAAGTATAATGAAGTCGCATCCATTTTGGATATTCTTGACACCTATGAGAAGTCATATGGATAAGTTTTTAACATGGGCAAATATGAAGCCACGTGATGGTCGGGTTTAGGAAAGTGTACCAAATCGTTTACCAAGTAATGAAGTATTAAGTAGAGTGTCGTATCCAAAAAAATTGTTGTTCCAACTAGGCAATTCGTGTTACCTATTTGAGAATAATAAAACAAGAAAATAAAAGATAAAGGTGGGATTTTGCAATCTAGTCTATTTGCGATCAACCAAGAGTTTAAGAGTAACATGTTTTGATTGCAGAATGTTACTGGCGGTTAGGACATTTGAATCCTCACTATTTATTTGTTGGAATTAATTAATGGTCAAACATTATTCAGAGATTGGTTAAATGTCTCTAGTAAATGTGATGAGTTCATGGGGTTTTATTATTCTACTAGCTGTCGAGTTGCATCTACTGATCGCACATGTTTACTCTCTTATAGGTCATGGTTTAATTCCTCTCAAACTGTTGAGTTGCACCTAATTATGACGCTAAGGTTATACACGCGCGCTACAGTCTAAGGTTGTCAATCCTATTGGATCCAAACACCTTCACAAAGAATATTTGTGTGAGGTCTTACTCTCTCAGACGTAATTGAAACATAGACTTAAATTAGAGTTATTAATTTTCCAACGGTCCTAATGGTTCTCTCATCTATGAATCATAGAAGTACATGAGCATACTCTTCATCACGGTAGTTCTACAAACGGTGCATATCTCGCCTACCTTAGCATTGTATAGATGTTGACATTGCATAGTAATCTACTAATTTTATTAGCGTTTTAAGAATGTGTGAACATGAGTATGAGAATAAATAAACTTCTTTTAAAATAATTTCGAGTACATTATATTGTTATAATTTTTTATAGATAAAATTGATTGTCTTAAATTATAAGTTTGACCATGAATATTGAAGGTAAAAACATTTCCCTTTTATGTAAGAATTATAAGGAATAAAATATGAAATCACTAACAAGACTTTTTTAACATTAAATATAAACAAAAAATATTAAAGAGTTACCCAAAAAATCGTAACAGGTTTTGCATATAAATTAAGGCATAGTTGCAGAGACCAATCATTCCAACTCTCCACAAAAACATCATACACATACACATATTTAAATTAAAATGTTGAGGAAGCAAATTATTTCTCTTTCTATGCTTTTGATGGTTTTAGGCATGCTAGTAACAACATTGGATGCACGCCAAATTGATGACGTGAGCTGCAGTTCGGCTCTTTTTTCTTTGTTGCCATGTCTGCCTTTTTTGCAGGGTGTTGGCCCTGCTACACCAACTAGTTATTGTTGTGCAGGAGCAAATGATTTAAATCAAAAGGCTAACACCACTCAGATTCGTAGGGATGTGTGCAATTGTCTCAAACCGGCTGCATCAAGATTCGGAGTTAATCCTGATAGATCAAAACAACTACCACAACTTTGCAACATTACTCTTAATGTTCCGTTTGATCCAAGCGTCGATTGCAACACGTAAGTTTTTCTTTCAAACTCGCACATGTACATAAATTGTTTTTTAAAATGTTTAAAGTTTGTTAATAATTGTTTTTTTTTAAAGAAACGAGTTAAAACGATGAACTCCTTATAATCTAACATTACATTTCTCCATAAAACGCACAAAGCCTGATTATTATTTAATTGATAGAACATTTGTATTTTGTTCTAATATTTTTTTTCATTTTTGTGCAGGGTTCAATGATTCAACAATATCGGACTTGAAGATCATAAAGAAACATTGAAGATTTACCATGATAATAATAATTGTATCAATAACAAAATTTACAAATTATACCAATCATTTAATGTTGGTTAATTTTTCTGAGTTTTATTATTAATTGGAAAAAAATTATTACCATATGTTTCATTGTTTTGAAGTTTAATACGTTGTTCTAGATGATAAATCGTACAGGAAAAAAGTACGAACATATAATTATATATATTTTATAAAATTGAATGATAACAATTCAATAAAAAAAATTAAATTAATATTTACACTACCTATATGAAGAGTTTTAACATTATCAATCAGTCATATTTGATATATCATTAAAAATATTTGTCTTTAATCATAACTACTACTAAAGTTACATATATGATTTCTATGTGATTGGTTGACAACCTTAGACTTTATGCACCGATAGTGTATCAAACTAATCTCTAATGATTAAAAATTCTTGTTTAGTAGATTTTATATTAATAAACTTAAGTAAAATTATTATTTTTCTTACACTTTATCATGCCATTATATTTTAACATTTTATTTGAGACTTAAAATATAGGTCAAACTGTCTTGTCAAACAACAGAGACATAAATATTCAAATCATCCATATGTTATAGATATGATTATTAAGATAACAGATCATTGATAAATGTTCGGATTATAAATTAAAATTTAAAACCATTATTAGAGATATCATTATACTATTTATAACTCCTAGTTTAAACAAATCAGAATCCTATATATAATTAGAATGATGAAATATCAATGAGACAAAACAATGTTTCTTAATATACGATCAATTCAACAATTTAAAATAACTTTTATTACATATTCGTGAATGATATGATTAGACTTGAGGTGCTAGCTCAGTTTATAAGAGTCAGTCTTGTAACCTTAAGGTGTTGAGTTCCAACCCCCTCGAGGACAATTGTAATTAACCATGTATGAACTTAAAAATGTATCATTATCTTTATATATTACTGAAATGATATTATGGTTCATTATTGTGCATCTTCTCAATTTGCTAAAAATATGTTGGATGCTTAAATTAAGGGGGACTAATTGATAAAATGGCAAACCTAGCAAGTCTTTTACTCTTGAGTGAGGCCTTTGTCAAGATCATCCAATATTTCATTGCTTATTCAATTTGTGTGTTAACGTGTTGTCTGATATTCTCCACAAAACAGTCAATGTGAAACATATTCATGGGATGAAAGTGGCTATAAGCATACCTCACATATCACACCATCAATTCATGGATGACAGTCCCCTATTTGCTCGCACAAGTATAATGAAGTCGCATCCATTTTGGATATTCTTGACCCCTATGAGAAGTCATATGGATAAGTTTTTAACATGGGCAAATATAAAGCCACGTGATGGTCGGGTTTACGCAAATGTACCAAATCGTTTACCAAGTAATGAAGTATTAAGTAGAGTATCGTATCCAAAAAAATTGTTGTTCCAACTAGGCAATTCGTGTTACCTATTTGAGAATAATAAAACAAGACAATAAAAGATAAAGGTGGGATTTTGCAATCTAGTCTATTTGCAATCAACCAAGAGTTTAAGAGTAACATGTTTTCATTGCAGAATGTTAGTGGCGGTTAGGACCTTTGAATCCTCACTATTTATTTGTTGGAATTAATTAATGGTCAAACATTATTCAGAGATTGGTTAAATGTCTCCAGTAAATGTGATGAGTTCATGGGGTTTTATTATTCTACTAGCTGTCGAGTTGCACCTATTGATCACACATGTTTACTCTCTTATAGGTCATGGTTTAATTCCTCTCAAACTGTTGAGTTGCACCTAATTATGACGCTAAGGTTATACACGCGCGCTACAGTCTAAGGTTGTCAATCCTATTGGATCCAAACACCTTGTGTGAGGTCTTACTCTCTCAGACGTAATTGAAACATAGACTTAAATTAGAGTTATTAATTTTCCAACGGTCCTAATGGTTCTCTCATCTATGAATCATAGAAGTACATAAGCATACTCTTCATCAAGGTAGTTCTAAAACGGTGCATATCTCGCCTACCTTAGCATTGTATAGATGTTGACATTGCATAGTAATCTACTAATTTTATTAGCGTTTTAAGAATGTGTGAACATGAGTATGTGAATAAATAAACTTCTTTTAAAATAATTTCGAGTACATTATATTGTTATAATTTTTTATAGATAGAATTGATTGTCTTAAATTATAAGTTTGACCATGAATATTGAAGGTAAAAACATTTCCCTTTTATGTAAGAATTATAAGGAATAAAATATGAAATCACTAACAAGACTTTTTTAACATTAAATATAAACAAAAAATATTAAAGAGTTACCCAAAAAACCGTAACAGGTTTTGCATATAAGTTAAGGCATAGTTGCAGAGACCAATCATTCCAACTCTCCACAAAAACATCATACTCATACACATATTTAAATTAAAATGTTGAGGAAGCAAATTATTTCTCTTTCTATGTTTTTGATGGTTTTAGGCATGCTAGTAACAACATTGGATGCACGTCAAATTGATGACGTGAGCTGCAGTTCGGCTCTTTTTTCTTTGTTGCCATGTCTGCCTTTTTTACAGGGTGTTGGCCCTGCTACACCAACTAGTTATTGTTGTGCAGGAGCAAATGATTTAAATCAAAAGGCTAACACCACTCAGATTCGTAGGGATGTGTGCAATTGTCTCAAACCGGCTGCATCAAGATTCGGAGTTAACCCTGATAGATCAAAACAACTACCACAACTTTGCAACATTACTCTTAATGTTCCGTTTGATCCAAGCGTCGATTGCAACAAGTAAGTTTTTCTTTCAAACTCGCACATGTACATAAATTGTTTTTTAAAATGTTTAAAGTTAGTTAATAATTGTTTTTTTTTTTAAAGTAACGAGTTAAAACGATGAACTCCTTATAATCTAACATTACATGTCTCCATAAAACGCACAAAGCCTGATTATTATTTAATTGATAGAACATTTGTATTTTGTTCTAATATTTTTTTTCATTTTTCTGCAGGGTTCAATGATTCAACAAAATTGGACCTGAGGATCATAAAGAAACATTGAAGATTTACCATGATAATAATAATTGTATCAATAACAAAATTTGCAAATTGTACCAATCATTTAATGTTGGTTAACTTTTCTGAGTTTTATTATTAATTGGAAAAAAAAATTATTACCATATGTTTCATTGTTTTGATGTTTAATACGTTGTTCTAGAGGTTAAATCGTACAGGAAAAAAGTACGAACATATAATTATATATATTTTATAAAATTGAATGATAACAATTCAATGAAAAAAATTAAATTAATATTTACACTACCTATATGAAGAGTTTTAACATTATCAATCAATCACATTCGTTACACCATTAAAAATATTTGTCTTTAATCATAACTACTATTAAAGTCACATATATGATTTATATGTGATTGGTTGACAACCTTAGACTTTATGCAACGATAGTGTATCAAACTAAGCTCTAATGATTAAAATTTCTTGTTTAGTAGATTTTATATTAATAAACTTATGTAAAATTATTATTTTTCTTACACTTTATCATGCCATTATATTTTAACATTTTATATGAGACTTAAAATATAGGTCAAACTGTCTTGTCAAACAACAGGGACATAAATATTCAAATCATCCATATGTTATAGATATGATTATTAAGATAACAGAACATTGATAAATGTTCGGATTATAAATTAAAGGTGGGATTTTATTGATAAAATGGCAAACCTAGCAAGTCTTTTACTCTTGAGTGAGGCCTTTGTCAAGATCATCCAATATTTCATTGCTTATTCAATTTGTGTGTTAACGTGTTGTCTGATATTCTCCACAAAACAGTCAATGTGAAACATATTCATGGCATGAAAGTTGCTATAAGCACACCTCACATATCACACCATCAATTCATGGATGATAGTCCCCTATTTGCTCGCACAAGTATAATGAAGTCGCATTGTCATCGCGATTTTCGGGTGTCAAATCATTAATCGGATTTGAACCTTTCGATCATTGATGTTTCTATTTTTTTTGGGGAAGGTAAAATCGAGAAAACCTTTAGAAATCCTAAGTTCGGGGCTGATTTCATCGCGGGAAGGTGTTAGGCACCCGCGGTGACTATAGTATCCTATAGGAACCGTTTTCTATGCTTTACGTTTACGCGTTGCTTTTATCGTTATTTGTGAAAAAATGATTGGTTTTAAGAATGAGAGGGAGAAGATTGGGTTTTATTTTATTGGACTTGGAGAGATGTGAGTCTCTTGCCTACATACCCTTTTGAGGGATCAAAATTCCATGTAGTTCTCTTCCAAAATATTTTGTGAGTTTTGTTTGTTTTTTTAGTTTGAAAAGAGATTTTGAAGAAGGGAAAGAAGCCGTGTAGGCATTAGAATTGAAAACAAATGAGGTTGGTCCAATTTATTTACAAAAATGGTTAAAGTTGAGAATTAGTGTTCGTTTTTGATTCTTGATTAAGAAAACAAAGGGAAAATCCTTTGGAGTTTGGACTCCAAGGTTTGTTTGAAAAATATTTGAAGTGATGGAAGTTGTTTGTTTTTCAAAAGATTGATTTTCTCTAAGTATTGCGTATCCTAAACATACACCTAGCGATGAACATACAACGTGTGTGCGTGTGTCAGTGCATGTGTCGGTGTACATCATTATAGTCCATAGTCTTTTACATCGGGTCCTATTTTACATTCTATAGTCTTGCATGAAATTAAAGAAAAGGTAAACTAAGCCTAAAATATTACATGAGTCCAATAGAAAATTGCATAAGGGTAACTAAAGGAAGAAAAACAAATGAAAGTGTGGCAATGCTTGCAATGTGCATGAGACATAGAACAAAATGGTTAGTAATGAAATGAGAAATGGTAGCATGAGTAGCAATGCATAGGATATGAAATTTACTAACAAAGCACCAAACCCATTAAAAAAGATGAAGTGAACCTAACTAAAACATTTAGCAAATTGCAAGAGAACAAACACCAAAAATAATGCAAATGGCACCAAACTAAAACCTAAAAGCCAAACTAAGTCCCATGACCTATAACCTTTACCCAAAACAGCACCTCTTTTTCAAAGAAAACATTCAAGAATCAACAGGAAATTATGAGTCACATTTAAACCCTAGAATCAACACATTTCAACAACAAATTACATTTCAAAATTAACAACTAAACTTGACCAAAGAGAGGCTTTCAATTAATCTTGCAAAGAGAAGTTAACAAACAAGATTGTGGCATTGTGGATTGCAAGCAACTTGTAAAATTATTGAGCACTTGAACTAGAGGGCTAGGAACTAATTTGTAAAGCAAGAAAGGTTCCATTGAGTTTGAAAACCAAGGAATTAACAATTAGGCATGCAAGAATGTAGAAACAGCATGAATTCAGAGATGAACACATCACAAAAATCACATATCAAACATCAACGCCATAGAGCAAGAATTGGATCCAAAATAGCGCAAGAAAATTCGCAAAAAAGCATCAAAACATGTAAATCCAATAAAAATTAGCGCGCATGCTTTTTATCCACTTTAAAATGTGAAATTACCACAAAACGGTTGAAAATATATCAAGAAACATATGGTAATTTTTTAGGAATTTTTGCAAGAAATTTGGCATGCATATGGGTTCAGATAGCAAGATCAGAGGCGTGCATAGCAAGCAAGAAAAAAACGTAAGAAAATGGCCCAAAGCCCAAACCCAGCGGACTGTTATCCATCCTACACGGATCCGGATCAAACTGGATGCCTCAGAGGCGTTAGATTGATCCGGATTAACTCAAACCTAGATCTAAAGGTGGACAAGGCACAAGACATGGGTCGGTTTGAACCCGACCCGGTTCAAACACTCACATATAAGGTTTAAAACCCGGTTCAGCTTCATTCTTTCCCCTCTCTCGTTCTCTCTTCCTCGCCGTTTTCTCTCACTCCCTCAAGAACAAAGAACACGAACCCTAATCTCTCAAAACTTGCTCAAATTCATCTCTAATCATGCTTAATCGTCCTATTTCGTTGTTCTAATCACAAAAATCAAACAAAAGCTTCGTGAAATTACAAGTTTGATGTGAATCCTTGTTGATGTTCGTATACGGTTCCGATTCGTCATCTCCTCTTGTCTTGCTTGTTCGAACGTCCATGAATCCTCTCAGATTCTTGACGATTCAAACTCGCCTTGAATCTTTAAGGTTTGTTCATAACTTTCACCATTTTTAGGGTTTCGTGAGTTTACGAATCGGAACCGTTTGAAATTCAAGGATTCATATCAGCTTCTCCTTGTTATTGCGATTATGATATGTAGATGTTGGGATTGAAAGTTTACCTGCAGTTTTCCTGGGGATTTGATCTGAATCTTTGGAATTCCTTGAGCTTTCTTCGGTTCTGTTAGTTCCTGATTCAATTCCAAGGTTAACCAGTAGCTTTCCTCTTCTTCTCTGATTCAGTTCTGCGCTTTCTCTTCTTTTCTTCTCTGAACCGGTTCGGAACCTTGAATTTCTTTCCCTCTTCTTCTCAATTTTCAATCCTGTGATCACGCTTGAGTTTGCTGCCCCTAACAGTGAATTCGCGTTGGAATTGCAGGGAGAAATGGCTCAATGATGAAGATTCACCATTGTTGAATCTCTGAGAGCTTGAAGTTCTTCTTCCTAACTGAATTCTGTTATGGTTTTTGATCTAACTGACATGAGAGAGAAAATTCTGATTCTGTTTGTGAGTTGGCACTGATGTGGCGCGTGATGTGTATCTGAGTTGTGAATTTCTGACACTGTGTGCCTTTTATAGCATGCCATGTGTGCCTGCGAGCCAGTAGGGGACTGCCACGTGGAATTGAACACTTGCGTGGCCTTGGACTGAATTCTGAGAAAGGACTTAAAAGCAAATTTGTAAAATTTGGGACTGTTTTGTAATTTTTAAAAGATTGGACTGTTTTTAAAAGAAATGAAAGAATTGGACTGTTTTCAAAAGAATTGGGACAAACTTGCAAAAAAAACAAAATATTTGGACTGCATTGCAATTTCTAAAAATGTTTGGACTAAAATGCAAAAATAATAACTAAAACTGGTAAAAAAAGTAAATTGAAAACAACGTAAAGTGAAACATTTAAAACTGACAAAACGGACTAAAATGAACAAACTACCAAAAATGAGGTATTTTAAAATACCTCTCTGCCCAAAATTTGAACAATGTGAAAAGACTAAAATGCCCCTGGGGCAAAAACGACTCAGACTGACTCAGACTGACTCAGACGCAAAACTAAGATGATCTTTGTACACAATTTGATTAATGATGCATGCAAACACATAAAAAGACTCAGGGACAAATTGCAGGGACTAAAATGGGTTCCTTTGTAGGAAATGACCAAAATACCCTTTTGTATGACTTTATGCAAAAAATTCAAAAGACTGAAGCAGTAATGTATGCAGTTTGAAATACAGTAGAAAACACGGTGGATTTGAAAGCATTAGAAAATAGTAAAGGAAATTGAATGAGTATTTTTAGGTCCAAAATGAGGGTATAACACGCATCCATTTTGGATATTCTTGACACCTATGAGAAGTCATATGGATAAGTTTTTAACATGGGCAAATATGAAGCCACGTGATGGTCGGGTTTAGGCAAGTGTAGCAAATCGTTTACCAAGTAATGAAGTATTAAGTAGAGTATCGTATCCAAAAAAATTGTTGTTCCAACTAGGCAATTTGTGTTACCTATTCGAGAATAATAAAACAAGAAAATAAAAGATAAAGGTGGGATTTTGCAATCTAGTCTATTTGCAATCAACCAAGAGTTTAAGAGTAACATGTTTTGATTACAAAATGTTAGCGGTGGTTAGGACCTTTGACTCCTCACTATTTATTTGTTGTAATTAATTAATGGTCAAAGATTATTCAGAGATTGGTTAAATGTCTCCCATAAAAGTGATGAGTTCATGGGGTTTTATTATTCTACTAGCTGTCGAGTTGCACATACTGAGCACACAGGTCTACTCTCTTATAGGTCCTGGTTTTATTCCTCTCAAACTGTTGAGTTGCACCTAATGATGACGCTAAGGTTATACACACGCGCTACAGTCTAAGGTCGTCAATCCTATTGGATCCATACACCTTCACAAAGAATATTTGTGTGAGGTCCTACTCTCTCGGACGTAATTGAAACATAGACTTAAATTAGAGTTATTAATTTTCCAACGGTCCTAATAGTTCTCTCATCTATGAATCATAGAAGTACATGAGCATACTCTCCATCACGGTAGTTCTACAAACGGTGCATATCTCGCCTACCTTAGCATTGTATAGATGTTGACATTGCATAGTAATCTACTAATTTTATTAGCGTTTTAAGAATGTGTGAACATGTGTATGAGAATAAATAAACTTCTTTTAAAATAATTTCGAGTACATTATATTGTTATAATTTTTTATAGTTAGAATTGATTGTCTTAAATTATAAGTTTGACCATGAATATTGAAGGTAAAAACATTTCCCTTTTATGTAAGAATTATAAGGAATAAAATATGAAATCACTAACAAGACTTTTTTAACATTAAATATAAACAAAAAATATTAAAGAGTTACCCAAAAAATCGTAACAGGTTTTGCATATAAATTAAGGCATAGTTGCAGAGACCAATCATTCCAACTCTCCACAAAATCATCATACACATACACATATTTAAATTAAAATGTTGAGGAAGCAAATTATTTCTCTTTCTATGCTTTTGATGGTTTTAGGCATGCTAGTAACAACATTGGATGCACGCCAAATTGATGACGTGAGCTGCAGTTCGGCTCTTTTTTCTTTGTTGCCATGTCTGCCTTTTTTGCAGGGTGTTGGCCCTGCTACACCAACTAGTTATTGTTGTGCAGGAGCAAATGATTTAAATCAAAAGGCTAACACCACTCAGATTCGTAGGGATGTGTGCAATTGTCTCAAACCGGCTGCATCAAGATTCGGAGTTAACCCTGATAGATCAAAACAACTACCACAACTTTGCAACATTACTCTTAATGTTCCGTTTGATCCAAGCGTCGATTGCAACACGTAAGTTTTTCTTTCAAACTCGCACATGTACATAAATTGTTGTTTAAAATGTTTAAAGTTAGTTAATAATTGTTTTTTTTAAAGTAACGAGTTAAAACGATGAACTCCTTATAATCTAACATTACATTTCTCCATAAAACGCACAAAGCCTGATTATTATTTAATTGATAGAACATTTGTATTTTGTTCTAATATTTTTTTTTCATTTTTGTGCAGGGTTCAATGATTCAACAAAATCGGACTTGAAGATCATAAAGAAACATTGAAGATTTACCATGATAATAATAATTGTATCAATAAGAAAATTTAAAAATTGTACCAATCATTTAATGTTGGTTAACTTTTCTGAGTTTTATTATTAATTGGAAAAAAAAATTATTACCATATGTTTCATTGTTATGAAGTTTAATTCGTTGTTCCAGAGGTTAAATCGTATAGGAAAAAACTACGAACATATAATTATATATATTTTATAAAATTGAATGATAACAATTCAATCAAAAAAATTAAATTAATATTTACACTACCTACATGAAGAGTTTTAACATTATCAATCAATCACATTCGTTACACCATTAAAAATATTTGTCTTTAATCATAACTACTACTAAAGTCACATATATGATTTATATGTGATTGGTTGACAACCTTAGACTTTATGCAACGATAGTGTATCAAACTAAGCTCTAATGATTAAAATTTCTTGTTTAGTAGATTTTATATTAATAAACTTATGTAAAATTATTATTTTTCTTACACTTTATCATGCCATTATATTTTAACATTTTATATGAGACTTAAAATATAGGTCAAACTGTCTTGTCAAACAACAGGGACATAAATATTCGAATCATCCATATGTTATACATATGATTATTAAGATAACAGAACATTGATAAATGTTCGGATTATAAATTAGAATTTAAAACCATTATTAGAGGTATCATTATACTATTTATAACTCCTAGTTTAAACAAATCAGAATCCTATGTATAATTAGAATGATGAAATATCAATGAGACAAAACAATGTTTCTTAATATAAGATCAATTCAACAATTTAAAATAACTTTTAATACGTATTCGTGAATGACATAATTAGACTTGAGGAGCTAGCTTAGTTTATAAGAGTCGGTCTTATAACCTTAAGGTGCTGAGTTGCAACCCCCTCGAGGACAATTGTAATTAACCAAGTATGAACTTAAAAATTTATCATTATCTTTATATATTAATGAAATGATATTATGGTTCATTATTGTGCATCTTCTCAATTTGCTAAAAATATCTTGGATGCTAAAATTATGGGGGAGTTATTGATAAAATGGAAAACCTAGCATGTCTTTTACTCTTGAGTGAGGCCTTTGTCAAGATCATCCAATTTTCCATTACTTATTCAATTTGTGTGTTAACATGTTGTCTGATATTCTCCACAAAACAGTCAATGTGAAACATATTCATGGGATGAAAGATGCTATAAACACACCTGACATATCACACCATCAATTCATGGATGATAGTCCCCTATTTGCTCGCACAAGTATAATGAAGTCGCATCCATTTTCAATATTCTTGACACCTATGAGAAGTCATATGGATAAGTTGTTAACATGGGAAAATACGAAGCCACGTGTTGGTCGGGTTTAGGCTAGTGTACGAAATCGTTTATCAAGTAATGAAGTAGTAAGTAGAGTATCGTATCCACAAATTTTTTTGTTCCAACTAGGCAATTCGTGTTACCTATTCGAGAATAATAAAACAAGAAAATAAAAGATAAAGGTGGGATTTTGCAATCTAGTCTATTTGCAGTTGATCAAGAGTATAAGAGTAACATGTTTTGATCGCAGAATGTTAGCAGCGGTTAGGACCTTTGAATCCTCTTTATTTATTTGTTGGAATTAATTAATGGTCACACATTATTCATAGATTGGTTAAATGTCTCCCATAAAAGTGATGAGTTCATGGGGTTTTATTATTCTACTAGCGGTCGAGTTGCACATACTAATCACACAGGTTTACTCTCCTATAGGTCATGGTTTTATTCCTCTCAAACTTTTGAGTTGCACCTAATGATCACGCTAAGGTTATACGCGCGCTACAGTCTAGGGTTGTCAATCCTATTGGATCCATACACCTTCACAAAGAATATTTGTGTGAGGTCTTACTCTCTCAGACGTAATTGAAACATAGACTTAATTCGAGTTCTTAATTTTCCAACGGACCTAATGGTTCTCTCATCTATGAATCTTAGAAGTACATGAGCATACTCTCCATCACGGTAGTTCTACAATTGATTATATCTCGCCTACCTTAACATTGTATAGATGTTGACATTGCATAGTAATCTACTAATTTTATTAGCGTTTGAAGAATGTGGGAACATGAGTATGAAAATAAATAAACTTCTTTTAAAACAATTTCGAGTACATTATATTGTTATAATTTTTTATAGTTAGAATTGATTGTCTTAAATTATAAGTTTGATCATGAATATTGAAGGTAAAAACATTTCCCTTTTATGTAAGAATTATAAGGAATAAAATATGAAATCACTAACAAGACTTTTTTAACATTAAATAAAAAAAATATATAATTAAAGAGTTAACCAAAAAATCGTAACAGGTTTTGCATATAAATTAAGGCATAGTTGCAGAGACCAATCATTCTAACTCTCCACAAAAACATCATACACATACACATATTTAAATTAAAATGTTGAGGAAGCAAATGAATCCAATTTAAACAACTTCATCGACAAATATAATCATTAAATTCTCTCATAACCCTAATTCTCAAATACTCTCAAAACTACACCTAATCATGCTAATTGCAATTTCAGAAATCATATACTTAATTTTAATGAGAGTTAGTCTCACCCTTACCTTAATTCAGATGAACAAAGCTTACGGAAGAAAACAAAAGTGATGAAAACACCCAAATATACTGCTGCAGTGCGCGACACTTTCTCTTAACTCCGACCTTGTTTCGACGATCCGAACGGTGAAAAGGTAGACCCAGGTGTTGTGAACCTTGTGTCCAAAATTCGTCACGATCCAACGGTTAACGAGTGAGAAATCGCTGTTTTACTGAGGCAGATTTCAGAAAAACGAGAATTGCTTTCTCTCTTCTTTTTGGTGGCTACTTTTCTCACAAAAAACTGTTTTTACCTTCAAACTATTCTAACCTAGCTTCTCCTATTTATATATCTCTTCTCCTCTATCTTATTTACTCTTATCACCAAAAACTACTCTCTTCCATAATATCTTAATAATAATAATAATACACCAAATAACAAATATATTTCTATACTAGATAACATATATATATCCACACAAAATAACAAATATATTTTCAAACCAAATAACAAATATATTTCTATAACAAATATATCTCTACATAACAAACATATTTCTATAACAAATATATGTTTACACCACATAACAAATATATTTCTATAACAAATAACATAATATTTCTACACAAAATAACATATATATATTTCTACACCAAATAACACATATATTTTTACACCAAATAACTTATATATATTATAATATAATATGCTACTAAAACACCAACACATAACACAAAAATAACACACATCACCATAAATCAAATAAATTATTTAAAAAGACTCTAAACTCAATCAAATAATTAAATAAATAAAATAGTTCAAAACGGGCGTTACAACTCTACCCCCTTAAGAGAATTTCGTCCTCGAAATTCAAAGCACAAAAGAAAATGAATTCAATTATTGCTTAAATATCTTAAACTATATATAACAAATAGAAACTTCAAATAATGCACAAAAACCACATTAAAGTTAGTCAGTTAAACATTATCACATAATAAAACATAACTATTAATTAGAAAAATACAACGACAATATTCAACTGTCACACGACACAAACGACTCAACTACTTGGCCGGACGGACCGACCTGCTCTGATACCAATTGTAACACCCCGTTTTCCCAACATAAAAATTTCTCAAAATAATAATCAGAGTTTCACAACTTAAACGGAATGCTACATTTCTTAAAAATCACAATGGAATAAATAATAATTTATCCTTCAAAATATTTCAATAAAATCTTAAATCACTTCGCAGCGGAATCTATTTCAAAAATCTTAAAAACAACTTTGGCAAGAAGGCCTCAACGTAAAATCTCATCAAATTCTTTAATATCATGTTCATAAAATCTCATAGTTTAATACGTAAAGAATAGAAAACATAAGCAAAGTTCCCCATCCCGTTACGTATCAGAGCACCTAGACACGTGAGGAGTCCACTCACATCAACAGCTAGTCCTGGAAATCTGCACTTGCCCACAAGGCGGCAATTCCAACAGAAGGGGTGAGATTTCACAAACATCAAACTTAAGCATACAATTCATCAATTACACTTAACTTAAAACATCAACTAATCACATAATCTTCAACAAGTACAATCATAAAACAACTCATCATAGTTCATCATATTCATCAACAGACATAATCTCAAACAACTCATCATAATCATGTATAGAAACGTCTTAGCATCATCAAATTCATCATATAGAAAACAGCATCAAAATTCATCATATAGGAAACATCATCGCATCATCAAGTTCATCATGTTAAACAACAAATTCATTAATAATTATTTCATCAAGACTCTTCTTCAACAACTCAACATCTTAGACAACTTAGACAACTCGACACGACTATGCAACTTCTTAACATCTTGACATCTTAACAACTTATATGCATGTGGTACTATCCAGGGCATAAGCCCCCATCGCTAAAGGTCAAATAGGACCTGTCAGGCATCAAGCCCCCATCGCTAAGGTCGTAAAAGGACCTGTCAGGCATTAAGCCCCCATCGCTGACTATGTTATGCAACAACACGACTCAATGCAACGACACGACTCAAATGCAACGACACGACTCAAATGCAACAATCTTCAAATATCACATCTTTATATAACACATCTTTTAAATAACACATCTTCAAATATCACATTATTTTCACATCGTTAAATAACACATCAATTTCACATAATCACATAATCATATCAAAACTCAAATCATAATCAAAGCCAAACAAAACAGCACATGAATCCAATTTAAACAACTTCATCGACAAATATAATCATTAAATTCTCTCATAACCCTAATTCTCAAAAACTCTCAAAACTACACCTAATCATGCTAATTGCAATTTCAGAAATCATATACTTAATTTTAATGAGAGTTAGTCTCACCCTTACCTTAATTCAGATGAACAAAGCTTACGGAAGAAAACAAAAGTGATGAAAACACCCAAATATACTGCTGCAGTGCGCGACAGTTTTCTCTTAACGCCGACCTTGTTTCGACGATCCGAACGGTGAAAAGGTAGACCCAGGTGTTGTGAACCTTGTGTCCAAAATTCGTCACGATCCAACGGTTAACGAGTGAGAAATCGCTGTTTTACTGAGGCAGATTTCAGAAAAACGAGAATTGCTTTCTCTCTTCTTTTTGGTGGCTACTTTTCTCACAAAAAACTGTTTTTACCTTCAAACTATTCTAACCTAGCTTCTCCTATTTATATATCTCATCTCCTCTATCTTATTTACTCTTATCACCAAAAACTACTCTCTTCCATAATATCTTAATAATAATAATAATACACCAAATAACAAATATATTTCTATACTAGATAACATATATATATATCCACACAAAATAACAAATATATTTTCAAACCAAATAACAAATATATTTCTATAACAAATATATCTCTACATAACAAACATATTTCTATAACAAATATATGTTTACACCACATAACAAATATATTTCTATAACAAATAACATAATATTTCTACACAAAATAACATATATATATTTCTACACCAAATAACACATATATTTTTACACCAAATAACTTATATATATTATAATATAATATGCTACTAAAACACCAACACATAACACAAAAATAACACACATCACCATAAATCAAATAAATTATTTAAAAAGACTCTAAACTCAATCAAATAATTAAATAAATAAAATAGTTCAAAACGGGCGTTACAACTCTACCCCCTTAAGAGAATTTCGTCCTCGAAATTCAAAGCACAAAAGAAAATGAATTCAATTATTGCTTAAATATCTTAAACTATATATAACAAATAGAAACTTCAAATAATGCACAAAAACCACATTAAAGTTAGTCAGTTAAACATTATCACATAATAAAACATAACTATTAATTAGAAAAATACAACGACAGTATTCAACTGTCACACGACACAAACGACTCAACTACTTGGCCGGACGGACCGACCTGCTCTGATACCAATTGTAACACCCCGTTTTCCCAACATAAAAATTTCTCAAAATAATAATCAGAGTTTCACAACTTAAACGGAATGCTACATTTCTTAAAAATCACAATGGAATAAATAATAATTTATCCTTCAAAATATTTCAATAAAATCTTAAATCACTTCGCAGCGGAATCTATTTCAAAAATCTTAAAAACAACTTTGGCACGAAGGCCTCAACGTAAAATCTCATCAAATTCTTTAATATCATGTTCATAAAATCTCATAGTTTAATACGTAAAGAATAGAAAACATAAGCAAAGTTCCTCATCCTGTTACGTATCAGAGCACCTAGACACGTGAGGAGTCCACTCACATCAACAGCTAGTCCTGGAAATCTGCACTTGCCCACAAGGCGGCAATTCCAACAGAAGGGGTGAGATTTCACAAACATCAAACTTAAGCATACAATTCATCAATTACACTTAACTTAAAACATCAACTAATCACATAATCTTCAACAAGTACAATCATAAAACAACTCATCATAGTTCATCATATTCATCAACAGACATAATCTCAAACAACTCATCATAATCATGTATAGAAACGTCTTAGCATCATCAAATTCATCATATAGAAAACAGCATCAAAATTCATCATATAGGAAACATCATCGCATCATCAAGTTCATCATGTTAAACAACAAATTCATTAATAATTATTTCATCAAGACTCTTCTTCAACAACTCAACATCTTAGACAACTTAGACAACTCGACACGACTATGCAACTTCTTAACATCTTGACATCTTAACAACTTATATGCATGTGGTACCATCCAGGGCATAAGCCCCCATCGCTAAAGGTCAAATAGGACCTGTCAGGCATCAAGCCCCCATCGCTAAGGTCGTAAAAGGACCTGTCAGGCATTAAGCCCCCATCGCTGACTATGCTATGCAACAACACGACTCAATGCAACGACACGACTCAAATGCAACGACACGACTCAAATGCAACAATCTTCAAATATCACATCTTTATATAACACATCTTTTAAATAACACATCTTCAAATATCACATTATTTTCACATCGTTAAATAACACATCAATTTCACATAATCACATAATCATATCAAAACTCAAATCATAATCAAAGCCAAACAAAACAGCACATGAATCTAATTTAAACAACTTCATCGACAAATATAATCATTAAATTCTCTCATAACCCTAATTCTCAAAAACTCTCAAAACTACACCTAATCATGCTAATTGCAATTTCAGAAATCATATACTTAATTTTAATGAGAGTTAGTCTCACCCTTACCTTAATTCAGATGAACAAAGCTTACGGAAGAAAACAAAAGTGATGAAAACACCCAAATATACTGCTGCAGTGCGCGACAGTTTTCTCTTAACTCCGACCTTGTTTCGACGATCCGAACGGTGAAAAGGTAGACCCAGGTGTTGTGAACCTTTTGTCCAAAATTCGTCACGATCCAACGGTTAACGAGTGAGAAATCGCTGTTTTACTGAGGCAGATTTCAGAAAAACGAGAATTGCTTTCTCTCTTCTTTTTGGTGGCTACTTTTCTCACAAAAAACTGTTTTTACCTTCAAACTATTCTAACCTAGCTTCTCCTATTTATATATCTCTTCTCCTCTATCTTATTTACTCTTATCACCAAAAACTACTCTCTTCCATAATATCTTAATAATAATAATAATACACCAAATAACAAATATATTTCTATACTAGATAACATATATATATCCACACAAAATAACAAATATATTTTCAAACCAAATAACAAATATATTTCTATAACAAATATATCTCTACATAACAAACATATTTCTATAACAAATATATGTTTACACCACATAACAAATATATTTCTATAACAAATAACATAATATT
The DNA here is from genome assembly GCA_958299785.1 of Medicago lupulina. Classification (NCBI taxonomy): domain Eukaryota; kingdom Viridiplantae; phylum Streptophyta; class Magnoliopsida; order Fabales; family Fabaceae; genus Medicago; species Medicago lupulina. The sequence continues at coordinate 27,412,479 of OY283144.1, read as the reverse complement.
TCTACACAAAATAACATATATATATTTCTACACCAAATAACACATATATTTTTACACCAAATAACTTATATATATTATAATATAATATGCTACTAAAACACCAACACATAACACAAAAATAACACACATCACCATAAATCAAATAAATTATTTAAAAAGACTCTAAACTCAATCAAATAATTAAATAAATAAAATAGTTCAAAACGGGCGTTACAACTCTACCCCCTTAAGAGAATTTCGTCCTCGAAATTCAAAGCACAAAAGAAAATGAATTCAATTATTGCTTAAATATCTTAAACTATATATAACAAATAGAAACTTCAAATAATGCACAAAAACCACATTAAAGTTAGTCAGTTAAACATTATCACATAATAAAACATAACTATTAATTAGAAAAATACAACGACAGTATTCAACTGTCACACGACACAAACGACTCAACTACTTGGCCGGACGGACCGACCTGCTCTGATACCAATTGTAACACCCCGTTTTCCCAACATAAAAATTTCTCAAAATAATAATCAGAGTTTCACAACTTAAACGGAATGCTACATTTCTTAAAAATCACAATGGAATAAATAATAATTTATCCTTCAAAATATTTCAATAAAATCTTAAATCACTTCGCAGCGGAATCTATTTCAAAAATCTTAAAAACAACTTTGGCACGAAGGCCTCAACGTAAAATCTCATCAAATTCTTTAATATCATGTTCATAAAATCTCATAGTTTAATACGTAAAGAATAGAAAACATAAGCAAAGTTCCCCATCCCGTTACGTATCAGAGCACCTAGACACGTGAGGAGTCCACTCACATCAACAGCTAGTCCTGGAAATCTGCACTTGCCCACAAGGCGACAATTCCAACAGAAGGGGTGAGATTTCACAAACATCAAACTTAAGCATACAATTCATCAATTACACTTAACTTAAAACATCAACTAATCACATAATCTTCAACAAGTACAATCATAAAACAACTCATCATAGTTCATCATATTCATCAACAGACATAATCTCAAACAACTCATCATAATCATGTATAGAAACGTCTTAGCATCATCAAATTCATCATATAGAAAACAGCATCAAAATTCATCATATAGGAAACATCATCGCATCATCAAGTTCATCATGTTAAACAACAAATTCATTAATAATTATTTCATCAAGACTCTTCTTCAACAACTCAACATCTTAGACAACTTAGACAACTCGACACGACTATGCAACTTCTTAACATCTTGACATCTTAACAACTTATATGCATGTGGTACCATCCAGGGCATAAGCCCCCATCGCTAAAGGTCAAATAGGACCTGTCAGGCATCAAGCCCCCATCGCTAAGGTCGTAAAAGGACCTGTCAGGCATTAAGCCCCCATCGCTGACTATGTTATGCAACAACACGACTCAATGCAACGACACGACTCAAATGCAACGACACGACTCAAATGCAACAATCTTCAAATATCACATCTTTATATAACACATCTTTTAAATAACACATCTTCAAATATCACATTATTTTCACATCGTTAAATAACACATCAATTTCACATAATCACATAATCATATCAAAACTCAAATCATAATCAAAGCCAAACAAAACAGCACATGAATCCAATTTAAACAACTTCATCGACAAATATAATCATTAAATTCTCTCATAACCCTAATTCTCAAAAACTCTCAAAACTACACCTAATCATGCTACTTGCAATTTCAGAAATCATATACTTAATTTTAATGAGAGTTAGTCTCACCCTTACCTTAATTCAGATGAACAAAGCTTACGGAAGAAAACAAAAGTGATGAAAACACCCAAATATACTGCTGCAGTGCGCGACAGTTTTCTCTTAACTCCGACCTTGTTTCGACGATCCGAACGGTGAAAAGGTAGACCCAGGTGTTGTGAACCTTGTGTCCAAAATTCGTCACGATCCAACGGTTAACGAGTGAGAAATCGCTGTTTTACTGAGGCAGATTTCAGAAAAACGAGAATTGCTTTCTCTCTTCTTTTTGGTGGCTACTTTTCTCACAAAAAACTGTTTTTACCTTCAAACTATTCTAACCTAGCTTCTCCTATTTATATATCTCTTCTCCTCTATCTTATTTACTCTTATCACCAAAAACTACTCTCTTCCATAATATCTTAATAATAATAATAATACACCAAATAACAAATATATTTCTATACTAGATAACATATATATATCCACACAAAATAGCAAATATATTTTCAAACCAAATAACAAATATATTTCTATAACAAATATATCTCTACATAACAAACATATTTCTATAACAAATATATCTTTACACCACATAACAAATATATTTCTATAACAAATAACATAATATTTCTACACAAAATAACATATATATATTTCTACACCAAATAACACATATATTTTTACACCAAATAACTTATATATATTATAATATAATATGCTACTAAAACACCAACACATAACACAAAAATAACACACATCACCATAAATCAAATAAATTATTTAAAAAGACTCTAAACTCAATCAAATAATTAAATAAATAAAATAGTTCAAAACGGGCGTTACAACTCTACCCCCTTAAGAGAATTTCGTCCTCGAAATTCAAAGCACAAAAGAAAATGAATTCAATTATTGCTTAAATATCTTAAACTATATATAACAAATAGAAACTTCAAATAATGCACAAAAACCACATTAAAGTTAGTCAGTTAAACATTATCACATAATAAAACATAACTATTAATTAGAAAAATACAACGACAGTATTCAAGTGTCACACGACACAAACGACTCAACTACTTGGCCGGACGGACCGACCTGCTCTGATACCAATTGTAACACCCCGTTTTCCCAACATAAACATTTCTCAAAATAATAATCAGAGTTTCACAACTTAAACGGAATGCTACATTTCTTAAAAATCACAATGGAATAAATAATAATTTATCCTTCAAAATATTTCAATAAAATCTTAAATCAATTCGCAGCGGAATCTATTTCAAAAATCTTAAAAACAACTTTGGCACGAAGGCCTCAACGTAAAATCTCATCAAATTCTTTAATATCATGTTCATAAAATCTCATAGTTTAATACGTAAAGAATAGAAAACATAAGCAAAGTTCCCCATCCCGTTACGTATCAGAGCACCTAGACACGTGAGGAGTCCACTCACATCAACAGCTAGTCCTGGAAATCTGCACTTGCCCACAAGGCGGCAATTCCAACAGAAGGGGTGAGATTTCACAATCATCAAACTTAAGCATACAATTCATCAATTACACTTAACTTAAAACATCAACTAATCACATAATCTTCAACAAGTACAATCATAAAACAACTCATCATAGTTCATCATATTCATCAACAGACATAATCTCAAACAACTCATCATAATCATGTATAGAAACGTCTTAGCATCATCAAATTCATCATATAGAAAACAGCATCAAAATTCATCATATAGGAAACATCATCGCATCATCAAGTTCATCATGTTAAACAACAAATTCATTAATAATTATTTCATCAAGACTCTTCTTCAACAACTCAACATCTTAGACAACTTAGACAACTCGACACGACTATGCAACTTCTTAACATCTTGACATCTTAACAACTTATATGCATGTGGTACCATCCAGGGCATAAGCCCCCATCGCTAAAGGTCAAATAGGACCTGTCAGGCATCAAGCCCCCATCGCTAAGGTCGTAAAAGGACCTGTCGGGCATTAAGCCCCCATCGCTGACTATGCTATGCAACAACACGACTCAATGCAACGACACGACTCAAATGCAACGACACGACTCAAATGCAACAATCTTCAAATATCACATCTTTATATAACACATCTTTTAAATAACACATCTTCAAATATCACATTATTTTCACATCGTTAAATAACACATCAATTTCACATAATCACATAATCATATCAAAACTCAAATCATAATCAAAGCCAAACAAAACAGCACATGAATCCAATTTAAACAACTTCATCGACAAATATAATCATTAAATTCTCTCATAACCCTAATTCTCAAAAACTCTCAAAACTACACCTAATCATGCTAATTGCAATTTCAGAAATCATATACTTAATTTTAATGAGAGTTAGTCTCACCCTTACCTTAATTCAGATGAACAAAGCTTACGGAAGAAAACAAAAGTGATGAAAACACCCAAATATACTGCTGCAGTGCGCGACAGTTTTCTCTTAACGCCGACCTTGTTTCGACGATCCGAACGGTGAAAAGGTAGACCCAGGTGTTGTGAACCTTGTGTCCAAAATTCGTCACGATCCAACGGTTAACGAGTGAGAAATCGCTGTTTTACTGAGGCAGATTTCAGAAAAACGAGAATTGCTTTCTCTCTTCTTTTTGGTGGCTACTTTTCTCACAAAAAACTGTTTTTACCTTCAAACTATTCTAACCTAGCTTCTCCTATTTATATATCTCTTCTCCTCTATCTTATTTACTCTTATCACCAAAAACTACTCTCTTCCATAATATCTTAATAATAATAATAATACACCAAATAACAAATATATTTCTATACTAGATAACATATATATATCCACACAAAATAACAAATATATTTTCAAACCAAATAACAAATATATTTCTATAACAAATATATCTCTACATAACAAACATATTTCTATAACAAATATATCTTTACACCACATAACAAATATATTTCTATAACAAATAACATAATATTTCTACACAAAATAACATATATATATTTCTACACCAAATAACACATATATTTTTACACCAAATAACTTATATATATTATAATATAATATGCTACTAAAACACCAACACATAACACAAAAATAACACACATCACCATAAATCAAATAAATTATTTAAAAAGACTCTAAACTCAATCAAATAATTAAATAAATAAAATAGTTCAAAACGGGCGTTACAGGATGCGCATGAGGTAGTGGCAAACACTGTCCCATATGCAGTGGTGCACGAGGCAACCCCTCATGTGCGAATTATTGCATTTTCGTCCCGTTTTCAATCTTTCTTCCGCCTAAAAACCTCCGGGAACTTGAAATGAATTTTCTTCAATAACAAGAATGGAAATATTCACCACTTGCTTGACAACATAAAGGCGCAATCTTTTTTATGGTTGAAAGTGAAACACACATATTATTTTCCTTAACAATTGGCGCATTCTAACGATATTAGTTAAGAAAGTAAGAGTCATCGTGAACTTAGCTCAGTTGATAGAGACAATGAATAATATATACAAGATCTGAGTTCAAACTCCGGCCACCAAAAAAAAATTAAGAAAGTAAGAAATTGAAATTTATATTAGAAAGAAAATTTCCAACAAACAGAATATTACTAGAAAAACAATATTTCCATATTATTTTCCTTAACAAATGCCATACGTCCACTCTTAACATTTTCTTATTTAACTATTACTAGACTTTTGATCCGCGCGTCGCGCATGTCTAACTAAAAATCACAAACAGACTTAATAAGTATACAATATTATGATTAAAATTAACTTAATATGCATTCAACAACATTTTAGATGAAATTTGTTAGGTTAAATTGCTAATGCAGCATTTTAGAGGGAAATTATTAGGTTTAGTTGCTGCAGACATAACAAAATTAATAAATAAAGATAAGTGTACAGAAACAATAGATTTATATAAACGATGACACAATATAATAGGAATGAAATATTCTTTAAGAAATAAGAGATTATCACTTAATGATACAAATTTAAAACCAAAATTTTAGAGTTAAGAATTAACATTATTTAAAAATAAAATTTTAAGATTTAATCGTTGTAAACCTAATAAAATATTAATGAAAGACAAAAATTAAATTAAGACTTAATAAAATTAATAAATAAAGATTACACTAGAATCTTACATCCCATTTACCATTATCTTTTCTTTTACGTTTCAATTAGATAATACAAACAAATGAAATTCTTAAATCTTATAAAAAGACTAAAACACTCAATTAAATTGGTCATATCTTTGAATGCATCTCGATCTCAATTGATTAGTATAAATTGAAATTTGATCCTGTAAAATATACCTACTAACACTGTCAAAATCATGAGATGCTTACAGATTACAATTTGAGTCCATTGAGATAAAATAAGATTTGGAATAGACACATCCTTTTCGTGTAAATATATCTCATAAAGCAAAAAGAAGGGGAAAAAGAAGGAAGAAAGAAGAACAAAAGGTCCTTATTAGTCCCCCCAAAAAGTTTGACATTGACCCTTTCTTACCCTCAAATACTTAAGTGGGCACGGCATCTCTCTCACTCGCCACCACCATGAAAGACAAGCACTTAGAAAGTTTTTGAATAAAGAAAAAGAAAAAAAATATGAGCTGCACTTATTTTTTTGTTGTTAACCTTCAAATTTTCATAAAAAAGAATCATATGAATTAAAATTCGATTGAGAAGTAGATAAAATTCGATAAAGAATTGTTTGCATTTATAAATCAAATTTAAGTTTATTTAAATAATTTGTTTTTCGATAAAATTTATTAATCATTTGAACTTAATTAATTTGTTATATGTTGCCTTATTTTCATAGATAAATTCGACAAATGTGAATGATTAAAAACAAATGAAATGCTTACAACTCTTTAATCATCAAATACAATTAACCATAATTTTCAACATTAATAATTACATTTTTCAAGTTTATATTTAAACACAAATAAAATAATTGTTTTTTAGTAACAAATGATGGTAGTTAGTTTTTCGATTATATTTACTTATTCATTTGTGTTTGAAGAAAAAAATCTAAAACTTTTATTAAACTATTTAACTCTTTTAACTCATATCATTTGAGCTACTTATTCATCTTAAAAAATTGCATTTATGTTTACTAAACTATTTGACAGAGAAAAAATTCTCTACTTTTGAAAAGAAAAATTGTCCAATGATTTAATGAAGAATTTTTCGTTATTTATTGAAAAAATATATTTTTTTCCGGGTAGATTGAGTTCAAAACTTGTTATCAAAATTTCTTGCAAAAATATTTTTTTTTTTTAAGTAAATAATTCATGATTAAACCTATTGAATTCACTCCTTTCTTTTCTTCAACAGAGAATCTATGCCCACCATTGAACATAACAAGGGCCCCACTTCAAACAATCCACCCCATCATCATATTAACATTAACCCCCACTCAAAAATTCATAATCTTCTCCCAAAAAATCCACCCTCCCTCTTCACCATCAATCTCCAAACACAAACATCTTCATCCTTCTCACTTTCTCTTCCTCTCACTAAATTTTTTCCCATATAACCTAAAACACTCACTTGCATTAATAATTGTGTTGTATTCAACTTCAATAACTAAACTAAACCCAAACACAAAACCCCTTCAATTATTTATCATTTTTATCTCCTCACTCAAAAAAAAAAAAAAAAACTCAACTTCAATATCAAATAATAAATTATATTTATTTTTATAATTTTATATATATATGCTTGCCGGTGATGCCGACGCCGGTTAGCACAGCGCGACAATGTTTAACCGAAGAAGCAGCGCGTGCACTCGACGAAGCAGTCTCCGTAGCGCGTAGAAGAAGCCATCCTCAAACAACCTCTCTCCACGCCATCTCCGCTTTACTCTCTCTCCCCTCCAACGCTCTACGCGCCGCGTGTTCATGCTCACGCGCCTCCACCTTTCCCTACTCCCCTCGTCTCCACTTCCGTGCCCTAGAACTCTCAGTCGGCGTCTCCCTCGACCGCCTCCCCACCACCAAAACCACCGCCGTCGTCTCCTCCGGAGACGACGGCGGACCACCGGTTTCAAACTCTCTCATGGCAGCCATTAAACGCTCTCAAGCAAACCAACGTCGTCATCCAGATAGCTTCCATTTACTACAAATAATGCAGCAACAGCAACAAAACCAGAATCAAACTGCGTCGTTTTTGAAAGTTGAGTTGAAGCATTTCATTCTCTCTATTCTTGATGATCCTATCGTGAGTAGGGTTTTTGCAGAAGCTGGTTTTCGTAGCTATGATGTTAAGTTTGCTTTACTTCAACCACCACCACCACCACCATCTTCTAGATTCTTTCATCGTTCTTCTCCTCCGGTTTTTTTATGTAATATTGAACCGGACCGGTTTGAAACGGTTCGGTTCGATGAGAATTCAAGAAGGGTTGTTGAGGTTTTAGCTGGGAAGAGTGGGAGCAAGAGTAAGAGAAATCCTCTTTTGATGGGTGTTTATGCAAAAACCGCTTTAAAAAGGTTTATAGAGTTAGTTCAAAGTGGAAAAGTTGGTTTTTTACCTAATGAACTAGATGGGTTAAAAGTGGTTTCTATTGAGAATGAGATTTTTGAGTTTGTTGTTGGAAATGGGAGTGAAGAGAAGATGGGGTTGAGATTTGATGAAGTGGGTCATTTAGTTGAACAAAATTTAGGTCCCGGTGTTGTTGTAAGTTTTGGGGAGATTGAGGATTTTGTGAAGAACAATAACGATGATGATGTTATTGATGATGGTGTTGTGTTTGTTGTTTCAAAGTTGACAAGGTTATTAGAGGTTTATGGTGGGAAGATTTGGTTGGTGGGTGTAGCAGGAAATTGTGATGTTTATACTAAGTTTTTGAGGTTGTTACCTAATGTTGAAAAAGATTTGGATTTGCATGTTTTGCCTGTGACATCTGCTACTCCTTCTATGGAAGGACTATACTCTAAATCCAGGTATGTTTCTCTTTTTTCTTTCCTTTTCTGTTTCTTTATTGGTTCTGGTTTGTACTTGTCTTGACCTATGTTTGTTTTTTTGTCATAGGGTGTGTGTGTTCATGCACTTTCAGTTTTAATAATACTATATTATATAACACATACCATATAATATATACTATATAGTTATATGGAAATATCAAGAACTATATAGTATATTATATACATGAAAAAGAAGTGTTATATGATTATGATATTGGTATTTGTTTAGATTTGTGTGTAACATATAGTTTCTATGTAAATAAAAAAGTTGACATGTCAATATGTTCATTGGCTATTAAATTATGGAGTGTAGATTGAAGGATTATAACTGGTCTGTGTTCTTGTCTTTAGCTTGTTTTGTGGTTTTTTTCCTCTTCTAAATTATTCAGATGGTTTTGTCTTTGGTTGCTTTCCAACTCTTCTATGTCACTCTAAAGCTGCTTGCTTGGTTACAGTGCATAGGAAAATGAAGGAGTAATTTTATATTATAAATATTGAATCATAATCTGACTCATGGAACTTTCTATAACCTTTTTCTTTTTTATGAATTAAGAGCTTAATTTAATAAGGGTCATGATTCAATTGGTTTTGGTTTCTGAGACAAGTTATTTACTTGCCATAGTTTTGTTGCAAAGTTCTATTTTCTGGGAACTAGTTAATCTGAATTATAGAAGTATTGATCTAATGGATGCTAGAGATATTTGTGATTATGCTTTTATTGATCTGCTTGTGTCATCACATAAGCCATTAGTGTTGTTTCTACCTGCAGTCTTTTGATAAATGCTTCTTCTTTCTCTGTACCCCTGACCCACCTCTTCTTTTTTGGTGTTATGAATGTAGTTTTGTGCGGTCCGATCAAGATCACAATCCAAATTTCAATGCATATTATGATATAACTTTTTACAAAAAATCTAAAATACTGGATATGAAATTTGGATTATCTGATCTTGATCGAGCAGTCCAAATGTAGTTGATTGCGTGTAATCACGAGGTCGCGACTACACACAACCTAGATTCAATTTTGACCTATCAAATTCTATAGCCTATTGTGATGTATATATTGCCATATGTTTTTTTTACTTTTATTGGGATAGATGATGCTTAAAGTCTAACTCTTCATGTGCACCTTAGCTTCTGACAGTTTGGTGTCTACTGAATCTAAAAGTTCCATGTTCATTATTTAATTTGCAGCTTAATGGGGTCCTTTGTTCCATTTGGTGGCTTCTTTTCCACACCTTCTGATTTCAGAAATCCAAATCCATCTTTAACTCTTTGTGACACATGCAATAAAAAGTATGAACAAGAAGTTGCTGATAATTATGTGAATGTAGGGTCTTCTTCTTCATCATCAACAAGTTTACCTTGGTTACAAAAGGTTAATGTGGATTCAGATAGAGGATTGAATTTGGCAAAGGTGTGTTAATGTTATGATCACCTAACATTATGTTTCATTTTTCACTGCATGCAGAGACACTCACATGCTCACACACATAATTGCAACATTAATTGTGAGACAATTGCTGTTCTGACCCACTAAAATAATTTAGTCAGAGGTAAGCATCAATAATGCATCTGGCCTGAAATGGTAAAATTAAAAAAAAGTGCATTTTCCTAAGTAAGAATGAAAGTAGCAATATAGTGATTTGTCACCTTGAATGCCCATGCCTATACCAAAGATATGCCTACTGAACTAATCTGGTGATGTTTCTGAAAGTTGATTAGGACTATACATTTATCATATTTCCATGTGTACTTTGGTCCTACCATATACAAATGCAAATAATGCAATCAGTGGACCCAGGTTTACCTCTAGGTAGTAGCACTTCCATAAAGCCAAAATATTTCCTATTTAGTATTATGCATGATATATACTTTTGGTATGTTTAAAGTATAAGCTATTTTTATAACAAAAGAAGAAATAAATTTAAATTAGCTATAAGTTGTTTGCATAAGCTATCTTGGAGAACTTATGGAAGTAAGCTGAAAACAGCTTATGAACATGTCAATAGATAAATTCTAATGTTTCCTACACAAGATATTTTAAGGACTTCCTTTGAGATTAATATTAGAAAATGAAAAAGTCATACCTTTTCTTCACATAAGAAATACATATGTAAATTGCATGAAATTGTATTTTCTCTTGTCAAAAGTTGGGATCTCGTTTTTCTGTACTCAGAATCATGCATTTGATACAGTCATGCGGTTTGGACCGTTGAATGAAGATCGGACACTGTGTTCCCGACTTTGGTAAATTGGATCTAAAATACAAAAGTCAGAACACGAGCTGTCCGATCATAATCAGACAGTCCTCCAGACTAGTGAATGCTTGACTGCGTGAAAGCCGAAATCCAAATCCGCCGAGCGGTGATTTTTCTCTCTTTGATTATATATCTATCACTTGATTAACATTATTGTCACTAATTGTTTTTTACATAATGTGCCATACTTCATTGTTTGAATTTGTGGCCATACTATACTATTTATTTAATAATGAACTTCATCATCAAGTGCAGACTAATGAAGATAACACAAGTTTGAATGCTAAGATCTTTGGATTGCAGAGGAAATGGAGTGATATCTGTCAACATCTTCATCAAAACAAATCATTACCTGAAATCAATATTTCCCAAACATTAACAGGGTTCCAAGCTCCATTCCACGAGGGGTTTCGATTTGGTAGAGGAACTGGCAGCCTTAATGAAATCCACTGTTCTAATCCAATTCCCTACATGTCTAAAGAGTTACAAAGTCCATTTCCATCTAAACAGATGTTACCATTTTCACAACCTTTTGATACTACTCTTAGTGCCAAAGATAAAGCTGAACATGTACCGAAAGTTTCAAAATTGGACACACAGAGTCCTCTCCTTAACCACAGGTCATCTTTGTCACTTATTCCCGTCACCACGGATTTGGTTTTGGGAACGACATATACATCGGTTACTCATGAACCTGATACCCCAAAACTAAGTGATCATAAGAAGCATCCTCAGCACTTGTCGGATTCTCTTTCGACTGATTTTGATGCTATGAATGAGAGTACTTCAAACCAAATTGCTAGATCCTCTTCTTACTCAGGTCATAATTCCGACGGAAAATTTGAAATGGTTGATTTCAAGTCGCTATGCAAACTTCTTATCGAAACGGTTTGGTGGCAAGATGAGGCAATATATTCTATCATCAATATTATGACACTTTGTAGATCAGGTGACGGAAAGCGTAGTGGATCGAATGTTAGAGCCGACACATGGTTTTCTTTCCTTGGACCAGATAGAGTTGGAAAAAGAAAAATTGCTTCAGCACTTGCAGAAACTCTATTTGGAAGCAAACAATGCTTAATCTCTGTGGATTTAAGCTCTACTGACAGGTTTCAACCATTGAACTCGATTTTCGAATGTCACGATGTTCTTAGGAGGAAGACAGTTGTGGATTATATTGCTGGAGAGTTGAGTAAAAAGCCGCGTTCGGTTGTGTTTCTTGAAAATATCAATAAAGCTGATTTAATTGTGCAGAATAGTTTGTTACAAGCTGTAAGAACAGGTAAATTTCCATACTCACATGGTAGGGAAATCAGCATCAACAATTCAATATTTGTTGTGACCTCTTCTGTGTTCAAAGTTGGCGGCCTTTTTGATATGGAAAAGGAACCAAAAATATTTCCGGAGGAAAGAATCCTTGAAGCTAAAAGATGTCAAATTGAATTATCACTTGGACATGCTTCTGAGGATATCTTTAGAAGCGGTAGCAAAAATGTGAGGGTTTCAAAGACAAATGGAACATTTCCAAATAAAAGAAAGCTCTGTGAAACTGAAAGCAGTGATTCCAACGAGAAAGTAACTAGCAAGACAATGAAACATGTCAGAGAGGCGTCACGGTCGTATCTGGATTTGAATATGCCTCTAGAAGAGGAAGTGGAGGATGGTGATTGTGAAAATGAATCTGTAGTTCAAAATCATGAAGCATGGTTAAATGATTTCCTTGCACAAATTGATGGAAAAGTGGTATTTAAGCCATTCAATTTTGATTTACTTGCCAAGCAAGTAATCGAACACATTGACAAACAATTTCAAACACTATTTGGATCAAATTTTGTGCTGGAAATCGATTATGAGGTCATGTTAGAGATACTTGCAGCTGCTTGGTTATCAGACAAGAAAAAAGCAGTGGAAGATTGGATTGAACATGTTCTCGGAAACAGCTTTGTCGAGGCACGAAAAAAGTATCACAATGTAGCTGAGTATGTAATGAAATTGGTTAAATGTGAAAGCATTTTTGTGGAAGAGCATGCTACAGGAGTATGCCTTCCAGCTAGAATTAACTTGAACTAAATTTTTGATCACTATATGTATTGTAATGTAATTATTTGTATAATGTAGCTTGTAGGGTATATAGCATTTGGTAGTTATAGCATTTTAAGGCTAATTAATCCCACGATTTTTTCTTTTTGTGGTGATCATTGTGATGTGATTTCTTATGGTAAAAGAATGTATAATCTTCACCACCAGTTCTCCTGTTTATTCTGATGGGATGAATAATTAAAATTTAGATATTAACTTCTCCACGTAGGGGGCATTTGATTACACCTAAAAATAATTATCCTATTAGCCGAACTCGACAAATCAGCGATTAAGCAATCAAGTGAGGAGACTTATGATATGTCATCTTACATTATTTTCAACATATTTTTCAGTCATTTTAGTTATGTTTTGATCCAACTAGAGGAGTTTTAGAAAAATTGCCTATGGTTTACAGGGACATTTTGTAATGTTTTCATTCCGAGTCATGTCATTACGGTTTTTTCGAAAACCAAGTAGTTTTTAGATTTTTTTTAACGCAATTTAATAAAAAAATCATGCAAATCAACAAAGCAAAACATCTCATAAGAATCTGGGAAGACAGTGGATGAAGATTCAAGAGGCTTCTGAAGACATTACAAAGTGGAAAAATTCTATTCCAAGTCCCAAAACAAGTTCTAAGAAAGAAAGAGGTAAAAACGCACAGAAAAACATATTTGCGCGTCCCAGGTGTGTTATTGTGTGCCCCGTGTGTGCAAAACAGTGCTGAAAAGCACTGTTTTTGCACTGACACGTGAGGCGCACCACCCTACGCGCGAGGCGCGTGCACGTGCGCCTCCGGGTGAAAAACAATTTTTTGTTGTTTTTCTCCTACGGGTTTGAGGAAAAAAGCCAAATTTTTCGGCCCAAACCCACTTGAAAATCATCCCATAAATACAACTCCTCTAATTCACAATCATTCGTTGAGAAAACGAAGCAGTTCAAGAGAAAATGAAGCACTAGGAGCTTTAAGGGAGGAGTCTCTCGTCACCCTTAGTCTCTATGGTATGTTTTATTATTTCGTATTTAGTTACCATGAGTAACTAAACCATAATTGGGTAGGATTCTATGATAAACATATATTTTTGTTGTTATATCTTTTTAATTCAAGTATTTTATTCAATTATGTTATAATTTCTATTTAATTTTCTTATACAAAATTCTTAATGTTCTCACGAGACCTAGGGAGTGTGACATAATTAGAGCTTGTGACTAAACCTAGAAATAGGGTTGCCCGTTTGTAGAACTACTATGGTAAAAGAGAGTATGTGCGAAACTTCTAAGATTCATAAACGAAGTTGGAGCCTTTAGATGACAATTTAGGAATCCAAATTCTTTTATGTTGAAATTACCTATGAGAGAGTAAGGCCCCACTGTAATACTCCATGCGTAGGCATATGAAACCCTGTAGGATTGACGACCTTGCAACATTTATAGCGCATATAACCTTAGAGTGATCAGCAGGTGAAACTCAACAAGTTGAGGGACATACTGCCCCACGAACTCATCATTTAAATAGAACCTTTGTCTTGTTACTAAATGCTTACTTGTATTTAATCCAACAAGGAAATAGACGGGATGTGAAGAATTCTAACTATAGCTAACATTTTGAATCAAACCAGGTTAATAACTCACTGATGCTTTGTGCAATCAAATAAAACTTGCAAAATCCCATAATTTACCACTTTTATTTATTTTATTGTCTTTAATTTATGTTATAAAAAAGTAGCATTAGTTGCCGAGTTGAAACATCAATCATTGTGGAGACGATCTTATTTATATCTTGTTACTTGTGAATGACTTGATACACTTGCCGAAATTGTCAATCAAGTTTTTTCCGTTGTTGCCAAAGATTGTTATATTTTGAACAAGCAAGGTAACTTTCTTACTTGTTATTATTAGTAGTAGTTTAGTTTTAAATTTTGTTAGTTGTTACTGACCTTAGAATTTTTCTTTTTTGTTTAGAATATATTTTTCTTTCTTTTTATTTTGTGTTTAGGTACCAACATCTTGATTTTCTTTTCTTTTTTGATTTTTAGTATTAGAATTAGTGTTTTAAACCGTCTTATTAGAAGTCGTATTAATTGTCCTCGTGAGTTTAGCTCAGTTGATAGGCATAATGCATAATATATGCAAGGTTTGGGGTTCAAATTTCGACCACCACAAAAAAAAAAGTTGTATTAATTGTTATTAGCGCGAGTCTAGGATTAACCAATATATTTAAGATTAGTAATGGAAATAATTAAAGGGTAGTGTTAATTTTTAAAATTTACTTTAATCAGAATTAGGATTCATTTAACATTTGTTTCATCTAAATCAGTATAGATCTAAAATTAACTTTTTTTAGGGGGTGTATTGGATTAGAATTTTATAGGACAATTTTTAAAAAAGTCTCAAGGATTTTAAAATACTTTTTAGAATTTTAATGACTTTCATGATTTTAAAAGATTATCAGGATTTACAATTTGGATTTCAATGGATTTACATCATAAGATCTTAAAGGATTTGAAATGATTTTATGGATTTATAAGATTTAAAAAGATTTTACGAATTGTAAGGACTCATCGAAAAAAAATGATTACAACACACTCTCTATCATAATATTTTCAACACAGATTCTTATTTTTATGAGAGAGAGAGAGAGAGCGGGGAGAGAGAGACGAAGAGAAGGGAGAGAGAGAGAGAGAGAGAGAGGATAGTAAGATTTTAAAAGAAAAACAATCCAAGAAATCTCATGTTTTCATGAAAGACGTTTTCATGCTAAAATTTCACTAAAAAATCCCACAAAGTCCATCAAAATTCAATTTATTAAACAGTCCTTCGAAATTTGAATGATTTTGAATACCACAAAACTTTTTTTAAGTTATGAAAAGTCTTGATTGAATACCTCAAGACTTTTTAAAAATGACAAAGAGTCTTAATTGAATAACACAAGATTTTTTTAAGTTGCAAAGAATCTTGATTGAATACCACAAGATTTTTTCATAATTAAAAAGTCTTTTAAAATCCTTTAGAATCCTAATTCAATACATCTCCTTAGATTAGGATTAGGATTAACAAATCTAGTCTAGTTAAAGTTTAAATCTTTTTAGGTTAGAGAACTTTTTACGTAATTTTAGACTAATCAAGTCGAGTTAAGATATTCTCCATTTTTTATCTTCTACATTTCTTACATTTGAAAAGATAAAAACATAAAAAATCTTAAAAATAATTAATATTGGTGGTACCTATTTAATGATGGGACCCACCACCTATTTTTTGTGTTTATCTCTTTCATAATCCTATTCACACCTCATGTATTTTTGGTTACACCCAAATTTTTTTTTTATAATACCAAAATTGCCCTTTTATATGAATTTTCTTAAAATCATGATTTCATTTGTTGTCACTCTAAAATTCCACTCTCTTTCACCCACAAACGCTCAAACAATCATGATGTTCTATCAATCTCTATGGAAGATTAAAGAGTGAATTAAAATATCTCTCATCCATACTCGATTGCATATAAGTAAGTGAATTTTTTTTTTTCTTTCAATATTGCTAGTTTCAATTTTCTTCTTTTTCTTCGACTGCACTGTACGACGGTTTCAATTTTACATTGTTGAGGTTAACTTAAATTCAATTTAAGTAAGTTCATGTAAACTTGTTTACATAACCTACTTAAACTTAGTTTACAAAACCTACTTAAATTAAGTTTACATATACATACTTAAATTGAGATTACGTAGAATCATTGAACAGGGTTGAACTTTTAGATGTATACTTAAACTGAGTTTACATGACCTACTTAAACTGAGTTTAGGTATGTACACTTAAACTCAGTTTACATGACCTACTTAAACTAAGTTTACATGAGCTACTTAAAGTGAGTTTAAGTATGTACACTTAAACTCACTTTACATGATCTACTTAAATTGAGTTTAAGTATGTACACTTAAACTCAGTTTACATAACCTACTTAAACTTAAGAGAGGTTTTGTGGTGTAACCAAGAAAGAAGATTGAGGCTATTTGAAAATTATATTTCATAAAAGGGTAATTATCATTTTAGGATGTAACCAAGATTAAACATGGTGTAATTAGAAAAACTCTTATTTTTATAAATGGAGTGGATCTCAACTCAATCAAGTCTAGTATAATCTGGGAAGTCTAAATAAGATTTAACTACCATTTATTAAATTAATAAAATTCTAAAAATATTAAAAAACGTTCACATAAGAATTTGTTTTAGTTCTTTCTATATATGAGCATTTTTTACTTCCGCAAGAAATTCCAAAAATGGCAAAACGTAGATATATCTGTCAGATTCGAGACGTGAAAATGTATTGAATGAGAAACAATCCCGTAGTTTATTTTCTCTGCAATTTCCCTTTCCATTAAGTTTAAGATTTCCTATCAGAAACAATTACTTGCTTTAGCTGATGCTATTCCTCATTATTATTTTAAATTTTGCATAATATATATTACCTTTCCATTTCAGGCTTTAAATTGTTTTAGTCTCAGAAAGTTGTTTCAGAGTATTACAATAAAAGGCAAGTTTTTATTGTTTTTCTCCTACGAGTTTGAGGGAAAAGCTCAATTTTTCAACCCAAATCCACTTTGAAATCAACCTATAAATACAACTCCTCTTATTTACAATTATTCATTAAGAGCGAAGTGGTTCAAGAGAAAGGAGTGGCTAGGAGATCCAAAGGTGAAGTCTCTTCTTAACCATAGTCTCTACCGTGTGTTTTATTCTATTGTACTTTTGTCTTTAGTTACCATGAGTAAAAAAATCCTAATTAGGTAGGACTCTAAGATTAACCTAGGACTTTGTGATTGAACCTTGAAATAGAGAAAACACTCTTTTCCAAATGTTGCATATTGATCTTTTTTTTCTTTTTCCCTTGGTAAGCTATACGAGATAGGGCTACTTGTTTGTAAAACTACTTTGGTAAGTGAGAGTATGTGAGGAACTTCTAAGATTTATAGACAAAGTTGGAGCCTTTAGACGACAATTTAGGAATTCCAATTCTTTTATGTTTCAATTACCTCTGAGAGAGTTAGGCCCCATCGTAATACTCCGTGTGTAGGCAAACTCGACCATTAAGGATTGACGACCTTACATCTTTTATGGCAGGTTGGGATTTAGACACATATTGTGGCCTCTGAACCATTGGTTTGATCAACCGCAACAGTTGTTGGTTTTGGATTTGTGGAAGCGGTTGGTAAACAGGTTGTATAGGAGCAAAGAAGTCTGCTATCCTCCCCATTTGTGTGGTTAGGGCTTGGTAGCTCCGATTTGTGTCCCGTATCAAAGGATTAAACACGGTACCAATTTTTTGTGTCAACAATTTAACCATTTCGTGATTACTCTCATCCATTTGTTGTCTTAAAAAATTCATCGAATATGTTGTTAAGGGTGGTAGAGTACTTCGACCAAAAATGCTAGAACTTGAGGGACTATGTATGTTGTGTATTGTTAACGGATTTGCTTGGTCTGCAAATGTGGACACACTATTATGCACATTTGCCATCATCGAAGTTGGCATACCATATGGTTGTTCCCTAGGAAGGTTCTGCACATTTGTGTTTCGATCATCAAGCCTAGGCCTGACTAAAGGAGAACTTGGGACACTAGTAGTCAAAGGAACACCAGCAGTGAATAGGGGCACAAAGGTTCCCACTTCTGGTCGTGTCATTGGAGAGGACGTCAAAACGGTTGAGGGAGCGGTTACTCACGTTTATGTTGAAACTGGCATAACCATGGTTGCCCCCACGGCGGTCGACACGTTTAAATCTCCCAAAGGAGCAGTCGCTTATAAAGATTGTGCTTGTGAAGACGGTTGTGAAGAGGACGAACTAGTACGAGCCATAGATTTACCACTTCTCAAATGCATACACAAACAATTTGGTGTTTTTAGCAATAAAGTTACCCGGAAATAGTAACGAAATTCTAAAAACGGATCTCTCAATGAAATGAGTTTTGTAAAAAAAATTTCTTTTATGAAAAAGTTTTTGAAAATCAATTGCACAAACAGGGTCCCACTAGGCGTGCCAATTTGTTTATCAGTGTTTTCGGTAAACTACGAGCTAGTTCTGATTATTACAAGCGAGACCGAACTAGAAATCTTAGGACATGTTGTGCAAAGGTTTTGATTGAAAACGGTTTGAAAAAGGGCCATAGAATGCACTCAGGTTACTTAGAGAGCAGGACGGGTTTCAGAGTAAAAAAGGCACTGTCTCTCGATATGTTTGAGATTGCAAGTAAAATCAAGATAAAATTAAAGGAAACGGTAAAAGTTTAAACGCATAAACTTAAAGGAAATGTAAAATGCATTGCATTAAAAGTAAAGTGGTCTACAAATCAGTTTACATACATTATGTATAACTCGTTTTCCTAGACGCCGGTAGTTTAAGTGTTGTAGAATTTCTATAAATGATTTGCGACCCATTTTTCGACTAGGAACCTCTTATTTATACATAAAGAAAATAACTAGCAAAAGACTAATCCCATGATCAGCACTTCCTCCATCTTGGACAACCGCTTGTCCCCACGTTCCCACCAAGGAAACCACCTTTGAGCTTGAAATCGTGCCTTTCCCGCCTTGACTGCTTGATTTCGACGCAATCACTCTTTTAGCCTTGTTCTATCAAACTCTTGATCATGCGCACTAAGCTTTCTATCTTGTCGAAATCCTCAAATTAGAATGAGAAAGTCTTCGATTCCTGCAAGGTTAAAAGTCAACTAAATGTTGACCACATTATATGAGTCTGTCGAAATTACAGACTAACACCTACTTAAACTAAGTTTACATGACCTACTTAAACTGAGTTTAAGTATGTACACTTAAACTCAGTTTACGTGAACTACTTAAATTGAGATTACGTAGAATGATTGAACAAGGTTGAACTTTATGTACACTTAAACTCAGTTTATGTGACCTACTTAAACTAAGTTTACATGATCTACTCAAACTAAGTTTACATGAACCTACTTAAACCGAGTTTAAGTATGTACACTTAAACTCAGTTTACATGACCTACTTAAACTGAGTTTAAGATTAAATTATAGTAGAATCCAGAAAACAAGAAAAACACAAATTGAACCCAGAAAAAGCTTAGAATTAGGGAACCCATGCAAAGAAAAACATAATCGATCGAAGAACACAACTTGCTAACCTTATTTGCTTTGAATTTTCTTTGAAATCTTGCATAGAAGGGATAAATATGCTTGAAGAAGGAAAGACGAAAGATAGGTTTTGGGATGTAACCAAGAAAGAAGGAAGAGACTTTTTGAAAATTAAATTTTATGCAAGAGTAATTTTGTCATTTTAGAGTGTAACCAAGATTATACAGGGTGTAATTAGGGAAACTCTTAAATCATAGTTGAAAAATGTATTTATATTTAATGTTCGATATATCTCGAATATGATCAATTATCTTTTGTTGAGAGAATCAATGAGAGATAAAATAAATAAATTAAAATCCTCAATGAGAAATAAAAAAAAAATTAAAATTCTTAGATAGTTTATTATTTCTGAAATATAAATATTTTGTTGAAGACACTTATTTTAAGTTGTTTTCAAACCTTTTCAGTTGTCTTATTTTTTTCCTTCATGTCTTTTATTCTGTTTTTTTTTTTTTCTTTCTATCGGTTGAGTATTCATTGTACTTCTTTTAAAATAGTGAGTATATTATTTGTACTTTACTCATTTTCATCTAATAAAATTTATTTTGCCATTTAAATAAATTATAGTTTTTAACCCGTCAGTGAATTTGGTAATGCAGATAAGCCGTAAACAATTATGGTTGTGTTTAATACAGACCTCTTAAGAATAATCTAATCATGAAAACTACCCTATCAACACTTTTGGGCTTACCTTTTCCTTTTCAAAAATACCCTCAATTTTCAATACAAATAACACATGTAACAAATAAATAAGAATAAATTTAAATATTGAAATAAAGTATAACAAACACAAATGTTCAGTTTTTTCTTTATCATTTATTTAAAAAGTGTAACAAACTAGATGATTGTATCTATACTTATTTTTTTCATTATCCCAATAATACCCTAAAGCAACAATTTTTTCTATAATAAATATTGTTGTTGGTGTCATTAAAAATATAAGAATTTAGATTATATTCCTTCAAAAAAAATTATATTATATTTTTTTTGTTAAATTGTTGATTTCATTGAAGTATATAATCATGATTAGTTTGATTTGTTATAATTTGAAAGCAAAAAACATTTTTATTTTTAGTTTTTTCCTCAATTTCTTTTAATATTTTTACTTTTAATTAAAATTAAAATTTCATAAAACAAAACACCGTTCATAATTTTCAAATGATAGCATAATAAAAAGAGCGGAAAGACGGACACGTGAGTGCCCATCATTTTGCTAGTTTATAATAATAAAAATTGAGAAAAATAATAATATCTAGTATATATATATATATATATATATATATATATATATATATATAGTAAGGTTTTTATGCCACGTGTCACTTCCACGTTTATTCTCAATATTTTTTCTATATTTTAAAACTAATATATATTATTTGACATAAATATCTCAACAAACTTTTGATCTTATCCATTAAATATTATATTTAATTTTTATTAACTTACTGAAATTTTATGTAGCAAAAATATCTAAACAAACTACATATAATACTTTCAATACTATCCATCAAAATTTCACTTTATTTTTTATTTTTTTAGAAAAAAACTTCAATTAGTTACTATCTAATCCTTTGTAACCAAAAAAAAAAATATCTAATCTTTTAGCACCATATTCAATCTGTTTTTCTTTGAGGAAAACAAAGCTTCGTAAGATTTTTTTTATATTATCTTTCAGTAACATATTCTAATGCTAATGTTAACTATAAATAAATGAGACTTTGTTAATCACGTATTCACATATTTTGAGCACAAACAGAAACTCAAACGTTCTTTTGATCTAACATTTTTTCTTCTTCAGGTTTGACAAACACCTATTCTTTTGGTGGTGGTCAGGGTTTGAACCTTGAACCTTACATATATTATGCATTGTCCCTGCCAACTGAGATAAGATCATGAGGACACAAATACCTATTCTATTATTTCTTTTACTTAGACTTTGATATATATATATATATATATATATATATATATATATATATTATTTGTTTATAAATCCAAACTAACCCACCAAAATTGAGACCGGGAAGAATGAATCTGAGACGTTGAGAAAATCAAAATCCAATGTCTTAAGCCAACACCATGAAATCAACCAAAGTGAGTTTAGTTGGGATTTATTGTTTTATTGACAAAAGCACCATTCATTTCAACATACAACATTATTTTTATTTTATATTTTGAGAGAATTATTTTATTTTATTTTATTTTATTTATGCAAACTATACATATTGATTTCTACTATTGTAATCCATTTGATAGGTTATTTAGGCTAAAGACTAAAATCAAAATTTCTTAGCTAAAAGATTTCAAACATTAATATGGTATATTTGTTAATGATTGTTATTTTTAAATTTAAATCATCTTAAATTCAATATGCTTATACATGTATATGTGTACACAACCTTATTTAATACGCATATTGTGGAGAAGTGTCTCAAAAATGATTTTGGCAAAGGTTCCAAATCGTGACACGATTTGTGAACCGTGGCACGATTTTTCAGGCAGTAAGCATGTTTTTCAGGTGTCCAAATTGTGACACGATTTGAGAAAACGTGACACGATTTGTGGATAAGATTTGTGTATTTTGGGTCGTAAGCAAGGAACCGTGTCACGATTTTGGCAACCGTGGCACGATTTTGTCTGGATCTGAACACTATGTAAGCACTCCATGACCCATTTGTTGGGTAAGCTTGGTGAATCTCATTGAAACCAAAGGAGTGAACTTTTAGGGTTTTAGATACTAAAGGTTGAGGGTCTTTGGGTGAGGTTCAAAGCTTCAAGATGTGAATCTTGGAGAACCAAAATAGGGGGCTCTTGGGAAAAGGGTTAGTGCCTTTTGGGGAAGATTCATGGGGTTGGGAAACACATGAGTGGAGAGTCTTTTGTGAGCAACATGAGCGAGTCTTGTGAAACCAAAATAGAAGATCCTTAGTGAAATCAAAGGCTAAGGGTTGGTTCTCTTTTGGGGGTTAGATTCTAGTGTTGGGAAACAATTGTAAACACCTTGGGAGAATGAAAATTCATGAGTGTCTTGTTCATTGGTGAGATTGGAAAAATGGGTAGAAATTAGGGTGTTCTTTGTGAGCTCGTTGAAGCTAATTTCTTGTAACCAATTTTGTATCTCTTTGTAGGAACTCATTGATATTGGATTGGAGAGATCAATCTCTTCTCCAGAGTAGGTCAAATTGGACCGATCTGGGTGAACATTTCTTGGTGTTGTTATTTTTCTCTACTCTCTTTATATTGTTTATTCTTTGATTCGATTGTGGTTTTGCTATACACTTGGCTTATAGATTAGATCTATATTGTTGTTGTTGCTTGTGGTTATTTACATTTGGTTATTGGTTGTTATTGATACTTGCTCCACGAATCTAAATTTCATTGATGTGAAGTTTGAGATTTGAGTCCGAAATTCACAACACATATCTCGAACAACGCCGGGTCACTAACATAGTTTTATTAAAATAAACCCTCAATGGAAGAGTCCACTATTAGGCCGCCGGATACATATTAAACAACCTCAACAATTATGAGGTGTAGTAATTTGTTTTTTTTAGAAAAATTTGTATTTATATTATGATCGGTAATGTCAATCGATCATTTCTCTTATATAAAATGAATTCGTTCCACCAATGTGATGTCCATATTTATTAACCTTTTTCAAAATATTATAAACAAATGGCGGCTGATTTTTCAATTTTTAATCTCTTAAAAAGAAAAAGATTCATTTTTTTAATAAAACTGATCACGTTCAAGGACGGATGCAGTGTGGGGGGAAACAAGGTCAGCCGATCCCAGCTGCCTCTACTTTTTTTCTTTTTTTGAAGGAGTTGTTTCCACTTGTTTATTATATTTTCAATCTCAAATTAAATATTATGCCGTTTGACTCCACTTATATAATATTATTGTTTTAATATAGTCTATTCATAATACTAAAAAATTATAAAACTGAAAAGGATCATAACGAGTGTTCTAAGAGCACTAGTTAAAGAAATCAAAAGAAGTAATTTTTTTATGAAAATTGTTTTTGTTATTATATCGATAAAAATACCGCATATTGTAACAAAAAAATAAAAAAATACCGCATATTTTTAAGATCATATTTTTTTAAGAATTTTTTTTAACCAATTCTCTTAGAATATATCGTTAGTAAGACTATAAAACTACTATTATGTTCTAAACTATTCTTATA
The DNA here is from genome assembly GCA_958299785.1 of Medicago lupulina. Lineage (NCBI taxonomy): Eukaryota > Viridiplantae > Streptophyta > Magnoliopsida > Fabales > Fabaceae > Medicago > Medicago lupulina. The sequence continues at coordinate 27,388,037 of OY283144.1, read as the reverse complement.
TTTTTTGAAAAATGCTCTATAATTGACGTTGGTGGTTGAAAAAATAATTAATTAAAGTTATATTTTTTTATACTTTAATAGAAATGAAAAAATATTTTAAAAAATCAATATTTTAGAGAAATTATAAACGTAACATATATAATTTTTACATACTTACACATTTATATAATTTTTTATTATATAATTTTGATCCAACTTATCAAAATTCTTGGATCCGATACTGATTACATTGTCAACTTTTTTTAATAAAAAGACCTCGTTGTCTAATCTTCCACCATTCTTTGATGATTAGTTAGCCATGCTGAATGTTGGAGAAGAGATGGGAGTTCATTTTTATTGGCAATGATAAATGCCAACAAGGGACAAAGGTTGTGGAAGACAAAAGTTTTTTTTTTTTTTTTGAGAGAGATGAAGACAAAAGAGGGATTTTATTTTTTTTTGACAGAAAGACAAAAGAGAGATAAAATAAACAGAAGATGCTAATGGGTATATAAAAAAATAAAAAAATAAAAAATGCCAATGGGAGATAAAAATGGAAATAAACATGTATAAGAGGAAACAAGTGCCCATGCCACATCAATCGTGAATAAGAATATTAGATGTATTTAGCATTATTGTTATTTGAGTAAATTACACTCTCCTTTCTTTAGAAATGTTTGAATTACACATCCATCTCCTCTTATGTTAAAATATACATTTCGCTCATTTGAAAGGAAAAATTTACACTCCCCTCTCCTATAAGATGCTTGAATTACAACTCCCTCCCTTAATAATTAAATATGCACTAAACTTTAATCTATTTTAAATTAAATAAATATGTTTATGATATATATTAATTTTGAACGACCATTTAAGAAAAATAAATTCATTTCTTTATAATTTAAATGTCAATGATAATTAAATTTAAATATTTTGCTATTAATTTTATATTTTAGAGTATAAAATTCACTTTTAAATAACCATACTTTGTCGTCTTTAGTAATTTTTCACATATTTTAATTTAATTTTGGGTTGTTTCATATTTTATATTAGGTTTTAAAACTATATGTTAATGAAATTCTCAATAAAAAATAGTAAAAAATATGTATTCAAATTTTGATTGTATTAGAAATAAAACAAATATTGAGGGATTAAAGTGTAGATTTTAACTTAAGAGGGGAGGGGAATATAATTCAAGCTTCTCTTAGGGGAGGGGAGGGAAATATTTTCTAATATATTTTAAATAAGAGGGGAGGAAAGTGTATATTTTAACATAAGAGAGAAGGGGAGTGTAATTTAAATATCTTTGAAGAAAAGAGAGTGTAATTTACTCTTGTTATTTTTATAACGATCTTTTTTTTTTGGTTACATTATAACAATGTTTTTAAATCATTAGTATTGGAACACGAAGTCAACTATGTAACACAATTTTTTTTAATGATGGGGGTAAATATTTTAATACATGAAAGTTTACTATTAATAGATATGTATTTAGACAGCTTTCCTCAACTCAAAATCTTTAGATCCAGTCGAAGGAAAAGAGGGAGGCCATTAAAATCTAAGAATGTCCACTGTAGCTTGCTTAAATCGTGATTCCAAATCTGACATGCATAGAAATGTTGCAGATTTTCAACCCAGCGTTTGGGGAGATTATTTCATTCAATATGCTTCCGAATCTATGGTACGGATATGTGTGTCAATATTACTGCAGCAACTCTTAAACTATTAGTTTTAAATAATAAAAAGGTGCATTTTACTAATTTTGACCTTCATGTGTGGTGCGTGTGTTTAGTTTCGTACACCAATATTATCAATCAATTAACTATTTTAAAGATTAATGTCCGTTGAAATGACAAAATTGCCCTTAAAAAAGGGCATTTTGGTAAACTGACAAATGGGGCTTCCCTTCCTATATATATGTGAAAAGAAAAAAAAGAAAAAAAAAAAGGGAAAGAGAGAAACGGGAACGGATGAAAAAAAAACTGGAAAACAGAGGAAAAAAGAACGAGGGAGAGGAGAAGAAGGAAAAGAAGGGAGACCGATGGAGAAAGAAAAGAAGAGGATCTTCAACTTCATTTTTCAATTTTAAGGTGGGTTTCACTTTTCCTTTCCCTCATGCATGTAGAAATTTGATGAATTTAGAGTTAGGTTTTCATTTGGGGGAAAAGGGAATTGTAGGGTTTTATGAAATTGAGTAATAAGAATAGTGAAGTTTCTTTTTTTTAATCATTCAATTGGTATTTACAGTATCAATTCTTGCTATACAGTGGGAATGCATAATTGGCTTATGATGAATTTTCAAGGTGATTTCTTTAGTTTTTCATGAATCTAATGTCATGCATGTCTCAGATTGAATTAGTTTTGTGTGTTTTCTGTTTAATTTTTGTTTTGGCTTCTGTGGTTTGGTGATTCTGGGTTTTTTTTGTTGTTGATTCTGTTTTTGGTGTGATTATGTTTTTGTTTGTGATGTTTCTATACATGTAACTTGTGAAAAAATTGAATTTTTTTAGATGAAATCACACTTGGTATAAATTGCACACAAGGTGTTTGTGAAATTGACTAAAATTGGTGAAGCATGAATTGTTTACTTGATGACTTAAAAATTGATGGCACATAGATTTTGGTTATTTATATTATTGTTTGTTTGGATAACCATATTCAAGGTTTTAAACCATGGTAGTAATAATGATAATTGGTTGTGTCGCTATTCTTGATATCGTTGAGAATTGCGGTCTCTAATGTGGTTGATGTTTATTAAGCTATTTATTAAGCTTGAATTTCACAATGGTGGTATTATTATAAATTATGTGTTGTTTCTATTGTATTTTGTAATGGTGGGTTGAAAGTGATTATTAGGTGAATTTCTTATTGAAGCCAATTGTTTATATTGTTTATACATGTTTGGGTTGCTGGGCTTGTGTTTTGGCCAAGATTGATATGGTAGAAGCCATAAGTTGTTGATTAAGTTGTTTAGAAACAGGCAGAAGTGCTTAACTGGTGGATAAGCTGTTTTAGAAAGCTGGCAGAAAAGTGTTTGTTGGATAATTAGATTCTACGTTCAATTTCCTTCAAATCGGACATAAATTTCGTATGATTCGGAGTATAAACGAATTCAGAAAACGTATTTAAAGTTTGGTAATTTCTGCTGGAAATTGTTTACGGGTTTTGGGACAGGGCTCCACTAAATCGGTAAGAACTCTCTCCCTGTAACTCTGAATCAAGTGGTTGTTGTTTCTAAAGAGCTCCATCTTAAAATAAAATTTCTCAATTTGTATTAAGTAACTTTGTATGTTTTTTACTCTTAGCTTTTAAAAACTAGGCTTAATTGCAGTTTTATATATGAATGTCTTTTGCAGATGAGAATTTCATCTGGAGCTGCAGCAACAGCTGCTATAGAAGAGACCAGAAAATGAAGGAAAGCTCATTGTTGTAAGTTTACAATCCTTGGTATGTTCATTCGACGCCTTCTCAAGTTTATTGTTTTTTGGTCTGAAACACTATTATACAAGAAGAGATGAGTAAATTAGATTGTTTCCTTACTATTATTGTCTTGAATTATTGTAGGTCTGGTGATTGAACAAGGATTTGGAATTATTTGTGATGCAATTTCTATTGTGAAATGAAAATTGATTCATATGATTGAGTAAAAGTGCTTATATCTAAGTTTGCTTGGTTTTCTGGCTTTGTGGTATATATAGAGTATGAAGCCAATTGTTAAGAGTAAAATTCTGTATGATAAGGATTCTTTCATAATTTAGTAGTAAGTTTCTATGTTATTATCTTTAAAGGGTTATACTTTTCTCACTCACTTTCATTCAGCTTTTTTTGACAGAGTGTATCACCAATTATGAGTGCAAATACTAGAGATTGCAACTTAACAAGAAGAATCTAGAAATAATTGGTGATTGATGCAAAAACAGTAGGAATGAGTGTGCCATTATTATCCTTGCAAAAATATAACAATCTAATTTTGTTCATTCATTTGTTCTTACCTATCTCTGTCTCAATTGATTAGCAATTTAATCACTTTCTTGCTATCTCTAATTTGTATTGATTCTTTTGATTGTGTCTCTGCATCCCTTCACAACAATATTCGACAAAAAAAATCTCTTATTGACATATGTCTTCTAACAAGCATCAAACACTAAAGTTTTAGATGCATCTCTTTTCAAGGTTTTTTCTTAATGAAATACTGATTTAGCTAAGACTTTGCTTTCAGGAATAAAATCTGCGAGTAGTGCGTCTGTATTTGCTGCTATTGTTCATTCAAGACTGTTTTTGTTCTTCTCCTTCAGGTTTCTTTGGAATCAAGTGTAAAGGTTTGTGTTTCTTTTTATTGTTTTGCATGTCCTTTTTTTGTGAGTTTTTTTAATTTTTCTGTGATTTTGTAATTTTTGTTACAATGAATGTTGATATCTGTAATTTTTGTAATTTCTATGACTTAAAATGGAAAATTGGAAGCAAGCAATTAAGGAATGAATTAGTGCAGAAGCTTGGGTGTGGGTAGAAGAAACAAGTTTGGGAAGAATTGAAGAAATAAGCTTAAGGTGTTTTTCAAGGGCTTAAAGGTAAGTTATTTATTAAGCTTGAATTTCACAATGGTGGTATTGTTTACGGGTTTTGGGACAGGGCTCCACTAAATCGTTAAGAACTCTCTCCCTGTAACTCTGAATCAAGTGGTTGTTGTTTCTAAAGAGCTCCATCTTAAAATAAAATTTCTCAATTTGTATTAAGTAACTTTGTATGTTTTTTACTCTTAGCTTTTAAAAACTAGGCTTAATTGCAGTTTTATATATGAATGTCTTTTGCAGATGAGAATTTCATCTTGAGCTGCAGCAACAGCTGCTATAGAAGAGACCAGAAAATGAAGGAAAGCTCATTGTTGTAAGTTTACAATCCTTGGTATGTTCATTCGACGCCTTCTCAAGTTTATTGTTTTTTGGTCTGAAACACTATTATACAAGAAGAGATGAGTAAATTAGATTGTTTCCTTACTATTATTGTCTTGAATTATTGTAGGTCTGGTGATTGAACAAGGATTTGGAATTATTTGTGATGCAATTTCTATTGTGAAATGAAAATTGATTCATATGATTGAGTAAAAGTGCTTATATCTAAGTTTGCTTGGTTTTCTGGCTTTGTGGTATATATAGAGTATGAAGCCAATTGTTAAGAGTAAAATTCTGTATGATAAGGATTCTTTCATAATTTAGTAGTAAGTTTCTATGTTATTATCTTTAAAGGGTTATACTTTTCTCACTCACTTTCATTCAGCTTTTTTTGACAGAGTGTATCACCAATTATGAGTGCAAATACTAGAGATTGCAACTTAACAAGAAGAATCTAGAAATAATTGGTGATTGATGCAAAAACAGTAGGAATGAGTGTGCCATTATTATCCTTGCAAAAATATAACAATCTAATTTTGTTCATTCATTTGTTCTTACCTATCTCTGTCTCAATTGATTAGCAATTTAATCACTTTCTTGCTATCTCTAATTTGTATTGATTCTTTTGATTGTGTCTCTGCATCCCTTCACAACAATATTCGACAAAAAAAATCTCTTATTGACATATGTCTTCTAACAAGCATCAAACACTAAAGTTTTAGATGCATCTCTTTTCAAGGTTTTTTCTTAATGAAATACTGATTTAGCTAAGACTTTGCTTTCAGGAATAAAATCTGCGAGTAGTGCGTCTGTATTTGCTGCTATTGTTCATTCAAGACTGTTTTTGTTCTTCTCCTTCAGGTTTCTTTGGAATCAAGTGTAAAGGTTTGTGTTTCTTTTTATTGTTTTGCATGTCCTTTTTTTGTGAGTTTTTTTAATTTTTCTGTGATTTTGTAATTTTTGTTACAATGAATGTTGATATCTGTAATTTTTGTAATTTCTGTGACTTAAAATGGAAAATTGGAAGCAAGCAATTAAGGAATGAATTAGTGCAGAAGCTTGGGTGTGGGTAGAAGAAACAAGTTTGGGAAGAATTGAAGAAATAAGCTTAAGGTGTTTTTCAAGGGCTTAAAGGTAAGTTATTTATTAAGCTTGAATTTCACAATGGTGGTATTATTATGAATTATGTGTTGTTTCTACTGTATTTTGTAATGGTGGGTTGAAAGTGATTATGGTTGAACCATGACTGAATTTTATGGATAGATTGTTCGAAAAAGTGTATTGGACTGATTATGAATTATGGGTTGAAAATTTTGTTGTGTAACCCAAAATAGAGACATTATTGGATTTTAAGATTCTACCCTCAATTCCCTACAGTTTAAATATAAATTTGTACGATTTGAATCAAGAATGAATTCAGAAAACACATTAGAAGTTGGACTGTAGTGCTGAAAATCTGCAGAAAAAGCTATGCGGGTTTTGGCATGAAAATTGCAAAATAAGCGATTTTGAAGTTTAAGTTGCTGAATAAATGATCTAAAAGTTGTTGTTGAAGTTTGGAATGAATTCGGAACATGCAGAGGCCATAAGCTGCAGTTAAGCTGTTTTGAGAAAAGTGCTTATGGGGCATAGCAGGGGCTGAAAGTGAACATATTTTTAGATTGAATTTAAAGACTTAATTTGTATGCTACTTTCCTCTATCTGCCTAAGATTGAAACTAAATTTTATTCATGTAAAGAAGTCTTTAATCTTTTTATGTTGATTCAGCACTAGAGTTTTGTTGAATTGTTGAATTGAATATGTTTCTTAAATACTTATGAGCTGCAAAAACTGAATTCAATTTTTATCTATAAATCTTTTTGTCTAGAGAATTTGTTGTAGTGGTAAACCATATTTAAATGGTCTTTGCATTTTTGAAGAATTTGAAGACATGTTACGAAAATTATATTGAAAGATTTGTCTGCACAAAGTTGTTACTATGATCCTAAGGGTTTGATTATTTTGTTTTAAAAAGGTTTATGAAGACTTAGATTATGATGTCAATTGGATTAGCTCAGCACTAATTTCACTAAATTTCATCGGATATTCTTCGTTGCTCTTCTTTTTGACGTGTTTAAATGACAGTTTCTGAAGCACACATGATAACTTATTTGTCATATTCCATTACAATTTTTTAGTTATTTGGGAGACTAGACAAGTTTTAAGTTGAGATTATGCAAATAGGATTTTGTAATCTTCAGCCTTATCTAATGATCTGACAAGTTCTAATTCTTCATTTCACCCACTCAATTCTGATTTATGAGAACAACAATGAAAGGTTAAGCTCATAAAAACTCTGTCAATTTTGATTTCCTTTTGTGCATGTTTTCAACAGGTGCTGAGGTAGATAATGTTGTTATTGTTAACGAAATTATTGCACCATATGGTAATGTTTTATTTGTCTATAATTGATTGATGTTTGAAGCATACACTTCAATCCAACTTTTAAACCCTTACCTACTTATGAAAACTAAACGTTGAACACACATTATAATGAAAGTGGTTTGGTTTTCTATGTGGAACTAGAAATGTAAAGTTTTATTAATGGAAAGACTAAGGTGGTATTTTGTTTTCACTATGACATTATAATATAACATACAAATCTTGGCTACTTGGTGCATAGATACACCAACCACTAAGTTGGTAATGTTCTCCAACACTCTTCCACAACTGCAGGTCTCTGTAGAATATGGGTTATGTGAAATGATGAGCCGGAGGGCAATTAGGCTTGAGGTGGCTCCTAAAGATGAAAATTGGGGTTTAAACATATCAGAGCGTGAGGCCATGCTTCCTGCAGGGACAGTGGATGAAAATGTAGAAAGGGTCTATAAAGAGGTATAATGGATTCTTTTTCATTTTCAATCGCAAAATATTTTTGGCATTTGACAATTGTATAATATGATCATTATTTTTTGTTTGTGGTTCTGTTTTGTATTTGAGACCCATTTTAACTGATGCGGAAAAAAAAATTGTTAGGAATTTATTTGAGACACACTAAGAATGTTCAAATAAGATGAGAATGTTACTTTCTGACAGTATTGTATGAGTCCAAACTCTAGAAAAGGATAGGTCAAATAAGATGAGGATGTTACTTTCACAATCTATAAGATTCATAATATGGCTTCTCTATGTTTTAGCTTCAATTTTTTTCTATTTCATTTATTTATAATATGGCTTCTTCCAAGAAATCTAAATTGGAGCTCTTTTAATCTAGCTATGAAACTATTGTTTTTGACATATTTATAGATGAGAGGCTATCTCTAAGCATATCTATGTTTTTCTATTGATAATATTTTCAGATTATTTAAACGTTTGTGAGATGGACAAAGGATATTTTTCACAAGGTAATTTACATTTGTTGAGATTTATATTTGAAGTATCGGCTTAAGTTTAACTGTTTTTGGAATTGTTGATAATGATTTAGTTGTTTAACTGCTCTATTCTTTTTAAAATCAATTTGTTCCATCTTTGAAGAGGTGTTTTTTTTTGTGATGATATTCAGTCAATACTGCATAATAATCTATAAATATCTCAATTGTTTCATACTTTGGTTTTTCTTATTTTTCTGTTATCTTGGCCATGGAGCAAGGTGATAGTTTTCACTTTTCAGTCAGGAATCACTAACCAGATCTCAAGGGCTACAAGGGTTGTTATGCATGAAATATTCTAATCAAGTCGAGAATACGATTCGGCCAGCTTTGATGAATCTTAAGGAGTACTGCATCAAGCCAAAGCTTTAAAAATGCCCTAAAGGACAATCTTTTCTTTGGGCTGATTCTTTTCAGCGTATGCAACTGTCATTACTCATCAAATTGTTTAATATTGTGAACAAATTGCAGGAGTTGCTGTTTGAAATTTATAAGTTTGAAATTTATTGTGGTGGTCTTTGAGAGGACAGATACAAAAGATGTAAGCCTGATTTATTTTCTTTAGTTAGTTTGAATTGTTAATTGATGCTTGGTATTTTTATATATGTGGAATGTAATATCATGTAGAAACAAAAGAGCTTTCATTTTACTACATAGAACTGACACTTATTAGTTGTTGATTTTTGCAGCTTTATTCTTGATAAATTTTTAAGGATTTTTATTGTTGTACTGTATTGAAAAATTAATCATGAAGACTTTTTTAAGAGTTATATTATATTAATTTCTTAAAAAAAGAGTTATATTATATTAGTGTGAATTATGTTTGGTATGCTGTTGTAAGAATTAGAACTATAAAGGGATGTGGTGATCAAAATAAGACATAGGCTATATGTCAGGTCAGTGTATTCTACAAGCAATATTTTTGGTACACATTATTCATCTTGACCTGATCAATGTTGTCAAATAGCGACCATAGCAGTGCTACAACATAATGGAATTTCAACAAATTGATAATTGTTCTGCGATATGCTATTTTGTACGAAGTATTGTCAAATAGCGGCCATATAAATGCTATAGTGCTAATTTGGTCAGTCTACTCCAGAGACAGTGTTCCATTTGATTGGATTTGCATTGATATAGTAGTTTGTTTATAGGTAAATGTGCTCCACTCTTTTACCTGACAACTTACTTTATTTTGTGCAGGGAATGGCTTGGAGAAAAGCCATTCCTGTAACTCAGGTAGATTCCCATGGGATTTGGACGCCGAAATGATGATGGATGAAGACGAAGAGGCATTTGACCTGTGGCTTCGACAATCTGGTCTCTTTTGCGAGTCCTCAAAACACGGGAAGAGTTGGAGTCCATTCAAATTGCCTCAAAAGAAAGGGAAAAAGCAATGGCGAAGAACGGCTTGCTGAAAAGTTCAATAGGGAAAATTCATAGTTCGTTGCCTACATCCCTAAGGGATTGGATGGAGCAAACATTTTGTTTAAGAAACCCGAAATGGATTACTGAGATCAAAACTAGAAGGAATTGCTAGCAACACTCAGAACAAGATGAGTCATGAGGGCATTGTGGTGAATTATAAGGGCCAAGGTTGCCGATTTTCTTTACCACATTTCATATCCATAAAATATATGTACACTAAGGTATCAAAAGTGCAAAAACCTAGGTTTATAGGAGTTACTCACATTGATCATTAAGGTTTTCAGAACTGAGCATGAGTCGGTTGACAATGATATGCATCCTTATTGTATCTCTGTTCTTATATTAGGAATTAGAAAGTGCTCTTTTCAATGGATACTAAGGATTTCTTTTGGTACTTTGTATATACATGCTAATAAAAAAAAAAAAAACAAATCTCATTTCGCTTCAAATTTGATCACCAGCATTCATTTTAGAGTTATGTTACAAGTAGTTTGGTGTCTCTATCTAGAAACAAAATACTTAGCAATTTTATTTTTTACTCAAAATCACATTGTTTCAAAGAATTTATTTCATGATATGTAATACAGGAATGTGTTAAATATTGTATTATGCTGATCAACTAACTAAATTACAACATGTTGGTTATATTTCATACATAACCCAAAAAGGTTTTAATTCTGTAACCCATGATTCAAAAATACACTAAGTATTGTATTATGTTATATTCTTATTGGTTGTTTCGCAGTCTATCGTTCAGATAAAATATTTTGTTAAAAAAGCCGCTGAATATAAGACGGAAATAAAAGGTTTTAATTTGGTGACCAGTAATACAAGAATACAAGGGATATTGTATTATCTTATATTCTTATAAGTTGTTTCGCAATCTATCCTTCCGATATAATATTTTGTCCAAAACGCCGCTGAACCGGTTTTATTTTATGCCCAGTAATACAATAAAACAATAACTATTATATTATGTTATATTTTAATTGGTTGTTTCGCAGTATATCGTTCAAAAATTCTTTTACGTTTTTCCGTAGTCTATCCTTCCGATATAATAATTTGTCCAAAAAGCAGCTATACCCCCGTGCGAAGCACGGGATTGTCGCTAGTTTTTATTTTAAAATCAAATGTACATATGATTTTGATTAATTGAATAATTTTTTGTTCAACACCCCTGCAGAAACTTGATCAAAATATTAAGGCACAAATTAAAACCCTAAAAACCGACGTGAGAAAGATGCTTGTCTCAAAGGGTGAGAAACCCTTGACAAAAGTTCACTTGATTGATTCAATATGCCGTTTGGGTTTGAACTATCATTTTGAAGATGAGATTGATGAGGTTTTGCATGATATTCACAAAAATTATGTTCAAAATGGAGAAATAATTACTTTTGAAGACAACATTTGCTCTCTTGCTGTGCTATTTAGGTTGTTGAGGCAACAAGGACCTCACGTTTCACCAAGTATGCACTCAACTCATTTACATCGATTCCTTTTTACATTAATTCACTATAGTTAACACAATAATAACTCTATAATAAAAATAAATATAACAACAAGCCAAGAACATTAGTAGTTTAATATTAAAAAATTAAGTGCATGCATCGATACGATGTAAATTGTTTTATATAAATTTATAATCAAGTATCGGCATTCAGATATGTGGGTAAAAAAAAAAAATCATATAATAAACCTAAATTGTGATATTTGATCAGACGTCTACGTAAATTTTTAACTTTCCTGGTGGAAACTAATAAAACTAAAATTATAAGTAGGAGTTGAGTTCCAAAAATTGTAGGAGTGATTTTAGAATAGTTATACAAGAGTAAGGAAATAAAGAGTGAAGTTTGGTAAATAAATGACTAATTGAAAAGACAGTTTGGCAAGTAGATTTATAGAAAATGACAAATAAATTTCATAAAAATAGTTCCTCCGTCTTATAATAATAGAAGTCATTTTAGCTAAAATAATTGAACTACCCAAACCGTCGATTATTACTCAAATTGTGATTCATATTGAACTATTATTCGTTGCTTTAATTTTTAATAATCTCATTGTCTCTACCAATTGTTTAATATTGTGGTATACCGATGAAAACACTAGATGTATTCAACAAATTCAAGGATGATCAAGGAAACTTTAGTGAAAGAATTATTAGGGGTGTTGAGGAGATGTTATGCTTGTATGAAGCCACACATGTCATGATTCATGGAGAGGGTATTTTGGAAGAGGCCTTGGCTTTCACTACCTTTCACCTTGAATCCATTGCCAACCAATTGAGTCATCCACGTGCAGTACAAGTCAAACATAGCTTAGGGTAAGCTCTTCACAAGAATTTGCTTAGGCTAGAGGCACGAAGCTACATTTCCATATACGAGCTAGATCCTTCACATATCAAAATGTACTCAATTTAGCAAAATTAGATTTCAACATGCTCCAAAGCCTACATCAATAGGAGTTTGGTAACCTTTGCAAGTAATGACTTCAATCATATATACCCTCCACTTTGAATATTTCATCAATTTCTTTATTCGTGACTATATATCAATGTGATTTCAAATATTAATCCGTGTCATTACTATTTTTAATAATGTTATTTTTTTTATTTTTATAGATGGTGGAAGGAGTCAGGTGTGTGTAATAAGTTGCCGTTTGCACGTGATAGGATAGTTGAAAGTTGCTTTTGGGCTTTGGGTATATATTTTGAGCCCCAATATTCTAAGGCAAGATAAATGATGACAAAGTTACTTGTCATAGCAACTATCCTATGATGCTTATGATGCATATGGAACCATTGATGAATTAGAACTTTTAAATAAAGAAAACATGCATTTTGTGAAGTTTGTTTTGTTGAATTGCAAGAAAGATGTAATCACATTGTTATGCATAGCTAAAGTTTAATTGGGAGTTGATGTTTCAATTTTATGCATTTCTAAAATATTTTAATGATTAATTATTCATGTTTTATACAATCATTTATATACCTAATGTATGTTGGATCGATTTGACATTTGTTACAATACTTAACATACCTTGCTCACGGGAAACCTAGCTAAGACAGTAGCAAGAGGAAACAACTCTCCATAAACGGCAAAAAAAAAGTCAGAATAAACTTCAAAGGGAAATTCAAGGAAACCCCTTCCAAACTCGAGTAAAAATCATAAAGAGACTTGGTGTCCATGATTTTCTTCTCGATCGAGCTTTGGTTGGTCGATCGAAAAGGAGGATCCACGACCCTAAGGGCCGACCTTTGCAGTTTTAAAGCCGTCAGAGCATAGGGAAACATATGCACCCATGAACTAGGAGTCGAGCACTCATATTGTTGAAATTGAAGTTTGAAGGAGTGAAAAATCGGTCCCCGAATTGCTGTCCTCGGTGGCCAATTTTGTGTGCCTTTCTAGCTTTGCCATTCACAGTTTTTTCGGGCCCCGAATCTGTGCATTCGGTGGCCAAATTTGGCAGATAAGGCTGAGTTCATACAGTACGAAGGAAAGAATTCGATGGCCGAACTACTTTGTTCGGTGGTCGATTTTGACGTTTGCTTAACACTATAAAAGGCTTCATTCTTCATTTTTTGAGGAGAGCTTCAAGAGAGAAACCTAGGAATACAAAGGAGGTAACTTTAGGCTTGAGTGTCTTTGTAGTGAGGTTCTCTTGGGTTGTACACACATTGGGTGAGTGAAAATCATTGAGTGTCTTGTTCATTTGTGAGATTGAGAAAATGAGTAGAAATTAAGATTTGTTCTTTGTGAGCTTGTTCAAGCTAATTTCTTGTAACTCATTTGTATCTCTTTGTAAGAACTCATTGATATTGGATTGGAGAGATCAATCTCTCTCCTAGAGTAGGTAAAGTTGGACCGAACTGGGTAAACAATCTTTGGTGTGTTTGTTTCTCCTCTCTCTTTATCTTTTGCTTGTGATTTGTGCTTTTCACTTTGATTTCTAGAATAGATCTAGGTGTTGTTATTGTTCTTATTGCTTGTGATTACTTTGTTAGTGGTTACTATGTATTTTCCTTTGCTCCACACATCAAAGTATTATTGGTGTGAGTTTTGAGACCGAATTCACAACAATTGGCCCCCACCGTGGGGCATATGAGTGCATTGGTTAAGTGAGTAACATGGGTTCAAAGTGGGATATTGAGAAGTTCACCGGAAGTAACGATTTTGGGTTATGGAAAGTGAAGATGCAAGCGGTGTTGATACAACAAAAGTGTGAGAAAGCTTTAAAGGATGAAGGTGGGTTGTCGGTCACCATGTCACAAGCGAAGAAGACCGAGATGGTGGACAAGGCTAGGAGTGCCATTGTCTTGTGCCTCGGTGATAAAGTTTTGAGGGATGTCGTGAAGGAACCTACCGCGGCGTCGATGTGGTCAAAGTTTGAGTCATTATATATGACCAAATCTTTGGCTCATAGGCAATTCCTTAAGCAACAACTTTACTCATTTAAGATGGTGGAGTCAAAGACTGTAACAGAGCAATTAACGGAGTTCAACAAAATCCTTGATGATTTGGAGAACATTAAGGTGCAACTTGAGGACGACGACAAAGCTATACTCTTGTTGTGTGCTCTACCGAGATCATTTGAATCATTAAAAAATACCATGCTCTATGGGAAAGAAGGCACTGTCACCTTGGAAGAAGTTCAAATGGCTTTGAGAACCAAGGAGTTGACCAAGTCCAAGGACTTGAGAGCGGATGAAAACAGTGAAGGCCTTAGTGTTTCTAGAGGAAATGGTTGAGGTAGAGGAAACCGGGGAAGCTCAAAGAGCGGTAACAAGACAAAGTATAAGTGCTTTAAGTGTCACAAGGTTGGTCACTTCAAGAGGGATTGTCCGGAGGACAATGATGACTCCGCGCAAGTTGTCTCCGAGGAGTATGAGGATGCGGGTGCTTTGGTTGTGTGTTGTTGGGAGGATGGAGAAGGTGAGGGTTTTCACCTTGATATTGATGCCTTGTAGAATGGTGGTCGTCTGGAGAGACGTTAAACACTCAACATCAGCCTGGAGAGGCGGTGGGAAGAATACTCATGGTTAGTCTAGAGAGGCGGTGTGAAGACTACTCGTGATCAACCTTTGAGGTGGAGTTGCAAAGTGAAGGCATAGTGTGTACGCATTTGGAAGTTGAGGTAGAGAAAGCTCAACTTGAGGTGGAGTTGATGACACCGGGAATGGTACGACTATGGAGACCTTGGGTGCTATGCTTTAGTTGTGATCAAGGAAATTCTTCAAGAGGACGGAAGACATTCCGGGGGTTGATGAATGTACGACATGGCTTGTGTGATTAACTAAAAGACCAAGGGTAATTGGATGCAAGGTGATCTTCAAGGAAGAGGGAGACGTTTCGTGGTTGAAGAGGGTTTAGTGTAGACTTGTGGAGCTACTTGGTATAGTTGGATGCAAGGAAAAGAAAAAGGAGATTGGTGGTTGATGGTTAAAGTGATATCATCATCAATTTGAAGTCAAGGTGGAGAAATGTTGAAATTGACTTGAAATTGAAGTTTGAAGGAGTGAAAAATGGGGCCCCGAATTGCTGTCCTCGGTGGCCGATTTTGCGTGCCTTTCCAGCCTTGCCATTTGCAGTTTTTTTGGGCCCCGAATCTGTGCATTCGGTGGCCGAATTTCTTTGTTCGGTCGCCGATTTTAATGTTTGCTGAACACTATAAAAGGCTTCATTCTTCATTTTTTGAGGAGAGCTTCAAGAGAGAAACCTAGGAATACAAAGGAGGTAACTTTAGGGTTGAGTGTCTTTGTAGTGAGGTTCTCTTGGGTTGGGAAACATTGTAAACATCTTGGGTGAGTGAAAATCATTGAGTGTCTTGTTCATTTGTGAGATTGGGAAAATGGATAGAAATTAAGATTTGTTTTTTGTGAGCTTGTTCAAGCTAATTTCTTGTAACCCATTTGTATCTCTTTGTAAGAACTCATTGATAGTGGATTGGAGAGATCAATCTCTCTCCCTTAGTAGGTAAAGTTGGACCGAACTGGGTAAACAACCTTTGGTGTGTTTGTTTCTCCTCTCTCTTTATCTTTTGCTTGTGATTTGTGCTTTTCACTTTGATTCCTAGATTAGATCTAGGTGTTGTTATTGCTTGTGATTACTTTGTTAGTGATTACTACTTTCCTTTGCTCCACATATCAAAGTATTATTGGTGTGAGTTTTGAGTCCGAATTCACAACACATATCAAGTATCTTCTAATATCATCTTCACTAAGCTTATTCTTGATATACTTTTCGAGTAACTTCCAAGTCCTTTGGAATTATGGGTCATCACGAAGGTGAGAAATGATGGTGGGGGTTTGATAAGGTGGAGCTTTCCAGTATGGAGTAAGTATCCCAATTTTTATAAAAAAATCATACATACAATATAATAAAGCATGGTAAGTTCTTTGGCAAGTTTGCAATTTGGCATCAAATTAGAGTGCTTACTTCTTTAAAATTTACTATTAATAGTAATCTTTTCTTATAGGTATTTTTTAAGGGAAATTTTAACAAGTGTCATTAGGGCACTTTTTAAGAAGTTTAAAGATGAAATTTTGTCTTGGGAATGATGCATTCAACACATTGAAAGATCAAAAAGTAACTTTATCCACATAAATCTTATAAATTACTTTTATTTTTGAATCCTTAACTAGTGCCCTAAGGGCATTGGTTAACAATACCCATTTTTAAATTATTTCTTAATTTTTAAATTATTTTATTCGTTTAGTTTTCCTATTATACCTTGAAAATCAGCGATTGAGCAACCAAGAGGAAAGGATTGGACGACTAGTATCCATGTTCAAACTTTGCCTTGAAAATAAGCGAGCCATCGAGAGAAAGGAATGGATAAATAAAGTTCTCTCTCACCACACCACTAATTCAAGCTACAATTTGAGATTTCTGATTCTTCTCCCTTCTGTGTATTTGTTGCATGCTTTAACTTTTTAACATTTCAGATTCATTCCCCCCTCTTTTTTATAGATTATCTTCCTTTTTCTATTCTGATACCCATCCTCTCTCATAAAAATCGATTATGTGTCTGCTTAATTTTTTCTTATTTTGTTACCCATCTAATTTCTAAATTTAGATTAATATATTCGCTTCCTAATCATGATTTTGAGATTTTTTTAATCCTCCATTTTTCCCTATGATGACAGCTCAAGAGAATGCTTGGAACAAGAAATCTTGCATTTTTGGTATGCAACCTAATACATAACTATTAAACTGCATTTTGCTTATGGATTTATAAACGAATTTTGCATTAAGTATTAATAATAGGTCCAATCCTTTATTTTACTGAACATTCATGCCTTCAGATTATGAAGTAGGTTATGAACACTCAGATTATCAAGCGACCACTTCCAAACCCTCGTCCTATGAGGAGTGAGGCGGGATTGTAGTGTGAGTACCATCGCACACAAGGACATGATACCGACAACTGTCGTACCCTTAAAAAGCATATTGAAAAGTTGATACAAGAGGGTCACCTTGGTCTTTACGTTCAAGGAAGGGGTGGAAGCTACCATGACAAAAGGGCTGCTCCCAGCGGAAATTCGAGTCGATCCCCGAAGCGAGGTCGTTGAAAGGAGAAGCCTCAAGACAAAGAAGTAGAGGGATAGCACGAAAGAAACAACCGAGGCACTGTCAATACTATAGCAGGGGGATTTTTTGGAGGTGGATCTACTAGCTCAGCCAGAAGAAGATATTCACGCTCAACCAAATCTTGCAATATGGTGGGAGTGTATGCTTTTAAAGAGCACCCCCGGTTAGCCTTTACCTTCAACGACTTTGGAGGAATGTATCCTCACGATGACGACCCTTTGGTCATCTCCGTACTCATGGCTGGTTTCCAAATCAAACGTACAATGGTGGACACTGGTAGCTCGGAGAATGTGTTGTTTTAGGAAGTATCCAAAAAACGTACAACATCATTTTAGGGAGACCAGCATTGAATGGCCTGGGAGCAGTCACCTCGACCGCACACTTGTGTATGAAATATCCCCTAGAAGACGGTCGTGTGGGAGTAGTCAAAGGAGATCAAATCACTACCAGAAAATGCTACGAGGATAGCTGGAGAAACAAAAGAGCTGAAAGGAGAAACACACCCGAGGACCTGCGTTGTAACTTCTTGGACCTTGACCCAAGAAGTTTTAATAAAAATGAGGAGGAGTGGCATCCAAGGCCGGCGGAGGAGGTGAAGGAAGTACATGTAGGGGGAGAGCCGAGTCAGAAGGTCAAGGTCGACACGACCTTTTCAAGAGAGGTGGAGGAAGAGCTGAAATATACGCTAAGGAAAAACCTAGATGTGTTTGCATGGTCGGCCAATGACATGCCAGGAATAGACCCCAATTTCATATGTCATCGACTAGCCATATATCCAATGGCGAGGGTTGTGTGACAAAGAAGACGCAAAATTAGTATGGAGAAGCAAAAGGCAGTACAAGAGGAGACACACAAGTTGCTAAAAGCAAAATTTATTAGAGAGGTAAAGTACCCGACCTGGTTGGCCAACGTGGTGATGGTGAAGAAGCCCTCAGGAAAATGGAGAATGTGCACGGACTACAATGATCTAAATAAGGTGTGTCCCAAAGATGCTTATCCGCTGTCGAGCATAGACCAATTGGTAGATAATGCCTCAGGGTATGACCTTCTCAGCTTCATGGACGCTTATTCGGGCTACAAACCAAATTCGAATGCACCCAGAGGATGAAGAAAAGACAACTTTTATGACGGATAAGGCTAACCACTGTTACAAAGTTATGCCATTTGGTTTAAGGAATGCTGGAGAAACTTTTGAAAGATTGGTGGATAAAGTCTTCAAGGAGGAGATAGGCAAGACGATCGAGGTGTATGTAGATGACATGGTGAAATCGACAAAAGAAGAGGATCATCAAAACAACCTCAACAAGGTATTTGACTTGCTTATGAGGCACAATATTATTAATGTTTCTTCACCTTCATAAGTACCGCGGGTCCCACCGTATCCAATATTTTTATCTTTTCTTCTATAAATACTAAGAATCTTACTGCCCTTTTTCACCATTTCACTTTGACTACTATAGATTTTACAGTCTTGGATCTTTGTTGTGGAACTTCATCCTTGTCTTGCTACACACCACTGAATTCTTCCTTCACTTTCTCACAGGTACTAGCTTATCTTTATTTTCATGTTTTTACTTAAACTCCTTTATGTTCATGTACTAGTCCTTCTTTATTGCTTGATGATAACAACCCAAGCATGTCATGCTCCTCCTTATAGCTTTTTTAATTACCATGGTTGCTGCCATAAAAAATGAGGAACGACAACAAGCCACAACCATAACGGCTACCAAGTTGACTCACTCGTCCAACTCTGAAATCGCAAGATTCAAATTTACTACAAACCCAACATAACTATAACCGAGTTGACTCACTTGTCCAACTAAGTTTGAAAATGATAATTTGTGTTTTTTGCCCTCTAAGTTTGAAAATATTGCGATTTTGGCCCCCTATTTAAAAAAAGCAATTTTTGCCCCTTTAGTTCCAAAATTGCCGAGAAGACGCCACGTGTCTCGGAAAAGGGAGCCATAATCGCAACTTTTTGAGAAGATAAGGGGTCAAAAGATCATATTCCCCTTATGTTAGGGGGTCAAAAGAGCATATTTCCCTAAACATGGGTGGTCACTTTTGCCATTTTTTTTAATAGGGAGCCAAATCCGCAACATTTTAAAACTTAAGGGACGAAAAGTGCAGTTTAGCTTATTAAAATAGAGGCTAAAATTTGCAAAAGGACCTTGCAAATATAGCATGGTTGGGTTTTGTCCCTGAATTTTTTTTTTTGTTTGAAATTTAACCTTGCAATTTTTTCTTTGTTTTTAAAAAGTCCTTGAGATGATTTGGCATATTTCATCACATGTTGCTTAATGTGTGAAGTGTGAGTTAAAGTTTCATATTAAATGCAGGAGTAGATGTTAAGCAACATATAAGCGATATGACTCATATACTTAATACCTTAAGGTTTATGATGAAGATGTGGTATTAAACTTACTTGTGTGGTTTCTCTTAATCTAATGCGATGATCAAATTCAATCTAGAATCCCCCAAAAGTCAAAACATTATGATGAACTTTTTTTTTTTTTTTTAGTTTTTTGACGTCATTTGTTTAATTTTTTGATCATAAAATTTAGTTTGTGGATGTCATTCTCTTTCATATGAATTTATTCTTTAAACCTGTATTATATAAAATTTATTCACTTTTGGTCTATGGTGGCAAGTGTCAATGGAAAATTGTAGATGTGTTATCTTCAATTGACAAAATACATGCGTATTAAACATTTAAAACTATGTGTTACTTTTTTTTAATTGAATCTAATTTTTGGGAAAATAATTACCCAAAAATCTCAATCTTCTTCAACAAACTCATAAAATTTCGGACAACTCACACTATTTTCTATACTATCACAACAACCAAAAAAACACATACACACGATACTTTTTTTTTTCTTATCTTATCTCATGTTCAAATTCTTTTTTTCGTATTTGTTTTTTCCTTCTAATTTCCTTTCCCTCTTTACATGAAAGAAAGGAACATAAATCTCCCTCTTTGAAACCATCACCAACCAATATTTTATAATTTCTTTGACTATGTCACGTAATTATAAAACATAGAGTTATACATAACTCTATGCAACACATAAAAGTACTATGTCACACATAACTTAGATTATCCCCATCTCTCCCCTTGTTTAGCTACCATCTTCAACATAAAAGTACTATGCCACACATAACTTGGATTATGCTCAATTCTTGACCCAAATAAGTATTTTGTATGTATTTTTTGTGGATCGACAATTTTTCCCACAATATCTGGTGCATTCCTCGTCTCGTAGATCCTCCATGCCCCCACCAAAAGACGTTTATCATTTTTCTATTGCATCGGTTGAAGAGTTCGGGAGGAGAAAAATGCTCATGACATAGGAAGGAATAGATTGAAGGACCGATTTAATCATTACCTCTCTTGCAGCTTTAGAAAGACATTTACTACACCAAGTATGGATTTTATGTCAGATTCGATCCTTAATAAAAAAAATCGTTTCTTTGCTTCAGCCGACCATTAACGGAAGTCGAAGTTACTTTCTGATTTCCATGAAAACTTTGACCCATAGAATGGATTTTTTAATTCGCCATTTTTTTCTTTTTGGTGTTAACCGTTCAATTTTCAAGAAAAATAGGCTTTGATAATCCAAAGTTCGGTCGAGTTAAGTAAAAAGTCTGACGAAGAACAACTCTACCTAGTAATCGAACTCAGATTCTTCTGAACAATTCATGTTTGGTGGAGTTTATTAACCATTTTAGTTCAATTGCTTGGTTATTTCTCCTCATTTAATTAGAGGTATTTTAGTGAAAAGTAAATTAAGGCATTTTAATTATAAAAAACGGTTAAATTTTGCAAAATGGTCTTATATATATAGAGATGAAGATGGTAATAATTGAAAAAGTCTTGTTTACGAGTTCTCTAAGTATTGGTTAAAGATGAATGTGAGAAAAACACAAGAAGAAGGTTGAATTGTGTTAACTTTTTCTTCTTTTTAACTAAGTCCAGAGTTCAGAGTCTGATAGAATTCAGAATCTGAAACAATGTTCAGAGTCAATGCAGCAGATAATAAAGAGATAGAGAAGAAAGAGACACAAGCAACTATCATGGTTCCTTCCACAATCCGAAAGTAGTCCAGTCCCCCTGTCATTACAAAAGATTTTTCACTATAATCACACAAGATTACAATTGCTCAAGCATACAAGCAAGAGACTTCTTATGCTCAAACACACAAACAAGAGACTTCCTAACAAACAAAAATTACAAAGAAATAGTTGTTTGGTTGAACACTTGATATACAATCAGTGATGTTCTCAATACAAAACAGTTCATACTCTATTACTTAAGAATTTCTAAGATATGAAAGTTTATAAGAAATTCTAAGTGTTTGATGCTTAGTAAATTTGTCGGAGTTTTGACACTTGCAAAATGTTGCAGAGTCTATACATATCTTCAAGTCTCCATTCTTTTATATAGAGGTAGGAAAGAGACGTTGTAGAGGTATCAACACATCAAAGACTCGTTAGAGAAGCTTGATCAAATATCATTGATTTGTTGCTTGATTTTGTTAATGTTGGAAGGAATAATTTGAAAATCAATCCTTTATAGGGAATTAACCGTTCCAATCCAATAGAGACACAATTGTAGCTTGTACTATGCGAAGGAAATGTTGGAGTAGTGGAGGTAGTGGTTGTACAATTGTACTGTTTGTCCTTCACTGTCCTTTCTCTAAGAATAAGCATCCAAAGCCTTCTAATTATTCAGAACCATCGTTGCTCCAGTCTTCTAATCCCTTTTGCATCTTTGTGTCTTCAAATAACTATCATAAGTGACTCCAGGGTGTTCACATCAGCTTCTAATAAACTCCAGACTATAGGTAATCTTCAGACTTTGACATTCAGCTTCTGGATAGTCTTCGGACTTTGACTTGCAACTAAGCTTCTCTTGAAAATTCTTTTTGCTCTAATTTGTTTTTCGAGAACCAATACTTTGTTTTAAGACATATAAATTTTAGTTTATAATACTTTAACAAATATTAGCATATCCAATTGAACTTTTATTATCTTGTTATCATCAAAACTTAAGAGATATGGTTTAAACTCATTTTTTTTCCAACAAAAGATTATATTAAATACCATTTTGTTGTGAAAACACTAAGGGTCTGTTTGAATGAGTTTTGATTTTTGGTTTTTGAAATATATTTTACAAATCAATTTTAAAAACTGTTTTTAAGAAGAAAATGAAAAATAAAAGTTGTTTGGCAATCATAGTTTTGAAAACAGTTTTAAAGACAAGATAATGATAAAACTTGTTTGGTGCAATAGAGCAAAATATCTTTTTAACACACATAGAAATCGGATTTTTCATTCATAGAACAAAATCGGTTTTTTTCATCTTATATTTTCAGGTTGTACAATATTACAAAAAAGCCATTAATGAAAATTGCACTCTTTTCCGTGTTTTTGCTTTTCAAAAACTGAAAAATTGAGAAGCAAAACACCTTTAACCTGTTTTGCTTTTTCACTTTTAAAAACCAATAAATGAAAAACAGTTTCCAAAAACACTCTTCTAAAATTGGATTGCCAAACAAGTTTTTAAATTTTTAATTTTAAAAATCTAAAAAACAGTTTTTAAGAAGGGAATCAAACATGCCCTAATTCTTATTTTTGTCAATGTAATAATTACACCACTTTATTCTTTTAGGTTCCTAAGCAATATCCTTAAGATACTCGTTTACATTAAGATGTGTTTTAATGAACCAAGTTGTTTGGGGTCCAGTGGCAAGGAGCTCCTTCCAAGGACGTACCCGGGGAATACCGAGTTCGATTTCCAGAGAAAACAACGTTTGGTCAGTGCGCATGTCTCTACGCATGAGCCAGATTAATCGTCCACCATTGGTGGGTCAGAAACCGATACGATGCGAAAGAAAAAAAAAAGAAGATGTGTTTTAATGAGCGGTTATGTTAAGTTTTTAATTTATTTATTTTTTGACAGAATGTTACGCTAAAACAACCATATGCTTTCTCTTTCCCTCTGGACGATGTACAAGTTGTTTTTGCTGTTTGGTTAATAAGGTTGTTGTTGCTAAAACAACTTTATTTTTTTCCTTTTCTTTTTTCTGTTGCTAATATGCTTATGTTTATTTTTAGAATTATCGTTGTGCACAAACAAAGATACTGAACATTTAAAAATTAAACCAATACTTGTTGCAACTTTCATGGGATTGATGATTTTGCAACAAATTTAGCAGAATCTATCTCTTTTCATTTCCCTATCTGATTCTTTTCTGTTTATTGTTGAATAAATTGAAATCTTTTAAGAGAATTTTTCTATGCTTTAAATATGTATATTTCTCTCTGGTTTAGTATCATATTAAAACACGTTTTCTCTTCTGATTTTGCAGATTCTGCATAGTAATAGAGAGGAATACAGATAAACTGTGATAAAGTAAAAATCATGTGCAATGGTGTGAAAGGAAAACCTTGTCAAACTAGTTTGATTAGGGAAAATGAATATGGAAGACAAGAAGAACTTCATCATAAAATTTCAGCCTTGCTTGAGTTTTCAGCCAAAGATGATGTAATGGCTTTCACAGATGCTGTTGAAAAAGGCGAACATGATATTGATGAGGTAGGGTTATGGTATGGAAGGAGGGTTGGATCAAAAGAAATGGGATATGAAGAGAGGACACCTCTTATGGTTGCTGCCTTATTTGGAAGCAAGGGTGTGCTGTCTTATATTCTTGGAACCGGTCGTGTAGATGTTAACCGAGTATGCGGCTCAGATAGGGCTACTGCTCTTCATTGTGCAGTGTCTGGTCGTTCTGCCACTTCTGCCGAGGTTATCAAACATTTGCTTGATGCATCTGCAGATGGTAGTTCTGTTGATTCGAACGGCAAGCAGTGTAGCGACTTGATTGTCTCGGTGTCTAATAGTATCTCCGGTTCAAGGAAAAAGATACTAAAAGCAATACTTGAAGGTGAAGATGATTTTTATGTTGATGACAATGACAATATCCTTAAGGAAGCAGGTTTCCAAATGGTGGAGCTGCAACAAGATGCAGGTACACCTCGCAAAGAGAAGAAAGATTATCCGATTGATCGATCCCTTCCTGACATAAACAATGAGATATATAGTACAGATGAATTCAGGATGTTTACATTCAAAGTGAAGCCTTGTTCAAGGGCTTATTCTCATGATTGGACTGAGTGCCCCTTTGTTCATCCAGGGGAAAACGCAAGGCGCCGTGATCCGAGGAAATATTGTTACACCTGTGTCATTTGCCCCGAGTTTCGGAAAGGATCATGCAGCAAAGGAGATGCTTGTGAATATGCACACGGTATTTTTGAATGCTGGCTTCATCCAGCTCAGTATAGAACAAGGCTTTGCAAGGATGGAACCAGATGCACCAGAAAGGTTTGCTTTTTCGCTCACAAACCAGAGCAGCTTCGACCGTGGTATGCTTCTACGGGTTCTGCTTTGCCTTCACCTACATCATATTCAAATTCACCTAGTTCTTCTTCAATGGATTCTTTCACATTGATCTCACCGTCTTCTTTGATACAATCTGTGCCAACGCCACCTTTGACTCCATCAGCATCATCGTCTGCCACTGGAACCATGTGGCAGACTCAGATACAGCTTCATGCTGCAGTCTCAACTCTTCAGATGCCAAGAAACAGATTGAAAGCTGAACTGAATGCTATAGATGATACTGAATTTGTCGAACTTGAAAATCCCTTTCTGCGGAAGCTAATGATGGAAGAACGGACAGGTCTTTTGTCTCCAAATAGGCTTGCAGGAGTTAATCCTACTAATCTTGAAAACATTTTGGGGTCATCAATACAATCTCAAGCGTCAATGCAGTCGCATCAGAACACAAACCATCAACTTTGGGGTTATCCTTCTGATCTTACCAATTCAAATGTTATTGGATCACCACAATTCAGAGTTGATGCCATCGCAAAGCGGAGCCAGAGCTTTATTGAGTGCAGCAGCATGACTAGCTTCAATTCCGAGCTTCCTTCTGCTACCTCACTTGCCTTGTATTCTTCTAAATTCGCTGGTTGGGGCTCTCCTGATGGAAAATTAGACTGGTCCATCCGTGGCGATGAACTCAATAAAATGAGGAACTTTTATTCTTCCAGCTTTCGAAACAGAAGTAGCACTTCAACAATGGCTGTTGCATCAAATGTTGACGATCCTGATATTTTTTTATGCCATGAATTTTGGGTTAATTCACTTGTGGGTTAATGCACTTGGCTCCAGCAATGGAATTTGATGAATATTGTGTTCAAGATCAAATGCAATTTCATAATCTGGACGTGGTTCCGTCTTGGCCGGAGCAATTTTACACGAAGCCGGAGCACATGGTGGTGTGAATCTAATGCTAACTTTGACATTGGATCCTCTGTGAATCTCTTGACTAGTTTATATATTAAATGTTCTTTCTTTTATTTTGTATATATTTAGGTGACATTTTGTAGAAAATATTGTAAAATGTCTATAATACAAAAGTTAGACAGAATGCAAGATACTTGAGATAATACTATTATTCTTTTTTATGAGATTTTTTACTAGATTTATTAGTGAAGAATTTTACTTCAAGAAAGTATATCTTTCTAATTTAAACCAAGTAATTAGGCTCAAGTGGTTAATGAACTCCATTAAAGGACAAATTGTTCAGAAAAGTTTACGTACAATTCTTGGTCAGACTTTACTTACCTCTCGGTCGAACTTTGTATTACCAGGAGCCCTTCCCCTGGAAACCGGAGGATTTACACCAAAAATATATTTCTAATTTTAGATTCAAATAATATTGTGTGCTTAAGTTTTGGTTTATTTCCTTATGTCTAGTGAAATGAAGTTTCTGGACAAAAAAAATCCATTGAACAACAAAAAAATCTTGTAAGAAACTCTTGAAACTGAATCAAATTATTGTTCTATTATTGAGAGTATAAGCCTTGTGTATGCGATAGCATACACATTTGCACTAAAAACACTAGATATGGACTTAATTAATATCAAACAATAAAATTTGAATACATAATTCAACTCTCTTCAAATTTAGATAAGGCTTTTCTGATTCCAAATGGTAGAAAATGGTTCATCCTTTGAGGAACTCCTTAGCTTAAATATTATATAAACAATCATTCCAACTAAAAATCCAAATGATGCACTTGATCCAACCATTGAAACAGCAGTGGAAATAAGAGCAACAAAGAAATCTTCTTTGCTATTCATGTCTCTAGCACACATAGCAAGTTCAATTCCAGCAAACAATAGCAACACTCCTAAGATCCCAACTGGAAACATCTTTAAAATGTTTGCTAAGGAAGTTCCTAACAACAATCCTAATACCAATTTTCCTGCACCAAGAAGTGCCACACACCCACCACTTCTTCCACCGAATTTATATTGTCCTGCGAGTCCACCGGCACCGTGACAAGTTGGCACGCAACCAAACCAACAACCGATCAAATTCATTAGTCCAACTGTTACTGAAATTGAAGTAACTGAAAATTCCTTTTCTGGAAAAAGATCTGTTGATAACTTACAAACAGCTATGACAGAGTTCAAAATTGACAATGGAAGTTGAGGAATTGCACCTTTAACAAAACCTTTCTTCCAAGCATGTTTAGTGAATTTTACTAATTCTATTGAAGTGGGTCCAAATTTAATTTCATTCACAACTTCATGTTTTCTTATAAAAACCAAAACAATCCCAACTACAAAGACTACAAATGCAGAAGGAAGTGAAAAAATAATCTTTCTCAATCTATTGATATTTCTATTGTTTCTTCCACCTTCATCACTATTTTTTCCATCTAAATTATCACGACTTTCTGGAGCAACACCACAACCACGATTTTGTTCACCAGCTCCATTAACAATCAATATGAAACAAGTACAAACAATAGCTAGAACCAACCCATCTAACCCTAACCAAGGCCTTTCACCCAAAGCTTTAGACTTGGGAAGATCTTGCACTTTCTTTACATATTTAACAGCAGTTAAAGCAAATGACAAACCTTGTGCTAGTTGAATTCCCCTTACAACAGGTAAAGGAATAAACTTGTAACCCAGCTTCATCAATCCTGTGATGCCAAGAATGAACAACACGCTGCCGGTCAAGATTCCAGCAGCCATGATTTCCGGTAAGCCAAATTCTTTGTCCGATAAGGCCGAGGCGGCAATTGACTTCATGGGCTGGACAGGCATAGGTACCCCATAAATGATACCAGTGATGATGTTGTAGATACCTGTAAGATGGATTACATCAGAAAAAGAGATTGTATGCATGGCCAAGCCAAAGGTAAAACTACGAAAGCCCTAGCTTTAGGGCTTAGGCACACCAACAAAAAAGTATTTGTCATTATATTTTATAAACAAAAAAGATCATATGCTTATAATATGCCCCATTTATTAAAACTTGTTTTAGGCCACACCGATTATTAAAAATTATTGGATTAAATAAGTAAATGGTGTCCCTAAATTAAATGCATCAACATTTAATTTTAGTCCTCCTCAAATATGTTTTAGGTTTTGATCCCTCTAAAAATTTCATCCATAAAATTAATTAGTCCCTACGTTTTAGTCGACTCGTATCTAATCTTCGTATTTTTTAATAAATTTTTTCAGAAACGGGTAGAAAATTATGACAATAGATTTATAAAAAAATTAGAACTTTTTAACAAAAACATGAAATTTTTAGCACCAAAAACATAAATAATACATATTTAATACATGTTTTGGCTAAAAATCCTAATTTTTTTAGCAGAGATTGTCATAATATTCTACCCATTTATGTAAATTTTCATTAAAAAATATAAAGGTTAGACATGAATTGACTAAAAAATAGGGACTAATTTCATTGATGAAATTTTTTGGAGGGATCAAAAGCCTAAAATATATTTTAGAGGGACTAAAATCAAATGTTAGTATACTTAGGGGGGTCATTTACTTATTTAACCCAAAATTATTTGACCAGCCTTAATTGCAGGTGTGAAAATTTATGTATGTATCATTGACATGGATTTATTTATTCTGAAGTAAGTTGTTAGTTTAGTTGATAGAAACAATGCACAATATATGCAAGGTCTGGACTTCGAACTCTAGCCACCACAAAAAATGTAGTTATTTAGTAAATTACATTCTAATTGAATCTTAGCCTCTCCTTGTTCTT
Organism: Medicago lupulina; assembly: GCA_958299785.1. Taxonomy (NCBI): domain Eukaryota; kingdom Viridiplantae; phylum Streptophyta; class Magnoliopsida; order Fabales; family Fabaceae; genus Medicago; species Medicago lupulina. The sequence continues at coordinate 27,359,592 of OY283144.1, read as the reverse complement.
TCTTCTCTTTTCTCTTAGAGTCGGGTTAAGAACGACTTCATGGAAATTAGACACATGACTAACATAAGAGGTGGGGTGGGGATTGAAGTCTCACACATTGCCAACATCTCTCTATATATATTTGGGAACTCTCATCTTAAAAGGTGACTTTTAAGATTGAGAGGTTCAATCGCATTTAACAAAAATAAGCAATCAGAAGATTAATAGTGTGCATGATCTTCATTTGTCATTCATTAACAGCAAAAAAATATAACATACCGTTGAAAATCAATGTGGTACCAAGGTTGAGGTCCTTAGCTAGAGTTAGAGCCAACACTATGGGTATGTAGGTGCCAAGGTCACCCATGGCACCATTTAATTCAGCCCATTTTGAACGGAAAACCAAGTTTGTTTTCAGTTTCTGCACTGCATCTTTGGTTGTAAAACGTGTTATGACTGAAGAGTTAGTTGAAGCTGTTGGAGTAATTTCGGGTGCTTCGGGATCTGAGGTTTGAACGAAAGGAGGGTTTTGGTTTTCCATATGAAATCTGATGTGTTAATTGGCTAATGGAGAGGCTGAACCAATGGAAGAAAATAAAATGATTTGGAAAATGTGAATTGTTTGTTGGCTGTATTTATAGGGGTTCTAAATTTATTGTTGCCATCAACTTGATGTCGTTTTTAAATTAAAATAAAAAGTAGCAAACTATTCCACTGGTATGCTGTCAAAAATAAAAACTATTCCACTGGTTAATAACTTTTTTAAATTGCCTCTTCGTGAAGCCAAAATAAAATAAAATAAAATGACATATTCAAACTGTCGATATTTTTTCTAAATAGTTTAGTGGCTCGAAATTCACTTATAAGGTTAATAAGTGATGTCTAGGGATTGAAATTTGTAAGTTGTAATTGAATTTTGCCAATTATAAATTATAATAGGATACTTGTAGAGAAAATAAGAAGAGTTAGAGTTCAAAATATTCGGTTCAAGCTTCATAAAATAACAATTAGTCAATTTTACTAGTTTGTTAGTTGTTAAGCAAAAGTAGCCACAACTTCCGATGTATAAATAACTATTGTGAATGTAAAAATAATAACCAATATTATTAGTGGATGAGGTAAACAAGGTGGGTAGGGAGAGGATTGTTGGTGATCAATGATTGTGTTATCTTTTAACGTTAGAGGTTTGGGGGGTTTGGTGAAGCACAAGCGGGTGAGGGAACTTGTGAGGGAGCATCGAGTAGATTTTTAGGCTATTCAAGAAACTAAATTAGAAGTGATTACGGATAAGCTTTGTTATAGCTTATGGGGTGACAAAGATTGTGCTTGGGCGTTTCTTCCTTCAATTGGAAATAGTGGTGGAATTCTTTCTATTTGGAGGAAATCAGATTCGAAGCTTATTCATTCTTTTGTGTGGGAATGGCTTTGTTGGGGTGTGTGTGGATTGGGGGGTTCATAATAAAAGATGTTTTATTATGAATATTTATTCGAAATGCGATTTGATGTCAAAGAAGGCGATGTGGGAGAGTATTGGGTTGGTGAGACATGCGTGGGGGCAGAGGGCGTGGTGTTTGATTGGGGATTTCAATTCGGTTTGTGCAAGGGAGGAGTGTAAAGGTATCAATGTCGGGACCACGTCCGATCAAAGATTAGAGATGCACTTATTTAATAATTTCGTAGATGTAGTGAAGTGCGAGAATGTAAACCTTTTGGGGAGAAATTTTACGTGGTATCATTCTAATGGTGTTGCGATGAGTAGAATCGATAGAGCACTTATCTCGGAGGATTGGAGGGATTTTTGGGGTAATGTGGTGTTTTGGTCTCTACCTAGAGATGTATCAGATCATTGTCGAGTGATTTTAAAGGTGGAGTCTAATGATTGGGGTCCAAAACCTTTTCGTTTTAATAATTTTTGGCTTCATAATAAAAATTTGAAGAAGGTTGTGGATGATGTGTGGGGTAGTAGTGTGGTGAGGGGTTGGATGGATTTTGTGTTGAAATCAAAATTGAAGGGTTTGAAAACTACTTTAAAGGAGTGGAATAGGAGGGAGTATGGGGATGTTGATGCTAAATTGGGGAAGTTGAAGGAAAACATTGTAGAGGTTGACACTAGGAGTGAGAGGGATTAATCGGTTGAAGAGGTGGTTACTAGGAAACGTTTATTCAAAGATTTTTGGAGATTATCTAAGAGTAAAGAATCTTTGATTGCCCAAAGGTCGAGGTCTAAATGGATGAGGGAAGGGGATACTAATTCTAAGTATTTCCATATGTGCGTAAAGTCTAGAACCTCTTGGAATTCTATTAAGGCTCTTAAAGTGGATGGGGAATGGCACTAATCACCGGGTGATATTAGAAAAGTGGTGGTGGATTATTTCAAGAGGCATGTGGAGGGAGGTGATTGGGTTCGGCCGACTTTGGAGGGGGTTCATTTTGACTCAATTGATGATTTGGATAATAGGTCATTGATTGCCCCTTTTTTGTTAAAGGAGATAGAGAAAGTGGTGCAAGAAAGTGATGGAGATAAAAGTCCGGGTCCGGATGGCTTCAATTTTGCATTTTTCAAGCATTTTTGGTACCTTGTGAAGAGTGAAAGAAGGATCTTTTTTGACCAATTTCATGGTAATAGGGCTTTACCGAGAGGATTGTTTTCGTATTTTGTTGTGTTAATTCCGAAGGTGAAGAATCTGTGTTGTGTGAAGGAGTTTAGGCCAATTTCTCTTTTGGGAAGTCTTTACAAGTTGCTTTTCAAGGTGCTAGCGGTGCGGGTATCAAAGGTGATGAATCCTATTATTTTTGCTTCTCAATCGGCTTTTTTAAAGGGGAGACATTTGGTGGAAGAAGTATTGATTGTTAACAAAGTGGTCGATCTTGTAACACTCTAAATTTTATTTTGTGATTTGTGGTGATTTTTAGTTGATTTTGGTGTGCTTGGTGTATTTTACTTGAATTTATAAATGATATATGAAATATTTGGTGAGTTATTATTTGTTATAATTATTTGTAGTGTTTTATGAAAATAGGAGAAATAATATTTATATAATTGAATTAAAGGGTTTAATTGAAATTATTAGAATTAAGAAGGGATTAAGGAGAAATTAATAGAATTTAGTGGGGGAGAGTAAAGAGTAAAAAGGAGTTACCCTTTAGTTGGTAAGAGAGTAAGAAAGAGTCAGACAAGCAATTGTACGTATTAGTAAGAGAAAGTAGACTTTTGGGAGAAAGTGAGAAGAGCCAAGAGCCAAGGAGAATTGCTAGGAATTGCTGTAGATTTTGCTGAATTAAGGTAAGGGTGGGTTTGTGATTCAATTGCCAATATATACATGTATATTTTCATGAATTTGGATTGAAATTTGTTGTTCTGGTTTAGGTTTTCTTGAATATGTGAAATGCCTAAAGTTGTTGAATTATGTTGTTAATTGTGTTTCCATGAGTTATTTTGGTGCCTGGAATAAGTATTGAACCCATAACGTTAATCTAAAATCATTTTGGGTGATTGGGGAATCAAAAATGGGATTTTTGGATGAAATAGGGTTAGAAATCGCAAGTTGAAATTCTGCCCAGATGAGCACTCGCTCAAGCGAGATACCCTTCGCTCAAGCGAGCAACTCCTTGCTACGCCCAGTCTGAATTTAGCCGCTCGCTTAAGCGAGCCACGAGCGAGCCAGAAGCGAGGAAAACTCTAACTTTCGTCATTTGACTCGCTCAAGCGAGATGCTGCTCGCTTAAGCGAGCTGGGTCCTGTGCGACCCAAAGTGTGATTTTTTTCTAAGGTGTTCTAAACCCAAACCTAAGCTTCCTAGGTTGATTATTGGATTTTTAGAGAATTTTTGGAGTAATAATAATATAGAATGGAGATGTTTATGATGCATATTTGAATGAATCTTATATGAAATGAAATGAACTATACTATGCTAAGTTTGCAATTGTTCATGGTGTGGTGGTGTGGTTGAGTCTAGTTGGGGAGGTGTCCTAGTTGGTGTTGTTGTTGGTTGCATGGTGAAAATGCACCACTATTTTGTCGTATGGTTGTATGTAGATATACTCCTTGAGTCTCATAACTCATTTGCATTGGTGGGGGCTCATGCCCCGGAATGTTTATACATTCAACTGGTGAGGGCTTATGCCCTGGAATGCTAGTCATTCACTTTGGTGAGGGCTTATGCCCTGGGATGCTTTAACCATCCATTTTGGTGGGGGCTTATGCCCCGGAGTGTTTAGCACTCAACGCGCGTAGTTGGTACCACATTGCATAATGCATTAGTCGTTGATGGAGTCTTGCATTAGAAGTTAAGGTGTGAGTTGTTGTTGGTGAGGTGTCACCACAAGTGGTGTTGTTGTCGGTGTTGTTATTTAAGGTGAATTTAAATTATATTGTTGAAATGTTAATGAAGATTGCTGATGATTATGGTGATGATGAATGTTCTTGTTGTTGTTGTTTTTCGATACAACTTTATGAATTATATATATATATATATATATATATATATATATATATATATATATTGCTTTTGTTTTGTGAACTCACCCCTTCTGCTGGAATTGCCGCCTCGTGGGCAAGTGCAGGTAGCGATGGATACATAGGAATGGCTCTCGTGTCGTAGGCTCTGATACGTAACGGGATGGGATATTATGTTTTATAATTTCATTCCTTTATGTATCATTTATGTTGGAGATTTGTTGAATAAATATTTGTTATATGTTGGAGAACATTTTTGTTATGGTGAGGCCTTTGTGCCAGACATGTTGATGTAAAAGAATTTTTGAGATGGTTTTATGACAATTATTCCGCTGCAGATTATTATATAAAGATGTTGTTTTGGAGGATCATTTAAATAGTTTTATGTTTCTATTTAAATAAATAATTGTTGAGATATGCATGTAATACTCCGTTGATTGTTGATTAACTCTGATGTTTGGATATTATTATATCATTTTGGGAAACGGGGTGTTACAATTGGTATCAGAGCGAGTCGGTCCGTCCGACCATTAGGAGAGTCGTGTCGAGCCAATAGTGTAGTGTGACAGGTTTTAAACTGTCTTTGTTGTTCTTATTCTTGTTGTTATGTAGAACTATCGAGATGGCTGGAAGGAATGATGCTGCTCTTGCTGCTGCTTTGCAAGCAATGGCTCAAGTTGTTGGACAACAACAAGGTGCTGGTGGAGCTGGTGAGGGTGTAAGGATGCTGGAGACATTCCTAAGGAATCATCCACCAACCTTCAAGGGAAGATACAATCCTGATGGAGCGCAGACCTGGCTGAAGGAGGTTGAGAGAATATTCCGGGTGATGCAGTGTACGGATGCTCAAATGGTGCGGTTTGGCACTCATATGTTGGCTGAAGAGGCTGACGACTGGTGGGTAAGCACTCAACCTATTTTGCAGAATGAAGGTGCTGTGATTACATGGGCTGTGTTTAGGCGGGAGTTCTTGAGGAGGTATTTCCCGGAAGATGTCCGTGGTAGAAAAGAGATAGAATTCCTTGAGCTGAAGCAAGGAGACATGTCCGTTACGGAGTATGCTGCTAAGTTCGTGGAGCTTGCGAAGTTTTATCCCCACTATGCTGCGGAGACTGCTGAGTTCTCCAAGTGTATCAAATTTGAGAATGGTCTGCGAGCTGATATCAAGCGGGCCATTGGCTATCAGAAGATCAGAGACTTCTCTGAGTTGGTGAGCAGTTGCCGTATTTACGAAGAAGATACTAAAGCTCATTATAAAGTGATGAATGACCGCAAGGGAAAGGGGCAGCAGAGTCGCCCAAAGCCTTATAGTGCCCCAGCTGATAAAGGTAAGCAAAGAATGCATGATGAGAGGAGGCCAGCACGTAGAGATGCTCCTGCTGAGGTGGTTTGTTATAAGTGTGGTGTTAAAGGCCACAAGAGTAATGCCTGCAACCGAGATGAAAAGAAATGCTTCCGATGTGGTAAGAAAGGCCACACTGTTACTGAATGCAAGCGTGGAGATATTGTTTGTTACAATTGTGATGAGGAAGGTCATCTTAGCGCTCAGTGTACTAAACCTAAGAAGGCGCAGGCCAGTGGAAGGGTGTTTGCATTGACTGGTACCCAGACTGATCAAGAGGATCGACTTATCAGAGGTACTTGTTTCTTTAATAGTACTCCCTTAATTGCTATTATAGATACTGGTGCAACCCATTGTTTCATTGCTATTGATTGTGCTAAAAGATTTGGTCTGTATATGTCTGATATGAATGGGGAAATGGTTGTTGAAACTCCAGCTAAGGGTTCAGTGACTACTTCCCTTGTCTGTTTAAGTTGTCCGTTGTCTGTATTTGGTAGAGATTTTGAGGTGGACCTTGTTTGTTTGCCGTTAGTGGGAATGGATGTAATATTGGGGATGAATTGGTTAGAGTACAATCATGTCCTGATCAATTATTTTACGAAGACGGTACGGTTTTCTTCTGCTAAAGAAGAGAGTGGAGCAGAATTTTTATCCACCAAGGAGATGAAGCGGTTAGAACAAGATGGTGTGTTGATGTTTTCTTTGTTGGCATTTTTGTCGGTGGAGAACCAAGCTGTAATTGATGGGCTGCCTGTTGTGAAGGAATTTCCTGAAGTTTTCCCTGATGAGATTCCAGATGTGCCACCGGAAAGGGAGGTTGAATTTTCGATTGACCTGGTGCCGGGTACGAAGCCTGTGTCGATGGCTCCTTACCATATGTCAGCTTCGGAGTTAGCTGAGTTAAAGAAACAGTTGGAAGACTTGTTTGACAAGAAGTTTGTGAGACCGAGTGTTTCACCTTGGGGAGCGCCGGTGTTGTTGGTAAAGAAGAAGGATGGTAGCATGCGGTTGTGTATTGATTACCGTCAGTTGAATAAGGTGACGATTAAGAATAGGTATCCACTTCCGAGAATTGACGATTTGATGGATCAACTCGTGGGTGCCCGTGTGTTTAGCAAGATTGACTTGAGGTCAGGTTACCATCAAATAAAGGTGAAGGATGAGGATATGCAAAAGACAGCGTTTAGGACGCGGTATGGTCATTATGAATATAAGGTGATGCCTTTCGGTGTGACGAATGCACCTGGTGTGTTTATGGAATATATGAACCGAATTTTTCATGAATATCTGGATCAATTTGTTGTGGTTTTTATTGATGATATATTGATCTATTCTAAGAGTGAAGCTGAGCATGCAGAGCATTTGAGGATTGTATTGCAAGTGCTGAAAGAGAAGAAATTGTATGCCAAGTTATCCAAGTGCGAGTTCTGGTTGAATGAAGTAAGTTTTCTTGGCCACATTATTTCTGGTAAAGGTATTGTTGTAGATCCTTCGAAGGTTGATGCTGTGTCGCAGTGGGAGACACCAAAGTCAGTTACTGAGGTGAGAAGTTTTCTTGGATTGGCTGGTTATTATCGCAGATTTATTGAAGGATTTTCGAAGTTGGCACTTCCTTTGACGCAGTTGACTTGTAAAGGAAAAGCATTTGTGTGGGATGCTCAATGTGAGAGCAGTTTCAATGAGTTGAAGCAGAGATTGACGACTGCTCCTATTTTAATTTTGCCGAAGCCGGAAGAACCTTTTGTTGTTTATTGTGATGCATCTAAGCTGGGATTAGGTGGTGTTTTGATGCAAGATGGCAAGGTGGTCGCGTATGCTTCTAGACAGCTAAGAGTGCATGAGAAGAATTATCCTACGCATGATCTAGAATTGGCAGCCGTGGTATTTGTGTTGAAAATTTGGAGGCACTATTTGTATGGTTCCAGATTCGAGGTGTTTAGTGATCATAAGAGTTTGAAGTATCTGTTTGATCAAAAGGAGTTGAACATGAGGCAGAGAAGGTGGCTTGAGTTACTTAAGGATTACGATTTTGGCTTGAATTATCATCCTGGTAAAGCCAATGTGGTTGCGGATGCATTGAGTAGAAAAACGTTGCATATGTCGGCTATGATGGTGAAAGAGTTCGAGTTACTTGAACAATTTAGGGACTTGAGTCTTGTTTGTGAAAGGTCGCTTCAGAATGTGAAGTTGGGCATGTTAAAGATTAATAGTGATTTCTTGAGTAGTATCAAGGAGGCCCAGAAGATTGATGTTAAGTTTGTTGATTTGATGAGTGCTGGTGATCAGAATGTAGATGGTGACTTCAAGGTCGATGACCAAGGTGTGTTGAGATTCAGAGGAAGGATTTGCATTCCTGATGATGATAGTTTGAAGAAGTTGATCTTAGAAGAAAGTCATAAGAGTAGTTTGAGTATTCATCCTGGAGCTACTAAAATGTATCATGACTTGAAGAAATTATTTTGGTGGTCCGGTTTGAAGAGGGATGTTGCTCAATTTGTGTATGCGTGTTTGACTTGCCAGAAGTCCAAGGTTGAACATCAGAAGCCTGCAGGGCTGTTGACTCCGTTAGATGTGCCTGAATGGAAGTGGGATAGCATTTCGATGGACTTTGTAACAAGTTTGCCGAATACTCCAAGAGGGCATGATGCCATTTGGGTTGTTGTTGATAGATTGACTAAGTCGGCACACTTTATCCCGATTAATACTACCTATCCAGTAGCTCAGTTGGCGGAGATTTATATCCGTGATATTGTGAAGTTGCATGGTGTTCCATCTAGTATTGTGTCGGATAGAGATCCGAGGTTTACTTCAAGGTTTTGGAAGAGCTTGCAAGATGCATTGGGTTCGAAATTGAGGCTGAGTTCGGCTTATCATCCGCAGACGGATGGTCAGTCGGAGAGAACTATTCAATCCTTGGAGGATTTGTTGAGAGTGTGTGTACTCGAGCAAGGTGGAGCTTGGGACAGCCACTTACCGTTGATAGAGTTCACTTATAATAATAGTTACCATTCAAGTATTGGTATGGCACCGTTCGAAGCTTTGTATGGTCGAAGGTGTAGAACTCCTCTATGTTGGTTTGAGTCGGGTGAAAGCATTGTGTTAGGACCTGAGTTAGTGCAGCAGACTACGGAAAAGGTCAAGATGATAAGAGAAAAGATGAAAGCATCGCAAGATCGTCAGAAGAGTTATCATGACAAAAGGAGAAAAGCCCTTGAGTTTCAAGAGGGTGAGCATGTATTTTTGAGGGTTACTCCGATGACGGGTGTAGGACGTGCATTGAAGTCGAAGAAGTTGACTCCAAAGTTCATTGGTCCTTATCAGATTTCCGAGAGAATTGGAACCGTGGCGTATCGGATTGGATTGCCACCCCATCTATCAAACTTGCATGATGTGTTTCATGTGTCGCAGTTGAGGAAGTATGTAGCTGATCCTTCGCATGTTATTCCTAGAGATGATGTGCAAGTTAGAGATAATCTTACTGTTGAGACTTTACCTTTGAGGATTGATGATCGCAAGGTGAAGCAGTTGAGAGGCAAGGAAATACCTCTGGTTAGAGTTGTTTGGGGCGGTGTAACCGGTGAGAGTTTGACTTGGGAGTTGGAGAGCAAGATGCAAGAGTCCTATCCTGAGTTGTTTGTTGCTTAAGGTAATATTTCGAGGACGAAATTTTCTAAGTTGGGGAGAGTTGTAACACTCTAAATTTTATTTTGTGATTTGTGGTGATTTTTAGTTGATTTTGGTGTGCTTGGTGTATTTTACTTGAATTTATAAATGATATATGAAATATTTGGTGAGTTATTATTTGTTATAATTATTTGTAGTGTTTTATGAAAATAGGAGAAATAATATTTATATAATTGAATTAAAGGGTTTAATTGAAATTATTAGAATTAAGAAGGGATTAAGGAGAAATTAATAGAATTTAGTGGGGGAGAGTAAAGAGTAAAAAGGAGTTACCCTTTAGTTGGTAAGAGAGTAAGAAAGAGTCAGACAAGCAATTGTACGTATTAGTAAGAGAAAGTAGACTTTTGGGAGAAAGTGAGAAGAGCCAAGAGCCAAGGAGAATTGCTAGGAATTGCTGTAGATTTTGCTGAATTAAGGTAAGGGTGGGTTTGTGATTCAATTGCCAATATATACATGTATATTTTCATGAATTTGGATTGAAATTTGTTGTTCTGGTTTAGGTTTTCTTGAATATGTGAAATGCCTAAAGTTGTTGAATTATGTTGTTAATTGTGTTTCCATGAGTTATTTTGGTGCCTGGAATAAGTATTGAACCCATAACGTTAATCTAAAATCATTTTGGGTGATTGGGGAATCAAAAATGGGATTTTTGGATGAAATAGGGTTAGAAATCGCAAGTTGAAATTCTGCCCAGATGAGCACTCGCTCAAGCGAGATACCCTTCGCTCAAGCGAGCAACTCCTTGCTACGCCCAGTCTGAATTTAGCCGCTCGCTTAAGCGAGCCACGAGCGAGCCAGAAGCGAGGAAAACTCTAACTTTCGTCATTTGACTCGCTCAAGCGAGATGCTGCTCGCTTAAGCGAGCTGGGTCCTGTGCGACCCAAAGTGTGATTTTTTTCTAAGGTGTTCTAAACCCAAACCTAAGCTTCCTAGGTTGATTATTGGATTTTTAGAGAATTTTTGGAGTAATAATAATATAGAATGGAGATGTTTATGATGCATATTTGAATGAATCTTATATGAAATGAAATGAACTATACTATGCTAAGTTTGCAATTGTTCATGGTGTGGTGGTGTGGTTGAGTCTAGTTGGGGAGGTGTCCTAGTTGGTGTTGTTGTTGGTTGCATGGTGAAAATGCACCACTATTTTGTCGTATGGTTGTATGTAGATATACTCCTTGAGTCTCATAACTCATTTGCATTGGTGGGGGCTCATGCCCCGGAATGTTTATACATTCAACTGGTGAGGGCTTATGCCCTGGAATGCTAGTCATTCACTTTGGTGAGGGCTTATGCCCTGGGATGCTTTAACCATCCATTTTGGTGGGGGCTTATGCCCCGGAGTGTTTAGCACTCAACGCGCGTAGTTGGTACCACATTGCATAATGCATTAGTCGTTGATGGAGTCTTGCATTAGAAGTTAAGGTGTGAGTTGTTGTTGGTGAGGTGTCACCACAAGTGGTGTTGTTGTCGGTGTTGTTATTTAAGGTGAATTTAAATTATATTGTTGAAATGTTAATGAAGATTGCTGATGATTATGGTGATGATGAATGTTCTTGTTGTTGTTGTTTTTCGATACAACTTTATGAATTATATATATATATATATATATTGCTTTTGTTTTGTGAACTCACCCCTTCTGCTGGAATTGCCGCCTCGTGGGCAAGTGCAGGTAGCGATGGATAGATAGGAATGGCTTTCGTGTCGTAGGCTCTGATACGTAACGGGATGGGATATTATGTTTTATAATTTCATTCCTTTATGTATCATTTATGTTGGAGATTTGTTGAATAAATATTTGTTATATGTTGGAGAACATTTTTGTTATGGTGAGGCCTTTGTGCCAGACATGTTGATGTAAAAGAATTTTTGAGATGGTTTTATGACAATTGTTCCGCTGCAGATTATTATATAAAGATGTTGTTTTGGAGGATCATTTAAATAGTTTTATGTTTCTATTTAAATAAATAATTGTTGAGATATGCATGTAATACTCCGTTGATTGTTGATTAACTCTGATGTTTGGATATTATTATATCATTTTGGGAAACGGGGTGTTACAGATCTAACAAAAAGAAAGAAAAAGGAGTGCTTAATTCTTAAAGTGGATTTTGAAAAAGTCTATGACTCGGTAGATTGGGGTTTTTTTGGAGTATTTGTTGAGTAGGTGTGGTTTTTGTGAGAAATGGAGGGCCTGGATGAAGGCGTGTGTTTTTGGTGGGAGCATGTCTATTCTTATTAATGGGAGTCCAACGGAAGAGATCAGTATGCAAAGGGGCTTGAAACAAGGAGATCCATTAGCTCCGTTTCTTTTTCTTCTAGTGGCGGAGGGGTCTAGTGGTTTGATGAGGAATGCGGTGGATCAGAATATGTTTAAAGGTTTTGAATTAAAAAGGGGTGGGGTAACTCTCTCACATCTTCAATATGCGGATGATACTCTATGTATTGGTGAAGCTAGTGTGGAGAATTTAAGGACTTTGAAGGTGATGTTAAGAGGATTTGAAATGGTTTCGGGGCATAAAGTGAATTTCCACAAGAGTTGTTTGATTGGTGTGAATGTGGCTCCAGATTTTATGGAGATGGCATGTTCCTTTTTGAATTGCTGGAAAGGAGTGGTGCCTTTTATGTATTTGTGACTTCTAGTGGGTCTTAATCCTAGAAAAGTGGAAACTTGGGAACCTTTGGTGGAACAATTAAGGCGAAGCCTTTTTTCTCGGGGTAATAGATATATTAGTTTGGGAGGACGCATTGTTCTTCTTAACTCGGTGATTAATTAGATTCCTATCTTTTACCTCTCTTTGATGAAAATGTCGGCAAGGGTGGTGAAGTCGATTGTGTAACTTCAAAGAAATTTTCTTTGGGGAGGGGGGATGGGGCGTAGGAGGCTTTGTTGGGTGAAGTGGAGTCGGGTTTGTCAACCTAGGACAAAAGGTGGTTTGGGAGTGAGAGACATTAGGCTAGTAAACCTTAGTCTACTTGCGAAGTGGAGATAACAACTTCTTATTGATAATGGATCCTTATGGAAGAAAGTGCTCGAGGACAAATATGGGGATAGTGTGGCGCCCTTGGGGGTTTCGAGTGGAGCAATTCAGACTAGTTTTGCCTCTAATTGGTGGAAGGATTTGATGCATTTGGAGGGTAATGGAGGGGAAAATTGGTTCATTTCGGAAGTTTCGCGTAAAATGGGTGATGGTATGGACACAAGTTTTGGAATGATAGATGGAAATCCGAAGGGGTTCTCCGTGATCTCTTTCCGAGATTATTTGCGATTTTGACTCAAAAGAATATCAATGTGGGTGAGATATGGAATAGAAGTGATGAGGGAAGGAATTGGGAGTTTACTCTGTGGAGAGAACTTTTTGTATGGGAAAGAGTTATCCTTCATAATTTGCTTGGATTATTTGAGGGGGTGACTATAGGAGTGGGTAAGGATGTGTGGAGGTGCTGACCGGGTGAAGAGGGTGTTTTCACGGTTAACTCTTGCTACAAGTTGTTAGAGGGTCTGTGGTTGGTAGATGGGGATTCTAATGGTCTTGAGAAGGGAATGTTTGGCTATATTTGGAAGTCTCGGGCACCGTCGAAAGTGTTGGCTTTTGTTTGGGCTACACTACTTAACCGGATTCCAACTAGAGTTAACTTGGCGGCTAGAGGGGTTTTGGGGGTGGAAAGTTCTAGAAGTTGTGTTTTGTGTGTAGTGAGGGACGAAACAGAGGTGCATCTCTTCTTGCATTGTGAGGAGATCCAAAGGGTTTGAGAAAAGCTTATGTGTTTGCTTCATTGTTATTTTATTGTTCCTAATAATATTTTGGTGCATTTAGAATGTTGGTCGAAAGAGGTGTCCTCCATAAAACTTAGACAAAGTTTTTGGATAATTTGGTATGCGTCTTTGTGGGTGATTTGGATGGTAAGGAATAACATAATTTTCAACAATGGTACTTTTGAGGTTGATGATGTGGTGGAGAAGATTAAGGTTCTCTCTTAGACTTGGAGCTTGCATAGGCTAAAGATCGGGCCGAGATTGTTTTACGAATGGTGTTGAAATCTCCACGAATGTCTTCTTAGATAGTCTGTGAGGGAATTTTCTGCTGGTGTGGTTATTTGTGGTAGATGCTTCGGCTGGAATTGTTCCTTTTAGGTGGTATTGTATTCGGAAGCTATGAGGCACTTGTTTTAGTTGCTGTGTTTTTTTTCTTTCTGTAGGCTCACGCTAGTAGAAGCTTGGTCATTTTGGGAGGTATTTTTCTTTCTGCTGGGTCTGTTCCTTAGCTTTGGTGCTGGGAATTTGTACTGTTTCTGTTGACAGCAATTCCACTTTCTCATGGGGTTGTTTGTTTTAATAATATTGGCTGTTTAAAAAAAAAAATTATTAGTGAATTTTAAGTGACGATCACAAGTGAAGTGATCAATTTTATTCAATAACTCTCTCTTCAAAACTTTTTTAAACAACGGTGAGTGAAACAAAATTGAGTATATGTTTAAGGTGCAACACATAGAAATGACGAAATTACTATCAACGGTAGTTAACTACCGTTGAGAAAAACCGGCAGCAATTAACTACTATTGACTTTAGGGGTAGTTAATTACCGCTACATTGCTTTCTTTAATTTTTTGCATTTTTTAAAAACACTATTTCTTGTTTGTCGAAATTAGTTTTTTTCAAATACCACATTCAATCATTCTCAATACCTTTTAAAAATATTCATTTTCTTAGTGATAAGCATGTCTCTCGGAAATATCAATTCAATTCATACACAAGTATGCAAAATCAATTCTAAAAAAAGAGTCTCATTGACTCAACGGCTCCTTACCAATGCTTATAAAAGATATCATTCAACACCAACACAAGATACACAATTTTTAGTATTTCAATACATGACACATTTTGCTCTCATAATAAATCGAGTGTAAGAGTGCTTGCATGTACCCCAACTTCAACTTTGATGGATGGATGTTCAACACTGGACCTCGGTTGCAAAACTATTTTTAATGAAGTGTTGTCCATAATAATTGTAGTTCGTCTTTCAATGTGTCAGCTATCCATTTTTATTCATCTCACCTAACTAACAAGTAAAATATTGAGAAGTCACTTGGGTTGGTTTGGTGATAATGACTTGAAATTTGAGAGTATACTTCTCCTTAAAGTTTTATATTCGATTTTTTTCTATCAATTTAAGTGGGTTAATTTAGATTCTTGAAAAAAAAAAACCGTAAAATATTCCAAATAATGTGCTTTCAACACCGAATATTTCCTTTGCTATGTTTGATGATTCAGGGAGCCTTGATAGTTGATACGTCCCGTAGAATATTCCTTTTGGTGGCTTTTAAGGTGGGTAAATAGCTAATCGGTGGTAAATGTCTTTTCAACAATTTTTTTAATTTTTTTTGACAGATATTCCTTTTGAGAAACAATATTTATTTCCTTTTTGTTATGCTCTACATAAAGAATTCCCTAATGACATGTTAATTATTCTTGTGAATACAAGAGGCTAAACGACCAAAAGTTTAAGAACCAAAATTTTCTGAAAATTGTTGTATACACACATCTTAAGATTGAAAAACACTTTTAAATGACTAATTTGCCTCGACGGCAGTTAATTGCTGATAAATTCCACATACAAATCCCAAGAGTAGCTCTCTCATCCATTATTGCTCAATTATTTCTGAAAATCTCACTTCTCTCTCAAAATCTCTATAACTTCTCACTTCTTTCCCAACTAAATTTATTTAACAAAATCACAAGTAAGTAATCATAGTTCTATTAACTTACATTTTAATTGTTATAAATGTTTTTCTTTTTTAGATCTTGAGTTTTTAACTAAATTTGAGTAGATTTATTTTTTTTTAGTTTTTGAGTAGATTTACATGTTATGATTCATTTTTAGAGTAGTTGTATGTTGATTAACTTTGTTAAAATGTTTGCATGATGTTTATGTTATAGTTATGATTTTTAGGGTTATTTTAAATTTTGGTGTTTGAGAAGAATTTTTTTCATTTTAGTTTTGAGTAGATTTACATGTTATAATCCATTTTTAGTGTATATGTAAGTTGATTAATTTTGTTAAAATTTTGCATGATGTTTATGTTATAGTTATGGTTTTTAGGGTTTATGTATAATTTGCACTCCAAGTATTTGATGAAATGTTTGAATGAGTTTTTCATTGATTATTTTTAATTTCTTATTGTGTAGATTTGAAACAATGGTCGGTTGGATCGATGTTCATGCACAATTCAATGGCGGAGAACCTTAAAGGTTGAAGGTTCGGTGCCTTGATGTAACGTTAAGAGATCTCAAGGATCAACTAAATGAATTCAACCAAGGAGTCTGATAAACTTTTAGCAAGTGTACTAAAACTATCGAAGTAATAAAAATAAGTTCGTATCCACGAAAACTGTGTTAATCTCAACTTAGCAATAAAGTTAATATCTAGGATGTGTAAATTTTATAAGTGCCCGAGGCAATTGGTTTGATTGCATAAAAAAAATGACTGAAGAATAAAATCAGTTTTGAAATATGTTTAGAGAAAGGATTAAGTCTTTTGATTCATCTGTCCATCACCAATTAGTATTCTGCATTTAAATCATATTATTGCTATTCAATTTACGACAATTAACAAAATAACTCAGGTCAATCCCTTGACTCAGAGCCCTCTTTTCTAATTATAATTCCCTAATTTCGTAGTTGAACCTATAATCATCAAAGGTTTTAAATCAGTTAATTTTAGAATCACAACCTAACAACTTTCCATCCCTAGATTGTCCGTTAAATTGAACATCATAAATATGTATGAGTTATAAGCTGGTGTCAGTAGTCGTGTAATCTCTAAGATCAATTGTATTGAGTCAGAATCATAAAAGTATTACGCACAATTTATACTGAATAACCTGGAATAACATTCATGATAATTCAGAGTTACAGATTACATAGTCATGAGCTAGAACAAAATCATTTATGACCTAATCAATGGAAATTAGCCACTCATGATAAAAGAATTTAAACAAGGTTAAAAGAAAGGCTAAAGTGCACTTTTAGCCCCCTATCTTTTAAAAGGTTGCGATTTTGGCCCCCCAAGTATAAAAACTACAATTTTGGTCCCCTAACTTTTAGCCCCTTTGCATGTTTCGTCCTTTTGCTCAATTTTGACCAAGTCAACGTCTATGTGGCACTTCATTAAAAGAGCTGGCACACCACATAGATAAATAACCATTTAAAAAAGTAAAAAAGCCATCCGTATTTTTAGACGAATTAAAAAAATAAAAAAGGAAAATAGGAGTGGAATGGCAGGTGAAGCTGAATAACACTAGTTTTTCATTTTCCTTCTTTGTTTTCCCCTACTCAATCTCTCTTCTCATAATCAGTTCATCGCCTACCCCATGTGTTTCTCCATCTTCTTCTTTTTTCACTTGAGAAACATCCAATTTTCTTCTCTTGTTCGCCATTCATCACCATCGAGCACCACGCAATCTTATTTATACTCATCTCCTCTTTCTTTAATTTTATTTGTAATTGAGAGTTTTCTTTAATACAAAGCACCAGCCTAATGCTACCAGCCCAGAACACACACTAAAACAGACTAGCAAAAATACCCACAAATTGGTCTTTTTCACGCAGGAAAGCGCAAAACAGCACCCAACAAAACAACATAACCTGAATTAAAACATAAACATATCAATACAAAGATGCACTGCAACAGTTCAACCATATAATTCTAAAATCACTTTATCTCTATTTCAAATATGGATTTTCATTTTGTCTTTCACTTTCTCACTATTTCAAATCCGGATTTCCTTTTTAAACATGGAGTTCATTTTTGTCTTATGTTTTTTATAAACCCAAAATTGTTTTGTTATTTGTTGATGATGAAGAAGAGGAAATTTTTTCAAGATTTATTTGTAAACTAGATGAAAGAATATGCTGATGTTCTTGGTAATAAAATCATTATTGTCTTTTGATCATTTTTTTTTTGGATTGGATTTGGAATGATAGGATGAAGATGAAGATGAAGATTTGGGTTTTATTTTTCATTTTTTTATTATTTTTTTTAATTTAATTTTTCATTTATTTAATTTTAAAAATGATTATATGTTTTTTTAATTAAATAATTACACACGTGGCGTGCCACGTAGACATTGACTGGTTAAAATTGAGCAAAAGGACGAAACATGCAAATGAGCTAAAAGTTAGGGGGCCAAAATTGTAGTTTTTATACTTGGGGGGCCAAAATCGCAACCTTTTGAAAGATAGAGGGCTAAAAGTGCACTTTAGCCTAAAAGAAATTACAAAGAGAGATGTGTTAGTCATCAAATTTCTTCAATCCGTGATGCTACTCTTTTATATGTGTGCGTGCGTTTTGCTTCCGGCTTTCCTTCCATACCGTGCTCTCTCTCTCCAAAAAATGTGAATCCAAGACCTAGCTCTTGTTGTGCCAAATCGTGAATGCCAGGCTGTTGTGTAGCGCCCTCTTTTTATATGTTGTGGCACTTATATTTGCTTCACATATTGTGGCACTTGGATACCATCAATTAAACCAAGCCCAACAAGAATTTAACCTTTTGAAAGGAACAATAGAACTTCCGGGAGAATGTTGGAGTCCTGCTGTTTAACAAGTTTGAATTTACCCCATTCAAAGGTAAGATAATTGTTGTAGTTGGAAGATGCATTCCCAAATGTAATGTAATGATATGAAATATTTTATGAACTTTATGTAATGTAATATAATGTAACTTTTATTCGCATTTATTCACTACACGAGTTTTAATTGAAACTATTCAATACGCGACTTTAATCGAAATTAGTCAAAACACGATTTTATTCAAAATATCATAATGTAGCAAAATGCATGAGACATATAAAAAAACATAAAAAAAGATCCAAAACAATGAGACATTACAAGTCATTACATTCAATCATCTTCCTCGTCGCACAAGTCAATTGGGTTGTCCTCGACAGACCCTGGGGCACCTGCTTTTGGTTGAGAACCAAAATAGCATGTCCTCCCGCTTCTCCTCAACTTGGAATGATTGTACACCGGCACCTTCAAATCTTTTTTTTATGGAACCATTACATTCGATTTTGTGCCATGTCATAGGCGATTTTGCTTTCTTCTTCTCATCACCACCCTCCATTTTGTTCAACTCAACGTTACCTTCATTCTGATTCTGAGACATATTATTTACATAAACAAATTGGTGATCAAAACCTAAACTAATTCTACAACAATTCATAAAAAACCTAAACTAATCATAACGATTCTACAACAATTCATCAAAACCTAAATTAATCCTAAAAAATCTCGTATCTATATAATTTTAATTTTAGATAAACTCGTATCTCGAGTTGAGTTTATCTAAGTAAAACGAGTTGAGGTAAACTTTTGAGTTGTAAAACCTTGATTTATAGGATGAATATTTCGTAATTAAGTTATTTCTGGAATTAGTAAATACCCCTTCCGGTCTTGAGATTTCTTAAGTAATGTAAAGTGAGAACTATCCCCTTCTTTTACCTTGGGCTCTTGGTGGGGGTAAATCCTATACTTTGCTAGTTGGAAGTCGGTCAATGAAGTTTTAGATAGGTTCATTAGCCTTGATGAGAGGGTGGTTCTCATCATTGGTATTGACTTCTATACCAATCTTCTATCTCTCAAATTATAAGATGCCAATAGGGGGTTTGGAAGCTGATGGTGAAAATACAAAGGCACTGGAGTGGGGCTTCAAATTCTTCAAAGATTTCTTGGGGAGGGAGGGGTGGGGGGTTGAAAGTGGCGGTTGGAGAAGGTGCTCTTTTCCAACGTATTATTTTCAAAGGGTTTTGGTTAAATTTCCCTAAGTTGGTGGAATGATTTGTGTGAGATTGGCAAGGTGATGGGGTGGAGCATGAGTGTTTTTCTTCTTCTTCTTCTTCTTCTTCTTTTATGCTAAGAAAATGGCTAAATTACATATTAGTAGGTCCTTTAAAATTATTAGAAATGAAGAATCAACTCTCTTTTGCCATGATACTTGGATTTGGAACATACCACTTAGTCAAGCTTATCCTAGGTTATTTTCAATGTATCTCTACAAAGGCCGTGTTTTATTGGTGATATAGGTTTTTGGGAAGATAATGTGCGACATTTTATTATGGAGGAGGTGTTTTTTTTTTGTTTTTTATTTTATTTTTTATTTTATCTTAAGTAAGGTTGCGAGGTAACTTAGTGGGAATGTTGGTCTATTCTTAATAATAAAGATGATCGATGGAATTGGG
This sequence comes from Medicago lupulina, assembly GCA_958299785.1. Classification (NCBI taxonomy): domain Eukaryota; kingdom Viridiplantae; phylum Streptophyta; class Magnoliopsida; order Fabales; family Fabaceae; genus Medicago; species Medicago lupulina. Next base: position 27,339,894 of record OY283144.1, on the reverse strand, counting down.
AGTTTGAATCGTCTGATCAATGTTTAGTGAAGTCTCTACACATCTCGTTGCAATAAACTATTGTCAAGAGTTTCTTTGAATAGGACTATGTGGAGGGGATTAAAAGCAAAGTGGGAGAGTATGGCTCCAAACAAGGTTAAATCCTTAGATTGGCCGCTCTTGCAATTTAGGCTTCCAACTCAAGGTAATCTTGCGAGAAGTGGAATTATTAATGGAAGAGATGTAGCCGATTGGGTGTGGCATCTGTGTGTGACGGAAGCGGAGGATCATTTATTTTGAAGGTGTGATTTTACTTCTTTGTTTGGTAATCCCGTCCATGTTAATGATAATGTTCTTGATGCGTCAAATATTGATTAGGCATCGACGACCACTTCATTTCTCCTTTAGATATAATAGGTGGAAGCCTGTGCGTTGCACGGGTTTGATTATAATATGTGTTTAAAATATTTTAGTTAATTAATAATTCACATAAATATATAATATGATGACCGATAGAAATAATGTCACAATATTAGGCCGAAACATTTGAAAAGACAAATTATTTTTAATATAATTGAAGAGACAAATAATTATATAGAAACATTTAATAAATAAATGTTTATATTTGTAATGTAAGGGATGGAAATGAAATGGAAAAATACGTTGAGTTATGGTTGTTGTAAAACTGACGATCTAAATCGCATGTTAGTGTTTTTATCTTCAATGTTGAAACTAAACCTTATTGCTTATGTTCAAGACATTGAGAATAGCTTTTCAAGTAGAAGATCGAGTTAGAGTCTTTTCCATTAATAAGATTCATCTAACTCGATAGTTTCAATGATTATTCTTTGTATTGAAACATTATCAATGACTATTCTATTCAAGACATTGAAACATTATCAAGTAGGAGATCGAGCTAGAGTCTTTTCCATTAACAAGAAGAAAAAAAAAGATTCGTCTTTAGAAATATTTTCAATGATTATTCTTTGTATTGAAACATTATCAATAGTTGTAATTTTGCGTAAAATATAACTATCTATATATCATATTTTCCCTCATTATCCCCTGATTACATGCTGTCATTACGTAATTTTCTATGTAAATTTGTCACATTTTGGAGTTCACAAGGCAACTTAAGCAGCAAGAAAGCAGGAAAACTGAAGAAAAATCAAAGACTAAAAATGTGTCACGATTTGTCTATCGTGACACGATTCCACAGGCAGAATGCAGTGTTTTGAAATTAAGGAAAACGTGTCACGATTGCTAAAACGTGACACGATTTGGTGAAACCCTAATTCAGTTTCTTGTTACACAAGGTGAAAATCGTGGCACGATTGACTTAAAACGTGACACGATTTTGGGCGAATTTATGTGCCTATTAAAGCCGAAGACTATTCAAAAAACAAGGGTTACGATTTGAGAAGAGAAAAGTGCGATTTTGAGACCTAAAGACGGCTAGGAGGGCGATTTCTTCAACCTTCTATCAGTTTATGTATGTTTTGATTCCACTATTGATTATGCTATTTGTAAATCTCATTATGAGCAGCTAAATCTCTTAGAGATTAGGCCTGAGATGATTCTATGTAACCCTATGTGATCAATATTGTTGTGAAACTCTATTATTGTGAATGACAATCTAGTTTTTATTCAATTCAATTGTTTTAATGCTTTTATATGTTGATCACATATATACTAGTGAGAATGAATGACTACTGACCCTAACTTTCAACTTAGACCCATTGAATTGTTCTAATAAACATGGTTAGTCTAGGAATGGATAATCGTTTATTAGTGATATTAGGTTAACGTGCTTAAACCTTCGAAGATTATTAGACCACCTAAGGAATTAGGGGTTGTAGTTTAAGAAGAGGGTCATAACTCAAGGGATTGATTAGGGCTATTTTGTTAACTATCGTAGAACTAGAAAATCATTCATAAGAATAGGGTGCAGCATACCAATTAGGGGAATATAGATGATTCGAAAGACCTGATCTCATATCTCTCATATTTTCTTAATCAATATTTATTTTCTGTTAATTGATTCCATAAAATCAAACCAAATCAACTGCCTAATGGCAAACCAAAATAACTTTTATACATCCTATTGAATAACGAATTTGAATTAGTGAGATTAAAACAGTCCTTGTGGGAACGATATTTTACTACTTCGATAGTTTTGGGTACACTTGCCAAAGTTCTATCAAGTTTTTGGCGCCGTTGCCGGGGACTGTTGAATTATTTCAACAAGGCAATTTCGTTATAATTTGGGATTTCTGCAATTTATTTTCTGTTTTAATTTTTTTTTTACTTTGTATTGTGCAGTGCTACTAAGGTATTTTGCTGTTTATGCGAGGTAGACGAAGTTCAGACGATCTACAGTACGATCCTGGGATAGAAAGGATTGCAAGAGCCAATCAGAAAGTTGTCCGGTTGTCAAAGTCAATTCCACCGAGTGTACGAGAACAGTTATCGAGCCCTGCACTTACTGAAACTGAAACATCCACATCTCCTGAAGCCACTATCATGGGAGATCCAGCACCAAGACCTAAGTTGGGAGATTATGGGTTCGCCACTCACCGTGGTCAACTGACACACACTTTTCAACCTACTAATCCTGTTGCTTTTGACATCAAAACTACCACTCTAAATGGGTTGAGGGACAAACAATATGATGGGACAGAGAACATGAGTCTGCATGAACACTTGAGTCGTTTTGCTGAAACATGCTAGTTTTGTGTACCCCCAACCACCGTGACTGATAGCCAAAAGAAACTTAGGTTGTTTCCATTCACCCTGACAGGAAGAGCTAGAGATTGGTTGCTAACCATACCCAGTGGAACCATTCAAACATGGGACGAGCTAGAGCTGAGATTCTTAAAGAAATATTTTCGTATGTCCAAATATTTATATAAGAAGATGGAAATTCAAAACTTTAAGCAAGGGGAGAGTGAGTCTCTATATGATGCCTTGGAAAGATTTACTTTGATGTTGAAGAGGTGCCCTAACCATGAACTCACCGAAAAACAATACCTCTAAATCTTCACCGAGGGCTTGACACACAACATTAGGATGTTCTTAGATGCCTCAGATGGTGGTAGTCTTAAGAATAAAACTGACCATGAAGTTCAGGATCTAATTGAGAGCGTGGCCCAAAAAGAATATCGAGTTGATGCCGAGAAGAAGAAAAGGAGACTGTATGGGGTGAGTGACACTACTTCCATCTTATCCAACCAAGAAGCCATGAACAAGCAAATTGAGGCTCTAACTAAGGAGTTTCAAGGTTTCACTTTGGCCAACAAACAACAACAGGTAGATGCGGTTAGATGTGATTTGTGTGGAGAGGGACATGCAAATGGTGAGTGTGTACCTGAAGTATTTAGTGAGGAAGCAAACTATGTGAACTATCAAAGGCAAAATCCTTACTACAATCCAGGTTTTAACAAGCACCCCAATTTGAGCTATTTAAACAACAACACCTTAAACCCTCTAATGCCAAATCCTCAACAACAACAACAACAACAGAGAAAGCCTTTAGCTATTGAAGAAACCATGATCAATTTCATGAAGATGACTCAAGGAATCTTTGAAGAGATAAAGAAGAGCCAGGAAGCTGAAAGAAAGAACAATGAAGCTTCCAAGAAGATGCTTGAGACTCAAATCGGGCAAATGGCTAAGAAATTGGCTGAACAAAGCAAGGGAGGATTCTCAGGTAACACTAAAGAAAATCCTAAGAATGAAACTTGCAATGTTATTGAGATTAGGAGCAAAAATGTTCTCACACCTTTAGTTCCAAAAGCTAAGAAAATTGTTAATGAAGTTGTAGTGGAGGAGGTAGAAATAGATGGTGAAGTTAAAAAGAATTATGATGAGGGTGTAGTTGAAAAAGAAAATGATCAAGGCGTAGTTGAAAATGAAAAGAAGGAAAAAATATAGGGAGAAAAAAGTGAGAAGTTGATAGATGAGGACTCAATCTTGAGAAAGTCTAAGAGCCAAATATTGAAAGATGGAGATAAACCACAAGTTGTTCCATCTTATGTGAAGCTTCCCTACCCTCATTTAGCCAAAAAGAAGAAGGAGGAAAGCCAATTTAAAAAGTTCATGGAACTTTTCTCACAACTTCAGGTGAATATTCCTTTTAGTGAAGCTCTTGATCAAATGCCTGTTTATGCTAAGTTCATGAAGGAGTTGTTGACTGGTAGAAGAAAGTCAAAAGATGATGAAAACACTGCTCTTTCAGAGAACTGTAGTGCTATCCTCCAAAAGAAACTTCCACCAAAGTTGAAAGATCCAGGTGCCTTTACTATTCCTTGTTCCATTAGACCGGTAGATATTGGAAGAGCTCTATGTGATTTAGGGGCAAGTATCAACTTGATGCCCCTCTCAATGATAAAAGAAGCTTGGATGTGGTGAACCAAAGCCAACAAGAATGACCCTCACTGTTGTTGATCGGTCAATCTCTTATCTTTTTGGTGTTCTTGAGGATGTGCTAGTGAAAGTTAATGAGCTATTATTTCCTGCTGATTTTGTTATCTTAGACATGGTTGAAGATGAAGACATGCCACTCATTCTATGAAGACCTTTCCTTGCAACAGGCCGTGCTTTGATTGATGTTGAAATGGGGCAACTGATGTTGAGATTCCATAATGAGCAAGTGGTGTTCAATATCTTTGAAGCCATGAAGCATAGAGCTGAAAATTCTAAGTGTTACCGGATTGATGTTGTTGATGAAATAGTTAAAGACGATTCTCGTGAGCCTCAACCAACACAACCTATGGAGAAGATGATTGTTAATTCTATAGAGAGTTTTGACCATGATGAAGATCTTGAGGTGAAAGAATGTATCAACAACTTGAGGCAAGCAAACAAGAAATTGAACCAGTAAAAGTTGAAGAGTTACTTGTTGAGAACCCTAAGGGGGCGCACACTTTGAGCATTGAAGGAGAAAAAAAGCCAGAATTGAAAGAATTTCCTTCTCACTTAAAGTATGTCTTCCTAAACAAGGATGCCTCTAAACCAGCAATCATCAGCAGCACCTTGACACCTTTAGAAGAAGAAAAATTAATGAGGGTGTTAAAGGGTAATGAAGGAGCATTCGGATGGAACATTTCTAACTTGAAGGGTATTAGTCCGGCTTATTGCATGCCCAAGATACACATGGAGGCTGAATACAAACCTGTGGTTCAACCTCAAAGAAGACTAAACCCAACAATGAAAGAAGTGGTCAAGAAAGAGGTGCTTAAGCTACTGGATGCAGGTATGATTTACCCTATCTCTGATAGTTCTTGGGTGAGTCATGTTCATAAGGTACCTAAGAAAGGTGGAATGACGGTGGTGGCTAATGAGAAAAATGAATTGATACCCACCTGTACCGTCACCGGTTGGAGGATGTGCATAGATTACTAGAGGTTGAATACTGCAACAAGGAAGGACCAATTCCCATTACCGTTCATGGATCAAATGATAGAGAGGTTGGCTGGCCAAGCCTTTTATTTCTTTTTTTATGGGTATTCGGGGTATTATCATATTGCAGTAGCTCCGGAAGACCAAGAGAAGACTGCCTTCACTTGTCCATTTGGTGTATTTACTTATAGGAGAATGCCCTTTGGGCTGTGTAATCCGTCGACGACCTTTCAAAGGTGTATGCTCTCCATCTTCTCTAACATGATAGAGAAGAACATCGAGGTATTTATGGATGACTTTTCTGTGTTTGGTAAGTCTTTTGATCAATGCTTAATTCACCTAGATGTTGTCCTTAAAAGATGCACCGAAACTAACCTCATTTTGAATTGGGAAAAATGTCATTTTATGGTAACTGAAGATATAATTTTGGGGCATAAAATAAGTGCTAAAGGCATAGAGGTGGATCAAGCTAAGATAGAGGTTATAGAGAAAATTCCCCCACCTGTTAATGTTAAAGGAGTGAGGAGTTTCTTAGGGCATGCTGGTTTCTATCGGCATTTCATAAAAGATTGTTCTAAAATTTCAAAGCCCCTTTGTAACCTCTTAGTCAAAGAAAATGATTTCAATTTTGATGATGAATGTTTATATGTTTTTTCTTTGATTAAAACCAAGTTGGTGACTGCACCAATAATCATTGCACCCAATTGGGAACTACCTTTTGAACTTATGTGTGATGCAAGTGATTATGCTATTGGTGTAGTCCTAGGCCAATGAAAGAACAAATGTTTCCATGCAATTTACCATGCAAGCAAGGTTTTAAATGAAAATCAAGTTAACTATTCCACCACTGAAAAGGAATTGCTTGTAGTAATCTTTGCATTGGAAAAGTTTTGTTCTTATCTAATAGTCTCCAAAGTCATTGTTTTTACAGATCATGCAGCCTTGAAGTATCTCTTGACCAAAGGGGATTCAAAGCCTCGACTATTGAGGTGGATCCTTTTGTTGCAAGAGTTTGATCTTGAGATTCGTGACAAGAAGAGAGTTGAAAATGTGGTAGTTGATCACCTCTCAAGGTTGGAGAACAATGAGGTGACAAAGAAAGAGAAGGCCATCATGGGCGAGTTCCCGGATGAGAAGTTGTTTGCTATTGGAGAAAGGCCTTGGTTTGCTGACATGGTGAACTTCAAGGCTGGTAACATAGTTCCGGATGACATGGATTATCCACAGAGGAAAAAGTTCTTCAAGGATGCAAACCACTATTGGTTGGATGATCCTTATTTGTTTAAGGTAAGCAATGACGGTTTGATTAGACGTTGTGTTGCATGTGAGGAGGCTAATAGTATCATGTGGCACTGCCATAGCTCAGCTTATGGGGGCCACCATAATGGAGAAAGAACCGCTGCAAAATTCTTTCAAAATGGCTTCTAGTGGCCCACCTTATTCAAGGATTGCCAAGACTTTGTAAAGCGGTGTGATAAATGCCAGAGGACAGGTGACATTTGTAAGAGGAATGAGATGCCCCTAATAGGAATCATTTAAATTGAACCATTTTATTGTTGGGGCATTGATTTTATGGGACCATTCTTTTCCTCTTACTCTTTTCTTTATATACTGGTTTGTGTTGACTATGTCACAAAATGGGTTGAAGTGATACCTTATGTTGCTAAAGATGTCAAGACTGTGGTCAATTTCCTTCACAAGAATATTTTCACTAGGTTTGGAACCCCTAGAGTCTTGATCAGTGATGGGGGGAAGCACTTTTGCAATAATCTTCTTGAAAATGTGTTGAAAAAGTATAACATAAGGCATAAAGTTGCAACTCTCTATCACCCACAAACTAGTGGTCAGGTTTAGGTTTCAAACCGATAGTTGAAACAGATTTTGGAGAAGACAGTTGCGTCAAATAGGAAGGATTGGTCTAGAAAGTTAGACGATGCACTGTGGGCATATAGGACGGCCTTTAAGACTCATATAGGGGTCTCACCCTATCAGTTAGTCTATGGAAAGGCCTGTCATCTTCCAGTTGATCTAGAACATAAAGCATACTGGGCCATTAAGGCCTTAAATGTTGATCAAATAGCCGCTGGTAAGAAAAGACTCTTGAAACTGAATGAACTTAAGGAGATGAGGCTTAGAGCGTATGAAAATGCGCTCATCTATAAAGCCAGGACTAAAAGGTATTATGACAAAAACTTAGTATCTAGGGATATTAACTATGGGCAACTAGTTTTGTTGTATAATTCCAGGTTGAAGCTGTTTCCTGGAAAGCTCAAGTCAAAGTGGTCTGGACCTTTCTTGGTCAAGAGTGTGTCACCTCATGGAGCTGTTGAGTTAATCACGCCGGAGGGTGACATAAGTTTCAAGGTGAAAGGGCAGAGAGTCAAGCCATATCTGGGTGGCGACCTACTAAAAGAAAGGGTAGGACTTGTGCTGAAAGACCTCTAAAGGTCCGTGGTAGTCAAGCTAGTGACAGTAAAGAAGCGCTTTGTGGGAGGCAACCCACCATTTTAGTGCAGGTGGTATTATTTTTTAATTTTTATTGCTTTAAAAAAAATCAAAAAACACAAAATATTTTAGCTGAAACAATCAGAGGAACAAAAATTTTCATGTCCAATACTGGGCTAAATCGTGGCACGTTTTGGGTAAAACGTAACACGATTCTGCCTCTCCTCTGATGCATTACAAAAAAAATTCTAAGTTAGAAATGGGTGTCATTATGCAAAGCAAAATCGTGTCTCGATAGTGAAATCGTGACACGAATTTTGGCAGCCAAAATTTTTTCTAAGTTAAAATTGAGTTGGTTTCTGCATTGCAAATCGTGCCACATTGACCAAAACGTGACACGATTTATAGGCAAGCAATTTTTTAAAATGGTGGATCGTGACAAGATTTTGGTGGTTCTTCAAATTTTTGACCGTTACAAAACCCAATCGTGGCACATTTTTTGCCAATCGTGACATGATTTTCCCAGCCTATAAATATACCCAACACGATTTTCACTCCATTCACTTCCACAAGTAGCCAAACTCTGCCAAATTTTTTCCAGAACCCTAACCTTCGAACTTCCAACCCTTTTCTACCAAAAATCTTCTTTCTTTCATCCCCAATTCACCAAACAATCTCCCAAACCTTCATTATCATCATCAGCCTACCCAAATTCATCATCTCCACCACAAAAATTAACCCTAACCTTCACCAACCAAATCTTCCCTAACCCTAAACATGGTAAACACAAGAAACAAGGGAAAGGCCCAAGCTTTCACCCAACAAACCTCCAAGAAGGCCAAACTAGGCCCTAAGCGTAGACAACCCGTCAAGCCCAACCCTAACACCGCACCACCACCATCCATTAACCACCGTTTTTACAACATGCAAGCCAAAGACTGCTTCAAGGACATTTGTCCCTATAGGGTGATCCAAGAGAGAGGGTTTGATTTCCCCAAAGTCATAGCCAACCTTCACTTCTTCCAAGTTATCACTAAGAGGGGGTAGGAGTCCCTTATCACCATGATATTTGTGAATGCCAACAAGGAACATTCCAATAGGCTAGTGGGACGCGCAAGGATGGGAGTGATGCTCAGTGGGACGCGCTTAAGACTCAAATAGGCTGGTGGAGTGCAAGGATGGGAATGATGCTCAATGGGATGCGCTTAAGACTCAAATAGGCTAAAATCACGTTTTCGCGACAAGGAACATTCCAATACTTTCATTTTACCAAATACAAAACAAAATATGTTCACATATCATGTTTTAAATCAAGGGACAAGTTCAATCTTCCCATTTAGCAAACTTGTAATTATTTACGCTAAAATCTCATTTTCGCAACAAGAGTCATTCCAATACTTTCATTTTTCCGAATAAAAAACAAAATATGTTCACATATCATGTTTTAAATCAAGAGAAAATTTCAACCTTACCATTTATCAAATTTCCAACCATATAGGCTAATGTCTCTTTTTCGCGACAAAGGTCATCCCAATCCTTTATATTTACCGAACTTAGAACCAAATAGGAACAAATATCATGTTTCGCATCAAGGGACACCAAGGGACAAGCTCAACCTTCATATTTATCAAACATATAACCATATAGGCTAAAATCTCATTTTTGCGCAAGGGTAATTCCAATACTTTCATTTTACCGAATACAAAACCAAATAGGTCCACATATAATGTTTTAAATCAAAAGACAAAATCAACCTTCCCATTTATACACATTCAACCTTCACATTTATAAAATGTTACCATATAGGCTAAAATCAAGTTTTCGCGACAAGAAACATTCCAAGACATTTCATTATACCAAATACAAAACAAAATATGTTCGCATATCATGTTATAAATCAAGGGAAATGTTAAACCTTATTTCTAAAACTTGTAACCATATAGGCCAAAATCTCATTTTCGCAACAAGGCACATTTCAATTCGTTCATTTTACCAAATACAAAACCAAATAGGTTCACAAACCATGCTTTAAATCAATGGACAAATTCAACCTTCCCATTTATCAAATTTGCAACTATATAGGCTAATATCTCATTTTCACGACAAGGGTCATCCCAATACTTTATATCTACCGAATTTAGAATCAAATAGTTTCAAATATTATGTTTTGCATCAATGGACATTGAGGGACAAACTCAATCTTCATATTTATCAAACATATAACCATATAGGCTAAAATCTCATTTTTGCGCAAGGGTCATTCCAATACTTTCATTTTACCTAGTACAAAACCAAATATGTTCACATATCATGTTTTAATTCAAGGGGCACATTCAACCTTCCTATTTATAAAATTTACCAAATAGGCTAAAATCACGTTTTCGCGACAAAGAACATTCCAATACTATCATTTTATCGAATACAAAAAAAAAATATTCACATATCAAGTATTAAATCAAGGGAAATGTTAAACCTTATTTCTCAAACTTGTAACCATATAGGCCAAAATCTCATGTTCGCGACAAGGGACATATCAATACGTTCATTTTACCAAATACAAAACCAAATAGGTTCACAAACCATGCTTTAAATCAATGAACAAATTTAACCTTACCATTTATCATATTTGCAACTATATAGGCTAATATCTCATTTTTGCGACAAGGGTCATCCCAATACTTTATATCTACCGAATTTAGAACCAAATAGGTTCAAATATTATGTTTCGCATCAAGGGACATTGACGGACAAGCTCAACCTTCATATTTATCAAACATATAACCATATGGGCTAAAATCTTATTTTTGCGCAAGGGTCATTCCAATACTTTAATTTTACCGAATACAAAACCAATTAAGTTCACATGTCATGTTTTAAATCAAGGGAAATGTTAACCTTCTTATTTCTCAAAGTTGTAAGCATATAGGCCAAAATCTCATTTTCGCGACAACGGACATTTCAATACTTTCATTTTACCGAATATAAAACCAAATAGGTTCACATATCATGTTTTAAATCGAGAGACAAATTCAATCTTCCCATTTATCAAATTTACAACCATATAGGCTAATATCTCTTTTTTACGACAAGGGTCATCCCAATACTTCATATTTACCGAATTTAGAACCAAATAGGTTCAAATATCATGTTTCGCATCAAGGGACATCGAGGGACAAACTCAACCTTCATATTTATCAAACATATAACCATATAGGCTAGAATCTTATTTTTGCTCAAGGGTCATTCCAATACTTTCATTTTACCGAATACAAAACCATATAGCTTCACATATCATGTTTTAAATCAAGGGAAATGTTAACCTTCTTATTTCTCCAACTTGTAAGCATATAGGCCAAAATCTCATTTTTGCGACAAGGGACATTTCAATACTTTCATTTTACCGAATACAAAACCAAATAGGTTCACAAATCATGCCTTAAATCGAGAGACAAATTCAATCTTCCCATTTATCAAATTTACAACCATATAGGCTAATATCTCTTTTTTGCGACAAGGGTCATCCCAATACTTCATATTTACCGAATTTAGAACCAAATAGGTTCAAATATCATGTTTCGCATCAAGGGACATCGAGGGACAAACTCAACCTTCATATTTATCAACTATGTAACCATATAGGCTAAAATCTCATTTTTGCGCAAGGGTCATTTCAATACTTTCATTTTACCGAATACAATACCGATTAGGTTCACAAATAATGTTTAAATCAAGCGACAAATTCAACCTTCCCATTTATCAAATTTGCAACCATATAAGCTAATATCTCTTTTTTGCGACAAGGGTCATCCCAATACTTCATATTTACCGAATTTAGAACCAAATAGGTTCAAATATCATATTTCGCATCAAGGGACATCGAGGGACAAACTCAACCTTCATATTTATCAAACATGTAACCATATAGGATAAAATCTCATTTTTGCGCAAGGGTCATTTTAATACTTTCATTTTACCGAATACAAAACCAATTAGGTTCACAAATAATGTTTAAATCAAGCGACAAATTCAACCTTGCCATTTATCAAATTTGCAACCATATAGACTAATATCTCGTTTTTGCGACAAGGGTCATCCCAATACTTTTATATGTATCGAATTTAGAACCAAATAGGTTCAAATATCATGTTTCGCATCAACGAAAATCGAGGGACAAGCTCAACCTTCATATTTATCAAACATGTAACCATATTGGCTAAAATCTTATTTTCGCGGAAGGGACATTCCAATACTTTCATTTTACCGAATATAAAACCAAATAGGTTCACAAATCATGCTCTAAATCAAGGGACAAATTCAACCTTCTCATTTATCAAATTGACAACCATATAGGCAATATCTCTTTTTCGCGACAAAGGTCATCCCAATACTTTATATCTATCAAATTTAGAACCACATAAGGTCAAATATTATGTTTCGCATCAAGGGATAAAATTTAGAACCACATACTTTCATTTTACCGAATACAAAACAAAATATGTTCACATATCATGTTTTAAATCAAAAAACAATTTCAATCTTCCCATTTATCAAATTTGCTAACATATAGGCTAATATCTCTTTTTTGCGACAAAGGTTATCCAAATACTTTATATTTACCGAATTTGGAACCAAATAGGTTCAAACATCATATTTCGCATCAAGGGACAAGCTCAACCATCATATTTATCAAACATGTAACCATATAGGCTAAAATCTTATTTTTGCACAAAGGTCATTCCAATACTTTCATTTTACCGAATACAAAACCATATAGCTTCACATATCATGTTTTAAATCAAGGGAAATGTTAACCTTCTTATTTCTCCAACTTGTAAGCATATAGGCCAAAATCTCATTTTTGCGACAAGGGACATTTCAATACTTTCATTTTACCGAATACAAAACCAAATAGGTTCACAAATCTTGCTTTAAATCGAGAGACAAATTCAATCTTCCCATTTATCAAATTTACAACCATATAGGCTAATATCTCTTTTTTGCGACAAGGGTCATCCCAATACTTCATATTTACCGAATTTAGAACCAAATAGGTTCAAATATCATGTTTCGCATCAAGGGACATCGAGGGACAAACTCAACCTTCATATTTATCAACTATGTAACCATATAGGCTAAAATCTCAATTTTGCGCAAGGGTCATTTCAATACTTTCATTTTACCGAATACAAGACCAATTAGGTTCACAAATAATGTTTAAATCAAGCGACAAATTCAACCTTCCCATTTATCAAATTTGCAACCATATAAGCTAATATCTCTTTTTTGCGACAAGGGTCATCCCAATACTTCATATTTACCGAATTTAGAACCAAATAGGTTCAAATATCATATTTCGCATCAAGGGACATCGAGGGACAAACTCAACCTTCATATTTATCAAACATGTAACCATATAGGATAAAATCTCATTTTTGCGCAAGGGTCATTTTAATACTTTCATTTTACCGAATACAAAACCAATTAGGTTCACAAATAATGTTTAAATCAAGCGACAAATTCAACCTTGCCATTTATCAAATTTGCAACCATATAGACTAATATCTCGTTTTTGCGACAAGGGTCATCCCAATACTTTTATATGTATCGAATTTAGAACCAAATAGGTTCAAATATCATGTTTCGCATCAACGAAAATCGAGGGACAAGCTCAACCTTCATATTTATCAAACATGTAACCATATAGGCTAAAATCTTATTTTCGCGGAAGGGACATTCCAATACTTTCATTTTACCGAATATAAAACCAAATAGGTTCACAAATCATGCTCTAAATCAAGGGACAAATTCAACCTTCTCATTTATCAAATTGACAACCATATAGGCAATATCTCTTTTTCGCGACAAAGGTCATCCCAATACTTTATATCTATCAAATTTAGAACCACATAAGGTCAAATATTATGTTTCGCATCAAGGGATAAAATTTAGAACCACATACTTTCATTTTACCGAATACAAAACAAAATATGTTCACATATCATTTTTTAAATCAAAAAACAATTTCAATCTTCCCATTTATCAAATTTGCTAACATATAGGCTAATATCTCTTTTTTGCGACAAAGGTTATCCAAATACTTTATATTTACCGAATTTGGAACCAAATAGGTTCAAACATCATATTTCGCATCAAGGGACAAGCTCAACCATCATATTTATCAAACATGTAACCATATAGGCTAAAATCTTATTTTTGCACAAAGGTCATTCCAATACTTTCATTTTACCGAATACAAAACCATATAGCTTCACATATCATGTTTTAAATCAAGGGAAATGTTAACCTTCTTATTTCTCCAACTTGTAAGCATATAGGCCAAAATCTCATTTTTGCGACAAGGGACATTTCAATACTTTCATTTTACCGAATACAAAACCAAATAGGTTCACAAATCTTGCTTTAAATCGAGAGACAAATTCAATCTTCCCATTTATCAAATTTACAACCATATAGGCTAATATCTCTTTTTTGCGACAAGGGTCATCCCAATACTTCATATTTACCGAATTTAGAACCAAATAGGTTCAAATATCATGTTTCGCATCAAGGGACATCGAGGGACAAACTCAACCTTCATATTTATCAACTATGTAACCATATAGGCTAAAATCTCATTTTTGCGCAAGGGTCATTTCAATACTTTCATTTTACCGAATACAAGACCAATTAGGTTCACAAATAATGTTTAAATCAAGCGACAAATTCAACCTTCCCATTTATCAAATTTGCAACCATATAAGCTAATATCTCTTTTTTGCGACAAGGGTCATCCCAATACTTCATATTTACCGAATTTAGAACCAAATAGGTTCAAATATCATATTTCGCATCAAGGGACATCGAGGGACAAACTCAACCTTCATATTTATCAAACATGTAACCATATAGGATAAAATCTCATTTTTGCGCAAGGGTCATTTTAATACTTTCATTTTACCGAATACAAAACCAATTAGGTTCACAAATAATGTTTAAATCAAGCGACAAATTCAACCTTGCCATTTATCAAATTTGCAACCATATAGACTAATATCTCGTTTTTGCGACAAGGGTCATCCCAATACTTTTATATGTATCGAATTTAGAACCAAATAGGTTCAAATATCATGTTTCGCATCAACGAAAATCGAGGGACAAGCTCAACCTTCATATTTATCAAACATGTAACCATATAGGCTAAAATCTTATTTTCGCGGAAGGGACATTCCAATACTTTCATTTTACCGAATATAAAACCAAATAGGTTCACAAATCATGCTCTAAATCAAGGGACAAATTCAACCTTCTCATTTATCAAATTGACAACCATATAGGCAATATCTCTTTTTCGCGACAAAGGTCATCCCAATACTTTATATCTATCAAATTTAGAACCACATAAGGTCAAATATTATGTTTCGCATCAAGGGATAAAATTTAGAACCACATACTTTCATTTTACCGAATACAAAACAAAATATGTTCACATATCATGTTTTAAATCAAAAAACAATTTCAATCTTCCCATTTATCAAATTTGCTAACATATAGGCTAATATCTCTTTTTTGCGACAAAGGTTATCCAAATACTTTATATTTACCGAATTTGGAACCAAATAGGTTCAAACATCATATTTCGCATCAAGGGACAAGCTCAACCATCATATTTATCAAACATGTAACCATATAGGCTAAAATCTTATTTTTGCACAAAGGTCATTCCAATACTTTCATTTTACCGAATACAAAACCATATAGCTTCACATATCATGTTTTAAATCAAGGGAAATGTTAACCTTCTTATTTCTCCAACTTGTAAGCATATAGGCCAAAATCTCATTTTTGCGACAAGGGACATTTCAATACTTTCATTTTACCGAATACAAAACCAAATAGGTTCACAAATCTTGCTTTAAATCGAGAGACAAATTCAATCTTCCCATTTATCAAATTTACAACCATATAGGCTAATATCTCTTTTTTACGACAAGGGTCATCCCAATACTTCATATTTACCGAATTTAGAACCAAATAGGTTCAAATATCATGTTTCGCATCAAGGGACATCGAGGGACAAACTCAACCTTCATATTTATCAAACATATAACCATATAGGCTAGAATCTTATTTTTGCTCAAGGGTCATTCCAATACTTTCATTTTACCGAATACAAAACCATATAGCTTCACATATCATGTTTTAAATCAAGGGAAATGTTAACCTTCTTATTTCTCCAACTTGTAAGCATATAGGCCAAAATCTCATTTTTGCGACAAGGGACATTTCAATACTTTCATTTTACCGAATACAAAACCAAATAGGTTCACAAATCATGCCTTAAATCGAGAGACAAATTCAATCTTCCCATTTATCAAATTTACAACCATATAGGCTAATATCTCTTTTTTGCGACAAGGGTCATCCCAATACTTCATATTTACCGAATTTAGAACCAAATAGGTACAAATATCATGTTTCGCATCAAGGGACATCGAGGGACAAACTCAACCTTCATATTTATCAACTATGTAACCATATAGGCTAAAATCTCATTTTTGCGCAAGGGTCATTTCAATACTTTCATTTTACCGAATACAAGACCGATTAGGTTCACAAATAATGTTTAAATCAAGCGACAAATTCAACCTTCCCATTTATCAAATTTGCAACCATATAAGCTAATATCTCTTTTTTGCGACAAGGGTCATCCCAATACTTCATATTTACCGAATTTAGAACCAAATAGGTTCAAATATCATATTTCGCATCAAGGGACATCGAGGGACAAACTCAACCTTCATATTTATCAAACATGTAACCATATAGGATAAAATCTCATTTTTGCGCAAGGGTCATTTTAATACTTTCATTTTACCGAATACAAAACCAATTAGGTTCACAAATAATGTTTAAATCAAGCGACAAATTCAACCTTGCCATTTATCAAATTTGCAACCATATAGACTAATATCTCGTTTTTGCGACAAGGGTCATCCCAATACTTTTATATGTATCGAATTTAGAACCAAATAGGTTCAAATATCATGTTTCGCATCAACGAAAATCGAGGGACAAGCTCAACCTTCATATTTATCAAACATGTAACCATATAGGCTAAAATCTTATTTTCGCGGAAGGGACATTCCAATACTTTCATTTTACCGAATATAAAACCAAATAGGTTCACAAATCATGCTCTAAATCAAGGGACAAATTCAACCTTCTCATTTATCAAATTGACAACCATATAGGCAATATCTCTTTTTCGCGACAAAGGTCATCCCAATACTTTATATCTATCAAATTTAGAACCACATAAGGTCAAATATTATGTTTCGCATCAAGGGATAAAATTTAGAACCACATACTTTCATTTTACCGAATACAAAACAAAATATGTTCACATATCATGTTTTAAATCAAAAAACAATTTCAATCTTCCCATTTATCAAATTTGCTAACATATAGGCTAATATCTCTTTTTTGCGACAAAGGTTATCCAAATACTTTATATTTACCGAATTTGGAACCAAATAGGTTCAAACATCATATTTCGCATCAAGGGACAAGCTCAACCATCATATTTATCAAACATGTAACCATATAGGCTAAAATCTTATTTTTGCACAAAGGTCATTCCAATACTTTCATTTTACCGAATACAAAACCATATAGCTTCACATATCATGTTTTAAATCAAGGGAAATGTTAACCTTCTTATTTCTCCAACTTGTAAGCATATAGGCCAAAATCTCATTTTTGCGACAAGGGACATTTCAATACTTTCATTTTACCGAATACAAAACCAAATAGGTTCACAAATCTTGCTTTAAATCGAGAGACAAATTCAATCTTCCCATTTATCAAATTTACAACCATATAGGCTAATATCTCTTTTTTGCGACAAGGGTCATCCCAATACTTCATATTTACCGAATTTAGAACCAAATAGGTTCAAATATCATGTTTCGCATCAAGGGACATCGAGGGACAAACTCAACCTTCATATTTATCAAACATATACCCATATAGGCTAGAATCTTATTTTTGCTCAAGGGTCATTCCAATACTTTCATTTTACCGAATACAAAACCATATAGCTTCACATATCATGTTTTAAATCAAGGGAAATGTTAACCTTCTTATTTCTCCAACTTGTAAGCATATAGGCCAAAATCTCATTTTTGCGACATGGGACATTTCAATACTTTCATTTTACCGAATACAAAACCAAATAGGTTCACAAATCATGCTTTAAATCGAGAGACAAATTCAATCTTCCCATTTATCAAATTTACAACCATATAGGCTAATATCTCTTTTTTGCGACAAGGGTCATCCCAATACTTCATATTTACCGAATTTAGAACCAAATAGGTTCAAATATCATGTTTCGCATCAAGGGACATCGAGGGACAAACTCAACCTTCATATTTATCAAACATATAACCATATAGGCTAGAATCTTATTTTTGCTCAAGGGTCATTCCAATACTTTCATTTTACCGAATACAAAACCATATAGCTTCACATATCATGTTTTAAATCAAGGGAAATGATAACCTTCTTATTTCTCCAACTTGTAAGCATATAGGCCAAAATCTCATTTTCGCGACAAGGGACATTTCAATACTTTAATTTTACCGAATACAAAACCAAATAGGTTCACAAATCATGCCTTAAATCGAGAGACAAATTCAATCTTCCCATTTATCAAATTTACAACCATATAGGCTAATATCTCTTTTTTGCGACAAGGGTCATCCCAATACTTCATATTTACCGAATTTAGAACCAAATAGGTTCAAATATCATGTTTCGCATCAAGGGACATCGAGGGACAAACTCAACCTTCATATTTATCAAACATGTAACCATATAGGCTAAAATCTCATTTTTGCGCAAGGGTCATTTTAATACTTTCATTTTACCGAATACAAAACCAATTAGGTTCACAAATAATGTTTAAATCAAACGACAAATTCAACCTTGCCATTTATCAAATTTGCAACCATATAGACTAATATCTCGTTTTTGCGACAAGGGTCATCCCAATACTTTTATATGTACCGAATTTAGAACCAAATAGGTTCAAATATCATGTTTCGCATCAAGGGACATCGAGGGACAAACTCAACCTTCATATTTATCAAACATATAACCATATAGGCTTGAATCTTATTTTTGCTCAAGGGTCATTCCAATACTTTCATTTTACCGAATACAAAACCATATAGCTTCACATATCATGTTTTAAATCAAGGGAAATGTTAACCTTCTTATTTCTCCAACTTGTAAGCATATAGGCCAAAATCTCATTTTTGCGACATGGGACATTTCAATACTTTCATTTTACCGAATACAAAACCAAATAGGTTCACAAATCATGCTTTAAATCGAGAGACAAATTCAATCTTCCCATTTATCAAATTTACAACCATATAGGCTAATATCTCTTTTTTGCGACAAGGGTCATCCCAATACTTCATATTTACCGAATTTAGAACCAAATAGGTTCAAATATCATGTTTCGCATCAAGGGACATCGAGGGACAAACTCAACCTTCATATTTATCAAACATATACCCATATAGGCTAGAATCTTATTTTTGCTCAAGGGTCATTCCAATACTTTCATTTTACCGAATACAAAACCATATAGCTTCACATATCATGTTTTAAATCAAGGGAAATGTTAACCTTCTTATTTCTCCAACTTGTAAGCATATAGGCCAAAATCTCATTTTTGCGACATGGGACATTTCAATACTTTCATTTTACCGAATACAAAACCAAATAGGTTCACAAATCATGCTTTAAATCGAGAGACAAATTCAATCTTCCCATTTATCAAATTTACAACCATATAGGCTAATATCTCTTTTTTGCGACAAGGGTCATCCCAATACTTCATATTTACCGAATTTAGAACCAAATAGGTTCAAATATCATGTTTCGCATCAAGGGACATCGAGGGACAAACTCAACCTTCATATTTATCAAACATATAACCATATAGGCTAGAATCTTATTTTTGCTCAAGGGTCATTCCAATACTTTCATTTTACCGAATACAAAACCATATAGCTTCACATATCATGTTTTAAATCAAGGGAAATGATAACCTTCTTATTTCTCCAACTTGTAAGCATATAGGCCAAAATCTCATTTTCGCGACAAGGGACATTTCAATACTTTAATTTTACCGAATACAAAACCAAATAGGTTCACAAATCATGCCTTAAATCGAGAGACAAATTCAATCTTCCCATTTATCAAATTTACAACCATATAGGCTAATATCTCTTTTTTGCGACAAGGGTCATCCCAATACTTCATATTTACCGAATTTAGAACCAAATAGGTTCAAATATCATGTTTCGCATCAAGGGACATCGAGGGACAAACTCAACCTTCATATTTATCAAACATGTAACCATATAGGCTAAAATCTCATTTTTGCGCAAGGGTCATTTTAATACTTTCATTTTACCGAATACAAAACCAATTAGGTTCACAAATAATGTTTAAATCAAACGACAAATTCAACCTTGCCATTTATCAAATTTGCAACCATATAGACTAATATCTCGTTTTTGCGACAAGGGTCATCCCAATACTTTTATATGTACCGAATTTAGAACCAAATAGGTTCAAATATCATGTTTCGCATCAAGGGACATCGAGGGACAAACTCAACCTTCATATTTATCAAACATATAACCATATAGGCTAGAATCTTATTTTTGCTCAAGGGTCATTCCAATACTTTCATTTTACCGAATACAAAACCATATAGCTTCACATATCATGTTTTAAATCAAGGGAAATGTTAACCTTCTTATTTCTCCAACTTGTAAGCATATAGGCCAAAATCTCATTTTTGCGACATGGGACATTTCAATACTTTCATTTTACCGAATACAAAACCAAATAGGTTCACAAATCATGCTTTAAATCGAGAGACAAATTCAATCTTCCCATTTATCAAATTTACAACCATATAGGCTAATATCTCTTTTTTGCGACAAGGGTCATCCCAATACTTCATATTTACCGAATTTAGAACCAAATAGGTTCAAATATCATGTTTCCCATCAAGGGACATCGAGGGACAAACTCAACCTTCATATTTATCAAACATATACCCATATAGGCTAGAATCTTATTTTTGCTCAAGGGTCATTCCAATACTTTCATTTTACCGAATACAAAACCATATAGCTTCACATATCATGTTTTAAATCAAGGGAAATGTTAACCTTCTTATTTCTCCAACTTGTAAGCATATAGGCCAAAATCTCATTTTTGCGACATGGGACATTTCAATACTTTCATTTTACCGAATACAAAACCAAATAGGTTCACAAATCATGCTTTAAATCGAGAGACAAATTCAATCTTCCCATTTATCAAATTTACAACCATATAGGCTAATATCTCTTTTTTGCGACAAGGGTCATCCCAATACTTCATATTTACCGAATTTAGAACCAAATAGGTTCAAATATCATGTTTCGCATCAAGGGACATCGAGGGACAAACTCAACCTTCATATTTATCAAACATATAACCATATAGGCTAGAATCTTATTTTTGCTCAAGGGTCATTCCAATACTTTCATTTTACCGAATACAAAACCATATAACTTCACATATCATGTTTTAAATCAAATGAAATGATAACCTTCTTATTTCTCCAACTTGTAAGCATATAGGCCAAAATCTCATTTTCGCGACAAGGGACATTTCAATACTTTAATTTTACCGAATACAAAACCAAATAGGTTCACAAATCATGCCTTAAATCGAGAGACAAATTCAATCTTCCCATTTATCAAATTTACAACCATATAGGCTAATATCTCTTTTTTGCGACAAGGGTCATCCCAATACTTCATATTTACCGAATTTAGAACCAAATAGGTTCAAATATCATGTTTCGCATCAAGGGACATCGAGGGACAAACTCAACCTTCATATTTATCAAACATGTAACCATATAGGCTAAAATCTCATTTTTGCGCAAGGGTCATTTTAATACTTTCATTTTACCGAATACAAAACCAATTAGGTTCACAAATAATGTTTAAATCAAACGACAAATTCAACCTTGCCATTTATCAAATTTGCAACCATATAGACTAATATCTCGTTTTTGCGACAAGGGTCATCCCAATACTTTTATATGTACCGAATTTAGAACCAAATAGGTTCAAATATCATGTTTCGCATCAAGGGACATCGAGGGACAAACTCAACCTTCATATTTATCAAACATATAACCATATAGGCTAGAATCTTATTTTTGCTCAAGGGTCATTCCAATACTTTCATTTTACCGAATACAAAACCATATAGCTTCACATATCATGTTTTAAATCAAGGGAAATGTTAACCTTCTTATTTCTCCAACTTGTAAGCATATAGGCCAAAATCTCATTTTCGCGACAAGGGACATTTCAATACTTTCATTTTACCGAATACAAAACCAAATAGGTTCACAAATCATGCCTTAAATCGAGAGACAAATTCAATCTTCCCATTTATCAAATTTACAACCATATAGGCTAATATCTCTTTTTTGCGACAAGGGTCATCCCAATACTTCATATTTACCGAATTTAGAACCAAATAGGTTCAAATATCATGTTTCGCATCAAGGGACATCGAGGGACAAACTCAACCTTCATATTTATCAACTATGTAACCATATAGGCTAAAATCTCATTTTTGCGCAAGGGTCATTTCAATACTTTTATTTTACCGAATACAAGACCAATTAGGTTCACAAATAATGTTTAAATCAAGCGACAAATTCAACCTTCCTATTTATCAAATTTGCAACCATATAAGCTAATATCTCTTTTTTGCGACAAGGGTCATCCCAATACTTCATATTTACCGAATTTAGAACCAAATAGGTTCAAATATCATATTTCGCATCAAGGGACATCGAGGGACAAACTCAACCTTCATATTTATCAAACATGTAACCATATAGGCTAAAATCTCATTTTTGCGCAAGGGTCATTTTAATACTTTCATTTTACCGAATACAAAACCAATTAGGTTCACAAATAATGTTTAAATCAAGCGACAAATTCAACCTTGCCATTTATCAAATTTGCAACCATATAGACTAATATCTCGTTTTTGCGACAAGGGTCATCCCAATACTTTTATATGTATCGAATTTAGAACCAAATAGGTTCAAATATCATGTTTCGCATCAACGGAAATCGAGGGACAAGCTCAACCTTCATATTTATCAAACATGTAACCATATAGGCTAAAATCTTATTTTCGCGGAAGGGACATTCCAATACTTTCATTTTACCGAATATAAAACCAAATAGGTTCACAAATCATGCTCTAAATCAAGGGACAAATTCAACCTTCTCATTTATCAAATTGACAACCATATAGGCAATATCTCTTTTTCGCGACAAAGGTCATCCCAATACTTTATATCTATCAAATTTAGAACCACATAGGTTCAAATATTATGTTTCACATCAAGGGACAAAATTTAGAACCACATACTTTCATTTTACCGAATACAAAACAAAATATTTTCACATATCATGTTTTAAATCAAAAAACAATTTCAATCTTCCCATTTATCAAGTTTGCTAACATATAGGCTAATATCTCTTTTTTGCGACAAAGGTTATCCAAATACTTTATATTTACCGAATTTGGAACCAAATAGGTTCAAACATCATATTTCGCATCAAGGGACAAGCTCAACCATCATATTTATCAAACATGTAACCATATAGGCTAAAATCTTATATTTGCACAAAGGTCATTCCAATACTTTCATTTTACCGAATACAAAACCATATAGCTTCACATATCATGTTTTAAATCAAGGAAAATGTTAACCTTCTTATTTCTCCAACTTGTAAGCATATAGGCCAAAATCTCATTTTTGCGACAAGGGTCATTTTAATACTTTCATTTTACCGAATACAAAACCAATTAGGTTCACAAATAATGTTTAAATCAAACGACAAATTCAACCTTGCCATTTATCAAATTTGCAACCATATAGACTA
Source organism: Medicago lupulina (assembly GCA_958299785.1). Classification (NCBI taxonomy): domain Eukaryota; kingdom Viridiplantae; phylum Streptophyta; class Magnoliopsida; order Fabales; family Fabaceae; genus Medicago; species Medicago lupulina. The sequence continues at coordinate 27,316,006 of OY283144.1, read as the reverse complement.
ATATCTCGTTTCTGCGACAAGGGTCATCCCAATACTTTTATATGTACCGAATTTAGAACCAAATAGGTTCAAATATCATGTTTCGCATCAACGGAAATCGAGGGACAAGCTCAACCTTCATATTTATCAAACATGTAACCATATAGGCTAAAATCTTATTTTTGCGGAAGGGACATTCCAATACTTTCATTTTACCGAATATAAAACCAAATAGGTTCACAAATCATGCTCTAAATCAAGGGACAAATTCAACCTTCTCATTTATCAAATTGACAACCATATAGGCAATATCTCTTTTTCGCGACAAAGGTCATCCCAATACTTTATATCTATCAAATTTAGAACCACATAAGGTCAAATATTATGTTTCGCATCAAGGGACAAAATTTAGAACCACATACTTTCATTTTACCGAATACAAAACAAAATATGTTCACATATCATGTTTTAAATCAAAAAACAATTTCAATCTTCCCATTTATCAAATTTGCTAACATATAGGCTAATATCTCTTTTTTGCGACAAAGGTTATCCAAATACTTTCTATTTACCGAATTTGGAACCAAATAGGTTCAAACATCATATTTCGCATCAAGGGACAAGCTCAACCATCATATTTATCAAACATGTAACCATATAGGCTAAAATCTTATTTTTGCACAAAGGTCATTCCAATAGTTTCATTTTACCGAATACAAAACCATATAGCTTCACATATCATGTTTTAAATCAAGGGAAATGTTAACCTTCTTATTTCTCCAACTTGTAAGCATATAGGCCAAAATCTCATTTTTGCGACATGGGACATTTCAATACTTTCATTTTACCGAATACAAAACCAAATAGGTTCACAAATCATGTTTTAAATCGAGAGACAAATTCAATCTTCCCATTTATCAAATTTACAACCATATAGGCTAATATCTCTTTTTTGCGACAAGGGTCATCCCAATACTTCATATTTACCGAATTTAGAACCAAATAGGTTCAAATATCATGTTTCGCATCAAGGGACATCGAGGGACAAACTCAACCTTCATATTTATCAAACATATAACCATATAGGCCAGAATCTTATTTTTGCTCAAGGGTCATTCCAATACTTTCATTTTACCGAATACAAAACCATATAGCTTCACATATCATGTTTTAAATCAAGGGAAATGTTAACCTTCTTATTTCTCCAACTTGTAAGCATATAGGCCAAAATCTCATTTTCGCGACAAGGGACATTTCAATACTTTCATTTTACCGAATACAAAACCAAATAGGTTCACAAATCATGCCTTAAATCGAGAGACAAATTCAATCTTCCCATTTATCAAATTTACAACCATATAGGCTAATATCTCTTTTTTGCGACAAGGGTCATCCCAATACTTCATATTTACCGAATTTAGAACCAAATAGGTTCAAATATCATGTTTCGCATCAAGGGACATCGAGGGACAAACTCAACCTTCATATTTATCAACTATGTAACCATATAGGCTAAAATCTCATTTTTGCGCAAGGGTCATTTCAATACTTTTATTTTACCGAATACAAGACCAATTAGGTTCACAAATAATGTTTAAATCAAGCGACAAATTCAACCTTCCTATTTATCAAATTTGCAACCATATAAGCTAATATCTCTTTTTTGCGACAAGGGTCATCCCAATACTTCATATTTACCGAATTTAGAACCAAATAGGTTCAAATATCATATTTCGCATCAAGGGACATCGAGGGACAAACTCAACCTTCATATTTATCAAACATGTAACCATATAGGCTAAAATCTCATTTTTGCGCAAGGGTCATTTTAATACTTTCATTTTACCGAATACAAAACCAATTAGGTTCACAAATAATGTTTAAATCAAGCGACAAATTCAACCTTGCCATTTATCAAATTTGCAACCATATAGACTAATATCTCGTTTTTGCGACAAGGGTCATCCCAATACTTTTATATGTATCGAATTTAGAACCAAATAGGTTCAAATATCATGTTTCGCATCAACGGAAATCGAGGGACAAGCTCAACCTTCATATTTATCAAACATGTAACCATATAGGCTAAAATCTTATTTTCGCGGAAGGGACATTCCAATACTTTCATTTTACCGAATATAAAACCAAATAGGTTCACAAATCATGCTCTAAATCAAGGGACAAATTCAACCTTCTCATTTATCAAATTGACAACCATATAGGCAATATCTCTTTTTCGCGACAAAGGTCATCCCAATACTTTATATCTATCAAATTTAGAACCACATAGGTTCAAATATTATGTTTCACATCAAGGGACAAAATTTAGAACCAGATACTTTCATTTTACCGAATACAAAACAAAATATTTTCACATATCATGTTTTAAATCAAAAAACAATTTCAATCTTCCCATTTATCAAGTTTGCTAACATATAGGCTAATATCTCTTTTTTGCGACAAAGGTTATCCAAATACTTTATATTTACCGAATTTGGAACCAAATAGGTTCAAACATCATATTTCGCATCAAGGGACAAGCTCAACCATCATATTTATCAAACATGTAACCATATAGGCTAAAATCTTATATTTGCACAAAGGTCATTCCAATACTTTCATTTTACCGAATACAAAACCATATAGCTTCACATATCATGTTTTAAATCAAGGAAAATGTTAACCTTCTTATTTCTCCAACTTGTAAGCATATAGGCCAAAATCTCATTTTTGCGACAAGGGTCATTTTAATACTTTCATTTTACCGAATACAAAACCAATTAGGTTCACAAATAATGTTTAAATCAAACGACAAATTAAACCTTGCCATTTATCAAATTTGCAACCATATAGACTAATATCTCGTTTCTGCGACAAGGGTCATCCCAATACTTTTATATGTACCGAATTTAGAACCAAATAGGTTCAAATATCATGTTTCGCATCAACGGAAATCGAGGGACAAGCTCAACCTTCATATTTATCAAACATGTAACCATATAGGCTAAAATCTTATTTTTGCGGAAGGGACATTCCAATACTTTCATTTTACCGAATATAAAACCAAATAGGTTCACAAATCATGCTCTAAATCAAGGGACAAATTCAACCTTCTCATTTATCAAATTGACAACCATATAGGCAATATCTCTTTTTCGCGACAAAGGTCATCCCAATACTTTATATCTATCAAATTTAGAACCACATAAGGTCAAATATTATGTTTCGCATCAAGGGACAAAATTTAGAACCACATACTTTCATTTTACCGAATACAAAACAAAATATGTTCACATATCATGTTTTAAATCAAAAAACAATTTCAATCTTCCCATTTATCAAATTTGCTAACATATAGGCTAATATCTCTTTTTTGCGACAAAGGTTATCCAAATACTTTCTATTTACCGAATTTGGAACCAAATAGGTTCAAACATCATATTTCGCATCAAGGGACAAGCTCAACCATCATATTTATCAAACATGTAACCATATAGGCTAAAATCTTATTTTTGCACAAAGGTCATTCCAATAGTTTCATTTTACCGAATACAAAACCATATAGCTTCACATATCATGTTTTAAATCAAGGGAAATGTTAACCTTCTTATTTCTCCAACTTGTAAGCATATAGGCCAAAATCTCATTTTTGCGACATGGGACATTTCAATACTTTCATTTTACCGAATACAAAACCAAATAGGTTCACAAATCATGTTTTAAATCGAGAGACAAATTCAATCTTCCCATTTATCAAATTTACAACCATATAGGCTAATATCTCTTTTTTGCGACAAGGGTCATCCCAATACTTCATATTTACCGAATTTAGAACCAAATAGGTTCAAATATCATGTTTCGCATCAAGGGACATCGAGGGACAAACTCAACCTTCATATTTATCAAACATATAACCATATAGGCCAGAATCTTATTTTTGCTCAAGGGTCATTCCAATACTTTCATTTTACCGAATACAAAACCATATAGCTTCACATATCATGTTTTAAATCAAGGGAAATGTTAACCTTCTTATTTCTCCAACTTGTAAGCATATAGGCCAAAATCTCATTTTCGCGACAAGGGACATTTCAATACTTTCATTTTACCGAATACAAAACCAAATAGGTTCACAAATCATGCCTTAAATCGAGAGACAAATTCAATCTTCCCATTTATCAAATTTACAACCATATAGGCTAATATCTCTTTTTTGCGACAAGGGTCATCCCAATACTTCATATTTACCGAATTTAGAACCAAATAGGTTCAAATATCATGTTTCGCATCAAGGGACATCGAGGGACAAACTCAACCTTCATATTTATCAACTATGTAACCATATAGGCTAAAATCTCATTTTTGCGCAAGGGTCATTTCAATACTTTCATTTTACCGAATACAAGACCAATTAGGTTCACAAATAATGTTTAAATCAAGCGACAAATTCAACCTTCCCATTTATCAAATTTGCAACCATATAAGCTAATATCTCTTTTTTGCGACAAGGGTCATCCCAATACTTCATATTTACCGAATTTAGAACCAAATAGGTTCAAATATCATATTTCGCATCAAGGGACATCGAGGGACAAACTCAACCTTCATATTTATCAAACATGTAACCATATAGGCTAAAATCTCATTTTTGCGCAAGGGTCATTTTAATACTTTCATTTTACCGAATACAAAACCAATTAGGTTCATAAATAATGTTTAAATCAAGCGACAAATTCAACCTTGCCATTTATCAAATTTGCAACCATATAGACTAATATCTCGTTTTTGCGACAAGGGTCATCCCAATACTTTTATATGTACCGAATTTAGAACCAAATAGGTTCAAATATCATGTTTCGCATCAACGGAAATCGAGGGACAAGCTCAACCTTCATATTTATCAAACATGTAACCATATAGGCTAAAATCTTATTTTTGCGGAAGGGACATTCCAATACTTTCATTTTACCGAATATAAAACCAAATAGGTTCACAAATCATGCTCTAAATCAAGGGACAAATTCAACCTTCTCATTTATCAAATTGACAACCATATAGGCAATATCTCTTTTTCGCGACAAAGGTCATCCCAATACTTTATATCTATCAAATTTAGAACCACATAGGTTCAAATATTATGTTTCGCATCAAGGGACAAAATTTAGAACCACATACTTTCATTTTACCGAATACAAAACAAAATATGTTCACATATCATGTTTTAAATCAAAAAATAGTTTCAATCTTCCCATTTATCAAATTTGCTAACATATAGGCTAATATCTCTTTTTTGCGACAAAGGTTATCCAAATACTTTATATTTACCGAATTTGGAACCAAATAGGTTCAAGCATCATATTTCGCATCAAGGGACAAACTCAACCATCATATTTATCAAACATGTAACCATATAGGCTAAAATCTTATTTTTGCACAAAGGTCATTCCAATACTTTCATTTTACCGAATACAAAACCATATAGCTTCACATATCATGTTTTAAATCAACGGAAATGTTAACCTTCTTATTTCTCCAACTTGTTAGCATATAGGCCAAAATCTCATTTTCGCGACAAGGGACATTTCAATACTTTCATTTTACCGAATACAAAACCAAATAGGTTCACAAATCATGTCTTAAATCGAGAGACAAATTCAATCTTCCCATTTATCAAATTTACAACCATATAGGCTAATATCTCTTTTTTGCGACAAGGGTCATCCCAATACTTCATATTTACCGAATTTAGAACCAAATAGGTTCAAATATCATGTTTCACATCAAGGGACATCGAGGGACAAACTCAACCTTCATATTTATCAAACATATAACCATTTAGGCTAGAATCTTATTTTTGCTCAAGGGTCATTCCAATACTTTCATTTTACCGAATACAAAACCATATAGCTTCACATATCATGTTTTAAATCAAGGTAAATGTTAACCTTCTTATTTCTCCAACTTGTAAGCATAAAGGCCAAAATCTCATTTTCGCGACAAGGGACATTTCAATACTTTCATTTTACCGAATACAAAACCAAATAGGTTCACAAATCATGTCTTAAATCGAGAGACAAATTCAATCTTCCCATTTATCAAATTTACAACCATATAGGCTAATATCTCTTTTTTGCGACAAGGGTCATCCCAATACTTCATATTTACCGAATTTAGAACCAAATAGGTTCAAATATCATGTTTTGCATCAAGGGACACCGAGGGACAAACTCAACCTTCATATTTATCAAACATATAACCATTTAGGCTAGAATCTTATTTTTGCTCAAGGGTCATTCCAATACTTTCATTTTACCGAATACAAAACCATATAGCTTCACATATCATGTTTTAAATCAAGGGAAATGTTAACCTTCTTATTTCTCCAACTTGTAAGCATATAGGCCAAAATCTCATTTTCGCGACAAGGGACATTTCAATACTTTCATTTTACCGAATACAAGACCAATTAGGTTCACAAATAATGTTTAAATCAAGCGACAAATTCAACCTTCCCATTTATCAAATTGGCAACCATATAAGCTAATATCTCTTTTTTGCGACAAGGGTCATCCCAATACTTCATATTTACCGAATTTAGAACCAAATAGGTTCAAATATCATGTTTCGCATCAAGGGACATCGAGGGACAAACTCAACCTTCATATTTATCAACTATGTAACCATATAGGCTAAAATCTCATTTTTGCGCAAGGGTCATTTCAATACTTTCATTTTACCGAATAAAAGACCAATTAGGTTCACAAATAATGTTTAAATCAAGCGACAAATTCAACCTTCCCATTTATCAAATTTGCGACCATATAAGCTAATATCTCTTTTTTGCGACAAGGGTCATCCCAATACTTCATATTTACCGAATTTAGAAACAAATAGGTTCAAATATCATATTTCGCATCAAGGGACATCGAGGGACAAACTCAACCTTCATATTTATCAAACATGTAACCATATAGGCTAAAATCTCATTTTTGCGCAAGGGTCATTTTAATACTTTCATTTTACCGAATACAAAACCAATTAGGTTCATAAATAATGTTTAAATCAAGCGACAAATTCAACCTTGCCATTTATCAAATTTGCAACCATATAGACTAATATCTCGTTTTTGCGACAAGGGTCATCCCAATACTTTTATATGTACCGAATTTAGAACCAAATAGGTTCAAATATCATGTTTCGCATCAACGAAAATCGAGGGACAAGCTCAACCTTCATATTTATCAAACATGTAACCATATAGGCTAAAATCTTATTTTTGCGGAAGGGACATTCCAATACTTTCATTTTACCGAATATAAAACCAAATAGGTTCACAAATCATGCTCTAAATCAAGGGACAAATTCAACCTTCTCATTTATCAAATTGACAACCATATAGGCAATATCTCTTTTTCGCGACAAAGGTCATCCCAATACTTTATATCTATCAAATTTAGAACCACATAGGTTCAAATATTATGTTTCGCATCAAGGGACAAAATTTAGAACCACATACTTTCATTTTACCGAATACAAAACAAAATATGTTCACATATCATGTTTTAAATCAAAAAATAGTTTCAATCATCCCATTTATCAAATTTGCTAACATATAGGCTAATATCTCTTTTTTGCGACAAAGGTTATCCAAATACTTTATATTTACCGAATTTGGAACCAAATAGGTTAAAGCATCATATTTCGCATCAAGGGACAAACTCAACCATCATATTTATCAAACATGTAACCATATAGGCTAAAATCTTATTTTTGCACAAAGGTCATTCCAATACTTTCATTTTACCGAATACAAAACCATATAGCTTCACATATCATGTTTTAAATCAACGGAAATGTTAACCTTCTTATTTCTCCAACTTGTAAGCATATAGGCCAAAATCTCATTTTCGCGACAAGGGACATTTCAATACTTTCATTTTACCGAATACAAAACCAAATAGGTTCACAAATCATGCCTTAAATAGAGAGACAAATTCAATCTTCCCATTTATCAAATTTACAACCATATAGGCTAATATCTCTTTTTTGCGACAAGGGTCATCCCAATACTTCATATTTACCGAATTTAGAACCAAATAGGTTCAAATATCATGTTTCGCATCAAGGGACATCGAGGGACAAACTCAACCTTCATATTTATCAACTATGTAACCATATAGGCTAAAATCTCATTTTTGCGCAAGGGTCATTTCAATACTTTCATTTTACCGAATACAAGACCAATTAGGTTCACAAATAATGTTTAAATCAAGCGACAAATTCAACCTTTCCATTTATCAAATTTGCAACCATATAAGCTAATATCTCTTTTTTGCGACAAGGGTCATCCCAATACTTCATATTTACCGAATTTAGAACCAAATAGGTTCAAATATCATGTTTCGCATCAAGGGACATCGAGGGACAAACTCAACCTTCATATTTATCAAACATGTAACCAGATATGCTAAAATCTCATTTTTGCGCAAGGGTCATTTTAATACTTTCATTTTACCGAATACAAAACCAATTAGGTTCACAAATAATGTTTAAATCAAACGACAAATTCTTCCTTGCCATTTATCAAATTTGCAACCATATAGACTAATATCTCGTTTTTGCCACAAGGGTCATCCCAATACTTTTATATGTACCGAATTGAGAACCAAATAGGTTCAAATATCATGTTTCGCATCAACGGAAATCGAGGGACAAGCTCAACCTTCATATTTACCAAACATGTAACCATATAGGCTAAAATCTTATTTTTGCGGAAGGGACATTCCAATACTTTCATTTTACCGAATATAAAACCAAATAGGTTCACAAATCATGCTCTAAATCAATGGACAAATTCAACCTTCTCATTTATCAAATTGACAACCATATAGGCAATATCTCTTTTTCGCGACAAAGGTCATCCCAATACTTTATATCTATCAAATTTAGAACCACATAGGTTCAAATATTATGTTTCGCATCAAGGGACAAAATGTAGAACCACATACTTTCATTTTACCGAATACAAAACAAAATATGTTCACATATCATGTTTTAAATCAAAAAACAATTTCAATCTTCCCTTTTATCAAATTTGCTAACATATAGGCTAATATCTCTTTTTTGCGACAAAGGTTATCCAAATACTTCATATTTTCCGAATTTGGAACCAAATAGGTTCAAACATCATATTTCGCATCAAGGGACAAGCTCAACCATCATATTTATCAAACATGTAACCATATAGGCTAAAATCTTATTTTTGCACGAAGGTCATTCCAATACTTTCATTTTACCGAATACAAAACTAAATATGTTTACATATCACATTTTCAATCATGGGGCACATACAACCTTCTCATTTATAAAATATATCAAATAGGCTAAAATCATGTTTTCGCGACAAAGAACCTTGCAATACTATCATTTTATCAAATACAAAACAAAATAAATTCATAAGGGAAATGCTAACCTTCTTATTTCTCAAACATGTAAGCATATAGGCCAAAATCTCATTTTCGCGACAAGGGACATTTCAATACTTTCATTTTACCGAATACAAGACCAATTAGGTTCACAAATAATGTTTAAATCAAGCGACAAATTCAACCTTCCCATTTATCAAATTTGCAACCATATAAGCTAATATCTCTTTTTTGCGACAAGGGTCATCCCAATACTTCATATTTACCGAATTTAGAACCAAATAGGTTCAAATATCATGTTTCGCATCAAGGGACATCGAGGGACAAACTCAACCTTCATATTTATCAACTATGTAACCATATAGGCTAAAATCTCATTTTTGCGCAAGGGTCATTTCAATACTTTCATTTTACCGAATACAAGACCAATTAGGTTCACAAATAATGTTTAAATCAAGCGACAAATTCAACCTTCCCATTTATCAAATTTGCAACCATATAAGCTAATATCTCTTTTTTGCGACAAGGGTCATCCCAATACTTCATATTTACCGAATTTAGAAACAAATAGGTTCAAATATCATATTTCGCATCAAGGGACATCGAGGGACAAACTCAACCTTCATATTTATCAAACATGTAACCATATAGGCTAAAATCTCATTTTTGCGCAAGGGTCATTTTAATACTTTCATTTTACCGAATACAAAACCAATTAGGTTCATAAATAATGTTTAAATCAAGCGACAAATTCAACCTTGCCATTTATCAAATTTGCAACCATATAGACTAATATCTCGTTTTTGCGACAAGGGTCATCCCAATACTTTTATATGTACCGAATTTAGAACCAAATAGGTTCAAATATCATGTTTCGCATCAACGAAAATCGAGGGACAAGCTCAACCTTCATATTTATCAAACATGTAACCATATAGGCTAAAATCTTATTTTTGCGGAAGGGACATTCCAATACTTTCATTTTACCGAATATAAAACCAAATAGGTTCACAAATCATGCTCTAAATCAAGGGACAAATTCAACCTTCTCATTTATCAAATTGACAACCATATAGGCAATATCTCTTTTTCGCGACAAAGGTCATCCCAATACTTTATATCTATCAAATTTAGAACCACATAGGTTCAAATATTATGTTTCGCATCAAGGGACAAAATTTAGAACCACATACTTTCATTTTACCGAATACAAAACAAAATATGTTCACATATCATGTTTTAAATCAAAAAATAGTTTCAATCATCCCATTTATCAAATTTGCTAACATATAGGCTAATATCTCTTTTTTGCGACAAAGGTTATCCAAATACTTTATATTTACCGAATTTGGAACCAAATAGGTTAAAGCATCATATTTCGCATCAAGGGACAAACTCAACCATCATATTTATCAAACATGTAACCATATAGGCTAAAATCTTATATTTGCACAAAGGTCATTCCAATACTTTCATTTTACCGAATACAAAACCATATAGCTTCACATATCATGTTTTAAATCAACGGAAATGTTAACCTTCTTATTTCTCCAACTTGTAAGCATATAGGCCAAAATCTCATTTTCGCCACAAGGGACATTTCAATACTTTCATTTTACCGAATACAAAACCAAATAGGTTCACAAATCATGCCTTAAATAGAGAGACAAATTCAATCTTCCCATTTATCAAATTTACAACCATATAGGCTAATATCTCTTTTTTGCGACAAGGGTCATCCCAATACTTCATATTTACCGAATTTAGAACCAAATAGGTTCAAATATCATGTTTCGCATCAAGGGACAACGAGGGACAAACTCAACCTTCATATTTATCAACTATGTAACCATATAGGCTAAAATCTCATTTTTGTGCAAGGGTCATTTCAATACTTTCATTTTACCGGATACAAGACCAATTAGGTTCACAAATAATGTTTAAATCAAGCGACAAATTCAACCTTCCCATTTATCAAATTTGCAACTATATAAGCTAATATCTCTTTTTTGCGACAAGGGTCATCCCAATACTTCATATTTACCGAATTTAGAACCAAATAGGTTCAAATATCATGTTTCGCATCAAGGGACATCGAGGGACAAACTCAACCTTCATATTTATCAAACATGTAACCAGATATGCTAAAATCTCATTTTTGCGCAAGGGTCATTTTAATACTTTCATTTTACCGAATACAAAACCAATTAGGTTCACAAATAATGTTTAAATCAAACGACAAATTCAACCTTGCCATTTATCAAATTTGCAACCATATAGACTAATATCTCGTTTTTGCCACAAGGGTCATCCCAATACTTTTATATGTACCGAATTGAGAACCAAATAGGTTCAAATATCATGTTTCGCATCAACGGAAATCGAGGGACAAGCTCAACCTTCATATTTACCAAACATGTAACCATATAGGCTAAAATCTTATTTTTGCGGAAGGGACATTCCAATACTTTCATTTTACCGAATATAAAACCAAATAGGTTCACAAATCATGCTCTAAATCAATGGACAAATTCAACCTTCTCATTTATCAAATTGACAACCATATAGGCAATATCTCTTTTTCGCGACAAAGGTCATCCCAATACTTTATATCTATCAAATTTAGAACCACATAGGTTCAAATATTATGTTTCGCATCAAGGGACAAAATTTAGAACCACATACTTTCATTTTACCGAATACAAAACAAAATATGTTCACATATCATGTTTTAAATCAAAAAACAATTTCAATCTTCCCTTTTATCAAATTTGCTAACATATAGGCTAATATCTCTTTTTTGCGACAAAGGTTATCCAAATACTTCATATTTTCCGAATTTGGAACCAAATAGGTTCAAACATCATATTTCGCATCAAGGGACAAGCTCAACCATCATATTTATCAAACATGTAACCATATAGGCTAAAATCTTATTTTTGCACAAAGGTCATTCCAATACTTTCATTTTACCGAATACAAAACTAAATATGTTTACATATCACATTTTCAATCATGGGGCACATACAACCTTCTCATTTATAAAATATATCAAATAGGCTAAAATCATGTTTTCGCGACAAAGAACCTTGCAATACTATCATTTTATCAAATACAAAACAAAATAAATTCATAAGGGAAATGCTAACCTTCTTATTTCTCAAACATGTAAGCATATAGGCCAAAATCTCATTTTCGCGACAAGGGACATTTCAATACTTTCATTTTACCGAATACAAGACCAATTAGGTTCACAAATAATGTTTAAATCAAGCGACAAATTCAACCTTCCCATTTATCAAATTTACAACCATATAGGCTAACATCTCTTTTTTGCGACAAGGGTCATCCCAATACTTCATATTTACCGAATTTAGAACCAAATAGGTTCAAATATCATGTTTCGCATCAAGGGACATCGAGGGACAAACTCAACCTTCATATTTATCAACTATGTAACCATATAGGCTAAAATCTCATTTTTGCGCAAGGGTCATTTCAATACTTTCATTTTACCGAATACAAGACCAATTAGGTTCACAAATAATGTTTAAATCAAGCGACAAATTCAACCTTCCCATTTATCAAATTTGCAACCATATAAGCTAATATCTCTTTTTTGCGACAAGGGTCATCCCAATACTTCATATTTACCGAATTTAGAAACAAATAGGTTCAAATATCATATTTCGCATCAAGGGACATCGAGGGACAAACTCAACCTTCATATTTATCAAACATGTAACCATATAGGCTAAAATCTCATTTTTGCGCAAGGGTCATTTTAATACTTTCATTTTACCGAATACAAAACCAATTAGGTTCATAAATAATGTTTAAATCAAGCGACAAATTCAACCTTGCCATTTATCAAATTTGCAACCATATAGACTAATATCTCGTTTTTGCGACAAGGGTCATCCCAATACTTTTATATGTACCGAATTTAGAACCAAATAGGTTCAAATATCATGTTTCGCATCAACGAAAATCGAGGGACAAGCTCAACCTTCATATTTATCAAACATGTAACCATATAGGCTAAAATCTTATTTTTGCGGAAGGGACATTCCAATACTTTCATTTTACCGAATATAAAACCAAATAGGTTCACAAATCATGCTCTAAATCAAGGGACAAATTCAACCTTCTCATTTATCAAATTGACAACCATATAGGCAATATCTCTTTTTCGCGACAAAGGTCATCCCAATACTTTATATCTATCAAATTTAGAACCACATAGGTTCAAATATTATGTTTCGCATCAAGGGACAAAATTTAGAACCACATACTTTCATTTTACCGAATACAAAACAAAATATGTTCACATATCATGTTTTAAATCAAAAAATAGTTTCAATCATCCCATTTATCAAATTTGCTAACATATAGGCTAATATCTCTTTTTTGCGACAAAGGTTATCCAAATACTTTATATTTACCGAATTTGGAACCAAATAGGTTAAAGCATCATATTTCGCATCAAGGGACAAACTCAACCATCATATTTATCAAACATGTAACCATATAGGCTAAAATCTTATATTTGCACAAAGGTCATTCCAATACTTTCATTTTACCGAATACAAAACCATATAGCTTCACATATCATGTTTTAAATCAACGGAAATGTTAACCTTCTTATTTCTCCAACTTGTAAGCATATAGGCCAAAATCTCATTTTCGCCACAAGGGACATTTCAATACTTTCATTTTACCGAATACAAAACCAAATAGGTTCACAAATCATGCCTTAAATAGAGAGACAAATTCAATCTTCCCATTTATCAAATTTACAACCATATAGGCTAATATCTCTTTTTTGCGACAAGGGTCATCCCAATACTTCATATTTACCGAATTTAGAACCAAATAGGTTCAAATATCATGTTTCGCATCAAGGGACAACGAGGGACAAACTCAACCTTCATATTTATCAACTATGTAACCATATAGGCTAAAATCTCATTTTTGTGCAAGGGTCATTTCAATACTTTCATTTTACCGGATACAAGACCAATTAGGTTCACAAATAATGTTTAAATCAAGCGACAAATTCAACCTTCCCATTTATCAAATTTGCAACTATATAAGCTAATATCTCTTTTTTGCGACAAGGGTCATCCCAATACTTCATATTTACCGAATTTAGAACCAAATAGGTTCAAATATCATGTTTCGCATCAAGGGACATCGAGGGACAAACTCAACCTTCATATTTATCAAACATGTAACCAGATATGCTAAAATCTCATTTTTGCGCAAGGGTCATTTTAATACTTTCATTTTACCGAATACAAAACCAATTAGGTTCACAAATAATGTTTAAATCAAACGACAAATTCAACCTTGCCATTTATCAAATTTGCAACCATATAGACTAATATCTCGTTTTTGCCACAAGGGTCATCCCAATACTTTTATATGTACCGAATTGAGAACCAAATAGGTTCAAATATCATGTTTCGCATCAACGGAAATCGAGGGACAAGCTCAACCTTCATATTTACCAAACATGTAACCATATAGGCTAAAATCTTATTTTTGCGGAAGGGACATTCCAATACTTTCATTTTACCGAATATAAAACCAAATAGGTTCACAAATCATGCTCTAAATCAATGGACAAATTCAACCTTCTCATTTATCAAATTGACAACCATATAGGCAATATCTCTTTTTCGCGACAAAGGTCATCCCAATACTTTATATCTATCAAATTTAGAACCACATAGGTTCAAATATTATGTTTCGCATCAAGGGACAAAATTTAGAACCACATACTTTCATTTTACCGAATACAAAACAAAATATGTTCACATATCATGTTTTAAATCAAAAAACAATTTCAATCTTCCCTTTTATCAAATTTGCTAACATATAGGCTAATATCTCTTTTTTGCGACAAAGGTTATCCAAATACTTCATATTTTCCGAATTTGGAACCAAATAGGTTCAAACATCATATTTCGCATCAAGGGACAAGCTCAACCATCATATTTATCAAACATGTAACCATATAGGCTAAAATCTTATTTTTGCACAAAGGTCATTCCAATACTTTCATTTTACCGAATACAAAACTAAATATGTTTACATATCACATTTTCAATCATGGGGCACATACAACCTTCTCATTTATAAAATATATCAAATAGGCTAAAATCATGTTTTCGCGACAAAGAACCTTGCAATACTATCATTTTATCAAATACAAAACAAAATAAATTCATAAGGGAAATGCTAACCTTCTTATTTCTCAAACATGTAAGCATATAGGCCAAAATCTCATTTTCGCGACAAGGGACATTTCAATACTTTCATTTTACCGAATACAAGACCAATTAGGTTCACAAATAATGTTTAAATCAAGCGACAAATTCAACCTTCCCATTTATCAAATTTACAACCATATAGGCTAACATCTCTTTTTTGCGACAAGGGTCATCCCAATACTTCATATTTACCGAATTTAGAACCAAATAGGTTCAAATATCATGTTTCGCATCAAGGGACATCGAGGGACAAACTCAACCTTCATATTTATCAACTATGTAACCATATAGGCTAAAATCTCATTTTTGCGCAAGGGTCATTTCAATACTTTCATTTTACCGAATACAAGACCAATTAGGTTCACAAATAATGTTTAAATCAAGCGACAAATTCAACCTTCCCATTTATCAAATTTGCAACCATATAAGCTAATATCTCTTTTTTGCGACAAGGGTCATCCCAATACTTCATATTTACCGAATTTAGAAACAAATAGGTTCAAATATCATATTTCGCATCAAGGGACATCGAGGGACAAACTCAACCTTCATATTTATCAAACATGTAACCATATAGGCTAAAATCTCATTTTTGCGCAAGGGTCATTTTAATACTTTCATTTTACCGAATACAAAACCAATTAGGTTCATAAATAATGTTTAAATCAAGCGACAAATTCAACCTTGCCATTTATCAAATTTGCAACCATATAGACTTTGCCACAAGGGTCATCCCAATACTTTTATATGTACCGAATTGAGAACCAAATAGGTTCAAATATCATGTTTCGCATCAACGGAAATCGAGGGATAAGCTCAACCTTCATATTTACCAAACATGTAACCATATAGACTAAAATCTTATTTTTGCGGAAGGGACATTCCAATACTTTCATTTTACCGAATATAAAACCAAATAGGTTCACAAATCATGCTCTAAATCAAGGGACAAATTCAACCTTCTCATTTATCAAATTGACAACCATATAGGCAATATCTCTTTTTCGCGACAAAGGTCATCCCAATACTTTATATCTATCAAATTTAGAACCACATAGGTTCAAATATTATGTTTCGCATCAAGGGACAAAATTTAGAACCACATACTTTCATTTTACCGAATACAAAACAAAATATGTTCACATATCATGTTTTAAATCAAAAAACAATTTCAATCTTCCCTTTTATCAAATTTGCTAACATATAGGCTAATATCTCTTTTTTGCGACAAAGGTTATCCAAATACTTCATATTTTCCGAATTTGGAACCAAATAGGTTCAAACATTATATTTCGCATCAAGAGACAAGCACAACCATCATATTTATCAAACATGTAACCATATAGGCTAAAATCTTATTTTTGCATAAAGGTCATTCCAATACTTTCATTTTACCGAATACAAAACTAAATATGTTTACATATCACATTTTCAATCATGGGGCACATTCAACCTTCTCATTTATAAAATATATCAAATAGGCTAAAATCATGTTTTCGCGACAAAGAACCTTGCAATACTATCATTTTATCAAATACAAAACAAAATAAATTCATAAGGGAAATGCTAACCTTCTTATTTCTCAAACATGTAAGCATATAGGCCAAAATCTCATTTTCGCGACAAGGGACATTTCAATACTTTTATTTTACCGAATACAAAACCAAATAGGTTCACAAATCAAGTTTTAAATCAAGGGACAAATTCAACCTTCCCATTTATCAAATTTGCAACCATATAGGCTAATATCTCATTTTCGCGATAAGGATCATCCCAATACCTTTTATTTACCGAATTTAAAACCAAATAGTTACAAATATCATGTTTCGCATCAAAGAACATCGTGGGACAAGCTCAACGTTCATATTTATCAAACATGTAACCTTATAGGCTAAAATCTCATTTTTGCGCAAGGGTCATTTCAATACTTTCATTTTACCGAATACAAGACCAATTTGGTTCACAAATAATGTTTAAATCAAGGGACAAATTCAACCTTCCCATTTATCAAATTTGCAACCATATAAGCTAATATCTCTTTTTTGCGACAACGGTCATCCCAATACTTCATATTTACCGAATTTAGAACTAAATAGGTTCAAATATCATGTTTCGCATCAAGGGAAATCGAGGGACAAGCTCAACCTTCATATTTATCAAACATGTAACCATATAAGCTAAAATCTTATTTTTGCGGAAGAGACATTCCAATACTTTCATTTTACCGAATATAAAACCAAATAGGTTCACAAATCTTGCTCTAAATCAAGGGACAAATTCAACCTTCTCATTTATCAAATTGACAACCATATAGTCAATATCTCTTTTTCGCGACAAAGGTCATCCCAATACTTTATATCTATCAAATTTAGAACCACATAGGTTCAAATATTATGTTTCGCATCAAGGGACAAAATTTAGAACCACATACTTTCATTTTACCGAATACAAAACAAAATATGTTCACATATCATGTTTTAAATCAAAAAATAGTTTCAATCATCCCATTTATCAAATTTGCTAACACATAGGCTAATATCTCTTTTTTGCGACAAAGGTTATCCCAATACTTTATATTTACCGAATTTGGAACCAAATAGATTCAAACATCATATTTCGCATCAAGGGACAAGCTCAACCATCATATTTATCAAACATGTAACCATATAGGCTAAAATCTTATTTTTGCACAAAGGTCATTCCAATACTTTCATTTTACTGAATACAAAACTAAATATGTTTACATATCACATTTTCAATCATAGGGCACATTCAACCTTCTCATTTATAAAATATATCAAATAGGCTAAAATCATGTTTTCGCGACAAAGAACCTTGCAATACTATCATTTTATCAAATACAAAACAAAATAAATTCATAAGGGAAATGCTAACCTTCTTATTTCTCAAACATGTAAGCATATAGGCCAAAATCTCATTTTCGCGACAAAGGACATTTCAATACTTTCATTTTACCGAATACAAAACCAAATAGGTTCACAAATCAAGTTTTAAATCAAGGGACAAATTCAACCTTCCCATTTATCAAATTTGCAACCATATAGGTTAATATCTCATTTTCGAGATAAGGATCATCCCAATACCTTTTATTTACCGAATTTAAAACCAAATAGTTACAAATGTCATGTTTCGCATCAAAGGACATCGTGGGACAAGCTCAACGTTCATATTTATCAAACATGTAACCTTATAGGCTAAAATCTCATTTTTGCGCAAGGGTCATTCCAATAGTTTCATTTTACCGGGTACAAAACCAAATAGGTTCAAATCATGTTTCGCATCAAGGGACATCGAGGGACAAGCTCAGTGTTCATATTTATCAAACATGTAACCTTATAGGTTAAAATCTCATTTTTGCGCAAGGGTCATTCCAATAGTTTCATTTTATCGGGTACAAAACCAAATAGGTTCAAATCATGTTTCAAATCAAGGGACTCTTTCAACCTTCCCATTTATCAAACTTAGTAACCAAATAGGCTAAAATCTCGTTTTTGCAACAAGGGTCATTCCATTACTTTCGTTTTACCGAATACAAAACAAAATAGCTCCACATCATGTTTTAAATCATGGGACACATTCAACCTTCCCATTTATCAAACTTTGTAACCATGTACACTAAAATCTCATTTTTGCGCAAGGGTCATCCTAATACTTTATAAATACCGAATTTAAAACCAAATAGGTCCAAATATTATGTTTCGCGACAAATAGAAAAAATAAGTCAAAAAAATAAAAAGAAAAAACTCATAGTTATAAACCCAAAAGACAATCGGTAAAAAAAAAAAAACATGTGAAAGAGATTATATTTTGACGACAAAATTCAATAACTGAAAAACTAAACAACAAATGGTAAAAGATGAATAATAAGAGATGTTGCAGTGATTATAGAAATTAAATTTACAAGAGTTACACGACAAACCTTGAGAAGACTGCATATTGATTCATAAATCAAGAAGCTTCACATTTCTGCCCAGTTTTTGCATTGTCTTCGTACATTGTTTGATCCAGACGATAAACAAGAAAGCCAAGAAAATATTTTGCAGCAAAGGCATCCTTTCCATTTTTTTACACTTCGCTGTGTAACCACCATGTTTAAGGACATCAGGGCCTTGATTTCAAAATCAAGCTAACACAAATGGGACAATAAAAGTTAGAAGTTAGGTTAGCTTCACCAAATAAAGAAAGTAGATAATAGTTTTAGGGATCCAGATATCCGGCTGTCAAGAAATACGAGTAGTTTCTGATAATTTTGACCAGAGACTATCTGACCGTGTGACTGAAAGATTCTTTAACCAGGTGGAAACCAAATTCTAGCATTAGTTGCTAAATATTTATGAATAGATTTATTTTGTATAATCAATATGTGATAGTAGTATTAATTTGGATCAAACTTCAAAGTTAATATTAGAAGCTTATGAATTAATTTATCTAACTTAATAATTGACATATTATGTAAACTATAAAAGTTGTTTCCTTACTCCCTGTGTTCTAAAAGAAGCGTGGTTTAGAGTTCTTCACATAGATTAAGAAATACAATAAATAAGGATCATTTAAAATAAGCGTCGTTTAAAGTTTTTGAAATGGAGGGAGTATTAAACTTCAATTTTTTCTTTGAAAAACATAATTATTAGATCCAAGGGATGTCAACATAGACAAGTCTTGCTTACTTGTTTAATGCCTGAATGGAACGGTCCATTAGAAGCAGCTGCATATGGTACCAGATAAGAGGGCAATATCAAACTGGATTGAGGCTGGTATTGTTGAAAATAGGCAAGGGATGGATAACCCAAGGAACAACGAAACACCAACTATTGTTATGCTTCTAAAGCTTCCTGATCAACCATACTGTAATGTTGAGAGACCTAATGCGGTAATAAGAGCCCACATGAAACACAGTACAGATGCAGCCAAGGCCTGTGGAATAGAAGCCAGAAGAGCACCTACCTTTCCTATTATGAAAAAAATCATATAGAACCTTCATTATTGGTACTTTATAGCATTAAATTTAACATGAGGACATGACAATGAGCTGAGAATTATCATTTTCTAATTTATAGCATTAAATTTAACAAGTATGTAGCTAACCAAGTAAATGGTTTACGTGGTGTTGAAAATCATTAACCCTCGATGGTACTTCATTAACCACGAGTTTGAGCGTAGTTAACTACATTTGTTCAAATCTACATGCAGTTCAACACCTAAATATTATGGTTAACCCCATCCATATTTTTGATTAATGAAGTAATGTTAGTGGTTAATGATTTTTTTTGCCTAGTATATTCACTGACTATCTACTGAACATAATTAACCACCTATTTGAACTGAGTTAACCACTTCAAAGTTATCGCGAAAATTACCAAATTTTATTTGTTCAAATAACTCAACTGTTTAAATAATGTACTTACAGAATCGACGGAGGCAACCAATGACGTAATGACCATGATTATGCAAGTCTAAAATGGAAAATCGGGAAACCCCATTGTAAAGGGTAAGGAATTCTGAGCCACGAGGAAGTTGACAATGCATTTGATATGTCTGTCCTGCAATGCTTCATTGTATAAGCATGCTTTTTGCATGCATCAATCAAAATGTTTGAACTAGGGATGTTTGGATTGCATCCTTTGTAGTTATATGCTCCTCCAGCAGTTAAAAATGAGGCATATATCCAAATTATTGTAAGACTTAATGGAACCTGCAAATATTAGCATAATTTGTTAGTAGTTAAGGAAAACTTAGTACATTAACAATAACACAATTAATAATGATTTTATGAACTATAGGGTACAAAAATTGTACACAATAAATTTCTTGTCTCAAAGAATCAGAATGAAACAGGTGACATTCTAATTTAAATACTTACAGCGTAAATTCGAAACAAGTGGTGTCCAAAGATTGATATTCCTCGAAGATGCTTCAAATAAGACAATAAGGAAAAAACGATGTGAGATCAAGAAAATGAATAAGAGATCCATTTTATTATGAAAAGGAATGAAACGGTTGGGTCACGAGGACTCACCAGAGTGAATATTAGAAACAAAACTATTTGTCGAATGCTAATTTCCATGCAAGTGCCAGCTTGTGGAAAGCCATAACTGAAAAATGCTAAACCTACAGCAGCAACAGTTGAAGCCACCACAATTGGGTTGATTATCCTACAACAAATAGTAATGAAATAAAACAACCTAAACTAACTAATGGATAATAAGGAGAAAAAGTTGTCGACAAACTATGTAATAACCGGGAATACAAGAAAGACTAGATGCAGCACCTTGTTACCTTGGAAGAAGAGACATTAAACCACTAAATCCAAGAATACATTGGAATGTTGAACCAACAATTATAGCTCGTTGAAGTTCCCTCATTATGTGCGTAAATTTCTGCAGTTATAAGAATACATTATTAATATGGAAAACCAGAAATAGTAATCAAAGGCATATGAATTAACATTTTTTTGTCTATCAGTGAAACTTACATGGTGTGTAAAAAATCGAAACTCTTCAGAATTCATGATAACTAATGTCGGTGCTAAATACACAAATGAGCTACCTTGAACTAAAGGAAGTCGAGTTCCAAAGTACGAATGGAGTATTGTTGTGATGCCGGAAAGAAACAGCATTGTAGAAATCACATTAGCAGTATCGTTCTGTCATCGTTTATGCAAAATTGAATAGACATGAGTATGGAAAACTATCAACTTACCTAATTCATTATCAAAGCAACAACCATTACATAAAAAAACATATGCTTACATCTGTTCCACCCATGGTTGGGACCATTACTAATTGGATTAACACTAATGAGCCAATCCATGATAGGCAGTGCTGCAGGCTATAGTAGATAAGAGGTACTGCAGTTTAAGATGCTAAAATGTAAGTAAAAAAAAAAGTACTAGCCATTTCGGCATTGCTATATATAACATACTCGGCTAATAGAAAATAGCTTAATAGCTTTTACATATACCATTTATAGACCAATTTACGATAAAGTGAAGCAACATTGCTTAAATTCAAGCTAAACTAATTGTGATTTTAACCTTTAGGCACATTTTCATAATGTGTAAACATAAATGTGAGGACCAATCTGTGGCTTATAATTTGAAAAGACTTTTGAGTTTGTGTATACCTAAATACACAGAAGCTTGCTACATCGATATTAATATTTACTGCATATGACGAAATTACATTGCTTGATAATGTTATGCAGTTCAAAAATCATACGATAAATGAAACTGAATAGAATATACCGTATTGACTTAAGGCTAAGGCCGGCATAAGGCTTAAGATCTGTCTTTGACACGGACACGACACCAATCCATTCAATTTTCCATTTTTCAAATTATTACCGCTATTGACACGTTGCTTACTACATCAGTAATTATTAACGACAAAATGTTCAGAATTCAAAAAATGCAAAAATAATGCATGTATTAGATAGTAAAAAGAGAGCCGCTAACATTCAAGAACTACACATTACATTAGAAATATTTATTTATGAGAAAGAAAAACACATTATGTTCACACAGAGAAGAAAATGTTGTATACCTGGAGCGCAAGACTTAGGCCACATTTTCTTCATGGTCGAAATGTAATAACTGTGGAAAGATGATTATTCAACACCATTAAAAAATATCAATTATAAATCTGACATATTTATAATTGCAGGATATGTCTTCCTACTTATTCAAAGTTTCAAATGAATTTAAGACATGTAAAATTACTCAACGTTTGAGAGTTATTATCATGAAATAATGATCTCACAAAGTAGATAAATAACATACCGAAACTCTAGTAAATTCAAAGTACTTTTATAATTTGAATTCAGTTAGGTCATATAGTTCAAAAATAATTGCAAAAAAGTCATTCTACATTAAGCAAAACAAAAATCTTGAGATTAGCAAGTTGAATATAACTAGCATACATCCTTTTTATTAATATAAATGGCAGAAAATTAAAATTAAAATTAAAATTGAACCTTGAATTTGTTTTGGTATGATGATTGCACTCGAAAAAAAAATCCAACTTTTGCATCCACTACTGTGATTGTAAGCGTTATTGTACCTAAAGAGGAATGTGCAAATTGCTTCTCAACCCATGACATGAAAGCACCAAAGCATAAATAAACAAAATTATGACCATAAAGAGATTAATAAATCCAAAAAGGTACATACTCTTTTAGATAGAAATTGTCCCAACGGAAGTAGCCGAATTGTAACCGAACCATTGAGTGTCTCTTCCAAGTTGTTTTAATTGGTACACCATGTTTGTTGTCGTATGCGAAGACAGTTTTAAATACAAGAAATTGAAAACTAAAGCAGGGATGAATTAAAAAGAACAAAAATTCTTTACTACATAGTCAAACAGAAAAAAGGGTAAAGGTGCAAATGAGAATAGAGGCAAATTAAGTTTTCTTACCTACAAACAGCAGCAATCATTGTAGCACGTAAACATGAAAGATCCAACACAATTTCTTGACTATCAAATTCAGCACAATATGATATAAGCACAATATGATAAAAGAGAAAACTCGTATATTCAAATCACCAAATTTTAAACCAAATAGGTTCAAATATCATCTTTTGCATAAAGAGACATCGAGGGACAAATAAAAAAACTTCCTGTTTATCAAACTTGTAACCAAATAGGCTAAAATCACATTTTAGCGACTCCGGTCATTCCAATTGTTACATTTTACCAAATACAAAACCAAATAGGTTCATAAATCATGTTTTAAATCAAGGAACACATTCAACCTTCTCATTTATCAAATTTACAACCATATAGATTGATATCTCATTTTTGTGACAAAGTTTATCCCAATAATTTATATTTACCGAATTAAGAACCAAATAAGTTCAAATATCATGTTTACATCAATGGACATCAAGGGACAAGCTCAACCTTCATATTTATCAAACATGTAACCATATAGGCTAAAATCTCATTTTTGCGTAAGGGTCATTTCAATACTTTCATTTTACCGAATACAAAACCAAATAGGTTCACATATCATGTTTTAAATCAAAGGACACATTCAACCTTCTCATTTATAAAATGTTACCATATAGGCTAAAATCACGGTTTCGCGAACAAGAAACATTCCAAGACTTTTCATTTTACCAAATACAAAACAAAATATGTTTACAAATCATGTTTTAAATCAAGGGAAATGTTAACCTTCTTATTTCTCAAACTTGTAAGAATATAAGCCAAAATCTCATTTTCGCGACACAGGACATTTAAATACTTTCACTTTACCGAATACAAAACCAAATAGGTTCACAAATCATGTTTTGAATCAAAGGACAAATTCAACATTCTCAGTTATCAAATTTGCAACCATATAGGCTCATATCACCTTTTCGCGACAAGGAACATCTCAATACCTTTTATTTACCAAATTTAAAACCAAATAGTTACAAATATCATGTTTCGCTTCAAGGGACATCGAGGGACAAATTCAACCTTAATATTTATCAAACTTGTAACTATATAGGAGTAAACCTCATTTTTGTGAAAAAGGTCATTCCAATACTTTTATTTTACCAAATACAAGACAAAATAGGTTCACATATCATGTTTTAATTCAAGGGACAAGTTCAACCTTCTTATTTCTCAAACTTGTAAGCATATAGGCCAAAATCTCATTTTCGCGACAAAGACATTTCAATACTATCATTTTACCGAATACAAAACTAAATATATTCACATATCATGTTTTAAATCAAGAGACACAATCAACCTTCCCATTGATACACATTTAACCTCCCCATTTATAAAATGTTATCATATAGGCTAAAATCACGTTTTCGCGACAAAAAACATTCCAAGACTTTTCATTTTACCAAATACAAAACAAAATACGTTCACATATCATGTTTTAAATCAAGGAAAATGTTAACCTTATTTCTCAAACTTGTAACCATATAGGTCAATATCTCACTTTCACGACAAGGGACATTTCAATACTTTCATTTTACCGAATACAAAACCAATAAGGTTCACAAATCATGTTTAAATCAAGAGACAAATTCAACCTTCCCATTTATCAAATTTGCAACCATATAAGCTAATATCTCATTTTCGCGACAAGGGTCATTCCAATACTTCATATTTACCGAATTTAGAACCAAATAGGTTCAAATATAATGTTCCGCAACAAGGGACATCGAGGGACAAGCTCAACCTTCATATTTATCAAACATATAACCATATAGGCTAGAATCTTATTTTTGCTCAAGGATCATTCCAATATTTTCATTTTACCGAATACAAAACCATATAGCTTCACATATCATGTTTTAAATCAAGGGAAATGTTAACCTTCTTATTTCTCCAACTTGTAAGCATATAGGCCAAAATCTCATTTTCGCGACAAGGGACATTTCAATACTTTCATTTTACCGAATACAAAACCAAATAGGTTCAAAAATCATGCTATAAATCGAGAGACAAATTCAATCTTCCAATTTATCAAATTTACAACCATATAGGCTAATATCTCTTTTTTGCGACAAGGGTCATCCCAATACTTCATATTTACCGAATTTAGAACCAAATAGGTTCAAATATCATGTTTCGCATCAAGGGACATCGAAGGACAAACTCAACCTTCATATTTATCAAATATGTAACCATATAAGCTAAAATCTCATTTTTGCGCAAGGGTCATTTCAATACTTTTATTTTACCGAATACAAAGCCAATTAGGTTCACAAATAATGTTTAAATCAAGCGACAAATTCAACCTTCTCATTTATCAAATTTGCAACCATATAGGCTAATATCTCTTTTTTGCGACAAGGGTCATCCCAATACATCATATTTACCGAATTTAGAACCAAATAGGTTCAAATATCATGTTTCGCAACGAGGGACATCAAGGGATAAACTCAACTTTCATATTTATCAAACATGTAACCATATAGGCTAAAATCTCAATTTTGCGCAAGGGTCATTTCAATAATTAAATTTTCCGAATACAAAACCAATTAGGTTCACAAATAATGTTTAAATCAAGCGACAAATTCAACCTTCCCATTTATCAAATTTGCAACCATATAAGCTAATATCTCATTTTCGCGACAAGGGTCATTCCAATACTTCATATTTACCGAATTTAGAACCAAATAGGTTCAAATATCATGTTTCGCATCAAGGGACATCGAGGGCCAAGCTCAACCTTCATATTTATCAAACATGTAACCATATAGGCTAAAATCTCATTTTGGCGCAAGGGTCATTTCAATACTTTCATTTTACCGAATACAAAACCAATTAGGTTCACAAATAATGTTTAAATCAAGCGACAAATTCAACCTTCCCATTTATCAAATTTGCAACCATATAAGCTAATATATCATTTTCGCGACAAGGGTCATTCCAATACTTCATATTTACCGAATTTGGAACCAAATAGGTTCAAATATCATGTTTCGCATCAAGGGACATCGAGGGACAAGCTCAACATTCATATTTATCAAACATATAACCATATAGGCTAGAATCTTATTTTTGCTCAAGGGTCATTCCAATATTTTCATTTTACCGAATACAAAACCATATCATGTTTTAAATCAAGGGAAATGTTAACCTTTTTGTTTCTCAAACTTGTAAGCATATAGGCCAAAATCTCTTTTTCGCGACAAGGGACATTTCAATACTTCCATTTTACCGAATATAAAACCAAATAGGTTCACAAATCATGCTTTAAATCAAGAGACAAATTCAATCTTCCCATTTATCAAATTCGCAACCATATAGGCTAATATCTCTTTTTTGCGACAAGGGTCATCTCAATACTTCATATTTACCGAATTTAGAACCAAATAGGTTCAAATATCATGTTTCGCATCAAGGGACATCGAGGGACAAACTGAACCTTTATATTTATCAAACATGTAAGCATATAGGCCAAAATCTTATTTTCGCGACAAGGGACATTTCAATACTTCCATTTTACCGAATACAAAACCAAATAGGTTCACAAATCATGCTTTAAATCAAGAGACAAATTCAATCTTCCCATTTATCAAATTTGCAACCATATAGGCTAATATCTCTTTTTTGCGACAAGGGTCATCCCAATACTTCATATTTACCGAATTTAGAACCAAATAGGTTCAAATATGTTTCGCATCAAGGGACATCGAGGGACAAACTCATCCTTCATATTTATCAAACTTGTAAGCATATAGGCCAAAATCTTATTTTCGTGACAAGGGACATTTCAATACTTCCATTTTACCGAATACAAAACCAAATAGGTTCACAAATCATGCTTTAAATCAAGAGACAAATTCAATCTTCCCATTTATCAAATTTGCAACCATATAGGCTAATATCTCTTTTTTGCGACAAGGGTCATCCCAATACTTCATATTTACCGAATTTAGAACCAAATAGGTTCAAATATAATGTTTCGCATCAAGGGACATCGAGGGACAAGCTCAACCTTCATATTTATCAAACATATAACCATATAGGCTAGAATCTTATTTTTGCTCAAGGGTCATTCCAATACTTTCATTTTACCGAATACAAAACCATATAGCTTCACATATCATGTTTTAAATCAAGGGAAATGTTAACCTTCTTATTTCTCAAACTAGTAAGCATATAGGCCAAAATTTCATTTTCGCGACAAGGGACATATCAATACTTTCATTTTACCGAATACAAAACCAAATAGGTTCACAAATCATGCTTTAAATCGAGAAACAAATTCATCTTCCCATTTATCAAATTTGCAACCATATAGGCTAATATCTCTTTTTTGCGACAAGGGTCATCCCAATACTTCATATTTACCGAATTTAGAACCAAATAGGTTCAAATATCATGTTTCGCATCAAGGGACATCGAGGGACAAACTTAACCTTCATATTTATTAAACATGTAACCATATAGGCTAAAATCTCATTTTTGCGCAAGGGTCATTTCAATACTTTCATTTTACCGAATACAAAACCAAATAGGTTCACATATCATATTTTAAATCAACAGACACATTCAACGTTCCCATTTATAAAATGTTAACCTTATTCCTTTGTAATCATATAGGCCAAAATCTCATTTTTGCGATAAGGGTCATTTCAATACTTTCATTTTACCGAATACAAAACTAAATAGGTTCGCAAATCATGCTTTAAATGAACGGACAAATTCAACATTCCAATTTATCAAATTTGCAACCATATAAGCTAATATCTCATTTTCGCCACAAGGGTCATTCCAATACTTTTATTTTACCGAATACAAAACCAAATAGGTTCACATATCATGTTTTACTTCAAGGGACAAGTTCAACCTTCCTATTGATCAAACTTGGTAACCAAATAGGCTAAAATCTCGTTTTCGCGAAAAGGGTCATTCCAATACTTTCGTTTTACCGAATACAAAACAAAATAGGTTCACATCATGTTTTAAATCAAGGGACACGTTCAACCTTCCCATTTATCAAACTTCGTAACCATGTAGACTAAAATCTCATTTTTGTGCAGGGGTCATCCTAATACTTTATATTTACCGAATTTAAAACCAAATAGGTCCAAATATTATGTTACGCACCAAGGGTCATGGAGGGACAAGTTGAAACTTACTTTTTATCAAACATGTAACCATATAAACTAAAATCTCATTTTTGCGGCAAATAGAAGAAATAAGTCAATAAAATAAAAAGAAAAAACTCATAGTTATAAACCCAAAAGACAATCGGTAAAAAAAAATAAATAAATAAACATGCGAAAGAGATTATATTTTGACGACAAAATTCAATAACTCAAACTAAAAAACAAAAGTTAAAAGATGAATAATAAGAGATGTTGCGGTGATTATAGAAATTAAATTTACAAGAGTTACACAACTAACCTTGAGAAGACTGTATATTGAATGATTGATCCATAAATCAAGAAGCTTCGTATTTCTGCCCATTTTTTGCATTGTCTTCGTACATTGTTTGATCCAGATGATAAACAGGAAAGCCAAGAAAATATTTTACAGCAAAGGCATCCTTCCCATTTTTTTACACTTAACAGTGTAACCACCATGTTTAAGGACATCAGGGCGTTGATTTCAAAATCAAGCTAACACAAATGGGACAATAAAAGTGAGAAGTTAGGTTAGCTTCACCAAATAAAGAAAGTAGATAATAGTTTTAGGGATCTAGATATCCGGCTGTCAAGAAATGCAAGTAGTTTCCGATAATTTTGGCTGGAGACAATCTGACCGTGTGACTTAAAGATTCTTTAACTAGGTGGAAACCAAATTCTAGCATTAGTTGCTAAATATTTGTGAATAGATTAATTTGTATAATCAATATGTGATAGTAGTATTAATTTGGATCAAACTTCAAAGTTAATATTAGAAGCTTATGAATTAGTCAACCGAGCCTAACATTTTTTCAAAATGATTAGCATTTTTATGACAGCGCCCAAATTTGTAGGGCGCTTTCAATTAGGTCTGTAAGATTATGAATAAATGAACGAAGGGAAGATCTTCAAGGGACCATGCATGTCTATGTCGATATTAAAGGTGTGGCTTATGTCTGACACATCTCAATGTTCAACACCGACATGACACCAACACATATATTCAATCACTTAAATTATTAACAGTGTTTGTGTCCATAATAGGGTCATGTCCGGTGTTTGTACTTGGTGGGTCTTGACCATGTGGCTGCTATATAATAGATTATGCATAAGTGATTGTATGGCATAAGCACCAAATAAGCTATTTATGGAAACAAGGCCCAAGTCTCTCTGAGAGAATTACAACCAAATACAGTCATGTTATAGGCTATAGCAATACATTAAAAAACCCTAATTTCAAAATCAACATCAACCTCATTAATCATAATACACTAAATCAAAGTGAAGAAACATACTTGATTTCTGGTAGAATTTCGTGAAACGCCAACGAATTCATACAGTTCTCGCTGGAACCACCCCGCTTCCACGAAAAGACATTGTTTCTCATTTCAGAGTTATCTCACTTGGGAAGAAAGTTATATTCTGTTTAAATAATTTTTATTATAAAAATATATTATTTCAACATTGTTTTTCATTTTCAAATATATTGTAAAAAAGAATAAAGTATAAACACTTTCAAAATAGTGAACATAACAGTTAGTGTGGCTTAATTTTACACCGACATCCCTTAATTTTAAAAAACAATAAACATGTTTGGAATAGTGGACATAACGTCAGTGCAACTTAATTTTACACCAACATCCATTAATTGAAAGAAAAAAAAATGTTCAAAATAGTGGACATAACTGTAAGTGCAACTAAATTTTAATCCACAATTTTACCCGAAAAGTGGATTGACGTGGCATAACAGTGATTTTTTGATCGAACGTCATTATAAATCTATTTCACACTGACCGTTTATATCCTTTAAATCCATAAAAATATAGTTTTTTCGGTGTTAATACAAATACTTAAAAACAGAAAACAATAAAAACAAAAGTAACATTTCTATAGTCGAGGAGTGCTAGCTAGCAACACACTCTGATTGGTTGAAATTCAAATGGATCCAACTAAATTTTTATGGTGCATACATGATTTAGTTTGATTCGTTTGAATTTCAACTATTTAGACAGAGTGAGTTGAAAAAAGTGTGTTAGAGCGTGTGTTGTTAGCATAATTCTGAGTAGCGAAATCAAGAAATCATATAAAACAAAAATGTTTATCGAATTAAACATGTTCTTAAGTTTGTGCAAAGCATTACCTTTCATTCTGAGGAAAGAAATAAAGGCCAATGCTTAGATTATTCATTCCAAACTTCAGGATTATTCATTCCAAACTTCAGGAAACTCTCTGGCCACACAGCTTCTCTTTGAATCATGTATGCATCAAGCACATTAGGTAGATGTCTTGTCTCCTCAAGAACTTTAGGACATGCTAAAGTGGACAAATGGCACATTAGGTGATGATTTTTTCAAACCATTTGTTGAGAACCTGCAAACTTCCCCTATTATCACAAAATTCAACTTCAGACATTGATTTAACAGGAGCAGCTACAAAAGTTACATTAATTACAAAGGAATGTAACAGAAGTCATAAAAAGAACAAATTTCTTACCTCCAGATTGGATCAGAAATAGGTTGTGGATCAGCGATTGTTGTTGGATCAACAATAGTAGCAGCAGTTGCACATTTTTTGCTGGAATCAACTTCACCTTTTTCTGAATCGGTAAACTCAAAATCGGAATCTGTAGTCTCACCGTCTAAATTGGTAGTCTCATTCATTATCAGAGTCATCTAGGACTACTACATCTGTTTCGCAGTCCTCACAAAACCACATAACCTCATCTGTAAAAATCGTAGGCCCATTTAGACAATACCTGAAAAGGGGATGTTGAGGTGTACAAGGCCAAAAAGGTATTTTAGAAGCGTTCACATTCATATTCAACTAAAAATGTTGGAAAACTGTCACTACAATCACAAATCCGAACAAAAAATTCTAACATTCCGACAATTACTACAAGCATCTTCATTTACATATCAGTTATGATTATGTCATTTTTTATTTAGTGACCTTGACAGTAACACACGTCTATCTATAGACAAATTCTGATTTCACAAAATTTCAACCTAACTTCACAGTACAACGAGACAAAGTCAACCTGCTTTAAAAAGAACAATTTGCATCAATATTAAAACATAGATGAGTTCTAATATACACACCAACTTACCATAACTTTTTTATACAAAAAAAAAAATGGATAGAGAACAACAATTGCAACATATTCAAACCCGTTTCATAAAATATTCAATAATTCAACGACCAACATTCATCTGATAAACTCAAACCCCCTTACAGAATTGCAATTTACAGGCTTATTAAAAGTAAAAAATTTCATCCAAGTTAATGTAAGTCGATAAAATTACACAAAAATCGCAAATACCAACCAATGCTAACTTTATAGATACACCCAAGTCAATGTGCTTAGTTTTGAAAAACAGCATCTCAAACAACAAAAATCTCTAAACCAAACAAGAAATTTTCACTACATATAAACCACATAAAACACTAACTTTACGGTTACATCTAAATCAATGTCCTTAATCTTGAATAACAACAAACTCGAAGCTAAAAATAACCCCAAAACCAAAGTTTTTTTTTAACGAGTTTAAACCTCTTTAGAAAACCCTTAATCATTCATGTATTGTTTACCCAAACAAGAAATTTTCACTACATATAAACCACATAAAACACTAACTTTAGGGTTACGTCTAAATCAATGTCCTTAATCTTGAATAACAACAGACTCAAAGCAAAAAATAACCCCAAAACCAAAGAATATTTTTTTAACGAGTTTAAACCCCTTTCGAAAACCCTTAATCATTCATGTATTGTTTACCCTAATTCAGAATGATTTAAATTCAACCTTTTTACCCAAATCCCGAATTCAAAAGAAGCATTTTTTAAACAAAATTCATTCAAAACAAGAAGTTTCAAATAAAATAGACAAAGAGAAAGATTCTTCAAATTCCTCATATGAGAAAAATTCCACAGATTGGTCCCCAAAATAACAACAAAATTAGTAACTTTCACTGGTCAAAAACAAGTAAACCACCAAATTAGTCGTTGGAATTATGAATATTTCAAAACAGTCCCTACCTCTAAAACAATGAAGTTGGTCCCTATATTTAACCTTTAATATCAATCAGGTCCCTATGAATATTTCAAAAAGGTCTCTGACTCTATTAAATTGTCAAGTTCATTACTATATTTAACCATTTACTATCAAATGACCCTAACATTTTGTCAAAATGATTAGCATTTTTATGACAGCACCCAAATTTGTAGGGCGCTTTCAATTAGGTCTGTAAGATTATGCATAATCGAACGAAGGAAAGATCTTCAAGGGACCATGCATCTCTATGTCGATATTAAAGGTGTGGCTTATGTCTGACACATCTCAATGTTCAACACCGACATGACACCAACAGATATATTCAATCACTTAAATTATTGGCTGTTTGTGTCCATATTAGTGTCATGTCTGGTGTTTGTACTTGGTGGATCTTAACCATGTGGCTGCTAAGATTATTTAAACTGCATATTATGACTTAATTTTTCACCACAGTGACCACATGAAAGGCATCAAATGATATAGTTCTAAAGTGACAAAGAACCTACTGTTCCGGTTTTGTATGAATAATATAGTATGCTAAAATCTCTATACTTCACTGCTACTTGAGTGTTACAAAAACATAAAAGGTTCCGGGAATTTATTCGAAACAATCTGTATCATTTGAATATGGTTTGAAGTCACAGTTCCCAATAGAAACAGAACTGTTTGCATCTTGCATGTGCAGTAATGCTAGGGAATAGATGGAAAGAGAGTAAGTGGCAAGTACCTGTGCAGTGCGTAACCTTTACATTTGCTGCAATACTCCAACGTCTCTTCAAAGCCTTTATCGCCACACGTAAGACAAACACATGCCTGCAACAAGTAGGCAAAGTTTTACAGCAAGGAGTCATAAAAAGAGCAGTATAATTTGAAACTTCCATTTAAAAATCTTTAAACGAGAAATACCTGAGGCAAATTAGTTTTTTCGGACTCGGCTGTGAGAACATCCATCTCCACTTCGCCTTGAGAACTTTCTTTTTCAAGTATTTACCTTTTCCGGCTCCTCTAATATAGAGCCTGAAGCCATGATCCATTGCAACATTGTAATCCTTGACTTTTCTTTCATACCTATCATCAAGAATTATCTTGTGCTTAAAAATACGATCTTCGTAACTCACATTTTCTAAAGACCCATTTTAAGATAAGCAGATTTGATTTCTAAAAGTACTTTTAATATTGGAATTCAGTGAGATCATATACTTCAAAAATAATTGCAAAAAAGCCATTCTTCGTAAAGCAGGAACAAAAAGTCTCAACGGTTCAAAACATTAATTAATATTACCTCAAAGCCAGATGAGTCATATTGATGCAGTTTTTTAGGATCCAACAAGATATTATAAGAGAAGGTAGCCTTTTGAACATATCAACTGCTTTGGGATTATTAGCATTCTTGTCATGACGAAACCTGAAACAGAACATACTTAGCTGATTATCAAAATAACCAACCCTGTTCAGATCAAAAGGTGACAAGAACAGTAAAATAGAGTAACCCAGGTGCACCCGGAATGGAAGTGTGTTAACTTAAATAGTAAAACTCATTAAGTCATGAATGTTTATTGTATACTTATTTAGTTGTATAGCATTAACCTTATCAAATTTAGATGAACGATAACATCAAGCAATTAAAACTTCAAGTCGAAATACAGCTTGTAAACACGGCTTATCAAATAAGTACTAACATTGTCCATTAGCTATTTTGAGCTTATTTTCACAAGTTTACCGAAATAGCTTATGAAAACAACTAATTGCTTATACGAAAAATAGTTTAACTTTATTTTATATTTTCCTATAGAAATAGCTATACATAAGCGCTTATCATGATATAAGCAGCAAATAAGCTCTTTATCCAAACAGGGCCTACGCCTCTCTATATATGTGAGAGAGAATTACAACCAAATACGCTCATGTTATAGCATCATCATCACTTAAAAGCAAGAATAAAAACAATTTTCAAACACAAAAATATTCTCAAACAAAACTCGACACATTACATAATACATATCAGAACTTAAATTATACACTATCTTCATTTTTCAAACAAAGCCCTTGTATTATCTCCCTAATTACTGACGTGCCTATTTCAAAGACAACCAGGTTAGATAAGTATCATTCAATATTAAATAGCATTAACCTTATCAATGGGGAGTAAATAGCATTACTGACGTACCTTAAATAGCATTACTGAAGTGTATTGGGGGTAAATCAATGGGGAGTGTAGCAGAATAGCAAACTAGCAAAAGCAAGTAAAGGGAGAAATAGAAGGTATATAAGGAGTACAAAAACATGAGGGGATGGCGAAAAAGGTATTTGCTATAAGAGATAGGGACTCACAAAATTTCTCTAGTGTACTGTTGTCTTCTAAAAGATCACATTGGGCGTCCCAAAATATTGCCCTTTCCACTCAATTTACACACATGAACCATGATATCTCCTCATACATAATTAACATTTTCCAAATTCAGTGTTTATATTTTCTGAAGACAACCGAAGGAAATGATGTTCAAAATTATTGAAAATAAAAAAGACACTTTCCATAAACCATATATTGTTCTCTATCTACTATGTATTCAATTGTCTGGTACTCTATCACAATTTGTTAGCAAGATTTGAACTTCATGAATTTCAATAATAATAAGATGTCTGCAATACGCTATTTAGTAGAAAATGTTGTGAAATAGCTGCTATAACGGTGCTAAAGCATTATTGTGTAGCGGAATTTTGACAGTCCGCTATTTTCCGCTATCCATGATTGGCAGCATTGGTTTGAAGGCAAAAATAACTCATAAGAAAATAAGTATTAAAAAATTTTCAAGAAAAAAAAAAGTATTAAAATGATGTATACATTATTTCAAAAATAAATAACACATCGAATGACACCTTCAAGGATGACGTAGAATTGCCACCAAATATGTGGAGTTTCTTCTTTAAAGAGCTGAATTCCAGACAGTGTAGGAGGCTTAGTATGGTCTACGGAAGGAGATGACCATGGAGGGCGTGAACGCATATATGACTTTGCAACATCCACAGGAGATCCTTCATCTTTGGGAGCCTGCATAACAGCCAGGTACATAGGTAAAAACAAACAATTAACATCAATTCATATTGCCAAGATATATACTATATGAAGAAGGGGCAAAAGGAGAAGGAGATAGCAGATACAAACATCACTATATGATTCCCCATAAACTCAGAGAGAGAGAGAGAGAGTCACTGACTTGAGGTAAAGCGATCAAATTCAAACTATGACTTCGATAACCTAAATCAGAATTTGAATCTAATCCAGACTTCTTTTCTAGCACCCATTTCTTTGCCTCCATAACAGCAGCACTACATAGTTCAGGTGAGCCTGTATCCAAGAAATAATTGAAAATCCATGGTCAGGTAAAAGAATGCAGTTAAAATTGTGTTTTGAATATAGAGAATTACCAGTTGCAAGAGTCGTGTTGGATATATCCCTTGGCCTGGTAATCCTATCATCATTTGCAGGAGAATCCACAACTCTTGATCTTATTATTTTAATCAACCTATCACCTTCTTCCCTGATCAAATATTAAGTTGTTTGAGAATCTTATTTAGAACAAGAGGAAACAGTTCATGCAACCATAAAATCCTACAGTGTGAAGCACACAATAAATGCACTTCTACTCCCTATAGTTCACACAGAACATATGGCTCAAGGTCTCTAAATTCAGTATAGGCCAAGATATCTGCTGCACTGTACAATTTACATGAATACATTCCTTGCCTGGCCTGGTTCAATGTTTATCTTTTCAAGGCTCCCAAACGCGCAGGAGTCGCAACTTTCTTCTCGGACTTCGACCATCCTAAAACGACGCCGTAGGGCAGAACCCTAATTTGTAAGTCTTGACCATGTGGCTGCTATAGAAATAGATCATAACTTAGATTGAACCAAAAACTAATTCAGCAACCCTAATTAGTGCAGAACCCTAATTCAGCAAAGACTAATTTTACTCATGAAATCTAAAAATCATGAAACATTTTCTGAAATTAAACAGCCATGAGATTCCAAAAATTATGAAATTTATCCCACAAATTAAGAATCTTAAACTCATAAATCGTACTAAACTTTTTAGATTAAATTCAAGCAAGTAGCTTATTTCCAAAGAGATGCAAAACATATCACAAAAGAAACCCTAAGATTCCAAAAATCCTTGCCGTGAACAACTCAGAACTCAAACTTAACTTAGATTGAACCAAAAAAATAATTTCCAAAAAAAAGTGTAAAATGAAGAAGATGAAAGTAGAAAAAGAACCTGAAGTGGAAGTGGAAAGACCGAACTCAAAGAAGGAAACAAAACCATCGCTATTCTTATCGTAAACGACCATGAGAAATTGTGAATGTAAAACGGAACACGAAGAGAGACAAAGAAGAGAGAGAGAGAAGAGAACGTTAGAAAAGAAAAAATAATCTGAATTTTGAATTTTTATTTTGCTTTTATAGGTAAATAAACTATAGTTACTAGGTTGGTTAATTAGGGAGTTAAGGCCCATGTTATTTTTAATTTTTCTTTCTTTGTGAAAAGATCTACAAAAAATAAGGACCTTAATTTTATAGAATAAAATATAACAAAAAGTAAATTTGAATAAAGTAAATAATATTTTTTTTTTTGAAAAAGCCAAAATAGAATATATATTAAACAACACTAGACGATGAAGGATTCCGCCGCCATTCTTGATAATCAAAATCAAAATTAACGTATTTCGATTTCAACCACCAAAATGACTGAAGTTTCACCCTTTCACCAAGCGCTACCAAGTTGTCCTCCTTTCCTTTGAAGATTCTATTATTACGTTCTTTCAAAATTGTCCAAGTTACTGACAACCAAATAATCTGCATGGACTCAATCGACTTCTATGAGAAGCCGCGTAAGCCACCAAACTGAAGCAAATGTTCAAAAAAATGGCGATGAAAAACTGTAGAAAAACCGAGCCATTCTGAAATGATATGCCAAACTCCACCGAAAAAACCGCAAGTAAGAAATAGATGCTTTATGTCCTCATTGAAACCGCAATTAGCAATACAACCCTGTTCCGACACAAGCAAAACTCCACGTTGGAAAAGTTTGTCTCTAGTTGGAATCTGGTTGAGAAACAGGCGCCAAGCAAAAATTAGAACTTTTAGAGGCACCGCTTTCAGCCACAAAAATTGATAGTTATTATTATGTTGCTAATGCCTATCCAACTCCAAATCTGTTAAAAAATAATAAGCAGAACTAACAGTGTAACAGTTTGAATCATGTAATGTCCAAATCCATCTATCGACACGGTCGGCCTGAAAAGAGAAATTAGTTAGGCGAACAATACACTCCCCCACCAATTCCTCCTCCCACGCAAAAAGCCTCCTACGCCATTTCCACGCCTGCCCGTTAACCCCCCCCCCCCCCCCCCCACCAATTCTACACAAAGATTTCCCCTCCAGCCAAGGGTCGACCCAAAATAAAGTGGACTCTCCATCCCCTACCTGTCGATTAATATTATCCGACAACCACCCTGGGTCAACCTGTCTCACACCATCTCTAACATCTAAGATTGTTTGCCACCACACCGAGCCACCTCCTCTACAAGAGCAGCAAAGCCGCCCCCCTGCCTCTCCATACCGGGCACAAAGAACCTGATACCAAAGATTACCAGGTTCATGTAAAATCCTCCACCACCACTTACCCAAAAGAGCAAGATTAAATTCCCTCAATCGTCTCACCTCCAAACCGCCTTCCTCCTTACGCAAACAAACAGTGTCCCATTTTATCCATGAAATTTTCCTAAAATCCTCACATCCCTCCCAAAAAAATGCATTAAATAAAGAATTAAGGATAGTGATTATACCTGAGGGGGCTCTAAAGAAGGAAAGAAAATAGACCGGAATGGGGGACAAGACAGACTTAAGCAAGATCAATCGACCACCCATAGACAGATTACGGCTCTTCCAATCAGACAACTTTCTTTTAATTCGATCAATCAGAGGGTACCAAAATGCCAACTTTCTCGGATCACCATGCGCCCCTACCACATAAGGAGCGAACATACCCTGCTCCACAACTTAATTCATCATAACATGTAACCCTTCAACAGCAATAAGAAAAAGAAACAGAGATAGAGGGTCACCCTGACGAAGACCTCTTTCCAAACTGAATTCCTCAGTAGGGCTACCATTCACCAAAACAGACACAGATGGAGTCGATATACATTCCCGCATCCACTTAACATTGAATCTCAGCATTAGCTAAATCAATTATTTTTGAAAATTATCGAAACTCTTTTATAGTTACACGAATGCATAATATCATTAACTTTTTTTTTTTAAGAAATCATTATAAAAATGGTGTGTCTATTATTGGTAAAAAAAAAATAGTGGGTTTCACATGATTAATTTGTAAAAATGTAAAATTAATATTCTTAAATAAAAATAGTAAAAAGATTTTGTTTATGAAAAAATCTTGGTAAAGGAAATGACAGTTCGTTTAATTTGACATTTTTTGTTAAATATTTATCAACTTAATTTACTTATTAAGGTGATGGAAGTATGTTTTTTTGAATAAAGGTGAAGGAAGTATGTTAAATATTTTAAAAAATAATTTTGTATTAATGTGATTGTAGAGATACAATACATAATAAAAAAAAGTATTAATCATCGCTTATCATTTGCCATTTGTGTTGATTTTAAATTAAATTATATTTTTTATAAAATTATTCTACAAAGTAGTTTTGTGTATTTTCAGGAGCTTGTAAGAAAATAAAAAATAAAAACTTTGTCAAACAACATTTATTTCAATTATAAAGTTATTATTTCTAACCTCAAAGTTAAGTAAAAAATAAGTTAGGTCAAATGCTTCCTTAGTTACTCCAAGTTACTTTGTAAATAACCTACATCAATTTAATTCATTCTACATAAATGTCTATAAGTATCTCCCTCAAGAATCTCTCTCTGTAGTTGATTATTCTATTTGTTAAATCTATAATGGGTTTGTCTAACATATGCAACATTGCACATGTTAAAACAACTAAAAATATAAGTTTTTATTGAAAACTAATAATTATTTACTAAAAAGTTATATATTTAATACAAAATGTAAAAGTTCCAATGTGAAGCTACTATTTAAAACTTCTTAATAAGTGCAAATTTTCACATGATAGAAAAACTCATCTATAATAATGCATAATATTGACATTGTTAGATTGAATATCTTATGTGGTGTTCCTATTAAAAGAAGTGTGTTTCACCTAGACGTAAAAAGGGCGTTCTTGTGTGGAGAGTTAAATGAGAAAGTTTTTGTTGATCAACCACAAGGTTATGTGAAAAAATGGATGATATGTTGAAGGTGTATAAATTAAAAAGGGGTTTGTATGGCGTTAAACAATCACCATATGTATGGTACAACTATTAATCCTCAACATGGATGTAAGATAATCCATAATTCATAACCGTCAAACAAAAACCATTAATTAACTGGTTAGAACGGTTTTGTTCTACCACTTCTCTCACTTGCATCCATGATCTCGTTGAAATCACCAAAAATGCACCAAGGGTGACTGGACGATTGGGACAACTACCGAAGGAAGTCCCAAGCAACGTGTCTCCTACCCCATTAGGATAATCATAATAACTTGTCAGTCTCCAAATACATTTTCCATCATCTAATATATCAAAAGTAATATAATTGTTTGAATAATCTACAATCTGACGTTTAATAAAAAAGCCCCAATAAAGATCTAAACCACAACCTCTGGAAACACGATCAACACAAAAACAAGAATCAAAACCAAGAATGTAGCGAAATTCCTTAATTTTATTCCGATGAACAAGTATTTCACTTAAGAAAAGGATATACGGACTGTAGTACCAGACGAGGTATTTAAGATTAGGAACTACACTAACCCACTTGGGTTGGCCTGGTGGTATTGGCTTGGGTCTTGGGAGTGTGCTCCTCCGCAAGGTTTCGGCTTCGATTCTCTCTAGTGCCAATTTGGGTGGGCTATTTAGCTTCTTCAAAAAAAAGATTAGGAACTACACTCGGGTGACCCAATCTGCGACATTTAACTAATGACACTGATCCCCTAAAAGAAGAAAAACCATATTCCTAAAAAGGAGAATCCAAGCAAAACATGTGGTTGTCTTGCTTACTTTCCAAAACACAAGTAAGACCCCGTTATCATCTAACTTAACTTCCAATGGTATTTGTAGCAAATATGAAATCAGCAATCATATGATATTACTCCAAGTCTTTAAAACCGCAATAATAACACAAAGGTATCAAAGTTTTATGAAACAATGGAATAAAGGAAGCACATGGAATAACTCACGAAAGAGTGATAGGCGAACATGGATTTACAATCACACGATAACACACACTCACAAGGGAGGCATCTACTCGTAACCCTATGAGAGAAATCGCATCTGATCACTTATTTATTTATTTATTTTCTTCATGTTAAAAAATCATAAAGAACTCTTAGTCAATGTGGTTTTTTTTTAATCGGCATATATAAATGACTGCCACACACCAGAAGTGCTAAAATGGCAAGTTGTTGTCAATGTGGTTATTGCTTTGTATTTAAGATTTACTAAGATGTGTGATATTTTAATCAAGTACATTTACTAAGGAGATGCATTTTAGAAATTTAGATTTCTTCTTACCTTCGACCCATGACCTTCAAACAAAGATCATAAGCATAAAAAAAAAACTAAATTTCTAGGTAGACTTGCATGCACATGGTGGCTCTCCATGCTCTCACCAGCCACTTATACACAATTCATACATTAAGGAGGCAAAACACAAAGGCATCCACAACTTATGGCAACACAAACAAAGAACTCTCTCTTAAAAGGCAAGTGATTAACTTACTTGGCCACCTTAGCTAGCTAGTAACTTTTTTAAATGAGGAAAGAAAATTATTAATAATGGTGAGCAATGATCCTTAAGGTTTTAGGTAAGAGTGTGGTGTTTAAGTCTCTTATGATCCTGAACGTTTGTCCCGTAGCCGCTCTCAGGGCTCCCCAGACTCCCCAACACATTTTACAATCGTTTATATGTTTTCTGCAATTTCCACCACCTCTTCGACCACATATGCCAAAACACTCAATTGGCTAACCTTAAGAAAAGCATTCGAAAATTTATTAAAAAAAGTCATTCTGGTTGGAAGCAAAGAGGTTCACCATCTCATTAGTCTTAGGATGACTTGCCAAGTCATGATCAGATGTAAACACACCCAAGTGATTCAAGAGATTAATATAGTACATGTTATCGAACTTCGTTGGTGTTCTAATATCCAAGTTAATTGTGTTAAGTGATTGGTCATTCAGACATGTCAAATTGTGTTGTTTCTTGAAATTTGGGTCTATTGGTGGGTTTGTATCAACGGTTCGATTGAATAATGTAGGACAATGGGATCGACCAAAAGTGTGTGCCCCAGATAAACCAACTTAATCTGTGGCATCAAATTTGATTGAAAAAGTCTTAATTGTTCATCGGTTTGTTCAAATGGTACTGGAAGATTGTCTGGTGCGGTTACATCGAAGGTTATATTGTCTCTTCTTCTCAATGGTACATCAAAATCGGGGCCTCCAAGCTTCACAAATTCAAATAAACAAATTAAATATTGTTAGGAAATGTGATTTTTTAACTAAAATGATATTATGAATGATTTTTTTACATTACATATAAGAAAATGTTAACAATTACTCTCATCGGAGAGTTATAAACAATCGTAATCAAATAACACATTGAAAAATGTAGTTGATCACATTTAACATATACAAATGCCAATAAAAACTTAGTCTCACGTTGTACAACAATTTTTTCATTTATATTTTCTTATGGTGAGAGTAGTTGCTAGGATATTACTATTAGTATTTTCTATTATAAATAAAATAAAATAAAATAAAAATATTAATATTTTCTTCTTTATCATAATTCAAACACAGATCCTTTGACTATTCCGACTCCTTCAACATAAACTACTTGAGCTAACCTGTTATAAAAGATATGTTATAAAGGTTTAAACAAATTATTTTTATCTTTTTAATATGAATCACATTTTTACCTATTCTTTTATCATAGGGAAAAAAATTGATGTGACGATGTTGCACAAGTTCAGGGTAAGAAAGATCTTAGGACTTAAAAGCAGAATTTACATTTCCATCTTTTGCCAGACTAGTGGGGCTTTAATAGGAACAAAGACGATAAGAGATCAATCAAAATTGAGAAAAGTAATAAATAAAAATTACTAACTCCAAGTATTTGATTTAGTGGTAAAAAAACAAATGTTGAATCTGGAGATTTTAGATATGAACCCAGTTAGTGACCTTGAAACGAGGTAAGTAAAAATAGTTTTTTTTAATGTTCTTTGAAGTACATATTTTTTTGAGTGAATGAAAATTACTTGATGAACAACTTCTCGTACCGTGAAGACGAGGATGTCAGCACACGAGACAACTCGTGGACACTGCCCACGGATTATAGCACAGAGGTTTTCAAGGGTTTGCATAGCCTCTTCCCTTAAAGCAAAGTTGGCATGATGTTGTTTTTCGTCATCTTCTCCAACACCGTTCAACAAAATTGATCCATCACATCCCTGTTTCATTTGAAATCAACAGAATATTGTAAATTATATGTAAATAAAGGTGTGTATAATATGAACCTAAAAATATGTGCTAAAGAAAGACTTTTATTATCGTAAATTATTTAATTGTAATAAAATGGTCCTTTGAAAAAAAATCGTACCACTTAGGTCATTTAAGTTAATTAATTAACAAGTTGATCTTTAAGTATATTTCGTACCACTTAGGTCATTTAAGTTATTTAATAGTAATTTTTAGGCTCCGAATAACTTACATTTTTAAGATCTGAAATCCTCCAAATTGCTACGGTCAAATAACTTAAAGGACCTAATTGGTGTGGAAAAAAATTAAAGGGCCAACTTGTTATAATTATTTAACTTAAAGGACCTAAGTGGTAAAAAAACTTAAATAACTAATTTATTACAATTAAATAACTTAAAGGATCTCTAATATAATTTAACATAAACAAAACCAAAAATAAATGTACCATTTTCCTTCCTTTTTATAGTCATGGAAAAAAGAGCGTGAGTATGCCAAGAGTTTGGCCACTATCTTTTTCAAACACATCTTCAAGATGGAGGCTCAGGCTAGCGTGGGAGACCAAATCA
This sequence comes from Medicago lupulina, assembly GCA_958299785.1. Lineage (NCBI taxonomy): Eukaryota > Viridiplantae > Streptophyta > Magnoliopsida > Fabales > Fabaceae > Medicago > Medicago lupulina. The sequence goes on along the minus strand of OY283144.1, from coordinate 27,271,483 downwards.
TGTCTCTCACCGCGAGTGACCATGTTTTAGCCGTCAGATGTGCCTCAAAACCAGCGTGCGATCCAAATTGCTTACTAGGGACTTATTGCTACAGTTCCTATTAGGTGAATTGAAAATTGTACTTTTGTATGTGATTTTACCCACAACTAAAATTTGAGAATTACAAAACTTGCCCTAATGAATAGAATATTTACAAATACCCCCAATCTTAAATATTTAAACTAAAACGTGATATACATTTTTAAAAAATAATAATTATTTATCACCTTTTTTTTACGGATAAACTTATTTAAAAATTTCTTGACCACTCTTTTCTTTCTTCTTTATCCTCTCTCCTTTTTCTGATTTCCCTTCCTGCTACCACCATGCCCAGCATCATGAGTTCTTTACCCCCAACACTAGTGTTCATGGCACCATTAAAAAAATATTTTTCTGATATTCATTAAACAACAACTTTAAAAATATTTTTCTGATATCTAGTATTCATTGAACAACAATAACTGCAATAAATCAATTTTTTATTTCCAGAACCATTTTTAAATCAAGAGGGTTTTTTTTTTTATCCATAACTGAGGTTGGGTATTTCTTGTTGAAACTAATAAAAATGTCAGTTTTGAGCGTTTAAAGATGCAGAAAATTGCTTGAAATCACAAAGAAATGGTATTTGGTTCGTGATTCTGTGTTAAAATTGAGTTTTTTGTGTTAAAATAGGAGTAAATAGTCAATTACCCCCCTGAAATTGTAAGTTTCGTCAATTACCCCCCCGAAATTAACAAAACTTCAATTACCCCCCTGAAATTGCACAACGTTAATCAATTTACCCCCTCCGTCAAATTTTTCTGTTAGTCAACATCACGTTTTGCAAATACCCCCCTGAAGTTTTGCACTTATGTTCAAAATGCCCCCTAAACTTAAAAATTTATATTTTTTTCTTATCTTTAAAAGGTACCAAAACACAATTGTACCAAAGCATCAAATGAGGAGGTGGTAAATTTCTAAGAATATACAAAACCCCCTAATGCATAGCTCTAACGTTGATAAATTTTTCTGTTACCCCTAAAGTTTTGCATTTATAAATTTTGAACTATTGTACTGAATCAAAAGTTTAATTGAACGTTTATTCAATAAACTATTCTAGACAGCTTAATTAAATATTTATCCATGTTTTAATTTACTTTTTAAGTTTATTTAAATCTTAACACTAGAGCATATGTTATGATATGAGTTTAAATCAATTTTAAATAAGCTTTTCTAAACTTTCTCTAAACCGAACAACGTTAGAGCTATGCATTAGGGGAGTTTTGTATATTCTTAGCAATTTACCCCCTCCTCCTTTGATGCTTTGGTATAATTGTGCTTTGGTACCTTGTAAGGATAAGAAAAAAATATAAATTTTTAAGTTTTGTGTCTTGTGCAATACGGATGAAAAATCAACGCGTCATTTATTTTTACATTGTGAGGTGGCGAGGTCGGTTTGGTTGAGATTGATGGTGTGGATGAATTGTTCATTTATAATTCCTCCGAATTTATTTGTTCATTGGGATTGTTGGTGTGGGGAGAGTGGAAACAAAAAGGTGATCAACGGGTTGCGACTAGTTTGGCATACCGCGGTTTGGTTGTTGTGGAAAGCAAGGAATGACATAATTTTTAACAATTCTACTTGCGAGATAGATGACTTGGTGGAGAAAATTAAAGTTTTGTCGTGGAGATGGATGTTGTACAGGACTAAAATTCCAACTTGTCTTTTTTATGAATGGTATTGGAACCCTCATTTATGTTCAACGTTAGAGCTATGCATTATGAGGGTTTTGTATATTCTTAGCAATTTACCACCTCCTCCTTTGATGGTTTGGTAAAATTGTGTTTTGGTACCTTTTAAAGATAATAAAAAATATAAATTTTTAAGTTTAGGGGGCATTTTGAACATAAGTGCAAAACTTCAGGGGGGTATTTGCAAAACGTGATGTTGACTAACAGAAAAATTTGACGGAAGGGGTAAATTGATTAACGTTGTGCAATTTCAGGGGGGTAATTGAAGTTTTGTTAATTTCGAGGGGATAATTGACGAAACTTACAATTTCAGGAGGGTAATTGACTATTTACTCGTTAAAATAGCTTTAAGTTGTGGTTTTTCTCTTCCGGGTCACCTGGGTTTCAACCGGGTCATTTCGACCCGTCTAGAGGTTGAAGAATGAAGATGCAGTTAAAAAAACCAAAAAAAAATAAGAGATAGATGTAACACAAGTATCGAACAGGCAACCTTTATCATCAACATATCCAATTTACACCAACTGTACCAAGAATCTTTATTGATATCATATGATTCCAATTTATATTTAATTCCAAAACATATTGTAAATTGGAGACCCATTGAAGCCTAATTAACATTGATGATGGGTCTCTATATGGTTTTAGTAGTATATGCTATTAAGGAAAAAAAGTTCAATTGATTTATACATTATATTATGATTAAATGTTTGTAATTATATATGTGAAATTAAAAATTTATCATATATTTGTTCTTGACCACAATAAAATTAGAGTTAACCAAAATGTGAAAAAAAAAAAATATATATATATATCAATGCAAAGGGCACTCGTCATATTCACCCATCTCCTCAATCCTCATTAGCATTATCTCTCTCACTTATACTTTCGTGGGAGGAGGTTCTAAAACTACTTTGTAGCATGACACTTAAACATTCAATCCCATTCTTCCATATTTTGCTTCATTCTTTTTTTTTTTTTTTTAGTACTAGTTATAACATCAATTCTCATTAATCATGTTGACACTAACATCAAATTAATCATGTTGACACAAACACAAAATGAAGATAATTTTATATATAGCTATCAAATCCTGGCGTGATACTAGTTTATGTTTCTCTCAAATTATTCATGATATAGTACTTAACCAAAACAAAAAACCAAAAATGACAGATGAATATGTAAAAGAACCAAACCTGATACATCTTTCACGTGTCCAACATCCCTTCACTCTCACAAGCTGAACTTTCCTTTTCCCCAGGGCATCATTTCCACTGTCTTACTTTGTGCCTTCATCTTCTTTACTTTCAGTACCTTTTCAACCTCTTCAAACCATAAAACACAAACAATTTTCAGAAAATATTGTTGTTAAATACGGTTATAAGCAGTGCTCTAACGCAGCAGAGTTCAAAGAAAATAGTATTGAACCATGATGCACTATTTAGTACAATATATTGTCAAATAACGACTGTAGTAATAGCAGAACAACACCTTTGTTAAGCAGAAATTGAACTGACTACTATTTTCTACAATTCGCGATTGACAGCATTCGAAACATGAACAGAAAAAAATACAATGAGAAAACAAACAGACCCTTCAAAATAAAGAATCTACCTTTTATGCTTAAACATTTGATCCCATTGTTCCATATTTTGCTTCATCCTTACTTGTTCACATCCTTTTCATCCCATCTATGCTTCATTTTTTCTTATTCAATATTCTTTTCTTAAACTTATAATGTTAGTGCCTCAATCTTAGCTTCCGATGATACACATCAACGGGGATGGAAGGTGAAGTTGAAGGTGGACTGTCATACCCCAAATTTGGACCAGGGTCCCCGCTTTTTGTTCATTTTATTCGCATTTTTATTGCATATTTTACCCGCATCTTATCTGCATTTTACCTTTCATTTTGTTCATATTTTCAAAATTTTCGTTTATGCGCATTGTAACTTTCATTTTATTACTTTTATTCGTCTTTTAAAGAGCGAGAAGCTTCGTCGTTTCAGACGAAATTTCGGCAGAAAGGTATTTTAAAATACCTCATTTTAGTTCCGAAGGGACAATTTTATTTTTATCCTTATTTTACTTTCATTTTTATTTATTTTTAAGTTTTCTTCTCCTTTTATTAATTAATTTTCGTTTTTCATTTACTTTTATTATTATTATTATTTTCATTTTATTATTCTAAGTATTTTGTTGATTAATATTTTTTTTTATTGTTATTTTAAGTCAAAAGGTTGTTCTTATCACTTTGTCCATGTGTCACTACTCTATTGGTCCTTTGTACAACTTTTCCTCCAAGTTTTATGCAAGGGTATTTTGGTCTTTGCTGTGTATCAGAGATATTCTACTATTTAAACACTGTTCATGTGTCAGAGAAAAAAGGATTGGCAGCCACAGAAACTTTTCAGAAACCCTAATTCCTCTTCACAATTCAATTTCCAAAATCAAAAACCAAAAAAAAATCAAAAAAATTCAAGAACAATATGAACATTCAAACTCAAGATTCATAGAAACCATTCCTTCCATAGCTCATTTTCGGATCTGCCCTTTCCAATAACACAACAACAGTTCGCGTTTGCTTCCAACAACACAATAACAGTTCGCGTTTGCTTCCAATAACAACAACAATAGTTCAAATCCGAACCGGATTCACAAAAAGAACGAAAGAAGAGTCGAAGTTTTCCGTTTCCAAACGTTTTCTTCCTCCGATTTAAACAGAGGTAACCACCATTTACGTTTCCTCTCTTTTAGTTTCAAAATTTCCGAAAATACAAATGTAGATCTACGCCGTTTGAGGCCTCTTTTTTCGATTTTTAACCACGGATTCGAGTAGAGAAGAAGAAGAGGGACCTTTTGATAAAAAAAAATTTCGAAAAAAAAACAAAAAAAAAACTCCGACGCGGCGGCGCTACGGCCAGCCACCGCGCCGGAGAAGGTCCGGTCTTCTTCTTCCCCACTTCCGGCGAGCTGGTTGGAGGAGAGAGGTGAGACCTTCTCTCACTAGCTTTGGTTAGAGAGAGAAGGGTTTTGAACAAAATGAAAAAACCGGTCCCTCCCCCTTTATATAGGGAGTGAACCGGACCGGTTCATTTAAAATAAACCGGCTCTCTCTTCTAAACCGTAGCTCTCATCACAGCCGTTAGATCGCAGATCTAACGGCTACTGTACATCCTTGGCTTTCTTTTATTCTCTAATGTGTTTGTTTTTTTTTATTTTGTTCCTACGCATTGCTAACCGTCAGATCTATGATCTGACGGTCCCTGTTTTACTGGCTTTATTATTTTCTTTATTATTTAATTCTGATGGCTGTGATCTTAGATTCTGAGATCAAATCTGAGCCCCTGGATCAATCAGATGGCTCAGATTATACCAGAAATTGTGAGCCATAATACTTTGTTTTTTATGTCTTTTTATTTTATTACTAGTTTTTTTTACTACATTTTCACTATCTTCACACCATTTTTTTTTACTACTTATGCATTGTGTTTTTTACCCAAATTTTCTTCTCTTTTACCTCTAAAAAACCATAAAAAATATTTTCTACTTCTTGTTACTTGTTTTTTTATTTTATCATCATTATTTATTTAGTTGTTATTTTTGCCATATTGTTTATTTATCATCCTCATCTCATGCGTTATCTTATTTCTTGTCACTTTATTTTTTATCATCTTTTAGTATGTAGTTAGGTTTCAATGTAATTTAATTTTTCGCATTTTATTTCTCGTCATTTATTTTTTAGGCAAGACTATAGAATGTATTTAGGCCTCATGTAAATATCAAAAATAATAAAAATGCACCGACACATATACCGACACAATCACACACTTTATTTACCGCAATTTTTTTACCGTAATCGTGACCGAGGCGAAAAACGAACTAGTGACAAATTAGGATTAAAAACTTGACTATAATTACCTTAAAAATGAACAACTAGTAAATTTTTAGGTTTAAGTTTTATTTACTTTTTACGCTTTACGCTTAGTTTTTACCGTTAGTAAAAAAATCAATTTCCAAAAAAATCAAATAACCAAAACACCCAAAAATATTTTCTTAACAAACCTTGGAAACAAACCAAGTGATTTTTTTTCTTTTATTTTCTTAGTCAAATACTTAATGAATTTAATTCTCATCTTAGACTTTATTTTCATAATTAAAATTGAATCAACCTCACACTATTTTTTTTCTTTCTTATGCCTTGAGGCCTCTAATCTCCTTCTTAAAACCTTTTTTTTCAAAATCATTAAAAATAACCCAACTCACCAAAAGAAATTTTTGAGGTGAACTACATGATTTTGATCCCTTTTTCCTTAAGGGTATGTAGGCAAAGGATTTATCCTTCCAAATCAATAAAAACAACCAAAAACATGCATCTTCTCCCTCCATTCTTTCACTTAGATTTTAGGCATATATTTTACAAATAATTAAGCAAATGATTAGCATAAGATAAATTAGGTAAGAGGCTCCTTCGGAGTACCGAAGTCGTTTAGGGTGCTTAACACCTTCCCTAATCGAAAACAACCCCCGGACCTTAATCTCTTTAAGGGTTTTTTACTCGTTTTTTCCCTTCCCGCGGATAAAAATTGAGAGTTCAAAGATTGACGGTTCAAAGCCAGTAAATGGATTGACACCCGAAAATCACGAGCACAGAAATGGCGACTTCACTGGGGACGTTAATTTCCTAAGTGGGTTAAGCCTATCTTACCTTTCTCTTCTTATGCTTATCATTTGCTTATACCTTGTAAGTATGTGTCTTTTTGTTTACTTTTTACCGTGAGTGGTGAGATAAGTCCTACACCCGGGCTTGAGTGAAATATAAGTTAGGACGGGGTACGATTATAGTGCCATACCTGGAGCGGTCCTGTGCTATGTGTGCATGTAATGTAACCCCACTCAACGGAGGATTCTTAAAGTAATATGACGTCGTCATGAGCAGTTGTGATTGGCTCTATTATTTTCAAAATCCGTCGAACGTTGAGGACCTTTAGATTACCCTTAACCCATCTTGGCCTTTTTAGGATGTAGTGTGGTGACTAAACCAAGAGCGGTCTTGAATTTAGTTCATACACAATGCTACACTCAAACTAGACCTTCTTGTGAATAAGTATTTGACTAGGAGCAGTCCTGAGCACCGATACGTTCACAAGGGTGGTTGTAATTTGGGAACCTTGGTAGAACCCGTGTTACAAGTGCAATTGAAACCATAGTCCTTACCAAATGGCGTTGTTACCCTTGACTCCATCATGTTGGACTTAATCTCACCGTGTTTTCTATGTTTCATAGCATAAATCATGCATACATGCATCCATTCATGAAAAATATTTTTCTCATTAAAATATTGAAGGACTTAGCCAAGTTTTTTCTAAACATCAAAGGAACGGACATTGTAAGAAAGAACGCCAATAAATCCAAAAATATATATATAAAAAAAGAGGGCTTAAGAACTTCTTCCTTGGTTTCGTTCTTACCTTTTAAAAAAGGAACCGATTGCAATATCTTTACATTTTTCAAATGAAACCATGTTCCTCTATAATGTTTACAATAAACTTTGATAAGTCCTTCAAAAAAAAAATCTCTTTTTGCATAATCAGATCATGCATCATTTGCATTCATAGTTTCTAGTCCGTGTCTCATATTGTGTCTTCTCCATAAAAGGTCAATCCATCAGTCGACTCGCATCTACAAACACTCGGGCAAAGCAGAATGAATCATCATCTTGAACAAGAGAACCACAAGCTTCTCGAAGAGGTGACGAACCTCCGGGCCGAAAATGAGATTTTGAGGAATTTAGTATCTTTGATGACAGTTGCGCAGGGTCAGCCATTTTCTCTTGTCAGCACTCAAGCTGAGACAGTTGCCTCCACTACCCCGATTTCAACAGTGTTTGCTAGTACTCCTCTACATGCTATGCTGGAGGGTTATCTGTGGAGCACACCTTTAAGTTCTGGTGAAGTACTCTGTTCTGGTGTCTCTAAGGTTCAAGCTCCTTTTGTGCAACAAACAATGTCTATCCCTCAACCGGGCCCATTGTTCCCTCAAGCTGCTATGACTTACTCATCGCCTTTGATTCACACTACTCAGCAAAATCATGGACCCAATTACCACTCGAAGGGTGTGGAAGTATATGACCGGAAAGATGGACTGGAAGAAAAGTTTGACCAAAAGCTTGACAGAATGCAGTTGGAATTGAAAGCTCTCCGAGGGAAGGACTTGTTTGGGAAAAGTGCTTATGATCTTTGCTTGGATCCCAATGTTGTGATACCGCCCAAGTTCAAGGTCCCCAACTTTGAAAAATACAAAGGGAACACTTGCCCTGAGACTCATCTAGTGATGTACGTGAGAAAGATGTCTGGTCAGGTAGGTAATGATGAACTTCTCATCCATTGTTTCCAAGATAGTTTGACGGGTGCCGCACTGATATGGTACGTGGGTCTGAACAAGGTTGATATCAAAAATTTCAAGGATTTGTGCGAGGCTTTTGTTCAGCGATACTGTCATACCCTCATTTTGGACCTAAAAATACTCTTTCAAATTCTTGCTACTTTCTAATACTTTCAAATTCACCATGTTTTCTACTGTGCTTCAGTTGCATACGTTACTATTTCAGTCTTTGGAATTTTTGCATAAAATCATACAAAAGGGCATTTTGGTCATTTCCTTCAAAGGAACCCATTTCAGTCCCTACAATTTGTCCCTGAGTCTTGTCAATCTGTTTGCATGAATCATTTATCAAATTTTATACCAAAACCTTCCCAGTGTTGCATCTGAGTCAGTTTGAGTCGTTTTTGCCCCAGGGGCATTTTAGTCTTTTCACATTATTCAAATTTTGGGCAGAGAGGTATTTTAAAATACCTCATTTTTGGTAGTTTGTTCATTTTAGTCCGTTTTGTCGTTTTTAAACGTTTCACTTTACGTTGTTTTCAAATTTACATTTTTTTTTACCAATTTTATTTTAACTTTTTGCATTTTAGTCCAAGTACTTTTAGGAATTGCTATCCAGTCCAAATGTCAAATTTTATTGCATTCTAGTCCCAGTCTATTTTCTTTTACTTCTTTTTAAACAGTCCAAATTTTAAATTGCAAAACAGTCCTGATTTTTACAATAATTGCAAAACAGCCCAATTTTTTTTCACAATTGCAGATTGGTCCTCAAGGTGCCACACGGGCAGTTCAATCCAGGTGGCGTATTTCTATTGGCTCAGAGGCCACATGGCTGCTTATAAATAGTGAACAGTGTCAGAACTTTCAGGATGACGCGCCACATCAACAAACAGATTTCACTTTCTCTCTCCATGCAGTTACAGATCAAATCCAACGAATTCACCAAAAACTCAAGAACACGAAACCCTAACCATTTTCCAGAAATCAAATTCAGGTTGAAACCATGGAATTCATGAGAGCTCTCAGAAATTCAAGCTTGAATCCTCATCATTGAGCTCTGTTCCTTGCAATTCAAGCGCTGAATTCATCACCAGAGGCGACGAACTCAGTGCGATCACAAGGAAAAGATTGAGAAGAAGAAAGGGAAAGAAAAGAAGGATCACAGCGTGAGATCAGAGAACAAGAAGGAAAGTTTACCAGTGAGAATCCGAACCAAAGAATCAGAGGAACGGATCAAAATCTCCGAATAACAAACTCAGGTAACTCTCAAACTTCCTCTAATCACGTTGAAGAACCATTTCAGAACCTCAAACGATGTGAATCCGTGGAACGTTCGAACTGTCCGATTCAAAACCCAAACCCTAACACAAAACAATTTGAAAGAAATCAAAGAAACATTTCCAAATCCACAACGAGTGTGAATCGAAGTGAATACGCGCTATATCGCAATGTTTTCACCAAAAAAAACAAAGAACGTGAACAGTTCGAACTTGAACCATCAAGATCCAAAAATTCACGTCGTTTGGACGGCTAATCCTGTTTTCTTTCGTATGATTTGTGTTTAGATTGATTGTACGAAACATTTAAGCCATGAACGGATGATTTCTGGGTAGAATTAGGATCTTTAGGGTTAGGGTTTCAGAGAACGGCGAGAAAGAGAAGAAGAAGAGAGAGAAACGTTCCAACCAGAATGAGCAAAACCGGGTTAAACACCCTTTTATACAAGCTTCTGGACCGGGTCGCTCCATACCCGGTCCACTCTCCCTTAATCCTGATCGTTTGATCAAGATCCTGATGGATCTGGATCAATCCAACGCTCCTGGAGCGTTAGCTTGATCCGGATCCATCAGATCCGTGGGTTTGGGCTGTGAAGATATGGGCCTGGAGCTTTTTTGTGCGTTTTGTTTGTGTTTCTTTGATTTTTGTTGTTAATTGCACCTGCATTCTTGCTATCTGAACCCATATGCATGCCAAATTTCTTGCAAAAATTCCAAAATTTTTATTATGTGTTCTTGATATGTTTTTGGCTGATTAGTGATATTTTCACATGCTCAGAATTGATGGAAATAATAGGTGTCAATTTCATGCTTGATTCGTATATTTTGAGCGGTTTCTCGTGAATTTTCTTGAGCAATTTTTGATCCGAATGTGTCATGTGATGTTGATGCTTGGTGTTTAATTTTATGATGAGTTTACCTCTGATTTAGTGTTGATTCGTTCAATTATGTTAGTAGATTTTTGCTTACAATTTTGCGATAGTTTCAATTGTTTTAGTTAGATTCTTGTTGGTATTTTTTGCAATATATTCAATGTTGTTAGTTTGACATTTGTTTACCATTTCTTACAATCTTTGTTTACCACTTTTACAATATGTTCTATTTTGCTAAGTTTGATCTTTGTTTGCAAATTTGCACAATATGTCTAAATGTTGTTAGTTTGATGTGTGTTTACCATTTTTTACAATTTTTCTTCAATCTTGTTAAATTGGATTCTTGTTTACAAACTTTACAATATTTTCAATCTTGATTGGTATAATTGATTAGCTTTTGTCTTGCAAGTTTAGATGCTAACTTCCAATTTTACAAAGTTTAGTTCTTTTAGTTTCTTGTTTCATAAGTCATGTTAGTTAGCATGCATTTCTTCTTCACATCCTTCCATGTTTTGTTATTTTTTTTGTTGCCTAACATTTTTCATTATCATTTCATATCGCTTCACTAACCATTTTATGTTTCATGCATATTGAGTACTCCACTTCATCCCCATTCCTTTAAGTTTAGGTTCCATTCAATTTTTCAATGTTTAGGTAGTTTCTTTATTTTAATTTCTTGCAAGACTATAGAATGTAAAATAGGATCCGATGTAAAAGGACATGGACTATAATGATGTACACCGACACATGCACCGACACACGCACACACGTTGTATGTTTATCGCTAGGTGTATGTTTAGGATACGCGGTACTTAGAGAAACTCATTTTTTTTTGAAAAAGCAAACAACTTCCATCACTTCAAATATTTTCCAAATAAACCTTGGAGTCAAAACTCCAAGAGATTTTCCTTTTGTTTTCTTAATCAAAAATCAAAATGAACGCTAATTTCCAACTTTAACTATTTTTTGTAAATAAATTGGACTAACCTCATTTGTTTTCAATCCCAATGCCTACACGGCCCCTTATTTCTTTCTTCAAAAACCATTTTTTAAAAACTAAAAAGAACAAAACTCACAAAAACATTTTTGAAAGAGAACTACATGGAATTTTGATCCCTTAAAAGGGTATGTAGGCAAGAGACTCAAAATCTCTCCAAGTCCAATAAAATGAAATCCAATCTTCTCCCCCTCATTCTTAAAACCAATTTCTTTTACAAGTAGCAATAAAAGTAAAGTATAAACGTAAAGCGTAGTAAAACGGTTCCTATAGGATACTATAGTCATCGCGGGTGCCTAACACCTTCCCGCGATGAAATCAGCCCCGAACTTAGGATTTCTAAGGTTTTCTCGATTTTACCTTCCCCAAAAAAAATAGAAACATCAATGATCGAAAGGTTCAAATCCAATTAATGATTTGACACCCGAAAATCACGATGACAGAAATGGCGACTTCACTGGGGAATATTAGGGCTACGCCTAGTTTTACGCGCTTTATATTTTATGATTTGCTTTATTGTTATATGTAAAATTTTCTTGTGTACGTGTGGGGTGAGAATATCAAAAGCCCTATGCCCGGGCTGAGTGAACTTAAGATTAGGAAGAGATATAATCGACAATCCATTCCGGGGGTTGCCTCGTGCATTGGATTACGCGATCAATCTCACATAGCTGAGGCATTTTGGAGGTGATGTTGTCGGCGTGTGTTGTCATGCTTAGGCACTTTACTTCCAATTGACCGATGAAGGCTATGAACCGTAGTTACCAAGCCCATCCTTGGCCTTTCTTAGGACGTAGTGCGGTGGCTAAACCGAGCGTTGCCTCGAAATTTAGTCGTCACGCGATACTACACCCAAACTAAACCTTCTTACGGATAATCATGGACGAGCGTTGCTTCGTACTACCATGATATACGCAAGAGAGGTTGTGGTTTGGGAACTTTGTAGAACCTTGGTCACTATTATCCAAAGCCTTAGCTTCACCGGACACCGTGTCCACTTGTTACCTTAGCCCACCGTGCTTTCTTTATTAAAACCATGCATACATGCATTCATGCATAAATTTTCTACATGCATTTATCAAAGGGTATAGACAAACTAAAATTCTTTGCAAATATAATCAGGCATGAAGAGGACTAAGTCTTACAAGTTCAAAGAAGTTGATTTGGCTAGCCTAAGGGAGTTGGCACTCAAAGTTAAGAATCCTACTGGGTTTCGTCTCCGATACGGTGGTTTGCTTGGTATTCTCCGGACTAACATAGAAGAGAAGCTGGTGCACACTCTAGTGCAATTCCATGACCCGGTTTTCCGTTGTTTCACTTTCCCGGATTTTCAGTTGGTTCCTACGCTGGAGGCTTATTCTTGTTTATTGGGTCTACCTATAGTTGAAAGGGTACCATTCACGGGCCCAGGATCTTCTCTTACTCCTCTGGTTATTGCTAAGGATCTTTATCTCAAGACTTCCGAGGTGTCTAAGAATCTTATCACGAAATCTCACATTCAGGGCTTCACTTCAAAGTACTTACTTGAGCGGGCTAATCTCGAATCTACTTGTCAGGACACCCTTGAGGCTATTCTCGCACTACTCATCTATGGGCTCGTTCTTTTTCCGAATCTCGACAACTTTGTGGACATGAATGCTATTGAGATCTTTCACTCCAGGAATCCGGTCCCTACTTTGTTAGCTGACACATACCATGCCATCCATGATCGGACTCTCAAGGGTCGTGGATTTATTCTTTGCTGCATACCTCTTCTATATAGGTGGTTTATTTCTCACCTCCCGAGTTCTTTCCATGCCAACACAGAGAATTGGTCTTATTCGCAGCGGATTATGGCTCTTACTCCCGATGAGGTGGTTTGGATCACTCCAGCAGCTCGAGTCAAGGAGATTATCACTGGTTGTGGGGATTTCCTCAATGTACCTCTTCTCGGTACCCGGGGAGGAATCAACTACAATCCCGAGTTAGCCATGAGGCAGTTTGGTTTTCCTATGAGAGCGAAGCCCATCAACCTTGCTACATCTCAAGAGTTCTTTTACTATTCCAATGCTCCCACCGGGCAAAGGAAAGCTTTTGCAGATGCTTGGTCTAAGGTTCGTAGGAAAGATGTGAAGCATTTGGGTGTAAGATCCGGCATTGCTCATGAGGCCTATACTCAGTGGGTGATAAATCGGGCTGAAGAGATTGGCATGCCTTACCCTGCCATGAGGCATGTATCTGCATCTACTCCATCTAGACCCTTACCATTGCTTCCCGCGACTCAGGAGCTATATCAGGAGCATCTAGCTATGGAGAGTGAGGAAAAGCGAGCGTGGAAAGCCCGTTACAGTGAGGCTGAGAACTTGATCATGACTTTGGATGGCAGAGACGAGCAGAAAGATCATGAGAACCGAATGCTGAAGAAGGAGCTAGCCAAGGTTAGGAAAGAGCTTGAGGAGAAGGATGATTTATTGAGGAGAGACTCCAGAAGAGTCAGAGGTCGTCGAGATTTCTTTGCTAGTTATTGTGGTTCAGCTTCCGACTCAGATTCCGAATACTACCCAGTCACTCCTTAGTTCTGGATGATAGGATTGCTTTTTGGTTATGTTGTTTGTTCAGCTTATATTTCAGAAGCCTACTCCCTTGGCTCAGTGTATCTAAACAACTTGCTTTGAATAATTTGTTAGTCCAAAAATGTTTGCAAAGAATTCTAATTTGTCTAAAAAACCCTTTGGTAATAAAAGAGTCATTTTTTTGCATTTGCATATCACGCATCATGTGCATCATTCATCGGTCACAAAAAAACTTCCAAATGCTCATTGCCTCCTGGTTCTTCTGCCGCAGAGTGAAAAGTGGCTCGTGCTCGAAGGACTGATCAACCTACCAGAGTACATCAGACCAGACAGTACAGAAGGAGAAATCAAGTAGCTATGGAAGAAGAGAATGCACAGCTCCGTACTGAACTAGCCTCCGTGAGGGAAGAGTTGGCCAAAACTCTCGACGCTATGACCGCCCTGCTAGCCGCTCAAGAGCAGCCAACCTCGTCTGCTCCAGAGACCACCGAGGCAATTCCAATATCAACTCTCGATAGCCGGTTCATCATGCCGAGAGGATTCCCGTATGGACTCCCACCTTATTTCGCTCCCGATACTGCAGCTGGTGTTTCAGGGACCACGACTTCAGGTGCTGCTAATGTTGGTCAAGTACCCCCACCAGATTTCACATCTCTTCACACTACCTTGCCTCAGTCAACAGTCTTCACAGTGCCGATTGTGCACCCTACGCCTCAAGGCACCAATGCTGATGATTACCGTGGAAAAACTCCTGTATTGGGAACTATGGAAGAAAGAATGGTAGAACTTGCCAGAGAACTCCGTCGCGAGATCAAAGCCAACCGTGGGAGCAGTGACCTCGTCAGAACCCACGACCTTTGTTTAGTGCCAAGGGTGGATGTTCCCAAGAAATTCAAGGTCCCGGAATTTGACCGCTACAACGGGCTGACTTGCCCCCAGAACCATATTATTAAATATGTCCGGAAGATGGCTAACCATGCAGACAATGATTCACTCCTGATCCACTGCTTCCAGGACAGTCTAAAGGAAGATGCCGCGGAGTGGTATACCGGTTTGAGCAAGGATGATATCCGTACTTTTGATGATCTGGCTACTGCTTTCAAGAACCACTATGGGTTTAACACCAGGCTCAAGCCGAATAGAGAATTCCTCCGGTCTCTTTCTCAGAAAAAGGACGAAAGCTTTCGCGAATACGCACAGAGGTGGAGAGGGGCAGCTGCCCGTATCACTCCCGCCTTGGACGAGGAAGAAATGACTCAAACATTCTTGAAGACCCTGAAGAAAGATTATGTTGAGGAATGATTATTGCTGCCCCAAGCAACTTCTCTGAGATGGTCACTATGGGAACCCGCTTGGAAGAAGCTGTCCGAGAAGGGATCATCGTGTTTGAGAAGTGTGAGTCCTCAAACGCACCGAAGAAGTACGGCAATGGTCACCATAAGAAAAAGGAATCAGAAGTTGGGATGGTGTCCACTGGAACTGATCAGTCTGCCGCTGCCGCTCCTGTTAATGCTACACAACTGCCTCAGCCGTATCAGTACCTACACTATGCCCAACACCCGTTCTATCCACCGTTCTACCATCAATATCCTCCTCTACCGGGCCAGCCTCAGGTCCCTGTTAATGCCATCGCCCAACAGATGCAACAACAACCCTTAGCTCAACAACAACCGCAACAACAAGGTCCTCAATCTAGACCATCTTTCCCGCCAATCCCAATGGCGTATGCTGAACTACTCCCAACTCTGTTACATAAGGGGTATTGCACCACTAGGCCCGGCAAGCCTCCGCCAAACCCATTACCTCCCAGATTCCGCTCCGATCTCAGATGTGATTTCCACCAAGGCGCCCTAGGTCATGACGTAGAAGGTTGCTACGCTCTGAAATACATTGTAAAGAAGTTGATCGACCAGGGAAAGCTGTCCTTTGAAAACAATGTCCCGCACGTACTCGACAATCCACTCTCCAACCATGCCGCTGTAAATATGATTGAAGTCTGTGAAGAAATCCCTCGTCTCAATGTCCGTAATATTGCTACACCCCTGGTGCCACTACATATCAAGCTATGCCAAGCTTCATTGTTCAACCACGACCACGCTGCCTGCTGTGAATGTCTTCAGAACCCTATGGGTTGCAGCATAGTTCAGACTGATGTCCAAAGATTGATGAATGACAACTACTTGACTACCAGTGATGTTTGCATGATAGTGCCAATCTTCCATGATATTCCAGTCAAGAGCGCACCCGTCAGGAAGGACGTTGAACCGTTGGTCATACGGTTGCCTGGCCCAGTGCCATATACTTCTGCAAAAGCCATCCCGTACAAGTACAGTGCGACTATGTTGGAAAACGGGAAAGAAGTACCTTTGGTGTCCTCAAGCACAGTAGGCAGTATCGCTGAAGTGACAGCTTTGAGGAGCAGCAAGGTCCGACCACTTTTGTTTCAGAAGAAAGACGATGTGCAAGTTACAATTCCTGCTGATAAGACTACTCCATTGACAATCCCTCCTGTTGTTGAAAGTACCAGCCGCCCAGGCCAATCCATCGAAGATTCCAATCTGGATGAGATTTTGAGGATAATTAAGAAGAGCGATTACAAGATCGTTGATCAGCTGTTACAAACGCCTTCGAAGATATCCATCTTGGCCTTACTCCTCAGTTCGGAGGCTCATAGGAATGTGTTATTGAAAGTATTGGAACAAGCCTATGTTGACCACGAGGTCACAGAGGATCAATTTGGCGGAATAGTGGCTAACATCACTGCTTGCAGTAACCTCTGGTTTGGTGAAGATGAACTTCCAGAGGCAGGAAAGCACCACAACTTGGCCCTGCATATTTCCATGAACTGCAAAACAGATATGCTGTCCAACGTGTTGGTAGACACCGGGTCGTCGTTGAATGTGATGCCCAAATCGACTTTGGATCAGTTGAGTTGCCGAGGAGTTCCCTTGAGGAGGAGTACCTTTCTAGTCAAAGCTTTCGATGGTTCCCGTAAAAATGTGCTCGGAGAAGTAGATCTCCCCATGACTATTGGTCCTGAAACATTCATGATCACTTTCCAGGTTATGGACATAGATGCCTCTTACAGTTGCCTGCTCGGGAGACCTTGGATACACGAGGCTGGGGCAGTCACTTCTACCCTCCATCAGAAGCTAAAGTTCGTAAGGAATGGCAAGCTTGTGACAGTGCATGGGGAAGAAGCTTATCTGGTCAGTCAGTTATCATCCTTCTCTTGTATCGAAGCTAAGTCTGCCGAAGGAACTGCATTCCAGGGTTTGACTATCGAGGGTGCGGAGCCCAAGAGAGCTTGTGCTGCTATGGCTTCGTTAAAAGATGCGCAGAAAGCTGTTCA
Organism: Medicago lupulina; assembly: GCA_958299785.1. NCBI lineage: Eukaryota > Viridiplantae > Streptophyta > Magnoliopsida > Fabales > Fabaceae > Medicago > Medicago lupulina. Next base: position 27,254,283 of record OY283144.1, on the reverse strand, counting down.
GGAGGGTCAGGCTGCTGGCTGGGGCCAATTGATACAGCTGCAGGACAACAAACACAAAGAGGGTCTCGGTTTCTCCCCGACGTCAGGCATGTCAACTGGAACGTTCCGTAGTGCTGGATTTACCAATGCAATTCTTGATGGTGCTGCTGAAAGAGGGGCTAGGCCCACATTTGTGATACCAGGAGGCATTGCAAAGAACTGGAATGTTATCAATCTCCCTGTGTCTGTGCATGATTCTAAGTAATATGTCTTGCTGTTTAGGCTTTCTTTTCAAAATAACGATCCTTCCGTCTTGCCCGAGGCGGAAGTGACCCTTTTGTAAAGGGCATGTTTGTTCCGACATCACCATTATCAATAAAAAACGTCGTTTCTTTCACGACTCTCTTTTTTTTTTTCTCTTCTTTCTTTAATGCTTTTCCCTTGGAAATAATGGTAATGCCAGAAAAAACCAAAACATCTGTATTTTCTTATTAATTTCAAAGATCTGCACGAAAACTATTTTCTAAAAAATCATCCAATCATGTCACGCAGATCGAACCAAAATAAACCCGTTGAACACGGTAACTCTATGCTTCTCCAAACTGTTGAATCCCCGGTATTCGAGACCGAAGATGAGGATAGTGATGACATACCAGATGAGATTGCCCGATTGCTTGAGCAAGAGGAGAAAACCATTCGGCCCCATCAGGAGGAGATCGAGCTAATCAACTTGGGTACTGAGGATAACAAAAGAGAGATCAAAGTCGGTGCTGCCTTGGAGGAAGGGGTCAAGAAAAAGATCTTCCAGCTTCTCCGGGAGTACTCGGACATTTTTGCATGGTCGTATGAAGACATGCCAGGTTTGGATCCTCAGATTGTGGAACATCGGATACCGACAAAGCCAGACTGTCCTCCTGTCAGGCAAAAGTTGAGACGGACTCGGCCGGACATGGCTCTGAAGATCAAAGCGGAAGTGCAGAAACAGATCGATGCGGGTTTTCTCATGACAGTTGAATATCCCGAGTGGGTTGCTAACATCGTGCCAGTGCCGAAGAAAGATGGTAAGGTTCGGATGTGTGTCGACTACAGAGATTTGAATAGAGCAAGCTTGAAGGACAATTTCCCACTGCCTCACATCGATGTGCTTGTTGACAATACTGCCCAGTGCAAGGTGTTCTCCTTCATGGACGGTTTTTCTGGCTATAACCAAATCAAAATGTCACCCAAAGACAGGGAGAAGACGTCGTTCATCACTCCATGGGGAACTTTCTGCTGCAAAGCGATGCCGTTCGGTCTAATAAATGCTGGTGCTACCTACCAAAGGGGGATGACCACTTTGTTCCATGACATGATTCACAAGGAGGTTGAGGTGTATGTAGATGACATGATTGTCAAGTCAAGCGATGAAGAACGACACGTGGAGTATTTGGCAAAGATGTTTGAAAGGTTGAGGAAGTACAAGCTTCGGCTGAACCCAAACAAGTGTACATTCGGTGTTAGGTCTGGGAAGTTGCTAGGCTTCATTGTCAGCCAGAAAGGCATTGAAGTAGACCCAGACAAAGTCCGGGCCATCCGCGAGATGCCGGCCCCGCAAACTGAGAAGCAGGTCAGAGGGTTCCTCGGGCGTTTGAACTACATCTCCAGATTTATATCCCACATGACTGCGACTTGCGGGCCGATTTTCAAGTTGCTCAGAAAGAATCAACTTGTAGTATGGAATGATGAATGCCAAGAAGCTTTCGACAACATCAAGAGTTATCTGCTAGAACCTCCTATCCTCGTTCCGCCGGTGGAGGGAAGGCCTTTGATTATGTATCTGTCAGTGTTGGACGAGTCTATGGGATGTGTGCTCGGTCAGCAAGATGAAACTGGAAAGAAAGAGCATGCAATCTACTATTTGAGCAAGAAGTTCACCGATTGTGGGACTCGGTATACCATGCTCGAGAAGACCTGTTGTGCACTAGCTTGGGCTGCCAAACGCCTGCGTCATTACTTGATAAATCATACAACTTGGTTGATATCCCGGATGGATCCAATCAAGTACATCTTTGAGAAACCGGCTGTCACTGGAAAAATCGCACGTTGGCAAATGTTACTGTCAGAGTATGATATTGTGTTTAAAGCTCAGAAAGCCATTAGAGGGAGTATCCTGGCTGACCATCTCGCTTGCCAACCACTTGATGATTATCAGCCTTTGAAGTTCGATTTCCCAGACGAAGAGGTCATGTTCCTAAAGTCAAGAGACTGTGAAGAACCGCTAATCGGTGAAGGGCCAGACCCCGATAGCAAGTGGGGATTGGTTTTTGATGGTGCTGTTAATGCCTATGGTCGAGGAATTGGCGCAGTAATTGTGGCTCCGCAGGGGCATCACATCCCTTTCACGGCCCGGATTGTGTTTGAGTGCACCAACAATGTGGCCGAATACGAAGCATGTATCTTGGGAATTGAAGAAGCCATCGATATGAGAATCAAGCACCTCGACATCTATGGAGACTCTGCACTAGTCATCAACCAGATAAAGGGAGAATGGGAGACCCATCATGCTAATTTGATCCCTTACCGTGATTATGCAAGGCGTCTGTTGACGTATTTTACAAAGGTCGAGTTGCACCATATTCCCCGAGAGGAGAACCAAATGGCCGATGCTCTTGCTACCTTATCTTCCATGCTTCGAGTAAACCATTGGAATCACGTGCCGGTGATCAAAGTACAACGCTTAGATCGGCCCGCCCATGTGTTTACTGTCAGTGATGCAATTGTACAAACAGATTCAGACAAAGTCAACAGCAAACCCTGGTATTATGATATCAAACAATTTTTGCAAAGCCGTGAGTATCCGCCGGGTGCTTCCAACAGGGACAAGAAGACGTTGCGCAGGTTGGCTAGCAAGTTCCTGTTGGATGGTGATGTCCTATACAAAAGGAATTTCGATATGGTGTTGTTAAGATGTGTTGACGAAGGTGAAGCAGAACAGCTAATGCACGATGTGCACGACGGCACCTTTGGGACCCACGCATCGGGACATGTTATGTCTAGAAAGCTGTTGAGAGCTGGTTATTACTGGATTACCATGGAGCGCGATTGCTATCAATACGCCAGAAAGTGCCACAAATGTCAAGCGTATGCTGATAAGATCCATGTGCCTCCGCATGCTCTCAATGTTATGTCTTCTCCATGGCCTTTCTCTATGTGGGGCATTGATATGATCGGAAGAATTGAACCGAAAGCTTCAAACGGTCATCGTTTTATCCTGGTAGCAATCGATTATTTCACCAAATGGGTCGAAGCTGCATCATATGCCAACGTGACTAAGCAGGTGGTAGTCAAATTCATCAAGAACAATATCATCTGTCGGTATGGTGTCCCTAGCAAGATCATCACTGACAACGGTACCAACCTGAACAATGACATGGTGCAAGCCTTATGCGAGAAATTCGAGATTGAACACCACAATTCTTCTCCTTACAGACCTCAGATGAATGGTGCAGTCGAGGCCGCTAATAAGAACATCAAGAAGATTGTGCAGAAGATGGTAACAACGTACAAAGACTGGCATGAGATGTTGCCCTATGCTCTACATGGCTACCGCACTACAGTCCGTAGTTCAACCGGGGCGACGCCGTTTTCTCTTGTGTACGGTATGGAAGCAGTCCTCCCGTTGGAAGTGGAGATTCCATCTCTCCGTGTGATTATGGAAGCAAAGTTATCTGAGGCTGAATGGTGCCAGAGTCGGTACGACCAGTTGAATTTGATTGAGGAAAGACGCCTGGATGCCATGGCTCACGGTCAGATGTACCAAGCAAGGATGAAAAATGCTTTCGACAAGAAAGTCCGTCCTCGGGAATTCAAAGAGGGTGAACTCGTGTTGAAAAGAAGAATGAGTCAGCAACCCGACCCAAGGGGCAAGTGGACGCCTAACTATGAGGGACCTTATGTTGTCAAGAAGGCTTTCTCTGGCGGTGCTTTGATCCTCACACACATGGATGGTGTAGAACTTCCGAATCCTGTGAATGCCGATATAGTCAAAAAATACTTTGTCTAGATATGAAAAGAACAGCGTGGTAGGTCGAAAACCCGAAAGGGCGGCCTAGGCAAAAATGCGCTTCCCGGTGGATCGAAAACCCGAAAGGGCGGTCCAGGCAAAATAAGGGACAAGAAACAAAAATGTAAAAGCTCGCTGAGATTACATGTAACTCAGGCAAAAATGAGCGTCTCGATGAGCCGAAAACCCGAAAGGGCGGTTCATGCAAAAATGAGATTGAAATAAAAGACAATTGACTATATCTGGCAAATTACTATTCCCCTTGGGATCTTTGCAATTGATGTTTGGCTGTTCTCATCCGAGGTTCCGACGCCTGTGGATTCAAGAGTTTCAGATACCATAGCAGTTACTGTGTTCAATGTACCACCAACCAATAAAATTACCATTTTCCAAGATTTGTAAATCTGTGGGGTCGCGCTTTTGGCCGACCACCACCCTTATACGTCAATTTGAGCCTATGCTTTTGTTTGGCACTCGTTTTCTATTCTATTTTCAAAGCTTTACACAAAAGATTCTTTTCCTATGTTAATAATGATGCAAGTCTGGAATAGACATTCTGAAAGCTGAAAACCTTTTTGAGTATTTTGAAAACAAGCCTGAACAGCTAGGTACATTTAAACGAACATGCATGAACAAAGATACATTGATATCAATTCCAATTCAAGTTACTAGCAAGCCTTCCTCCCGGTTACGGTCTGTGGTCAATGGCAAGAATGAAAAAACAGAATGAAAAGCATGAAAATAAATATGCTCGCTAAGTTGAAAACCCGAAAGGGCGGCTTAGGCAAAAATGAGCACCCCGATGGATTGACAACCTTCAAAAGGCAATTCAGGCAAAAACAGGGGCAACACAAAAAAAAACTATTCCCTGGTGGATCGAAAACCCGAAAGGGCGATCCAGGCAAAAATGGGATGATGAAAGAAAGATGAAAAATGAAATGAAAAAAAACAAATATACAAAAGCATTGACCACAGATGCGATGTCCAAAGCACTTACGTGACTGTTCCCACAAGCAGCAATACCTTTCAAACTGTTTTTCTCTACAATGTTACAGCTTCCTGCATTCAAACGATGGTCTCGATGTATCTTCAAACGACTGCATCCCCAGAAGAAGAACTTTTGCAAGTATATGTCCGAGCGCGAGCCATTACGTGCCCAATATTCCAATGTTTTGTCTGTCTCTGCGAAATTCTGTCCACAAATTGCCAATCATCATGCACGTCCAAGCACTCATACATGCATAATCATGCATCCTGCACGTTCATGCATTTAGTGAAACTGTTATGCTATTCATACGCATCTGCATTCTCAATTCCTATGTTAATTTCAATCAAAATCAATCCTGTCAACTTTCAAATTTCTTCTGCCAACAATAAATGTCCACTGTCATGTCAATTTCAAAGTTCAACAGTCTTGTCAACATTCCTGTCAAATTCAAGCTCCTGCAGTTATGTCAATCAAATTCAATTCCTTCGCAAATACAATTTGTTTCTGTTATCGGTCAAGTAGCAAGTTCACATCCAAGAACAGCTTGTACCTATCCTTTTGATATCCGCCGAGCGGCCAGTTCAGATCCAAGAACAGCTCGTGTTTTCTATTTTGTTCCCTGTCGGCCAAGTAACTAGTTCAATTACAAGAACGGCTTGTGCTTTCTATTTTGTTTTCCTTCAGCCGAGTAACTAGTTCGTGTCCAAGAACAGCTTGTGCTTTCTATATTTTCTTTCAGCCAAGTGACCAGCTCAAATATAAGAGCAGCTTGCGCCTTCCGTCAATATTCCCGGTCAAGTGGCCAGTTCGCATCAAAGAACAGCTTGTACCTGTCAATTTGCTTTCGAGTCTCCCCGGTGAGTCTTGTTATCTGCCATTTTGTTAATGTCAATCAGTCCCGCAATGGATACGACATACTCCTTTTTGCCATTCTGTTAATGTCTACCAATCCCGCAATGGATAAGACATATTCTGTTAGAGTCAATTCTCAGTCTGTCTTGCATTCATAATCAAATGTTGCATGGCATACATGACATTTACAAACGTATTTTTACGCCCAAAATCAGTGCTAATGTCGATATTTAAGTATCTTCGTCGCGTCAAGCCAAAGACTCCGTCTCTTGACTCTCCAAACGAAGAAACTTAAATAGGGGCAGCTGTCATACCCTCATTTTGGACCTAAAAATACTCTTTCAAATTCTTGCTACTTTCTAATACTTTCAAATTCACCATGTTTTCTACTGTGCTTCAGTTGCATACGTTACTATTTCAGTCTTTGGAATTTTTGCATAAAATCATACAAAAGGGCATTTTGGTCATTTCCTTCAAAGGAACCCATTTCAGTCCCTACAATTTGTCCCTGAGTCTTGTCAATCTGTTTGCATGAATCATTTATCAAATTTTATACCAAAACCTTCCCAGTGTTGCATCTGAGTCAGTTTGAGTCGTTTTTGCCCCAGGGGCATTTTAGTCTTTTCACATTATTCAAATTTTGGGCAGAGAGGTATTTTAAAATACCTCATTTTTGGTAGTTTGTTCATTTTAGTCCGTTTTGTCGTTTTTAAACGTTTCACTTTACGTTGTTTTCAAATTTACATTTTTTTTTACCAATTTTATTTTAACTTTTTGCATTTTAGTCCAAGTACTTTTAGGAATTGCTATCCAGTCCAAATGTCAAATTTTATTGCATTCTAGTCCCAGTCTATTTTCTTTTACTTCTTTTTAAACAGTCCAAATTTTAAATTGCAAAACAGTCCTGATTTTTACAATAATTGCAAAACAGCCCAATTTTTTTTCACAATTGCAGATTGGTCCTCAAGGTGCCACACGGGCAGTTCAATCCAGGTGGCGTATTTCTATTGGCTCAGAGGCCACATGGCTGCTTATAAATAGTGAACAGTGTCAGAACTTTCAGGATGACGCGCCACATCAACAAACAGATTTCACTTTCTCTCTCCATGCAGTTACAGATCAAATCCAACGAATTCACCAAAAACTCAAGAACACGAAACCCTAACCATTTTCCAGAAATCAAATTCAGGTTGAAACCATGGAATTCATGAGAGCTCTCAGAAATTCAAGCTTGAATCCTCATCATTGAGCTCTGTTCCTTGCAATTCAAGCGCTGAATTCATCACCAGAGGCGACGAACTCAGTGCGATCACAAGGAAAAGATTGAGAAGAAGAAAGGGAAAGAAAAGAAGGATCACAGCGTGAGATCAGAGAACAAGAAGGAAAGTTTACCAGTGAGAATCCGAACCAAAGAATCAGAGGAACGGATCAAAATCTCCGAATAACAAACTCAGGTAACTCTCAAACTTCCTCTAATCACGTTGAAGAACCATTTCAGAACCTCAAACGATGTGAATCCGTGGAACGTTCGAACTGTCCGATTCAAAACCCAAACCCTAACACAAAACAATTTGAAAGAAATCAAAGAAACATTTCCAAATCCACAACGAGTGTGAATCGAAGTGAATACGCGCTATATCGCAATGTTTTCACCAAAAAAAACAAAGAACGTGAACAGTTCGAACTTGAACCATCAAGATCCAAAAATTCACGTCGTTTGGACGGCTAATCCTGTTTTCTTTCGTATGATTTGTGTTTAGATTGATTGTACGAAACATTTAAGCCATGAACGGATGATTTCTGGGTAGAATTAGGATCTTTAGGGTTAGGGTTTCAGAGAACGGCGAGAAAGAGAAGAAGAAGAGAGAGAAACGTTCCAACCAGAATGAGCAAAACCGGGTTAAACACCCTTTTATACAAGCTTCTGGACCGGGTCGCTCCATACCCGGTCCACTCTCCCTTAATCCTGACCGTTTGATCAAGATCCTGATGGATCTGGATCAATCCAACGCTCCTGGAGCGTTAGCTTGATCCGGATCCATCAGATCCGTGGGTTTGGGCTGTGAAGATATGGGCCTGGAGCTTTTTTGTGCGTTTTGTTTGTGTTTCTTTGATTTTTGTTGTTAATTGCACCTGCATTCTTGCTATCTGAACCCATATGCATGCCAAATTTCTTGCAAAAATTCCAAAATTTTTATTATGTGTTCTTGATATGTTTTTGGCTGATTAGTGATATTTTCACATGCTCAGAATTGATGGAAATAATAGGTGTCAATTTCATGCTTGATTCGTATATTTTGAGCGGTTTCTCGTGAATTTTCTTGAGCAATTTTTGATCCGAATGTGTCATGTGATGTTGATGCTTGGTGTTTAATTTTATGATGAGTTTACCTCTGATTTAGTGTTGATTCGTTCAATTATGTTAGTAGATTTTTGCTTACAATTTTGCGATAGTTTCAATTGTTTTAGTTAGATTCTTGTTGGTATTTTTTGCAATATATTCAATGTTGTTAGTTTGACATTTGTTTACCATTTCTTACAATCTTTGTTTACCACTTTTACAATATGTTCTATTTTGCTAAGTTTGATCTTTGTTTGCAAATTTGCACAATATGTCTAAATGTTGTTAGTTTGATGTGTGTTTACCATTTTTTACAATTTTTCTTCAATCTTGTTAAATTGGATTCTTGTTTACAAACTTTACAATATTTTCAATCTTGATTGGTATAATTGATTAGCTTTTGTCTTGCAAGTTTAGATGCTAACTTCCAATTTTACAAAGTTTAGTTCTTTTAGTTTCTTGTTTCATAAGTCATGTTAGTTAGCATGCATTTCTTCTTCACATCCTTCCATGTTTTGTTATTTTTTTTGTTGCCTAACATTTTTCATTATCATTTCATATCGCTTCACTAACCATTTTATGTTTCATGCATATTGAGTACTCCACTTCATCCCCATTCCTTTAAGTTTAGGTTCCATTCAATTTTTCAATGTTTAGGTAGTTTCTTTATTTTAATTTCTTGCAAGACTATAGAATGTAAAATAGGATCCGATGTAAAAGGACATGGACTATAATGATGTACACCGACACATGCACCGACACACGCACACACGTTGTATGTTTATCGCTAGGTGTATGTTTAGGATACGCGGTACTTAGAGAAACTCATTTTTTTTTGAAAAAGCAAACAACTTCCATCACTTCAAATATTTTCCAAATAAACCTTGGAGTCAAAACTCCAAGAGATTTTCCTTTTGTTTTCTTAATCAAAAATCAAAATGAACGCTAATTTCCAACTTTAACTATTTTTTGTAAATAAATTGGACTAACCTCATTTGTTTTCAATCCCAATGCCTACACGGCCCCTTATTTCTTTCTTCAAAAACCATTTTTTAAAAACTAAAAAGAACAAAACTCACAAAAACATTTTTGAAAGAGAACTACATGGAATTTTGATCCCTTAAAAGGGTATGTAGGCAAGAGACTCAAAATCTCTCCAAGTCCAATAAAATGAAATCCAATCTTCTCCCCCTCATTCTTAAAACCAATTTCTTTTACAAGTAGCAATAAAAGTAAAGTATAAACGTAAAGCGTAGTAAAACGGTTCCTATAGGATACTATAGTCATCGCGGGTGCCTAACACCTTCCCGCGATGAAATCAGCCCCGAACTTAGGATTTCTAAGGTTTTCTCGATTTTACCTTCCCCAAAAAAAATAGAAACATCAATGATCGAAAGGTTCAAATCCAATTAATGATTTGACACCCGAAAATCACGATGACAGATACAACTACAACTTGCACTTGGCCCCAAATAGAAGGGAACTGCAGGCCATGACCCAGGATGATAATGAATCTTTCAAAGCTTATGCCCAACGTTGGAGAGATTTCGCCGCACAGGTCCGTCCACCTCTAGAGGAGAGAGAGTTTACCGAGATTTTCCTGGAGACTTTGGATCAGCCTTATTATGAGCATATGCTTGCAAGTGCATTCGGCGGCTTTGCAAAGATGGTGACCGTGGGCATGCGTATTGAAGAAAGAGACGTTCGGTCGAAGAAAGTGTTCATGCTGATGCTTCTGAGTACGAATATCAGGAAATGAGTGGAGTGCAGTGTCAGCCTCAACAACAATATCTAGCTTATCACCCTGTCGCCGCTGTTATGCCTGTTGCCAACATTGTTCAAGATCCGGGTTATCAACCCCAGTTTCTACAATATCAACAGCCTCAACAACAGGCTCCAAGAACTCAGATTCATCCTATTTCTATGAGTTATGCAGATTTGTTTCCAAGGTTACTTAAGAGGAATTTGATCTACACCAAGGCACCGCCTCCAATGCCAACAAAATTGACATCTCGGTACAGGCCCGATCTCTTTTGTGCTTTCCATCAAGGGGCACCGGGTCATGATATTGAGCACTGTTTTGCATTTCAGAAGGTAGTTCAGAAGTTGGTCCAAAAGAATCTCATACCTTTCGAAGAGTTTGAATTTGAATATGCAGGTTAATCCGCTATCGGATCTTGGTACCTTTTGTTGCCACATGGAATGTTTAGCTGCATTTGGGTCGTTTGTTGTTGCTTCTTTCTACTATTTATTTGTTCATTTAATATGTCTGTTTGTTGTTTTATGTTTTTCAAAAGAAATTCTTCTGTCCCACCCGAGACGGAAGCGAACTTGTTTAGGGCTTTTGCTTTACGTATTTTCATCATTAATAAAAAGGTCGCCTCGATCCCGACCTTGTTATATTTTATTTTGTGCTTCTTCTGGAAAAATGGTAATACAAAAAACCAAAAAAATATTTTTTTTTTTCAATGTCTGCATAATCATAATATTTATTTACTTGTCAAAATCATGCATTAATAAACCCGTTGAACACTTTAACCCTGTACTCTCTCTCAAACTTTGAGTTCCTTTGTGTCCGAAACTGAAGAAGAGGAGAATGAAAAGTTTCCCAATGAAATCTCTCGCCTACTGGGGCATCTTAGCCGTCAAAGCTACAAACAAAGACATCAAGAAGATTGTCTAAAGCGTAATAGGCATTCATTTACAAAGGCTGGCATGAGATGCTACCATTCGCCTTGCAGGAATATTGTACTTCAAAGTGCACACTTTAACAGGGGCAACCCCCCCACCATCCCTCGGTATACAACATAAAGGTAGTGCCTCACACAGAGGTCAAAGTCCTATCAATGAAAAGTTCTCCCAGACAGTTATGTCAAAAGAATGAAACAGGCTTCTAACAAGAAGGTTCGTCCCAGTGAATTTCAAGAAGATCTTGTGCAAACTCACATGTCTTATGAACACTGATGCAGTCAAGAAATACTTTGTCAAAAACAAAAAAAGAAGCTCGATAAGTCGCAAACCTGAAAAGGCGGCTTAGGCAAAAAAGAGCGTCTCGATGGACTGAAAACCCGAAAGGGCGGTCCATGCAAAAGTTAGAGACCTAAAAAAAAAAATGAAAATGATTATCCTGATAGGTTGAAACCCACAAAGGCGACCTATGCAAAAGTTAAGGATTATGACAAGGTAACTGCATCTGGTCGGACATGACTCACTTGGGGCATTTCACCCATAAAAAAAGAAGGAGAAAAACCGCCAACTTACGGCAAGGTAACTGCATCAAATCAAATATGATTCAACTGGGGCATCCTAGCTGTTAAAAGACCGCCAATCTGAAGCATTTGCAAATCAAAGGCTCGGAACTGTGGAATTCAAAGTTGTCAGGGAGAATAACGGTTATTGTGTTCAATGTACTTTATATGTATAATTACCATTCTCCAAACTTTTAAGATTCGTGGAGTCATGCCTTTGGCGGGCCACCACTCCATTTACATTAACTTGAGCCTGTGCCCATTTATTTGAAACTCTCATTTTATTCTGGTTGCATTCTTCTCTTCTATTTTTGATGTTAATACTTAAAGCAAGAAAAAAAAATTCTTTTAAAACTTTTTCATGTCTTTTGAAATGCGTAAACAACAGGTACATTTTCTTTGAACTCATGAGTAGAAGAAATATACATCAACATTCGTCTCAAGGACAGTTAAACACTACAGGATGAGTATGACCAAAGGCCGTGAGATGACCTCTGTCAAAAAAAAAAAGAAATACAAAAAAAAGAGCTCGCTAAGTCGAAAACCTGAAAGGGCGGCTTAAGCAAAAAATGAGCGTCCCGGTGGACTGAAAACCCAAGAAAGGGCGGTCCAGGCAAAAATTAGGGGCATACAAAAAAAAAGAATATATTCCTGGTGGATTGAAAACCCAAAAGGGCGGTCCAGGCAAAAGTTAGGGATTTGTAAAAAAAAATAATGATGAAAAAATGAAAAATGATAAATAAAAAAGACAGAGGCATCACATTTCCAATGGGCCAAACAGAAGAATACACATTGTGCTGATCTACAAATGGCGAATGCTGCCTGTGGTTTGATTAATGGCGACTTCTGTCAGTTTGATTGATTGATGGGTTTAATCCCGAGAAATGGCGACTGCTGCCTGTGGTTTGATTAATGGTAACTTCTGCTTGTGGTTTGATTTATAGTGACTTCTGCCTATGGTTTGATTAATGGCGTCTCTTGCATGTGGTTTAAGTGATGACGATCTCTGCCAGGTTTTTGATAAATGGACTTTACCCCTTTAGTGTTTTGATGTTTGAGATTCCGCTCATCAGTGGTTTGATAGCGGGCTTTACCCCAACAGTGATATGATTCATCTCCAATATAACATCATCCCACAATGAAGATTGTCGAGTGTTTGTACTGCGACGTCATCAGTTTGCCTCCCATATTACTTGTTCGGTCTTGTCAGTTTCATTTGTTATATAGAGTCATCCAAACCATGCATTCATATATTCATGCATCCATACATTTATTCATACACATATTCATGCATATAAATATTCTTGCACATATAACTGCATACAATCATCATTTACACATGAATGCATCGGCCACCTGTTGTCTTATTTCATTTGTATCTCACAAAAGCGTCATCCCCAACGTGTATGATCCAGAGATGTCACCAATAGTCTTGTTTGGTCGTATCCTTTCTGTTCGAACCTCACTTACCTGCGAGTCAAGCGAATAGCTTGCAAACTATCTTTTGTTACCTGTGAGTCAAGCGAATAGCTTGCAAACTATCTTTTGTTACCTGTGCGTCAAGCGAATAGCTTGCAAAAAACCTTTAAATGCCTTTTAAGTCAGGTTAATACCCTGCAAATGCCTTTTAAGTCAGGTTAATACCCTGCAAATGCCTTTTAAGTCAGGTTAATACCCTGCAAATGTCTTTTGAGTCAGGTTAATACCCTGCAAATGCCTTTTGAGTCAGGTTAAAACCCTGCAAATGTCTTTTGAGTCAGGTTAATACCCTGCAAATGTCTTTTGAGTCAGGTTAATACCCTGCAAATGTCTTTTGAGTCAGGTTAAAACCCTGCAAATGTCTTTGAATCAGGTTAAGACCCTGCAAATGTCTTTGAATCAAATTATTAGCCCACAAATGCCTTTGTGTCAATCAATCAATTTGTCAATACTTTTTTAGCATCCCCAGTGTGTCTAACCCGAAGATATCACCAAGTATGCACTTCAAGTGTCAGTTTCCACAAACCATCAGCCTACAAATACACATTTTCATTTTCTCCAGTGTCTTCTCAAGTTTTACCTCACCAACATTGCATTTACCTTTACCATTTTTAAGCTTCCGTTCCCCAGTGAACTTTTAGTCCCCGGTCAGGTCGTCACCATCTGGCATTCATAACACCACATTCGTCAGTAATTGACATGCTTTATTTTCTGCAAAAATGCTTTATCTTCTGCAAAAATGCTTTACTTTCCGCACACATGCTTTATTTCTTGCAAAATACTTTACTTTACTTTCTGTAAATGCTTTACTTTCTGCAAAATGCTTTACTTTCTGCAAAATGCTTTACTTTCTGCAAACGCTTTACTTTCCGCAAAATGCTTTACTTTCTGCAAACGCTTTACTTTCCGCAAAATGCTTTACTTTCTGCAAAAATGCTTTACTTTCTGCAAAAATGCTTTATTTTCTGCAAACCTTCGGTTACTTTTTCGAAAGTAGTCGACAAATGCTTTATTTTCTGCAAACTTTCGGCCACTATTTCAAAAGTAGTCGACAAAAGCTTCATTTTCTGCAAGGCACTAGTTACCTTTTCAAAAGGTAATTTGCAAACTTTATTTTCATGCACGTTAGTCTATTGTCATTTCAAAGATAGTAGGCAACTTTTCCTCCCCAGTGATATCTTTTAACTTGTTCTCTATTCATCATTTCAACTGGTCAAATTTGGTGTATTCGATATTTAAGTCTCTTCGGCTTGTTGATTCAAAAATTTCATCTTTTAAATCCCCATGTCGAAGAAACTTAAATAGGGGCATCTGTCATACCCCAAATTTGGACCAGGGTCCCCGCTTTTTGTTCATTTTATTCGCATTTTTATTGCATATTTTACCCGCATCTTATCTGCATTTTACCTTTCATTTTGTTCATATTTTCAAAATTTTCGTTTATGCGCATTGTAACTTTCATTTTATTACTTTTATTCGTCTTTTAAAGAGCGAGAAGCTTCGTCGTTTCAGACGAAATTTCGGCAGAAAGGTATTTTAAAATACCTCATTTTAGTTCCGAAGGGACAATTTTATTTTTATCCTTATTTTACTTTCATTTTTATTTATTTTTAAGTTTTCTTCTCCTTTTATTAATTAATTTTCGTTTTTCATTTACTTTTATTATTATTATTATTTTCATTTTATTATTCTAAGTATTTTGTTGATTAATATTTTTTTTTATTGTTATTTTAAGTCAAAAGGTTGTTCTTATCACTTTGTCCATGTGTCACTACTCTATTGGTCCTTTGTACAACTTTTCCTCCAAGTTTTATGCAAGGGTATTTTGGTCTTTGCTGTGTATCAGAGATATTCTACTATTTAAACACTGTTCATGTGTCAGAGAAAAAAGGATTGGCAGCCACAGAAACTTTTCAGAAACCCTAATTCCTCTTCACAATTCAATTTCCAAAATCAAAAACCAAAAAAAAATCAAAAAAATTCAAGAACAATATGAACATTCAAACTCAAGATTCATAGAAACCATTCCTTCCATAGCTCATTTTCGGATCTGCCCTTTCCAATAACACAACAACAGTTCGCGTTTGCTTCCAACAACACAATAACAGTTCGCGTTTGCTTCCAATAACAACAACAATAGTTCAAATCCGAACCGGATTCACAAAAAGAACGAAAGAAGAGTCGAAGTTTTCCGTTTCCAAACGTTTTCTTCCTCCGATTTAAACAGAGGTAACCACCATTTACGTTTCCTCTCTTTTAGTTTCAAAATTTCCGAAAATACAAATGTAGATCTACGCCGTTTGAGGCCTCTTTTTTCGATTTTTAACCACGGATTCGAGTAGAGAAGAAGAAGAGGGACCTTTTGATAAAAAAAAATTTCGAAAAAAAAACAAAAAAAAAACTCCGACGCGGCGGCGCTACGGCCAGCCACCGCGCCGGAGAAGGTCCGGTCTTCTTCTTCCCCACTTCCGGCGAGCTGGTTGGAGGAGAGAGGTGAGACCTTCTCTCACTAGCTTTGGTTAGAGAGAGAAGGGTTTTGAACAAAATGAAAAAACCGGTCCCTCCCCCTTTATATAGGGAGTGAACCGGACCGGTTCATTTAAAATAAACCGGCTCTCTCTTCTAAACCGTAGCTCTCATCACAGCCGTTAGATCGCAGATCTAACGGCTACTGTACATCCTTGGCTTTCTTTTATTCTCTAATGTGTTTGTTTTTTTTATTTTGTTCCTGCGCATTGCTAACCATCAGATCTATGATCTGACGGTCCCTGTTTTACTGGCTTTATTATTTTCTTTATTATTTAATTCTGATGGCTGTGATCTTAGATTCTGAGATCAAATCTGAGCCCCTGGATCAATCAGATGGCTCAGATTATACCAGAAATTGTGAGCCATGATACTTTGTTTTTTATGTCTTTTTATTTTATTACTAGTTTTTTTTACTACATTTTCACTATCTTCACACCATTTTTTTTTACTACTTATGCATTGTGTTTTTTACCCAAATTTTCTTCTCTTTTACCTCTAAAAAACCATAAAAAATATTTTCTACTTCTTGTTACTTGTTTTTTTATTTTATCATCATTATTTATTTAGTTGTTATTTTTGCCATATTGTTTATTTATCATCCTCATCTCATGCGTTATCTTATTTCTTGTCACTTTATTTTTTATCATCTTTTAGTATGTAGTTAGGTTTCAATGTAATTTAATTTTTCGCATTTTATTTCTCGTCATTTATTTTTTAGGCAAGACTATAGAATGTATTTAGGCCTCATGTAAATATCAAAAATAATAAAAATGCACCGACACATATACCGACACAATCACACACTTTATTTACCGCAATTTTTTTACCGTAATCGTGACCGAGGCGAAAAACGAACTAGTGACAAATTAGGATTAAAAACTTGACTATAATTACCTTAAAAATGAACAACTAGTAAATTTTTAGGTTTAAGTTTTATTTACTTTTTACGCTTTACGCTTAGTTTTTACCGTTAGTAAAAAAATCAATTTCCAAAAAAATCAAATAACCAAAACACCCAAAAATATTTTCTTAACAAACCTTGGAAACAAACCAAGTGATTTTTTTTCTTTTATTTTCTTAGTCAAATACTTAATGAATTTAATTCTCATCTTAGACTTTATTTTCATAATTAAAATTGAATCAACCTCACACTATTCTTTTTCTTTCTTATGCCTTGAGGCCTCTAATCTCCTTCTTAAAACCTTTTTTTCAAAATCATTAAAAATAACCCAACTCACCAAAAGAAATTTTTGAGGTGAACTACATGATTTTGATCCCTTTTTCCTTAAGGGTATGTAGGCAAAGGATTTATCCTTCCAAATCAATAAAAACAACCAAAAACATGCATCTTCTCCCTCCATTCTTTCACTTAGATTTTAGGCATATATTTTACAAATAATTAAGCAAATGATTAGCATAAGATAAATTAGGTAAGAGGCTCCTTCGGAGTACCGAAGTCGTTTAGGGTGCTTAACACCTTCCCTAATCGAAAACAACCCCCGGACCTTAATCTCTTTAAGGGTTTTTTACTCGTTTTTTCCCTTCCCGCGGATAAAAATTGAGAGTTCAAAGATTGACGGTTCAAAGCCAGTAAATGGATTGACACCCGAAAATCACGAGCACATGGACGATAGGAAACCCTTCCTCTACCTTTGCCTCTTCCTTTACTGTCGTCAATATGTAATAGAGATCAATCAAATTTCGTTAAGTTCAATTGAAGTAAAATAACATAAAAGAAGGTGAGACTAGAGTATAATACTCCCCTACTTAAAAACACAACCTGTGAAATACACTATACTGAAAACTATCACGGATTTAAAACCAAAGCATGGTGCAATAAATCTATAGGTAAAGATATAATTGGTTTGTTTCAATATCCTTATACAATAAATTGATTCAGAAGTTTATGAGCACGAAACAAACATCACATCACGACTAAGCCATCTTTCATATTAATCTTCAAGTGACAAGATACATACCGCGGTAACCACTGCGGGTCTTAGCTCATTTAGTGACTCCCTGGAAGATAAACAAAGCATTCATTACTAAGATTAAGAATAATCAAAATTCAAAATACATAACAATTTATCTGCTGGAGAACTCATAAACCTGTTATTGCAACTGTGATCACCATATCAACTTTATCTGGAACAAGTCTTGCAGTGACATAAAGCCATGAAGAACAATGCTTCAATTTCAATTGGATAGCCATAAAAAACCTGAAATCATAAATTATAAAATAAAAAATAAGTAAGAAATGGATAGATTAACCACCACTAAGGGTAAAAGTCATAGTAAATCCCCTGTCAGTGACTAGTGGTATTACTTCTATTATTTGAGAGAATATATTGTCAATGTGAATCAGATACCCCAACTAATAACTTTGAATTCACAGCCAATAATTCAAACATTACCCTTACCCCTTTCTGCTCCTTATCACTTCTTCTTTGGTTTGTTTTTGCTTCCTATTTTTCCAATGGTTCTAGATTCTCTATCGCTGCTTATTTTTCAGTCCTGCATGATAATAATACAATGTTCTTTTAAAACGAGATTGATTAAAGTCATGCATTGCAGGACCAATTTCACTTGAATCATATCTTATTACTTTAATATTTTATTAAATTGAATTGGAAGGACTAAAATTAATAGGCTTAATTGCACTTTTGGACCCCTATCTTTCCAAAAGTTGCGGTTATGAACCCCTAACTAATTTAAATACAAAACAGCCCCCTATGTTTTGATTCTTTAGCAGTTTTAAACCCCCAGTCCATTGTTGACACATTCAACGCTGACGTGGCACCCTAAGTGAGGTGCCACGTGTCAATTTTTTTTGGAAGGAATTCTTTAGCAGTTTTAATATGTTATTGTGAAGAACACAAAATAATTAAACAAATCAAATAAGCACCACTTTTTGGAAGGAATGATACAAAATATGTAAAGGGATGGAATTAAAATAATCAGGGATAGTACTTATATTCTGTGTAAAAACTAGGATAGTTCTAAAAAAATTTAGAATTACGAGATGTGGAGTGAAGGTTTACTATTTTTGAGTAAATTAGTTCTCAAAGCAAGTAAAGGGTTAACCCGAAGATAGTTCTATTACTATTATATCAGGTTAAACTAATACACCACTTGCAAGGCTTTTGTTTTTTACATCCACTTGCAAGGCTTTTGTGTTATATCTACAAAGCTATAATCTTATAGCTATGCGGCAGCCACACTATCAAACTAAAATATTTACACTTTACAACTATTTTGGAAGTAATCACACACAACCTCTATTGAATATTTTATATCAAGAGGGGTAGTATTTAAACACAAGAAATCCTCACTTGCCATTCACTTTCCTTCCCCATTTTGCTTGAACTCTTGTCATCTTCATCCTGCAAGATAATTGAATCTATAGTTGTTATCTTTCGTGTTTATGCATTTCTCGTGTTTAATGTATTTTTCAAGTTGTTTGATAAATTTGACATTCATGATTGAGAATTATGTTTTTATTAATTGTACTACATGCTCTATGATGCAGGTCATAGGTACATTAGAGGATTAAAACAACTTTTCTTATTGGGTCGTGTCCTCTTCTCTATAGGGATATGTACATATTCATGTATTCAATAGCTTATCCATGATTTTTTTTTTTTTAAGGAAATATCCATGCAATTTTTTACCACTCCTTTGTCTCCAATCATCAGGTTTCGACAACCAACTCATGGGGACTCATAAAGGAATCACACCAGCAACAAAAGAATACAATAATTGGAATACATTTCCTAAATTGTCATCGTGATACAGTGGTGGCAGAGTGATTTAATTTGACATAAAGACATGATATTCTTAACCAAATAAAAGAAAAGCATATCATGATAAAGTATGATGCAAATAAAAATTGTAGACATAAAATCCAAGAGTAACAATCATCCCTTAGAAACAACTAAAACAAACCAACTGCTATGAAGGTAAAACTGTTGAGGAGGTAGATCTCAACGAGAGGAGAAGAATGGTGGTGGTTTCACGATCATTGGTGGCCAGACAGTGGCATGCATGTGCAGTAGTAAGCGGTGGTGATATGGGTACTAGAAGGATTCAAGGAAACACGAAGGGGTTCATTTTTGTTGAACAAGTGACTGGTGAGCGATATGAGAGAAGAGAGAGAACCGGTAAAAGTAAATAACAATTATATTTAATATTTCAAGAAAAAGTTTCTGAAATATAAACAATTTTTACTATTTTAAGTTGGTTTATATTTTTACCACTATTTCTGTGATACCTTTTGAATAATTTTACATAAATTTATCTCGTTTTGTCTCTATTGTTTTTTTTCAAAATAACAAAAAATTGTTTAAAAAATGGTTGGGTTTTTGTTTCAAAGTAAGACGAAAGAAAAAGTTGTCCCAAAAATAATTGTATAAATATCAACTCTCTATTTTTAAAGTAGTATAATTTTCAAAACACAATTTCTAATTTTATTAAAAAAATGCAAAAGGACCATTTGAAATTCCAACTAAATTTTTCCATTGACTAAAAAAAGCTAAATTTTGTATATTAAAAAGGTTAACTTAATATTTTAAAATATCACAATTTTAAAGTTTCAATTTTAATTAGTAATAAAAATCAACTTTAATTTTGGACTAAAAACAATGATGCAGTTTCAATTTTGAACTACATTTTCGATTAGTAAAATAATACTACATTTCTTAATTAATGTTAGTTAAATTGATAAGTATTTGACTCATGCACAGGGTTGCATCTTCAACTTTTAATGTCAATATGAAAATATCTAATAAATGACTTGTAATGGTGGTCATAGTTTGGTGAACACATGGCAAAAGTTGGCCGCAATAATTTAATATGTAATATTAGATTTCTCCTCAAGGATTGTATTATTATTCTCTTCTCTAATGTAATCATATTTACCATTTGACACCACTTTGTATTTAATTTCTGTAATTTTTTCATTGTCATAGGTAGTTTGAAAATAATTGTACATTGATATTTTAATTTAGAAATTAACAACAATATCCACCTGTGCGTACGCGCACGGGTTCTAGACTAGTTTATAAACATCATGCATCAAGTGTTTGATAGCAACGATACTTACATAAATTATAGCCAATCCAAACAATTATGCAACACCATTACAGTAAATCAATTATCATAGTGATTATTTAAATAGAAATATAATCAATCACCAATGAGTGACAAAAGATTACCGATTGAAATCATTGTTGTTCTAAAGAAGTTAATCAACTACCTTGTACTCTATTTATAAAATAAATTATTAGTTTGTTATATCTTGAAAACAACGAGCATTTATATTTTTTGTTTTAATCAAAATCATAATTTTATAAATAAATTGTTAGTAATTTTCAAACATTAACGCGAGTGTCCGTCTTTTCACTGGTTTTTATAAAGATTTTTATGAAAAAATCATAATTTATTTTGCGTTTGTTTACCCTAATAAAAATCACTTTTTTTTAAAAAATAATTTAGTTTGTTTGGATACAACTATATAAAAGCTATTTTTTGTTACAAAATTGGTTCAATCTTTTGATCCATATTTTATCTCTTGTCTAAAAAAAAATTATTTTTTGAGAAACTTCTTATTTGAAGCTGTTTTTGGAATTTTTTTTTATATTTTGATTTTTTTTTAAACTGTAACAAAACGGATGCAATACTCTTAATAAATCGAAAAAAGCACGTACCTTTTTAGATACAAAATGTCCCAACGGAAGTAGCTGAATTGTAATTGAACCATTGAGTGCCTCTTCCAAAACAGTCGCAGATCCAGTTGTTTTAATTGGTACACCATGTTTGTTGTCGTATGCGAACAAAGTTTTAGATACAAGAAGTTGAAAACCAAAGCAAGGATGAATTGAAAAGAACAAAAATTCTCTACTACGGAGTCAAAAAGAAAAAAGGGTAAAAGTGCAAATGGGAATAGAGGCAAATTAAGTCTTCTTACCTAAAAACTACATCAATCATTGTAGCACCTAAACATGAAAGATCCAACTCAAACTCTTAGACTATCAAACTCAACGAACTACATGCACAATCTGATACAAGAGAAAACTCATATATTCAAATTACCAAATTTTAAACCAAATAGGTTCAAATATCATTTTTCGCATCAAGAGACATTGAGGGACAAATACAAACTTCCTGTTTATCAAACTTGTAACCAAATAGGCTAAAATCTCATTTTAGCGACTGCGGTCATTCCAATAATTTCATTTTACCAAATACAAAACCAAATAGGTTCATAAATCATGTTTTAAATAAAGGGACAAATTCAACCTTCCCATTTATCAAATTTACAACCATATAGGCTGATATCTCATTTTCGAGACAAGGATCGTCTCAATACTTTTTATTTACCGAATTTAAAACCAAATAGGTACAGATATCATGTTTCGCTTCAAGGGACATCGAGGGACAAATTCAACCTTAATATTTATCAAACTTGTAACCATATAGGCGTAAACCTCATTTTTGCGACAAAGGTCATTCCAATACTTTCATTTTACCAAATACAAAACCATATAGGTTCACATATCATGTTTTTAATCAAGGGACAAGTTCAACCTTCCCATTTATCAAACTTGTATTCATTTAGGCTAAAATCTCATTTTCACAACAAGAGTCATTCCAATAATTTCATTTTACCGAATACAAAACAAAAT
Organism: Medicago lupulina; assembly: GCA_958299785.1. Classification (NCBI taxonomy): domain Eukaryota; kingdom Viridiplantae; phylum Streptophyta; class Magnoliopsida; order Fabales; family Fabaceae; genus Medicago; species Medicago lupulina. The sequence goes on along the minus strand of OY283144.1, from coordinate 27,232,142 downwards.
ATGTTCACATATCATGTTTTAAATCAAGGGACAATTACAACCTTCCCATTTATCAAATTTGCAACCATATAGGCTAATATCTCTTTTTTGCGACAAAAGTCATCCAAATATTTTATAGGGTTAATACCTCTTTTGGTCCCTGTAATATGAGCGAATTTTGGTTTTAGTCCCTGTAAAAAAAAGTTTAGATTTTGTCCCTATCATTTCAGATTCTTCCACTTTTAGTCCCTCACTTAAACTTGTCAGCATAATATGCTGACGTGGCTGGGTGACTTGTCTGTTTTCATCTTATGTGTGATTAAATATATTCCATGTGGCATTTTTATTATCAATAATTATTTAAATAAAATAAAAATATTATTTAAAATAATAAAACTTAAATAACAAATTGAAAAACAACATAAAAGAAGAAGAAAAAAAATCCAAAAATTGATTCAATTTCATCTTCAAAAACAGATCCCAGAAAACCAACATCATTCTCTTCCCATCATCTCACTCCCTCGTTCTTGTAGTCCAACACCAACAACAAATCCCACACATCCATCAACATGAACAAAATTCAACAACAAGAAAACCAATTACCATTCAAAACCACTTGTCTCTTCAATCTTCCATCTTCGGCCACAACACAAAAATCAAATTCAATTCAATAACAACATATACAGTAGAAAGAAAGAGATCTGAAAATTTCAAAAGAAAAATCGTAGATTTGAGAATTCGATTTATATCTTCTTCCTCAGTTCTTCCGGCCTTTCTTACTCAATCTAATACTTCTTCTTACTCTTCCGTCTTCAGATCTAAGATTCACCTTTGGACCTTGAAATCTTAAATTTTAACAAAACACATACAGGTTGTTGTTGATAGATTTAAGAGGGGGTTGGGTCGTGGAAAACATACAGAGTTCAACTACAGTGATTGGGTATGATTTATGGGGGTGAAGGAGTTTATGATGGGTTGGATGGGAAAGGGCTGAATGGAATTTTGTGGGCGATGGGAGTGCAAGGTAATGAAAGGAATGAGTGGGTCTTATTAGAGTGAGAGAGATGCTGATTATTTATATTGGTATGAATGAAACGAAATCAATGAAGAAAACAAATTCGATTCAAATCGAGTATAACAAGAAAAATTGCAGTTGGGCTTGAATGGATGAAGAACCTGGAGGAATAAGAAAAAGAAGAAGTACCATGTGAGGAAGGAGATGGAAAATCTTGAATATGATCTTAATTGGATGATTTAATTTTAAAGATTTTAGTTTCGATTTAATTTTTAATTCAAAATTCAATTTAATCCAAATGGCATCTTATTCCAATTTAAAAAATGAAAAAATAAAATAATTACATAGTCACCCAGCCACGTTAGCATATTATGCTGACAAGTTTAAGTGAGGGACTAAAAATGAAAGAATTTGAAATGATAGGGACATAATCTAATTTTTTTTTACAGGGACTAAAATCGGAATTCGCTCATATTACAGGGACCAAAAGAGGTATTAACCCTTCTTTTTATATATTGACCACATATAAACATCGTGAGTATGAATGACTACTGACCCTAGCTTTCAACTTAGACCCATTGAATTGTTCTAATAAACATGGTTAGTCTAGGAATGAATAATCATTTATTAGTGATATTAGGTTAACGTGCTTAAAACCTTCGAAGATTATTAGACCACCTAAGGGATTAGGGGCTGTAGTTTGAGAAGAGGGTCCTAACTCAAGGGATTGATTAGGGTTAATTTGTTAACTATCGTGGAACTAGAAAATCATTCATGACAATAGAGTACAACATACAAATTAGGGAAACGTAGATGATTTGACATACCTAATCTCATCTCTCTCCATATTTTCTTAATCAAATCTTATTTTCTGTTATTTGATTCTATAAGATCAAAACAAATCAACCGCCTAGTGGCAAATAAAACAACTTTTACACATCCTATTGATTAACGAGATTAAATTATTGAAATTAACACAGTTCTTGTGGGAACGATATTTTTACTACTTCGATAGTATTTGGTACACTTGTCAAACATTTATCAGTTCTGATCTTCCTTCTGCTACCTCAGTTGCCATGGAGCCTTCTACTTTCTCTAGTTGGGGCTCGCCTGATGGAAAATTAGACTGGTCCATCCACGGCGATGAGCTCAATAAAATGAGGAATTCTTATTCTTTTGGCTTTCGAAACAAAAGTAGCACTTCATCAATGGGTTCTGCATTAAACGTAGACGGTCCAGAATTATTTTTAAGGCATGAATCTTGGGTTAATTCGCTTGTGAAGGATGCTCCAACAATGGAATTTGATCATGTTATGAATTCCAGTCTAAAACCTCACACCAATACAAACTATGATATGTGGAGCAAAGGAAAGTGGTAACCAATTTTAAAGTAACAACAAGCAACAATAATAACAACAACACCTAGATCCAATCTAGGAATCAAAGTGAAAAGCACAAAACCACAAGCATATGAAAGCAAGAAAGAAAGGAAACAAACGCACCAAAGATTTTTCACTCAGTTTGGTCCAACTTGACCTACTCTAGAGGAGAGATTGATCTCTCCAATCCACTATCAAAGAGTTCTTACAAAGAGATACAAATGGGTTACAAGAAATTAATACAAGAGCTCACAAAGAACAAAACCTAATTTCTACCAATTTTTCCAAGCTCACCAATGAACAAGACACTCAATGATTTTCTCAAGAGAACCTCACTACAAAGACCCTCAACCTTAAAATTCCCTCCTTTGTATTCCTAGGTTTCTCTCTTGAAGCTCTACACAAAAAATTGAAGAATGAAGCCTTTTATAGTGTTCAGCATTCGCGAAATTCGGCCACCAAAGACGGCAGTTCGGCCACCGAATTCACCATAGTACACAATACTATCTCATCCTTATCTGCAAAATCGGCCGCCGATTTGGAAGACTCGGGGCCCGAAAAAGTGCGAAGCAAAAGGTGGAACATAGCACTCAAAATCGGCCACCGAAGACAGCAATTCGGGGCCCAACTTTTCTCTCCTTCAAACTTCAATTTCAAGTCAAATTTCAACAGATCAATATTGTGTTGAAGATCAACTGCAATACCATAATCCCGATGCGGTTCTGTCTTTGCCGGAGCAATTGTACAAGGAGCATGAGCAGATGGTGGTGTGAATGTATTGTTAATCATAACATTGGATCCTCCGCGCTCGAGAGTCTTTATTTATTTTACTCCCTCCGGTCCTTTATACAAGAAACAAAAGACACAAATCATCGAGACCAAGAAAATACATTGAAAATAGTTATCTTTATTTAATACACCTATGCATTTAATTTTTTTTCATGGATACCCCTAAATAATTACTCTTGATTCTACCAACTTACTTACTTTTAATATTCTCTCTCATAATAAATAAGGGCACAAATAAAATTTAGCTTCAAACACCCTTTAAAATTGGTCAATGTTTCTTATAAAAAGGACCAAAATAATTCTCACTTTTGTATCTTGTATAAAGGACCGGAGGGATTATGATTTTTTTTTTCTTTATGTTAGAGATATCGATTATTTATAGGCGACATTTTGCAGAAAAATGTCAATTATACAAAAGTTATGCAATTATTTTGCATCAGCAACAACTTGTTACTACTACTAGGGTATTGTATATGGTTCCATTTTCTTGCTTTGTTGTTCAAATTGAGTTGTACTTTTCAGAAAGCAAGAGAACTGTGATTTATGTAGTGAGACTGATGAATGCTTCATATTATAGTTTGATGCCTTTTAGATTCTTGCATTGTCTTGTTTAATGTTTTAGTGTAATCTGATATGGCTGTTTTTTAGTTTAGATTGTTAATTTTGTTGCTGTTGTTGACTGGATTTTTTTATCTTTGTCCTCTAATCTAATTATATGTTCTGCCATATGTATCATTGATCATTCGGCATGCTACTTTCGGTTTAAGAAGTTTTTATTCATTGGTTCTTTGGGTCAAAATATAGTTAAGTTTATCGAGCACAAGGAAAATTATTTACAGAAAGCTTAACTTATTGGATTTAGCTTTTATCAGTCTTTCTCCCTGAAAATATCATTATTGAGTTATAAAATAACATAACTTAGATGTATTTATATTCAGAAAAATACTATATATATACAAGGGAAAATTTTGCCTAGGGAGGTCTTAGATTGTGTATATTTGCACAACTTTTAATTACTCTTATGTTAGTAAAATCAACTAATTGTTGGTAATATGTAAATGGGAGGTTTTCATATACTGTATATACCATTACTCTAATTCTAGTCAAGAAAGTTTGTTATCCTCAAAATGAAAAATTAAGGATTTTGTCTCTACACAACTCATTCGCTTGATACGACATATCTTTACAGTTATAGTATGAACTTTCATATTAAAAAATAAAATAACCGCCTCTTGTTCAAAAAGACATTTGGACGCAGTGACATAACTGCACAATATTGGTCTTAAACAGATTAAAATCTTGAGCTCCTATCATAAGGTAAGCTGCACCTCATGTAGAGTAACTTTGCTTGTAAAACAAGTAACTACCTCAACTAACTCTATGAAATCTGGAACTGATATAACAGTTTCTAACTGTTTTGCTAACTGTTTTGAGCTGATGAACTTGGCTTGGATGCACTTAAATCTGTCTTATAAGAGGAGCTGGTAATCGGTGACTAGTGCAGCAACTTGGTGGGTTTTTATTCTTGACCTCAAAATCATAAAACAACAAAACACACTGAAAAAGTCTTCCACATCTTCCTTTGCCTTGTTTTCCAAGTTTCTAAACCTTCAAGAAATTTTGGTGCAGTTCATTATTCATGTAAGTTCTTCTTTTATAATTCGAGATTTATGTATTTTTCTTATTCTTCTCAATGAGTCCATGAATTTCACCTAAAGATGCAATATTTTCAAAAATTATACGAGATTGCAATGTGCTTTCTTGGTTGCTAAGAAAATTCCTGAAAAAGGGTGTGTTCTGAGTTATTTGTATCTGTCTTATTAACATTGTTTCTAAAACCTTCACCAAGTTTTTGTGCTGTTTCCTTGCTTATGTAAGTTCTTCTTTTTTGATTCCACCTTTATCTATTTTTCCTATTCTTCTTGATGTGTCATTGAGTTTTTGATAAAGATTTGATCTTTTCTAAAAACATTTGAGATTACAATGTGTTTTTTAGTTGCTAAGAAAGTTCCTCAAAAATGGTGTGTTTTGAATTGTTTGTACTGGCTTCTTGAGAGTCTTGATGAATGTGTATGAACGAGTATGCTTTCACTTTCACTCTCTGGAAGACAGAAAAAAGATTGGATGATACACAAAACTTTTCATATGCTTTGATACATCAATGTTGGATGATACACAAAATAACCAGTCCTGTGTTCTTAATCTAACAATATTAAATGCAGTTGGTCGATAAAATTAACAAGCTGAACGTGTAGTTGTCATGAGTGTAGAATCCCAGAATTGTTTGTATTGTTTTGCTATTTGGTTGTTTTGTTAATAAGGTTGTGCAATAATTTACCATTGTTTGTTCTTATTATTAGAATTACCGATGTGCATAAACTATGATATTAAACATTTAAAATCACAGCAATACATGTTGCTAATTTCCTAGTAATTGATGATTTTGTAGCAAATTTAGCAAAAACAAGATTGGCTCAAGGGAGCAGGTTTTGAATGGAGGAGCAGCAACAAGATGATGAATTTATGATGTATAGATTCAAAGTGGAGCATTGTGATAAAACTTCTCATGATTTTAGAAAATGTCCCTTTGTTCATCCTGGGGAAAACATTAAGCGCCGTGATCCGAAGCAATATAATTACAGATGTCTCCATTGTCATGCATTTCAGAAATATGGATCATGCAGGAAAGGGGATGCATGTCAATATGCACATGGTGTTTTTGAGTCCGTGCTTCATCCTGATCGATACAGAACAACGTTTTGCAGAAATGGAACTGAATGCAGAAGAGATGTTTGCTTCTTTGCTCACAATCATGAGGAACATCGCCTGTTGAATGCTACTACCAGTTCTGCTCTGCCTTCACATACATTATATTCAAATTCACCAAGTGCTTATGCAAGGTATCCTTTCACATTGAGCTCTCAGTATGGTTTGATACAATCTTCATCGATGCCGCCTTGGACACCGTCTGCAATATCATCTCCTGCAGGAAGAACCATGTCGCAGACTCCGACTCATATTCGAACTACAGTCCCTACACCTCAGATGCCGAGCAACGGATTGAATACTGCATTGAATGCTAGAGATAATACCCACCTGGACAGGAATTTTTTCGAAAATCACCATATGCAGAAGCTAATGATAGAAGGGTCAAGTAGGCTTGCTGGAGTGAATCCTACTAACCTTGAAGGCTATTTTGGGTCATTGATACAATCTCCGACAGCAATGCAGGGGTATCAGAATGTGAACCAACAACTTCAGAGATATCCTTCCCAGCTTACCAATTCTAGTGTGGTTAGATCACAACAGTTCAGGGGTGATCCATTTTTTAATCCAAGATATGATGCCCTTCCGATGCAGAGCCAGAACTTTATCGAGAGAAGCCGCGTGGTGAGCTTTAATTCCATGCTTCCAGATGCTACCTCAGTTACATTGGAGCCTTCAACTTCCTTCTCCGGTTGGCACTCCCGTGATAGAAAATTAGAATTGGGTGACAGTAGCAACACTTCAACAATGGCTGCTACATCAAATGTTGATGATCAGGATGGATTATCAAGATATGAAGGTATGGTTAATGAACTTGTGAAGTAAGACGATCCAACACGGTGTTGAACTTGAAGATCAACTGCAATGCCATAATCCGGATGATGTTCCATCTTAGCCAGAGCAGTTGTACATGTTATTCACCTGTGATTTTTTTTTTAACTTCATAGATATTTAATATATTTGGGTGGCACTGCAGAAAATATGGATAGAATACTAGTATATTGTTCCTTTTTTTTTTTCCCTTAATTTTTTGTTATGTTATTTGTTATGATCAATTGATTTGTCATTTTACAGCAACCAAGAGAATGGTGATAAATATAGTGATACAAAGATTCATGAATATGCATATGCTTATAATGGTATGAAGTTAAAAATGACAACTCACCCTTCATTTGGTTAAAACATGTATCCAAACATACGCCTTGAATTATTGTTTCATAGATACTGTCATCACTATAGTTGTGTGCTTGCTTGAGCGATGAAATACAATTGTTGCGTGTATGTTTGAATATGCGGTGGGAGGTTCCAAAATCGCAGGGAAATATCACGTTTATGTTGAAGCTGCAAATAGTAGCCTCTGGTTTTCATAGTGAGAAGGCCTTCAGTCGTGCGACTGCAGCAAGAAAACATGTATCCAAACATACGCCTTGAATTATGGTTTGTAACTATGAAGCACATATGTTTTTCATTTTCGCTTTTTATCAAGGTAGAAAATACGTATCAAACTACCACTCTTTTGGAAATAAATACACTACTACCATTCTCTTTTTTTGAATGGATGCTAGTTTACTGATTTTGAGACACGTGATTTTTTAAATTGAAATATTGTCATAAAGTATACTTGTGTCCAATCTTATACCATTTTATTCATAAGGTTTATATTTTTTACAAATTTTGAAGTTACCAACTTGTGAGTAGTTACTCAACAAGTTGACTTCCAAATTGATAAAAAAGTTCTGACTCAAATCAGCACATATGCTTCCTAAACCAGTTTGTCATATACTGAGTTTCTATTTTTTTTTTTAAAAAGTAATGTATTTTCATAAATGCATGCCTAAATCATTTTCTTTTCGTCGTGTATAAAATAATATGTTTTCTCTTTCACTCTGGAAGTTGTACGTGTCACAGTTTACCGCTTTGTTTTTTTTCTTTTCTAGTACTAAGGTTTATGTCTATTTTTAGAATTATTTTTGTGCACAAACTAAGATATTAAACAATACTGTGATAAACTATGATATTAAACCAATACTTGTTGCAAATTTCCTGGAATCGATGATTTTATAACAAATTTAACAGAATCCTTCCTTTCCATTTCCCTATCTGCTTCCTTTCTGTTTTTTGATGCTTTAAATATGTAAAATTCTCTCTGGTTTAGTATCATATTAAAATACGTTTTCTCTGTTAATTTTGCAAATTCTGTATAATAATAGAGAGCAAGACAAAAAAAAAACTGATAAAATAAAAGTCATGTGCAATGGTGCGAATAGAAAACCTTGTCAAACTAGTTTGATTAGGGAAAATGAATATGGAACACAAGAAATTCATCACAAGATTTCAGCTTTGCTTTAGTTTTCAGCCAAAGATGATGTAATGGCTTTCACATATGCTGTTGAAAAATGAAAACATGATGTCGATGAAGTAGGATTGTGGTATGGAAGGAAGATTGGATCAAAGGAAATGAGTTATGAAGAAAGGACCCCTCTTATGATTGCTGGCTTGTTTAGGAGCAAGGGTGTGTTGTCTTATATTCTTGGAACCGGTCGTGTCAATGTTAGCCGAGCTTGTGGTTCAGACAGCGGTACAGCTCTTCATTGTGCTGTTACTGGTTGTTCGGCTGCTTCTGCCGAGGCTATTAAGCTTTTGCTTGATGCACCTGCAGATGGTAGTTCTGTTGATGTGAATGGCAAGCGGTGTAGCGACTTGATTGTCTCGGTGTCTAATAGTATCTCCGGTTCAAGGAAAAAGATACTAAAAGAAATACTTGAAGGTGAAGATGATTTTTATGTTGATGACAGTGACAATATCTTTAAGGAAGCAGGTTTCCAAATGGTGGAGCAGCAACAAGATGTGTTTACCCCTCTAACTGAGAAGAATGATTATCCAATTGATCCATCCAAACCTGACATAAAGAACGGGATACATAGTGCAGATGAATTTAGGATGTTTGCATTCAAAGTGAAGCCTTGTCTAAGGGCTTATTCTCATGATTGGACCGAATGCCCCTTTGTCCACACGGGGGAAAATGCAAGGTGCCGCGATCCGAGGAAATATCATTACACCTGTGTCCTTTGTCCTGAATTTCAGAATGGATCATGCAGTAAAGGGGATGCTTGTGAATATGCACACAGTATTTTTGAGTGCTGGCTTCATCCTGGTCAATATAGAACAAAAGGCTTAGAAAGGATGAAACCTGTTGCACCAGAAGAGTTTGCTTTTTTGTTCACAAACCCGATGAGCTTTGACCGTGGTATGATTTTACCGGTTCTGCTTTGCCTTCACCTACATCATATTCAAATTCACCTAGTGCTTCTTCAATGGATTCTTTCTTATTGAGATCTCCGTCTTCTTTGATACATCTGCATCGAAACCATCTTTGACTCTATGGGCAACAACATCGCCTGCAGCTGGAACCATGTGGCAGACTCAGATTCAGCTTTATGCTGCAGTCCCTACCCTCCAGATGCCAATAAGCAGATTTAATACTGCACTGAATGCTAGAAATAACGTTGAATTTCTCAAACTTGAAAATTGCCTTAGTCGTCAGTCCCCTTCAAATAGGCTTGCGGGAGTGAATCCTACTAACCTTGAAAACTTTTTTCGGGTCATCGATACATTCTCCGACCTCAATGCAGGTGCATCAGAACACAAATCAGCAACATTGGGGCTTTCCTTCTGATCTTTCCAATTCAAATGGGATTGGATCACCACAATTCAGGGTTGATGCCTTTTCAAAACATAGCCAGAGCTTTATTGAACGCAATACCGGGGTGAGCTTTAATTCTTTGATTCCTTCTGCTACCTCAGTTACCATGGAGCCTTCTACTTTCTCTGATTGGGGCTCCTCTAATGGAAAATTAGACTGGTACATTCGCGGCTATGAACTCAATAAAATGAGGAAATCTTATTCTTTCGGCCTTCGAAACAGAAGTAGCACTTCAACTGCTGCATCTAATATCGATGATCAAGATGTACTTTTGATCCAGGAAACTTGGGTTAATTCACTTGCTAATGATGTTCCCGCGACGAAATTTGATCGATATTATGTTGAAGTTGAAGATTAACTGCAATGCCATAATCTGGATGCGGTTTTGTCTTTGCCGGATAAATTGTACATGGAGCATGAGCAGATGGTTGGTTGAATCTAATGTTAACTTTGACATTGGATCCCCTGTGAGTTTATTTAAAACATTGGATTTTAATTAAATATCGGTGACATTTTTCAGAAAATATGGTAAAATGTCGATAATACAAAAGTTAGGACAGAATGCAAATATTTTACGTCAGTAACAACTTGTTACTACTACAAGGATATATAGTATGCGGTTCCATTTTCTTCTCCGTAAATTTTTGCTATGTTATTAGTTATGTTCAAATTGAGTTGTAACTTTCCAGCAACCAAGAGAAATTTGATTAATGTAGTGAGATTGATAGTTATACAAATTCCAATTTTCAATTTCATTTCAATTTCCTAAATTTTTGCTTTGTTATTAGTTATGTTTGTGGCTTTATTTTTTCCTATTTCATTTTAATCTGAGTCATGCATACATATTCATATAATGTTAAAAACTACATATGTTTGCAAGTGTAGGACACATGTGTCTTCCTTCATATTTTAGCTTCATGCGCTTTTGAGATTCTTGCACGATCTTGCTAAATGTTTTGGCATAATTTGATATACCTCTTAGAAGAAGGTACAACTTTTATTCTGGAATTTTGATTGAGAATGAAGATATCTTCGTTGCTGTTGTTGATTGGAATTTTTTTCTTTTTCTCTGTCCTGTAATCTTATATATCCTTTCATTTGTACCATGGATGATTCTGCATGCTACTTCCAGCCATATAATTTTTTATTTTTTTAGTTGCATGCTTCTTTAGTGAAGTATAATGATGATTATAGTACTTGTGTTCATAAATCCTTCTTAAATCTGTACTAACATTTTGTTCATTCAAAAGCACAAAATTAAGATCAGAATATTTATTAACTCTAATCAAGAAAGTTGTTGTCCTCAAAACGCAAATTTAAGGATTGTCTCTACACAATTCATTCACCTGATACGAGATATATATTACAAGAGCGAGACATTAGAAATGTGTGGCCATGCTTGAATGAGCCAATATATGATATTGGATTCAAGTTTACATGTTTAAGAGATTGAGAAACAAGATAATTGAACTTCAATGAAGATGACATGTATTTATGCCTCATATTCAACAAGACATTTGGACGAAGGGACATAACTGCACAGTTGTATTGGTCGCAGATAGATTAAACTCTCGAGCTAGTATTTATGCTAGTACATATTTCCTATATCATAAGGTAAGATACACCTCATGTAGAGTAACTTTGATTGTAAAACAAGAAACCAACTCAACTAACTCTATGAAATTTGGAACTGATATCAGTTTATAACTGTTTTTTGAGCTGTCTTTAACTGATCTATTTAGCAGTGACTAGTGTAGCAGCTCAGTGGGCTTTTCTTTTTGACCTCAAAACCGTAAAACAACAAAAGATACTGAAAGAGTCTTCCTCTTCTTCCTTTGCATTGTTTTCCAAGTTTCTAAACCTTCACCAAATTTTGGTGCAGTTTACTTATGTAAGTTCTTCTTTTATAATTCTAGATTTATGTATTTTTCTTATTCTTCACGATGAGTCAGTGAATTTCACCAAAAGATGCGATCTATTCTAAAATTATGAGATTGCGATATGTTTTCTTGGATGCTAAGAAAGTTCCTGAAAAAGTGTGTGTTCTGAATTAATTGTGTTTGTCTTATTAAGAGTGTTTTACTAAGAGTGTACTTTTCTTATTCTTCTTGAGGTTCGTTGAGTTTCGGCTAAAGATTTGATCTTTTCTTAAAGTATTTGAGATTACAATGTGTTTTCTTGGTTGCTAAGAAAGTTCCTTAAGAAGTGTTTCTTGAGAGTCTTGATGAATGTGTATCGAAGAACATGCTTTCTCTTTCACTCTCTGCAAGACAGAAAGAAGGTTCGATGATACACAAAATAACCATTGCTGTGTTTTTAAGCTAACAATATAATATGCAGTTGGTCGATAAAATTAACAAGCTGAACGTGTAGTTGTCAAGAGTGTTGAATCCCAGAATTTTTTGTATTGTCTTGCCATTTGGATGCTAAGGATGTGCAATAGTTATTGTTGTGCATAAACTATGATATTAAACATTTAAAAATTAAACTAATACTTGTTGCCAATTTCCTGGTGATTGATGATTTTGTAACAAATTTAGCAGAACCAAGATTGCCTTAAGGGAGCGGGTTTCGAAATGGGGAAGCAGAAACAACATGTAGGTGGACCTCAAACTAAGAAGAAAGATTATCGGATCGATCGATCCCTACCTGACATAAAGAATAGAGTATATATTACAGATGAATTTAGGATGTATAAATTCAAAGTGAAGCTTTGCTCATGGGATAATGCTCCTCATGATTTGACAGAATGTCCCTTTGCTCATTCTGGGGAAACCGCAATACGCTGTGATCCGAAGAGATATTATTACCGCTGTTTCCATTGCCGTGAATTTCAGAATGGATCATGCAGTAGAAGGAATACATGTCGATATGCACATGGTGTTTTTGAGTCCTTGCTTCATCCTGCTAAATACAGAATAAGGTTTTGCAAGGATGAAACTGAATGCACAAGAAAAGTTTGCTTCTTTGCTCACAAACCCGAGGAGCTTTGCCTGTTGAAGGCTTATACCAGTTCTGCTTTGCCTTCACCTACATCAAATCCCAATTCACCAATTTCTTCTGCAATGGATTCCTTGACATTGAGCTCTCCGTCTTCTTTGATACAATCTTCGTTGACACCGCCTTGGACTCCGTCTGCAACATCATCTCCTGCAGGAGGAACCATGTGGCAGACTCCGACTCAGATTCATACTACAGTCCCTACACTTCAGATGCCAAGCAACAGATTGAAAACTGCATTGAATGCTAGAGATAATACTGATCTAGACATGAAATTTCTCGAAAATCACCATATGCCGAAGCCAATGTTAGAAGAGTCAAATAGGCTTGCCGGAGTGAATCCTAATAACCATGAAGACATTTTCGAGTCTTTGATACAATCTTCGAAAGACATGCTGGTGCATCAGAATGTGAGCCAAGAACTGCGTGGCTACCCATCTGAACTTACCAATTCAAAGCGGTGCCAGAGCTTTATGGAGCGCAGCAGCGTAGCAAGCTTTAGTTACAAGCTTCCTTCTGCTATCTCAGTTGCATTAGACCCTTCTACTGCCTTCTCTGATTGGCGCTCCACTGATAGAAAGGTAGATTGGTCTATCCCCGGTGATAAACTCAATGAAATAATGACATCTTATTCTTTCGGCTTCCTAGACGATACTAGCAATGCTTCAAAAATAGCTGCTGCATCGAATGTTGATGAGCATTATGCATTATTAAGCCAGGAATCTTGGGTTAGCTCACTTTTGAAGGATGATGATCCAACATTGGAATCTGATCAACAAGGTGTTGAAGTTGAATATCAACTGCAATGCTATAATCCGGACGATGTTCCGTCCTAGCCAGAACTATTATGCATGTTATATAAGAAGACGGTGGTGTGATTTCTTTTTAATTTTATAGATATTCATTATATTTATGTGACATTTTGTAGAAAATATGGTAAAATGCCAATAGAGGGGTAACCTTGGCGCAATTGGTAAAGTTGTTGTCATGTGACCGAAAGGTCACGGTCTGCTTTAGTAACAACAAGTTGTTACTACAATTGGAATATGTAAATGATGTTCATACATAGCATTACTCTAATTTATTTACTTTTGTAGGTATTTAAAGTTATGGTTGACAACTTGGCTTTTATTCACTCATAGGAAGCTTTTATTGTTGTAGTGGATGCAACATTTAGCCTCTAGCTTTGTGAGTGTGAAGCATATAGATGCTTTTATTATGATCTCAATTCCCAAGGTCATTTTACTTGGTCATTAATGTTACCTTCTAACTATATAAATTTTTTCATTTGTGGAGAATGCTTATGAATTTTTACATTATGTGATGACTCCATTTTCAGCATAGTTCATATTGTGACTTATGTCACAGTATGATTCTCAGCATTCATCTTTTTTTTTTGCTTCTTGAGTTCAATAATTAATATTTTTAATATTATTATCACAACTAAATTTTACTATGGTCAAGACTTTGAGCCATATTATATTAGTATGTCATGAATTTGAATTCCAATTCTTTCAACAGACCAACTCTGTCAACTGTCATTGAATCTTTACCTTAACATTATATTTTCAAAACAATAATGATATTGTCAATCTACAATTTTGCGGGCTTTGAAGATCCATATCCCATGTTTTCTGTAATGATGATCAAGGCACAAACATCCATGAATTTTTTGTCAAAAAAGCATTAAGCATCTCTCATTTTCTCTCAGATGATCATTTTGGGAAATGTTAAAGTTAAACTCTGGTTTAAAAAAATCAAAAAGTTGTTTTTTTACTAAAACAATATACACCAATACTATGATAAATGAATAAAAAAAAAATAGTTTTTAATAAAACAGATGCAGCACTTGATAGCTTAATCCCTATGAAGCACGGATGCGGACAATACGGGATACAACACGGACACTAACACGCCGATATTGCTATATGTGTCGGTGTCATGTCGGTGTAAATATGATCAAGGCACAAGTCAAAAATGTATTCTCTCTATCACAGTTAAGAAGAAAAATTCAAAACTAAATGTAATTCCATACATTCACATACAAATGAAAAAGTTAATTTGAAATATTGTCATAAAGTAAACTGGTGTCTAATCATATACCACTTTATTCATAAGGTTTATATTTTTTACAAATTTTGAAGTTACCAACTTGTTAGTAGTTACTCAACAAGTTGACTTACCACTTCATTCAACAATTGATCAAAAATTTCTGACTCAAAATCAGCACATATACTTCCTAATTCACTTTGTTCATTCATCCATACATGAACTTGATTTTTTGAACCAGCCAATTCATCTCCAACTAGCCTGCATGCTTCACCCCAAATATCTACATACTCCTTGTAACTGTGCTTCTCTTTCTTCTTTGATCCTTCATATTTGTTGCTCTCAATTGCCTTATCCTTCTTCTCATCAATCATCAAATTATCATCAGATCGCATACGAATGTGCTTGCCGGTTTCAAGCTCTGGTGTCAACTTTCTTCTTGGATTCAAACCTACTGCAACAGAATCTATCCCTGCAAAAAAATAAATTAAAAAAATTAACAATTAACACAATGTTATAACAACCAATGTTATAAGATAAGGTCTGTTGCGGCAATCTAGTCCACGACATTAAGATTTTGTATATCTTTCCGATCGCAATATGACTGCAATTGAGGTTGCTTCAGCCTCATTTGATAAAGACTATGCTTAGTACATGTTTGAAATGACACTGAATTTTACAAAATCGCAGTGACACCGTGATTTTACAAACTGTAGCGTATGATTAAATTCGTGTCGGCACACTATGATTTCATCAAACTCATAGTCGATTTAAACATGAACTTAATACGAAAGATCACGACACAGCAATTGCAGCTAGAAATCAGAAAAAAGGTTGAACACATCAAATTCGCAAAAGAAACAAACCTGCTACACAAGACTTGCGCTCAAATTCAAGAACAGAAACAGGACTAGAATCATCTGATTTGCATTCAATTTCTATCTTCTTTTCTGCATAACAATTTGTTCTCTTCTTCCTCATTCTTCTCTTCTTCATCCTTTCACCAACTTCCTTGCAATTCTTTGCCTTCAGCAACTCAACTGCTTCTGAATCAAAACACTTCATTTCAGACGAAGAAGCCTTAAACCGATGCGAAGTGTTCGTGATTTCTTGAAGTTTATTAGACACCTTTTTGCTCATTTTCTCATCATAAACAATTTCTCTCTTGTTCTTCTTCTCCTTCAATTCTGAACTACCCATTTGCTTTTTTCTCGCGTTCGATTTCAACCCTTTACCACTCTCACCTTCATTTCCAAAGCTAAGCACAAAAAAACTCTCATTTTCACTCATTTGAAAAGTTGGTGGCTCTCGAAAAGACAATGTTGAACCAACTCTCTTATGATGCAAACTCTCAATTTTTCCATTACTTTCTCCCAAATAATCCAAAGAATTCATCGACTTGCTACGCGAAAGTGAACCTGGTTTCGACGCAAAAGGTACCTCAACCATTGATTCCAAACCCATCAACCTTGCCACTATAGGAGGAGGAGGAGTAACAGCAGCAATGTTGAAGTTTTGATCATTTACACTTAGAACAGAATTTGCTGAATCAAATTCTGTGGTTTGATTCGACGAGTCTTTTGGAAGGTTTCCGGAACAAAGAATCTTGCGCATGATGGCTGTGAGACAACCTGTAATGGTGGTTTTGGAGCTGCTACACATTGGTGTAGTGGATGAAATTGATGGAGATACATTTGAACAAGATGAAGTTGGAGTTTGAGTTGAGAGTTTCATCATTTGAATGATCTAAGAAACATAAAGAAACAAATTAACAGCAAAATAAAAACTATATGATAAAATAAAAATACACCAAAAGAAAAAGTGCAATTTGTTATATTGTTGGAGTCTTAAACTAAGGACTAAAAACAATCATTTTGGTCTTTAAAGTGAGTCTCTCTCTCACAATGATCCTTATAGTAGAATATTGAGATAATGTCTTATTATTGATTGAAAATAATTTAATTTTCTTTTTGACTAAATTGAATAAGAGTAATTTTAATGAGATATTATTTCCAAGATATATTACTTTTAATTTATAAAAATTACTAAAATGTATTTCAATGTGTCTTTTTTTATAGGGAATTTCAATGTGTCTTCTTTGTTAGTGATTAGTCTTTGAATGTGTCTTTTAAATTTGTAAATTTATATTTTGTTAGTTAATTTGATCTTCAAATGTGTCTTTTGTTAATCAGTTTGATCTATAAAATGATTAAAAAAAATATTTGAGGATGCTTTTTTGTTATTTTGAAATATTTAGAAGTTATACCAACAAGAATCCGTATATTTAGTCAACAAAATAACTAATAAAATGTCATCGTAAACATAACTCGATTTAATAGAACGTTACATTTTATATATATTGATTGGGATACAAACAATTATGCTCCTTTAATAGATAAATAAAGTAACTTATTAAGTACTAAACTTTATTAAGTACTAATCACTAAACTTTATACTAAGAAAAAAAAGTAACTACTAGAATACAAACTCAAACTTCAATTTAGTACAAAGATAAATAAAGCAATAGTTCCCAAATAGAAAAAAGAAAGCAATGAGAACAATGAAAAGTGAGATTTGAATTTTGCAACATAATTAAAGGGGACAAAGGGTGGCGGGCTTTGGATTTGAATATGAGAAAGAAAGAACAAAGCAATGAGTTTAGGATGATGTGGAAGGGATGTTTTCTACTTTTTATCACTTTGACAATTTGACATAGTTGAGTGTACAATGTTTCCACGCGCGTGTAAAGTCTTTTTTTTGTGCTAAAATTATGCATTGTTTCCCATTTTGAGCAGACAAAAAGCACGCTCTTGGGGCGCGTGTATATAGTACTAGCTATACACTTTTGCTATATTGGTTTAAGTTCAAAGTTTCAAAGAAAAAAGTGTGAGAGTTTAGTACTTTCTATTGGATGAGGATTTTACTTTTGACAGAAACTGTTTGGTAAGTGAAAGATGAAGATTGGAAGTTGGAACTCAATAATCTAAGTACTGGTTGTGTTTTTTTTGTCATTTTGTGTCACTGGCAATGTTGTCAGTATGTTAGACGAAATTCTATTGGGTTCTGTAGTAGAAGACACTGACTTTTGGTCATGGTTGTCCAACAACTGTGTAACTACTTTCATAATTTGAAGTTGTACTGCTCATCGGGAAGTTCTAATTAAGGTTGGACAACAGTTGAATTTGGTCGGCAGCGGATGGAAAAATAGGAACCATAGGCTAACCGCGGGTGGGAAAATCCCATCAAATTCCTTCGGTTGGTGTCATCGGTTAGATTGAATTCGGTTTAGAAGGATTGAAATTCATTTGGGGTTCAAATTTAATTGAATGTAGTGTATGCTATGGTATTTAATATGGTAATAATGATGTAAGTGAAACAAGTGTTTGCTACGACAATATACTATCGTGATAGTGGGATATTGGTTAGGGGTACTAACTCAAAAGGATGAATTATGCTCTTTGCACAAATAGATTTGTTCCTTCTTAAAGTAAATGACTAAAATGCTCTTACGCATGTTAACTTACGCTAGTGTTAAATTTGTGTGAGCTAACTCACGCAGCGTGAGTTAAATGAGATTTGCACTAGCGTGAGTTAACTCACGCTGCGTGAGTTAACTCGCGCCGGGACATTTTCGACATTTACTTTGAAAATGAGCGAAACTGTTTGGGTAAAGAGCAGGATTCCAAAAGGATAACAATTACCCCCTCCTAAAAGTTGACCAATTCACACTGATTAATAAGTGTAAAAATATAATATAGTGATAGTCGATAATTACCTTACAGGATTGCTACAAAACCCCTTCAATGCCCCCCATCAAAAGATAATATCTTATTAGTTATGTGAGCAAAAAAAGCCTATCGGAAGATAAGTTCCGACAGGTTGAGAAACTCGAGGGCCTCTTCAGCAATCTCTGATTTATTCAGACATAAAACAAAAATAATAGCCATAGACAAGACATTTTTGACAATATATTCTATTTGGTGGGGAAAGAAATAAACATGCTATAAAAGCAAGCAGATACCTGTTATGGATACGATTATCAAAGCTTATCCTTCAAACTCAGTGTGGCGCGGCGCGATCAAAGCTTGAATAATATGGTTTCGAGATTGCGATTTGGGACGATATGGAGGTTATGTTTTAGTAGTAGCAATTTGTAGTCATCCATGTTCAAATGATTTGAGCATGGATGGAACGATGGGGAGAAATTAGGGTTTCAATTTTGAAAGGAAATTGTATTTCTTAGTTTATTTGTCAAAGCTGATTCGCTTGAAGTGATGTAAGCCCTTTATAATGAACGAAATCCTGATAGCTATTTGGATTTGGTTTTGAGCCAAGACACTGGGATAAAAAAAAATAAAATTAGACAGTGGGTCGTTTGGTTTTCTATACGGCCCATATGAAGAAAAAAAAAACGTAATTTTATGAAATTGGGTTTCTCTCAGTCCACAATGTAACAAAATTTGCTCTTAGAAATCCGGATAAGTCCAGTAAAAAAAAAATTTCTTTTATTATTGATTATTTTCTTATAGATGATATGAATATTTATTTGATTTAAGAACAACAATGCATTGTAGAAAGAAAAAATTGCCCTCCTTATAATTATTCATAAGAGGACTAATGTGTAAAAATAAAATTTTAGTCAATAACCTAGAGTTATTTATTTTTTGGACATTAATAATTTACACTATTTATTGAAATTAACATAACCATATTTTATAGTTGTTCATTATTCTTCTTTACACACATGTATGTGTAAACATATTTTGAGTTGAGGATGACTTGGGTCAACATATTTCTTTTTAACTCTAGGTTGATATGTAACTTTAATTTATTTAGCTAATTTGTCACACCGATTTCTTCTATATGAGTGAAATCATGAAATCATTTTGTGTTGGCACTGATTGTGTTTTATGGTGGATTTTTCTAAGGGTTGGTTGATTGAAGGGTTATGTTCCTAGTCTTCCTCTTGTTCGTTGTGGTTGGGTACTCCTGATTAGAGTTTGTTTAATTTTTAGTGTTGTTTTTGTTTCTGCTCTTATTATATTTCTTGTACTCAAAATTTATTTTATATATGTTTGCACTCTTATAGAAGATTTTACCTTTATATATATATATATATATATATATATATATATATATATATATATATATATATATACACACCACTAGTTAAGAATACAACTTAAGATGTATTTAACTACTTTTTAGTTATAACTTGCTAAAACACACCTTCTAAAAAATAAGTTGGTGTATCCTACCAAATATCTATAGGAGTTGCTAACATACACTCACTTATTTTTTAGAATGTATGTTTTAGCAACATTTACCTTAAGGTGTATTTAACAACTTTTTAGTTATATCTTTGCTAAAACACATCTTAATAAAAACTAGTGGGTGTATCCTAGCAAACCCCATATATATATATATATATATATATATATATATATATATATATATATATATATATATATCTGTGTGTGTGTGTGTGTGTGTGTGATTCAAAAATAATAATAAACACGTATTTGTAAACCATTAAACAAAAAATAAGGGTATCATTTCAAACCTTTTGCCGTTTAAAGTAAATTATTATACCCATAAATATTTAGGTAGATATTAAAATTTTCTTTAAACTTTTACAACGAAAAATAAGGGTATTATTTCAAACCTTACAGATTGAAAATCTTTGTATGTCTAAAAATGTTATGTAGGGATGAACTTTTGTTGAACCCAAAAAAGTTGAAATTGGGAACTTTTTTTCCAAGCTATCCTACATTTGAAAATAATACTTCAACCTACCCTACATTTAAAATAAATATTCAGTATACCCTACTTTCAATTTTTCTTCATCATAGTGACTAGTGACATATGAGATGGCACCACCATCCTTCGGGATGTCTCCATCTCAGATGGCGTCATCCTATTAACTTTTTTTTTTTGTTTTTTTTTCTTATTAAATTATGCATCCTTCATCATGGCTCCAACTGAGATGGAGTCATCTTACTGGGTTCATTTTAATTTTGTTTTCTATTTTTTGGTTGAAAATTTATTATATAAAATATATGTAACTAATAATATATATTGTTGAACATAAATTATTAATAGAAAAATTTGAAATATTGATTGATAAATATTACATTATTTTCTAGTTTTTTTAACTACTTTATGTCTGCATGTACCGCATCCTTTCAATTTTGGTACACGAGTGAACTTTCGTTGTTGAATTATCGGCTCTTCCTCTTCTTTGTCCTCATCTTCTTCTTCATTATAACTCTCACTTCAACTTTGGGTTGGTTCGGGTGGTGGTAACGCAGAAGAACTTGTTTGACCCTAGTGACCCATTAACACAGCTGACATTGATGATTCTATATGCGCCCAAGTACTGTTCATTGAGTTTTCATCATAAACAATTTGTGAGACGTCGTTATAAATATTATTCAAAAATGTAATTGAGTCTCTTATGCAACCAAATACATTAAAGTTAATATGTGAATTAGAAGGGACGTTGAAGGTTTGGGTCTGTGATTGTGTTGGTAATGGTGGGAAGTTTTCGAACTCATAGGAGATGTGAGTTTCATTGTGTAGTCACTGTATTGAAGAATTATTGGATCAGGCCCTTGGTATTGGGGTGGGTTGTATTGATAATTTTGGGGAAATATAGTTTGGTGATAGTCATATGTGGCTAACAAAGTGTTAAAGGTAGGTCGATAGGGGGGTGACGTTGGCTTGGAATGTCGGTAGTGGTAGGGTTTGATAGGTTGTGTTGTATTGGGTTATTGACGGTTGTGTTGGGTAGGTTTAGAGTTGTGTTGAGTGGTTATGGTGGATTGGTGGTTGTGGTGTAAGTGGGTGGTTTAATTGTTCGATAGGGTTGATCATTAGTCCTTTCTCTGAAAGAAACAAAACATCTTTGTAGGCACACCAAAACTCTAGGCTATCACAATAATTTTGTTGAAACTCAAAGGGAAAAATGGGTTCCCTTAACACATGATCCTTTTTCCTACCCCAATGGTCTAACATTTCTTGAAGGTTTTCCCGCCAAAGATAATTGTCGGGGACCTTTAAGATTTTAAGATGAATTTATCAATGTTACGGTTTGGTTTTGGTGGTGTATCTTGTGCGATTCCAAATTGGAGCCTCACTCTATTTTCTTATTTGTTTGGTGCATCTCTACTATTTGGAAGCATATCAAATAGGTGTTCGCCGACCATATGGTGTTATCCCCTTGAACATTGTGTTGAAATTCACGATAAGACCTCCAAGAGAACTAAAATATAAGATGTTTGTTAATGTATGAAAAACAATTAAAAAACTGATATCTGAAAACGGGCGTATATTTATATCACTTTGTGAGGTTTCATGTGGTCGATCTTTTTTAGGTATCTTGGATATCATGGGAAAGGCATTGTGTTTAGTCCATTCGAGGTTGCAACCACCTACCAAAATAAATCTAAAAATTACTAAAATAATAAATATTTGTAAACATTCCAACTAAAAAATAATTGTAAATTTACTTATCTGCGATGGGGTAAGTTACTGGTATATCTGATGTTGGAAGTAGGGTGGTTTAAAAAAAAACTGAAATTGATGGTGAGAAATGAAAGTGTAAAAATTTAAATGATAAAAAAAAGGCAAAATTATAACTTGTTTAATGGTCTATATGGGTGAAAGGGATACAAAGAAAAAATTTCAACTTCTATATTGTCATATAAGTAAAGTTGGATCGTCCCTTCTGAGTCCGAAGTATACACTAACTTTAAAATTCGACAAATACTACTCACACGTAAATTCAAGTTACACCCCAGAATGACCAATATACCCTTTAACTGGAATAAAAATTTCAAATTAATCAGAAACCATTTCATCGCATTGCTTAATCACTCAAACCCTAGAAACTTAATTCATGTATCCCTCATTCAAATCCCAAAAACTTAGTTCACGTATTCATCATCTCAAACACTCACACCGTCGTTTTAAAAAGTCATCGATGTTTTCACCTACTCATCTCTCAAACTTGCGTAGGCCATGATTTGATCGAAACTATGTAAACTTGGGATGAAAAAATGTGAAATTGAGAGAAAAATAATAGTTTTTAAACTATGTAAACTCAGTTTGTTTACGTAGTTAATGTAAACCGAGTTTACATAAGCTAAGTAAACTAAGTTTACGTGTGTGTATGAATAAATCACGCACGTGCACCCTACATAAGTTGTACTTTCGTAAACTGAATTTACACTAACCTCTCATAGTGAGTATTGTACATCCGTAAACTGAATTTACACTAAACTCGCATATACATAAGTAAACTGAATTTATACTAACCTCTTATATACTTACGTAAACTCAATTTTCATTAACCTAGCATAGTGAGTATTATACAAACGTAAGCTGAATTTACACTAACCTCTCATATACATATGTAAACTGAATTTACACTAACCTATCGTATACATACGTAAACTGAATTTACACTAACCTCTTATATATATCTCACACACACACACGTAAACTCAATTTACATTAACCTAGCATACTAAGTAATTTTACATACGTAAACTAAATTTACACTAACCTCTCATATACATATGTAAACTGAATTTACAATAACCTATCATATACATTCGTAAATTGAATTTACACTAACCTCTTATATACATACGTAAACTCAATTTACACTAACCTAGCATAGGGAGTAATTTTACATACGTAAACTGAATTTACACTAACCTCTCATAGCGAGTACGTAATAGTGGCTACGTAAAATCAAATTACGGTTGACCTGTGAAGCCCTGATACTTCAAAATGGATGACGTATCGTATCCCCTGCGTATCCTGCATCGATATCTGCCCGATACTTTTCGATACGTATCAGGAGAGTATCCGAAGATTAAATTTTATTTTGAAAAAAATAATAATTATCCGATACTTCTCGATACATATTAGGAGAGTATCCGATAATTATCCTACACCGATACCAACCCCAATATTTCCCAATTAATGTTAACTAATATAATTTAACTCTTGGGTATAGTGCTTCTTTTTTGGATCATATAGTATAACACTAACAATGTTCCTTTTGATATATAGTATAACACTTATGGTGCTCTTTTTGGGATATATTGTGTATGTAATTGACTAATCATCACTCTCTTAATCGTCAATATTATTTATATTTATGTTGATGTGCTACGAGCCTATGTTGTACATTTAATTATATAATTTTTTTTATTAACGTATCTTAGCCGTATCGTATCTTGATTTTTGAAATTTTCCCGTATCGACGTATCGGTGCAGTATCGTATCCGTTTCGCATCTCGTATTCGGGCTTCATAGCGGTTGACACATGCAGATCTCATACCAAAACAAGAAAAACTCAACTAACAATAAATAAATAGAAACTCTTAAAAAATGAAATTCATCAAATTCGCTAACATTTATGAATAGAGTACAAATCAATGAAAAAGATGTTGATTCAATCTTTGATCTTGATTGTACATCTATGGTGATGATTTGTGGATGAAAGGGGATAAGGGTTCAAAATGATCATGAAAAAAGGTTTTTAGAAATTTACATAGAGAGAACAATTTCGGTATTATTGTAAAATTTTAAGTAAATTTAAATGTAACTAGAATTATATGGGGTGAGACTAGAAAGAGTCTTAAAATTCTAATTTTTTAGGTTCATGAGAGAAAATATCTAGGACGGACTTTTGTTAAATAACAATGAAATCCATTAAAAATGGAAAATAATACAATACAGAGCTTAAAGTTTACAAAAAAAAACGTAGTACCTAATGAAAAGTTTTGATAATACAACCGATGTTTTTTTTTTTTTGTGCGTTCAAAAAATAGATGTAAAGATCAAGGAGTGAATTTTCATCAGTAAACTACAAATTCATTGTATTCTATCTTAGAAAATTGCTCATTTCATTTTTGAAATTGTTCAAAAAATACTCCAACAACACTTGTCTTCCAAAAACAAAAATACTCCAACAACACTTAATTGCCATTCGGTTTTTCGGCAATAATCAAGTGTCATTGGGCACTTTTTAGAGCGAGTTAGTCATTCTTTAAGTAGATTTAACCGATATTAAAAGTTTCCAACAACAGTTAACTGTCGTAGAAAAGCCAAACGCGCCATTGAATTAATGACTGTCGAAGAAAAGAGTAATTTAAGGAATGAGATGAGCAATTTTCTAAATCTTAACATTGGCTTTCTCTTGGGCCCATTAGTGCCAACTTAGGGTGCATCCTTAATTTAGTGGCCCATCAGTGGACCGCCAAGCACTCTTGTCTATTCATAAGAACTCTGAAAAACACTACATGTGGTTAGAGCAACACCAATATGTAAACATATGGTTAAAAATAGCAAATCAGTTTGTTCCTGTGCTCGATGAAGTACTATGTTAGGCACAAAGCCAACTCATAATTTATGTCTTCATAATTATAATTATTATTGTAATAATTATGAGGACAATCTTATGAGAAAGACGTCTTTGTTACAAGCCTAAGTAAAATGGATTTTGACAAGAGGATAAAAGAAATTGAATTGAATAATATATCTTATTTGTAATGTGCTTTACTTGCACCATTCTTGATTTAAAGCACGATGATTGTTGTTTAGGCCCCATGTTGCTTAAGATGGAAAAACTGCCTATAAGATCGTAGAATCCGAGAGATTTTAGTCGGAAAAATGCTGATCAGATCATTCGTTTTGATATATTTTTGCCAATGATATACGAAGGAAGTTTTGAAAGCCCCAGGTTGCTTAAGATGGAAAAAATGCCTATAAGATTGTAGAATCCAAGAGATTTTAGTCGAAAAAATGCCGATCAGATCCTACGTTTGAATATGTTTTCGCCAATGATACATTGAGGAAGTTGTGAAATATTCAACAATTGTCTTAGCAAATTTCATGACTCGCTTCATGTACCACCTTTGATATTTAAGCAAAAACAAATGAAAGCTGGGGATTATGACTTCTTAACATCATACAAGAAAATCGTGAAAAGTTTATACAAGCTATGACGACAAAATTCGAAGGCTCACCTTTACTTGTTTAAAGCTGAAGCGTGGGGACTTGAAGAGGCTATTTCTTTGCTTGGAGGTCTGGGATTGTCGAAAGTGTCAATTGAAATAGATCGTAAGCTAGATATAGACGATGTTGTTAATAATTCTAGAAACCAAATTGCTATGAAGTTTTCTCCGCCGCATAACAATGATTATTTCCGTCGGAAAATATATGAGGCACACAAGGTGAGTTGTCTCCTCCTAACATGAGTTTTCCATACGAAAGAGTCAGGAATCAATCCCCTGACCACATACTTAAGGAGTTCAAGTGTCTTACCACTTGGACCAATTCATTGTTGGCAGAGGTTATTAACACTTTACCCAAACTTAAAGATAAGTTATATTAAGAGACAAGTTAATTCGATGGCTCATGTTTTTTAAATCGAGGGTCTTAAAATTGTATGTTAGTTAAATCAATAATACAAGTTTGTTGGTGTAAAAAAAACATCATACAACAAAACAGTGTTTAGTAAAGGAAGGGTGTTGTCAACTGTCCACGACTTGAGAATCAAATGGAGCAGAATGCTAATGTTGAGCTAGCATATGGGCACATATTTTTGGTATCTCTAGAGGAATAGTAAAGGGAATTGGTCCAGTCCTTTAAGTATAGAAGGGATGTGATTTCATTTAGTCTATGACCTTTTTTTGTTTGATCAAAAGTTTCCTCAGCCGAAAGCTAGAGACTAATCATTCAAAGTACGAGGATCTTTTTAAAAGGTTGACATCTCCAAACAAGTGTTATTTCACATGCTTAAAGGACCAAATTATCTGTCAACTGCATAACACCTAATTGGTTCTCCTATAACCATACATTGTTGGTTAAAAATGAACGGTGCATTTTATTTTTACACTCTAACAACACATAATGAATATCCCCTAACAATTCAATATGCTAGGAACTTTTACATGTCAAAACATCTAATTAACTTGAGAAATAAATGCATTTATAACATAACTTTAAATTAAATAAAAGTCATGAATTATTGGAAAACACAAATGCATTTCTAAGTTGCTTCATGAAATAAAATCTTATACAATTCACCTAGACTTGCTATGGTAAAACATTATAAGTAACCTAAAAGAAATAATTGAGTGGCAGAAACAAATAAATTTAGCATAAAATGCTACTCAGACTTGGTCCAAGTATTATTTTGGAGCTTAGGGTCTGCTTGGTAGAATACGATGTCTCCTGAGTCACTCACAAAGTGGTCCTGACTCATGCTGTGAAGGAAGTACTTTAATAGATGGAGGGGAACTGGCCCAGATTTTTCTGGCTCACGATAATATTTTCCTAGCACTGGCTTTGCTGCTTCTGTCTGAAATATGATGAAAAAAAACAAACAAGAAAATAACTTTTAGTGCAATTGGAGAAAATGCTTTTGATTCTCTTGGGGGAAACTATTAACACGTGTTTTGATAATACACCCCCACATTTTCACAAGTTTAGAGGTTTAATTTTTCCATTGGATGAATGATATAATATAGATCGTCTCCACCAGTATAACTCAGCTGGTACAAACATTGGACGTCAGGGTTCAAACCCTAGATTCTTCACTTATTCACTTTAAGGTGAAATTTTATCCATTAGGCCAATTGACCAAAAGAATATAGATCTAATATTTTTTTTGGCTATTTTCTTTAACAATTTTTTAAAATATATCAAGAAACTTTGAATAGGCCAAAACACTATTTTTGTTGTTTATAAAAATGCATTTTTTTCTAATTTGTCATCAATATTCTGTCTATTATTACAATTTACAAGTGTTCACTACATGCATTATATGTCATCTGGTTTTTTGTTTTGATTTTTTCTGATTTGTCTTCAATCTTCTGTCTACTATTACAGGTGTTTAGTACATGCATGATATTTGATTTGGTTTTTTGTTTGCAATTTTTTTAGTTTGTCTTCAATCTTCTGTCTATTATTACAGGTGTTCACTACATGCATGATATTCCTTCTGGTGTTTTGTTTTGGATTCCTAGTTAGGGACCAAACCAGTTATTCTTTTTCAAAATAATCAAATGTCTTCCTTTTCTTAAATGTTGTTTAGATGTATGCAAACATTTATTCAACATGTCATCTAAAAGTTTATTCTCCAAAATAAACTTTAAAAAATGAGGGGGGTGCTATAAAAATTCAAGATCTTAAACTTTGTGTCTTCTTATTTTTGTTTGTCTTCAATAAGAAATGACTATAGCATTTTTCAATTTATAAGTTTCTCGCACGCACTATTCAGATTTTAAAATATAAAATATTTCAACGTGTTTTAAAATTTTTTATAGAGCGCATGAGAAATCAATATGGTGAAAAAAGAATGAGTTATAAGAAATTAAGCAAACATAATAGTGGAGTTAGCTCTAGGATTCTAAACCCTAACAGTAAGGACAAAGTCACTGTGTAGTCACCCTCCACTTCCAAGGCCACTACTACCCAACTTGAATTGTGGGCCTTTTTTATTTAGGCCCTTTTGCCCTTTTGTTATTGAGAAAGTAAAAAGAGAATATAGCATTAGAAAAAGAGAGAAAGAGATTGTGTACCGCTTCAACCAAATGATAATGTGGAATTTGTGGAAAAAGATGATGAATAACATGGGTGCCAATGTCATGGTGAATGTTGTTAACCCAACCATAGTCACGATCCACCGTTGTTAGACCACCCCTTAGATAATCCCATTCCTGTTAAATTACCAAAATATATTCAAAATGTTTAGTGTACATCCTATTAGATAGAGAGAAAAACGACAGAAAAAACTCATACGAAAGATGTAATATATTGATGATATAATAAAAATATATATATTAAATGAATATATAAAAAAGTTTGGAGGTTCAAATATCATACATATGTTAACTAACATGTTGTCATGGAACAAGTTCCTAAATTCCTTTGAGGTACGACAAAAATTGTATATAAATATGTTATATTTCAAAATATCTTCATTAGAAACATTAATATATATTTTTATATTTGAGAAAGGTTTCTTTATTTTGAATGGACAGTAGCAAAATTGAATTGAATAGTCGGTGTAAATTGGGCAGCCATGGCCTTCCAAGGACATGACTTTTACTTTATGACATGTCAATATAAAGTAGATCTGAATCCATTTATCAAAAAATACAAATTTTTAGTATATAAAACATACACACATGCATTTTCAATTTGTTTGAACATGGATTGAAAATTTATGTTTATTAATAATTCCAAAAATGTAATTTTTTAACTTTATACTTTCGAATGATATACAGTTTGGCTGAAAAGTAGGTAATGTTTCTCCAACGATTGTTACATCATATTAATAATATGAATTATGTTTATTAATAATTTCAAAAATATAATTTTTTAACTTTATACTTTCGAATGATACACAGTTCGACTGAAAAGTATGTAATGTTTCTCCACCGATTGATACATCATATTAATAATATGATCAAATTTACATATGTCAGACCAAACTTTGTATTGTTAAGGTCCCTTTACTCGGTAAATATTTTTTTACTTATGGTAAAAATAAATTTTTACTGTTTTATGTACATATTTTGATGGCAGAAATAAAAAAAAAAAAAAAGGAATAAAAAAGAAAGAAATCTCAAACTAATAATAAAGTGAAGTCCTATTCCTTTGGCTTTTTGAGATTCTATTTTATCGCATAAACAGCCACCAAAATAGTGACAAAAAATTGAAGAAACAGAGAAATAATATTCTTAAATTACCTGTCCACGGTACCAAGGTAATTTTTGACTGTAACCATGGTGATGCATGTATGTGACAAAGTCCAACCACATAATGAAGATCTACATTACACACAAATTCAACACAAATCAGTCAAAATTAATAGCTATTAAATTGGACAATTCTTAACTAATTTTAAACTACAAAGAAAATGTCAAAGTGAAATTAAATTTACCCAATATGGAACTCCATAGAGTTTGAGCATAACAATTGGACCCTTAATTAAGGATAAATATGTAAGCAAACAAAACATGATACCCCAACAAATAGTTGAAGTTATCACATCTTTTCTCTCATTTGGTGTGAACAATTTGCTATATGGATTGAAATGCGAACCTTCCTTACCAGGACTTCTGTTCCACTGAAATGTGATACACATAAAAAAAAGATTAAGAAATTTTAATTTCTGATTATCATAGAACAAATGAAAAAAAAAATGATATTAATGATGTAAATGAAATCTCTCACCAAATAAAAAGGGTATGCAAAGATTGGAAAAGGAAAAGTGAATCTCATTGTTTTTGTCATGTTGTCTAAACTCTTGTACATCTTCTCTGTCAGCTGAGACATTAGACAAAGACATATACATAATTATATCAGAAACAAACAATATGGTCAGAATTTTTCACATCTTTAGGCCCATCACGTGCATGCCTGGAATCACACTAAATTGGTTAAAATTACACTGACACTGTGTTATTCTTAAATCTCCAAAGTGAAACATTTGTAAAATTACAATGATTCAATTCAATGTGATTATGACAAATTCACACATGCAACATATGAAGTATAGACTCAAACACGAATACTGAACATGATACGACACATCAATATATCTGATAAAATGATATAATTCAACGTAATCATATGTGTCTATATTAGATATAATCATATGTGTCCATGTCAGAGTATCTGACCATGGAGAAACAGCTTTATGTCATGCAACAAATTGAAATGAAGAACAATTAATTATTGTCAATAAGAAGAAAAAACACATACAGGAACCCATGATTCATCTTTCTCAACATGACCATGGTTTTGATGATGAGTTCTATGACTGATTCTCCTGTAAAAATAATTCACATGATTGGATTGTCAAATCAGATTTAAAAAATTTGGTAATAAACAAAAGGAATCTTAAAAAGTATAAATTGAAAAGAAAAGCATATTATAAAAGAATCAAATAAACTAACCATCCATGGTATGGTACAAGAATTGATGAATGCAAGAAATGGCCCACCAAACTATTCAGTAAAGAACTATTTGAAAAGCTTCCATGGCCACTGTTACAATCCAAAAAAATTGAGAAAAAAATACACATTAATCATAACAATTAAGATAATTTAATTTGCATTAAAATCATTGAAATTGAAATTGATTAATATACCAATCATGTCCAAGAACAAAAAGAGCCCAAAACATTGTCCCTTGAGAAATCCAATAGATTGGCCAAAAGATCCAGTTATTGAAATGAATTGCAGCAGCAATCAATGCAATGACAATGAACAAATCTCTTAGAACATAACTAAGAGAAATCCATGGATTCTTAACCCAACAATGTTTTGGAATGGCAGCACGAATCTCTGCAATCTTGAATGGTGGAGGAGCACTTGGATCAAAATTTTGTTGATGTTTTTTTGCATCAACAACATCACCATTACCAACATGTTGCAGAGTTTGTGGTTCTTTCACAGCCATTGTTACTGTTTCTCTCTGCTAACAATGTTGTTGTGGTGGTGGAGGCTCGAAAATAAGGGGAATAATATAAATAGCTGTGAGATGAGTACAAACCTAGATGTTGATGAATTCTTTTAGTATACATGGGGTCACGTATATATAACAGCAAAAAGTAACAAAAACAATAAATTAATTATTATAAAAAACTAGGGTAATGTTTGTGACCAAACAAATTATACCTCCTTATTCTCTGTAATAATAAGTCGACCCTAATTTGTTCTGTTTAGGTTTTTTTTTTAGATGTTGTTTTGGGATTTGGATCCTCTACAACGAGTTCTCTGTTATTGCCCGTGCAGCCTAAATGAAAACGGTTCGCATTCACTTTTCTCTCTCTTAAACATTGTTTTTATTTTTTCTTCACGTTCTCCCAACCATTGGATTAGCTGCAATAGAGGGGAATGGATCCCCTCCGGTGAACTCTCTCCTGTTTTAATTTTGGCAGCGGTTATGGTGCATAAGGAAATTCTTATGCACCTTGCATAAATCCAGAAATGGTTTTGGAGTACAACTCACAGAAACCATTTCTGGATTTATGCAGGGTGCATAAAGATTTCATTATGCACCATAACCGCACCCTTTAATTTCCATCCTTAAATGTATCTTTTCTCTTTTTTCTCTTTCTCTCTCATTGCAAATCAAGGGATGGAAATTCACGAGACAATGCTCTCCCAATAGAGATGGTAGAACATGTTAGCAGTAGACATGGCAACGGGGCGGGTCGGGGGCGGGTTTAAGCATCCCCACCCCCGCCCCCGTTTCATGCACCCGCACCCGCCCCCGCCCCCAAATCATATTGGGGGTAAAAATTGAACACCCAACCCCGCCCCCAATGGGGACGGGTCTCCCGGCCCCACCCCACCTCCACCCGCGAAAACTCTATTTTTTATAAAATATTTTTAAAAAATGCATTTTTTTCACTTTTTTCATAGCAACAAAAAACAAAAATTATATTAATAATTAAATATTTAATAAACTTTTTTCAAAAGAGTAAAATAATTATAATAAATATGTTTCTTAAGAGTAATAATATATGAAAATAGGTAGGTGTTTATAGAAATAAGATTATAAATTTTAATAAAGTAAATTTCAAAAAGCGGGTGCGGGGCGGGGGTGGGTGCGGGGCGGGGGTAAGCATCCCCCGGCCCCGGCCCCGCCCCCGTACTAAAAATCAAAATTCCCCCCACACCCGCACCCGCACCCAATTAAATCGGCTTTTCCCCGTTAAATTCGGGGCGGTGGCGGCCGGGTCTGGCGGGGACGGGTTTTGTTGCCATGTCTAGTTAGTAGGAGATGATCTAAATTCGTTGCTTTGGGTCAATTTTTGAAAGAAAAAAAAACATCTATCTTTGTTCTGTTCTTCATATTTTAATCTAAATAAATGATTTTTTTATATAGATCTAAAAAAAAATTCTTTTGATTTCGTCATTTGAGTGTGGTTTTCGTTTGGTTCTTATATTGAAATATTGGCGACTTTAATAAATAATTCAAATGATGATTTGGACGTCAATTTGGTGTACTATATCAATTTGATGATTTTTAGTAACGTTGAATATGTGATTGCATTTTATTTACTTTATCAATTTGAATTAAAGAATAAATTTTTCTTTTTGCCAATTTTTTTTATTATTAAATCTAGTGTTAAACTTGAGATCTAGGCATGAATTCTCTCTTTGTAAACTTTTGTAGGTTAGTCTGTTTGGTTCTAGAGTTTTGGAAGGGAGGGGAGAGAATATTTTTAATTTGAAGTGTTTGGTTCAATTTTTATAAGAGGAGAGGAGGGGAGCAAATTTTATTGAACTACCAAAATTATCCTTAGATTAATTTGAAATCACAATATTATCCTTATAATAACATTCTTGAAACAACTTTTTTTTTTTTATTATTATTATTATTAGGTTATAGGTTATATTATCCTTGTAACAATTTTTATTACTACTTGTAACAATCCTATTACTAATCCATTATTTCACCGTCTACATCGTGTTGTTATCGATTACATTTTTATTTTTTTTAGAAAGTTGTTATCGATTACATCATTATTGTTTCGTTGCTTTATTATCCTTATTTAATTAAGTTTAAGGGTAAAACAATAAAATAATTTTAAAATCTCTCTCCTCCCCTTGTGAACCAAACATATTTTTAATTAAAATATCTCCCCTGCCCTCCGTTAAAATCCCTTCATTCCCCTCTTAATTCTCGAACCAATGGGACTCCAGCAAGTGGACAGTGGGATTGGTCCTCAAATTAATCTGTCATTGAGTTGAAAACTGAATTTCTAAAATTTGTTATTATTATGCTAAATTGTGTTTTTTTCCTTAACTATTTTTTAGGTTTCACTTTGGCCCCCTAACTTTTTTTTGTTCAACAAGGATCCCTTAATTATTTCTCGAGTAAATAGTCAATTAACCCCCTGAAATTGTAAGTTACGTCAATAACCCCCCTGAAATTAACAAAACTTCAATTACCCCCTGAAATTGCACAACGTTAATCAATTTACTCCCTCCGTCAAATTTTTCTATTAGTCAACATGACGTTTTGCAAATCCCCCCCCCCCCCCCCCCCCCCAGAAATTTTGCACTTATGTGCAAAATGCCCCATGAACTTGAAAATTTATATATATTTTTCTTATCATTAAAAGTGACGGCATTATCACTGAATTATGGAGCATGTTAGCTAAGTTTTGACGATATACAACCATATATTGGCAGTATGGTAGAACAAATTGGCAGTATTTGGTAAACCCTACAATAATGTTCAAAACTCAAGAATATTTACAAAACAAACATAAAAGTATTTCTTTGTTCCAACATCAGATATTGTTTTTTCTTTTTCAAGTTGTCTTTCACCCCATTAGAGATCAAAAGGGTGGTGGCTATCATGTTTTTTTATTCTCTTAAAAAATAATAATGAAATATACAAAATATAATATTATTATCATTCCTTTGAATCCTAACAGGGGGAAGAAGACCATGAATCCTTCAAGATCCTTTATAAAGTGAGAGAAGTAACAAGTTTATGTATTTTTTCTTGAAAATGAGATAAGTGTGTTGGTGGTGTGCACCGCTCACAATATAAAGGAAGTGAAAATTTTTGGTGTGGTTAAAATTAGCAATAGCAAAGCCATATATTTTGACATCTTGGTAATTCTTGGTTATGCCAATCATATATTATTATGTGCTTCATTATGTATGACATGTATTAGTTTTCCATCTGACAAATATGGTTGTACTTTACTATGCTGACTTTCATATCATTAGACTTTAATACATGATTAATGTTTGATCATTTAAAGGAACATATATGGTTGTATATCGTCAAAACTTAGCTAATATGTTCCACAATTCAGTGATAATGCAGTCACTTTTAATGATAAGAAAAAAATATATAAATTTTCAAGTTTAGGGGGCATTTTGCACATAAGTGCAAAATTTCGGGGGGTATTTACAAAACGTCATGTTGACTAACAAAAAAATTTGACAAAGGGGGTAAATTGATTAACGTTGTGTAATTTCAGGGGGGTAATTGAAGTTTTGTTAATTTCAGGGGGGTAATTGACGAAACTTACAATTTCAGGAGGATAATTGACTATTTACTCATTATTTCTCTCTTAGTGAAGTTTGTCCTTTCTATAAGTTTTAATTAAAAAAAATTTAACTCTCAGCACAGTTGGCACTAAGGGCCTTAATTTGGCATGTTTGACAGTTGTATAAAAACATCATCTTATTCATCTCTAACCAAAAAGTTAGGGTTTTTGAAACCTAATATCCTCCCTCCATTCACCTTCGTTCTTTTCCCTCCATTCATCTTCCTCCTCTTCATCTTCTAATTCATTTATTCACTTCACCATGTCCGGTGCTTGAGAATATCGTCTGAATCGTAGAAGCAATGAAAGTGGTGTGAAAAGTATAACTGCAAGTTCTGGATCTGTTGGGTCTTCCATTAGAACAAGAATTCAAAATTATGAGTGTGATAACTTTCAAGTACTGTGAACTATCACTGATATGACAAGTGGTATTGCAGGAACCATATTGATAATAGCTGCAACCATTTCAACTGGTATGATGATGAAAGAATCACATATAAAAGAATTATAGTAAAAAAGTGGAAAATATTTAGCTCAAATTCTCACCGATTATGATATAAAGAAAAGAGACGATGATCATGATGAGTATCTTCCGCATCATACCCTATAGTCATTATTCTCTTGACCTTTGGAAGTAAGCTAGCCTTCTGCCTTGGTGGTAAGAATAATTTTCTTAGACGTAAACAATTTTAATTTTTTTTTGAAATTCAAATATTATGCAATTCATGCAAATTCAACATGCATTGTTACGAGTAGCAAATAGTAAGTGATTGTATGACATTTGTCTAAGACTCAACAAGAATTTAAAAATTGACTGAAAAAAATAAATAGATTGTCTCCCATTGAACGCTTCTTTAATGTCAATTGCTTGACGAATGATTCTACATTGTTCCCTTGAGACTTTTCTCCATGAGCTCTTCCTTCTTTTTCTTCTTTTGTCAGGTCCTCTTCTTGATGCTTTCACATTATCTTCAATTTATAATTCTTTACCTTGGTCAACCCTAGTTCATTGTTCCAAATTTTGATGTAATTTCCTTTGCAAGTGCATTGCACATTGAAAGGTCCATACCACTTTTTATGGGGATTTACCTTGTCTCCCACTTCGAACTATGGCCTTTCCACAAACTTACCCATTGCTCTTGCCAAGTATTCTCCCAAGCTTGTGTTGTCACATAGATCTTCATTGGGTACTCTAGCTTGAGTGGCTTTGGGTCTCGGCCTCGTTATGACAACATCTTCATGGTTATCCTTCACCTTAATCATACAACACGAATAATCTACAAATTGACCTCCGATCTAATCGGAGAAATTGTAAAACAAGAAGTCATTGTTTGTGGAGAGGTCATTCTCATTATCCAGTTCATTTTGCCCAATAGCCTTATACTCTAACTTTTAAATAAGGTCTGGTTGTGATAGTAGGTGTACAACATATATATGGCCTTTTTTTTTATGCATTTATGCTATATAAACTTAACCCTTTTTATACCATTATCATTCTCTAACAAAACCATTTCATTAACAACCTTTAGGTTTTAAAATCACATAAACTCCACTTCAACATAACACAAGTGCTTTAGATTACCCAGGATTTGATAAAAATAGGACTGGTGACATGTTGTCATTACATATTTTTTAGACTTATTTTGAAGTTCTTAAAGAGTTTGTAGCAATTTTAGACAGTCTGGAAGTGCAAAAAGCAAGATTCTATAAGAAGTTGATTTTAAAGTATCGTGTCACGATTTTGCAGCCATGACACGATTTTCCACCCATAAACTGGATTTGTCATCGCCAGCATAATAGTGACACGGTTGCATAATCGTGACACGATTTGGAGGAGCACCAAAGTTGGATTTTGAATATTTAAGGGATGTCGTGTCACGATTTTTTGCAGTGTCGTGTCACGATTTTTTGCATCGTGACACGATTTTGGGCGTTCATGTATGGCCTATTTGAGTTGAACCCGTTTATGAAGCAGGTGTTCTGAATTTTGAAGATCTGAAGCACAAATTTGAGAGCACAAGACTGAAGAGGTGGCAATTCCACCAAACTCATAGTCAATTCTTCATATGTTATTTGTAATCTTTATTATGAGTAGCAAAATCGTTAGAGATTAGGTATGGAGATGAATATGATGTAGATATGTTTGAACCATGTACGTTGTGAAACACTATTACAAATGGGTGTCAATCTAGTTTTATTCAATCCAATTATTCTTAATGCTTTTTATATATTTATCATATGTAAATTAAATTCAAAAGTATCAATGACTACTAATCATAGCTTTCAACTTAGACCTAATTGGGTTGTTCAATTAAACATGGTTAGTCAAGGAATGGATATTCGTTTTGTGATGATAGGTTAACATGTTGAAAACCTTCAAAAAATATTAGTCCACCTAAGGAATTAGGGGTTGTAATCTAAGAATAGGACTCTGACCCAATGGATTTATCAGAGTTAATTTTGTTAATCATCGCAAATCTAAAGAAACATTCATATAATTTAGGTGCAGTCTACCAAACAGTCATAATCAAAGGATTCGAAAGACCTTGGTCCCATTTCTCCTATTAATTTCTAAACAATTTTACAATTTTTCTTACTATTATGCAATCAAATCAACTACCTATGACAACCCCCCAATTTTACACATCTTACTTTATAACAATTATTGTCGAATTGAAGTTAACGTAGTCCTTGTGGATACAAACTTTGATGTTATTACGTTGATAGTTTTAGTACACTTGCTAAATTTCTATCAAAGGCCGAAAATCCGGATCACAAAATCAACTCTTCTCTTCCTCGTTGTAATATGTATGGTGAAACTTATAAAATGCACCCCTGTGGTGTACGATAACCTCAAATTTTCATAAATCAAAACTCAAGAATTCTAATAAAGTAATATGCACACACATCGACACATATGGACCACTACTATTTAATGTTTACAAACTAAGATGGATTTTAGGGACCACATGCATGAAAAGCTAAACAATTGCATAAACAAAGAAAACGAAACCTTACACCAGATAAATAAACCCTAAACCATAAATCATCATCGAATGCTTTAACCATAAACGATCAATGAAACCCTAAACCAAAAAATCACCATAAACGCAAAGAAAATGTAGAGATGAAGGGAAAACCTGAATTCGTGGAGTTCCGACGAAAATGCCTCGTCTTTCTTCTTCTTCTTCTCATATACCGTCGTTATTCTTCTATTATCGCCTCTTCTCACCCTTCATATTATGCTTCTTCTCTTTTCTCAATAACAACCTATATTTTATCTCTATAAGATGAACCAAATTCCATGTCACATCCATAAACTTGCCAAATCAGCGTTGTAATTGCCACCTGTGTAGAGCGCCGTAAAAATAAAAAAGGACCAACTTGATTAACATAGACATATTTAAGTGGCCTAGAAGGAATGAAAGTTAATTCGGTGACCAAAACGAAACCTAAAAAATAGTTATAGCACCAAAAGAACATTTGGCCTTATTATTATTATTATTATTATTATTATTATTTATATTATCATCATCATTATCATTATTAGCGTTCAAACGAACATTAATGTGTCTGTCTATTCGTTTTTCTATTATGTTTGTTGTAAATAAAAAGATACGGTTAATAGACATTTACCCTTGTAATATAGATGACTTTTGGCTTTCCCCCTGTGAATTTTTTTTGTCAGATTCTGTCCTTGTAAAAAAATTTGTTTTAGAATACCCCCTAGGTCAACTGTACATTTTCGCTGACGTGGCACGCTGAGTCACCTTTTTTTGATGATGTGGCATGCTGATTGTATAATTAATTTTATTTTTTTTAGGATACACGTGGCATTTATGATTTTTTTTAAAAAAAAATCTGAAAAATTTTAAAAAAAATGAAAACAATATTAAAAAATGAATTAAATTCTAGAAAAATTAATTAAAATAAAAAATAATACCAAAAAATTCTGGAAAAATTATTACAAAATTCTAGAAAACTTAATTAAAATGATTAAAAAATGAAAAAAATTAATAAAAATGAAAAATAATACCGAATTTTTTTAAAAAATTATGGAAAAATTAATAAAAATTATTACAAAATTCTGGAAAACTTAATTAAAATGATTAAAATATTTAAAAAAATGAAAAAAAATTCTAGAAAAATCAATAAAAATCTGGAAAAACTAATAAAAATTAAAATAATTCTGGAAAAATTATAAAAAAAAATTCTGGATTTTTTTTAAAAAATTCAAATAATAATACTAATATATTTAAAAGTATAGTTGAAAAGGTGTTGTTATTTGATTATATGATACATATGGTACAATTGTTTTCGGACAATAATATAATGCAATTTATTATAGGCTAAGTTTGTATATAATTGTATGTGAATTTGATGTTTTAACAGTCTTATATTACTCTTATATTTTATTGTTTCACCTTTCAACTTCCACAATGTAAAGAACTTTTATGAAACATTAAAATTGATTATAGTGTAGTATGGCCTATTTAGAACACGACATTAAGGGTTCCATAGCAGTAACCATCCAACTGATAGAAATTGAAGAGATATTCAATCATTTGAATTTTTTAATAATTTTTTTCGAAAATTTCGATATATTTTAATTTTAAAAAAAAAATTCCAGATTTCTTTTTTATTTTTCCCCTTTTTTTTAATTTTTATTAGTTTTTCCATATTTTTATTAATTTTTCCAGAATTGTTTTCATTTTTTTAATTTTTTTAATCATTTTTATTAAATTTTCCATAATGTTTTTATAAAATTCAGTATTTTTTTCATTTGTCTAGAATTTTTAATTTTTTTTTAATCATTTTAATTAAGTTTTCCAAAATTTTGTAATAATTTTTTTTAATTTTTCTAGAATTTAATTTATTTTTAAAAAAAAATCAAATTTTTTTTAATAAATGCCACGTGTACCCATAAAAAATTAAAAAATAAAACTAATTATACAGTCAGCGCGCCACGTCATCTGAAAAAGGTGACTCGGCATGCCACGTCAGCGAAGATGTACATTCAGCTGGCCTAGAGGGTATTCTAAAACAATTTTTTTTTACAAGGACAGAATCTGATAAAAAAAATGCACAGGGGGGAAAACCAAAAGTCACCTATATTACAGGTGAGTAAAAACCTATTAACCCTAAAAAGATATATCAATTTTTGTGGAAAATAAGACTAAAATAAGCTTTTTTTATAGTATCTAATATTGTTCCTATAATTTTAATTTTAGTGGTGTTTGTTTTCCCAATTTAGTGAAACTTAACTATTTTTTATTATAGTGGTGTTATTTATATTTTAATGGGATTTGAATTTTTAATTAATAATTTAATTAATAATATTAAAATGTTAAAATAGTAATAAAAAAATTGTTTAAATGAACGAAAATTTAAAATAAAAAATTTAACCAAAAAATGATACTATCTAGATTGGTAGATAGTTAGATACTAGAATTTTGCTCTTCACTCTGCACATTTTGCTCGCGCCTTACAACCGTTTCAATTATGCTCTTGCGCAAGTTAACTAACGCAAGTGTAAAAGTCTGCGTTAGTTAACATACGCTACGCACGTTAACTAACGCAAGTGTAAAAGTCTGGGTTAGTTTAAAATTCTGCGTGAGTTAACTGACGCAGCCATTAGCACATGCGTTAGTTAACTTGCGCACATTCTGCGCATACAACCAGAAGAGGCAGAAACCTCTATTTTCCCTATTTTTTCAATCCTTCTTTCATACATTCATTCAAACATACAATTTTATCATTCATTCAAGCATTCATTCAATCAAGCATTAACTCATAATTATATTACGAAAAATAACGTAATAAAACAACGAAATAAAATAACGCATAATGTCATAAAAACGCTAAAAAGCGCAAGTGTAATAGGATTACAACCAAATCCAACAAAATGTCAACACAAGTCATAAAAGCTACACAAGTCATACTTGTCCATCCCGTGGACTCCTACTCCTCTTCCGCGGAGCCGACACCTGCTCCAGCATGTTCCACTCAGACTGTATGCCCTGCATCATGATGATACTCTAACGGACCAGGAGGGGCAGCAACTGCATAGTCAGGAATGGCCGCAGGCATGGGCCACGTCATCCGCCGCAATAAGCTCAATGTCTGTAGGAGGCCTGTGAATTCTCTGGACATACCCATACTGCCTAAGAACCCGCTCTGGCAAGTGACGGACCATCCTGTCGCTGCCGGCCATGATCCATCCGGAGTACCAGCATATGTCCTGAAAGGGCGTGATGTGTCGTCGTCTCTCGTACGGCCTCCAGGTGACATGTGAATGGTCCAACGAATCGATGGCAGCTATGTAGTGTCTAGGATTAGAAAAGCCCCTGGGAGGTTTCCACTGACTCACAAGCGGGGAAACAGTAGGGTCGTAGGCATCATCATCAATCCTCAGAATGATGTTCGAGAAGTGCGCTAAAGTCCATCCCTGCAAACACAAAAAAACAAATATTTATATCACCGCACGAATTATACAAACAACTAAACATTTACGATCAAATAAGTAAAAAAGAAGAAAAACAAATATTACCACAAGCAATGTCATGTAACCACCACAGGAGGCCACCGATGAGTCGGAGGTAAGAGATAACTGGTCGTATAGGAAAGCAAGTCCCATCCCACCCCATGACCAGTTGTCCAACTCGTCCATATCTTGCAGCGCAAGCAGCCAAAGAAGATTAATGTTTTTGCTATTCTTCCTGGAAAAAATGGTTCAGCCAAGCAAGGGCAACATAAACGCCTTAACGTAGGCCACCCTAACTTCAGCTCGCTCGTGTTGCTCCTCTAGTGTGTCAATCTCAACCAGCTAATTACACCTATTCAAGAGCTCCTCGTAGCGCCTCTTGTAACACTCTAAATTCTATTTTATGATTTGTGGTGATTTTTAATTGATTTTGGTGTGCTTGGTGTATTTTACTTGAATTTATAAATGATATATGAAATATTTGGTGTGTTATTATTTATTATAATTATTTGTAGTGTTTATGTAAATAGGAGAAATAATATTTATACAATTGAATTAAAGGATTTAATTGAAATTATTAGAATTAAGAAGGGATTAAGGAGAAATTAATAGGATTTAGTGGAGGAAGTGAAAGAGTAAAAAGGAGTTACCCTTTAGTTGGTAAGAGAGTAAGGAAAGTAGAAAGTCAGTAAGAAGCAATTGTACGTATCAGAGAAAAGAAACAGACTTTTGGGAAGAGAGAAGAGTAGAGCCAAGAACCAAAGGGAGATTGCTAGGATTGCTGTAGCTTTTGTTTAATTCATCTAATCATGTAAGGGTGGGTTTATGAATCAAATGTTATATGTTCATATATGATTTCATGATAATAGATTGGAATTGGTGAGAATTGTTTTAGGTTTTCTTGAATATGTAAAATGCTAAATGTTGATGAATTATGTTGTTAATGATGTTTATATGAGTTGTTTTGGTGCCTTGAATAAGTATTGAACCCATAACTTTAACCTAAAATCATTTTGGGTGATTGGGGAATCAAAAATGGGGTTTTTGGATGAAATAGGGTTAGAAATCGTAAGTTGAAATTCTGCCCAGATGAGCACTCGCTCAAGCGAGATACCTTTCGCTCAAGCGAGCGACTCTTTGCAACGCCCAGTCTGAAATTTTGGCCGCTCGCTTAAGCGAGCCACGAGCGAGCGAAATCCCAACTTTCGTCATTTGCGTCGCTCAAGCGAAATTCCCGTCG
Source organism: Medicago lupulina (assembly GCA_958299785.1). NCBI lineage: Eukaryota > Viridiplantae > Streptophyta > Magnoliopsida > Fabales > Fabaceae > Medicago > Medicago lupulina. The sequence goes on along the minus strand of OY283144.1, from coordinate 27,189,622 downwards.
CTCAAGCGAAATTTGCCCAGAACCTGTTGTTGGTGAGCGTCGCTCAAGCGAACGCCAAGCGAGCTGCAAGCGAACCAAAACCAAACTTACGTGAATTGACTCGCTCAAGCGAGATGCTGCTCGCTTAAGCGAGATTGGTCCTGTGCGACCATTTTGTGTAATTTTTCCTAAGTGTTCCAAACCCCAACCTAAGCTTCTTAAGTTGATTATTGGATTTTTAAAGAATTATTGGAGTGATAAAAATATAGAATGAAGGTGTTTATGATGCATGATTGTATGGTTATATGAACTAAAATATATTATGCTAAGTTGCAAATGTTCTTGGTGTTGTTGAGTGGTGAGTCTAGTTGGGGAGGTGGTTTTAGTTGGTGTTGTTGTTGGTTGCATGGTGATATGCACCACTATTTTTTGTCGTATGGTTGTATGTAGATATACACCCTTGAGTCTCATACTCATTTGCATTGGTGGGGGCTCATGCCCCAGAATGTTTATTCATTCAACTGGTGAGGGCTCATGCCCTGGAATGCTAGTCATTCACTTTGGTGAGGGCTTATGCCCTGGGATGCTTTAACCATCCAATTTGGTGGGGGCTTATGCCCCGGAATGCTTAGCATTCAACGCGCGTAGTTGGTACCACATATGCATAATACATTATCAGGTGATGGAGTCTTGCATTAGTAGTTTAAGGTGTGGGTTGTTGTTGGTGAGGTGTCACCACAAGTGGTGTTGTCGTTGGTGTCGTTGTTGTTGCTATCCTTTTAAAAGATAAACTTGAATATAATGTTGATATACTATGGTTGATATTTGTTGCTTATGTTAAAGGTGGTGAATTTGTTGATGTTGTTTTCAATTTATTTGATTGACTCATATATTTATATATAATCTTTGCTTTGTGAACTCACCCCTTCTGCTGGAATTGCCGCCTCGTGGGCAAGTGCAGGTAGCGATGGATAGTTAGGAGTGGCTCTTGTGTCGTAGGCTCTGATACGTAACGGGATGGAATTTAATGTTTTACAATTTCATTCCTTTATGTATCATTTTACTTGGAGAACTGTTGAATATTTATTTGAATAATGTTGGAGAATATTTTATTGTGGTGAGGCCTTGCGCCAGATATGTTGATGTATAAGAATTTTTGAGATGATTTTATGACAATTATTCCGCTGCAGATTATTTTATAAAGATGTTATTATGGAGGATTATTTAAATAGTTTTATGTTTCTATTTAAATAAATTTTTTTGAAAAGTGTATGTAATGCTCCGTTGTTTGTTGATTAACTCTGATATTTTGATATTATTATATCATTTTGGGAAACGGGGTGTTACAATTGGTATCAGAGCAGGTCGGTCTGTCAGACCATTAGGAGAGTCGTGTCGAGCCAATAGTGTAGTGTGACAGGTTTTAAACTGTCTTTGTTGTTCTAATTCATGTTGTTATGTAGAACTATCAAGATGTCTGGAAGGAATGATGCTGCTCTTGCTGCTGCTTTGCAAGCAATGGCTCAAGTTGTTGGACAACAGCAAGGTGCTGGCGGTGGTGAGGGTGTAAGGATGCTGGAGACATTCCTAAGGAATCATCCACCAACCTTCAAGGGAAGGTACAATCCTGATGGAGCACAGACCTGGCTGAAGGAGGTTGAAAGAATTTTCCGAGTGATGCAGTGTACGGACGCTCAGATGGTGCGGTTTGGCACCCATATGTTGGCCGAGGAAGCTGATGACTGGTGGGTGAGTGTTCAACCGGTGTTAGAGAATGAAGGTGCTGTGATTACATGGGCTGTGTTTAGGCGAGAGTTCTTGAGGAGGTATTTCCCGGAGGATGTCCGTGGTAGAAAAGAAATAGAATTCCTTGAGCTGAAGCAAGGGGACATGTCCATTACGGAGTATGCTGCTAAGTTCGTGGAGCTTGCAAAGTTTTATCCCCACTATGCTGCGGAGACTGCTGAGTTCTCCAAGTGTATCAAATTTGAGAATGGTCTGCGAGCTGATATCAAGCGGGCCATTGGGTATCAGAAGATCAGAGACTTCTCTGAGTTGGTGAGCAGTTGCCGTATTTATGAAGAAGATACTAAAGCTCACTATAAAGTGATGAATGACCGCAAGGGAAAGGGGCAGCAGAGTCGCCCAAAGCCTTATAGTGCCCCAGCTGATAAAGGTAAGCAAAGAATGCATGATGAGAGGAGACCCGCACGTAGAGATGCTCCTGCTGAGGTGGTTTGTTATAAGTGTGGTGTTAAGGGCCACAAGAGTAATGCCTGCAACCGTGATGAAAAGAAGTGCTTCCGATGTGGTAAGAAAGGCCACACTGTTGCTGAATGCAAGCGTGGAGATATTGTTTGTTACAATTGTGATGAAGAGGGTCATCTTAGCACTCAGTGTACTAAGCCTAAGAATACGCAGGCCAGTGGGAGAGTGTTTGCCTTGACTGGTACCCAGACTGATCATGAGGACCGACTTATCAGAGGTACTTGTTTCTTTAATGGTACTCCCTTAATTGCTATTATAGATACTGGTGCAACGCATTATTTCATTGCTATTGATTGTGCTAAAAGATTGGGTCTGTATATGTCTGATATGAATGGGAAGATGGTTGTTGAAACTCCGGCTAAGGGTTCAGTGACTACTTCCCTTGTCTGTTTAAGTTGTCCGTTGTGTGTATTTGGTAGAGATTTTGAGGTGGATCTTGTTTGTTTGCCGTTAGTGGGAATGGATGTAATATTGGGGATGAATTGGTTAGAGTACAATCATGTACTGATTAATTGCTTTACCAAGACGGTGCGGTTTTCTTCTGCTGAAGAAGAGAGTGGAGCAGAATTTTTATCCACTAAGCAGATGAAGCGGTTAGAACAAGACGGCGTGTTGATGTTTTCCTTGTTGGCGTACTTGTCGGTGGAGAACCAAGCTGTAATCGATGGGCTGCCTGTTGTGAAGGAATTTCCTGAAGTTTTCCCTGATGAGATTCCAGATGTGCCACCGGAGAGGGAGGTTGAATTTTCGATAGACCTGGTGCCGGGTACGAAGCCTGTGTCGATGGCTCCTTACCGTATGTCAGCTTCGGAGTTAGCTGAGTTAAAGAAACAATTAGAAGACTTGCTTGACAAGAAGTTTGTGAGACCGAGTGTTTCACCATGGGGAGCGCCGGTGTTGTTGGTAAAGAAGAAGGATGGTAGCATGCGGTTGTGTATTGATTACCGACAGCTGAATAAAGTGACGATCAAGAATAGGTATCCACTCCCGAGAATAGATGACTTGATGGATCAACTAGTGGGTGCTCGTATTTTCAGTAAAATTGACTTGAGGTCAGGTTACCATCAGATAAAGGTGAAGGATGAGGATATGCAAAAGACGGCGTTTAGGACGCGGTATGGTCATTATGAATATAAGGTGATGCCTTTCGGTGTGACGAATGCACCTGGTGTGTTTATGGAATACATGAACAGAATTTTTCATGAGTATCTGGATCAATTTATTGTGGTTTTTATTGATGATATTTTAATCTATTCTAAGAATGAAGCTGAGCATGCAGAGCATTTGAAGATTGTGTTGCAAGTGCTGAAGGAAAAGAAATTGTATGCCAAGTTATCCAAGTGCGAGTTCTGGTTGCATGAAGTAAGTTTTCTTGGCCACATTATTTCTGGTAAAGGTATTGCTGTAGATCCTTCGAAGGTTGATGCTGTGTCGCAGTGGGAGACACCAAAGTCAGTTACTGAGGTGAGAAGTTTTCTTGGGTTGGCTGGTTATTACCGCAGGTTTATTGAAGGATTTTCGAAGTTGGCACTTCCTTTGACGCAACTGACCTGTAAAGGTAAAGCATTTGTGTGGGATGCTCAATGTGAGAGTAGTTTCAATGAGTTGAAGCAAAGATTGACGACTGCTCCTATTTTAATTTTGCCGAAGCCGGAAGAACCTTTTGTTGTTTATTGTGATGCATCTAAGCTGGGTTTAGGTGGTGTTTTGATGCAAGATGGCAAGGTGGTAGCGTATGCTTCTAGGCAGCTGAGAGTGCATGAGAAGAATTATCCTACGCATGATCTAGAATTGGCAGCCGTGGTATTTGTGTTGAAAATTTGGAGGCACTATTTGTACGGTTCCAGATTTGAAGTGTTTAGTGACCATAAAAGTTTGAAGTATTTATTTGATCAAAAGGAGTTGAACATGAGACAGAGGAGGTGGCTTGAGTTACTTAAGGATTATGATTTTGGCTTGAATTACCATCCTGGTAAAGCTAATGTTGTTGCGGATGCGTTGAGCAGGAAGACGTTACATATGTCTGCTATGATGGTGAAAGAGTTCGAGTTGCTTGAACAATTTAGGGACTTGAGTCTTGTGTGTGAAAGGTCACTTCAGAGTGTGAAGTTGGGCATGTTAAAGATTAATAGTGATTTCTTGAATAGTATCAAAGAGGCCCAGAAGATTGATGTTAAGTTGGTTGATTTGATGACTGCTAATGATCAGAATGTAGATGGTGACTTCAAGGTCGATGACCAAGGTGTGTTGAGGTTTAGGGGAAGAATTTGTATTCCGGATGATGAAGGTTTGAAGAAGTTGATTTTAGAAGAAAGTCACAAGAGTAGTTTGAGTATTCATCCTGGAGCTACTAAAATGTATCATGACTTGAAGAAATTATTTTGGTGGTCCGGTTTGAAGAGGGATGTTGCTCAATTTGTGTATGCATGTTTGACTTGCCAGAAGTCCAAGGTTGAACATCAGAAGCCTGCAGGGTTGTTGATTCCATTAGATGTACCTGAGTGGAAATGGGATAGCATTTCGATGGATTTTGTGACGAGCTTGCCGAATACTCCAAGAGGGCATGATGCCATTTGGGTTGTTATTGATAGATTGACTAAGTCGGCACACTTTATCCCAATTAATATTACTTATCCGGTAGCTCAGTTGGCGGAGATTTATATCCGTGACATTGTGAAGTTGCATGGTGTCCCATCTAGTATTGTGTCGGATAGAGATCCGAGGTTTACTTCAAGGTTTTGGAAGAGCTTGCAAGATGCATTGGGTTCGAAATTGAGATTGAGTTCGGCTTATCATCCGCAGACAGATGGTCAGTCGGAGAGGACTATCCAATCCTTAGAAGATTTGTTGAGAGTGTGTGTACTCGAGCAGGGTGGAGCTTGGGACAGCCACTTGCCGTTGATAGAGTTTACTTACAATAATAGTTACCATTCGAGTATTGGTATGGCACCGTTCGAAGCTTTGTATGGTCGAAGGTGTAGAACTCCTCTATGTTGGTTTGAGTCGGGTGAAAGCATTGTGTTAGGACCTGAGTTGGTGCAGCAGACTACAGAAAAGGTCAAGATGATAAGAGAAAAGATGAAAGCATCTCAAGATCGTCAGAAGAGTTATCATGACAAAAGGAGAAAAGCCCTTGAGTTTCAGGAGGGTGAGCATGTGTTTTTGAGGGTTACTCCGATGACGGGTGTAGGACGTGCATTGAAGTCGAAGAAGTTGACTCCAAAGTTCATTGGTCCTTATCAGATTTCCGAGAGAATTGGAACCGTGGCGTATCGGATTGGATTGCCACCCCATCTATCAAACTTGCATGATGTGTTTCATGTGTCGCAGTTGAGGAAGTATGTAGCTGATCCTTCGCATGTTATTCCTAGAGATGATGTGCAAGTCAGGGATAATCTTACTGTTGAGACTTCGCCTTTGAGGATTGATGATCGCAAGGTGAAGCAGTTGAGAGGCAAGGAAATACCTCTGGTTAGAGTTGTTTGGGGCGGCGTAACCGGTGAGAGTTTGACTTGGGAATTGGAAAGCAAAATGCAGGAGTCCTATCCTGAGTTGTTTGTTGCTTGAGGTAATATTTCGAGGACGAAATTTTCTAAGTTGGGGAGAGTTGTAACACTCTAAATTCTATTTTATGATTTGTGGTGATTTTTAATTGATTTTGGTGTGCTTGGTGTATTTTACTTGAATTTATAAATGATATATGAAATATTTGGTGTGTTATTATTTATTATAATTATTTGTAGTGTTTATGTAAATAGGAGAAATAATATTTATACAATTGAATTAAAGGATTTAATTGAAATTATTAGAATTAAGAAGGGATTAAGGAGAAATTAATAGGATTTAGTGGAGGAAGTGAAAGAGTAAAAAGGAGTTACCCTTTAGTTGGTAAGAGAGTAAGGAAAGTAGAAAGTCAGTAAGAAGCAATTGTACGTATCAGAGAAAAGAAACAGATTTTTGGGAAGAGAGAAGAGTAGAGCCAAGAACCAAAGGGAGATTGCTAGGATTGCTGTAGCTTTTGTTTAATTCATCTAATCATGTAAGGGTGGGTTTATGAATCAAATGTTATATGTTCATATATGATTTCATGATAATAGATTGGAATTGGTGAGAATTGTTTTAGGTTTTCTTGAATATGTAAAATGCTAAATGTTGATGAATTATGTTGTTAATGATGTTTATATGAGTTGTTTTGGTGCCTTGAATAAGTATTGAACCCATAACTTTAACCTAAAATCATTTTGGGTGATTGGGGAATCAAAAATGGGGTTTTTGGATGAAATAGGATTAGAAATCGTAAGTTGAAATTCTGCCCAGATGAGCACTCGCTCAAGCGAGATACCTTTCGCTCAAGCGAGCGACTCTTTGCAACGCCCAGTCTGAAATTTTGGCCGCTCGCTTAAGCGAGCCACGAGCGAACCCCGAGCGAGCGAAATCCCAACTTTCGTCATTTGCGTCGCTCAAGCGAAATTCCCGTCGCGCAAGCGAAATTTGCCCAGAACCTGTTGTTGGTGAGCGTCGCTCAAGCGAACGCCAAACGAGCTGCAAGCGAACCAAAACCAAACTTACGTGAATTGACTCGCTCAAGCGAGATGCTGCTCGCTTAAGCGAGATTGGTCCTGTGCGACCATTTTGTGTAATTTTTCCTAAGTGTTCCAAACCCCAACCTAAGCTTTTTAAGTTGATTATTGGATTTTTAAAGAATTATTGGAGTGATAAAAATATAGAATGAAGGTGTTTATGATGCATGATTGTATGGTTATATGAACTAAAATATATTATGCTAAGTTGCAAATGTTCTTGGTGTTGTTGAGTGGTGAGTCTAGTTGGGGAGGTGGTTTTAGTTGGTGTTGTTGTTGGTTGCATGGTGATATGCACCACTATTTTTTGTCGTATGGTTGTATGTAGATATACACCCTTGAGTCTCATACTCATTTGCATTGGTGGGGGCTCATGCCCCGGAATGTTTATTCATTCAACTGGTGAGGGCTCATGCCCTGGAATGCTAGTCATTCACTTTGGTGAGGGCTTATGCCCTGGGATGCTTTAACCATCCAATTTGGTGGGGGCTTATGCCCCGGAATGCTTAGCATTCAACGCGCGTAGTTGGCACCACATATGCATAATACATTATCAGGTGATGGAGTCTTGCATTAGTAGTTTAAGGTGTGGGTTGTTGTTGGTGAGGTGTCACCACAAGTGGTGTTGTCGTTGGTGTCGTTGTTGTTGCTATCCTTTTAAAAGATAAACTTGAATATAATGTTGATATACTATGGTTGATATTTGTTGCTTATGTTAAAGGTGGTGAATTTGTTGATGTTGTTTTCAATTTATTTGATTGACTCATATATTTATATATAATCTTTGCTTTGTGAACTCACCCCTTCTGCTGGAATTGCCGCCTCGTGGGCAAGTGCAGGTAGCGATGGATAGTTAGGAGTGGCTCTTGTGTCGTAGGCTCTGATACGTAACGGGATGGAATTTAATGTTTTACAATTTCATTCCTTTATGTATCATTTTACTTGGAGAATTGTTGAATATTTATTTGAATAATGTTGGAGAATATTTTATTGTGGTGAGGCCTTGCGCCAGATATGTTGATGTATAAGAATTTTTGAGATGATTTTATGACAATTATTCCGCTGCAGATTATTTTATAAAGATGTTATTATGGAGGATTATTTAAATAGTTTTATGTTTCTTTTTAAATAATTTTTTTTGAAAAGTGTATGTAATGCTCCGTTGTTTGTTGATTAACTCTGATATTTTGATATTATTATATCATTTTGGGAAACGGGGTGTTACACCTCTTAAGTACACCAAAACTGACGTGACAAGCACCCTGTTTTGTCAGCTCCTTAGCGGCATCCTCCTCTGTAAATAGTAGGTCCGCCTGCATCATCTCTAGGCCCTCTTCACGGGTTAACTCTCTATCCGGAAGAAGTCTCATAGTGACGGGATGCCTAGGAGACACGCCACATCATCTAGTGTGATGGTCATCTCTCCAACAGGTAGGTGGAAGCTGCTGGTCTCCTCATGCCATCTCTCTGTCATCGCACAAACGAACCCGTGAGATATGTTCTCTTACCCAATAGACAGAAGGGGAGTAAGACCGGACATATTAACTTCTGACCAAAACCACTCATTTTCTTCCCCGGCATAGGCAATGCCAAGTTTTTAATGCTCAACTTCTTCCCGTGCGAGATACCTTTCACCCTATGTTTTCTTCGAAACTGAAATACAAAAATAAAACACAACAAACAACACCGTTAAATAAATAATAAGTAAAACAAACATTAAATATATGCTAACATAAAAAAGTAAAACAAACATTAAATTATACTTACATCGGCATCGACCCATATCCAGCATGCAACATGTCCACCAAAGTGAGGTAAAAAGCTGAGGTCAGAAGGCCCCTGCATAGCCGTCCGGGCCGGCCTCGTACACCACCCTCGGCACCCCCTGAAAACGAGCCCCAACGTCATGCTGCTCAGGCTGCCCAGGCTGCTCAATATCATCATGCTGGTGAGGCTCCTCAACAACAGGTTGCTCCTCAACAACATGTTCCTCATGATGATCCTGATACTGATGTTGTTGCTGATACTGATGCTGCTGATAAGCATCAAATTGATACTGGTGAGGCTGAGGCTCCTGAAAATGATACGCATGATCATGCGGCTCCTCATACACCTGATATTGCGTCGGGTCCACCGTCTGGGATGGACCCGTCTGCGACGTTGACCCCCCTGCAACATCGACTCTAGCCAGTCTCGTTCCCCCACCTCTCCCTCGACCAGCCATAGGAGGACGTGATGCTTCTTTCTCCCTCCGTGCACTACCAGTAGGGGCAATCCTCCCTGCCCTAAGTCTGTCACTCATATCTTGATGCGGCTCAGGCGGTCTCTGAGACGTATTCCTCCGAGGCATATCTGCACAACATTTAACAAAACACAAATTCAATGATACATTTTCACACGAACATTATGTCATTTCCAACAATTCAACAACAACACTAAAATTTCAACAATGGCATTTCAATCCGTAAACTACCACATTGCAGTCAAACATATTATAGTCAAAATTAACAAACCATATGCTAACTAATTTGATAAATCACAATCCAAAAAAACAAAATAATTACCATTGAGACATTTTACCAAACACATGGTGTGCAATTTTCAAACTAGGTAATCTAACAATTTGTAAACCCTAAACTACCACATTGTACTCTAAACAACTTCTAAACAACAATTCCTAAGTTAATTCATCACTAACAATCATCAAAACTAACATGCAGGCAAAATTTATAAAAACCTAAAAAAGTTATATTTCTTCAAAAAAAACAAAAATTTCTACAAGTCAAATGCAATTAAGTAGGGCAATCATCACTTACTTGATAATGTGGGAGAAATTGACTTTGAATGGCGCAAGATTGATGAAAATCGGATATGGGGGGAAAAAATTTGAAGTTGGGAAGTTAAGGAAATGAGGGAAATGTGTTTCTGTTTTGCTGATAAATGACTTAACTAACGATGTGTCAGTTAACTCACGCAGCGTCACTTAACTAACACACAAAATACAACTTGCGCACGTTAAGGCATGTTGCGTTACTTAACGTGCGCAAGGGTAAAAATGGAAACGCTGCAGGGTGCGAGTGATTTGTGCTGGGTGAAGAGCAAATTTCTGATTGATGAACTTTAAATTTTAGCTCAAACAATCTTTTATAAGATTTTACTTATATCCAAGAGGATTATGACATTTTAAAAAAATGCATAATATTCTAACTTAACAATTTTCCCTTTCTACCCTTTCCTTTTGCCATATTACCACTTTATTGAACGAATCTATGACAAACTCCTGTAAGATTTTAGATGTATAAAGATACTCACACGGAAAAGAAAGAAAAAAAAATATGTATAAAGATACCTTGATGGCTGAATTTCTATATCCTAAAAAGTATATGGCCTACGTAGAGTGCAACAATCAAACAAGTATGAATATATACTACTTATGGAAAATGTATTAATTATGGAAAATATAGAAGGCAAAAGGGTGGTTGGATGGGTTTGCTTAACATGTTAAATGTTAATCCTTTGTTTAAGTCGTGATGATGTTAAATTTATCAAATTAGAAGTGTATTATGCCATCGATTTGTAGAAGTTTAAACACAAGTGTTTCACACTTCGTTTTCTAAGAAAACTTATTTTAGCATGATACGTTATTTAGATGCATAGAACTAAGAAGTAATAACAATATAACATAGTTATAAACATTATAAAGGAAAATGCTAACAAAAGCTTTTAGTCATTGTTTAAGCATTAAAAAATAGTAACTTTTACATTGAAAATTGTGTAATATAAATTTTACACGTATTTGACTTATATTTTTAAGATCAATTTTTTTTTTTTATGGATTTCTTAAACAATGTTCTTAAGACACTTGTTAGCAAGACTCAAATTATAATAATGAAAAAAAAAAATTGATGAAAGTAAATCTATGTCTTTTTTTTAGAGTTGTAATGTTTTGCATTTGAATAATTTTTTCTATGTTTGTTTAGTTTATACATTTGTGATTTGGATGTAGCTACACTTTAAAAATTGATCTCATGTAAAATAGTGAGACTCGTGAATTTAATATAATAGAAAAATGAGTATTAGAAATAAAGTGTTTTTAATAATTTTTTTCGTATTTTATTTTTTGACGGGAACATTTCTTTTATAGTTGCAAACTTCGTTTGCATATTTGATGTTTTTGGCGTACATGTTTAGGATCTGATTTAAATTCAGCCGTATAACAACATAATTTCTTTAGTTCCTAACTTCACACGGTATGTGTGCTCTAATCGCAACCAAACGACAGTAAATGGAATAAGGTGATGATTAAAATGTAAAAAGCATGTTTCAAGTTGTTAGGCAGAGATATTTCAAAAAAAAAAGTTGTTAGGCAGAGATTGATATGTACCCATAATTTAATTTAATGAATAAAAAATAGTAAAAGGTTAAGATGGAAGGTGGGTAACTCAGACCATCTACAATATCTATAGGTATTCTCATTCTTGAGAAAAGATGATAGATATCTAATGACAAGAATAGAAATGATATTTGTATAATTATTTTATAATAATTTTTTTGATAATTTTCTCTCATATTTACATTATCATTTTATTTTCTCTTTTCCTTTTTGTCTCTCTCTCCATTGATTTTAATTAATGAAAAGAGAGAAAAAAAAATTGTCATGAAAGTTGTCCCAAAGAGTTGTACAAATATCACTATTTTATCTCAAATATGTATCTTTTTTATGTGGGTCTCACTCTTTTAAAGATTAAACTATTAAAATATAATGATATAAAGCCAATAATAGATGATTAGTGAGTTCCGTTTAAGAAATTTGTGTAAAGTGTTAGGTTAGATGGATTGAGTGCTTATTAATACTACTATTAAAAAATTATAAATAAATAATGGGTATATGTGTGATCTATTTAATAAGTATTTAAAAATGGATTTCTGGATGTTGTCATTACTAATACTTTTTGAAAATTACAATTGCAGTCTGTAATTGTTTAAAATAGTTAGGAGATTTTACATCATCCTGAAATAATAAGTCAAAATGTAACAAAAACAGAAGTCAAAATATTATAAAATTATGTAAGAAAACATGTTGATAATTTTTTGAAGAAAGAACATGTTGATAATTGTAATTGCTTTGAGAAATTTTTTAGTTACACATCATATATTTTTGGTAACTTCCAAATTTATTTAAAACTCTTTCTTCAATGTCACACTCTAAACTGCCCTCTTCATATAAATTTTAATACCAAAACAGCCCTTTAGATATAATTTTTCTCAAAACTCTTTCTTCATTGTCACACTCTAAACTTTTACCTTTACTCACCTATAAACAATCATGAATGTGCAACTCATTTCAATGGAAGATTAAAGATTCTACTGCATATTTGTAAATGGATTTCATCTTATTTTTTTCTTCCAATTTTTCAGTGATTTTAAGTTTATATTTTGTCTTTGTTCCATGTCTTTTGTCTATTATGGGGAAGTAGTTCTTCTATGGTGTGTGCGTTAACAAGGTTTAAGTGTTAATCTCAAGTTAACGTAATTTAAATTTACATACTCCATCAGTTAAAACTTAAAATAAGGTTTACACAAATTAAGTTTAGGTATGTACACTTAAACTTAATTTAAGTATGTACAAATTGTTAACTTCTGCCTAACGTAAATTAAGTTTAAGTATGTACACTTAAATTTAGTTTAGGTATGCACATATGTTAGCCGAAGGTTAATGTAGATTAAATTTAAGAATGACTACATCACTTAAAATAAGGTTAACGCAAACTAAGTTGAAGTATGTACATGTAAACTCAGTTTACGTATACACAAACTACTACTTTTACCATTTATTTTTACGAGCTACTGTTTTCTTTTTCTTTTTCCAAGCTACTTCATTCAATTTGTTTTTTCTACTTCTCTAAACTAGTTTTCACACAATTTTACAATTTTGTTCTCTCCCGTAAATGGACATCAAAGGAGAAAAAAGTGTTTAGAAGGGAAGAGAAGAGGTGATCATATTCTAGGTTTGGGAAGGAAGAACACGCAGATTAGGTTTTAGAAGAGATGAATGGGTTTTGGTCCAATTGAAAATTTATTTTATTTTAAGGGTACTTTAGTCATTTAAAGGTGTAACTAGGTTTTATTAGGGTGTAACTAGAACTTTTCTAGTTTTGATTGCGTGAATGAAGTGTTTCCTCATAAAGGTAAGTAAGTGAGCCTGATGTGAGTGCATTTGATAATTTAGAGAAAATAAGTGAGCCTCTTGTAAGCGCATCTGATGCAAGTGTAAAAGAAGAATAAGTGACAATTGAGATTATGCTCAAATTTAAAGTAGTTGTAGTTGATTTTTTGTTTGTTTTTGTATTAACCGTTCTCGGGGAAATGAACTATAGTAATCTAAGTCTAGATGTGAGGTAAGGATAGCTTGACTAATAATTGTTTCATTTAGGAATCGAACCAAGGTTCACTCGAACGATTTGTACTTAGAGAAGCTTATTAACTGATGGTTTTTGGGTTTCCAAACAGTTATATTTGAATTTTCAAGGTCTACTTTGAAAAGGAATTTTCATCTACCGAAGTTGTTATTAGGTTGAGTCACGATTATGTCGCTCTCTTTAAGATGTTCGCGACACTGTCCAAAATTGTGCAAGATATATTATCAACCACGCCTACAAGATAAAACAAGTCCAACTACAATTGTGTGACTAACTACTACATTGTAGCTAATCATTCGAGATTATACATCAAATGTGGTACCAAGACCACTCTTAATTGAAATCAATCAATTATGATACTATGACCACTCTACTATGGTCTTGTGACCACTCAAATATGGTGTTGTCATCATTCTAACCTTTAACTTATCCAAATATCAATATGGTGTTACCACCATTTCTAACCTCTAAATTCTCCAAAGGCAGAAAATATCCAAAAGATATGTACTCTTAAGATCATTCTTAATTCTGAAAGGACATTATTATTTTTCAAAGGGGACTGTGATCTTATAAGTAACCTTTATTATGAAGGGATATAAATTATGAAAGAGACTATGCTCTTAAGACCATTATTAATTCCAAAGAGACATTTTATCTAAAAGAGACTAAGATAATAAAGAAACAAACTCACAAATGTGGATGAAACAAACTAATTGGATATGAACGGAGGAGAGATATGAAGCTCACTTGGATTCTCAATCATATCACAACCAACATAAACTAAAATTATGGGAAGTAATGAAAATAATAGTTACTATTACTATTTTCGTCACTTTTCCGCTTTGGTCCCTTAAAAGAAAAATATGTTTCTTTTGTTCTTTCGAGGCGATGTGTACAGGGTCTTAAATGAGAAAGTCTCTATAAGGATTTCCACTTACATATATAAATTAACATCTCTATATGAAAGATACAACATATAGTCTATTTGTAAAAAACAAATAAGCATATAGTCTAATAAGAGAAATGATATTTGTATAACCATTTTATGATAAATTTTTGACAACTTTCTCTTTTATACTCACATTATACTCTTATTCTCTCTATTCTTTTTTCTCTCTCCATTGATTTTGACCAATGAAAAGAGAGAAAAAAAGAAGTTGTTGATGTGTAAAATCCGCAATTGCACGGTTTTACCGAAGTAGTAAAAAGAGTATCGTTTTGACAGAGAGTTATTGTAAATTGATTTTCTTTTCAAATTGATTAGCTGAAAGATTAGGGTTTTAAAAGTTGGAATTTTTGATTGATTGAAAATAATAATAAAAAAGGGTCTAGATCGTTGGTTCATCATAATGACAAATCTTTCACAATCCAAACCTATATACTAATTTTATGTTAGACCTATTTCTAAAGACCGATTTATGTAAGACCTATCAAGGTTTCTCTCGAAATCAATGAGTGTGTTTCAATAACAACCTCGCATATTCTCATGGTTGATCGTTATTGAAACCCATTAAGAGCGGAACTTTAAGGTCTCAAGGTTTTCTAGACTATTCTCATGTTTCGAAAACCTTGTCTAATCTCACATGTCTAATACTAACCTTCTTCTTTCGATACTTCGGTTAGTATTTGAAATAAGAGTTAGAAAAATAGGGTTTACATAAAATTAGGGTTCTAGGCTTGGTTTGAATAAGATTAGGTCATTAGACTCATCCAATAATCCCAAGACAAAGAGGTCTACTCATTCATGTTCATTGTAGACATATAAATTAAGAAGAAGAAGAAGAACATGAAAGTAAATAGCAAGAATAATAAAAAGCAATAAAATAAGAACCTTGATTAATGAAAATAACTGTCACATAAAATTCCCAAGAACAAAAGTTGAGAAATATGGTCTGATGGTTGCTCTATATATAGCCTAAAGCTAACTTAAACCCTAAGAAAAGGTATAAGAATTACAAAGCAAGCAACCCATGGGCTTTTAGGTCTGAAAATAACTCAAAATAGCAGCATGGAACCTTGGCACGGCCGTGCCTAGCTTGGCATGGGCCATGCCATTCTTGCGGGCAAAACAACAAAAAGGGAGCTGGGGCTCGAGCACGACCGTGCGCCTGCAGGCACGGGCGGTGCCAGTCTCTCTAGTATTTGGCATGCTTGATTAACTTGGAGGCACGACCTTACCATTGTCAGGCACGGCCATGCCTGATATTTTTGCATAAAATCGTTATATTTTTGTCTTCAATCAGCTCCAAAACTCCTTTCTTTTGCTCCAAGACTCAATCTTTCACATATTTGTTTATGAAATTAAATAACAAGCAATTGAAGTAACAAAGCTCTAGAAAGTGAATAAAAACACATAAAATCTAAATAAAATAAACACTTAAAAACACTAATTATTGACTTATCAGTTGTCACATAAGTTGTCTCACTAGGATGTTCAAATATTGCTACTCAATCTAATAATAGGCATTTGAACCATTCTAAAAAGGTGAATATAGTCGCCAAAAATATATCGCTACATGAAAGTTATATTTTCATGTAAATTGTTTTATGGTCCGTTTGCTTTCTAAAAATATTTTCTATTTTCATTCTTGAATGTTGTCTTAGTTTTACTCATTAATTAGGATAACAATGACTTTTAGAATGTGTTCTTATGATAAAGATAATGAAAAAAGATTTGTTTTACATTTTAATTATTTCCAAAAAATGCAACATAATTATTCATTTTAAGGGTATCTTTTCTTCTTATTATCAAGTAAAACAAATACAAATTTTTGTGAAAAAAAGCCAACACAATTTTTTTGGTGTTAACCATCCGAATCTTAGAGGAAAGATGTCCTAGTAATACAGAGTTTGGTCGGCAAGTAAGTAAAGTTTGATTAAGAATCGTTCCACCACCCAAAACCATCACAAATTTAAATATTTAGGTGAGTTGAGTTTAAATAATTCACTGTATATACAACTTCTTTTAAGAAAATGAAAATATATTAAAAAGAAAAAGAAAATACAATGACTAGGGATATAAATCTAACACAGTCTCTCGAAAAAAAAAAAAAATCTAACACAGTGAATCACACAAAAGTGTATAAATCAACCCTAAAGGGTGTTACAACAAAAATAACCTACATAAAAGTGGTAAAAGACCAACCCCAACAGGTAGAAGAACTAAAGGCTAAAATGCGAAAATATATAAAACTAGACATGTTTAAAAGTTTAAATATTTATAAACTTTATCAAATCCTGACATATAAGATGTGTGACAATTATTTCTTTGAGAAGCATGTGTGACAAATATTAGAGAAAATAAATTAGAGCTTATTAAAAAAAGAGAATAAATTAGATGGATTACGTTTAGCCTCTAGAAAATTAAATGAACCATAGATTGCTTTTCCAAAATATTTCAGTCGTGATTCCTTACAAGGTACAATGACATGTTTCAATTTTCCTATATACGTTTCTAACAAGAAATAATTTAGATTAATACTTGATTGATCATGCCTCAATATATGAGGAGATTTCGTGTATCTTTGTTCATTTGTGCATCATGTCAAACGAATGGTGTAACACCCCGTTTTTCCCAACATAAAAATTTCTTTAAAAAGATAATCATGCATCAGAGTAAGCACATAAACAGGGCATCACATTTCTAAAACATCTCATGTTAATGAATAAATAAACATTAAATATTCATAAAATATTAATCATTATCGCAGCGGAATAATCTTATGGAAAAACATCTCCAAAGTCTTTGGCACGCAGGCCTCATCAACATCTTATTAGCAAAATCTTCAAAATAAACATAAGCATGTAAAATAATAATATAATACGCAAGGAACAGAGAAAATAAAGAAGATCCCCTATCCCGTTACGTATCAGAGCACCTAGACTCGACTGCAGAAATCCTCACACGTCTGCACCTAATCTTGGTTACCTGCACTTGCCCACAAGGCGGCAATTCCAGCAGAAGGGGTGAGATTCACAAATAATTATATTAAACATGTAATTAAATAATCACAATTCAACAACCAAACATAATTCATCATACCACAGATAAACATCTAGCATTTAGAACATCAATATAAACAACGCATCATTTAGCAGCTTCATAATCAACATCATAAACATCTTAGTAAACATCTTAGACGACACGACTCGACGACATCACTTGACTATGCAATCCCTACGTCTTATATGCATGTGGTACCAATCCAGGGCATGAGCCCTCGTCGCTATGAGCATAAATATACTCCAAGGCATAAGCCTTCGTCGCTGGTGAGCAAAGCTCCAGGGCATAAGCCCTCGTCGCTGGTGAGTAAAAACTCCAGGGCATAAGCCCCCATCATAGAATGAGTATGCATGAGACTCGACACTTTTAACTTAAACAAGTTAACATCTTAAACGTCGCTAAACATCTTAATCATCAAGGACTGACACATGCAGCAACTATACATAAGTAAATAGCAACATGGCAGCAAGTACATCAAACAGATAGCATCCATAGTGCAAGCATCACAAGTAACTCAAACATTCATAACTTAATTAATTTCACATATCGCACATAAGCTTCATAAAATCATCATAAGCAATCTCAATCATCATGTATCATCATTACAGATTGTATTAAACATCATTAAAAGTCCCAAAAGCTACCCAAAGGTCATCTCTCATGGTTCTATGCGAAACAGTTCGCAAACAGCACAAGGTTCTGGGTTCTGACTTAACTCGCTATGGCGAGTGGGATAGCTCGCCTCGCGAGTACTAAGGTCCTGCTCGCTATGGCGAGTTGGAGTGCTCGCCTCGCGAGCTCTAGGGTAATGCTCGCTATGGCGAGCTGGGTTGCTCGCCTCGCGAGCGATCTAGGTCTGCTCGCCGCGGCGAGTTGCATAGCTCGCCCAGGCGAGCGATGAACAGACTGCTACGGGTTCTGCGAAAATCACACAAAAGTTTCCCAAATTCACCATCTAAATCATCTAAACTCTCAGAAACATCATCATTATGGTTAATCTACGTTCTGTACTCATCCTACACATCTGTTCTACAGCTTTATGGCTTAATTCATGGGTTTTTCTCAATTTTAACCTAATTCCAATTCTCACAAAACTCAATCCTATGTTGTTAATTCTGATTAGATGCATTACAGATCAATATAATTAAGTGCTAGGCTCACCCTTACCTGGTTATAAGCAGAAAATCGCAGCCCTAATGCTCTTCTCTTTTCACGCAGCCGTTCCTCTCTTTTTTCCAAAACTCTGTACGCGTACTACTGACTTCTCTCTTGACCTAATTTTCCCTTTATATACTTCCAACAAATCTTATCTTATTTACTCTTTCTCCCACATAACTCTCTAAAATCCAAAACTAACCCACAACTAAATATTTTATTTTATTTTCAAATCTTATTTTATTAAACAATAAAATAAGTCGCCACGTCACATAAAATCATATTAAATCTTCACTTAACATCACATAATACATATAAAAATATATAGCAATTTCTCAAATAAATCAAATAACTAAATAATCAAAAATGGGCGTTACAACTCTCCCCAACTTAAAAGATTTTCGTCCTCGAAAATTACCTCAAGCAAACAACTCAGGGTACGACTCTAACATCTTACTCTCTAACTCCCACGTCAAGCTTTCATCGGTCGCTCCCGACCAAACGACTCTAACGAGAGGTATCTCCTTGCCCCTCAGCGTCTTCGTCTTTCTGTCATCAATCCTCACTGGTAAGGTCTCGACCGTAAGTTTGTCCCTAACTTGCACATCATCACTCTGGATCACATGAGACGGATCCGGAACATACTTCCTCAGTTGTGACACATGGAACACGTCGTGCAAATTCGATAAATGTGGTGGCAATCCAACACGATAGGCCACCGCCCCAATCCTCTCTGATATCTGATATGGACCAATAAACTTCGGGGTTAATTTCTTTGACTTCAACGCACGTCCAACACCGGTCATAGGAGTCACTCTCAGGAACACATGATCTCCCTCTTGGAACTCAAGGTCCTTCCTACGCTTGTCATGGTAACTCTTTTGTCGACTCTGCGACGCTTTCATCTTCTCTTGGATCATTCTTACCTTCTCAGTAGTCTGTTGAACAATATCCGGTCCTAACATCACATTTTCGCCTGACTCAAACCAACACAACGGAGTTCTGCATCTCCGCCCATATAAAGCCTCAAAGGGTGCCATCCCAATACTCGAATGATAATTGTTGTTGCACGTGAACTCTATCAACGGAAGATGACTATCCCAAGTTCCTCCTTGCTCAAGTACACACACTCTCAACAAATCTTCCAACGACTGAATCGTCCTTTCCGACTGACCATCTGTCTACGGATGATAAGCCGAACTCAACCTCAACTGAGAACCTAACGCCTCTTGCAAACTCTTCCAAAACCTAGAAGTAAACCTCGGGTCTCTATCTGATACGATGCTCGAAGGAACACCATGTAACTTCACAATCTCCTTAACATAAATCTCTGCCAACTGCGCAACAGGAAAAGTAATATTGATCGGTAGAAAATGAGCCGACTTCGTCAATCTATCAACAATCACCCAAATAGCGTCATTCCCTTTAGGAGTATTCGGCAAGCTCGTCACAAAATCCATGGATATACTATCCCATTTCCACTCTGGCACATCTAAAGGTACCATCATACCAGCAGGTTTCTGATGTTCGACCTTCGATTTCTGACAAACCAAACAAGAGTACACAAACTGTGCCACGTCACGTTTCAACCCAGACCACCAAAACATCTTTTTTAAATCATGATACATCTTCGTAGCTCCCGGATGGATACTCAAGCTACTTCTATGACTCTCTTCAAGGATCATCTTCTTCATTTCCTCATTATCGGGTATGCAAATTCTACCTCGAAATCTCAACACTCCTTGATCATCAACTCTAAAGTCACTATCCTCCGTCTGATTACTAGCAACCAACAAGTCCACAAACTTAACATCTTCTTTCTGCGCCTCTTTGATGCTCTTCAAGAAATCACTATCAATTTTCAACATTCCTAGCTTTACACTCTGAGGCGTTCTTTCACAAACTAAACTCAAATCTCTGAACTGTTCAAGCAACTCGAATTCCTTCACCATCATAGCAGACATATGCAAAGTCTTCCTACTCAAAGCATCTGCAACCACATTAGCTTTACCCGGATAGTAATTCAAACCAAAGTCGTAATCTTTCAACAATTCTAGCCACCTTCGCTGCCTCATATTCAATTCCTTCTGGTCAAACAAGTACTTCAAACTCTTGTGATCACTAAACACCTCAAACCTCGAACCATACAAGTAATGTCTCCATATTTTCAATACAAAGACCACAGCTGCCAACTCTAAGTCATGCGTCGGATAATTCTTCTCATGAATCCTCAACTGCCTTGAAGCATAAGCTACCACTTTACCATCTTGCATAAGTACACCACCTAAACCCAACTTGGACGCATCACAATATACCACAAAAGGTTCATCAGGCTTCGGCAAAATCAAGACTGGAGCCGTCGTCAAACGTTTCTTCAACTCATTAAAACTGTTCTCACAATGAACATCCCACACAAAAGATTTACCTTTACACGTCAACTGCGTTAACGGAAGAGCCAACTTAGAAAATCCTTCTATAAATCTTCGATAATAACCAGCTAGACCCAAAAAGCTTCTAATCTCAGTAACCGACTTGGGAGTCTCCCATTGCGATACCGCTTCAACTTTAGACGGATCAACCGCAATGCCATTGCCAGAAATAACATGACCAAGAAAACTTACTTCCTTCAACCAGAACTCACACTTAGACAACTTAGCAAAAAGCTTCTTCTCTTTCAACACTTGCAAGACGATCTTCAAATGCTCAGCATGCTCTTCTTCAGTCTTAGAATAAACCAGAATATCATCAATGAATACCACAACAAAACGGTCCAAATAAGCATGGAAGATCCTATTCATATACTCCATAAATACGCCAGGTGCGTTAGTAACACCGAAAGGCATCACCGTATACTCATAATGTCCATAGCGCGTCCTAAACGCCGTCTTCTGCATATCTTCATCCTTCACTTTAATCTGATGGTAGCCCGATCTCAAATCTATCTTGCTAAATACACAAGCACCCACCAACTGATCCATCAAGTCGTCAATTCTCGGAAGTGGATACCTATTCTTTATCGTGACTTTATTCAGCTGACGATAGTCGATGCACAACCTCATACTTCCATCTTTCTTCTTGACTAACAACACTGGAGCTCCCCACGGTGACACACTTGGTCTCACGAACTTCTTATCAAGCAAATCCTCTAACTGTTTCTTTAGCTCCGCCAACTCAGAAGCTGACATACGATAAGGCGTCATAGACACAGGCTTCGTTCCAGGAATAAGATCAATCGAAAATTCAACTTCTCTTTCTGGAGGTACATCAGGAATCTCATCTGGGAAAACTTCAGGAAAGTCGCATACCACTTGTAGCTTATCAATCACCGCCTGATTCTCAATAGATAAAGACGCCATCAAAGAAAACATCATAATCCCATCGCGTTCCAACTGCTTCAACTGTTTAGTAGATAAGAATTTTGCGCCACTCTCTTCCTCGGGAGAAGAAAAATGCACCGTCTTGCTAAAACAATTAATCAGAACATGATTGTACTCTAACCAATTCATCCCCAAGATCACATCCATCCCAACCAACGGTAGACATACTAAATCAATCTCAAAATCACGACCAAACATAGACACATGACATCTTAAACACACAAGGGAAGTAGTCACCGAACCCTTCTTGCCACAACGAAAACACCTCTTCACCTCTCCAGGACAAGCATTACTCTTATGGCCTTTCACGCCACAAGTATAGCAAACTATCTCAGCAGGAGCATCTCTCTTCACAGGTCTCCTCTCATCATTAACCCGCTGTTTGCCCTTATCTGCAGGGGCACTGTAGGGCTTAGGACGACTTTGCTGCCCTTTTCCTTTCCTCTCATTAACCACCTTGTAATGAGCCTTCGTGTCCTCCTCGTAAATCCTGCAGCTGCTCACTAACTCAGAAAAGTTTCTAATCTTCTGATACCCTATAGCCCTCTTGATATCAGCTCGCAATCCGTTCTCAAACTTAATACACTTAGAAAATTCGGCGGTCTCAGCAGAGTAGTGTGGATAAAACTTGGCCAGCTCCACAAATTTTGCAGCGTATTCAGTCACAGACATGCTCCCTTGCTTTAGCTCTAAAAATTCTATCTCTTTCTTGCCCCGCACATCCTCAGGAAAATATCTGTTGAGGAACTCTCTCCTAAACACTGCCCAGGTCACCTCAGCACCGTCCTGCTCCAGGGTAGGTAGAAGACTAATCCACCAATCGTCCGCCTCCTCAGCCAGCATGTGCGTACCGAAACGCACCTTCTGCACCTCCGTGCACTGCATCACCCTGAACACTCTCTCTATCTCTTTGAGCCACGTCTGGGCTCCATCCGGATCATATCTCCCCTTGAAGGTAGGAGGGTGGTTTCTCAAGAAGGTCTCCAGCATACGGACCTCCGCACCAGCACCAGCATTCGGGTTTGGCTGCTGTCCCACAACTTGAGCAACAGCTTCCAAGGCAGCAGCAATTGCAGCGTCATTCCTTCCCGCCATCTTAATCTTCTGCAAAGCAAACATAAGTTAGAATAATACAACAATACTATTCTAACTCTAAGACAACGTCACTCGACTCTCTACTTGGCCGGACGGACCGACCTGCTCTGATACCAATTGTAACACCCCGTTTTTCCCAACATAAAAATTTCTTTAAAAAGATAATCATGCATCAGAGTAAGCACATAGACAGGGCATCACATTTCTAAAACATCTCATGTTAATGAATAAATAAACATTAAATATTCATAAAATATTAATCATTATCGCAGCGGAATAATCTTATGGAAAAACATCTCCAAAGTCTTTGGCACGCAGGCCTCATCAACATCTTATTAGCAAAATCTTCAAAATAAACATAAGCATGTAAAATAATAATATAATACGCAAGGAATAGAGAAAATAAAGAAGATCCCCTATCCCGTTACGTATCAGAGCACCTAGACTCGACTGCAGAAATCCTCACACGTCTGCACCTAATCTTGGTTACCTGCACTTGCCCACAAGGCGGCAATTCCAGCAGAAGGGGTGAGATTCACAAATAATTATATTAAACATGTAATTAAATAATCACAATTCAACAACCAAACATAATTCATCATATCACAGATAAACATCTAGCATTTAGAACATCAATATAAACAACGCATCATTTAGCAGCTTCATAATCAACAT
Source organism: Medicago lupulina (assembly GCA_958299785.1). NCBI lineage: Eukaryota > Viridiplantae > Streptophyta > Magnoliopsida > Fabales > Fabaceae > Medicago > Medicago lupulina. Next base: position 27,166,071 of record OY283144.1, on the reverse strand, counting down.
CATAAACATCTTAGTAAACATCTTAGACGACACGACTCGACGACATCACTTGACTATGCAATCCCTACGTCTTATATGCATGTGGTACCAATCCAGGGCATGAGCCCTCGTCGCTATGAGCATAAATATACTCCAAGGCATAAGCCTTCGTCGCTGGTGAGCAAAGCTCCAGGGCATAAGCCCTCGTCGCTGGTGAGTAAAAACTCCAGGGCATAAGCCCCCATCATAGAATGATTATGCATGAGACTCGACACTTTTAACTTAAACAAGTTAACATCTTAAACGTCGCTAAACATCTTAATCATCAAGGACTGACACATGCAGCAACTATACATAAGTAAATAGCAACATGGCAGCAAGTACATCAAACAGATAGCATCCATAGTGCAAGCATCACAAGTAACTCAAACATTCATAACTTAATTAATTTCACATATCGCACATAAGCTTCATAAAATCATCATAAGCAATCTCAATCATCATGTATCATCATTACAGATTGTATTAAACATCATTAAAAGTCCCAAAAGCTACCCAAAGGTCATCTCTCATGGTTCTATGCGAAACAGTTCGCAAACAGCACAAGGTTCTGGGTTCTGACTTAACTCGCTATGGCGAGTGGGATAGCTCGCCTCGCGAGTACTAAGGTCCTGCTCGCTATGGCGAGTTGGAGTGCTCGCCTCGCGAGCTCTAGGGTAATGCTCGCTATGGCGAGCTGGGTTGCTCGCCTCGCGAGCGATCTAGGTCTGCTCGCCGCGGCGAGTTGCATAGCTCGCCCAGGCGAGCGATGAACAGACTGCTACGGGTTCTGCGAAAATCACACAAAAGTTTCCCAAATTCACCATCTAAATCATCTAAACTCTCAGAAACATCATCATTATGGTTAATCTACGTTTTGTACTCATCCTACACATCTGTTCTACAGCTTTATGGCTTAATTCATGGGTTTTTCTCAATTTTAACCTAATTCCAATTCTCACAAAACTCAATCCTATGTTGTTAATTCTGATTAGATGCATTACAGATCAATATAATTAAGTGCTAGGCTCACCCTTACCTGGTTATAAGCAGAAAATCGCAGCCCTAATGCTCTTCTCTTTTCACGCAGCCGTTCCTCTCTTTTTTCCAAAACTCTGTACGCGTACTACTGACTTCTCTCTTGACCTAATTTTCCCTTTATATACTCCCAACAAATCTTATCTTATTTACTCTTTCTCCCACATAACTCTCTAAAATCCAAAACTAACCCACAACTAAATATTTTATTTTATTTTCAAATCTTATTTTATTAAACAATAAAATAAGTCGCCACGTCACATAAAATCATATTAAATCTTCACTTAACATCACATAATATATATAAAAATATATAGCAATTTCTCAAATAAATCAAATAACTAAATAATCAAAAATGGATGGAACACGTAGAGTTATGGAGGAATTGAGAGAGTTATGGAGGAACACGTAGAGGTCGATGGATGGAGAGCAAAGAGAGCATGAGTGATGAATTGAGAGAGAGGGCAAAATAAACATTTTAGTGCTAATCATGATAGGATAATTGTAACCCACAAAAAACTAAGGATAAAAATAACAAAGAGTAAGTAGGATAGGATAAGAAATGAGTTTAAGTTATCCTTCCCTATTGATGCACCAAATAACAAATTGAATCAGGATATGATATTTTTATCATATCCTGTTTTCCTATCCTGTGCACCAAACGGACTATTACATTCTTAAGAAAAAACCAAAAATAAAAATAAAAATGCCTAGTGTGAATGAAAGGGAATATGACAAATTAAACCCTGACATTTACCAACAAGATTCATGGACATTTTGAGGTACTTAACAAACTGACACGACTCGTTTAAAGTGAACCATCATTTCACATAACAAAATAGTGATTGATACCAAGACATTTTAACCGTATTTTTCCGTCAAAAGAAGATAACCAATAATTGATTGATATTTAAAATTAATTTAAGTAAGTGCATATAAGATCAATTATGTGATATATTTATTAACCACTAAGACTATCTTTTAATTTATTTATTGGTAATATGAGACGATTTATTTTTGTACCAAAAAAAAGAGATGATTTATTTTACATTTAAATAGATGTTATAAATGGTGAGCAGTCTGATAACGAGTTAGGTATTTTGGTATCGTAGCTCTCTTAATTTCTTTAATGCGAGTTATAATCTAGCCTTTGTTAGGAGGCAAATAAATAGAGTCGCTTACAGTCTTACTAGAATGTTTGTATTACAGTTTAAGCCGAGTGTTTTTTATGATCCTCCTCTTTGTACTTGTTTGTTTGTGCAGTGAGTGACCCCTACCACACATTCATAGTCAATCCTACAATGGTTTTGAAAAACCAGTTGATGTAGCGTTTTGCCTACAGTGCATTTTCACCGTGGTTTCATGAGTTTTCAAACACATGCTTTGTATTGCTCCTATAATTTCTTATGAAATGAGATTGCTTTAATAAAAAAGATGGGTGTGAATGTGAGTAGGTCCTGGTTGCTTGAAGCGGCGGCAGTTTTGAATTGTAGAGTTTCGTCCTTGCCTATAGTGTACCTCGACCTCCCTGTGGGGGGTGATTTTCGTCGGCTGGATTTTTGGGACCATGTTATTTCTCATATTAAATCACGCCTGTCCAATTGGAAGAGTAAATATTTATCATTTGGTGGTCGTCTCGTTCTCCTAAAGTCTATCCTGACCTCGCTCCATGTCTACGCTATTTCCTTCTTCAAAGCTCCCTCGGGCATCATCTCTTTTATTGAATCTCTTTTAATTCGGTTTTTTTGGGGTTGTGAGGATAATAGGAAAATATCTTGGATCGATTAGAATTATGTATGTTTGGAGAAGGAGGTTGGTGGTTTGGGGGTAAGGAGAATTAAAGAGTTTAATTTGGCGTTGTTGGGTAAGTGGTGTTGGCGGTTAGCGAAGGAGAGACATGGTTTGTGGTTTATAGTGTTGGCCGCTAGATATGGCCTGGTGGGGGTAGGTGCAGGCTGGTGGTCGGGATGGGTTGGCGTGGTGGAAGGAAATAGTTAAAATACAGGATGGGTTTAGCTCGGAAGTGGGTACTTGGTTTCCTAACAATGTTCGATTAAATGTAGGAAATGGTACAAGTACTTTATTTTGGCTCGACAGTTGGGTTGGTGATGTCCCTCTCCATGTGCGCTTCCGCCGGTTATTCGATTTGTCCCTCAATATAACAGTAACTGTAACGCAAATGTTTAGGCTAGGGTGGGATGGGGGGGGGGGGTGAGGCATGGAAGTGGATAAGGAGATTATGGGCATGGGAGAAGGAACAATTAGCGGAGTCTAGGATGTTATTATTGACGGTTGTGTTGCAGGTTAATGCTAATGATGTTTGGACTTGGATTCCCGATTCAGCGACAGGTTATACAGTTAGTGTAACGCCCCAGTTGCTATTTTACTATTTTTGGTTGATTTTAATATGTTTGGTGTATTTTATATGAAAATGTTGATTTATGTGATTTATGTGATGTTATTATTTGAATTATATTTTATTATATGATTATTTGTGTTATTTAATAAAATAGGAGGAGAAATATTATTTATTTGATTAAAGAGAATTATTTATAATAATTATTAGAATTAAGGGGGGGTAATGAAAATTAATTGGAATTAAGGAAGGGAGTTAAGAGTAAAGGGGAGGTTACACTTTGTTAGTAAGGAAATAGAAAAGTCAGTAAGGAAAGAAACACAATTGTACGTATCAGAGGAAAAACAAGCTTTTGGAGAGAAAACCAGGAAGAGGGCTAGGGAGAAGAACCAAAGGGGATAGCTTAGAAGATTGTTGCTGTAGCTTTTTTATTCATCTAATCAGGTAAGGGTGAGCCTAACCTCAATAATCTTAATTGTAAATTATCTGTTCTTGATTGGCATAGAGTTTGAGAGGAATTGAGATGGGTTTTATGAACTAGGGTTAAGATGAATTTGTGATGAATTGATGAGGGTTTGATGTTGTAAGGCTGTAGAACTTGTTACAGAACCTAGATTATCCCCTAGGATGACATTGCAGATGGTTTAGGGGTTTGATTTGAGAGAATTGGCATGTTTTGGTGAGATTAGGTCTGAACCCGTGTGGGTTCTGAGATCGCTCGCCTGTGGCGAGTGATCACTCGCCGTGGCGAGTAGCCTTTGTTTGCTCGCGAGGCGAGCAGCATAGCTCGCCGTGGCGAGCTTGTCCCTTAAATTTTAGGACTTTGGCCCAAATGATGATGGTTTTGAGTGCCCTTATATTTATAGAGATGACCTGTGAAGTTGGTTTAGCCAAATTGGATTTAGAGAGCTTAAAATGTAGATTTTTGGTGGAAAATGTCAAAAAGGCCGAAGCACCCAGTATTTCTCGCCTCCAGCTCGCCCCCAACTCGCCTTTGGCGAGTGAGCTGATGTGAGTACTCGCCTGTGGCGAGCAGGTTACTCGCCGTGGCGAGTTAGTAGTTCTTTTGGACTGTTTGTCGTTTTTGCGATCTGCTTTCGCATGGGACTTGAGAGGGACCCTTGGGGTAGTGTTGGAGATGTTTTGTACCCTTAGATGAGTTACGTAAAGATGATTGCTGATGGTTCTTTTATGTTGTGAATAATTGATGTATGGTTGATAGTAAGTGATGTTTAAATATGATGATTATGTGATTGTGATGATGTTACGTGTTGCGATGTATATGGTTAATGAGATGATGTTCTGCCATGTAACTATTATACTTGCATGTGTCAGTTTTGCATTATGAATGATGTTTTGAGACGGTGTAATAAGTTGTTAAACGACGAGTCCATGCATTTGCATATTTATGAGACGGTGGAGCTTTATGCTCAAAGCGACGGTGGAGCTTTATGCTCAAAGCGACGGTGGAGCTTTATGCTCAAAGCGACGGTGGAGCATTTGCTCAAAGCGACGGTGAAGCATATTAATGCTATAATTATATGGTACCACATGCATGATGTTGAGACGTTAGGTGTTGCATTTAGTCGAGTCAATTGTGACATATATGTGATGATGTTTTGAGACGTTGATGCTTGATGTGATGTTGTTATGATGATGCCTATGATGATGTTATGATGTGCTATAATGTATATGTGATGAGTTGGATTTATGATTGTTAATCTTGACGTTTGATTTATATATTAATATTATTGTTGTGAATCTCACCCCTTCTGCTGGAATTGCCGCCTCGTGGGCAAGTGCAGGTAGCGAAGGATAGATAGGAGTTGGCTCTCGTGTCGTAGGCTCTGATACGTAACGGGATGGGGATTTCAATGTTTAATTCTTTCATTCCTTTATGTATCGTTTTATTTGAAGGACATGTTGTTGGAGATTTTATTATTATGAAATAAATTGTAGTATGATGAGGCCTTTGTGCCAAGGATGATGACATAGTTGTTGAATTGATTAATAAATAAATATTCCGCTGCAGATTTTTATAAAATGATGTGTTGAATTAAATAGTTTTTATAATCTATTTAAACTGAATTTTGAAAAGTAGAGGTAATACTCCGTTGTATGTTGAACTCTGATGTTTTATTTAATATTACGTTGTTTTGGGAAAACGGGGTTTTACAATTGGTATCAGAGCAGGTCGGTCTGTCAGACCATTAGTAGAGTCGTGTCGAGCCTAGTAGTGTTGTGTGACAGTTTTACACTGTCTTTTGTTGTTCTGATTTGCTGTTCTGTTTTGTTGATTCTGATTGTTGTTTGCGATGAAGAACTTTGAGATGGCTGGAAGGAATGATGCTGCTCTTGCTGCTGCCTTGCAAGCGATGGCTCAAGCTGTGGGTCAACAGAATAATGCTGGTGGTGCTAATGAGGGAGTGAGGATGTTGGAGACATTCTTGAGGAATCATCCACCAACCTTCAAAGGAAGATACGACCCTGACGGAGCTCAGTTGTGGCTGAAGGAGGTCGAGAGGATCTTCCGAGTAATGCAGTGCAGTGATGTTCAGATGGTGCGCTTTGGCACGCACATGTTGGCCGAGGAAGCTGATGACTGGTGGGTAAGTGTGCAACCCGTTTTGGAAATTGGAGGTACTGCGATAACTTGGGCTGTTTTTAGGAGGGAATTCTTGAATAGGTATTTCCCGGAAGATGTTCGTGGGAAGAAGGAAATTGAATTCCTAGAACTGAAGCAAGGTGATATGTCAGTAACTGAATATGCTGCTAAGTTTGTCGAGTTGGCAAAGTTTTATCCGCACTATACTGCTGAGACTGCTGAGTTCTCCAAGTGCATCAAGTTTGAGAATGGTCTGCGTGCTGAGATTAAGCGGGCTATCGGTTATCAAAAGATCCGTAACTTTTCTGAATTGGTGAGTAGCTGCAGGATTTATGAGGAGGATACCAAAGCTCATTATAAGGTTATGAAGGAGAGGAAAGGTAAGCAACAAGATCGTGGAAAGCCTTATAGTGCTCCGACCGATAAGAGTAAGAAGGAAGTGAATGATGAGAGGAGACCCAGGGAGAGTGATGCTCCTGCTGAAGTTGTTTGCTACAAGTGTGGTGAGAAGGGCCACAAGAGTAATGTTTGCAACCGTGATGAGAAAAAGTGTTTCCGATGCGGGAAGAAAGGCCATACTATAGTTGAGTGCAAGCGTGGGGACATTGTTTGCTTCAATTGTAATGAGGAAGGTCACATTGGCTCTCAGTGTACGCAGCCTAAGAAGGCTCAGGCGAGTGGTAGAGTGTTTGCGTTGACTGGTACTCAGACGTGAGTGAGGATCGTCCGATCAGAGGTACATTTTCGAGGACGAAAATTCTCTAAGTTGGGGAGAGTTGTAACGCCCCAGTTGCTATTTTACTATTTTTGGTTGATTTTAATATGTTTGGTGTATTTTATATGAAAATGTTGATTTATGTGATTTATGTGATGTTATTATTTGAATTATATTTTATTATATGATTATTTGTGTTATTTAATAAAATAGGAGGAGAAATATTATTTATTTGATTAAAGAGAATTATTTATAATAATTATTAGAATTAAGGGGGGGTAATGAAAATTAATTGGAATTAAGGAAGGGAGTTAAGAGTAAAGGGGAGGTTACACTTTGTTAGTAAGGAAATAGAAAAGTCAGTAAGGAAAGAAACACAATTGTACGTATCAGAGGAAAAACAAGCTTTTGGAGAGAAAACCAGGAAGAGGGCTAGGGAGAAGAACCAAAGGGGATAGCTTAGAAGATTGTTGCTGTAGCTTTTTTATTCATCTAATCAGGTAAGGGTGAGCCTAACCTCAATAATCTTAATTGTAAATTATCTGTTCTTGATTGGCATAGAGTTTGAGAGGAATTGAGATGGGTTTTATGAACTAGGGTTAAGATGAATTTGTGATGAATTGATGAGGGTTTGATGTTGTAAGGCTGTAGAACTTGTTACAGAACCTAGATTATCCCCTAGGATGACATTGCAGATGGTTTAGGGGTTTGATTTGAGAGAATTGGCATGTTTTGGTGAGATTAGGTCTGAACCCGTGTGGGTTCTGAGATCGCTCGCCTGTGGCGAGTGATCACTCGCCGTGGCGAGTAGCCTTTGTTTGCTCGCGAGGCGAGCAGCATAGCTCGCCGTGGCGAGCTTGTCCCTTAAATTTTAGGACTTTGGCCCAAATGATGATGGTTTTGAGTGCCCTTATATTTATAGAGATGACCTGTGAAGTTGGTTTAGCCAAATTGGATTTAGAGAGCTTAAAATGTAGATTTTTGGTGGAAAATGTCAAAAAGGCCGAAGCACCCAGTATTTCTCGCCTCCAGCTCGCCCCCAACTCGCCTTTGGCGAGTGAGCTGATGTGAGTACTCGCCTGTGGCGAGCAGGTTACTCGCCGTGGCGAGTTAGTAGTTCTTTTGGACTGTTTGTCGTTTTTGCGATCTACTTTCGCATGGGACTTGAGAGGGACCCTTGGGGTAGTGTTGGAGATGTTTTGTACCCTTAGATGAGTTACGTAAAGATGATTGCTGATGGTTCTTTTATGTTGTGAATAATTGATGTATGGTTGATAGTAAGTGATGTTTAAATATGATGATTATGTGATTGTGATGATGTTACGTGTTGCGATGTATATGGTTAATGAGATGATGTTCTGCCATGTAACTATTATACTTGCATGTGTCAGTTTTGCATTATGAATGATGTTTTGAGACGGTGTAATAAGTTGTTAAACGACGAGTCCATGCATTTGCATATTTATGAGACGGTGGAGCTTTATGCTCAAAGCGACGGTGGAGCTTTATGCTCAAAGCGACGGTGGAGCATTTGCTCAAAGCGACGGTGAAGCATATTAATGCTATAATTATATGGTACCACATGCATGATGTTGAGACGTTAGGTGTTGCATTTAGTCGAGTCAATTGTGACATATATGTGATGATGTTTTGAGACGTTGATGCTTGATGTGATGTTGTTATGATGATGCCTATGATGATGTTATGATGTGCTATAATGTATATGTGATGAGTTGGATTTATGATTGTTAATCTTGACGTTTGATTTATATATTAATATTATTGTTGTGAATCTCACCCCTTCTGCTGGAATTGCCGCCTCGTGGGCAAGTGCAGGTAGCGAAGGATAGATAGGAGTTGGCTCTCGTGTCGTAGGCTCTGATACGTAACGGGATGGGGATTTCAATGTTTAATTCTTTCATTCCTTTATGTATCGTTTTATTTGAAGGACATGTTGTTGGAGATTTTATTATTATGAAATAAATTGTAGTATGATGAGGCCTTTGTGCCAAGGATGATGACATAGTTGTTGAATTGATTAATAAATAAATATTCCGCTGCAGATTTTTATAAAATGATGTGTTGAATTAAATAGTTTTTATAATCTATTTAAACTGAATTTTGAAAAGTAGAGGTAATACTCCGTTGTATGTTGAACTCTGATGTTTTATTTAATATTACGTTGTTTTGGGAAAACGGGGTGTTACAGTTAGTGGGGCGTACCACTCGCTTATGTGTGGGGCGGCGCATATGCCTATTGCACCTGCGGTTCCTTCATCTCTTTTGAGGAGGAAAGATGTTCCTCTTAAGGTCTCGGTTTTCGCTTGGCGTCTTTTTCGAGATAGATTGCCTACGAAGGTAAATTTATTTCGAAGGAGTATTATTTAGGAAGAGGCTCAGGTGTGCGTTGCTGGTTGTGGGACGACTGAGACGACATATCACCTGTTCTTGCACTGTGCAGTTTTTGATCAGGTTTGGCATTTTGTTCTTCAGTGGGTGGATGCTCACTCAGCAGATCCGTCAAACATTTTGGATCATTATTTTCAGTTTGATACTTTATCTGGTCTTGTAAAATCCAGGCGCTCTTTCATGCTTTTAATCTGGTATGCAAGCACTTGGGTAATATGGAATGAAAGAAATGCTAAAATTTTCCTTGAAAAGAAGCTACTCCTTTACCACTTCTGGAAAAAATAAAGCTTATTTCCTTCTAGTGGTTTAAAGCTCATTCAATTGTTTTTTTTTATTATAGTTTCCATGATTGGTGCCAAAATTCCTTGTTATGTTTGGGTAATGGCTAACTGTTTTTGTATGCTTTTTGTCCGTTGAACATTGTTGTATTTATTGTCTATTTCCTCTAGCACACCGTGTGCTGGAGGGATAGATTGATGGTTAATATAATCCATTTTGATTTCTTAAAAAAAAAAAATTAAAAATATGAGCTAAGAGCGTCTTTGGTTTCTTTTCGTGGTAAAAACTAATTTATAAAGAAATAGTTTTGTAAAATTAAGTTTGACAAAATTTGGATTTTACATAAAATGTCCATAAGATGAGTCTTAATGCACATTAATCTAATTTTTGATGTGTTGAAAGTGCAAATGTCCACTTCTCCAAAAATTTATTAAATCATGAGAGTTAGATTTTATAACTTTAAGAGACATAACTCAAATGTCTTTTGAGATCATAAGTCATTTTAATCAAATACTTTCTCACTTTCCCAATAATCGTTTTATGTAAAATATTTTTTTTACACAAACGCAAAGTGACCACCTACATCATAAAATTGAGTGAAATGGTCGGCAAGAATATTTGAACAAACCGAAGAAATTCCTAGCCATTATAGAACAAGAAACCAAATACTTCGAAAGTGATTGCAACTCAAAAAGTGATGATTAGAATCCTTCAGCCTATACCCACTAGTGCACAAATTGGAGTTAAGTGGAAGAACTCATCGTCGAAGCAGATAATCCTTGGTTTGTAGCCGATTACGTAATAACTTCCAAAAAAACAAAGAAACCACTAACGGGGAAGCTTTGTTATAAATAGAGTTAGACATATCAGGTTGATCAAGAATTTTGACATTGGACAACATATGATACACACCACTGATTGTATAACCATTTCATGGGTCAAGGTTCCAATCCCAAGAATCGTCCCCACCATCTTGCAAACAATCTTAGCCAACATATCACAACACTCTCCCATTGTTCTTTCTCCCAAGCTAGTAACCTACGCCACCACTTATTAGCGTCTCCCCCAATAGCCTAACCTAAAGAGCTCATCTCGGCAACAAAAATCAATTGATTTTCAACGAAATCAAACAAACGGGAACCTTGAAGAGATAGAGGAGATAATACTTACGAGAGCCTTACAGAAAAAAAAGATACACTGGTAGAGAGGACATGACAAATTTAAGAACCAAGCGACCTTTCAAAGACAAATTCATGTTTTTCCATCCAAATAACCTTTTTTCCAAGCACTCAAACAACGAGAACCAGAAGCTTATATGTTGAGGTTAACTTGAAGTTCAACACTGAAGTCGCCTAAGCCAACCAAGAAGTGGCCACATTCACCCCTATTAACATACTTTTATGAAATTTCACCTTAAGACTTGATATTACCTAAAAAAGAATAAGGTTAACTTTGAGAACTCTATCATATTAACCGAAAAAGATATATAATTCACGTGTTACTATTTTTTACGGGATATTTGACATGTTATTATGATCCTAGTCTTCATGTGGTGCTATGAAGGATTGGCATTCTATATTTTTTTGGTAAAATAGGATTGATATTTTTTAATAAATAGAAGGATTGTTATTTTACATCAACCAAGAGTGTCAAATTAATGTTAAGCTCAAACATTCAAAGTGGTGAGAAATGAAGAATTGCAGGTTAACACATGTTACAACCTATCAAAAGTATTTACAACTTTTCACTGTATGAAATGTATTTACACATATTTTAATTTTAATGTTTTGACTCAAGTTTTAATATTTTTTTTTTTTGGTCAAGTAGTCTAGTGGTTAGATTCACACACATAATGTGTGGAGAAGTGAAGAATCTAAGGTTCGAACCGCGACCCCTGTGTTTTAATATCTTATAACTTGTATTTATGATAATTAAATATCTTACAACCTAATTATATATTACATCTAATCCTTGTGTTTACTCTGTCATTGATTCGTAGTTCACTAAAATCTCAAATATTGATACCTTTATAATTGTTTAATATTATGTTCAAATCAAATCTTGGGGGTTGTAATATTTTATTCGCATTATTTTGGGGTCTCAAAAGCAATTAGCTTGGTCTAGTAAATTTATATACTCTATTCATGTCTGGTTTTGTAGCTCTATGTCACGTGATCACATTTTTTTATTAATATTCTTATGAAAAAAACATGTTATACTTTCTTAACGAAACTTTAAAATTTTTTAACTAGTTAACACTTTTTTGTTTTTATAATGAAAGTAGCTAACACTTCAATATACACTTGCTTACACAATATTATGTGCGTGGCTTTGTCATTTTACCCAGATTTCCTGCTGTAACTTCTCGATGCAGTACATAATCTTTACCGCAGAAATACGATTTAATAGTTCATATTTATACAATCGATTTCATACAGTTTTGATTTCAATCATTAATTTTTGATCGGACGGTTCATAACCGTATTAACGCATTTATAGTGTGGGATCCGGTTCCCTTTGTCATTGTTACATCCATCCAAAAACAAAAATAATATTATAGTTTTTTTTGGTTACACTAAAAAAAAGATTCCAATTCTACTGAGATCTAATGTAATGCAAAAGATTCCAATTCTACTAAGCATCAAATTATTATTTTTAATATAAAATATTGCTAGCTTATTACTCCATTATTTAATAAAATGAGTATCTTTTGGGAGAATAAAAAGTATGTCTTTGAACCTTGCTCAAAACATGTCTTTCCACTTTATTTAATCGGTGCAGCCAGAAAGTAAAACAACTATCTTTTGTAGCTTGTCCTGCCACCAAAAAAAGCATTGTCAGTGCTCACCTTCTTCCATATATTTGTGTTATATAATGGCCCCATTGCCAAACTTGTTGGAGAAATTAACAGACCAAAGCCAACTTGATTTTTACTTTGTGCCTCTACTTGGTTGTATTTGCTCCTACTCGAGAGTTTATTCGCTAGTATACTTCTGAGTGGAAAAAAATATGCTTTTGTTTTGAATTATTCTTTGAGAGTTGTGTAAATGCAGTTTTTTTTTCTTAAGTATACTTTGAGACACATGTTAAATGATGGAAAATAGATAAAAGTAATTTTACTAATTTACATGTTTCATACGGTTAATAACTTTTTTCCGTCCTTCTATTCTCCGAGAAAAAGACTATAATAATTCAAAGTTTGATCGAGAGGTAACTAAAACATAACCAAGAATAAAAGTGTTTAAAATCAAACTAACTCAATAGAAAGTCGTAAACCGAACAAACATAAACCAAAAACAACAAAAAATTGTATTTAACTTGGATGTATTCAGTTTATTTTTTGACTTAACCGCACAGTTTGGTTCGACTCTTGGTTTTTATTTTACCAACAGAACAAAACCAAATCAAACCGCAACATAAGATAAACACTAATTATACTTCTGTCACCCAACCCACTATGCATAGAAACTCAACGTGAACTTTTATAGAATGACATGTTTTTTCTCTTACTAAGTTTCTTTTTTGTTTTTTTATTTAAAAAATGTATTTATGTGCTTTAATTTGATGTATTAGTTTTTGCAGATTTGTTTATGTTAGATACATTTTGAATAATAGAAACTAAATTGAAATTTTATATAATGATTAAGTCTTTTGTATTTCTTATCGAAGATAGTTACTTTTTGGTCAATATTTTTAGTATGATATTTGTTGATGGGGAACAATGTTGGGTGAAATGAAATTGCAATGTTGGGTGAAATTTTCTCGCAAAAAATTGCAACAACTGAACCAATCCAAACCACATTAACTTGGCTTGGTTCAATTTTTATTTTTAAAGTCAACCGAACCAAACCAAACCGTTTGTTTTTTCATTTTACAGTTCAAATGATTTTTAACCTCAAAACCGAATCAAATCGTATCGTGAACATTTTTAGCAAAAAAATAACAATAATTTTATTTTGAAGTATAAAAAAAATAAGTTAAAAACTTAATAAGTTATAATTTCTACAAATTCATGATTTTCTCATAGTATGAGCCCTAAGAAATATGTTTGAAGTTAAAAATCATAGAGAAAAACATAAAAGCAAATGCATTTAAATTTTGTCGGGAAAAATGATCTCCCCTTTTTCCCTCACTTTTCATAATCATACCAGCTCAACTTAACCCATCGATCATTTATGGGCTTAGAGCATCCACATCCATGCCACCCATATGGGTGGTATAAATGGACCCCACTAAATATATTATATTACTTCACACTTCTCAATTATTTAAACCACTCACTTACATTTTTCAAACATCCATACCACTCATCCAAAACTCTAAAATGGGTCCCACTAAATTCAAAATATACTATAAATTTATATTTTACATTAATATGTGTAATCCAAACAAATTAATTTAATTATATCAGAACACATTAAAAAGAAAACAACATATATTCAAAAAAATTAAAAATATAAGAAAAAATATTAAATAGCACAATACATGACATTTTGTATTTAAAAAAAAAAAAACTCACTACATGATACAAATAAGTTATAAGAAAATACAATAAAAAATTTGTAGACATTAAAATAAACTACTAGCACAAAATATAATGAAAGTTTAAAATAATTTTTAGTTGTGGTTATTCTCATGCCTAAAATGTTCCCATATATGTTCTATTAAGTCTTGTTGAAGGTGTCGATGAATTTGCTTATCGCGAACATGGTGTCTTCTACGTAGAAACTCTTGAAAATCACTATTAGAATCGTCTGGTGGTGCAGTTGGATCATTGCTTATATGATCATAAGAATAATCAAAGTTGCCACCATATGTGGCACGTTCGTCTTCAACAATCATGTTGTGCAATATGATGCACGTATCCATTATACGCTTCAGTGAATCGAGGTGCCAAGATCGAGCCGGATTACGTATGATTGCAAATCGCGATTGGAGAACTCCAAATGCTCGTTCTATATCTTTCCTTGCGCCTTCTTGATGTTGGGCAAACAATTTTCTCTTATCTCCTTGTGGCATTGAGACACTTTTCACAAATGTATCCCATTCAGGATAAATACCATCCGATAGATAATAACCCATGTTGTATTCAGTACGATTGATTGTATAATGGACCTCAGGAGCTCGCCCTTGCATAACATCGTTGAAGACATCAGATTGGTTCAACACATTGATATCGTTGTTTGAACCCGCTACCCCAAAGAATGCGTGCCAAATCCATAAGTCTTGTGAAGCAACTGCTTCAAGCATAACAGTGGGTTTACCATGATCACCTCGAACATATTGCCCTTTCAATGCAACTGGGCAATTTTTCCAATCCCAATGCATACAATCAATACTCCCCAACATACCTGGAAAACCACGTGCCTCCCCCATTCGCAGCAAGCGTTCGATGTCTTCGGTGGTTGGCTTTCGCAAATATTGTGGCCCGAATACACTTATCAACACATTTTAGTGTCGTGGTTTCACCAATTCTCAAGTATTCATCCACACTATCAGCAGATGTTCCATATGCCAACATACGAATAACAGCAGTGCATTTTTGTAGCGGTGAAATACTTGATCTACCAGTTACGTCAATCCTCATCTGAAAATATTCATCATGTTGACTAAGAGCTTCAACTATGCGAAGAAAGACATGTTTACGCATTCGATACCTTCGACGAAATTGCTCATCTGTGTAAACCGGGGCTTCTGAAAAATAATCATTGAATAATCGCTTATGTCAGTCTTCACGATTCCTCTCTA
Source organism: Medicago lupulina (assembly GCA_958299785.1). Taxonomy (NCBI): domain Eukaryota; kingdom Viridiplantae; phylum Streptophyta; class Magnoliopsida; order Fabales; family Fabaceae; genus Medicago; species Medicago lupulina. The sequence goes on along the minus strand of OY283144.1, from coordinate 27,150,903 downwards.
TGTTCCTTCTTTGGCGTCTAGGCCTACTTGAGCTCGCAAACTCTTCTTGAGGATTACTTTCAAAGTAAAGCCTCACAAGTTCTTCATCCATGCCGTCATTCATATAATCCATGAACATTTTTGCAATATGGGATGGATTGGAAGGATCCTTTTGAAGAGAAGTTTGATAGTGAATGTGAATAATGGGAGAAGTTGAGAATGATTTTTTCTTTTTGTGAAGGGAAGAAGTTGGAAATGATTGTGAAGTTTGTAATACATGTTATATCATTTATAGAGATATGAAAAACGGCTAGTTTAACTAAGATTGAGTTTGAATAACGGCTAGTTTAAGTAACGGCTAGTTTGACTAAGATTGAGTTTGAATGACGGCTAGTTTGAATAACAGCTAGTTTAAGTAACGGCTAGTTTGACTAAGATTGAGTTTGAATAACGGCTAGTTTAAGTAACGGCTAGTTTGACTAAGATTGAGTTTGAATAAATGTTAGTTTGACGAAAATTGATGATTTTAAATATTGTACTACAGTTTATATACAATTCACGTATGAAATACTATAATATGGATACAATATAGTGCTCATGTATAACAAATATTATTCACTTCTTAAATACTACACACTTAAATACTACACACTGGATGCAATATAGTGCTCACGTTTCTTGAAGCTTTTTTTTTATTTTTATAATTCATGTACGAAAAATATAAAACATAAATTAAATCCAACATACATAATAACTTCATTTAAGTCCATAATTAAATCCAACATACATAGAAATAGCTAGTCATATACTGAAAATTATAATAGCAACATACATAATAATATCACTCAAGTCCATATTTAGATCTAATCACGCCACACAAATATTCATAATCTTTTAGTTGCCTTGGATTCATATTTGATGTATCCTTCGAGAGTATTTCTAAATCATTGATCTTCATCCTTTCTCTATCATTCTCAGCCTTTTGCAGCTCTCCATCAACCCTTTTTCTCTCTATCTCAACCTTTTCACTCTCAAAACGTGCATAATCACGTGCAAACCCTGACATTATTTCAATTCTTTTGTTCAAGTCATTTTTCAAAGCATCAAATTTAGGAGTAGACTTCTCCACGGACTTTTCTTTTTCCTTCCTTTTGGCTGCCTTTTGACCGAGTGGACGTAATTGTGGATTGTATTCGCTTGTTGGTGTCGGTGGGTTGGAAGATGCCGAATACGCTCCAGAAGCTGAATTCTTTGTTCTTTTTTCAGAAGGTTCTGATGAACCCGCACGCCACTTGGGTTCATCTTTCAATAATCTCCATGCATTCTCAAATGTGAAATTTTCATGTTTGTCTTGGTAATAAATATCTTTTGCTGCCGAAATGATGTCGCTCTCGGAGGTACCGCTTTTCTTTAGAGCGACGACATCTTTGTAGCACCCAACAAACTTTAGAATAGATGGATTAATCTGTTTGTGCCATCGACTTTTTAGTGACGTTGGATTCCTCTCTTGTGAATTCTTGTCGCGATGATTGTTATAAGCTTCACCAATCCTCTTCCAAAAACTATCTCCTCTTTGATCAACCCCAACAATTGGATCCTTTGAAATATTGAGCCATGATTGAATGAGAAGTTCATCCTCCTTTGGTTGAAATCTTACTTTTGAAGTCTTCACAACCGATGTAGTTCCAACTTCTTCATTAAGGTTAATAGTTTCCAAGCCACCTTGAGTGTCAACTTGTGGTGTTTCAAGCTCTTGATTATTTAATTGCACACCACTACTACCCATTTGAACCCCATGAGACATATTGGAACTATTTGATTGAGAAGAAAAGTGTTGATAGGGGTAAGGTGGTGTATGATATGGGTAATTTCCAAAGTGTTGATTATTTTGTGGATTTGAGGTAAAAATAGAATTTTGAAAATTTGGGTTATAATTTAGATTAGGGATATTGGATGCATTTTCAAAGGATGGTGCATTTTGTTGATTTGGGATAGGTGGAGAATTGCCAAAATTTTGCATGTTATTGAACCAAAAATCATGGGGATTGGGGTTCATTTTGCAAATGAAATGTATAGAAGAAACAATTAAAAGGAGGTAAAATAAATAGGTTAAATATAGAACAAATGTGAATGAAAAAATTGAATAGTTAAAACTAACTTTTATAACAAAATAAATGCAACGGTTGTTATTATAAATGCAACGGTAACAAAATAAATTTGAAGAAGTGCCAACGGTAATAAATTGGAAACGGTGGAAAATTAATAGGCAAAATAAGAGGCAAATTTGAAGAAGTGCCAACGGTAAAAAATTGGAAACGTGGAAAATAATAGGCAAATTTGAAGACAATTTGAAGAAGTGTTTGTTAAACAATAAAATAATAGGAAAAAGAACAAAAGCTACAGTGGTTTAGTTTGGAAACGGTGGAAAAGAAAGCTACCAATAGTTCAACAAATATCCATACTTCTCTGACATATAGTGTAACATGTGGATCAAAAAAGGCAAAAGACACCATGGATAATTATGCTCTTATGGCATGTTTGTACCTTTAATTAACTTTTCTTTTGTGATTCTTTTGTAGCTTTTACCTTCTAATATTTATTTCTGCCTACATATTTTAATTTCCATGTTTTGTAATAATTGTACACAAGGGTTTCACTAGGCTCCCACTCCTCCAGCAAACCTAACCAGGCTCTTTGATACCAGCTTGTTGGTTTGTTGTGGGAGTTTGGGGAGATCCTAAGCAGTAATAGACTTAAGCTTTTAGGACCTGCAAAGAAAGAGACACCACACTCTTACCAAAAATCTTAAAACAATGAGTTTATGTGTCTCTTCTCTTATATATCCAACGTTTCCTCTATTTATATTCGATGTGGGACATAATCACTCACACTTGATTTCCAACAATCTCCATCTCAATTGTGACTCACCCACATCACTAGGCTAATCTATACTAGGTTCCCGCTCCCACTCCACCATCGAGCCTAACTAGGGCTTTGAAACCAGTTTGTTGGGGGAGTCTGAGAAGTACTGAGAGCGATAATGGATTAAACATCTAGGACCCGCTAAGAGAGAGACACCACACTCTTACCCTTTTTGAGCTCAACGAACTAAGATATACCATACATCTTCAATAACTGATATGAATAGCATATTAGAAAAAAATAACTACAACCAGTTTACCGAGGGATATTAAAAAAAATTCTTTCCCTCAAAAAAATTAAAAAAATTACTAAAAACAAAATTATAGTTTTGGTTAATAGTATGAGCCAAGGGTCTTGTTAATCGGTGTCTTTATGACACTGGTTAAGATACTAAAAGTAGAAAGAAAAGTTATAATTTACATTGAAAATAACCGTTTTTTAACTTTTAAAATATAAAATACACTGTTATTTAAAAGGTAAAAAACTATTATTTTCAATGCAAATTATATCTTTTCTTTCTACTTTTAGTTTCTTAACCAGTGTCTCGGGGGCACCGGTTACAAGACCCTTACGTATATCATAATTTTCGTAGTGTCCTCGTAGTTTAACTCAGTTGATAGAGACAATCCATAAAATATATAAGGTTTAAGTTCAACCTCGAGCAACCACCAAAAATATAATTTCGGTAGTTTCTCTAGTAGCTCCGTATGAGACACTGCTATCATTAAATATGAACATTATTTTTTTAAACAAAATATGAACACTTTTCTCTCTCGATTCCAATTTTATGAACACTTTCGTTAGCGGTTTGTCATATTATAAATATCAAATTCTTTTTTTTTTGAGAAAATAAATATCAAACTCTTAATTATAAGGAGATGTTGAAAAAAAATTAAATTTAGGTTTGATAAAATAATTCATAAAATCTCTTATTTTTTTAATTTTGTAAAGTTATTATCCTAACAATGCGATTTTTCATAAAAAAAAAAATGAATTACCTTCTAAATTACATTACAACATAAAATTGTCTAATCTTTAGTTTGATGTCATGCTATCCGAAAGCTCAACTTCAAAAAGCTCAACTTCAATTTTGATGTCCTACTAACACCACCCTCATACTTGCTTTAGGAAGGTCAGGGCATTCAGCATGTTCCTTTGTGTTGGGTTAGTTACGGTGTTTTTTCGTTGATATAGGAATCGAGAGATACCTTAATAATTTGTTTCTAAAGTTTGGTAGATCAGTCGTTTTTGCATCGAGATTGGAAGACCGTTTTTAGACTTAAATTTTTGGGTGTGTTATGATGTTTTCTTCGATATGCTAAAAGTTGATTACTGACGAAATTCAAATGAGTGTTGGATTAAATCATTTTTGAATATTTAATTGGGTTCCGTGAGCTTAGCTCAATTGATAGAGATATTGTATATTATATGCAGGAGCTGGGGTTCGAACGTCGGACACTCCACTTCTCCACAATTATATCGTGTGAACTCTAGCCACTAGGCTACTTGACAAAAAAAAAATTGGGTTCAACTCTAAAAAGAAGATGAGGTGTAGTATTTATTAAAAAAAAAAAGAGGTGTAGTATATAAGGGTTTCGGACGGTGTGATGGTTTTTTGGAGGGATTTTGGCCTCAGTAGCAGACGATACATGTTTGAAATTTGTTTACGTTTGGCCTGCAACCAAGTCCATGACAAAAGACCGATTGAGTTTGAGTGCATGCTCGTGGATGAGATTATCCACTCTCGTTATCTTCTTCAACATCAAACCTTATTTCGTCACCATCTCAAATAAAAAATATTTAGAATAAAAATTAAATTAAAAGAGGAATAATATAGCCACATTATCTTTTTTTTTGTTGTTGTTACAATAGCCACATTATTTTTCATCATCCAATTCTTTTCTCTTTTAATCTTTTTATTTGTACATGTGTATCCAAATATTTTTTATTTAAAATTGTAACCAAACAAAACATGCTCCTTCTTCAATATCCAAACTCTCTTCTCCTTAAGCTCCACATATCTAGCCTATGAGAAAAGTATTATCAAACAATCAACAACACCTCTGAAAAATATCATTCAAAATAGTTTTTATCACCGCACAATCAAATATAACTTCGACTATATTTGGTTCTACAACTAGACACCCCAAAATCATGTTTGGATTAGTTAAACGTGGTTTAATCACAAATCAGTTATGTTTGGCTTCTGGTCTTAAAATTAATTCCATCTCTAAATTAGTATAGTAGTCTCTTATTTTCTTTAATACTAACTACAATCTAACCTTTGTTAGAAGGCAAATAAATAAAGTCGCTCACAGTCTTATTAAAGCATCTGCATTATAATTTAAGCCGAGTGTTTTTTTTATGATCCTCCTCTTTGTTCTTGTTTGTTTGTGCGGTGAGTGATCCTTACCACACATTCAAAGTCAATCTCACCTTGGTTTTGAGAAACCTGGTGTAGCATTTTGCCTACGGTGCATTTTCACCGTGGTTTCATGAATTTTCAAACACATGTTTTGTATTGCTCCTATAATTTCTTATGAAATGAGATTGCTTTAATAAAAAAAAGAGCTAAGAGCGTCTTTGGTTTATTTTTGTGGTAAAATTTGGATTTTACATAAAATGTCCATAAGATGAATCTTAATGTCAGCAAGAATATTTGAACAACCCGAAGAAATTCCTAGCCATTAAAGAACAAGAAACCAAATACTTAGAAAGTGATTGCAACTAAAAAAAGTGATGATTAGAATCCTTCAGCCTACACCCACAAGTGCACAAATTGTAGTTAAGTGGAAGAACTCATCGTCGAAGCAGATTATCCTTGGTTTGTAGCCGATTACGTAATAACTTCCAAGAAAACAAAGAAACCACTAACGGGGAAGCTTTGTTCCAAATAGAGTTAGACATATCAGGTTGATCAAGAATTTTGACATGGGACAACATGTGATACACACCACTAACTGTATAACCATTTCCTAGGTCAAGGTTCCAATCCCAAGAATCGTCCCCACCATGTTTTGCAAACAATCTTAGCCAACAAATCATAACACTCTCCCACTTGTTCTTCCTCCCAAACTAGTAATCTACGCCACCACTTATTAGCGTCTCCCCCAATAGCCTAACCTAAAGAGCTCATCTCGGCAACAAAAATCAATTGATTTCCAACAAAAGCAAACAAACGGGAGCCTTGAAGAGATAGAGGATATAATACCTACGAGAGCGTTACAGAAAATACGTTTTTATCACCGCACAATCAAATATACACTTCAACTATATTTGGTTCCACAACTAGACACCCCAAAATCATGTTTGGATTGGTTAAACGTGGTTTAATCACAAATAAGTTACATTTGGCTTCTGATCTTAAAATTAATTCCATCTCTAAATTCAATTCTATCCAAAAGCTTAAATTTCTAGATTTTGTGTCTCGTTAGGCGATGACAAAAATTTATTTTAAATGAATCGCTGTTGTAAAATTTATTTTAATGAAAAATGAATTGAATGTAAAATGATTTATATTTGAATGAATTTGTCTCGACATGATTCGAACAATTAATTTGTTTGCAAAAATGACTTTCTCACATTTGTTGTGAAATACTACAAATTATGGCTTTAAGTTAGAATCGATTCCGGAAGCAAAATTAATCCTACTTAAAATACCTAAATATGTCAAAAGCAATTCTAGACCCCAAAAATCAATTTTCCTCCTTCTTAAAGTGAAACTAAACATACACTAAAGTGGTAGATGCATATAAACATTCAAAAACAACGCAACATGATAATAAATTGATAAACCGCTTTCGATATGTCAAATTATCAAAACATAAATTGATAACTATCACTTTTTTCTTCAACATATCCAAACATAAAACACTTTACAACAACTCACTTTTGAAAAAAATCAATTTCACAAAATCAAATTATTTAAAATGAATTTTTATAACAACTAGGGGTTGACACAGTTGCTCTCCAGAAGGCACAATTGACTATCTTCCTCACAGGTGCTATTGGAGATGGAAGTTCAATGTCCTTTGCAATAAATGACCTTCCAAGGGACATATGTGGGTAGTCAATTGTGATTAAATGTCCCTTGCAATCTCAAGGCCTATAAGAGTGATTATATAGGTGATATGATCATGCTAAGTGAATTAAACTTTTTTAATTAAATTTTAAATTGTATTGCTTATACAATTTGATACACACTACAATTGTGATATGATATGCTAATCAGTTTTTTTTTTTTTTCCAGGAGATTTATGGTATCAGTTTTAAACCATATCTTTCACAATATGCTTCATGAAACATATGTTGATAGTGGCATATTCAATTTGCTACCACAATACATTATTAACAAATAAAGGTAGATTCTCAATTCCTATCATAAGAAATCTCATTCCTGTCTTGAAATCACATAATAGGATTGCAGGTATATATGACCATTCATGATGTGATACCTTTGAATTTCTTGCAATGCTTAATTCCTAGTTAGTTTGATTAATTCTAGACCTTGAGTTCTGAATTCTTGCATTTTATGAAAAGAATGAGGTTCTATAAGTGGTTTGACTATATCTTCCAATTTCATCAAAAAATGTATAAATCAGATGCCTTTGGCTTAGTAATATTCAATGTTCTCTTAGGAGTAGCTTAAGTCATTGGCTTAGTAATATTCATAGTTGGAGTGCACCTTCCCATATTCCAAATGGAGAATTTAGGATAACATGGAAAGTTCATTCCATTTCCTAGATAGAATCTTATACTGAAAATGGAGAATAAGATTGTAGGAAAACACTGTTTGCTAAGTGACACACAAATGCATGAAAATGAAACTTATATTAAACATGAGACTGATTTCAACATGGAACCTAATTCCTCTACTGTATCTTTCAAACACATTCCTTCCATAGTGGATTCTAAATTAGCATCTTCATAATCTTCTGTCAAGCACAAACCACACTTTTTGCAGCCATAAAATCCTCTTAAGTCTTCTCCAAGCTAGCCATCTTAAAACTTATACTTGCAACCTTCTCTATTCAACTTCTCTTAGCCTAATCACAGGAAAAAGATGGTACTGCCACTTTTTTAACAATGCATTTTTATTGCAAATTATGCTACTTATGAATCAATGCATTTTTTATTGCAAATTATGTCTTCAAGTTCAACTAACTTGTATTTTTTCCGACAGTTTTTAACACCGTTGAATTGAATGATGTTTTTGAGTGCAGAGTTTAGAGGAGAAACCTGTATCGCTTGGACCGTGGGGAGGCAGTGGAGGATACAGTTGGGATGATGGTGTTTATTCAACAATAAGGCAATTGGTGATAGTTCATGAAGAAGGAATTGATTCCATCCAGATTGAATATGACAAAGGTGGGAATTCTGTTTGGTCACTTAAGCATGGTGGAAGTGGAGGTCATAAAATTGACACGGTAAGTTTTGCGTTGCCGTTAACTTATCTTGTTGAAAGCAGTGATGTCAAATAGTGTCTAAAGCGGCACTATAACACTATAGAGTAGTAGAACTTGAAGTAGTAGTTATTGTTACGCGACAAACTATTTAGTTCAACATGTTGCCAAATAGCGGCTATTCTTGTAGCGTACAATGTTTGAATAAACCGTTATTTTTTACTATCCGTGATTAACAACACTGGTTGAAGGCACACGTTACTAGCTTTTACTAATCAAACTAGTGCAATATATCAACTAAAAATTTATGATTGTGGTGCAGATCAAGCTTGATTACCCAAATGAATTCCTAACATCCGTTGATGGATACTATGGTAGCTTAAATCAATTTGGACCAATCTTCATCAGGTCACTGAGTTTTGAGAGTAACAGGAAAATGTATGGACCATTTGGAGTTGAACAAGGAACATACTTTTCCTTGCCAGTGACTGGAGCCATGATTGTTGGATTCCATGGCCGATATGGTTGGCACATAGATGCCATTGGAGTTCATTTGAGATCCTATCAGCAGCCAAAACCATCGAAAACTTTGTCTTATCCACAGAACCACATAACAAACACCAATGACGCCGTTGGTTATTCTGTAATACAAGGAAGTGTTAGCCAAGGCTTTGATATTGTCGTTGCTGTAAAACAGAAAGATGGTTTTGCCAAAGCTTCACCAACAAAGAAGATTCTCACCTTCAAAGAATCTAACAGTATTGAACCAAAAGAAAAGGTAAGAAAAAAATGTTCCTTAATGTTCTTCTCAACTTTCATATTTCCGTGTTTGCAACAAATGAAACTGAGATATCTTTATTCACTTCAGATAGTTCCTATGTTGAAGGCACCATCAATAGTTGAAGGTGTGGTCACATATGGTCCTTGGGGAGGTAATGGTGGATATGTATTTGATGATGGACCTTACACTGGAATCAGGCAAATTGATTTGTCGCGTAACATTGGAATTGTGTGGATTAGAGCATTGTATGATCTTGATGGCGAGGCTGTATGGGGATACAAACATGGTGGAGCTGGAGGATTCAAACATGAAAAGGTGAACTAAGAGCTAATAAACCCTAGTTGTAATCTTGGCAATCAAATAAGTGCTTGCATAAGCCGTTTATCCAAACGAGGCCTAATTATTTTTATGCATCATTTTGCAGATGATCTTTGATTTCCCATATGAAGTATTAACACATATATCAGGCTACTATGGATCTCTGATGTACATGGGGCCTTCTATTATAAGGTCACTTACATTCCACACCACCAAAAGGATTTACGGACCGTTTGGAGATGAAAATGGAACTTATTTCACAACAAAGCTGAAAGAAGGGCAGATAGTTGGCATTCATGGTAGAAAAGGTTTATTTCTAGATGCTCTTGGTGTACATGTGATGGAAGGAAAAGTAATAGTTCCAGTGCCAACATCTCCCTCCAAGGAAATCATCCCAAGAGAACTAAGTATTACTGAAGTAAAAAGTGCTCAAAGGCCAGCCAAACTTGGACATTCCAAATCAGCACCACTGGAAGAGGTATTTCTCAAATCATTTTATACTAATGCTTTCATATATCGTCTTTATGGTATTACACACGGTGTCTTTGTATTTTTATGATCAAATACCACAACTATTATCATATATATACAATAGGACATGATCAAATGTCACGATCTGTCGTTTTAACAGACACATAACTTAATAACTTTTTGTCACGATCTGATCAAGTCATGTTATATTATCATCAAATCTTATATGTCATTTTAAATAATTTTCCGTCTATTTCATAGGTTTCTCGTGGTGTGACTCAAGAACCAGTTCCATGTGGACCAGGTCCATGGGGTGGGGATGGAGGTAGACCCTGGGATGATGGAGTCTTTTCTGATGTTAAGCAGATTTATTTGACAAAATCACCTGAAGGAATTTGTTCAATTCAAATCGAGTATGATCGAAATAAGCAATCTGTATGGTCTGTGAAGCATGGTGGTAATGGAGGAAGCACCACGCATAGGGTATGAATATTATTCTCAAGCAGATTCATGATTGTTAACACACGAAAATTTCTCATTCATTCTTAGTCTTACTAATAGTGCTTATATTGTGTTTATAGGTAAAATTGGACTATCCAAATGAGGTTCTGTCTTGCATAACAGGCTATCATGGTCCGATTGCTACCGATGAACAAGCTATAGTGATTAAGTCACTGACTTTCCATACTAGTAGAGGAAAGTATGGTCCATTTGGTGATGAAGTAGGGAAATTTTTCACTTCAACCAAAACAGAAGGAAAGGTGGTAGGTTTTCATGGGAGGAGTAGCATGTACTTGGATGCTATCGGGGTCCATATGCAGCACTGGTTGGGAAGTCAGAAAACTTCAAGGTCATCATCCCTCTTCAAGCTATTTTGATTTGTGAAGAATAATAATTTGTAATCAGATTCATCAGATGATTACTTGTATACTCTCTAAATAATGATTTGTCCTTATTCTACCCTAGTTATACGTTCTAGCTAACACATTATCGATTGCAAGAGTAACTTGTGACAACTTTAATATATTGGGCAAAAATAGGTTATGTACATGGAAGTAAATAAATTTATTTCATTGTGATCATAAATTTCATGAATAGTTTATGAACATGAACAACGGTTTCTTGGTTTTCAATATATACAATAGGACTTGCGATGGTCAGAATTTTGATCCACGAGAAGCTACAAGAAAAAAATGAATTTTCATTAGTTTCAAGATGCAAGTTCCATTGCCTTGTCCTTCAAGGTTCAAGCTCTGTCCTCAATTACCTTTTTCTTATTCCACTTCTTTTGTTCATAGTCTGCTTATATCACGGCCGAATATAAGAGTTGTAATCCAGTTGATAAATACATAGAATCTGTTCCTCCAGCTGACCACCCGTGTAATATACGCCGAGCGCCAAATAAAAAAACTAAAAACTCCCGCCAGCGCTAACCCTTTTCCCTCCTGCATGAGCATGGTTGGTAAGGTAATAACAATAAGACTAAAAGCTTTAAAACTTCACCAGAAGTAGCTTATGAAAGATGTTATATTTATTACCTTGCTTTGTCTAAGGTCAACAAGAGCCTTGTATCTGCCAATAGTTGCCATGCTGCCGAGATGCTTGTAAACAAATGGATCACCAAGTTCTATTTCTTTTGCAGTGTTTGCATGGCCTGCACCTTCTTTACCAATTTTGTTCAACATACTTGCTAAATATTTACCTTGTCTCTCTGCCACCTGTGAAATCCAAATGGTAATGCATCAAATGGCCGAAAACAAACTTTCTGGAAAAGTCGAAACTAGCATCACTACTAAATAACGCAAGTGTCGGTCTTACAGTACTTCAAATATCACTTACTTGGGCCAATGCTGGAAGTGTTGGTCTTCCAGTACTTTCAACAAATCCACTACAGTCACCTATTGAGAACACATCTTGTACCGAAGGAACACGAAGCCACTCATCAACACCAATCCTGTGAGAAAATAACATTCAGTATTTGCTTTGAGACTTCTTTCCTTACACGATAGATAAAAAATTCTAATTCTATCCCTAAATCAGCTGCAACTTTATGAGACTAACCTTCCACCAGGAGCTTTTGGGAGGTCCAAAGATTGAATAATTGGCGACGGACCAACGCCAGTAGACCATACCAGCAAACCAAATGGAACCTCAGTACCATCATTTAGGATAATCTTCTGAGCTTTAACATCTTTCACAATGCCACGAACAAGTCGAACTCCTGACTGAGATAAACTACAATATTGGAAAATATAAAACTAATATGGACCACTTATAACAACTACCTTGTAAATTCAGATACTAATACTATCATAATTGATGAAGAGTTTCATCAGTTTGTGATATGCATAATTCTTGTATAAATTTCTACAGACACAGTACAACCAATAAAAATCTCCTCAAGATAATGTTAATGAATCATATGTTAAACTTTTACTTATATGAAACATTCCAAATGAAGAAATGCCTTTATCAAGATATAGCTTACCTTTGTCAACTGTTTGGTAGCATAGAGCCTGAGCCGGTCATCAAAAGAAGATAATATCTCATTTGCCTAATAGGACATGAAAAAATTGGTTAACAACATAAATTATCTTAGAAGATATCTTTGGCATCAATAAAATGGTAATCTATCGGATAAAATCCTTCACATGCTATTAAACATACCTCAATTAAAGTAACACGGATGTAATCCTTCACATGAGTATATCTTTGGCGAACATCCTTCATGATAAAGTCGCTAAGTTCACCACTGAATTCAACTCCAGTAGGACCACCTCCCACAACAACACAGTGCAAAAGCCTTTGTTTTTCCTCTTCTGGAATTCCTGTATCCAAAATAAAACACGCACAGAAAAGTAACTGTCATGACTCAAACAATATATTTTCCTAACTAAGACTAAGACTAAGCCTTTATTTTCATAAGCCCTCCAGGAAAGCTTAAAACCTTGTAGATTAACTCTCCGGGATAGCTATGAAAACAGCTTATAGATTATATGAAAACAGCTTAATTAAGTTGTTTATGCAAACATGGCCTGAAACATTAATATAGCCAACCTGGAACATCAGATAGCATCAAATTTAGGAGCAACTTCCGACGAATTTCCTGTGCATGATGTACTTCGCGAAGAAAAATGGCATGCTCATTGACTCCTTGAATTCCAAAAGTAGAAGGATGTGATCCTAATGCAATTACTAGCTTATCATATGAGACTGTAAATTTCCAAGGTTCTATAGTCTGCTCTCCATCAGTTACAGTCTCACAGTGCACCTTCAAAACCAAACATCAAATACAAATTTTCCATATAAGCCACACTGCAGGTACCAACATCCCAACACAAATTAGTATCACACTCTTTTTCAAGGAGCAAAAAAAAAAAAAAAAGTTGAGTTCAAATTCCAAAAAGAATGGGCCAAAAATGTTCAATTTAGTGAGTAACATACTCTCCATCACTTAAGGTAGTCCACACTCAACACTCATAGAGGTAACAAACTATGTAGCACCGACACTGAATATTGAAGGTGTTTCCGGTCTCCCACACGTGTGAGTATCCAACACGACACCAACAGAAGTAATCAGATTCAACTATTATATTTTCTCAAATTCTTACTGGTGTCAATTAGCCATTGCCGGCCGTGTCAGTGTTTCATAGGTCGCACACAAGTAGGTGGACAAAATATGTTGAAGGAAAGGTTATAAGATATAAGTTGACATGGCAAAAAATAAAATGTCGGTCCAACATGTCCCAAATCATGGCAATTAATGGATTATAATTGTTGCTAAAACCACAACGCAATTGCAATTGAAACTACATCGACTGCATGTTTGAATGTGATTCTCCACAATATCAAATATCGTGACACGACTGCTATTTAAAACATTGTACACAAGTGCTAGGAAAAAAAATCATATCAAGGTAACATTTAATAACACACCGTATGGTTATGTGCATCAATGGCAGTACAATTGGCAAGAAAGAAATAAGAACCAGGTTCCCTAGAAAGAGCTGGTTGAATTCTTCCAATAGGTTCAGCAACTGATCTAAACTCAAGAGTTCCAACACAAGTTGAAGCCAAAAGAGGTGTAAAAACCATATGGTTCCTAGGTGAGACACAAACAATGTCATAAATATTAGTGTCCAAACCCTTCATGAGTCTACAGCCAGCCCAACCTGAACCAAGCACAACCACTCTTGGTTTCTCATGAGGCTTTGTTGGTTCCAAACCTGAAGCATAATCATTAGGCTTAACATAAGGCTTTTCTTCAATAGGTTGGGAGCTGAAATGGGAGAGAAAAGTGAAAGATGGTAAAAGGAAAAATGGATCAGTTTTATTTGGTCTTTGAGATGATGATTTAATGTTGTTGGAAAATTTTGAGAGATTTCTTAACCAAGCCATGCTAGTTCTAGTTATTGTTTGGTCTTAAACTTCAAATGAGTTTTTAATGGATTTTTGTGTGATTTTTTATGGTGTGTGTTTGAATATATCAGATGGAAGATATGCATCACAAAATAAAGATTGGTGTGGAAAGTGAACCAAGTAAATAAAATCCAAAGATATAGGCTTTGTGATGGGTTAGTTAGGTTTCTAGTTATATAAGGTGGACCAGCTTAATGAGTCTGTAGTTTTTGGATTTTAGTTTCAGCAGCAAGGTACTGCTAAATTGTTATTGACCCTTGTATTTTCAAGTTTTTTCAAAAGAAAAATGATTTTTTGACATCAAAATTTTGTTGTCGAATACGGTGTCATTTAAATTAGTGATAGAGATAGGGGTCATATAAGGTCACACAACTGTTTTCAAATTTCAGAAAGTATTATAAGGAATTTCATCAAGAAAATATCTTAACAAAGAAAACTTACATGTTGTGTGGTTTTTCTTTTTAATAAAAATTAATAAGCTAAATAAATAATCAAGTAAACAACAAAAGTCAAAACATGTGCAGCAAGCAATGTTGTCGATAGCGGAAAGCCAAAAATCCGACATACAGCTGTTAAATGTGCTGCCATATCCGACATATTGTTCCGTGGCACTGGCATCTATCACAAATTGGACATGGCAGTTTTCCAAAAATCTGCCACTGATATCGGCATGGCCGATATTCCACAGCACGGACAGCAAGTGTTACAAGTTTGTGTAACAATATCTAAAACTGCCACATAACAAATACTAGGATAACAGGTAAAACATCAATCTGTCACCATAGTTTAATTGAGTATCTTCCTTTTGGATTTATTTTTCTTCTTCTAACTTTAATTCTCATTGGAACCATCACGTACAGCCTCATATATAATCTTCAAAATCCATCAGCATTTGTAATTTCTGCAGACTTACCATGGAAAATCAAACGAGCACTAACATCTTCAACAATTTTGAAATACCACAATTCATTTTAGTGGTCAGGTAATCATACAAATCTCTCATGTAACCACCAGATAGCTCCATCACCATTTGCATAAACTGATCGACATTGATTAACTCCACAAGGGAAAAGTCATGTCGCGTAGATGCTTTAGCAGCTTCTACAATCTCATTTTTTTATCTTCATCTCCAACCATGAAGTTAATCTGTTAGTTAAGCATTTGATCTTGACTTTGGACGACAACAGCGAAGAGTTAATATCCTGAATAAAGTGAGCAACTTTGCAATACAGATAATTATCATGCTTTACAATCTTCTCTAGTTTAGGAAAATGCCATGAATATCATTCTCTGACTCATGGAGAATGAATTGGTATCCTTATCAAGCTTATCAATATGGAAAATTGCTCGAAGGACCATATTGTCGACCATATTAACATTTGATTTCATCTTGATTCTGCTGTAATTTGGATAGTTAGATAGACGATATAAACAAAGAAACGACATATAGCGGTACTTGTAGTTGGTCTCTGGATTCGACAACCTTTTATACTAAAACCGATATAGCTGTACACTTGCGGCGTATCAAGTTTTTGGCGCTGTTGCCGGGACCAAGTTTTGCAATATAGCAGTCCGTTATTTCACCGTCTAGACTAAGGAGTTGAAAAAGGCTTTCCTAGCAAGATACTTTCCCCCGAGCAAGACAGCTCAACTGAGAAACAAAATCACCTGCTTTAAGCAAGGAGATGGGGAATCACTTTTTGAAGCCTAGGAGAGATACAAAGAGATGATGAGAGCTTGCCAACACCACGGATTGGAAAAGTGGCTAATAATTCTCACCTTCTACAATGGTCTACTTTATAACACAAGAATGACCATTAATGCTGCTTGCAGGAGGAGCTCTTATAAAAAAGTCATTCAATGATGCTTACAGCTTAATTGAAGACATGACTCAGAATCAAAACCAATGGGGGAGTGAACGCACTCCAATTTGGAAAACACAACCTAAGGCAGGGATGTACGAAGTCAATGACTTTGATCACATGAACGCTAGAGTTTATGCCCTTTACCATAAGTTGGACAATTTAAGCATCGCTCAACATATGGTTGGACAATTTAAGCATCGCTCAACAACCTGCAGGGACGGATCCACATTAGAGCAATGTGGAGCTAAAGCTCCACATGCTTTTTCATTTTTTTTTTCAATAGATAAAACATGTACAATACGTACAACACTGTATACGCAAAGTCACTTGCAGCTTTTGATGTTAACAAATTATTGAGAATGGTTGAATTTTATCCAAATGATTTTATAGATGTTTCGGAAGTGGCGTTACGCACTCAACTTAAGAATTATGTTACAAATGTTCGATCTGATCCAAAAGTTGTTAAGTTGTAAGGGCTTTCAGATCTTTGTGCAAAACTTGTGGAAACAAATAAGTGCAACACATTTGCTATGGTTTATAAACTTTTGAAGTTGGCTTTGTTCTTGCCGATAGCAACTGCAATTGTTGAATGTATTTTTTCAGCTATGAAAGTTGTGAAGAGTAAATTAAGTAATAAAATGGATGATCGGGGGCTAAATGACCGTCTTGTCACTTATATAGAAAGAGAAGTTCTATTAACAATTAGCAATGCTGTCATTTTAGCTCATTTTTAACAAATAGATAAGAGACGATTTTCATTGTAATGCATTGTATCAAACAATGAAGTAATAATATTTGTCGATTAACATCACTAGTAACAGCGTTGATTGACATTCATCTAGGGTTTGTTGTGATGCTACTACATAATCAGTTGGCACATTCTTTGTCAATGCGACCCCACATTCAGTGTTGGATGAAATCAAATTTGTGTGTCATGCGAGGAAATATTATTATATATGATGCTGAATTTTTTGATCAAGTTTTTTTTTTTTTTTTTTACAACGGCTTAACAAAGACAAGTTGATAAAGTTTGTATCCCTAAAAAAAAAATTGATAAAGTTTGTCGCTACTCGCTAGTATGTATGGTGTATCTCTTATTTATAAACCTAACTTAGTTGCTCTAATTTTAACCTAAAAATTTTGTAAAATTTCCCTCCTCCTAAACCTAACCATGATTTCCTAATTCTCTTATTCATAAACCTAACCCTAATTTTAACCTAAAAATTTTGCCAAATTTTCCTCCTCCTAAACCTAACCGTGATTTCCTAAATTAATGCATTGCATGCTATTAATCACATATATTAAATCCTAATTAATTCACAGAAATTTTTCTTGGCATAATTTTTTCTTGCTCTGTAGTGAACTGATTTCCCTACTTCTTTGGAAGCGATTAACTATCTTATTTAATTCCCATAATTTTTTCTCACGTAGTCAACTGATTTTCCTGCTTCTGCGATTAAGTTCAACTTATTTGCCTGCTTTTATAGAAACGATTTACTTCCATGGATATTCTCCTTAATCTTATACTAATTCATGTTTCACTCATCTTTCCTCCCTTATCAAAACCAAAATATTATTTCTCTGGGGACAACAATATTCAAAACACATTTTCTACCTTTTAGTAACAATTACAGACTTTTAGTAACATTATTAGTAACAATTATCTGCTTTTAGTAACAAACCATGACTTTTAGTAACATGAATCAAATAGTAGATTTTCAACAAATTAATTGTCTTATTTCCTTCGCATCAATTTTCTTTTTCTCTTATATATCATGAAATTCAATATTGGTCACTTGCTAGCAATTAATTTATGGAACATTTGACAATATGTTTAACTTTTTAGACCTATTGTATAACCAATTATATACCAAATTTTCTATAATATCGAATAATCATCGTAATTACTCTGATTCAATCAACTAAGATATTCCATCCTCATCTAATTTTTTTTGTTGCAGACAATGTGCTCCGCTTCCTCTATTTATGACAACAAAAAATCGAAAAACCTAATCTCTATGATTGAATCAAGTAGTGGATTTCATCCACATTTCTTGCCTAATTAGTTGCAGGTGGTATACACCTCTTCAAGATTGTTTTTGCCATTACCACTTTATTTTATTCAAATATTAAGTCAGACTTTGGAAGTCATTAATTCTGCGTCTCCTCCCTATTTACACGCCAATTATAAAGTCAAACCAAGTCCCCCAACAAAATAATAATTTCATATTTTCTGTATTAATCTTTATCCTAAAATGTTGGGCATTTCCTAATTTTATTCCACTTCAAGTGCATTAGTTTTAGAATTATCGTTATAAGCAATACTCCTTGTTTTAACCATCAAACTCTGCTCACACGTATTACACATTTGTTAAAGTAACATGAACGATGTACTAGAATTATGGAACAATACCAACGTCTATGGTAATTAATATTATGATTTGAGTTACATTTAAGCGAGCTACATTGTTTTATTTCTAACGATGAATATTAACTTCTTAAAATGACCCGTGCGTAGTACGGGGCAATGGTATGGTATATATGAAAGATAGGAACGTACAAATGTGCGCTTACCATTTATGAAACTGTTCACCACGTCTTGTATCGTGCCAATTTAATAGTATATTCATGGCAAGTGGCTCGTCGTCCTTAGGTAGCAACAAAACAAAATTAAACTTAATTGTAAGCTAAGTGAGTGCCTCGTTTGAGTAGGTGGAAATATTATTGTATGTGTTGTTGTGTTTCTGTTATTTTTATTGCGCTATCGTTTGAAAATTTTAAATGGTGTTTTTTTTATAAAATTTTAATTTTGATTAAAAGTAAAAATATAAATGTTTTTTTATTTTCAAATTATAACAAATCAAACTAACTATGAGTATCTATTTCAATGAAACCAACAATATAAAAAAAATATAATCAAAAGTCTTATTTTTTTAATGACACCAAACAACAATCTTTATTATAAAAAAAAAAAGTTGTTGGTTAAGGGTATAATTAGGATAATGAAAAAGTAAATATAGATACAATCATCTAGTTTGTTACATTTTTTAAATAATAAAGAAAAAAATTGGACATTTGTGTTTGTTACATTTTTATTTTAATATTGAAATTAAAATTTATTCTTATCTATTTGTTACATGTGTTATTTGTATTAAAAATCAATAGTTTTTTGGAAAGAAAAATCCAACCTAATAGAGCTGAAATTGGTAGTTTTCTTTATATATTGTATGGATATAGATTAAAAAAAAGGCTTAATTACACTTTTAACCCCCTAAAAAAACAACTCTTTTCAGGCCCTCTAAGTTTATTTTTTGTTGCAATTTTGGCCCCCTAGCCCAATTTTGACCCAATCAACGCTGACGTGGCGCCCACTTTAATATTTTTGTATTTTTTAATAATTTTTTTTATTTTGTAATTAAAAAATAAAAAATATTTTTAATTTTTGTAATAAAAAACAAAAAAAAATTGTAATTTTTTTTTCATTTGTAATAAAAAAAAATTAAAGTACAATCTTTAACCTTATTTTTTGTTCATATTTGTTACTAATCTTTTTTTAGAGGATTTAAAGTCCAAACTTTAACATTTTTTGTGCTCACGTTTGTTACTAATTTTCTTTTAAAGAATTTAAAGTTCAATCTTTAACCTTATTTTTTGCTCACGTTTGTTACTAATATTTTTTTAGAGGATTTAAAGTTCAATCTTTAACATTATTTTTTGCTCATGTTTGTTACTAATCTTTTTTTAAAACGATTTAAAGTCCAATCTTTAACATTATTTTTTGCTCACGTTTGTTACAATTGATCAAAGGCTAAGGAAGAGTAACTTATATTAATAAAATAAAATAATAAATTAATATGGAAACACCGTTTTTTATGAAAATACTTGGCAATCTTTGTTGTTGTAATTGAGGGGAACAACAAAGATGTACAACATAAATGTGGCTGATAAAAAAGTAACATGAGTTTTTGTTTTATGCTAGATTTTTGTGAGTTTGATTAGTGATTAACGGAGGTAAAAGAGGGTTAACTGGGAAGATGTTTGTTACAATTGATCAAAGGCTAAGGAAGAGTAACTTCTATTAATAAAATAAAATAATAAAATAATACGAAAATACTGTTTTTTGTGGAAGGGATGTGAAAATACTTGACAATCTTTGTTGTTGGAATTGAGGTGAACAACACAGATGTACAACATAAACACGGCTGATAAAAAAGTAACATGAGTTTTTAGTCTTGTGCTTGTGAGTTTGATCAGTGGTTAACGAAGGTAAAAGAGGGTTAACTGGGAAGATTAGTGACATGGATTAGTAATCCACGTTTTATTTTATAAGGAACTGTGTGTAATTTTTCTCCTTAAATTAAATTAAATTTATTCTTATTTATTTGTTACATGTGTTACTTGTATATAATCTTAAGGGTATTTTTGGAAAGAAAATTCCAACCCAAAAGTATGCTGAAAGAGATAGTTTTCTTTATATATAACTAGCAAAAAACGGGCACTCCGTGCCCGTCTTTCCGCTCTTTTTATTGCGCTAACGTTTGAAAATTATGAACGGTGTTTTTTTATAAAATTTAAATTTTGATTAAAATAAAAAATATAAATGTTTTTTTGTTTTCAAATTATAACAAATCAAACTAACCATGAGTATCTAATTCAATGAAACCAACAATATAAGAACAACAAAAAAATAATCTAAATTCTTATTTTTTTTAATGACAACAAACAACAATCTTTATTATAAAAAAAAAGTTATTGGTTAAGGGTATAATTAGGATAATGAATAAGTAAGTATAGATACAATCATCTAGTTTGTTACACTTTTTAAATGATAAAAGAAAAAATTGGACATTTGTGTTTATTACAGTTTTATTTTAATATTTAAATTTAAATTTATTCTTATGTATTTGTTACATGTGTTATTTGTATTAAAAATCAAAGGTATTTTTGGAAATAAAAATCCAACCCAAAAGAGTTGAAAGGGGTAGTTTTCTTTATATATAGTATAGATAGTTTAGATATAGTATAGGTTAAAAAAAGAGTCACGCTATCATAGTTTGTATAAGCAATTATAAACCAGCAAAATCAAATAATCCTTAAAGTTAATCGTAAACAATTTGAATCATAATCACTTATAAATCAGCAAAGTCAAATAACCCATAAAATTAATCGACTTTTATTAGTTGTAACATAAAAGAAATAGAATTTTTTTATAGGTTAATTATGAATTCTGATGCAGAGGGATAAGAGAGGTTGAGAAAAATTAAACAATGCGAGAACGGACTATGAACTGTGAGAACCCTACTTATTAATATTTTTAATATGGTGCTAACAAATCTTTTTCTAAAAGATTTTGAATCCTAATATTTTGCTCACGTTTGTTACTAATATTTTTATCAGAAGATTTAAAGTCTAATTTTTAACATTATTTTTTACTCATGTTTGTTACTAATTTTTGGGTTGGAATTTTGTTTCCAAAAATACCCTTAATTTTAAATACAAGTAACACATGTAACAAATAGATAATAATAAATTTAAATATTATTACAAATGTAACAAACACGATATAAATATATGTATATCTGTTTTTTTTCCTTTATTATTTAGAAAATATAACAAACTAGATGAATATATTTATACTTACTTTTTCATTATCCCAATTATACTCATAAACAACTTTTTCTATAATAAAGATTGTTGTGCGTATCATTAAAAAAATCAACAAATATTTATATTTTTACCTTTAATCAAAACCAAAATTTCATTAAAAAAAATATCATTCATAATTTTCAAATGTTAGTGCAATAAAAAGAACGAAAAGACGTTAGATTACAATTGATGGCTTAGATTGATTTCTCATTAATAACTGCACATGCACCTATCCACCCTTTTGTTCTTCCTTCTTTGGCTTTTCGTTTTTTTTTCATTGTTTGCTTTTCATTTTTTGCTTGCTTCAAAAATCAAAATTGACTTCTTCAATAGGAGATTAAAGAAAACCAAAGTTATGTTATTTGATTTCAAAGAAGAAAATGATGTACGTGTTTGTGTACATGTTCAATCCAATATATATATATATATATATATATATATATATATATATATATATATATATATATATATATATATATATATATATATATATATATATAGGGGATGTATCAAATAAGAAGTGATTTTAAAATGAGAAGTAAAAAGGTTAAATAGCAGCCATTAGATTAAAATACACAGTTTAGATTAAAAATTGGTTTTAGTGGAAATCATGGGGTGGTTACATACAATTTAGGTTTTAGTGGAAATCATGGGGTGCTAGATCCACGAAAACTAAGAATATGAACAACCACCCTATGATTTCCACTAAAACCTAAATTGTATGTAACCACCCCATGATTTCCACTAAAACCAACTTTTAATCTAAACTGTGTATTTTAATCTAACGGCTGCTATTTAACCTTCTTACTTCTCATTTTAAAATCACTTCTTATTTGATACATCCCATATATATATATATATATATATATATATATATATATATATATATATATATATAATATTATCTCCGTCCCTATATATAAGACCCTTTTGCCAAAATTACGGGAATTAAGAAAGTGGATTTTTGCATTAAAGTTGTTTGTAATCATTATTGTTTTTACAATTTTATCCTTTAAGAAAAAGAGTTGATTCATGTTTTCAACATGTTATTTATTGCTGATTGAAGAAAAATATGTAGAATAAATAAGGGCATGTATGTAAAGAAATAGTTAATGTACTTGAAAATAACAAAAGAGTCTTATAAAAAAAGACAAAAAAATTCTCAAAAGAGTCTTATAATTAGAGACGAGACGGAGGCCGTATTTCTTGAGACTAAATATTTAAGCGAGGGTGATCTCATAGTCGATCACTAAGGACAATACAGAGTTCAAAGCTAAAGAGACACGTTGAACTCGAATTTTTGTAAATATTAATTGCATAATTGGACCAACCATCGTGTGGATCATTTATTAAATATTTATGAAGATTCCCTCAACAAAAATAAAATTATGAAGATACACACACACACACATATATATATATATATATATATATATATATATATATATATATATATATAACATCTTTTTCCTTCTCATTTCTTCCGGTCAAAATACATTTTTTGTACATATAATATAAAAGGTTAAATTTTGCATGAGTATATATTATTTGAAAATAATATATGATATGATAGATAACATTTCGAATTTTTCTCATCCTTTTCTCCCTACACGATGACCTCTCCCGATTACCGGCCTATTCCATGTAGGATCGTGCCCACGATTGGCAGTTGGTCCACCATAGTCATCAAGATTTATCACCTTTAATGACCTCCCAACCATGCTTAAAGCCTCATGACCTGTGGTAGTGTGTATAATCACAAAAGATGTAAAAAGGATTGCATGGAGGCATATATATATATATATATATATATATATATATATATATAATCATAATCAAAGATGAAAGATCAATATTGTAATTAAGATTTCATATTTAGGAACATATATATAATGACATTTCATTAGCAATAGTCCCATCAATGCAAGAGGGGTTTCTCACTAAGATATAGAAAATAGCTAAAGAGATGTGGCAGATCAATTTAAAACATCAGCTATCTTGTTGGCTTAGTCTCTTTACAAACTCGATATTTGAGTTTTTTTTAAAAAGATAAGAAAGGTCATGCAACCTTGTTTATAGAATTGAAGACATATACCAAGTGTTTTGGTCGAACTTACAATCAACAACAAATAGGAAAAAACCATTATGTTTTATCTAGCACAAAAATTTCGCCATTATCTTAAAGAAAAATGATATTTGAACAATTATTTTGTGACAACTTTTGTACAATTTTAACTCTCATAATCGCATTATTTTCTTATTATCTCTTCTTTTTTGCTCTCTATTGTTTTTGATAAATAAAAAAAAAAGTTGACACAAAAATTATCATCAATTAATTGTAAAAATATCATTCCTCGTCCCAAAAGCGCATACAAGTACCAACACCATATGAAGGAATGAAAATGAGCGCGTGTGTACCAACTATCTATATATGTGGTTTCCGTTTCACTACTTTAATAGTGGCACACAAGCTTGTCTCTAGGCCAGTCATCTAAGAGCTTCCTATTGCATCTTAAAGAAGAGTTTTCATGAGTATTTTCCCACACATTGTCATTCCTTTATAGGTGAAACAAGTGGAAGTTGTTTAGAAAAGTAGAAGTTATTTGAACCAAAAAATTGTTGTGAAACATTTGTTGGGTAAAAGTCAACGTTGTTTAGAAAAGTGGAAGTTGATCACTTTATAGATGAAATGATTTATAAACTCAATGTTTTAGATTTTAGACTAAGATCTACTCCTCCGGCTCATGTTAATAGTCTTTTTTTTTATATTTCAAAATAATTGTCACTTTAGAATATCAATGCAATATTTATTTATTTTTTTCAATTATTATACCTTTGTTTATTGAATTTCATCCCACTTAACTACTTCATTAACTATAATTAATAAATTATTTTCATAAAAGATATTAATTTTACCATTGAAATTAACACAATTAATTATTTTTTTAAAACCGTGCACAATCTTTAAACAATTATTAAAATAAAACGGAGAAAGTAGTATCTAACTCACATGTTCTCAGACCAATTTGAATGATCCTTTAGACACCTCTTATGACCCAACTCAATGGAACATTTTTTAAGTAAAGATTCCAAGATCCATATTAAAACACATGCATGTTATGAGCTTTGATCACTTGGCAAATTGACGTAATATATGGCTTGGAAAAGAGAGCTAGATGCATGGAATGCAGCAACACGAAGCTAGTCCAGCTCTCGAGACAGCTTGAACTCGTAAGAACAGCCTGTCTTCTGATTTCATCTTTAATTAAACGTGATTACTATAATAATTCATAATAAACGTAAATAATAAGAAATTTATTTTTCAGTCTTGGTTTTGGATTCAACTTTTCTTTTCCGCATTCAAAACTTCATACGGAATTATTCAATTCATAAAATAAACACTCAAATCAATCCTTTTAATGATACACACAATTTCAAATTATAAGATTGTTATTATAGTATTGTATGGATTGTTTAATAAGGGGAACTAAACTAAAATTGCAAAAGGAAATAAATAAAGACATGGAAATTTGTGTTCTTAATATGAATGTTTAAAAAATATAAGTATTTTAGTATTTTAAATTGTTCGGAGAAAATCCTATTGAAATAACTATTGAACTGCTTTAGTAATTACTTAGGATTCGTATTTCCTTCAGATCATTAAACTAACTAACAAGTATAGGGATCTTGAACCATAAAACTAATCAAAATTTTCTTAACATATAACAATAAATATATTTTGTAAAAGAAAAAGATTAACATAACTAATAAAGAACAAGAAACTAACTTGAAAATATAATAGGGTTCCGAGCAGTAGCTGAGCATAGTAGCAAGAAAAAGAAGAAGAAGGTCAAGCCACTTCGTGCTTCAAAAGCCAATGCCATTTTATTTTCTTTGTCTCTCACCTTGCCTCTCTAATCTCTATCCTATTATTATTATATATAGGTCAACTTAAGGCATTGCAGCTCTTACATTGTGTTTAGAATAAGGGATGGAAAAGGAAATGTGAAGGGATACATGAGAATATTTTTTTATATATATGTAAAATTCATTGTTGGAATGATATATGAGAAATGTTTAAAGGGAAGAGATTTTATATATTACTTTGTCAAAGTTAAATTTACATAATTTCAAATAACATTTAAAACCTTCTATAAAACAAAAATAACAATTGAAACTAAGAATTTCGAATATCTTTCTTTATCCGATTATCTAATGTAATTATCAAATAGGTCTTTATAACCATTTTAAATGTATTAAACTTCATTCAAATATGATTTAAAAATTTCAAATTTCAAATTTATATTTAAGATCAATTTTTACACATAATTATCGTAGCACATACATTATATATGCAAAGTTTGATAGAATTCCAATAACACATTAGTTTATTCCAATCTTATAATATATAATGTATGTGTTATGATAAGTATGTGTAATTATTGAGCTTAAAAATTGCAAAGATGTAAAGTCAAATTTAAATTATGGAAATGGTCAACACCATAAAAGTTTTTTAGTAAATAAAAGGTGCTAAAGTTTTTACCTTAGGAATTCTAAGGAAGAGATTAAGTTTCTCTTGAAACTATAAATAGAATAGTAACAATTGCTATATAAATAGTAATTGGCATTCTTAGCTGAGAGAATGAATAAAACTCTCCTAGATAGAACAAGAGCCATTCTGCAGGAGTGGCCAAGTCTTTCTGGGCAGAAGCTGTGAAAACTGTTGTTACGTGATCAATCAATCTCCATCATTTGAATTGATTTGAAAACACCAATGAAGATTTGGAACGGAAAACCACCTGATTATTCTTCCTTAATTGTGTTCGGATGTATTGTGTACGCTAAGTAAAACTCCCAAGAAAGAACAAAGCTAGATCCAAAGTCTAGAAAATGTATATTCTTGGGTTATGTTGACAACCTAAAGGGGTATCACTTGTGGGATCCCACGCCTCACATGCTTGTTGTTAGCAGAGATGCAGTCTTTGCTGAAAATGAACTATAAAGTGAGTAGAAACATGACAACACTTTCAAATAAACTATTGTAGTAGACATTGCAACGAGCCCCGCCCCCGCCAAACCCGACCGCCCCGCCTCGAATTTAACAGGGAAAAGCCGATTTAACTGGGTGCGGGTGCGAGTGTGGGGGAAATTTTGGTTTTTAGTACAGGGTCGAGGATGCTTATATCCGCCCCGCACCCGCTTTTTAAAATTTAATTTATTAAATTTTATAATCTTATCTCTATAAGCATCAACCTATTTTAATATGTTATTACTCTTTAGAAACATATTTATTATAATTATTTTGCTCTTTTTAAAAAAGTTTATTAGATTTTTAATTATTAATATAATTATTGTTTTTTTCTATGAAAAAATGAAAAACTATGCATTTTCTAAATATTTTATAAAAATTAGAGTTTTCGCGAGTGGGGGCGGGGGCAGGGTTGGGTGTTCAGTTTTTACACCCGATATAGTTTGGGGACGGGGGAGGGGGCGGGTGCATGGAAGCGGGGGCGGGGACGGAGACGAGGATGCTTAAACCCGCCCCGACCCGCCCCGTTGCCATGTCTATATTGTAGTGGAGATGGAAATGCAGTCTAAAGAAGATGATTCTTCTGAAGCAGAACTAGAAGAACAAGAACCGGATGAGTCCAGTAATACTAACGTTCGACGATCATTACATTAGGTTATAACACCAGCTTGACATTCAGACTATGTAATGACAACTCATGATGTATATTGTATTTTAACATAAGAAAGGGAGCCATCAACCTTTCAGGAGGCTGAAAGAAGCTCATATGCTTTTATGTAGATGGCATCAATGCATGAAAAAATGGAAGCTTTGCATAGAAACAAAACATGGGAACCTGTTCAACTTCCAAAGGGTCGGAAAGCCATCGGGAACAAATGGGTATACAATATCAAACGAGATGATAATGATCAAGTAGAACAATATCGTGCAAGACTGGTGGTTAAAAGGTATGCTCAGAAAGAAGGTATTGATTTCAATGAAATATTCTCCCCAATTGTTAGACTCACTACTACTATAATAGTTCAGGCTATGTGTGCTACGTTTGATTTACATCTTGAACAATTAGATGTAAAAACAACTTTTTTTCATGGAGAGCTTGAACAAGAAATATATATGCTAAAACTAGAAAGTTTTGAAGAACAAGGAAAGGAAAACATGGTTTGTAGGTTGACCAAATATCTGTACGGTCTAAAATAGGTGCCCAGATGTTGGTACAAGAGATTTTATTCTTTCATAGTTAGCCTTAGATACAACAGACTTAATTCAGACCATTGTTCATATTACGATCGGTTTAGTAATAGTGATATTATCGTTTTGTTGTTGTATGTGGATGACATGTTAGTGGTAGGCCCCAACAAAGATCAAGTCCAAGAATTGAAGGCACAATTGGCTAGGGAGTTCGATATGAAGGACTTTGGGCCAGAAAACAAGATATTTGGATGCAAATTCACCGAGATAGAAAAGAAAGGAATATTTGGCTTTCTTAAATAAATTATATACGAAAAGTTTTATGGCAATTCAACATTAAGACTGTAAGCCAATATCGACCCCACTTCCTATCAATTAAAAATTATCCTCGAGTATGAATCCTAGAAATGAAGCGAATAGGATGAAAATGTCTCGAGTACCTTATGCATCAGCGGTGGGAAGCCTTATGCATGCCATGATATGTACAAGACCAGACATTGCACAAGCAGTGGGAGCAATTAGTCCATTTATGGAGAATCCTGGTAAAGAGCATTAGGATGGTGTTAAGAGAATCATGAGATATATAAAAGGAACCTCAAATGTTGCATTATGTTTCAGATTGGAATTTATTGTCAAGGGTTATGTTGATTCAGATTTTTCAGGTCATCTTGATAAAATAATATCTACTACTGGTTATGCGTTCACACTTGCAAGAGGAGCAGTAAGTTGGTTGTTAAAATTACAAATTGACGTAGCTCTATCTACTACATAAGCTGAATATATGGCAGCTACGCAAGCTTGCGAGGAAGCTAGTTGGATACAAAGGCTAGTGGAAGAACTTGGGAACAATCAACAACAAATTGTTGTCTATTGTGACAGTCAGAGTGAATTGCACATTGCAAGGAATCCAGTCTTTCATTTGAGAACAAAGCACAAAGGTGTTCAGTACCCTTTGGTTGAGAAGTGGTAAAGCACGGGAGTGTTGAGACGCAAATAATTCACACGAAAAACAATTTAGCAGATGTTATGACAAAGTCATTCAATGCTGCAAATTTATATGGTGTCGATCCTCCTACGTCATGATGGATAGTTCACAAAAGTGACTATAAGTGGGAGATTGTGAAGATGTAAAGTCTCATTTAAGTTATGGAAATGGTCAACACCATAGATTTTTACTAAAGAAAAGGTTGTAAAGTTTTTACTGTAGGAATTCTAAGGAAGAGAATAAGTTTCTCTTGAACCTATAAATACAATAGTAATAATTTCTATATAAATAGGGTCTACAGTGTATTCATAATGTAATCAGCAAAGAGAGAAATATATAACAAAAATACATTAAATTTTCTCATCTTTATTTTAGTTGCATAATAATATTATGTTTTTAGATACCAGAATAACATAATATTATTACGCAACTAAACTAAAGATGAGAAAATTTAATCTATTCTTGTTTATTTCTTTAAATGTCAATTACATTATGAATACACAGTAGACTCGATTTATATAACAATTTTTACTATTCTATTTATAGGTTCAAGAGAAACTTATTCTCTTCCTTAGAATTCCTACGGTAAAAACTTTAGCACCTTTTATTTAGTAAAAGGCTTTTATGGTGTTAACCATTTCCATAACTTAAATGGACTTTACATCTTCACAAGTATACCGTGCAAGTGATTTATAATGAATTAGCAATGTAAATATGCATATTTTCATCCTTATATTTCTTCCTAACCATCAATGTAAATAACTTATCACAACACATACATTATATATGCAAAGTTTGATAGAATTCCAATAATTTATTTCAATCTTATATATTAGAATGCCATTAAAAGTTATTTGGTAATTTTCACCCATTAAAATACACAAAATATGGGGTGTTGTGTATGGGTGGATTGATTATTTTGGTATATAAATTGATATGAGGAACCATTTTCTTACCTTTGGGTTTGTAATCTAGGGGTATTCGTCTAAAAATGCCCAATATCATGATCTTATCGATTGTTCTGCAATGAGACTCGCTTAAAAAGTACTAGATTGATCCAGCAATTAGGTCCAAGACCAAGTCTATCTAAGGTGCTCACTTAAAAAAAAGGGATGAAGCATCGAAAAAATCTACTCCCGACATCATCTCAAGAAACTAGCTCACTTCCACATCAGGATTTTGGAAGCATCAACGTTCTTTTTTGTTCCTAACGAGTGCCACCGTCTAGGTTGAATTCAATTTTACATAACAAACTGAGCTTATCCTATATGAATCCAACATAAAAATAGCAACAACGAGGAGTGTATCACTTGTACAATATAAATAAGGGGTCTGCACCCCAACTATGGTTACCAAACTTCACTTTCTCATCTGCTACGTGCTAGAACACTGCCTAGCTTTGGCATCAAAATGCCTTTTATAGATGCAGCTCTTTTTTGGATATGGAGTGTATAACCAATTGCAAATATCAACAACACTCGATGTGAAGAATAAACCATCTCTACAAGTGGTACTCACAGTACACAAGAACATTTGATGCCCATCGTCGGGTTTCAATAAAAATTATCTAGGCCTCAAGAACCAACAACATGACAAGAACTAGAAGCCAAGCTCTAAAGGAAAATTCATGAAACTCAATCATTTGGAACAGAAAATCAAGAAAAGAAGTCATCAACGACAATGGAGAATCCATACGCCAAAATTCACCACCTATGAGGCGAGGCAGAACACCCAGAAATTCCCCTCCACTACACACTCCGCATCGAAACGGAACAAAGTTGAGGGATCAAAGTAACACGAAAAATAAGTGTCTTGACGATGCCACAATCGCAATCCTACATCAAGCTCCGTGAACAATATTGAGGCTAAAATCAGAAGACTCGATAAAAGAATAGTTGTAATTCAAAGAGAAATAAAAAAATGACATCACTTACCTTTTACCTTAAAAAGATAACAATCACGACAATATCGCTAGTTCATAATAATGAAATGACGCTTTGTTTAGTGGTCCAAGTGATATGAAAAAGTCGAAAGATTATTCAAAAAAATCCCCTTCACAAGCGAGATCAATGATGAGAAAATACCAAATCACTTTAGATTGCCAACCATGGAGGAATACAACAGAAAGAAAAATCCATATGAGCATAAAAACCTCCTCCAATGCCAAAATGAAACATCAATGATCATTTGATTCTCTAAAGTGTATTATCTTTCCCCACATCTTTATGTGAGCTGCTCCCATATGGTTCTATCACTTCTTAATATTTGCAAAGTCGTGGAAACATATATCTGAAAAGTCTGTATATCGAGTTACTACAAGGCGGATAACTAAGGAGAGCTCAGTGCACTTGATTGGTCTTAGGAAAATGCAAGATGAGTCTATAAGATCATTGATGACAGAGCATCATATGGCATTTTGGCTATATTTTTAGTACTTTTTTATTTGCATTCGAAGACAAATAAGATGAGAGTCAGAGGATTTGTCAATGGTTTGAGAAACATATTGTATTATTTTCACTCAAGTCGTTGTACTTCAGTTTTATCCTAGATCATGCAACTCCATAGATGTTTTGTAGTGAGGAATCATGTAAATCATCAAATCAAGACATCATGTGAAGGATCAAGGATGAAGAATTAAAGATCAGGGGTTCTTAGAAGGTTGTTGAAGACAATACAAAGTGAAGATAATTCATTTCAAGTTCCCAGGAGTTTTCAGATGAAAGAACGACCGAAAATGGGAAGAAAACGCAAGAAATCATACATGGGGGGGATGCCTCAGGCGCCTTTGCGCCTAGCCTGTGTGCCTAGCACCGGGTAAAAACCCAGTTTTGCTTGTTTTTCAAGCTGGATCAACAGATTAAAGCCCAATTTTATTCTCTTAACCCCTAAGTAACTTAATGCTAGAAATAGAGACTCCTGCCCACTTTTTATTCATTCAGAAACATTGACAGTTTAGAGCAAGGGTCAAGCATCAGAGATTCAAAGAGGAATTTCTCCCCTTTTTATTCTTTCTAGGGTATGTTTTTCTAATGTTTTGTTACGATGTTTGTTGCCATGAGCAACTAAACCTCTTGATTATGGTTCCACGATGAACCCCTTCTTATTTGTTGGAATTTATTAATAATGTTTTCATTCAGTTTATTTCTTTTTATTGTGTTGAGATTTAAATTAGATCATGCCCGTTCTTAATGCTTCGACAATTGGTTAATTATGAGTGTAACCTTGTAGATTGATTTGTAGGATTAAAGTAGGCTCTGACAACCTGAAATTTTATCAGTTCATTGGCTTCTCTAATTACTACTGAGGTTAGGAAGTTAAGGTTTGAGTCGCCTTCATCGCTACTTTTCCTTTGATAACGTAGTACATAACTCCGGTGGGTCTTACATAAGTTACCTAGGGGAACTTAGAACGAGTAAAATAAGTTATTTAATTTCGTAAAAGGTAAATTCCAATCAAAGACGAAGGGGGGATTCAAAGAAACCCTAATCAATGTTAATCATCTGAATCACAAAAACCTAATCTTGCATTGGGTTGGGCAATTCAACCCTGCAATTATATTAATCTTTTATCACTTTTCGCTCTTAAAATAAGTTTTGCTAATTATTGAGTTGAACTACAATCCCTTTGGAGAACGATACAACTTACTACTTTACTGCTTGTTGCAATTTGGTGCACTTGTCAAGAAGACCCTTTGATACACTAAAAGAGTTGCATAAGAGATAAGGATGATGTGTTTTCATGGAAGAGGTGGCAACTTTAAAGCGGGGAGATTACAAGAGGTTCCCAAATAATGGTTGAGACCAAAGTGGATCTCGCATCGATAAACACAAAGACATAAGGAGATAATACTTCTCAAAAGTTGCTTTTCTGACATAGAATACTTCCTAATAACACAAGGAAATCACTTAAAATCCCCCAATGGTAGTTAACTTCCGCTCAGGTGACCGGCAGTAGTTAACTGCCGCTGAGGCCAGCGGTAGTTAACTGCTGCTGCGTTTTCCCCCCAAAACCAGAAAATCCCTACTTCCTATTCACTTCTCACCTTACCTCACCATTACCATACCTCAAAAAACCATCATTTAAAAAATTTTGTGTCAAAATCTTGGTTCCAAATCATTGTTGATGGATTGCTAGGACGTTTCTACGCACAATATACATAAAAAAAGGTATTGCAAGTTTTAACTCGTTCACTTTCGCATTTATTATAAATTTATGGATTTTTAGTGTAATGTGTTGCATAATGTGGAAAATTTGGCAAATTTCAAACAATTGTGTAACGTTAACGTATTATCTGTTTTGTGTAATGTTACCGAATAATTGATAAACTATGAAATGTTGATGTTTGTAATTGCTGGATGTTGTTGTTTCGGTTTGATTTCATGTGGAATTGCCGTTTGAAATTACAGGTAAAAACAGACCAAAATGGCTGAAAATGACAGTGCAGACTGCACTGGTTTTTTTATTGGTATGAACGGTAGTTAACTATCACTGGCATCAACAGCAGTTAACTGCTGCCGGTTTGCAGAACGGTAGTTAACTACTGTTGAAAATATATTCGTGTTTTCCATGTCTTTTCCATGTTTTATTATGAAGTATTTGCTGTCAAAAAAGCAATTTTCATACTTCTCCAACTTCATATAAAAAAATAAGAACAGGGCCCAAAGCTCAATTGATTGGGACAAACCTTCTCCCAAGCCAACATATATATTCCTCCATGACCCTAATATTTTTTAAATCACTTAAACCACCGGATTCCACATTCATGCTCTACTTGGATTTACCTGCATCGAAAGACCAAGAAAAATAAGTGGTAGCTCCCACTTTGCAGTTCAAGAACTTTGTTGTTAGATTCAAAAAACCATTCTTCTTATTTATACTGATTAAACTACTTTAAAAGAACCTAATTTTTAAATCGTATTCCAATTCAAACAAAGTCGATATAGCTTTTGTGCTCCACAAATCCTCTTTACACGTCTCACCAACTAAAATTGTATCATCCACATGTTGAAGATGAGAGACCAATTCTTCTAAGTTAGCTTGGTGGAACTCTTTGTAGAACCCTAGCGATGTCACCTTCTACATAATAAATCCAAACCCCTAAGCAACCAATAAGAACAAAAAAGGTGCTAGCACACCCCACCCCGCTCCCTATAATTTGTTGTCTACTTGTTTTGTGGGGCTTCCATTAACCAATACTAATAAAATTCATTTAATACTAATAAAATTCACTACATACGAAAACCTACATTGTAGTCCAAGAAACTCTAATTAGCTGAGTCATAATCCTCTTTTAAAAGCTAACATTTTCCTCTTTCTCTTGGCAAGTTCCACCAATCATTCACTACCAAAACCCTATCACCCAAAAATCTTCCTTTTATAAATGTTGATTGGTTACTAGAGATAAGTAAATCCATTACCAAACCAAGCATTCTTTTACAAGACTTTAGTCAGTAGCCCAGCAAAGAAATAAGGTGGAGTTCAACAACCATGAAATACATGATTAGCACGTTTGGAATCAACACATTAAAGTAGGAAATGAAATTATTTGGTAGTTTAGCGTTAGAGAAAAATTAAAGTATCACGAGAGACACAAAAATACACCAAACAATAGACTTGTAGCAAAGCAGCAACCACCTCCAAACCATCGAAATCCTTTGACTTAGCAAGAAAATATATTATTGCATCAACTTGAAAACTAACACAAGCTACAGCTTCCAATATGAATTATTTCTTTAATTTATTCTTGATGCAATATAGACTCACTATTTTCAATTTATTAATAGTTTCATATAGATACATGGCTTATTTATTTCACATAATGATATTTTTAATGTCGACATGAGCCATGTTCATTACACATTGAGAAATCATGTTATTGAACTCAATGAACTTTGGATGGTTCTAAGACTGTGCCTTCACTCATTAAAGGAGTAGCAGAGTGGGGATCACGTTTAGGTTTAGCCCATATTCCTTCATAGTTTTGTACATGAATATCCATCTTCGGGTAAACTGAAAAAAGGAACAAAAATATCAGCACAGTGATCATTGAAATCTTTATATATTATTTAGTTAGTGAAAATATTAATTCAATTTAAAACAGTCATTTCTAATGTAAATAGACTAAATCACTAACTCTAAAAAAATTGTAAATCACTTTGACCCCTCAACATTAACCTTGTTATCAAATTTGTAAAACAATATATGAATAATGGCATGCAAAATAAATAAATAATCAAAGATTGATTCGAGATTAAGACAAAAATCAACATTCAGAAATTCTTGTTTACATTAAATGAGGAAGTTTTTAAATAGGATAGTGACTTACCTCGAGGTGGAGGTGGCGGAGGAGGATTAAGAGGATCATGTACATGATTAGGCCCGGTTCCTCCATAGTCGTCTATTTCGTACCGGCTATTTTGATTTCCTGTTAAAAACAAATACTACCACAATTTAAAAATAATTTGTTTGCATATTTTTAATATATAAAGCTTTTCCTTTAATAATTTTTTTAAATAGTCATACTATCATTACTTAATTGAAAGAGAAAAAAAAATAGTTTAATTACTCAAAAGAAAATAGATATCATAAAAAACATCCAAAATATATGTGATTAGGTAAACTCAGTTGGCAGGAAAAATACATAATATATGTAGGAGTTGAGGTTTGAACCCCGACCATCCCACTTCTCCACTAGACTATTTTAAATTGTTCGGACAAAATCCTATTGAAATAATCAAATTGGAGAGAGTGAGTTAACATTTAATAGTTGAATAATTGAACTACTTTAGAAATTACATAGGATTTGTATTTCTTTCATATCATTTGAAAGAATAATCGAATCCAATGAGATCACTTTTCATTTAAAAATATACAAAAGGATCTTGGACCATTAAACTAATTAAAATCTTCTTAACATATAACAATAAATATATTTTGGTAAAAGAAAAAGATCGAGGTAACTAATAAAGAACAAGGTGAAAATGAAAAAGAAACTAACTTGAAAATAAAATAGGGTTCCGAGCAGTAGCTGAGCATAGTAGCAAGAAAAAAAAGAAGGAGAAGTATAAGCCACTTCGAACTTCAAAAGCCATTTTATTTTCTTTATCTCTCACCTTGCCTTTCTAATCTTTATCTGATTATTATTTATTATTATATATAGCTCAACTTAAGGCAAACGCAGCTCATACATTGTGCACAATAAGATTGGCTTGCAACTTTGCATATGAGATAATATAATTTTATGTGTAAAATTCATTGTTCCAATGGTATATGGAAAATCCTTAAAGTTAATGGATTTTAAAATTTATTTAGTCAAAGTTAAATTCACAAAATTTCAAATAACGTTTAAGAATTCAAGTTTCTTTCTTTATACAATTATACAATGTATTGATCAAATTAGTACTTATAATTTTTTAAAATATATACAACTGAATTCATATATGCTTCAAAGAATCGTATATTAGTCCCTATTTATTTTTTGGATTTTGCAAATCGGTCTATTTTATCAAATTTTAAAAATTGGTTCCTATAAATTTTAAAAAAACATGCAAATCCCAAGGGCAGTTAACAAGTTTGTCCTTATGATTTTCATGTGTACAAAATTTTATTTTAAGTCTTTATAACTTTAATCATTAACAAGTAGTCCTTATAATAAAGCAAATTTTATGATACATTTGAAAATTCGAGAGTACCGGTTAAATATTTAAATTAATAGTTAAATGAGTTGTTTTTAAAAAAAAATATATATTTTCTAGGCTTAATTGCACTTTTGGACCCCTATCTTTCCAAAAGTTGCGGTTATAGACCCCTAACTAATTTAAATACAAAACAGCCCCCTATGTTTTGATTCTTTGGCAGTTTTAGACCCCCAGTCCATTGTTGACTCGGTCAACGCTGACGTGGCACCCTAAGTGAGGTGCCACGTGTCAATTTTTATTTTATTTTTTTGTCTTGGGGGTCCAAAACTGCTAAAGAATCAAAACATAGGGGGCTGTTTTGTATTTAAATTAGTTAGGGGTCCATAACCGCAACTTTTGGAAAGATAGGGGTCCAAAAGTGCAATTAAACCTATTTTCTATCACTTACAAATACAATAAATAATTCTTATTTACCAAAAGTGTTGGCGATATAAAATTTAATTTTTTCGTAATTTTTTAGTAAGTACTCTAGTTGCCAATTAGGAATCAAAACAAAGTTACATTAAAGTTCTGTAAACACCACCAAAAGGAAACAAAATACATCAGCCAATCCCCAAACAAAACAGAGGATGCTGCCACCACATATGATAACCAAAAGGAAAACAAACATTTTTTTGCTTTCATCCAACGAAGAGATGTGATCTTGACTTTCTCAAGGAGTTGCGATGTTGTTTTAGCTGTGTTGGCAAAGAGCCTTTGGTTTCTTTCATTCCAAAGGACCCAAATACCACAAAGCCATATCAAATGAAGGAAAGACTTACGAGGAGCATAACCACCTGAAGAGTGAACAAATTGGTAATAATGCTCGGTAACCTATTGAGGGTCCACAGAAAAAACACCAATCCAAGCCTTAATAAGTTGCCAAAGATTACCATAGACAGGACAATGAATTATTAAATGATCAATATTTTCATTTTGGCCACAACCAGTAACACACAATTGGGAGGCGCTAGTAATTACACCTCGACGAACCAAATTATCCTTTGTTGGCCATCTATTGCGGAAAAGGCACCACGCGCAAATAGACTTTCAAAGGAACATTTTTATGCCAAGGGGCTTCTGAAGCGAAATCGTTATTATGCATCTCCTGCCTTATGAGCATTTGATACACACCACGGACGGTATAACCATCTCCTTCATTAGGCTGCCAGAGCTAAACATCTGTTTCAGCATCCTGCAAAATAACGTTAGCAAGCAAACACCTAATCTCCACCACTAGCTCCTCCTCCCATGCAAACAACCGACACCTCCACCCCAAGCCTCACCCTCTTCCCCCAACCTAACGCATGCATCGCTCCCACAGACACATCCTTATGAATCGATAAATCATACAACCTCCTAAATCTCACCATAAGCGAGACATTCCCCGCCCAACAATCATACCAAAAGAAAGTATTAAAGCCATTTCATAGCCTTTTTGAAATACTCTCATTAAACCAACTACCACCCTTCACACCTATCCCATTTTGAATTTTTACAATCTCCCTCCACCACGCCGACCCATTCGACCCTCCCTCTCTCAACCGCCCCCTATGTTCCCCATAACGAGAGGACAACACCTTAAACCACAGACCCTCCCTATCAACTAAACACCTCCAACACCATTTACCAAGGAAAGCAATATTAAACTCCTGCAATCTCCGCACCCCCAAACCACCAACCTCCTTACTTATGCAAATAGAATTCCAGTCCACCCAAGCAATTTTCCTATGATCCTCACCCCCACCCCAAAAAAAATTAATTAAAATAGATTCAATGGAAGAGATTATACCTGTGGGAGCTCTGAAAAAAGAAAGGGTGTAGACAGGCAGTGAAGACAAGACAGACTTAAGGAGAATCAAGCGACCACCATAAGACAAATTTCTACTCTTTCACTCAGACAGTCTAGATTTTAAGCGATCCAGAACCGGGTCCCAAAAACTCAGGCGTCTAGCATCACCACCAATGGGAAGACCCAGATACATAAAAGGAATTTGACCAATTTTACAAGACAAAATAGAAGCTGCTTCTTGTAACCAAGAGTCAGCAATATTAATACCAACCAACATACTCTTGTTGTAATTTACCTTCAAACCAGACAAATTTTCAAACAGAACCAGGATCGCCCTCAAGGCACGAACATTCGCCCAACTCTTGACACCTAGAAGAAGCATGTCATCCGCGAATTACAAATGAGATAACACAGTGGGAGTGTGCGCCCCAATAGAATAACAAGTAAATAAATTCAAATTCACTGCGGATGTCTGTAACGCCCACGTTCGTTTTAGTATTTATTTAAATCGAGTTTAGGTGATTATATTATACTTATATAATATATACATGTTTTGACATGTTTTGATGTGTTTTGATATGCTTGGGATAACTTTGTGGTAAGATATAATGCTAAGGATAAGGTTAAGAGACTTATTTTATTGTTAAATAAAATAAGATTTGAAAAGAAAATAAAATATTTAGTTATGGGTTAGTTTTGGATTTTAGAGAGTTATGTGGGAGAAAGAGTAAATAAGATAAGATTTGCTGGCAGTATAAATAAGGAAAATTAGGTTAGAGTCAGTAACGCTTTCAGACCTTTTGGGAAAAGAAAGAAAACGCACGCGTGAGAAGAGAAGAGGAGGAGAGCTGCGTTTTTCTGCTGCAATTCAGGTAAGGGTGAGACTCATGATTAAGTAATATTGATTAGCATAGTTCTGATAGCAATTAACAAGGATTAGGATTGATTTAAGAGAAGGAGAAAACTAGGTCAAAACCTTAGAATTTGATGAATTAACGGTTGAAATAGGTTTAATTGATGTGGAAAGTGTTCCTAGACCTTAGATTATGTTTAGGATGAATTCTGGAATCAATAGCAGGCTTAGAACCTTGTGAATCGTAGGATTTTTGAGAAATTAGCAAGTCTGGCCGCAGCGAAATTCATCGCTCGCCACGGCGAGCAGTGATCCTCGCCTCGCGAGTGATGAGCTTCATCACTCGCCACAACGAGTACTTATCCCCGCCTCGCGAGTTGCTTCTGGCAGCTCGCCATAGCGAGCACTTCCCTTCGCCTCGCGAGTTGCCTCTGGCAGCTCGCCACGGCGAGCTAACCCACTCGCCTCGCGAACCCTACCAGTTTTTGGAAGTTGTGAGGGTTGTGTGATCTGTTCCGTGTGATTGATTTGGAGGTGTTCCCTGAGTGTTATTTAGGCCTAGTGGTGATGCTGAGAGTCCTGTTCAGAGCCTTTCTAGGTATGGATTGCTGGGTTGGTAGTAGAGCATGAATTAAGTATTATACCTTGTGCAATTATGTTAAAGTTTATGTTGCCTTGAATTGTAATTGATATAATGATATCATTCTGTTCTTGTGATTTGAATTATGCTGCTGATGTTATTAAACTGAACCGTTATGATATATGTATATATTATATATGCAATGATAAGTTGTTGTTTAGCTCCAATTTCTTGGATGCATGTTGATAAGGTGATTAAGGATAAATGTTGTTTTGAATTGAGTCCATGCATAGCATACATTGAGCTTAGTCCTCACCATGATAGGAGCTTTGTCCTCCGCACGTTTATTAGGAGCTTTGTCCTCCGCACGTTTTAAAAGTATATTAATACTTATGATGAAGTTTGGTACCACATGCATATAAGGAGTCTAAGAGCATTGTCGCATGGTCATATTTATGATGTCATGTTGTTGATAAAGAATGAATATATGATTACGTGATAAGTGTTGTTTATCTATGCTACTTGCTCAAAGATGACATGAAATTGATCATGTGATTACGTGCTATATGTTATTAAATTATGCAAGAATGCTATTGATGTTTGGTGTTAGTTGTTATACTAAATTATGTTGATTAATATTATTTTGTTATGAAATCTCACCCCTTCTGCTGGAATTGCCGCCTTGTGGGCAAGTGCAGGTGATCGTGCTTAGTGTTCAGGTGGTTCGTGAGTGGCCTTACCTCACCGTGTTGTCTAGGTCGCTCTGATACGTAACGGGATGGGGTTGTCTTATGCATGCTTCATTCTTTACGTGTATTTGATGTTCCTTGCTAATATTTGAGATAATTTATGGGGCCTGCGTGCCAAACGTTTATGAATTTTTAGTAATAATTCCGCTGCAAAGTTTTGAAGTAATTTGGTTAAATAAATTATTATTTAAATTGTTTTGGATTACGTTTTATGTAATATCCCGTTGTTGTGTTTGCATTCTCTGATAATTGTTTAAGAAATTTTTATGTTGGGAAAACGGGGTGTTACAATTGGTATCAGAGAAAGTCGGTCTGTCCGGCCAATTAGAGAGTCTTGTTGAGTTTTAGTAATATTTGTATTACTAAATCTTATGTGCTGCTACTGTTTGTTGTAGAATATCAGAATGGCTGGTAGGAACGATGCTGCTCTTGCTGCTGCTTTGGAAGCAATGGCTAATGCTGTGGGACAGCAACCTAATGCAAATGCTGGCGTGAATGCTGAGACGAGGATGTTGGAGACTTTCATGAGGAATCATCCTCCAACGTTCAAGGGAAGGTATGACCCCGATGGAGCCCAAACGTGGCTTAAGGAGATAGAGAGGATTTTTAGAGTAATGCAGTGCACTGAAGCCCAGCAAGTGCGATTTGGTACACATCAGCTGTCTGAGGAAGCTGATGATTGGTGGGTCAGCGTGTTACCTAGCCTAGAGCAAGATGGAACTGTGGTGACTTGGGCCGTGTTCAGAAGAGAGTTTCTGAGGAGGTACTTTCCGGAAGACGTTCGCGGGAAGAAAGAGATCGAGTTCCTTGAGCTGAAGCAAGGAAATATGTCCGTGACTGAGTATGCTGCCAAGTTTGTGGAGTTGGCGAAGTTCTATCCGCACTATGCTGCTGAGACCGCGGAGTTTTCTAAATGCATCAAGTTCGAGAACGGTTTGAGGCCCGACATTAAGAGGGCGATTGGGTATCAGCAGATTAGAGTTTTTCCGGATTTGGTGAATAGCTGTCGGATCTATGAAGAGGATACGAAGGCTCACTACAAGGTAGTGAATGATAGGAAAGCCAAGGGCCAGCAGAGTCGCCCTAAACCCTATAGTGCCCCTGTTGATAAAGGGAAACAGAGGATGGTCGTTGATAGGCAGACTGCGAGGAAGGGTACCCCTGCTGAGATCGTGTGTTTCAACTATGGTGTGAAAGGCCACAAGAGCAATGCTTGTCCAGAAGAGATCAAGAAGTGTGTCCGGTGTGGCAAGAAGGGTCACTTAGTAGCTGATTGCAAGCGTAATGATATCGTGTGCTTCAATTGCAATGAAGAGGGTCATATTGGTTCCCAGTGCAAGCAGCCGAAGAGGGCGCCTACTACGGGTCGAGTTTTTGCCCTGACTGGTACTCAGACAGACAGTGATGATCGTTTGATCAGAGGTACTTGCTATATTAATAATACTCCTTTAGTTGCTATTATTGATATTGGTGCTACACATTGCTTTATTGCTTTAGACTGTGTTTCTGCTTTGAGTCTTGCTATGTCTGATATGAATGGAGAGATGGTTGTCGAAACTCCAGCTAAGGGTTCGGTGACTACTTCTCTCGTATGCTTAAGTTGTCCTTTGTCTATGTTTGGTCGCGATTTTGAGATGGATTTAGTTTGTCTACCTTTGAGCGGTATGGACGTGATTCTGGGTATGAATTGGTTAGAGTACAACCACGTTCTTATCAATTGTTTTCGCAAGACGGTGCATTTCTCGTCCGCTGAAGAGGAAAGTGGTGCTGAGTTTTTATCTACTAAGCAGATGAAGCAACTAGAATGTGATGGCATGTTGATGTTTTCGTTGATGGCTTC
This sequence comes from Medicago lupulina, assembly GCA_958299785.1. Taxonomy (NCBI): domain Eukaryota; kingdom Viridiplantae; phylum Streptophyta; class Magnoliopsida; order Fabales; family Fabaceae; genus Medicago; species Medicago lupulina. The sequence goes on along the minus strand of OY283144.1, from coordinate 27,108,408 downwards.
TTTATCTTTAGAGAATCAAGCGGTGATCGATAAATTGCAAGTGGTATGCGACTTTCCTGAAGTTTTCCTAGATGAAATTCCTGATGTGCCTCCAGAGAGGGAAGTCGAGTTTTCTATTGATCTTGTTCCTGGAACTAAGCCGGTGTCGATGGCACCTTATCGTATGTCTGCTTCCGAATTAGCTGAGTTGAAGAAACAGTTGGAAGATTTACTTGAGAAGAAATTTGTTAGACCAAGTGTTTCACCTTGGGGAGCGCCAGTGTTACTAGTAAAGAAGAAGGATGGTAGTATGAGGCTATGTATTGATTATCGGCAGTTGAATAAGGTAACTATCAAGAATAGGTATCCACTTCCGAGGATTGATGATTTGATGGATCAGTTAGTGGGTGCACGTGTTTTCAGCAAGATTGATTTGAGGTCAGGTTATCATCAGATTAAAGTAAAGGATGAAGATATGCAGAAGACAGCTTTCAGAACACGTTATGGCCATTATGAGTACAAGGTTATGCCTTTTGGAGTTACTAATGCACCGGGAGTATTTATGGAGTATATGAATCGCATCTTCCATGCATTTTTGGATCAGTTCGTAGTTGTATTTATTGATGATATTCTGATTTACTCCAAGACTGAAGAAGAGCATGCTGAACATCTGAAGATTGTCTTGCAAGTGTTGAAAGAGAAGAAACTTTATGCCAAATTGTCTAAGTGTGAATTCTGGTTGAAAGAAGTGAGTTTTCTTGGTCATGTTATCTCTGGCGATGGTATTGCAGTAGATCCGTCTAAGATTGAAGCTGTATCGCAATGGGAGACTCCGAAGTCAGTTACCGAGATCAGGAGCTTTTTGGGTTTAGCTGGTTATTATAGAAGGTTTATTGAAGGATTCTCCAAGTTGGCTCTTCCGTTGACCCAGTTGACTTGTAAAGGTAGAGCTTTTGTTTGGGATGTGCATTGTGAGAACAGTTTCAACGAGCTGAGGAAGCGTTTGACGACTGCTCCAGTTTTGATTTTGCCAAAGCCAGATGAGCCATTCGTTGTGTATTGTGATGCGTCTAAGTTGGGTTTAGGAGGTGTGCTTATGCAAGGAGGTAAAGTGGTAGCTTATGCTTCAAGACAGTTGAGGATTCATGAGAAGAATTACCCGACGCATGACTTGGAATTAGCAGCTGTGGTTTTTGTATTGAAGATGTGGAGACACTACTTATATGGTGCGAGATTTGAAGTGTTCAGTGATCACAAGAGCTTGAAGTATCTTTTCGATCAAAAGGAATTGAATATGAGGCAGAGGAGATGGCTAGAACTTTTGAAGGACTTCGACTTTGGGTTGAATTATCATCCGGGTAAAGCGAATGTGGTAGCAGATGCCTTGAGTAGGAAGACTTTGCATATGTCTGCTATGATGGTTAAGGAGTTCGAATTACTTGAGCAATTTACGGATTTGAGTTTGGTTTGTGAAAGGACGCCTCAGAGTGTGAAGCTAGGGATGCTGAAGATTGATAGTGACTTCTTGATGAATATAAGAGAGGCGCAGAAAGAGGATGTCAAGTTTGTTGATTTGATAGTTGCTGGTAATCAGACTGAAGATAGTGATTTTCAAGTCGACGATCAGGGAGTGTTGAGATTCCGAGGTAGGATTTGCATTCCTGACAATGAAGAGATTAAAAAGATGATTCTTGAAGAGAGTCACAGAAGTAGCTTGAGTATTCACCCGGGAGCTACAAAGATGTATCATGATTTGAAGAGGTTGTTTTGGTGGTCTGGTTTGAAACGTGATGTGGTACAGTTTGTGTATGCTTGTTTAGTTTGCCAGAAGTCGAAAATTGAGCATCAGAAACCGGCTGCCATGATGGTATCTTTAGATGTGCCAGAATGGAAATGGGATAGTATATCCATGGATTTCGTGACTAGTTTGCCGAATACTCCAAGAGGGAATGACGCCATTTGGGTTATTGTTGATCGATTGACGAAGTCGGCTCATTTTCTACCGATTAATATTAGTTTTCCTGTTGCCCAGTTGGCAGAGATATATATCAAGGAGATTGTGAGATTGCATGGTGTTCCTTCGAGCATTGTATCAGATAGAGATCCAAGATTTACTTCTAGATTTTGGAAAAGTTTGCAAGAGGCCTTGGGTTCTAAGTTGAGATTGAGTTCGGCGTATCATCCGCAGACTGATGGTCAGTCGGAAAGGACAATTCAGTCGCTAGAGGATTTGTTGAGAGTTTGTGTTCTTGAGCAAGGCGGAACTTGGGATAGTCATCTTCCGTTAATCGAGTTCACATACAATAATAGTTATCATTCTAGTATTGGAATGGCACCTTTTGAGGCTTTGTACGGTCGGAGGTGCAGGACTCCGTTGTGTTGGTTTGAGTCAGGTGAAGGAATGGTTTTAGGGCCAGAGATTGTTCAGCAAACCACTGAGAAGGTTAAGATGATTCAAGAGAAAATGAAAGCGTCGCAGAGTCGACAGAAGAGTTACCATGATAAGCGAAGGAAAGATCTTGAGTTTCAGGAAGAAGACCACGTGTTTTTGAGAGTCACACCTATGACTGGTGTTGGACGTGCTTTGAAGTCAAAGAAGTTGACTCCGAGATTTATTGGCCCTTATCAGATATCAGAGAGGGTTGGAACGGTGGCATACAGAGTTGGGTTACCACCGCATCTTTCGAATTTGCATGATGTTTTCCATGTGTCGCAGCTTCGGAAGTATGTTCCGGATCCATCTCATGTGATCCAGAGCGATTATGTGCAAGTTAGAGACAACCTTACGGTGGAGACTTTACCGGTAAGGATTGATGATCGGAAGGTGAAGACGTTGAGAGGCAAGGATATACCTCTCGTTAGAGTCGTTTGGTCGGGAGCGACTGGTGAAAGCTTGACTTGGGAGCTTGAAAGTAAGATGCTGGAGTCTTATCCAGAGTTATTTGCTTGAGGTAATTTTCGAGGACGAAAATCTTTTAAGTGGGGGAGAGTTGTAACGCCCACGTTCGTTTTAGTATTTATTTAAATCGAGTTTAGGTGATTATATTATACTTATATAATATATACATGTTTTGATATGTTTTGACATGTTTTGATGTGTTTTGATATGCTTGGGATAACTTTGTGGTAAGATATAATGCTAAGGATAAGGTTAAGAGACTTATTTTATTGTTAAATAAAATAAGATTTGAAAAGAAAATAAAATATTTAGTTATGGGTTAGTTTTGGATTTTAGAGAGTTATGTGGGAGAAAGAGTAAATAAGATAAGATTTGCTGGCAGTATAAATAAGGAAAATTAGGTTAGAGTCAGTAACGCTTTCAGACCTTTTGGGAAAAGAAAGAAAACGCACGCGTGAGAAGAGAAGAGGAGGAGAGCTGCGTTTTTCTGCTGCAATTCAGGTAAGGGTGAGACTCATGATTAAGTAATATTGATTAGCATAGTTCTGATAGCAATTAACAAGGATTAGGATTGATTTAAGAGAAGGAGAAAACTAGGTCAAAACCTTAGAATTTGATGAATTAACGGTTGAAATAGGTTTAATTGATGTGGAAAGTGTTCCTAGACCTTAGATTATGTTTAGGATGAATTCTGGAATCAATAGCAGGCTTAGAACCTTGTGAATCGTAGGATTTTTGAGAAATTAGCAAGTCTGGCCGCAGCGAAATTCATCGCTCGCCACGGCGAGCAGTGATCCTCGCCTCGCGAGTGATGAGCTTCATCACTCGCCACAACGAGTACTTATCCCCGCCTCGCGAGTTGCTTCTGGCAGCTCGCCATAGCGAGCACTTCCCTTCGCCTCGCGAGTTGCCTCTGGCAGCTCGCCACGGCGAGCTAACCCACTCGCCTCGCGAACCCTACCAGTTTTTGGAAGTTGTGAGGGTTGTGTGATCTGTTCCGTGTGATTGATTTGGAGGTGTTCCCTGAGTGTTATTTAGGCCTAGTGGTGATGCTGAGAGTCCTGTTCAGAGCCTTTCTAGGTATGGATTGCTGGGTTGGTAGTAGAGCATGAATTAAGTATTATACCTTGTGCAATTATGTTAAAGTTTATGTTGCCTTGAATTGTAATTGATATAATGATATCATTCTGTTCTTGTGATTTGAATTATGCTGCTGATGTTATTAAACTGAACCGTTATGATATATGTATATATTATATATGCAATGATAAGTTGTTGTTTAGCTCCAATTTCTTGGATGCATGTTGATAAGGTGATTAAGGATAAATGTTGTTTTGAATTGAGTCCATGCATAGCATACATTGAGCTTAGTCCTCACCATGATAGGAGCTTTGTCCTCCGCACGTTTATTAGGAGCTTTGTCCTCCGCACGTTTTAAAAGTATATTAATACTTATGATGAAGTTTGGTACCACATGCATATAAGGAGTCTAAGAGCATTGTCGCATGGTCATATTTATGATGTCATGTTGTTGATAAAGAATGAATATATGATTACGTGATAAGTGTTGTTTATCTATGCTACTTGCTCAAAGATGACATGAAATTGATCATGTGATTACGTGCTATATGTTATTAAATTATGCAAGAATGCTATTGATGTTTGGTGTTAGTTGTTATACTAAATTATGTTGATTAATATTATTTTGTTATGAAATCTCACCCCTTCTGCTGGAATTGCCGCCTTGTGGGCAAGTGCAGGTGATCGTGCTTAGTGTTCAGGTGGTTCGTGAGTGGCCTTACCTCACCGTGTTGTCTAGGTCGCTCTGATACGTAACGGGATGGGGTTGTCTTATGCATGCTTCATTCTTTACGTGTATTTGATGTTCCTTGCTAATATTTGAGATAATTTATGGGGCCTGCGTGCCAAACGTTTATGAATTTTTAGTAATAATTCCGCTGCAAAGTTTTGAAGTAATTTGGTTAAATAAATTATTATTTAAATTGTTTTGGATTACGTTTTATGTAATATCCCGTTGTTGTGTTTGCATTCTCTGATAACTGTTTAAGAAATTTTTATGTTGGGAAAACGGGGTGTTACAATGTCATCAACACATTCAAACCTTTAGCTGCTAAAAGGAAGAGAAAAGGAGAAAGTGGGTCACCTTGACGCGGCCCCCTTTTCATGAAAACCTCTTCCGTAGGACTACCATTTACCAAAACCGAAGTCGTTGCGGTACTGACACATTCCTTCATCCATTTACGCCACAAAGTTGGAAACGCCATTTTTCTCATTACATCATCAAGATATCCCCAATCAACTGAATCATAAGCTTTTTCAAAGTCAACTTTAAATAATAACAACTCTTTTTTCATTTTGCAAGCTTCATCTACCACTTCGTTTGCAACAAGAATGCCATCAAGAATTTGCCTATCTGTAACAAAGGCTGACTGAGTTTCTGATATTACTGTTCCCATAACCTGTCTCAAACGGTTGGCCAACAACTTCGCCAAAATTTTGTATAAGCATCCCACTAGAGCAATAGGGCAGAAATCCTTAAGACGATGCGGGTTGTCAATCTTGGGAAAGAGAGCAATGAAGGTGCTATTTATTCCTTTTGAGAGACGACCGTTTCAACGAAACTCCAACACAAACCGCATAATATCACCTTTCAAATCCGACCAAAATTCTTTGATAAAACCCATAGGAATACCATCTGGACCAGGACTCTTATAACCATCACAATCCCACACAGCTGCCTTAACTTCATCCTCATTAAAAGGATTAATCAAATGTTTACCTTCTACAACAGATAATCTGCGGAATTGCATATCTTCCACGCTACGTTTGTTCATATCCTGCACCTTAAAATGATTTTGAAAGTGACTAAACACTGCTTGCATGACTTCAGAGACTCCCTCTACAATATGTCCACCAACTAAAATAGAAGAAATGACATTTCTTCGACGCCTTCTAGACATAATTGCATGGAAATATTTAGAATTTGTATCTCCTTCCCGAAGCCATAAAGATCTCGATTGCTGCCATGAAATACTAGCGTTGGCCTTAGATAAAGAGTGTAAATCATTTGACATGTCATGCAAAACCGCCACATCCTCCACAGATAGGCCTTCCCCCTCCCCCTAGCCTCGAAATCATCAATCTGAGTTTTTAAAGAGTGAATCTTGCCGGATAAATTATGAGAATGAGTTAAATGCCAATCCTTATGAGCAAATTTGACTTGTTTCAATTTTTCTTTTAACACATAGCCTCCCCAACCATCAATCTGACATGACTGAAATCCTTAAGAGTTGCTAAAAATTCACCTCCTTAAGATAAATGAATGAAGAATACGAGGATCAAACTCCGCTTCTTACATATATAATGTAATGTTCCTACCAATTAAGCCAATTTCACGAAAACAATTTTTCTAAATTTTTATTACTCACAATAAAGAATGTTGATTATTTTTTACGATAAAATGTAAAAAACTTAATATGATTCTTATAAACAATGAAATAATATATTTTTTTTACGAAATGATATTTTCTAAAAAAATATAGTTGAGAAATAACTTTTTATTTGATAAAAATGATCGTTAATTTATAGTTTCAAAAACAAATACATCTATAATAAATTATTCAATGCATGCAGTATAGTATCTATAATCTCATACGACCACATCAAATACATCTATGTCAATATAGGACCACATCATACGACATCACGTCTTGCCAACACCAAACTTACTAAGTAATATGCATTATTCATTCAAATCAAAGTAAGGTGCATTCTTGTACTTACGTGCATTTCAATAAAAATCAATGGTTTTTTTTTTTTTTTTGGGTGCAAAAAATCAGTGGGGTTTAATCGTGGATTATTATATTTTTTAATCACAAAACTTAATCTTGTATTGAAGGCTACTCTGACACAATGTAAATATCTTCTATTTTTTAAGAAGTAAAATAAGAATTTTATTTCAATAATAATGCACCTAAATGCAAAAGAAATGCTGTGTAGATTCCAATTACAATGATTAAAAGATAACAATGGACAAAACCAAAAGCATCCCCGAAGCCGGTGACTATTCTCAAACTGCTCTTATATTAAGCCTTAGGATGTTAAGTTGCATTTGCATCCTCCAGTTATCTGCCTTCTACACCAAAAGCATTTTATCCTTGTAAAGATGCCAATTAGAACAAAACAAGTAAATGACCTAAATTATGATTATCAACAAGCTAATAAGAACGAAACTAGACTTTGACCCATGCATTGCACAGGTTTTTTTAAAGTGTCATATATAAGTATCAAATTGACTATATTTTTAGAGTGTCATGTATAAGAATCAAATTGACTTCTATCAAATTGATTATCTTTTGGGCTCCCTGATAACATCCCAACACAAACAACATGTCTTTGATGGTATCTCTTAGATCATTAAATCATGTCTTTGCAGTCCAATATCAAGTTTAACCATATTTCCCTAGTCATGGATGTTACCCAATGTGAGCATCTTTCAAAAGTGCACTGTCTACAAAAAGAATGCAAGAAAATTAATTAAAACAAAGAAAAAATTAGCAAAACAAAAAGCAAATACATGGTTAAAAAAAAAATAGAATAGAAAATTCTAAAGGAAAAAATAACATAAATTACTACTTCATGGCACTTATTCTTTCTTGTTCCTTCTCATCCGTTCTGCTCCAAGAGTTAGCATTTAAGGGGATTAGTTTTATTTAGTTATCAATTAGAATACGATTAAATTCTTAAAAAAAAAAAAAAAAACAACAGTAGAATATGATTAACAAAAAAGATACATAATATAGAATCCATTGACTACCTTCATTCCAATTTTGGTGTTGAGTCTCTTAAATAATGGGCATTACTACTTTGCTGTAAAAAAAAGCACGCACAACAATGAGTTGTGAGCAGCAAATTTGTAGATAGAAAAATTAACAAATGAACAAAAAATCAAGTTGACGTAGATTGTTATGTCCGACACTATTGTATTTGAACGAAACAAAATTCAGATTAAGTTCAAAAAACATGACATCACACGACACAATATGAATTCTTAGATAATAGACTAAGAAAATGCGACAAAACTATTTAGGAAGACTGCCAAAATTGATGTAAACATCTCAAACAAAAAAAAACGCAAAAAGGATTCCAATTCTCAAAAATTTATGCATATCGATAAAATGCATGTTAAATTAGAATATCAGTTAAGCAGTGGTATGAGAGAAAGGTTGTAAGGTCACGTCCGTCCATTTGCAAAAATCAAAATATATTATTCTTCTGTTATCTGTGTAATTTACCACGGTTTAGGTTTTTTTTTTTGTTGAGAGAAACACGGTTTAGGGTTTGGTATATATAGCCGAGTTTACATGGAAATTAGGGTAGCCGAGTTTGCATGAAAATTAGGTATTCTGTTTTTAAACGTATTAAATAAGTGTACAACAACTTGTCAAAAAAAAAGTCTACAGAAACAATAGATATATACAAACGATGACACAACAAGATAAGAATGCAGTGATTGCTGCATTTTAGAGGAAATTTGGTAGGTTAAATTGGTGCGCCACATTTTAGATGGAATTTGTTAGGTTAAATTGTTGCTAATCTAATGCAACATTTTAGAGGGAAATTATTAGGTTAAGTTGCTACAGACCTAATAAAATTAATAAATAAGGATATTTGTTTGTAAACGTATTATATAAGTGTACAAAATATTGACAAAATGTTTTTTTTTTTTGACAAAAAAGGATGCATTTTTTTTGTATTAAAGAAGTATACAAAATATTGTAAAAAAAAAAAGGCAAGAGGATAGGAACGATGCATTTTTATATAGTATTAAATAAGTGTACAAAATATTCCTTAAAAAAAAAGTGTACCAAATATTGTAAAAAAAAAAAAGGCAAGAGGATAGGAATGAAATTGGTGGGATGTATTTTTTAGATGAAATTTGTTAGCTTAAACTACTGATACCAAAAATTAGAGGGAAAATTAGGTTAAATTGCTCCAGACTTAATAAAACTAGATCAAAATCATTATAAAGGAGTCTATAAGAAGTGAGACCATCATTTTTTTCATTATGTCCGGTTAGAGACCAAAGGTGTTGAGCGACGGATTCGGCAGAACAACTCAAAAGATAATGAGGTCCATTTTCGGATCCTTACTCCTGACGAGTGCTTCTGCTTCATACGTAGAGGAGTACAACAATATTCTTGCAAGTGCCAGTGACAATCAAGTAAAGATTTGGGATGTTGTTGCCGAGAAGTGTGATATTACGATGGAGCGTCACACTCAGAAGAGGCAAGAATGACAATTTTTATTCGATGTCTATATTTTAATGGTTATATATAACTCTTCGAAACATGATAATAAAATAAAAATAGTAGCTCCTGTTTTTCTTAATATGAGTATGTATATATACTTCCAAATAAGAAAAAACCACAATGTAATGTTAGTCGGTCCTTCTCATCAGCTTAGTTGTTATTGCGAAAATTCCATTCATAAAATACTAAGCATGTAAAGTTGTAAATTAAATTAGCATATAATATAAGATTTTGAATTTAAAACTACTAAATTCCCAAAATAAGACTGTATCAAACATGAAAACTTCCATTCATTTTCTCAAGCATGAAAAAGACATTACTTTTGTATCAAGCATGAAAAATTAGCATACTTATGGCAAGTTAAATCATCATAAAAATCAATTCATAAAATACCAAGCATGAAAAAGACATAAATTCCATTTATAAAATACCAATCATGAAAAAAACCAGTGTATCAGACACATGTATCACACAATAAAAAGTACTACTGCTAAATTACCAAAATAAAAGGTACTACTACTATAAACCTAATACTTGCATCCTCCTAATTAAGAGCTTTTTTCGGATAAGGTTCCCATCCAAGCAGGAGGCAACATGCCTGTTTGCTCATGGACAGTCTTAAACAGTGGTGGCAGCATCTTGTAAACACCAGCAACCTCTTTCATACCCATAGAACCTTCGGTTATTCCGCCTCCATTGTCACCTCCATTAGTCCAAATACTAATCTTAGGTTCAAGTCCGCGTATTGCCTCAGCATTAATCTTTGCCATCTCTTGAAACATGCCACCATTTATCATCAAGTAATCCCTTAGAGCTGTGTAGTCGTTTCCAAGTGCATTGAGAAGTGTACTTACATACGCTCCTTGAGCATTCCCAAGTGTCACAATCCCTTCTGCCTCTTTTTTCTTTGCGTATAGCTCTGCTTCAGCTGCTTGCTTGCGCGCATAAAATGTTGCATCTGCCAATGCTTTCTGTGCTTCTGCCTCTGCCTTCTTCTCATACAGAACTGCTTCTGCTTCTTTTTGTTTCTTGTATAATTCCCAGTTAGCCTCTTGTACCTAAACCATCCAGAATTTCAACCAATACTTAAAAAATAAAAATTAAAAATCACTCATCTATGTTTAACTTTTAAATAACTGTTTCATGTTAAAAAAATTGACAAGGTTTGGTTGGTAGAATTAATTAAATATTCTTCAATCTATTTGCTATATATACATACCATATGTCAATCGTTTTTTTAATCCAAACAAAACATAGCACTTGCAAACTCAACAAACTTGACCAAAAGTACACAAAAAAATAGTAAGCAAAGGGATCCACGATTTAGACTTGGCACATTCTTAACAAAACTAATTTGGAACAAAATTGTCATTAACCAACTATTATATGAACATACCATATGTCAATCACCATCACCATATGATTGAATTTTATACTGATACATAAAATTAGCAGATGATAGATGTACAACTCTTAAAAGTAGCCTAATTGCGTATATTCCATGTATCATATTAAAAAATTAGTCTCGTTACATTCATGTATGCCAGAAAACTTTAACTGCAGTGACTTATTTTCTACCAAAAGATATTAAAGTATTAATCTTGTTGCTAGTAAAACAATTTGAATGATAATAATAATTAATAAATGAAAGAAGGAGTTATATTTGCATGGACTAACCTTGGTTTCATACTCAACACTAGCTTTGCTAAGTAAATCAGCTTTAAGCTTCTCAGTAGTAGTCAAAGCATTCATCCTCTCAACCTCACCTTGCAACTCAGCTTCCCTTAGAGCCACAGCTTTAGCAGCCTCGACTTCAGCCACTTGAGCCGCCTTAGTCCAAGCCGCTTTCTTCTTCGCCAACTCAGCATTAGCCTCAGCCACTTCAGCCTCTCTTTGATTCTCAAAAACCTTCACTTCAGTCCTAACTCTAAATCCCTCCTTGTCACTCTCTCCAGCCCTCTGCATCGCAATAACTTTCGTCTCTGCATCAATTTTTGCTGCATTCTGCAGTGTTTGTCCTTCCCTGGATTTTGAACCAACTTCACCTTTCATCTTAGCTTCTGCCACGTCAACCCTAGCTTGATTCGCTGCTTCCATTTGCGTCTTTTGCCCTAAATATGAGAAATATTCATGACCAGGCACATCCACCAATTGCTTAACGTTCGCATTGTAAATCAATAACCCGAATTGATTCAACTCGAGTTGAACTTTCTCGAATACTTCTTGTTTAAACTCTTTTGTTCCTTTGAAAACCTCTTCCATGGTCATGGAAGCAGCGAGGACACGTGTCTCACCTTCGATGATTCCTTGAACGAGTTCCTTGACATGATTGGAGAGTTTATCATGAGGGGAAATCAGTTTAGCGTATTTGAGGAGGCTTTCGTGATCGTCAACACGAGGACCAATTGTGAAGACGGCAGGGAGAACGAAAGGTAGTTTTTCGGCACTCATGGCTTGAACTTCGAAGGTATAGTTCACCGGTGAGAGGTCGAAGACGGTGCAAGATTGACCAGGGAAAATCCATGATTTCTTTGCAAGTTTGATGTCTTCGATTCCGGCTCCGGTTATCACCAGGTACTCGGATGCTTTTGCTACCCTGTACATTGTTGATCTTGATTTGATTATCGAATAGAAAACCTAGAAAAGAAAATTGAGACAAAACACTTCTGAAAGTGAAAGCGAGTGTGTTATTTCTTATGGCCTTAGGTGTTAGGGTTTATGTTTATATATAGAGGGAGTTTGTTATGCGATAAAGGAAAGGAAACTAAGAGGAAAGTAGCATCAATTGTTATTTACTTCTCTTGTTTTTTGTTGAGAGAAAACTGCATGAGTATTCGTGCGTGACCGTTATATGTAACTACCTTTCAAAAATATAAAAATAAAATTATACATAACTTATTATTTTATTGGATCTTTACTTATTTATTTTCGGAACCAGTTTCATTAATTAGTTTTCTTTACAATTAAATCAATTTTTTTTTAGAAAGGAATTAAATCAAATTTTTAAGGGCTGGCTATGATTTATTATTTTCTTGTCGAAAAAATTGAATATTGGACTTTTTTTCTGAGGAAAAATGTTGGACTATCATATCTTTCATTATTTTATTTGATAAATGGTGCAGTGACATATTCAAATTTCAGAACTATTTGTTTCATGAAATTTTTATGTTTATAAATATTCATTTACTGTTTGGGTGCTTTTTTTTTTTTTTTTGCTACAAGTTTGAGTGCTTTTAAACCTGAAAAATGTCATACTAAGGTGTATCTTTAGTATTTTTAACTAGCATTCAAACGGGCATATTTTTTTTGGTATAAACATTCAAACGGACATTTCTATGTCCGTTTATCTAAACCACTTATAAAATAAAAGCTTAATTGCAGTTTTAGTTCCTTTATTTTCACCGTTTTGCAGTTTTGGTCCTCTATTTTACAATTCGACAGTTTTGGTCCCTCTATAAAATATTTTGTCTAAAATATTGTGCTACGATAAGTTTTAAATGAACTTTTCAAGAAATTTTGTTACAATTTTATCGATGTTGATCTTTTTCCATCTTCATATCATATTCCACGACATTTAAAATTTACCACATCATATTTTTATAGTTCAAAAATATAATGGAGGGACCAAAACTGTTGAATTTTAAAATAGGGGGACCAAAACTGCAAAATGATGAAAATAGGGGGACCAAAACTGCAATTAAGCCTAAAATAAACAATGATATCCTTCCCTTTTTGCTAAAAACTAATTTGGCACTCGGTTTTGTGGTCAATTTGGAAAGCTCGTAATGGTTTTATCTTCTTTTCAAACTTCTTTGATTTTGATTAAATTATAGATATAGATGTTTGTGACTTTTTAAATTGTAAAAAACAATGAGTATATGTTCTTAAAAAAATCATGATTATATTTTTCGACGACATAAAGATGTAACAAATATAATATCAATTCTTATCTTTTTCAATAACAACAACAAATCAACATCCTCTTCAAAAAAAAACAACAATTCAACATTCTTATAAACAAATTTTCCCTAAAAAAAATTCTTATTATAGAAAAACTAGACTTTTGACCCGCGCGTTGCGCAGGTTTAACTAAAAATCACAAACAAACTTAATAAATATACAATATTATAATTAAAATTAACTTAACATGCATTCAAAGACATTTTAGATGGAATTTGTTAGGTTAAATTGATGATAACCTAATGCAGCATTTTAGAGGGAAATTATTAGGTTTAGTTGCTGCATACCTAACAAAATTAATAAATAAGGATTATAGATATAGATGTTTGTGACTTTTTAAATTGTAACAAACAATGATTATATGTTCTTAAAAAAATCATGATTATCTTTTTCGACGACATAAAGATGTAACAAATATAATATCAATTCTTATCTTTTTCAATAATAACAACAATTCAACATCCTCTTCAAAAAAAAAAACAACAATTCAACATTCTTATAAACAAATTTTCCCTAAAAAAAATTCTTATTATAGAAAAACTAGACTTTTGACCCGCGCGTTGCGCAGGTTTAACTAAAAGTCACAAACAAACTTAATAAATATACAATACTCCCTCCGTTCCTTTTTAAGTGTCTTTTTAGAAAATTTCCATCAAAATAGCAAAGTGTATTTTTTCACGTTTTCTTCCAATTATACCCTCCTTTTAATTCAACAATAAATTCATACTTTTTTGCACACACTTTATCTTTCCAATAAATTTAATATGTTATCTTTTTCTCGTAACAAACAGCTGTTAGTTATTATCTTTTTCTCCAACAAATTCTTATTTTTTTACGCGCTCTCTCTCCCAAAATAAACAATTGTCAATTTTTTAAATATTCCGCACATCTTTTAAATTATTATAAGTCAATATAAAAATTATTCCAACTTCACATTAATCAAAAACTAAGAAAAACTTTACTTCCTTCCAACTCCTTTAATCAAAGTTAAGACTTCAACTATGGCTTCAACCAATGCTAGATTCGCATTGTGCGACATCTTATTTATAGAATTTTTAAATTTATAGAATTGTTATTCATCTTATTTATAGAATTTTAACTCTTCTTCGAACCATTGTTTGTAACAAAATTTTGTTTAAATTTGAAAATAATAAGAAACAAACTTTGTTTAAAAAAAACAAATAAACTTTGTTTAAAAAAACAAATTTTAGCTTTCCAAATAGATAACATTAATTAGATTTATTGAAAAAGTTAAGAGTAATTGAAAAAGGGTATAATTGACAAATCATACCCTAAAAATACAAAAAGGACAGTTAAATAGGAACGAAAAACACACGCTAAAAAGACACTTAAAAAGGAACGGAGGGAGTATTATAATTAAAATTAACTTAACATGCATTCAAAGACATTTTAGATGGAATTTGTTAGGTTAAATTGATGATAACCTAATGCAGCATTTCAGAGGGAAATTATTAGGTTTAGTTGCTGCATACCTAACAAAATTAATAAATAAGGATAAGTGTACAGAAACAACAGATTTATACAAACGATGACATAGCAGGATAAGATTTATACAAACGATGACATAGCAGGATAGGAATGAAATTTTTTTTAAGGAACAAGGGACTATCATTTAATGATGCAAATTTAGAGTCAAAATTTTAGGGTTGAGAATTAGCATTATTTAGAGCCAAAATTTTAGGGTTTAGTTATTGCAAACCTAACAATGGATTAGTGGAGGGAAAAAAATTAATTAAGACTTAATAAAATTAATAAATAAGGATTATTATTATGTGGCTTCACTTGCACCCTTATATCCTCCCAAAAACTCCTGACGAAAGCAAAATTAAAATAATCTGAACCCAGGCTTTTGATCCCTCATGAGTACCGGAAACTTCACCAAAACTCGACTTAATTTGAAAACTATGAACCCATTACAATAATGTAAAAGTGCATATATATGGAATTTTTTTCGATAAATAGAAATTTTATTAAAAGTAGTCCAAATCCAACATCATAGTGAAAATACTCGACCAATTTAAAGCGGGGAGATTACAAGAGATCCCCAACAGTGATTGAGATCGAAGTGGATGTCGCAAGGATAAAGGCAAAGACGGAAGGAGAGGTTACTTCTCCAACTTCATATGGTGTATCATGATGAGAGACCACATTCTCTAAGTTAGCTATCCAGAACCTTTTCCTAGAACCCTAGTGACACGGCCTTCTGCATCAGAGAACCAAACCCCTCCAAAATCAATAAGAACAAAAAAGGTGCTAGTGAATTGCCTTGTTTAACCCCTTTTAATTTACGGAAATGCTTGTTGTAGCGAAAACTTTAATCGCAAATGCATCCTGAGCAGTTTGTATGCAAATATTAGTTACTATAGCATAGACTCACTTTTCATCCCACGGCCCATTACTTTCACAAAATTCTAATCATACGCAAGCAAAACAAATGTATGTGATTAAATTAGAGTAATAAGAATAGCAAGAACAACATCAAATTCATACCGAATAATCAAAACCCCTAGGTACATACTCCAACTACAAGCAAAATTCATTCACATGAAATAACCCCAAATTGAAAAGTAAAACGAACATAATGTATTCATCTTGCAATTCGTTGAGATTTCATGTGCCGCAGAGAATCATTATAGCCTTCGCGTTCCTCACCAAAATCCTACAAGAAGCCAGGGTTAGAGCGATATGAAAATCGTGGATTCAACTCCTCCAACCAACAAAATAATAATAAACAAGAGTAAAATAATGAGTCTATTGGAATAAATGTGACCATCCTAATTCGGTGTCAATGCTAAAGGATAACAATTTGAATCCTTTACTTGAGAAGTCTTTTTTGGAATGCCCTAATATTAGGCTGAAAAAGAAATCTGAAGTAAGCAAGGATATCCTCAAGTAAAACCTCACTTACCAATTAAAAAAATAGGTTCTTCCTAATAAATCAGTAGTTGGTAAGATGGAATCCAAATTTTTATGAAGATGAGGGGAAACACAAATCAACTATGAATATTAATTGATTGTTGAAAAAAAAAACTATGAATATTAATTAGATAGAAAGTTGAGAAGAGGCCTGATCTTTAATTCCAACAGAAGTTAAGAAAAGGTTTTATCCATGAAACACAAATACTCTTCGGATTAGGCGTGTTTTGGTGTCGGATATGGATCATGTCGTACACCAACTTGACACATATGATAATATTGAAATATGTCATTTTCTCAAAATACTATCAGTATCGACGTGTTCGTGTATGATGACATGCTGTCATTACGTAATTTTTATGTAAATATTATCACATTTTGGAGTTCACAAGGTGACTTAAGCAACAAGAAAAACAAGAAAACTGAAGATAAAGGTAAGACAAAATCGTGGCACGTTTGGTCAAAAACGTGACACAATTTGACAAGGCATATTGCATTGTTTCGACATTAAGGAAAAAGTGTCACGATGGCAAAAACGTGACACGATTTGGTGAAACCCTAATTTAGTTTCTTGTTACACAAGTGAAAACGTGTCACGATTTACTAAAAACGTGACACGATTTGGGCAAAATTCTGAGCCTATTTAAGCTGAAGACTATTCAGAAAACAAAGGTTGCGAATTGAGAAGAGACAAAGTGCAATGTTGACATCCAGAGACGGCTAGGAGGGCGATTTCTTCATCCTTTTATCAGTTCATGTATGTTTTAATTCCTATATTGATTATGCTATTTGTAAGTCTTATTATGAGTAGCTAAATCTCTTAGAGATTGGGTCTGAGATGATTTTATGTAACCCTAATTGAATCATGTTGTTGTGGTGAAACTCTGTTTATTGTGAATGACTATTTAGTTTTTATTCAATTCAATTGTTCTTAATTCTTTTATATCTTGATCACATATAAACTCGTGAGTATCAATGACTACTGACCCTAGCTTTCAACTTAGACCCATTGAATTGTTCTAATAAACATGGTTAGTCTATGAATGGATAATCGTTTGTTAGTGATATTAGGTTAACGTGCTTAAACCTTCAAGGATTATTAGACCACCTAAGGAAGTAGGGGTTGTAGTTTAAGAGGAGGGTCCTAACTCAAGGGATTGATTAGGGCTAATTTGTTAACTATCGTGGAACTAAAGAACCATTTACAAGAATAAAGTACAGTAACCAATCAGGGGAACATAGATGATTTGAAAGACCTGATCTCATCTCTCTCTTATTTCTTAAACACTTTTTACTTTCTGTTAATTGATTTCTTAAAATCAAACCACATCAACCGCCTAGTGGCAAAACAATAATAACTTTTATACATCCTATTGCTTAATGAAATTGAATTATTGGGGTTAAAAACAGTCCTTGTGGGATCGATATTTTACTACTTCGATAGTTTTTGGTACACTTGCCAAATTTCAATCAAGTTTTTGGCGCCACTGCCGGGGACTGTTGAATTATTTCAACAAGGCAATTTCGTTATAATTTAGGATTTCTGTCATTTATATTTTTATATATATATTTATAAAAAAAAAAAAAAGATTTATGCTCTTCGTTTTCTTCTCATTGTACGGTGCTACTAAAAAGTTTATCCAAGTTTTGCAGCTATGATAGACAGGTTGTACCTCCATGACACAAAAGAGATTTGTACATATATGCTATCTTTGAAGATAAAATGTGTGGACAGTAAAATCTCGATATTAAATGAGAGATTTGGTCGTGATGAGGCGAATCAACCAGGTAGTAATTGTGAAGGGAAGAAAGAGGTGATCAACATAGATTACAATACTAAACTTCAAAATATTTTAGATAATTTCTTGGTGTCAAATCAAGTTTCATATGAGAAGTTTGATCTTCAGTGTGGTGATCTTGTTGAGAAAGCACACGAGTCTCAGAGGACATTGGTTCAGATGAAGATTGAGTGTCACAAGGTTGTGGTGGAAGAAAAACCCAAAGTGATGAATGTTGATATTTTCTCGAAGTCTGGACCAACGGAGGTTGAGGAAATCACTTGTGTGCAGATGGATGCACGTCCTTCTCTAAGGTGGGAGAGTTTAAATTCCAAAGGTTTAACTATGGGTGCATGGGAGTATCTGATTCTTTGTGCCAAATTCATGGAATTCCTACCAAACAAGAGGAAGAAGAAGGATGATATATTATTTCTATCATATTTGCCACCCTAACAGTGGTTGAAGCGTCAAGCTCAATGACGTAAAAGAAAACGCTTTGTGGGAGGCAACCCACCAATTTATTTACAGGTAGTAGTTCTAGTCTTATTGTTTTTAATTACTTTCAAAAAAAAATCAAAAATACAAAAATAGTTTAGCTGAAATAATCAGAGGAACAAAATTTTCAAGTCCAATACTGGGCAAAATCGTGACAAGTTTTGGGCAAAACGTGACACGATTATGCCCCACCTCTGAAGCTCCACAAAAAATTTCTAAGTTAAAATTGGGTGTCTTTCGACATTGTCAAAAACGTGACACGATTTTTGACGCCCAAATTTTTTTCTAAGTTAGATTTGATGTCCTTTCGACATTGCCAAATCGTGGCACGTTTAGCCAAACGTGACACGATTTCTGGGCAAGAAATTTTTTGAAAATGGTAGATCGTGTCACGTTTTGCCCAAATGTGACACGTCTTTGGTGGTTTTTCAAATTTTTGACCGTTACAAAACCCAATCGTGACACGTTTTTGGACAAACGTGCCACGATTTTCCTTTCCTATAAATAACCCCAACACGATTTCCCTTTCATTCACTTCCAAAAGTAGTCAAACTCTGCCAAAATTTTCCCAGAACCCTAACCCTCGAAATTCTTAACGCACCACACCAAAAACCTTCATCTTTTCATCTCCAATTCACCAAACCAACCCCATAGACCATCATCATCATCATCAACCTAACCAAAGTCATCATCTACACCACAAACCTCAAACCCTAACCTTCACTAAACCATTTCTCAAACCCTAACCATGGTGGACACACACAAGAAAGGAAAAGCCCCACAATCTAAAAAAGCCAAAACCGCTTCAAAACGTAAACCACCGGTCAAACCTACAGCCCCACCAGCACAACCACCATCAGTCAACCACCGCTTCCTAACCGGCCCGGCCCGAGACCGTTTCAAAGAAATAAGAAGCTATAGGGTTATTCAAGAGAGGGGGTTTTTGCTCCACAAACTCCTAGGGAACCCTGAATTTGAATAGGTACTCACTGCCCGGGGGTGGCATGGGCTTAATGATATGGTCTTCCAAGAGGCCAACAAGACTATGGCACTTGAGTTTTATGCCAACGCTCGGTTCTCCGAGAGAAGGTATGGATCTTATGTGTGGGGAAAGGACATTGATTTCTCTCCTCAGGCCATTAATGACTTACTGAACCTTGTTCCTCCGGATCAATGTGATGTTCGGAGGAGGAGAGATACTTGTGAGAGCTGGGATGATGAGACTTGGAAGGAGGTCAAGTCTCTACTGTGTGTTGAGGGTGCTCAATGGCATGGGAGTCGGAGGATGCTTCTGAAATCTGATTTCAAACCGATTGCAAAGGCTTGGGCCTCATTTGTGGTGCATACATTGGAGGGAACCTCGTATTCATCTGAGATTCCATTGGTGCAAGTGCACACTATCGCTGTTATCATGGATGGTGGCCCTATTAATGTTGGTGAGTTGATTGCCAACAACATTGTTGATTTTGCCGCAGGTAACAAGAAGGTCATCCCTCACATGAGCCTCATCAACTGGCTTTGTGAGGAAGAAGACTGTGAGCTCTATGTGAATGACATAGAGACCAAGATGACGAAGCCTCTTAGTGATACATACATGGAGGTCTTTTTGAAATACTATTTGGAGCGTATGCAGCACCTGGGAGCTGAGGAGGAAGCAGGCCCTCAGCCACAGCCACAGCAGCCCCCGCCTCAGCAACAGTTTGTGCAGGGAGAAGGAAGCAGCCAGCCAGGTGCCCATGCACCTATTCATCCCATGATGATGGGCTACATGTTCGGCTACTACAGCTAGATGAATGAGGTGTCTGATCAGGAGTATTGGAACCGTCCTAGGTTCGGTCCAGAGCTTACTGAGGCGGTCTGCCTCAACAGGAGAGCTATCACGGGGTCGTTTGACCGATTTGGAGGGTCCGAGGAGGCTATGGACCAGTACTTCGATGTTCCAGAGGTCATGCCTAGGCGAGAGAGCAGGAGATTCGGGCCGACTTTACTGCTGGTGGTGCTAGGTCTCGGTACCATTTTGGAGAGGATTGATCAGGACCAGATGCAGGACTGAGTGGGCTACTGATGGCTCACTCCTTATGATGTTCCTTTTTGTTTCAGCACTTTTTGATGTACTTTTATTTTTTTATGTTCGAACAATTTTAATTGCTTTGATTTAAGTTTAATCAGTTGTATCCCCCTGTTATGTAATTGTTCCTGCACTTGTTTATTATTGATGAATTTATGTGTTTAATTGACTTTTTTCAGTTTAGTAACAAATGTGTGTTCAAGTGATGTTTCCAAAAGTTGATAAGGAGGAGTGACTTGATTTTTCAAAGGCGAAGTGTACGGCAGTGCTAGGTAGTCATAACTCCCAGATATCATAACTGTAAGGTTCATGGCCAAATTTTATTTTTCAATTTACTTACATAGAGTGTCCATGCTGCTACATTTCTATAACTTGCATTGTTTCTCTATTGTTGATTGGTTTTTGTCATATACACACTGAGGCAAAAGTGCTTGGTCCTGTGAGCCTTTTTGAAGCCTACCCTGATTATATGTTATTTATCATGAAAAATACATACACATACACTAAAAATGGTGTATCAAAAAAAAAGAGAAAAATATAATGAAAAAGGGACAAAACATTGAAAATCCGAGTAACTCTAAACTCGAAAGTCCCAATGGTTAAAAATGTTCTCTAGCCCCGTCTTGATAAGAATTGTGTTCATAGGTGAAAGATGGATCGAAATTGTCCTTTAACTTTCGTAGGAGTGCCTAACTCACATTTTGTGTAACCTACTTATCCAAATATTATCACACCTTCACCTAAGCCCCTCTATAACCCTGAAAGACCTCAACGTGTGTATTGATATTGACTTTAATTGACGTTGAGAAACTTTTCAAGCTTATGGTAATATGTAGTCTTGCATGTGATTGAGTGTGAACCCTATTCATTTTGTTGTGTGGAGTTGTGTATTGGTGGATGCTTTCAAGTCAAACTAGCTCACCTTTAGCTAGTAGGGAGATGAACTTTTTGGTCACCATCACTTGATCAGGTACTTGTTATTTTACTGTCGATTGTCAATTTTGCATGAAAATTCCTTGAGGACAAGGAATGGTTCAAGTTTGGGGTTGTGATGACATGTTGTCATTACGTAATTTTTATGTAAATATTATCACATTTTGGAGTTCCCAAGGCGACTTAACCAACAAGGAAAGCAAGAAAATTGAAGATAAAGGCAAGACAAAATCGTGGCACGTTTGGTCAAAAACGTGACACGATTTGACAAGGCATATTGCATTGTTTCGACATTAAGGAAAACGTGTCACGATGGCAAAAACGTGACACGATTTGGAGAAACCCTAATTTAGTTTCTTGTTACACAAGTGAAAACATGTCCCGATTTACTAAAAATGTGACACGATTTGGGTGAAA
This sequence comes from Medicago lupulina, assembly GCA_958299785.1. Classification (NCBI taxonomy): domain Eukaryota; kingdom Viridiplantae; phylum Streptophyta; class Magnoliopsida; order Fabales; family Fabaceae; genus Medicago; species Medicago lupulina. The sequence continues at coordinate 27,086,610 of OY283144.1, read as the reverse complement.
TTCTGAGCGTATTTAAGCTGAAGACTATTCAGAAAACAAGGGTTACGAATAGAGAAGAGACAACGTGCGATTTTGACATCCAGAGACGGCTAGGAGGGCGATTTCTTCATCTTTTTATCAGTTCATGTATGTTTTAATTCCTATATTGATTATGCTATTTGTAAGTCTTATTATGAGTAGCTAAATCTCTTAGATATTAGGTCTGAGATGATTTTATGTAACCCTAATTGAATCATGTTGTTGTGATCAAACTCTATTTATTGCGAATGACTATTTAGTTTTTATTCAATTCAATTGTTCTTAATTCATTTATATCTTGATCACATATAAACTCGTGAGTATGAATGACTACTGACCCTAGCTTTCAACTTAGACCCATTGAATTGTTCTAATAAACATGGTTAGTTTAGGAATGGATAATTGTTTGTTAGTGATATTAGTTTAACGTGCTGAAACCTTCAAGGATTATTAGACCACCTAAGGAATTAGGGGCTGTAGTTTAAGAGGAGGGTCCTAACTCAAGGGATTGATTCGGGCTAATTTGTTAACTATCGTGGAACTAAAGAACCATTCACAAGAATAGAGTACAGTAACCAATTTGGGGAACATAGATGATTTGAAAGACCCGATCTCATCTCTCTCTGATTTCTTAAACACTTTTTACTTTCTGTTAATTGATTTCTTAAAATCAAACAACATCAACCGCCTAGTGGCAAAACTAATAACTTTTATACATCCTATTGCTTAACGAAATTGAATTATTGAGGTTAAAAACAGTCCTTGTGGGATCGATATTTTACTACTTCGATAGTTTTTGGTACACTTGCCAAATTTCTATCAGTGTACATGTCATATTCGTGTTTGAGTATGTGCGTCATAGGGTCTGATAAACTCAACAAATCATCTGCTATTAAGGTAACATGTGTATTTTTTACTCTCTTCCTAAACAAAAACCCCAATACCTCAGTAAAACCTCATAGAGCAAAGACAAGGAAAAGGGTCAAGACTGTTAGTTTAGAACAGTGCATTCAAAATCTAACATTTATTGAAAAGTGTGTTTGAAATTTCAATTGTTCTAATAAAATCCCTTGGTATGCCCCCTTTATTCAACTTATTGTTCAGATAAAGGAAGAATCAAACAATAAGTGGGTGAAGTTATGGAATCTGAAGCAGAGGAAGCCAACTAAGAAGGAAGAGAAGCAGAGCGGCAGTGGCGGAAGCGGTGAAGGAAGTTCGAGGAAGCCGGCAATTAGATCTTTGCGTAGGGAGGAGATGTTGGTGGCAACGCAAAGGATGGAGGTGAAGTTGAGTCTTAAATATTAAACATCATTGTATGCTCTTCACTTGTCACAAGCCACCGAAGAATCCGAATAAGAGACCAAAAATTGTTCAAAAAAACCTTGAGGTAATCATATATTCTCACTCTTTACTTTTATTTTGATACAATTTGTTCAACTTGTTTTAATTGTATTTATTCATGTCATTAATATTGATGATGATCAATTCATGAAGATGATGATGATAAATTATTTTGATCTATTATATTCGTTTATTTATTTATGCTTGTTTTGGAGTAAACTAGAAACGGCGAAATTTTCGGCTTTACAATCCTTACAGTTGGGATCGTCTTGCTTCATTAGTAATAGATGTGTGTTTCGTGCTGATTTATTGAGATGCTTTTGAATGAAATAAACGTCGGAGATGAGAGTTTTGTAGAACTTGCTAACACACCTGAACTGTATGAGATATTTCACGGGGAGCCAGGAGATGATTTCCACTATAAGTTTATCAGGAAGGAGCCGAGGGACGATTTGCATGATAAGTTCATCAGGGAGGAATGCCGCCGACACAATAGCTTCTTCTTCCATTGAGCGGTGCTCGCAGTTCAAGTTGGGTGAAACCATATCTAAACACCAATTCCAAACAAAAGCAAACATTTTGACGTTGTGATTTTTGACCGAGAAACAAACTACTTTATTAGTAGAATTGGTACGCTTTGACCTAAAAGTTTTATATTGTTTTTTAATTCTTTAACTAAACAAATTATAAATTTATTTTTTATTATTAAATAAAGTATTATATTTAGGGTTTTTTTTTAGCAATTTATATTTAGGGTTAACACCTCTAATAGTCCATTTAATTTACCAAGTTTTGAAAAATAGTCTTTATGTAAAAATAAAAACACTAATTCTATCTCTGTAATTTTGAAATCCTCATATTTTAACCATGATCTACTTTCAGACATTTTAACCTTTTATAAGGGTTATAATTCAGACTTCGCCCAAATGTTTCATTGATATGGAGAAGGTAAAATATGAAGAATCCAAAATTACATGGATGAAATCTATATTATATAGGCTATTCTCATAACTCACCTGAATTACGATTGTTATTTGAGGTATTAAGCCTTATATTTAAAGGGAACTCGAAAACTAACGATCGATTTTAATTTAGCAGTTTCCTGTTAAGAAATTTACTATAACTAACACAAACAACTGAATCAGTTAACACATCCCACAAAATATTCACACAATTATCTAATACTAGTATTATAAACTTAAAAGGCTTTGAAAGCAAGTAAAGTAAGTAACATACATGTAGTAACATAAATTCTAACAAGTAATATGAGAAAGAGAAACTCACTTTCAACTAGTTGAAACCAAACTTTCAATGTAATCCTTGGCCCACAACCACCATACTCTATTAGTAATTTGAATTGGCTCGCCCCTATTGTCTTTGCATTTATAAATAAATGATGTGTAGTTTCGATCATTTTATAATATCAATGTGTCACCTTTCTCAAAAAGGTACAATGGGAAGAGTTCCATCGTCTCAAATTTCAATAAATATTGGCCTGAACAAAAAGAGAATTTTCACCACAAGCTGAGAACTTTCACCACACTTGGTGCATTACGCTCCACGTTGAATCCTAACACCTTATAAGTTTTACTAAAATCATCATAACCAAAAGAGAACTTAAAATTACTAGCAAAGTGATTGAAATTGATTTAGACCACTTTTTCGTGGCTGGGTTCCAAAAATAGAGAAAATAATAATAATCAGTGCTTTGAACATCAACCAAGTAGAGCAATCCATTGCATTTCCCAATAACCCACCATTTGTGGTACTTATTGGTATAAAAGATCAAGAATTCATCTTCATCAAAATAAATAAACAAATATAATAGATCAAAATAACTTCATCATCTTCATGTATTTATCATCATCAATATTAATGACATGAATAAATAAAATTAAAACAAGTTGAACAAATTGAATCAAAATAAAAGTACAGAGTGAGAATATGATTATCTCAAGGGTTTTTCGAACATTTTTTGGTCTCTTATTCGGCTTCTTTGGTGGCATCTGACCAGTCAAAAACATGAAATCAATTTCAATCTATAAGACTTAACTTCACCTCCCTCCTTGCGATGTCATCGGCCTATCCGCTCTACGTTGAGATCGAGTCGCCAACTTCCTTCACCGCTTCCGCCATTCTGCTTCTCTTCCTTCTTAGCTTGCTTCCTCGGCCTTAGATTCCATAACTTCACCCGTTTATTGTTCATATAAAGGAAGAATCAAACAATGAGCGGGTGAAGTTATGGAATCTCAGGCCGAGGAAGCCAACTAAGAAGGAAGAGAAGCATAGCGGCAGTGGCGGAAGCGGTGAAGGAAGTTCGAGGAAGCCGGCAACTAGATCTCGGCATAGGGCAGAGAGGCTGGTGGCAGCGTAAAGGATGGAGATGAAGTTGAGTCCTACAGATTGAACATCATTTTATGCTCTTCACTTGTCAGAAGCCATCGAAAAAGCCGAATAATATACAAAAAAAATTTCAGAAAACCTTGAGGTAATCATATATTCTCACTCTTTACTTTTATTTTGATTCAATTTGTTCAACTTGTTTTAATTGTATTTATTCATGTCATTAATATTGATGATGATCAATTCATGAAGATGATGATGATATATTATTTTGATCTATTATATTTGTTTGTTTATTTATTTATGCTTGTTTTGGAGTAAACTAGAAACGGCGAAATTTTCGTCTTTACAATCCTTACAGTTGGGATCGGCTTGCTTCATTAGTAATAGATGTGTGTTTCGTGCTGATTTATTGAGATGCATTTGAATAAAATGAAGGGCAGAGATGAGAGTTTCGTAGAACTTGCTAACACACCTGAATTGTATGAGATATTTCACGGGGAGCTGGGAGATGATTTCCACTATAAATTCATTAGGAAGGAGCCGAGGGATGATTTGCACGATAAGTTCATCAGGGAGGAACGTCGCCGACACAACAGCTTCTTCTTCCATTGAGCGGTGGCCGCAGTTCAAATTGAATGAAACCCTAGCCAAACACCTATTCCAAACAAAAGCAAATATTTTGACGTCGTGTTTTTTGACCGAGAAACAATCTACTTTATTAGTAGAAGTGGTACGCTTTGACCTAAAAGTTTTATATTGTTTTTTAATTCTTTAACTAAAATAATTATAAATTTATTTTTTATTATTAAATAAAATATTATATTTAGGGTTTTTTTTTAGCAATTTATATTTAGGGTTAACACCTCAAATAGTCCATTTAATTTAACAGGTTTTGAAAAATAGTCTTTATGTAAAAATAAAAACACTGATTCCATCTCTGTAATTTTGAAATCCTCATATTTTAACCATGATCTACTTTCAGACATTTTAACCTTTTATAAGGGTTATAATTTAGACTTCGCCCAAATGTTTCATTGATATGGGGAAGGTAAAATATGAAGAATCCAAAATTACATGGATGAAATCTATATTATATAGGCTATTCTCATAACTCACCCGAATTACGGTTGTGATTTGAGGTATTAAGCCTTATATTTAAAGGGAACTAGAACTAACAATCGATTTTAATTTAGTAGTTTCTTGTTAAGAAATTTACTATAACTAACACAAACAACTGAATCAGTTAACACATCCCACAAAATATTCACACAATCTATCTAATACTAGTATTATAAACTTAAAAGGCTTTGAAAGCAAGTAAAGTAAGTAACATACATGAAGTAACATAAATTCTAACAAGTAATATGAGAAAGAGAAACTCACTTTCAACTAGTTGAAGCCAACTTTCAACGTAATCCTTGGCCCACAACCACCATACTCTATTAGTAATTTGAATTGGCTCGCCTCTATTGTCTTTGCACTTATAAATAAATGATGTGTAGTTTTGATCATTTTATGCTATCAAAGTATCACCTTTCTCAAAAAGGTACAATGGGAAGAGTTCCATCGTCTCAAATTTCAATAAATATTGGCCTGAACAAAAAGAGAATTTTCACCACAAGCTGAGAACTTTCACCACACTTGGTGCATTACGCTCCACGTTGAATCCTAACACCTTATAAGTTTTACTAAAATCATCATAACCAAAAGAGAACTTAAAATTACTAGCAAAGTGATTGAAATTGATTTAGACCACTTTTTCGTGGCTGGGTTCCAAAAATAGAGAAAATAATAATAATCAGTGCTTTGAACATCAACCAAGTAGAGCAATCCATTGCATTTCCCAATAACCCACCATTTGTGGTACTTATTGGTATAAAAGATCAAGAATTCATCTTCATCAAAATAAATAAACAAATATAATAGATCAAAATAACTTCATCATCTTCATGTATTTATCATCATCAATATTAATGACATGAATAAATAAAATTAAAACAAGTTGAACAAATTGAATCAAAATAAAAGTACAGAGTGAGAATATGATTATCTCAAGGGTTTTTCGAACATTTTTTGGTCTCTTATTCGGCTTCTTTGGTGGCATCTGACCAGTCAAAAACATGAAATCAATTTCAATCTATAAGACTTAACTTCACCTCCCTCCTTGCGATGTCATCGGCCTATCCGCTCTACGTTGAGATCGAGTCGCCAACTTCCTTCACCGCTTCCGCCATTCTGCTTCTCTTCCTTCTTAGCTTGCTTCCTCGGCCTTAGATTCCATAACTTCACCCGCTTATTGTTCATATAAAGGAAGAATCAAACAATGAGCGGGTGAAGTTATGGAATCTCAGGCTGAGAAAGCCAACTAAGAAGGAAGAGAAGCATAGCGGCAGTGGCGGAAGCGGTGAAGGAAGTTCGAGGAAGCCGGCAACTAGATCTCGGCATAGGGCGGAGAGGCTGGTGGCAGCGTAAAGGATGGAGATGAAGTTGAGTCCTACAGATTGAACATCATTTTATGCTCTTCACTTGTCAGAAGCCATCGAAAAAGCCGAATAATATACAAAAAAAAATTCAGAAAACCTTGAGGTAATCATATATTCTCACTCTTTACTTTTATTTTGATTCAATTTGTTCAACTTGTTTTAATTGTATTTATTCATGTCATTAATATTGATGATGATCAATTCATGAAGATGATGATGATATATTATTTTGATCTATTATATTTGTTTGTTTATTTATTTATGCTTGTTTTGGAGTAAACTAGAAACGGCGAAATTTTCGTCTTTACAATCCTTACAGTTGGGATCGGCTTGCTTCATTAGTAATGGATGTGTGTTTCGTGCTGATTTATTGAGAAGCATTTGAATAAAATGAAGGGCAGAGATGAGAGTTTCGTAGAACTTGCTAACACACCTGAATTGTATGAGATATTTCACGGGGAGCTGGGAGATGATTTCCACTATAAATTCATTAGGAAGGAGCCGAGGGATGATTTGCACGATAAGTTCATCAGGGAGGAACGTCGCCGACACAACAGCTTCTTCTTCCATTGAGCGGTGGCCGCAGTTCAAATTGAATGAAACCCTAGCCAAACACCTATTCCAAACAAAAGCAAATATTTTGACGTCGTGTTTTTTGACCGAGAAACAATCTACTTTATTAGTAGAAGTGGTACGCTTTGACCTAAAAGTTTCATATTGTTTTTTAATTCTTTAACTAAAATAATTATAAATTTATTTTTTATTATTAAATAAAATATTATATTTAGGGTTTTTTTTAGCAATTTATATTTAGGGTTAACACCTCAAATAGTCCATTTAATTTAACAGGTTTTGAAAAATAGTCTTTATGTAAAAATAAAAACACTGATTCCATCTCTGTAATTTTGAAATCCTCATATTTTAACCATGATCTACTTTCAGACATTTTAACCTTTTATAAGGGTTATAATTTAGACTTCGCCCAAATGTTTCATTGATATGGGGAAGGTAAAATATGAAGAATCCAAAATTACATGGATGAAATCTATATTATATAGGCTATTCTCATAACTCACCCGAATTACGGTTGTGATTTGAGGTATTAAGCCTTATATTTAAAGGGAACTAGAACTAACAATCGATTTTAATTTAGTAGTTTCTTGATAAGAAATTTACTATAACTAACACAAACAACTGAATCAGTTAACACATCCCACAAAATATTCACACAATCTATCTAATACTAGTATTATAAACTTAAAAGGCTTTGAAAGCAAGTAAAGTAAGTAACATACATGAAGTAACATAAATTCTAACAAGTAATATGAGAAAGAGAAACTCACTTTCAACTAGTTGAAACCAAACTTTCAACGTAATCCTTGGCACACAACCACCATACTCTATTAGTAATTTGAATTGGCTCGCCTCTATTGTCTTTGCACTTATAAATAAATGATGTGTAGTTTTGATCATTTTATGCTATCAATGTATCACCTTTCTCAAAAAGGTACAATGGGAAGAGTTCCATCGTCTCAAATTTCAATAAATATTGGCCTGAACAAAAAGAGAATTTTCACCACAAGCTGAGAATTTTCACCACACTTGGTGCATTACGCTCCACGTTGAATCCTAACACCTTATAAGTTTTACTAAAATTATCATAACCAAAAGAGAACTTAAAATTACTAGCAAAGTGATTGAAATTGATTTAGACCACTTTTTCGTGGCTGGGTTCCAAAAATAGAGAAAATAATAATAATCCGTGCTTTGAACATCAACCAAGTAGAGCAATCCATTGCATTTCCCAACAACCCACCATTTGTGGTACTTATTGGTATAAAAGATCAAGAATTCATCTTCATCAAAATAAATAAACAAATATAATAGATCAAAATAACTTCATCATCTTCATGTATTTATCATCATCAATATTAATGACATGAATAAATAAAATTAAAACAAGTTGAACAAATTGAATCAAAATAAAAGTACAGAGTGAGAATATGATTATCTCAAGGGTTTTTCGAACATTTTTTGGTCTCTTATTCGGCTTCTTTGGTGGCATCTGACCAGTCAAGAACATGAAATCATGTTCAATCTATAAGACTTAACTTCACCTCCCTCCTTGCGATGTCATCGGCCTATCCGCTCTACGTTGAGATCGAGTCGCAAACTTCCTTCACCGCTTCCGCCATTCTGCTTCTCTTCCTTCTTAGCTTGCTTCCTCGTCCTTAGATTCCATAACTTCACCCGCTTATTGCTCAGATAAAGGAAGAATCAAACAATGAGCGGGTGAAGTTATGGAATCTGAGGCCGAGGAAGCCAACTAAGAAGGAAGAGAAGCATAGCGGCAGTGGCAGAAGCAGTGAAGGAAGTTCGAGGAAGCCGGCAACTAGATCTCGGCATAGGGCGGAGAGGCTGGTGGCAGCGTAAAGGATGGAGATGAAGTTGAGTCCTACAGATTGAACATCATTTTATGCTCTTCACTTGTCTGAAGCCACCGAAAAAGCCGAATAAGATACCAAAAATTGTTCAGAAAACCTTGAGGTAATCATATATTCTCACTCTTTACTTTTATTTTGATTCAATTTGTTTAACTTGTTTTAATTGTATTTATTCATGTCATTAATATTGATGATGATCAATTCGTGAAGATGATGATGATATATTATTTTGATCTATTATATTTGTTTGTTTATTTATTTATGCTTGTTTTGGAGTAAACTAGAAACGGTGAAATTTTCGTCTTTACAATCCTTACAGTTGGGATCGGCTTGCTTCATTAGTAATAGATGTGTGTTTCGTGCTGATTTATTGAGATGCATTTGAATAAAATGAAGGGCAGAGATGAGAGTTTCGTAGAACTTGCTAACACACCTGAATTGTATGAGATATTTCACGGGGAGCTGGGAGATGATTTCCACTATAAATTCATTAGGAAGGAGCCGAGGGATGATTTGCACGATAAGTTCATCAGGGAGGAACGTCGCCGACACAACAGCTTCTTCTTCCATTGAGCGGTGGCCGCAGTTCAAATTGAATGAAACCCTAGCCAAACACCTATTCCAAACAAAAGCAAATATTTTGACGTCGTGTTTTTTGACCGAGAAACAATCTACTTTATTAGTAGAAGTGGTACGCTTTGACCTAAAAGTTTTATATTGTTTTTTAATTCTTTAACTAAAATAATTATAAATTTATTTTTTATTATTAAATAAAATATTATATTTAGGGTTGTTTTTTAGCAATTTATATTTAGGGTTAACACGTCAAATAGTCCATTTAATTTAACAGGTTTTGAAAAATAGTCTTTATGTAAAAATAAAAACACTGATTCCATCTCTGTAATTTTGAAATCCTCATATTTTAACCATGATCTACTTTCAGACATTTTAACCTTTTATAAGGATTATAATTTAGACTTCGCCCAAATGTTTCATTGATATGGGGAAGGTAAAATATGAAGAATCCAAAATTACATGGATGAAATCTATATTATATAGGCTATTCTCATAACTCACCCGAATTACGGTTGTGATTTGAGGTATTAGGCCTTATATTTAAAGGGAACTAGAACTAACAATCGATTTTAATTTAGTAGTTTCTTGTTAAGAAATTTACTATAACTAACACAAACAACTGAATCAGTTAACACATCCCACAAAATATTCACACAATCTATCTAATACTAGTATTATAAACTTAAAAGGCTTTGAAAGCAAGTAAAGTAAGTAACATACATGAAGTAACATAAATTCTAACAAGTAATATGAGAAAGAGAAACTCACTTTCAACTAGTTGAAACCAAACTTTCAACGTAATCCTTGGCCCACAACCACCATACTCTATTAGTAATTTGAATTGGCTCGCCTCTATTGTCTTTGCACTTATAAATAAATGATGTGTAGTTTTGATCATTTTATGCTATCAATGTATCACCTTTCTCAAAAAGGTACAATGGGAAGAGTTCCATCGTCTCAAATTTCAATAAATATTGGCCTGAACAAAAAGAGAATTTTCACCACAAGCTGAGAATTTTCACCACACTTGGTGCATTACGCTCCACGTTGAATCCTAACACCTTATAAGTTTTACTAAAATTATCATAACCAAAAGAGAACTTAAAATTACTAGCAAAGTGATTGAAATTGATTTAGACCACTTTTTCGTGGCTGGGTTCCAAAAATAGAGAAAATAATAATAATCAGTGCTTTGAACATCAACCAAGTAGAGCAATCCATTGCATTTCCCAACAACCCACCATTTGTGGTACTTATTGGTATAAAAGATCAAGAATTCATCTTCATCAAAATAAATAAACAAATATAATAGATCAAAATAACTTCATCATCTTCATGTATTTATCATCATCAATATTAATGACATGAATAAATAAAATTAAAACAAGTTGAACAAATTGAATCAAAATAAAAGTACAGAGTGAGAATATGATTATCTCAAGGGTTTTTCGAACATTTTTTGGTCTCTTATTCGGCTTCTTTGGTGGCATCTGACCAGTCAAGAACATGAAATCATGTTCAATCTATAAGACTTAACTTCACCTCCCTCCTTGCGATGTCATCGGCCTATCCGCTCTACGTTGAGATCGAGTCGCAAACTTCCTTCACCGCTTCCGCCATTCTGCTTCTCTTCCTTCTTAGCTTGCTTCCTCGGCCTTAGATTCCATAACTTCACCCGCTTATTGCTCAGATAAAGGAAGAATCAAACAATGAGCGGGTGAAGTTATGGAATCTGAGGCCGAGGAAGCCAACTAAGAAGGAAGAGAAGCATAGCGGCAGTGGCAGAAGCGGTGAAGGAAGTTCGAGGAAGCCGGCAACTAGATCTCGGCATAGGGCGGAGAGGCTGGTGGCAGCGTAAAGGATGGAGATGAAGTTGAGTCCTACAGATTGAACATCATTTTATGCTCTTCACTTGTCAGAAGCCACCGAAAAAGCCGAATAAGATACCAAAAATTGTTCAGAAAACCTTGAGGTAATCATATATTCTCACTCTTTACTTTTATTTTGATTCAATTTGTTTAACTTGTTTTAATTGTATTTATTCATGTCATTAATATTGATGATGATCAATTCATGAAGATGATGATGATATATTATTTTGATCTATTATATTTGTTTGTTTATTTATTTATGCTTGTTTTGGAGTAAACTAGAAACGGCAAAATTTTCGTCTTTACAATCCTTACAGTTGGGATCGGCTTGCTTCATTAGTAATAGATGTGTGTTTCGTGCTGATTTATTGAGATGCATTTGAATAAAATGAAGGGCAGAGATGAGAGTTTCGTAGAACTTGCTAACACACCTGAATTGTATGAGATATTTCACGGGGAGCTGGGAGATGATTTCCACTATAAATTCATTAGGAAGGAGCCGAGGGATGATTTGCACGATAAGTTCATCAGGGAGGAACGTCGCCGACACAACAGCTTCTTCTTCCATTGAGCGGTGGCCGCAGTTCAAATTGAATGAAACCCTCGCCAAACACCTATTCCAAACAAAAGCAAATATTTTGACGTCGTGTTTTTTGACCGAGAAACAATCTACTTTATTAGTAGAAGTGGTACGCTTTGACCTAAAAGTTTTATATTGTTTTTTAATTCTTTAACTAAAATAATTATAAATTTATTTTTTATTATTAAATAAAATATTATATTTAGGGTTGTTTTTTAGCAATTTATATTTAGGGTTAACACCTCAAATAGTCCATTTAATTTAACAGGTTTTGAAAAATAGTCTTTATGTAAAAATAAAAACACTGATTCCATCTCTGTAATTTTGAAATCCTCATATTTTAACCATGATCTACTTTCAGACATTTTAACCTTTTATAAGGGTTATAATTTAGACTTCGCCCAAATGTTTCATTGATATGGGGAAGGTAAAATATGAAGAATCCAAAATTACATGGATGAAATCTATATTATATAGGCTATTCTCATAACTCACCCGAATTACGGTTGTGATTTGAGGTATTAAGCCTTATATTTAAATGGAACTAGAACTAACAATCGATTTTAATTTAGTGGTTTCTTGTTAAGAAATTTACTATAACTAACACAAACAACTGAATCAGTTAACACATCCCACAAAATATTCACACAATCTATCTAATACTAGTATTATAAACTTAAAAGGCTTTGAAAGCAAGTAAAGTAAGTAACATACATGAAGTAACATAAATTCTAACAAGTAATATGAGAAAGAGAAACTCACTTTCAACTAGTTGAAACCAAACTTTCAACGTAATCCTTGGCCCACAACCACCATACTCTATTAGTAATTTGAATTGGCTCGCCTCTATTGTCTTTGCACTTATAAATAAATGATGTGTAGTTTTGATCATTTTATGCTATCAATGTATCGCCTTTCTCAAAAAGGTACAATGGGAAGAGTTCCATCGTCTCAAATTTCAATAAATATTGGCCTGAACAAAAAGAGAATTTTCACCACAAGCTGAGAATTTTCACCACACTTGGTGCATTACGCTCCACGTTGAATCCTAACACCTTATAAGTTTTACTAAAATTATCATAACCAAAAGAGAACTTAAAATTACTAGCAAAGTGATTGAAATTGATTTAGACCACTTTTTCGTGGCTGGGTTCCAAAAATAGAGAAAATAATAATAATCAGTGCTTTGAACATCAACCAAGTAGAGCAATCCATTGCATTTCCCAACAACCCACCATTTGTGGTACTTATTGGTATAAAAGATCAAGAATTCATCTTCATCAAAATAAATAAACAAATATAATAGATCAAAATAACTTCATCATCTTCATGTATTTATCATCATCAATATTAATGACATGAATAAATAAAATTAAAACAAGTTGAACAAATTGAATCAAAATAAAAGTACAAAGTGAGAATATGATTATCTCAAGGGTTTTTCGAACATTTTTTGGTCTCTTATTCGGCTTCTTTGGTGGCATCTGACCAGTCAAGAACATGAAATCATGTTCAATCTATAAGACTTAACTTCACCTCCCTCCTTGCGATGTCATCGGCCTATCCGCTCTACGTTGAGATCGAGTCGCAAACTTCCTTCACCGCTTCCGCCATTCTGCTTCTCTTCCTTCTTAGCTTGCTTCCTCGGCCTTAGATTCCATAACTTCACCCGCTTATTGCTCAGATAAAGGAAGAATCAAACAATGAGCGGGTGAAGTTATGGAATCTGAGGCCGAGGAAGCCAACTAAGAAGGAAGAGAAGCATAGCGGCAGTGGCAGAAGCGGTGAAGGAAGTTCGAGGAAGCCGGCAACTAGATCTCGGCATAGGGCGGAGAGGCTGGTGGCAGCGTAAAGGATGGAGATGAAGTTGAGTCCTACAGATTGAACATCATTTTATGCTCTTCACTTGTCAGAAGCCACCGAAAAAGCCGAATAAGATACCAAAAATTGTTCAGAAAACCTTGAGGTAATCATATATTCTCACTCTTTACTTTTATTTTGATTCAATTTGTTTAACTTGTTTTAATTGTATTTATTCATGTCATTAATATTGATGATGATCAATTCATGAAGATGATGATGATATATTATTTTGATCTATTATATTTGTTTGTTTATTTATTTATGCTTGTTTTGGAGTAAACTAGAAACGGCGAAATTTTCGTCTTTACAATCCTTACAGTTGGGATCGGCTTGCTTCATTAGTAATAGATGTGTGTTTCGTGCTGATTTATTGAGATGCATTTGAATAAAATGAAGGGCAGAGATGAGAGTTTCGTAGAACTTGCTAACACACCTGAATTGTATGAGATATTTCACGGGGAGCTGGGAGATGATTTCCACTATAAATTCATTAGGAAGGAGCCGAGGGATGATTTGCACGATAAGTTCATCAGGGAGGAACGTCGCCGACACAACAGCTTCTTCTTCCATTGAGCGGTGGCCGCAGTTCAAATTGAATGAAACCCTAGCCAAACACCTATTCCAAACAAAAGCAAATATTTTGACGTCGTGTTTTTTGACCGAGAAACAATCTACTTTATTAGTAGAAGTGGTACGCTTTGACCTAAAAGTTTTATATTGTTTTTTAATTCTTTAACTAAAATAATTATAAATTTATTTTTTATTATTAAATAAAATATTATATTTAGGGTTTTTTTTTAGCAATTTATATTTAAGGTTAACACCTCAAATAGTCCATTTAATTTAACAGGTTTTGAAAAATAGTCTTTACGTAAAAATAAAAACACTGATTCCATCTCTGTAATTTTGAAATCCTCATATTTTAACCATGATCTACTTTCAGACATTTTAACCTTTTATAAGGGTTATAATTTAGACTTCGCCCAAATGTTTCATTGATCTGGGGAAGGTAAAATATGAAGAATCCAAAATTACATGGATGAAATCTATATTATATAGGCTATTCTCATAACTCACCCGAATTACGGTTGTGATTTGAGGTATTAAGCCTTATATTTAAAGGGAACTAGAACTAACAATCTATTTTAATTTAGTAGTTTCTTGTTAAGAAATTTACTATAACTAACACAAACAACTGAATCAGTTAACACATCCCACAAAATATTCACACAATCTATCTAATACTAGTATTATAAACTTAAAAGGCTTTGAAAGCAAGTAAAGTAAGTAACATACATGAAGTAACATAAATTCTAACAAGTAATATGAGAAAGAGAAACTCACTTTCAACTAGTTGAAACCAAACTTTCAACATAATCCTTGGCCCACAACCACCATACTCTATTAGTAATTTGAATTGGCTCGCCTCTATTGTCTTTGCACTTATAAATAAACGATGTGTAGTTTTGATCATTTTATGCAATCAATGTATCACCTTTCTCAAAAAGGTACAATGGGAAGAGTTCCATCGTCTCAAATTTCAATAAATATTGGCCTGAACAAAAAGATAATTTTCACCACAAGCTGAGAACTTTCACCACACTTGTTGCATTACGCTCCACGTTGAATCCTAACACCTTATAAGTTTTACTAAAATCATCATAACCAAAAGAGAACTTAAAATTACTAGCAAAGTGATTGAAATTGATTTAGCCCACTTTTTCGTGGCTGGGTTCCAAAAATAGAGAAAATAATAATAATCAGTGCTTTGAACATCAACAAAGTAGAGCAATCCATTGCATTTCCCAACAACCCACCATTTGTGGTACTTATTGGTATAAAAGATCAAGAATTCATCTTCATCAAAATAAATAAACAAATATAATAGATCAAAATAACTTCATCATCTTCATGTATTTATCATCATCAATATTAATGACATGAATAAATAAAATTAAAACAAGTTGAACAAATTGAATCAAAATAAAAGTACAGAGTGAGAATATGATTATCTCAAGGGTTTTTCGAACATTTTTTGGTCTCTTATTCGACTTCTTTGGTGGCATCTGACCAGTCAAGAACATGAAATCATGTTCAATCTATTAGACTTAACTTCACCTCCCTCCTTGCGATGTCATCGGCCTATCCGCTCTACGTTGAGATCGAGTCGCAAACTTCCTTCACCGCTTCCGCCATTCTGCTTCTCTTCCTTCTTAGCTTGCTTCCTCGGCCTTAGATTCCATAACTTCACCCGCTTATTGTTCAGATAAAGGAAGAATCAAACAATGAGCGGATGAAGTTATGGAATCTGAGGCCGAGGAAGCCAACTAAGAAGGAAGAGAAGCATAGCGGCAGTGGCGGAAGCGGTGAAGGAAGTTCGAGGAAGCCGGCAACTAGATCTCGGCATAGGGCAGAGAGGCTGGTGGCAGCGTAAAGGATGGAGGTGAAGTTGAGTCCTACAGATTGAACATCATTTTATGCTCTTCACTTGTCAGAAGCCACCGAAAAAGCCGAATAAGATACCAAAAATTGTTCAGAAAACCTTGAGGTAATCATATATTCTCACTCTTTACTTTTATTTTGATTCAATTTGTTCAACTTGTTTTAATTGTATTTATTCATGTCATTAATATTGATGATGATCAATTCATGAAGATGATGATGATATATTACTTTGACTATTATATTTGTTTATTTATTTATGCTTGTTTTGGAGTAAACTAGAAACGGCGAAATTTTCGTCTTTACAATCCTTACAGTTGGGATCGGCTTGCTTCATTGGTAATAGATGTGTGTTTCGTGCTGATTTATTGAGATGCATTTGAATAAAATGAAGGGCAGAGATGAGAGTTTCGTAGAACTTGCTAACGCACCTGAATTGTATGAGATATTTCACGGGGAGCCGGGAGATGATTTCCACTATAAATTCATTAGGAAGGAGCCGAGGGATGATTTGCACGATAAGTTCATCAGGGAGGAACGCCGCCGACACAATAGCTTCTTCTTCCATTGAGCGGTGGCCGCAGTTCAAGTTGGGTGAAACCCTAGCCAAACACCAATTCCAAACAAAAGCAAACATTTTGACGTCGTGTTTTTTGACCGAGAAACAATCTACTTTATTAGTAGAAGTGGTACGCTTTGACCTAAAAGTTTTATATTGTTTTTTAATTCTTTAACTAAAATAATTATAAATTTATTTTTTATTATTAAATAAAATATTATATTTAGGGTTGTCATCGCGATTTTCGGGTGTCAAATCGTTAATCGGATTTGAACCTTTCGATCATTGATGTCTCTATTTTTTTTGGGGAAGGTAAAATTGAGAAAACCTTAGAAATCCTAAGTTCGGGGCTGATTCCATTACGGGAAGGTGTTAGGCACCCGCAGTGGCTATAGTATCCTATAGGAACCGTTTTCTACGCTTATGTTTACACTTTACTTTTATTGCTACTTGTAAAACGATTGATTTTAAGAATGAGAGGGAGAAGATGGTTTTTTATTTTATTGGACTTGGAGAGATTTTGAGTCTCTTGCCTACATACCCTTTTAAGGGATCAAAATTCCATGTAGTTCTCTTCCAAAATATTTTTGTGAGTTTGGTTCAATTTTTAGTTTTGAAAATGATTTTGAAGAAAAAGGTAAGAGGCCGTAAAGGCTTGAGATTAGGAAACGAATGAGGTTGGTTAATTATTTACAAAAAGGTTAAAGTTTGGAAATTAACACTAGTTTGGATTTTGATTAAGAAATAAAGGAAAAAAGTGAGGTTTTGACCTCATTTTGTTTGCAAAAGAATTTGAGTTATGTGAGGCTTTTTACAAAGAAGTTGTGAATTTTTCTAAGTTTCGTGCTTCCTACACATACATCTAGCGTAAAGTCATGCAACGTGTGTGCGAGTGTCGGTGCGTGTGTCGGTGTACATCACCATAGTCCATAGTTTTTACATCGGGTCCTATTTTACATTCTAAAGTCTTGCATGAAATTAAAGAAAATAAACTAAACCTAAAGTATTACATGAACTAATGGAAAATTGCATAAGGGTAATTAAAGGAAGAAAAACAAATGAGAGTGAGGCAATGCTTGCAATGTGCATGAGACATAAGACAAAATGGTTAGTAATGAAATGAGAGATGGTGGCATGAGTAGCAATGCATAGTGGATGGAATTTATTTAACAAAGTACTAAACTAATTGAAAAAATGAAGTAAACACAACTAAAAACAATAAGCAAATTGCAAAAGAACAACTACCAAAAATAATGCAAATGGCACCAAATTAAACCTAAAAGCCAAACTAAGTCCCATGACCTATAACCTTCAATCAAAACAGCACCTCTTTTTTCAAAGAAAACATTCAAGAATCAAAGGGAAATTACGAGTCACATTTAAAACCTAAAATCAACACATTGCAACAACAAATTTCATTTCAAAATTAACAACTAAACTTGATAAAAGGGAAACTTTCAATTAATCTTGCAAAGGGAAAATTAACAACCGAAATTGTGGCATTGTAGATTGCAAGCAACTTGTAAAATTACCGAGCACTTGAACTAGTGGACTAGGAGTTAACTAGCGAAATAAGAAAGGATCCATTGAATTTGAAAACCAAGGAATTAACAATTAGACATGCAAGAATGTAGAAACAGCACGAATTCAGAGGCGAACACATCACAAAATCACGTATCAAATATCAATTCCATAGAGCAAAAATTGGACCCGGAATAGCGCAAGAAAATTCGCAAAAAAGCATCAAGAACACGTAAATCAAACAAAAATTAGCGCGCATGCTTTTTATCCACGTCAAAGTATGAAATTACCACAAAACAGTTGAAAATTCATCAAGAAACCTATAGTAATTTTTTCAGGATTTTTGCAAGAAAATTAATATGCACATGGGTTCAAGTAGCAAGAATGAGGGTGTAAATAGCAAGGAAATTAAGAAAGAATGAAAGAAAGACCCAGAGCCCACGGTTACAGGCCCAAACCCACGGATCTGATGGATCCGGATCAAACTAACGCTCCAGGAGCGTTGGATTGATCCAGATCCATCAGGATCTGAATCCAACGGCCAAACAAGGAAGAGAGTGGGTCGGGTTTGGGTTGGCCCGACCCAAGTGTACGTATAAAAGGGGTTCTAACCCGGATTTTGCCCATTTTCAATCTTTTCTTTCTTTCTCTTCTCCGCCGTTGTTCCGTGCTCTTGAACCCTAACCCTAGATTCTGAAATCCGACCCAGAACTCCATGATTCAAGGTTTAATGGCTTCCTTTCATGGTTCTAAACACGAATTCATTACTGGTTTTCACATGCTTTGAGTGAAACGACGTGGATCCAGAGTTCTCTCTTCGCGGAATCCGTACGGTTTTGGTTCATTTTTTCCGTTCAAATCACCTTTCTATGTGTTTTTCTTGTTGATTCGTTGGTTTACAACGATGAATCACCGTTGTAAACCTTTGGAATCTTGAAATTTTCTCAGAAAAGGTTAGGGTTTGTGATTCCGAACCAAAGCTTCACTGATTCGTGCTGTTCTACGTCGTTATGGAACTCGTTGTTGTTCTTGAACGAAATAAAGGAGTAAGTTGGTGATTTTTACCTGATTTTGGTTCGGAGATTCAACCTGGATCTTCGGAAATCCTTGTATTCGATTCTGTTGTTGATCTTGGCTTGATTTCTGGAACGAAACTGGTGATTTTCTCCTTCTCCTTCTGAACTGGTTCGGATTCCGTGAATCTTCCTTTCCCTCTTCTTCTCAAATTCACTCTGTGATCGCGCCGGATTCGTTGCTTCTGGCGATGAATTTGGCGCTGGAATTGCAGAGAAATGGCTCAGTGATGATGATTCGTTTGAATCCCTGAGAGCTTGCACGAAAAATCCATGGATTCTGGCTCAATTTGGCTTCGGCAATGGTTAGGGTTCTGTGAATTGTTCTTGATGAGTTTTGTTTTTGATCTTAACTGCCAAGAGAGAGAAGATTTGATTCTGTTTGTGATGTGGCGCTTGATGAATGGGAATCTCTCTGACTGGTACAGTGCTGCGCCTTTTATAGGCTGCCATGTGTGCATCTGAGCCAATTGCATTGTGACACCTGGACTGAATCGCTTGCGTGGCAATCTGGACTGTTTCTGAAAGAAAGGACTAAACTGCAAAATAAAAGAATTTGGGACTGTTTCGCAAAATAATAAAAAAATGGGACTATTTTCAAAAGAATAAAAACTTGACTGTTTCTTAAGAGAATTGGGACAAATTTGCCAAAAACAAAAAATTTGGATTGAAATGCAATTTTTAAAAGATTTGGACTAAAATGCAAAAAGTAATAAAATTGGATAAAAAATGTAATTTTGAAAATAACGTAAAGTGAAACGTTTAAAATTGACAAAATGGACTAAAACGAACAAACTGCCAAAATGAGGTATTTTAAAATACCTCTCTGCCCAAAATTCAAATAATGTGAAAAGACTAAAATGCCCCTGGGGCAAAAACGACTCAGACTGACTCAGATGCAAATTAAGACGAATTTTGTGCAAATTTTGATTAATGATTCATGAAAACAGCTGAAAAGACTCAGGGACAAATTGTAGGGACAAAAAATGGGCTCCTTTGTAGGAAATGACCAAAATACCCTTTTGTATGATTTTATGCAAAAAAAAAAAATGTAAAAGACTGAAGCAGTAATGTATGCAGCTGAAGCACAATAGAAAATACGGTGAACTTGAAAGTTTTAGAAAATAGTAAAGGAAATTGAATGAGTATTTTTAGGTCCAAAATGAAGGTATGACAGCTGCCCCTATTTAAGTTTCTTCGTTTGGAGAGTCAAGAGACGGAGTCTTTGGCTTGACGTGACGAAGATACTTAAATATCGACACTTGCACTGATTTTGGGCGTAAAAATACGTTTGTAAATGTTATGTATGCCATGCAACATTTGTGTTATGAATGCAAGACAAGCTGAGGATTGAATTTAACAGAATATGTCGTATCCATTGCGGGATTGGTTGACATTAACAGAGTAGCAGAAGGGAATATGTCGTATCCATTGCGGGACTGATTGACATTAACAAAATAGCAGAAGGGAATATGTCGCATCCATTGCGGGACTGATTGACATTGACAAAATAGCAAAAGGAATATGTCGCATCCATTGCGGGACTGATTGACATTAACAAAATAGCAGAAAGGAATATGTCGTATCCATTGCGGGATTGATTGACATTGACAGAATAGCAAACAACAGAGTATGTCGTATCCATTGCGGGACTGGTTGACATTGACAGAATAGCAGATAACAAGACTCACTGGGGAGACTCGAAAGCAAATTGACAGGTACAAGCTGTTCTTGGGTGCGAACTAGCCACTTGACCGGGAATATTGACAACAAAGGGCGCAAGCTGCTCTTGTATTTGAGCTGGTTACTTGGCTGAAAGAAAACATAGAAAGCACAAGCTGTTCTTGGACACGAACTGGTTACTTGGCTGACGGGAAACAAAATGGAAAGCACGAGTTGTTCTTGGAGCTGAACTGGTCACTCGGCGGATATCAAAGGGATAGGTACAAGCTGTTCTTGGATGCGAACTGGCTGCTTGACCGATAACAGAAACAAATTGACAGGCACAAGCTGTTCTTGGATGCGAACTAGCCACTTGGCCGCTAACAGAAACAAATTGTATTTGAAAAGGAATTGAATTTGATTGACCTAACTGCAGGAGCTTGAATTTGACAAGGGTGTTGACAAGACTGTTGAATTTTGAATTTGACATGACAGTAGACATTTATTGTTGGCAGAAGGAATTTGAAATTGACACGATTGATTTTGATTGAGATTAACATAGGAATTGAGAATGCAGATGC
The DNA here is from genome assembly GCA_958299785.1 of Medicago lupulina. Lineage (NCBI taxonomy): Eukaryota > Viridiplantae > Streptophyta > Magnoliopsida > Fabales > Fabaceae > Medicago > Medicago lupulina. The sequence continues at coordinate 27,065,250 of OY283144.1, read as the reverse complement.
GTATGAATAGCATAACAATTTTATCAAATGCATGAACATGTAAGATGCATGATTATGCATGTATGAATGTTTTGGAATGCATGATGATTGGCAATTTGTAGACACAATTTCACAGAGGCAGACGAAACATTGGAATATTGGGCACGTAATGGCTCGCGCTCGGACACATATTTGCAAAAGTTCCTCTTCTGGGGATGCCGCCGCTTGAAGATGCGTCGAGACCATCGTTGAAGGCAGGAAGTTGTAAAACAGTTTGAAGGGTATTGTTGCTTGTTGGAACAGTCACGTAAGTGCTTTCGACACCGCATCTGTGGTCAATGCTTTCGCATGTTTGTTTTTTTCTTTATTTCATTTTTCATCATCCCATTTTTGCCTGGATCGCCCTTTCGGGTTTTCGATCCACCGGGGAATAGTTTTTTTTGTGCCCCTGTTTTTGCCTGAATTGCCTTTGGAGGTTGTCAATCCATTGGGGTGCTCATTTTTGCCTAAGCCGCCCTTTCGGGTTTTCGACTTAGCGAGCATATTTATTTTTTTATGCTTTTCATTCTGTTTTTTCCATTCTTGCCATTGACCACAGACCGTAACTGGGAGGAAGGCTTGCTAGCAACTTGAATTGGAATCGATATCAATGTAGATTTGTTCATGCATGTTCATTCGAATGTACCTAGCTGTTCAGGCTTGTTTTCAAAATACTTAAAAATTTTCAGTTTTCAGAATGTTTATTCCAGACACATCATTATTAACATAGAAGAAATTTTTTTGTACAAAGCTTTGAAAATAGAATAGGAAATGAGTGCCAAACAAAAGCGTAGGCTCAAATTAATGTATAAGGGTGGTGGTCGGCCAAAAGCGCGACTCCACGGATTTACAAAGCTTGGAAAATGGTAACTTTATTGGTTGGTGGTACATTGAACACAGTAACTGCTACGGCATCTGAAACTCTTGAATCCACAGGCGTCGGAACCTCGGATGAGAACAGTCAAACATCAATTGTAAAAATCCCAAGGGGAATAGTAACTTGCCAGATATAGTCAATTGTCTTTTTATTTCAATCTCATTTTTGCATGAACCGCCCTTTCGGGTTTTCGGCTCATCGAGACGCTCATTTTTGCCTGAGTTACATGTAGTCTCAGCGAGCTTGTTTCTTGTCCCTTATTTTTCCTGGACCGCCCTTTCGGGTTTTCGATCCACCGGGAAGCGCATTTTTGCCTAGGCCGCCCTTTCGGGTTTTCGACCTACCACGCTGTTCTTTTCATATCTAGACAAAGTATTTTTTGACTATATCGGCATTCACAGGATTCGGGAGTTCTACACCATCCATGTGAGTGAGAATCAAAGCACCGCCAGAGAAAGCCTTCTTGACAACATAAGGTCCCTCATAGTTAGGCGTCCATTTGCCCCTTGGGTCTGGTAGCTGACTCGTTGTCCTTTTCAACACAAGTTCACCTTCCTTGAACATCCGAGGACGGACTTTCTTGTCAAAAGCGGCTTTCATTCTTGTCTGATACATCCGACCATGAGCCAAAGCGTCCAATCGTCTTTCCTCAATCAAATTCAACTGGTCGTACCGACTCTGGCACCATTCAGCCTCAGACAACTTGGCTTCCATAATCACACGGAGAGACGGAATCTCCACTTCCAAAGGGAGGACTGCCTCCACACCGTATACAAGAGAGAAAGGCGTTGCCCCGGTTGAACTACGGACTGTAGTGCGGTAGCCGTGTAGAGCGTAGGGCAGCATCTCATGCCAGTCTTTGTACGTTGTTACCATCTTTTGCACAATCTTCTTAATGTTCTTATTAGCGGCCTCAACTGCACCATTCATCTGAGGTCTGTAAGGAGAGGAATTGTGGTGCTCAATCTTGAATTTCTCACATAAGGCCTGCACCATGTCATTGTTCAAGTTGGTACCGTTGTCAGTGATGATCTTGCTAGGGACGCCGTACCGACAGATGATATTGTTTTTGATGAATTTGACTACCACTTGCTTAGTCACGTTGGCATAGGATGCAGCTTCGACCCATTTGGTGAAATAATCGATTGCTACCAGGATAAAACGATGACCGTTTGAGGCTTTCGGTTCAATTCTTCCAATCACATCAATGCCCCACATAGAGAAAGGCCACGGGGAAGACATAACATTGAGGGCGTGCGGAGGCACGTGAATCTTATCAGCATATACTTGACATTTGTGGCACTTCCTGGCATATTGATAGCAGTCGCGCTCCATGGTAATCCAGTAGTAACCAGCTCTCAACAGCTTTCTAGACATAACATGCCCCGATGCGTGGGTCCCAAAGGTGCCGTCGTGCACATCATGCATTAGCTGCTCTGCCTCACATTCATCCACACATCTTAACAACACCATATCGAAATTCCTCTTGTACAGGACATCACCATCCAACAGGAATTTGCTAGCCAATCTGCGCAACGTCTTCTTGTCTTTGTTGGAAGCACCTGGCGGATACTCACGGCTTAGTAAAAATTGTTTGATATCATAATACCAGGGCTCGTTGTCAACCTTGCCTGAATCCGCCTGTACAATTGCGTCACTGACAGTAAACACATGAGCGGGCCGGTCTAGGCGTTGTACCTTGATCATCGGCACGTGATTCCAATGGTTTACCTGAAGCATGGAAGATAAGGTAGCGAGGGCGTCGGCCATTTGGTTCTCCTCTCGGGGGATATGGTGCAACTCGACCTTCGTGAAATACGTCAACAGACGCCTTGCATAATCCCGGTAAGGGATCAAATTAGCATGATGGGTTTCCCATTCTCCTTTTATCTGGTTGATGACTAGCGCAGAGTCTCCATAGATGTCCAGACACTTAATTCTCATATCAATGGCTTCTTCAATTCCCAGAATGCATGCTTCATACTCGGCCACATTGTTAGTGCATTCAAACACAATCCTGGCTGTGAAAGGGATGTGGTGCCCCTGCGGAGCCACAATTAATGCGCCAATTCCTCGGCCATAGGCATTAACAGCACCATCAAAGACCAACCCCCACTTGCTATCGGGGTCCGGACCTTCACCGATTAGCGGTTCTTCACAATCTCTTGACTTTAAAAACATGACCTCTTCGTCGGGGAAATCGAACTTCAATGGTTGATAATCATCAAGTGGTTGGCAAGCCAGATGGTCAGCCAGAATACTCCCCCTGATGGCTTTCTGGGCTTTAAACACAATATCATACTCTGACAGTAACATTTGCCAACGTGCGATTTTTCCAGTAACAGCTGGTTTCTCAAAGATGTACTTGATTGGATCCATGCGGGATATCAACCAAGTCGTATGATTCATCAAGTAATGACGCAGGCGTTTGGCGGCCCAGGCCAAGGCACAACAGGTCTTCTCAAGCATTGTATACCGAGTCTCGCAATCGGTGAATTTCTTGCTCAAATAGTAAATTGCATGCTCTTTCTTTCCAGTCTCATCTTGCTGACCGAGCACACATCCCATAGACTCATCCAATACCGACAAATACATGATCAATGGCCTTCCTTCCACCGGCGGAACGAGGATAGGAGGTTCTAGCAAATAACTCTTGATGTCGTCGAAGGCTTCTTGGCACTCATCATTCCATACCACCGGTTGATCCTTCCTGAGCAGCTTGAAAATCGGCCTGCAGGTTGCAGTCATGTGGGATATAAACCTGGAAATGTAGTTCAAACGCCCGAGGAACCCTCTGACCTGCTTCTCAGTTTGCGGGGCCGGCATCTCGCGGATGGCTCGGACCTTGTCTGGATCTACTTCGATGCCTTTCTGGCTGACAATGAAGCCTAACAACTTCCCAGACCTAACACCGAATGTACACTTGTTTGGGTTCAGCCGGAGCTTGTACTTCCTCAACCTTTCAAACATTTTAGCCAAGTATTCGACGTGTTGTTCTTCATCGCTCGACTTGACAATCATGTCATCTACATACACTTCAACCTCCTTGTGAATCATGTCATGGAACAAAGTGGTCATCCCCCTTTGGTAAGTAGCACCAGCATTTATTAGACCGAACGGCATCGCTTTACAACAGAAAGTCCCCCATGGAGTGATGAACGACGTCTTCTCCCTGTCCTTGGGTGACATTTTGATTTGGTTATAGCCCGAGAAACCGTCCATGAAGGAGAACACCTTGCACTGGGCAGTATTGTCAACAAGCACATCAATGTGAGGCAGTGGAAAATTGTCTTTCAAGCTTGCTCTGTTCAAATCTCTGTAGTCAACACACATCCGAACCTTACCATCTTTCTTCGGCACTGGCACGATGTTAGCAACCCACTCGGGATACTCAACTGTCATGAGAAAACCCGCATCAATCTGTTTCTGTACTTCCGCTTTGATCTTCAGAGCCATGTTCGGCCGCGTCCGTCTCAACTTTTGCCTGACGGGAGGGCAGTCTGGTTTCGTCGGTATCCGATGTTCCACAATCTGAGGATCCAAACCTGGCATGTCTTCATACGACCATGCAAAAATGTCTGAATACTCGCGGAGAAGCTGAAAGATCCTTTTCTTGACCCCTTCCTCCAATGCGGCGCCGACTTTGATCTCTCTTTTGTTATCCTCAGTACCCAAGTTGATTAACTCGATCTCCTCCTGGTGAGGCCGAATGGATTTCTCTTCCTGCTCAAGCAATCGGGCAATCTCATCTGGTATGTCATCATTATCCTCATCTTCGGTCTCGAATACCGGGGATTCAACAGTTTGGAGAAGCATAGAATTACTGTGTTCAACGGGCTCATTGTGGTTCGATCTGCGTGACATGATTTGGATGATTTTTTAGAAAATGATTTTCATGCAGATCTTTAAAATTAATAAGAAAATGCAGACGTTTTGGTTTTTTCTGGCATTACCATTATTTCCAAGGGAAAAGCATTAAAGAAAGAAAAAGAGTCGTGAAAGAAACGACGTCTTTTATTGATAATGGTGATGTCGGAACAAACATGCCCTTTACAAAAGAGTCACTTCCGCCTCGGGCAAGGCGGAAGGATTGTTATTTTGAAAATAAAGCCTAAACAGCAAGACATATTACTTAGAATCATGCACAAATACAGGGAGATTGATAACGTTCCAGTTCTTTGCAATGCCTCCCGGTGTCACAAATGTGGGTCTAACCCCTCTTTTCACGAGCCATTTTTCAAACTGCGGCAGAAGAACCAGGAGACAATGAGCACTTGGAAGTTTTTTTTTTGTGTTTTTTGAATGATGCATATGATGCATGATATGTATAAATGCAGATGCAAAAATGACTCTTTTCGTTATCAAAGGGATTTTAGACAAACTATAAACTTTGCAAACATTTAGCAAGATGATGGAATTAGAAAGCTGTCAAGACAAATCGTTTTGAAATGTTAAGCAAAAAGAAGTGGGATCGACTCCCTTGAACTTGTAGGACTTAGTCCTCTTCATGCCTGATTACATTTGCAAAGAATTTTAGTTTGTCTATACCCTTCGATAAATGTATGTAGAAAATCTATGCATGAATGCATGTATGCATGATTTAAATAATGGTGGGTCAAGGTAACAAGTGGACACGGTGTCCGGTGAAACTAAGGCTTTTGACAATAGTAACCAAGGTTCTACAAAGTTCCCAAACCACAACCTCTCTTGCGTATATCATGGTAAACAAAGCGACGCTTGTCCATGATTATCCGCAAGAAGGTTTAGTTTGGGTGTAGTATCGCGTGACGACTAAATTTCGAGACAACGCTCGGTTTAGCCACCGCACTACGTCCTAAGAAAGGCCAAGGATGGGTTTGGTAACTACGGTTCATAGCCTTCATCGGTCAATTGGAAGTAAAGTGCCTAAGCATGACAACACACGCCGGCAACATCACCTCCAAAATGCCTCAGCTATGTGAGATTGATCGCGTAATCCAATGCACGAGGCAACCCCCGGAATGGATTGTCGATTATATCTCCCCTAATCTTAAGTTCACTCAGCCCGGGTATAGAGCTTTTGATATTCTCACCCCACACGTACACAAGAAAGAATTTACATGTAATAATAAAGCAAAGTGTAAATAAAAAGCGTGAAAAACTAGGCGTAGCCCTAACTATCTCCCCAGTGAAGTCGCCATTTCTGTCATCGCGATTTTCGGGTGTCAAATCGTTAATCGGATTTGAACCTTTCGATCATTGATGTCTCTATTTTTTTTGGGGAAGGTAAAATTGAGAAAACCTTAGAAATCCTAAGTTCGGGGCTGATTCCATTACGGGAAGGTGTTAGGCACCCGCAGTGGCTATAGTATCCTATAGGAACCGTTTTCTACGCTTATGTTTACACTTTACTTTTATTGCTACTTGTAAAACGATTGATTTTAAGAATGAGAGGGAGAAGATGGTTTTTTATTTTATTGGACTTGGAGAGATTTTGAGTCTCTTGCCTACATACCCTTTTAAGGGATCAAAATTCCATGTAGTTCTCTTCCAAAATATTTTTGTGAGTTTGGTTCAATTTTTAGTTTTGAAAATGATTTTGAAGAAAAAGGTAAGAGGCCGTAAAGGCTTGAGATTAGGAAACGAATGAGGTTGGTTAATTATTTACAAAAAGGTTAAAGTTTGGAAATTAACACTAGTTTGGATTTTGATTAAGAAATAAAGGAAAAAAGTGAGGTTTTGACCTCATTTTGTTTGCAAAAGAATTTGAGTTATGTGAGGCTTTTTACAAAGAAGTTGTGAATTTTTCTAAGTTTCGTGCTTCCTACACATACATCTAGCGTAAAGTCATGCAACGTGTGTGCGAGTGTCGGTGCGTGTGTCGGTGTACATCACCATAGTCCATAGTTTTTACATCGGGTCCTATTTTACATTCTAAAGTCTTGCATGAAATTAAAGAAAATAAACTAAACCTAAAGTATTACATGAACTAATGGAAAATTGCATAAGGGTAATTAAAGGAAGAAAAACAAATGAGAGTGAGGCAATGCTTGCAATGTGCATGAGACATAAGACAAAATGGTTAGTAATGAAATGAGAGATGGTGGCATGAGTAGCAATGCATAGTGGATGGAATTTATTTAACAAAGTACTAAACTAATTGAAAAAATGAAGTAAACACAACTAAAAACAATAAGCAAATTGCAAAAGAACAACTACCAAAAATAATGCAAATGGCACCAAATTAAACCTAAAAGCCAAACTAAGTCCCATGACCTATAACCTTCAATCAAAACAGCACCTCTTTTTTCAAAGAAAACATTCAAGAATCAAAGGGAAATTACGAGTCACATTTAAAACCTAAAATCAACACATTGCAACAACAAATTTCATTTCAAAATTAACAACTAAACTTGATAAAAGGGAAACTTTCAATTAATCTTGCAAAGGGAAAATTAACAACCGAAATTGTGGCATTGTAGATTGCAAGCAACTTGTAAAATTACCGAGCACTTGAACTAGTGGACTAGGAGTTAACTAGCGAAATAAGAAAGGATCCATTGAATTTGAAAACCAAGGAATTAACAATTAGACATGCAAGAATGTAGAAACAGCACGAATTCAGAGGCGAACACATCACAAAATCACGTATCAAATATCAATTCCATAGAGCAAAAATTGGACCCGGAATAGCGCAAGAAAATTCGCAAAAAAGCATCAAGAACACGTAAATCAAACAAAAATTAGCGCGCATGCTTTTTATCCACGTCAAAGTATGAAATTACCACAAAACAGTTGAAAATTCATCAAGAAACCTATAGTAATTTTTTCAGGATTTTTGCAAGAAAATTAATATGCACATGGGTTCAAGTAGCAAGAATGAGGGTGTAAATAGCAAGGAAATTAAGAAAGAATGAAAGAAAGACCCAGAGCCCACGGTTACAGGCCCAAACCCACGGATCTGATGGATCCGGATCAAACTAACGCTCCAGGAGCGTTGGATTGATCCAGATCCATCAGGATCTGAATCCAACGGCCAAACAAGGAAGAGAGTGGGTCGGGTTTGGGTTGGCCCGACCCAAGTGTACGTATAAAAGGGGTTCTAACCCGGATTTTGCCCATTTTCAATCTTTTCTTTCTTTCTCTTCTCCGCCGTTGTTCCGTGCTCTTGAACCCTAACCCTAGATTCTGAAATCCGACCCAGAACTCCATGATTCAAGGTTTAATGGCTTCCTTTCATGGTTCTAAACACGAATTCATTACTGGTTTTCACATGCTTTGAGTGAAACGACGTGGATCCAGAGTTCTCTCTTCGCGGAATCCGTACGGTTTTGGTTCATTTTTTCCGTTCAAATCACCTTTCTATGTGTTTTTCTTGTTGATTCGTTGGTTTACAACGATGAATCACCGTTGTAAACCTTTGGAATCTTGAAATTTTCTCAGAAAAGGTTAGGGTTTGTGATTCCGAACCAAAGCTTCACTGATTCGTGCTGTTCTACGTCGTTATGGAACTCGTTGTTGTTCTTGAACGAAATAAAGGAGTAAGTTGGTGATTTTTACCTGATTTTGGTTCGGAGATTCAACCTGGATCTTCGGAAATCCTTGTATTCGATTCTGTTGTTGATCTTGGCTTGATTTCTGGAACGAAACTGGTGATTTTCTCCTTCTCCTTCTGAACTGGTTCGGATTCCGTGAATCTTCCTTTCCCTCTTCTTCTCAAATTCACTCTGTGATCGCGCCGGATTCGTTGCTTCTGGCGATGAATTTGGCGCTGGAATTGCAGAGAAATGGCTCAGTGATGATGATTCGTTTGAATCCCTGAGAGCTTGCACGAAAAATCCATGGATTCTGGCTCAATTTGGCTTCGGCAATGGTTAGGGTTCTGTGAATTGTTCTTGATGAGTTTTGTTTTTGATCTTAACTGCCAAGAGAGAGAAGATTTGATTCTGTTTGTGATGTGGCGCTTGATGAATGGGAATCTCTCTGACTGGTACAGTGCTGCGCCTTTTATAGGCTGCCATGTGTGCATCTGAGCCAATTGCATTGTGACACCTGGACTGAATCGCTTGCGTGGCAATCTGGACTGTTTCTGAAAGAAAGGACTAAACTGCAAAATAAAAGAATTTGGGACTGTTTCGCAAAATAATAAAAAAATGGGACTATTTTCAAAAGAATAAAAACTTGACTGTTTCTTAAGAGAATTGGGACAAATTTGCCAAAAACAAAAAATTTGGATTGAAATGCAATTTTTAAAAGATTTGGACTAAAATGCAAAAAGTAATAAAATTGGATAAAAAATGTAATTTTGAAAATAACGTAAAGTGAAACGTTTAAAATTGACAAAATGGACTAAAACGAACAAACTGCCAAAATGAGGTATTTTAAAATACCTCTCTGCCCAAAATTCAAATAATGTGAAAAGACTAAAATGCCCCTGGGGCAAAAACGACTCAGACTGACTCAGATGCAAATTAAGACGAATTTTGTGCAAATTTTGATTAATGATTCATGAAAACAGCTGAAAAGACTCAGGGACAAATTGTAGGGACAAAAAATGGGCTCCTTTGTAGGAAATGACCAAAATACCCTTTTGTATGATTTTATGCAAAAAAAAAAAAATGTAAAAGACTGAAGCAGTAATGTATACAGCTGAAGCACAATAGAAAATACGGTGAACTTGAAAGTTTTAGAAAATAGTAAAGGAAATTGAATGAGTATTTTTAGGTCCAAAATGAAGGTATGACAAGGGTTAACACCTCAAATAGTCCATTTAATTTAACAGGTTTTGAAAAATAGTCTATTTAAAAATAAAAACACTGATTCCATCTCTGTAATTTTGAAATCCTCATACTTTAACATTGATCTACTTTCAGACATTTTAACCTTTTATAAGGGCTATAATTTAGATTTCGCCCAAATGTTTCATTGATATGGGGAAGGTAAAATATGAAGAATCCAAAATTATATGGGTGAAATCTATATTATTTTTTTATTTTATATAGGCTATTCTCATAACTCATCCGAATTACGGTTGTTATTTGAGGTATTAAGCATTATATTTAAAGGGAACTAGAAAACTAACGATCGATTTTAATTCAGCATTTTCCTGTTTAAATTTTTACTATAACTAATCTAAATTTTAAAAAATATTAATTAGATTTTGAAACTAGAATTTAAACTAAGACAACATAAATATTATGAAGGAAAATAACAAATGAATTAAATTAAAGTAGATATGGGGGGGACAATTGAATGAAGTATACAAATTAACCTTTTAGTTTACCTCAAGTGAAAAAAGTCATAGAAAACTAAAAAAAAAAAAATAGTTATTAAGATTGTAAGTATACGGTTGGATAGGTGAGAGAGTTAGATAGCAGAGGGATGGATCATGGAGGTGGTTTTGAGCTCGATTCTCACCTTCAAAATAAACTAACAAGTTAACATATTTTGACCATTTCTAACAAAGAAAAAGATTGTAAGGATGGGTCAATTTATTCCCATAAATTTACAAAATGACAGTTTAATCTTTTAAATTGAAAAATATGAATCAATTTAATTATTTTTCTTTCAAATTTTAAATAATTTTTTAGATTGTATGTTTGTCATAATAAAGCGAAAGAATATTTAAGTCAATCTATATGTCTTTTATTAGTTTTGATGGATCTTTAAAGATATATATTTTGATGAAGGGATTATATACTATTTGATATTCTTTAATTTAAGAGACTAATGTGCTACTGTTTTGTAAATTTGAGAGGATAAATTGATCCATAAGAAAGATTCAATAAGGATCTTGTTTTTGTGTGATTTTATGAGATATATCACCTGGATCGGTGATATGATCTTCAAGTCAAGTGTTTATGCTATGTGCCTCTGGTCGTGCGCTTCTTTTTACAAACGAGGAGGTGTACATGCAAAACATACTATGGTGATAAAGTAAAAGGAAATGTTAACGAGTGTCTTTGAGATACTCTTTAAAACCTTTAAAAAGTAGATTTTATTGAAAATTAATGTAATCAATGTATTGTAAATTGAAATTTTTTACTTTTTTTATGAAATAATTTTTTCTTTTGAAATACTTAACGAGTGCTCTGAGAACACTCGTTAACAAGACTCTAAAGTCAAACATGGTGCAAGTAGATAGCAATTATGTGAATATATGCTAAGTAAAACTCTATTTATATTGAGACTCCAATGATTATGCTCAGGGGCGGATCTCTTTGGAGACCCGCAGGTGCCACTGCACCCCCCAACTTCTCTATTAATACCATATTAATCATATAATGTCATATGTTTTTAAGTTGTTGTAGCGGTTTAGGGTTTTATATTCAAAAAAAGACATCCTGGTGGGAGTTGAACCGCTAACATCAACGTAACACTCAATCAAACAATCCACCACAACAACACATAATTCTAGCAATTTTTTAAAAATGATTAATATATTTCATACGAATATTTGGCACCCCCGGAAAAATTTCTCAAGATCCGCCACTGATTATGCTCCAGCATGTTGATATCTTCGTTAGTGAGATTGTTACTGGATAAGTTTTGTTCTTGTGGTAATTAAATACGAGACAAGCAATGATGTTTATCTTATTTGAGTGTGTTTTATGATGTTAGGAACGGTGAAAACATATCAGTATATTTAGATTTGTTACGAATAGAGTAGTTTTTCACACTACATCGTTTTTTTTTTACAAAAACAAAATGATATTCATTCATTCAAATAGAGAGATTACATCATTCAACATCGCTAAAAACATAAAGGATGAATCTGCGAACTAACTCACAACATCCAAGTTAATAGCATATAACGACATAATGCCTACAAAAATATATGATAAAATTAAAGTCACCGGAATATCTATGACATCCGGATCTGCAACGTTGACGCCCAAATCTTTAATTGAATAATCGATCTTTCAATATGAATCAAATGAACACCGCAGGAAGACGGGAAATCAAACAACGCCGCACAAGACGACGAACAACAAAACACCACAGTTAGGTGATGAAATCACAAAGAAAAAAACCTAGTACTATGTGAAAAATCACTTATTTAGATTGAAATGAAGAGAAAAAAATAAAGAGGGGTGATTTCAGGTCAATAATTGACCCAAAACCACCCCTCAATGAAAAATCTGGAAGAAAAAACCTAGAGAAAAAAAACTAGGGTCGGCTTGTTGGAGAGTTTGTTGAATATTTTTATGAAGTATCTGTTTTTTCACACTACATCGTTTATTATGTATTCTTTGATGTTAGAATAATCGGCATATGATTTATGACTATTGTTGTGTTTTTCAGGGAGTTTTAAAATGCTTTTGGGGTACAAAAATCGATTTTCTGGTTGTAGAAATTGATATGGGTTAATTATTTAAATTTATCATGTAATATACATAAAGTCTAGAAAAAAAACCAGGTAAAACAAAAAACACATTCTTCTTTTTTTGTCAACAAAAAACACATATTCTACCGATGTACTTTGAGATTCTTCATATTTTTTCAGGTAGACATAAAGTCCATAAAAGTTACGTAGAGGTTGAAATTTAATTTCATGATTTTTTTTCACGCATGTTTATGACATTTTTTTAAAAGACGTTTATGACGTTGATATATTATATTTCACATAAAATTAGAATTTTTTGACAAAGGACAAATTAATTATAAAATTTTAAGGCGTCAATAACCCTAAGCTTAGAGAGTGTTTTTTTGTTTTGTTTTAGGAATGTTGAGAATATAGCGTTATTAGCATTTATATGTGTTATAATTTTTTTATTACAACGAGGGCGTTAAATGATGATATATTTACTAATGGGTCAAAGGAAGTTAAAGTATTCAAAAATTATAATAAGACAATCCATAAGCTACCAAAAGTAGTCAAGAAAAAAAAATTGTTGACTATTATTAATTTTATTCTATGTATAAGCTTTAACTCATATAAGATATTTTGGATCAATTTGCTCAAAAATTTTGTATATAATGTAGCCTTTACACCCTCAATTTCATACTAGAATCGTTATCGGTTAAGTTGTCACTAACAAAAATAATTATGGCAATGTCAAAAGAAATATTGAGTGTGTTTCTTAGTGCTCTTTTGATTTTCTCAACATTCACTCAAGATGTGGAGGCCTCAATTAATGCCTATCCGGTATTTGGACGGAAGCAACTTAATACTGTCCGAATTCCTGCTAACCCATATACAAGAGGCTGTGAGAAAATTAAGCGTTGTCGCGGCGGCAATGATACACCATCTAGAGATTAACAACGTTCAACAAATGATATACTTTTTGTATTACTTCATTTCAATTAAACTAGAAACTGGACCCGTGCCCGCACGGGTTTATTGCTAAAGAAATGACATACGAATAATAAAATGTAATATATAATTGGTAACGGTGAAAAAATAACAGATGATAATCTAGAGTAGACAAAATAAAACGCTCCATAAAATATATAAAATCTGAAAAATATTATAAAAGAAAATTCGGTAATCCTATCAATAATTCGGTAAGAGAATATGAAATTTTTAGTAAATTGGCATGTTGTTTCATCGCAGATTGCGAAATACTTCATCATATACGACGTTAGAAGTCACATTGGTATCTTCACCATCTTCATCCGTGATCAATATCTTTAGTCCTTCTCTGGATGTAATTCTTGAAACAGCAACATACAACTGTCTGTGAAAAATTACAGGTGTTGGTAGATATACACCAACATGTTTAAGCGACTGTCCTTGACTTTTGTTAATTGTCATTGCAAATGATACAGACAAAGGGAATTGTCTTCGTTGAAACTTAAAGGGAATCCTGACATCTGAAGGCGATATAGATAACCTGGATACAAAAACATGTTCACCAACATTACTTCCGAAAATGACCCTCCCCTCAATGACGTATCTTCTCATCCTAGTGATAACCAATCTAGTTCCATTCCATATCGTGTATCTATATTTCTCAACAACATAACTGGCACACCAACCTTTAACCTTAATTTGTGATTAGGAAGTCCAGAAGCAGTGATGGTGTTGAGGAATTCAGGTGTATGAACATTGTCAATATGATCATCGTTTAAGTTACGATGAATAGGTGAATCATAACTCAAATAAACCTTCTCCTCGTCTGGAACCATGTCCAACATATAGTCGTTGATCTTCTCGACTATGGAATTTTTTGTTGTCAATATAGCTCTATTTTGAAGGTAACCTATGTCACTCATGCTCTCCAAGATGTTAGGATACATGCTTTCAACAATAGCAGCAAGAGGATCTCTTGCGCTTTCTATGAGCAAATATGACGAAATAGCAATGGTCTTGTCCACTTCATTGTCTTCCCCTATTCGTCCATCGCCTATACTTAAAACCCATTCTGAAAATTGTCTTTTTTCCTCCATGTCTACTACTGACGCACCAGACAAAAGCCTCATGTTCTTAGTCAAGGTAAGAACCTCACAATAATTCCATAGTTTTGAAGAATTGATAATAGCATGAACGATTTCTGGTCTTGTGCTTTTAGGAATTACAGGTACAAAGGGATGTATTTGTTTCTCTTGTCCACCTCCTTCATAACGTCTCTGAAAGAACGATCAAGTGCTTCAAAGTAAAATTTGTGCATCATCAGAGCCTCGTTCCATATTACTAATCTTGCTTGGACTACCAACTGAGCCAACGGGGTATTAGGTTTGACATTACACGTGGAACATTCATCGATAATAAAGGGAAGGCCAAATCTCGAATGTGCGGTTCTAGCTCCTGGTATTAATAATGCAGCTATACCACTCGAAGCAACTGTTAAAACTATTTCCCCTCTTGACCGTATCGCTGCCGACAATTCAGGTGTATGATCAAAAAGTTACCAGTTAAGCAGTGGTATGAGAGGAAAGTTGTAAGGTCACGTCGCTCCATTTGCAAACCTCTAAATATCAATAGATATGATTCTTGTGATGTGTGTGAAATTTACCACGGGTTAAGGTTTTTTTTAGAGAAACACAGTTTAGGGTTTGGTATATATAGCCAAGTTATCATGGAAATTAGGGTATCATATAAGTCTACAAAATATTGTCAAAAAAAAAAAAAGATGCATTTTTTTAGGATCAAAGAAGTGTATAAAAAAAAAGGCAAGAGGATAGGAACGATGCATTTTTTTAGTATTAAATAATTGTACAAAATACTTTGTCAAAAAAAAGTGTAGAACACAAAATAAGAAAATTAGTTAAAAAAAACTAAGATTAATAAGAAGAAAAGAAAAAAAAATATGTAGAAGTCTATCGATATGTTTAGCCTTTTTTTTTTTTTTTTGCTATTTATGAATGGATTTGTTTAGGCTTTTTTTTTGCTGTTAATAAAAACATATTTGATGCATTTTGAGAGGCAAAATTTTAAGATAGATTTGTTGCAAACCTAAAAAGCATTATGGAGGAAAAAATTAGGGGTTAAGGTTTTTTTTAGAGAAACACAGTTTAGGGTTTGGTATATATGGCCAAGTTATCATAGAAATTATGGTATTATATAAGTTTACAAAATATTGTAAAAAAAAAAAGATGCATTTTTTTAGTATGAAAGAAGTGTACAAAAAAAGAGGCAAGAGGATAGGAACAATGCATTTTTTTTTAGTATTAAATAATTGTACAAAATATTTTGTCAAAAAAAAAATGTAGAACACAAAATAAGAAAATTAGTTGAAAAAAAAAACTAAGATTAATAAGAAGAAAAGAAAAGAAAAAAAAAAAATATATATATATATATATATATATATATATATATATATATATATATATGTAGAAGTCGATATGTTTAGCCTTTTTTTAAAAAACAATCTGCTATTTATGAATGGATTTGTTTAGTTTTTTTTTTTTGCTATTAATAAAAACATATTTTATGCATTTTGAGAGGCAAAATTTTAGGATAGATTTGTTGCAAACCTAAAAAGCATTATGGAGGGAAAAAATTAGGGGTTAAGGTTTTTTTTAGAGAAACACGGTTTAGGGTTTAGTATATATAGTCAAGTTATGATGGAAATTAGGGTATTATATAAGTCAACAAAATATTGTCAAAAAAAAAAGATGCATTTTTTTGGTATCAAAGAAGTGTATAAAAAAAAGGAAGAGGATAGGAACGATGCATTTTTTTAGTATTAAATAATTGTACAAAGTATTTTGTCAAAAAAAAAAGTGTAGAACACAAAATAAGAAAATTAGTTAAAAAAAAACTAAAATTAATAAGAATAAAAGAAAAAAAAATATATGTAGAAGTCTATCGATATGGTTAGCCTTTTTTTTTTTTTTAATTTTTGCTATTTATGAATGGATTTGTTTAGGTTTTTTTTATTTTTGCTATAAATAAAAACATATTTGATGCATTTTGAGAGGCAAAATTTTAGGATAGATTTGTTACAAACCTAAAAAGCATTATGGAGGGAAAAAATTAGGGTTAGACTTAACAAAATTAATAAATAAGGATAAATGTGTTTGCTCTTTTCATTTCCAACTAGGTAAATATCCGTGCTATCGCACGATTTTGTTATAGTTATCATTGCTATTATAAGTATTCGTATAAATTTGAAAAAATATTTGATTGTTAAGGGAAGAATCTTGTTGGTTTCATGTATCTATCCTTTCAAACTCAGATTCTTCTTTGAATTTAAAACACTCTGACCTCTCTCTTCTAACCCAACCGCTACCGCATCTCTTCCTAACTACTCCAAACCTTTCATCGTCCTCATGTAGTGGTTCTTGGTGGTGGTGCGACGAGATTTCTACTCCGGGTCACCAATCCATCCCTTATGGGTTGGATTGTCCTTTCGTTTCGGTTCCTGTAAAACGAGGATCTTCTCTTTTTCTTCGTCGTTTTGAAAACCCATACATGTTTTGATCCAAGGTTTCATCAAAAACACGCTGCTATGGTGTTTTGTGGTCACCATCTTTTGGGTTCGCAACCTTGGGACAGTGTTAGGTTCGAAACGCTTTGATTAAGTGTGTAGTTCAGATGTTGATTCAAATCCTCGTTGTCGTGGTGCTGGGTTTGGATTCTCATATCTGGTTCGGTGTGTGCGAGGATCGTTGGGATCGAAAGAGCTAGTTAGGTTTGTTGTGATCTGACGCGGGGGCGGCTGGTACGTGAATCTGATCCGTGTTGACGGTGGGTTTATAAACGATATCTCAAAAGACGGTTTGTCTTCGGTTCGCTTTCTTTGGAGGTGGTTGCGGTACTATTGTTGAACCAAAAATGACTGTTAATTTGTTGTAGATAGCAGTAAACGGATGGTGCATGTGGTTTCGCTAATTACCATATTGGCGGTTGAATATACCCTCCATTCTCAATTGTCCATGGTTTCGTAGATTGAAACGGGACTGTGTGGACTCGAAAGATTGCTAATGCTTGTTGTTATTGCAGGGAGTTGATGGTACGTGATCCAATTTCGTGTTGACGATCGATTCATTCGCTAAATTATAGACTTGTTTGGTACTCTATCGCTAATGGTGTTCGTTTATTAGAATTGATTAGGGTTGGATTCACTATGTTGTTATTTTTTATGTATTACCGTTAGGGTTGATTCACATGGATTGACTGGGTCAGGTTTTATGTCCCCCCAAGTTTTAAGTAATTTTCCCCTTTTTTTATGATAATATATATGAACAATTGGCAAAAGAATTGAGTAGGATACCAACTTATTTGAAAACTATTCTTTTTGACGTCATTTTGCTCTTAACTTGTAAAAAAAATAGTGAAATATGACGTTTGAATAGATAAAAATATCAAATAACATCATTGAATTGAATACCAACATGTGAAGTTTACATTCACTTTTCTTGAGAGGTGCAGTGACCTACATCGTAAAGCTTGGAGATCTAGTATAGTCATTAGATAAATTGAAACAAAGTGTGATCATTGAAACATGAAGGATCAAATCAGGATTTGTATATCACCAAAAAAAAAAAATCAGGATTTGTATCACTAGGCAACATGGCCATGGGTAAAAAGGTTGGCTTCAAAAAGTCATCATGAAATACATAAGTGAAACAACAAAGCACAAGAAGAAGAAGAAAAATGAATGCATAAATCCATACACAAACCAAATGTATGTAACTAAATTAGAGCAGTAGCAGTAGCAAGAAGAACATCAGATTCATACTGAATAATCGAAACCTCTAGGCACATACTTCTGCTACAAGCTAAATTCATTCTCATAAATAACCACAAATTGAAAAGTGAAACACATTCTAATGTATGCATCTTGCAACTCATTGAGATTTTACGTGCCACCGAACATCATTATAACCTTCACGTTCCTCACCAAAACACATAAAGTGAACCTCCTAAACTAATTTAGTGCATTCATGTCATTGGATTCTTATGCCTAAATTTAAACCCTAAAACACAAACCATATAACCACCATACTTTATTAGAGCCTAACCTCCAACAATGGTCGATAGATAATCACTCAACAATACAAACAACTGAATCGGTTAGGTCATCCCACAAAAATTTCACACAATCTATTATTCCATCTGACAAGGATTTTAAAGCAAGTAAGCAACATACATGAAGTGACATAGATTCTAACAAGTAATATGAGAAAGAGAAACTCACTTTCAACGTAATTCTTGGCCCCCAACCACCATACTTTATTCGGAATTTGAATTGGCTCGCCACTATTGTCTCTGCATTTATAGATAAATAATGTGCCGCTTTGATCATTTGCTAATATCAATTTATCTCCATTCTCAGAAAGGTACAATGGCAAGAACTCGATCGTTTCAAATTCCAATAAATATTGGCTTGAACAAAAACTCTGATAACTAATTTTTAATAATTGAATCCAAGACTCTTGAATTCCAAAATCTTTCATTTTCCATATAACAAAATGGCTTCCCTTGAAATCATGACCAAAAGAAAGGGAGTCCGTCAAAACCCCGAGGTAGCAACAGCTGAGTGTATGACTCGGTGGAGAGATCAAGCGAAACAATCACATATTGCTCAACAGTAATCTTACTAACATTATCAAATTCATAATCAGAATAAAAGTAATTGTGAAGGGCCAACCGGTTAATAGTACCACTCAAATAAACACCTTGGTTCTTATCATGACCAAACCAATAAAGTGGAAGCACAGGGAAACATTCAATGTTTCTCCATGAATCATCCCCCAAGCTGAGAACTTTCACCACACTTGTTACATTAACACTCTCCACGTTGAAAGCTATTACCTTCTAAGTTTTACTCAAAGTATCATAACCAAAAGAGAACTTAAAATTCCTACACAAATTGATAAAAATATTTCTAGATTTGGTTCGAGTCGCTGGGTTCCAAAAATAGAGATAATAAAAATAATCAGGGCACTTAATATCAACCAAGCATAGTAATCCATTGCATGAACCAATAATGCACCATTGCTAGAATGTACCGCTATGAGATCGTCTTGCCACATTAATGCAAGATGTGGGTTTCGTGCAGATTTCTCGAGATGCATTTGAACGAAATAAGGATCGGAGATACGAGTTTTGTAGAACTTGCTGACGCACTTAAATTGTATGAGATATTTCACGGGGAGCCAAGTGATGATTTCCACTATAAGTTCATCGGTAAGGAAGGCTGCTGATGCTATTGAGCAGTGTTTTTTGAGTGGAACCCTAGCCAACCGCCGATTCCTAATAGAAGGAAACATTTTGAAGTTGTCTTTTTTGACCGAGAAACAATCTACTTTAGTAGTTGTGCTAGTACGTTTTTGACCTAAAAGTTACTAATTTTATATTTTACTAAAATAATTACTTCTTTTTTACAAACAAATGCTCAAATAAATTACTTTTTGTAGAAAGAAAATGCTCAAATAATTACTACTTACGTGAACTTCGACGGAATAAATATTAGACAAAGTTTAGGAGCATTTCTTATTTTTATAACAAACTTGAAGAAAATTGTAGATTTGAGAAATCATTGGCAGTTATGAATATTCTATGTGAAGAACCATAAGAAAAACACTTATAGTGTGTTTGGATGATGAAACGTTTCGAGGGAATGTAATGTTCTTAGAGAATTTAAATATTTTAAGGTGAATTCCATTGTTTGTCAAGTAATTAAATAAAACTCATTCACCAAAAAAAAAACTAAATTTAATAAGAATGAAAAGTGCTTGCTTTTGTTTATGTTGTGCGCTTACTGAGAGAAAGAACATTGAAAAGGGTTTGTTGAAGTGAGAAGTGAGGGGAAAGTATTTACAGTATACTTGTGTTTTGAAGTGTTCATGGTGTAGTTTGGTTCGGTTTTGAGGCTAAAAGTCATTTGAACCACGAGACAAAAAAGCATGCGGTTTGATTTGGTTTGGTTGACTTTTAAAATAAAATCCGATTAAAACCAAACCAAACCAATGCGGTTTTTTACCAGACAATACAGTTTTTTGTTTCCAACATTAAAATCAAGTTAAAAAGCTAAAAGACAACATATTTCTCGCAATGTTTCCGACAATGTTTTTAATTTCATCCAACATTAAAATTTCATTTTCACTAAACAACATATATCAAACTAAAAATGTAAACAAAATGTAATTATATTATGTAAGAAATGTAAAAGACTAAGATTTCATCATTATTTAAAAGTTCAAATTGCACATAAATACATTTTTGAAATAAAAAGCAAAGAAGAAACTTGACAAAAGAAAATACATATATCATTTATAAAAGTTTTCATTAAGTTTCAATGAGTATTGGCGTAGATGATATATATTTAATTAGTGTTTTTTCTTATGTTGCGGTTTGATTTGGTTTGGTTCGGTCGGTAAATTAAAAATAGCAAACCGAAGCAAACCATACAGTTGAGTAAAAAAGTGATATGAATACATCCAACCCAAATGCGGTTTTTTGTAGTTTCGATTTATTCAGTTTACGGTTTTTCTATTGGAACGGTTCAGTTTTTAACACCCTATTGTTTTGGATTGGGCTAGGCTTGTGGAACAAACAATAAACAGTTTGGTCTGGTGTGGCACTTGCCACACAAGGACTTGTTCAGGTTCGCCCCTGCCACGGAGCACTCTGGCACCTTCTATGGTTCATTGCATTTCTTATGTGGTGTTGCTCTGGAGATGCCTTCTGGTCTCTCATTGTGTTGGTGTCGTTGGTTTCCTCATACGGTGGTGGCTTGGTTTCGATTAAACCCACGTTGTCATCGCAGGTCTTATGTTGATGGTGGGTGTAGTTTCAGTTCATATTCGCTTCTAGTGTGGGTCTGATTTTGAAATCTTGGATCTTGGTGGTTCAAGATCGGTGTTGGTTTGCCTCGGTTCTTTTGAATGATATTGTGATCATCTCACTTTTGTTTCTTGATTCCATTTCAGATCTGTTGAGATCTACCGATTAAAATTTTTACGGGTTTGCATCCATCGTGCATGAGTAATCGTAATCGGGAATGGTCTTAAAACCGTCTCAACCATTTGTGAGTGAACTCAGACAAATTGGTTACTGCTTTGATGTGTTCTAATGGATATGTTTTCGATGGTTTGGCTCGAACGGGCAATTATAGCTTGCTACTACTTTGCAGGGAGTTGATGGATCTTATATCGCTTTTGTGTTGTCAGACGATTCATACGTCAATTTAGATTCGTCATTCTCTATGTTTGACTTGGACTGTGGGACTCGAAACTGTCGTTTCGCTTGCTACCATTTGTTTCAGGGAGTTGGTGGTGTAACACCCCGTTTCCCAAAACGACGTAATAATAATATAAATAACAATAATCAGAGTTATTCAACATACAACGGAGTATTACACTACTGTTCAAAATTATTTAAATAGAATATGAAACTATTCAAATATCAACAAATCATCTTTATAAAATTCTGCAGCGGAAAATCTTTAATTTAAATCAACATCATTAATCATCTACAACAAAATCCTTGGCTCAAAGGCCTCAACAAGTTAAACATCATCCAATACTTAAATATCCAACAATATGTTCTTCAAAAGAAATGATACATAAAGGAATACAAGAAAGATAACGTTTCCCCATCCCTACTATGTATCAGAGCCCTAGACGCAAGAGCCAACAACACTAGTCTTCATTACCTGCACTTGCCCACAAGGCGGCAATTCCAGCAGAAGGGGTGAGTTCACAAATCAAAGTAATATATAGATATATGAATCATCAAAGTAAATTGAAACAACAACACATAATAACAAACAACAGCAACATAGTCAACAAATATCATCTCATCGTTATAATCTTGATTCATCTTTGATTAACATCAACAACAACAACCCTTGTGGCGACATCTCACCAACAACAACTCCAACAAGAAAACTCACACCTACAACAACTATGCAAAGACCTCAACTACTAATGCAATATGCATGTGGCACCATACTACGCGCGTTGAATGCTAAGCATTCCAGGGCAATAAGCCCCCAACAGTTGGATGGTTAAAGCATCCCAGGGCAATAAGCCCCCAACAGGTGAACGATAAAGCGTTCCAGGGCAATAAGCCCCCAACAGGTGAATGATAAACATTCCAGGGCAATAAGCCCCCAACAAATGCATATGAGTATGAATGACTCTATGGTGTGTATCTGCATACAACCCAACAACATCTAATGGTGTATATCAGCATACAACCAACAACAACTACTTAGGACATCAACAATTGTGTCTAACACTTATGACACCCTCCCCAACTGGACAATACAATTCAGCAACATCAATGGCAACTCAAACTTAGCATGGATGACAGCAACATTAACCAATTACATTCATATCGTAGTCCAAAACATTCTTCAAAAGCAAATCAAGTTTGATCAATAAGACCTAAGCCAAATACTCATAAAACACCTCCACTAAATCCCTAACACTTAAGTTTGAAGTTGGGAAACCAACCATAAGTTTTTGGACTAACTTGGGACTAGTTATGCTAAGTTTTCTTAAAGTTTCCTAGAGACCCACCTGGACTATTTTCATCATAACTCAAAATATACAAATCATTTTCAAGCTCAACCAACGCCATTAGAAAGCTAACTTAATTATCTACAACTTTCATGTTTACGTCAAAAGCCAATTCAAAGCACAAATGGGTGAAAATTAGTGAAATATGGATGATCTGGTTTTTTGAGAAATCGTGTCACGTTTTTAGAAAACGTGTCACGTTTTTATGCCCAGAACCACTACGCATTCTGTTGACAAAAACGTGGCGCGCTTGCCAAAACGTGGCACGTTTTTACGGTATCGTATCAGACTCAACTTCTCAAAAGAAAGTGCGATTTCAGCATAATTCTACCCCAAAAATCCCAACTTTGATCCCTCAATCACCCAAAATGATTTGTTACAATGTTTATGGGTTCATTACACAACAAAGCATCAAAAACAATTCATAACAACATCATCAATCATACATAATTCATCAACAATGGCATTTCTCATGTTCTTAACCCTAAATCAACATTCAACATTTTTCAACACAATTCATGAAATCATACATACATATATATTAACAATTGAAATGCTAGCCCACCCTTACCTTAATTCAGCAAATTCTACAGCAAAATGGATGAATTTCCCTCTTCCTAGTTCTCCCCTTGGCTTCTTCTCTCTTTCTCCCAAAAGCTTATGTTTTCTCTGTTTTCTTACTGAACGTACAATTGTTTTACTTTCCTTACTGACTTTTCTATTTTCTTACTAACAAAGTGTAACCTCTCTTTATCTCTTAACTCCCTCCTTATTTTCATTTAACTCACTTAAAACCTATTAACTCTCACTAAACCCCCAACATTCTAAATAATTATTATATAAATCCCTTTAACCAATTAAATAATATTCCTCCTCCTATTTTATTAAATAACACAAATAATCATATAATAAAATATAATTCAAATAATAACATCACATAAATCACATAAATTATATAAACTACATAAAACATATTAAAATCAATCAAAAATAGTAAAATAGCAACTAGGGCGTTACAGGTGGCACATGGATTCGCTTATGTGTTGATAGACGGTCCAATCACCGCAATGAGCATATTTGGTTAGTTTTAGGATTAATTAAAGGTTTATATCCACTTGTGTTGTTTTAATTTTATGTATTACCCGTTTGGGGTTGACCTATACTTTTGCGTGGATTTATTGGGTTAGGTTTATGCCCCACAATTTTTTTATAATGTATTTTCTCTTTTTATTAATAATATATATGAGCACAAATTAGGACACCTTCTATTCTCTTTTATCCTTGTGCTCTTAATTTAGCAAAAATAATAGGAATAAATAAGCAAAATACTGTGTATGTCGTTTTATTAGTTTTGAGTTGTTAACTAAATTTTTTTTGAAGATGCGCTAAATATGATTATATTCAAGCCACTGAAATACTCATGTTTTCAGATCTATAACGTTGGCGACGTAAAAGTCATTGATTAAATCTGCATTTGATCATTGCTAATCTTTCGACCTGAATAAAATAAGCAACCACATTGAGACGAGAAATAAAAAACGCATCTTACAAAGACGGAAAATCAAAATTAACAAAGTCGTGTAAGACGACATAATCACAAAAACAAACGAAGAAAAAATTAAAATATACGAAAATCACTTATTTAACAAAAAGAGAAAGAAAAAAAAAACAATTTAGAGGAGTGATTTCAAGTCAAGAATGACTCTAAATCATCCATCTTTGATAAATCAAGTTTTTTTTCTAGGAATCTTTGATACAACAACAACCAAGCTTTATCCCACTAAGTGGGGATTTAGGGATCTTTGATAGATCAAGTTTTTTTTAATTAGCTCGCTTATAGTAATGTGATATTTAAAATTCATAACAAAAATTAAAGAAATACTAAACTGTTATAAATATTAATAGTAGATGTCCAATTAACAAATTGGTTAATGGACCATACCCCTAGGTTATTGGACTTAGTTCATATGCTACTCTATTTTCCTATAAATAGTGTTCATTGTAACATTCAATAGCATATCAGTGAATAAGAATATTTTTCGTTATTCTCTTTTCTTCTCCTTCTCTCTATTACTTTCTCTATTATTTTTAGTGAACTTTCTTTAGATTATTTAGAATTCAGACTTACATAATTTGGTATGATAATCTATATGTTATGATTAATCAGATAGATATTTTGTAATTTAATGTTTTGATCTGAAACACCGACGATATAAAATGGAGGAATAAAGTGATAAGAGGGTTAATGATGATTCTAACTAAACATACAATGCAATGATTGTATCCATATAAAGTTTACATGCAAAATATGGTGCTGATACAATCATGGCATACATTTAGTAAAAAAAAAGTTTAATAGAAATACATATGTTGAATCCAACATCTTCATCTTTTCTTAAAACCATACTTCTTGCGTTCATAGAATAAATCAGTTTTGGCACTCCCTAAATTGACAATTTTGGGGCAACCATCCCTATCTTTCTCCTGCTGTGTGCATTCCTTGCAGTAGTAAGCATCGGATATTCCTACTCCTCCACATATGACGCATCGACCCTGAAATGATCCATAGTTGCATTCATCACAGACCCTTACAAGTGTACATGGACGCACATACGAGTCGCATATCACACACTTGCCATCACACTTCTCGCATAATCGTCCAATAGCAATTCCTGGCTGTTTACGGCACATGATCAAATCAGGATGATGCTTGGCCATGTTTTCAACAACCTGCTAGATGCTGAATATGTATACAAAATCATTAGTGTGGTCTGCTATTGAAAGTTAAACAGAATATAGTTACAGCAGAACTAAATATATAACAAAGTATTGAGATAGTTTCATTTTAATATTGGGAATAATCTTTCCCAGTAAGTATGCAAAATGCAAAATAAAGTAATATATTTTAATCAGTGGATCAGATAGTCTCTTCATCACAGTAAGCTAAAACATGATCAGGGCCTCCCCATAAGAAAAACACAGATTATGGTAGTAGCTAATAACCATAACGGATAACTGACTACCTCAAAAACATAAACAGCAGAACTTATAATATTCCGGTTGATGAGATCCTGCATATAAAGGGAAGGGCACTGCTAATGCAAGTGTTCAACGATGTTGTTTCTTACCAAGTTGCCCACATAAGGCTAACCAAAAGTGACAATTTTACCACCCCCACAATAGGCTCTAGATTCTATTTTATCATTCCTAAGAGAATATCCCAAAACCATGGTAGTGAAAGGCTTATCAATCCTAGCTAGCTTATAAAACTTCAAGAGCCTAATAACATGCTAGTAAGCCTTGCCCCGCAATCATTAAAACTATTATAACTTACAGTCTTACACCATATACCTTACGGCTTACCCTGAGTCGGAAAGTAAAGCGTGTAGAAAATTTAAAAACTTAGGTCGATGCATGATGGATTTTGAAATGTCTAATGTGTAGGTCACTAATTATCAATAAAAACAAGTTTCCACTTGACAAATGCCACAATGTCACAGTAACCTCACATGGTCTGATAAAACTGACAACTATCAAAAATCTTATTGATTTTTTATTTTATACCCACACCTTACTCGTCCATCTGAATGAACTCTACCAAAAACACCCAAAAAGTATCAAAGCCCGCTCATAGTGTGAAGGCCACTGAACCTAGTGTGCTAAGGCCAGAGCATGGACTTGTATTTAAAAAAAGAAAGAAAAAAAAGAAAGATATTTTATCAGAATCTCAAGTATAATGTTTACCAGCAACGCCCATCAATGAATTCTAGCCCCCATAAGTGTTTACATCCAAAGGCAGCAATCACCCTTAGAATTTGCCTCAAGAGAGTCCAACATCCTAAATATTGAAAAAAGTGTGAACAAACATACTACCTACCCTAACTTTCGCTTTTGTCAAATTAACTAGTAAACAAACAAAAGGTATCAAACATAAGACATAAGTTTTTAAAATCAACATTCCTAAATATTCGAGACTTGCTTACAGCCAAAAAAATAAAAGATAAAACTTCCATAAGTATTCTTATATTTTGTCCTTCCATTTTGCAACGAACTCTTGTAATTCAAACTCCCAATAGTGAAAAAGTTTAGCTATCTAAAAAAAGATGCAGCCTCAGTAATCATAGTATATTTAGGTAACTAAAATCTTCCATACATTTGTCCTAAAAGGATATAATAGCTTTAAGTTCTTCTTCCACTTCCAATTATCTATTATAATAAATTGGCATCCTAAGGATGATCACAAGATATTTAAATGTCATTGTTAATTTCCTTTAACCTACTTAGACGACCTTGGTACTCTAAAGCCCATTGATTAAGCATCAATTTCTAAATCTTGTCTAACTGTGACTGTATGTGTATGTGCATGTGTGTGTTTATCAATAGAAGCAGCTACAAAAACAAACCAAAAATAAGTAACCTTGGCACAACATAATGCACATCATTATTCCACTTTTCTATCGATGCCTGCCTTGAGGATGGTCTATGTCAAGCTTTCTTTGGTTATAATAACCACGACTAACGCAACAACGATGATCTATGTCAAACTTTCTTTGCTCACAAACCGGAAAAAGGGACTCTTTATGACAGAAAAATTCAACTAGCTATTTCTTCAAAACAGTTATTAGTTTTTAGTATCATTAATTAACTAAAATTTCAAGCAACCCACTTGAGTTGGTCTGGTGGTGTTGGCTTGAGACCTTGGAATGTGCTCCTCTTAAGATCTCAGACTCGATTCTCCCTGATGTCAATTTGGGTGGGCTAGTTTAGCTTCTCAAGAAAAAGCTATAATTTCAAGCATAAAAACGATTATTCCTACTTTTTCCCTAGTCTACTACAACCATCAGCTACTAAAGTGACGTGATTTCCATGTTATTCTAAAAGATTATATTAAGGCCCTGTTTTGATAAACAGCTTATTATGCAGCTTATAGCATAAGCGCTATCCTGGAGAACTTATGAAAATAAGTTGAAAACAGTTTCTGAACATGCCATAAGTTCTCTAAAACAGTGTTACAAGTGCTAGCTAAGTTCAAATAAGTTAAAGTTAATCCAAACAAGCCTTAACTCTTTTCTTATTTCTTAATTTATTTGTTAGTTAATTAATATACATATTACTGATATCACTAATCATGCAGCACATTCTTAATATTCCCTAATGGCTTATACTCATCATTAATTTATGCAATAATCTTTACTTAACTGCTATCAATCAATTACAGAACAAGGTAAACAAAAATCAATACCCTAAAAATTAATACACCAGAAATGAAACCATAAACACTGATTCAAAACAATAACACTCAGAAAAATGAAAACCATAGCGAGATGAAGATAATGAAAATGAACCTGTGCTGAGTAGAGTGGTGTTAAACGGCGTCGCTTTGCCTTGGAACAAGGGTGTGTGTTATGCTGTATGGAAAGTGAAAGAGGGAGAATGAGAAAACGCGAAAAGTGAGAAATTTGAGTGCGAAGAAGAGAAGAATGTAATGGAACTTCTTAGAACAATCAAGAGAGGGTTTCTTTTTAGCCCCCCACGTATCTTTTTAGGTCTCCAAAATTACAAAATTGTCCTTAGTAACACATTCGGTAGTTATTAGTTAACTACCGGAGGTTATTTTTAAAATTTAAATTATATACATTCGGTGAGTAAATAGTCAATTACCCCTCTGAAATTGTAAGTTTCGTCAATTACCCCCCTGAAATTAACAAAACTTCAATTACCCCCTTGAAATTGCACAACTTTAATCAATTTACCAACTCCGTCAAATTTTTTTGTTAGTCAACATCACGTTTTGCAAATACCCCCCCTAAAGTTTTGCACTTATGTTCAAAATGCCCCCTAAACTTGAAAATTTATATTTTTTTCTTATCTTTAAAAGGTACCAAAACACAATTGTACCAAAGCATCAAAGGAGGAGGGGGTGAATTGCTAAGAATATACAAAACCCCCCTAATGCATAGCTCAACGGGATAAATTTTTGTGTTACCCCTGAAGTTTTGCATTTATAAATTTTGAACTATTGTGCTAAATCAAGAGTTTAATTGAACGTTTATTCAATAAACTATTCTAGACAGCTTGATTAAATATTTATCCATGTTTTAATTTAATTTTTTCAGTTTATTTAAATCTTAACACTAGAGCATATGTTATGATATGAGTTTAAATCAATTTTAAATAAGCTTTTCTAAACCTTCTCTAAACCGAACAACGGTAGAGCTATGGATTAGGGGGGATTTGTATATTCTTAGCAATTTACCCCCTCCTCCTTTGATGTTTTGGTACAATTGTGTTTTGGTACCTTGTAAGGATAAGAAGAAGAAAAAAAATTAAGTTTTGGGGGCATTTTGAACATAAGTGCAAAACTTCATGGGGGTATTTGCAAAATGTGATGTTGACTAACAGAAAAATTTGACAGAGGGGGTAAATTGATTAACGTTATGCAATTTCAGGGGGGTAATTGAAGTTTTGTTAATTTCAGGAGGGTAATTGACGAAACTTACAATTTCAGGGGGGTAATTGACTATTTACTCTACATTCGGTACATAATTACATGATGTTAACTTTAAAATTTTCGATTTTGTTCTTCAAGTAGATAATCACCGGAATTGCTTTTTTAAAATTTTAATTTTGATACTCCGTTAGATAACTACCGAAAGTGCTTTTTTAAGTTGAATATCAAGTAGCAAATGCGTGAAATGGCATTCTCTGACACGGCATCGTTGACTCCATCAGTTCAAAAGCTTAAGACAAAAGGTGCACAAAAGAGGAAGAGGTCTGCTTTGGATGATAATTCTGCTACTCAGGAGCCTTCCTTTTGGGAGCATGTTGACGCACAATTTCCAAATAATCAAGCTTCAGACAAAACCTTCATTACAAAAAAAAAAAACAAATGTGTGTAGTTAATCCTTCTCCGACACCAATACAATATATTCCTTATATTGATCAGATGTCTGATGTTATGAAACCTTATATTGAAAAAATTGTGAATGTAGATGGTGACGGTTATTGTGGGTATCGAGTTGTAGCTGAAAGTCTTGGTTCTAGCCGTTAAAGTAGTTATCTACCGGAGTAACAAAATCAAAATTTTAAAAAAGCACTTCAGGTAGTTATCTACCGGCAGAACAAAATCGAAATTTTTAAAGTTAACATCTTGTAGTTATCTATCGGATGTACAAAATTTAAATTTAAAAAATAAACCTCTGATAGTTAACTACCCGATGTGTTAGTAAGGACAATTTTGTAATTCTGATGGTCTAAAAAGATATGAGAGGAGCCTGAAAAGAAACCCTCCAATCAAGATTCTTACAAGCCCAAACCCAAAGCCCATCCGCCTTTCTCATTTTACCTCATCTACATTTTATAATTCGAAGCGATTTTTGTTTGGATTATAAAATTTGAAATATATTTAACTCAGGATTTAAATGGTACAATGCATAGATTTGATTTGATTTATAGAGATAACATAAGTTAAATTTGACAATATGATTTAAAATTGACAACAAAATTTATTAATTTAACTGAATTTCATAATTTATTTACATTAACATCATGATATATATGTAGCAAAAATGTTTGGAAACTAAAGATAAATTTGCAGTACAAGAAGAATACGGGAGAAGGATGGAGAAGGCCTTTCATCCCTCTCGTGTGCCCTCCGAAGAAGATAAGAACACAATATGATTGACGGGGAGAAAGTGAAAATTGATCTAAACAATCTCAGACCCAAACTGATCTAAAATACAAGTTGATATCAGACAATCTCATTTGACAAATTATACTAGTCCCTGAACTATTGACATTAAGGTCTTTGTAGATCCTTTGTATGAAAGGTTAATAGTGAAATGATATCATAATCGCCCCAAAAGAAAAGTAAGAAAGAAAATGAAAAATATAGAAGAAAGAAAGGTTATTTATAGTCTAGTGGTCACATAGACCGTATCTATAGTCAACAGAAACGTGTAAAATACTAACTATTGATCCAAATCTTGTTGAAATTCCAAGCCCTGGTGGTTATGACGTCGTCCACTTTATAGGCATGATTCACATTATATAATCCAAAAAATAACATTTTACTAGTTCGAATTAGATATCTAAAAGGTGTCAATTCAGTTGAAAAACTTGTGCATTTGAGGTTTTGACATGTTTTGGATTATGTAATATGAATTAATCAAACACATGATTTTTTATGGTCCACATTATATCAATAAATTAGGTGGTCCACAACCCACATAAACTTCTATAAATTGGTTGTTTTGTCCATTTTCAAACAAACCACATAACCATGAACGTTTATCCAATAGATATGAATACTAAGCTAGCTGCAGTGTACTATAACAGAGGAACCCAATCTGTTTAAGGTTCTTATTGTCATATTGTCTGGTGTGAATGATCAGTTGGATCAAATTAACGGTCGTCTCAACCACATACACGATATGGATGGACAATGTTGAGTATCGTCATTCGTCGTTCAACACGGATGGGTATGTACGGTTCACCCGGATGACACTCCATAACGATGATGCACGCAAGAACTATGTTCTGTATATTTGGTCAATATAGCTCGAAGGGACCAATCCAGTTAGATGTTTCCTTCGTAAGATCTTTTCATGATATTAGGGAAAGTTTGATTCGGCCTAGCACCTGTGAAGAAATCAAGGCTTGCATGGATAGACCAAATGAAGAATTTAGTTTGGCTGATTCATGATCTTGTTTGTGTTTAATTATGTTGTTTTACGTTGTAGTATTTTGTTGTTGAGTTATCTTGTTGAAATTTTATGTTTAAATTATGTTGTTGTTATAGAAATTGATTTCATGACATATTTTTTTGGTTGTTGTGTTCTGAACATGATTCAGATTACATAATCTGAATCGTGGCAAACCCTTTAATTAACAAGGTTTCACACAATCTCGGCATAGTTTGAATGATATGATCCAAAACAATTTAGGCATAAATTTGAATTATAAAATTTGAATACACCCTGACTATAGATGGATGGTGGGTTGGTCAACAAGTTGGTTAGTTTCATGCGTTTTTTTTACCCAATTTGACTGGTTGACCATGTTCTCAAACTTACAATACTATTTTTATCATCGATGTTTGTCAGTTGCCTATAAATATACATCCAATTTTCACAATTTTTCGCTCCAACTCACCTTCTCTCCTTTTCAGTCTTATTTTCCTTTGCTAAATGTTAATGATGCCATGGTTTCATTGTTGATCATTCATATTATCCCTAAATATGTTGTGTGATTTTTGTGGGGATAATATGATGGTCATCTAAGACATTTGTATAATCTTATAGGTGTTTTTTGATTTTTTTTATAGGATTAATATTATATAACTTGAAATAGTACAAAAGTGATTGGGATTATATATACTCTTGAGGGAGACAAAATGGAAAATTTGGAGGGCGCATGAGAAATAAGAAGGGTGGGAAAATAAATTCTCACATTCTTTTTTATTTCTAGTTTGTAAAGATGGGCTCTTCTACGGACAATTGGATACGAAAAATACATAAATATGGAGAATTTCTTATCCCACCCACCAAACCTCTCTCGTGCCCTCCAAATTTCCAGTTTTGCCCGCTAATTTTCTAATTTTGAATTGTAGAAACCGAAGGGTATCTATTTACCTTTCGACCCTTTTTTTTTTTGAAAGAATGAAAATGGAATATTTTAATACCAACAGACTATCTCCCAGCACAAGGTGTGCCCATGAAGATAGCCAAAAAATTACGGCAATGTTTCAACAGAAAAATCAACGATTAGCTGACACCCAAACATAAAAAAGGGTTCTTGCACCAATCATGAAATTGATAATGAAAAACAACAAAATGAGTTTTATACCACCAAAAGAAAAGAAGCTTAATACTCTCCAAGAGCTGAAAACTTGGAAACCAGATTAAATACATGAAAGAACACCGTGATTTTGCATGACCCCTTCTTCTGTCAATTCCTTTTTATTTATTTTTATTTTTTATAAATTCAAACATTTATATTTGAATCGTGTTTTTTATTCATACAATTTAATCAATAATTTTATTTTTATGTCCAAGCATTTTTGCCAGAAATAGACATTTCCCTCACCAACTTTATCTTCTTTCGGTCTAAACCCCTCCAAAAAAAAAAAAAACACTAATTTACCACAAAATTTAAGTTTTTAAGCAGAATATAATCTCATCAATGGGCTCAATACACACTATCCTTATTTATTAATTTTGTTAAGGCTTAACCTAATTTTTTCCTTCCACTAATCCCTTATTAAATTTGTAACAACTCTATCCTAAAATTTTGACTCTAAATTTGCATCATATATGTTTTTCATTTCTCTTTCTAATAACCGTGAATATTTTTTAATGCAAAAATTTAATAGATATCCTTATCCTTATTATTTATTAATTTTATTAGGTCTGCAGCAACTTAACCTATTGTTTCTGTAGATTTTTTTTGACAAGTTGTTGTACACTTATTTAATACGTTTACAAACAGAATACCCTAATTTTCATGCAAACTCGACTACCCTAAATAATTTGTTAGGAACCATGAACTGCATTAATTTTTTACGTTTAACTATAAAAGTAATAAATAAAATTGATCTGTGCAACCATATAATTTTGTATTCTTTTTATCTATTTCTTTATAAAAAAATTTATTATCATTTGATTGTAATATTTGTATCTCCAATAATCTAATTTGCGTTCATTGATCGACCCACGATCTTATGAGTTAAAGATTATTTATTAGTCTCTATTATAGTCGAGAATATCCGTGCATCGCACGGGTCAAAAATCTAGTTTTTATTTAAAAACAAAGGTAATGTAACTCTAAAATATTCGTCATTCAATTTCTATCCATTTTCATTTCAATCACATTAACATGTTTGCATTGGATCTGTTTAGATTATCTAATCTTAAATTTAAAAACATAGTTCGGATTATAGTATCTGAACTCTATCTTTAATGAAATAGGCCAGTTTTCTATATTTGTTTGTACTGTTTCAGATAGGTTTTTCAATTCTTTTGACCTCTCCCAACTTTTTCAAACTTGCAATTTTGGTCTCTATTAAGAAAAGGAGAATGCTAACCAGTGTCCTAAGGGCAATGGTTAAGCATCTAAAACAAGTAAATTTTCATAAAAAAATGTGTAATCATTATTTTATCAAAAGTAACATCTTATATTTCCAAGACAAAATTTCTATTTGTAGATTTTTTAATCATTGCCCTGAGGGCACTGGTTAGCAAGACCTTTAAAAAAATGACAAATATGGTCCCCCTATCTTTAGCCTCTTTTGCAATAGTGGCCATTTTCTTCAATTTTGACGAAGTCAACCCCTATGTGGAAGGATTTTTTTTTTTTTAAATCTACTTCTCAATTGTTTTTTTGTTTTTAATAAAGGATTTTGCTAACAAATGTCCTAAGGATATTGTTTAAGGAACACACAATGACATAAATAGAAATTTTATTTTGAAAATACAAGTTAAACACATGTAAAAAATTATAACTACATGGTTTTCAATGTAAAAGCTACTACTCCCTCCGATCCTTATTATAAGAAAAAGTTGACCTTTTAGGTTCATAGAATAATTAATGTATCTTGTTGCAAATATAGGCTAGATACATCACTTACACAATGAACCAAAAAAGTAAATTGTTTCTTATAATAAGAACCGGAGGGAATACTTTTGAAAATACAACTCAAACACATGTAAATAAATTATTTTGAATCCTTAGGGATCGAGTCTAAAATCTCGTCCCGTCCCGTTTAATGGTGGCCAGAGGAGTTGGCGGGCTGACCCGTCAAACAAAATATTATTTCTTTTTTGAGAAAAAAAAACAAATTTTTTAATGCATTTTTTACAACTTAAATGTGCAAAAAAAAACTATGTTGTTTTTATCATAAAAAAATAGACAGCAAATAAATTTCTTGCAAAAACAAGATAATTAATAGATTGTCGAACTCAACATCATACTTAATAGCAAAATAAGGAAAGTCCGCCAACATAAAGCAAATCATAAAATAAATTCAAAAGGATAAAATAGATGTAAAAAAGAAAAAGTTAAGTGGGCCACCCCCTCCATGCCCGCCCCGTTTTTTTTCAACGAGTTAAACAAGTCGAGCCAACTATAAAAAACGAGTTTAAAATTTCGACTCAACCCGCCAAAGATAACGAGCTAAACGGGCCGATTCGGTGGGTTAAACCCGTTTTGCCATCCTCGCTTCTCGTTTTTAAAATATCCGTTAATGACTTTTGGGTTTTATTTTTTGATAAATTTTTTATTTTATTACAGAGAATTATTGTTTCTCATTCTAATACAGTGAATTTCCATTAAGGCCTGTTAGAACATGAATTATAATCTTTTATAATACTTAAAAATTAAATAAAGTTAACAAATATCGTTCTCTACGATTAAATAAAAAAGATAAACTACTATTCATTTTCAATTGTATAAAAAGCTAAAAAAATCACAATTGAAAAAGTGTAATAATTTATCTTTTGATTTTTGATGGAGTATATTATCTTGTTCAACTGCATGTTAGATAGTATCTATCAAATCTGATAATCTATTTCAAGGATATGCATAATTCAATTGTGATCCTTTCGTTGATGTGAAGCCAGACATTGCACCTTCATTTGCGGATCATCCCAACAATGTCAAAGCTGAGGTTCCATTAGTAGTTTAGAATCCTTTCACCAATGCCAAACCCAAGGTTGCCCCTCCATTTGTGTTTTGTATTGATTGCCGCATCCAGTTCAAGGCTGAAAGAAAATTTACTTCACGAGATGAGTTGTTGTCTTGGGTTCGAAATGTAGTAGAGAAGTTAGGATTTGCTATTGTTGTTATTTCAAAATCATATAATGTTGGAAATGACTGAAAATAATATGTGAAAGAGGAGGTCCCATAAAGTGTACAACAAGTTGATGAAGCATAAAATCTTAGCACCAGCTAAATGTGAATATTCGTTTAGATTAAGAGGTTGCTTATTTCGTGGTGGTCTATGGATCCTAAGAGTTTAGGATGGAGAACACAAACATGAACCGACTCAATTCTTCTAAGGTCATAAATATGCACGACATCTAAAACCAGAAGAAAAGAGTCATGTCCATGAGATGACAACTTCAATGATCCTTCCAAGAAAGGTATATATGTAATAATATATTGGGAATACAACGACAAACAAAATTGAATATGCTCTCAGTCAGTTAAAAAAAAGTATGTGTAGTATGCCATAGATGTAAAAATTGAGCTTCAATTAAAAACATGATAATGATACAACATATACAAATACAAGTCTCGTTTCTAAATAACATGATTTTGATGGAACACAAGTTTAAAGGAAAGGTGTCATGGTCAAAGTAAACATGTCAAGATATGTATCGTATTTCATTGCGGAAGAGATAGATTGAGTTGAAAGATATAGTATGGATAAATCTAAATTGATTGTTTAATTAACTCATTCGTTTGGATGAAATTTACATTCATTAAAAAATGTCACAATTCATACGATGACGATGTCTTACTATTTTTAAGAAAGGTCATTTAGATATTATGAATATTGTTAGAATAAACATCTTCATGAAAACTTAATTCTAATTCTTCGCACTTCTATGTTTCAATTTAAGGTGATGGATATCAATTCATTTACCAACTAAAAAACAAAAAGAATAAATACTTTAATATGAAAATCGATACCTCGCAATAGTATTTTGCTGGATTGAAAACGGCAATGGCCCGTACATTACAAGGACTTTCTCTAGATTTTTAAGGGTCTTTGGGCGAATTGGGGCCATATGGACACTTGTCAGACTTGCAATGTTTTTGCCCCTACAAAACTCGTGATTTTTGCATAGAAAAAATAATTAAAAGAAAAATATGAATGAATCACTTTGTACATATTTTGTACTATATGATTTTGATAGTCACCTCATCATAATCTATTCCAATAACTTTTCCTTTCTCAACTTTTTGTATAGGAAAACAATAATAACAACTTGGATTTATACCCTCAAAGTCTTCGCCTCCATAACAATCATCCACAAAACCTACACGACCCTAATGACATAGAGGGTCATGAACCGGACCCTATTCCAACTTCAAGATTTAACTAAACAACTATTTTCTTTGTCGTTTGAGTCAAAACAAGAAGCATGCATGCAATGAAAGCCCTGATTATCAAATACTTTTGGGGTAGCACTAACTGCAACTAGGGCAGATATAACAAAAGGTCCTCAAAATATGAATTGGGTTGAGGGTTTTGATGTGTCATTATGTCAACTCTCTCACTTCCAACATCAACTTCCTTCACTCGAGTCCATCAGGTATGCACAATATGATAATTAACAATTTGACAATGATTATTATTACTAGTATAATATTTATAGGGTCTTCATAACAAGTGCTTTTAAGACATTTGTCAATAATTTTAAAATAGAAATAATTGGTAAGATTTATAAAAAAAATTACTTTTTTAAGTTTTAATGTGTTGAATGTATCTATTTCAAAACAAAAATTATTCTTTAAACTTCTTAGCATTTGTAGTTTGTCGGGTGTCGTCTTCGACTTTTGTTTATTTATTTTTGGGAAATGTTAACTTGTGCCCTCAAGGCATAAGTTAATGAATTAAATATAAAAATAATTTATTAAAATACGCGCATTATATTTAATCTTTAACTTTTTAATGAATTAAATTCACAGAATTTTAAAAAATATTTTTTATTTTAAGTTTCTTAACATGTTTTCTAAAGGCACAAGTTAACTCTACCCTTTATTTTTTATAATTTGTTTGTTACCAGTGGTATTTTACTTTATGTCCCTTTCAAGGCCATCTTTTGTGTCTTGTTTTGTGGAAGTTTGTGATGCGTGGAAAATATGGAACATGGAATTATGGGTCGGTTGTTGGGTGCAAAAATAATTTGTTTTGTAGTAGTTGCCTCGTCACCTTTTTCCGTCAAAAAACTAAACATAACATTGCATGAATGGTGTGTCTACCAATTGGATTGTGCAGATCCACAAAGGCGTTAGAGTATTTGAACAACTATTTTTGAGACAATTTATAAAATAACTAAAGATTTATTAAAAATGTATTTAGATATTGATATAAAAATTAAAATAATAGAAAATACTAAGGACACAATAAAAATGAGATAGTTGATCTAAAAGTTTTAGCTTAACTGACAAATGTCGAAATTACAAAGTGGAACGTCATGACCCAGGTTCAAATCCGAGACCTCAAAGTTGTGTATGAGTTTAATTTAAGTGGATTACCACTTCATGTAAGACAAAAAAATCTAATTGAAATTCTTTGATGCTTTTCCATTTTCATTCTTTGTGAATCTTATTCAATAATTGCAATTATCATAGTTTTGTTTATTCATCATTTTTCCTCATGGCGTAGTGTTTATGGATTTTCAATATTTTTTTTACATTCTATATTAGCTATCCTAATTGTTGCTTTAACCTAATTGCAATAATTTTTTTTACATTCTATATACCTCCCAATGTCTGTGTTTTCACATGTTTTATCATACGTTGTTAAGTCAATAATTATTTTACGAGTAGGGTTGAAGATATTGGTCATCAATAAATACGAAGACGATACTAATGTATCGTCAAATGTGGTATTTAAAAAAGTATTATGTAATTTATAATAATTGTATTATATAAAAAAAAAATACTCCTATCATGCTATTGCTATGATTGACGTGGATCAATTTTTTTTTTTTTTTAATACAAGAAAGGATGAGGAACAATGTTTATCATGTTATTTTATTAAAGTGAATTTTTTGTTGAGGAAATTAAAGTGAATCTTTTATTATCTTTATATAATTATGGGGTTAAATATGTTATTGGTCCTTATAATTATATCAACTTTTCGTTTTAGTCTCTCTAAAAATTTTCTAAATTTTGAGTCCCTCAAAAATTTTGCATCTTCACTTTTGGTCCCTATTTTAAAGTAAACTCATATGTAGAGTTCATATTTTTTCATAAAATTTTGCAGAAAAATTCATAATATTATAATAATCTCTCCAAAAAAAATTAGAATTTTTTAACAAAACTTGAATTTAATATGAACTTTTATATTTTTTACGGTTAAAAATTCATATTTAATTTTTGTTTTATTAAAAAATTCTAATTTTTTTTGAGATTTTTTTTTACAATAATATACACATTTCTGCCTAATTTCATTAAAAAATACAAACTAACTTAAAAATAGGGACCAAAAGTAGTGATTGAAAATTTTATAGGGACTAAAAGTTGAAGGAAAATTTTAGATGAACTAAAATAAAAAATTGGTATATTTATATGGATCAAAAACATATTTAACCCTATAATTATGTCGGTATTTTTAACCGATAGGACCCGTGTTCGATGGTCTAGTTTTAATTGATAAAAGAGAATGTGTTAAAAAAAAAAACATGTGTTATTAGAAAGGACATTACTAACACTCCTCTTAAGAATGTTTATCAGACCAAATGACGTAATCGAGATTTAAACATCAAATCTTTCATTTATATATATGACTTTTTAATGATTGATTATTATCGTTTTGTCTACGTAAAAAAATTTGTTACACTGACATTTTGTCCTAAGTTTATTACTCCCTCAAGTTGGGTTTATCTAATTGGTCCTACATCTAACCAAAGAAAGAAAAAAAACTTGACAAAAAAGAAGTTGGTCCTACACCTAACATTTTATGAAAGATAACTAATTGTTGACACTTCTTTCCAACCTATTTATGACATCATTTGACAATTTTTACCTAAACAAAAAATAGTTGTAATATAATAGGAGTAATTGATATATACATCATTCGGTCACTATTCTAAACAAAAAACTATATTTTAAATTTATTCAGTTAATGATGTATGTAGTCTTTATTATAGACCATATACATCATTTAATGAATGAATCTAGAATATTGATTTTTGCTTATAATAGTAACCGAATGGTGTATATGTTATATGTTTTTTTCGGTTACTGCAATGTCGGTATAAATTTCTATTGTCATTTAACAATGATTAATCATCATCAAAGAACATGTGCGACACCCAAGACGAATTCTCCTTTACTAATTAGATTTTTTCATTTGAAATCGAACATTTAATAGGAGTTAAAATTCCTTATCCCTTAAACCTATCCATTATATTTGGTATTTGATATAAGGGTTTTTCTATCATGTGCAAATTTGCACATGTTAAGAAGTTTAAAATAATAACTTTGACTTGAAATTTGTGTTTTTTATATTAAATATGTAACTTTTAATCAAAAATTGTTGGTTTTCAATGAAAAGATACTACTTCTAGTTACCTTATGTCATACCCTCATTTTGGACCTAAAAATACTCGTTCAAATTTCTCTTCTATCTCTGATACTTATTTTAATTCACTATGTTTTACTCCGCAATTTTCTACCGTGCTTCAACTGCATATTTTTACTACTGCTGTCTTTAATTTTCTTGCATATAAAGCCATCCAAAGTGCTTTTCTTGCATTACAAGTCATTTGAAAATTTCTAAACCAATTGCATGTTTTCTTGCATTTTATTCCAAGTTTTTGCATAAAAATCATACAAAGGGTATTTTGATCATTTCCTGCAGTGGAACCCATTTTAGTCCCTACGTTTGTCTCTGAGTCTTTTCAACTTGTCTGTACCAATCATTGATCAAAGCTCTGTCTAAAAATCATTTTCAACATTGCATCTGAGTCAGTTTGAGTCGTTTTAGTCCTTAGGGGCATTTTGGTCTTTTCACATCAAAATTTTTGACAGAGAGGTATTTTAAAATACCTCATTTTGGTCATTTGTTCGTTTTAGTCCATTTCGTCGTTTTTAACTGTTTCACTTTACGTTATTTTCAAAGTTACGTTTTTTACCAATTTTTATTTTTATTTGCAAATCAGTCCAGATTTTATTTCTTTTTGCAAATCAGTCCAAATTTTACTTTAATTTGCAGTCAGTCCAATTTTTACTTTTTTACAGATTAGTCCTTTAGTTTTGTTTTTTGCAGAAAGGTCCTTAAGTCAGAATTCAGTCCAAATGCCACGCGGGCAGTCCAAGTCTAGGTGGCACATCTCCATTGGTCCAAAGGCACACATGGCAGCCTATAAAAGGCCAGTTACTGTACAAGTCAGAAAAAAAAGACCACAGAACGCATGCCACATCACAAAACAGTTCACCAGTTTCTCTCTCCATTCAGTTACGATCAAATTCACAGAAAACTCAGAAAATCTCAAGAACACGAAGAACAATTCCACAAACCCTAACTTTTCCAGAACCAAATTCAATTAGATTCAAGCACAATGTAGTGAAATTCACCACGGTTCTCAGAGATTTATCAACGAATCATCATCACCGAACCATTTCCCCTGCAATTCAAGCGTGAATTCACCACTGAAAGCGGAAAATCCAACGCGATCACAGAGGAAGAAGATTGAGAAGAAGAAGGAAAGAAGTTCAAAGGATTTGAACCGGTGAAGAAGAAGAAGAAGAAATTACTGGTTTATTTTCGGATCCAAACCAAGAATCAACAAAACAGAATCAAAATCCAAAGTTCACGAAGATTCTAGTTCGAACCTCCGATTAAAACGCAGGTAAACACGTAAACTTACCTCTTTTTTGCTCAAGAACAACAACGAATCCAAAATCGATGTAGATCCGTAGAAGTTCAAAGAAGTTTGGTTCAAAAACTATGAAACCCTAAAAAACTTTTGAAAACCGTAAGGATTCCACAATCTACAACGAATATCAACCGTTGTAGATCTACGAATCTATAAAAAAATTTCATTCGAAAAAGGATTTGAACAAAAGAACCAAAACCGTTTGAAACCGTGAAGAAACTTCAAGATCTACATCGATTTACAGCATGCATGTGATTTCCAATGGTGGATTCGTGTTTAGAACAACAAAATGGATCGATTGAAGCATGTTTGAACAAGTTCTGGGTAGATTTGGATGAGCTAGGGTTAGGGTTTGGCATTGGAGAAGAAGAGAGAAGTTGGAGAAGAAGAGAGAACGGAGAGAAGAAAGAGAAAGAAAGAAAGAAAATGAATTGAACCGGGCCAAAACCTTTTATATAAGCGCGTGGACCGGGTCGGTCCAAACCCGATCCAACTTCCTGCGTTCCCAGCCATTAGATCTAGGTTTTAGGGTATCCGGATCAATCCAACGCCTCTGAGGCGTTCTGGAGATCCGGATCCACTAAGCTGCGTGGGTTTGGGCTGCATAACTGTGGGCTTTGGGTTTCTTTCATTTTTTCTTGAATTTGTTGCTATGCACACCTCCATTCTTGTTATTTGAACCCCTGTGCGCTCTAATTTTCTCGCAAAAAATTCCAAAAAAATTGCTATGTGTTTCTTGATGCATTTTTGATTATTTTGTGATATTTTTGCATGTTTAAAGTTGATAAAAAATATATGCTAATTTCTTCTATGGAGTTGTGAGTTTTGTGTATTTTTAGTGAAATTTCTTGCATGACTTTTGACCCAATTTTTTGCCATATGATGTTGGTACGTGGCACTTGACTTTGTGATATATTTGCTACTGAATTCATGCTAATCCTTCTAATTTTGCGATATTAATTGTTGATTTCCAATTTTGTTAGTTTAATTTTTAGTTTACAACTTTGCAATGTTAATTGTTAACTTCCAATTTTGTTAGTTTAATTTTTAGTTTACAACTTTGCAATGTTAATTGTTAGTTTACATTTTTTTTTCCTTTTTTGTTGTTAGTTTAGTTGTTAGTTTCTTATTTTGCAAGTGTAAGTGTTAGTTTACAATTTTGCAAGTTTAGTTGTTAGTTTACAATTTTGCAAGTTTAGTTGTTAGTTTCTCATTTGGCAAGCTTAATGGTTAGTTTCTAATTTTGCAAGTTTAG
This sequence comes from Medicago lupulina, assembly GCA_958299785.1. Taxonomy (NCBI): domain Eukaryota; kingdom Viridiplantae; phylum Streptophyta; class Magnoliopsida; order Fabales; family Fabaceae; genus Medicago; species Medicago lupulina. Next base: position 27,022,586 of record OY283144.1, on the reverse strand, counting down.
TTGTTAGTTCCTTGTGTTGCAAGTTTAATTGTTAGGTTCTTGCTTGTTAGTTTAATTGTTGGCTTCTTGATTTTCAAGTAATGTGAATTCCTTTGTTTAAAAATAAAGTGTGAAATAGGTTTGTGAGTGTGTGCTAAAATGAAGTTTGAGCATGTCTTATAATTCTCATATTATGCTTAAAATAAACCCCTTGAAACTTGTTTTGAATGGGGATTATGGGTCATGTGCTTGCTTTAAACCTTTGTGATTAGTCTTGTGCATTTTTTCCATTACATCTTGCTATGGCTCCTTTTTTGTCAATTAGTTTATCATTTTTACTATCATTTTATATCTTGTGTTGCTAACCATTCCATTTCATTTCACACATTGAGCATTCCATCACCTCATCTCCATCCTTTAGTTTAGATTTTATTCAATTTTCTAATCTTTAGGTGGTTATTCCTTTCTTTTAATTTTTGCAAGACCATAGAATGTAAACTAGGGCCAATGTAAAGAACAATGGACACTATAATGATGTACACCGACACAAGCACCGACACGCACACACGTTGTATGATTTACCGTTAGGTGTATGTTTAGGAAATGCGAAACTTAGAAAAATCCATTTTTTTAGAATTAGCCACCTCATCACTTGAAAATATATTTTTTTCAATAAACCTTGGAGTCAAAACTCCATTGTATTTTTTCCTTTATTTTCTTAATCAAAAATTCAAATACAACTAATTCCTACTTAGACTATCATTTTCTTTAATAATTGAACCAACCTCACCATTTTCTTTCTCAAGCCTTTACGGCCTCTTTCTTTTCTTCCGAACCATTTTTCAAAAATTAAAATCAATCTAAACTCACAAAAAACATTTTTTGAGAGAGAACTACATGGAGTTTGATCCCTTAAAAGGGTATGTAGGCAAGAGGTCAAAACCTCTCCAAGTCCAATAAAAATAAAATCCGAACACTTCTCCCCCCATTCTTAAAAATAAACAATTTCTTTTCAATAAGTAGCATTAAAAAAAAGCGTAGACGTAAATCTAGAAGAACGGTTCCTATAGAGTACTATAGTCGTTATGGGTGCCTAACACCTTCCCGTAGCGAAAACTGCCTCCGAACTTAGAATTTCTAAGGGCTTTTCTCAATTTTGTCCTTTCCCAAAAACAATAGAGATATCAATGATTGAAAGGTTCAAGCCTAATTAATGACTTGACACCCGAAAATCGCGATAACACCTTAACATGTGCAATATTGCACATGTTAGACAAACCCTTGACATAATTATTACTCGTCCAATTTTACAATGATAGTGATTTTAACAAAACGAGTTATTTAAAAATAAGTGTAACATTATTTTTTTATAAATTTGTTTTTATTGCACATGTATGTATGTCTAATATGGACATCTTATCATAGAAAACACATAAATAGTTAACAAGCCATTTGGACACTTGCAATGCTCTTGGGTAGATGGAGCCATATGGACACTTGTCGACTTATAATGTTTCGCCCACGAATGGCAACACTTGTGATTTTATTACTAATAATAATAGTCCTCCGAATCTCCAACTTAATTTGTGTCATTAATAAACTAAAAAAAGAAATAAAAAAATTAATAATTGATTATGTAAAATTGATTTTTGGATAAAAGTGAGTTGAGTGTAAAGTGATTTATGTTTGAATGTATTTATATAGATATAGATTTAGCAATAAATTTAATGTTAAAATCAATTGTAGAAGTCAAAAACTACAAATTGTATCTTCAAGTAGAATCAATTCTACGAGCAAAATTAATTCTACTTTAAATCATTCAAACATCATAAAATCAATTCTGCAACCTCCAAAATCACTTTTGACCCTCTAGAATTGAAATCAAACACATACTTAGATTTGAATTTGAAAAAGAATAAGCTTTCTAGAGTAAATTTTTCTAAAAAAAAGTTCGATAAAAAGTAGTTAAAAATTACTTATCTTTGAATCGAGTTGCTTTTATATTATGGTATAGAACTTTTGATCCTCTAAAATTGAAACCAAATACATACTTAAATTTGAATTTGAAAAAGAATAAAGTAAATTTTTCTAGAAAAAAGTTCGATAAAAAAATAGTTAATAGTTACTTATCTTTGAATCAAGTTGCTTTTATATTATGGTATAGCTACAAATATGCAAAATTTAAATAAATAAAATATTAATGAATCCCTTGTATATATTTTGTACTTATATGGATTTGATAGTCACCTCATCATTCTAATCCTCTCTCTCTATCGGATTCACAACATGTGTTCATAAACTATTCCAATAATTTTTCATCTCTCAATTTCTCAACTTTTTACATGAAACAAAAATGAACAACTTGAATTCCTACCCTCCAATTCTCCGCCAACTCAATAACCAGCCACAAAACCTTTATGACCCAAATGACATAATTGAAGACCCAGATCCTATTCCAACCATAGATCTTAAGTGCTTAGAACACAAAAAATTGGATGAGGCTTGCAAGGAATGGGGTCTATTCCGTTTGGTTAATCATGGTGTTCCAATAACCCTTTTGGAACAACTTCAAGATTTAACCAAACAACTATTTTCTTTGTCCTTTGAGTCTAAACAAGAAGCATGCAATGAAAGCCCTATCAAATACTTTTGGGGTACCCCTGCCCTAACTCCATCTGGGAAAGCTATAACAAAAGGTCCTCAAAATATCAATTGGGTTGAAGGTTTTGATGTGCCATTGAGTCAACTCACTCACTTCCAACATCAACTTCCTTCACTTGAGACCATCAGGTATGCACAATGACAATTAACAAGTTTATTATTATAATCATCATCATCATCATCATTATTACTACTATGAAGGGATTTTTTTTTTTTGGAATTATTATATTATTATTATTATTATTATAATTATTATTAAGTTGTGTTTCATAATAATGATCACATTTGCAAGAAAAAAATTATCGTTTAAAAAATTTCTAGTTTAATTTTCACCGTATATTTTACTATTTCAATTATTATATTTTACTTCTAGTCAAAAACATATATTATTTTTTACTTTATATTTATGATGGCAATAATAATAACACTAACAAATGGTCAATAAGACCAATTTGATAATTTAGTAAAAAAAAAAAACTAATTTGAAGGATTTAGTCAAATGGTCAATAAGACTAACAAATGGACAATAATATTATTTTTTTTACTTTATATTATTGTTGTTATTATTATTAAGATTTTCCATTGATTGCTTCTTTCTAATTTGTGTAAAAGGATTTAGTCTGAAAATAATTGTGGAAGGAGAGAGAGTATTGTTTAATTGTATGTCTCTTTCTTGGCCATCTTTTGTGTCTTATATTTTGGGAGTTTTTTTTTTTTTTTTTGACAAAATATATTTTGGGAGTTTGTCCATGCATGTGGAAAAATGTAACATAGATTTATCATTTATGGGTCGGTTGTTGGGTGCAAATATTTGTTTTATTGAGAATGTGACATTTTGTTTGGTGCCAAAAAACACTGCATGAACCAGTGTTTCGACCAATTGGGTATTTGGATTGTGGAAATCCTTGAAATGGATTATCAGATTTGATAGATACTATCCAACGTGCAGTTTAACAAGATGCTATACTCCATCAAAAATCACAAGATAAATTACTGTTTTTTGTTTTCAATTGTGATTTTTTGTTTTTAGCTTTCTATACAATTGAAAATGAGTATTTAATAGTAGAGAATAATATTTGTCAACTTTATTTAATTTTTTAGTATCATAAAAGATTAAAATTCATTTTCATCAAAAGTCTAATGGTGACTCGACCGTTGTATATTATATTAAACTTACAACATTAAAATTCATTTTCTAGCAGGCCTTTTAGAATGAGAAATAAAAATTATCGATAAACAAAATTACTAAGCAGTATTTTTAAGGCCCTCTCTTAAATGGTACCAATTTTCATTTCATTCAGAAAAGAAAACAAACAAGTGAAAAGACAAATATTCCTTAAAAAATATGAAAAGACTAACATGGCCGACTGTTTTAGATAATATTTGCAATTATTGCTCTCAATTAAAAAAATAAATAAAAAAAATTATGAGTTCGGTCTAGTTAAAGGTGTTAGATTTCTATATTGTGTCTTGGTTTGAAGCACATATATGAGTGATATCTATATTAGTTTTTGATATATCTTAAATATAATTATTTTTAGTTGAAAAAATTTATTAAAAACTGTTCATAATTCTTACTTCAATCGATAAAAATTTGTTGAAATTGTTTTATATGAAGCCATGAACGTTGTGATTAAGGTTTAAATTTCAATTCCTTAATTAATTTATGTGTATAAATTTTTAATGGTCATGACATCTTCATCTATCTAACAAAACAAAATTGTTATAAACCAAAACCAATTGAAAAGAGAATTGGAAAAAAGAAAAAGAATCTTACACGAAGACACAAATTTTGCAACATGATACAAAGAGAAAGAAAGAACAATGACTTCTTTGTTGTCAGAAATTAACCTGCAAATTAGGGATTCTCATTCTCTAATCTAAGTGGTCCTACCTAACAATTTCTAAAATAAATAATTGTTTATTGTAAGAAGAAAAGGACAAACTTTCTTATAAAAAAAAGGACAAATTCCCAATAATCCCAAATATTCTGCACTCAAGTCCCGTTAATATCTTTGAAGATAGATTCTTTCAAAAAAAAAATATATCTTTGAAGATAGATATATATCATATTTATTTGCAAGTTTCTTTTTTTTTTTTTAAAAAAAATATATATTTGCAAGTGTTTGTGTTCTATGGCTTCACTACCTTGTATGGAAGAACATAGAACTTTATTTGGTTGTGACTAAGCATCAAAATAAATATCCGTCTCATAGTCAGCCTAAGAGCAGGGCCGGCCCTAGGCATAGGCCAGGGGTGCGGCGGCCTAGGGCCCATGCCGTTAGGGGACCTTAAAAAAATTTGTTATCAAAGGGGGTGTATATAGAAATGATTGATTTTTGAAGGGTTTATATAGTAAATTTGACTAAAACGCCCGAATTATTGGCATGGTGAATGGATGGGCTCACGTCTGCTAATATTTTAGGCCCTTTTTCATTAGATTTACTATATATACCCTCATATAACACAAAATTTCTATATACACCCTCCCTATAAAATTTGATTTTTCTTAATAATGTGCCAAAAAATTTATTATCGCAGAAATTGACGATATTTTTACTTTAATAATGTGCCTCACTAATATTGAAAACATTGGTGGTATTTATTATCCAAGAAACTGGGATAATTTTCATAACAAAACAAATTATATTTTAGTTGAAAATGAGCCTATGAAATTAATCTTAATCTTGTCTTTCTAAGGTTCCAAAAAAATAAATTATATCAATATTGTAATGTCAAATTTCTTGAATTTATTGAAAGGATTGCAAAATGGAATTTAATATTGCTAGATCATGCGAGACGCATTCATGATCATGAAACAGATGTGAGACGTATTCATGATCATTTTGCACGTGCTATTGTTCTCTTCTACGGTATTTTAGTTTGTTTTGGTGTCTATAAAGTATTTGATTTATTTTTAGATGTTGCCTTAAAAAAATTATTTGGTAGTGAAAAGCAGACAAAAAAAACGAAGAGCTAATAAAATCAAAACAATGAGTTAAAAAATTTAATGACGTATTATATAAGGGGCCTCTTTCTCATATTATGCCTAAGGCCTGTAATACTCTAGGAACGGGCCTGCCTAAGAGATTTAAGCTTAATTAAATATTTAGTAAATTATCTTTTAATAAAGATTGAGTTTAATAAAAATATGATGTACAACAAAACATTACTGGTATAACATTATTGGCTTAGATAGCTAATCCTATTTACAGGGATAATGTTTGATTGTTGTCGTTTTCATTAAATTATAAGTTGAATGTCCTTCTCCTGAAAATCTGAAAGTTAACACCAAAACATAATAATCGCGGTTTGTTCATGAAAAATGATTATTTTAACATACAATTGGTTATATTATTTAATCTTTTTCATGGTTTTTTAACAAATTTATTTTTTTGGTACAATTTTTTAACAAATCTTTGTTTTCACGTTATTAATATAATGCACAAAGTTATACTAATGCTATGTGAAATTAGTTTGACAAAAAAAAATTCTATATCTTGTATATCATGTCTTGAATTTAAAGAATTTTTTTGAAGTGATTATCTAAATCTATTCTAATAGTTAGATGTTTCCTTTGCAAGGGTTTTACTAATGGAATATGCAACCCATCTTTCAAGAATTGCTACAACTTTATTTGAAGCAATGGTTAAGAACCTTGACCTAAATCTCAAAACAACAAAGTCATATTTATCAGAAAACACAGGCATCATACGTGTCTATCGTTATCCACCCACTGATGTTGGTTGGGGCATGGAGGTTCATACCGATAGTTCAGTGTTGTCCATATTGAACCCAGATGATCATGTGAGTGGACTTCAAGTTCTCAAAGATGATCAATGGCTCACTGTAAAGCCAGTTTCCAACACATTGATTGTCAACCTTGGTGACATGATGCAGGTCTAAATTTTTTCGTTACTCGCTAATTTTAATTTAGTTTGCAATATAAACAATTTTTTTTACCAGAGATAAACCGATAATATTACAGGGTAAACATATATTAATTCTTTATAATTTGTAACCTATTTTAGAAAAATAAATAGGTGAATGTTAAAGTTAGCTAATCTCAATAATAAATAGGATTTTATTTTAAAGTTATATATCTATGTGTCTATTCTAATGGATTGATTTTGGTTTAGGCGATTAGCAGCGATAGATACAAGAGTGTGTCACATAGAGTGAAGGTAGAGAAAGATATAGAGAGGATCTCAATATGCTACTTTGTATTTCCTGGTGAAGACGTTGTGATTGAGAGCAACAAGTACAAGCCTTTCACTTACAATGAATTCAGAGCACAAGTGCAACAAGACATCAAAACCCTTGGATATAAAGTTGGGCTTTCAAGGTTTCAGCAGAACCAAGGCTAGTTGCAAAGAAGGACGCATTCTTTCTTGGTCGTTGTTTTTCTCTCGTCTGTTTTTGCATATTTCTATCAAAATAGTCGAGCGTGAGTTAACTCACGTATATGTATTTTTAACGTTAATTAACTCACTTAGATGTATTTTTTAGCATGAGTCGACTCACGTTGGACGGAAATGAACAAAAACATATGAGAGAAGAGCAATTCTCTTGTTTTTTTGTCACAAACATAAAATCATTAGTGTTTAGTTATACACACATAAAAAGGTTTTTCTTTAAAATACTTAATCATTTTATTATCAATTTCTTTTTTATTATTAAAAAAAAATTATGCGTATATGCTTGAACATTATTAATTTATGTTTTTGACTGTAGTAGAATTTCGTCAAGAAGACTATTAGCTAATCTAGAGGATTGGTCTCCCCAATTAGATCGTTTCTAAATATAATTAAACTGTTTTTGCTACAATAGATCATTTTTCTTTATTTTCATAATTTTAAATTTTCACCAACTTAAAATTGGACAAATTGAAAGTATTAGTGGGAAATAGTTGTTTTTGTTTTCTGATCGCAAGTAATACTTGTTTATCTATTATATTTTGGTTTATGCAAAGTTGACAAATCTACTGCGTAGACCCTTTATTTATTTTTGTCAAATTAGTCGTTGATATTTTGTTGCCAATATATGTACATGTTCTTTAAATGTTATACTACAGAGAATGTTTCATCATTCATATTGTTTCATTCTCTCAAATATCAAAGAGTTAACAAACAGAAATAATTGAAGATATAGCTTACATTTTTGAATGATTGGTTTTATATATAGAGTTAGGATTTGTTGATACTATATATAAGTCTAATGACTTACGCTAAATTTTAACCATTAAACTAACTGATGGTCTTTCATGAAAATTTTATTTTTGAATCTTTCCAAATATCCATTATTTGTTTAAAGTCGATTATGCCTATAATTTTTTTTCAATTTATGGGTTGTTTTCTAAAGAGAGTTTCAACAAGAGGATTAAACATTCCTTTAAAAAAACAAGAGGATTAAACATATCAATCTATGGGTTGCACTCTAAAGAAATTACCTGTCTGATCCTATTGAAGGCGTTTGTGAAGATGTCTACTATAAGTAAATTTATATATTAATAATTGTAGGATCCTAACAGATTTGATCCCGTTGAAGGCGTTTGTGAGGGAGGGAGAGAGATTATCTTTGGGGAGAAAGTAGAATGAGAATGCCACAAAACTCACTTTAATTGATGTTTTAATCTCACATTTCTTTAAATCTTTTTTTTTTTTTAGTGTGTTGGCTTTGGATTTTCAAATTATTGTATTTGAATTTTTAAAGTTTGTTTTGAAAAAGAATTTTCATCCACTAAAGTTAGGTTGAGTCACGGCCATGTACTCTCTTTAAAACCTTTTGTGGCACTATCTAAAATTATGTAAGACAGACTATCAATCACGTCGCCTTCAGGATAAAACAAACATAGTTACAACTGTGCAACTAACTACTATATTGTAGATAATCGTTCAAGAATTACACCTCCGATATGATACTAATAACACTCATACTTTAATACTGAAACCAATCAATTATGGTACTATGACCACTTTATTATGACACTCAAATGGTGTTACCACCATTCTAACTTTTAACATCTTCAAATGATTTATATGATGTTGAGACCACTCAAATATGATGCTACCACCTTTCTAACCTCTGAATTTTCCAAAAATATAAAATATTCAAATGATATATACATATACTCTTAAGACCATATTTTATTTTGAAGGGACGTTCTTAAAGGAACTATGATCTTAAAAGAGCTTTTTATTTTGAAGGGACATAGATTAGCGAATGGACTATGATCTTAAGAAAATTCTTAATTCTGGATGGACATTATATCTAAAATGATTTATGATCTTAAGAACACTCTTAAATTCAAAGGGACATTAAAAAGAAGATTAAGAGAAGAAAGACTCGTCAACACAAGCCGAAAATGGAGAATAGAAGAAAAAGATTCGAAGCTCAGAAGTCTTTTTATGTGTGGGAATGAACTGGGCTCTCCATTTGTAGAGAAAATTCACAATTAATATGTGAGAAAGTTTGGGAACAAGTAATTCATATATTAGATCTATTACAAAAAATATCTCAAATTAAGTACAAAAATATATTATATTGAGTACCAAAATATATTGGTATATAAATATATTCTATTGAGTACCAAAATAATTTTGATCAAATACTAAAATATATTAGATTGAATACCAAAATATTTTAAATTATGCACCCAAATATTTTTGATAGCGTTCTAAAATATTTTAGCAAAATTTAGGGGTTAAAAATGTAGTTTCTAATAATGTTTAAGTTAATTATTTAATTCAACATTTTCGAATAATATATTTCTCTAGTTCGTACTCATTTTACAAAATTATGTTCCCCTTAAAGGTACCCTCCACTATATAAACACTATAAATATGTGTAATCCATCTTATAGAAGACTTTCACTTATTTCAATTCACACTACCATAATACTATCCAATATAAGACATAGTATTTAGTCCTTTGACTCTCGATTTTCTCACATGTTCATGCATGGTGTCATCAAATTCTTGGTTGTGGTGTCTAGTTTACCATGTTGTAATCTTGTAGCAAAAGATAAACATGAAACGGTCCCAAGAACTTCTTGGACCCAGGAAAACAAAGGCCTTTGTCAAGGGCATTTGTTACCTCCATATGTGCTCTGTAGGAAAAGTTTATTTTCTTCTATAAAATATTGCATAAGCGAGTGGTTAGCTCCACGGATTGAATATTTGTAGAAGAAGCATAGCTATATAACACGAATGAATTTCCACGAGAACCACGAAAGTGCTTAAGTGTATTCATATTAGTTAAAGATAATGCAGTTCCTTCTTTTTTGGTGGAAATCAGGGAGGGAGAGAATTGAAATCAAAGATTCGCAATTAGCTCGTGAATCAATTTTTGGTGGTAACTGATGACACTAGGTCATATATTGTTTTTAGTACCATGTTTATGAGTTTTGAGTTGAGTTCAGGTGATTTTGTATGAGTTAGAAGCTATAAAAGACTGACATTGAAGTGTTAAGGAAGCAAGGAATCGTACTACGATTCTAGGAATCGTAGTCCGATTTGGCAGCAAATTGAAGGCATTTCAGGACTGTAAAAATCGTGCTCCGATGAGACTTCATCATGCTCCGATTTGAAGGAGCGTCTGATTCAATGTTGATTTTAATGCAGCCACCGTGCTCCGATTTTGAGCATCGTGCTCCGATTTTGGCGTACAGCAGATTTCTCCTATTTAAGCCAGGTTGTTTTCTGAGGCAAGGGTTCGGATTTTTGGAGGAGAGATCATACTTTTGGAGCTGGAAATCGAGATAAAAGGTGGGAGACCATCTAAAACTCATAGCCGATTATCAATTGATGTAATGAATTCTTCCTTATCATTAGTTAATTGTGCTTTAGCCATGATTAGCTAGATTTATTGTGATTAGGTCTTGAGATGAATCTGTAATAGCTCATGCTTGTAACCTGAAACTCTATTTGCTCTATCAATGTCAATCTAGTTTATTCAGTATATTTTATGCTTAATGCTTTTATGATTCTGACCCAATATAATCGATTCAAGAGATTATATGACTACTGACACTAGCGTATAACTCGGATATACTTATACTGTTTCACTTAACGGACAATCTAGGGATGGAACGTTGTTAGGTGATGATTTTGGAATTAACGTGCTAAAAACCTTCGAGAATTATAGGTTTACCTAAGGGATTAGGGAATTATAATTAGAGAAGATGACTTAGGATCAAGGGATTGACCTAAGTTATTTTGTTAATTTGTCGTTAACCTTGTGACATGAATAGACTTTTAGACACAGGTTGCATATGAGTGATTTACAGATGATTCGAATGACCTAATCATTCTTCCAAATTATATTTCAACCAGAGTTTAATTTCCGCAATTTATTTCTTATTGCAATTTCAAACCATCTGCCTAGGGCAACCCCCCAATTTTAATACATCTTTATGATAATGCTATTACTCGTTGAGAAGAAATACTCCCTGTGGATACGAATTATTTATTACTTCGATATAAGTTAGTACACTTGCTAATTTTCTATCAGTAACAATCGTTTCCCTTGTAAAAGAGTTTTTGATAACATTTTTCTTTTTATGACGATAGGTTTCTTTTCACGAGGATGAATTCTCATATAAACTTCTCATTATAAATCTATATACAAGTGTTTCTTTTCTAATAAAAAAGATTTAAGGTTAGTTAGTTTTCAAAATTAAATGACTTGACTTGAAATGATAATGAAATTTTAAGAATTTGAATGTATAAAGGCTTTAATTTTAAAAGATGACTTGAATATTAAATTGTGAAATTAAAAAAGTAAATTTGCTAGTAATAAGTAAACTAATGTTGTAACAAAAAAAGAAAAAGTAAACTAATGTTAAAACAATGCTTCAGGCTGAAATATTTATGGAAAAGTAATTTTTTTAAGTTAAATTACAATAATTGAAAAGAATTTAGAAGCAATGGGAAGGTATATTTAAGGCTTAATTACACTTTTGGTCATTGTATTTTGACCTACTCACGAAAATGGTCATGTCCTTTTAAAACAGAACAAAATTGTCTTTCAATTATCATTTTTGTTGCATTTTTCGTCATGCCCTTTATTTTATCCTCAAAAAACGCTGATATGACAAAGAAATACCTATGTGGCAGTGCCAACTAGGAAAATGTCATTAAAACAACATTTTTTAATTTAAAAAACCAACTTAAACATTTCAAAAATAAAAATAAAAATAATTGAAAGAAAAAAAAAGGAAATAAAATTGAAAGAAAGATAAAATTCTATGTGCTTCTTCAAGGTTTTCCATCTTATTCTTTTCCATCGTGCTTCTTCATCTTCTACATACTCCTCCATGTTCTTCTTCTTCCATTCAAACCCAAACTCATGAATCTTCATCATCTTCAACTTAAACTCATAAATAACCAAAAAACTAGAAAAACAAATTCAACAATACATATTCTCAAAATATTATCTTGTTTGTCTTCAAGAACAAAATTCTCAGATTCACCATGAACAACAACAATTTTCAATCTAACAACACCAACCACAAATATTTTTCCATAATCATGTTCTAACATCACCAACACAAACTCTGATACAAACCTTCAAGAACTCAACAACAATCACACAATTTCGATTTCCATCAACCAACAAACATACTCACAAAGCCACCATCGTATCACAATAACCTCAATATCCATTTCAAATAACACAAAAACGCAAACCAACACTGTACCCTTCAAACCAAACACAAACACACTTCCTTTTTCAAAATAAAACGACAACAACATCAATAATCTAACCTTATTTTCGAAACTAAAACGAAAGAAGAAAGAAGAGGTAGTTTTTTGTTTGTTTCGTATTTTGATTTGTAGATTTAGGTTGTAAATGAGTTTTCTTTGAAAAATTGTTTTTAAAAATAGAAAGAGGTGAAGGAGTAGATCAATTGCATTAAAAAATTAAAATAAAAAAAAAAAGAGAATTTTTTTTCCGGCACGACGGCGCCACCGTGGTAAAGAGAAGGGAGAAGATTGTTGGGGTTAGTGAGAGAAATAAATATGGGTTTCAAAGCTTTCTCTTCCCCTTTTTATTTTAATGATTTTAAAGCAAACAAAAAAATAAATAAAAGCTTTTTTTGATTTATTAGTTTATTTTTTATTTATTTAAATTAGATTAAATGCCACATGGAAATGCCACCTAAGCACTTTTTTGGACACCTCATAAAAAAATGCGACACATCAGCGTTTTTGGAGGATAAAATGAGGGGTAGGACGAAAAATGCAACAAAAATGATAATTAAAGGACAATTTTGTTCTGTTTTAAAAGAGCAGGACCATTTTATAAGTATGTCAAAACACAAAGACTAAAAGTGTAATTAAGCCTATATTTAATGTTACTAAAAGCTTGAGTATATTTCTAGTTAAGAATATGTTTCAGAAATTAAGTATTTGATCATATGTTCTTTATGTGAGAACGAAGATGTTTAAAATGTGAAACCAAATAACTATGACAACAAAGGAACTAAAGAATCCAAGCAACAATTAATTCAACAAAAAAGCATCTAGAAGACTAGAACTTATGGATAGTGTTAAACAAACAATCAATCCCCAAATTTTCAATCACACTTGTATCTTCCTCCCCGTGTCTTCTTCTTTCTCTCCCAATCCTCTTCTTCGTTCATTCCTTCAAATTCCTCTTCAACAACACAAATCAATCACACTTAATTCACCACCATTAAAAATCACGTCAATGAACCAATCCCAAAAGAAAAAATCCACCAAACCAATTCCTCAAAGGGAGGAATATACAAGCGTGATTGAAAATTTGGAGATTTTAATTTTTGAGTAGACTTTTTTCATTGGTTGAAGGAAGAAGATGTTCATAACATTTATATGTTTCATAAAAATAAAAGACTATTCTACGTGACATGCCAACTCAATGTTTTTAATAATAAACGAAAAACTGATCTATGCACGTATTAAAAGATAAATTAAATTATTTATAGAGTTGTGTGATGATTACATAGCGAACTACTCTTTTACCTTTTATTAAAAAGATAAATTATTTAAATGTGAGAAGAAAAAAAAAATCCAAATGTTATTTAAGAGGTCTAATCTTATTATCCACTTTTTTTTTTTAAGGAATAATCTCGTTATTCACTTGTTAACCCATTAAAATTGACATCAATAATAATCTCATTATTCAATTTTTTTTTTAAGAAATCTTATTATCCATTAAAATTGTTATTTAAGAAATCTTATTATCCATTAAAACGTTATTTAAGAAATCTTGTTAACCCATGAAAATTGACATCAATAATAATCTAAAACAAAAATTATATTTTATTGTTTTTTGTCAATAAAAAACCGAAAAATATGATTGCGAATTTTAACATTAATTTATTAATTATTGAGAGTGTCTAGAGAGAGAGAGTAGTAGTATCCATCCTTGGTGTCAATAAAGGAGAGTGACGTTTGTTTACTTGGGAGCAAAGTTTAAAAAAAAAATACCCAGAAGAGAAGAAAGAGACCTTATCAAATCAAAAACAACAAAAAGGTTTTACCTTATTTTTCTCTTTTTTGTTTCTCTTATAATTCTTTCGTATATAACAACAAACAACATTGTTCAGTAACAAAACCTGTTTCAACAAAATACGAAGAAAACGTTTGAAGCTCAAAACCCTATCAATGGAGGGTTTAGAGACTTCAGAAAACTCGCAATCAAAGCTTCAAATCAATGAAAGGGTTGAGGTAATGTCGATATTCTTTCTGAGTTCTTGATTTTCTTTTTTGGGTTTTTGATTTTTTTAGTGGGTTCTTGAATTGTTGATAATGTGGCTGTTATGGTGTTGTAAAGGTTTGATTTTTATGTTTATTTTGATGGGTTTGTGGGTTTTTAGGGTTCATGCAAAGTTTTTGTTTTGATGGGTTTATGGGTTTTTTAGGGTTCTTGCAATGAGGTTTTTGATCACTTGTTTACAGAAAGAAGTGGTATCTGGACCCATTAACCTGAGGGACCCACTGTCTCTTTGTGGGTCCCACTTGGTATTTTGATTTGAAGTTTTTTGTTTATGGGTGTTAAAAAGTTTGAATTTTTAATTTCAGGTGAAGAGTTTTGAAGAGGGGTTTCTGGGATCATGGCATCCAGGGACTGTTATTGAATGTGAGAAGCTGAAGCGTCATGTTCGATATGAGAATATTCTGAATGATAATGGGTTGGGTAATTTTGTGGAGGTAGTGAGTGTTTCAAGTGTTTTGGATGGTGATATCGGGTCATTGAGTAAACGTGGGAGGATTAGGCCAGTGCCGCCTTTGGTTGAGTTTGAGAAATGTGATCTTAAGTACGGTTTGTGTGTTGATGTAAATTACCAGGAAGCTTGGTGGGAAGGTGTTGTAAATGATAAGTGTGATGGAATGGAGGAGAGGACTGTGTTTTTCCCTGATTTGGGTGATGAAATGAAGGTTGGAATTCAGGAAATTCGGATTACTCAGGATTGGGATGAAGGTATGGAGAAATGGGAGCGACGAGGGAAATGGTTGCTTTTTGAATTGATTGAGGAGTCGTATCTTCCGGTATCGGTAAGGCAAATTTGGTATGATGTGCGACAAAAAAAGGAATTTGCTGCGATTGGTGAATGGACATTGAATGATAAGAAGGATTTGTGGAGACACTTGATAATGGAGGTAGTTGGTGATTACTTGGCTGTTACAGTAAAGGAAGTTTTCTCGGTCTTGAAACTTCCGGAGATGGAATCAGGTGAATTATTATCTGAAAAGGAAAAGTTTGAGCAGAAAGAACCTGTTGTTCCTCCAGCTGAAAAGGACTTGCCTAAGTTTCAAAATGAAGTTTCATGCAACGGTGCTGGTGAAGCAGTTTCCGTTGCCATTAAGTATGAGAAAAATCAACACAGATTGTCAACTGATTTAAAGTCAAATAATCCGTGGGAACGTGTAATATTTTCTGAAACTGAATACTGTCCCGATGCTGTTAAGCAATATGTGCTTGCTTCTGACGCTAGGGCATCTATGGCATCTTTGAAGGAAAAAGTATGGAAACATCTTGCATATCTTGGATGGGAAATTGACATTGACCAGACTGGTAAACAGTACAGGTACAAGCCACCCAATAGAATCCATCGCATGAAGAAACTTTACTACTCACTTATTGCACTTTGTAAAGATATGCAAATGGAATCCATGGTGAACTCTTCTCCGTCCGAAAATGGTCTTGGTATAAGGCATCCTGCCGGTGATTGTCACGTTCCAGATGTGCCTCTTAGTCCATCTGAAGAGATTCAGGACCGAGTTATATCTACTCTAGTTGTGGGGCTTCCATCTGTTGCAGTTTCAGATGAACAAGCTTATTGTCCTCAAGCCATTGTGGAATACCACAAACATGCACTCGAGAAGACCTGCAATCGGGCAGATAAAAGTAAACTTATTTCAAAAGTAAGAAATCATCTGAAAGCAGAAGGATGGATTTTAATTGATCCACCTCCAAATAATAGAAGAAGAGGTGTTTTATACATTTCTCCACAGGAACAGAGATTCATCTCACTGAATTCAGTATGCAGGTTCTTACTTAAAGAAAGTATTCAGAAATCGACTATTTCTGGCATGCAACCTTTAAATACCTCGTCCATTCTTGAGGAAAATGTTGATCAGGTATTGAGTGATGATAACAGTGTTGCTGCGAATAGATCAAGTGCAAATCGGAAGCGAAAGCGCTTGAGAAATTCAGATGGCAGCCTGCCGAATCGCCGAAGCGATGAATCAACTCTAAGGGTGCTGAGATCAAATGAGGCGTCTTCCTCTTGCCTTTCACATCATAAACCTTTAAATGTTTTGTCTTGGTTGATAGACAGCAACATGTTGTTACCAAGGTCTAAGGTTTTTTGTCGAGCAAAACGTGGGCACCGTGCTGTGCTTTCTGGGCGAATAACTCATGAAGGCATCAAGTGTAACTGTTGTTCAAGAATATACAGTCTTGTTTCCTTCCAATTTCATGCTACTGGCAGTAATACCATCAGACCAAGTGCCAGTATCTTTCTGGACGATGGTAGGTCGCTCTTATCTTGCCAGATACAAATAATGCAAGATCACAAGTCTAAGGAGGCTATGATAAAACCACACAGTCATATGCGTCAAGGTGAAAACGACTACATTTGTTCCGTTTGCCACTATGGGGGCGAACTTCTTTTGTGTGATCACTGCCCGTCTTCATATCATAAGACATGTCTTGGTCTGGAGGTAGGCTAGCTATTTTCATTCTCACTCATGCTATATTTAGTGCATCTCGTATTTAATTCAGTTTTATTCTTCTGCACCAATAATTGGATTTCATTTTTCCTGTATAGGATCTCCCTGATGGTGAATGGTTTTGTCCATCGTGTCGATGCGAGATTTGTAGCCAAAGCAGATTCAATGGGGGTGGTGAGGATGAACATTTCTTTACATGCATTCAGTGTGAACATAAATGTAAGTGTGCTGATACATATATCCGCTTTTATATTTCACCCATACTTTTGATGCGTATGTATGTGCATCTCTGAATCAATTTATATTGTACTTACCATGTCATCTTTGTCAACATATTGTAGATCATGTTGGGTGCCTGAAAAGTAGAGATACGAGTAAATCTGGAAGTTATGTGGAAAGCCGGTTCTGCGGAAAAGACTGTGAAAAGGTATATTAAATGCATCCCCTTCTTTATTGAGTTTAGCCAATATTTCTGTATAAGTCATTTTGATCAATGCTTGTACTTGAGATTTAATGGAATTAATGAGCATTGAGACTTGATTTGGGCGACGTTGCATGTTACAATTAAGTTTAACGACGCTCTAAACTTTTGTCTATTTTTTGCAGTTATATGCAGCCCTTCAAAGTCTGTTAGGACAGCCAGTTTCAGTGGGTGCGGACAATCTAACATGGACATTAGTGAAGTGTGCCGACTCTGAGAGTTGTGAACTTGATGATAATAGTAAAAGTGGATTTTTGGCAGAAAGTTACAGCAAACTCAATGTAGCTCTTTCATTGATGCATGAATGTTTTGAGCCCCTAAAGGAATCCTCTTCTTGCAGAGATCTGATGGAAAATGTTTTATTCAGCCGATGGTAAGAGTTTCATATCCATCAAAATATGTTCATGGTGTTCTATTAGAATACCTTTTATATTTTGTTATATGCTCATGATAAGGAGAGCCTTGGTGCAACGGTAAAATTGTTGTCACGTGACTGAAAGGTCATGGGTTCAAGTCCTGGAAACAGCCTCTTGTGTAAAAAACAGGGTAAGGCTGCGTACAATACGCCAAAATGGTGGGACCCCTTCCCGGACCTTGCGTATGTGGGAGCTTTAGCGCGCCGGGCTACCCTTTTTTCTGTTATTTTGTTTCGAGCAAATTTTGTTTGTTCCAGGCTGCTTTTTTCTGTTATTTTGTTTCAAACAGATTTTGTTTGTTTATTGGTATAAACCTGCTGATCATAGTTCATAACCATATATTTTGAAATTGCAACCTGATGATATCATATCTGCTAATCTCAGTTTTGCTAAGATGTTCGATTTGAAAATTTTCATAGTTCTGATAGGAAACTATCATTTAAGATATCACAGTTTTGACAGGGAACTTTCATTTAAAATAATCGACAAATGTGGAAGTTTTGGGCCTATAAACATTTATATACCATTTACCGATGGATTTGTATCTGTCTCTAAATTGTGTGAATTATTGTTGTATCTTTTGGCATATACCTGATATCTGTGTTTATGACCTTTTCAGGTCAGAACTTAATCGAATGAATTTCCGGGGCTTCTATTCAGTACTTCTGGAGAGAAATGAAGATCTGGTTAGTGTAGCAACTATTAGGTGAGTATATTGTTAACATGAAGAAGTAGGCTTTATTTGACTGAATGATTGCATTTCTTTTTGAGCTGCTGTTTTTAATGCCTTCTGTTATGGTCGTCTTGATTGACTATTTCATTTTTCTTAGGGTCCTTGGAGATAAGGTAGCTGAAGTACCTCTTGTTGGTACCAGATTTCAGTATCGTCGTCATGGAATGTGTCGCATATTAATGGATGAACTGGAAAAGGTAACGAACAAGGAACAGATTCTCCCTTTTTGTCTTGATCCCTCATGTGATATGCCCCCTTTTAATTTTTATTATCGTAATGTATGTGATTTGTATATTGGCTATAAATTATAATACTCCTATTCCTACTTCATATCTTAATTAATTAATTAATTAATCAATTCCAATTGTGATTGCAATTTTGAGATTATGGTATAAGTAATTATGGACTATATTCTATGATTTTGTTATCATTACCAAAGGTATCAAGGTTGACTAATGGTCCAGATTTTTGCTTTAATTTGTTAACTAAAGCTACATTAATGACAATTTATTTTATCAAACTTTCATGGTTTGATTACCAAATGGATTAGCAAATTTGTTTTTCAATTTTTTCCTGGCTTTCTTGGTTCTTTTTACTACGACATTCTCACTAATATAATCATTTTCTTTCATCAGAAGCTCATGCAATTAGGAGTGGAGCGGCTTGTTTTGCCTGCTGTTCCCACTGTGGTAGATACATGGACCGGCGCTTTTGGATTTTCAAAGATGCCAAACTTTGAAAGATCACGATTTCTAAACTATACTTTCCTAGATTTTCCGGGTACCATCATGTGCCAGAAGTTTTTAGCAAATATTCCATCTCCAAATTCAGTTTTGCCAACTGGTATGTAATTTGATTGCCTATAGGAGACAAGTTAGTACCTTGCCAATGTGATTGCATTTACAACTACAATGTTTCTTTTTGCAGAGTTCCAACGAAAACAAGATGCTATCTCTGGAAGCAGTAGTGCTAGTAATAAGTCTCCAGTTTCTGAAGTTTACCAAGCAGAAGAGATAGACAAAAGAGAATTGTTGGATCAACAAATGATGGAGTATGTCTCACCTCTGTCTATTTAATCCTTACAAAAATGATGGCGTTAAATGCTTGATATATAATTGTGATAGTGACTGCAAAGGCGATCTAATATTGTGGCCCTGAAAAGGAAAGTCCCTTGAGTATTTTCTCACCGTAAATGAAACCCCCTGTACAGCTGTACTGTTATTAAATATTTTCACGAAGATGTGGAATTTAAAATGTTAGTTGTAAATTGTAATTGAAGTTAATTTTCCTGGTAGTTCTTTTATAAGATAGTTTTTGTCTGCTGCATTATATATCTTGTAATCTATTTGGAACATAATATACTCTTAGTAATCGAAGCAAGTCTGGATAATATGATTAATATATTAGTGCATATATCTATTTCTCTTATGGATTCTTTATTCACTTCATTTGTTTATACTTTTAGAGATGTCACAACACCAGCATCCCACAGAGATTGTTATTGAAAGTATTAAAAGCATCAGTTATGTATCAATGGGTTTGTCATTACTGAAAGTAAAAATGGAAAGGTTCCACATTGCTGAAAGCAGCGCACATATATTGCTGTCTATTTTTCTTCTAATAAAAGTGCTGACATGAATAATGATGTATGGCATTATTAAATCCTACTTATTTATGGCATAGTTGTAGTTCACACACATAGGAATTAAAATAGTGATATGTTTAGCTTCCTTCTTGTGATATGTGATGATTGATGTTTTTCGTGATAATAAACAATTCAAAATAAGTTTTTTTCGTCTTTAGTGGAACTACATAAGTACATTGTTTAGACGATTTTTTGGTAGTGATTCTGATGCTGTATCTAACGAACCTGATATTTTTGCAGTACTTCTGAAGGCAATAACGATAATCTTGGCAGTGCTGTTATCGACTGTGTCACTATGGTATTTTCATCTTGTCTCCATCGTGTTATACTACACCGTGTTGTCAAGCAGCAAGCAGCAACTGCGATTTGTTATTTCATACAAATTGTTGTCAAAGAGCCGCTAATGCTATTGCGGCGCTATAGTGTTGCAGCATAGCAGAAATCTGCGCTTGACATTGACAACACTGACCCTACTTCACAATTTGCTTTGTACTTATTTCCTTGTATATTATGTATTTTCTTGTTTCAGTTGAGACTGATAATATTATTGGTTTATAGGTGGAGCAACCAATTCCCGAGGATCAACAACACTGCCAGATTGTAACCACTCAAGAGCGCTCTTTTGTAAAGTGGAGTGGACTGGTCTACTCTAGACGAAGGAAGGCGAAAGGGGAACATGAAGCGTAGGGTTTATAATTAGGAGTAAAAATGGAAACACAAGATTTTGTTGAAGGAGAATGAAGTGGTTTTCATCAATACATTATCCACAGTTATAGCTTCTTTCTTTTTGTTTGTGTTTCCTTGGTACAAAGTATATATGTGCATAAGTGGGAGACTTTGCATATGATTATACTACTAACTCGAGGTAAATTCTAGTGACATGGATAGAGCTAATTGTCTACAGTTTTGGGTATAGCAATGGATTTAAAAAAAACTATAATAATGGTTTTTATTTTTTATTTTTTATATATTTGAAATCCACCGAGTCAAATTCTTCAAATATGTTTAAAGATTTAGACAAGTTTAGTGAATAAATTACAACTAAGAAACACCAAGAGTTTAATTTCATATGATGACTGAATAAATCCATCAAATAATGAGAAGTAATTGTTCATTCTAAAATTTGCACTGATGGTTTGAATATTGTCTTTTATAAGTGGTTTTGGGAGCTATGTGGTTCTGAGATCTTTTCTATGGCTTGTGGTCAGGTATGTAACTGTATTGCAAAAATTAGGGTTTGCCTCTAGATGGGTTGATTGGATGCTTTTGCGTGTCGCCTCTGTTAATTGCTTTATGTTGATTATTATTGATCTTGTAGGTTCTATTTTTCCTTCACGATGTTTAAATCAAGACTCAAACAAGGGAGTCTGTCGTCTCTAGGTAGGGGTGGGATTAGGCTAGGCCGCCTGACCCGACCTACTTAAAGCCCGGCTCGGCCTAACTCATTTTTTAAATAGGTTGTTAGGCTCAAATTTTTTAAAAAGCTCATTAATTTAAGTAAGTCAGGCTAAGGTTTATAGAAAAGCCTACTAGGCCTATCATGTCAGCGGGGCAGAGGCGGGAGTACTACACATAAAGACGAACTTGAGTAAATGAAAAAATAACTAATTTTTTTTTTTAATCAGTCAATCGGTAAAGATAATTAAAAATCATATAATAATTAAGACATTATTGTAAACATTACATAGAAAATAAATTTCTATATGTGTGAAAAATCAAATAAATATAACATAAAATATTTGGATATACAAACAATTATAAAATGTATTTTAGTGAATTGCTTGGGAGCGGGTCCCTATCTCTGCACTACCCTCAAATCCTTATCCCCACTGGGGACCGTCCGCGGATCCCCAAATGAGGCAGCTCTCCCATAGGGAATTCCATCTAAGGAAGCAAATTAGTTGTCTCGTCATCTCTGTTCTTTTTGTTGAAGGTTTTTATGCTCTTGTCCAGCAAGTTGAACATCGGGGAGAATTGCATGGAACCAAATATTTGTCTTGGGGTACCCTCTATTACTTGCATTTTATCTTGCATCTCATTGTCTTTTATCTTTCAAGTATAAGATGAAACTAGACCACGTATGAATGATCCTCAAGCCATTCAATAAATATGAGCATATAAGACATTAATTAAACAGTCTAAAAAATTGGCATTAAACCCATGCTCAAAATTTGGATGGCAGAATAAAAGAGGTAAAAGATCGCATATTAACCATGAATAATAAAGGGGAAGTGGACGATTTCGTGGTAGATGAGATAGAGGAGTTACACTCTCTTTCTTCAACTTTGTTTTCTTTGTCAAATATTCATAATAGTATATAGTGGCAGAAATCTAGTATTAACGCCAACACAATTTTTTTTAATGGGTTAAAGTCTAACAGAAGGAGGATGAACTTTATTAGTATTATTAATGTAACGGTACTCAAATAGAATGGGTGACGAATGTTAGAGCTTTTAAGTCAGATATTATGAATAGACCTGATTTGGAGGATTTTTCTTTCAATACTCTCAGTGTTATGAAAAGAGGTGAGCTGACCAGGCTGTTTAGTGAGGTGGTTAACGCTGTGTGGGATTGTGATAGCTTCAAAAGTTCTGGTCGGGGTGGAATTATATTTGATTTCATCAAGGATTTTTGGGAGAAATTAAAGTTAATAATTATGCGGGTTATACTAGAGTTTCATCGAAATGGAAAGTTGGTAAAAGGGTTAAACTGTACGTTTATAGCTCTAATTCTAAAGGTTGACGAATATCCTCAAGGCTTATAGGAGTTTAGAGCAATTTCCCTTATTGGATGTATTTACAAAATATTGTCAAAGGTTTTAGCAAATAGACTTCACAGTCTTTATCAAAAGTGGCAGATTTTTGAGATTCTTTTTGCTAACGAAGTGGTGGATGAAGCGCGTAGGTTCAAAAAGGAATTATTAATGTTCAAATTCGATTTTGAGAAATCATATGATTAAGTTGATTGGAATTATTTGGATGTTGTTACAGGGAAGATGAACCTTCGTGTATTTTGGCGCAAATGGATTATGGAATATGTGAGCACGAACACAACATCGGTTCTTGTGAATGGTAGGCAAACTGATGAATTTAATTTGAAAGAGGTTTGCGCCAAGATGAACCTTTATCTCAATTTCTCTGAAAGGTTGAATATTATGTTAAATGAAACCATTAAGGCTGACATGTTTTCTGGTTATAAAATCTACGAGGGAAATGCAGTTTGTATCTCTCACTTAGAATTTGTTATTGTCACTCTGACTCTGATTTTGGGAGAGAAAAGTTGGCCTAATATCAAAACTTTGTAAGTCAATCTCGTTCTATTTGAGGTAGTCTCGAGCCTAAAGGTGAATTTTAACAAAAGCATGTTGGGTGTGAATGTGTCTGATTCTTGGCTGACCGAGTCATCAGTTGTTTTGAACTGTAAAATTGGTTGTATTACTTTGTTGTATCTCGGTCTTCCAATTGGTGGTGATCATCGTTGGTTAAACTTTTGACATCTGTTGGTAGAACATATTAAAAGAAGTTACCTAGGTGGAAAAGTAAAAAAATTGTCTTCGGGTTGGTATAACATATTGTCCTTCTTCAAAGCTCTATCATGCATCATTTCCTCTATTGGATGTTAGGAAAATTTATTGGATTAAATGAGACGTTATTTGTTTGGACAACGAGAACAAGGGACTAAGGTTCAGAGGATTAGAGAGTTTAATTTGGCTTTGTTGGGTAAATGATGTTTGATGATGCATGTGGAGCGGATGGTCCTTTATTTAAGATTTTAGTAGCTTCATATGGGGATGATGGTTGGTGAGGGAGGGAGGGAGGGAGAACGAGGTAAAGTTGGTGGAAAGAAATATTGGGTATCAGTAGAGTTGACGAGATGTGGGTAGGTAGGTGTTTGGTGATGGGGTAAAAACGTTCTCTTGGTTATAAGGTGGTACCTTACGAGATAAGTTTAGACGTCTTTTTGAGTTGTCGGAGAATTGTTTGGTGTATGTGGATGACATGTGTTCTTTAGGGTGTATATCATATATTGTTTGTTGTGGAGCCAACCGATCGTTATGACATCTCAGATGTTGTCAGGAATAAATCTGCCCTTTTGAAGTTTTTTTTTTATGCCTGGCGTTTATACATATGATCGTATATCGACGAAGGAGAATTTGCACCGATGTGGAATTCTACCATCTAACTCAAAGATTTATTCTAGTGGGTGCAGGATGGAGGAAAGTGTCAATCACTTATTTTTTTGGTTGTGATTTTGATGGTAGCATTTGATTTCTCACTATGCATTGGTTAAGTATTCATTAAGCAGGTCTGATGACTCTATCTGATCACCTTACTCAATTTGAAAGCTTAGGAGGCGAGTCTAGAAAATGTCGACCTTCTATTCATTTGATTTGGTTGTCTTGTGTGTGGGTTTCTTCATTTGATTTGGTTGTCTTGTGTTTGAGTTATTTGAAAAGAAAACAACCGTTGCATTTTTCAGCAAAATGAGTTGTCTCTGAATCAATTATTTGATGAAATGAAGCTTCTATCTTTTTGGTGGTTGAATGCTAAAAAAAAAACTTTTTGATTTTCATCTATGGTGGATTAGTCCACTTCAATCCCTGTTTTGGAGTTGATTGATCGTTATGACATCTCATATGTTGTCTGGAATAATTCAGCCACTTTGAAGTTTTTTTTTGTTTGCCTGTAGGTTATACACAATCATATGTCGGCGAAGGAGAATCTCCTCCGATGTGGAATTCTATGGTCTAACTCTAATATTTGTTTCAGTGGTTACAAGATGGAAGAAATTGTCAATCACTTATTTTTGGGTTGTGATTTTAATGGTAGTGTTTGATTTCTCATTATGTATTGGATAAGTATTCACTAAGTAGGTCTGATGACTCTTTCCGGTTATCTTTACTCAATTTGAAAGCTTGGGAGGCTAGTCTGGAAAATGCCGACCTTCTCTTCATTTGATTTGGTTGTCTTGTATTTGAGTTTCTTCATTTGGTTTGGTTGTCTTGTGTTTGAGTTATTTGAAAAGAAAATAATTGTCGCATTTTTCAGCAAAATGAGTCGTCTCTGAATCAATTATTTGATAAAATGAAATTTCTATCTTTTTGATGGTTGAATGTTTAAATAAAAATAAAAATATATTTTAATTTTTTTTT
This sequence comes from Medicago lupulina, assembly GCA_958299785.1. NCBI lineage: Eukaryota > Viridiplantae > Streptophyta > Magnoliopsida > Fabales > Fabaceae > Medicago > Medicago lupulina. Next base: position 26,997,297 of record OY283144.1, on the reverse strand, counting down.
TATCTTTGGTGGATTAGTCCTCTTCAGTGCTTGTTGTGGAGCCGACTGATCGTTATGACATCTCAGATGTTGTGTGGAATAAATCCGCCCGTATGAATGTTTTTTTTTTTCTTTGCCTAGAGATTATACACAATCATATATCGACGAAGGACAATCTGCTCCGATCTGGAATTCTACAGTCTAATACTAATATTGGTTCTAGTGGTTGCGGGATGGAGGAAAGTGTCAATCACTTGTTTTTGGGTTGTGATTTTGATGGTAGCATTTGATTTCTCACTTTGCATTGGTTAAGTATTCACTAAGCAGGTCTGATGACTCTTTGTTATCACCTTACTCAATTTGAAAGCTTAGGAGGAGAGTCTAGAAAATGCTGATATTCTCTACGTTTGATTTGCCTGCCTTGTGTTTGGGTTATTTGAAAAGAAAATAATTGTTGCATTTTCAACAAAATAAGTCATCTCTAAATTAGTTATTTGATGAAATAAAGCTTCTATTTTTTTTTTTTGGGTTGAAAGCTAAAAAAAACAGCTTTTGATTTTCATCTCTCCTCTTTAATGCGTCAGTCATGTTACCTAACTAGTGACTTTGTTTTGTTTCTTGGCTATTGTATTTGTTGCTCTTTGCTTTGTTGGTTGCCGCTTTGTTTGTCTCTCTGCATGACTTTTGTTTCTTCACCTTGCACTTCTTATGATGGTTTGGATCTTTATGTGGTTTATTATAACTCATTTTAGCTTCTTAAAAAAAAAAACATATTTTTCAATAGAAATACATGTCAAGAGAATCATGATAACTTCTCATCTATCCTAGGTGTATACACAAATATTGGAACTGTGAAGTATTTGGCCTTCTATGATAAGCCGAAACAAGAAAAAGACTTTCAAGTATATCAAAGATGTAAGTTGGAAGAAAAAAAATTCAGCTCTTGGTCAGGAAAGACTCTGTAAAAGGTAGGAAGATAAGTTCTTATCAAATCAGCTATACAATATACTTCTAACTATGCAATGATAATCTTTCTCATTCCCTCCTCTATTGGGGAGGTACCGAAAGAAAGATGAACTCTTTTTGCAGAGACAAAATTTGGACAAACTAAAGGAACTAAAGAGTTAGTTTGGGAGAAACTCACCATTAGAGCATCCATAATAGAAACACTTAATTTTTGATACTTAAATAGGTCTCACGTGTACACATCACTTATTTATAATTTTTTAATAGCAATATCTAATAAGAAATCAACCCCTCTAACCTAGCATCTCACACAAATTTTTTAAATGAGACCCACGTACTAATCAACTATTCCACAAACTCTCCCTCTCCTCCAAGCACCATATTCCACAGACTTGCTACAAAGGTTAATTTGCATAAAAGGAATGTTCTGGAGGATTCCAATGTGGAGTGTACGGTCTTGTGTGGCAAGGAGGAGAACAGGGACCACTTGTTTTTTCAGTGTGACCATTACGGACGCTTGTGGCTAATGATTTCTAATTGGCTTGGTATTGTTACGGTGTTATCTGGAGACTTACATACTCATGTTAATCATTTTTGTGCTCTTCGAGGGTTTTCAAAGAATTCTCGGACTGCTCTAACTATTATTTGGATTTCCGTCTTATTTGTTATTTGGAAGGATCGTAATAGAAGAATTTTTCAGAATAAATGCGATCGTCTTCATGCTCTTCTTGAAAGGGTCAAACTTCAAACGTATTGGTGGTTGAAAGCATATTATATTTTGTTTACTTTTGATTATCCGTTTTGGAGACAACATCCGTTACATTGCTTACAGGCGATCTTGTAATGTTTTTCTCTGTATTTGTGTTTTTTGCTTTGGGATGCTCTTAGTATCTTCGGTTTGTAATTAAACTTTTCACAGGTCCCTCAGGTACACCTTGTGCTCGTGGGTCTGTTATGTTCTTTTAATATATTCCATTTAGTTTCTTCAAAAAAAAACTACCAATTAACTTTATATCCTTACATATCAATTTTTTAATATTAAAAATGTGTAGGTCCCACTTAAGAATGGAGGTCTTGAGTAAGACCATGAGTCTTATAAGATCCCGAAAAAATTCCTCCCTAATAAAGATACGTAATAGGTACCAAATCTTAAAAGGTTAAGATCCTCCCATTAAAATGGTCTTACAAGGTCAAGGGTTTTAGAAACCTCTATTTTCAATCTAGCCTTGCTTGAAAAACAAGGTGGAGGATTATGTCTCAACCTCCCATGAAAGATTCATTTATTTCTTATATTCATTGAGCACTTGATATAATTTTTTTTCTTCAAATTCATTCAATTACCGGTAAATACATTGATTATTCAATTAATCTGAAAAACAAATGTTTAGATCAATTATCCAATGAATACAAAAAATAAATGAATCTTTGCAGAAACGAACATTAAACATCTTTTTTCTTTTTTGGTCAAGAAATCAAACATCTTAAATGTTCAACAAGAACATAAGATAATAATACAAGAGCCATGTTATACACAGCGACAATAATCATCCCGAAATTATCAAGAATGAAAATAAGCCAATGGATGAGTGGCATACATGCCACATGTATCGTGAAGTAGGGGAAGCCTTTTTTTCGCTTTAAATATCATTATTCATAATACAATCAATTATGTTCGATAATAGTGAGCTAAGGAAAGCAAAGAACATACTTTATCAATATTGATGTGTTCTTTCGCGGGAAAGGGAAAAGGTTCTTCTTTCAAAGAAAGTGACAAACCAATTAACCTTTTGGCCATATATGCACTCATAGAACAATTGTTCTCACGTCTCGATCCTTTTCAAATACCAAGTTATGAAGGGAAGTATCCACAAACAACACCCTATTACCCACCTAAATTGTCTACAGTTAGAATCCTTACTTTAAATAATATATTTAGAATGGATTAATATTCTAATATGCATTTGTTGTGCTTATATTTCTTCGTTTGCCAACAGTTTTTAATTTCAAGAACCAAAAATTGCAAACTTGTATTTTAATACGTTCTCAGCAATTTAATAATCAAATTATTATATTTGATGGATTACTATATTAATTTGTTATATGGAAGTAACTCAAAATATGTTACCATACCTGTTGATTTAGTGTTTTTTTTTTTGAATTTATTTAGTGTTTTTTTTGTTAACAAAGTTGATTTAGTTTGTATTTAATAGCACATTATCTCTATGCTTAAGAGTTTTTTTTGAGCAACTCTTTTTTTTTTTTTGTCACAAAGCTAAAAGAAAGGGAACAAAAGAAACAGAAGAAAAAAAACCAGAAAAAAATCCTAAGCTCTAGAGAAGAAGGTTCCCATGGCGTCACTTCTAATCAAAGGAAGGAGGTCGCTCGGTGAAGTAGCATGAGTAGAAATATCTTCATTCGAGGTGGCCCTAAGTTTTGCCATGAAGTTGGCACACTGATTTCCTTCACGAAGACAATGATGAATGGAGAAGTTTCTTGAGGACAAGAGGTCTTTAATATCTTGGATTAAAACAGCATAAGCATGATATTTAGAAGTATGATGTAACACCCCAATTTCCCGTCTTAAAAATTTCATTAATTAAATCACATAAATCAGAGTACTTCTCAAAGGAGTGTCACATTTCTTCTTTAAAAACAGCTTAGATAATAATTTATCAAATTACAAAAATATTCAAATAAGCAGCGGAATTCAAAAGTCTCATCTCATAAATAGTCTTGGCTTAAAAGCCATCAAACATCTCAAAAAGGTTAATGTTTCAACATCACTAAGTCTTAAAGTTAACATTTATTCAAACATGATACATAAAGGAATAGACTCTACAAAAGATCCCATCCCGTTACGTATCAGAGCAACCCTACTTTCACAGACTCCTCGCATCAACGCATCTAAGACTGGGTACCTGCACTTGCCCACGAGGCGGCAATTCCAGCAGAAGGGGTGAGATTCACAACAATAATATTAATATATAAATCAAACGTCAAGATTAACAATCATAAATCCAACTCATCACATATACATTAAAGCACATCATAACATCATTATAAGCATCATCATAACAACATCACATCAAGCATCGACGTCTCAGAACATCATCTCATATATGTCACAATTGACTCGACTAAATGCAACACCTAACGTCTCAACATCATGCATGTGGTACCATATGATTATAGCATTAATATGCTTCACCGTTGCTTTGAGCATAAAGCTCCACCGTCTCATATATATATGCAAATGCATGGACTCGTCATTTAACAACCTAATACACCGTCTCAAGACCATCATTCATAATACAAAACTGACACATGCAGGTATAATAGTTACATGGCAGAACATCATCTCATTAATCATATACATCGCAACACGTATCTTCATCATAATCACATATCATCATATTTAACCATCACTTATATTCAACCATATATCATTTATCAACAGCTCAAGTAAATCATCAGCAATCATCTTTACAGAATACATTAAAGGGTATAAAACCTCACTAACACTACCCAAAGGGCTCCTCTCAAAGTCCCATGCGAAACAGATCGCAAAACAACAAACAGTTCAGGGAGGCACTAACTCGCCACGGCGAGTGCATCTGCTCGCCACAGGCGAGTACTCACATCAGCTCACTCGCCAAAGGCGAGTTGGGGGCGAGCTGGAGGCGAGAAGTCCTGGGTGCTCTCGGCCTTTTTGACATTTTTCACCAAAAATCCTCATTTTTAAGCTCTCTAAATCTAATTTGACCAAACCAACTTCACAGGTCATCTCTATAAATATAAGGGCACTCAAAACCATCTAAAGTTTGGCCAAAAATCCTAAGTTTAAGGGTCAAGCTCGCCACGGCGAGCTATACTGCTCGCCTCGCGAGCAACCAAGGGTTACTCGCCACGGCGAGTGATCACTCGCCACAGGCGAGCGATCTCAGAACCACTACGGGTTCAGCCCCATTCACACCAATTCATCCCAAAACTCTCACGTTAAGCCTCTAATTCATCAGCAATATCATCCTAAGGGATAATCTAGGTTCTGTAACAAGTCCTACAGCCTTACAACATCAACCCTCATCAATTCATCATAATTCATCACAACCCTAATTCTCAAAACTTCTCTCAATTCTTCCCAATCTCTAAGCTAATCAATAACAGATGATTTAACATTAAAATTACTGAAGTTAGGCTCACCCTTACCTGGAAATTTGTGCAGAATTGGAACCTAGCTTCTCTTCTCTCTTGAACCGTTCTTCTTCTCTTCTCTCAATTGTCTGTACGCGTTCTCAAAAGTTTCCTCTCTTAACCTACTTCTCTTATATACTCCCTCCCAACTTAATTAATTCCCTCTTAACCCACACAACTCTTCTTAATTATAAACATAACCCCATCTCTTAAAATTCTATATTTTTTTTTTCCAACAAATCTATTTATTTACCAAATAAATATTCATATAAACATCACTTATATTATTTTATTAAACAATAAAATAATAACACGTCACACGTCACAAATACGTCACATAATCATCAAAATCATATAATATATAAACATATACCATATCATCTAATAAAATAATTAAATAATTAGAGAGGGCGTTACATATGACCAGTGGGGAGTCGTATGGAAAGCAGAGAATCTGAATAGCACGCCATTTCCTCAATGCCCATTTTCACTGCTAGAAGCAAACCACGTTGAATTGCGGTGAGTTCAGCAAACAAGATGTCAGTTGAAGTAGGGATGAATCCGGAGAACCCCGAGAGATAGAAACATGCAAAATTTCGAATAACCCCTCCGAATCCAACTCGAATTGGCACACCTAATTAGCAGCTACCATCCATATTAAGCACATGACAACTGAAGTTATGATTATTCCAACGAACCATGCGGTCTGGGGAGGGACATACATGGTTTGAAGGTTGGCCTCTGTGGATTAAGCTGTATCATGAATGTGAAAGCTAAGCCAAGAGAGGGACCAAGTTTCATGGCTAAGACACATCAAATTACGGTGTCTCCATGTCCACCAGAGGCCGGCAAAGAAGGTTGAAGAACGAGTGCCATTTGCATTATTTTTTTTATCCAGTTATGCGCACAACCTTTCGAAAAGAAATCCTGGGCCGTGAATCTAAGCTTATACCAAATGTTGGAGGCAATGCAAAAGAGTTTCCTCGTTGTCCCCACATCTCGAACAGGTAGCAGAAGGAGCAATACGACGGTGATGAAGCAAAGATAAAGTAGGGACAACATTGTGACACGCAAGCCAAACTAGTAGCTTGAATTTTTTCAGGAACTCTCAACTTCCAGATCCAAGACCAAGATAAATGAGATGAAGTATTGGTAGAGGAATCCGAGTTGTAAAGTAGCCAAGAGCACCCACATTTAGTGGTGTAGACGCCATTTTTGTTGTGACTCCATATGAAAGCATCTTCAACCATCTCATTGAAATTAATGTGAGTGTTGTTTTTGAGCAACTCTCTATAATTGGAGTTATTAAAAGAATTCTACCAAAGAAAAATATTAAATGATTTATGAGCCATCGCCGCAAATTAGATATTTATTGTTAACTGATATTTTGAGAATTGTTGCCCCTCATTTGATTGCTTTGTAGTTCTCTTTTGTTTTCATGCTTCGGCCCTCATTATTATAAAAAAATAGTTAATAGAAGAAAATTTGCTAAATCACATAATATAATGCGAGTGATGAAGTAAGTGTTTGGAGGTCACATGAATATTTTTTTTAAAAATTAACCTGAACGAACTTTTAATTAATTAAAATTGAGTGGTTAATGGAGATAAAAACTATTAAATTTCAACTAAAAACCCAAATATAAATAATTCATAGATCACAGGTAAAACATACAAAAATTGCACCTGGAAAGCAAAATACACAACAAACAAATATTGGGAAATGAAAGAACCTAAAAAAATATATGAAATTCAGAGATGATTCATCTAGCCTTTAGTCTTGACTCATCATCACTAACATCTATCTCTATGCATTCATAACTTTTTTTAAAAATAAAAATAAATAATAATGAAGGAAAAGTATGAAGCTATAAATTGCTATCACATGGCCATTTTAAAATTTAGCTTGACAAAAGAAGTAGCAAAGAAAACACATTTCTTCGTATTGGGATATATTTTCCTTCTTCATTCATTAGGAGACCAAAAAGCATTTGAGTTTTTGTTTTATCATTTGCTCTTCCCAACATTGGTACAACATAACCCACCAACTCCACTGATCAGTAATAGGGTACATTTTGTTGTTTTTCATTTTCCAAGTTTTGAAATCTTCCTCATCTAACATAAGTTTTAACCTAGTTTTTGAGTATAAATATCCACAAAAGAGGAGTAGCCACTAATCCATAACTCCCACACCCCATTACTATACCTCACTTTTTGCTTGAACCATGAGCACTCAAAGTTTCATCCCTCTCATCTCATCTATACTCCAAAATCACCTATGCCAAATAACCAACACTATATACTCATCATCTTCATCGAACTAATAAACAACCATATACACACTCAACCCTATCTCACAAGGGTGGTCATGTAATGTACTCCCTCCCTCTTTCCCCTCATTCTCTTCATCCTCCTCACATCTTCTCCTTTTCCCTCATTTTTTTTCTTTATTTATTTCTCCCGTTCTCCATTTCCTTTTCTTTAAATGATTTATATCACTCTATTTTTTATGTTTTATTTTTCCAGTCTTCCTCCCTTTTCTTTTGAAATTAGTTTTTCTTTTCAATCACATAATTTTGATTTTGAAACATTTCAATATATCACTTATTTTCATTTGCTAACGAATTTAGTCTCTTCATTTTAAAAGGAGCATTTATGGTACCTTGATTAATTAAAGAGTTTCAGAAGTTTTATGTTGATAATTGTGTTAAATATATTTTTTGTCTCTATAAATAAATTAATTTTTCGTTTTAGTCCTTCTAAAAAATTTATTTGGCTTTTAGTCTCCAAATAGTTTTTAATCACCCTTTTTGTTTCTATTTTTAAGTTAACTCATGTGTAGCCCTTATATTTTTGAATGAAAATTTTCAGAAATGTTCAAAAATATTATAAGAATCTCTAAAAAAAATAGATTTTTTTTAACAAAACATTAATTAAATATGAATTTTTAAGCGCTAAAAACATAAAAAAATCATATTTAATTCATGTTTTCTTAAAAAGTTATAATTTTTTGGGGAGAGATTCTTATAATCATTTTAAACATTCTTGAAAATTTTTAATTTAAAAATATGAAAGTTACACAAGAGTTGGCTTAAAATTAGGGATCAAAAGTGATGATGGAAAATTTTTGAGGGACTAAAAGTTAAAGAACTTTTTTATAGGGAATAAAACGAAAAATTGGTATATTTATAGATACCAAAAAACATATTTAACCCTTGATAATTTAATGTTATTTTTTTGAATGAGTAAGCTATTTGTAAACTCTTGAGTTTTAAGAAGTTGCCATTTAAAAAAAAATAAGTATTATTTCATTCTCAATAAGATTATGCTAATTTTCTATATTATTTTTTAAATATTTAAATTAACTAAAAAGTAGTAATCATGCTTTCTATTTTCTATCTTCACACTAAAAATGTTATTTTCTGTTGGACTTTTTAGCAGTTGAACGTTATTATGTTGCTATACGAGATAACTATATGTCGTTTTGTGAAAGTTTTAAAACAAGAGTTGTTAAATCGTTGCCACAAGGATTATCTTTTTCATTGGTTGATGTATCTAGACCTATAAATATTTATCTAAATATGATGTGAATTTTGAGGAATCTTATAAATATGAAAACGAAAATCACATATCATTGCGAAGGAGAATGATATTTTCTTTATTTTTGACAAGAATTTAAGACATACTTTTAATATGATTAGTGGAACCGTCTCAAATATTTTTCTCTCTTTGAGTGAGATATTCCTAAAGATTTAGACGGGGAGAAATGCTTGGGATTGTGTCACTTAACATATTGAAGATTCGTTATAAATTATGGTTTTAAAAAGAAAATATCACCTTCATTCGACATGATAGACGATTTTCATCGTTCATATTCGGCTGCTTCTTCCAAACTTATATCTTGTTAGATATATAACTTTAAGTTAAATGCAATGACCTACTTTTAGGACAGTTGTTCCGACAACAGTTAAGGAAATCTTGGCTGGAAATTGCCACAAATAAACTATATAGTTATCTTGTATAGAGCCTCTAAAAGTAAATGTCCATTTATTCTGTGTCTTGCAGAAAGAAATAAACCATTTTGGGTCAGTGCAATATTATTATCTTGTCAAGTTTATAAATTGTGCATCTTAGTGGATCGATGAGCCAGCACAGACATTTTGCTTATGAATTTATGTATAAGGATAGTGTGGAGAAATAGTTCTTTTGATCTATATAGACAACACTTTAAACATTTTAGAATATAAAAAAGATATAGTTGAATTAATTAACTATATAACAAAGAAATTGTTCGAATTTGATTTAATAGTATATAGGCATTGACTAATTGTAGTCAATGGCAATCCCCATTGTAATAGAAATTACATTATCTATGTTTTTTTGAAAAGGGTTTACAATATCTACGTAATTCTCTAAACTAAACAACCTGGTTTGTTTATGAAACTCTATGATAGATAGTTAATACATGCAGTATATTTTGGATTGGTATTCTTAGACACTGTAGATCCTTGGAAAAAAGAGTTCGTGATTGGAAGGATAGATTTGTGAGCCTAGGTGGTAGGGTGATCCATGTTAACTCGGTTTTGGCCTCAATTCCAATTTTCTTTCTCTCTTCTCAAAATGGCTAAGAAAGTGTGGTATTTGTCTGTGCAAATTCAAAGAAAATTTCTATGGGTGGGTTAGGGGAGGTGTCATTACTCAATGATAAGACTTCGTGGAATGTTGTGTTGAAGGCGAAGTATGGCGGAAAACTTAATTATCCTTCAAACCTTCTATCGAGAGATAAGTTCAAATTCCATTCCCTTTGGTGGAATGATTTATGTGGCTTAGGGGAGGGGTTGGAAATTCCTCAAAATTGGCTTATAGAGTTTGCAAAGAAAAGTATCGGTAACGGAGAATCAACGTTATTTTGGCATGATCTTTGGGTGGAGGAAAATTCCCTTGCTTATAATTTTCCAATCCTTTTTTCCATATCCACTCAAAAAAAATAATAAGGTGAGTCAAATGGGGAATTGGGTTGAGGGAGAATGGACTTGAGAGCTTGGTTGGAGGAGGGATCTTGTTGGTACGAAGGGCAAACTTCTTTCTTCTGTGGACTTGAGCGTGATGTTTAGGAGGGTCTAAGGGGAATTTGGAATAACCTTCAGCTTCAGCTCTAGGAAGTTCCACCATGGTACAATACATATCAATTTGGGTAATTGTCCGGTGTTCAATGATTCAACGATGATATTTTATGTATTGCAGGTTGCAAGACAACCTCTTTTCTTTAGGGAGACTAATCCCCAACCTAGAAAGCACACATTGTGGTAATCAACGATAGATTTTATTAGTGGACAACCAACATATCTAGGTATATTATTTTTACAAATGTCCATTAATATATTAATGTGTGCTCAAATGTTATTCATTCATATAAATTTAAAAGTATAATGTTTTTCGATCAAATTCGTCCATGTACACATGGAAGCTGACTTGGAACTCTACGTCAGCGCTTAACGTGACATATCAACACTAATAACGGCAAGACCTGACGTAGAGACTAAATTGATTGACATTTATAAATTTCAAGAACTATTGCCTATTTTTGAAAAATTAAAGGATGAAATTAACAACACGCATACAAATTTGAGGACGAAAATTTATATTCATTCAAATATTTTCATCACTTATAAATATTTAATCACACAAATTTCAATTTTTTTTAGGCTTAATACATCCTTCGGTCCCTTAACTTATTTTATTTTTTCAGTTTGGTCCCTTAACTATTAAGTGTGTCAAATTGGTCCCATTAGTCTTCTGCCGTTTAGTATTTTGGTCTTCTCCATTAATTTTTTAATGTATATTATTCTTGATATCATTTTAACCACTTGATTGTAGGTATCTATAGTATTTAAAAGTGAACCATCAACACGTGATTCTTACCGTTTTCTTCATGTTCTCTCTTCATCTTCTTTGTCCCTTTGTTCTTTCACCTTCATCATCTTCCTAATATCTTCATCAAAAACCCAGAAATAAAAGTAACACAAAATTGATTCAGATCAAAATAATTCAAACATCTTCAAAATTATTTTTCAACATGTTAATAATTATAATCTATGTTTATCAATCATTCAAGAAATGTGTTAACTAAAATAAAAATTCGATGTTTCTTCTCTTCTCTTTTGTTAGGTATTTACTAATTTTTCACCATAAAAAAAAAGGTGTTGACTAATTTTTTGGATTGCTCCTTTGTTACTAATTTTTTTCTCTCTTTTCTTCATGTTCTTCGTATCTTCAACCAAAAACCCCAGAAAAAAAATGAAAAATCATTGGCATAACAACCAGGACAATCCCTGACCATTTAATTAGTGGTGATTCCGTGAATTAAAAGACAGAAAAACTCATGGCTTAACAACGATTACATCAAATCTCATCAATGCACTACAATCAAATCTCAAATAATTACCCTTTCCACTCAGCAAAACTCGTACCCAAATCCTCTCTTTTTTTTTGTTCTCATCGTCTCCACTGACCCTGCTCATAATCTCAGTGATGCTTTTCAACGTCGCTTCATAAAAACCCCTACTTTAGCCAATGGATTCTCCAATCTTAATGCCATGGTTCACTCTCACTTTAACCCTTTTCTCAATTTTCAATTTCATTTTTCATAACTGTTAAACTTGTTTTTTTTTCTTATGAATTTGCAAATGACCTTTTTGTAAATTTTCAATTTTAATTTTGCAGAAGCGTTGAATTTCGTTTCTTGTTTCTTCCAGAACTTCTAAAAATGCCACATTTGTCAAATGGCAATTTTATGTATCCATAAATGATATTGATTTGGGGAATAATGAATGAGAGTTTGGTTTTTTGATTTATTGGTTTTTTTTTTAAATAATGAATGAGTTTATTTGGGGATGAAGAATAAGGATAGGGAAGAAGATGAAGAACATAGGAAAGAAGACGAGGATTATGTGTTTGTGGCTTATTATAAGCTAAAATAGATTCATCCATGATTCAATGGTATCCATTTTTTTTAAAAAAAAGATCAAACCCTTATAAATAAAAGATTTAATAAGGTCTATGGTGGACCATCTGTAAAGTTGGTTCACCTTAGATATTTAAGATTAAAAACTAACGGAAAGAACCAAAATAGTAAACGGCTGAAGACTTATATAACCAAATCGACACACTTAATAGTTAAGGAATCAAACTGAAAAAATAAAATAAGTTAAGGGACCGAAAGATGTATTAAATTTTTTTACTATATTTGTTTCTTTAACTAAGGGATATTAGTAAGCATTTTTCTTTGAAATAAGCACAAGTTCCTTCCCTCTTGTCTCTCAAGAAAAACCACTAATCACAACTTTGCAGGACCCACCCCAAAATACCCTTCTCTTTAGTCAAGTTCTCTCTCATTAAAGAATCTTTACTTCTCCGACATAAAAAGCAAGTGGCTTTTTTTTTACCAAAAACACAAAATAAAATCTCACACCACATATCTCATATCATGTGGTAGACATACACAAAAAAAAAAAAAACAAAAACACATTCTCTCCCATTCCATACTCACATCACATGTATTGATCCACAAAACCAAAACCAAAACCAAAAAAATTCTAAATCTTTTTTCCCACACACCAAATCTCAAGAACAAAAAACTCAAACAATTTTTTCTATATAGTAATATATAAATATAAATTTCAAAACAGTCCAAAAATCCCTCCTTCTTTAACCCTCTTTCCCTATAACCTTTTGTCTTCACACTTTTTTCTCAATAACCTTCTCCAATGTTAACCCTTTATCCTCAAGTACCTCTTTTCATACTTACCCTTCAATGCTACATAGCTTCTTCAGCTATACTATACAGTTTGAAACACCACCACAACAATCTTCACCATCAAAGACCAATGATTCATGCAAACCAAACAACATGTGCATTGTTTGTAGGAACATGGATTCCTGATGACACTTACCCTTTTTACCAATCTTCAAACTGTCCCATGATAGATCCACAGTTCAACTGTAAAATGTTTGGTCGTCCTGATTCTGATTACCTTAGATATAGATGGAGACCACTTAACTGTGAGCTTCCAAGGTAACAAAGATTAATAAAGTTTGTATTTTTTGTTATGTGTTTTAGTGTTGTGTTGTGTTTTTTTTTTTTTTGAATGGTTTTGTAGCTTGTTGTTGTTAGGTTCAATGGAGTTCAGTTTCTGATGGGAATGAAAGGGAAAAGTATAATGTTTGTTGGTGATTCTTTGGGGAGGAATCAATGGGAATCATTGATTTGTATGATATATGCTGAAGTTCCTCAGACACAAACACAACTTGTTAGAGGAGTGCCACTTTCAACCTTCAGATTTTTGGTGAGTTTTTTTGACACTTTCTAGATGCATCTCAAAATTGAGATTGAATTCATATAAGTGATGGTAATGTTTACCTTATAAGTCGGTTTTGTGGGGTTCTATTAAGTTTAGCTATACATTTTAAGATGATATCATAGTATATGTTAGATTCGTTGGACCGCCTGTTATCATAATAGTAATGACCTACTTGATATTTTCTCAAAAGTTTCAATTTTTATAATTGGGATTTTATGCCAAAAAATCATTTTTTGTTCACAAGAAAAGGTAAAGTTGTTTAACCCTCTATGTTGATTTCCTTTAAAATTTAAAATCAGGGGGAGTTAGGTTATTAATATTTTTAATTAATAGGACAAGTATCTAGTGGAAAAAAGGTGTCTTTGATGGGGACACAAAAGTATAGTACTATTAAGCCATTTATATATGTCTTGGGCTAGTTGATGCAAACTGGAAGCAAATCAGTGTTCATGTTGTTCTATGCATAAAAAGTCACATTTTACAGCTGCCAAGCAAAAGTGTTTCTTGACTGGGTTTTGATATGGTATGTGCAGGACTATGGTGTGACCCTTTCATTTTATAAAGCTCCTTTTTTGGTAGATGTTGATGTGGTCCAAGGGAAGAGAGTTTTGAAACTGGAGGAGATAGATGTAAATGGAGATGCTTGGAGGAATGTTGATATATTGTCTTTTAACTCTGGACATTGGTGGACACATGAAGGATCTCTTCAAGGGTAGGCAAAAATCTTTTCCTTAATTCTCTTATATTTAAAAATTTAGTTAAATATATTTTCAGTCCCTGTAAGATTATGGATCCCTTAGGTATCTTTTAGGTTAAGTCCTTAAATTTTTTTGACCATTTTAATCCCTACCTATGAAGTATGAATATTTTTTGGATTAGACGTGTCCCAGTGTCAGACACGCGTCAGTGTTCTATCATATCGGATTAGAGTAATTTGATTGTTGGGGGTTATTTTTAAGTGCAGGTGGGATTATATAGAATTGGGAGGAAAATACTACCAAGATATGGATCGTTTAGCAGCAATGGAAAGGGGTCTAAAAACATGGGCTAATTGGGTGGACAGCAAGGTTGATAAAAGCAGAACCAAGGTGTTCTTCCTAGGAATTTCTCCATCACATATCAAGTAGGGACTCTGACTCTCTCTCACTACTGTCTTGATCTTATTTCTCTCTCATACATTATTGTACTATAAACATTATTGCTATTGAAGATGTCTTAAGACTTTTTGATTGTGTTTGTTCAAATGGAAAAGCGTATCCTAAGCTTAGAAATATCTTTGGTTTAGTTTATAAATTATTAAATTTGCTATGATTTACATTTAAGGGCTTGAGGTCCATTCTCTTGACCCATTGCAATTTGAGTCACAAGACTTAAATTCATGGGCTTGTTGTGTTAGTCCTATCTCTATCACACAAATCACAAGCCCTATCTCTATGCGTTGGTTTGATACAATTGTTTGCGGAGGATACCCAATTTACACAGAAGTTTTAAAATTAGGCTCATAGGGATTAGTAATGTTAGGAACCCAAAAGGGCAAAAACAATTACTATGTACTATGGAGACTAAAGAGTTTCTTAGTGTGCCGGATTGATATGATGTGCATGTTGTTTAATATATATACCTTTCTATTGTTTGATTATTGATTGTGTGATTGTTACAGTTAAATTTAATCTAGTTTCTAAATTATTGATATAAAATTACAGTATATACCAGCTATAAATTTGTTCAAAGTTACCTTTTTACCTCACTCTCATGACCACTAATGCTCACATGAAGTGTTGTTGCCACTTCTACTGCCTTACCACAATCTGACATTCTGATTCAATCCAGAAAACTTTGCTCTCCATGTGCATCATCATGGGAATAATACCAAAAATAAATAAATATGTCGGTGAAATAATATGCATGCATCATATATATATATATATATATATATATACACTTTATTTTTTTTTAACCATGAACTACTTACTAGTACATTACATTTGTAAGTGGAGGTCTCGAGCCACCCATTTCATAAAACATATATTTAAATGTCACATGGAGGAAGACCAAAAAATGTTTATTATAATGTGACTAGCACATTGGGAGTGTCTTGATTTGCAGCCCAATACTGCTGATTTTTTTTTTTTTTTTTGTAGTTTTATGGTTTCATCATCACAACTTTTCTGCCATTGTGACTAGAATTGTCCCATTGAAATTAAAAATATAGATGTGAAACCACATAAAAAAGTTACATTGTTTTGTTCCAAAGTTTAAAACAGGTTGTGATAATCCAGTTGTATGTTTGGATTGACAGTGAGTTTGTCGTCGTGCCACCGTAATTTCAACAAAAACTACATTTTACAGCTTCAACAAAATCACAGCACAACCGTGATTTCTTCAAACTCATCACCAATCCGAACATGCACTAAATATATTTGTACAGAAAAACATCTGTGAAGAGAGTTCAAACCCTTAAATAGATCTCAAATTCGGTTACTTTGTGAGATTAACCTAGTATATGTCTATACTTATTTATAAGCTATGCTAAAACTCAATGCCATTATATGCAGTCCAAATGAATGGACTTCTGGAGTAACAACAGCAACATCAAAGAATTGCTATGGAGAAACTGGACCAATCAGTAGCAGTGGCACAGCATACCCTGGTGTATTTCCAGAACAAATGAAGGTCATAGACATGGTGGTTAGAGAAATGAACTACCCTGTTTATCTTCTAGATATTACAATGTTATCAGCATTTAGAAAAGATGCACACCCTTCAGTTTATAGTGGTGATTTGAGTCCTCAACAAAGAGCTAACCCTATTTACTCAGATTGCAGTCATTGGTGTCTTCCTGGTTTACCTGATACTTGGAATGAATTGTTCTATACTACATTGTTCTACTAAATTTTGTGTTTTAGTACTAGCTAATTAATTAATTAACACAATTATTTATCACTAATTTTGTTATTGCTCCTTTTATAAGTAGGCAATGCATTTATGTACTAATTTTTTAACACAATTATTCAGATGTTAAGATATATGCTAATGAATTGATGTTAAGACATTTTCCGAACAGAGTTTGAAAAATTAGGCTTACCACTTCTGTTTTAGAGAAATATGAGCAAATTCAACAACACATATAACCATGTGTTCACGAATCAAATCAAATGTACCAACGAATGGAATCTTTTCTAAACCCCCTATGTGCTCACATCTGCCGGAAGCATGCTTCTGGTAAATCCCCGTGTTTTTGGAGGGCTGATTGAGAAATTATCGGGGACATTAAACCCCTTACTCTTTTGAGTTTACCACTTCATACAATTATACACTTTGTTTTATCTTTGGGCTCCTAATAACTAGGCAATGTGTTTGTCCAAATAACTATGGTTCATAATCTAGAAAATTATGAGAGCAGCTTTAAGCATCCAAGTTTCTAAAAAACAACAAGATTTCGAAAATGTACTTCGAAACGGAAATTTTTCTTTTTTGTTTGGAAGTATACATTTAGGCCGCACAAAAATATAAGTTTTTTTCGGATGTGTACTTCTGAAGTGACTTTGAAAGGTGTTAAAAGTTCCTCTCAAAACTATAGTTACGAGTACTCTGTATTTTTAAATTATTCTCTACGAGCCTATGTTACTCAAGCTCAGAAAAAAGTCCATCAAAACCTATGATTCGAGGGAATTTAGCAGAAAAATTCCAATTGGAACTTACGTTCCGATATGTTTGTTTCAGCAATTATCATGAATGTATATGTCAGAATTTTTTATGGAGAAACTTTCTCAACCTCAAATATGACTTTGAATGTACACACAAAAGAAAATGATGTCTGAAAGTGCACTTCTGAACAGATTATACTGTCTCAAATGTGTAGTTTTATTTCAATGTGAGGGTAGAGAAAATTTCCCCTTATAATGAGTGTGACATCCTTTTAGAGCATTGTTTTTTTCTTGACAGAACCTTTTAGAGCTTTCTGATAAGATTAAATTCGAAAGTATAATATTTGTGTCAATTATCATTTTCTTTTTATCTGGTATGGCATGTAGAATATGCTTGATGCTTCATCTAGCTAAAAATATATTGGTCATAAGCAGTATTCAAATAGTGGACCTTGCATTCAAATTTAACATAATACACAACATTTCTTAAACAAAACCAAATTACAATATAATAGTGTTCAAATCACCACATCAATTTAAAACAAAGACTAGATGTGGATTACACAACATTTAAATACAGCTAAATACAAAGCCTTATACATAACATAGCCTTTGCCTTGATAAAATACACAACAGGCAAATTTTTCCTCTATGTGATTATTGACTATATATAGTATAATAATATCTTGGCTTTATTAGACAAGTAGTCCTTGCCATGTCTCATATTAGCTTTGAATAGCAACTCCAAGATTAGAAATTTCCATCTTTGGTATAATCTTCTCTGGCTCTACAGTTTTGGCAACTGAGTTGACTTGGTTTTCATAAGCTGAATTATGAACTCCAAATGCTGCTCTACCAGAAGGATCAAGGTTGCTTGACCAAGAAGCATCCCACTCAATAGCTTTCTCTGTGCTACATGCAACACTAGCTCCTCCAGGAACTGTTAGCCTTGCTGAGTTCTACAAATCGAAACACAAAGATTTGATTAGGCCTTTATTAAGGTTTTAGTTATAAGCTATAAGCTGTTTTCTTAAGCTATCCCAGAGAGCAATGATTACAATGTTGCTTGGTGACAAATCAAGATTTGATTGATTAAGTTACCTGAGGGAAAAACCTCTCAAAGATCATTCTATAGTAATATGCTTCTTTGGTAAGTGGAGTGTTGAAAGGAAAAATGTGAGAAGCATTGAGCATCATTCTATCAGTGACCTATACGAAAAATTTCAAGAACGAATTATTAGCGACATGCCTTGCAACAAAAGTAAAATGAAATTGGAAAGAAAATGTTGGATTTTTGTTTACATGTTTTGCAGCATGGTCCTTAATGCCATCAATCCAACCATAGCCAACTCCATCACTGAACTGTTCCTTCTGCCTATATAAAATGTGCTGCATGATATTAAATTTATTAGATGTTAGTTGCAGAAATTAAATTTGCAAATTATGGACAGAAATTGTAGCAAATGGGAAAGTAGAGTAGAGTACCTTAGGCAGATAGGGATTCTCTTCATCATCAAAAGCCTTCCTTAGTATCCATTTCTCAATTCTTCCTTCTTCATGTTTTATCTGAACAAATTGAATAAAAACACTTAATAAATTTTTACATCTTTAAGTAATGTTTCATTGCAACATTTTTTGTATGAATGTATCATACCATTTTGTACTCAGGATCAATGTCCATTGCAACTTTGATGAAATCCTTGTCCAAAAAT
This sequence comes from Medicago lupulina, assembly GCA_958299785.1. Taxonomy (NCBI): domain Eukaryota; kingdom Viridiplantae; phylum Streptophyta; class Magnoliopsida; order Fabales; family Fabaceae; genus Medicago; species Medicago lupulina. The sequence continues at coordinate 26,978,443 of OY283144.1, read as the reverse complement.
GGCACTCTAGCTTCTAGACCCCATGCATATGTTGATTTATTGGCTCTCAAACAATCATACCTATGAAGAGCTTTAATCTGCATAAAGAAAATAGAAAATTATCTAATCATATCAAAAAATTTCACTTCAACAACGTCATTTTTTTCCCTTCAAACATGAGCGATGTAATGTAGTTCTATTACCTTGCGGCATGTTTCTTGGTGCAACTCTTCTTTGTTTGGTGCCTTATGGAAATACAAATACCCTCCAAAAATCTCATCGGACCCTTCTCCAGAAATCACCCATTTGACTCCGGATGATTTGATCTTACGAGACATCAGAAACATAGGTGTTGCTGCCCTAATTGTAGTGACATCATATGTTTCTGTATGATAAATGACATCCTCAATTGCATCTATGCCATCCTGCATAGACCACAAAAAAATAAATATTAATAATGAATCATAATTTTGTTTGCCCCCTATGGTATTATAAAATATGTAAGACCGCAATCTAGACTGTGACTTCATGTATTTTGATGTCAGCATGCGATTATGATCAAAGTCGCATCAGCCATATTTGACTGCAACTTTTCGCAACTTTGAGTAGACAAGTACTATTTGAAGTAGATTTGCGACCCAAATTAAGACCATGACATTGATGTTTTTGATGTCTGCATGCAAATATTTTCAAAGGCGCATCAGCCTTATTGGACCGCAACTTTTCGCAATTTTGAGCAGACAAGTGCTATTTCAAGTCGATTTGTGACATAAATTCTGACGTGACACCAAGGTTTTTGATGTCTGCATGCAATTATCATTAAAGTCGCATCAACCCTATTAGACCGCAACTTTTTGCAATTATGAGTAGGCAAGTACTATTTCAAGTAGATTTGCGACCTCAACAAAGACTGCGACATAAATTTTTAAAAAGTTTGTATGCGATTATAATCAAAGTTGTATCAGCCCTATTTGACCGAAACTTTTCGAAATTTTGAGCAGAAAAGTATTATTTGAAGCAGATTCCATACCTGAATAGTAAACTGAAATTCATGATGGACAGTTCCTAAAAAGTCTGCTACTTCTCTTCCAGCCTTAAGGTCAGGTGCACCCTAATCAACATACCATAAATAAAGATTAAAGCAATTAGACAACCTCAAATGATTTTTTTTTTCCATTAAAAAACTAATAATCCACTAAAATTGATTTTTGATTCATAATTTAGAATAGATGCATACCTTAAGTCCTACACAGAATGAGTGTAATTTTGCTCCCCATTGCTTAGCAGCTTTTGTGCCAGCCAGGTATCTAGCAGTGACTGCTGCAACCAATGAAGAATCCAAACCTCCAGATAGTAAAACACCGAACGGCACATCAGTCATCAACCTTTTTATCACAGCCTGTAATCAAACACATCAATCGTATTAGTCTAACTCGATCTTACAGAACCGACTTAAAAATGTGAGAATTGTCTAAGCGCTTTATAAACTCTTGTCAGACCATATCTCTGGTTAATTTGTTTGTTAACCTTACCTTCTCAAAGGCATTCCTCAAAACTAGAGGATCATAAGGGGTAGTTGGAATAATTGCCTCATTGAACCATGGAGGATTGTACCATCTACGAAACTCTCTTTCTTTGCTCGAGTACAAGTGACCAGGTGGAAAAACTTCAAAATGTTCACAATCATCATTCAGCCCTTTTAGTTCTGATGCAATCCAAACTGAACCTGAAATAACAAAAATGTACCAAACTTGTCACAAATTATTCAAATCTTTGGTTCTATAGTTATGAAATTGAAACAAATGAACTCATGCTAATTACCATCTAGTCCCCAACCAATGTACAAGGAAGTGACCCCTATAGCATCCCTTGCAACAATGAAACTGTTGTCACGAGTATCCAGCAGAACAAATGAAAAGATACCATCCAACATGTCCACAAAATTTTCTCCATACTCCTCATACTAACAACAAAAATTACCAAAATCAATAACACTCTTGGTACAATAATTAGCAATGTTTTAAATAAAGGTCTGCGACCGCAATCTAGATCGCAACATACTAACCAGGTGTGCAATAACATCACAGTCACATTGTGTACGAAATTTGTGATTAGGCAATTGTTTCCTGAGGTCTTCATGATTGTAAATCTCTCCATTCACCTGATTTTTATGATAAAATTTATTTGTTACTACCACTTTATTATACTATATAGTATAAAAAATGTAATAAATTATAGAATATTACTAGGCTTAATTATTATTACCGTGACAATAATAGATTTGTCTTCATTGAAGAGTGGTTGATCACCAGAAGCAGGATCAACAATGGCTAACCTTTGATGAGCCAAATAGTTATCACCATGTTGGTGGAGCCCACTCCAGTCTGGACCACGGTGCTTCAATCTGTGACATCATATACAAAAACATTAATATATGATCAATCAAATTACTTATCAAACTAACCAAAGTTACTTAGTAATTAATTATTCTAATTGGACTTATGTATATGAACGGGCAATTAAAAATTCCCACGTGATTTATTAAAATGAAAATTCCACATGCAGGACAAATTAATTTTTTCTCTTTTTCGTTGATTTTGTTGGGTTAATTGCCGAACCAATTATTGCATCATAACATGTGGACCCCACATATTACATTTTTTTAACCTCAATAAGCCAAAATTATGCAACAAAATGTGTCATAGTTGTCTACTCACCTTGTCAAAGTCAAGTATGTTTATCCTAAACTACTTAGTTACAAGTTACAACTGAAAGATAAGCATCAGGGCCCAATATGTATAATGGATAATTATTTTTCCAACTCTTACATATAATTCTTTTTAACATATTCCCCTTAAAATATTGGATGGTTTTTATATTTTTCAATGGTAAAATATTGGATGAACTAGTAGAAACTAGACATCACTGTGACATTTAATACGAGGAAACAAATAATAAGCATCACCATTTTGGTGATTTTTCTAGGATCCTTTAGTTATATATCACTTATCATATTAACTTATAATAATATAAATACCATATTATATTACACATATATGTATTAATTAGTATTTTTAGCAACTTCATGCTAAAAATACTTATACCCTCTTAAAACCAAAATATTTTGAACTTCCATTCTTTCATTCTTCCTCATCAATATGATAAAAACTCCATGTCAAATTTTAAAAAATAAGAAGAACAATCCTTGATATCAATCTCAACCACTCCCATAAGCTTGTAAACCACAAAATACAAAAATAAAAAATAAAAAACTCTAGGTAAAGAAGAGTTTGATCATGGAATATAAGATATATATGTATGCATGAAAATGAGAAGAATTATTGCCTGCGAGAAAGCTCAAGGATGCGAACCCTCTTAGCTTGTGAGTCATCAGAGCAACCAAGTACAGCAAGTATGCCACACATTGTGATGATCAAAGAGAATAGTTTCTATAAGGGTTTTTGTTTGAGGAAACAAAGAGAAAAGGATTGGATAAAATGTGAAGAGAGGATATAAAGAAAAGAAGAAGACACGAAAAACAAGGTGCAAAGAGTGTGGAATAACCAACACGTAGAATGGTTGAGATACGATGAGTTTAGTATACCATCTATCTAAGTACACGTATTTATATGCGTAAGGTGGGTGCCAAACGATGTCGTTTTGGCTTTGTAGATTATTGGTAACCGGGAACCGGTTGGTGGCGGTGACTCGATGAAGGGACCACTGCTACGTGGGGTGACGTGGTTTGCTATGGGATATTTTTGTCACCTTATTAATTTTCTTCATTTTGTTATAAGTTTAGGAAAAGTTAAGAGTATTTTCGGGCTATTCGTTAAGGACTATAAGTGATAATGCGTATATGTAACGTGTTATAATTATAAATTAAAATATTTTATGTTTTTAATGAATAATTATTTATTTTAGATCGTTAATGAGTGTCTTGAATATATAGCAAGACCCTTGTTTTTTTACTGTAATTGTTGCTCATGTTTTTTTTGTTCAAAATGTTATTTATTTATTTACGTAAAAAACGATATTTATTTAATCATTTTATTTGATTCTAGTTTATGCTTGAGCGGTTTGCTGCTTCCTCCAATAAAATAGAAGTTTGAGAAAGTTTATCCACACTGTTTTTCTTGTTTGTTTGCTAGTTGATACCAATCAAGTGCTACGTCGGGTTGTATCCATTTTTCACATATCTATGCTATTAATAATAATAAAAATAAGAATAATTTGTCAAAAACAATTGTGCGAAATTGTTTAGGGTATTTATGATGATTTGAAATAGTAAAAATACGTTTGTCTCTTGAGAAATTATTTGGTTGAGAGTTTATGTTATCAACCTCAAGAAACATGGTTCGAAACTTAGTACTAACAAAAAAAAATAGTCAAAATATTGATCAAATATCTTCTTGGGTCTTTTAAGTTTCACGTTTGTTTCAGATAGATCATTTAGGTTTTGAAGGTTTCAGACAGGTCCTTTAAGTTTCGAGTTTGTTTTGGATAGGTCTTTTAAGTTTCTAAGGTTTCAGATAGGTCATTTGGATCAATTTTTACCAAACACACCCTTATGGTCAATTTTGATCCGAAATCATCCCTTCAAATTATGTCTTACTTTTTTTAGTTAAATAAGTGATTTCTACATACTTTTCAATTTTTTTGTTTTGTTTTCTGGTTTCATTGTCTTAGCACAACTCCATTTGTTTTAATTTTTTCTTGGCTAAATTGCATTTTTGGTCTCTTAACTATTTAGGTAGTATCGGTTTGGTCCCCTAACTAAAATTTGATTTATTTTTGTCCCTTAACTTCTCTCTGTTACACATTTTGGTTCTTTTCGTTAGTTTTAATTCAAAAATATTAGGTTTTCTTCATCTTTTTCATCTTCATATCATCTCCATCAACATTCAAGAACAAGAATCCCAGAAAAATTTCAGAAGAAAATGAAAAAACCTAACGTTTTTGAATTAAAACTAACGGAAATGACCAAAATATATAATGGAGAGAAGTTAAAGGACCAAAATAAATCAAATTTTAGTTAGGGGACCAAACCGATACTAATTAAATAGTTAAGGGACCAAAAAGATAATTTAGCTTTTTTTTTGTCTACAATGTGTTTATGATTATTCGTCTTAGTGCAATATTTGCTTATATTTGATTCAAATTGAAATAGTAGTTTTGATCAAGTGCAGATTTCGTTAATAACTTTAGCATTGTCAATATTGCAAATCCAACGACATAAGTATTTCGGAGCCCTTGAATATATTTATATTTGTAGACATATGTACTCTGTCGTTTTATGCTATTAACAAGGATGTTATGTAAATTTGTTCAAAATTCATATTTTTTTAGAGGATCTTTTTTATTTTTAACAACTTTGAATTTGTATTATATAATTTATTTTTTATCAGTTTGAAATAATGAGAGCCTGTTTGAAATAGTTTTTGTTTTCAGTTTTTGAAATATACAAGTCTTTTTCACACAATAATTATCATTTTACATGTTTTAGTTTTAGTCTCCAAAACTAAAAAATTCAAAACAGCTTCCAAAAGTGAAATTTTAAAAATAGTTTATCAAAAAAGTTTTTAATTTTCAAGTTTTTAAAAACTAAAAAAGAGTTTCTAAAAAGTGTTTCAAAGAGGCTCTGAATATCCTCTTTTTTTTTTGCTGAAAAAAAAACCATAAATAAGTGGACTTCTGCCATATGGTAACAACCTCTTTAGTGAATTATTTGCTTATAAATATTTCTTTTAACTAAAATTTGCTGATAAATAATTGTTAATAGAAATTGCATTCAAGAAACAATGCAATAAAATCTTGACATATAATCCAATCAAATCACATCACAATATGATTTAGTTTTCTTTTGACTAAAAATTTGCTGATAAATAATTATTAATAAAAATTGCATTCAAGAAATTAATTTCTATAAACAATGCAATAAAATCTTTACATATAATCCAATCAAATCATATCACAACATGATTTAGTTTTATTTGTTCTTAAAATGTCTCAATAAAAACCTACATCATGATATGTGACCGGATGCATTTGTAAAGTGTAATAGTCATATAAAATTGTCCAATTTCATTTTTCTTTTTTACTGTTGTTGTTGTTTTTTTTTTATTTAACAAACAAATGACCCTCTTTTTAATCTAATTTTTAATGTTTGTTTGCTATGCTTTAGAAATAATATATAGTTTTTTAATAAAAATAAAATGGAACTACTTAACCCTAAACCCTAAACAAACCATCATATTGTATTAATTGAATTTAAAATTCATATAGAAAATTTCAAGTATGACGAATTATACCTAGTTAAGCAAGTTACTTACAAATAATGCATGTGCTTCCTTCAAAAGAATTGTATGTGTATAAAATTACGATGGGTGCATAAAATTAATAAAAGTCCAAATCATTTGGTGCATATTTTCAACAAAACTGCGTGGCAGTAACTTGTGTAATATATGATCCTTACGCGTTATCTACGTGGATATGAGTAGTGAATAGAGACTTCTTCTTTCAAAGATAACACATTATTTGAATAAGAATCGAATAAAACTTTTCTTCATATATTGCCACCTAATTGCATAGGAAAATTTTGTTTTTGACTGGATTACGTTGGAGAATATATGCTTGTTATTTCTTTATTACCATGTTAATGATACCATGAATTTATCGTGATTTAACAATGATTAATTTTCATCGAAAACATGTAAAGATGTAAAGTATACAAGTGAATATAATGGAAAAATTCTTGAAAAGTGATAAATATATAATTTAGCAAAAGAATATAAGTGTATATATCTGTTTACTTTTTGATTCGATGATAAGGTTATTCTCGCTAGCTACTTCAAAATGGGTGAGTCAAGAAAACAAACTACTTCAAAATGGATATACCATGGAATCTATATAATTCAGTGGTGAATGTGTATAGTTTATTTATGTGAATTTGCTCCCAAAAACTGTCTACATCCACTCTGTAAAGATCCTTATCGGTTTACTGAAGAAGATTTTTAAGTCTTTTTTTAATAAAATATATAGATCATGATAAATTTTCAATAAAAGAAAGTATGCATATAATTCAGTTGTTCAAATTTCTTTTGTCTTCATTTGCTCATATCACATTCAATCAATAATCCTTTTGGTTACTCAATGTATATTTTCCGCGTCTGAACATGTGGAAGTGGATAAGATTATTCCTTGTCTTACACTCCCATTATTAGGAGAAATTATGTTGGTAGTTGGTACTGTTAAAAAGAAAGAAAAAAAAAGAGAAGTTATTTTGATAATTTGGTTTTGAAGTTCTGACTAAAATTTGGTCAATAATTCATATAGGTGTCGAATTTCTATAAAAAAAGAAAAATAGGATCAAATTCGATTACTTTCAACTAACATTTTTTTAAAAATTTACTAACCGCTTGAATTTAAACATTTGCTAATTGATATTCCATCTGTTTTAAAATACATGTCGTAATTTTACGATGTGTATTATTCGTATAATTTATTTTGACCATATTTTTTAGCTAATAAATAAATACAAATATTAACTTGTAAGATATTGTTTGATTTGTCTCGAGGAATATTTTCAAAATATCAAATTTTTATAATTTTTTAATATATATATATAATTAAAGACATTAATGGTCAAAATTGTGTATTAACATATGTGCAGTTATTGACTGCGACATATATTTTGAACCGAGGAAGTAACAATCTAGCTAGCTATTTAGTTTTTAATTTCAAGTCAACTGAAGGATTTGGAATACCCTCATCCAGATAATTTGACGAAAATAATTAAGAAGTCCTTGTACTCTAGAAACGAAGACTAATTGATATCAGATTCGTATCGGATACCAATTTTTTGTGAATACTTGCAGATACGTATCCAAAAAGTATCAAAATTAATTTTTTAATTTTTTTAAAAATAATTTATTTGACATTTTACGGATCCACACAATACTTGTAAGATACTTCACTTATATGTATCTTAGAATATATGAACAAAAAAAATGAGAGAAAGTTTTAGAATTTAACGGGGACATAGATATAGATTTAAGGTGTTAGTCGGTATAGCTATCTCTCAATGAAAAATATGCAATTATGAATTTATCTATCTAGTACGCATATATATATTTTTACAAGCAAAATATATTATTAATGTGATTAGTGAGAATTAGGGTTAGTTTTGCTTAGTTACTTATAAAGCAAGCTAGCGTAGTTACTTGGATGCTTTTGCTATAAATAGGTATCCAACTGTTGTATTTTTCACTTTGAATGAATAACAAATCATTTTCTCCTTACAATTGGTATATGGAGTCGGTGTTAGGGCTTGTACAACAAATTAGAAATCACAACTTTTTCGTGGGACAGTTTGTTACACGTATTCCTCCTTCTTCTTCCTCTCTCAAACTCCAAGCATTCATCCATGGAGGATTCTGCAAATTTCGCACAACCTTCTATTCCTAAGTTTGATGGTTTCTATGATCATTGGGTCATGCTTATGGAAAATCTACTTTGTTCCAAAGAGTTTTGGGATTTGATTGAAACTGGTGTCATCAATGCTTTTGAGAATCCAACACCAGAACAAGAGAAATATGCGAAGAATAGTAAACTATGTGATCTTAAAGTGAAGAATTATCTCTTTCAATCATGGAAGCAATCTTGGTTAGAGATTCAGCTAAGGATATTTGGGATGCAATCCATAGGAAATATGAAGGTTCTACCAAAGTGAAACGGGCTCAATTGCAAGCTTTACACAAAGAATTTCAGATTCTTGCTATGAAGGAAAGTGAAACTATTGATGAATACTTCGCAAGCAGTTTCTATTGCAAACAAGATGACATCACATGGTGAAAAGATGGATCAAACATTGGTTGTGGAGAAGACTATGAGATCTTTAACAAGTAAGTTCAATTATGTGGTGTGCTTTATTGAAGAATATAATGATGTGTCTGCACTCTCCATTGATGAAATTCAGAGTAGCTTACTTGTTCAAGAAAAATGCATGAAATCTCAGAATCAGGAAATTGATACCGAGCAAGCATTGAAGGTTTCTGATGGTGGAAGAGGGTCTATGGGATATGGTAGTGGAAAAGGGCGTTCAGGTGCAAGAGGAAGAATCAACAAAGATTTTGTTGAGTGTTATAAGTTTCACAAGCTAGGACACTATCAAAATGAATGTCCTCTATGGAAAGAAAATACAAATTATGCTGAGCTTGAATATGGTGAATTGCTTCTGATGGCTCAATCTTGTTTGAACATAAATGCCAAATATGAGGTATGATTTCTTAATTCAGGTTGCTCAAACCATATGATAGGGACAAAGGATTGGTTATTTGATTTTGATAATAACTTTAGGGAATTAGGGAAGTTAGGTGATGATTGAAGAATGCCAGTTATGGGAAGAGGTAACTTTAAGTTACTCATTGGTGGTATGATTCAGGTCTTAAGTAATGTGTATTATTTGTCTGGACTTATAAACAATTTACTTAGTATTGGACAACTTCAACAGAAAAATTTAACAATCGTGTTTAAGAAAGATACTTGCAAAGTTTATCATGATGAGAGGGGATGATTATGTCAACATAGATGAGAACCAATAGAATGTTCATCATCTCTGCACTAGTTATTATTCTTGAATGTATGAAAATTGAAAAATGTGAAGATGCTAAAATGTGGCATTATAGATATGGCCATGTTAGCTGGAAGGGTTTGAGGATTTTGATGAAAAAAGAAATGGTGAGAGATTTACCAAAACTGCAAGAAACTAAGGCAAAATGGAAGGATTGCTTGTTAGGGAAGCATTGTAGTGAAGCTATTCCAAAGAAAGAACAATGGAGAGCTTCATAGAAGCTTGAATTGGTTCATTATGGTATATTTGGCCCTATTAAACCAAGTTCCAACTCTGGTAGCAGATACTTCATGGCATTTATTGATGATTTCAGTAGAAAAACATGGATATATATATATATATATATATATATATATATATATATTGAAGGAGAAATCAAGAGCATTTAAGGTATTCAAGTTTTTCAAGAGTTTAGTTGAAAAGGAATCTGGTTACTTGATCAAGTGCTTAAGATTAGATAGAGGTGGTGAGTATACCTCTGCAGAGTTTAATGAATTTTGTAGATCAAATGGGATCAAAAGGCAACTTATTGTAGCTTACACACCTAAAAAAATGGTGTTTCAGAAAGAAAGGATATGACCTTGATAAACATGGTGAGGAGTATGCTTGCATCTAGAAATGTACCAAAGTTTTTCTGGCCAGAAGCAGTTGTTTGGGAAACTCATGTTTTGAACAGAAGCCCTACATTGTCTGTGAAAGATATGACTCCAGAGGAAGCATGGAGTGGTGTGAAACCTTCAGTGCAACATTTTAGAGTATTTGGATGTATTGCATATTCACATGTACCAGATTATCAAAGAAAGAAGTTGGATGATAAGAGTACTAAGTGTATTCTGTTAGGTTTAAGTGAAGAATCAAAAGCTTACAAGCTATATGATCCTAAGAGCAAGAAAGTTGTGATTAACATGGATGTTATATTTGAAGAATCACACGGGTGGAACTGGAATGGTGCAGAAAACATACAAACAAGTAAAGTGTTGATTGATGATGATGTGATAGAGTTCCCAAATGATGTGCCAGTGAATGAAGTTGATCCTGAGATGCCTCGCCTTGAAGATATAAGTGACAGTGATTCTTCAGATCATGGAAATGATACTTCTAATCATGAAGAGATGGAGCTTGAGTCACCTGATGAGGCTAAGCTTCCCCCTAGAACAAGAAATCCACCAGGTTACCTAGATGATTATGTAACTTGAAGAGAATTTAAAGAAGAAGAAGAATAGAATAGCCTAACTTTGTTCAGTACTTCATCTGATCCTAGCACATATGATTAAGCATCTATGATGAAGGTCTGGATAGAAGCTATGAAGCAATAAATAGTCTATTGAAAGCAATAACACTTGGGAACTTATTGATTTACCTGATGGGTGCAATAAGATTGAAGTTAAATGGGTATATAAAACTAAGTTGAATGAAAAAGGGAAGATTGAGAAGTAGAAGGCTAGATTAGTAGCTAACGGATATGCTCAGAAGCTTGGAATTGATTACAATGACGTATTTGTACCTGTAGCAAGATGGAACACCATAAGAACAATTTTAACAGTTGCAACATGTAAAGGTTGGAAGGTTTATCAACTTGATGTTAAAAGTGCTTTTCTTCGTGGCAAGTTAGTTGAAGATGTACATGTAGAGCAACCCTTAGACTGTCATAAATAAGATAAAAGCAAGGTATATAAGCTGAAGAAGGCTCTGTATGGATTAAGACAAGCACGTAGAGCATGGTATAGCAAAATAGAATCTTACTTTGCTCAAGAAAACTTTGTGGAATGTTCTCATGAGCACACCTTATTTGTGAAGAACAACTCTGAAGGAAGAATGCTTATATGTGTGGATGATCTCATTTACACTGGAGATGACATTGAAATGTTTGAATTCGTCAAAAATTCAATGCAAAGGAATTTTTCTATGACTAATTTGGGAAAAATGAGGTACTTTCAAGCAGGAAAAGCACTTCAGGCTATGTGTTTATGATTGGAGATGATGCAATAGCTTGGTCATCTAAAAAACAGCCTATCGTTACTCTTTTCACTACTGAACCTGAGTATGTTGCATCAGCTTCATGCTCTTGTCATGGAATTTGGCTAAGAAGAATTTTGGATCACTTGAGTGAAGTTCAAAAAGAAGCAATTGTAATTCATCGTGATAACAATTCATCAATTAAGCTATCTAAAAATTCAGTCATGCATGGAAGATTTAAGCACATAGATGTCAGGTTTCATTTCTTATGGGATTTGGCCAAAGATGGAGTTATAGAGCTGAAGCATTGCAATTCACAAGATCAATTGGATGACATTTGGACAAAGCCAATGAAGCTTGAAACTTTCTGCAATTTGAGAACTAAACTTGGTGTTGAAGATGGATTAGATGGATCAGGCTAGCATACTATATGTAAACTGATTTATGATGTTACTCAGTTTATGGGAGGGATTGTAGAAGCTAGTGCTTATGCTTTAAGCATGATTAGTGAGAATTAGGGTTAGTTTTGCTTAGTTACTTGTACAGCAAGCTAGTTTAGTTAGTTGGATGCTTTTGTTATAAGTAGGTATCCAACTGTTGTATTTCTCACTTTGAATGAATAACAAATCATTTTCTCCTTACAATTAATGGATGTACAAAGAATACATGAATCATTGAATCCATATACAATAATGAATTTATCGATCTAAAACATTCAATTGGGTTATTAAACCAATCTGAGTAACTCATGCCTGGATTTTTCCCTTCCCTTATGATTAATCAACCTCAAGATAATGCCCTGATATTTGCAATAATTCCATCACAATCAGTTGTTTCTCTTTGAAACATCACCATGTTACTAGGGGTAGCACTTGGGTGACATTACATATGCATAATCATAATGCCCAAATAGTAGCACATCATAAGTGTAGCCTGACACTCTTCAATTTTTTCCACTTAGAAGCATCCCGCGTTGAAAAAGATTTAGCATCAATGTGGATTGCATATGCATAGCCAATCCAATTAAAGATAGCAAATGATACATGATTTTTCATACTCCCGTGCACTCCCCACGTGTGCATCTACAGAAAATTGCCTATATATTTGGTTTCTCACATACAAAAGAGATTTGAAATTCTGACGGTTCATAGGTATAAATGTGCGACCAAAGCAACTAGAGGTGACATTTTTTAGCCTTGGGAAAAAGACTAAAGCCAAATCTTACAACTTTGTGTATGTTTATTATCTTTGTTGATGTATTCAGTTACCATGAATAACTAAACTCTTTAAGTTATAGTTAAATGATGAACCTCTATGAAATTGTTTGAACCATGTAATCAATGATCTTTTTATTTAATGCAATTTGAATTTCATTTACTTATTTTATATTGTTCTTTATACTTTTCAATTTCTAATCAATTTTGAAGTGATTTTAGGTTATAGATCACTAGTGAATCTAGGTTTTTTAATATGATCTAGATATAATAATATTTGCTAAAGCAATCAGTCCTAAAAATAGGAAGGTTGATTAGTATGGCACACTTTAAGGTTCTTTCATACTTTTGATGAAATGAGTATCACCTAAAGAATTAGGGTTCTATATTAGATAAATGGGATCATGAACTGTGATTGGTTGTGATCTACTTTGTTAAACATCGTGAACATAGGTTCAGATTGAATAAATAAATGACTCATACCTTAGATAATTTAAATTTTAATGAAAAAAAAGGTTAAATCATAATCTAATGTGTTTAGCTACTCATGATAGTAATAAAAAAACATAATCAAAACATTAAAGAGCAATACATCCAATAAAGGTGGTATAGGTCTTCAATATTGTTGTCAAGGCATGAAAATTTCCACCTCTTCTTTCTTGGATTGCACAATGCACCTTCAGGTTGTCAAATTTTAGAACCCCGATATCTGGATAAGTTTGTGGTTTTATAGACCTTTTTTTGCATCGTGCATGAGTATCACATGATTCTCATTTAATATGACTTGAAAATCTTCTAATGGGAAGCATGTGCAGTGTGCACCTCGAGCAATGTAGGGCGCGAGATGTCAAGGCACTTCCTTTGTTCAACATTATATCACATGAGTGGTCTAAGTACCTCCATAACATTCACATAGTATATTCTGATTGGGTCAACCCACTAGTCAATATGAAAAAGACTTTGACACGTTATGAAGCTATCTGGTTAGAGAATTACAAGACTTGCACTAACTTTTATCAATATAATACCAACTTTTCCAAATTATCAATAACTCAACTAGAATTCTCGAAAATTCTTAAAATAGAATGACAAAAAGAATCTATAGAACACCAGAATACATGCTCTGAAAGGAGTCATCATAACCCCAAAGTTAGACTATTAGTTGTCTTTAAGTAACAAAATATCCATACATTCAAATACAGTTAGTAGAGTAACATACCTCTCCAACTAGAGTCAACCTCAGTGCTCACTTTCTGAAAAGAGCTCTTTAGTTTCCATTCCTATAAGAATCTTTCAAACCCTAAGAATCTTTTCCATGAAGCCAAAATTTCTAAATATTTTGTGCATATTCTTCTGTTGTAGAATATGCACAATAAGATCCCATTGCCAACATTCTCCAAGCTCTCCTTTAATATCCATCAACTAAAGATGTTCTCTTATCTGATACTTTTGAGTACTGCGATCATTCCTTCAATCGAATCAACATGAAAATAAAGGTTTCCTCTAAAGGTTCAAGAGTCTTCACCTTTTCAAGGTGTTCTTGAATACCCAAGGGGATATGCTAGACAACATGTCCTCGACTCACCTCGGGTTTACCTAAAATAGGCCCAATGCAATGGAAGGACCAAACCACATCTTTGGACCTTAATAATATATGCACCTTTTGTTCAAAATGCATATTTTCAATGGATATGAACTTAAGATTCCTAGAATCCTTGACACCTCCTTTTTTCCATTAAGAATAACTACCAATGGTCGACGGTTACAAATATCATTGTCATACCCCAATTTTTGACCTAAGACCCCATTTTTTTTCCAAGGACAAATTTCAAAAAAAATCACAAAAATAGATTTTAATTTGTTTTAATTTTATTGTTTTTCGTCGTTATTAATTTCCCCCAAAAAAAGAGAAAAATTAAAGAAGCATAAAATGAAATTTCATCAAGAATAGTCTACCAGAACGTTCTAGTCATACTACAAGTGAAACAAAGTGACATCATCATGTCCCCTCATGTTGCCACCAGATCACAGCTGTTTTTTTTATCATGTGTGTTTGTCTCCAAAAGGAAAGGAACAACAAGAATGCTCTTAAGAACATTCTCCATATGACATTCTCCAACTTGGTCATTCTTGCTCTCCAAACAAAAAAAAACACAAGCACATGAGATGTTTCTAAGAAGGGGATCACAGCTGTCACGTGTGAGCTTTTTCCCCTTGCAAGCTGAAAGTTCCAGAACGTTCTAGAGAACGTTCTGCATGAACAAAATTCATTTTTTTTGTTTTTACACATCAAGCAACAAAAACACACACACATGGGATGTTTTGTGAAAGGAGGAGACAACTGGCTTTGTCCTTGAAGCTTGAAGATCAAAGGCTAACTCAGAGAATGTTCTCAAGAACGTTTTGCAACTCACAAAGGTTTCATTTTTAGCATCTTTGCAATGGAAACACACGCACATGGGATGTTTCATGAAAGGAGGAAACAGCTGGCCTTGATGCTCACTATGAAACAGTTGTAACTCAAGAGAATGTTTTCAAGAATGTTCTACAACTCACAAAGGTCTCATTTGCTAACATTCTTGTGCCCCAAGAAAGAAAAACACATGCATGTTTTGCCAAAGAAAACACAGCTGTTTTTGTGAAGCTTGAAAGACCTCAAAACCTCTATAAATACAAGCACATAGCAAGGCAAATAAAAGGAGCTTACACCCAAAAAATTCTATCTCTCTCAAAGTGAATATTCTCACTACTCTCAAAAACTCTTCAAACACACAAACAAAAATTCAAAAAAAAAAACTCTTTCATTTCTCATCATCATCAACAAACAAACAAAAAACAACATATCATCTTCACCAAAACAAACAAAAATCAAACAAAACAACCCTCCTTTTTTTTCTTTCTTTCTTTTTCTACTCTCTTCACAAAGGTATATCATCTTCCCTTTTTCCTCTTTTCTTTTTCTACTTCTCCTTTTCTTTTCTTCCTTTCATATTTCTCTCTATCTCTCCCTCTCTCTCTCGTGCTTCTCTCTCTCTCGTGCTTCTCTCTCTCTCTCTCTCTCTCTCTCTCTCTCTCTCACTCTCTCTATTTTTTTTCTTCATTTATTTTACGCTAAATACACACAAATTAATCCAGAGTGCTCTGGTCCTAAAATTAACTGTTTATATTATATTTTTGTTTATTTTATATTTCTCCAGAATAATCTGGTCCTTGTTAATTAAATTAATCCAGAGTGCTCTGGTCCAAAATTAATTGTTAGTATTATATTTTTGTTTAATTTAATTATTCTCCAGAACAATCTGGTCCTTGTTAATTAAATTAATCCAGAGTGTTCTGGTCCTAAACTAACTGTTAATATTATATTTTTGTTTAATTTAATTATTCTTCAGAATAATCTGGTCCTAATTAATAATCAAATTATTCCAGAGTTCTCTGGTCCAATATTTATCAGAAATATTATTCTACTATATTCTATTTATATTTCTCCAGAATATTCTGGTCCGTGTTAAAAAACTTCACAATTCAGCTTAACATCATTTTTCTCATTCTGTTTATATAACCATTAATCCAGAGTGTTCTGGTCCTATATATATATATATATATATATATATATATATATATATATATATATATATATATATAATACTATTTATTTTGATGAACTAACAATAAACCAAAAAATCTCTTTTCACGCCATGCGCGTTTAATCTTTCTCAAACGGATCGCCATCGCTCAAATGCGAGTTCGTCCCCTTTTTTTAAAAGCAAACTTTTCGCCAAGCGCGACCAAATCATTTTCACAATAATAAAAAAAACAAAAACATTTTCTTGCGCCCAGAACTACGTAGCTTTGATTTCTCCATCGTACCTGGAGATACGTAGGAGCAAGATGAAACTCTTGTCAAGCACAATAATATAAAAAACGACAAAAACATTCAAATCACAAAAATCACAAAATATTTTCATAATAAACCTTGATGTTTAAACAAGTGACCGTTCCTGTTTATTTTCTTTCTTAATCAAATTTCAAAGCAACTTTAATTCTACTTCGAGTCTATTTTCTATCAATATAAAAAATACAAAACAATTCTTGTTTGCCACTTGGCTTTTTATTTAAAAACCTTTTTTCAAAACCAATAAAAAACACAAAACCAATCAAACGTCAATTTCTACCCCGAACTACGAGGTTTCTGATCCCTCACGGGTACGTAGGCAAAGGGCACTCGTCCTTTCGAATCAATAAAAATGTAGATAATAGGCTTCTTTTTTCTTTCAAATCTCTATTTTTTAATTCCGTCTTTTAAACAAAATTAAGCAAGTAATAGCACAAAAAGTAAAATAAAGTCGAAAGGTTCTCGTAGATTACTACGAATATTTAGGGTGCTAATACCTTCCCTAAATATAACTAACCCCCGAACCCAAATCTCTTTCAAATGGGTAATTTGAACTTTTTTCCGACTTCCCTTAAAAAAAAATTAAAAGTTCAAGTCGTGAATAAAAATAGTGAGTCAAAGCTAGTCAAATAGCGATGATCTCCCGAAAAATGACGCGACAATCATTGTCTAGTAATTGCATTTCAATAGTTCTTCAACCTTTACTCTAAGGATCTCCACCTTATTGTCTATAAAAGAGGACTCTCAACGTCCTCCAAGGCACGATCAATTTCCCCTAAACTTGCCATTTCTTTCTCATAAAGTGGAAGAGTTCCTTTTGCAGCCCCCGCCCCCCCAAAAAAAAAAGGCCCAAATGGTGAGGTATATAGGGGTTTGCTAACATGGATCAACCTAAAAATATTAGGGTACAAGTTAGCAAATGTACGCATTTTCATTAGGATAAAAATATCCAATTGTTACTATTTAAACAAATTTTAAACAGAAGATTATTTTTGTAAATATAGAAAACAATTTTTGGAATGTTTTATGGAAAAATAAAAATTGAGCGTAATATACTAAATTATTCTTTATTTTAAATTGGTTTGAAGGGACCAAAAGTGCAGATTATGAACTTTTGTGGGACTAAAAATTGAAAGAAGATTTTAGGAGACTAAAACAAAAAGTTAAAATAATAGAGATCAAAACATATTTAACCCTAAATTTTATGTGGTTGATTATTCTCATCTTATAAACAAACTTTTGACAGTGGGATTCAAGATCATTTGACACTATAAACTTTTTACTTTTCACAAAGTATCTTATTTGACTATCAATTTTGTAGTTTGGAAAGCAATTGAAATGTAAATTGAGTATAAAGTTTAAAAAAGATACTAAAAAGAAAATCAATTATACAAATTCATGTCATCACTTAAATGCCCGAATAGTTTTCTACATCAAAAGCTATCCATATTTTTTCTTCTTTTTATGTAAGAAAATATGAGCACATATATGATCATTATTACTTGATTAGCAATGCATCTCAGAGAGAAAAGTACAAACGATCAAAAAGCCTTAAAAAGCTATTGAATTTGAATAAATTTTGGCTTTTAGACATCCCTAGGGGATAATTTCGATGTACATTATATTATATGCATTGTCATTGATAAAAAAAAATAAAAATACACATTGCCTTTTTTATATAAAAAATACACACTGTTAATTAGTTTGTAATAAATATTGAATTTTTATTAATTTGGAAGCAAATGGGTTAAATATGTTTTTGGTCCCTGTAAAATTGCGACATTCTAAGTTTAGTTCTTACTTAATTTTAATAGTTTTTTTAATCCCTACAAAAAATTTCTGCACTCAATATTAGTCCGTACTCAATCCAAATTTGTTTAATTTATGCTTAAACTCTTAAGTTTTTGCAACAATTTTTTACAGGCGTGTTAAGAACGTTACTAAAAGTTCCTCCGAAAAAAAATATCGCAAAAATTTGATTTCTACGTCCATATTTTTGTTACTTATATCTTATATTTTTGTTGTTTTAAAAAATTCATATTTAATTTATTACATGTTAAAAAATTATAGATTTTAGTAAATGAACCTTTCATAGTGTTATAAACTTGTATAAAAAGAATCGTTAAAAATTTTATGAGTTTAAGCATAATTAAACAAAATTTGTTTTAGCAAGGACTAAAATTATAAGTAATTTTTTTATAGGGATTAAAAAACCTATTAAAATTAAGTAAGGACTAAACTTAGAAGGTCACAATTTTATAAGAACCAAAAACATATTTAACGATGGATACATCTTTGGTATTTTGTGTTCATAACCAAGGCAAAAAGAAACTAAAACTCCATGCATGTCCTAATCCATAGAAGTCATCCATGTTGGAAAACATCGTTGAGAAAACAATGTCTATCTTTTGCATCCAGAAATATTTGTGACTTTTGAGGTTATAAAGAGATTCATTTGTTTTTAGTGAAAAAGAATATAGTTCACACCCCTTTTAAGCATAGTTTACGACTTTTGGTATCTCCGTAGGTCGTTCTGATGTTATTTTCTTTCGTTATTTCCTAATCCACATAAGTGAATTTGATTGATGATGACTTTTAAAAAGAATTGTTATTCTTAAATCTGTGTTTGTAAGTATTCATTAATAATACCAAATTTTTTGTCTAAACAAAATATTAATGATACAGAATTCTCTAACTTGGTCGAAGTAGTATTTGTTTGATGTCATACGTATGACACATACATTTCAAGTTGTTTAATTAATCAAACTATATATTTTAATGAATAACCTAGTTAAATATTGAAACTACCTCTATGCAATTCACACAAAAATAGTATATACTACATTTTGCTTTTGGTTCTCGTTGTTATACAAACGTCGTTTATATTAGAATTGATCTATCTAATATGTACAATATGTTTTTAATCATTAATCTCACTCATATTTAAGGGATTAAAATTAAATATTCTACAAATTATAGTGATCTGTGGGTTTGGAGTACCTCTTATATTCATAATTGATGCATTTTTCAATTTTTCTTATAAAATAAACATGGGTCAATTTAAATATATACAAAGTTTGACTGAATTAAGTGTATGACTAGTATTGTGGTGGGTTTTGGACGAAATTATTGTTAAGGGTGTAACGGTTAGGTTTGGACAAGTTTTTAGTCATAAAAATGTCTGAACCGATGAATTCTTCGTGGTTCGGTAATCACTTTTTTTCAAAAGGGAACCAAACCAAACAAATTGGTTTGTTTCGATTTGGATCAGTTCGGTTGATCGGTTTATTTGAAAATAAAATTAAAAAAATTCATATTCTCACAAATTTGTATTTCATACATGCAACATATACATCATATTAAAATATTTCATAAAACTGTATTTCATATTGTGTTTTTTCATGTTCTCTATTTTTCAAAAAACTTTTTACAACCGACATATGGACGATCTCAGTGGTGGTGAAGAACGATGGATTAGGTGTAGTTGACGGTTATATTTTTTTTAGAAGAAATGAAATAGATTCTGAGTGATGAGATGAGATGAGATGAGATGATGATGATGATGGGAGAAAGTGAATGGATTAAGGAGTATTTTATGTTGAGTTTTAATTTTGAACTTAATCATAAGTGGACTGATACGGATCTGGACTGATATGAAACGAACGGGGAACAAACGCCTGCGCCTTAACAGGCTTGACACTTGGTGGACTATGGACTGGCATGATAGATCATTCCATTTTGATTGTTCAAGTCGGACCAGTCAGCTCGGCACGTCTTCAGTCAACGCTGGTGTGATTGTTCAAGTCGGACCAGCCAGCTCGGCACGTCTTCAGTCAACGCTGGTGTGATTGTTCAAGTCGGACCAGCCAGCTCGGCACGTCTTCAGTCAACGCTGGTGTGATTGTTCAAGTCGGACCAGCCAGCTTGGCACGCCTTCACTTAAGGCCACGTATGTGGTGTGGATGATCAACGCGTCTCGACTCCACGCGCCTGGTACGGACAAGTTGCACCCTCGCTCCACGCGCGGCCGTACAGAAGACAGATGACCAATGGGAAGCTCTGGATCACAAATTAATGGGCCTAGGATAATCAGACATAGGCCCATTAGTCCAACTCAGTGATGGCTATAAAAGGGAGCGCATAGGCTGTTGATGGGACAGATTTTGAATAGCTAAAAACAGTGTAACATTAGTCAAAGAGTGCTCTAGAACTCCACCTCGGACGTTTTCAGAGCAGCTCACCTGTTGTACTTAAAATTGTGTTTACATACGTGAACATTGGCGCCCACCGTGGGGCTACGATAAAACTTTCCAACGACCTAGCTCCATTTTCAACAAACCTATCATCATGGTAGGACGCAGACCCCCTCGGACCTCGTCCGGGTCCGAACTCGAAGACGACGCCAACCCCCAGCTAGCTGAGCTGCTGGAAGCAGTGCGAGCACTTCAAGAGCAGAATGTCGAACAACAGAAGCAGAATGACGAGCATCAACGTTTGCAGGCTGAAGCACAAGCTCGGGAGGTCGAGCTGAAACAACAATTGGAAGAGCGGGAGCGCGAGCTCAGACAGCAGATGGAGGCTAGAGAAAGGGAATTGAGGGAGCAGCTCGAGCTCTTAAGGAATAATGTCACTGGAGCTGAAACCACTAGATTGATGCCTAAGGCTTTCCAGCCCTTCTCAACGGAAATACAAGCGGTGGAAATCCCGCGTCATTTTCGGGAACCCACCATTGATTCGTATGATGGGACGAGTGACCCACACAGTCATGTCTCGACCTTCCAAACACAGATGTTCATAAGTGGAGCTGATGACGCATTGAGCTGCAAAATCTTTGCTGGGACCTTGAAGGGAGTAGCACATAGGTGGATTGCTGGGCTACCCGTCAGATCCGTCACAAACTTTGAAGACCTTGCAACCCGTTTCGTTGCCCAATTCGCAGCAAATACCGAGAAGCCTTTCCTATTGGCAGATTTGTTTGATATCCGACAGCGTCCGACAGAATCCTTGAAGAGTTACCTAGCCCGGTTCAACAGTGCCACCCTCATGGTAACGGAGCCTAATGAAGATATTTTTGTTATGGCCTTTGAGAAGGGTCTAAACTCTGGGGCTTTTAGTGAAGCTTTAACTTTGCGTAAGGCGCACTCCATGAATGAGATTCGGATGAGGGAAGAGAAGCATATTGAGGCCGAGGAGATAACAAAGGAAAAGGGGTCCAGGGAAACACGAAATAGGGACCGAGCTAATGAAGACCGTCGGGAAGGAGCATTGAAAAGGCTAGGGGGAAGGATTCTTGAGAGGCGTTCGATTGGATCGAGGAGGCCGACCAGACCGAGAGGTCCCAACCAAAAGAAGTCAATGGGAAGAAAGTTTCACTCCTCTCAACAAAAGAAGAGCTCAAATACTCAAGGAGGTGATGAACACTCAGATTATCAAACGACCGCCTCCAAACTCTCGACCTATGGGGAGCGAAGTAGGCTTGTGGTGTGAGTACCATCGCACACAAGGGCACGATACAGACAATTGTCGTACCCTTAAAATGCATATTGAAAAGTTGATACAAGAGGGTCACTTGGGGCGTTACGTTCAAGGAAGGGGTGGGAGCAACCAGGACAAAAGAGCAGCTCCCGGCGGGAACACCAGTCGATCCCCGAAGCGAGGTCGCGGAAAGGAGAAAGAGCAAGGCAAAGAAGTAGAGGAAGGACACGAAAGAAACAACTGAGGCACTGTCAACACTATAGCCGGCGGATTTTCTAGGGGCGGATCAACTAGCTCGGCCAGAAGAAGATATTCACGCTTCACCCACTCTTGCAATGCGGTGGGAGTCTCTGCCTTCAAGGAACACCCTCAATTGGCTTTTACCTTTGATGAATTTGGAGGGACGTATCCTCACGATGACGATCCCTTGGTCATATCCGTGCTCACGGCTGGTTTCCAAATCAAGCGTACAATGGTGGATACTGGAAGTTCGGCGAATGTGTTGTTTTGGGACGCTTTCAAGAGGTTAGACCTGCCAAAAGAAGTTTTGAGGGCGCATAGAGGATCTCTGCTGGGATTCGCGGGGGAATCAGTAGAAATCATAGGATACGTAGACTTACGCACCACATTTGGAGAAGGGGAAAATGTGAAAACTATGACTATAAAGTACATTGTGGTTGATGCGCGATCCTCCTACAACATCATTTTGGGGAGGCCAGCATTAAATGGCCTGGGAGCGGTTACTTCAACCGCACACTTGTGCATGAAATATCCGCTGGAAGACGGTCGAGTGGGAACGGTCAAAGGGGATCAGTTCATTGCCCGAAAATGCTATGAGGATAGCTTGAGAAACAAGGGAGTAGAAAGGAAGAGTAGTTCTGAAGACCAACGTTGTGACTTCTTGGACCTTGACCCAAGAGGTTTCAATAAAGATGAGGAGGAGTGGCACCCGAGGCCTGCAGAGGAGTTGAAAGAGATACAGATTGGGGAAGAGCCGAACCAGACGGTAAAGGTGGGAACAACCTTGTCAAGAGAGATGGAGGAGAACCTAAAGCAGACGCTAAGGAGAAATCTGGATGTGTTCGCATGGTCAGCCAAAGACATGCCGGGAATAGATCCCAATTTCGTATGTCATCGACTTGCCATTGATCCAATGGCGAAGGCGGTACAGCAAAAAAAGCGTAAGATGAGTCTGGAAAAACAAAAGGCGGTGCAAGAGGAGACAGATAAGTTAGTAAAAGCAAAATTCATTAGAGAGGTAAAGTACCCGACCTGGTTGGCCAATGTGGTGATGGTGAAGAAGTCCTCGGGAAAATGGAGAATGTGCACGGACTATACTGATCTAAATAAGGTGTGTCCCAAAGATTCTTACCCGCTGCCGAGCATAGATCAGTTGGTGGATAATGCATCGGGGTATGACCTTCTCAGCTTCATGGATGCTTACTCGGGCTATAACCAAATTCGTATGCACCCGGAGGATGAGGAAAAGACAGCTTTTATGACAGACAGGGCTAACCACTGTTACAGAGTTATGGCGTTTGGTCTGAGGAATGCTGGAGCAACTTTTCAGAGGTTGGTGGATAAAGTCTTCAAGAGTGAAATAGGCAAAACGATCGAGGTGTATGTAGATGACATGGTGGTAAAATCAACAAAAGAGGAAGATCATCAAAACAACCTCAATAAGGTTTTTGACTTGCTTAGGAGGCACGATATCAGGCTGAACCCAGAGAAGTGTTCCTTTGGAGTACAGGCAGGGAAGTTTTTAGGTTTCATGTTGACTAGGAGGGGAATAGAGGTCAACCCGGAAAAGTGCAAGGCCATTATGGACATGAGGAGCCCAACTAATGCGAAGGAGGTACAAAAACTCACGGGGAGAATTGCTTCACTGGCGAGGTTCTTGTCATGCTCAGCTGATAAAAACCTACCCTTTTTCCAATTACTCCGAAAAAACGAGAAATTTTGTTGGACGGAAGGATGTGAGGAAGCTTTTCAAAAGCTGAAGGAATTCTTGACGACGCCTCCCATCCTTGTGAAACCAAAGTTGGGCACTCCCCTGATACTCTACCTAGCGGTATCCGAGACTGCCTGCAGCTCTGTGTTGGTACAAGAAGAGGGTAAGGAGCAAAAGTCAGTGTACTTTACCAGCAAAGTGCTACACGGGGCGAAAGTGCGATACCAGAAGATTGAAAAAGTTGCACTAGCTCTAGTGTCATCAGCTAGAAAGTTGAGACCTTACTTTCAGAGTCACACCATTATAGTGCGGACTGATCAACCCATTCGGCAAGTATTGCACAAGCCGGACCTAGCAGGAAGGATGGTGGCTTGGACAGTGGAACTGTCCGAGTTTAATATCGCTTTCGAACCAAGGGGGGCGATAAAAGCACAAGTTCTGGCAGATTTTCTTGTGGAGATGACTGTGGAAAAAGGAAGCTTGGAAGCAGCTCAATGGGTGTTATCGGTCGATGGTTCGTCTAACCTCAAAGGAAGTGGAGCAGGCGTGGCATTGGAAGGACCAGATGGAGTATTAATCGAGCAGTCCTTGAGGTTTGAGTTCAAAGCAAGTAACAATCAAGCTGAGTATGAAGCTTTACTAGCAGGAATGCGCTTGGCAATTGAAGTAGGAGTTAAGGATCTGGAGGCCAGGAGTGACTCTCAGTTGGTTTTTGGACAAGTGACAGGGAATTTTCAAACAAAGGACCCTCAACTTTTGATGTACCTGGAGAGGGTAAGATGCTTAACTCAGAAGTTTGAAAGCTTTAAATTGGCGCATGTACCAAGGGAGCAAAATAGCAGGGCAGATCTACTGGCTAAGCTGGCTAGCACAAAATGACCTGGGAATAATAGGTCGGTAATTCAAGAAACTCTAAAACAACCAAGTATAGAGCAGGAGGATATTCTTTTCGTCACAGAAGATTTCGAGTCATGGATGGGAGACATCATTCGATACTTGAAAGATGATCAGCTGCCAACGGAAGAAAAACAAGCGTCGAAGGTCAAAAAGAGGGCGGCCAAGTTCGTGGTTATCGCAGACCATCTCTTCAAGAGAGGTTTTTCTAGCCCGCTTTTGAAGTGTCTAGCTCCTAAGCAAGCCGAGTATGTAATAACAGAGGTTCATGAAGGGGTGTGCGGAACCCACATTGGGGGTCGAGCTTTAGCGGCTAAAGTGCTAAGAGCTGGATACTATTGGCCAACCATGAAGGAGGATTGCTCCGAGTATGTCAAGAAGTGTGACAAGTGTCAACGGTTCTCTAATCTTCATCATGCTCCTCCTGAATACCTGAGCTCGGTGATTTCCCCTTGGCCCTTTTTCAAATGGGGAGTGGACATTCTAGGACCTTTTCCTTTGGCCCAAGGTCAAGTGAAGTTTTGGATTGTGGCGGTGGACTATTTTACGAAGTGGATTGAGGTGGAGCCGGTGGCAACTATCACGGCGGAAAGGATCAAGAAGTTTTATTGGAAGAAGATTATATGCAGGTTCGGCCTGCCCGCGGTTTTAGTTACTGACAACGGAACTCAATTCGCTAGCTCGTCAGTGGCGAACTTCTGCAAGGAGTGGGGAATACAACTCAATTTCACCTCGGTCGAGCACCCGCAGACCAATGGGCAAGCCGAGTCTGCAAATAAGGTGATCTTGCAGGGATTGAAGAAGAGATTGGAGGCGGCCAAAGGGTTATGGGTAGAGGAGTTGCCAATGGTCATATGGTCATACCATACCACCCCACACTCGTCCACGCAGGACACGCAGGAAACCCCCTTCAGGATGGTGTATGGATCAGATGCAATGATACCGATTGAAGTCATGGAGCCAAGCGCGAGAGTACTTTTTGCACAAGCAGAAGAGAACGACCGTAACTTATTGAACAACTTGGACTTTCAGGAAGAGGTTCGGGCGCGAGCTCAATTGAAGGAGGAAGCCTGTAAAAGAAGAGCAGCACGGAGGTATGACTCGAAGGTGAGAAGGAGAAGCCTTAAACAAGGAGACTTGGTGCTGAGGAAGCGACCAGGGGTAGAGCAACCAGGGAAACTGCATGCCCTCTGGGAAGGACCTTTCAGAGTGAAAGACGAAGTGGGAAAGGGAGCTTATTGTTTGGAACGCCTAGATGGAAGGAG
The DNA here is from genome assembly GCA_958299785.1 of Medicago lupulina. Classification (NCBI taxonomy): domain Eukaryota; kingdom Viridiplantae; phylum Streptophyta; class Magnoliopsida; order Fabales; family Fabaceae; genus Medicago; species Medicago lupulina. Next base: position 26,952,186 of record OY283144.1, on the reverse strand, counting down.
GGTACCGCGCACTTGGAATGCGGCGAGCCTCCGCTATTACTACAGCTAAAGGAAGCGGATCGGGAACAATGGCCAAGTCTTGTGTTATCAGCATCCTTATTAGTTTAGTTTCTGTTAGTAGAGTGTAATGAAGGCATTATGCCAATAGTTGTGAATCACTGTAATGTTTGTCTATCTTTTTTATGATATTTAATCAAGGCCGTCTTCCTGCAGGATAAACCTCTTCTACGTTATAGGGATTGATCCGTTAGAGACAATCCTTGACGTCTTGATAAGGGTAGCCGAACAGAGCTACGCCTTCAAGACCTAAGCGAGTATCGGTATAGACCCGACCCTTAGGCAAATCTACGTTATAGGGATTGATCCGTTAGAGACAATCCTTGACGTCTTGATAAGGGTAGCCGAACAGAGCTACGCCTTCAAGACCTAAGCGAGTATCGGTATAGACCCGACCCTTAGGCAAATCTACGTTATAGGGATTGATCCGTTAGAGACAATCCTTGACGTCTTCATAAGGGTAGCCGAACAGAGCTACGCCTTCAAGACCTAAGCGAGTATCGGTATAGACCCGACCCTTAGGCAAATCTACGTTATAGGGATTGATCCGTTAGAGACAATCCTTGACGTCTTGATAAGGGTAGCCGAACAGAGCTACGCCTTCAAGACCTAAGCGAGTATCGGTATAGACCCGACCCTTAGGCAAATCTACGTTATAGGGATTGATCCGTTAGAGACAATCCTTGACGTCTTGATAAGGGTAGCCGAACAGAGCTACGCCTTCAAGACCTATGCGAGTATCGGTATAGACCCGACCCTTAGGCAAATCTACGTTATAGGGATTGATCCGTTAGAGACAATCCTTGACATCTTGATAAGGGTAGCCGAACAGGGCTACGCCTTCAAGACCTAAGCGAGTATCGGTATAGACCTGACCCTTAGGCAAAGTCAGGCTGTGAGGATTGATCATCAAGAACAATATAAAAAAAAAGTAACGCAATAGTTAGAATGCACAAGTAAAAGAAGACATTCATAATATGAAATAACATCAAGGGATATCGCAATAGTACGGGGATAACATATTACAACACAATATGGCCCTCAAAGCGAGGTGGCCTTCTTTGGAAAATGAAATGACATAGTTCGAATACAACACGGGAAGCGGAAATCATACAAGTCAATCATCAAGCAGAAAACACTAATCTTAGAAAAGAACATCCGCTAGTCAGGATGGATCTCGCCAAGGTCCAAAGCCGGGAACATCTCCTGCACTCGGTCAAGGGCTGCTTGAAAGCCGTGATCGTAATCGGCTACTCCCTGACTCGTCAGCTCGGAAATCCGTGCCACCAGCTGGTCACGCTCTTCCTGGGTGGAAATCAGAAGGGACTGAAGATCAGATTTGGTTTTTTCAAGAGCCTTATACTTCGCACTAGAAGTGCTCAAGGCCAACTCAGCCCTCTCCAACTTGGAATTAGCACGGCTAAGTAAATCTTCCAACTCTGCACAGCGTTGCTCAAGTGACTGCAGATTCTCCAGGTATTGTTGTCGCTGCTCGCGACAAACTCTCTCAGTGGAGTTGGCCAGTGAACTTGCCCAAAAAGAATAAGACCTGATGGCTTGTAGAGATTCATTGACTCCAAGTTCCTTCATCTTAGCTTTGTCTTCTGGGGTAGAGACCTGATTCAAGACGCTTTTGAAGGGAAATTCAACATCCCACAATGAGGGGTCCCCGACCCCAGAACGACAAGCCGTCAACTCGGAACGCCAAGTTCCACTGGGAGGGATGAAAGGAGTAGGAGTGGGCTCGGGAGCCTCAGGCTCAGCACGCCCCTCAGCAGCGTCAGCGGCCACGACCATGGAGGTGTGGGGGTGGCGTCTTTTGGAAGGACGCTTCGATGATGGCCCTTGAGAACGAGCTGCGGAAGATTGAGTGTGTTTGTCTTGTACAACAGAGGAAGGACCAATCCCTTGCACAACGGCTTTCTGTGCCGCCCTGGCTGCACGGCGCTCTTCTTGCGTGAGTGGTACCATCCCTGCTGATCCTGCAAGAGGAAAAGGGTGTAAAATGTTAGTATAAAGGAGGAAATGAAAAGCAAGTCCTATACGTCTAGAGAGAAAAATAAAATTAGCATGACAAGGGAAGAATAATTACTCAACAAAGAGGTTAGCTTCTCGCGGTCACGCTCATTACCAAGCACATCCGCTGCAGAGACGGGGGTAGCCTCACGCAAAAGTGAGATGAGCTGTTCGTCCGCATCCGTCTTCGGAAGATTGCGACGTCTAATCTTGGAGTGGGGATTCTCCGTCCAGTAAAAAGGGAACAGGGGATCTCCCGACTCGTCATGAAAGAGTCGAGGATAGTTAGGCCCGGGACGGACCCGAAAGAATTTTCCCTTAAAGCTATGTATTCCTTTCCAAGAGGAATGATAGGGTCGGACGAGCGAACGGCCAGAGAAGTTACTCATGTATACCCACGAGTTGTTGCTTTTCTTAGCCAAGAAAAAGCTAAAAAAGGCGTAGGCGGATGGTGGAAAACCGACCTCGCGACAAATGACTTCAAAGGCGCGGACGAAAGACCATGCTCCGGGATGAAGCTGAGTAGGAGCTACGTTAAGGATGCGGAGGATCTCACATTGGAAGTCAGTAAAAGGCAGCCGAACTCCTAACTTTGTGAAGAAGCAATCGTACATGTAGGTATAGTATTCGGTTCTTGGGTTAGACGGTGAATGGTAAACAAATTCTCCCTCCTCGCAAGGAAAAATGTCAAAAAAACCTTTCCGTGACGGATTTGTCAGGTACGGATAAAGTTTAAATGTACTATTGAGATCGACATAGACGGAGGATTGGCGAACTTCCTCGGCCACCGAACCAAGTTGACATTCTTCCGACATGGCTTCGGAGGATGTGTCTGAAATCGGAGGAGGCTCAGAGGAACTAGAGGTGGATTGATGACTCATGATGAACAAATGGCCTAGTTCCTGACACAAACAAATATATAGTTGTTATTATGCGTATATGACATGTTGCTAGATAGATATACTAGTATCATTAAGCGACGAAAAAAAAAATATGGCGAAGGCTTCCTATGAGTTTCGAATGGAAACCAGCAAAGTACCACACAAGATTTGCAGTGCATGAGTTCCATTTGGACAAGGTAACATAAGCATAGCATTGATACATTCTTGGAAACAACCACAAATTTTGAAGATTCTCTATCCTACCCGTCCCCACTTTCCTACCCCTCCCTCCAATCCTACCCGTCCCACCCCACAACACCCCTACCCGTCCTACACTATACCCGGCCCCTCCCCCCTCCTACCCGTCTCCCTTCCCTACCCTTCTCTCCTACCCGTCCCGTCTCCCTCTCCCTACCCGTCCCGTCTCCCTTTCCTACCCCAACCCACCCTACCCGTCCCACCCCACCCCATCTCTACCCTACCCGTCCTACCCCACCCCACCCTACCCAACCCTACCCGTCCTACCCCACCCCACCCTACCCAACCCTACCCGTCCAACTCGTCCCCCCCTCCCACGCGTCCCTTCCCCTACTCGTCCCCTTTCCTACCCGACCCTACCCAACCCTCCTATCCTACTCGACCCCTACCTTTCCCCACCCCACCCCACCCCTACCCTACCCGTCCCACCCCACCCCACCTCTACCCTACCCGTCCAAACTCCTCCTACCCCTCCCATTAATCACTTCTCTCCAACCCATTAAAATTATTTCTTCCCAACCCATTACTTTCCCTTGTCCTTTTTTGTGTTTCTATCCCAACTATAAAGGCAAGTGCAATAATATGAGGTTGGTAAATGTTGGTGCTATGTCATTAAAGCTTATTCAATTTTCTTTGACCACATTAAGTGTTCTATGCCATTAATGATTATTCAATCTTCTTGGTGCATGTAAGCAAAGAACATAGTATTGAAAACATTTTCTCTAGGCATGACAATGAGGCCTTCATGACAGTAGTAGTGTTCCACTAAGTAATGGAAGATTCACATGGTACAAAAAATTCTTTTTTGCAGCCACAATTTACTCTACCCCTCCTCTCTTTTGGTCCCACTCCCTCTTTCCTTCTCCAACTCGACCTCCTCATATGTATAAGACAAAAGAAGATATTCCTACAAGATCCACCTCACATAAAAAATCAGTGGCACTAGCTACATACATTTCTATGGCTATGCTTCTGAGGACTTTGATGCCAAAGCTACAATAGCATGGACATACAAGGACGAGTTGGCCGAGTTGACTCACCATGATATGGCTAGCCTTGGCCGAGTTCGTGGGCTGTGGGAGGTGTGGCTCGGATAGCCTAGGCCGAGTGGGTAGGTGTGGTACGCATTCTCCTACTCTAATAAAGTCCTTATATGGAAAGCACAAAGAAATTTACTACAAGTACTTTAACTAGTCATGGAAGCTACGTATCAAAGTAAGAATTACCTGCGAAGAAGAAGTAATTGTGTCGCGTAGGAGCACTCTCTGCTGCACCAAGAGCCAAGCTGGGAGAACTACAAAGGAGTTGATAGAATCTCAAGTGTGAGTAAAAATTGTGATGGTGAAAATTGTGAAGTAAAACTCCCATATTTATAGGGGTTAAAATGAGCGGGACCCGTTGTCTTTATGAAAAAATGTGAAGCATTAATAATATGGTTGCAATGAGGAGATAAGGTATAATAAATGCAGAGTGGGTTGGTGGACTGTGGACTGATACGGATCTGGACTGATATGAAACGAACGGAGAACAAACGCCTGCGCCTTAACAGGCTTGACGCTTGGTGGACTGTGGACTGATACGGATCTGGACTGATATGAAACTGGTGGACTGTGGACTGATACGGATCTGGACTGATATGAAACGAACGGGGAACAAACGCCTGCGCCTTAACAGGCTTGACACTTGGTGGACTATGGACTGGCATGATAGATCATTCCATTTTGATTGTTCAAGTCGGACCAGTCAGCTCGGCACGTCTTCAGTCAACGCTGGTGTGATTGTTCAAGTCGGACCAGCCAGCTCGGCACGTCTTCAGTCAACGCTGGTGTGATTGTTCAAGTCGGACCAGCCAGCTCGGCACGTCTTCAGTCAACGCTGGTGTGATTGTTCAAGTCGGACCAGCCAGCTTGGCACGCCTTCACTTAAGGCCACGTATGTGGTGTGGATGATCAACGCGTCTCGACTCCACGCGCCTGGTACGGACAAGTTGCACCCTCGCTCCACGCGCGGCCGTACAGAAGACAGATGACCAATGGGAAGCTCTGGATCACAAATTAATGGGCCTAGGATAATCAGACATAGGCCCATTAGTCCAACTCAGTGATGGCTATAAAAGGGAGCGCATAGGCTGTTGATGGGACAGATTTTGAATAGCTAAAAACAGTGTAACATTAGTCAAAGAGTGCTCTAGAACTCCACCTCGGACGTTTTCAGAGCAGCTCACCTGTTGTACTTAAAATTGTGTTTACATACGTGAACAATAAGTGTGTGAGAAGGGATAATATTATTATTAGTAAAATGGAGAGTGGAATTACCATCGGTTCCGTGAATCTTAAAATGAAAAGTTGAGAACCAAATCAAACAAGGTTGATTTAGATTGGTTTAGTTCAGTTTTGAGCCATACAAGACAAGGTTGAATACTTTTTTGGTTTAGTTCAATTTGGACTATGCTTTGTCGGTTTTGTCTGAATCACTTACATCATTTATTATAGTAAAACCGTGATTTTACCAAACAATCCACGATAATAAACAAGAACACAAATATAACAAAGAATAAAAAAACAAAATGTGATATTTTGTAAGGAGATTTTTTTTTTTTACAAAAACAAAAAAAAAAGTATATTTATCTGGACAAAATGCATTTTAATTTTGTTTATGTCTTCCAATCTGCTTTATTTAAGGGGGGTCTTCCAATCTGCTTGTTTTGTCTTTTTTTTTTAAGGGGTTTTCTTTCAATTAATATTATGTACAGCAACAAAAAAAAAATGACAAAAGTACAGCAACAAATTATGAAGTACTTTAATATATTTATTTTTTTAAAAGAATATTTTTATTTTATTTTATTTTGTTTGTTTAGAAGTTAAAAAGAAAGATATCGATGACGATAATGTTGGCCAAACACCAACACAAACAGTTGAGTGGAATATCACACACCTCACGTGAAACATGATGTATGATTTGTATTCTCAGTCGGTGATTTCTTTTCATTTTTTATTGCAAAAATGTTTAGACATACCCAACTTCATCTATCTCAATATAAAATATTAGTTTCATTCATTTTAATAATAAAATTATTTACCCTATAGTGTACATAGTATTTATTTACAGAACACCCTTATTAAATAAGGATGCATTTATATATTCCATTGATATTTAGAGACAAATTATTTTGAGACCGGTAGAGTATTTTTATAATTTTTTTAGAACATGTTTTTGAAATACTATTTATATAATTTTCAAAACATGTTTTTATTATAGTATTTACGACGAACCTATAATTTAAACCGTGACTAATAATATATAAATTTTTTGAATTTCTAAAGTGTGACAATAATTACTTGAAGATGATGGTTTTTATTACGTTAAAAGAAATCTAATAAAAATATCAAAACTTCATAGAAACAACATTGATTTTTTTATTTAATATTTAAACGGTCATACAAAACCATTTCTACAAGCATTTTTAGATGCAAAATTACCAATAATTGAGTCGACATCTATATGTTGTATCATATCTCTCAACCTTTCTTGAGACATTGATAATCTCAAGTAATTTTTTGGTAAGTTTAACTTCAAAAAACTTCTTTCTAAAGATGCAATAGCCATTGACATAGTTAAGAGAATTCAATAAGCAATTGAAATATTTGGATAACAGTTTGCGACTTTGACAAACTCGAGAATTTAAAATACTAACATCAACATATTTGACAAAGTTATTTTCCAATACTTTAAATTAAAAAAAGATTATTTGCATCAACATCCGACAAATTCTTATGAGAAAACGCAACATTAACATTTGTGTCAGTTTTTTTAATTCATCATTATCCAATGATTTAATCATTCTTTTTTTTTTTGAAGAGACTAAAATGAATTATATTACCACCAACAAAGGCCTTCCTGGCACAAGAAATGCCAAAGAAGAAACGTCAAAGAAACAGAGAAAAAATACAGTAATTACAAGGTTAAGCCTACACCAAAGAAACACCCAGAAACAACTACAGAAATTAGCCTATACCTAGTAAAGTGAATGGACTCAGCCACCATTCGTGATAATTAAAGGGAAGAGTTGCAAACTTCTCCTTTAACCACAAGTAAGACAATAACTTAATCATATCCACCACCTGTAATATAGAACTTTCTTAAGCGTTAAAAATTCTGTTGTTTCTTTCCTTCCATATTTCCCACACCGTTGCCATCCAAATGACCTGTAAAAGAGATTGCTTTGATTTTTGCGTTCCACCAACAAAACTGAATTGGTTTAAATGACCTTTTGCATCATTAGGTAAAACCGCGACAATTCCAAACCACCGTAACAAATGATTCCAAACCGAACTAAAGCAAATACAATTAAAAAATAAATGATTGGTTGTTTCGATTAAGCCACAACCACCCACACAAAGTTGATCATCAACGTTAAGAATATGACGCCTATGAAGATTATTTTTTGTCGGGAGCCGATCACGAAACAGACGCCAACTGAACAGTTGCACCTTTAACGGAACATCTTTACGCCACAAAGAAGGTGTTGCCTCAACAGAAACACCTTGATCCTGAGTAACAAGAAAACTATATGCACTTCGAACTGAATAAGTAGTAGAAGAATCCGCCTTCCACATCCATTTATCCTTTTTTAGAACCTGTAAAGAAACATTTTGAAGTAAAAGCCTAAGTTCCCCTAACGACTCCTCCTCCCAAACAAACAACCTTCGCCTCCACCTCCACGCTTCCCCCTCAACGTCCCACCCTAGAGCGCTCATCGCTGCTACCGACTCGCCCTTTAATAACGACAACTCATACAATCTACTAAATCTCTCTCTAAACTCCACTTCCCCCACCACACATCAGTCCAAAACAACGTATTATGACCATCACCCAATACACAACTAATATTACTACGAAACCACCCATCCCCCCTTAATGACGATATGGTCCGCCACCACGAGGAGCAACCACTAACACCCAACTGACCGCCCTCCACCCCACACCGCACCGCCAACACCCTGAACCACAAACTATCCTTCTCCATCAACACCCTCCAACACCACTTCCCTAATAACGCTAAATTAAACTCTTTTAATCTCCTTACCCCCAAACCTCCAACCTCCTGACTCTGACAAACAGATTTCCAATCAACCCAAATAATTTTCCTGTGGTCTACACTCCCCCCCAAAAAAATTTTATTTAAAATAGATTCTATAGAGGAAACAATACCCGACGGAGCTTTGAAAAAAGAAAGAGCGTAAACAGGCAGTGATGACAGGACAAACTTTAGTAAAACCAAACGGCCACCCAGAGACAAGTGCTTCGACTTCCAACCCGACAGTCTAGATCTTATGCAGCTAATAAAAGGCTCCCAAAACACCAAACGACTAGGATTCCCTCCAATAGGCAAGCCAAGATACACAAATGGACTAGAACCAACCTTGCAATTCAATACTGTTGCTGCTTCCGACAGCCATGACCCATGAACATTGATTCCAACCAAAAGACTCTTTGAGAAGTTCACCTTGAGACCAGATAAATCTTCAAAAAGCAACAAAATGGCTCGTATTGCTCTAATATTAGCCCAAGATTTCTCACATAAAATAATGGTATCGTCCGCAAATTGAAGATGAGACACCACCACCGGAGCGATACTATCCACCTTGTAGTCAGTAAAGAGATTATTAGCGGATAAGGCTTCGATCAACACATGAAACCCCTCTGCTGCCAGAAGAAACAAAAAAGGAGAGAGAGGATCCCCTTGCCTCAGTCCCCTACCTAAAGAGAACTCATCAGTTGGAGACCCATTAACCAAAACTGACGCAGTAGCCGTTCGAACACATTCTTTAATCCATTTTCGCCAAAGAGTCGGAAACCCCATTTTAACCATCACTTCCTCCAAATAAAACCAATCAATAGAATCATAGGCTTTCTCAAAATCAACCTTGAAAAGTAACAAATCCTTTTTCCGTTTTCTAGCATCGTCAACAACCTCATTAGCCACCAAAATCCCATCAAGAATCTGACGACCTTTTATAAAAGCTGACTGAGCATCAGAAATCACAGAACCAATGACGGATCGAAGCCTATTTGCAAGAACCTTAGCCAAAATTTTATACATACTGCCAACCAAAGATATTGGCCGATAATCATTCAACCGTTGCGGACAATCGACCTTAGGGATAAGAACAATAAAGGTACTGTTTATACCTTTGGCCAATTTACCGTTTCTATGAAATTCTACCATAAAACGCATCACATCATTCTTCAGCATATCCCAAAATTCTTTTATAAAACCAAAAGAAATGCCATCAGGACCAGGACTTTTAAAATTATCACAATCCCACACGGCAGACTTAACCTCCTCCAAAGTAAAAGGTTTAATTAAATCCACCTCTTCGTGCACAGATAAGGAACGGAAATGAGTACCCTCCATGCTAGGGCGAGACCCTCTATGGGCTTTAAAGTGAGAAGAAAAATGATTAAGCACGGCTGCTCGAACATTATGGACCCCTTCCACCAACACACCATCCACAAAAAAGAACAGAATAGCATTCCGACAGTTACGACTAGACATAATAGAATGAAAAAACTTAGAATTCGCATCTCCTTCTCGTAACCACTGAAGCCGCGATTGTTGCCTACAAACACTAGAGTTGATTCGAGATAAAGAGAACAACTCTTCGGAATATGCATGCATAACTGCTATTTCTTCATCCGACAAAACTGAAGTCTCGCCCTTTAAATCCAAAGACGCCAACCGATCCTTGAGAGAAAGAATTTTTGCTGGTAAATTTTTAGAGTGAAGCCCATGCCACTCCTTTAAAGCTAATTTAATTAACTTTAATTTTTCTTTCAACACGTACCCTCCCCAGCCTTCCAGATGAAAAGAACTCCATTTTTCTCGAACAAAAGAATTATAGCCTGTAAAAGACTCCCAACATTTTAACATACGAACCGGTTTAGGACCCCAATTCTCAATATCAATACACAACTGCAGAGGGCAATGATCAGACAAACCACGCGACGAAGCCATCTGAAAACAATTCGACCACGTCAAACACCATCCTTCTAACAACAAAAACCGATCAATTCGACTCATAGACCTCCCATCTCCTCGGTACCAAGTGAAATTGCGCCCCCTGAGGGGTAAATCCACCAGACAATTATCATCTATCATATCATTAAAACTTGCACTACCTACAAGATTAACAACTCCTCCCACACTTCTTCTTTCCTCCGCACACCTCACCATCACACGGAGCATAGACATTTAAGAGAGTAAACTTTTCACCAGTTTGCACAAAAAAACCTTGAATACCTAGCACATGATCCATACTGAACGAAGAAACCACCTCAACCTCTTTGCGATTCCACAACGTAATTAAACCTCCCGATGCACCCATCGAAGGTTGATAAGAAAAATCAACATTATTATTATTCCAAATAGCTTTACTAATCAGATCACTCACCACAGCCAACTTTGATTATTGTAAACATAAAATAAACGGATTTTTCTCCCTCACCATATTACTAACTTCCTTTCTTTTTTCAAAACCACCTAACCCCCTTACGTTCCTTGAAATTATATGCGTCACAACCACTCTGACACCCTCTCCCACACCCACTACCCTTCTCGCACCAACTCTCAAAAAACTACTTCCCAATCCCATCACCCTCTTTATTTTTTCTACTCACACCTGACAACACATCAAACTTATTATTCTTATCCCCTTTAAAATTCAGCCCCACTACCTTACCCACCTCCCTCACATCATCAGACAAGACCTTATCATTGCCATGAAGAACCAACCAATTCGTCTAGTCATTGTTAACAGAATTTTGGGAATCATTTCCAGAAGAGGTTTCAAAAGAAGTTACCTTATCTTTGGATACACCAGATGACATCTTACGGCGTCTATGTGTCTTACGCAAAGCACGTAAAACTTGCTTACGGTCTTCATCTGATAACCTCGCTATCCGCTTCAACTTTTGTGAACAATGCCGAAGATAACCTCTACCTTTCTTCCTTAAAGCACCATGCGAGAGAGAACGGGAACTAGATTTATTAGAGACATTAGGAACCATGATTCCAGCATCCCTCAACTCGCCGTCACTAAGGCTCACATGACCATAATTTTTCTTGCTGGAAACAATTGCAGGCGACACCTTCTGCTGACCTGAAACCGGACCTGAAAACAACGGAGCAACTGTTGTACCAACGGCTTAAGCTAACTCCCCCGCTGGTTGCTCCTTGGTTGGCGTGACCTGCTTGGGTTGAGAATCCAGTTGTTCCTGCTACCATTCTTTCGATAAGTGATTCAACAATTTATCAACATCCCCATTTGCGTTCAACTCAACATGCTCTCCCTCCTCGCCCAAATCATCTACAACTTGAGACACACCATCATCAGACAAACACGCGTCCTCCCCCAACGAGAACCCCCCTTCCTCCACAATTTTAAAATCAAAAACAACACCGTCAACCATAACCTTAGCATCAAGAACAATATAAAAAAAAAGTAACGCAATAGTTAGAATGCACAAGTAAAAGAAGACATTCATAATATGAAATAACATCAAGGGATATCGCAATAGTACGGGGATAACATATTACAACACAATATGGCCCTCAAAGCGAGGTGGCCTTCTTTGGAAAATGAAATGACATAGTTCGAATACAACACGGGAAGCGGAAATCATACAAGTCAATCATCAAGCAGAAAACACTAATCTTAGAAAAGAACATCCGCTAGTCAGGATGGATCTCGCCAAGGTCCAAAGCCGGGAACATCTCCTGCACTCGGTCAAGGGCTGCTTGAAAGCCGTGATCGTAATCGGCTACTCCCTGACTCGTCAGCTCGGAAATCCGTGCCACCAGCTGGTCACGCTCTTCCTGGGTGGAAATCAGAAGGGACTGAAGATCAGATTTGGTTTTTTCAAGAGCCTTATACTTCGCACTAGAAGTGCTCAAGGCCAACTCAGCCCTCTCCAACTTGGAATTAGCACGGCTAAGTAAATCTTCCAACTCTGCACAGCGTTGCTCAAGTGACTGCAGATTCTCCAGGTATTGTTGTCGCTGCTCGCGACAAACTCTCTCAGTGGAGTTGGCCAGTGAACTTGCCCAAAAAGAATAAGACCTGATGGCTTGTAGAGATTCATTGACTCCAAGTTCCTTCATCTTAGCTTTGTCTTCTGGGGTAGAGACCTGATTCAAGACGCTTTTGAAGGGAAATTCAACATCCCACAATGAGGGGTCCCCGACCCCAGAACGACAAGCCGTCAACTCGGAACGCCAAGTTCCACTGGGAGGGATGAAAGGAGTAGGAGTGGGCTCGGGAGCCTCAGGCTCAGCACGCCCCTCAGCAGCGTCAGCGGCCACGACCATGGAGGTGTGGGGGTGGCGTCTTTTGGAAGGACGCTTCGATGATGGCCCTTGAGAACGAGCTGCGGAAGATTGAGTGTGTTTGTCTTGTACAACAGAGGAAGGACCAATCCCTTGCACAACGGCTTTCTGTGCCGCCCTGGCTGCACGGCGCTCTTCTTGCGTGAGTGGTACCATCCCTGCTGATCCTGCAAGAGGAAAAGGGTGTAAAATGTTAGTATAAAGGAGGAAATGAAAAGCAAGTCCTATACGTCTAGAGAGAAAAATAAAATTAGCATGACAAGGGAAGAATAATTACTCAACAAAGAGGTTAGCTTCTCGCGGTCACGCTCATTACCAAGCACATCCGCTGCAGAGACGGGGGTAGCCTCACGCAAAAGTGAGATGAGCTGTTCGTCCGCATCCGTCTTCGGAAGATTGCGACGTCTAATCTTGGAGTGGGGATTCTCCGTCCAGTAAAAAGGGAACAGGGGATCTCCCGACTCGTCATGAAAGAGTCGAGGATAGTTAGGCCCGGGACGGACCCGAAAGAATTTTCCCTTAAAGCTATGTATTCCTTTCCAAGAGGAATGATAGGGTCGGACGAGCGAACGGCCAGAGAAGTTACTCATGTATACCCACGAGTTGTTGCTTTTCTTAGCCAAGAAAAAGCTAAAAAAGGCGTAGGCGGATGGTGGAAAACCGACCTCGCGACAAATGACTTCAAAGGCGCGGACGAAAGACCATGCTCCGGGATGAAGCTGAGTAGGAGCTACGTTAAGGATGCGGAGGATCTCACATTGGAAGTCAGTAAAAGGCAGCCGAACTCCTAACTTTGTGAAGAAGCAATCGTACATGTAGGTATAGTATTCGGTTCTTGGGTTAGACGGTGAATGGTAAACAAATTCTCCCTCCTCGCAAGGAAAAATGTCAAAAAAACCTTTCCGTGACGGATTTGTCAGGTACGGATAAAGTTTAAATGTACTATTGAGATCGACATAGACGGAGGATTGGCGAACTTCCTCGGCCACCGAACCAAGTTGACATTCTTCCGACATGGCTTCGGAGGATGTGTCTGAAATCGGAGGAGGCTCAGAGGAACTAGAGGTGGATTGATGACTCATGATGAACAAATGGCCTAGTTCCTGACACAAACAAATATATAGTTGTTATTATGCGTATATGACATGTTGCTAGATAGATATACTAGTATCATTAAGCGACGAAAAAAAAAATATGGCGAAGGCTTCCTATGAGTTTCGAATGGAAACCAGCAAAGTACCACACAAGATTTGCAGTGCATGAGTTCCATTTGGACAAGGTAACATAAGCATAGCATTGATACATTCTTGGAAACAACCACAAATTTTGAAGATTCTCTATCCTACCCGTCCCCACTTTCCTACCCCTCCCTCCAATCCTACCCGTCCCACCCCACAACACCCCTACCCGTCCTACACTATACCCGGCCCCTCCCCCCTCCTACCCGTCTCCCTTCCCTACCCTTCTCTCCTACCCGTCCCGTCTCCCTTTCCTACCCCAACCCACCCTACCCGTCCCACCCCACCCCATCTCTACCCTACCCGTCCTACCCCACCCCACCCTACCCAACCCTACCCGTCCTACCCCACCCCACCCTACCCAACCCTACCCGTCCAACTCGTCCCCCCCTCCCACGCGTCCCTTCCCCTACTCGTCCCCTTTCCTACCCGACCCTACCCAACCCTCCTATCCTACTCGACCCCTACCTTTCCCCACCCCACCCCACCCCTACCCTACCCGTCCCACCCCACCCCACCTCTACCCTACCCGTCCAAACTCCTCCTACCCCTCCCATTAATCACTTCTCTCCAACCCATTAAAATTATTTCTTCCCAACCCATTACTTTCCCTTGTCCTTTTTTGTGTTTCTATCCCAACTATAAAGGCAAGTGCAATAATATGAGGTTGGTAAATGTTGGTGCTATGTCATTAAAGCTTATTCAATTTTCTTTGACCACATTAAGTGTTCTATGCCATTAATGATTATTCAATCTTCTTGGTGCATGTAAGCAAAGAACATAGTATTGAAAACATTTTCTCTAGGCATGACAATGAGGCCTTCATGACAGTAGTAGTGTTCCACTAAGTAATGGAAGATTCACATGGTACAAAAAATTCTTTTTTGCAGCCACAATTTACTCTACCCCTCCTCTCTTTTGGTCCCACTCCCTCTTTCCTTCTCCAACTCGACCTCCTCATATGTATAAGACAAAAGAAGATATTCCTACAAGATCCACCTCACATAAAAAATCAGTGGCACTAGCTACATACATTTCTATGGCTATGCTTCTGAGGACTTTGATGCCAAAGCTACAATAGCATGGACATACAAGGACGAGTTGGCCGAGTTGACTCACCATGATATGGCTAGCCTTGGCCGAGTTCGTGGGCTGTGGGAGGTGTGGCTCGGATAGCCTAGGCCGAGTGGGTAGGTGTGGTACGCATTCTCCTACTCTAATAAAGTCCTTATATGGAAAGCACAAAGAAATTTACTACAAGTACTTTAACTAGTCATGGAAGCTACGTATCAAAGTAAGAATTACCTGCGAAGAAGAAGTAATTGTGTCGCGTAGGAGCACTCTCTGCTGCACCAAGAGCCAAGCTGGGAGAACTACAAAGGAGTTGATAGAATCTCAAGTGTGAGTAAAAATTGTGATGGTGAAAATTGTGAAGTAAAACTCCCATATTTATAGGGGTTAAAATGAGCGGGACCCGTTGTCTTTATGAAAAAATGTGAAGCATTAATAATATGGTTGCAATGAGGAGATAAGGTATAATAAATGCAGAGTGGGTTGGTGGACTGTGGACTGATACGGATCTGGACTGATATGAAACGAACGGAGAACAAACGCCTGCGCCTTAACAGGCTTGACGCTTGGTGGACTGTGGACTGATACGGATCTGGACTGATATGAAACTGGTGGACTGTGGACTGATACGGATCTGGACTGATATGAAACGAACGGGGAACAAACGCCTGCGCCTTAACAGGCTTGACACTTGGTGGACTATGGACTGGCATGATAGATCATTCCATTTTGATTGTTCAAGTCGGACCAGTCAGCTCGGCACGTCTTCAGTCAACGCTGGTGTGATTGTTCAAGTCGGACCAGCCAGCTCGGCACGTCTTCAGTCAACGCTGGTGTGATTGTTCAAGTCGGACCAGCCAGCTCGGCACGTCTTCAGTCAACGCTGGTGTGATTGTTCAAGTCGGACCAGCCAGCTTGGCACGCCTTCACTTAAGGCCACGTATGTGGTGTGGATGATCAACGCGTCTCGACTCCACGCGCCTGGTACGGACAAGTTGCACCCTCGCTCCACGCGCGGCCGTACAGAAGACAGATGACCAATGGGAAGCTCTGGATCACAAATTAATGGGCCTAGGATAATCAGACATAGGCCCATTAGTCCAACTCAGTGATGGCTATAAAAGGGAGCGCATAGGCTGTTGATGGGACAGATTTTGAATAGCTAAAAACAGTGTAACATTAGTCAAAGAGTGCTCTAGAACTCCACCTCGGACGTTTTCAGAGCAGCTCACCTGTTGTACTTAAAATTGTGTTTACATACGTGAACAATAAGTGTGTGAGAAGGGATAATATTATTATTAGTAAAATGGAGAGTGGAATTACCATCGGTTCCGTGAATCTTAAAATGAAAAGTTGAGAACCAAATCAAACAAGGTTGATTTAGATTGGTTTAGTTCAGTTTTGAGCCATACAAGACAAGGTTGAATACTTTTTTGGTTTAGTTCAATTTGGACTATGCTTTGTCGGTTTTGTCTGAATCACTTACATCATTTATTATAGTAAAACCGTGATTTTACCAAACAATCCACGATAATAAACAAGAACACAAATATAACAAAGAATAAAAAAACAAAATGTGATATTTTGTAAGGAGATTTTTTTTTTTTACAAAAACAAAAAAAAAAGTATATTTATCTGGACAAAATGCATTTTAATTTTGTTTATGTCTTCCAATCTGCTTTATTTAAGGGGGGTCTTCCAATCTGCTTGTTTTGTCTTTTTTTTTTAAGGGGTTTTCTTTCAATTAATATTATGTACAGCAACAAAAAAAAAATGACAAAAGTACAGCAACAAATTATGAAGTACTTTAATATATTTATTTTTTTAAAAGAATATTTTTATTTTATTTTATTTTGTTTGTTTAGAAGTTAAAAAGAAAGATATCGATGACGATAATGTTGGCCAAACACCAACACAAACAGTTGAGTGGAATATCACACACCTCACGTGAAACATGATGTATGATTTGTATTCTCAGTCGGTGATTTCTTTTCATTTTTTATTGCAAAAATGTTTAGACATACCCAACTTCATCTATCTCAATATAAAATATTAGTTTCATTCATTTTAATAATAAAATTATTTACCCTATAGTGTACATAGTATTTATTTACAGAACACCCTTATTAAATAAGGATGCATTTATATATTCCATTGATATTTAGAGACAAATTATTTTGAGACCGGTAGAGTATTTTTATAATTTTTTTAGAACATGTTTTTGAAATACTATTTATATAATTTTCAAAACATGTTTTTATTATAGTATTTACGACGAACCTATAATTTAAACCGTGACTAATAATATATAAATTTTTTGAATTTCTAAAGTGTGACAATAATTACTTGAAGATGATGGTTTTTATTACGTTAAAAGAAATCTAATAAAAATATCAAAACTTCATAGAAACAACATTGATTTTTTTATTTAATATTTAAACGGTCATACAAAACCATTTCTACAAGCATTTTTAGATGCAAAATTACCAATAATTGAGTCGACATCTATATGTTGTATCATATCTCTCAACCTTTCTTGAGACATTGATAATCTCAAGTAATTTTTTGGTAAGTTTAACTTCAAAAAACTTCTTTCTAAAGATGCAATAGCCATTGACATAGTTAAGAGAATTCAATAAGCAATTGAAATATTTGGATAACAGTTTGCGACTTTGACAAACTCGAGAATTTAAAATACTAACATCAACATATTTGACAAAGTTATTTTCCAATACTTTAAATTAAAAAAAGATTATTTGCATCAACATCCGACAAATTCTTATGAGAAAACGCAACATTAACATTTGTGTCAGTTTTTTTAATTCATCATTATCCAATGATTTAATCATTCTTTTTTTTTTTGAAGAGACTAAAATGAATTATATTACCACCAACAAAGGCCTTCCTGGCACAAGAAATGCCAAAGAAGAAACGTCAAAGAAACAGAGAAAAAATACAGTAATTACAAGGTTAAGCCTACACCAAAGAAACACCCAGAAACAACTACAGAAATTAGCCTATACCTAGTAAAGTGAATGGACTCAGCCACCATTCGTGATAATTAAAGGGAAGAGTTGCAAACTTCTCCTTTAACCACAAGTAAGACAATAACTTAATCATATCCACCACCTGTAATATAGAACTTTCTTAAGCGTTAAAAATTCTGTTGTTTCTTTCCTTCCATATTTCCCACACCGTTGCCATCCAAATGACCTGTAAAAGAGATTGCTTTGATTTTTGCGTTCCACCAACAAAACTGAATTGGTTTAAATGACCTTTTGCATCATTAGGTAAAACCGCGACAATTCCAAACCACCGTAACAAATGATTCCAAACCGAACTAAAGCAAATACAATTAAAAAATAAATGATTGGTTGTTTCGATTAAGCCACAACCACCCACACAAAGTTGATCATCAACGTTAAGAATATGACGCCTATGAAGATTATTTTTTGTCGGGAGCCGATCACGAAACAGACGCCAACTGAACAGTTGCACCTTTAACGGAACATCTTTACGCCACAAAGAAGGTGTTGCCTCAACAGAAACACCTTGATCCTGAGTAACAAGAAAACTATATGCACTTCGAACTGAATAAGTAGTAGAAGAATCCGCCTTCCACATCCATTTATCCTTTTTTAGAACCTGTAAAGAAACATTTTGAAGTAAAAGCCTAAGTTCCCCTAACGACTCCTCCTCCCAAACAAACAACCTTCGCCTCCACCTCCACGCTTCCCCCTCAACGTCCCACCCTAGAGCGCTCATCGCTGCTACCGACTCGCCCTTTAATAACGACAACTCATACAATCTACTAAATCTCTCTCTAAACTCCACTTCCCCCACCACACATCAGTCCAAAACAACGTATTATGACCATCACCCAATACACAACTAATATTACTACGAAACCACCCATCCCCCCTTAATGACGATATGGTCCGCCACCACGAGGAGCAACCACTAACACCCAACTGACCGCCCTCCACCCCACACCGCACCGCCAACACCCTGAACCACAAACTATCCTTCTCCATCAACACCCTCCAACACCACTTCCCTAATAACGCTAAATTAAACTCTTTTAATCTCCTTACCCCCAAACCTCCAACCTCCTGACTCTGACAAACAGATTTCCAATCAACCCAAATAATTTTCCTGTGGTCTACACTCCCCCCCAAAAAAATTTTATTTAAAATAGATTCTATAGAGGAAACAATACCCGACGGAGCTTTGAAAAAAGAAAGAGCGTAAACAGGCAGTGATGACAGGACAAACTTTAGTAAAACCAAACGGCCACCCAGAGACAAGTGCTTCGACTTCCAACCCGACAGTCTAGATCTTATGCAGCTAATAAAAGGCTCCCAAAACACCAAACGACTAGGATTCCCTCCAATAGGCAAGCCAAGATACACAAATGGACTAGAACCAACCTTGCAATTCAATACTGTTGCTGCTTCCGACAGCCATGACCCATGAACATTGATTCCAACCAAAAGACTCTTTGAGAAGTTCACCTTGAGACCAGATAAATCTTCAAAAAGCAACAAAATGGCTCGTATTGCTCTAATATTAGCCCAAGATTTCTCACATAAAATAATGGTATCGTCCGCAAATTGAAGATGAGACACCACCACCGGAGCGATACTATCCACCTTGTAGTCAGTAAAGAGATTATTAGCGGATAAGGCTTCGATCAACACATGAAACCCCTCTGCTGCCAGAAGAAACAAAAAAGGAGAGAGAGGATCCCCTTGCCTCAGTCCCCTACCTAAAGAGAACTCATCAGTTGGAGACCCATTAACCAAAACTGACGCAGTAGCCGTTCGAACACATTCTTTAATCCATTTTCGCCAAAGAGTCGGAAACCCCATTTTAACCATCACTTCCTCCAAATAAAACCAATCAATAGAATCATAGGCTTTCTCAAAATCAACCTTGAAAAGTAACAAATCCTTTTTCCGTTTTCTAGCATCGTCAACAACCTCATTAGCCACCAAAATCCCATCAAGAATCTGACGACCTTTTATAAAAGCTGACTGAGCATCAGAAATCACAGAACCAATGACGGATCGAAGCCTATTTGCAAGAACCTTAGCCAAAATTTTATACATACTGCCAACCAAAGATATTGGCCGATAATCATTCAACCGTTGCGGACAATCGACCTTAGGGATAAGAACAATAAAGGTACTGTTTATACCTTTGGCCAATTTACCGTTTCTATGAAATTCTACCATAAAACGCATCACATCATTCTTCAGCATATCCCAAAATTCTTTTATAAAACCAAAAGAAATGCCATCAGGACCAGGACTTTTAAAATTATCACAATCCCACACGGCAGACTTAACCTCCTCCAAAGTAAAAGGTTTAATTAAATCCACCTCTTCGTGCACAGATAAGGAACGGAAATGAGTACCCTCCATGCTAGGGCGAGACCCTCTATGGGCTTTAAAGTGAGAAGAAAAATGATTAAGCACGGCTGCTCGAACATTATGGACCCCTTCCACCAACACACCATCCACAAAAAAGAACAGAATAGCATTCCGACAGTTACGACTAGACATAATAGAATGAAAAAACTTAGAATTCGCATCTCCTTCTCGTAACCACTGAAGCCGCGATTGTTGCCTACAAACACTAGAGTTGATTCGAGATAAAGAGAACAACTCTTCGGAATATGCATGCATAACTGCTATTTCTTCATCCGACAAAACTGAAGTCTCGCCCTTTAAATCCAAAGACGCCAACCGATCCTTGAGAGAAAGAATTTTTGCTGGTAAATTTTTAGAGTGAAGCCCATGCCACTCCTTTAAAGCTAATTTAATTAACTTTAATTTTTCTTTCAACACGTACCCTCCCCAGCCTTCCAGATGAAAAGAACTCCATTTTTCTCGAACAAAAGAATTATAGCCTGTAAAAGACTCCCAACATTTTAACATACGAACCGGTTTAGGACCCCAATTCTCAATATCAATACACAACTGCAGAGGGCAATGATCAGACAAACCACGCGACGAAGCCATCTGAAAACAATTCGACCACGTCAAACACCATCCTTCTAACAACAAAAACCGATCAATTCGACTCATAGACCTCCCATCTCCTCGGTACCAAGTGAAATTGCGCCCCCTGAGGGGTAAATCCACCAGACAATTATCATCTATCATATCATTAAAACTTGCACTACCTACAAGATTAACAACTCCTCCCACACTTCTTCTTTCCTCCGCACACCTCACCATCACACGGAGCATAGACATTTAAGAGAGTAAACTTTTCACCAGTTTGCACAAAAAAACCTTGAATACCTAGCACATGATCCATACTGAACGAAGAAACCACCTCAACCTCTTTGCGATTCCACAACGTAATTAAACCTCCCGATGCACCCATCGAAGGTTGATAAGAAAAATCAACATTATTATTATTCCAAATAGCTTTACTAATCAGATCACTCACCACAGCCAACTTTGATTATTGTAAACATAAAATAAACGGATTTTTCTCCCTCACCATATTACTAACTTCCTTTCTTTTTTCAAAACCACCTAACCCCCTTACGTTCCTTGAAATTATATGCGTCACAACCACTCTGACACCCTCTCCCACACCCACTACCCTTCTCGCACCAACTCTCAAAAAACTACTTCCCAATCCCATCACCCTCTTTATTTTTTCTACTCACACCTGACAACACATCAAACTTATTATTCTTATCCCCTTTAAAATTCAGCCCCACTACCTTACCCACCTCCCTCACATCATCAGACAAGACCTTATCATTGCCATGAAGAACCAACCAATTCGTCTAGTCATTGTTAACAGAATTTTGGGAATCATTTCCAGAAGAGGTTTCAAAAGAAGTTACCTTATCTTTGGATACACCAGATGACATCTTACGGCGTCTATGTGTCTTACGCAAAGCACGTAAAACTTGCTTACGGTCTTCATCTGATAACCTCGCTATCCGCTTCAACTTTTGTGAACAATGCCGAAGATAACCTCTACCTTTCTTCCTTAAAGCACCATGCGAGAGAGAACGGGAACTAGATTTATTAGAGACATTAGGAACCATGATTCCAGCATCCCTCAACTCGCCGTCACTAAGGCTCACATGACCATAATTTTTCTTGCTGGAAACAATTGCAGGCGACACCTTCTGCTGACCTGAAACCGGACCTGAAAACAACGGAGCAACTGTTGTACCAACGGCTTAAGCTAACTCCCCCGCTGGTTGCTCCTTGGTTGGCGTGACCTGCTTGGGTTGAGAATCCAGTTGTTCCTGCTACCATTCTTTCGATAAGTGATTCAACAATTTATCAACATCCCCATTTGCGTTCAACTCAACATGCTCTCCCTCCTCGCCCAAATCATCTACAACTTGAGACACACCATCATCAGACAAACACGCGTCCTCCCCCAACGAGAACCCCCCTTCCTCCACAATTTTAAAATCAAAAACAACACCGTCAACCATAACCTTAGCATCGGAAATAAGTAAATCCAAAGAAGAAGTTGAAATGAGAACCCGTGCATAATCAAAACGGATTTTTTCCAGCTTGGATTCGTCCACTTTCAACAACGGGCCACAGTCGTAAACACATAATTTAAAAAACTCCACATTCCAAGCTTGTAACGGTACCCCATAAATCCTCACCCAAGCTCCTCTTTCCCGAACCACCACATCTTTTTTCCACTTAACTGGTTTAGAGAAAAAATTGTCAAAAAATTTTGATGCTTCCGACAACATAATATTAACATCACTATCATCATCTGTCCGCAATAAAACCTTGTCGGCTCCCAAAGGAATGATGTCCAAATTTTCAAAACCCGCATCAAAAATACGACGTTGTAGCACGGGAATTGCTTCACCATTCAACACCGAAACTAACATACCTCTACTTGTATTTAGGAATAAACTCCTTCACACCCTCCACCACACCCACTGTCTCTTCTTGTACCACAGCTAAACCAGCCCCTCCAACCTTCCCTACAACTCCCTTTAACAGCTTACTTCCCCCACCATCTCTCTTCCCTCCCTCCACCACAGTCCCGCTCCCCACCTCTCTTTTTTCTCCCTCCGTACTTTTTTCTCCCTCTTTCGAATGACCTCCCTCTCCCCTCTCCCTATCATCCACCCTATTGTAGCTAGACTTAGCAAAATTCGCTTGCCTAAACAGGGCGGACCAGCCCGCTTTGCCATCCCTACCTTACATTGGCTTATTTGGTCCATTGGTCGCCTAATTATTTTTCAGTTTTCATTTTGGTCTCATATTCGTAAAATCAATGTTTTGGTCCCTTATGTTTGTCTTCGTATTCAAATAAATCCCTGGCTGTTAACTTTAACCTCAAATGTCTATGGTGGACCAACCTCAAGAGTGGTCCACCATATACCTATTAATTATTTTAATTTAAACTGTTTGATTTTTTTAAAGAGAATACTACAATTGGATTATGCAAGTCCATTTTATCTTATAGTGAACCAACAACACCTAACTTTTGTTTCCTTTTCTTCACCTTCCTTTTCTTCATCTTCGTCAATCATATTCATATCTTCATAAAAACCTTGAAACTTACCCAGAAAAAATAAATTAAAACTAAAAAAGTTGATTCCTCCTTCTCATTCAAAACAGTAACAACAACAACATAAAGAAAAGCTCCCTCCATCCCCTTTCTCAGATGCTAACAACAACAATAACAACAACAACAATTCACCTTCATTCTCTCTTTGATAGTTTTCATATAAAGCCAACAAATAATTCCTTCTTACACCTCTTTACTAGTACTGTTACTTCTCTGTCTTCTACATTCTTCACACAAATCTATCTCCAAAAGTTGTTGCCTCCAAATCCAGACATCATTCACTCTCCCTCTCTTTGGTAATTTTTGGATTCTTCCATTCTTATAATCCCTAGTCTCCAAATTTGGTCGTTCTCTCTGGTTGAAAATTTTAAATAGGTGCATTAAATTAACAACTTAAAGACTCTATTTGAAACTTAATAGAACTTAAAGGACCTATTGAAAACTTAAAAAAATTTAAAGGACTTATTTAAAACTTAACAAACTTAAAGGACTACCCTACTATTTTTGTCAAACTTAAATGATCAAAATATGTATTTTGCCTATTTTCAATTGGTCCTTATATATTTCAAAAACATTTATTTTAGTTCCTACACTTTCCACATTTTTCAAACTGGTTCCTCAATTTTCTAAAGTTTATGTTGGTAAATCAATAAACGATTTAGAGCTAGCTAAAAATGTGTTTATCACTGTTAAAGCATTAGTGATTTCATTTGATTGTCTCCGACTTAACTCAGCATGAGTGTTTGTGAATTGAGAAATAAAACTATGGTTACAGTGATGATGGAATAACATATGATGTTTTAGCTATGTTTTTTGTTATTTTGTTTGCATTTAAAGGTAAATTAGAAGTCAATTGGAGGAGTTGTCAATGGTTTGAGGAACATTTTGTACTGTTTTCATTTGAGTTGTTGTAATTCAATTTTATCCTAAATCATGCAACTTCATATGTGTTTTGAGTCTTTTTAGTGAGAAATCATGTAAATCGGCAAAACAAGACACCAAGTGAAAGATCGAGGATATGAAGATTGAAGTTCAATGGTTCTTATATGCCT
The DNA here is from genome assembly GCA_958299785.1 of Medicago lupulina. Lineage (NCBI taxonomy): Eukaryota > Viridiplantae > Streptophyta > Magnoliopsida > Fabales > Fabaceae > Medicago > Medicago lupulina. The sequence goes on along the minus strand of OY283144.1, from coordinate 26,927,639 downwards.
TTTAAAGATAGTACAAAGTGAAGAAAATTCACTTGAAGTTCCAAGGCATCTCAAGACGGAAGAACGCTTGAAAAAGGGTCGAAAACTGCAGAATTCGTGCACGAGGGTCTTCCAGAAGCACCCCTGCGCATGAGGCAGCTCTGGCTACTGCCAAAATCGTCCCTTCGCACAGGTCCATGCGCCTCGCGCATGGACACGACCAGTAATTGTTGTTTGATTGTTTTCCAAGCCGTTTTTGGTGGAAAACCTCTATTTTCACTCTATTAACCCCTAAGAGATGATGCACTGTAAATAGAGACCATTGCACACTATTTTATTCATTCAAAAAGCTAGCAGTACATGGCAAGGGTCAAACATCAGGAGATTCAATTAAGAGGATCTCCATCCTTTTCTTGTTATGTCTAGGGTATGGTTTTCTATTGTTTTGTAATGATGATTGTTTCCATGAACAAATAAACCTCTTTTATTATGGTTCCACGATGAACCCTTTCTTATTAGTTGGACTCTATTAATGAAGTTTTTATTCAGTTTATAATCTTAAGTCTGATTTAATTCGTATACGTCTATTTTTATACCATATATTAGATGAAGGCAGTAGGATTGACAACTCAAATTCCATTGGAACGAGGCATTAGTGAATTCCTTAGTTTCTGAGATAATTGAATTTAAGTATGAATTTAGGGCTATAACTCATCTTCAGGGAACCCCGCAATTGTAAACGGTTGAGTTGCGGGGATATTAAAATAAACTTGCACTGATTAATCACGGGGTTATGCTCTACTTTATTAAATCCAAACATAAGGTAAGCTATAAAATAATAATTACTCGAGTTACTTTTCAACAAAGACGTATAAAGGATCCAAGGATTCCCTAATCGCAGTTACGCTTCTGAATCACAAAAATGTAATCTCGCATTGGGCAGGACAATTAAAACCCTACAACCACTCCAATATTTTCTTTTATTTGCTTTTTCAAATAAGTTCCTCTAATCACCGAGTTGAACGAAAATCTATGTGGAGACAATAACTTACTACTTTATTGGTTGAGTATGATTGAGTGCACTTGCTCACGATTGAGTATGAATCGAGTTTTATTCCTTGGAGGGAAAAACCATTTGTCTTGAGTAATTTCTTGAAACTGCTATAGCTCACTTAACATACCATTTCTCGTCTAGCGAACCGCCTTTTGCATTTCTCCATGTAATTCTCTATTTTGGCTCGCTTTCACGTTGCTGAGCTCTCCTTAGGAATCAGGCTTTTTCCCCAAAATGTTTTTTTGGTGCTCTAACCTGGCTTATAGTGTGTGTGCTTACACGCTTTGTTCTGCATTGATGTAGTCTTGTCCAAAACCTATATAAAAAAGGTGTGGGAAACAGACGTAATATTTTTAGCATAGTTTTGCGATATAAAGATATTTATATAAAATTGGGGTTTTTATATTAGATTACTTGTAAATCAAATCGATAAGTGCTATAAAAAATAAATTAATTTTTCATTTGTTAGTTAGGTGAAAGGGGATGCAAAAGCAAGAAAATCACCACAAATGTTGTATTTGTGTCCAAGACAACCCTGTCTATGTCACTCCATAGCCCAATGTATGCCAAACTTGAATGGCGAATGGACACTCAAAGACAACATGTGCAATATCCTCATAATTGAATCACAACTTACATGGTGGACACAATTAAGAAGACTTTTGTTAATCAAATGACCCATATTTTCATAAGAGTTATGATAACTCAACATAAATTATCAAACATAATACAAACACCGTATAGTATAGAATACAATTTTTTTTTTCTCTTTTTTTTTTCTTCCCATCTTTCTCTCTTTTGTCTCCTTTCATAAAATATCAAACCCATATTTTCTTTTTCTCTTATTTTTAGAATCCTTTATTTAAAAGAATTTTTAGAGGACTTTTATTTATTTATTCATTCATGTTTCTACCTCAAATTTTTGAAATTTTGTCGAATGTCCAAACTCTAAATAAGCTATTATTTTTCGATTCACATTTTATTTATTTAATTTAAGTTAATTAATTTATACAACCAACTTATTTATATTCATTATAGATTTAGGTTTTTTACAATGCACCCGTCGCTCTCAACATTATTGGTGTGTGAAAATAAATTGTGTGTAATTCAACAAATAGCTCAAGTACTAACTTATGTTTTTATATTAGGTCTAACTCATCTTTACAAAGTAATTTATTTTAGGTTAGCTAGGTCTCGGAATAAGATTAGAAATGAAAATAATAGAAACTTGGAGTAGCACCTACAAAAAAAATAAGATGATGAGAATTAGGCTTAGATGATTTAGGCATGTAAAGAGAAGATTTGTGGATTTTGTAATAATAAAAGTATATTAGATGAGGATGAGTCAAATCACTGGAGGTAAAAAAGACAGAAAAAAAAACTATAAAAGATCAAAATTATTACTAAATGTTCCAGACTGGGAGGTCACCTCCATATAAGGACCTATGAGAGGCCACCTATGCGTCTTACCGCATAAGAGCATGCTCAGTGACTAATCCCAATCCTTAAACCGATCTCTAACTAACTCCTGCATCCGTTGACGGATTTCACGGAAGGAGTTATGTTGAGCTCAACTATATAAGCGTGGCTCCATACCACGCCCCAAGTACGATCACTTTTTCACCCATTTTCTCACACTCTTTTCTTGAGTACAAACACAAACTTTAGCGTCAGAGCAACTACATGTTTTGCAGGTTTCTTCTCCACCATCAACTAATAACCACCACGATACTAGAGCTCTTCCAACGTCATATCAGATCGTCGGCAGCACGACCTTTAAGATCGTGCCATCGAAGTTATGTTCTTGGACATATCAAGAGAGATTTAGGAAATAATGAGTTTGATAAAAATATGATATTTAATTAAATATTTTGGTGTCGTTTGATCAAAGTAGTTGACCACTTAATAGAATAAGGTTTGATGTTTTTTTTCTTGAGCTTAGTCTCAAAAACTCATTAGGATCAAAACATACCTTAAGATTTAGAGAACATTGATATAAGTAGTTACAAATTACCCACGAACGATGTCATTACCTCGCTTATAAGTCAACTTCTTACAAACTTAATAATTTTTTCATTAGCTTTTATAAAAGTAATTTTGTAAGGATGAATTAAAGTTAATATTAAACCATAAGTTTAAATACAATTTGGGTTTTCCTCTTTTCATAAAACCGCTATTTTGCTCACTTATTTTTTGACAAATGCTCACTTATTTTTAATAGTGCTATTTTGTTCTCTACTTCAATTTTTTTTAATAATCCATGTTTTTAATCGTCCAATCTAATGACGTTACAATACATTGTTCATTGCTAATCCATTGTGTCATTTAAATTGATCTTTTTTTTCTTTTTCTTTTTTTTGAGTAAATAGGCAATTACTCCCTTGAAATTGTAAGTTTCGTCAATTACCTCCCTGAAATTAACAAAACGTCAATTACCACCTTGAAATTGCACAACGTTAATCAATTTACCCCCTCCGTCAAATTTTTATGTTAGTCAACATGATGTTTTGCACTTATGTGCAAAATGCCCCTCAAACTTAAAAATTTATATGTTTTTTTCTTATCATTGACTCAAAAGATATTAAAGACAAACAATTAACGGTTATCTTTAATATTCAAGGTTACAATAATAATATATCCTATAAAAATAATGCAGAATTAATAACTTCATATTACTTTAGCAAAATGCATGTTTAGTTCAATTTTTAAGATAGAATAATTTTATTCAAACTTATCTTAAGAAACTGCTAGAATTAATTATTCATGAGTAATGAGTGTCTCTCGCTTACTTTGTTGTGAATTGGCATGTCTCTATTTAAACAAGTCACAAGTTATGGAGAATTGAACAACCAAATGACATAACAGAAACAAAATAAAATAACAGGCCCCTTTAAGAATGAAATAGTCATGTAAAGTATTAAAGTTAATTGTTAATTGTTTGTCTTTAATATCTTTTGAGTTAAGGATAAAAAATATATATAAATTTTCAAGTTCAGGGGGCATTTTGCACATAAGTGCAAAACTTCAAGAAGTATTTGCAAAACGTCATGTTGATTAACAGAAAAATTTGACGGAGGGGGTAAATTGATTAACGTTGTGCAATTTCAGGGGGGTAATTGACGTTTTGTTAATTTCAGGAGGATAATTGACGAAACTTACAATTTCAGGGGGGTAATTGCCTATTTACTCTCTTTTTTTTTTATGCTTGGTGGTGACTCAACTCACACCTTACTTTTGAAGACTATTATCAATTAGGATATACAGGTTTATATCATGTCACATTTTTTTTCGAACAAACTAAAATTATATATATATATATATGAGACGGGATCCGTTGACACCAGGTGTAAGTCCAAAGACTTACACCAAATCTCAACCGCTTAATTAAACAAATCCTACGGTTCACATATCTTGCTAAATATAATAATTAGAAAGTCACGTGACACTTTTCCCCTGCAAAATCATCTTACGATGTATTACTGCTTCCTCTTTCCATTTGCCGCAAAATCCCGCATCTGCCATGGCACCACACACAACTTTTGGATTCTTTATATCTCACATGTCAGTGCTCTGCCATGATTTCTTTCCGTGAATGCGAATCTAGGTTTTAACTATTTTCTTCTTCATTGTGTCCTTCCCACACCTCGTGGTTTGTCTACGTTTATCTGTTATTTTCTCAGTGATTGTTGTCTGCTTTTCTTCTCTTACCTTCTCCTTTGGTCAAGTTTGAAACTGTTTACACCTTCTCTGTTTTTTTGCGGTGTCATCGCCTGAATCTGCGGTTCTTTTCTTTTCTTTATCGGTGCGCTTCCCACACTGTGTGGTTTTTCGGTGATCATCGTTGTCGTTATCGACGTAACACCTCAAGACATTGTTTTTTCTCTTTGTCGTTCTTCCTACTTTGGTCTGTATTTTATTTCATTTTCTTTCTTCCTCAATATTCTGATTGGGAAATAAATAAGGTTAAGGTTAAATCTACCACTTCTTTCTTTTTTGTAGAATTTTACATGGATACAGAGTGCATAGAAAGTTGTACTATTACAAACCTAGAAGATGGGATAACTAATCATATGTCCAATGGTTTAGAAACCCCTTCAAAAGTTATTTCATCTCATGAGACTAATGATGGTGATCATAATCTTCAACCTCGTATTGGTATGGAATTCAACACCATTAGTGATGTTAAGGAATTCTACATATCATTTGCTAAGAAAGAAGGTTTTGGAATTCGAACTCGTACAACCAAGGAAAATTTTTGTACACTTGTATGTTCTAATGAAGGTAAACATACAACAAAGAGTAGCAATGAAGAAGAATTCAATGTTTCTATGGGAACTAAGAAAAAGACCTCGACTTCTAGAACTGATTGCAAGGCATTACTTAGTGTTTCAAAAGCATGGAAGAGGAGCAAATGGAGTATCATAAGCTTCAGTAATGATCATAATCATGTCATGCTTAGCCCTAAGAGTGTGAATTATCTTCGGTGTCATAAGAAAATGAGTATGCCAGCTAGGAGTCTTGTTGAGAAGTTTGATGAGGAGGGTATACCTACAGGAAAGGTTGCTGAAATGTTCAATAGTGGAGGTATGTCTTTTTCTAGTAGAGATTGTTGGAATCACCTTAGAAATCTTCGAAGAAGGAATCTTGTAATTGGAGATGCTCAAGCTGTATTCAACTTTTGTAAGACAAAGCAAGCTGAGAATCCAAATATTTTTTATGAAATACAATGTGATGATGAAGATAGAATGATAAATTTTTTTTGGGTGGATGCAAGATCGAGATTGGCTTATAAGGTTTTTGGAGATGTTGTTACATTTGATACAACATATAAAACCAACAAGTACCTCATGCCATTTGCTCCTTTTGTTGGGTTGAATCATCATTTTCAATCTATCTTATTTGGATGTGCTTTGTTGCAAGATGAGACAGAGAAGTCTTTTGAATGGTTATTTCAAACATGGCTAAAGGCAATGAGTGGAAAAAGTCATGTGTCGATAATAACCGATCAAGATTTAGCAATGAAAACTGCAATAGGCAATGTGTTTCCAAATACTCGTCACCGATTATGCTTGTGGCACATCCGCAGAAAATTTGCCGAAAAGCTTTCACATATATACCATAAAAAATCACCTTTCAAGAAGGAATTGAAATCGTGCATTCATGATTCACCATCCATTACAGATTTTGAAGAGAATTGGGAGCGTATTTTAGTCGCCTATGATTTGAAGGCGAATCAATGGCTTCAAGGTTTGTATAAAATAAGAGAGTCATGGGTACCTATTTATAATAGAAGTACTTTTTTTGCTGGGATGAACACTACACAGAGAAGTGAGAGCATTAATGCTTTTTTTGATTCTTTTGTTAATTCATCAACTATACTACAAGATTTTGTAGTGAAATTTGACAAGGCAGTGGATAGCCGATATGAAAAACAAAAACGAGAAGATTTTGAATCAAGGCACCGATCACGTCTCTTTGGTATTAAGTCAAAAATTGAGGAGCATGCAGCATCGATTTATACAAGAACCATGTTTGGAAAGTTTCATGATGAGCTCGCACAAATTCTTCAATTCAAAAAAGAGAAAATTGAAAAAAATGGATATCAATATACATACAAAGTATTTAGCTGTTATGACTCTCGAGACACATTCATTGTCCATGTGGATCTTGACACAAAGGTTGCAAAGTGTTGTTGTCAACTTTTTGAGTTTATGGGAATACTATGCAGACATATCTTGGTGATTTTCCATGCCAAAAATGTCGTCCACATTCCAAGTAATTATATTTTAAAGCGTTGGACAAAAGATGCTATCAAGGGTTCTGAATTTGATGAATATGGGGGGGAAAATTCCTTTGAGAACAACAGTTCAGCAACTCTGCGAAGTATACATGTACATAGTCAAGCCAATCTATTATCTGATCTTGCAGTAAAATCACCGATTTTACACGAATTGATATCAGATGGAATGAAGCAACTGTATCAAAGAGCTTTAGCACGAAAAAATGAAATGCGCATTGAAGATGACATAACTCCTCTAGAGCCTAGTTCTAAAAATTTGACGAGTGAGCCATTGAACGTATCTGTTGAATTAGATATTAAAGATCCACGTGGTTCACAAACTAAAGGAAGAAAAAAGGATGTGACAAGAGAGACTCAACATGGAAGAATAAGAAGTAGTATTGAATTATCAATAAATCGATCACAAGCCAAGAGGAGAAGTTGCCAATTATGTGGAGAGCATGGCCACAATCGGCGTAGTTGCAAACAAAAGACAAGTGACGATTCTATTGATTGATGGAGGTATGAATTTGAACTTATTTTGAAGTTTCCAACTATTTTTAGCGTGTATTTGTGTTTAAAGAATTTGAGTTATGTTGAAATGGTGTATTAATTTGATCTTTACTATTGCAGATGGTTTGGTTTCATTTTTTGGCTTTGGTGCTTCAATTGGAGGCTACTGTTATTATTGTGTTGTTTCTGATGCTGTTATTGTTGTGTGATTGTTGTGCGTGTGGAGTTTTTGAGGCTGCTGGTGTTTTGTGTTTTTTTACCTTTGGTGTTGTCATGTGTTTTCTGCTGTCATGTTGTTTTAGCGTGTTTGTGGTTTTACTGCTGACAGTTTTGGGTTTTTGTAAGGGGAGGTATCATGGGTTATGCCCTTTGGCAAGTGTATTTGTTCCTTGTTTTTATGCAATCTTTGAGAATAAACAAGAAAATATTGAACCATTTGATGATATGTCATGACGTTTTTAATAAAGTTTTTTAGATTTTGTATTGAACCGTTCAATTTGATGATATGGGCATACAACCATGCTTACTCGAAAGAAACTGATTTGGCTCGTGAAGTTAACGCGAACAGGTTTTAATCAAGAATAAAGAATACAAAATCTAATATTGGAGATATCAAGAAATCATTTATGGTTTATTCCTGTTGTTCGCATCTTGATTTTCTGTTTTTTACTGGTTTGGTTGCTGCTGGTTTAGCAGAACAACGGTGCTAGTAGCTACTTTTTTTTTTTGGGGGGGGGGGGATGCGTCCAATTTTTGGTGTTTTTAGGGGGCGGTTTAGTTTGGCCCTGCTGGGGCTGCTGCTATGCTGCTAGGGGTTTTGAAGTTTGGCTGTGTTTTGGTTAGTTCGGGAGTGAGGCAGGGGTATGCTTGCTCTTTGCTAGTATACTTCGGCCTCATTGTTTGTTGTCGTAGTTGGTTTTGTGTTTTTGGGTGTATTGGTGTTACATTTTATAGGTGGCACCTATTTGTATCTTTTTTAGTTTTATCCGCGAGTTTTCTTTGCATCTTGTATATACTCGTCCTGAATAATATTTGCTAATTCAAAAAAAGGAAGTCATTTATGGTCTTTATCATCACTGCTCTTGCCAATCAGAAAAACAAATCATCACTGCTCTTGCAATAGCATAAACACTAGCTCCTAGAAGAAAATGAGAAGTTTGTGTACAAAAGAATAATAAAGTTTCAAATTTGGCATGCTTACACCTTGAACTTTTTGCGTAATGCAATATTAACCAATTTGACTGTCAAATTAAAAGTTTCCATTAACCAAATCAAAGTCACATAATATAAGCTGAGACAAAACACACAATGCGTAAGACTCTAAAATCCTGTCAGCCACCATTATCACTCGCCAAAACCTAAAGAAAAGCACACCAATTTCTCTTTACAATGTTTTTTTGTTGCTTTTAAGTTTTATGAAGTGATCCTCTTCAAAAAAAAAAAGTTTTATGAAGTGATTGAAGAATAACAAAAAAATTTGCAGTCAAGAATAATAATGAATTGTATAGCAGAATAGCTTTTTTATTCCCATTTCATATAATATTAGACAATACAATTGATTTGATGTAATACAAAACTAACTCTTACTGAAAATTACAATGAGAATATTCAAACTAAGCCATTTAGAAATAACAAAGAGTAATCCCTGTAATTGCTAAGAATCTCATTTCATTCTTCTTGCTATAATTTTCTTCCTCTTCTGATATCACATCTTCAATCCGAACAGTTTGGAGTACAGATTCTGTGAGTTTGAATCCATCTTGCCAGGCCTATAAGCACTCACACAACCATCATTTAAGAACCCTTGTCCCCCGTACCACTTTAGACATCAGAATACTATCCATTAAGTTAGAATGCCTGGTTTCATACAACCTGATACAAGACTGCAACTCTGTTGATGAATCTACCCTCAACTCATTTCTCCCATCTGAAATCAGAACGCTTGTTTCATACAACCTGATTGAATTCAAAAACAATCTTAGTGAAGACAATAATATACATGACGCAAAACTCTTGAATTCTAGTTATAGTGCCTAATAAATAATCTCAGTGAAGACAAGAATATACATGAGGCAAAACTAAATTTTTGAATTCTAGTTATAGTGCCTAATTTTATTACATTTCCAATCCATAACTAAACTGCAACATGCTCATAATTCAACTTTAGGATAGACATATAAGTTTTATACCAGTTTAATTGGCTTTGGACCTCCTTTTCAAATTCTAAACATCAGACATGCCGCATGAGTTCCTCTTTCAGCTCCCACACAATGATAAAACACCGAACAAAAATTAATACGAATAAAGCATATTTTCAGAATTTGTGTTCCATAAGTGTGTCAGAGTTAGGCTTCACTCATAATTATCATATTAAGTGGTCTACCTTAAATCGGGCCATATGTATAACACTTTTCTATAACTCAGTGAATAATCTCAGTGAATCAATTCATTCTCAGTGAATCAATTCATTCTCAGTTTCAAAATTAATTGTTACAACATATATATAAATAAATGGAACCATTAACTCTTCAATAACCAAGAAAAATCATCTAAAAACTGATAAAAGGTGAATGAGAAAGGGGAAGAGGTTAAATTACCATGTATGGGGATTTCAGATTGAACTTCGATTGACAAGAGGTGAGAAAATGAAACCCTCAATTGATCACTTGAAAGAACGACACAGTGTTGTGATAAGGTCTTCGTCGACGACAGTGACGGTGGTGCCGAACGCAGCAGCAAAGAGCACGGTGACGGTGAGGTGGAAACAGAAAAGGGAAATAAATTGTCGATGGTGGTGAGGAACAAAGGTCGAGGACAGTGAGGAGAGGAACAAAGTAACATCGTAAGATGATTTGCAAGGGAAAAGTGTCACGTGACTTTCTAATTATTATATTTAGCAAGATATGTGAACCGTAGGATTTGTTTAATTAAGCGGTTGAGATTTGGTGTAAGTCTTTAGACTTACACCTGGTGTCAACGGATCCCGTCTCTATATATATATATATATATTAACAACGATGAATCACCTCGTACAAGGTGTACAAAGAGTGAAGCACCCAATAGTATTTACGGAGGATGTGCTAAATTGAAGGAAGCACCAACAAAAAACAAAAGTACTCTAGTGGACACTCATACATAAAAGAGGATGTTTCCACCAATCATGATAATTGTAACTAAAAGCAGCCTGTTGAGATTTCAGCCAAAAGAATGAATTTAGTTTGACTTTTTCCAGGAGAACAGAAGGGTTAGAGGCCGCATTATTGAACACACGATTGTTTCTTTCCTTCCATATCACTCAAACAGAAGCAAACCAAATTACCCTGAGATGAAGATGTGTAAATATAGGCAAACCAGACATATGAATAAACTGCAAAAAAATGATGTCGAATCTGGCCCGCAAAAACCGATGAAATCCCTAACCAATGTAACACTAGAGACCAAAGAGAACCGTAAATATCACAACCCAAAAACAAATGTTTTCCTTTTTCCGAGTCGCCACACACTATCCTACACAACCTGTTTATATCATGTGACTTAGTGAACCGTTTTGCAAAATAGAGGATCAAAATTGTATTTATACTTGAGTAGTGTTATTTGAACATTTATTTACTTGACAGCTAAATTGACAACCATGTTTTTACCAAAAAAAAATGTATTGGCACAAAAATCAAAATAATAAAGAAAAAAAAATAAAAATATAATGTGAGTATGACATAAAGTTGTCACAAAAATTATTATAAAATAGTTGTACAAATATCATTTATACTTGAACCATAATACAAAACTTTAGTTAAGTGACCTAGTAATGATGAATCAAATTCAACATCAACTACTTTATTTTTCATGCACAGTGAGCGCAACTTTATGGCAGCAGGTCCGTGAGTGGATTGGATTTGTTGGGGTGGATTCTAATAATATTTCAGATCATTTGGTACAGTTTATGCATATGACAGGTGGCGGTAGAGCTATACGTTCGTTCATGCAACTTATTTGGTTATTGAGTACGTGGGTTGTGTGGAATGAACGTAACAACCGTCTGTTTAATATTATTGTAACATCTATTCTCCGTCTGTTAGATAAGGTCATTTTGTTATCTTTAGGGTGGTTGAAGGCTAAAAATGTCATGTTTGTGTATGGCACTCAGATGTGGTGGTCTAGCCCTTTAGTTTGTTTGGGCTTAAGCTGATTGTTTAATTTTTATTTACTGTTTTAGATCGGACACTGTATATCTGTAGTGGTTTCTAGGCACACCTTGTACTTAGGAACTACTTTTTGGTTGGTTATATAATTTCATTTTAGTTTCTAAAAAAAACTACTTTATTTTATTTTATAACAAAAGGATGAATCAATAGTCACTTCATTATTGTAACATTTGTGGTCTCATCTTTATCCTTTACTTTAGATACATTGATGTGATTCATTCTATCGCAAAATTTAGCAAAATGTAGGGTGTTGTGTAGCTTCTGGCCTTATCAAATCATTATCCTCAAACAATCATATATAATAAATAAACATAGAGTTGAAAGTTTATCCAGCACATGTATTTTTTGGTGAATTATTCATCACATGTGTGTAGTATAATGGAGGAGTTAGTTAGTACTCATATAATTGCCTTGGTCAAAACTCAACAACTAAGGCATGGTATATAAGATAAAAACAAGCATATCCAAATAAACACGTGTACAAGTGTTAAAGATGTCTTATTATTTAATCTTATCCTTTTTGTACCTCTTTGGAGCCCAATTAGTATAAAAATATTCTACACTTTTCTTGGAAAATAATTGAGCTTGTGGATCACGAATATAGGAAAAATAATCAAGTGCATTATCTCTTACAACCTTTTGAGTTGAGTAAAAAAAAATATATTGAGTCTTCTTTTAATAGTCTTCTTGTAAGTATTGGCAATTCAAAGCATCAAGCAAAAGTGGATGGTTATTCATTCCCAATTTGAAGGTACTAGGAAATGCCAACGAAATGGCATCGTAAGTTGAATAAAGCATGATAATGATTTAAGTCCTCAAAATTTAGGTCGTAGAAAATGGTGAAGGAATCCAAATTGTAACACTTTAATTGAGTAAAACGACTTCAATTTGTCGTTATGCTAAGAAGAATTTGTCAATAATAGAGAATAGAGAGGAAAAAGATTCCATTATTTTCTATTGTAACACACACAATAGGATTTCTTTTACTATATAAATCGTATATAAAGCGTAATACTAAGGGAAAAAAAACCTAGTATTAGATAGATAACAAGTTTTACTGGGAAAAAATAGATCACAAGTTGTGATTTAATTTTTCCGTAGGAACTTTAGACAAGAAATGAATAGTAAATCAATTTAAAACCTAGTACTACTATTTTGGACTAAACAATTACTTTAAAAATTCCCTCTTCTTATATTTTAGTTTTTTATAAGATGTGTTGCAATATTTCACTACAACAAGACTGCATATTTAAATTCTCTAAAAAACAAGGCTGCATGTTAATTGGTATAATATAATAATTATTGCATATAAGGTTGGTTTGATGGAAGATGGAGAAGTTAATAAGTTAGATGATTTTTTGACAAAAAGGAGTTAGGTGATAAGGAGGTCAAATGTAAAATCATCACTTTGTCATGAATTTTTTTTAACAATATGACCCGTTAAAAAAAATGGTATTATTTCCTAATGACCAACAAAAAAAATTATAGTAATTTTAAACAAGTTCTAAAATAAATAAATAAAAAAATAGTTTGCTTAATTTTATCTTATTCATGGTTTTTTTTCTTCATGTTTTATCTTATTCTTGTTTTTTTTTGAAGGATTATCTTATTCTTGTTTTTTTTAAGGAATTATCTTATTCTTGTTTTTTTTTTGTTGAAGGAATTATCTTATTCTTGTTGTTTGCTCGACATCATGGTATGGATGGGGAATGCAATAATTGGCTGTATTATATAATAAAAAGGTTTTTCTAACATGTGTAAATTTGCACATGTTAAGAAGTTTAAAGTGGTAAGTGTATATTAAAACTTGTGTATTTTATATTAAATATATAATTTTTTAAAAACAATTGTGGTTTTCAATAAAAAGTTGTTTGTTTTAGTATCTTTAACATATGCAATATTGCATAGGATAGACGAACTCGGTATTATGTGGCGTAGGAAGACGCATGTGATGTGATGTAGTCACTGAAAATGACTTTAGTTTATAAATTTATTAGACAACAATGATATAATTATTTTTCTTAATATGACCCATTGAAACGAAGCCCAAATATATTATTTTTCTTATCCATGTTCTCTTTATTTATTATTTTATATAATTTCTCATCCATCATTGTACATAACTAAATAAACAATGTAAATGACTTAGCTAATAGCTATGGTACCTAGTATAACATAAAACATTATAAAATAAAATGATGATGCAACTTTCGTTGGTTTGGTGCCTTCAAACAAGTAATCACCATCATGCCCTCATCATAATCACTTAAAAACACAAAAAAGCCCTAAAAAATTAAAGTGTGCGGCAACACGATGCAGTTTCGTGTGTAAAAGCATCGAAATTAACCACAAAAAATATTTTCTTATAGAACATTAAAAAACATTATATGGTGGATTTGGAGTTTTCATTTTCTTTGGACAATGACTTTGAATTATCAATTAGTGGATAATAACCATGGTTAGAATTATGGTTTAGATAATCCAATAGGGTGTGGTATTTTATTGTCGAATTCAACTTTATGACATTTCACATTTGATTAATATAATTATTTTTACAAAGATTAACGAGTTAACACTTGTAGAGTTGTAGGTGAATAATAAATATTTGCTTTTCAACCGATTGGATATTTGGATAAGGATTAAATAATTACTATAAATAAAGTTAGCATTTTCCCTAAAAATTATATGTAACACAGGACAAAAATATAATTTATAGCAGAAGCAATTAAAACTTTGAGCATTAATATAAATATAATAAGATTAAGAAATGTTTGATTTATTAAGGATATTAAGAATTATTAGGTATTATGAATACTTAGATGAACTCATTCAACAACAACAACCTGAACAAAGAGAAACAATGATCTTTTCTAAAACACAACAAATGTTAGTGGTGATTGGTTTAGCTCTTCTTTAATCAGTACTTTTATGCTTCAAATTCTCGGTAAATGGAAAACAAATAATATGTTTTGCACTGTACACCCTCCTATCACTAATATAAGCAAAAGTTTAACTTTTAGATTCATTTATTAAATGACGTATGTAGTCTTTATTATAGACTACATACGTTATTTAATGAATGAATCTAAAAATCAAATTTTTGCTTATATTAGTGATCGAAGGATGTATATTGGAAACCACGGTCTTAATGGTCAATTAGAATCTCTCGTTTTTTACCCACATAACTATAAATATAATAGTTAAATGATAAAATATTCCTACATATATGAGTTTAATAAATAGGCCTAGCTAGTTAAACTAAGATAAGAAATTTTTAGAAGACGTTATTGAAGATTGAAAGATGGCTGTTGTTTTGCATGAGTTCCAAAAGATACGAACTTCTAGCTAAACTCTAAATCTGCGTTTAGTCACAATTCCAAATTATTTAAGCACGTAGATAAAAATACAAATTATTTAATTTTTGGGTTATTCTTGTATAGTCACCGGACTAAATTTATGTTTTTTAAACATGTACAATGAGATATTTCTTTTAATAATTAATAAAAAATAGATTTTAGATTTTCGACAAAAATATCTCTTTGTTTGTGCCTAATAGATTTGTTCTAGTGACCATAGAAGAATATCTTACGGGGAATACACAAAGTAAATGGTTGTTGAGCAATGTTTCTGTCACAACTGCAAATTTAAATGTACTAGACACACTCACAAATGGAAAAGGATAGAAATAGAAAAGAATCAAGTTATTGTTATTATTATTGAAAATATAGATTAATACATACTCCCTCCGGTCACATTTATAAGCAAAAAACTACTTTTTAGGTACATTGAATATCCCATGTATTTAGTATATGATATAAACCAAATACATTGTGTATTCAATGAATCTAAAAAGTAGTGTTTTGCTTATAAATGTGACCGGAGGGAGTATATATTTGTGGGTGTGCCTAAATGAGTTGGATTTATGTAACCAAAATATGAGTTGGATTTATAGTAGTGAACATATAAAATTTATCCATGGTTGATTGCAGATTATTTCTACAAGTGTTTTCATTACATAGAAAAATAGAGATAGTCACTTGACTCAAAATTTTCGGCAACGATATGTAACTTAGGATGAGGTTTTGTTTTCAAATTAAGTTTAGATATGTACTAGCAACATTAGTATCTCGAGTGGAAAATGTTTTCTTCTTGAATTGTATCCTCCTTCTTGACTTAGTTTTCTAATATTCTTCCTACCACGAGAAGCTCACTATTAGGTATTTTTTGAGTTTTTTTTAATACATGTTTTATACTACAAACCGAAAATGAAATGAAGTAATTTTAATGATAACAATGGAAAATGAAGAAGATTTCAAAATTGAAACAAAAATTGGCGCAAAAGAAACATTGCTCTGAATATCACTCAGGAATAAAAAGATGACATAATGAAAATAAATAAATAAAAATACAAAATATGAAATTGCGTAAATGGTATATGGTAAAAGAATACGTCACAAATCCTTCTGAGCTTAGCTCAAGCTCAGTTGATAGGGATATTGCATTTTATATGCAGGGGCCGGGGTTCGAACCCTGGACACTCCACTTCTCCACAATTAAATTGTGTGAGTTCCAGACACAACGGTACTTGACCAAAAAAAAAGAAAAGAGAATACGTCACAATCAAGATGATTGATAAATCAAGAGGAGTCATCACAATGGTAAGAAAACCATTGATGAGATTCAATAAACAAGTTCTAATACAAGAACTCAAAAAGGACAAAATCTCACTCAAACACACAATGTAAAATTTTTATCGAAATTCAGACTCCTTTATTCATGACTGGCACGTAGATATACAAGCCTCATGGTTGATTGTTACAAGAAAATCGAAGGCCACAATTATTAACATTAATCCTTCTGCTACTTTGTGTTCCCTTAATGAAATGATAGTTGTTGTGAAAGTGCCTCAAAATGGAAGAAATTGGAGTTTTGATGTTGTCTAATTCGGTGGTCGAATTTGAGTGTTGTTTTTTTGTCTGTTGGTTCGACAAAAATCGGTGGCCGAATTTGTCAGCAGAAAATATAACAGAAACGTATTTTCGGGTCTAGATTTGTTCCAATTTTTTGAGGATTCTTTTACTATAAATATAGGTTTTGTATCATAGCAACCCTTGAGATAGAGGGGGCTGAAACAAGGGTCTAGAATGGCAACAACAAAACTAGGGTTTGTATAGAGTTTGTCTCTTGGCAACAAACACTAGGGTTTGAGGGTTGATTCACCTTGGGAAACACTATTAGGATTGAGTTTCTTGGTTACGGGAAAAGATTGGGACTTTGGGTAGAATTAGGCGGGAGACTTATTCTTGTAACCCATTGATATCTCTTTTGTAAAGTTACTCATCATTATAGTGGAACAGAGGGCTGCTCTCTCCTCCAGACTAGGTCAATTTGGACCGAACTGAGTCAACAAATTCTTTTGTGTTCTCTCTCGTAGATTTCTACTTTTGTTTGTGATTATAACTGTTATCCACTTTGTTTTGGTTGCTTGATTATAACTTGCTCCACACATCAAGTTGTTATTGGTGTGATTTTTTCATCGAATTCACAACAATAGTTACAAAACTCCAAAGTTATCCACAAGTCACAATCAGAAACAGGATAAAATAACTTCTTCTAACACCCAAAAAAATGTTATAACACCCTATTTTAATTTAAATGAACAAAATAAAAACTTCAGCCCATTTATCATAATCACGTTTGAAACTTAAAGCCCATTTTATACCATGAAATAATCCTAATGAAATTGCTCTTTACAATTCAAAAATTGTTCTCTCACACCTCAAAATAACGTTACTGCCGTCAACGGCAATTAACTGCCGTGCTGTTCTTGGGAAGATGCTTAAACTAGCTAAGCCTACTCCTACCTCACTATTCCTCTGCCATCTTTTTTCCTCTTCCATCGAAAACCCATAAAATACAAATTTTTTTCTCCACAATTTTTGTCTCCAACCATTAAAGAAGGATTGTTTGAAGGTTACTACACACATTTGACGTCAAGAAACAGGTAATACATCTTTTAAGTTGTTTACATTGTTTGTTTTTCTGCCATATTTTTGTAACTGGTTTGACAAAGTTATAACGAAAGTTAACTGGTGGTTCAAGGGAAGAATATAAGGGTTAGAGGATAAATTTATCACATGGATTGCCTGGTAATGTTGCTTTGGGATCTTGAAGTGTGCTCCTCGTCAAAGATTCATGTTCGATTCTCACCAATGTCAATTTGAATGAGCTAATTTAACTTCTTCAAAAAAAAATAAAATTGGTTTAACTCCATCAACTGGGATGTAATAATTCAGTTTGATTTGGTTTTCAATAAAAAAAAAAATCAACTAAATCTACATTTGTTTAGTTTGGTTTGGTTTTCAACATTTTTGGAAGTGGAATTGAACCACACAAAACCTATTATATATATATATATATATATATATATATATATATATATATAGTTTGAGTACCTTAACTTTTTTTTTTTTTACAAAAACAAAACGATATTCATTCATTCAAATCAATAGAGTACATCAATACAAACATCGTTAAAAACGTAAAGGGTTAACTTGCAAACAAACTCACAACACCCAAGTTAATAGCATACAATGACAAAATGCCTACAAATAATATGATAAAACCTAAGTCACCGAAATACCCTTGCTTTCATATCTGCAACGTTGACGTCCAAATCATTGGTTGAATTTGTAATTGACTGATGTCGATCTTTCAATTGAAACTAATCAAACACCGCGACAAGACACAAAATCAAACGTCATACAAGATGACAAACAACACAACGCCGCACTTAGACGACGAAATCACAAAAACACAAAAGGAAAAACTAATATTTGTGAAAATCACTTATTTAGATTGAAAGAAAATGGGAAAAGAAAGATGTAGAATGATGATTTTAGATCAAAAAATGACCTAAAATCATCCCTCCTCAATGAACGAAGAAGAAAGAAAGTTTAGAGAGAAGTTGAAGTTATTTGTGACAATTAACAACTACGTAAATATATAGTTTGAGCACCTTAAATTATTTGTGACAATTAACAACTATGTAAATATTTAAATTTCAGTCACAAAGAATAAATTTGTCATTTATTGTGTTTAGTTTTTTCTTTCTACCCATTCATGTAAGTAGGGGAAGATTTAACTATGTTTGAGCTCCAGTGGCAAGGAGTTTCTTCCAAAGACGTATTTGGGGAATATTGGATTCGAGTATCTGGGAAATATTGAGTTCGATTCTCAAGGGAAACAACACTTGACCAGTACGCATGTCTCTATGCACAAGCTGGATTAATCGCCTACCATTAATGGGTTGGAAACCAATACGAAAAAAAAAAAAAAGTAGAGAAAGATTTTTCTTTCCTTCTTTCTTTTCTACATATATCATCGAAACAACTAAGAGTTTATCTTCTCTTTTCCTTCTCTTTTTTTTTTACTTATCTCTGTTGTATTTCTTTCTTAAGTGTTTTTCTTTTTTTGGCATCCAAACAAACTTAAGTTCCCGAAGTAAAAATCCAGTGAGTGTTTATTTGTGCATTGACTGTTTTACTATTCCATTGTGAAACGAAACAATAACAACAACATGTAGTGGGTTTAGTCAGCTTTAGTATACCTATCAATTTAGTTCATCAATTTATTGAATTTCAAATTTGAAAACAAAGAACTAGTCCAATCTAGTTTGGTTTCTTTCAATTCGGTTTGATTTTTTATTCGAACTACAAATGATCGGGTAATTTTCAGTTTAGTTTGATTTTTTGGGTTAAACAGTTTTGTCTAGACCTCTTACACCAATATTCACTAACATAATAACAAGACTTAAATACAATTTTGTGTTCCTAAGTTTCAATTGCTCGACTTTGGCTCTCTAAGTTTCTCAATATTAGCGCCCAAAATTGAACCCAGCTTTGAATTTTTTAGTCATCCATTGACAATTTTACTTAAACACTTCAACATGATATTTCTCTAATTAGCATGGTTGAAAATGCAAAACTTGATTTAAAAAATACAAAATATTAAACAGTGTCATGTGACTTTTTGAAATTAGGTTAACAAATTTGGGGTTCTAAGTCACAAAAAAATATGATAGGATGAAGGCGACGAGAAGAAAGAAGAACAATGGTTGTTCATGGTAAAAGTAAGCGGGCAGCTGTTCAACGACGGTCTTTCAACTATGATTCCTCTCAAAATGTTGCCTCTTCATTTTTCCATCAATTGGTATCTTTAAAACATGGGATGAGCTTGCACAACTTGTTACTGTTTTTTGTGCTTCAAAAGCTGAAAACAATAACAAAAAAAAAATTATCAAGAGAAGAAATTAGGGTTTTGTGTTAACATCTAATAAATAAAACTTAAGAAAATTAGATGGACTTGATAATGAATTCGGTGCAGACAATGATGAGTTGTATAGAGTATGATAGGAAGAAAAGAAGAAAAAAAAGATTAAGAAGTATCATTAGAACATTTGATAAGAAGTTTAAAGTATAAATTTTATCTTAGAATCTGTATTGAACACATTGAAATATAAACTTTTATTCTTAGAATTTATAGAAACTTTTTACAAGTTGACTTAACCACTTTTTACTACTTTCTAACACAATATTTTATTCTCTTACCCATATACCAATGACACTCTTTAGCGGCAAAGACTACGGTAGACAACCTTTATAGGTCTCCTACCATAGAGGACTTGACTTTTTTCTTTTTTTTTACAAAATTGATGTCAACCATCAGATATACTTGAAAGCTTTTGAGGAACATAGTATTATCATACACTCTAAACATTAGATTATTATTACACTATCTTCCACCACACCAACAAGAACTTCAATCTCTTGTTTTTGCTCCCACCTTCATAATTCTCTTGGACATCTAACATCTATGGAGTTACTTAATCTAAATTGAAATTGGGTTATGATTTTCCGCAGGATTTAAATTTACAGTCTTTGGTTTCTAATTTAATGCTTCCCTGGAGAAGAATCTAGCATGTGTTAGTTACATTTTTGGTCAGAATAAGAAAAATAAATAAATAATTGGCATTTCAGGTTGGTGGGTGTCTTGCAGGGGGTTTGAAAATCCTTCTGTCTGGGTTCTCAAACAATAGAGTCTCTTTCTTCATTTTTCTCTTTTGAGTTTTTGCAAATAATTGAGATTGTACTTGTATATTCATATTATATTGGATTTTTAATCTTCAATTATTGTTAACATTAATTTTCTGGAGGCACTATAAAGCTTTAAGGGTTAATTGTTCTCCATTAAATTACAGTGAGAAGAGCAACAACAACGCAGTTGCTACAGTACATGTCTATTACTCTTTTTTTTGAAGAAACTAAGAAAAATATATTAAAGAAGCAAAACAGTCCCTCAAGCATAAGGTATGCCTAAGAGAGCTGTACAGTGTAATTTACAAAAGAGAAAGGCAATCAACAGCCAAGGAAACAAAAATAGACATTACAACACAGCCTGAATGCAAAATAAAGGGTTATTCCTCCAATAGGGATAGTCAAAGTGGAACATAACGTAATTCGCTTTCAACCACCAAAAAGTTTGGAGTTTGACCTTTTCAAGAAGAGCTTCAAGATGATCAGATTGATTCTGAAAAATTCTCCTATTTCTATCTTTCCAGATGACAAACAAAACCGAAATCCAAATAACAGTAAAACCTGTCCTAGAGTTTTTTGAGAACCCTCCAAGAGCACAAAATTGGTTAGCATGAGAGTATAAGTTACCATTCAAAACTGTAACAATACCAAGCCACTGAGAGATCAAAAGCCAAAGACGTCCATAATGATCACAATTAAAAAACAGATTATCCCTATCCTCTTCTTTTCCACACAAAGTCACGCAAGCCAGAAGAGTGGAATCAATGACATTCCTTTTACGCAAGTTATCTTTTGTAGCAAGTCTATTCAGGAAGAGACGCCAAACAAATATGTTAACCTTCAACGGAACCGCTTTCAACCATAAAAATTGATCGAAATCTTCAACAATGTTAGAATCCACCTTCGTTAAGAACGAATAAGCCGATTGCACCGAATATCTTTTCGTCGAATGGAGTTTCCACTCCCACCTATCTGAGACCTCAACCTGCAAAGCAAAGTTAGCCAAACGCCCCACACACTCCCCCACCAAATCTTCCTCCCATGCAAACAGTCTCCGCCTCCACCTCCATGCACCCCCATCAGCCCCCCACCCTAACATAAACATCTCCCTCACCGTAGCTAATTTAAAATTTGACAACTCAAAAAGCCTAGAAAAAATCACAGCTAACGGAACATCATCCAGCCACGGATCCTCCCAAAACAGAGTATGACACCCATCACCCACCTTCCGCACAATGTTGTCCAACAACCACCTAGTATCCAACAACCCCACACCAGAACGAATTTGGTTTATGTGACGCCACCAAATCGATCCCACCCCCTCACAAAAACACACCCTCCCTCCAACCTCACCGTACTTCGCGCGTAACACCACATTCCACAGACTCTCCCTATCCTCCAACACCCTCCACACCCATTTACCCAATAAAGAAATATTAAATTCCCTCAACCGTTTCACCCCCAAACCACCATTCTCCCTTTTCAAGCAAACAGTGTCCCATTTGATCCAAGACAATTTTCTAACATCCTCACTACCCCCCCATAAAAAATTAATAAATAAAGAGTCAAGGGTAGAAATGATACCTGAGGGAGCTTTGAAAAAGGAAAGGAAATAAACCGGAATGGACGACAGAACGGACTTAAGCAAAATCAACCGACCACCCATAGATAAATTTTTACACTTCCACCCAGATAATCGATTACGAATTCGCTCAACAAGGGGCTGCCAAAATTGAAGATTGCGAGGGTCACCACCAATAGGCAAACCTAGATAAAGAAACGGAATCCGACCATGTTTACAATGCATCACCACGGCTGCCTCATGAAGCCAAGAATCACTAACATTCACACCAAAAAGCATACTCTTATGGAAATTAACTTTCAACCCGGAGATAGCTTCGAATAATAACAGCACAGCCTTCATGGCCTGGACATTAGCCCAAGACTTAACACCTACTAATAATGTATCATCAGCAAACTGCAAGTGAGAAACCAACACATTATTATGCGCCCCAACACCATATGGAGTGAACAGCCCATTCGTTACCAACGCCGACATCATCACATTTAAACCTTCTGCTGCTAAAAGGAACAAAAAAGGAGATAGTGGATCCCCTTGTCGGAGACCCCTTTCAAGATTAAACTCTTCAGTCGGGCACCCATTAACTAACACAGATGCCGTCGCCGTTGAAATACACTCCATAATCCAAGACCTCCAAACACACGGAAAATTCATCTTACTCATAACCTCGTCAATGTAGCTCCAATCAACAGAGTCATAAGCTTTTTCAAAATCCACTTTAAACATGAGTAAATCTTTCTTTTTAACCTTTGCATCATCAACTAATTCATTTGCAATCAAAATGCCATCAAGAATTTGTCTACCCTTAATAAAAGCAGACTGTGAATCAGACACCACATTGCCTATCACCATTCTCAACCGATTAGCCAGTACTTTGGATAAAATTTTATACACACTACTCACCAAAGATATGGGACGAAAATCAGCCACACGCTGAGGAGAGTCCACCTTAGGGATTAAAGCGATAAAAGTAGAATTAAGGCCCTTGGTTAACTTACCATTACGATGAAACTCCGCAAAAAAGTTCAGCACATCAATCTTCAACACCTCCCAAAAATCTTTGAAAAAACCTATGTTGACCCCATCGGGTCCAGGACATTTAAAGCTATCACAATCCCACACGGCCGCTTTAATTTCTTCTAACAAAAAAGGTTTAATAAGTTCAGTCCCTTCCACTGTAGATAAAGAATTGAACGTCAAGCCACCTATATCTGGACGCGCATGCTGAGCCCTTTTGAAATGATTTTGAAAATGTTGGAAGACAGTTTGACGCACAGGTTCCACGCCCTCAATAGTTGCACCATCAACGGACAAAGAAATTATAGAATTAGACCTCTTCCTTGAAGACATAATACCATGGAAAAACTTGGAATTAGCATCACCTTCCTTCAACCAATTGACTCTAGATTTTTGCCAATGCATACTAGCTTGAAGTTTTGAGAAAGCCATAATGTCAGCCGCCAGCAAGTGAAGCTCGTCCACCTCTTGAGCATCCAACGTATTACTCTCCCCCCTAGCATCCAAAACCGCCATCCGATCCTTAGCACCTTTAATCTTACTATCAATGTTACAAGTATGATTCAAATGCCAACTCCTTAAACTAGCTTTCAAAAATTTAAGTTTCTCCTTCAGAATAAAACCACTCCACCCTTGCACTTGAAAAGACTGCCATTTTTCTTTAACAAAATCTACATAACCCGGAACATCAGCCCAACACTTTAACATACGGAGGGGTTTAGGCCCCCAATTTTCCTCATCCATGGTGAGCATAATAGGACAATGATCTGATAAACCTCTAGGAAGAGCAACTTGGATACAATTAGGAAACAGAGAAATCCAAGCTTCTGATAAGAGAAAACGGTCAAGACGACTCATAGTCACACCATCGCCCCGGTACCAAGTAAAATTCCGACCACATAACGGTAAATCAATAAGGCAATTACCATCAATAAACTGATTGAAAGAAGCGTAATCAACGTAATTAATATTCTCCACTCGACCTCTTCTTTCTGCACTAGTACGAACATCATTAAAATCACCAAGAACACACCAAGCCGCTTCCCCATGCAAGGGAAACAAATTAGACAAAGATTCCCACAAAAATTGACGCTCCCTACTAACACAAGAAGCATAAATATTTGCCAAACAGAACACCTCATTATTTTTAAGAAAAGAGCCTTTAACAATCAAACAATTATCAATATTCACTGACAACCAGACGTTCAACACAGAAGGATCCCACACCGTAATAATACCTCCCGAAGCACCAACGGAAGCCTTAAAGGAATAAGCCATCGCTTCAGCCCCCCACAAAGAACGACACAAAAACTCATCCACCACCTCCAACTTCGACTCTTGAATACACAACACTGCCGGTTTTCTTTCTGCCACCATCCTCCGAACCTCCCTCTTCTTCTCTACCGCCCCTAGACCCCTAATATTTAACGACAGAATCTTCATAATTAATTCCCACCCCATAACACACCACACCGACCCCACACACCCTAGGCATCCGTCCCATTCCTCGCCTCCAACACCCTCCCCTCCCCACCATCTACAATCCCTCCACGCACACTCCCTCTAGATAAAGCCTGAAAACTGTTTTTACACCGAACACCTATTAAATTACCCACTTCCACCACGTCGTCCTCCACCCCCTTTGCATCCCCATGAAGAGCCACCCAATTTTTCCAATCTTTTGAATCACCTGAAGGCCCCGTTCCTGCTGACAAAGAAACACCATTTTTGTTACAAGAAAAAGTGCTGGAAGACGTTCTCGATGATGTACTCTTTCTTAGATTTCTTTTCAAACATTTAGATTTTTTCAGCGACCTAATCAAAGCACACCTATCGGCCTCTGCCAACCGAGCAATTTTTTTCAACCCCACCAATGTTGGTACCACCTTTGGCCGTTTGGTTACTCGACTCTTCTTACTAAACTTGCAAATTCGATCCCCGACATTCTCAATTACTTTGTCGGCCTTAATCAAAGAAGTATTAGGAGAACACAAAATCTTCTCAACTTCAGGACACTTCTCCTTCGCATTAAAGGATTGAGAGATATCCAAGTCGCTAATAACTCCCTTAACCTCGTTAGACTTGCATACCCAATCATCGTGCATATGTTGAACAATAGCATCTACAAGGGGCTCCTCTTCTTGCAAACCAACCGAACCAGAACATCGAGACCTGATATCATCTTCATATTCCGCTAAACAAGCATCAACGGCAAAACCAAACTCCAAATCCTCAATAAACCGGATTGGGTACTCCCGCCCCTCAATCAAGAAATTGACAACAAAATTTAACTCTTTCAACTCGGGAGTTGCAATCAGGAAACGTGCAAAATCCAACCGATCTTTATTAACGGTAGCATCATCAATTTTGAGTAACCTTCCTCGAGATGAGGCTAATTCCAAAAAGAAAATATCATTCCAAGCATGTAAAGGAACACCATAACACCGTACCCAGGCACCACGCTCATAAGGTACACAAGCATCCTTCGACCACGGGCGACAATCGCATAAAAAGTTCCCAATCAAGTCTGAAGCCGAGTTAAATAAATTCATACAATCGCCTTCAACACACAGATGTAATAAAACATTGTCACCACCCAAAGAGATTAATTTGAAATCCGAAAAACCAGCATCTAAAAAAGATTGTTGTATTACTGTGAATGACGTACCGTCCTTAATCTTGGCCAAAATACATCTGTTAGCCCACAAAACATCATCATGAAACGGTAAATATTCTCTAAACACCTCGGAATTAATATTGCCACAAACGGATGCCATCCCCTCCTCTTCTGATGGTGTCGGTTTAAGATCCACCTTCACCGGAAGAGTCACCACTTTCGGAACTTCCTCCTTCCTCAACCCCTCCACCTTCCCCCCACATTCAACCTCCCCTACCGTAAACACCCTCTCCTTCTCCCTCTCTAACTCGCACCGGATGGCTGCCACTTTAACCTTTTCTAAAGCCAACTTCCTACTAAAACTTAACTCAGCTACTTCACCATCCAACTCCCTCGATATTTTTTCTACCATAATTCCCTTATTTTTTCTCCCTCAACCCCCTTAATTTTACCTCCCTCAACCCTATTAACACCAACACGCGCCTCCCCTCCATCACATCCCTCAAAAGCATCAACAAATCTATCATATTTTGCCACATTTGCAAACAGTCGAAGATCACCAAAGAAAACATTATTAAGAGCCTTTTTCAGTTTAAAGACATCACGTACCTTCAAAAACTTTGCAAAACCGAATCGCTGGCCATGAATATTGCGGAAGCGAGAAAGATAAATATCTGATAAGATGCCACATACCTCCAAACCTTTCTTCAAATCAACAAACAAAAGACGATTCGGAAAGTTTGTAATATAGAACACCGCCGTTACAAGAGAATCTATACCACTGATATTTATTACTCTTAGATCTGCCAAATGAAAAATATTATAGTATGAAGGGATTATGGTAAGATCAATGTCTTCGTCAATTTAATGGTAACACATGTTATTTTTGTTATTAAAAAAAAATCAGTCTTTTTTAATGTCTCCTAACGTAGGAGACCTATTCAAGTCTTCTACCGGAAACGGCACCCTCTTTAGCATTTTGCTCTTTCCAAACTCTGTAATATTTATGTTAACTCGCTTAAAATAGTTGGCAATTTTTTTTAAGTCTACCTCAAAATTAACATTCATTAGTTGTAACTCTTTGATCCACGTATTCATATATGACGTGATAATGCTTATTAGACACATCATAAAATATATTCTAAAATGAGATGAGGACTAAAATTCAATAAATATGGTTAAATTGGGGGACCAAAAATATACTTTTAAAATGGAGACCGAAACTTTTTTTTAATAAAAAAGACAAAAGTGCATTTAATACTTTTTTTCTAAATATTGATTTTTTTTTCTTTTTAAACATTTGTTAACCATTCACATTGTCAAGGTGTCACTGTGTGAAATATTATCCAAAAAACTTCATTATAAATACAAATCTACAGTGAAGAACTGAAGTAGCTGTATCTCATATATATCACATAAAATTTAGAGATGGCATCAGCAAATATTTTATTATATATTTGTTTCTTGTTTGCCTTTGTGACGACTTGCTTTGCTCGTGATGTTCCCATAGGTAACATATATACTGTCCTAATCACATTTTAATTTTTTTAATTTTTTATCTCTATTGATTTACAAGAATATACTATTGACATTTTATCTATAAACGAAAATCTAATTTTTAATTCTCAGATGTAAAGCCATCGTTGGTTTCTGAAGATCATAATGATATTTCTCAATCGATTCCAGGCAAAGAAAGAAGTGCACTTTCTTACCCAGCAACAGGTATAATACTTTTATTACTTGGTCAAAATAGTCTGTGAATTTCTTTTATTAGTTTTGTAAACACTCCTATTTAACTTGAAAAATATAATTAATTGTATTCTTTTAAAAAAAAAAATTGAGGGAAGGATGAAGAATTGAAGACTGCGAATTTTAAATTTTGTAACTAAGTAATTAATTAGATCTGCTGGTAAAAGTTATTTCTTCAGTCTTCAATTCCTCATCTTATCACCCCTCTCAAAACAAAATATAATTCATCATCATGTTCTTAAAAAAAATTATGTGTACAATGTATCAAGGGTTCGTTTGGTTTAACAATGAGTGTGTGTTTGGTATGGCGGTGGCGAGAATTGATTTTGATAAAATTGAGTATGAGAAAATTGATTTTGGTTAAAAGTGAGTCTGATGTGAATTGACTTATGTTTAGATGCATTCACTTAAAAGTGATTTTTATGGGTAGATGTTGTTTGGATAGGATGAGTCAAAATTGATTTTGAGCGTACAATTACTAAATTATCCTTTTAATTATATTTAAAACTAAACATATCATTTTCATTTTTGATAATTATTTTAACTTATCTAAAATCATAAATTCATTTTTATTGATTCATAATTTCACTTTAAAATGATATTAGTTTATAAGTTAATTTTTAAATTTTTTTCTCAATTGTATAATTTTTAATATAATATAAAAACCAAAGGGTGTGAAAAGAAAAAAAGAAAACAACATCTGTGAGAGAATTGAATGGGCTTACTACGAAAAAAAAAAATCGAATGGCCCTTTTCTCAAACAACATTGTTGCTTCCCTAACCTTCAGAAAACTTTCGGAAAAAAAAAAGAAAAACCTTCAGAAACCGAACTAGGCATGACAACAAAATTCATACCCGTGGTTACCCGTCCGAACCAAATCCAATTTGACGGGTTTTCCTCATTTTAACTGGGTTTGGGCAGGGGTATGGGTTTTCTCCGATTTTAAAACAAGGGTATGGGACGGGTAACGGGTATATAGGTACCCACCCCGAACTCATACCCAAACTCATCTCAAATGTGAAAAATTACTTTATGTTGATATGTCATGTTATTTAGTTTGATAATTGTCATGTTAATAAAAACTACCATAGATATTTAAGGATCAACTAAATCATTATGTCTAAT
Organism: Medicago lupulina; assembly: GCA_958299785.1. Classification (NCBI taxonomy): domain Eukaryota; kingdom Viridiplantae; phylum Streptophyta; class Magnoliopsida; order Fabales; family Fabaceae; genus Medicago; species Medicago lupulina. Next base: position 26,898,926 of record OY283144.1, on the reverse strand, counting down.
AAATGTTAAAGTGAGCGTATTGTTGAATAATGTATTACAATGTTGCTCTTGGAGATGCAAAAAAACTTATATTTTTTATTAAAAAAATTATTTAATTCGGGGACGGGGATACCCAAACCCGTCGGGGACTAGGATGAGATTCAACTTCTCATCCCCGTTGGGTATGGGTAGGGTAACGGGTAAGTATACGAAAATCGGGTATGGGGACGGAGAAGGTAAAACTCGTCCCCACCCCGCCCCATTGTCATGCCTAAACCAAACTGTAGCAAGCAATAGTGAAATAAAATGAAAACTGCAGAAGAAAACACAGCAGAAAAAAAGGGTAAAGCTGGAAACAAATTTGGGGTTTTTGCAGAATTGATTTTAACAGCCGCAGAAGCTCTAATTTGTGGCTTTGAGGAAACGTGAGTTTGAAGCTAGAATCACGGTTGGTGTTACCCAAACATCTTGAAAAATGGTGAAATCACGTTTGAATCTCCAAACTCACGTTTGAGGTCGGAAAACGCGTATCCAAACAGGTACTAAGTAGAGTGGATAGAGGAAAAAGGGAAAAAAGAGAGTAAGTTTTTGTATTTTGTGGGCATCAAATGAAAGAAATGAACAAAAAAGAAGAGAAAAATGTGTTGAGATATCTTTTTCTTATATCTTGTCAAAATAAAAATATCTCTTTCTTAAATGATATTTATAGTGTGAGTAAAAAAATAATTTGCATTATTTTAAAAATGTTAAAACGGGTTATCCGATCCATTTAGGTGTTTTTTTTTTGTAGATAGACGAAATGACAAAGTCATTATAAACTCACACACATAAGTAGAGGTACCGAGGTTCGAACTCCGGTCTAACAATTTCGACATTTTATCAGTTGAACTATGACTTCTGGATCGATCCATTTAGGTGTTAATACGGTATCACACTCCCTCTTGTCTTTATTATTAGAAAAAAAATATAAAAAATAAAATAATATATTTAATTATATTGTATTTAATTGTGTAACTTTTTGACTTTTTTTTTCGAATATATCTTTATGGGAAATTGTGAAATATTAAATTGACACATTAAAAATAAAATTCCTATCAACTGAGTTAGGGATTCGAACCCGGACACTCCATTTTTAGTCACTATGTTACTTGATAAAAAAATAAAAAATAAAGGAGAGTAAATCCTTCAAAATAAAATAAAATTGTTTGATCCAAGGCCAAAAAAAAATTAAAAAAATAACACGTGACACCTCACTTAGGGTGCCACGTCAACGTAGACCGAGTCAAAATTGACATTGGGGGCTAAAACTGCCACAGATGCAAAACTTAGGGGGCCGTTTTGTAGTTTTTTTCTTAGGGGGCCAAAATCGCAATTTTGTGAGAGTTAGGGGGTTAAAACTGCAATTAAGCCAAAAATAAATAAATTTTCAAGTTCAAGGGCATTTTGCACATAAGTGCAAAACTTCAGGGGGTATTTGCAAAACGTCATGTTGACTAACATAAGAATTTGACGGAGGAGGTAAATTTATTAACGTTGTGCAATTTTAGGGGGGTAATTGAAGTTTTGTTAATTTCAGGGGGATAATTGATGAAACTAACAATTTCAAAGGGTAATTGTCTATTTACTCAAAATTTAATTAAAAAAAGAAAAAATAACATGGGTTGTCCAACTCAGCAATTAACGGACACATCCACACTATTTAACAACGTTGGTTGAGAAAGACCAACGCTTGTAAATGTTGTATGACTTAAATAATCAATTTAAAATTAAAACAAAAAGCAACGGAGCAATAATTTATAAACGTTAAACTTAAACAACCCTTGATATAATTTAGAAAAAATTAAACAAAACACACTTTTCTAAAGTGATAATTTGATCCATTAATCTAGAACTCACTCAATTATAAACTCATGTAATTCATCCATTACTTACACTGTACGATTGTTAGATGATTGCTCAATAAGCAAAACTCTAAACCTTATTTTTAAAATTTATTTTAAAAAGGAAAAATTAATTCATTCCAATTTTATTTTTAAAGAAAATACTTAAGCATGATTTTTTTTTTTATAGAAAAGAACAAAAGAAATAGGTTTGTTGTTTAAAAAAAAATAAGGACTTTTAGAAAGAAAAACATATATACATTAGAAAAGAAAATAGGAATAATTTATCGAAAAATTGTGCTTTGATCGATTTTTAATAATTAATAAATTAGAAAATATAATGTTAAACTCTTTTAATTTTATCATTTGAAGAAAAACATATTGTCACGTAATTTACTTGTCTTGCAGAGGCTTCAGACTGGATACTGGCGGAAATAGACTATAGAGACCCACATACTCACCCAAGTCCCCCACCCCATTTGAAGGTGTAACAACTCTAAGATATATTCCTGTTATGAGCCACCAAACAATTAGTATTGATACAATAAGGGGCTGTAATATTTTGTAGGAAGTCATAGAGTTTATAATGGAACTTAAATTGTTGAAATGCAATCCATTATCATATTGGAATGATAAAATATATCTGACTTAGAGGTGGATTAAAGTTTTAAATCACAAGCTATCATCTTCTTTTTAATAGCAAATGTTACTAATTAAATGGATGTGACACTTGTGAGAATTTTCCTTAATTGTTATGTTAGTTTTTTCTTCTTTATCCGAGTTGAATTTTGAATCTCCAACTTCTTTTTTTATATCTCAAACAAGTTGAGTTATCAGCCTCTTTCACAAGGTATTATCTACATTTAGCTATACTTATTATTGGAAGGAGCGCTAGAAACACTCACTTTTTAATATTCTCTTCAACACTCTTTTTTTTTATTGGATAAAATCAACATGGATCCTTCATTTTGAAAATAAGTCCAACATAAAGTCGTAAGACCCGTATAGATTCCGTCCAATATACAACTGAGTGTTAGAGAATGTAAAAAATGAAATGTTTATAGCATTCCTCTTATCATTTGATCAACATCTTTTGTCAAAAAAAGTTCAAATATATCCATTTAAGTGTCGATCTAAGCCACATTATAAGGGTTGTCTTTCTACTAATAATGGATTTTCACACGCATGAGTAGAGTTGTTAAATGGGTTTGTGAGTCTGTTTACATAAAGAAAATTGTTCTTCTCTCTTTCAAAATTACTCATTCACTTAATTTAGCAGGAGTTAACTCTCAGTCGATATTTTTCAATGCGAGTTAACCCACGCTGACACTTTTAAGATCGGTTCAATCACTATTTAAACCGGTTCAATCGATCTTAAAAGTGCAAGCGTGAGTTAACTCACGCTGAAAAATGTCGAGCGGGAGTTAACTTCCGCTGAGTTAAAGGAATGAGTAATTTTAAAAGGGAGAAAAGCAATTTCCTTACATAAATTGGTCGAACTGGCCCGACTCATTTTTTATTGGGCAACATATTGATGAGTCCAGTCTGATCCATATGGGGTATATGGGTCAACCCAACCAATTTTTTTTATATTTTTTATTTATTTATTCACTCTTTTTTATGCATTTTGATGTATTAATTACTCACAATTTTATAGTTGTTGATATATGATTGGATGGCCATAGAAGTGTAAATAATTTTTTCATTAACATTGAATAGATTTAGTTACTCAATTGAATTAAATTAATAATTATAATTTATAAACTTTAAAAAATTTAGCTAAGTTTACATGTTTAAATATCTTTTTATTAATAATTTTTAAATCAGTTGACCATAACTTTAAAAAATCTAGTATTTTAAACAAAAAAAAAATAGAAATATTGATAGTGGGACGATCTGAAGTCTAATGGATTAACTTGGTCCAATTCAATTTTAATATGGGTCAAATAGGCTCGGCCCAAAAAAGCTCAGTTGCATTCGAACTAGCTTTTTAGGTTTGGTTCATCCAAAAATACGGGCTAATGGACGCCCGACCCAGTTTTGACAGATCTACACATGAGTAAGAAACTGAAACCATGGAAACAAGCTTAATGAACTCTGCTTACATATACATATACCAATGTTCTTATTTATTTTTTTATATAAGAATATATATATATATATTGACTCCAAGATTAAGTGTTCAAACTTACTCATAGTATTGACCATTAATCTTGTTATTAATTAGTGATTATGATTAATTACTAATTATTCCTCGCATGGGATTTCTACACACTATCTCAAAACCCTATAGGGTTGCTTATGTGAGATGGTGAAACCATCTTTCAATCAAGAAACTGGATATTTGCATTCCATCATCATGAGCCATCCATTTTGATTATGAAATATAAAACACAATTATCTCAATTTAATGGTGAGAAGTCTAATTAGGTATGGAATTGAAACTGTACATTTTTTTTAGAGATTTACTTTTCCTACTATATGCCTTTCCTCGTGCGCACTAATTTCTTTCCAAAATTACCCTCGATGAATTCCGGATTATATAATCCGGACTGCACCAGTACACAGAATTGGAACTGATACAGATTTGCATGTCATTGTGGTTTTTTCATTGTTTTCAATCATTATATATGTATGTCTAAAAGACAATTAACTTAAATATTATATCAAAAAATGATTATATATATATATATATATATATATATATATATATATATATCATTATACCAAAAAAGAGTTGAATTTATATCATTACACATTTCACCTAATGATATACATTTCAACTAAACTAATGATATATATCTAATCTATGATGCCGAAAGATCAATGGGACTATCATCCACTTCAACCTTCACACCAGGAGCAGGACCAGGACCAGGACCAACCCTCACATCGGGATCAAGATTTTAAATAATGTACAATTCTTCGTCATCTTCTATCACCTCTACACCCGCCACCCGACTTAGCTCATTATAATCTGTCATCCGACTGGCATATCTATCAGGCCAGGTGTCTGCATCCACTCGATGGTATTGTCTCCATAGAGCGCAAGTGGGAGGAATCGGACAACCATCCTTCAAATCCAATGCCATAAAATGGTTGTCATTCACATATGCCAGACACATCAACGAATCGATACTTGGCAGCGGCGGCGGACCACATAGAGGGAAATAGGTTTCTGATTACCCAATGGACAACACAACAACCGTTTGTTGAATTTTTGTGCGATGAGGAAACCTATATCCGGCATGGTCATCCATTTATCCCATGGTGCATTCCCAATACCACCATAGGATAGAGAGTCTGAGACCTCTTTATACCGCTTATCATCATTAATCATCCTCCGATATCGGGCATTTTCTACACCAACAAGCTCTTTGTAAAGGTTGTACCGGACTATTTGGTGATCATCAACACTCAAGTTACGTAGGACCGCAACTGCTCGGAACCCACAATGGCCATCACCGGGTACATCTATAACCTTTTCAATAAAGTCATGCATCCAAATTGAGATTTGGTCTTTGTGTGGTATGTTGACTTTAATGGGTGTTGGCTTCTTCAGATTTTTTGGAATTGGCTTAGGAGGAGTAGTAGACATGTTGCTTTTCCGTGCACTCTTTCTACTTGTCCCTGTTGAATTTGTCTATGAACCCTGTGTTTGTTGTTCTTGGGAGTCAACAATCTCCCAAAGCGAAGGGGACCGCTTTGTCGATCGAATGTTTTGTTTATCTTTCTTTGGAGCTCCTTTGGTTGTGGCTTTATTTGGCGGTGGACGTATAGAGGTGGTCTCTGGTAAAACAAACTGCCGGAATTGTTCTTTCAGATGCAACTTCATGTTGTAATCGGTGTCCTTGAACCGAGCCTTCAATATGTAAAAAAAACTGTCATCGTTGCTGGAAAATAGGCAGAAATATGCATTTTGGTCTGTGTACTGATACAGTTTGAATTTTTAAATCCGAAACGCTTATGCAATTCTGGATTATGAAATCCGGAACTTCCCGATACACCCTTTGCATGGGCCTTGAATGCAACCATGTTATCTGAAATCCAACCCTTCCGGATTGTATTATCTGAAATCCAACCATGTTGTCCGGATTATATAATTCGGATTACACTAGTACCGGAAATTAAAACACAAATCCTGGGCAAAAGCTAAAGTAATACAATTTTATATAACTATACCTGAAGAATATCCCATTATGGCAACAAAGAGATGTCTGCCTTCTTAACCTTCGGGTCAACCTCGTACTCGAACCTCAACCTCTTCCAATGAGTGTGAATTTCCTCCAAACGTATGGCGGTGCCGTTATTGATCTTTAAAGAAATCACACACTTCGTAAGTGATCAAACTCAAAAAACCACATTTTGATTTATCCGTACCAATTTCAAGTGCTTTATTATACTTCATTACGAGATGATGCAAAGCTTCCCTTGAAATGTTTCGGATCAACCTAGACCACAACACCTTTCCTTTGAACCGATGTTCAAACATGATAATGCTCGTCTGAAAAGAAGCATGTATTGCGGTATGTTGCAACTCTAGCATGTCATGAACGGATTTCCAGTTTGTACTAAAATCACCCATACTACTACTTGTTGGAACACAATTTGATGATAACAAGGTATTAAAAATTGTCAATTGGATATGCTAATATTTGTTCAAGTGTACATGACCACAGACAAAAAATTTGAGATCATTTATACGTTCTAGAAGAACAAAAGAGAGCAAAGAAATAAATTAAAAAGAAGCTTAAAAGCATCTGAAGAGAACTGCTCCTGAAGTCAAAGTGCTCCTGAAGACAAAGCGCTCATGAAGTGATGATGTCATCAGAAGCAAGATCATCAGAAGCTGAAAATTACCAGAAGCTAAAGTTCATCAGGAGATGCAAACTTAAAGATTCAAAAGTTGTTCAATGGATTCAATGTCGTCTAAGTATTGCAGAAGAGTGGAAAAGAAGAGCAACGACTAATTCAAAAGGATTCAAAGGCATTGGATGCTTGTTCTTTTGTAAAACGTTAACAAAGTACAATTGTACGAAGTGTACAACCACTACCTCCACTACACAGAGTTTGTCTCTGCTACAAGACAAGGATAACATCTCTGCCTGTAACAATGTTCCTTCATACATGGAATGCATTTGAAATTGATCCTTCGTAGGACAATAACCATATCAGGCAATGAATCATTGGTGATTGATCAAAGCTTTAAACGACTCTTTTTGGACGTGCTGAACAATAAGACTCAACAACAATTTGAAAGCGACTAAACTCTGTCAAAATTGTTCAGCATCCAAAAGTTCACTTAGAATTTCTTTTCAAAGCTCATATCTTAGAAATTCTAGAGTCTTAAAGAGTCTGTATCTGATTTGTATTGTGAGCACCTCTGATTGTATATCAAGTGTTCAGTGTCAAACATTTTTCTTTGTAATTCTGTTTGATTAGAAGTTTCTTGCTTGTGTGCTTGAGCATAGAAGTCTCTTGATTGTGTTCAGGAGCATAGGAAGTCTCTTACATTTTAGTGAACTCTCCTTGGAAGTGCAAGGGGGACAGGACTACTTCTGGTTTGTGGAAGGAACCTGTATAATTGCTTTGTGTCTTTCTTCCTTCTCTCTCTCTGTTTTTATCCGCTGCAACCTAGTTCTGAACATCACTTCAGAAGCTATTCTTGAACTGCTTCTGATCAGTGTCTTTCAGCTTAGAAGAAAACGAAGAAAATCTTAACACAATTCAACCCCCCTTCTTGCGTTTTTCTCACCGTCACTACTCATATACTTTTTCAACTGAGCGTGTGCAGATTCAACTCTGTTTGTTGTAGTATTCCCCATATGAAGGTTTTTGTCAACCTAAAACCTGACAAACTTCTCCTTAACCGGATCCAAAATTGTCTTTTCAACATAATCCAAAAACTTAGAAAATTTTGCGCATACAACTTTTAACCGGGTCCAATTATCAATATATGCTTCCTCCATTTCGGAGTCTACAATATCCAACCATGCAACCATCATAGTCTTCACCACCGAAGGAGCCTTGATCAATACCCCATTCTTGCCTTTGAGATCCTTCACTTTGCAATCCAATTTATACTTTGCTCTCACATTTTGTCTAATGTGATATGAACACAACAGAGTAGTAGCATCAGGGAAAACTTTTTCCACAACATTGATTAAAGCATTGTCCCGATCAGTTACAACTACTTTGGGATAGAGATCTTTAGAATGCAACATCTCACGACACCAATGGAATATGTAGAAATGTCATGGAGTTGTAATGGCAAACATATTTGGTATTGATTCGGAACACGGCTGGTACTACGAGGCATGTGCAAAGTGCGTCGGAAGGGTCACAATTGTGGCAGGTCGAATGTATTGAGGTAGATGTAGACAGAGTTGAAATGCAGTGCCAAGGTTTTACTCTTCATATACCCTATTCTCTAAATACAATTTTATAAAATATTGGTGTAGCGTTATATGATGTTTGTGCGTTGTTTAAGGTACAAGGTCCACATTCAAGTTATTGATATTACCGGATCAACAAGCTTCATCATGTTTGACCGCAATGTTCAAAACCATGTTGGTATCAGTGTGCAAGATCTAATTGACAGGCAGAATCAGGTAGCATTACATAAATGTGCCAATGTTATTAATACATTTTTCTACGTCTGTACATCATCACAATCTTTATAGATGTATTAGGGAAAAAATTCACCACTATACATTTACCTAATAGTTAAACTTAATTTCCCTGTTGAAGATTAATCGTTTTGTTTTGTACCGACGATCATAGGTATTATATTGTATGCAGGTCAACATCAACAAACAATATCCGTCAGAACTGGATGCTTTTATAGGGAAGGAAATGCTATTTAAAGTTGAAATAACCTATGGAAACCTGCTGCACAGTTGGCGTAATTATGCAATTAAACGAACTTCTGATGACGCCAATTTAATTGGTCGTTTCAAAACTCTGCACAATGTTAAGGTACTACCAACTAAACCATATATTATGTATATATGTCACTCTTTTTTCAATTTATCTTACATCATAACTATTTTATGCCTTATATACAGTCATGCACAGATGACGATGGTGCTGATGATCAACTACCTGCAAATGTCCAGACTCTCGGTGATTCTGCACCATTAAATGTATGTTCAATTATATTTGTAATAAGCTAAAGTTCAGCTGGATATGAAAAACTTATTTATTAATTAAATATAACAATTACTCATGCTCTTAATTCAGAAATTGCTGCTTGAGTCTGGAGATTCTACAAATAGTCAATCCAACCAGAAAGAGGACAATAGCACGCCGTGCAGCAAAATTAGTGGAAAAAGATCTATGGAGGAAATTGAACCATCTATCATTGATGTGGAGCAAGGGAATTTGTCAACTACCCAAATGGTCAAAAAATCAGCCAAGGTTAAGACTGAAAAATTAGATTGAAATATATTTTTAAGGCTAGAATAAAGTGTTTTGCTACTTTGGTTGACAAATCATACTTTGGTGATATGGGTTTTTTAGCTTTCTTATTTTTATTTGTCAGACTACATCTGAACATGGTTTTTAACTTTAATTTGTCAACTATGGTTATGTTTTATATTTCCGACTTTGCTCAAGTTCATTATATTTAGGTACTGTTTATCTGCTTTAACACATATATTACTGTAAATGTTTGGATTGCCCACATTTAATCAGGCCCCTAAGACCATCACATATGCTGATATTATTGCTTGCTATTTTTGTTTAATAAATTGTACAAAACTCTGAATAAAACATCACTAATGTGCAACATTAATTTACATGAAATCTGTCATTTTTGGTTCTGCTAGCGTAATAAAACATATATTAATGTCGTATCAACCTTATAAACGGTGACTATTGCCAATAGTGAATATGCACTACTTTCATTTCTCAGCTATCATTGCAATCTGCTGGGTGAATAGTATTGCGGTTTTGGTGCTATGGCATAATTATACACAACTATAATAAGCATGTATCACAGACATGTCATATCTGTTCAACTGAAAGTTAGGAAACATTTAAACTTATATCTGTTTTGATCCTTTAAATTATCAGTTGCGATAATATTACTGCGTCATTACGTGCAAATAGTTAAACAATAAGCTTTACGTCATGTTGTGCTCCATGTTAAATGGTGAACTAACCAAGGACTTCATCCTAAATATCAAGTTGTGCGTGGTTAGGCAAAACAAATATGTTTTGTCCCTTCAAATTATGACTGGTCATTAACTCACTGCGTTAAATGGGCTCAAATAATTAAATAACATGCTTAAAGTGATGATGTGCTCAATGTTAAATGGTGAACAAACCAATGTGTCCATTGTAATTATTCAAACCAATGATTTGTCTTTATCTGTTGAGTTTCTCGATGTCTTTAGGTGATTCTCCAACAATCTATCCATCATCATTATCTAGATAATGGTGTTGTTAATATACATGTGATACCGTGCAATCAACCTCTATATGATTGGTACATAAATTGAAGAAGCTAAATTCATAGGTAACAATTAACATGAGTTAGTGCATCAAGCTGTCCAAAAGTTAACAGCAACAGATGGTTAGCTCAATTCACCTTGAAGATTTTTGAATAACATTATTGTCTTTGTTAACTTTCATTTGTTGTTCATCATGGAGCAGAATAAAAGACGTAAGCTTATCAACCAAAGAAATCCATTTTCAGATATAACCAATGGTATGTTATCAACCATAAATGTTTGTTTATCTACGTCCAAACTGCAAATTTATCTTAATTATATGCAAAGATAAAAATACACTATAATGGTTGGTTTTTCCTTACAGTTTGAACTTCTACGAAACGTAATACCCAAATAGCTTTGCAATCCCATGCTAGGAGACTCAAACCGGTTCCTCCTGGCAGACATGTGCTAAGAAATGAAGCAACAAATAAGGATGGATGCAGTAATATCAAAAATGCCTCTGATGTCGTCAATTGGCGTCCTTATACACAATCCAAGGATAACGACAAATGTGGCAGATGTAAATCTAATGAACAAGGTTTGTTATTTGTAATTTTGTTACAATTTTTCTAAATTATAATTTAAGTAATGACATCTGATTTTGGAGATTTGAGAGAGATGATATTTTTATCTTAGCAGCTGATCCTTCTAATTCCTACATGAACGAAACATCATCCGATGAATCGGATGTCAACCAGTTTGATATACCAGAAGAATCTTTTACTTGCGCGGAGAATGGCGAGCAATATGATGTTCCAGATAATGAATTCGGTAAATTATCATATAAATCTTACAGCTTACAGTTAGGAAAATTTTTGTTCAATTTTAGAATTTCATTTGCTGCAACGTATGTTTTTTTAATATATGATTTACAATAACGCAGATCATGTTGTGCATTTGTTTGAGAGTAGCATTGTATCCAAAAAAAGGACAAGACGTAAGAGAACAAAGTTGCTAATTGAATATGATAATGTTGGTAAGTATTCAATAGTGCATATTAGCTACATGATGAAGACATTTCTTTTGCTTTAACATATATACTAAACTGTTACTCATAACCATTATTTTGATATTATTATCATTATAATTGATCAAACGACATATTTCGACGTTGGAGAGCTGTCTTTTGTCTGTAAAGATTGTAAGGCATTAATGTGGTATGAAGAAGGATCAGATAAGAACCGAAAGACTTTGAGACCAGAATTTTCAATGTGTTGCATGCAAGGGATGATAGAAATTGCACCATTTACTACCCTTCCACAAACGTTGCATGACTTATATTTCAAAAATGACAGGAAAAGCAAGTTTTTTTTGGAAAACATCAGATCATTTAACAACATGTTCGCATTCACATCCATTGGTGCAAAGATTGACAAGACTAAAAACAATGGTAAGGCGCCCACCCATCTTTGTAATGAATGGAGAGAACTTCCACCAGATCGGAAGTTTGCTACCCAATCCGGGTAATCAACCAAAATTTGCGCAATTGTATATATATGACACCGACAACGAGACTCGCAACCGTGTGAATTCTGTATGGTAAGTTCTCAATCTCACGTGCATGTAATATACACATTTTTTCCATTTTATATGGAAATTGTGTTAGGTTGAACCACTAATGTTCTGTATTTTAAAATGAATGCTCTCCAAAGTATTATGCTTACAATATCATTTTACATTCTACAATATAGAATTCAGGTTGCATATGATAGAAATATAATAGTAAATTGGGTATCACATGTCAAGTTTACTTTGCGGTATTTTTAAGTTCGAATGTCTTAAACATCTTGATTGATCATTTCTTAATTTTTATGATATGTTTTGTTTTGTGAATCATATATGACTTATACGTATATGTATATTTTCGTGTAGAATGGGGGAAGATAGGAATTCAATGAAGTCGAGCATTGTTGACGAGTTAAGGCATATGATTGATTCTTCTAATTCATTTGTCAAGTCATATAGATTGGTTCGAGACAAGTTGGTTCAAGTAGATACTCCCACCATCAGACTCCGGATTCTTGGCAAAAGGGGTTACGACGGCCGACATTATAATTTGCCTACTGCGTCGGAGGTTGCAGCATTGGTTGGTGATTATGATGCAACAGATTTTGACAGGGATATCGTTGTTGAAACCGTGTCTGGTCTGCTATAGCGTATTTCAGTATCCTCTGATTTTCTCTCGCGGCAAAGATGGTTTTTGTAGAGATATTCGATTTCCTGATAAACCAAAAAAGGTCCCTATCAACAGGATTTTTGCGTCAATGAAATAGTGGTTTGCTTACAAAATACATCACAGGGTAAATGACAAATCTGCATTATTGTTTGCACGTAGATTGTTGCAACAATTTTTGGTTGACGCATTTAGTATGATTGAGTCATGGCGGTTGAAATGGTATCGTGATCATCAAAAAGAGGTTAGAGCCCATATGTACAAGGGATTATATGAAGTTGTGCTCTGAGGAGAAACCAATCCTGCTGTTGTTGGGAAGAGGATCTTGTTACCATCAACATTTGTGGGTGGTGCACGCTACGTGATACAGAATTATCAAGATGCCATGGCAATATGTGCTTGGGTTGGCTATCGTGATCTTTTTATTACATTTACTTGCAATCACAAATGGTCGGAGATGGTTTCATACCTAAAGAAACATAATTTAAAGCCAGAAGATATGCCTAATTTAGTTAGTAGAATTTTCAAGATCAAACTCAATCATTTAATTAAAGAGATACGACAAGGAGAGGTGTGTGGTAAAGTTAAAGCAGGTAACATTCCTTATACTTTGTACAAAACAACAATTACCATCTTTTTCATCATTTTCATAGCATTTTAATAAAAAATTTATGTTAATGTTATGCAGTTATTTACACCATAGAATTTCAAAAAAGAGGACTACCTCATGCTCATATACTGGTGTTCCTCCATCCTGATTTTCGAATTATTCATCCAAACAATATTGACAAGATCATATGTTCTGAAATACCTGACAAAGAGTTGAGTCCTAAGCTATACAATATTTTCTCATCTCTTATGATTCATGGACCGTGTGGGGATCAAAACATAAATTCGCCATGTATGTTCAAAGGAAAGTGTACCAAATATTTTCCAAAGAGATGTGTCGAAAGTACTATTATCGATGCAGATAGTTATCCAGTTTACCGAAGAAAAGATAATGGTGTAACTATCCAGAAAGGTGAATCTTTCAGTGATAATAGGTATGCTGTCTCGTACAATCCACAATTATTGTTGAAGTTTAATGCACATATTAATGTTGAATGGTGCAACCAGTCACGGTCCATAAAATATTTGTTCAAGTATGTTAACAAGGGCCATGATCGCGTTACCGCTTCTTTCTATAGTTCTGGTGTTGACTGCTGTGACGAAATTAAAATGTATTATGACTGTCGATACCTGTCTGCATGTGAGGCAGCTTGGAGAATTTTCTCTTTCGATATAAACTATAGAGAGTCCTCAGTTAAACGATTGAGTTTTCATCTGGAAGGAGAAGAGCCTATTGTATACGAAGACAATGAAGACCTGGAGGAAGTTCTTAACAAACCACATATTCGTGACACAAAATTCTTAGCGTGGATGGATGCAAACAAGGATAAATCCGGAAGCAAAGGATCTTACTTATGGAGAATTCCCATTGAAATTCACTTGGAAGGCAAATAAGCACAAATGGTCTCCAAGATAGAGGGGAACTTCAGTTGGAAGGATTCACTTTGTACCATCTGGTTCTAGGCAGAAGTTTTATCTACGCACGTTACTCAATTACGTGAGGGGACCAGCTTCCTATGATGAAATTAAAATTGTTAAGAATATCAAGTACAACTCTTTCAAAGAGGCGTGTTTTGCCTTAGGATTGCTGGAGGACGACAAAGAGTTCATTGACGCCATTAACCAAGCAGCACAATGGGGAATTGCTGATTTTATAAGAAATTTTTTTGTTACTTTGTTGGTTACTAATCAGTTTTCACAGCCAGATGTTGTGTGGGCAAAAACTTGGCATAACCTAAGCGATGATCTTTTGTATCGTCAAAGGCGCATTCGTCGCGTCCCAGGTAATCATAATGTTATATGCCTACATCAAATATGAATATACCATTTTGACTTCAAGAATTCTTGAATATATGTTTTCATGATACCTCTATAATGATAACATTTCTAGAATAAAATATGGTTACAGAATACACCGCACATATTGAAATAAACATATATATGAACCATTCACATCACGGTATATGTTTTGGTTGCTTTTATGTGGTATGATAATGCACAATTTCCATGTGTTAACAATAAGTAAGTTAAATAGATGTTGGTTTCTTAAATTATGTTATTAGTTATTAAGTTGTTGATTAGTGTCAGATATTTATCAATTAGTTAATAATGTTTGATGCTTTACTGTGTTCCGTAGATGCATATCCCATTATATGCAAATTGGTTATCACGTGTTTGCCATTTAACATTATAATTGATTTTGATTCTCAAACTGTATTCTGCTTCGACACTAATCTCCAGCTAGATGAAGATCAGATAAAGAGCTATGCATTCGCAGAAATTGAAAATTTGGTGCTATCTCATGGAAAAGATTTGAAGGAGCATTACCCAACTATGCCCAGAATTGATGTGTCAATGAACAATGACGGTCGCAACAGGTTAATTTATGATGAGCTGAGATATAACAAAGATTTATTGAAAGAGGAGCACGAACGTTTGATGGCAACAATGACTATGGAACAAAGAATTATATGCAACACAATCATGGCTCAAATAGAGGCAAATAGGCCTGGGTTGTTTTTTTTTATATGGGTATGGTGGAACATTGAAAACTTTCATTTGGAGAGCAATGTCATCTGCATTGAGATCTAGAAGGAAAATAGTTTTGACAATGGCTTCAAGTGGTATAGCAACGCTTCTTATTCCAGGTGGAAGAACAACTCATTCTAGGTTTCACATCCCATTTACTGTTGACGAGTGCTCTACATGCACCATTGATCCAGGGAGCCCTTTTGGACTTTTGATATTGTGCGCAAAACTTATAATATGGAATGAAGCTCCTATGATGCACAAACATTGTTTCAAAGCCGTCGAAAGGAGTTTAAGGGATGTATGCAAACAACGTAACAATGGTAGGATGAATATTCCATTTGGAGGCAAAGTTGTTGTCCTTGGTGGTGACTTCAGACAAATTCTGCCCGTCATACCTAAGGGAACCAACAAGATATCGTATACGCAACCATAAATTCATCACGTCTATGGCGTCATTGTGAGGTATTAACTCTAACTACCAACATGAGACTTTTGCATGGTTGTTCGAGTAATGATGTTGATGAACTTAGGGAATTTGGACAATGGGTTTTAGGAATATGTGATGGTGTTGTCGGTGACATTTTTGATGATGGGATAAATGTGAAAATTCCTGATGACTTGCTTATTCATAGTTCTGGTGATCATATTGCTTCAATTGTAGAGTGCATTTATCCTTGCATTCTTCAAAATATGCACGATACTGAATTTTTCAGAGATAGGGCAATTTTGACGCCAAAAATTGTTACAGTAGATGAGATTAATAACTACATTATGTCTTTGATACCTGGTGAAGAAAAGGTATATTTGAGTTGTGATTCACCTTGCCCCAGCAACACTGTTGCAAATTGATGTAAGATTTTTACATGTCATTTACCTAACTATACGTGAGTATAATAGGGTCGTATCCACAGAGAGTTGCGTATATCATAACCATTTAAACGCCATTTATCATGTTAAGGGTTTGGGTATAAATTGTTTGTTTGTGTAAAACTATTTTCTATTCGACATAAAAGTAAAACGAGAAGAGATAGGGTTATTTCGCTTGTGATCAGAGATATCAACCAAGCGTAACAACTGCAATCTTCCGACCGATTAATGGATTATAGCTCTTTAAACGATATTATCACAATCACTCATTAATATCATTTGTGTCCAAATGATATTGTTATTTCTACGGAACCGTTTAAACATCGATTTCCTAAATATTTGAACGATCACGAAGTCGATTGGGTAGTTTAATCGATGATTTCCCAACCGATTAAATTACCCAAAAGCATTAAGTTCTAGATTACAAGTGATTATCAAATATTAACATCTATGTCTAGAGTGATAACTTAAGATAGATTGTTATTCTATTTCTAGGTTTAAAAGCATGTATCCATAACATTTTAAATCTCAATAAACATTGAAAGCAAGAATAACAACAATATTGAATAAATAGCTAGAACCATATATTAAAAGATCAAATGATTACATAATAGCTTGTTTGAATACCTCAAAATCACAAGAGTAGAGGTAGCTAGATATGTCTATGCTAGCTTTGCAAAAGTTGGAGAAGAGATGAAGATTCAATGACAAGATCCATGATGTCTCAACAAATCTTGGCTTGAATCTACTCCTAACTACCTTGCTCTTTGTTTCTCTCTCTAGAAATACCCTAAACTCTCTCTAAAACCAGAAAATTATCAATAAAACAGTAGTTGGTCCTTGGAAAGAAAAGAGAAAACTATTTATATTGTCTGAATTCGTCAAATCTCGCTTAAGCGAAATGTACTTCGCTTAAGCGAAATGCTTAAAAATCTGAATCTGGCCAATGAAGAGTCGACACAAGACCCCTATCCTGTTGCAAGATGAAATTCGCTTGAAGCGAGACGGAAGCGAGATGAAAGCGAGATACTCCTGATGCATTCTGTCCAAATCTCGCGTAAGCGAGATGAAGTCGCTTCACGCGAGATTCTGTGTTTTGATGAGCGCAGTGGACGCGAGATAAAAGCGAGATGCCCAGGTTGCATTCTGTCCAAATCTCACTTAAGCGAACGTATCTCGCTTAAGCGAGATTGCCTTTCTTCAAGAGCGAGATGTACGCGAGCAAAAAGCGAGATGTTCAGGTGCTCTCTGTCCAAATCTCGCGTAAGCGAAATTATCTCGCTTAAGCGAGATCACCTTTCTTCAGGAGCGAGATATCAGCGAGCAAAAAGCGAAATCCAAAGGGGCTCTCTGTCCGAATCTCGCTTAAGCGAGATGAAGTCGCTCCAAGCGATATTTGCCTGACTTAGCCAAATTCTGGGTCCTTGCTTGTCTTCTTCCTGCACAAATTGAAGAGAATGAGGCATGTAAAGCATAAAAGGTGAAATTACAACAAATCATAGCTTTTCCTTAGTCAACTTGCAAAACAAGTCACTAAAATGCCTGAATTATCACATAGAATATACTACTTTTGAGCACTTATCAAACTCTCCCCAACTTAGCTTTTTGTTTGTCCTCAAACAAAGGAATCACAAAATAAACCTACAAGGCTTTGGACAAGATTTTTAACACAGCTCCAACAATTCAAACAGTTAAAAGAAAATTCTCAGGTGATGATTCAAATGTAAAAGCACAAGCAAGCATCAAGTCTTTCATTCTCCTAAGCACAAACTATGAATGTGAAACATATCCTAAGCACAAAATTTACCTCAAAAAGTTCTGAACACAAACATGATTATACAAGAACCACACCTAACACACTTCTTTGCAAGTAGATAAAACAAACTGACAATTAGTGAGGGTAATGAACACACATCCAACATCATGCTAACATTCTGATTAAGTTATGTGTCCATCCAAATATCATCTCAAAAAGCACAGAAGCATGGATCAAAAGGTCTTTCTAGGGTTATAACTTGGCCGGGCTACAAAAGAAATGTCATATGTGGGATAATTGAAATCAAAAACCTATCACAAAGGAACATTCCTTGTATCAACAATTAAAGTCCATAACCTTCCCTACCAATCATTATAAACCCTTGGTGATTAACATTTTTTCCAATAACCTTGACAACTTATTCTATTTTTGATTTTTCTTTCTTTTTCTTCTTTTCTTTTTCTTTGTCTTTTTCAAATGTACAGATTTTGAAACTTCTAAAATCTATACAATTCAATGTTGTCAGGTTATTTTAATACTTCACCAAGATGCTCGACAGCATAAACCTCCTTTTCTCCCCAACTTAAACACAACAAAACTCTAATTGAATGCTCCCCTACTCTAAGGTAAGGGACAAAGTACAATAAGGTTAAGGGTTCAACAAGTGAAAATATCAAAGTCCTAAAGTGAATCAAACATGAACTGGATTTTGAACAATTTTGGGCAATTTCAATGAGCATTGTGCTTATGAATATTGACAATTCATGTTTGAGGAATTGATTCATTTGGCTCAGATTGGGTAACAGATACTCACTCTTCTCACGGGTAGGCTTTATGTGGTCAAGTATGTCAACTCAATTTCAAAAAGTGCCTTGATCATTTCCATGCTTTCATACAATGCAAAACAATTATCAGATCTATCATAACAAAAACAAGTTAAACAATGATTATCGGTCTCCAGCATATAGTATAACAGTTTGAAGCTACCTCACATTTAGGCTAAGTACTAAGTGGTTCAATAACAATCATGCTTATGAAAAGAACTATGTGAGATACATTTTGTGCAAAGTACTAGTTTCAAATTCTAGTAAATACCTAGAAAACAGGAAACCAATACCTTGGCTTTGGGCTTTCTCACAATTATTATCACCATCACACCTGAGTTTGCTCAAAATTTTTGGCTTTTACAAGCACTTCAAACATTAATGTGAATGAACAATTTTCTTCTTTGAGAAACAAAGGCAAGAATAGACAAAATTTCCATCCAAAGCACTATTAGTTAAAAACAAACAAAAGCTAAGTTATTTATACCAAAAGAAACCTAAACCAAAATGCTGAAAGAGTATTTACTACAAATGAAATAACAAAGTTTCAAACTACAAGCAGAACAAACTAAAAAGCATAAAGCTAAAAGCATCAATAAGAACACAGTAGAGCTGCGGTTACTAGGCATCATCATCCATCACATCATCACCCTCTGCACTGGCTGTCCTCTCCTCATCATCATCAGCTACACCCGAGTGTTCGCCCCCTCCGATAAAAGTTGGCCTGTCCCCAGACCATCCACAATACTCCATAAATATGTCAGGGGTCATCATATAAGACGAGTCCAGAGGATGCAGGCGAGCATCGTAGTAGGTCTGATGCATGCCTCGTTGGCTTCTGAAGAGTGCAGCGTTCTGGTCCATAATAAAATGATCCCTTTGCTCCTGTCTAATCGCACTCTGGTCCTGCTGATGCATCCAGGCAGAGAAGGTAGAGAAGTCAAAGGCCTCAGATGGCTGGTGAACCTGCTGCTGTGTGACCGGCTGCTGTGGGACCTGCTGTGACTCATCCACCGGTGGAGGTGCTGGCTGCTCAACCTCAGGGGGGGGGAACTGCCATCCTACTATTAGCTCTGCGCACTAGCCCCCGGATATACTTATCATCTATCGAGGAGACCAGCTGCTCATGAGAAGGCAAAGGGATCTCCACACCCTGGGCTTGAAGTAACCCCATGACGAACCCCGGAAATGTAATCCTGGTCTCGGGTCTGGTAACACCACTCAGCGCCATGTGCTTCAGCTCCTCAGAAACAATTCGGGCAACATCCACTTCCCCGCCTCGACAAATGTGCCAGATGAGAGGGGTGACAACTTTAGTAGCCGTCGTGACATGACTCTTGGGCCAGACATTATGCACAAGGAATTTAAACACCACTGCTGCCCTAACAGTCATGTCCGCGAAGGCGGCAATGTTCCGGTTTCCGGCTTTGGATGGGACATACTGCCTCCCAGGTAGCAAAATCTCTCTCTCAATCCTGTCATGGGGCCAGTTACCGGTTGCGGCTTTCTCTCCATACTCACACAGGACAGGTACAGTGGGGTCCTCACCAGGGGGTAGGTCAAAAGGGTTTCCAAGATATTCATTGATGGTATCCCTATCGAAACGGATGGTGACACCCCTCACTTTGGAAGAATAGGTGAATCTTGCCTCAATCTCCTTTGGGTCACAGTTTGGGACCGCATTAGCATAGAACTCTCGAAGGAGGTCAAGGTTGATGTGGGGGTGAGGGTGGAGAAGTTTCTCCCACTGCCTGTTGGTGAAAATTTGTTGAATGTCCGCGAACTCTCCCTCCGGGTTTATTTGGAAGATCTTATCGTGCCAAGTTTCCTTCTTTTCCAATTCAAGAAACCGGGCATAGGCCTTCCCGGATTTGAAACGAGAGGGGTCTGGGTTTCTGGGTGCAGGTAAAGGGCGGTCAATGGTAGATGAAGAGCCCTTTCGTTTGGAACCGGCTGTAGTTTTTGGTGCCATCTGCAAAACAACCAGAGAAAACCATATACAACATATAATTCATTAGAATGCGTATGGAATTAAAGGAGGTAAAACAGATAGGATCCCCAAAAAATTTTGCAAGTCTGGGTAAAACTCGCTTGGAATTTCGCTTAAGCAACCTCAAAAGCGAGAATGCATGAAGAAATCTGGGTAACTTCGCTTCAAGCGAGAAAATCTCGCTATAAGCGAACATTCAACCAGTTCTTCATGAATTCTCGCTTGAATACTCGCTTGGAGCATGAATTCTCGCTACAAGCGAGATTCTTCCAGACCTGCGTTTTTTTCAAAAATTTTCCAGCAAAACACACCAAATCCAGCATATTTCAACAACATCAACACCCTAAATCGCATGGCACGTACTAAAAACCCTAAACAGCAGTCTCTAATCACAAGAATCATCTAACCCTAACCTAGCCATTTCTAAAACAAGAATTTTTCAAAATAATAATAAAAAAGAAAATGGCAATAATTCAAACCTGTTCTAAGGATGCAGAATGTTAATCTTGACTTGATTTGACCAAAACAGTTTGATTTTGTGGAATGGGGTTAGTGTAAGTGAAGAGAGAAAAAGAAATTTTGGAGTGTTGGAAGAGTGAGCCGTGAAAGAGAAAAAAGAAAGTGGGTGGGGGAAATTTTATGAGGAGTAAAGGCCTTGGGAACCGTTTCCCCCACTCTGAACAAACCAAATCTCGCTTACGCGAGATCATTTCGCTTAAAGCGAGATTACTGCAGTGGCAACTTTTCAAATTCACAAAAACTCGCTTAAGCGAGATGGAACTCGCGTTAAGCGAGATAGACCCAGTTTTCTCAAAAATTTTGCTTTAGCCTAGCTTGAACACTAATGACTTACTTCCTACATGCAATAAAACTAAGAAAATGACTTACAAAACTGGGTTGCCTCCCAGCAAGCGCTTGTTTTACGTCATGAGCTCGACGCCTTTTTCGATGAATAATTCATGGGTCACTTAGTGAAATTGTCGTCGTTTGTCGATCAACTTCACCACCAAAGTAATGCTTCAACCGCTGCCCATTTACGGTCCAGTTGGCTTTTGTCATTGGATCTTCCAAAACTACCGCTCCATAAGGCTTAACCTCCTTGATTAAAAACGGACCGGACCACTTTGATTTGAGCTTGCCCGGAAACAACCTCAATCTTGAGTTAAATAACAACACCATTTGACCGGGCTCAAAGTTCCGTTTCACGATCCGCTTGTCGTGATAGCTCTTCACTTTTTCCTTGTACACTTTTGAGGATTCGTAAGCCTGATTCCTCATTTCTTCGAGTTCATGCATTTGAATTTTTCTTTTCTCTACCGCTTGCTCTTGGTCGAAATTCAAAAACTTTAGCGCCCAAAATGCTTTGTGCTCCAATTCAACCGGCAAGTGGCATGCCTTCCCATACACCAATTGGAACGGTGTGAAACCCGTAGGTGCTTTAAAAGCGGTCCTATAAGCCCACAACGCTTCATCAAGCTTTAATGCCCAATCCTTCCGCGATGATGACACGGTGTTCTCTAAGATTCTTTTGATTTCCCGATTGGACACTTCCGCTTGGCCATTTGTTTGTGGATGGTAAGGTGAGGCAACCTTATGCTTTACTCCGTAGTGCTCGAGAGCTTTGGCTAGTTGCGAATTGCAAAAGTGAGATCCGCCATCACTAATGAGCACCCTAGGAGTTCCAAAACGGGTGAAAATGTTCTTCTTAAGAAATTTGATCACCGTCTTGCTATCGGCTTTTTGAGATGCGTTAGCTTCAACCCATTTGGATATATAATCAACAGCCACCAAAATGTATTCATTGGCAAAAGAGGATGGAAAAGGGCCAACAAAGTCAATTCCCCAACAATCAAACACTTCCACCTCAAGAAGGCATTGTAACGGCGTCTCATTCTTTCTTGAAATTGCACTGGTTCTTTGGCAATTATCGCATTGTTGACAATGTGCATAGGCATCTTTGAAGAGTGTAGGCCAATAAAACCCGGATTGAAGAACTTTCGCCGCCGTTCTTTGTCCATTGAAGTGTCCACCATAAGGTGAATTATGACAGTGCCATAAAATCTTCCTTGCTTCATCTTGAGCAACACATCTTCTCAAAATATTATCCGCTCCGGTTTTGAACAAATAGGGATCATCCCAAACATAGTGAGTGGAATCATGGAGGAACTTCTTCTTTTGTTGCCAAGTGAAATCTTCCGGAATGACACCCGTCGCTTTATAGTTCGCCATGTCGGCAAACCATGGCCTTACTTGCACCATTAGCAACTTTTCATCGGGGAACTCCTCTAGCACCTCATTCTCCTTCTTTGTCACCTCATTATTCACCAACCTTGAAAGATGATCCGCTACCAAGTTCTCGGTCCCCTTTTTGTCTTTAATCTCCAAATCAAACTCTTGGAGTAAAAGCATCCATCTTATAAGCCTTGGCTTGGAGTCGGACTTGGTGAGCAAGTACTTTATAGCTGCATGGTCAGTGTAAATAAAAACTTTGGAGCCAATGAGGTAAGAGCGAAATTTTTCCAATGCGTATACAATAGCAAGCAACTCTTTTTCCGTTGTTGCATAATTGATTTGAGCATCATTTAAGACTTTGCTCGCATAATGTATAGCATGAAATATTTTGTCCTTCCTTTGACCTAAAACAGCCCCCACCGCATAATCACTCGCATCGCACATAAGTTCAAAATTTAAATTCCAATTTGGTGCGGTGATTATGGGTGCGGAGGTCAATTTCTCCTTCAAACATTCAAATGCATTTAAACAATCATTATCAAAATCAAAGGACTTATCTTTGTTGAGCAAATTGCTCAATGGCTTTGCAACTTTGGAGAAGTCCTTGATGAAACGCCGATAGAATCCGGCATGACCAAGAAAACTTCTAACACCTTTGACATTGACCGGAGGCGGGAGTTTACCAATAACATCAACCTTAGCTTGATCTACCTCGATACCCCTTGAAGAAATCTTATGACCAAGGACAATCCCCTCGGTGACCATGAAGTGACATTTCTCCCAATTGAGCACAAGGTTAGTTTCTTTACATCGCTTCAGTACGATGTCCAAGCTCTTCAAACACAAGTCAAACGATGATCCAAAAACAGAGAAATCATCCATGAACACCTCCATGCACTCTCCAATTAAATCGGAGAAAATGGCTTGAACACACCGTTGAAAAGTTGCGGGTGCATTGCACAAGCCAAAAGGCATTCTTCTATAAGCAAAAATACCAAAGGGGCAAGTGAAAGCCGTCTTCTCGTGATCTTCCGGGTTCACGGTGATTTGATTGTAACCGGAGTAGCCATCAAGAAAGCAATAGAAGGCTTGACCGGAGAGTTTTTCAAGCATTTGGTCCATGAAGGGCAATGGGAAGTGATCCTTCCTTGTGGCTTGATTGAGTCTTCTATAGTCAATGCACATTCTCCATCCGGTGACGGTTCTAGTTGGGATCAACTCATTCTTCTCATTTGTGATTACCGTCATCCCTCCTTTCTTGGGAACTACTTGAACCGGGCTAACCCAAGCACTATCCGAAATTGGATAAATCATGCCGGCTTCGAGTAGCTTCACCACTTCCTTGCGCACCACCTCTTTCATTGTAGGGTTTAAGCGGCGTTGCGGTTGTGCTACCGGTTTAAAGTTATCTTCCATCATTATCTTGTGCATGCAATAAGATGGACTTATCCCTTTCAAATCGGATAATTTCCACCCTATCGCTTCTTTGTGGGCCTTCAAAATTTCCACCAACTTTGTCTCTTCATTGACGGATAAGGAGCTACTAATGATCACCGGTTTGGTACCATCATTCTCAAGGAACATATATTTCAAATGTGATGGTAGAACTTTTAATTCAATCTTGGTGTCATCAACTTTAGCTTCTTCCTTGGACTCCTCTTTCAACTCTTCTAGTTTAGCTTGATGAGGGGGAATTTCCTTCAAGGACTCTAGCTCCTTTAAGCACTCTTCAATCTCTCTCGTTTCTTCATCGCCTATGGCATTAAGTGCATCCGTCAAAACACTTTCAAGGGGTGTTCGGTTATGAAATTGCTTCCGAGTGGTCATGATGACTTCTTCGGTTGCATCCATTTTAAAGCATGCGCCCTTGTCTTTTGAGTGCTTTATGGCTTCACGAATGTTGAAAGTGACCACTTCATCATCAACTTTAACCCTCATGATATTATCATCGAGGTCGATCATCATCCGGGCCGTTTGCATGAAATTCCTTCCCAAAAGTATAGGTACATCCTCATCCTCCTCAATATCCATCACCACAAAGTCCGCTGGGAACACAAATTTATCAACTTTGACTAGCACATCTTCGGCCATTCCCAATGGTTTTGCGAGAGTTTTATCGGCCAATTGCAAGGTCATCCTAGTCCGCTTGATACATAAGTCACCAACTCTTTTGGCAACGGACAAAGGCATGAGATTTATGCTTGAACCAAGATCGAGTAATGCTTGACCAACCTTGGTAGTGCCTATAGCCACCGGTAGAGTGACTCTTCCCGGATCTTGTTCTTTCTTTGGCAACCTCCGTTGAATGATAGCACTACAATTGGCATCGAGTTGGATGGTTTCTTCATCGTTGATTCTCCTTTTCTTGGAAAGAATATCTTTCATGAATTTTGCATAAGCTGGCATTTGCTCCAAGGCTTCTTAGAATGGAATGTCAATTTGCAACTTCTTGAAGAGTTCAAGAAACCTTGAGTATTGCCGCTCTTTGTCTTTCTTTGATGGAGCATGTGGATAAGGTAAGTGTTGAGCCGCCACCTTCTTCTCAACTTCTTTCTTCTTTCCTTTCATCTCATCTTTTTCAACTACTCCCTTTTTTTTATTTTTTTCATTTTCAACTAAATCTCCTTTATTCTCTAACTCTACTTCCTTCTCTAGCTCTACCACATCATCCTCCTCTTCAACTTCTTCAACAACCTTCCTCTTAACCTCAATATCATCACCTATCCCCTCACCAATCACTTTACCACTCCTTGTTGTTATAGCTTTGCAATGCTCTTTTGGATTCGGTTGTGTATTGGTGGTGAATGCTCCTCCCGGTTGATTAGCTTGAGCCATTTGTTGAGCCAATTGACCCACTTGTGTCTCGAGACCTTTGATAGAAGCATCAGTGTTCTTTTGGTTGGCCATAGACATTTGCATGAATTGGTTCAAGGTTTCATCCGTGCTTTGAGGGCGAATTTGTGGGTTATTTTGTGGTGGATATTGGTATTGATTGTTGTATGGTTGTTGGTAGTAGTGTGGTGGTGGTGGATAATAATAGTTGGGTGGTGCTCTCCATGGTTGGCTATATTGGTTTCCTCTTGGAAAGTTGTTGTTACCCGGATATCTCCCTTGGTTGGAATTACCCGGATATTGGCCTTGACTTGAACTACCGGCTTGTTGCCCTTTTGGTTGGTTTGGCCTTTGTTGGTTTCCCACAAAGTTTACCTCTTCTTGAAATGGTGGTGGACAATAACCGGTGGGATGGTCACCAAAACACAACTCACAAGCGTTTACTTGTGACAAACCTCCTTCTTTTTGGAGTGACTCTAGGATTTGCTTGGGCATAGCTCTCATTTCTTTTTGCATTGCTTCCATCTGTTGAGTGAGGATTTTGTTTTGTGCCAACACCGCATCACTAGACTCCAATTCAAGAATACCGGCCTTTCTTTGTGAGGGATTTCTATTGTGAGAAGATTTGCGAGAGTTGAGTGCCATTTGATTGATGATCTTCACGGCTTCCGCTGGAGTTTTTATCATTAAAGATCCACCTGAGGATGCATCTAACATGGTTTTGGATTCACCTTGAAGCCCTTGGCGAAAGAGGTATATTTGCATTTGATTATCAAAACCGTGCTTTGGACAATTCCTCAACAAAGACTTGTAACGCTCCCATGCATCACAAAGTGACTCGCTAGAACCTTGAAAAAATGTAGTAATCGCAGTTTTAGCGTCTAGATGCCTGTCCTCCGGAAAGAACCTTTCTTGAAAAGCTTTCTCCAATTCATTCCAATCCTTCATCAAATCAGTTGATTGATCCAAGTACCACTCTTTAGCTTTCCCAATCAATGAATGAGGAAACAATCTTGTAAACATAGCCTCTTCCTCATCTTCTTTCATTCCAAGTGTACCAGTTATACCATAGAAGTTTGTGAGATGTTTGTATGGGTCTTCATGATCGAGACCGGAAAAAGGATGTTGATTCACCAATTGGATTGTTCCCGATTTCATCTCAACTTGCTTGATAGTTTGGTTTCCAAGACGAGCAAGCCTCCTTGGGCTAACCCAACACGGTAGTGCATTTTGAGGTTCACCATCTTCAAGTTCCATGATTACAGCTCTTTCACTTCTCGGAGATGATGGTGCGGAAGAGTGTGGAGACTCCCCAGATGATACAGTATGAACCGAACCAGAAGGGGTAGAAATAGAACCAGAGGTTCCCTCTTGAGCCAGCCCAGCTAATCTCCTTTCTTCCCTTTTTCTAGCGTTGTTTCTACGAGCTGTTTTCTCGATTTCTGGATCAAACTGCAGCTGTTCTTTAGAAACGGTACCTCGCATATACAAAGTTCAAGAAGACTATACCAGGTGGTTAGCAATAAAAGGGCTAATGAATGATACGTGTGTGTATATATATACAATAAAGAATTTTTGTGCAAAATTTGCTTAACATGACAAAATTGTTTCGATACTTATGATATTATTCCGCTACTCCCCGGCAGCGGCGCCATTTTGATGTAAGATTTTTACATGTCATTTACCTAACTATACGTGAGTATAATAGGGTCGTATCCACAGAGAGTTGCGTATATCATAACCATTTAAACGCCATTTATCATGTTAAGGGTTTGGGTATAAATTGTTTGTTTGTGTAAAACTATTTTCTATTCGACATAAAAGTAAAACGAGAAGAGATAGGGTTATTTCGCTTGTGATCAGAGATATCAACCAAGCGTAACAACTGCAATCTTCCGACCGATTAACGGATTCTAGCTCTTTAAACGATATTATCACAATCACTCATTAATATCATTTGTGTCCAAATGATATTGTTATTTCTACGGAACCGTTTAAACATCGATTTCCCAAATATTTGAACGATCACGAAGTCGATTGGGTAGTTTAATCGACGATTTCCCAACCGATTAAATTACCCAAAAGCATTAAGTTCTAGATTACAAGTGATTATCAAATATTAACATCTATGTCTAGAGTGATAACTTAAGATAGATTGTTATTCTATTTCTAGGTTTAAAAACATGTATCCATAACATTTTAAATCTCAATAAACATTGAAAGCAAGAATAACAACAATATTGAATAAATAGCTAGAACCATATATTAAAAGATCAAATGATTACATAATAGCTTGTTTGAATACCTCAAAATCACAAGAGTAGAGGTAGCTAGATATGTCTATGCTAGCTTTGCAAAAGTTGGAGAAGAGATGAAGATTCAATGACAAGATCCATGATGTCTCAACAAATCTTGGCTTGAATCTACTCCTAACTACCTTGCTCTTTGTTTCTCTCTCTAGAAATACCCTAAACTCTCTCTAAAACCAGAAAATTATCAATAAAACAGTAGTTGGTCCTTGGAAAGAAAAGAGAAAACTATTTATATTGTCTGAATTCGTCAAATCTCGCTTAAGCGAAATGCTTAAAAATCTGAATCTGGCCAATGAAGAGTCGACACAAGACCCCTATCCTATTGCAAGATGAAATTCGCTTGAAGCGAGACGGAAGCGAGATGAAAGCGAGATACTCCTGATGCATTCTGTCCAAATCTCGCATAAGCGAGATGAAGTCGCTTCACGCGAGATTCTGTGTTTTGATGAGCGCAGTGGACGCGAGATAAAAGCGAGATGCCCAGGTTGCATTCTGTCCAAATCTCGCTTAAGCGAACGTATCTCGCTTAAGCGAGATTGCCTTTCTTCAAGAGCGAGATGTACGCGAGCAAAAAGCGAGATGTTCAGGTGCTCTCTGTCCAAATCTCGCGTAAGCGAAATTATCTCGCTTAAGCGAGATCACCTTTCTTCAGGAGCGAGATATCAGCGAGCAAAAAGCGAAATCCAAAGGGGCTCTCTGTCCGAATCTCGCTTAAGCGAGATGAAGTCGCTCCAAGCGAGATTTGCCTGACTTAGCCAAATTCTGGGTCCTTGCTTGTCTTCTTCCTGCACAAATTGAAGAGAATGAGGCATGTAAAGCATAAAAGGTGAAATTACAACAAATCATAGCTTTTCCTTAGTCAACTTGCAAAACAAGTCACTAAAATGCCTGAATTATCACATAAAATATACTACTTTTGAGCACTTATCACAAATAGATCGGATGATGTCCACACACCTGAGTTTTTGAATACAATTAATGCGTCTTGTCTTCCAAACCATAAAATCACATTAAAGGTCAGAGTTCCTGTTATGTTTATGAGGAACTTGGACATATCTGCTGGCCTGTTCAACGAAACACGTTTGATAATTACAAGAATGGGGAGATATGTATTAGAAGGAAGAGTAATATCAGGAAGCAACATTGGTGATAAGGTGTATGTGCCCCGACTATCATTGCAACCTTCGGACACCAGAATTCCATTCAAATTCCAAAGGAGGTAGTTCCCTATTACGGTTTGTTTTGCTATGACCATTAACAAAAGTCAAGGTCAGTCACTAAAACAAGTTGGTGTCTATTTACCACAATCGGTGTTCTCTCATGGGCAATTATATGTTGTAATCTCCAAGGTAACATCTAGGAAGGGTTTGAAAATTCTCATAATGGATGAAAATGGTGATTACATTGGCAACACAAACAATGTGTATACAAAGAAGTCTTCCAAAATGTATAAACTTTTTTCTAAATTTGTATTTTTTAATTTTGATGGTAGCTTACGTTACACAATATAAATGAAAGTATTTTGACCTCATTTTGCACCCTACTTAATTCAATAACAATAAATCTTTTATGTTACTATATTGCTTCATTTTATACCATACCATATATGACCCGTGCGATAGCACGGGTACGGGATCTAGTTAACTAATATTGAAACAAGGGCTCAGATTTGGAGTAATTTTTTTAAAAAATTTCTCATATAATTATAAAATATTGGATTATTTTCTTATTTCAACACCAATCAAAATATTTCTCGTTATATTAAAAAAAATCTAAAATTAAAAAATTAAACAATCATGACGTGTATTTTGTCAATAAAAAAAACTAAATATTTCTTGTTATATTAAAAAAAATCTAAAATTAAAAAATTAAATAATCATGACGTGTATTTTGTCAAAAAAAAAAAACTAAATAATCACGACGTTTATTTTGTCAATATGAGATGCAAGAACAAACTAAATGGGGGCGCCATATGTAGAGTTTATGTTGGGCGGTTTCGGTCATGTGTAATAAAGCGTTGCTATTTATCTAAAAAGTTTTTATCAAGAATTGATCAAGAAAATGTTTCAGCCAATTAAATTTTGGTTTTTACGCTACTATGACTTATTTTGGTTCCATCTAGATTTCTAGCTAGTTTCTTTAATTATGATTTCATGTACTGAATTTATCATAACATCAACAAGCTTGGGAATGGTGTTGTTATTGAAATTTGGAAGACAACTTTCATGATCATTTGTTGGGTCTTATGGATGTCGAGAAACAAAGTTGTTTTTGAGGACGAATTTCAACTACCAAACAACCCTATTTTGGTAATCCTCAATTTTACAAGAGGGATAAACTTGTGGTTCACCCAACAACTTCATCAAAATCTTCAAAGAAAATATATGATCTACATTGGCCGGCTAACTTTAGTATATCTTTAAGTTGTATTATTGTGAAAATTTGGCATAAGGAGCGCCTTCGAATGTACGACTAGGTAAAATTTTATTTATGTTAAAATAATTTATCTGCTAAAATGACACTTATTTTGAAATAAATAAATTGTATTTATAATACTAAAGAGATTTTCAAAACAAAGTGCAAGCATTCGCTCCTAACCCCCAACACACATGCATATGATTTATTTTATAAATTTAAATTTACATGTATACACTTAGATATAATTATCATTTTAGCCAAAATCAACATATTACGCTATAAAACTCCCCAACCAAGGTAAGGTTAGGCGAATGTTGGGATAGCCGAACGAGGAAATTTGATTATTTCTCAAGACCATTAAGTAAGTATGTGGGAAAAAAAAATCTCAAATTGAGTCAAAGCTAAATGAGAATGGACAATGTTGCACAAAACCCATGTTCCATGTTTGTAGCACCACTAACCACAAACGGATGAGGGAAGAATCACATTCATAGTGGAGTTGTGCACCAGAAACTGTGGCAAAGGACCATGTCATGAAGGAGGAGACTAACATTCGAATGTGGGAAGCCACGATCTCCTCAATACAGGGAACTCACACACTACCCGCAAAATTAGCCGAGCAGAGGATTGACGATATATGCCACATCGTCGCTAATAAATATAGTTTTAATTTATATATAAATTCTCAGTTTCTACATTATAATTGATACATCCAGTCAAACACATAGTTTATTTCTCTATTTTACTTCTCTTTACCTATCCACCTTTATCTATTTTTATGAATTTCTTACGATATCTCTATTTATACCTAAAAGTAATTATCATCGACAACACCCCCACAATCTCAACAAGTATATAATTAAATCATATCAATTAATTAAATAAATAAATAATTATCAAAATAGAAATCTGTCATAATTGATAAATGTCTAATATAATATTATAAATAAATTTACCCTTTGACCAAAAAAATTTAACGATAAAGAAATTTTTCCATATAATAACATTAAAATATAACTAGATACTAAAAATTTCCAAGATTTTCCTTAAAAAAAAAAAAAAAAAATTCCAAGATTTAAAACAGTAATAATTGCTCCTAATCTTTTGAACGTGTTGTAGAAATATTTTTTTCTTTCTTTTTCCTTTTTTTTAATAAGGTCTAAGCATAGAAAAACACCATAAAGGGACTTGAATCCTATTACACATATTCCTTTTTCTACATATTCATTTTTAAATTTTAAATTTTTTCCTTTCTAAACATCTTTTGACCGGTTTCTTTCTAAACATTTGTTAATCATTCACATTGTCAAGGTGTCATTTGTGTGAAGTTTTATCCATAAAATTTCATTATAAAAATACAAATGAAGCACTTGTATCTCATATATTATCACTTAAAAATTAGAGATGGCGTCAAGAACTTTTTTATATATTTGTTTCTTGTTTGCCTTTGTAACGACTTGTTTTGCTCGTGATGTTCCCATAGGTAAGATATATATATATATATATATATATATGACATTTTATTTTTCATTTTTGTCTCTCTAGATTTTTAATATACTATTGCCATTTTACCTATAAAACCAAGATAATGCTTAAACATTCATGAAAAATACTGATAAAATTGAGGAGAAAAGATGTTAACTCTTTAATTTGGATTATTTGGAAAGAGAAATATTTTTTCATGTAATTTTTACTTTTTACTTGTTTTGCAGTGAATTCAAACATGATGCTTGAAGAAATAGATTATGAAGGACCTCATACTCACCCAATCCCCCAACCATCCAATTTTTTTATAGACTATGAAGACCCGCATACTCACCCAAGCCCACCACCCAATTTGAAGGTGTAACAATTCTAGGCATTTTCGTATTATAAGCCACCAAATAGATATTGATATGATATGGAGCTATAATTATTCACAAAGAACAAAAAAGGGTTGTAATAAAGTTGTCTAAATGGTTCATTATATAGTTAAGTTGGAATGATATTATATTTGAGTTTGTTCCAGGCACCTCAAACTATTCAAATTACTCCAACAATAATTAACTACCATTTGCTGTGGAATGGTAGTTATAAATTGTTCTCAGAAACGACAATTTACTACTGTTCGTAAAAACAATTGTTAAGAATGAGTTATAGAGAGAAACACAGTGCAGTAGAAGAAAGTCAGATAGATATGTTCATTTTGGACACTACATACACAAACAGTCAATCATACCATAAAATTAACATTAATTAAGATATTTATTCATTCCTATATTCATTCATAAAATTAACATTCATACATTCACATTCATTCATTCATACAATTAGACACAAAAAGGCATTCATTCTTACATACATACCATAAATTTAACATTTTAAAATTGGCCAAATTTCCAAGTCATTCATTCATTCCAAAGTGAAAAACATATTTTTTTTGAGAAGCTAAATTAGTTCATCAAAAATAAAAAATAATTGTTTAGGTTTTACAATACCAACATTCATAATTTACATGAAACAGAAAAAAATGCAAAAATAATTGTTGGAAATTCTTCCTCCTTTATGGAACTTGATATTGAGTAGTTGGCAATGTTTCATCCGCAATCCACTAAAACAATCGTATTTAACATTTTTTTATGCAACTCAATAAAAACACTTTTTATTTGACAAATGATTTTTTTTATTTAAATGATAAATGAATTTTCCTTAAAAAAATAAAAAAATATTTTTTTAATATTTAAATAATTAAAAAATGTCTTGTCAGCAATATTAATACAGTCAGCGTGTGCCACGATATCCACGTAAGCATTGACCATACAAATAAAGGGGTTGCAATTTCGAAAAAAAAAACGATAAAATTAGGGAAAAGTGGGTTTTTTTAAAATAAATGGGCTAAAATTGCTATAATTTGAAAGTTAAGGTGACAAAGTACATTTTAGCAACAAAAAAAAATAGTGTTTATTTATGCCAAAATTATATCATTGACTAAAACACACATATTATATTACGATGAATACCAAAAGTATTTGAAACAAGAAGACAAAGGTGAAAGTGCCAGAGAAAGGAAAGATTAAAAGTAAAATACAACCATGAGAAGAAAACGAGAAACACAATTTCTTTTTTACCATGAAAGGTCAAATGGGATATGGACCCTTCTCTTTTACCAACGCAACAAAGAATACATTTATTATTTTCCACTCACAGGTAATACCTAAAGAAATAATCAAATGTTTTACAATGAAACCATTTTCACCGGAGAGAATTTAACATCATATATCCATCAATTGCTCAGAAATCACCCCTCACTAGAGAATATAGATTCGTTATGGAACTTATAAAATAAAAGGACTACACAACCAAATGTCATATCAGTTAAATCTAGATTGATCCTTGCCCCACTTTTGAGACTCCCAAAACCTACAGACATGCATACCAAATTTGACGGCATCACTACCTCCCACCCTAACCACCTAAAGACAATGTACCACACCTGAAAAAAGACTCCATTTAATACCAACAAAACTATCATGAGATGCCACCAAGATCAACAAAAACATGTTGGTATATTAAGTGTGAGTAATATGTCTCACATTAGATGGAAAAGTGAAGTTAAACATTTAATAATTGAGAGAACCCATAAATCTAATACCTTAAGACTTTCGGTTAAAGTGTGATGTCTCTCCAAACCCCCTCATGACCCAACAGTGGTATAAGAATCGAGGTTTGACAAGGGATTGACTGACTCCTTGTGTTGAAAGTTTTCATGACTAATGGTGTTCAAGTGGTGAGTCTCGTTGTGTGTGGAGGCAACTGCGGTACAAGTACAAGTGGATGAAAAAGCTTCTGGTTAAGGGGGGGTATACCCATAAAGAATAAATGGACTTACACGCGATTATTGGTATATCAAGTGTGAGTAATATGTCTCGCATCAGATGAAAAAGTTAATGTTAAATATTTTATAAGTGAGAGGACCCACATACCTAATGTCTTAAGGTTTTGGGTTAAAGTGTGATGTCTCTCTCACTTATTCAAGGCTGGATGTGATGATTCCCTAATCCCCCTTACGACCCAACAAAACCTGCCACATGAAAATATTTTGATGGGTATGAACCCTGTCCTGAAGTAACTACCTAAAAAAGACAGGACTCTTTTTTTTTCTTTCCTACCTTATGAATTTTTCACGCGTCCTATGCAATTTGGATTTTAGAGCCCGAACTGCATAAAGACTCCATAAAAACTCCAAAACACACATTGAAATATTTCAGATTTTAGAATCTGAATAGGACGTGCGAGAAACTCATAGGATAATAAAAGCAATGACCAAAATACAATGACTTTTGAAGGGGACAATGACCTTAAAAGGGGCCCAACTAGCCCGAACCTTGACAAAAGTTGTGATACCTTCCCTACTGTTTCCCCTATCTTGGGAAGCAACCAAGAGCTCCAAATACACCGAACTAACTAAATAAAACTCATTGGTGTCTGACTTTCACGACCAGGAATCCTCAATAGGGGAGAGAATTGTAAACATACACCTGATCATGTTACGAAACGAACAAGACTTACGACTTTGTTTCATCTTGGTGGAAAAAGAATTGTTAATATTTAGAACACAGTAGAAAGTAGAAAGACAAGACTAATATAATTTTCATTGATCTATCTGTAAAGGTGCATGACAGGTTTATTTATACACTAAAATAAAGAGAAGCCTAATCAACATGTATAAATACAATTGAATAGAATACTATTAAGCAGGCTAACTAATAGGTTCTAGTTAATGATAATTAAATTAAATATTAACATGTAACATCCCCCCACAAGCTGGACTATGAAGATCACATAGGCCAAGCTTGGAAACCAAGGAATTGAAAGCTGGAGACAAACGTGGTTTTGTCAGCAAATCTGCTATTTGAGAAGAAGATGGTACGGGTAAGAGATGAATGAGACCACTTTGAATTCTTTTGCGCACAACATGACAATCAATCTCAATGTGTTTTGTTCTCATATGAAATGTTGGATTATGAGCAAGATATATGGCTGATTTATTGTCACAATATACTGAAGCTGGTTGTTGAAAGTTAATATGAAGATCCTTGAACAAATAAGAGAGTCATTGTAATTCACAAGTGAGGCTGGCCAAGGCTCTATACTCAGATTCAGAGCTGGATCTAGAAACAATTGTTTGCTTCTTAGACTTCCATGAGATGAGGGAAGAGCCAAGAAACACACAAAACCCGGAGACAGATCGTCTAGTAGTGGGACAACTAGCCCAATCTGAATCAGCAAAACCTGCAAGTTTAACGGGAGATGAAGATGAACAAAATAACCTTTTGGCTGGAGAGTTCTTGAGATACTTCAGAATCTTTGTGGCAGCTTGAAAGTGGACTTCAAGGGGCTTGGAAACAAACTGACTAAGTTGTTGAACAGCAAAAGCAATGTCAGGCCGCGTGAGTGTCAAATAGAGAAGTCTACCAATCAAATTTCTGAAGGAGAATTCATCATGATATAGAGGAGAATCAGAATTATGCAACTTTAAGAATAATTGTATTCACAGTTAACGAAGAATGGCTTATCGAGGATTTCAATAACATGCACAAAATTAAACTTCTATATTTCAAATGCTAAGATTGAGCTAATGTATTTGTGGCCTGATAACAATTCTTTGAATTGGAACATGTTTATAAACTCTACTCCACATTCAATTGTACTTCAATGGTGGTCAAGCTTTCTCATGAGATAGTATTGAGGAAACAGTTAATAGGAAGACCTTGAATACTAAGGAAATGCTAACATGTGCTCTAAGGACACAAGATAAAGATATAAAAATAGAATTAAAAGATAAATATTACATTAAAAAAAAATAAGTTTTTAAACTTTTAAGATTTTTTTTAGCAATAAACTTTTAAGATTATAAATGCACAATTTCTAAGATTAAATTTCTACATTTAGTTTTTTTTATCTTGTACTGTTAGGACACAAGTTAGTAAGACCCTACTCACAAATACCTTGATCATGACTAGACATGACAACAAAACTCATACTCGCGCGAACAAAACTCAATTTGACGGGTTTTCCCCGCTTTAACTAGGTTTGAGTATGTGTTCGGGTTTTTCCAGATTCTAAAATATGATTATAGGACGGGTAACGGTGATATATGTACCTACCTTGAACCCATACTCAAACCCGTCGTGAATGTAGAAATTCAATTTATTACCCCTTTTATATAAATAGAAACTCAAACCATAAATTATTTCACTAACACAATCAGAGTCTCAGTCTTGCAGATGACACTCATTTATCACAGGTCTCTCTTTTCTCCTTCCATTTCTCACACTCTTGACCTTTCTCTTCTCCTTCACCATAGTCATCGATCATTTTCTCTTTGTTGGATAATGCATTACTACATTGCGCTCGAGACTGAAAAATACTTTTATTTTTATTAAAAAAATTATCCACTACAAAAATGGGGATGAGAATACCCAAGAGCCCGTCAAAAATGGAGATGAGATTTAATCTATCATCTCCGCTGAATATGGGGGTAACATGTAAGTATATGGGAGTAGGGTATGAGAACGGGAAAGGTAAAACCCCTCCTCACTCCCACCCCATTGCCATGCCTGATGTAACGCCCTACTTTTAATATTTAATATTTTATTAATTTAATATATTTTTAGTGTATTATTATTTGATTTATAATATATATTTTGATGAAATATGCTAATATGTGTTATGTGGTGTAAAGATATATTTGTTATAGAAATAGGTTTGTTATGTAGAGATATATTTGTTATTTGGTTTAAAAGGGAATTAAGTGAGTTTAATAGAAATTAAATGAGAGTTAAAAGAATATGAGGAGTTACTTTTTAGTAAAAATAAGAGTTTAAGATTTGGTTGTTATGAAATTTTAGGAAGATTAAGGGTTAAGTGGAAATAAAATAAATTGTTTAAGAGTTATATAAATAGAGAATTATGTTAAGAAAAAAGAAGAAAACGTTTTCACGTGCAATTGAGAAAATGTGAGTTTTGAGGGAGTTTTGAGAAGGACCAAGAGGAAGCTAGGAAGAAGAGGAAAGGGATCGAATTTGCTGTAGAATTTTCTTGCGTTGCTGAATTAAGGTAAGGGTGGGATTCCTTTCAATAATATATATGTTAATTTGATTTTTGATGGATGAATATGTTCTAGGGTTAGGTTTATGATAAATGTGATGATTTATGTCGGTTCATGCATAATTGTATGTTGTTTTGACTCCTTTGCTACATATATGATCTGTAAACAAGATTTCAAATACATTGGGGTGATTAAGGGATTAAAAATGAGATTTTTGGGTGGAAAATGTCACTTTTCCCGAGAGCTGCACAATGACAGCATCTCCTGTTACATGTTCTTGCGCCTTTTCACATGTTTCTGTTTTGAACTGGGTTTTGGTGTAAACATGAAAGTTGTAGATAATTGTGTTAGCTTTTTAATGGCTTTGGTTTGACTTCAAAATCATTCTTAGAAGTTATGGTCAAAATACTACACGTAGGTCACAGTAATTTTCATGAGATTTCAGCACAACTTTTCGCTTCCACTTCTGTACCTGAATTTGAAATAAAAACTGGTACTGATAGGTACAGAATTTGTCTTAGGTGTAAACACGAAAGTTGTAGATAATTGTGTTAGCTTTTTAATGGCTTTGGTTTGACTTCAAAATCATTCTTAGAACTTAAGTTATGGTCAAAATACTACACGTAGGTCACAATAATTTTCAGTTTCTGTACCCGAATTTGAAATAAAAACTGGTATTGATCAGCACAGAATTGGCCTTAGTTGTAAACGCGAAAGTTGTAGATAGTTGAATTGTCTTTCCAATGGCGTTGGTTTGACACAAAAATACCTTGCGAATAATTTTATATGAATTTATGAAGTTATGTGACGAATTAAGAATATTGTGGAGAGAAGTCCTTGTCAACGTCAAGGTTTGGGAGGGAGTCTTAAAGAGTTTAGGCACAATTATTATTGTTGTCGAAGTCAGTGTTAAGTTGTTTAACTTAGTTAAGTTATAAGTGTGAGTCCATTGCATATGCATAAAAGTGGCGATGGAGCTTTTGCTCAAAGTGGCGATGGAGCTTTTGCTCAAAGTGGCGGTGAAGCATATTAATGCTTAAAATAATGGTACCACATGCATGATGTCTAAGTGTAGAGTTGCATTGTCGAATCGTGTCGTTTGTGATGTTGTTTAAGTGATGATGCGATGATGATTTTGTGATGTTGTTAAAGTGAATAAATGTGATGAATTGTGATGTGTTTATGTTAAATACTGTCTATTTACGATGTGATTGAAGTGACAATTTTATGTGGTTTGTCATTAATTATTGAATTATATGATATATATTATTGATTGTGTTTCTCACCCCTTCTGTTGGAATTGCCGCCTTGTGGGCAAGTGCAGGTAATCAAGCTTAGGTGCGTATATGTGAGGAATCCGTTGTGTGTGGTGTCTTAGGATGCTCTGATACGTAACGGGATGGGACTTTGTCATTGTTTCTATTCTTTTACGTATTTTCTATGAACTATTTATGACTTTAAAATGGTTGTTGAACCTTTTGAGACGTTGATGTGGCCTTGTGCCAAGATTTATTTAAAAGAATATTTTGAGTTTATAATTCCGCTGTTACATTGAATATTTTGATGAAGAATAAAATATTATTCATTGTTGTTTAGTGATTTTTATAAAATGTGACATCCTGAATATGGGTTTAACTCTGATAATATATGGAAATTTTTATGTTGGGATTTCGGGGTGTTACACCTGATCATGACACGTGTTATTTTTAACACTTCAGAGATCGTTATTTTTGATTAAATTTAATTGGTATGAGAAGAGTTAATATTTTAAATTGACAATGTAGTTGGAATTTAAGAACCCCACTAGATATATGAAGCTTTCAAAGAATTCAAGCACAATCGTCAAAGTCTCAAAGAATTGACCTACGGACTAAGCTCCAGACTGTTTGAGTTTCTCTTTTTGAAAATAAATTATTTGACATTCTCTACACTATAAGCGCCTGCGTATATATGATATTATGATTTGTTCTTTAAACTAGTATGCTAACCCGTGCAATGCACGGGTGACAAACTACTGTTTTTTGGTCTCTAAATATATACAAATTTTTTGCTTCTTCAAGTAGCTAGCGGACTTTTAAATATTTTTTGTCTATAAGTTTGATCCTATAAGTTAAATGTGATATTGCATTAAGAAATTAAAAATGACAAATAATATTTTTTTTAAAAAGGAACAAACTTATAGTATTTTATTAGCAATCAAATCTCAAATAAATGACAGTACATTGAAAAAAATTATGAGAGGTTGCTAAATATGAGGATACCTTTGCTAAAGCGCGAGCGACCCCATTGGTTTGCCTTCGACTACACTCGACATGAGAGTTTTGAAAAAATAAATTACATGTTTGTTTACAGTCATACACAATTCTTCCAAATCCAATGATATCATTGTTTCCTTGCTTGAAATAATCCACCACTTCCTTTAAATCAAGACCAAAATTCATGTTGTCCAATTGACGATCTGATACTCACAAGATGACATGATAACGCCTCAACGCTTCCCCCACATCCAATAAACACTGTGGCGAGAACCAAAGAGTCTTCCATTTATTTATTTTACCCTGGAGCCGATTTCACCCACATATGAACGAAATCACTATTCAGCCCCTGCTGAGTCATTGTACATGTGTTGGTATTACCATTTGTACGACAATGTCTAGGCTGCCTCGTCGCATTAGCCAATTTCTAGTTTTCTAGTAGATGAATTACGCACTCCTCTATCTAGTTACTCGTCTCATCAAAATGTGGCCAAATTTTCTTATTTATGCTCGTCCATAGACTCCATAATTCAATTGTAAAATGCTCACTTTGATATGCAAGGAAAGACTGCATTAAAAGGAAAATCACCTTCTCAATATTATAATTTTGTTGAAGTGCATCATTGATCTCATTCCAAAGACTAACATTTTTCCATACGTGCACTTCACGCGAACAATCAAGCCAAAAATGAATATTATATTCTTAAGACTTATTACACATCACACAATTCACTAGACATGGAACGACTCAGATGCTCAGACTGGCTATTGTAGGTAAACATCCCCTACAAACTTGTCACGCAAGATTCTTCACTTTAGGAGAGACCTTGAGTCTCTAAATTCAAGTCAACTGTACTAAACGCCATAAATGAGAGGCATCTGCAATGTTTTCCATACATAATCTATATGCAATTTGAAGTGAATAATGAACATCCTTCTCGACTTTCCACACCATAGAATAAGCTATGGGTTCCAAGTTTTTCTTAAGTGGTCAATGAGATTTCTAACCTTAACAATGGAATGTGCACTTATCAGGCTAATAGGAGAAATACTCATACCACCCGCCATCCATGACTCACCTATGAGCAAAATACTTGCCCCGATACAAATACACCATCGAGCGTTGCTTCTCCCCAGTGATTTTGAACAAAAGATGCATCACCAAACATAGCTCGAGTTATGGTCCAACCTCTAACCAAGAAAATCATTATTGGAAAAATATCTCGCCTTGAAAAGGTGAGACACAAGGTCGTGGTTATCAGTTTGAAATTCACCCTTTCTTACCGAACATAACTGCATTTAAAGATGTGAGATCCTTGAACTGTTGTATAAGAATTTTCAAATTCCACTAATTTTCAAATAATTGAGCATATTTATCCAACTCAGAAGTATTTTTGAGTAAATAAAAGGTAAAAATTTCTTTTTGTGGTAAATATAGTCTCAAAAATAAAATGGTTGTTAAAAAATTAAAATGATAAAGTATATAATAAAATAGTAGTTAAATAGTCAATGCATCATAATCGATAAATTTATTTTTTGTAGCTATCGACTCGTCTTTCAATTCATTGAATATTTTACATGTTCAATTAATCAATGCTACTTTCATTCCACATTGACATGAATTTCTACTCATCATCGATAGATCCATTCAACCATTTCAATGAATATGCATTCGAAGATGTTCAATTATTGATATGAATTTCTTCAAACCATCGGTGCTAATTTACTCGTCTAGATCAAATCTAGTTACTTTTATGCATATAACTCTCTTTGGTCTATAATCAGAAGAAGCACAACCCCGTTCGGAAAACCCTTTTGCTCTCAAGTGGGCATTTTCCCGAATTCTTTATGCTCTATACTTTTTTCTACGGATGTGTACTTGAAAACTCGGGAAAATTTATATTCTAATTATGTTGATATTTGATTTAATACTATTTGTAAATTACATAAGAATTGTGTGATTAACGTTATATAAAGTAATAGAAACCTAAATGGGATTGATATTTTTTTTGAGTAAATAAGAATAATACTCCCTCCGATTATATTTATAAGCAATTTTTTCCTTCAAAGGGAAGATTACAAAACACATGTAGCATAAATATAATACTTCTTTATGTAAAAAAATAAATTTAACATCGATCTTCAGATTATCATTTTAATTAAAAGATAAAGTATGTGAAAACAACTTATTTAAATAAACCAATTTTCTAAAGTGTTCATGCATATCTACTAAAAACAAATTAAATAAAACTGAAATATGTGAAAATCTCTTATTTAACTAAAAGATAAAGAAAAACAATTTAAATGGGTGATTCCAAATAATATTAACCCAAAATCATCCTCTCTCTGATAGATCAAAGAAAAAAAAAATAGTTTACTTCTTTTAATAAAAAATTTAAATTTGAATTAATCAGGTGATTGATAATGATAATCATTCTCTTTTTTTTTTTTTTCTCTTTAAGTTTTCCTAATAATATTTATAATTTTTATAAGGAATATATAATGTAATTGATTTTTTTTTAGGGAATAATGTAATTGATTATGATATCTCGCGATTTAATGATTTTGATATTTCACTTTTATGACGATTGTTAATTTTTTTTTGTAAGAAATACGTCAAAGAAAGATAATAATTAAAAAATAAATTGTTGATAGGACTTTGATCTATTTTTTTGACTAAAGGAGTATGATTTATGGAAATCAACTGATTGGTTTTAATGTAATTTATGTCTTGTAATTAAAGTTTTTTTGAAATTAATTGTTTATATTTTGTGAAAGAGTTACCAGAGAATGTCTAGCTGTGCCACGTGTATGTTTCTTCTAAATTTTTTTTAGATTGGACATGTGTATTTGCTCATTTGGTTTATTCTGAAATGTATGTATAGGGAGAAGGGAGATAGGGATACCGTTCAAGGTTTTTTTAGTCTTCTTTCCAAAAAAAATGAAATGTTTTTTTTTTTTTGTCGTTGTTTTGATATATAAGCATACCTTTCAAGGTTTAATAAAAGTATTTTTTATTTTAAAAAAAAGGTTTAGTAAAAGTACTAGTATATTTCCTCTTAAAAAAGGTAGTTGTATATTTTTTTTTAAGGAGGTACTTGTATATTTATTTATTAATTTGACGGAAGTACTAATAATAATAATAATAACAACAACAATAATAATAAAAATAATAATAATAATAACAATCCTCTAAAAAACACTTTAAATGAAGATGTATCCAATAGGGGTGTTCAAAACCGAACGAATCCAAAATTGAAAGCGCAAAAATCCGCATACGGTTTGGATCTATTTTGATCATTTTTTTACTCAACCGCATGGTTTGGTTCGGTTTGTAGTTTTGATTTTACCGATTGAACCAAACCAAACCAAACCGCAGTATAAAGAAAAACACTAGTTAAATATATATCACCTAGACTAATACTCATAAAAATTCAACGAAACTTTAATAAAATGACATATTTTTTCTCTTGTTAAGTTTCTTTTTTACTTTTTCTATCAAAAATGTATTTATGTGCTACTTGAAACTTTTGGAGAATGATAAAAAAGTTAGTCTTTTGTATTTCTTACAAAATAGGATTACTTTTTGTGCATGTTTTAATTTGGTCTACGTAGTTCGGAACATTGTTGGATGAAAATAAAATTGTGATGTTGGATGAAATTTAAAACATTGCTGAAAAATATGTTGTTATTTAGTTTTTTTGATTTGATTTTAATGTTCGAAAGAAAAAAAATTATTGTCTAAAAAAACTGCACCAACCGATCGAATCAAAACCGCATTGGTTTGGTTTGGTTTGGTTCGAATTTTGTTTTAAAAGTCAACCGAACCAAACCAAACTGCATACTTATTTATCTTGCGGTTCAGATTACTTTTAGCCTCAAAGCCAAACCAAACCGCATAGCGGACACCCCTATCCAATGATATAATAATAATAATAATAATAATAATAATAATAATAATAATAATAATAATAATAATAATAATTTTTTTTTGAAAAAGCCAAAATGGTATATATATATATATAAAAAAAAATCACCGATAAACACTTTAGCACAAGGAATGCCAAAACGCCTATATACAAACAAAGTTCAAACAATCATGTACAACGCCATTAAGGCGCACAAAACAAACAAGAAGAAAGATCACAGAAAAAAAAAAAAACAAGCTAAAAAATTGAGTTCAAGCAAGTTAAAGGACTTCGCCGCCACACTTGATAATCAAAATCAAAATTAGCATATTTCGATTTCAACCACCAAAATGACTGAAGTTTTACCCTATCGCCTAACACAAGCAAGTTGTCCTCTTTTCTTTGAAAAATTCTATTATTTCTTTCTTTCCATATTGTCCAGACAACTAACAGCCAAATAATATTCATGGACTCCGTCATCTTCTTGGAAAAACCCCGCATACCACCAAACTGATGCAAGTGTGCGAAAAATTGACAATAAAAAACTGTTGAGAGACCAAGCCAACAGGCGACAAGGTTCCACAAATCGCCAAAGAAACTGCACGTAATAAATAAATGCTCCCTGTCCTCATTGGAACCGCAATTAGAAACACATCCTTGATCAGATATTAGTAAGACCCTCCTTTGGAAGAGTTTATTTCTAGTAGGAATCCGATCAAGAAAGAGACGCCAAACAAAAATCAACACTTTTAGAGGCACCACTTTCAGCCACAAGAAATTGTTATTATTATGCTGCTGATGTCTATTGTGCTCCAATTCTGTTAAAAAATAATAAGCAGAGCTA
Source organism: Medicago lupulina (assembly GCA_958299785.1). NCBI lineage: Eukaryota > Viridiplantae > Streptophyta > Magnoliopsida > Fabales > Fabaceae > Medicago > Medicago lupulina. The sequence continues at coordinate 26,854,428 of OY283144.1, read as the reverse complement.
ACAGTGTAACAATTAGTAGCATGTAACTTCAAAATCCACTTATCGACATGGTCAACCTGAAAAGAGAAGTTAGATAGGCGAACAATACAATGATGATCCACCACCACTTACACAAAAGAGCAAGATTAAACTCCCTCAACATCCAATGATGATCCTCTAAAAAAAACACTTTAAATGAAGATGCATCCAATGATGTAAAATTGAACCCCAGACCTTACATATATTATACATTGTTTATACCAACTGAATTAAGCTCACGAGTACATGAAATTGCTCACTTTAATTTAATTTGTTGGACGAAAGACCAAGAGTTACTTTCTCATGAAAATTCCTTGATCAAATTTAAATATAGAAGAAAATCCTGTCAATCGATTCGGAAAAGTGACATTTTCATCTCTAATTGTTATGATGCGACTTGCGAGTATATGCCAAGTGTCACATTTTCATTTATTCAATGTTAAAATTTACTAAACATTTGATACATCACAATATTCCCTCTCAAAGTATAACAAAATTCTATCCATATCACATTTGCTCTCTAATGATTATTAATCTTAACATTTGAATTTTTGGATTGACATATTACAATTTGAAAGACAAAATTAATCTTATCACATCATGTTTAACAATATATATTTGTTATCAAAACAACATTTCTCTAAATAATTGATTTATTCTAAAACATATAATAATAGTTTATAGCTAAGTCAAGGAGGATGTGGTCATGAATAAAATTGAAAGGTGGCTGGCAGTAGATCGAAGTGAAGATGGAGTTTGCTAGATGATTCTAAATTAAGAACATGTCACTGCAAAAAACCTGATTTAAGAATACTAGTTAACATTAGAAAATGTCTACATCAATAGGCAGCAAATATGAGATGGAATTGACTTTGGCAACGGCCACCAACTTCAAATAACGGTTGCCAAAAAAGGAGGGGTAGTGGTTAAGTCAAATCTCCAATTGAAAAATTCTCCTTTGAGCATTCCGTCCAAAGAAAAGAAAAAACTCATTTTGGGTACAAATTCAACATAATTTATTTAGATTTACATATTTTAATTCATATTATTTTTTTAAAGAAAATATTTTATGAATAATTAATGAACACTTGTTTCAGTCAATGTTCAAGCTCCCTGGTTTAATGCCAGTTTAACACTTTTCTTTTTAACTAACAACCGGTTTAACACTTGAGTGTAATACAAAATCATCTTCTCGAAAATTTTGGTCATGTTTAACGGTTCAAAAAAAATCAGAGAGAAAGGTCTAATACTAACATTTTCTCAAACTTTTTGAAGCATTCGTGCTTACTAGTAATTAATTTTACCATTCCTCCTTCAAATAATCACAGGTCTAAGTCTAATAATAACATTTATGACTCCCAAGAAAAATATTGATATTTTAATTTTTCAAGTTTTTGGCTGTTGGTATCTGTATTTTAAAAATGGCTACTTGAAGTTTATTTCAAACAAAGCAAAAATCATTTTATTAAATTTTATGACTTTTAATTTTTGTGAACTTTATAAAGTGAGTTAGTGATAAGAAGTGAAATGTCGTCGTGAGCTTAACTCAGTTGATAGGGATAATGCATAATATATGTAAGGTTCAGGTTCGAACCCCAGCTACAAAAAAAGTATTAAGAAGTGAAATAAAAATATTTTTGTCCATGTATAACAATATTTCCATCAATCTAATTTATAATGTAGTAAAAACAAAATCTGACAAAATAGTTATAACTATATTGATGACTTTTAATTTTTATGAATTTCATAAACTGAGTTATTAGTAAGAGGTCAAAAAAAAAATCAGTCTATATATAACAATATTTCCATCACTAATTTCATAAAAATTGACCAAATAATTTATAAAATAGCAAATTAAAATATAGTTACATACAAAACTTAAAAAAAAAGTTATATATCTTCTTTTTTTGGCTTTCGCACCGGTTTATGACCCACCAATAGTATGCGACTAATGACTCGTGCGTAGAGGCATGCGCACTGGTCAAGAGTTGTTCCCCTTGGGATTCGAATCCAGTATTCTCTAGGTACGTCCTTGGAAGGAGCTCCTTGCCACTGAAGCCCAAGCAACTTGGTTTAAAAAGTTATATATCTTTAAATCATTATGAATTAAACATTATTATAAATACCAATTAACAAGCCTTTGATTAAGACGAAGGAAGTAGGCTCTCACATCAACGTTCAAATTCCAACTTAAAAATGTACTCATATTTACTTCTAATGGATGGAACCGATAAAAAAAACTACAAAAGTAAACATTCCTTCAAAAAAAAAAACTACAAAAGTAAACATTATAAATAATGTTCAAATTACCACCAAATTGAATTATAAGGGAAACAATTATAAGTTGTATGTTTAAAATTATCGCAATTAGAACACAACCACTTGTTTAGGTTATGCAATTGTTGCAAGCTGTTAGTTAAAACCAACATATATTATTCATCATCTTATTTTCAATTTAGTGAAATGAGAAAAATACTTTTTTTTTACAGTTAAATGAGAAAAATACTGTAAACGGTAAAAGTCCAGCTTTTGAAAATGACACATTGAACCCTTTGACAAAAATAGCAAATCCTATGCTGCTCGTTTTTCACAGATCAAAGAATAAGTCCAGTCCAGCATGGCTGTTGTGCAAATCCGAAACCAAAAATCTAGAAACCGGCCAACAATTTTGAACCGACGTACACATATCATACATGGTTAATTTATCTTTAATTAACCTAGATCCGACATAACAGCTCCACACCCAAAAGATAATTGGATTGAAGTCTCCCCTAAATTAAGGGCCCGTTTGGATTAGCTTATTTTTGAGCTTATATAAAATAGCTTATGCAAATAAATAAGCTTTTATGTATTATTTATAAGTTTTTAAGGTAGTTTATGAAAAAACCGTTTATGAGGATACAATTTTTATTAGTGAGAGTTTATAAATTAAAATAGAAGCTTATTTATTTACATAAGCTATTTTTCATAAGTTCAAAATAAGCTCAAACCAAACGGGGCCTAAGAAACGTTGAAGGAGATTTAAGAAAGAGGTATTTTTTTTTACGTTAAAAGAAAATTCATTAACAAAAGTTTTACACTAAATTAAAAGTCAAGACTGTAAAAATATAAAGTGGAATCTCTTCGATCCATATTTGATCATTATGAAGTGTATGTTTAGTTAAATAAAGAGCAGTTTGACTTCATGTCTAACATGCAAAAAATTTAAACTACGAAAATAAACTTTGAAACTAATACAAGATTCAAAAAAGCATATGATTTTGCTATAAGATTCAGAAAAGACATATCTTTCGTAAAGAGGTCTTGAATTTGATCAACAAGAATATTTTCTTCTCCTCTTTAACAAATTTATCGACATTTGACATTCGTCTATAAAAGAAAAATAACTAAATCAAATTTTCTCCGCTCTTCAAGATTTATTTAAGGAGATTAATTTTTTTTAAGGAATTTAAGGAGATTGATATCTTCAAACAAATATTTTTTTCATAAACACGAATCAAACTTTTGACAAAATATGTTAGTGTTACCTTATAAATTTAATACATTCAACATGTTAGTTTCTTTGGTGTATCTTATGAGTGTTAGTTTCTTTTGTTTATCTTATGAGAAATGCTAACCTGTGCCTCAAATGTACAAGATAAGAAATTAAAAATAAAAATAAAATCTTGAAAATTTACATTCTTAATTTAAAAGCTTTAGATTTTATCTTTTTAATTTGTATATTTATTGATTGATTCTGTTTTTAACTCTTTTTTTTAACTTCTTAACTTGTGTCATATGTACACAAATTAGCATGACCTTTATCTTATTATCTCATCATTAATTAAACACATTTGTTATATTACTCTCTCTCAAAATGTCAAGTGTTTATCAATATTTTTTCTATTAACATTTTTTAAAAAAACAAAATTTACTTATATGAATTGACATCGAATATAATCAAACCCAAAATTTTAAAAATAAACATATTTTAAAGTCTCGAACCAACTAATTAATCCAAATGGACTTCCTATTAACATATTTTCTTTGACAAAATCATCAACACTCAATTAGAGATAAAGATCAATTTTGTCCCCACCAAATTTTGACCAACCGTCACAGCACACATTCTTTCCTTTAAATACTTCTGTTTCTCTCATCCGTTCTCATCATTTCCCATTCAAACCAAAACCAAAACCAACAACATAGTTTCAAATTCTAAACAACTAGAGAAGAAAAACAACCATGTCTTGCTCCGTTGCTGTTTCAAATTCTACTGTGTATTCTCTCTCCTCTTCTTGCCATTTTTCTCTCTCCAAGAGAAAGAGACCGGCTAAGCTTGATATACCTATTGCTTCTCTCAGTATTGAGCTCCAACCGGCTGCACCGTCTCCGACGACGGCGAAGGATGTTGTTGAGGTGGAGGGAGCTGGGTTTTCTGTGTATTGTAAGAAAGGTGGTAGAAGACATATGGAGGATCGTTATTCTGCTTCTGTTGATCTTCATGGTGAAATGAAACAGGTAACTTCAACATAATGAATTTTGTAGGGACTAAAACTTCATGCAGAAAAATATATATGGACCAACTTGTGTCACTTTTTTTTAGGAGACGAAAAATAAAATTTACTAATTGTTTAGGGACGAAAAAGTTATTTAACTTTTTTTTTTTTTTTACCTTAAGTTCAATGCTTTAAGTAATCATTATTTGAAGCTAAAATTTCAATGTGTGATTCTTACTTGGGTTGCACGGTATTGTTCATCACTTAGGGTACCATATAGTTTGATTAAACAAATAAATTTGGAAAGGTCTTAATTGAATTGAAGGACCAATGAATGAGATAAAGTCTAACATGGTTTTTTTGTATGTGATTGTCACAGGCTTTTTTCGGCATATTTGATGGACATGGAGGTACAAAAGCTTCCGAATTCGCTGCGTGTAACTTGGAAAAGAATGTGTTAGAAGAAGTGATCAGAAGAGATGAGAGTGATATCGAGGAAGCAGTGAAAAATGGTTACCTCAAAACAGATTCAGATTTCTTAAAAGAGGATCTTAATGGTGGTTCTTGCTGTGTAACAGCATTTATTAGAAATGGCAACCTTGTTATGTCCAATGCCGGTGATTGTCGTGCCGTCATCAGCCAAGGAGGTGCTGCTGAGGCCTTAACATCTGATCACAAACCTTCGAGGAAAGACGAAAAAGAACGAATTGAAACTGAGGTAATTAATCTTGTGATGATGATAGCAATTTTCGCTTGTCTTTGATAACTAAGGCTTGACTTATACGAGTTTATCTACTTGGTAATCACTTTTGATGTCATCCATAAGTTTTTTTTTTTTTCAGTTTTCTTTTCTTTTGCTTTCAGAATGGCTTATGAACACCGATTATATCTTATATTCAAATAGTTCGAATTTATTTTATCTTTGATTATAAAAATAGCTTATACATATATAAGTATTTATGCTAAAAGTGTTTAAAGAAGTTGTTTAACCAATTGATTTGAAATTTGTTTTATAGGGAGGATATGTTGATATGTGCCGCGGTGTTTGGAGAATACAAGGATCTCTTGCTGTTTCTAGGAGCATTGGTGATAGACACATGAAAAAATATGTGATTGCAGAACCTGAAACCAAAGTTCTCAAAATTGAACCTCATCATGATTTTTTAATCTTAGCTTCAGATGGATTATGGGAAAAGGTATAGGACTTAACCAATTGATTGCAATTCTTTCATGACATCGTTGCTTAAATATAGTTTAGTTTTAATTGAGTATAACTGATTAAATTTCTCTTTTCAATCTTGTTTAGGTTAGTAATCAGGAAGCAGTAGATACAGCACATCCTTTTTGTGTAGGGAGCAATAGACAAGGATCCTTACAGGCTTGTAAGAAACTTGTAGATTTATCTGTATCGCGAGGCTCTATCGATGATATAAGTGTTATGATCGTCAAACTACAGAACTACGTTTGAAGTTTCATTACAAACACAAACAACTAACACGACACCGGTTATAATTTGGTAAAATGAAAGTCTACGAATGTAATTACATGTTCAGTGCCCGATGATATCAATATATGTTGGACACCAGAGACGTCTTCAATCTGAAATGTAGATGCTACATAAATTAGGATGATAGGATGCCTTCATTTCATTCTTAACATTAGTACAATTAGTCTGTAGATAGGGAATGTGACAATAGTTAACAGAATGAAAGACGGTGCCCTAAAATTAAGAGTACCTAGTCTGTAGTACAAAGTATTTTTTATTTTTTTTTGTAATTGATCTTGAGTTAATGAGAAGCATTTTTTTAGTACAAAGATATTACAGAAGTTTCAACCTAATATTTTTTAAGGCTAAAATATGGTTTTGGTCCCTGTAAATATGTCTCGTTTTGGTTTATTAGTCCCTGTAATATTTATTTTTAGTTTTTGGTCCCTGCAAATATGTCCCGTTTTGGTTTTGGTCCCTGACCCCACTTTTGTGTTGATTTGCACACATGGCGCATGATGAGTGGACCTATTTTGTAGAAAAATAGTCCCTGTAAAATATTTTGATTTTTAAAAAGGTCCCTGCAAAATATTTTGTTTTTGGAAAGAGTACTCTTTCCAAAAACAAAATATTTTGCAGAGACCAAAAACTAAAAAAAAAATATAGGGACTAAAACCAAAAAGAGTTATATTTGCAAGGACAAAATTTTTAAACCACCTTATCATTTAGAGAAGCTCATAAACTTTTTCGATTGATTCATATCTTCAATGAAGTTATCAAAAGCCTCAGTGTTTGTAGATAAAGTGTGATGACTCGTTACTACACGTGCATATAAGTTATAATCTGCTAAAGATAGATAGTACCACTTTGGTAAAAAAATGAACAAACTAGCTAGAAGAATGTAAAAAAAATTTGATTAAAAAAAATATAACATCGTTTAAGAGGTCTTGATATTCTTGCTTGAATGTGTGCATAGGACTTCTTTTGTTTACGAACTGTTCATGAAAATGAAATGGTGGGAATATAAAGTTAATATATTTGCATATAGTTTGCCAGCTTCTTGAGTGTGAGTGATTACTTTTTCCTCTATATATATGACATGTTGACTTGGTAAAGCCCTTGAATGTTTTTTTTTTCTTCTTCCATTTAGTCAACTTATAACTAAGCCTCCAAATGAAACGATGGGAATATTATAGTAGTTCTTGTTTGGTTTGGTTAATGAGACTGAGATAAGGTCCATCATGCAAAAGGTTGAGAATAGAACAATTGAAATATTTTATAAAACTATTTGTAGGCAAAGAATTAGAAAGAAAAATATCACAAGATTATCAAGACATTTGTTAAATAAGTTTCAGACTAATATATCAAATTTCATTTTTAATCATCATAAAAAAAAGGCTTATTTTATTCTCTGTACAAAATTCCAGCATGTTTTATAGTCCCTGTTAAATTTAACTTTTTAATTATCCTTAATCTTTCACAAAATAATAGAATTTTTAACATGAAAAAAATTAAATTTGAATTTTTTAAACTTCCAAAAGTTCAAGATAAAATTAAAGGGTTAAATATGTTTTTAGTCCCTATAAATATACTAAATTTTCGTTTTAGTTCCCTTAATTTGTTATAATTTTTAGTCCTTCAAAAGTTTTCAATCACCATTCATGGTAGCCTTCATATTTTTTTTATAAAAATTTTCGGAAATGTTTAGATTATTATAAGAATTTCTCCCACAACTTTTTCTTTTTTTTACAACACATGAATTAAGTAAAAATCCTTAAAAACTAAAAACATAAAAATTGTCTATAATTTTTTTATATTCATAATTTCTACCACGAAATTGTAACATGTCAATCAGAAAGTTTATATGTGTGTGATAAGTTCAACGGCTAGAGAGTCTAATAATAACATGTTAAATGAAAATATAAAATTAATGTAGACTCCATATAACTTGCCTCCAATTATAAAAATGCTACATATGGCTCTATATACAAGACACTTTGTCCAAAATCACGAAAATTAAGAAATTTGATATTTATATTAAAGTTGTTTATAATAACTATTGTTTTTATAATTTTACCCTTTAAGAGAGAGAGTTAGGTTACGTTTTCAACATGGTATTTGCCGATTGAAAAAAAATAATAATAAATACTCACCCTGTTGTCAATTATAAGTAAATTTAACTTTTTAGGTTCTTTATAAATGTGAGAAAAACACAAGAAGGGGAGTTGAATTGTGTTAGTTTTTTCTTCGTTTTCTCCTACTGAAGTCACTGTTCAGAAGCAGATAGAGTTCAACTTCTGAAGTGATTATCAAAATCTAAATGCAACGGATAAAAACAGAGAGAGGAAAGACACGAAGCAATTATACAGGTTCCTTCCACAAACCAGAAGTAGTCCTGTCCCCCTTGCACTTCCAAGGAGAGTTCACTAAAAATGTAATATCTGATTACAAATGCTCACTGCTAAAACTAGTAAGAGACTACAAACTACTCGAGCACAACAACAAGAGATTTCCTATGCTGAATAACTAAATCGAGAGACTTCATATGCTCAAGCACAACTGCAAGAGACTTCTGATCAAACAGAAATACAAAGAAATTTGTTTGAGTTTGAACACTTGATATACAATCAGTGGTGTTCACAATACAAATCAGATACATACTCTTTAAGACTCTAGAATTTCTAAGATATGAAAGTTGATAAGAAATTCTAAGTGAATTTTGATGTGAAACAATTTCAGCAGAGGTTTGGCGCTTGTAAATTGTTGTTGGAATCTTGCAATTCTCTAAGTCTTCACTCCTTTATATAGAGGTGTGAAAGAGACGTTGTTGATTGCCAGCACATCAAAAAGAGTCGTTTGAAACTTGATCAAATCACCGATGATCTTTTGCCTGATTTGGTTATTGTCCTATGAATGATCAATTTCAAATCCATTTCAAGTCTGGAGGAACACTGGTGCAGTCATGGCTACTATTCTCGTCTTGTTGCAGAGACAAAACAGAGTTAGTGGAGACAGAGGTTGTACAATTCGTACAATTGTCCTTTTTCAACTCTCTTCAACGAATAAGCTTCCAATGACTTCAAATCCTTTAGAATTAGCTGTTGCTTCATCCTTTTGATCTTCAACAATGATATGGTGTGATTAAATCCTTTGAACAGCCTTTTGAAGCTCCACTTCTATCAGCTTCTGATGAACTGTGCTTTTGGTGAAATGTGCTTCTGATGAGGTGCTTCTGATGATGTCATCACTTCAAGAGCACTTGTCTTCTAAACCTCTTTTCTTCAGATGCTTCAAGTTTCTTTCTTGTTGATTTCATTGCTCTCAGTTGTTCTTCAGAACCTATACTTCAAAGAGACACTAAAGAATTTTGTCTATGGTCCTGCACACTTTGAACAAATATTAGCATATCCAATTGACAATTTTTAATACTTTGTTATCATCAAAACTTTAAGGTTTATGTTAAACACATTTTGTTCCAATTCACAAGTCTTAATCAAAACATTATATCCAATTCTAAATATACCAACAAAATTTAAGGATTAGCCGGATCACACATCAATCTTCTCTGTCAAGGTTTTCTTATGGGCTGCTCTGCTTCCTGGGATTGCGTCGAGATTGGCCGAAAATGACTACCTAGCTTGTATCTTATCATGTTTGGCTAATATATTTGTTATATAAACACAATTGAATCATCGGCTAATTCCAAAATGAGGTGTTATCAACACACTCTTGAACACATATTTTTCAACATATTTTTTATTAATTAAATTCACATGAATTTCATCAAATCGTATGATTATGATTAGGGATGTCAATGGGCACCCATGGGTACGGATAATATGATACCCGTGTCTGCCCCGTACCCTTATGGGTACCCACTATGCGGGTACCCGTGGGTATTGAGGTATCCATGAGTACCCATGAATTTTTGAATATATTTTTTTTTTAGAAATAATAAAAAAAATTAATTATAAAAAAACTTCAACATTTAAACATTCATACATAATTCATTCAAAATTTCATAAATCATACATAATCCATAGAAAATTCATGATTCTTACATAATCCATATCATATGTTTTATGATGTGAATGAAGTGGAAATGATGAACTTAATAAGATAATTAAAAAAATTTAAAATAAAAATAGGTTATTAACGAGGAATCTTAGGTGGGTGGTAAAATTTTGTTCAATAAAGTAACAACTTTAAGTAATAAGATAAGATAGGATAGAATAAGATATATATAAGGATATTTTAGTAATTTACTTAATTTATTATCAGATATGGATACCCGTGGGTATGGATACAATCAAATTCGTGTTCATATTCATATATTAATGGGTAGTCAAATACCTGTTTATTATATCCGTGGATACCCGTTTAACTACCTACTCCGTACCGTGACGGATTTTACCCACAGGTACCCCTGGACGGGTATTTTTGCCACCCCTAATTATGATATAAATTTGACATAACCAATGTGAATGTCAACTCATTAAAAAGTGTATGTTAGTGATGTTATTCTTAAAATATATAGTATAGTGAGATCTTATAGCTGAGTCAAAAAGGTTATACCGAAAGGAATACAAATGAAAGGCGATAGTAGAAATGATGATGGAGTTAGTTAGATACTATGACATTGGAAAATCATTAAATAAACGAAGATATATGTTATTTGAATAACCAATTTTTAAAAAAATTGTCATAAATCGGTGTATACTTTCTTAATTAAGAATGTTAGTTAAAGTTAGCAAAGATTATACATCAAATTCAACAACAGGCAGCAGATGACATAGATCTGAATTGACCTGGCAAACGGCCACCAGCTTCCAACAACGGCTGCTACGTAAACCAAACAGTTTCTTAATCAGCAGTGTTTGCCAACAAGAAGGGGAAGTGATCAAGTCAAATCTAAAAAATGAAAAATTCTCTATATTATTTTTGAATACACATTCAACATGATTTATTTAGATTATTTCTAGATATAAATTAATTCCTCTATATTTTTATTTTATAATTAATTAAGGCAACGAACACTTGTTTCAGTCAATGTTAAGCTCCATGTTTGAAGCCGGTTTTAACACTTGCTGTGTAACTATAACATATTCAAGCAAATCATCTTCTCGAAAAAATTGGTCGCAAGATAGAGGTTAAAGAGTTGGTCATGATTACATGTTTAAGTACAATTCAGACTAGATAGAGAAAATGTTTTTGAAGAATAATTTTCTATATTTGAGTATTTATTAAGATACTATTAATTAATTTTGTCAATCTTTTTGACACATTCTTGCTTGCTTAATTTTACCAGTCCTTGTAAATTGTAATGATCAGATGATCTCATAGTATCTATTACTTCATTCGCAAGAAAAATAATGATATTTTGATTTTTCTAATAAATGGAACTTCTAGTTCTATGTCACATTGAGGAATTGACATGTTTTGATTTTTTTTTAAATCAATAAATTAATGATCATTTTTATAAATCAAAGAGTTATTTGTCGAATTTTGTATTTAAAAAAGATCATTTCATAAAAATAATAATATTATTTCATGTTTATATGTATTAAGAAGATTTTTTACATTTTATGTAAAAATATTCAACATTCACCATTATAAGTAATAACAATTTAAATTTTATTTCAAGAATAATAGTTACTATAATTTTTTAAATGATAGTATTTTTTTTAAAATTAACTAATTTCTCTATTAATTTAAAGACCACATGTATCGTCCTCGTGAGCTTAGCTCGGTTGGTAAGGACAATGCATAATATATGCAAGGTCAGTGGTTTAAACCCCGACCATCACCAAAAGGATCACATGTATCGGTACATGGCTAACTATGAAACTTAGATACGTAGGGGGATGGTACGACAAGATACATATACGTGAAAATTTTAATTTTAAAATTTAGCATACGATATGGCTAAAATATGTTAATAAAATTATGGGAAATGCTATAAGTATTTAATAAAATATTTTCTTAAAATTAATTTTGATATTCATGGATACATATTCGCGGAGTATCGATATCTAACTATTATGTGATACAGATACATCTCCAAATGTGGATTTCCTGGTGTAACAACATGACGGAATAACAGTTTTTTGCCCGTCCAATCTTAAATGGATGGTCGAGATTGTTCATAGTTAATTTTTTTAACTATTTAATATAAATCGGTTGATCTCACATTAACAATCGAGAATGTTGTTACAAAATAAAGAAGAAGAAAAAGAAGTAACTTGGGATGCAAGTAACTTGATCAAGCTCTAACAAACTTGCCATGCTAGTTGTATTCTGTTGTGACAGTTAGGGTTGATAGTGTTATCATATAGTTAGCCTATCATAGTTATAATGTACCTACAATAGCCTATAAATAAGTGCTTACGCATTGTAATTGATTCATTCAATTCAATTCAAAAATGAAATTTCTCCTTTCTATTCACTTCATTTCTCTCTCATTTTGAGTTTCTTATTAAGGTATCAAAAGCCTTCTCTTGGGAGAAGGTGGTTACGATTCAGTTACGCATCATTTCCGCCATGGATGCGTGAACTTCAAGCTTTTTCTTCTTCGTTTTCTTTTCTTGTTGAAGATTCATCAATCTTCTTCTTTTTCTTCGTGTTGATTCCTGAATTCTTCTTTGTTCTTCTGCATCCTTTTTTATTCTTTCTCAATCAACTATGATGCGTAATTAGGATCCAACACAAGATCTTTCTTCACCCTACTACGTTCATCCTAGTGATGGACGTCATTCCGTGTCAATCAAGCCTCAGTTGAACACGTCCAACTATCAAGCTTGGGCATGTGCTATGCGTAGAGGTCTTGGGGGCTAGAACAAGTATCAGTTTGTAGATGGAACAATTCTTCCTCCTACATATGATGATTTGAATTTTTCTGCATCAGAGAGATGGAATAATCTCATTCATTCTTGGATCGTGAACTCTGTTTCTGATTCAATTGCATAGAGTATAGTGTATATTGACAACGTTTCTGACGTTTGGAAAGAGTTGAAAGAGCGTTTCAGTAAAGCTGATCACATTCGTGTTTGGAAGCTTAAATCTGAGATCAACAATCTTAAGCAAGGTACTAGTTCTGTTAATGATTACTATGCTGAATTGAGATCTCTTTGGGAAGAATTTGATAGTCATAGACCTACACCTTCATGCATTTGTCCTCAGAGATGTGTGTGTGCCTCTAAAAGAATTTAGGCATAAGGATCAAGTAATTCAGTTTTTGAGTGGTCTAAATGACAATTTTTCAATTGTTTGAACTCAGATTTTGCTTATGGATCTATTACCCCCTCTCAACAAAGTCTATTCATGGTCATAGTTATTTTTTGACTGTTGTGGATGATTACAGTAGATTTGTGTGGATCAATTTATTAAAATCAAAATTTGAAGTTCGAAAACAAGTTTAAAATTTTATACTTTTTGCAGAAAATCAATTTGATTGTAGGGTTAAAATTGTCAGAAGTGACAATGACCCTGATTCTAGTGCAGAACAAGCAGTTGACTTCTTCACTAAACCATTGCATCCTAAACCATTCCTTACTTTGTTGTCCAAGCTTGGCATGGTAGATATATACCAAGCACCAGCTTGTGGGAGGCTGTTACAAAATAAAGAAGAAGAAGAATAAGAAGAAGAAGAAGTAACTTGGGATGCAAGTAACTTGATCAAGCTCTAACAAACTTGCCATGCTAGCTAGTTGTATTATGTTGTGACAGTTAGGGTTGATAGTGTTATCATATAGTTAGTGTATGATAGTTATAATGTACCTACAATAGCCTATAAATAAATGCTTACACATTGTAACTGATTCAGTCAATTTAATAATGAAATTTCTCCTTTCTATTCACTTCATTTCTCTCTCATTTTGAGTTTCTTATTAAATGTCTACTACATGAACCGTTTACCGCAAGGAATCTTAGTCCAAGATCTCCATATTTTAAGTATTCGAGCTTCATAAATGTTCAATTATCTAATGCTCTAAAATAATTCTTCAATGATAATAATATTACTTTTGGTCTTAAATATATAAGAAGTTTTTTTTTTTATATAGATTTATTAAATAATTAATATATCTAAACTATAAAATAAAAAATAAAAAATAAATCTGTAAACAGTAGACTATTAGAAATGTCCCATGAGCTTGTATTCCCCCAAAAACAAAGAATGAGTCCAACATTGTTGTGCTAATTCCAATCCAAAATTCTAGATAACCGGCCAAACCATTGTGAACCAACGTAAGTACGTAGCTAATTTATCTTAAGTCTTAACCTATCCCAAATAAAATAACAGCCTCACAAATATTCGGTCAAAGTACTTAAATTATGTTTTAATAGTCAAACCCTGTCTTCATAAAAAAAAGTCAAACTTTGACTTCTGTATAACACTACTTATACTAAATCAAAAAAAGAACATACAACATTCGAAACAACAATTGAACAAAACAAACATGTCTTGCTCTGTTGCAATTCCAAATTCTCCAATATTCTCTTCCCATTACTACACCAAAAAATGCTCTATCATTTCTTCTTCCTCAGATTCTCTCCCAACATCTTCTTCTTCAAACTCCTCGCCGGTTTTGAAGAAAAAGAGACCTGCTAAACTTGATATACATGTTGCTTCTATCATTGTTCAGCTCCCTCCGGCAGCACCATCTCCGTCGGCAGCGAAGGATGTTGTTGAGGCAGAAGGAGTTGGGTTTTCTGTGTATTGTAAGAGAGGAAGCAGGAAGCACATGGAGGATCGTTACTCTGCTTCTCTTAATCTTCATGGACAATCAAAACAGGTAACTTAATAAATATTGGAATTTTAGTATTTAATTTGTTCACTTATGGTTAATCTTGGACACTAATCCTATCTTGAATTTTGATTCACAATGATGTATAATCTATCTTACGATTTATAATAAGATTTGATTCACAATTTAGAAAAAAGTGTTGGAATATTTTATTATTTAATTATATTCCAATATCATTACGTGGGCAAATATCGTAATAATAATTATATTAGCTATTTATCAATTGTGAGCCTTAATTGATTAGTGATCAAATTAAGTAATAAGGCTATTAGGTTTCTAATTGGATAATTAATTAAATAATTAATTAGTTGATATGGACTCAATGAGTGGATGTCCGGATAGCCCATTAACGGAATAATGGGAAACCCTAATGGCTATCCAATATAAAAGAGGCTATGGTCCCCAATATACCGGACACGGCAAAACATTCTCTTCTCCCCATCTGATGAGAGCTTGAGGCATAAAGGTATCGGTTGAGGAAGAACCAAACTAGCCGCCGCTAACCCTACGTTGTGTATTTCAGATTACGGTGTCAAAGCTTTATCCAGGTATTCCTAATACCCTAATTCTTGTTATCCTTGATAAATCAAACATGTCGTAGATCCGTTTATATTCATGTTCAATGATTAAATTTGCTTCCGCTATATTTTTATTGTGTATTGAACGTGTTTTATGAATTAAGACCTAAATTTCTTACAAGTGGTATCAGAGCGGTCTTCATGTTTGATTTATCAGGATGTATATTGTTGTTTGGCTTTTATGATTTGGGGATTTTTTGTTTTTTCTTTCGAACCCTAATTACAAAATTTTGATTCGATATGTCTTCGAAGACAATCGCATGGTGTTTAATTATGATTGTAAACTTTGATTGATCTCCAAATCGTAAAAGTTTTAATTTGTCGTTACCATACACAATTTTAAGTTATGATGGTTAAGGTTCTATCGACATGCTCGTATAAATTCGATTATAAAGTTTTCAGTTTTTTGAATATATTATTATAATCGTAAACTGGTGAATATATTCATGAATAAATATTGTTTGCTTTCTTCTTTTTACGAGCGAATACATTCAGAAGGGAATACTTTCTGGTTGTGATTGTTATTGTATTTAATTATGTGAAATTGATTTTATGGTTATCACAAGTGAGAAGTAAGAACTGCTGTGCAACTTGATTTCGATTGTTTAAAAATAGAAAAGTAAGCATAACATGAAGCCTTTGCATAGAGAAATTATATTTGTGATGCTTTACTTGCTAGCTTCTTTTCGGTGAATTTGTTTTGCTGCAAGTTGTGTTTTTTTATTTTATTTTCATGATTGGTTATTTTGTATAAAACTAATCTTTATTTTGGCATGACATTATTTTTTTGTTTTCTTCCTTTCAAGCTTATCTAACTATATTTTAGGCTTTAAAGATATTGCTTGTTTACTATATTTTGTCAACCAAGATTCTCGATGAATGTGACAAAGGTTATTTTGATTTTAAACCTTATTTTGGTGATTTGATTTATTTTATTTTATTTTTAAATCAAATAGAAAGTGTAAAATCAAATCTTTTAATTTCACTTTGGTTTGATTTTCAAATTTCATTATTATATTATATTTTACAATTTTATTTCTATTTGAATGAAATATAGTATTGATTCACGAAAGTTTTGTACATAAAGTTTATTTTGAGAAGTAGGCAAATAAAGATTCAAATATATATATATATATGTTGCTTTTTAAATAATGAATCTCAAAATATTATAAAGAAATTTTTTTTAGTTCATAAAGTAAGGATTAAATTCTTTAATTTTGGGAAAATATAATTCTAGTTTTGTTTGTTTGTTTATAAACTTGTAAAGTTTGTTTCCTTTATTTAGGAAATATTTATGTTAGAGTTATGTTTTATTTTGTTTAAAGAATCATTTAGTGCATATGTGAATCAATAGTGGCATGAATATTTTTAGTGTATATAAGATTCAATTTTCTTTTGATTTTAAAATTGAATATTTGGTTATAGCATGATTATCCTGTTCGAATTTATTGTTATCAAGTTTTCCACAATATTATTTTTAATCATGCATTTTGATATTTTTCATGCTATTTTTGTTGATGTTGCTTTTATGCTATATCTGTAAATGTATTGTCATACACATATTGGTGTCGTTTTTGACTTGCATCTTCTTTAGAATTCTTGTAAATTTGTCTTCACACTTAAGGGTTGTTGAGTGACCTAATAGTTACACAACGACATAAAGAACTAATTTGGCCTACATTATGTCAGTAGTGCCTTGTAAATTTAAGACCATTCCCATTTAATTTACTATGAAATGTCTAGTAATTGCGGTTGTTTTGGTTGAAACAACATGTTGCCAAAGTAACCTCTGTTGCGTAGATTTGATTCAACTGAACTTACAAAAGGCGTAGTATGAAATTATCCATGTGAGTGGTCGTCAGCCCCAAGGAAGGCACAACTTGACCGGATAGCTACATACATATGATAGTAAATGTGTGGTGATTATAAAGTAATTTTCCATGTGAATAATAGGATACCCGAAGGTGACTATTATTTGACAGGATTTATCACCCCGTTTAATATATATATATTAAAATTGTCTAGTAAAATTAGTTGAGTCAGTTGAAACAATAATGTTGCCCAAGTAACCTCTGTTATGTAAATTGATTTCAATTAAGCTTACAAAAGATGTAGTGTGTAATTATTTATGCGAGTTGTCGTCGGCCCCAAGGAAGGTACAACTTGGCCAGATAGTTACATACCTGCGATGGTAAATATGTGGTGGTTATAACGGAATTATCCATGTGGGTAATAGGATGCCCAAAGGTGACTATTATTTGACAGGACTTATCACCAATGTTTGATCATTGCATTGAGAGTACCGCTTGCAATTAATTCTTAGCAATCCAAAGATTGTGTTTTAATGGTGCACTTGGTATCTTGTTAAGGTCTTTTATTTACAAATAAAGAAGCACATTTCTATAATATTTTACTGACATGTGTAATAATATTGTGCGAGTGTAAACTTATTTATATATTTAAGAGTTTACATTCAAACAAATATAATGGTAAACATATAACAATTATAAGAATTTATTCTTTGTCAAAGTAAATTGTCATTGTTTGATCATTGCTGTAAAATACCATTAGCAATTGATATTATTGTTTAAAGACTTGATATTGATGGTGCATTAGGTATTTTGGTGAGTGTTTTTACTGCTCATGTTCTCTTTAAGCTAATATAATGTATCTGCTAATTTGAGTTAAATTTTTTAACTCTTAAAAGTTCTAACTTTTAGGAATTAAAGAATAATATTAACATTATTCTTGGATCTAGACCTTAGATAAGGGTGGTGAAACTCACATTCTCTCACAAATTCAGCATTTAATGTGGGAATCAAGTTTGACTAGTGAGTGTACACCAAATCCCATAGGTCACGTGAAATCATAAAGCTAAAATATCATATGTATTAGAGGTGTTATTTAAGATGACAAAAATATTTTGTCATATTTTCTTTGCTTAAATTAAAGTGCTTTTAAAGCAATATAGAGAAAGACAAGCTCTCATTGGAGAGTGGGTATTTCATTAAGATTATTAGGCAAAGAAAATGTTAGGAGCACATTATGTGAACTTTTAATCTTGCTAAGACACTACAATTTCGACCATCATCTGACTTGTTTGAAAATTCAGTGATTTCGACTATTATATGACTTGTTCGAAAATTCAGTATTTATTATTCTCTTTGCACAATTAAGTTTATAACTGTTACAGTTAGATCTGATCATTTAAATGATCAATTCATAAAGTGTGCAAATAAGGAAAGATTGAAGCAAGAGAAAATAAAATAATGCTCATTCAGAAAATACCTCAAAAGATAAGGGCAAAATAAAGAAAAGTAGTCTTGACTGACTTATGTCCCATGATGTTGAAAGATATATCAATTTAGAATGGACAAAGTCGATAAAGTTGGTTCTATTCATTTTTAAACTATTTTTTTAGATTGTCATTACTAGGTTATTTTTGTATTTAAAAGATAATTTGGTTAATCATTATTTGAATTAATTTTTTGTTTTAATTTCTCTTTGAATAAATCAAGATATTTTGAGTTTTATTTTCAAATGATGATTCAACGTGTCTTTTAAGTTCAATTATTAGAGTCAATTCAGTTATGACTTGTGACATTCTATATTGTTTAAGGTTTTGAATACTATAAGTCTTTCGTCCCACAAATTAAGGAAATTTTGAGACATAAATTGTTAAGTCTTCTTGAGGATATTAAGTTTGGGGGAGAGATATGGTAATAGAACAAAATTGAATGAGGAAGAATCAGTTCTAAACTAATTCATATAGTTACTATTATTATAGTATATTTGGATCCTCGTGAAAATAATTTTGTTCTTCCTCTCTATCAAGTTAAGAAATTAATTCATATAGATCAAACTCAACACCCTCAAGAACTAGAGCTTCTAATGTCATTAAGAATTGACTGAAAGAGAAATTCTATTTAGTTTATTTGAAAGACTCTATTAGGACAGTCATGATACTAGTTTGCTTATTATAATTTTGGAGCTGCATAAGATGGATTTCAATATAGTTTTATTAATGATGACATTAATGATACAATACGGTGCAACTTAATAAAGGTTTTGTGTCAACTGATACAAAGTAAATAGTTTGCAAAATCATGAAATCCATTTATGAGTTAAGAAGTTTGTCTCTTTATTGTTATCACAAATTCTCATAAAGTAATTGTCTCATTTGGTTTTGAGATAATATTACGGAGAATTGTGGATTTAGTAAGCTCAGTGGGAGTAAATTTATATTCCTAGTTTAATATGTCAATTTTATTTTATTTAGTCAACAATGATATATGTCTGTTATGTGAAACCAGTGAAATCTCTAACAAAAGTTAGTGATGAAAGATCCTGGGGACACCTCTTTTGTATTAGGCATTTCAATACTAGAGATTCTTCTCAAGGTATTATTCGGGATATTGCAAAAGAGTTATATCAATAAAGTTGAAAATAAATTGACATAATAAGTTATGGGTGACCTTAGTCTCCGAGAGAGACTTTTCAGTCTCAAATTTTTAGTCCCAAATATTGCCCATTAGGAAATTTATGATTTCATAAATTTAAGTATATTCTTATGCTTTGCTTATAGAATTTTTATGTATGATCTTATTGCACGTATTTGGAAATAACATATATGATCAGACTGTTTGGTAGAAACATGAGCAATTCAAAGTTTGAATTGTTGAAAAGGCAACCTTAAGAATTATTAAAGAGAACAAGAGAACTTATGCTCACATCAGAGATCTAACAATTTGGAGATCATTAGTGTGTTAATCTCTGGCTTTTGGATGTCTATATATAATAAGACATCCTAACTCAGGAAATGACTGTAAATATTTATGTCACTTGGTTGCATAGAGTTAAAGGTATTGAAAGACCACTTAAGTTATATAGTGACATAAGTTAGTCAAATAAAGATTCAATAACAAAATTATAAGGTTTATTACCTTATAAATTATTGTTGTTAAAATGATAGAACATGTAGAGACAAACTTTATGCTAGCTATACCACTAATCAGAGACATGACACCTAAGGTCTTTTATATTGTTGTTGTCATTAAGGATGTCTTGGATTAGTGGGAGTCTCTTTTATTTTATGTTCTATACTTTTGTTTTGGTATTGATACAGACTTTATGTTATGATTTTCTGCAGAAATAAAGTTCATGAGGTTATTTTGTTATAACCATTTCTGTATCATTTTGTGCAAATATTTAATTTGCAAACTTCAGTTTGATCTCACTAAAGTTTTCAGTTGGATCAGTTGGAAATATGCATGATTTAGAGATCACATTACATGAAATTTCCATGCCACTCATCCATATCGATCTATGTCACCAAGTGCATTGGTATGGTGGTCGTCAGGGTTCCGTCACGTTATACGTCAGTGACGACAGCCGCGGTGGTCCCATTATTAATGTATGAGGTGGACCAGATTGTAAAGTTGAAATCTAAAGATAAATAGCATTCGGACGCGCGCCTAAAGTATTCTGATATAATTATTAAGATATGTAGCCCAAGTGGGAGATTGTTGGAATATTTTATTATTTAATTATATTCCAATATCATTACGTGGGCAAATATCGTAATAATAATTATATTAGCTATTTATCAATTGTGAGCCTTAATTGATTAGTGATCAAATTAAGTAATAAGGCTATTAGGTTTCTAATTGGATAATTAATTAAATAATTAATTAGTTGATATGGACTCAATGAGTGGATGTCCGGATAGCCCATTAACGGAATAATGGGAAACCCTAATGGCTATCCAATATAAAAGAGGCTATGGTCCCCAATATACCGGACACGGCAAAACATTCTCTTCTCCCCATCTGATGAGAGCTTGAGGCATAAAGGTATCGGTTGAGGAAGAACCAAACTAGCCGCCGCTAACCCTACGTTGTGTATTTCAGATTACGGTGTCAAAGCTTTATCCAGGTATTCCTAATACCCTAATTCTTGTTATCCTTGATAAATCAAACATGTCGTAGATCCGTTTATATTCATGTTCAATGATTAAATTTGCTTCCGCTATATTTTTATTGTGTATTGAACGTGTTTTATGAATTAAGACCTAAATTTCTTACAAAAAGGTCTTCTGATTAATTTGATAACCATTGATGCATGAGCAAGGATCAATGAGTAAGTTCTAATTTAACAAGATTTTCTATTTTTCACCGGCACAGGCTTTTTTTGGCATATTTGATGGGCATGGAGGCACAAAAGCTTCCGAATTCGCGGCACAGAACTTGGAAAAGAACGTGTTGAAAGAAGTGATCATGAGAAATGAGAGTGATATTGAGGAAGCAGTGGAACATGGTTACCTCAAAACAGATTCAGATTTCTTAAAAGAGGATCTTAATGGTGGCTCTTGCTGTGTAACAGCATTGATTAGGAATGGTAACCTTATTGTGTCCAATGCCGGCGATTGTCGCGCTGTCATCAGTAGAGGAGGTGTTGCTGAGGCCTTAACATCTGATCACAAACCTTCAAGGAAAGACGAAAAAGAACGGATTGAAACTCAGGTAATTGATGATGATGATAGCAATTTTCCCGTTTCTCTTTGGTAATTGAAACCTTTGTAGTTTAGGATCTCATGAAGGTACTTAATTAGTTTTGAAATTTGTTTTGTAGGGAGGATATGTTGATATGTGCCGCGGTGTTTGGAGAATCCAAGGATCTCTTGCTGTTTCTAGGAGCATTGGTGATAGACACATGAAACAATATGTGATAGCAGAACCTGAGACCAAAGTTCTCAAAATTGAACCTCATCATGATTTTTTAATCTTAGCTTCAGATGGATTATGGGAAAAGGTATAGGACTTAACCAATTAATTGCAATTCTTTCATGACATCGTTGCTTAAATATAGTTTAGTTTTAATTAAGTATAACTGATTAAATTTCTCTTTTCAATCTTGTTTAGGTTAGTAATCAGGAAGCAGTAGATACAGCACATCATTTTTGTGTAGGGAGCAATAGACAAGGATCCTTTCAGGCTTGTAAGAAACTTGTAGATTTATCTGTATCGCGAGGCTCTATCGATGATATAAGTGTTATGATCGTCAAATTACAAAACTACGTTTGAAGTCTTACCAATACAAACACCAGTTATAACTTAGAAAATTGAAAGTGGTTGATTGTAATTACATGCGCCGGCCAATGTTAGATGTCAATATATGACGGACACCTGAGATGACTTCCATCAGAAGTGTAGATGCTGCATAAATTGGGACGATAGGGTGCCTCCATTTCATTATTAGTGAGAAGTTAATGACTGTGATTTTTGTTAAGAGAAATGATATTTGAACAACCATTTTTTAACAACTTTTGTCACAATGTTGTTCAAATATTATTTTTTTGTATAAAATAACGGAATTTTTTCAATAATGAAATTTTTTCAATAAACTAATTTATTTTTGTATAAAATCCCTCGTAGTATCATTTTTTCATTATTACATTGCTCTTTTGTTAAAGGAAAGAAAGTTGGTGCCCTAAAATTAAGAGAGTAACTAAATTCTTTTTTCATAGCTTTTTATAGCTATTGAAATTTATAGCTTTTTTTATTAATTCATATTTTAATTGAAGTTATCAAAAGTTGTTCCCTCGCAAATTTTGTGGGCTCAATTTAGTCTTATAAAATAATACTCAAACTAACCTTTATCGAAAACATATTAGTCCATTTATTAAAATGAATCAGAGACTAATTTATTTTTGTATAAAATCCCTCATAGTATTATTTTTTTCATAAACTAAGATTTTACTCTAAAATTTATAGTAGTATATTGCATAATGCATATCATTGTCATTGCCAACTTCTAAGTATATGATTGTGAGTGATACTAGTTCCTCTGTCACATATTGACTTGGTAAAACCTTGATTGCTTTCATTTTTCCATTTAGTCAACTTAAACCTCCAGATGAAACAATGGGAATATTAAATGTAGTTCCTTGTTTGGGTATTTGAAACTTGGATAGATAAGGTCCATATGTATCATGCATAGGTTTTTGTTTTTAAGCAATATCATGCATAAGGTTGAGAATAAACGAATGAATACTTTTTGTTTGAAAAAAAAAACAAATTAATACTTTTATAAAATTTTATTAAAACTAATGAGAACGTAATTATTAAATTAGAACCATCATCACCAATTTGTAAAGAACATGTACATATTACTATAGTCTTCATATGGGATCAAAAAAATAGTCATTTGGACTATGACTATTATTTTGATCTCATATGAAGACTAAAGTAGTATGTACATCTTCTTAACAAATCGTTGATGATGGTTCTAATTTAATAATTACGTTCTCATTAGTTTTAATAAAATTTTATAAAAGTATTCATTTGTTTTTCAAACAAAAAGTATTCATTTGTTTATTCTCAACCTTATGCATGATATTACTTAAAAACAAAAAGAAACATAATCATATTCTGGGATCAAAATGACTATTTATTTTTTTTATTGTTTGATGGAGTGAATGATAAAGTCTCCTATTTTGGTCAAAGAGCAAGTACTTAATAAGGTGATGGGAATAAGTTAAATAAAGATTACATAAACGATCACATAGTCCACAACTTATAGATCAACCAACGAAAATGCCAAAATTATTTGCCTGAAAGTTATGACAGGGTTCGAAGGCCGAAGCTATAACCATAGTTCAAACCCCAACACATCCATTTATATGTGTAAGTTTATAATGACTTTGTCATTTCATCAATCTAAAAAAAAATAAAAAAAAATAAAGGATCATATACAAGTAAGAATCTATTGTAATGATATCATGCATTGCTAATTTTTTAACATAAATGTCAAACTCTTCTATTGTTTGTTTCATACATCACGATATATTTTTTTCACACATGATGATGATGATGATAATTTCTATTTACTAAAAAAACCCAAAAAAAACATTTAGTCACAGTTAAATCGTGGTTAAAATGACAATGACTAATTTTTTACATTTTGAAAATGGTTAAAAAACCCATTCGTCTTTTAGAATCTAAAAACCATATGTCATTTTCAGATTTTCAAAGGGTGCGCACGAGATAAGTACGGAGATTGAGATAAGAAAATCTCATACTTTAGTGCGACTTAACAAAAACGATCCATCCTCATTCTATTACTGGGCTTTAGGCCCAAGATCCAACCTCATTTTATAGTGTGAGATTGTCCACTATAGTTTCTAACCACCAGAATGTTTTGGACATTTTCTATGAAAATAGTGGATTAATTAGTGGAATCATCCACATAATTCATGATCCAAGAATGGATGACCATGTTGCGACAATGGCAGGCACAATGAGACGAATCGATAGAATCCCTAGACATCGGAATAATTCCTTCAAGAAAAATTAAACTTCGTCTTAGCACCAAGAACTATTTCCTTTGGAATGTGCCCATGAATGGTAATTAGAGCCTATGAGGACCAGAGTAATGGAGACGAGCGAAAGAAGGACTTATTGATCCAAAAGTTGGTCAATTGGAGGAAGATCTAATCGACCACATTGCAAAAATTTGAAGCAAAGTTTTGATCATATTAGCAAATGATACCATGTTGAGGTGGAAATCATTCATAAGAGAGAAAGAAATTTGAATGAAGAAGATAAGATTCTCATTGATTGAATCGCAAGTTTACAACTTAATTTATGCAAAAAAAGGTAATTGAGATCATGAAACTCACACCTGATGATAAAAAGCGGGAAAGTAAAACCAGAAAAATAACTACGTCAAAACCTCAATCCTATTTGTCAATCCATACGATTTCATCTCTCCATCGATCGTGAACATTATTTAGATTGAAACCTTTATCAACAACCTTGGTTTAATTGTTTATCAAAGGTAATCCTTATTCAAAATTCCAAGGACTACAATACAATCTCTTTCAAATGTTTGACAAATACTTAAGGAAATTACTTATAGGCCCCTCATGTATGCTTAAAAACGCTTCAATTATTGAAATATTTCTTTTGATAAAACAAATCTATTGCACGATACATTTCGATCGGCTTTCTTCTATCGTAAGCTATCGATGAAACAAACCTAATTGAAGATACATTTTGATTGGTTGTTTTCCATCAAAAACTATCTACCGGTCGGTCTTTTTTCAGTGATTAAGTAACCTAGGGGACCTATATAGCAACCTTCATTCTTCAATAATTTGGCTTTAGGCCCAAGATTCAAATCCTACGTGGCAAATCTCATCTTGGTCCGAATCTTATGATGAGTAAGCAAGTAGTAATAAATAAATAAATAAATAAATAATAACAAAACCGAAAAAAGTGAAAGTAAAAAAAAAAAAAAAAGAACATTTTTAGAAAGCACACTTCATTGATTTCATTTCATTACATTACACCACTCACCACCTTGTTCTCTTTTTTCTCTGTTCTTCTTCCACGCACACTCCTTCTTCTTCTCTCTCCCATTCTCTCTCTCTCATGTTCTTCACTGCTTCAGATCTCTCTCCGTAACATCACACTCTCTTCCACATTCTCCCCACATCAATCAATCATGGCTGCTAACGCCCCCATCACCATGAAAGAAGCCTTAACGGTTCGATCCTCCATTTCCGAATTTCAATTTTCTTCTTCAGATCTCAATTTCAATCAGCATTGTTACATTTTCGATTTTAATTTTGAAATTAATTGATTTGTGTTTAATTCACGTTTGGATGTTGTAGTTGGGAAGCGTTGGGATCAATCCACAATTCATCACATTCACACATGTGACGATGGAATCTGAGAAATTCATATGTGTTCGAGAAACCGGTCCTTCGAATAGTGTTGTTATGATTGATATGAATATGCCAATGCAACCTTTGAGACGACCTATCACTGCTGACTCTGCTCTTATGAACCCCAATACCAGAATTCTCGCTCTTAAAGGTAATGTAATGTCATTAAGGATTCAATCGTGTTATACGAGTTTCTCGTAATTTATGGATCATGTAATGTGATGTGATTAATGATTTAAATTGTTGTGATTTGTTAATTAGATTTGTAGATCGTTAAATTGTGATTTGTAATAGGAAATGATTTGGATAGATGTAGGAGGAAGTAGATTTAATATGAGTTTAATGGACATTGCATTGATA
Source organism: Medicago lupulina (assembly GCA_958299785.1). Classification (NCBI taxonomy): domain Eukaryota; kingdom Viridiplantae; phylum Streptophyta; class Magnoliopsida; order Fabales; family Fabaceae; genus Medicago; species Medicago lupulina. The sequence continues at coordinate 26,827,975 of OY283144.1, read as the reverse complement.
GTGTAAAATAGTTTTACAGTGTCTTCCAATAAAAACATTCAATTTGTGATACTGATATCATACAACTAATCTTGAAATATATGTGTGATTCGGCGGAATAAAAAATGCTCATTGGATGTCACTGTAGAATAATTACTTTACATGGTCGGTACAACCGTCTATTTTCTCATACATGGATTTAATTTATATTCATTGATAGTGTAAAACCTTTTTACATGTGCATCCAATCAAATCATGCCACGTGGATATTTGTAGAGATATTTTTGGAACTAACCTATAAAAGTGGCACTGTGGTGTGATTAGATTAGATGCATGTGTTAAAAAAGTTTTACGCCGTCAATGTATACAGATTAATCTCTTTGATATATACACGCGGATATTTTTTATTTTTTTTGTAACAATACTGATTTATTGTTTTCCTTATTATGAATGTGTTGTTATTAATGCAGCTCAAGTTCCTGGAACTACTCAGGATCATTTGCAAGTGTTTAACATTGAAACGAAAACAAAGATGAAATCATATCAAATGAACCAACAGGTGTGGATTTGTTAACATTGAACTACTCTGGAACTACCCGTGATTATTATTAATTATATGTGTTTCATTTTCTTTAGGTTGTGTTTTGGAAGTGGGTAACCCCAAAGACGTTAGGCATAGTCACTCAGACATCTGTGTATCATTGGTCAATTGAAGGTGAAAACATATTGTTCTATTTCTCCTTTGCGGTTGTAATTCTATCTGAATCTGAATATGGCAGTGAATCATCGTATATTCTATGTTTGTACTGTTACTTGAATTTTTTTGAACTGTGAATTTATTATTTTTTACTATTCTCGTTTACAGGTGATGGTGAGCCAGTGAAGGTGTTTGATCGAACAGCTAATCTCGCGAATAATCAGATCATCAATTATCGTTGTGATCCTAGTGAAAAGTGGTTGGTTTTGATTGGAATTGCTCCTGGTTCTCCTGAGGTATGTGTTTCCTTTCCAATAGCAACTTTCCACGCCTTGCACTTCGACTTACCTGTAATTCCCCTTATATCCATATGTTTGTGTGTTCAGTTGACTTATTGCCCGTCCTTCATTCTCACCACAATATGTTATACTCTAAAATAATATTTCAATATTTGTGATGGGTGCATGTATTTGTAATGTAAGTAGGTAGTTTGTAACCGATATGCGCCAACATATGTTGTAGAATAGAGCTCATTAGCTTGTTTATGAATTACACACTGAACTTGAAGCACTCAAGAAATTAATACTTCCATTGGATTTGATGATTTTTGTTGGAATTCCGCCTTAATGGCGGTCCGTCCCTAGTCGCCTAAATTGCGACCTCTGGTTAGCCTTCATTGCAGCCTCCAACACAACACCTTCATTGTGTTGGCTTTGAGGAGGTGGATTTAGTCCCACATCGGATAGATAGCACTCTTGAGAAGAGTTTATAAAGAGGAGGCACTCCTCACCTTACAAGCCGGTTTTGTAAGGATGAGTTAGGCCCCAAATCTCAACAATTTTGTATTTTATTTTACCTTTATTGTCATGGTTTATGGTTATGTATAGTTTATACAATTTTAAAATAGAAAAATATCAATAAATAAATTTACTCGAGCTTATTTTTACCTTTATTGTCATGGTTTATGGTTATGTATAGTTTATACAATATTAAAATAGAAAAATATCAATAAATAAATTTACTTGAGCTTATTTTCCTACTTAGTCAATTGATGGTTCAAATCTATCATATGATTTTTTCCATTTTAATTTTTTGATGTTTTTCGTTATGAACCAAATACAAAGGTTCAAGACTTGGGGTACTCTTGCTTTTCATGCTACTTTTCACATGTTATTATCCAACTTTTTCATACCTTGAAATTATTTTCTTTTATAAATTAACTGGTTGTATACTTATATTTTGAGATTTGAAATCATGAACTTCTTTTTCTGTTTACTTTTTTCCCCTGTTTAAAAGCTTTTGAATGCATCATCTTTTGTCGTCATTCAGATTGTAGAGCACCAAAGTTTCTGAAATCATTATTTGTTGGAGTAATGTTTTTTTTCTTCTTTTTCCGGTTATAGAGACCACAACTTGTAAAAGGAAACATGCAACTCTTTGCAGTGGACCAACAACGGAGTCAGGCTCTTGAAGCACATGCTGCCTCATTTGCCTCGTTTAGAGTACGTCTGTCTTCTTTGTGATCCATTTATATTGATTGCAACTGTGTAGCTGGTAGGTTGAATATTGTTTTGTATTGTCGCATGCAGGTTCCTGGAAATGATAAGGATTCGATTCTTATTTGTTTTGCATCCAAGACCATTAATGCTGGACAGGTTACATCAAAGATGCATGTCATTGAACTTGGTGCCCAGCCAGGTATAAACATGGCTAGGTTATCAATTACCAACAAAATAGCTAGCATATTTCTACATTACATGGTATAAAAATAAAATCATATTTTTTTAATATCAATTTACCTAAATAAAATACGATAGGATGGGTATGAAGTGGCTTAAAGTTAGAATCTTTAAATATCATACGTATACGAACACCCTTTCAAAATGGGGCAAAATATTTTTCAAATAGAATAACAGAATATATTGTTATAAATTTCGATAGAGTGTCTATTATTGGTAGTATACATTCTTACCTCCTCTGGTACATTGTGGCATTTTTTATCAGGCAAGCCATCATTTTCTAAAAAACAAGCAGATCTGTTCTTTCCTCCAGACTTTGCCGATGACTTTCCTGTTTCAATGCAGGTATAAGTGCAAACTTCATTTAGGATTCTCTATTCCCAACAGATATTATGTTAAATATTTAAATGTTTTTTATTGTGCAGATTTCAAATAAATATGGCTTGATATATGTTATCACAAAACTTGGGCTTTTATTTGTCTATGATATGGAGACTGCCACTGCAGTTTACAGAAATCGAATCAGTCCCGATCCTATATTTTTGACCTCAGAAGCATCCTCGGTAGGGGGATTTTATGCCATAAATAGACGTGGCCAAGTATTGCTTGCTACTGTGAATGAGGCAACCATTGTACCTTTTGTTAGTGGCCAGGTATTTTATGTGTTACACCGTGTTTGATCAAATTGGAATGCCTTTTCTTTTTGTATCTACTTAATACTTTTTTGGGCATTCTGCAGTTAAACAATCTGGAACTTGCTGTTAATCTTGCTAAAAGAGGAAACCTTCCTGGTGCAGAAGAATTGGTAACTTGACTATTATATTTTTCGTTCCATGTCTACTGTCTCATAGATTGTAGTTATCCTCAAAGCGTTTCAGTAGTGTTGTTCAGAATAGAGAATTAGCAGCAAGGAGATTAACATAAAAGTACAAGATAATGATTGAACAATATCTTATTTATCATGTGGCATCTGCTTGCATAGATGTTCTTTTATAGACTATCTGAAATGGACACTTAACAATTTGAATCTTACCATTACTTTTGTGAAATTTGATCAAAAGCATGTGTAAAAAAGTTCTATGTTGGTAAAATGTAATATATGTACAGTAAATATACTTTTTGCACTTTCTTTTCCTCCTAGTTAATTTGAAGTTTGGACCATGAGAAACATTGATATTCTTTTCATTTTTCCCTTAGTGATTGTAAAATTTCTCTTTTTTTTTTTTTTTTTTCTTCAGGTTGTTCAGCGTTTTCAAGAATTATTTGCTCAGACCAAATATAAGGAAGCTGCAGAGCTTGCTGCAGAGTCACCACGAGGAATACTCCGTACTCCTGACACAGTAGCTAAATTTCAGGTATACGTTGTTAAATTATTGATACATTTATATTTGTTGTTTTTGTCAAGTTAATGCATTCAGTTTGGAGTCTGCCTTGTGAAATTGTGCCACATTAATATGGGAGCTTAATATGCTCTTCATATCATTATTTGATTTACCTCTGTAATTTGCTTCAGAGTGTACCTGTACAAGCTGGACAAACGCCACCTCTGTTGCAATACTTTGGAACTCTGTTAACCAGGGGTAAACTCAATGCTTTTGAGTCGTTGGAACTGTCACGACTTGTCGTAAATCAGAACAAGAAGAATCTTTTGGAAAATTGGCTAGCAGAGGACAAACTGGAATGCAGTGAGGAGCTTGGTGACCTTGTGAAGGTCCTGACAGAAATTTAAATTGATTTTATCTTTTTCATTTGGACTTGTTAATTTACCTTTTGGAAGGTCTGCAGAAGGAATATCTGACCTGTCACTTTTTTCAGAAAACTCGTTCTATGTTTACTGATTTATTTTTGTGTACTTTTTTTCTTTTCCTTTAAAAAAAAATATATTTTTCCTTCCTAATTTGTATAATGCGTGCTTATAATGCAGACAGTTGATAATGACCTTGCACTGAAAATCTATATTAAAGCTAGAGCTACACCGAAAGTTGTTGCAGCTTTTGCAGAAAGGAGGGAATTCGACAAGATCCTGATTTATTCCAAGCAGGTAATTTTTTATTAGGCCAAGTAGAATCGTAAAATTAGAGGTATTTTAATTTTATTCTTGTATCATTGTCTCATTTACCACACCGTTTAATTGTTTGTTTTGTTTTCTAGTATCTGTCTGATACAATCTTTCTTTTTCTTTGCTGAAGGTTGGATATACACCTGATTACATGTTCCTTCTGCAAACAATTTTACGGACAGACCCGCAGGTAAGCAGGTTTTTTCTGAACAAAATTGACTGACTGATGCCTTATCTTCTGAGTTGCTTCACTTTTGTGATCTGGTGATTTTTGTTCTAAGGTTTGAGCATAGCAGAACTTGCTTAAAATAGTAGCACCTCATGAATGACATTTAAATCAGTCCAAATTGGAATGGTTTCTTCATGCATATGATGTTGTCCTTTCAATAACATTTATATCCCACTAATCTACCCGGTTTAGTTTTTGAGCATCATTGTTTTTTTTTTTTTTTTTTGAGGGGTTACCTTGGCGCAACTGGTAAAGTTGTTGTCATGTGACTGTAAGGTCACGGGTTCAAGTCCTGGAAACAGCCTCTTGTGTAAAAAACAGGGTAAGGCTGCGTACAATACACCAAATGGTGGGACCCTTTCCCGGACCCTGCGTATGCGGGAGTTTTAGTGCACCAGATTTCCCCTATTGTTTTTTTTTTTTTAAGGTGTAGCATATTTTGAAACTTGCTTGGTTGCAGGGTGCTGTAAATTTTGCTCTCATGATGTCTCAAATGGAGGGAGGTTGCCCCGTTGACTACAACACGATAACAGACCTCTTTCTCCAGGTTTATTTGAAATTTACCGTTATTGTTTGAACTTTGAAACATGCCTGGTTCGCTGTGCTTGTATCATTTATAAGTCAGATGTAATTTTAAAACTGCAGAATCAATTCCATTACGTGAAAAGAAATAAAATAGATCCAAAAGGGCTGAATCATGTATATTTTATACAACTTTATTCTTTTATTTCCATTGTGTTCTTTTTGGATAAGATAAAACGAAAAATGCTAATAATGATATGAAACCATTCCTTTCTATTTTGAAGCTGCATTTGGTAACCTCTTGGTTTAGCCAACATACTTTCCTCTAATTTCAAGAACTGTGAATTATTTGTTAAATCACCAATTTTATATTTTATTTATGTTTGCTGGAACTTTTGTTTATATGTTTCTTATGTTACTTTTTAGAGGAACTTGATCCGCGAGGCAACAGCATTTTTGTTGGATGTGCTAAAGCCAAACCTACCTGAACATGGATATCTTCAATCAAAGGTTCTTATATTTTATGTGATGTTGTTTTTGTCTCTGAACTTAATGGTGTTGTATATACCTTTTTAAGTGACAATTTTCTGTGTATTATTTTTAGGTTCTGGAAATTAATCTGGTGACGTTTCCAAATGTTGCTGATGCTATATTGGCCAATGGCATGTTCACTCATTATGATCGCCCACGTATTGCTCAACTCTGTGAAAAGGCTGGCCTTTTCATACGTGCCCTTCAGGTTCTTAGCTTCTAACAGTCTGGTAACTAAGTAATGCTCTCTTGTCCAAATGATTTCTTGAATTTTTTTGTCTGTGTCATTTGCAGCATTATAGTGAGTTGCCTGATATCAAACGTGTCATCGTGAATACACATGCCATTGAGCCACAGGTTTGGATTGTAACTGCTCCAATGTCTTAATCTATCATAGAGTTGTTTTGGATACTTACTATATGACTCTTTTCAGTCGTTAGTTGAGTTCTTTGGAACCCTTTCTCGAGAATGGGCACTTGAGTGTATGAAAGATCTTTTACTGGTCAATCTTAGGGGCAATCTTCAGATAATTGTTCAGGTACTATTTTTGGTTGATGTTGCCTTAAGATTTTCCTTTCTCCCCAGGATTTCATAAGTGATAAGTTGTTGATAAGAGAATCTTGCTTGTGCGTAATATGTAGACTGCTAAGGAATATTCGGAGCAGCTGGGAGTTGATGCATGCATTAAACTCTTTGAGCAATTTAAATCCTATGAAGGACTATACTTTTTCTTGGGTTCATACTTGAGCTCCAGGTATTTCTTTCTTATTGGATAATGAACATATCCTTAGTTCGCTGGACTGTTTACTCTGCTTTTCTAGCTTTGTACCAATTATTGTATTTTTGGTTTTTGTTATGTCTTTCATAGTGAGGATCCTGATATTCACTTCAAGTACATTGAAGCCGCTGCTAAAACTGGACAAATTAAGGAGGTAGAGCGTGTGACTAGGGAATCAAACTTCTATGATGCTGAGAAGACAAAGAACTTTTTAATGGAGGCCAAACTTCCAGATGCACGCCCATTGATTAATGTCTGTGATCGTTTTGGTTTTGTTCCAGATCTCACACATTATCTTTATACCAACAATATGCTGCGCTATATTGAGGGTTATGTTCAAAAGGTAACTTTGTTTTCAAAGTTTTATTTAATTTTTGTGATTCTTAGCGTGTGCGTATTTTAAATCTTTCTTAATAATTTTTAAAACTTAGACTTAATTGTACTTCTTGCTTTTAGGTCAATCCTGGAAATGCTCCTCTAGTTGTAGGACAGCTGTTAGATGATGAATGCCCCGAAGATTTCATTAAAGGTCTCATACTTTCAGTTCGTTCACTTCTGCCAGTCGAGCCTTTAGTTGAAGAGTGTGAGAAGAGGTATGCTAGTTTTCTATACCTTTCATCTCCAGTAGCATTGCAAATATTCTTTCCTGATTTTACCTTTGATGTATAGGAATCGTCTCCGCTTGTTGACTCAGTTCTTGGAGCATCTTGTGAGTGAAGGAAGCCAGGATGTACATGTTCACAATGCCTTGGGTAAAATCATCATTGACAGCAACAACAATCCTGAGCATTTTCTCACAACCAACCCATATTATGATTCTCGTGTTGTTGGCAAGTATTGTGAGAAACGAGATCCTACTCTTGCTGTTGTTGCTTACCGAAGAGGGCAGTGCGATGATGAGCTTGTTAATGTTACCAATAAAAATTCCCTGTTCAAACTCCAAGCGAGGTACATAGACTTCCTTTCATAAGGAAGATGTTGTATATTTTATAATGCTAGTACGAGACACCCACTTTATTTCCTTATGTTTGTATCAGATATGTTGTGGAAAGGATGGATGCTGACCTCTGGGACAAAGTTCTTAATCCTGAGAATGAGTTTAGAAGACAGTTGATTGATCAAGTGGTTTCCACCGCTTTGCCTGAAAGCAAGAGTCCTGATCAAGTTTCAGCTGCAGTGAAAGCTTTTATGACCGCTGATCTTCCCCATGAGTTAATTGAGCTTCTTGAAAAGATTGTGCTACAAAATTCTGCTTTCAGCGGAAACTTCAATCTGCAAAATTTATTGATCCTCACTGCAATAAAGGCAGATCCTTCAAGAGTTATGGATTACATAAATAGGTTGGATAACTTTGATGGACCCTCCGTGGGAGAGGTGGCAGTGGAAGCACAACTGTATGAAGAAGCATTTGCTATTTTCAAGAAATTTAATTTGAATGTTCCGGCTGTTAATGTTCTGCTAGATAACCTTAAGACTATTGATCGTGCGGTGGAGTTTGCTTTCCGGGTTGAAGAGGATGCTGTTTGGAGCCAGGTGGCGAAGGCTCAACTGAGAGAAGGATTAGTAAGTGATGCAATTGAGTCGTTCATCCGGGCAGATGATTCAACTCATTTCTTAGAGGTTATAAAGGCTGCTGAAGATGGAGATGTATACCATGACCTGGTAAGGTACCTTCTCATGGTTAGGCAGAAGACCAGAGAGCCAAAGGTGGACAGTGAACTCATTTATGCTTATGCTAAGATTGATCGGCTTGGCGAAATTGAAGAGTTTATATTGATGCCAAATGTTGCCAATTTACCAGTTGTTGGAGACCGCTTGTATGATGACACTCTATATGAGGCTGCAAAAATTATATTTGCTTTTATCTCTAACTGGGCTAAGTTAGCAGTCACATTGGTTAAGCTTCAGCAGTTCCAGGGTGCTGTTGATGCTGCTAGGAAAGCAAACAGTTCAAAAACTTGGAAGGAAGTTTGTTTCGCCTGTGTTGATGCTGAGGAATTCCGCTTAGCTCAAATTTGTGGTCTTAATGTCATCATTCAGGTGACACTCTTTTCTTGTATAAAAATTGAAAATTTGAAATTTATTCTCATGATGACTGGTTGTTCAATCTTCACTATGAAAAAGCTATACAATTTAATTTTATACTATATTGGAAAAAGGTTAAGTGCACGTTGTATGATGTAAGTAATAGAAAATACTAAAAAATATAAACAAAGGGCAGATTACTATAATTGCTTTATCTAACTTTCTATTGTCTCATTAATTACTATATTGCTAGGTGGATGATTTGGAGGAGGTTAGTGAGTTTTATCAGAACAGGGGATGCTTCAATGAACTCATATCTCTTATGGAGAGTGGGCTAGGATTGGAGCGTGCACATATGGGTATCTTTACTGAATTGGGAGTTCTTTATGCAAGATATCGTCCCGAGAAACTAATGGAACACATTAAGTTGTTCTCAAGCCGGCTTAATATCCCAAAGGTTATTCGGGCATGTGATGAACAGCAGCACTGGAAAGAACTTACATACTTGTACATCCAATATGACGAGTTTGATAATGCTGCAACCACTGTAATGAATCACTCTCCTGAAGCATGGGAGCACATGCAATTCAAAGATATTATAGTTAAAGTCGCAAGTGTGGAACTCTACTATAAAGCTGTTCACTTCTACTTGCAAGAACATCCTGAAGTAATAAATGATCTTCTAAATGTGATTGCTCTTCGTGTGGACCATACTCGTGTAGTAGATATAATGCGAAAGGTTTGAATGTCTCATTCCTGATGGTCAAATTAATACAGATTTAATCTTAATGATATAATTAATTGGCTTTAAATGTTGTTCTATAGTAATATTTTTGTTTATTTTCGGTTTTTAGGCTGGCCATCTCAAATTGATCAAGCCATACATGGTCGCAGTCCAAAGTAATAATGTCTCTGCTGTCAATGAAGCTCTAAATGAAATTTATGTTGAGGAAGAGGACTATGACAGACTTCGAGAATCAACAGATCTGCATGACAACTTTGATCAGATAGGTCTTGCAATGAAGGTAAATCCCACCTATCTTTTGTCATATTTTGGGAATTAACAAAATATGAGATCCAAATGTTACTGGGAAATATAATTTTTTTAATTATTATTTATTGGCTTCAACAATACAAATGAGCAGATTGAGAAGCATGAACTTCTTGAAATGAGGCGTGTTGCTGCATACATCTATAAGAAAGCAGGAAGGTGGAAGCAATCCATTGCTTTGTCAAAAAAGGACCATCTTTACAAGGACTGTATGGAAACTTGCTCTCAATCTGGTGACCGCGAACTATCAGAAGATTTGCTTGTCTACTTTATTGAGAAGGTGTTTATTCTTTTGTCTTTACCTTGAAATCATCAAGTCATGGTATATAAAGATTACACAGATACTAAATAGACTAGGCCCTTTTGGCGAAGTAGAGTTTGATTCATGCTTTGCGTTGAAATATCTTTGCTTATTTAACTAAGGAATAACTTTGATATATTTATTTGCAGGGGAAGAAAGAGTGTTTTGCATCATGTCTCTTTGTCTGCTATGATATTATACGGCCAGATGTTGCTCTTGAGTTGGCTTGGATGAATAACATGATTGATTTTGCTTTCCCATATATCTTACAAGTATGTTTTGTTTTTGTTTGGGAATCTTTTAATTAAATTTATTAACAGATGCTTATTTTGTTTAACTGTCTGCTTTTAAAAATGTTTTAAAGTTTATCCGAGAGTATTCAAGCAAGGTAGATGAACTTATCAAGGAAAAAATTGAAGCACAAAATGAGGAGAAAGCCAAGGAGAAGGAGGAGAAGGAAGTAATTGCTCAGCAGGTACCATTTTCAAATTTCCTTTTATTTGGTAATCGGTATTATCTTGTTTGATTATCAGATTAACAATGTTTTCGATGATCTCCAGAATATGTATGCCCAGTTGCTACCACTTGCTTTGCCAGCACCACCAATGCCAGGAATGGGAGGAGGGTATGCTCCTCCCCCACCACAACCTCCTATGGGTGGAATGGGGATGCCACCAATGCCTCCGTTTGGCTTGCCTCCGATGGGCTACTGATCTTCCAATAAACAACAGAGGAGAGAATTTTGACATGCATATTACTGGTGAAGCTGGATAATTTAGATTCTTTCATTTTTTTTTACTCAAAGTGACTTCTTTAGGGTTAAAGAATTTGGCATCGCGGCAACCATTGATTGCAGGTTTCTTCATTGAAAGTATTGAGTTATGATTGTTTTTGGTTTCTTTCTCTTTGATCATTCTTGTGAGAGCCTGGGTGGTTAATAATCCGGGTTGTATCTTTTTGAGGCTTTGGCTTGGTTGCAGCGTGTATAGATTTTCTCTTAATTATTATTATTTGGTTTCATTGTTGTGTAGTCATAAATATATTCTTCTGATTAGGACTTGAAAATTTTATTCATTCTTGGTATATATATTTTTCAATCTAATATTGAAAATGGTTACTCTGGCAGTTACCTTTGCATAAGTATTTTCTATTTAGTTTCAGCACTTGACATCTATACTTCCATTCTTATCCATGATAAAACCATACCATGAAGAAGCTGAGTTTTAGTATTCATTGTACGTAATTTGTGTTTTAACTTAGTTTCTTCAATTAAATCCTTTTTTATTAGTTTACTTTTATATGAATTTATCTTATCATCATTTTTTTACTCAATTACTTGGTCTTATTAGATTCAAGATATGAAATAGTTCTAAAGGTTCGAAAGCTGTAAATTATGTGAAAATTAAGTAAATTTTACAACATGTGACTATAATATTTTTTTTTTTAAAATTATGAATATTTTTGTTTAATGAAATTTGTTTAATTTGGTGAGCTTTGGACAAAATCGATATATAAAACAATTTGATCGACTCAATTAATGGAGATTTTGAGTACTAAAAGATGAGGATTTTCATACTTCAAAAAAAAAAAAAAAATACGAGGATTTTCTGATTAAGAGAAAAAAAAAAGATTTGACGTTTAGATTGGTAACGTGATTAAAAGATCACTAGAGTTCATTTATAATAAAAGTGTGAGCAATATAAAGTGGACATTAACAACAAACAAAAGAGAGTCATGCATAAAGTCGTTTTAATTAAGTTTTAAGTTATAAGACTATTTGTCCTTTTTGTACCTTGCTCAAAATTGAAATCAATGAGGTAAGGAAAATGAGGTTTGATTCTTTGCAGGACATGCTTACCACTACAAAATCGTTGAGAAAACAAATGAAATAAGCAGATTTGGATCAAGAAAATATACTCCCAGTGTCACAGTCCTTGAAACATATAATTGGAAACAGAGGTACAAAGTGTTTTTCTAGGATTTTGGACGATTAAATGTTTATGAACATCCAACGGAAAAATATGCTGAAGTAAAAGCACACATGTAACTATTGTTGGGCACTCCACAAAGTAGTGAGATATACATTGATTTCATCCAATAAAAGAGTGAGTGCTAAAAATAATGTTGAAAAGTGAGTGTTGCTAGCATTCACTTTAAACATATTTCCTAGTTTAGCAAAGTCCCAAACACTTTAATTATTAACGCACAATTTATTCTTTCAAAAGAGAAGTTTGACCTTTGGTACTCTCCTAATTGATTAACTACATCAAAATTCATCTAGAATCATAGCATATTTCAAGTGTACGTAACATTGATGCATAAATTTTTACAACAGAAAAAAGGTAAGCATGGGAGCGTGTCTTCGTGATGAGAAAGGCACATTTGTTGCTACTTTGACAACTTATTGTGAGGCTGTAATGACAATAGCGGAGGGTGAAGCTTGGGGTTTGTACCAAGACATTCAATGGATTTCTTCATTAGGATACCACAATGTGATTTTTGAGCTTGATTGTAAAATGGTTGTGGATGATATGCACAATAGTAAGATGAATCTCTCTGAGTATGGTTCGATTATCTAAAATTGTTGAACTTTACTTGATCACTAAAACAACTTTGTAGTTATTTTTACTAGGCGTCAAGCAAACGGTAGCGTTCATGCTCTTGCACGAAAAGCCTTATCTCATGCTTCACGCAATACTTTTGATGTAATTCCTTTTTGTATTGCTATTATTATGAATGAAACACCTAAAATTTGCTTGCTTAAAAAAAAAAAAAAAAAGTCTCAGGCAGGTTTGCTACCATTATACAACAATTAGAATTATGTTTCTATTATTGCTTTAATGTGTTTACTTCTCTAAAATAAGCTTGAGTTGATGAATCTTGGATTGTTAAAGCGTTGATGTTTGTGTTGTATTTGGTTGAATTCGTGCAAGTTTAATCTATTAAGCTTGGTTAGACCTTCTTAAATAATTCAACTATCGTTTTCTATTATTATAAATTGGACTCATAATAAGAAACAACAATAGTATAAAAAAATTAAATAACCTTAAAAAGAGTCGTATTCCAATTAGAAGCATCTTCTAATCAATAACACTAAACTACAACTTCAAACTAATATCAAATTTTTATTCAAATGTCCTACAATATTCCTCTAATCAATAACCTTAAATTTTTTATTCAAATTATGTCACTAATGAATTAAAGCTTGTTGTTAGAATAATGGTATTGACTTAAGACTTTGAAGTTTGCTCCTTCTTAAACTCTTTCCAATATCAATTTAGGTGACATAATTTACCTTCAATTTAATTTCTTTTTAAAAAAAAAGAGATAAGCAATTAGTAGTGTCGTAACTAAGGTGTAGATGTATAATACTGATTAAATATTCCACTTTCGTATATATTAAAAAATGTATGTTCCAAAAAAATGTAAGTAATTTTGAATATGAAAGATAAATTAAGAGTAAATTACACTCCCCTCTCCTCAAAGATGCTTGAATTACACTCCCCTCCCCTCTTATGTTAAAATATACATTCTCCTCCCCTCTTATTCAAAACATATTAGAGAAAAATACATTTTCCTCCCCTAAGAAAAGCTTGAATTACATTCCCCTCCCCTCTTATGTTAAAATCTACACTTTACTCCCTCAATATATATTTTTTTATTTTTAATAATCTAGCAAAAAAATAATAATCTAATACACTTCGAAAATAACAATATTGCAGGTCTATTTTAACATAATAAAAAATTGAATACATATTTTTTTGCTATTTTTTATTCACAATTTCATTAACATGTAGTTTTAAACCCTATTATAAAATATGAAACAAGCCAAAATAAAATTAAAATATGTGAAAAATTACTAACGACAATAAACCATGGTTATTTAAAAGTTAATTTTAAACTCTAAATTATAAAATCAATAGCAAAATATTTAAATTTAATTATCATTAACATTTAAATTATAAAGAAATGAATTAATTTTTCTTAAAGGGTGGTTTAAAATTAATATATATCATAAAAATATTTATTTATGTTAAAATAGATTAAAGTGTAATGTATATTTAATTATCAAGGGAGTGGGTTGTAATTCAAGCATCTTATAAGGGAGAGGAGTGTAAATTTTATTTTTCAAGGGAGGAAATTGTATATTTTAACATAAGAGGGGAGGGGAGTGTATTTCAAGCATCTTTGAGGGGAGGGGAGTGTAATTTACTCATAAATTAATAACATGTAAAAAAGAAATTAAAAGAACATGAAGGAAAGAAAGTCATAAATAGTAAAATGTATTATAGGTGGAAAATTAAAGATATTAAATATTAAAATTATGCATTAATATATGTGAAACAATGAACTTGATCGACTATTTTGAAACGGTATAAATACAAAAAAGTACGTATAAAACTATTTTTGGACAAAAGAGAATGTTGGAACTAAGAGTATCTTATGCCAAAATATTAATAAGCATTGATGTTTTGAAATTTCTCTCCTCATTCATTACTGGAGTCTGGTTTACTCTTACTGCATATGGTCCCAACAAGAGAAAGAAATATTTAATTCTGTGTGAATAAGAGGTTGCATGGCTTCTCCGTATTCCCTCCATAACTGCATATGGTTCCCATAAAGACAATTTTATTTAACATTGTCAAAACAAAATTCTTTTACTAAATGAATTAAATATAAAATTTATCTAAATTTAAACCATAAACAAAAATCAAAAAAGGAAGTTTCAAACCTTAAGAAACAACGATTAAGGACGGGGGAGTAAGTACTTAGTTGTCAAGAATTTAATGCCTGCTACTGTACAGGTCCTAATAAATATATTGAAAATTTTAAGATGTATTACTATTACATAGCCATATAATTGAACAACCTTGATTGATAGGGTGGCCCATGATTTCTGTACCTGTGATAAGATTTCACACCTTATTGAGTCCCTACAAAATTTAATCAACGGCAATAACCTGAGTTGTCACCACCATTTCTTAATAAAAATCCACCATTGCCGATTATCTTATCAAATTATGTACCTACAAATTATCGCAATTAATTTTAAAATTTTAAAAGATATTTTACCAGATATTTAATTGATACACACATATACTTTAAAAATGCTTCACAAGAATTTAGTGGAGATATATGATTCAATTTAAGATGTGACTTATCAAATTGTTTATCAATGAACCATACTTACAGGTTATGTTATTTGTGATAAGTTCATGAGAGGGATAAGATTTAAATAGTTTACATTAGACAAAACTTATTTTCAGTTCTTTTAATAATGTTTTTGTTGATATACCATAACCTATGAATAAAAATAGGCTTAATTTCTTTAATTTATTTTTTAGTTTCGTTTTGGTACAGTAACTATTAAAAGTTTCGTTCCGATCTCTTCACTTATTTTTGGGTTTTCTTTTGGTCCATTAACTATTAAAAGTTTCGTTTTGGTCCCTTAACTTATTTTTTTCGTTTTGGTCTCTTAACTCTAATACATTCATCCTAACATAAAGGACCAAAATGGTTGACGGAGGAAGAGTTAAGAGACCAAAAAGAAACCGAAAAATAAGTTAAGGGACCAAAACAAAAATTTTAATAGTTAAGGAACCAAAAAGTAAGTTAAGGGACCAAAACAAAACTTTTAATAGTTAAGAGACCAAAAGGAAACCAAAAAATAAATTAAGGGACCAAAAGAGTAATTAAGCCAATAAAAATATATTATGATTTATAATTACTACTCTATCTGATCTATATATAAGAAATTGTTGGGTCAACTAAAGTTGATATACTTGGATCAAATTTTAAACTAAATACGTCAATTTTTGTTGACCGAAGTTGATATATTTAGATCAATTTCTAAAGAATAATGACCTTAAAATACAAGTAGTAAATCGTAAGTTAATTATTCTTGTTTATAATTGGAAGACTTCTTTTTCTTTCCAATTTTCATTTCCGATATCTCTGAATCAAATACATTGAAACATGTTTTGCACATATATATATGAACCTTGTATTAATGTTATTTGCACATACTACTAGTCACGTTATCTGGTTGCAAGGTTTCCATGCATCAGCAGTCACAACTTTTCATGGCTTAAACAATTCTACCACCTCCATCTCTGATTATAAAACCCATTTTCTATATGCCTTTAATTTTTCGGGTTCAATTGCAAGTCCCTCTTTTTTTATTGTTTTCATGTGTGTGTTGTTAATAGAAACTCCATCCATCTTAAATTATATGATTTTTTTTATCATTTTATATAAATTAAGAAGTGTAATTGATGTTGTATGGAAAAGAAAAATTATAAATCATTTTACAAATTATCCTTCATTAATGGTATAAAAAAGATAAATAAAAAATGAAAAATGCTAATTTGTTGTACCCTTAGGACACATGTTAAAGAACCTAAAGTGAAAATTTTGTCTAGAAAATTGTGTCAATTTATTCTTCTAGAGATTAAAAATTACTCCCTCCGTTTCAAAATACATGTCCAATTTTTGCAATGTTCACTATTCACTTGACTTACTATGACCTTACTTTTTAACTAATGTATAGATACAAATATTAGCATGTAAGATGTTGTTTGATTTGTCTCGACAAATATTTTCAAAATATTAAATTTTTATAATTTTTTTTTTAGATAATTAAAGATATTAACGGTCAAAATTGAGCATTGGCATATGTGAAGTGATTGACTTGGACATGTATTTTGAAACGGAGGGAGTAATGTTTTGTAATAAATATTTACCATTTATGAAATCATTAACATGTGTCCTAAGGGCACAAGT
This sequence comes from Medicago lupulina, assembly GCA_958299785.1. Lineage (NCBI taxonomy): Eukaryota > Viridiplantae > Streptophyta > Magnoliopsida > Fabales > Fabaceae > Medicago > Medicago lupulina. The sequence continues at coordinate 26,811,281 of OY283144.1, read as the reverse complement.
TGGCATGACCCATAAAAAATTGAAAGAAGGATGGAGTAATAAATAGTTGAGGGTATGTAAGAAAACGTAGCATTTAATGTTTCATTGATATTTTAAAGCGATTTATGGTTTGAGACAATTTTTTCTCTCTAAAATGACATATAATTTGGGACGGAGGAAATACATAAGATCTTCACCAAAAAATATTTAGGCATTAGAAATTAGGTCAAATACCATTTACGGTCATTTAAGTTACATGATTATAACAAGTTAGTCCTTTAAGTTTTTTTAGTTACAAATTGGTCCTTTAAGTCATAAAATATTCGCACAATTATCCTAATTTCATAAAACTCAATCAAAAAGTGTTTATATGGATGTTTAATGTTAAGTTGGTTCGTCTAAATTCATTGCTCTCAAAACTAGAGTTCATAGGTGTGTTATTCGGTCTTGATTCAAAACAAAATTGACCGATTATTTTTTTTTTTAAGAAAAAAATTGACCGATTATTTGTTTTATAATATTGTTGATCAATATTTATATGTAAAATTAGGTTTGAAATTCAAAAACAAGAAGAAGAAAATGTGTATAAGTAATCATGTTTGATGTCATAAACACTTTTAGACTTACCATCTTAATGTTAAACGGTCTATAAACACTTTTTAACGAAGTTGGCTGAAAAGAGGGATGACAATGTAAATATTCTTTGACTTAAATGACCAATTTGTAACAATAAATAACTTAAATGACCAATTGGTAACTAAAAAAACTTAAAAAACTCATTTATTATAAACATATAACTTAAAGGATCAAGGAAAGTATTTGACCTAGTAAATATTAATAGCATTTGTCAAAAAAGAAAGAAAATATTAATAGCAGAGATTGAATCCTAATTATGTCACCCAATAATATATCAAGGCATAAGAATTCATTTAATGTGCCAACTCATAATGTTACCACTAATCTTGTGCTTGATAGGACCAAAATGAGTGATTGCTCTATTTAACCACCCAAGATTGGTTTTATTGTAGTAATTAGAATGATGGTCAAAATGTTAGCTAGACTTGTATATATATGCAAACAAACAAGTATTAGAATTGTCCCATAAATAAGAGTCCTAGTATCATAGGACTCATACAAACAAACAATCTCTTTATCATTCTCTGGCATCACTTGTATAATCAATTTAGTGAGGACAGGTGAAAAATGATGAAAATGTACATTTTATGGCTCTTCTTTATTCAAATTTTGTTGCATGTTTCAACATCAAACAGTGGAAAAGTTCCAGCTATAATTGTTTTTGGAGATTCTTCTGTTGATTCAGGTAACAACAATTTCATTCCAACATTAGCAAGGAGCAATTTTCCACCATATGGTAAAGATTTTCCAAATGGTGATGCTACTGGTAGATTCTCAAATGGTAGAATTGCTACTGATTTCATCTCTGAGGCATTTGGACTTAAACCAATTGTTCCTGCTTATTTGGATCCTACTTATAATATATCAGATTTTGCTACTGGTGTTTGTTTTGCTTCTGCTGGTACTGGATTTGATAATGCTACTGCAAATGTTGCTGTAAGTCTATAGTTACCATTTTTTTCTTGGTAATTTAATCAAAATTTCTCATGAGTTATTGTTTTAATTAGTTATTGAAATTGTAAAGATTATTAGACCATTTGGTTGCTAAAATTGACAAAATTGAAAAATGATTCATGAAATTGAAAATTCTTGAATCAGTCAATTAGTTTCTGAAATTGTTTGGGATGGACTAATGGTGATTTGGAATTTTTCATTTTAATTTTAAATATGATTGCAAAAATTTCATTAATTTATAGAGTAAATCTATTTCAAAGAACTCAATCTGTGCCTTTCAAAAAAAGAAAAGAAAAGGAACTCAATCGGTGATTTATATTTTATATACTCTGTGTTGTCCAACTTACATTCAATTATTATTTGAGGGTAAAATTTGTGCATTAATGACCATTTTCCATCATGTTAATACTTTTGCTAAATTATTGTATTAAAATTATTAAAGATCTCATATTATAGTTTTGTAGATTAAAAGTAGGTGCGTTAGTAGATATTTTTTTTAAACATGCTGTTAATAGATAATTAAAGATGAAATTTTATGTTTTTGGAGTTTATAAAACCATATTTAATTAATCTTTTATTAAAAAAAATTAAACTTTTATGATAGATTTTCTTATAATATTCAAAACATGCATGTGAAAATTCTTTCAAAAATCTGAATGGTAAACATGAGATGACTTAAAAGTTAAAAGCATGGATAAAATATTTGATAGAAAATATTTGAAGGTCATTGCTTGAAGAAAATATTTAGAGTGACTAAAACGAAATTTGATATATTTATAGCGATAAAAAAAACGTATTTAATCTTTCATTATATTTGTTCACTTGGTTAAGGTCAAATTAATTGTAATTCAATCCATATGAAATTAGACTCAATCGTATTTTCATGCATGAAATTAAGTTTTTCTACTACAGAATGATACAATTACCAATTTGAGTTCAATTTTTATTGTGTTTTCCAGGATGTGATACCTTTATGGAAAGAAGTTGAATTCTATAAGGACTACCAAAAGAAATTGAAAGCATCTTTTGGTCATGAGAAGGCCAAAGAAATAATAAGGGAGTCTTTATATTTGGTTAGCATAGGAACAAATGATTTTCTTGAGAACTATTACACACAGCTTGAAAGAAGGATGGAATATAAAACTGTTCAAGAATATGAGGATTTTTTAATTGTTCTTGCTGAAAATTTCCTTAGAGAAATTTATGACTTAGGAGCAAGGAAAATTTCTCTGACAGGGTTGCCTCCCATGGGGTGTCTGCCCCTTGAAAGGGCCATAAATATTATGGGTCTACATAGTTGTGTGAATTATTACAATGATGTAGCTTCGGAGTTTAATGCAAAATTGGGATGCTTAGTATCAAAGTTGAATAAGGACCTCCATGGATTTCAATTGGTAGATGCAAATGCTTATGATTTGATACTGCAAATTGTTGCACAACCTTCTCAATTTGGTAAGTTAGTTTTTGTTTTTCCATCTTACTACATAACATTTGATTTACTTATAATATTTTATATGTATGATGTGAATGACTTCTCTCTAATATTTCTTTTAATTTCGTTCATTATTACTATATAATTTTAGAACAAAAACATAATAGTGTAACATTTAAATGACTATAAGGGTACGTTTGTTTTACAAAATAGTAAGAACAAAATATAACCGTATATGACGGTACAAGCCAAGATAAGACAAAACTATACTTGAGAGATAGAGTAATAATATTTTTTATGTTGAAAAATAAAAGGGTATTCTAGTATTGTTGTTAGTATATACTTTAGACAAGAAATTGTTTCATGATTTATTGAGGAGGAAAAAAAATCATGTTTTTGATCGATCCCTTGTTGCCTGTTTTGTTTAGTCTCATGATCATTTTTTAAAATCAAAGTAAATGAACTTATCAAGTAAAATCTCTTATTTTTCAGTAAATAAAACGGATCTTAAGTAGACTAATAATGAAAGAAATAATTACTTCTTAAAAAGATTTTTTGATATTGCTATTTTGATTAGTATGCTTGTTACAATTGCTAGCTAACTAACACATTTCTTTTGTCAAAAAATAAAAATAAAAACATGTTTTCATCGTAATTCCTTTGATCTTATTTATAAGAGAAATTTGAATCAACAAAATTTGATATATTTGATATAAATTTTAAATCAGATATACAATCTCATCATTATTATAAACAAAAAACTACTTTTTTATTCATCGAACAACTAATTTATTTAGTCTATAATATAAACCAAATACAACATTTATTTAATGAGTCTAATTAAAAATAGTTTTTTTTTCTTATATTAACTTAAAGGTTCATCAACGACTCAAATATTTTTTTACAAATAAAACCAAAGGAAAAAAAATCAGTATAAAAAAAAATCAGTATATTGAAATACATATTTTTTTAATTAAATATATGTGGACCTATACTCTTCATAGTAAAAATGGATTGTCATTAATAGCACACTATCCTCTCAAAAAAAAAAAAAAATTAACAGCACACTATATTCATTGAGCCACCCGGCTAATAGAACCTGCATGGCAGGGAAATTGGGGTGGTACATTTATACAAGTATATTTACTCCCAATATTTAAAAGACCACAACTTGTACCGAAAAAATAGGTCCACAATTTCTTTTTTGACAGAGGAGGTCCACAACTTGTACCACCACAAACACAATTCTCATTATTTCCTTACTAATAATTCATCTCATTTCATATTTATCAACTTGCTCAAAAAATAAAACTTGCTTAAAAAAAAAATCTGTTTGGATTAATTATGGGTCATGGGGATCAAGACACTTTGACCACTACTGGCCTATTAATTGCAAACCTAACTATCAATTCATACAACTAACACCCCAACCCCTCTCTAACCATGTGCATAAACTCTCCCAAATTCAATTGTGTGCCACTGATTCAATGTTTCCTCAGAATTATTAAGTGTTTGTTTGGTTCAACTTTAGATAGAATTGATTCTGACATAATTGATTATTATAGAATTAATTTTGACATAATTTATTTTGAGAGAATTGATCTATGTTTGGATAGAATAATACAAAATTGATTAAACAGATTGAATGTTGTTTGGATAGTTTTGATCAAAATTGCTTTTGAATATATAATTACTAAAATAGACATAGCTAAATACAAATAAATGGACATAAGCGAATGTATATGTAGAACAATACTAAATGTATATATATATATTATTTATTCTAAATAAATAAATTTTATATATATTAATTTGAAAAATGATAAATACGATCATTAAACCAATTTTTTTTGCATAATATTTGTTCATATATTTTTTATTTTTTGATAAAATATATTTAAGTTAAATAATACAAGAGTTAGTTGCCAGAAATGATAAATATAGCGTACAAGAAATGTAAAAAAAAAAATACAGTAAATTTGAATGAAAACACCATAAAGGAAAATCCAAAACTTTTTTTTTAGGGAGGAAAAAAAAAAGAAAAAAAATTTGGTAACTCATGACCATAAATATTTTATGAGGGTTAATTTGGTTCGTTAAGTTTTCTGATTAAATTTGGTTTATCAAATTAAATAAAAAGCAAAAAGAAGGAGAATTAATAAAGAGCAATATAGGGAAATAATAGGGAAGTAATGGGATTTGTGTGTACTAGTACTATTTATTTTATGGGAAATACTAAAGAGTGCCCTTAGGGCATTGGTTAAGAGAACAATAATAAAAATATTGTGTTGGAAAATGGTAAAAAGTGATGAATTCAACATTTTAAAAGTTTGAAAATTATAGTTTCCAATGTAAAATTATTATTTTTGGTTTCCTTAACCATTGTCTTGAGGCCACTGGTTAACAAAACCTTTATTTTATCAATGTATTTGCTGTAAAAGGATATCACTTGTTGCTAAAATTCACACAAATATTAAGTGTTGAGAAGTGAAAAATCGTGGATTTGAATATGTGCCTCAACATATCAAATGTTTTTCATCTCTCGTTGGTTAATAGCTCCTTTTTTAAGTGTTCCTTTTATTTTAAAAATTAAAAGAAGATAAATTAGAGTTAATTAAATTTTTCCTGAATATTATGAGCATTCATTTTTACTAAATAGGTATTAACGTTCTATCATTTCTTTTATTAGGGTTTGAAGATGCAAGAGTGGGGTGCTGTGGAACAGGTAGATTTGAGATGGGTTTCTTTTGTGATCCAAAAAGTCCATTTACATGCAAAGATGCAAATAAATATGTATTTTGGGATGCTTTTCACCCCTCAGAAAGAACAAGTCAGCTAGTGGCAAATTATTTGATACAAAAACATATTGGGAAGTTTCTATGATTCAATATTTACAGGAGCAACAGGTCCTTTCAATTCTATAAAACACTTTTGCAAATGTAATTATGTAACAATGCATGCATAAATATTTTTGTAAAGAATAAATATCTCTATACATTTAATTAAATATGTAATATTATTTTGCATAAATATGTAACATCAAGTACTTGTTTCTTAAGGAACATCAAGTACTGCTTTGTAAATTTCGATTTGATTAAATCCACTAGATGTTTCAATATCATAATTGTCAATAAAATTTTGTATGATTGTTTCTTAACTAATTATCATGTCTATTAGGAGAAGTAATCACAATATTCGCAATCAATGTTAAATTTGGGAAAAAAATGTATCAACATAACTAATAACTTCTCTAGCAGCTGCAACTACAGCAAGTTGTAGCCTGTGGGCAAAACAATAAAAATAGTCACTACAATTTTTCAGTTTTTTTGGATGAATTTGTTATTTTAATTTGGATCGGTTTAAATATGGAAACCATACCTAAACCCACATGATTTCACCCGTTAGAATGACCCCAAATGTTTAGAAAACTCCGCCTAAATGCAAAAAAATTAAAATAAAATTTAACAAATTGTTTTGATTGTTTGGTTCGTCAAATCTTGTCCTGTCGTTCAAGAACTTTTATTCCTTTATTTTTGTTAGAAACATGGTCATTTTGCATGTTTCAAAATGTTCTTTCTCTTGCTTTCCATATTTGTATAATTTTAGATTAATATTGCTATCTCAAAAGGTATTCTATTCAAGTGTAAATATATATATATATATAATATGATAAAAAAAAAAAGTTGAAAGGAATGAAACATATTTTTTAATTAATAAGATCATATACTTGGGCTACTATATTAGTGGACATATCTTCTGTCTAAACTCTATTAGCCTCAACTAAAACGTGGTGGATCAGTTCATGGGCTAGTCTATTACCAAGTCTACCTGTAAAATCGAAAGATAGATCCTTAAAACTACTTAGTTTGCTTCTAATTCTAGACACTATATTCTTTATGTATGTCTTACGAAGATCTATAGTGCACTTCATGATTTTGATTAGATTCTCTATATCGCTTTCAATCTCCACTCACTGTAGAGGTCAAGGAGTAAACGATAAACTGAAGTGCTTCTATTCAAAAAGGGTCTTAGACCGACTGCATGTTTAAAGAGAAGTTAGGCCTAAAGAAGCCCGAGAACATGAGCGAATTGCCATCAAATGACTTTGATTACACCTCGAAACCGCAATTGTACTCAAGTTGATCTAGGTGTGTTGCCTTCCCCCTTAAACACTTGTGGTACACATGTCGTTAGTCAATGCAAAAAGTGTCCCCTCAACTTAACACACATTTAATGCATCAACTAATCCCATTAAAAACGCTCTATCTTCAAGCATGTACATTTGGACTGCCTCAATTGCCTCCTGGATGTACTTTTGGATCGACCTCAAATACTTCTTATCCTAAAAACTTCTTACGTCGTAAAGATAACATGGAAATTGTTCTTCTCTCTTTTGTTTTTGCTCATTTACATGCCTACATGAATTAACTCACGATAGACACAATTAAGAAAATGAGCAATTTTAAAAGGGAGAAGAGCAATTTTTCAAAATGCATGTTGTGCCTGAAAGCACATAAACTCTCCCGTGCGCATCGCCAAACATGAGCACACCTTACTTGTTTTTAGTTGTTGGATTAAAAAAAAATGACACTTATTTTAAAATAGATAGAGTATAAAGTTTTAATTAAAAAAAATATATGGAGTATAAAGTTATGAATAATTTAATGAATTGAAAGTTTTTAAAATGTAAGAAGGGGTGTAAAATGGAATTATAGTGGTGAAAGTAGTAATCAGAAACAAACTCATCCGATAAACAGCAACTGAAGGAGTTACAGAGTAAACTCAAGTACGCGGAAAACGCCGCCGGAGCTTCTCGTCGGCCACCAAGAACAGGTATCGCCAATTGCGCCGCGATAGTCGGATGATAGTAGATCTCCGCTATTGTGCGCGGTTTGTTTTAGGGCTTAAAACTGATTTTGGTTTGTTTGAGAGTTCTTGATTATAATTGATTTTACATCTAGAATTGATTCTAAACATACACTAATGCATGTTTGTGCGCTGAGTCATTGTGATGCTAAACATCCAATAACTTGAAGCTATGATTTTTAGCTTATTGTCTCCAAAAATTTGATTTTTAAGCTCAAATATATTGTTTAGCTCAATTTTATGTGAAGGTATCCAAACTTAGATTATGATAATTTAAACTCACTTTTAGGGTGTGTGTTGATTTTCTGTTGTAGAGAATTGAGTTTTTTGTCTTGTTTTAATTGTTCTCAGAAAAGGAACAGAAGCTGTAATCTGTGTCCATTTCACAAGATATGAACTCAGTTGTGAGACGTTTATCGAGCTTGTTCAGACAGTCGGGTTGCGGAACTCAACCTTTCAATGCTCAGCATCATCAACTGCAGCAGCTTCAGCCATCCAGAGGCATACGAGTGCAGGTCTATAATGGAAACCTGGAAGGGGCATTGACGTTGATGCAACGTAAGATGACATCAAGTGGGATTGAGAGGATGATTAAGAAGGAACAGAGATTCCATATCAAAAACTCTGAGAAGCGTGTTTTAGCCCGAAAGAGCTTGGAGCGTAGGCTTCGATCAGAAGATCTTGCTAGGAAACTCAAGTCCATTATGATCAAGAAAGTCAGGTAATTAATTCCTATATCAAAGACTGAATTTCTGCCTTAGAACATAGAATAGTATGCACCATGCTAAGAAACATACTGCCATTATCATCATCAATGAAGTCAATTTATCAGTGCCTATGAAATACCAGTTTTTATCTCGTTGTAGTAAAATATGCACCTTGATTCTGGATCCCTTTTTACTCTAGTGACACTTTAAATATATGTTAGTCAAGTTGTCAAGAATACCCTGCAGTTGTGTGCATAATTTTAAATGACGATATTACTTTGTTTCTTACTGAACACAACATTCTCTTTATGATTAACTAATGACAATAGATAGAATTCCATGTGAGTCCATGGTCTTCCTCACAATACCTCTCAGTTATTTGGCATAGGATATCTTGGTGTTATAGGAATTTCTGAGAAACAAAATAGGATTAACAACAAAAAACAATCATTTGCAAAGAAAAAAAAAAGCACAAACGATCAAGCCTTATTGCCTTGAGTCATGACCATATTGGGGTTGACCTATAGCTTTTATAGGTATCCCTCTACCTCCGCCTATTGAACTATCTTGTCAAATTTTAGCAGTGCCCTTATGGCAATAGGTCTTGTCCGTACTATAGAAATATCTATGTTTTAAATTGACATGAGTACGTACATGGCATTTAATTTTTTCAAAAGTTTAAGAATTGAAGGGAAAAACATTCAACTTCTAGCTTTTTGTACAAATTCTTTTCCAACCATATTCGATAACTATTTTGGTAATAGCTTCTTTTTACTCTAAACCACATATCTTTCTTGTTCCCATTTTTGTGGAGGCTTGGTAGATTTCTATTCATTGAGTTAGGAATTACGATAAGCTTCATATTGGATTGAATAGATATTTTGTCATGACTGCCTTTTGTAATATTTTACCTTCACCTTCTTTTGCCCCAACTATTTGTGTTGCTTTACTTTTAATTCATACTGACATACTCTATATTTTATTTTATTGCAACATGGCAGGGGTCTTTGAGAATATTGCACTGCTATTGAGAAAAAAAGAGTTGGTGTAAGTTGCAGCTATGCAGTAATTTTGTAGGTGACAACCACAGTTGAAACACATTCTTTCAAATTGCTCAGGGGGTAATATGTACTTTGGTAGATATGCTTTTATGTGTGAGATGCATCTTTGCAATCTAACCAACTAATATGACAAATAAAGTAGGTGTTTCATGATGAGCATCACAGCATGCTATTGCTCTACATATTTGGTTAAGTCCCGACTTTGGGTGAATATGCATGTTAAATTTCCCAATTTATGTTGTTACTCACCTTTATACATGTGCTCTGGTTTGATATGAAATATATGTGATACCACATATCCATGATATATCATATTGTTGATACTGTGTATCCTCGATATTGCAAGTCTTTGATATAATGTATCCGTGATATCACGCATATATGACTTGTGGGATGTGATAATTTTTTTACTCACACAATAGACTTAGTATGTTGTTGGTGTGCAAAAACTGAAATTGGTCTAACAATTGGTGCAAATACTAGAAGGAGCTCTTTTTGGAAATCAGGGCTATATGTCTTGAGGTGTGATGGTCAGTGTGCAAAAACTGAAATCATTCTATCGGGGGTTGTGTGGTACAACTTAAATTGGTGTTGCATGTTATTTACAGTCGTTTACCTATCCTTAATCATAGCTCCATCAGGTATTATTAATCAACTTAAATCTTATTTTAAACACTTCCTGTGGGTGAGAGTGGGGAGGCAAGGAGAATTCATTAGGTAAAATGGGAGAGAGTGTGTTGTGAGCGGGAGAACGGTGGTCTTAGGATCAAGAACTTTGTAAGGCAAATGACTATGGAAGTTGAGAGTTGAGAACCAGAGGTCGTAATTTAAGAGTTGTAAACAAAATATGGAGTGAATTGTGGTTTTGAAAGTTAAGAGGCAAGATAATTTGATCAAGAGGAGTTCAATAACCCTAAATAACCAAATAAGGAATTATGATGAGGTTGTTGACGACATTAAGGCCTTGTCTTGGTGTTGGTCTTTGAGTAGGCTAAAGATTCCCTCGTGTCTGTTTTATGAATGGACGTGGAACCCGATAGAGTGCCTAAAACGGAGGTGATTGTGGTTGTTTTTGGCACAGGAACTGTGCGCTTTTGCGATGGTCTGTTGGGGTTTGTGCTTTGCGGCTGGCAGCTTCTGTAACAGTGGGGCTGTGGGTGTTTATTTTGTTTTTTGGTTCCAATTTGTTGGCTTGTTTTGTTAAGCTGCTGCTGTCGATTTTTTTGGCCTTCTGTGCCTGTTTCTTTTGGTGTTCAGCCTTTATGGCTGCTGTTTGTAATAGCTTGCCTTAAGTACTCCTTGTACTAGGCTCTTGATGATATACACTGTTTCAAAAAAAAAAAAGACTGGCACAAATCTGTGTCAGACAATTATTCTCTGAATTTCCACAGCATTTTCAAATGTGGGGGTAGGAGTTAATATTGCTATATCTAACTAAGGAATAGAGTATTTCAATTAGTTTGCTTGGATCATGATAGTTGAAAGAATCCTAGGGAAGATTTTGGTAGTGTAATTTGCTAGCATATTCGAAAAGCTAAAAATAACTGTTTTCCAAAATAAAGAGGTGGATTGGTGGAAGTAAAAATTCTTTCTTGGAATTAGTTAAACATAAAATCAAAGACCTTTGATTATTCGTTGACACAGTCAGCGACTCAGCGGGGTTGCGTGTGAACCCAATGGGATGTCTAGGAGTAGTAATATAAAGTTGTATGTTTATATATGTTGGCGGCTGGAGGAGTAGCTCATAAACAAATTCTGTCATCACTGTGGAAATGATCTATATAGGTAATACTATAGCTTAGAGTATGTATGAAATATGCCTCATGATTTCTCAGGTTTATGAGAAGCTAAGTTTTTGCAGAAGTTGCACGTTAGTGCTAGATGGGAGTGATGTATTTCACGTTAGGAAATTGAGTTGAAGATGACTGTGTCCTTGATTTTCTTTAGAAGCAAGTTTATGGGTCTTTTTGCATCTACTTTGATGTATTGATATTTGATATCATACACTTGGTAAATCTTAAAGAGAGGTATATGCAGTTAATTGTTGTATGGGTGTTTGCATGACATGGATGTGGATATAAAATAGTCTGGTTAAAATGTGGTGATATGTCTTAGGTTGTAAAATAAAATTTACAAAATGCTCTGCTGTTCTTTTATGTTTAATTTCTGGTAAGAGTGCAGGACAGTGTACCTAATTATTTTTTTGACCAAGAGAGTGTACCTAATTCTTTTTTGATTAAGAGAATGTACCTAATGGAACAAGCAAAATTAAGTAACATGTAGTAGAAATGTACTTCTTGATTGGAGTTAATTTTGCATCAAATTTGTGGGATCCAGAGCAAGTGTGTTTTAAGTAAACATTGGGTAGCATTCGTTTAGTTTGTATTTGTCTGTCTCATTGTTTTGTATACGAATAATATGTGTATTGTAGGTGGTGTATGGTTCATCTTGTGCTTGGATCTATCTTCTTTTATTAGTATTTAAATAAAATCGTTTGTATCATGATGAATGTATATATACTTGAAGCCGACCAACACATATTGAGTCTTAAAACGGCTTCTTAAAATGAAATATTTTTCAGAGTTAACCGTACTTATTTTAGTAAAATTATTATATTCTTTTATTTGAATTTTTATATTTTTAGCTTATTGAGATGCAAAATTATTTACTAATGGTTATCAGTAGTAAGTGTTGAATCCACACCCTTTGTGGGTGTTTAATTTCTTGCTAGAGACTAATGTGTCCCTCGATAATTTCGAGGGGTTATTATAGATTTTATTTAAGTACTAAATTGTATTTGATATTCTGTAAAAAAAAAATTGGGTTTGTCATTTTTGAAGACAGATATTTACTCAAAACATATCTGTATGGTATATATGTATGCGTGTGCTTTCTCTTTTACGTGAATGGACAGTCTTGTGGTTGAAGAGTTCAATTTAATCTTGGCCATAGAAAAATTATAAATGGGGAAAATTTAAAAAAAAAAAAAAAAAAAAGAAGAAAAAAAAAGAGAGAAATAAACGGGTAAGGGTGAGAATATAACATGAGAGGAAATGGGTGGAGTTAAATTAGAGAATCCTTTTTCACATAAAAAAGAAAAAACAGAATCCTTCTCCTTTTCTACTCATAAAAGAGGGGCGAGTGTGGAAGTTTAGTTGATGCTCCAAATTTTGAGTATCAATAAAAGATTATTTTGAAATTCTTGATCAAGAGTTTAGTTATTTTGCCTAACTTTGAATTCCTAGACGTCACTCCCCCTAAAAACCGAAGAGTTAACATAAAATAAATAAATGGCAATGTACCATTCAAAATAATTTGAATAATAATTTATACCGTTCGTGACTATAACATGACATCGACATGGGTTCGATAAAAACACAATATCATCAATAGCCAATGTGTGTGAACTCAATTGTTAAGCAATGTTAAACTATAATGAGGGAAAGCCAGTATTCGATCCCGACAAAACATATTCTTGGAGAGGAGCAAAGAGCTCTAAGTTGCAACCTAAACAACAACAACATAGATTAATTCTATGATTGGTAAAAAAAAAAAATCAATGTTTGCGACAATACTTTGTTCGGTCAACTGAGAATCAAAAATCCTAATTTCGACGATTTCCTACCAAAAAAGTGTTTTCCTACCAAAAATAACTCATAGTCAATCCACTGTTTTGATTGATTGACTTTTTTCATTTATTTTTTTGGTGAGAATAATGTGAGACATTAGTTTATTAATTAACTTATTTGACAAGTATACACTATGTGTCCCTCAAAAAAAAGTATACAGTATGTGGTATGGTCTGACTCGAGTGGATCAAAATCAGCAGCATGATTTGCCATAATTTCCATCGACAATAAAATCCAAACATACTCACACCAACAAAAACACACCTACACACACATCCTCATCCACTATCCATATATCTATACATATACATATTACATATTTCTGAGTCATCACAGACACACACACAGGCACAAAGACAAGAACATGGGAACTGGTTCATCTAAGCAAACAGATGGTAATTCAGAAGAAACCAAAGACAGAACTGATGATGATGATGATCATGCTGGTGGACAACTATATGTTTCTCTCAAGATGGAGAATCATAAACTCACTACTCATCTTGTTCCTCATGTTTATGGTTCTGTTCCTCTTGTTGGTTCTTGGGATTCTTCTAAAGCTGTAATTCTCATCATTCTATGTTATTTCATTTCTGGGCCTTTTTTGTTTTTTGCTAATTTTCTTGTTTTTTTTTAGCTTTCAATGGAAAGAGAATCGGTTTCAATGTGGGAGCTTAGCTTTGTTGTTCCACCTAATCACGGTAAGAGTTAAGACTTTTATTGGTTGCTTTGGATTTTTCCTTAGCATTGGCACGGACATCAGACACGACACTACTAGGCGCCTGTAATATTATAAGAAAATAGAAGTAATTTAATGTAATTACATGTATTTGACAAGTGTCAGACATTCGATACATCTTTGATCAGAAGTGTGTCAGTTGCTTTTACTCTACTTTTATGTTTGTTTCTGTGTTTGTCAGTTGTTTGTTTAAAAGTCAAAAGGCGTACTTTTTAACAACTTGTCAGTTTGATAGATGGATAAGTTACTCAATAAACACATGTGAAAAAGAAATATTAAAATAATTCCTATTATAATTTTAAATTTATTAATAACTTCTGGTATAAGTTAGAATCAGCATATGCTATTCATTTTTTTTAGTGAAAGAAGAATAAGCTTACCTTAATTTAGAACCCAGAAGATTTTTTTGGTCTTAAACCTCCAGTTCACGGGGGAAAGGGGTTCTGGTAACGTGGAGTTCAACTATGAGATAGATAAGTAAAGTTTGACCAAAGATTGGTATTATCAGAGTTTGAGAACCTAGAAGTTAATCTTAACTCAGTTATCAATGTGAACCACTTACAAGCTACAAGTTACTCATAAGTTAGAAGTAAATTAAAACCGGGTCTTTTCACTTGCTTTAAGTCTTTTCATGTTTTTCCATATCTCAATGACTTCAAAATAGTATGGTCAATGAAGCCGTGGATAATGTCTTGAGGTTTTGTGGTTAGAGAGGGTAGAGGGGGGATAATGGAAAGTGTTTGTTTCCTTCATTGTAAGTTCAGAATCTGGTATTACGTTGATTTGGCCTTTTTGTGAAATAAATGAAGTTTGGATGTAATAATTGTGGCAATCGTTGAAGCGGTGTTTCATTTCTGAAGCTGATTGATTTCTTGATGTGGTATATTCAGAAACCTTGGATTTCAAATTTCTATTGAAGCCTAAGGACAGCGATACACCATGTTTTGTTGAAGAGGGTCCTAGCCGCCTACTTATCGGGGGAGCGCTAGGGGAGGATGCCAGAGTTGCATTATTTAAGCTTGATAGCGGTGAGGTTATTGAGTATCAAGTGTTTGTTAAAGCAGATAGGGTTTCTCCGTTTGACCTTGCGGCAAGTTGGAGGGCTTATCAGGATAATTTCCGTCCTTCAGCCGTACGTTGGATGCCTGATGTCAGCATAAACTCAGCACCTCAGACAGGTGGCGAGGTAAGGCCAAACTGCGAGTTTCCAGTCTGTTCTTTTAGGTTTTGTCAATCATGGAAAATAGTGGCCTGTTCGACTTCTGCTATGCTAACGTGTTATAACACCAATATAGTTTCTATTTGACATCACGAACAATAGCAATTTGTTCAAATTCCGCTATGCTATAGCGCTACTATAGGCGGTATTTGATAAAACTGATTCTTTTATCTCTTGAAAGATATCGCAAATGAAAATTTAAAATTTCTTTCCTCATTTAATGAAGGTGTTTCTTCTGTTTCAAAATTCATATCATGTAGCTGGTTTGAAATTCAACACTTCTTCTTGTTGGCTATCTTCATTTTGCGCTGTAGACAAATCTTCTCTCTGATTGCATTTCTTGTGATGGTGTGTACATACAAGATATCTTGCTCTCAAAACCAATTTTTTTTTTTTGTCATTGGTCATTTATATATACTTGATTTATTTTCTCTTTTGGTTGTTCTATAAGTTAGTTTATTTGTTTTGCAGTATATTTCTAATCTTAGATAGATTTTATCGAACCAACTATTGTCAAGATTTAAGTGATTTTAAGATTACTTTATTTTTTTGTTCAGAATGGTTCTTCTGCAGGTTTGGAACTTGATCTTGAGCATTATGTTGTCCCAGCCCCCGCAAATTCAGGCCAAGTATATGCAGCTAACATGACAGAGAATCCACGGTCACTAATTAGTGGATCAGGCGGAAGTTCATATTCCACCAAGGTTTGACATTCAAATTCACATTTTAAAACTACAACCATGGTTATTTTTTCTAGATGGACTATTAGTTCATTGCGGATTACTGTAGGAACTTGATAGGATAACTGATTAATAATTGTATTTTGATAAGATTTTAATCGGTTCAAGATTGGCCAGATTTTCTTCACTCCTTAATTTTGACTAGCAAACAGATGCTTAAAATGAAAGTGCCACTTTCTGATGCTCAGCAGAAACAAGTAAGAAAGTACGCTGATAGGTTATGTTGATGTTCCAACCAGGGGATGGAGGTTATTGTGCCGGATCCATCTAAGGTGTTTCAAAGTTCTGGAATGGTCGAATCCAAGTCAGTGGGAACATTTTCACCTTTGCATAGGCAGGATAGTCAGAGGGGACTTTTTGTTGATAGAGGTGTTGGATCTCCTCGACTTGTAAAATCTTCTAGTTCAAATATTTTCTCCAGTGATCTTAATTTGGGAACTGGTACCAAGGTTTGTACAAACGATTTCCATTTCCTGTTTAGTATTTAAATTCATTGCGTGTAAACTAGCTTATATTATACTAAGTGAGGTTCTTCACAGATAATTGCTTGTCTCCTTGCTTCTTTATTTGTAGAATTCAATGCCAGCTGCTGCTGGAGCTGTTGCAGCTGCAGCCGTTGCTGATCAGATGCTAGGTCTAAAGGAGGATAGACATTTGGCGATTGTCCTGGTATTATTCTAAAATTATGAATAATTACTGAATAATTTTCATAGTTTTTGGAGCACTTAATTTTTTCTTCAAGTTGGAACCCTAGTTGAAATTAGATATGATTCGAAATGCAAAAACATATATATCAAAAGATGTAACTTGGTAATACCTGGCGAAGATGTCATATTTCTATTTGTAGTTTAGTATATTTGATTTTCAGAAAATAAATTATTATAATTTCTAAGTAGTTTCTTTTATGTAGGTGGGTCTGCCGGCTCGAGGTAAAACTTTTACTGCAGCTAAACTTACAAGATACCTTCGTTGGTTAGGTCATGATACCAAACACTTCAATGTTGGGAAGGTTGCTTGCATTCTTAACATATTTTTTCTTTATAATTGATATGCTTGCACCTAGTGGAAAACTGGAAATATGTCGAGTTTGAAGATTAACACACTTACTTTTGGATGTCGCAGTATCGTCGCCTCAAGCATGGAGCTAATCAGGTATACATAATTTCATGAATCTGTTAAATTGTTTATGCCTTCTTATTTAGCAGATATCTGCATGACTACATAATATACTACTGTTTAATAGCACAGAAGTTGGCATGTTTGCAGAAAACTGTTGTCTGTGATAGATGTGTACTGTAATTTGTTTCTTTTGTTGTTAGTTACATCCCTTGTTACATGTTGTATAATATGAAATTTGTCATAACATAAGAGTCGATTTGGTAGATTTCAGAATGGAGGATATGATAGGTGAAAATAACTCCAAAGCAATGTTCTTAGAATTCTTAATCTAACACTTTAATGTGACTATTTACTTTTTTATATTCAAAAGTTCAATGACCAACATCAAGGAAGGACTCTCAATAATAGAACGACACAATAGACTCAGTTTAAAAATCAAGAAGATAGTTAGGTAAATGATTTTCTAAAAGTTCGGTGGCCAGTGGTTGTATATTTAACAAAAATAAGACCAGACACATGCACTCACTCACTCTTAGCCATAGATAACTTAACATAGGGCTTCGGTTTGGCACACTGCACCATCCAACAAAATATTGTGCAGGGGTGTGGCTTTTTGCATCTAAAGTGGATATGTTTGCAACTCTTTTGACGAAGTTAGTATTTCAACTTTGATGCTAAGGAATTTGTGGCGCAAAGAAGACCAACAGTTGTTGATGCTCTGTGGACTTCATGTTGATTTAAGATGGGGTACTTGGTATATTGTCTCTTCTATGCCCTAGGTTATGACCATGATGGCAAAGACATATGCTACAATTCTGTTAAGCTATAAGCTGTTCACTAACTTTCGCGATCTGTAATTTTTTTAAATCGTCTGACCTTTCCGTGGCAGAAATACACATTGGCTTGAAATAGTAACTAAGCAGTTCAAGTTCTTCATCTATACTAGTATCCACGAGGACACACTTGTCATTGAGTCACTTGACTTGAAAGCTTAAATTATTAAGCCGAGACAAAGTATAGCTTTTTAGAATTAAAACTCCATCACACCCTTCAAATTACACCGGACTGCTAATATAGACTATGTGTAGTACTACAGTTTCCTCGTGCTTAACTTTAAATTTATAAATAAGATCGGACCTTGGTTAAATTTAAGTCTAAACAGTTAAAAAAGCTTTGATATTAGGGAAAGACCCTAAGAATGTACTTCGGAGTTTGGAGGGTAATAAAAGTTTCAATATTTCCGCATGATAATGAGACGGTGGAAACTTGATTCTGTTCTGAAATGTTAGTTGTATGATTGAAATAACAATGTTGCAATAGCCTGTCATGTTTGCTTAGGTAATCTTTATTCATTTAATTTCTTTGCAGGCTGCCGATTTCTTTCGAGCTGACAATCCAGAAGGCATGGAGGCACGTAATGAGGTAGTTTAGTCTTGATCTTTTTTGTTGTTATTATTAGTATTATTTAATTTGATTAGATTAACCGAGTCTTTCAGACTCTAAATTTGTTTTAGCTTGCATATTTTGACCTCACCAAGTATTCTACTTCTACCATTTTGTTCATTTTGAATGAGTATGGTAATGAGTAGCGACACCACCCAGCAAGTGTAGAATAGAAGGTGAAAAAAAAGTCACCGGCTAATGTAACCTGTTAAGACTATTTTAAGCTTTAATAGAATCCCTCTTTTAACATTTCATTTATAATGGAAGATTCTGATAATGTTGACACCGTGTTTACCTTTCTCTGTGTACATAGTTTTAATATATCACGTGCCACTAGGTAGCAGCACTGGCATTTGAAGATATGTTATCTTGGATGCATGAAGGTGGCCAGGTAAGTTCAATTTTGTCAGTAGTTTTGTTACTTATATATATTCTTTCGTTTTATTTTGCGTAAGGTTTAATTTCGGTTTAGGTTGGGATATTTGATGCCACAAACAGTAACAAGAGACGAAGAAACATGCTGATGAAATTGGCTGAGGGAAAATGCAAGGTATTCCCAGATGAGCACGGTTAATTTTATGATATGAAAATGATATATTCAACTTTGAACTCATCAGACCCATCTTTGTATTTTCGTTGCAGATTATCTTCCTGGAAACAATATGCAATGATAGAAACATAATTGAGAGGAATATTCGTCTTAAAATTCAGCAAAGTCCCGACTATGCAGAAGAGTAATGTTTCATTTAAAACCAATGACATCATATCTTGATTGCTATGTGGATACGTATGCAATTAATTTCCATTTGCAGGCCAGATTTTGAGGCTGGATTGGAAGACTTTAAAAATCGTCTAGCAAATTATGAGAAGGCAAGTTCTACAATGTACTTTTCAATTTCATGATTGTTCTAGATGAGCTTTTTCAGTAATAATGTTGATTTCGTAATACCAGGTTTACGAACCAGTAGGAGAAGGATCTTACATAAAAATGATTGATAAGGTCAGCGGACATGGTGGACAAATACAAGTAAGTACAGCCTGAATCGACATTATTGCCCCTTTCAAAGATCATTATATGGTAACTGTAATTTGATAGTTGAAAGGTGATAGAATGAAATAATATCAAACAAGAAATCCTTAATGTGATTAGCATAACTGTATAAGATGTGTCGATTATTGTTGGTGGTAATAAGAACGTTAGCTTTAGTAGTTGAGTGTATTGAACGTGTTTTACCTCTTCTCGATGGGGTTGCTCATGTGATTGGATTTAATTGGTTTAACCAGTTATGTTTAGTGGATTAGACGTATTAGTAACTTTTTTACAAGACTAGTAGAAACTAGATGTAAATTGTTGCTCCAACAAACTGGATCTTAACAAGGGTATTTTGGAAACCGAACTTTGAAATGGACTAGTTTTGCATCTAACTTTAAATATCTTTAATACCTTGATTTCCCTTTATGCGTGTCATAGTTATTTATTTTAACGTTCACTCAAAGCACACAGTTCAAGATATGTCTGTTCTGTAATGACTTAGAAAGAATTATTGCTATGATATGAAAGTATTAGGGTCCTAAGCTGGCAGCTCGGTTGGTGAGCTGGGGGACACTGAGGAGTACTGATCAAGAGGTCCAGCCGTCCAGGGTTCAAAAACCCTGGAAACTAACATAATCCACTGACATTTGCCTATCCAAAATAAAAATAAAAATAAATGGATAAGTTACCAGTTTGAGATCTAGCACAGTAGAAGACAGACTAGCTTGGAAGAGCCATTAGTTAGTGTTTGAAATTATGTTGATTGGTGGAAAATTTACAGTGGTTGACAGTGTTGTTAAGTACCAACTATAGAACTTTTTTTTGTCTTAAATTCATTAACTCGTCTTATTTTTATGCGAACATTAGCTTTATATTGAATATCTGTGTGTGTGAACGCGCTCTACCTTTATAGTTTCAAGTGTGACTTTGATTTTTTAATCATTCCCAACTTCTGTGGTTTAGGTGAACAATATCAGTGGCTACCTTCCTGGACGAATTGTATTTTTCTTGGTAAGCTTTTCTGAACCAATATTACCAAGTTATCGGAAGTGAATATCAGTTTTATCTTTTATCCTATGAAGATACAAAGTTCCTTACTACTTATTTACATATTGCATCACATTAATAATTGGGTTGGCCTTTGAAAATGTTTCAACTTCTTGCTTCAACTTTTGATAACAAAAGTACAAATTTGCTTCTTGTTTTTTGAATTATTTGTTAGGAAATGTTGAAAACAATATATATAGGACTTGTTTTTACTATGTCATGTTCATACATCTTACGTAATATGTTTTCAGGTAAATACACATCTTACACCTCGCCCAATATTACTTACTCGTCATGGAGAAAGTCAGGATAATGTGAGAGGCAGAATCGGAGGAGATACTGCAATAAGGTATTTTCCATGTTTTTGTCTATTCGGTAGCTATATCCCGTGTAATCCGTAATGCTCAAATTCTGGAGAATATGGGATGTAGAAACAGAAGGGATGTGGACTAGTACACTGCAGCGAACCATTAAGCTTCGACGTCTTCTTTTTCTAATTACCCTCATTTGTATAGAAATAAGGCTTGTAGTCATCTACTTCTTGTGTTGTAGCACGATTGGTTCTGTATGGATTATTAGTTAATTCATTGGAAACTTAAATTTAAGGGCTCTCTTAGTCTCTTACCAAGTTGAAATAGTTCTAGCTTCTGTATCTTTGAATTGTTGCTTCTTCACTCTCATTTGTCAATGTGATATTTGGTATTTCGTGAATTGCTTTCAATATTTACCTGACTAGCCATAACACTGTGCAACATGTTATGACAGTGAGAAAGGAGAAATTTATTCAAAGAAGCTTGCCAACTTTGTAGGGAAGCGTCTCAAATCAGAACGGGCTGCTTCTGTAAGATTTTTTAATTGTATAGATTCAGTTGCTGTTTTTTTTTTCCTTAGGACATGTCGAGATCCCACATTGACTAGAGATATGGTCCAAGTAGTTTTTATAATGCTCAACAATTCTCCGCTGAACAAACTTTTGGATTGTGTTAGGTTTGGCCTATCCAAAATTCTGAGGTCTCAATGATTGTATGCAACTGATGCATGAAAACCGTTATTCTTTCAGGCTTGTGGCTAGGTCTTTATATGCTAAAGTAGCATGATTATTCATTTTGAACTGTGACTGAATCACATGGTGAATCTTCTAAATAGCATTTAGAGTAATAGAATGTGTTTTTGGCCACATTTAAGGCACACCTATGTAAAAGGGTTTACCTGTTCTCCATCACTTATTTACCATTAGATTTAATTAGCGTAACTGATGGGTCAGATTTAAAAGGTTATATTTGGCAACATTTCCTGTCCCTTTTCCCTCACCTCTGGTAAGCTGTATTGAAACTTGTGAAGATTTGAAAATGATTTTTCATATCTCCCACTATAACAGCATTCTCTTGTACATTGTGGCAAAACATAATGCTGAATCAGTTCTGATATCAACTTAGTTCATTTATAGATGTTGTTGACAAATATTGAAATGATGAGTGATTTTTTATATTTGTAACTGGTGATCTAGATATGGACTAGTACACTGCAGCGAACTATTCTTACCGCAAGTCCAATTGTTGGATTTCCCAAGGTTAGTGTTACTCATCGTTTGACTAACAGTTGCATTGCATGCAGTCGTGTGATTCATGTCAAGAAAATTGAGTTGACACATCTACACATTATTGTGTTCCTGCACTTATAATCTTTATATGTTTGTTAGATTCAATGGCGTGCACTTGATGAGATAAATGCTGGTGTTTGTGATGGTATGACATACGAAGAAATCAAGAAAAACATGCCAGAAGAGTATGAGTATGTCGCGAACTTGTTATTTTTTGCTCACTTGCAAGTTGAGTGTAACTAAAACATCAGATAAAAAACAACTTAGTCTCGAAGTTTTTTTTTTTTTTTTTTTTTTTGCGGCATAATGAGTTTATGTTTAAATGCCATATTTAATTTTCACCCCCCTCATTGCAGATCCCGCAAGAAGGACAAGCTTAGGTATCGATATCCCCGCGGGGAGTCATATTTGGATGTTATTCAAAGGTTGATACATTTTATCTTAAGAACATCATTTAACTCATCAATCCAACTTGTTCAATATAACTAACTTTAAGTGCTAAAAATACAGGTTAGAACCTGTAATTATCGAGCTTGAACGTCAACGAGCTCCTGTTGTAGTGATATCTCACCAGGTTTATACACAAGACATTAAGCTAAATCTGTGCTTATAGAGGCTCTATGGTTGAGTGGTTCTAATCCTTGACATTCTTCCATAATTTCATCATTTCAGGCAGTTTTGAGGGCATTATATGCGTATTTTGCGGATAGGCCGTTGAAAGAAGTTCCACACATAGAGGTAATTTGTGGTTTAATATTTTACCTCAGCTTTGTCACCTTATGGTTCAATTTAGATTAGGTTCTTGCTTATTGGAACTTAATTGATTGAAACACGAACTAATAAAATGCGACCTTAACGTCTTTCACAGGTTCAATAACCAGTCTAATTTTTAAAATAAGTTGGTGGTTGGACTCGTTAATGAATGAGTTAAGGCCGAATCAATCAGGAGCATCCGAGTTCGATCATTTCCAGATTGATTCGGCCTTAACCACTTTTGGTGAATGATGAATGTTTATCTAACTTGAGATTTATCATTTCCAGATGCCTCTTCATACCATAATAGAGATACAAATGGGAGTTACAGGTGTTGTAGAAAAAAGGTACAAACTAATGGACTGAAATTAATTGATGAAAAGTTGTGTTACTAATATTGTGGCTATAATAAACCAAATATCCATTCTTCCAATTTCAAATTATTAACAAAATGTAATATATTCCCATAAATGGACTACATTGTAAAAAGTTACCATAGCAAAGGGAAGATATGCTCTTCAAATCAATGTTATTTCATTTCAAGTGTAAATGAAGTCCCTTACAGAAATATTACATATTGCACATATTCCACAGTATCATAACCTAGCTCTTGATTGGAATTGAAAAAATAATACATACATAATGTGATCTGTATTTTTGGTAATTATTATGATAGAGCTAAGCGAAAAATGTTTGGTTAATAGCAATATGTGGTTCCTAATCGGATAGTCCGAGGATCGAACTGACTGATCCGGTCTGATTTTGATTACTTTGGATATAATTGAAGTTCAAAATTGTAAACACTAAACAGAGTCTTAGGGCTCAAATGAAATGCAATAAAATGATGGGAGTGGAAGTATGTCATGTGTTAAAAACTAAATAATTTCAAACCATGTTTAGTGTTTGCATACTGTTTCTGAGATTTGTCGACAACACATTCGAAATCGTTCTCTTTACTGATTCGTTAATTCACCCCATCCAATTCTACCACGAACGCCATTCACGCCTCTGGTTTCCGACTTGACGAAGGGTTTTAGACGGGTGATTTCTGTGGTTGTTATATGAAAGTGAAGTTAGCACGACAAGGGAAAAAAAAAAGACTAACATGTTCGTGTTGGGGAGTCCAGAGCACCGGGAGTAATAACGGCTAAAGACTAAGACCGTAAAAATTATCACACTTAAATTTCAACAATCTTCATCTCAAGTGAGAGTCTCCTACATCACTATATACATTTGTACCATCGTTGGATCCACTCCCTGCACTCCTCATCTAGTAGATCTTTAACTCTAATATCATTTGTTTAGAAAACACCAAGAAGGTCAACACAAATAAAATTACTTTGCTGACAAACTTGTTTCTTTTGCTATTTCTTCGAAGTGTTGCACTGTGAGATTCTATTGTATTCTTCATGGTGCTTTTAATTGATCTCATCCATGCTTTCTTTTTCTCTTTCTATTCTTACTTCTATATTTTGATTCATTCAACACTTTAGCTAGACTCATATATTATTTTATATATTGGCCATTCACATGTTGAAATTAAAATTAAAATGATATGAAAGTTATTTAATCCCTTATTGCAACACTTTTTTTTTTTTTTTAACAAAAGGGAAAAAAGAAAAGGAAAAACAAGAAAAAGACTCAAACTAGGGTCGAACAAACTCAACGTCCATGTCATCTGCTAAGAGAAGGGGCTATATCAGGAGGGACTTCATACAAAATAACCAGATTAATATCACTTAAAGGACATTTTTTTAACTAGGAAATCAGCTGCAGCGATACCTTCACACATAGTATGTCGTAAACTCACCACTCAATCCCTACAAAGAAGGTGCTTAATAATCATGATCAAATTTTCATACTTATGATGCACATTCAAATTATTTTGGACGAGGTCAACAACAATAGTTAAATCAGAGAGATAAAAAGCCTCTTTAAAATCAATATCCCAACACAACTTCAAACCATACTATAAAACCAAAATCTCATCATAGAAAATGCAATGTCCACTAATTTTTCAGAAGAAACCATGCAAAAAAGAACATATAATATGATTAAGAATAAGACCACCAAAACCTCCCAACTTGAGATCGAGAATTACTAGCATCAACATAAGGGCACAGACCCACCATAAGGCATGGTGTGACAACTGCCACACCAAAATTTTGCCTAATATTTTTTTTTAATATAGTAGACCGAAAATCTATTATTATATACCATATAATTCAATAAAGTTTCACAATTCAATGTACAGTCCAGCAGTAGATTGTCCTTTAACTAAAGGTGTGTCCATGGTTCAACTCCCATCCGTACCTGAGACACAGAGATGAAACAAACCTGTTGTAGTGTTTTCATTGTTTCATTTTCGCTTTACTAATATATATATATTGAATTATAAATCAAATGTATACTAAATAGTTTCTTTTATAATTTTGCCACGTCAAACCATCATATCTAGGTCCACCCCTGATCAACATTGAGAGCTACTTAATCCATAAGGTAATTGTCAAGTGACAATACGTTCCAATAATTTTATTTACACTTTATTGTTTAAATAATTAAAACAACAGTGTAAAAAATTAACAAGGATCAATAATTTTTTAGACCTTTTTGCATTAGGTCCCTCTTGACCAGTTGATGAATACCAATAAACAGTTGATACATAGTAGAAATTTGGAATGAGTCAGATTGCACGAGCCTATACCATACGGCATTCATGCTATGTCTTCTCCAAAATGGGAACAACATATCGCCGGAAGCATGCAGCAAAATATGGTGGAATCTATACTAAAATATACTGTTGTTAGATATTGGCATTTAGCCTATGGTATAGTGTAGGATGGTCAAGGTGAGGTGAGGGAGAACGAGAAGAAAAAGTAATAATTGTGAAAAGAAAAGAAAAAGTTGATCTTGTATGGTTCCATTCCATTCACATGGGTCCCATCAACATCCATTTCTCTTTTTATAAAATAGTAGTAGTAGGGTCCCAATCTCCAACCCCACTTTTAGCAAAAAAATAAAATAAAAATACGAGCCCTATATAATTAACAATGTTTATAATGGAATAAATAGGCAATTTTTAAGTATCGTTCATTACCCTCTTGACATTAACAAAACTTTAATTACTCTTTTGAAATTGTATAATGTTAGTCAATTTGCCCCCTTCATAAAAAAAAATATGGATTTTTTTTTCGGTTATGAGCAAATACCTCTTTGAAATTTAGCACTTATGTGCAAAATGCCTCTTGAACTTAAAAATTTATAATTTTTTCTTTTCCTTGATTCAAAAGATATTAAAGGCAAACAATTAACATCTAACATAATGTCTAATTGTTATATATAAAAAGATTACAAAAATTATCAATGTGAAATGCAATTTACATGAAGTAATTAAGCTATCTATGTCCCCTAAGATGCATGGTTGTACAAAGAATCAAATCTACATTGAATATGGATTTATTTCTCACTCCAACAAAGCCTTTAGTAAGTAGCAATACATTTGCTAGCTAATACGCATGAAATGATCATTAACTATTATCATCAAACCAAAGTGTTATCAACACTTATAAATTTTAGTGATTGTAACAGAAAACAAAGAATTACAAAATACATAATTTTCTATGTTCTCTTGGTTGGATTACCTCTCTCAATTCTCTTTTCTTAGTGTTAATTATTTAAGAAAAAATTATAAATTTTCAAGTTTATGGGGTATTTTGCACATAAGTGCTAAATTTCTAGGGGGTAATTGCTCATAACCGAAAAAAATCCAGAATTTTTTGACGGAGGGGGCAAATTGACTAACGTTATGTAATTTCAGGGGAATAATTAAAGTTTTATTAATATCAGAAGGGTAATTGATGAAACTTACAATTTCAAGGAAAAAATTGCATATTTACTCGTTTATAATGATGATAACAACAACAATCAAGCAAAAAAATGACAAAGAAAATTTAAATATATTCTTGATCTCGTATACCTCTCATTTAAGTTTAATCAATATAAGTAGCTTTTATTCACCCACACTTAAGATGTATAATGATGTAAGTATACTCACAATTAAGATGAAGATTGTTGAAATTTAAATGTGAGCAATTCTTATATAGTTTTAATCTTTAGCTAGTTTTAATCTTTATTGTTATTACTCCCGGTTACTCCCCATTATAATTTTTATAAGAAAGCATATAAATCTCTTTCATCCAATTTAAGTCAATTCTAAGACCATCTGTAATGTGTTCAAAGGAAACTCACTTTGATTCTATATACTACTATCAAGGGATCCTCATAATGTCACATCCATCATACTTAAGCAATTTATATCCATTTCACTTAACTTCAATTATGAACAGTTACACAAACAACCCTTAAGCAGGTCGCATTTTTATATATATTTTTTATATGCATGTAGTTTTATGTTAAGTTAAATAATATTAATTTATTTAATACATACTATTATAATAAATATTAATACATAAACAGGGGATATAAAATAATAAAACGATATGTTTTTTTTTGTTTTTTATAAATGATGATAAGTACATAAATACAATAAGAAATGCGTAACGATAAAAACTTTATATTTGATGAAAAACACACAAAAATTAAGAAACACATAAATATAATGAACTACACATGACAATAAAAAGTATAATAATCAACTAATTTTTACTTTGAAGTTGGAATGTAAAGATAACTCATAAATAATATTAGAAATGGTTTTTGTTGATACTAAAATTTAAAACTGGATGTTATTTATGATGTGGGAATTCTTTCGAAGTTGTTAAAGAGTCATGCGTCAGATAAGAGATGGTTTGACAATGTATTTATAAGTAGTGGCAAACTTCATCTCACAAGCCGGTTTTGTGGGCTTGTGTTAGACCCAACCACGATTTAAAATGGTATCAGAGCCTCCTCATAGATTTGTTGGTCACCTGCTAAAAAAATTAACAAAGATATAAATTGAGGAAACATATAAAGCTCTCATTAAAAACATAACATTGTAATTTAATTCTTAATCTAATATTATAACCTATTTAAGTATTATTTAACTGTTTGGTGAGGTGGATATTTCCATTATGTAATGTCATGTATGGTTAATTCAAGTGGCCATTGAGTCTTACTATTGTCGAGGTTCGTTGCGGTGAGTGGTGGACCGATGGATCTGCAACCGTGTTGGTGGGCGGATTCTATGTCGAGTTTCAAAGCTTGGGATCAATTTTAATGAAGATATTTTTTGCTTGGTATGAACTCGAAAGGGTCAATATAGTTGCTGTTTTCGTTGCAGGGGCTTTTGGTTCTTGAATCTCTCTGTGTTAATAGTCGATTCATACACCATTCTTGGGTATCCCAGTCATCTATTTGATTGACTTGGGACTGTATAGACTTGAAAGAGTTGTAATGCTTGTTGTCGTTGTTGAAGTGAGTTGATGGTACATGATCCGATTCGTGTTGACGATCGATTCATTCACCAAACTTTAGACCCACGCTTAATTGTTATATCTGTTTAGGGTTGGATACACTTTGTGAATCTTTTTTTTTTTTTTTGCCCATTAGGGTTGTTGACTTGGTCAGGTTTTATGTCCTGCCAGTTTTTATGTATTTTTTTTTTTAATAATATATATGAGCAATTGACGACAGATAATAGTTGGGTTCCAACTTAGTTAGACATTGTTCTTTTTGATGTCATTTTGCTCTTGGCTTATACAAAAAAAATGTCATGTATAAATTGAGGTCATAGTATTAAGGTGCGTTTGTTTCTAGTTTTCTAAATTTATTTCTTTCAATACGATATGAATTTTATTTAAGGTATTTAGAAAAAAGATGTTTGATTAACATTATAATATTACCAGGAACCTTAAAAATAGGAAGAATATTCCCACCTTAAAAATACCATGAATTTATTTCTCTCTTCTTGGGAATTTTATTCCCACCGTTTTTAAAAAAAAAAAAATTATGTTCTCATGAACATTTTATATCTGAGAATAACATTTAGTAAACTTGCAATAAACATAAACACATATATCTATCATTTTATTTCCAAAAATCTATGAATATAACAAACACATCTTTTTTTTTGTTTTTTTGTCGAGCAGTAACAAACATACCTCTGCTCTTATGTATATTGGTACACTTTATTCATTTATTATTAATTTTCTTAATTTATGTGATTAAATGAAGTGAGAATATTTTATAGAGACAAAAATATATTTAAACAAAAACAACAAGGCAGAAAATGAGGAAGCAAGCTTCCCTTTCCGCGGTTTACATGGCTTTAGTGAAACTTTCTACAAAAATCTCAAGAATCATATTGACTCAGAATGATAGGCCATGCCTTGGGATCCCCTTTTTAAAATATATTCAAGTTACATTAACGGTTATGTTGATAATAATGTTCCTACAATTTATTGTAAAGATGAATATGTGCAATAAAATACTCCTTAAACAGTTTATAGTACCACATAGTTTTTTATTTTTTTGTCAAGACTTCCATAGAATGTTCTAATCTATGTAAAAAGACATCTACATGTCCGTCAGTTGATAGCTATTAGAGAAATTACTTGTAGAGATCCAAGGTCGAATCTTAAATTAATCATTTTTCTATATTTAAATGTATAGATTTAGTTATTAGATTACATGGTAAAAAAAGAGACATGCATTTTAGTATCAGTTGGTATGAAAAGAAATTTATATATAAATTTTTTTTTACCGATGTTTGAACCCTGAACTGAGGCTAAGCTCAGAAGGACGATAAATTATTCAAAATTCAGTAATATTTATATGACTTAACAATTATTATTTTTTTGGTAAAAATACAAGTCATATATTAACAATGAGAAATGAAATTTGTACAATATTTTTTTTACAATTTTTGTGGAGCTAGAAAAAAAAGCTTGGGTGAGCCACTAAAATAAATTATAATATATAAACACAAAAGTTGTAATAAGCATGAAGTACGAAGTTGAAATGATGGAGTTTGACTAAAAAGGTAGAGTGGATACTTAAAGAATTACATAATTTACGACTACTATAAATTATGAAACTTTTTTGTACGGTACAACTGTTAATTGAAAATTTTCAGTTGACTGGACAATATACGTGAGATTTAAAACCCATGCAAATTCGAAGGTCTATAAGTCTCTGCTAACTATAAGCATCACAAAAATCACGTATGCCACTTTTGAAACCGTCGAAAACAAAAACCGTTGAAAAATTGTTTAAAGTCTTGCAAAATAGACCTATAATTGAATTATTTAAATTTTTCGGGTGGGCCACTACACCACTTTGCAGGGATTTGGATATGCCGAAACCTAAAACCAACACAAAATTGTATAAAATCTCGCAAATAGACCTATAGTCGTTAACTTTTTTATTTTTCCGGGTGGGCCGTGGCCCAACCTAGCCCATTAAGGGCTCCGCCTATGTTTGTGACAACTTCACTCTCATACTCATATTATGTTTTTACTTTCTCTCTCTATTACTTTTGTTTTTGTATCAACATTTTTTTTTTAAATTTATGGTTGTTCAAAAAATTGTCATACAAATAATTGTTCAAATAATACAATTCATTAACAATACATGATTTGCTAAAAAAAAAAATTGATAAATCAACATATACAAAGTAGAAAGTGGAAACTTTATACTCTACAAAATATTATTGTTAAAATAAAAAAAATGTTAACTAATGTCTCAGATGCACTAATTAAGAAAATAAAATATATATGAATATCTTAGAATTTATGTGGTTAAATTTATTTTTTGAGAGAAGCTTAAAATTTTAAAAGTACAAAATATGTTGTTTTGAATATAAATATTTTTTTCCTTAATTAGTTTATAAGACCCTTTAAAATTATAGTGTATAATAAAACAGTCCACTATTCGACATGAATCTAATCTAATAAATAAAAAACTGAACCACTCTCTTATTCTGCTGCCGTCGCCTTCACGAGTCCTTTATTTCTGCTCCTTTTTCTCTTCACTCTCCCCATTTCCATGCATTATTCCCCATTTACCTCCTTGGACACAGGGTTTTCCTTTGACTTTAACCCCACTCTTTCTACTAATAAATTACATATGCATCAGAAAACACAAATTGCTAACCATTACACGCAAATGTATCGTATGCAAGAGGCAACAAACCCATTTAACTATTTTCTTTCATATTTTTGAAATACTCAAAATATAGCCTAAAAAAGTTTATATTTGTGTACGATTGAGTTAGACGAACTTAAATTTTAAGATAAATTTAGAGTTTATCTAATATTTAGGCCTTAAAAGAGTAATAGCAAAATTGGGCGATGATTAGAAGAATTTTTTTACTTAAATAGTCACAACTAGTGCAAAGATTGATTGTTTTCAACCTCATTAATTGAAGTCTCATATTTTTTTTTTAGGTAGTCTAACGGCTAAAATTTACTTTATAAGGTGAATAAGTGAGGTGTCCAAGGTTCGAACCCCGACCATTACATATAATAATAAAATTTACTTTATAAAGTGAATAAGTGAGGTGTCCGAGGTTCGAACCCCGACCATTACATATAATAATACATTGTCCTACCAATTACGACGTCTCATATATTTTATTCCATCGTCAAACTAACTTCACTTTCACGTCAACACTTTCCACATAATACAAAAATAACAACCACACAAACCACCTATCAAAAACCCTTTTCATCAAGTCCAAATCTTTCTTCTAAAAATCTTCACAATGCAAAACTCACCTATTCAACCAATGAACTCACTCAAAGAAATATTCCAAAACATTTTCTCAGATAATAGTAACATCATGCTTGCTGCTATCATTTCTTTACTTCTAGTCATTCTCTTTGTTCTTCTTCTTCATCTTTATGCTAAATGGTTCTTAGCTCAAGCACATGCTCAAGCACAAGCTCGTCGCCGCCGCCGTCGGAGAACTACTGTCACTGTCTCCGATGTCCTTGGACCTGCAAGGTTCCATCACTTCCACACCTTCAACATTGAAGATTCACCTCTCTCTAGCTCACACACCAAAGGGCTTGATTCTTCTATCATTGCTTCAATTCCTATGTTCATTTATGCTGAGAAGAATGATTGTAATGATGAAATTGAACAAGAACTTGAATGTGTGATTTGTTTGAGTGGTTTTGAAGATGGTGAAATGGGAAGGTGTTTACCAAAATGTGGTCATGGTTTTCATGTTGAGTGCATTGATATGTGGTTGAGTTCACATTCTAATTGTCCTATTTGTAGAGCTTCAATTGTTGTGTTTGAGAATGATTCTTCAAGTGTTGTTGAAAATAATGTTGATGATTCTAGTTTTGTTGAAATTGTGGTTCATGAAAATTCTAGTTCTGAGATTAGAGAAGGTGAACAAGGGAATGATAATGAAAGGGTTAGTGATTCTGTTTCAGAAACTTCTTCCTCTTTGTTTGGTTGCTCTTTGAAGACAGTTTTTAGCAAAGTTTTTCCATCTTCTAATGTAAATGTTATTCAATCACAATCTTGAGATATCACATTCATCATCTTGTCACTATCTAAATTCAATTATGAAGTATACACAATTACAAGTTACTTCTATTATGCATCTTTTTCCTTACCCTCTTTTTTCTCATTGTATATTTTTTTTTTTTGGTCGGAGTTTGAATCTCAGACCTTGCATATATTATGCATTGTCCGTACCAACTTAGCTAAGCTCAAGAAGACTTTTTCTCATTCTATCTAATTTCATAGTAAAGAGTTTATTTTGGTCTATGTTGACATTATTAATGTAGTCTCTAAATATATCAAAATTATAGAAAATGATATGTTTGAGCATGTTTTGCAATTTTAATACATTTAAGATTATATTAAAGAAGAAAAAAAAATTATTTAATTAATTTTCATGGCTTAGTAAATTGTTTCTTTAATTTTTGTTGGGAGAAAGAAAAGTTGGTGATGATTGAAGAATTTGGTGGAGTGGTGCTACCTGCTCACACATGAATGCACAAGCTGATTTCAACTGTTGAGAAAATCTTTGTGCATAAAACAGAACCTATAATACAAATTTATTAACACAACTCTAAATTTACGAGCAACATAAAAATGGAGCTAGAAAGTATAGGAACTATTGTAGTTGAATGTGTAGTAGGTGTTGTAGGAAAAGTACTAGGAGTCTATAGAAAAGACAAAAGAGAGAGTACTTATTTGTATTATTATTACCACACTTAAGAGTTTGTGTTTGTAGCAGTGATGTGTATTGGTCACTCGAATGACATGATACGCTTTTAACGGCAATTGATTGTTGTGAGATCTGAAAGACCATAGTTGTGTTGTTTTCTGTCAGTCAGTCATCATCGACATGACCATAAACATGTGTTGTCAATCAGTTTCAGAAATCCAAAGGGTGAACGAGATGTCATCCATCACAATTATTAGTACCGGATAATAAATCTAGCTTTACTATCATAATCGTTAAGGAAATGATTAATTATGTTGATTTTGATGGTAAAATTAGTATTGTTTATTAAAATACTCTTATTAATTGTTGTTAGTAAAATAGTTAAGTTGAATGAAATTCAATAAATAAGGGTATATAATAGGAAGAAAAAAAAATGCTGCATTTGTATTTTAAAGTAACAATTATTTTGAGGAAAAAAAGTAGTAAAGAGACAATTATTGTGATACGGATGAAGTAAATTTTACATTGAAAAGATAACTTTTGATACTTTTTAAACATTGAATACACAATTTACAAAACAAAAGTTTTATATTTGGGTTCTCAACTTATGCCCCAAAGATATAAGTTAACATTTTTACAAAAGGGACTAAAGTTAAAGGTTAAAATATCCATGTTTTTTAAAAAGGGGCCAAAATCGCAATGTTTTAAAATATTGGAGGAAAAATTGCATTTAATTCTTATTAGTATTGGATAATAAATCTAGCTTTATTTAAAACATCTACAATGATACTAAACTTAAAAGAGTAATTAAGTGGATCGCACGTATACACGTTATTTATTTATAATTAATAGTCAATAACTCAAATAGTATTAAACTAAAAAGAGTCTCTAACTACTTGACAAAAAAAAAAGTCTCTAACTAGGTTCACTAATATGCACTATATTGTGTTCGTTTTGAAAATAAATAAAAACAAATCGAAAAGAGTAAGAATTACATGAGTTTGAGATGACATGATCAATTTTTATCTATTTTTTTTATTTTAATCGTGAGACTCGTTAATTGTTGAAGAGAGAGTCCTTATATAGTTTATATGGTAACTAATAGATATCCATTTTTTCTTCATCCAATGTGAGGATTAAAAAAAGAAAACAATTGATAAATTATATGTTGAAAAAGTTATTTTTTATGTTTTAATGTGTTGAAGACATAACTCTCAAGATAAAATATTCACTTTAAATTTCTTATCAAATGTTTTATGGGCATTTTTTTTTAAATTAAACAATTGAACACCAATTTGTGGTGTAGACTCTACACCAATTTACAAGTTGTGTTGGTACGCGGTATGAGTTCACAGTACGCGATATGTGAAGAATTCGATACATACAGGATATAGGGTTTTCGTACACGTCGATTTGTAGAACCAGTATTATTTAATTAAGTATAGTAAACTATCAATAATTTTCTAAGAATGTTTTTACCTGATGCGAGTCTCTTCAACTCTGCTCCGAATCTCTTAATATTTAATTAGTTGAATTAATTAATAGTACGAAAAAATAGAATGATTATAATAGTCGAATACAACAAACTAGTGCCCATTTACCCAAACCTTTTTTAATATTCACTTTTCTTTCACTTTTTATTTATCAGTATCATTTTCTATGTGAGATTCAATTTCTCCAAACTTCAAAGTGATTTTATGCAAAATTTATCTAGACCATCAGAGATTTTCCTTGATCTATTATCTCTTACTCAACATCATATTCTTTTTTTTTATCTTCACTTATCTTGGTTCACAGGTTCTTTGATTTCGAGGAATTATAGGTGAATTTGTGCGACCAATTTGCAAAAGTACGATGAACTAGTACACGAGTATCAATTTGTAGTTCACAACATGTTAAGAGAATTATGTGACTATGGTGTTGACAATTTAAAAGGATAAATGATATTGGTATTATCATTTTGTGTCAACTTTCTCTCTCATACTCTCATTATGTCTTGTGTTTGCCTTGCTTTGACTTCAACTATTCACTACTAATGAACATTTGAATTCTATTTGGTAGCGCGATGCATAATTATTTTCCTTGGAGCACATTAATGATACTAGGCTATATAGTAAAGAATGCATTGTGATATTGAACAATGTTCAAGCGACGTTGAGAACAAATGAGTTAATAAGTTAAAGGACTTGCAGTTTGATGATTGTGGTTAATGCTTGAATGACTCAAGAGGAAGAAGAAGGAGCAGAGGAAATTGGGAAAACTCAAAGGGTGGTGACAAGTCAAAGTACAACTGCTTCAAGTGTCACAAGGCTAACCACTTCAATGGAGAATGTCTCAGAGTTATAAGACAATGATGACTATGCATAATTTATAGTTTCCTCATAGGACTATGAGAATGGAGTTTCTCTAGTAGTGTCATGTTGGGGGAAAGAAGAAGGTAGACTAGCTCACGTTGGAAACAATGACACATGTAACACCATATGAGAGAGATAGAGAGATAGAGAGAGAGAGATAAAGAGAGAGAGAGAGGTGAAGTGAGGTGAGGCGATTAAGTACTATTAATCTTTGTTTTCAATTCAACGTAGCTGGTTTTGATTATAATTGAAAAGTTTAATTTTCTTGCTTTGTCAATGTAAAAAGTTTTGCAATGACAATGATGCACTTCACAATCAATCTTGTGTATGACATTAAAAGTGTTTGATAAACTCAACATTTTTAATGACATAATATTTTGATTGACAATGTATGAATTATTTACATTGACATTGTATAAGAATTAAATTCATCACGAAGAGTTGGAGCAATATAATTTAATTATTATTTTTATTTTTTTCTCAAAATTTCAGGTGAGTTGGACTCTAAGGAGTTTACCAAGATCATGCATACCTCAATGTTCTAAGAATGTGATAGAGATACTTACAAATTACCCACCAACGAAATTATAACACATGACAGTGAGAGTTGAACCACCCTTTGCGAGATATGATCCAACTCTTTACCAACTGAATTTACCTTGTTGGCTTATTTTAATCTTATTCATATCAACACCAAAAAGGAATATAGTAGAAAAAACGTTATTTGGAAATTTGTACATCTATTATATATCTTGAGAGAAAATGATAGGGAGTGAGAGAGAGAGGGAGATAGAAAGGGCGGTGTGATAAATATG
Source organism: Medicago lupulina (assembly GCA_958299785.1). Lineage (NCBI taxonomy): Eukaryota > Viridiplantae > Streptophyta > Magnoliopsida > Fabales > Fabaceae > Medicago > Medicago lupulina. The sequence continues at coordinate 26,775,026 of OY283144.1, read as the reverse complement.
ATATAGTCCCTCAGGACAATAGAGTTGTGGGGTCTAAAAACTGATTATTAGACTACTATGACTTTTATTATTTCCTAATTACTGCTACTTAATGCAACGATGACCACCTAAGTTTCCTGTCATGACTACTTATACTTATTACTAATTTTTTTTGTCAAGTAGCCTAGTGGCTAGAGCTCACACAATTAAATTGTGGAGAAGTAGAGTGTCCGGGGTTCGAACCCCAGACCCTGCATATAATATCCTCAGTTGGTAGGGACTTATTACTAATTAATATGATGTTATTAATAGATGCTAATCCTAATACTAGTGCAAACTAATCCTATAATGCAATGATGACTTCTATGACTCTTATTATTTCCTAGTTACTACTACTTAATGCAATGATGAGTCTAATATGATATACGTACACCTATTATATACCTACTTATCACACAAGTTTGTACTTGTGGGGTCTTACTCTCTGAGATTTAGGTTCATTGTCCTCCAGTTGTTAGTTGCAAACTTACACCAGAGTTTCTACATGGTTAAATGTTTAGGATCATAAATCCTGTAGGGAGATACACTTTTGTGCGTAAAGGTACGTGTAGGTTCTTACTTTCTCATAGGTATTTGAAACAATGATGGATATTAAGGTTCCTAAATTCTCAGTATCCTAAATGCACCATTGTCTATTGAATCTTAGAAGGACATCAACATATTTCCCCTCTCGGTAGTTCTACAAAGAAGCATCTCTATCTCGACTACCTTACCAAAGATGTAAAAAGAATAAAGTTACTATGCTAATTTAAATCATGAAGTCACTATGTTTCCTTAATTATTGTGGTCTGTTATCTTAGTTACTTCCTGATTCGGGTAGGTTTACACCAATATTAGGTATGTCCCCTTCCTAAGTACCGTTATCTCAGGGTGGTTCACTTTAGAGCAGACAAATCTTACGTAATAGTAAAATTAAATAAGATTCATAAAATAACTGAATGAAGAACTTAAGTTAAATAATCCAATAAACAAAATAAATGTTCATCTTAGAACTCTACCCTAATAAGTTTTAGTTACTAATGGTAACTAAACACAAATTACAAAAGAAATAAAACATACCCTAGAAACTTAGAGTGAGGAGAGAGACTTCTCCCTTTAAACTCCTAGGCTTGACTTCCTCTTGAACATCTTCCTTCTTAATAAGAAATAATGAGTGAGATGTTTGGTATTTATAGGCAAGTTTCCAACTGAGTTTGGGTCGAAAACTGGGTTTTTTCCACTAAAAAAGTGGAAAAAAGCAGTTTTGACCCGCTCCCAACATGCTCAAGGTGCATGGCTGGGGTGCATAGACCATTTTATGTGATCAAGACGTATGAGCCATGCTCAAGGCGCATGGAACACACACAAGGTGCATGTCATGTGCTCAAGGCGCCTTAGTGTGTGTTTTTGCGTGTAATCGTCTGTTTCTTCGTCTTTTTGGGTGTTTGCTTCCATACAAGATGTCTTGGGATTTAGGAACAAAATTCCTCCCTTAGTAATGTCTTATGAGGCTTCTTAAATCTTCATTCATGGTCTTGCCATAGTCTTCAATGTTTTGTTTTGCCGATTTGCATGATTTCTTCTTGAATTACATCAAAACATCCTAGAATTGCTATGTTTCGGGAAAAACTAGAATTACACGACTCAATATGGAATAGTTACAAATGTCCCGAAAATCATAGTCAATTGTTCTAATACTCCTCTATTATGGATGAAAACTAACTGAAAATGACTGAAAAACATGATGAGAATAACATAAGATGACATGTCATCACTCTTGTTCTTTAATGAATTTTTGAATGATTTCTTTTGTAAAAGTAGACTAAAATTTAACATAAACTTCCTATTCTACTGCTAAAATGATGTTAATTGATGAATCAAAACCTATATTATTTCTTGTAACAGTCTAATAAGTCAATTGTGATTAATTTGTTCTTCTAATTACTATCATCATAGCCTTTTTGATTGCTCCTTTGGGTAGCCTCAAACCATGACGTTGAAATTTTGAAAACGAATCCAATCATTTACCATGTATTTTTCAGATTCTCATTATTTTTCTCAAGGTATAGATAACTTATAATTATTTATCATTAGAACGGCTTAATTTAATACCTATTTGGTTTTCATTTTTTAATCTAGTTTTTACTTTGGTGATTTTTTTTCCTATCTAATGAGTTGGCTAGAAATATGGTATTTAATTGAACATTGTGATGTTGTTTGATGCACATAGTCGACCTTATTTAAAAGGATAAGATATCATTGATTGTTGTTGTATTTTGTTTTTCATTGACTCAAAGTATGTTTACTTCATATTATTAAATGAATTATGCATGAGTATTATGGATTTTGAGATTCATTTTTTGTTTGTCATTTTCATACCAAAAGCTGTCTAAAATTACGACTAGGGCCGACCCTAGGCTTAGGCCGGGGTGCGGCGGCATAGGGCCCATGCCTTTAGGGGCTCAATAAAATTATGAAGAGGGGCGTATATAGAAATACTTGGTCAAAAGGGGTATATATAGAAGTAAGCGTAAAGAGGGTTCAAACAACTACAAGACTTCAACCCATCAGCCGTTTCACCTTTTTCTACAGCCCAATAGTATTTCATTTTCACACCCCAACCTAGTGCTTTCATTTTCACCCCCCATCATTTCATTTGGCAAAACACAATACTTAGAAGTAAAATGTAAATCACATAAGCAACATGTAAAACACAAAATATCTACTCATTTCCAGAGACCAAATTTGTTTTATTTATTTATTTTGATGATGCTTTTTGGTGTTTCAGATTGAAGTTAACCCGAATTTGTATTTAAATTTCTTAATTAAATATGACTTTATTTATGAAAGTTTCATGTTTGAGACGTCAAATTTGGTCTTATATGATTTTTGATAAGTAACATATCATATTTTATTAACAATTAATACAAGGTTTTCATGTTATTGGGTACGAGGAAAGTGTATTTTTTACTATTATGGATTTATGGTGATGAATGATAATGAATCTCTTTTATAAACTATAGAGGTATTAAATCAATTGAATTATCAAATTTGATAATGAAACTTATATAAAGTTTGGTATGTCTACTATCGTTTTACTTAGTTTTGTTGGTCCAATTATTATTTTTTGTTTTGTTATTGTTTTTTTATTAATATGGACGAGATACATTTGACACACAATGTTTTGGAGTGTCAACATAGTTGGGATTTCAAAACATCGTATTATGGTGACCGCCATAATTAATGCATATCTCATTTACCATTTATAGAAATATATATGATTTATTATATAGAGAGACCCTTTTCTCAAACTTGACCTAAGACCATAAAATGCTATCAATGAGTCTGATTATGACTTAACCTTTGATTGGATAGGAGTTTATATGGATGGGTTTGCGTCCCAATGCCATGTTACGTGAGATGCAAGTATTTCTTCATTTTGTTAACACTTGCACATACATACATTTTTGCAGGGAAACAAATGTAGGCTTATACTAGCAAAATATGAAAATCATGTGACCTTAACTCATTATGTAGTGTAGGTAGAAAGTAAATTTTGAGAAATGAAAATTATAATAAACTTTAAAAGGTATCTACAAGAACCCATGCAGCTTGTATTTATTGATTGTTTCTTTTCATTTATCTACACAGTTAGTACAAAAGGACTTCGAACACTATACTTACCACTTCTCCAAGTAATGAATCCAAATAGATCCTCCTTGAGTGAGGTTAAATTAGAGGAGAAAATAACTTGATAGCTTTGTTTTTTGTTGCTTTTTGTAAATTGGAGTTTGTCCGGAATCAACTGGACTTTCACCCCACTTGGAGCATTAACGACGGCTGAGTAGACTATTTCCTCCTCTTCACCGACGTTTGTAAGAATTCTACTCACATTCACCGATCCTTTCCCACCGAAGTTAGAGATTGCGATGGAAGGGTAATTGATATTGGAAATATGATCACGAGTCGAATCCTTGGGGCAGTTGAAACTATCAGGGACAGTTTTTGAAATAACCTTAATGGTGGTTGTGTTATATCCTATGTAACACAAGTAGTTCAAGTAGTCCATGGTGCTGGTTTCATAAACGAGCCCTGGTTGGAGTGGTTCCGTTGTTGTTATTTCCCCTGCTCCATAGTCATAAGGTGTGGCAATTAACCCTAAATCTGTTGTAATGGGACCTTTCATATTGTTAATTTGAGTTGCTGCATTTAGAAGAAAAAAAAAGGAATTTATTAGTTGATAGGAGTACTTATATATAGGATCACATTTCCTAGGTCATAACTTGATCGAATCTTTTTATTTCCATTTTAAACTACTTAATTTGTACCCTTAGGCACAAGTTATCATGACCCTAAAATTAACCGATCCTCTAGATATAAGTTTTATGAATGATAAATATAATAAAAAATCAAAATCCTTACCGGAGGTCATGATGGCTGATCTGATTGCAGAGGCACTCCAAGTAGGGTTCCTAGATTTGATGCTGCCTGCAAGGCCTGAAACATGTGGGCATGACATGGAAGTCCCAGTTTTCATGCTATATGGTGAGGAAGTCCCTGCTGCAACAATGTTAACACCTGGTGCTGCAATATCAGGCTACAAAGAGAGAATTGTTGGTCTTATGTAGTGATGTGCATTGATGATAATTATTTATAATCCTATCTATGTCATTATATATAATTACCTTGAGAATATTCTTTGAAAGCGTTGAAGGCCCTCTACTTGAAAAGATTGCCACCATTGGTGCAGGTTTATATTTGATTATTGTAACCGTTGGTAGAATTGTTCCCATTGGATTGCTTCAGATTATATGCAAAAATACAACAAAATTAACTAGTGACTAGTTTCCACCATTGATTTCAATCTAAAACAACATTGAAAATCAAATTCTTATACTAAGTTTTTTGTAATTAGAGATGATTTATAAGATATAATAAAATTAGACATAACAAATAATTACATATCTAATTTTATTTAAATTTTTTTTGATGTGACAAATTGAAGAAATGTGATTGGATGTTAGCGTAAAATTAGCCTAAATCCAATCATGCATATCCATTAATCTTGATATCCATACTATATATATATAAAAAAAAAAAGATTTTAGGCTGTCTTTTTTATTATCTCAATTATACCTTTAAACAACTTTTTTCTATAATAATGATTGTTGTCATTGTCATTCAAAAGATAAGAATTTAAATTATATTTTTTTGTTATATTGTTGGTGTTATTGAAATAGATAAACATGATTAGTTTGGTTTGGTATAATTTAAAAACAACAAACATTTTTATTTATACTTTTAATCAAAATAAAAAATTCATAAAAAAACATCGTTCATAATTTTCAAACGTTAGCGCAATAAAAAGAGCAGAAAGACGGACACAAGAGTCCCGTCTTTTCACTAATATATTATAATAATAATCTTTATCTAATATAATAAAATAATAACTTTAAAATTCTTACCTTGTTGAGTTGACATATTGGATGAGTGTAGAATCATCTTTTGGTCTTACCACAGTTGCCGGAAAGTTTGCATAATTATTTACAACAGCTCCATCTTGATCACTAATATGAACAAGCCCTAATCCACCCGCCTCTTGAACTGTGTCAATCTTGCTAACAGTTGGATAATTATCATCTATGGCATTACATATGACAATCTTTCCTTTGACTTTTTTCTTGTCTAATGAACTTGGAGAACATTGCCTACATTTGACAATTTTTTTTATATAACTATCAAACTTTGTAATTGAGGAATTATGATTATGTACAACAAGTTTAATGTTTATTCGTTTTCATAATGGTTTTTGTGTATGTACCTTGCTTCAGTTAAGTCAGCAGTAGTTTTCTTGGCAGACTCTCCGGTTATCAATGGATAATTAGGTGATTTTGAAAGAGGGGAGAAGTTTATGGCTTGACCCTACAGTAAAACAAACACAGAGAGCATAATTCATGTTTTGAAAAATAAAACTCCCAAAAATGCTATTACCCACGACAAAGAGGTAAAAAAGGAACATTATATTGCATAGTGAGCGCGATAAAGTGTACCTTGACAACTTTGTTATTACCCAAGACAACATTGGATTGAAAGTTACGATCAATAGTGGTGGCAGCAACAGTTAGTATCCAAGGAGCGTCGTTAACAACCGTACTTTGCTCTGGTCCAGAATTCCCAGCAGAGCAAACCACCACGATGCCGCGCTCTACAGCATGGAAAGCTCCAATTGCTATTACGTCCGTTTTCAAGTCAGGTTGGGGGTCCGGAGACCCGCCAAGGGAGATTGATAGTATATCGACTCCGTCGGAAATTGCATCGTCGAAAGCTGCAAGGATGGCAGAGCCAGAGCAGCCAAAGTTGCACACTTTGTAAATTGCCAACCTTGATCCAGGGGATCCACCTTTAGCCGTTCCGGCAGCAAGACCAAGGTACGATGCACCACTCACGAGGTTCCCCGCCACAGTAGATGCTGTGTGGGTTCCATGCCCATGCATATCCCTTGGTGTGCCCGCCGCATTCTTATCATCACCTCCATCAAGGTTAGGGTAATACCTTGCTCCTATTATCTTCCTAAACATGAAATGAAAAAAAAAGTAAAGAAAAAAATTGTGACGGTTGTTACTCTTACCACAAACAAAGTAAACATAGATAAGATTCATTTGATTTTGGAGTAAAAATTCTAAACAACTAAAACTTTCGGGTTCTTTTTGGTTTGTATTTTGGAATATTTTGTTACAAAATATGAATCAACACATTTTGTAATATTTTCTAACATTGTATATTTTTTATGCTATTAATGTTTAATGACTAAAAAACATATAAATAATATAGAATATTTAAGATAATACTACCAATATATAGAATCTTCAACACATGCCCTAATGATTGATTTTCAACAACGTGAAACCGATAATTAAACCAATTCAATTCATGTTTTTTTAGATCAATTTGGAACTTAATATAAAAAATAAATCAAATAAATAAATTGGTTTGAACTGACTTTGCATATTTATTGGAACTTTTTTTTCTTAATCCCCTCGTTCTGAAAATAGAGGGTCTCGGTTTATTGAGATCAATTACTTGGTTGTTAGATCTTTGTTAGATCTTTATTTGAATTGCTTCTCTTATTTTTTATTTTTTTGGGATGAAGGGGATTGGCCTTTTTCTACTTACCTGTTACAGTTGGATGAGTTGAAGTCTTTTGAAGTCATGCAGGTGCCTTTCCAACCAGTTGGAATAGGACCCATTCCCTTGTCTGAAAAACTTGGTGCTTCTGGCCATATCCCTGAATAATTCATTGTTCATATGTTATGTACATTACATACATACTCCTTTTATATCAAAAATTAAAATATAGCCAACCTGAGTCTAACATGCCGATTACGATGTCCGATGATGACGAAGTGGAACTAGAGAGCGTGTTGTCAATTTCGACATAAGTTTGTGACTTGAGAAAATCCCATGAACGTGTCGTGTGAAGCTTTAGGATGGGATCCGGAAACACAGACACAACTCCAGGTTGTTGAGCAATTGAATTTGCTTCATTTTTTGATAAACGAGCTGCGAAGCCTGAAAAACCGTATTTATAGTTGTGTACTAGAGCTTTTTGGTTCCTAAACCATTCACATCATCAACAATTAATTAATCACATTTCACAATACTAGCTAATTGAATATCATGCATGATATATATGTGTGTGTTTGTGTAATTAGTGTTAATTAATTAATTACCTTCTTAACACCATATTTAAAACATGAGCATGATCTTTACGAAGGGAACCATTAGTTGAATCTGCACCTCCCATGTACACAATATAAACTTGATTGTCATTTCCTGGTTGAGTAGCTAAAGATGATTTTAACTCTTCAAGAAGGAAGAGAGAGTAAAATGTTAGTATCAATAGACTTTGATTTCTTTTCATCTTTAGCATTCTTTTGACGAGCATGCTTGTTAGCTCCCACGCCCACACATTTATATAAGAAGCCATTGGAAGAATTAAAGTAAATAAATTACGATAAGAGTATTTTAGAAGAAGTAAACACAACCGTATGAATATCAATGAACATTATTTTAAAAGAAGAAACAAAAATTAAAAACTATAGCTGCATGTTGTCTTGCCATAAATCTAACACACTATTTTTAGGAGTCTTTTAGAAACTAAAGCAACATCATATATGCAAATTAGTTTCCATATCCTTGCAATTAGTTGGAATAATTCAATATCAATTTAAAAAATGTGGGTAATGTTATTTCTAATTAAAAATTATAACAAGCTAGTCACACACAATTGACATACATTCACGATAGCACGACAAGTAATGGGCTTGCGTGGGAATAATTGTGTGTAATTTTGTTTTTTTTAGGGGAATTGTGTGTTTATTATTGGCTTCTGAGAAGGGAAGGTTGATCAAAATATAAATTAGTCATGTGCCATTGTAAGCAGAGAAATAAAGCAATCTTACTAAACAAGCATTTTGGTAAACCATATCAGCAAGTTAATGGAAGTAGTCTGAATTAATTGTGTTTTTAAGCAACAAGACTAACACATCCAAATTGGCATCGGAAAGAAACAAATCTAAGATATAGGAGGAGTATACTTTATGGTCCTAAGTCAACACCATCAGACCAATCTAAATGGATTCAATCTGAATCAATTGTTAAAACTACTATTTATTAAGAGCAAAGTTTTCATTGATTGAATGGGTTTGTTCTATATCAAACTACTAGGGAAAACTTCAAATAAAATCATGTTTTTCTCTTAACAAAATTACTCCCATCGTCACTTAATTTTATTTCCTATAATAGTTTCTTTCTTTATCTTTCTTTTTTCATGTCATTTTCGTCCTTTTGATCAATTTATTCATGATTTTTAAGATTAAAATCTATGATTTTATTTTGATATGAGCTCTTATTGTTCAAATCTATTGTTCTTCATTCATGTTTTCATTTCAATTTTAAATTTGATGTTTGAACATCCATATGCAACCAGATTAAAAGGACGTGAAGAAATATAAAGGACGAAATCGTTATCTAAAATTAAGTTAAAAGATGATAAAAAAATAGAAAAATAAACATGACATACACTTCAATTAAAAAATAGAAAATAATTTGATACTTTAGAGTTTTGTTAGATATCCGTACCTTGTATGTAAAATTATTCAAAATTTAAATTTATTCTAAAATGATTAAATATAAAAAAAAAATAACATGACATTAAATAATTAGATGACTGATAAATGCTCAACAAAATTCCATGAATCTATTAGTGTAGTATAACATACTAAATTGATCATCCACGTCAAGTCACAACATCCGAACTTAATCAATCACATTTACTCCAACTCAATGGCGGAGCCAAGAATTTTATAGAGGTCGAGTAAAAATTTTATCGCAAATTCACATGTGACATAATATATATAAATAGTTATAAATTGAAATAAAAGAGGCTCGTCATTTTTTCAACAAAACTACAATTTGAAATAAGAGAGATGAAATATAACATGTCAATAACGTGCTAAATAAAACTAGGAGGTAAATGCCCTTTCCGAGACCTCTTTGCGGTGAATGTTTAAACAAACAATATCAACATCATCAAGCGCATTGCACAAACCGCCGCTAACAGGGGAAGGCAATTTTTTGCTTGTTCACTATGAAGGTAGTTTTGGGGGTCGTACAATTTTCTGCTTAACAAAGGGGTTGTAATTTTTTGCTGCTATCAGTGAGTTGTATTTTTTTGTGTAGGTATTGTGGAAACGGGATGTTAAATAATTTTTTGCATGCTTATGAGTTTTGTTCCGATTGAATCGATTTTGACTTGATTATAGGATAATCCTGGATGTTGTGGATACTTTGTATGAGTTTATTACATACACCGTTTGTCATAATCTCTTATTAAAGACTTAAAATGAGACAATACATGCTTGGTTTTACATTTCTAGTTTGGTTTTCAAGCACTTAATGTTATTAGATACACAAATTCATTTACTAGTACAATCCATTTAATATATGCTCAACAGTTTTACAATCCATTTACATATATATAAAAACTGATTAGGAGAATACTAAGTAGCAACACTAATAGCAAGTGATGCAGTGTGTACACAAAACTTAATGTCAGTTCAGGACCATTAAACTAACAGAAAAACATCGGCGTAAGCAGAATGAATATTTTTTAATGCAGTATGCAACCAGTGGAGCAAAAAGAAAAACTTGTAGCGAGAATAACATGATCGCAAACACATTTAGTCTTGACGGAAGACGAGAAGCAATAAAAACTGTGGCGACTACAGAAGAAACTACAATTCTAAATTGGACAATAGTCTAGAAAAAAGAAAAATAGGGAATACAATTAGTCACATGTCCAACTCTATTGAGTTCAAGAAAGTATATAGCATGTGCAAGTCACAACTGGACTACTAAAACAAAGAAGAATGAAGTAAGTATTTCTAACTAAGATTTTCTTTTCCTAACCTAATAGCTTCTTGCGCGCCATCCGAATTTCTCGTTTAGTCCCTGTTTGAATTTTATAATCATAACTATAGGTTCAATATTTTGGATTATATTATCCAAACAGCCTAAAAATACCGGTTACACCTACAAATTACCTTAGTTCATGTAATTCTTTAATAAACAATTCATAAAATATAATTAGAAAAAGAAATGAACGATACATAAACACTTGGGGAAACTAGACCAAAACTCAAGTCAAAATGCTCAAGGATACTCAACTTCTGCCTCATTAAAAACCTTATCTCAGGAAAACCCAGTGGGATAAAACCTAAGCAAGGGAAAAAGAGTACAGAGAAATCCACCAAATCACATGGAAAAGAGAACCCTAGAGTGATCAACATCAACAAAATCTAAATTCAACAATCCTAAATTATTCCTATTTAAAGAATCTAGAATACAAGGTGCGTAAAAGCTCCGACAGTGAAAAGCATTATTAATGAATGAATAAAAGTGCAAAATATATAGTCTAATAGTCAATAGGGGCACTTAAAACCACCTCTTGTTGAATGATACTCTCCAAAACCGCTTCAGAAGATGTCAATTGTTGCTTAAGATCTTCCACATGTTGACTTAAAATGCCTATCTTCAAACGCAACACTTCAACATCCTTGGTAACTTGTTGCTTGGAATCCAATAATTTATGCAAGTCATCTTGGGATATTTGTATATCAGGAAACAAAGCCCGCCTTTCGACACCAGCCAACCAATCCTTATCAAAACCAAAGCTTCGTGCATCTTGTAATAACTCCTCAAATTCAGAGTGGCATAACCCTAATACTTCTAACACACTATGAGTTTTGAGGAATTTCAATAGTTCAGCTAGTATATTGTAGGCACAACCCTTGTATCTATTACTATGTGAAGTGTCTTTTAAATAGACAGAGGGATGCTTAACAAAGAAATCAGTCAACAAAGACAAATTTCCACAATCCAAATGATTCTTGGAGACCAGTTGCTCAAGCTCACTTTTGACGAGCAAAGAACTTAAATCTTCTATTTTTTGACAAGGGTCCCCTGAAATTATAGGAAAGAATAATTAAGCCTATTTGAATACAACAAAGTTAATTAAAAATAAAATCCAAACAACAAAGTACCTTTACAAGGCACCGGAGGAAATTGATATACAACAGGAGATGTGATACTAGGAGAGGGTTTAGATTTGGAAACTATTATATCATCATCCTTAGGAAATTGTTCCTCGATATTTAAGCTTACTTTCTTGAAAGAATCATGATTTAGAGAACCTGAACATGTGGAAAAGAATAGAGTTAAAAATCAAAAGGGTAATGAATTTTGAAGTAACATAAGAATAGAAAAAAATATATTCAAAGCATTTTCACCTTGGTCAGTGGTCTCTGCAGTGGAAATGGAAAAAGAAGTCATTGCTATTTGGCTATCACCATCTTCCTACACAGATTCAAATCAACAAATGATATTATCATATCTTAAGTCTTAATATTTAGCTATGTATATTTAAGTCAGGAAGAGTCTTGTTTTTTTAAAATAAAATTGGGAAAGGAGGAGATTATTATTATTAAATAAAGTGACACTAGTAATGACACATTTTCAGATGCCCCTGAGAGCTTAATCTGACAACAGATTTAATAAAAAGTAGAAAGCAATAATTTCAGAGCAACAATTTGCCTTAACTTTAGATCCAAGATTGAAAAGCAGTAGATTAAACACAAAAATTACACAAAAACTAGTTTAAAACTTGATTCTTAGGCATCCAACTGCGTGGAAAATAATGAATAAAAAACATGACAACGCTAAACTCACATGTGAAGTAGCTAACTGGCCTGATGATGTTATTGTCTTGGGATTAGCTGATGTATTTCCTTCTTCAACATATATCTGGATACCCTGCTTAGTGTAAAATGATGTTTAAGATTGTAACATAATTCAATTAAAGTGTCAAAAAGAATACAGAATAAGGGGGAAATGGAAATACCTTTTGTTTAGGAACAACTTCTTGTGGAGGTTGCTTATTCTTTGTTTCTGTAATGGTGGACACAGTTTCTTCTTCTGTTATTTCTGATGTAGAACCCTCCAACTAATTGCATTGCATGAAAATGTAAGTTAGTTGCAACATATTTTTAAGTAAAGTTTATTTTCTTTAATATTTATTTTTAGCTTTATGTTGTGTTTATGCCATAAAATCTCTTGTATGAATGATGGAAAAGCAGTTTCTTATTGTCCAAGGTAACAGAGATGTGAAAGGGGATCGAAAAGCTTGTTTATGGGTGTTTTTCACACATTTCGGGGCTGTGGCTTACGCCAGGCGCCCCCTGTACTGATGTGGCTTGCGCTAGGCACATGATCTAGGGCAGTAGGCACACGGGGCCTTACCCGAGGCGCATGGGCCAGCTGGCAGGTATGCGCTAGGTACATGGAAGCAGTTTTTCAATATCTTTCAAAATCACAGCACATTTATATGCACAATGAGATGGTACTATATTACATTATCTTCCTGAGAAGGTTTGATGGTAATATCAGTTTCCGCAAGTGGCTGTTGTTTGTTCATCAAGCACTGTTGATCCATTAATTGTTCATTCCTTAACTCCTGTAATAATTAAGAAGACATGCATTAGTGATCTTAGACCATTGAATAAGTAAGTATTTGGAGAGGAATTTGACATGGTCTGCCAATTACTTCAGAATTTGTTTATAATAATGGAGAGGAATTTGATGGTAGTAACATTTGGTGTTTGTTTCGTTTTTCTCTGCATAAAAAAGTAGCATATTTGAATCAATAGATTAGTGTTGACCTGTGGAGAAGTCAACTGGTGTTCCGATGCTTCTTGAATTTCACTCCCAGCAGCAAAATCTTTAGTTGTTTCTGCACTTGGATTTCCATCACCAGCATTGTCTCCTTTGATTAACGTCACCAGAGAGTAACATATAAGCATGATAAAAAATGTATATTCATATAGAAAGTGACAGATACATGTCGTTATATTCTAATGGACTTTGTAAAACACACATATTCGTAAACTATGAGAATAAATTTGTTATGAAAAATATTTGGTAAAGTGTGTACCTCCGTTGAATGGTGCTGAAGTTAGAGAGAGTTTTTGACAACCAAGTACAAAACGATATTTAACTGTTTGAAAATGAACTCCCTGGGCATGGCAGAGGCTTGGTAGGTTGACAAATGCTATACGTTTCAGATTTGGAATCTGAACTTCAGTTTTGGATATTTCTTCAACCTCATCTTTTTTATCACTTTTGAATATTTCCTCCAACTCATTGGCTTCTTTTATTAACATAAACTTTAGCATTGGAAGCTCTTTACAAATGGAGACTGGAAACACATATTTCAACTTGTCACATTTTTCTACAGTAAGTTCTTCTAGCTTTGGGAAGCATGTGTTTGAAGACTGAAAACTTATACTTTCCAAATCGTCTTCAATTATATGCTTCAACTCTTTGCATTCTTCTACGTGTAGAATTTCCAATTGTGGTAGCCATCTTAAAACAGATGTGGAGAAAACAATTTCCAATTTTTCACATTGAAAGATTCTCATCGTTCTAAGGTTTTTTAGGACAAATGAATTTTTGAGACCCACAAAAAGACACGTCATCATAGGCACATTAAGCAACGTAATGTCTTTCAATTCCTATTTGTACGAGCAAAATATATATTATCAGTATGGTAATAACATTTCTAAAATCGCTATGAAATTTTCAGGGGAAATGGCATTCCTCGACTAAGATTGAAATTGTTAATTAATGTCACAAACAACAAAGATACCTTGATGAAATCACCACCAGCTAACTGCGAGCTTTCCTTGAGTCCAACTATGTACTCCAATTGCACACAATTTTCAACGTGGAACCTTTTGAATTGTGGGAAGACATTACCAAAATTATTGCCACTAGTACTGTTATGATTTCCAGTGTCTATTATTATTTGCTTCAATTCATCACATTTCTCAATTGTCAAGGTTTCCAACATTCTTAAAGCAATAGATGCGATAAATACAGATTTCGTCTTCGGAACATTAGAGATTTTAATCTCTTTAAGATATTGAGCACTGTTCCATATGTCAAGGCAATATGAATTTGATTCCTGCAATGTAATTATATAATCCCAATGAAAAGAAACTTAAAATCAAACCAAACAAAAGTTAAAGAAAGTGAGAATATATATGATTTTTTTCTTATGTCACTCCTAATTAATGATGGTATTGATACATCTAAGTGGTAATAATTAATTTTGTGCATCTAAGTTTTTTAGACACTTCAAAACGTATTCAACTTCTAGTGGTATTGATACACAGAAATGTATGCAATAATACAAGATGACAACGACATTATCCATCAACAGAAGTGGGTAGAGTTATGCATGTTAAGTTGTCACCGATCAAAATCATTCATTTGTTTTCCTATTATTTATATTGATTTTGATTGATGCCAACTCAGCATGATTTGTCACATTACAATTTCATGATTACTTGGTTGCAATTGGTGCATGATATGCTATTGTATTAATAGTAAGTAATCTTCAGGTTTATGATCACAAATGCTATAATAAATATGTAAGATACAAGCTATCTATCAAAAAAGAAGAGAGGGTTACCAATAAGATTGAGCAGTCTTGCGGTTGATCCTCTAGAACCGACGGGATTTTCGTACTCTTCAGTTTGTATCTATAACAACACATAGAGAATGTACTGCTTTTGATAGGGTCAAGTTGTGTTTGTGGCTTCGAATCATGCCTGGAAACGGACGAAGCATTGGGTGGAAATATGTCGATGAAATTTGGCAAATCATCAATCCACACTGTTTTTAGTGATGTGAGTTTGGCATCTTGGTGCTGGCCAAATATGTATTTCAGATTGTGACAACAACGTATTGTGATATCTTCTAATGACACAAGGTCTGGAGCAGAGAGAATTGGAAGTATAAATTGTAGTTGGTGACATTCCTCAATTTGAAGATCTTTCAGATTTGGAAACAATGGGTAGCAACTCTTGTTATCATTATAACCATCGACTGATTCTTCAAATGTGATTATGTTTTCCAATTTCACACAATCAAATATTTTCAATTTCTCCAAAAGCGGCAATCTTTGAGAAGTCGACAGTTCAAAAACAGAAACCAATCTTGGGCATTGGTCTAGTTTCACAGACTTTAGATTGCTGGGATTTAGGCTGCATTTAAACAAGCTTTGCAAGTTTTGACAATCCTTGATAGATAGCTTCTCTAAATTGTTCATAGAGTCAATGAAGATGGGACCAGTGCACAATTGTACCTTCAACTTTGAGAAAACAATTGGTCCTTGAGAATTAATATGTTTAGCGTCTACAAGGCACTGTAGTTGGTGACATTCCTCAGTATGAAGAACTTTCAGCTTTGGAAACAATGAGTAGCCACTCTTGTAATCATTATAACCATCGGCTGATTCTTCAATTGTGTCATCCGTTGCTCTCCTTTCAAATGTGATTATGTTTTCCAATTTCTCACAATCAATTAGTCTTAATTCCTCCAACAGCGGCAAGCTTTGAGAAGTGGACAGTTCAAAAACATAAATCAATCTTGAACATCTGTATAGTTCCACGGTCTTTAGATTGCTGAGATTTAGGCTGCATTTAAACAAGCTTCGCAAATTTTCACACTCCTGAATATATAGCTCCTCTAAATTGTTCATAGAGTCAACGGAGATGGGACCATTGCATAATTCTTCCATAGCTTCCATTCTCTTAAGCTTTAGTACAACCAACTTAGAGAAAACAATTGGTACTTGAGAATTAATATGTTTAGTGTCTACAAGGTACTGTAGTTGTGAAATTTCTATCAGACAAAGCTCAATTAGATCATTCATACCTTGATCTATACGAACCATCTCAGGCATAAGATTTATCCATCCCTTAATTCTTTTCAGATAAAGATAATATGTTGTTTGCATCAAATACTTGTATGTTGCTTCTGAGAAATAATTATGATCTAAACACACCCATTTTGATATTGAATCATTCAATACACACGAAGAATTACTGAGATAATACCTTTGCAATGTAGGTAAGGTTATTTCCTGACAAAAATCATTGAAACTGTTAAAGAAGTACAATTCTTCAAGTGATGGGCATCTCTGGATAACTTCAAATGGATTATTGCTTCTAATTTCACACCGTCTCAAGCTCAACAGTCTAAGTTTATTCAACATTGCAATTTCAGGGGAAAATTCATCAATTTTACAAGAATGCAATTCAAGAGTCTCAAGACTTTGCAGGGTTCCCAAAACAGAGATGTCACCCAAATTGACATTATGAACTGATAGAGAACGAATGTTCTTCAATAGCTGAATTGATTTTGGTAATGATAGAGATTTACGGTCAAAGTATGTAGTAAATAAACTAAAAACTCGAAGCCCTACCATATTTTCAAAGAATGAAGTGGGGATATCCTCAGATTTACTCACGGGCACTCTTACAATTAGAATCTCAAGTTTAGAGCCATCAAACCTGGAGGAAAATAAATCCAGTAGTTTTCCTTCGAAGAACAAATATTTGATATTCTTACTACTTTCAAAAAGTGACTTTTGATTTTTTTTAGATAAATCTACTACTAGAATCTCTTTGTTTGCTATCTGTTGGGCTACTTCCCGAACCAAGTCATGCATCTTCACATCTCCTTTCTCTGTCTTCAACAGTAAACATGAATCTAGGAGTTTCCTTTTTGCTACAATTGCTTGACTTCGAGCATCATTGTATTTGTCATAACCTTCCCCAAAAAGGTTGACTCCTATACCAAGCCTAGTTAGAAGTTCAACAGAAATCTCTTTGTCTTCAGGGAATGCAGAACATAAGAGGAATAATCCCTTAGCTTTTTCATCCTTCAGATAATCATAGCTAAACTTCAAACATTTAAAAATGTCAACCAAATGACCATCAACATTGCCCATGGACACAGGCTTTTTTAAGCTATTCAAGGCAACATCCCACTCTTCACGACTATTCAGGCCCTTCAAACTGCTGGCGATAGTAGCAATTGCAACTGGTAATCTTTTGCACTGAATTGCAATTTTGCGTCCCGTATCAAGAATACTTTTGGATGAAATGTTGCTTAGATCAGCATGCTTTTTGAACATGATCCATGCGTCTTCTTCAGTTAAGAGCTCTAGTTGAATTGTCTTTCCACATGCCATTTTTTTGCATACCCACAGATACCGTGTGGTTACAAGAACTTTGCATCTGTTATGATTATCACTATTTGGAATCCCTATCTCATCAAAATTGAGATTTTCCCAGACATCATCCAATATCACAAGAATTTTATCACCATTGGTTAATCTGCTCCACAATCTTTTAGGTCGATCTGATTCATTTATGTCTCCCCATTCCAATCCTAATGATCCGGCAATATCATTTTGAATCTTTTTTATATCAAGATTAAATGACACTGTCGTATCGATAACATACTTGAAATGGTCCTGTATCTTGAGTTGTTTGCCTACTTCTTTTGCCAATGTTGTTTTCCCAGAACCCCCCATCCCATGCAATCCAACTATATAGTTACTGTCATCTTTTAGTGCATCCAAAAGCTCTTTGTATTTCAACTCTCTGCTTTTAAATGAAATGTAATACTGAGAAGAATATCGCTCAGCACCGGGAAGACAACGAGTGAGTTCAACGTTTCCAAATTTTTCTTCCCTTAAATTTTTCATCTCCTTTATCTTGGTTGCCAACTCCTTTCCCCTTTTATATCTCCAAATACAATCAGGACAAAATCCAAGAAAACAACTTTGTTTTTTCTCTGTGTCCTCTTGAATGAGCTCATTAACCTGTGTTTGCCAATTCTGAGCATTAAACTGAACACTTTTATCTTTTTGGTTTGCAATGTCAAAACGTTGTGTCATAGTTGCCCTTTCTGCTTCCAACTTAACCTTTTCTTCATCGAACTCCTTGACAATGCACGCAAAGCAAAGTAAATAGCGTGATTTTTCTATTGCATTGTCTAACAATTTATCCACAAGTGCCTTCCTAATATCCGTCAGGCAACCCTCCATCTAAATCAAGTTCAACATATTAAAGTTAGAAATACAAAACATATATTTAAATAGACATTACTATATCCATTCTTAATTATAAGACTTTTTTATCTTTCAAATTTTAAAATGTATTAATAATTTCACTGCTAATATACTCCTATTTATGTTACATATTTTTCTACAATATATAACAAATATTCTATGAAAACATTAAGCAATTCTCTCTCCTAACAGATAAATTTGTAAAACAATAACAATTGTAAAAAAAAATAATCAATACAACAATAAATTTTCTTAATTTTGGTGTTTTTTTTCATAAAAGTCGTGTATTTAAAAAGGGATGTAGTGTTTAATTCCCGTGTTTAATTTATAAATTAAGGGAAACGTTAACCAGTGCCCCGGATACTGGTTGAAGACCTTAAATAGTAACTTCTTTTATAAAAATTTGTGTAATCAGTGCTTAAAGAGAGCCCCGGACACTCGTTAATAAGACCCTTAAATTAAAAAGTTCCTAATTTTATAAGGATTAAAAACATGCTTAAGGTAGATCAACCGATTAAGGCAATCCGCGTTATTTTGAAAGAAGAAAGACGAAAATAATCTGAACAAACCCTTATGTTCTTGCAATTACGAAAAAATAATTCTTATAAAATATGATTGAATGATTACCTCGCTACTGGTACACAGAGAATCTTCCCCTTTCTCAATTCAGCAATCAGCAAGAATCCATATTCTACAAGAACATAAAAGTTGAAAAAGTGATCGAAATGAAATGCAACTACTTCATGAGTTAATGATTGCTTGATTACCTATGGTTTTGGAAACGTTTAGCCAATGCACACACAACAATGAATTTTATTTCTCCAATTGCAAACAGAAGACTGATCGATAGAAACAATCTATGCTTTAGAGAAGCCAACTGTGAATTTAACAAACAGTGCTTTCTTTTGTGCACTCCACTGAATTTTTTTGACTCATACACTCAACTGAATTTCTTTTGGCTTTCTTTTGACAATGTACAGTCTGCACCTTTTTCTTTTTCTTTTTCACTTTTTAATCATGGTTCTTGCAAACCATAAACTTTATGACCGACATCATTTTAATAAAGGAAACAATAATGCAAACCTTTTGACAAATTTTTTTTTAAAGACTCACATGTTAAAAAACTTATTATAGAAATATATGTATCAAAAGTCGTATAGTCAACTTCTTAAAAGTTAAATTATTTTGTTTTCCAATACAAAATTGTTCATTTTAGGTTCCTTAACATATGACTTTAAGGCACAAGTTAATACAACCCCTTTTTTAATAATGTGCCTCCGCAAACCATAAACTTTAATAAAGGAAAGAATAATGTTACTTATAGCGACAAAAATATTGATGATACTTCAAAAACGGTGTATTTCACTCACATAACACCACCATCATGATTGCCGTGAAATTCAGGATTAAATTTTTAGATTCATTTAAAAATGATTTATTTAATTTAAAAAATATATTTTTGTTTATAATGGTGATCAAAATGTGTACTCTTTAATAATTTTAAATGATTCTCCTTCCATATCAAATTATGTGTTTTTTTTTTTGGTTTATATGATTATTAAGAAAATGATCCATAATGTTGATTTTAATAACAAATATCGATTCTAGATGATTTATTCAACTAGTAGTATAATTAGTGAAAAAGAATAATAAATAATTAAATATTGTACTGATGACAACTCCCATTTAACTGTTTGGGTGTTGGTTGATTGTATT
The DNA here is from genome assembly GCA_958299785.1 of Medicago lupulina. NCBI lineage: Eukaryota > Viridiplantae > Streptophyta > Magnoliopsida > Fabales > Fabaceae > Medicago > Medicago lupulina. Next base: position 26,754,748 of record OY283144.1, on the reverse strand, counting down.
ACTTTGTTTTCCTTTTATCAGTACCTTTGTCTTTAATGGACATTCTTTGACTGTTTTTGTATGTGAACTATTTGTTTCTTTTTGACACACCTTATGCTGATAAGTAGGCTTTTTGATGATTAATATATTTCATTTTGATTTGTTCAATAAATAAATAAATATTGTATTGATATTATAAAATGGACAAATAATTTAAGACAAATAAAAATGGCAGAATTATATTAGGTGTCATTTATGTTATTTAGTTGTAACACATTAGTCATTTATCTTCTTTTTTTGTCTTGGTTAAGTCTTTTATCTATCAAAACAAACACAAGTTAATCGTTTTATTAAAAAGATGCTGAAATAATAATTTTATTAATAACTTTACTTTTTTATTAAAAATTAGGTTTAATAGCAGTTCCGGCCCCTAAGTATCAGGAAGTAACGATTTTGACCCCTAACAAAATAAAATACAATCCAGCTCCATAAATACTGCACCTTTTGCAGTTTTGGCCCCTTCTGTCAATTTTGACCAATTCAACGCTGACGTGAATGCCACGTGTGTAATTTTCAATTTTAAAAAATAATAAAAAATGCCACTTGTGTATAAAAAAATAAATTATTTATTTATTTTTTTAATTAAAAAATAGAAATAAAAATAATTTAAAAACAAAAAAATTAAAGCATTACACACGTGACATTTTTATTTATTTTTTAAAATTGAAAATTACACACGTGGCGTCCACGTCATGTTTGAATTGGTCAAAATTGGCATAGGGAAAAAACTACAAAAGGGGCGGTACTTAAGAGGCTAGATTATATTTTATTTTGTTAGGGGCCAAAATCGCAACATCCCTAATACTTAGGGGGCCAAAACTGCTATTAAACTTAAAAATTAAGAAACTCATAGACCATATGAACATTTTCATCTTCCGCTTCATCATTTTTTTTCTTACCATAAACCATACAAATGTTCACACAAGTACACTTTTAAATTGCTTGAATATATACCTTCACTTCTATCTTCTTTTAAACTAAAAAAATCAAAATACCTACATCCTTAATAAATGACTATTTGAGATGAAGGGAATAAGTTTTTTTTTTTTTTTACAAATAAAAATAAAAATTGTGTATTCAATATATTCAAGATTGTAGTATTTTACTTTATTAAAGAATATTTTTTTAATTTGGACTCTTTATAGAGTGCCCTACAAGCATTTGTTAGCAAGACCCTTTGTATTTTTGGAGTAAAAGTTTAAAATCCTCTCCCTCTTTACCTTTTCTTTTTTTTAATAAATTATTTACCTTTCATATGATGTACATCACATAAGTTCAAATAATATTGAAAGCTAGGCGAGAATTTTTGGAAAGAGTAATGCTCAATCTCGCGAGAAGTTGGATCGCGAATTTGTCCTGAAGTAGCATGCAACCATCACTTGCATTGATTATTTTGGTGAAAACTTGCATTATTTAATTATTACTTGAGCTATACAAGACCGCAACCACTTCACATCTAATTATTAATTGAGTTTAATTGTAGTGGGTGGACGGTTCAAAACAACTTTACACACACAACCAATCAAAATATACTAAATCGCCACATTAATTAATGTTTCTAATTAATATGGATCAAATATGACAATTCAGAATGTTTTGATTGGTTGTTTGTGCAAAACAATTTTGGACTGTCGACCCACCACAATTAAACTCTTATTAATTTTATATAGCTTCATATGCTTTCAATTAGATTGATGTATTGAGTTATACATGGTTTAAGAGGAGATAATGGAATAACGGTGTGACGGTAGATTTTTCATTCTTTGAGGGCGTGTCCTTTTTTCTTTCATACACATGACCTGTTTTTTTTAATATAATAACAGTACATATATGAAAGAAATGTAACACTAAGCGTTTTCGGGAAAATTGCGAGCAAAACTATTCGGGAGATATAGCATCACTCTTTTGGAAAATCCCCCTAGCCCACCAAACTGAAGAAGATGATCTAGAAAATTACTATGATGAACTGTCGACAAGCCTAACCAGCCAGAAATATGACTCCAAAGGCTACCGTAAAACTCACATTGAAAAAATAAGTGATCTCGGTCTTCCAAACAACCACTGTCAGATGAACGGTGAATTAAAGTATCAGTCAAAATATAATGTCTAAACAAATTATCCTTTGTGGGCATCTGATTCAAAAGCAAGTGCCAAACAAAAATGTTCACTAGAGCTGGATCAGCTGCACTTAAAAGGTCACTGGCTCAGCGCACTACAAGAAAATTGGTGATTAGCTTCGAATCAAATGGTAGCTAATTAGTAGCTAATTCCTAGCAAAGGTCGTTTAGCTGCCGTTTTACTCTGGATCAGCTACCATACTGATCGTAGCTTGGATTGGACGGCAAACTATCTAGAAAATATTTCCTAGCCAATTTGCAACTTATATTAGTATTTTCCTAGCTAACACCCAACCTATACATAGCAAAATAATGTTCTAAAATTTATTCTACTATTTATATAACGACGGTTTTATAAAGCAAGTTCGTAGCAAATCAATAGCTAAAAGATATATATACATAGAATTTTAAGAATTTACTAGCTTTTCTATAAACATCCTTATCGTAAACATACACACATCTGAATGGAGAACACCGAGAGATTAGAATACCATAAATCTTTGTTAGCAAAAGAAGAAAATAGAAATTCAAGGCTACCTAAGTTGACAACGAAATCATTATCAAATCAATTTTATATTTATTAAAGTGACATAGGTAAGTACTAAGTAGTGGAGTAAAATAAGTACCTTGGAAACTTCATGAACTACTTCTCTAGGATTTGTAGCTCCTGCCAACTGCAGTAATCATTTTTTCCAAAATTAGAGTAATCTAGGGTGTGAATGTCCATTTCCTGCAGAACCAATGGTGATATAGATCTCAGTTTTCATGATGCATAGTGATATAAACTAAATCATATGGTTTTTAAAACTAACCTGAACAAGACCAGAGTCTGCCCAAGAAACACATATATGGGACTATCATTGTCTGCGAAGTAGGACCGCCAACAACACCTTCTTCATCTTCACTATCATTGTCCTCACTATCCTTTCCAAAGTCATCAGTTTCATGTTAGGCACAGGCTCACGCGTCTTCCCAGAAATTTTGGATACTTTAAAAATCCAAATAGAACTCAAAGACGCTTTCTCAGCCTGGGGCAAATGCAAACATCATCTCAATGAAATTGCTAATAAAATCGAAAGACATGACAAAAAAGCTAGTATCGTATGACTAGGTAACGCTAATTGTTATTCTTTATAGTGATAGTCACTAGTTATGATTATGATGATGATAATAATACAAAAGCTAGCAGATAGCATCACAATAAAATAAAGTGAATTAAAAACTCAAACATTAAAGGACAAACAATTCTCCGAGATATTCGCCTACAAAACACAACATCTATTTTTCTGTCTTATCATTTGATTGGTAATGCATAGTTGCATCCTCTAAGTTGATTCATGAGACATCCTATAAACAAATACACACATACACAAAAAAAAAACTTGTGTCCCTGCCATGAAATACATATGTGTGGAAATTCTTTTCGAACTAAGCCCAAGGTGTCCTTTACAATAACGAAGCTGTCTAAATACGCAAACAAAACAGAATTCATGACATGAAGATCACATATAATAAGCAGAAATTAAACAAAATGTATGGAAATTACCTAAGACAAGGTCATCCTGATAGGAATATATGCGGGGCTGCCACGGTCTCATGCTGCTCAACTTGTAATGGCAGAACAATCTACATAGAAAGGATTCTTCTCATTAGATTGAAGATCATGGTTAAGTCATAATTAACAGTATAGTATATGTGGCATCATATCATCATAAACGTAACTCAATGAAATTTATAAATTAGATCCTGTTAAAATAATGCAAGTGACATTATTCTATCAATATACGTAATTGTAAGATAAATAGAACAATCAAACATTCAACACACAAACACACACACATATTTATATATATGATTTGCACTTCTTCGGTTAAAGAAGTAGGATCAAATGTACATAACAATAAGATCCAAAATGAGTTAAAACGGGTAATAGTATAAAGAGCCTTGGCAGTAGGAGAAGATTTGACAGTGTAGTTCAGCTTAGCCATGGTCAGATCAAATTTGTTTCCTTTACCCTAAATTGCTATATACACAAGGATGCAAAAACATAATGTATAATAAAGCCATATTTTTTTTAAGGCAGTCATAAGACAAACTTGATAAAATGGAATTACCTTAACCAATTTTAACTAATTTGTCAAAACTAATACACATTTAGTAACTTCAAGCATATTCCACGAATTAATAGCCTGTTTAGATTGACTTACTTAAACTTATTTTAAGAAATAAGCACTTATGAGACCCTTTGTAAGACTTAAATAATCAACTTATGATATGTCATGTGTTTTTTTTAGCTTATTTACATAAGCTCTCTGAGATAGCTTTTGAAAATAACTTATAGCTTATCTACAAACATTTTGACAGCAGTTAATCTTTTGTTATCCAAATAGCTTACATAATTACCAACAGTTGTACATTTAAGCTATAAGCAATTAATTAAGTTGTTATCCAAACATGGACCAAGATTCAGATCGGAGATGAAAATGGAGAGGCGACAAAGATGAACAATCTGGTGGTGCGATGATTGGAGACGGTGGCGTGTTAGGCTTAGCAGTGGCACGTCAAACCAGACTCTTTGCTTCTGAAGATTGAGGTGGAATTGTAAGAGAGAGAGAGAGAGAGTAAAATAAAATGAAAATAATTTTTTAATTTTAAATAGAAGAATTGTAATTAAAAAACAATTTGTTTTAATTTTGGTTATAGTAACGAACAAAGGTAAGCATTGGCTAGAAAAACTTCATTTGCAGTAAGATCAAAGCAAACTAAACCCAAATTAACTAGAGTCAAGGACTATAGCAAGATTTTGGTAACTAATATGATACTTGTGATGATAGTTAACTACTGCCGGAAAAACCGAACGGTGGTTAACTACCTTTGAGGGTGGTTAACTACCTTTCAGAATGCAAATGTTCCACTGCACACTCCTTATTCTTATCTCACCATATAATTTTCTAATCTGGTTGTTACTTCCTCACATTGAACAACGTCTTGCATCCATTTATATTTTTTAACGTCCCGAAAGTTTACTCTATTTTGTTGCTGAAACCACAAACACCTTTATACCATCTGTGTCTATCGCATGTTCGACTCACATCATCATACAATTTTCTTTATTTGTTTTTCTATTGTCGTCTCTGTTGGAACCATAAGTTATTTAATGCTTCCATAACACATTCTCTGATTTTGCATACTGAACGATATTGGGCTTTCTTAAACCCACTACAAAAGGAGCACGAGAGGTACTCAAACGCACTACATAAAAAAATGTTACCCAACAATAAAAAAAAAATAGAACAGTCACAAGATATTCAAGCAATAGATTTAATAGCTAATCAGAAAACATAACCTCTGATTTAATCAAAGCCAAGATTGTTTAGTTTGGTTGCCTTCTCGAAGGAAAAATGTGGAGAAAGTAGTTGCATGTCTTTCGGTTAACAGTTATATGGGTTGTGGTTAGCAAGGAATAATTTAGTGTTTGAAGGAAATGGAATAAATCGCAGGGAGGCGATTTTAAAAGTTAAGTCTTTTCCAAGAAAAAGACTTAACTTTGGATGTCCCAGATTTTCATTGCTAAACTCTTCCGAATAATACCAAAATAATTTAGGATAAAGCTAAAGATATTAATGAAACTAGCAGCCACTTGATCACTGATCTGTAGCAATGATCAAGCAAGATATTAATGAAATTAAAATTGGAAACAAAACAATGAAACACACAGTTTGTGTTTTTTTTTCAATCAAGGGATCATCAAGGAACTTTTAATCTGGAAGAGAGAAGATCGTAAAAGACCAGAGTAAAAACTTGGGAACCCAATTAAAGGTTTTAATCTGAAAGTTTTTGGGAACAAATAAATTAGAGAACACAATCAAATCAAAGGGTTTTGATCTACAAAAATTTGGAATAAACAAAATCCGGAACAAAAGCAAATAAACGATACATGTAGAGATGATGAGAGAGAAAGACGAACAGGAGTGGAGATGTATGTGGAAGAGAGAGACGGGAGATGAACGGAGGAGGCAGCATGAATAGAATGAGAGCTACGCATATGCGTATCAAGTTATCATATCTTGCTTGTAACCCAGTCTAAACTTAGATAAAAATTACAAAGACCAAATAGGATAGGATTAGAAAAGGAATAAAATTTTCATATCCTATTAAGTTTAAACATAAAATATACACACGATATCAAGTCTCTTTATCCCGTTCATCAAACCGCAATTCTAAATTGGAGGAAGAAACTACAATTCTTTTTTCTTTTTGGAGGAAGAAGAAACTACAATTCTATATTGGACAATACACAAAAAAAGAAAAAGAGGAAGGAAATACAAGTAACATGTCCAACGCTGTTGAGTTCAAGAAAGTATATAGTGTGTGCAAGTCACAACTGGACTATTAAAACAACGAAGAAATAAGTAAGTATTTCTAACTAAGATTTTCTTATCCTAACTTAATAGCTTCTTGCGCACCATCCAAATTTCTCATTTTGTCTCTGTTTGAATTATATAATCCGAACTATTACTTCAATTTATTGGATTATATTATCCAAACAACTTAAAAATCACTACCAACATTTTTGAGTTTACGCCACACTTAACATGACCACGGCAAAAAAAGTATGGCCTAAAACATGAATAAGCCACAATTTTGAAACCATGGCTTAAAAACTGAATACACAGTACATTTCATGACTTCGACAAAAAATCCGTGGGCTATGATATTTTAGGCCACCGTTTATCCACAGATAATAACCATGCCCACTTCAATTCCAAAAAACCGTGCCTTAAAATACCTGACCAATATATGTAGCGGGAATGAAAAAAATTGGCGCTACTTTTTCATTTTTGAGATCTGAACTTAGAAAAAAAATTATTTTTTAATAAAACCAACTTTAGATAAAAAAAAAAAAAAAACCAATTCACTCTTTCTGGCAGCAGCTTTCTCAGATCAAACTATTCCTCTTCCTTCTATCAAGCTATTCATCTGGCAGCAGCTTTTTCCGTCGAACCCTTCTTCAACCTTCCAACCCATCTCTTACCTTCGAATCCAATCGAGTCCCTCTCTCGATTCCGTTGGTGATAGTCAATCAAGTATGAACCCTTTGTTACTGCTTGCTTCTCCTCCACCATGGCTCTCTCTTTGTTCTGATTCACTTTTTGGTACTTCTCTCTATCTTCGTTTCCCCCTTTTGGGTTTCTTCTCCTATTTTTAATTTATTTTTCATTATTTACAATTTATAGATAACATTATCAATAATTCTGATTTTTGACTTATTTTTAATAAAGGTACTAACCTGTGAAGCACAAAAGTCGCGGTTTTGTGGCGTGTTTCCGTGTCTGCGCGGTTCCAAGAAGATTCATCGACTTGATTTGCGTCTGAGTCTGTGTCTGAGCCTGTGATTCATAGGTACAAGGATTTTCCAATTTGATTTTTGGCTTATTTTTTTATAAGGGTACTATGTTTATATATGTTTTCATTTGTATGGATTCTTTAAAATTTCTACGGCCATTGGTCACTGTGACTTATTTATAAGAAAAAGAATTACACATGAGAACATTTCTTCATTGCATAATCTGCTAATCACACATCATAAATGACCTTTTTGTTTCTTGAGTATAATTGTCATTGTATTGATAGATTATCATGCTTAAGAATTCTCTTTTGCTAAGATCCATCTATTAAACCAACAATCTTGTTATTGGAATTTAACCTTACATCAGGACCATGATCATTATCCTTTAAGCTTTTCTCATGGCAGATAGGTTTATCCATTAGCCAATCCAATTGTTACAATGAGTTCCTTTGATGATTATCATTTATCTCAATCTAATTTAAATTGTGGACTGTAAATGAGTGCTTTTGATACATTAGTTTGGTACTTGCCACTTTATGCTTTAATCGTATCTCAATTCCTTATATCATATCCATACTAAGTTCTTTATATTATGACATTTGCAATATGCATTTAAAGTTAGGATTAGCTAGCCATCTCTTTAAAATATTACCTATTAATATACTTGTTTTCTCTAAATTGTCTTGGAGGCTTTGTGCAAGTTACTACTTTAGAGAAGTTGTATTTGTTTGTTTTGTGATTTGGGAAAACGGTGTGTGGCTAATTTTTCTTTACATGGCTATTGGTGAGATCTTAGGTGGATAGGTCTTCATTTTCATTTGTATGTTGATTAGAAAGTTGACTATCGTATTCTTTAATTCTTGATTATTCATAGTTATTCAAGTGACAATACACACAAGATTTTCTTGCTTCACGATGGAAAATAATTGTTTTCATTCTTTTGTTGTTATGTTAGATTTGGAACTGTGTTAGCTTGTAGCTTTGTCTATCTGAAGCTTATGGTTCATTTTCTCATTCCGTCAAAGTTTGTTTCTTAATTTGAACACTGCAAGGCTATTGGTCAACATATAGTCATACTGAATGTTTTTTAATTTCATGGTTCTTGGTTTGAACTTATAGTCATATTGAATACTGTGGAACTTATATTTCAAATTTTGAATATCTGCTGCAAGTTCACAAATGATTCCTTATATTGATGGTTCCCCTGATTCTTTATGGCAGGAAAGTTGTGATATTTAAAATGATGGATAAAGAGTGGACAAATCTTCACAGGCTTAATCCAGAGTATAGGAGAGGTGTAGAATCATTTTTAGATTTTGCCTTTACCAAAGGCAAACCTCAAGGGGGCACAATTTTATGTCCTTGTGCTAAGTGTAGAAATCGTTATTGGAAAAGAAGAAATGTTGTTCGTGATCACTTGATGGGTTCGGGTTTCCTACAAGGCTATGATGTTTGGGTTAACCACGGAGAGCGAATAACACTACCTATGGAAATTGACGATGGCGTGGAAGATAACGAGAAATCACGTGATGACATTGATGGCTTGCTTTATGACACATTTAGGCATGTTGCAGAAGTAGAGAGCGGCAACAAGGGTCCTAATGAGGATGCTAAGAAGTTCTATAATTTGATTAATGAGTGTCATACCCTCATTTTGGACCTAAAAATACTCGTTCAAACTTCTTTTTGTTTATGATTATTTCAAATTCACTATGTCTATTTTACAATTTTTACTGTGCTGCAAACGCACATTTTACTGTTATTACCTCCAATCTTCTTGCATTTAAAATCATCCAAAGTGTTTTCTTGCATTACAAGTCCTTAAAAAGGGTTGCCAAAACCATTGCGTATTTTCTTGCATTTTATTCCATTTTTTTTTTGTTGCATAAAATCATACAAAAAGGGTATTTTGGTCATTTCCTACAAAGGAACTCATTTTAGTCCCTGCAATTTGTCCCTGAGCCTTTTTAACTTGTCTGCATGAATCATTAATCAATGTCTATCTAAAAATCATCTTAGTTTTGCATCTGAGTCGGTCTGAGTCATTTTAGTCCCTAGGGGCATTTTGGTCTTTTCACATCAAATAAATTTTGGGCAGAGAGGTATTTTGAAATACCTCATTTTTGGTAATTTGTTCATTTTAGTCCGTTTTTCCATTTTTAATTGTTTCACTTTACGTTGTTTTCAAATTACCTTTTTTACCAATTTTATTTTACTTTTTGCAAATAAGCCCAAATTTTGTTTTAATTGCAAAAGAGTCCAATTTCAGTTTTTGTTATTTCCAAATACGTCCAAATCTTATTTTCAAAACAGTCCCAGTTTCTTTTCTTTTTTTGCAATTTAGTCCCCAATTTCTTTAAAATTGCAGATTAGTCCTTTTAGTTTTATTTTTTGCAGAAAGGTCCTTTTAGTTAAAATCAGTCCAGAGGCCACGCAAGCAATCAAAATCCAGGTGTCACGTTGCAATTGGTCCACTGGCACACATGGCAGCCTATAAAAGGCCACCTGCTGTACCAGTCAGAGAAAAACACACAGAACGCGCGCCACATCAGAAACAATTCACCATCTTCTCTCTCTTGGCAGTTAGGATCAAAACAGAAAATTCCCCAAGAACAATTCACAAACCCTAGAATTTTTAGAACCAAATTCGAGCAAATCAATAGAGTTTTTCATCAGCTCTCAGAGATTCAATTGAATCTTCATCACTGAGCCTAGGCCTCTGCAATTCAAGCAGCAGGTTCATCGCAGAAAGCAACGAACCCTAATGCGATCACATAGGCACGTTTGAGAAGAAGAGGGAAAGAAATTCAAGGATTCTGAACCGGTTAAGAGGAAGAAGAAGAAATTACCAGTTTATTTCTGGATCCAAACCAAGAATCAACGAAACAGAGTCACAAATTCCAAGTTCTTGAAGATTCTAGCTCGAATCTCCGATTAAAACCCAGGTAAACATGAAAACCTCACTCTTACGTGTTTAAGAACATCAACGAACCCTTAAATCGATGTAGATCCGTGAAGAAATCCAAAACTTGTTCAAAATCATGAAAACCCTAAAAATCGTTTGAAACTGTGAGGAATCTACAGTTTACAACGAAAATCAATCGTTGTAAACCTAAGAATCCATGTAAAAAACGCATTCAGAAAAGGATTAGAACAAGAAACGTAAGAAAATCCATTCGTAAACCGTGGAAGAAAACTCCACGATCTACATCGATTTACCGGTTGAAAGTGATTAAAAGTGATGAATTCATGCTTAGAACAAAGAACGAACCATTTGAGGCATGTTTGAACAAGTTCTGGGTGAATCCAAACGAACTAAGGTTAGGGTTTGTAAAGAGAGAAGAAGAGAGAACGGAAGGAAGAAAGAGAAAGAACAACAAAAATGAGTAAACCGGGTCGCTTTCTCTTTTATATAAGCACATGAACCGGGTTGATCCAAACCCGGTCCATCCTCTCTCGCTTCCAGCCGTTTGATCCAGATCCAGATGGATCTGGATCAATCCAACGCTTCTGAAGCGTTATGGAGATCCAGATCCATCAGGCGTATGGGTTTGGCCGGGTAGTGCGGGCCTCTTGTGTTTTTTCCTTCAGTTTCTTGGATTTCTTGCTAATTGCACCTATGCTTTCGTTACCTGAACCCCTGTGCGTTCTAGTTCTCTTGTAAAAATTTCCTAAAAATTGCTATGTATTTCTTGATGCATTTTTGACTGTTTTTTGGTATTATTGCATTTTGAAATGGATGAAGATATGTGTGCAAATTTTTTTTTCTCTTGATTTGTACATTTTTGTGTTCTTTGTGGAATTTCTCGCATGATTTTTGTGCTAATCCCACGTCTCATGATCTCAATGCTTGTGCTATGATTTTGCAATGATTTTTGCTCATGATTCTATGCCCTTGCTGCTAGTTGAGTGTTTAGGTCTAGATTTCTTGTGTTGCAAGTAACTTGAATGGTTTTAGGAATTGAAATACGCCTATGTGATAACTTTGTGCCTAAAATTGCCTTGTAATTCACATCCCTATACTTGAAATAAATCTCTAAAATCATGCTAGGATGAATATTTTAGGTCATGTGTTAGAATGATTGCATCTATGTTTTGTACATTTCTTTTCACCATGTTTTGCTATTATTTTCACTATGCGTTGAATTTCTTTTTACTAAGTGTTTCTTGTTATTTTACTTCTCATTCCTCGCTTATTTCTCTACCATTCTATATTTTGTCTATTAACCATCTTATTTCATGTCTCATTCATAGTGCAAGCATTGCATCACTTTCATGCTTTTCTTTAAACTCTTTTATGCAATTTTCCATTAATTCTCATGTAATATTTTAGGGTAGCTTTATTCCTTTTGAATTTCTTGCAAGACCATAGAATGTAAACTAGGGCCAAATGTAAAGGACAATGGACACTATGATGATGTACACCGACACAAGCACCGACACGCACACACGTTGTATGATTTACCGCTAGGTGTATGTTTAGGAAACGCGACACTTAGAAAATATGCCTTTTTCAAAGCAAACTAACTCCTCACTCAATCATTTTCATAATAATGTTGGAGTCAAAACTCCACAATCTTTTTCCTTTTATTTTCTTAATCAAAAATGCAAATGAGCCATAAATTCCAACTTTAACCTTTTTTCTTTAATAATTGGAACAACCTCACTTTTTTTTTCCAATCTCATGCCTTTAAGGCCTCTTTTCTCTTCTCGAAAATCATTTTCAAAATTAAAAACAAACTAACCCACAAAAATCGTTTTCTGGAAGAGAACTACATGGAGTTTGATCCCTTAAAAGGGTATGTAGGCAAGAGACCAAAATCTCTCCAAATCCAATAAAATAAAATCCCAAACACTTCTCTCCCCTATTCTTAAAAGCAACTTTTTCCACAAAATAGCAAAAAATAAAGCGTAAGACATAAACTAGGAAAACGACTCCTATAGAGTACTATAGTCGTTACGGGTGCCTAACACCTTCCCGTAACGAAAATTGCCCCGAGCTTAGAATTTCTAAGGGTTTTCTCCATTTTACCCTTCCCCAAAAGAAATAGAGACATCAATGATTGAAAGGTTCAAGCCTAATTAATGACTTGACACCTGAAAATCACGATGACAATGAGGCAAAACAAGAGTTATATCCAGGATGTGAAAATTTCTCTACTTTGTCATTTACAGTTCGACTTTATTTGTTAAAGTGTCTTCATGGGTGGAGCAATGCATCCTTCAATGCTCTTTTGGAGTTACCGAAAGAAGCCATGCCTAATTTGAAGATTCCTGAATCTTTTAACAAAACAAAAGCCATGATAAAAGATTTAGGCCTTGATTATAAAAAGATTCACGCATGTCCGAATGATTGCATGTTATATTGGAAAGAGCGTGAAAACGATGATACTTGCAGCACTTGTAACGCTTCACGGTGGAAGGAATTCCCTCAAGTAGATTCAGAGTTTGACGATCCAAAATATTATCATAAAGTTCCTGCAAAAGTTTTGAGACATTTTCCGCTGATTCCTAGACTTCAAAGATTATTTATGTGTTCGAAAACTGCCGAGTCAATGAGATGGCATGATGAAGGCCGCACAAGGGATGGTAAATTGAGGCATCCTGCTGATGGTCAAGCCTGGAAAGACTTTGACATGCTTCATACGGATTTTGCTTCTGAGACTCGAAATGTAAGGCTTGGTTTATCAAGTGATGGATTCAATCCATTTAGAACCATGAGCATATCGCACAGTACATGGCCTGTCATGATGCATGTATACAACTATCCACCTTGGTTGTGTATGAAATCTGAATCTACAATGTTATCATTATTGATTCCTGGACCACAGTCACCGGGAAATGATATTGATGTGTACCTTCAACCGTTGATTGAGGAGCTAAAACAATTATGGGAATTTGGTGTAGAAACATATGATGCCTCAAAAGATCAAACATTTCAATTACGGGCATCTTTGCTATGGACTATTAGTGACTACCCTGGGTATGCTATGTTGTCAGGTTGGAGCACCAAAGGATATTTGGCTTGTGCGTGTTGCAATCATAAGACTAATTCAATCTACTTGAACCATAGTCACAAAATATGTTATATGGATCATCGTGTTTTCTTACCTGCGAATCATGCTTGGAGGGCCAACAAGAGGTCCTTTAATAGAAAAAAAGAACACAGGTCTGCACCACCTATGCTAGAAGGTACAAAAATCAAGGAAGACTTGAAAGAACTTGAGAATGATTTTGGAAAGTCGAAGAAAAAGAAGAAAAAGGATAATCCATGGAAGAAGAAGTCAATTTTTTTTGAGTTGCCGTATTGGGCTCAAAATACTATACGACATAACCTTAATGTGATGCACATTGAGAAAAACATATGTGATAATATTATTGGGACTCTTTTGGACATCCCTGGGAAGACAAAAGATCATGTTAATGCTCGTTATGATTTGCAAGAAATGGGAATTAGAAAGGAGCTTCATCCAGTAGAGGTTGGTGGAGGTCGGGCAAAGATTGCAAAGGCATCATTCTCAATGAATGCCCAAGAGAAGTCTACTTTTTGTAGTGTTTTAAAGGCTGCCAAATTACCAGATGGGAGTGCTTCTAACATTTCAAAATGTGTGCATGTGGGCGATAAAAAGATATCTGGTTACAAGAGTCATGATGCTCATTTCATGTTACACTACTTATTACAAGTTGCAATAAAAAACACATTGCCTGATGCAGTGGCTGAACCTTTAATTCGTCTTGGGTCCTTTTTCCGCTCTTTGTGTCAGAAGGTTATCCAAGAGCATGATTTGGATTACTTATATGGAGAGATTACAAAAATTCTTTGTCAATTGGAGATGATTTTTCCTCCTAGTTTTTTTTGATATAATGGTTCATTTGCCCATTCATCTTGTCCATGAAGTTAGAATGGGTGGTCCTGTTCAGTTCCTATGGATGTATCCCATAGAGAGATACTTGTGTAAGCTGAAGAGTTACGTCCGTAATAGAGCTCATCCAGAAGGTTCTATTGCTTAGGGATATATAGCTGAAGAAGCTTTGACTTATTTCTCAAGATATGTGCATAAAAATGTAGAGACAAGGCTGAATAGAACATGTAGAAATTATGATAACAACGACTCTTGCGAAGTTGTCTCAAATGATTTCTTTTCAAGTATTGGTCGACCTTTAGGTGGAAAGCAAAATGGTAAATCATTTTCAATAGACTCGACATCTAAAGCCCAAGCTCATCAATACATTTTGTTCAATTCTGATGGAATTGATGCATATATAAGGTACCATAATAGTTTATTGTTTGTTCCTTTATTTGTCTACAAAACATATTGTAAAGTTATTTTAACAAAGATTATTGTTACCTTTGTAGAGAGCATGATCATTGTGTAAGTAGCCATAATAAACAAGGAAAGTATGTCAAGGCCGAAAGACAAAGTCGAGATTTTAGTGAGTGGTTCAAAATTCGAGCATTGAAAAATGATGTGTCGTTTCACCTCAAAGCATTATCTAGAGGTCCAAATACTGCCGCAAAGAGGTTTTCAGGTTATGTTATCAATGGTTATAGATTTCACACTATGAAACGAGATGCAAGACGCAAAACTCAAAATTCTGGTGTAACTTTGGTTTCTTTAACTGAAAGTTTTGCAAGCACTAAGGATGAAAATCCCAAGACAGGTCTTGTCACTTACTATGGAAGAATTAATGACATAATTGAGTTAGACTATTATGGCCAACTCAAGTTTGTGTTGTTTAAGTGTGATTGGTTTGAGGCTAAAGACGAGAAATATGCACTTACTAGTGTAAATTTCAATAAAAAGTGTTGCCAAAGTGAGCCATTTGTCCTAGCTTCTCAAGTCCACCAATGTTTTTATGTCCAAGATCCCTTCGATGAAAATAAACATTATGTTATGAAGACTGTGCCAAGAGATTTGTTTAACATGAGTGACCAATCAAATGACACTCAGGAAGGATATCATAGTGATTCATTTGATGATAATCAATATCTAAATGCATCAAGTAATGACAATGAACTGAATTGGGTTAGGGAAGATATTCCTGCAACAATAGTTGAAAAACCTCTGCTTGTTGTGAAGGAAACTGAAGAAGACAATGATGATTATGATTTTGATGATACTTTGTTTGACTACATGGATTAACTAGCCTTAATACATGTATTTGTAAGATTTAAAAACATTTGTGCCTTTATTACATCTTTATTTTATTTTATTTTTACTAACATAATTTTTTTTGTTACAGTTTGGACTTGATGACTATCACCAAGCATAATGAGGCTAATGGAATGCAAGATTTGGATGTATTTTATTTTTTTGAATATCATGCAAAACTTAGTTGTTTGGTTATTATGTTTGATTGATGTACCATAAATTGGTTTTTTGTGGATGTTATAAGTTTTTGATAATACGAATTTGTCTTTCCTTTGTTAAAGACATATTTTAAGATATTATTACGTAGATTTTATGTTCCCTTATTTTAATTGTTTTTTTTTAAGCAATATTAGTAAATGCAATGCTTACGAATATATAGCCTTATATTGAACTGTACTGGCTATTCTTTCCAACAAAAATACATGTATAACAGTGGCAGCAGGTACAAATTAATAGCATGAACATTCACAGAAAACCGTGCCATCAAGGATGGTTTAATGTGTGCTCTAAGGTTAAGGCCACGGTTGTAAAACCGCAGCCTATACCAAATCTGAAAAACCGTGGTCTTTTCAAAACCAATATACCGTGCCCTTTTCTTGTGTCATAAGCCACGGATTTTCTAATTTCGTGGCCTAAGGTAAAAAAACCGTGGCCACAAAGAATAGGCCACAGACGCATATACCACACTTTAAAAAATGTGCCCAATCCGTGGCTTAAACTTTAGGCCACGGATTTATTGGTTTTAACTACGATTTTCAAAGTGTGGTCTAAATTCAAAAATGTTGTAGTGAATCTAGGTTACACCTACAAATTACTTTGGTTCATGTAATTCTTTTATATTAAACATTTCATAAAATATAATCCGAAGAAGAAATGAAAGATACATAAACACTTGGGAAAACTAGACCAAAACCAAAGTCAAAATGCTCAAGGGTACTCAACATCTGCCTCATTAAAAACCTTGTCTCAGGAAAACCCAGTGGGATAAAACCTAAGCAAGGGAAAAGAGTGCAGAGCAATCCACCAAATCACAGGAAAAAGAGTGATCAACATCGACAAAATCTAAATTCAACATATCCTAATTTATTCGTATTTAAAGAATCTAGAATACAAGGTGGATAAAAGTTTCCACAGTGAAGAGCTTTAACGTGCAAACAAATATAGTCTAATAGCCAACAGGGGCACTTAAAGCCACCTCTTGTTGAATGATACTCTCCAAAACCGCTTCAGAGGATGTCAATTGTTGCTTAAGATCTTCCACATGTTGATTTAAAATGCTTATCTTCAAACGCAACACTTCAACATCCTTGGTAACCTGTTGCTTGGAATCCAATAATTTATGCAAGGCATCTTGTGATACTTGTATATCAGGAAACAAAGCCCGCCTTTCGACACCATCCAACCAATCCTTATCAAAACCAAAGCTTCGTGCATCTTGTAATAACTCCTCAAATTCAGAGTGGCATGACCCTAATACTTCCAACACACTATGGGTTTCGAGGAATTTCAATAGTTCAGCTAGAAAATTGTAGGCACAACCCTTGTATCTATTACTAAGTGAAGTGTCTTTTAAATAGACAGAGGGATGCTTAATAAAGAAATCTGTCAACAAAGACAAATTCCCCAAATCCAAATGATTCTTGGAGACCAGTTGCTCAAGCTCACTCTTCACAAGCAAAGAAGAATTTAAGTCTTCTACTTTTTCAGAAGGGTCCTCTGATATTATAGGAAAGAATACTTAAGCCTATTTTGAATACAACAAAGTTAATTAAAAATAAAAACCAAACAATAAAATACCTTGACAAGGCACCGGAAAAAATTGATATAAAACAGGAAATGTGATGTAGGGAAATTGTTCCTCGATATTTAAACTTACTTTCTTGAAAGAATCATGATTTAGAGAACCTGAACAACATGTGGAAAAGAATAGAGTTAAAAATCAAAAGGGTGATGAATTTTGAAGAAACATAAGAATAGAAAAAAATATATTCAAAGCATTTTCACCTTGATCATTGGTCTCTATACTGGAAATGGAAAAAGAAGTCATTGCTATTTGGCTATCACCATCTTCCTATACAGATTCAAATCAACAAATGATACTATCATAACTTAAGTCTTAATATGTATAGGATCAACATTACTATATTTAGCTATGCATATTTAAGTCAGGAGGAGATTATTATTATTAAATATAGTAATGCGACCCTAAGTCAGGACACATTTTAATATATTTAAGTCAGGACACATTTTCCCTTGTCCCTTAAGTGAAACTGAAATGATCTATAACCCTTCAAAACTCGCCCTAGGCAGAAGTTGACACTAATAAAGTGAATAAAATACATGACAAAACTACTTGTTTGAAAAGTTGGTTACAAACGATAAACTCGCCTGTGAAGATGTTTTACACTCAGAAGTAACTAACTGGCCTGATGATGAACCTATTACATCTAAATGAGTTGACGATGTTATTGTCTTGGCATAAGCTGATGCAGTTCTTTCTTCAACGTTTATCTCGATAACCTGATGCTTAAATGTAAAATGATTTTTATGATTGTAGCTAGTATAATTCAATTAAAGTGTAAAAAAGAAAACAATCAGAATAGGTGGAAATGGAAATGCCTTTTGTTTAAGAACAAGTTCTTGTGTTGGTGGCTTATTCTTTGTTTCTGTAATGGTGGACACAGTTGCTGCTGCTGTTATTTCTGATGTAGAACCCTCGAACTAATTGCATTCATGAAAATGTAAATTAGTTGCAGCATATTTTTAAGTAGTAGGTTAAGTAAAGTTTATTTTCTTTAATATTTCTTTTTAGCTTTATGTTGTGTTTACGCATTAAAATCTCATGTATGAATGATGGAAAAGTGGTTTCTTATTGTCCAAGGCACCAGGCATGTGAAAGGGGATTTAAAAGCTTGTTTCTGGGTGTTTATTTTACACTGTAATAAGAATAGATGCATTAGTGATCTTGAGCGATTAATTGCATCCATTACTAACTATGGAGAGGAATTTCCATGGGAATTTGACATGGTCTACAAATTACTTCGGAATTTGTTGGTAATAATGTTTAATTTTATTTGCACTAAAAGTAACATTTTTATATGGTTATTGTATTCACCTGTGGAGAAGTTAACTTGTATTTTGATGCTTCTTCGCAGAACGCTATTCGTACTTCGTTTCGTAATTCCTCAAATCGACGATGCACATAATAATCTATATAAACTATTATAGAATAACATCATTAGATTGAAACTCAAGCATAATAAAAAATGAAACTGTTGACTAGATGTACAGTTGTTTATCTGTTTTTGTCTAATAATTCAAATTTGACCACTATTGTTAAGCTTCTATTAGTAAGTATTGTTAAGCTTCCATGAGTTCTTACATATTACAAATACTTATTCAAGAACCATTCTTGTTTCAATGCTTCTATTGTTTATATTCTTTAAACCAACTAGTTAATTTTTAAATATTAAAAACGACATAGAAATGTGTATATTAAAGATAAAACAACTAACTATATGACATCATTGACAGCATCATTCACTTTTGAATATATCCTCTAGCACATTTGCTTCTCTTATGAACATAACCTTTAGTTCAGGAAACTCTTTGCAAATGGAGACTGGAAAGACATATTTCAACTTGTCGCATTTTCTTACAATCAGTCTTTCTAGCTTTGGGAAGAATGTTTTTGAAGACTGAGAAATTTTATCTTCCAAATCATCTTCAATGATATGCTTCAACTCTTTACATTCTTCTACTTGTAGACTAACCAATTGTGGTAGGCATCTTAAAACAGATGTGGAGAAAACAATTTCCAATTTTTCACATCGAGCGATTTCCATCATTGTAAGGTTATTGAGGACAAATGAATATTTGAGACCCACAAAAAGACACGTCATCATAGGCAGATCAAACAACATAATGTCTTCCAAACTCAAGTTCATTTGTTGTCCGTTTTCTTCATTGCCACTCAATTCCTATTTGTACATCCAAAATATAAGTTAGATGGTAATAACATTTCTTTTTTTTTTTTTTTATCAAGAAGAAAAGATAAAAACAAAAAACAAACTACAATCTCAAGCGAGCAACTCCAATAGCATCATCCAAAAGAGAATGATGTAGTTGAGGAGGGCAAAAACTCTAAGACTTTAGAGCATCTGAAAAAGAAGCATCATGCTTAGCAAGCCAATCTACACACTCGTTGACCTGACGAAGGGTAGATGGTAATAACATTTCTAAAATTAAATAAGATCTCATTTTATTTTATATTCGTAACTTACTGGAAATTAAACACAATACACTTTCATTTTATGAAATGTATGTATACAGTTATTATTCTTGGACCATTATTTATTGGCAATTAAGAACAACACTTTCAGTTGTAATTGATAAATACTTTTTTTTCTTGGTAGATAGATGAGATGACAAAGCCATATCAAAAACTCACATACACAAAGTATAGGTACCGGGGTTCGAACCCCAGTAATAACGTTCGGCCTAACAATTTCGGCATTTTTATCAGTTAAGTTATAACTTATGGGACGTAATTGATAAATACTTTATTGGTTACATAATTAATAATTAATATGTACTGTATAATATAAGATTGCACAACGTACCCAAAATATCAATATAAAATGCATAATGTCAAATCAAACACAAAATATTACCAAAATAGAAAACTGATAAAAAATAGAAAATGTTATTTTCCCTCTACTTTCTCAATGTCACTTTTTTTATTTTTTAAACATATAATTTGACATTTTTTAGTATTTTTTAGACTTTGTCTTTTTTGACATACTAAAATTGAAATTGTTAATTAATTTCACAAACAGCAAAAATATATGGAAAGAGGGATACCTTGACTATTGTACCGTCCATAGATCTTGTTGTTATGAAATCACCACTACCTAACTGCGAGCATTCATTGATGACAAGTTTTGCCATTTCAGTGTGGTTTTGATGATCATCATGATTGTAGTGTCCAAATATGTATTCCAATTGCACACAATTTTCAACCCAGAGCCTTTTCAATTTTGGGAAGACATTGCCAAAATTATTGCCACTAGTACTGTTATGATCTCCAGTGTCTATTATTATTTGCTTCAATTCATCACATTTCTCAATTCTCAAACTTTCCAACATTCTTAGAGGAATGGATATGATAAATACAGATGTCATCTTCGGAACATTGGAGATTCGAATTTTTTTAATATGTGATTGTCTTAAAAGACATTGAGCACGTTCCCATGTGTCAAGGCAATATGAATTTGATTCCTGCAATATAATTATATAATCCCAATGAAAAGAAACTTAAAATCAAACAAAAATTTCCTCTAGTGTGCACAAAATTTAAAGAAATGCGAACGACTTTTTTCTTATGTCACTCCTAATTAATGATGGGCTTAAATTATCTATAATTAGACACTTCAAAATAGGAGTTGATATCCTCTCCATTTACATTTCTTTCCATTTCTTTCACATAAAAAGATAAAAACACAAAAAATCTTGAAAATAGTATACAATAATTAATGATGGTGTGACTCATTTTATTGAAAGCATTCATTATCTTTTTTGTGTCTATCTCTCTCTTCAAATTGTAATCCTTACTCTTAATCAAAGGCCTCCAAGGTCCGTCAAGATTCTCTCCATATGCAATTGTCTCCATTTCCTTTACTTGGAGAGATAAAAACACAAAAAATCTTAGAAAAAGTAATTAATGATGATAGAACTCATTTAATTAAAATATCCACTATCTTTTTTTGTATCTATCTCTCAACAAATTGTATTCTC
This sequence comes from Medicago lupulina, assembly GCA_958299785.1. Lineage (NCBI taxonomy): Eukaryota > Viridiplantae > Streptophyta > Magnoliopsida > Fabales > Fabaceae > Medicago > Medicago lupulina. The sequence continues at coordinate 26,733,293 of OY283144.1, read as the reverse complement.
CATTTATTTTAACAAATGGAGAGGATATTGACTCCCTTACTACATTTGCATTTGGTTATGGAAGATGGTCAACACATCATTAATGCTCATTAGACCAATGACCCACTAGTGCATGATTTGCTATTGTATTAATACTAATAGTAAGTAATCTTCAGGTTTATGATCATGTTTATATGTACAAATGCTATAATAAATATACAAAATACAAGCTATCGATCAAAAGAGAAAGTGAAGAAAAGAGTCGATGGTTACCAATGAGATTGAGCATTGTTGCGGTTGATCCTCATAAACCAAAGGGATTTTCGTACTCTTCAATTTGTATCCATAACAACACATAGAGAATGTATTGCTTTTGATAGGGTCCAGTTGTGTTTGTGGCTTAGAACCATCTTTGGAAATGGATGAAGCATTGGGTGGAAATATGTCGATGAAATTTGGCAAATCATCAATCACCACCTTTTTTAGTGATGTGAGTTTGACATCTTGGTGTTGGCCAAATATGTATTTCAAGGTCTCACAACATTTTATTTTGATAACTTCTAATAAAAGAAGGTCTCGAGCAGAGAAAATTGGAAGTATAAATTGTAATTGGGGACATCTCTCAATATAAAGAATTTTCAGCTTTGGAAACAATGAGTCGCAACTCTTGTTATCGTTATAACCATCGGCTGATTCTTCAATTGTGTCATCGATTACTCTCCTTTCAAATGTGATTATATTTTCCAATTTCTCACAATCAATTATTTTCAATTCCTCCAACCGCGGCAAGCTTTTAGAAGTGGACAGTTCAAAAACAGAAATCAATCTTGAGCATTTTTCTAGTTTCACAGTCTTTAGATTGCTGAGATTTAGCCTGCATTTAAACAAGCTTCGCAAATTATTACACTCCTTGATATACAGATCCTCTAAATTGTTCATTGAGTCGAAGGAGATGGGACCATTGCATAATTCTTCCAAAGCTTCCATTCTCTCAAGCTTTAGTACAACCAACTTGGAGAAAACAATTGATACTTGAGAATTAATATGTTTAGTGTCTACAAGGCACTGTAGTTGTGAAATTTCTCTCAGATGAAGCTCAATTAGATCATTCATACCTTGATCTATAGGAACCATCTTTGCCATGAGATTTCTACATCCCTTAATTCCATCCATCTTAAAATACTCTGATGTTTCCATCAAATACTTTAATGTTGCTTCTGAGAAATAATTATGTCGTAAAGACACGTATTTTGATATTGAAACATTCCAATAATCACTAGAAGAATCATGGAGATGATACCTTTGCAATGCAGGTAAGGTTATTTCCTGGCAGCAATAATTGAAACTCTTCCAGAAGTACAATTCTTCAAGTGATGGGCATCTTTGGATAACTTCAAATGGATTATTTCTTCTAATATAACAATTTTTCAAGCTTAACAATCTAAGTTTCTTCAACATTGCAATTTCAGGGGAAAATTCATCAATTTCACAACAATCCAATTCAAGAGTTTCAAGACTTTGCAGGGTTCCCAAAACAGAGATGTCACCAAAATTGACTTTTTCAATTAAAAGAGAACGAATATTCATCAATAACTGAATTGATTTTGGTAATGATAGAGAGGGAAAGTCGTCTCTTTCGGGAAATGAATTTGATAATTTCAAAACTCGAAGCCCTGCCATATTTTCAAAGAATGAAGTGGGGACATCCTTGGACTCACACATGGATGTTTTTGCGATTAGAATCTCAAGCTTAGAGCCATCAAACGTAGATGAAAATAAATCCATTAGTTTTCCTTGGAAGAACAAATATTTGATATTCTCACTCCTTTCAACCAATGACTCTTGATTTTTTTCAAAAAAATTTACTACGAGAATCTCTTTGTTCGCTATCCATTGGGCTACTTCCCGAACCAAATCATGCATCTTCAGATCTCCTTTCTTTGTCTCCAACAGTAAACACGAGTGTAGGAGTTTATTTTTTTCTGCAATTGCTTGACTACGAGCATCATTGTATTTGTCATAACCTTTCCCAAAAAGGTTAACTCCTATACCAAGCCTATAGTTAGAAGTTCAACAGACATCTCTTTATCTTCTGGGAATGCAGAACATAAGAGGAACAATCCCTTTGCTTTTTCATCCTCCAGATTATCATAGCTAAACTTCAAACATTTAAAAATGTCAACCAAATTAGGATCAACATTGCCCATTGACACAGGCTTTTTTAAGCTATTCAAGGCAACATCCCACTCTGCACGATATGTTTTTCCCTTCAAACTTCTGGCGATAGTAACAATTGCAACTGGTAATCCTTTGCATAAAGTTACGATTTCACGTACCTTATCAAGAATACTTCTGGAGGAAATATTGCTTAGTTTGGCATACATTTTGAACATGATCAATGCATCTTCTTCAGTTAAGTGTTGTAGTTGAATCGTCTTTCCACATTCCATTTGTTCGCATACCCCCAATTCACGTGTGGTTAAAAGAACTTTGCATCCTTTATGATTATCGCTATTTGGAAGCCCTATCTGATCAAAATTGAGATTTTTCCAGACATCATCCAATATCACAAGAATTTTATCACCGTTGGTTAATCTGTTCCACAAAATTTTAGGTCGATCTGATTCATTTTTGTTTTCCCATTCCAGTCCTAAGGATCCAGCAATATCATCTTGAATCTTTTTTATATCAACATTAAATGACACTGTCGTATCAATAACATATTTGAAATGCTCCAATGTCTTCAGTTTCTTACCCACTTCTTTTGCCAATGTAGTTTTACCAGTACCCCCCATCCCATGCAATCCAACTATATAGTTACTGTCATCTTTTAGTGCATCCAAAAGCTCTTTGCATTTCAACTCTCTGCTGTTAAATGAAATGTAATCCTTAGAAGAATATCGCTCAGCACCGGGAAGACAACGAGTGATTTCAATATTTTCAAATTTTTCTCCCATAAGCTTTTTAATCTCCTCTATCTTGGTTGATAACTCCTCTCCCCTTTTATATCTCCAAATACAATCAGGACAAAATCCAAAAAAACAACTTTGTTTTTTCTCTGTGTCCTCTTGAATGAGCTCATCAACATCTGTTTGCCAACGTTGAGCATTAATCTGAACATCTTTGTCTAAGCATCCAATGTCTTCAAATTCATTTGAATTAGCCGTTGCTTCACTCTTCTGGTCTTCTGCAATGTTTAAACGAGATTAAATCCATTGAACAGTCTTTGAAGCTTTAAGTTTTGCATCACTACAGCTTCTGGTGATCTTCAGCTTCTGATGAGATGCTTCTGATGAACTTGTCTCTGATGACGTCATCACTTCATGAACACTTTGTCTTCAGGAGCACTTTTGACTTCAGGAGCAGTTCTCTTCAAACGCTTTAAGCTTCCTTTTTGTTGATTCATTTGTTCTCTTTTGTTCTTCCAGAACCTAATAATGATTCCAAATTTTTTGTCTATGGTCCTGTACACTTGAACAAATATTAGCATATCCAATTGACAATTTTTAATACCTTGTTATCATCAAAACTCTAAAGATATAGTGTTAAACATATTTTGTTCCAACAGTGTTGTCTTTAAGTACTCATGAATGAATGTAATAGTTTAAAAGAACCATGTATATTGTGCTACTAACATGTCAAAATAACCAAATATTGATTGAATTGAGTTCAAAATTCCACCTATTGATGTTTTTTAAATAAAGGGTAAAATTGGAATAAAAAAATTATAACTCATTCCGTTCCGTTAATTTTCCAAACAATGGAATGAAAAATTAACTGAATTCCGTCATAAAATATCCAAACAGTGGAATATAATCTTCATTCCGTTCCATTCCATTCCTTTTCATTCCATTCCATTCCGCTCCGTTAGTTTTAAGTTATCCAAACAGAGTCTTACAATGCGTCGGCTAAAAGTTAAGTTGATAGAACACTACACACTATCAGAAACTATCGATTTTCTTGCGAAATTTAATCCCATGAATCCCTGAGGATTTTCCCACGGAATGTTTTTGTCACCTATTCTGTGGATTTTTCTACGGTTATGTTTGGATTGGTGGTATGAGATGGAATGGAATAAATTAATTTTCCATTGTTTGGATTGTCATTAAAAGGATGGAATGAAATGGAACCCAATGATATTCATTCCATCATATTCCATTACTTACTTACATTTTGGTTACCCTCCAATTTGGGTGGAATGGAATGGAATCACTAATTACTTTATTTATCCAATGATTAAATTACAAATACAACCTCATCTTCATTAAATTTCTTCTTCTCCAGCTTTACAACTTTGTTCATCTTCGGTTCTTCAATGTACCTTATGCGTGGCTATCTTTTGATTTGCTTTCACTAGGAACACTTACAATTCAAAAAAAAAAAAAATCAAACACAAACGTTGTTTAGAATATATTAAATTATTTTTAATATGGCTTCCATTATCATACTAAAAAAAAAGAGTGGTGATACATGGACACCCCCATGTGGCAATACACCCTTTACACCCACACAGAATTCTGACACGTGGCAACCTGGACCCTACACAATAAAAGAGAAAGTGTGGTTGTGAGATTAATTTACTAAAATATCCCTAATACATAAGGTGTATAATGGGATGTATGAATAAAAGGGTGTTCATGAATCATTTTCCAAAAAAAAACCTTCCGATTTAGAGAAATCTTTTTGTTTCTTTTTAATTCTACTTATTGAAAAGGTATAAAATTTATATTAGAAATAATTTTCGTTCTTTTACTCAAAACGTGATCATTTTGTGAAAACGTTTCTTTGTAAAATATGTCTGGGAATATGTGATCATATTATGAAATCCATTTTAATATATAGTACAGTAAAACAATGATATGTTTTTTTAAGAGACAACGATAAAAATATTTTATAAAGTACAATTTAGATGATAAAATATTACAGTAATATTTGATATACATTTTAAATATTCAACATATTAGAAAGACCAAAATTTAATAGAAGATTATATTTTAATCAAGGGTAAAAATGGAATAAAAAGGTTATAATTTATTCCATTCCGTCAACTTTCCAAACAATGGAATGAAAAATTTATTCCGCTCCATCATAAAATACCCAAATAGTGGAATTGACTCTCTGTTTTTGGTTACTTTACCAGTTTATTATGATCTCTTTTTTTTAGTGGAATGGACTCTCTACTTTATTCCATTCCGTTTAGCTCCATTCCATTCTGTTTCATTCCACTCCACTCCGTTATGTTCCATCAATCCAAACAGAGCCTACATATTTGTTTAATTTTTAATTTTTTAGTTATTTCATGAAATTTTAAAAATTGAAAGATTTTGAGTATCTTTTTTTCTTTTTCTCTTTACATAGTGAACATGGACCCAATAATTTTAAATTTAAGTCCAAATGCAAGGTCAAACTATTTTTGTCGATTGCAATTATTTCTTTATACATATTCAACGTAAAATATTTTGTAAAATAATTTTTTTTTACGCAATTTTGATCAAAAATATTAGAAAAAAAATTTCTATAAAAAAAAAAAATTATAACACAAATATTGAAAAAATACATGGACACTATGTGGAATATGCCAAATGTTCATTTCTCAAAGTTCATATTCCATTTCTCTAATCCCACTCATTTCCTAAGTTCATTTCTCAAAGTTATGTACAATGGAAGCTCCATTTTTCCACTCTCATTCTCTGTTCATCGATTGAAGCTGGTTTTCCGATCTCGTTTTCTCACCACTCGTTGCAGCTCAGTTTCCTTCACCGTTCGATTCGATCTGCAGAAGCTCCAATTTCCTTCATATGTGATCAATTCTGATATGAAACTTCTCGATGTAGCTCAGGATTTCGATCTGGTTCAAATTGAAATTTTGCATATAGATCAATATAGCTAAAAAACTTGTTTACATTATGAAACATTTGAGATTTGTTGGATCTTCTTCCCATGTTTCAAACCCCAATAGTGAATCAAATGAGCACATTGATGAAGACGTCAACATTGATTTTGTTGAAGATGTCGATGAAGATAACAATGATTTTGTTGATGAAGATAACAATAGTTATCATATTGATAACTAGTAACTTGGAGTCTCAAATTTTGGTATGTTTCTCTATTGGACTCTTTGTGTCCTCTCTTCTTCTGGTTTAATTTCATATCTCGATCAATGGTTTAAGCAATAAATGTGTATTAGGGATCAAAATGCCAGAATTGATGCAATTGAGTATGTGAGTTGTAAGGCCTATAATGTATGTGCAACTGTAAGTCGTCTAACAATGTTTGATTTTGGACTTTAGATGAAAAAATATGCAGATATAGAGAAATGGATTATAGGAGATCAGCATGAAAAACTATCCAGACTAGGCTAACATACAATTTCCTTTGATCACATATGATCCATCAGTTTGATGTTACTGTTGAAAATATGTATATTATTAGTAGTATGTTTATGAATTGTAATTTTTTGTTTTAAGATTGAACTTTCACATGGTTGAATATGAGATATAGTTATCTTACATAATTGAATATTTCTCCTAGTAATTTTTGTCTTTGATCAATCATATGGTTTTTTAGATTGAGTCAAAGTTGAAGGAGACAACTACACAGCTTGAGAAATAATTGGCAAAAGAGTAAAAGACAGGGCAACTACAAGGAAAAATTACATTGTAGTTTCTATCATAACATGAATCATGTTCCCTTAATATAACTGGAGTGTTTTGTCATATTTTAGTGTTTGTTGAAATGTTTGTTATGAATATTTTGCTACTTCATATTGATGGAGACTTGATGTATTTCATGACTAATGTTTTTGTTACAATGAACAAGTTTTTATTGCCATTGTTTTTTTTTTTTTAGTGTATACTATTTTTGATCTTTTAACTCTTATGTTTTTAAAAAATAAGAATATGTTGTCCCAAATTTTAGTCAAGATAGTTTCTAATAAACTTCTTTATCAAACAAATAATTAAAAATGACTTTTAATATGGCTTTTGGCATTCATTAATAGAAAATAAACAAAACTTTTATTGATCAACTAGTCACTTTTCTGCAGATTTTTCTTCAGATTAGTTCGGTTTCTTGCGGATTTACTTGCGGAAGCAACTATGCTGTAGAATTACCTGTGGAATTTGCTGCGAAATTACCTAGTATGTTCAAAGAAAAGATTCACGAGCAGGGAACTTCTCCCACTCTAACCAAAATGTTTCCTGCGGATATCGTTTGCTTTTCCTGAGAATATTTCTGTAGGAAAGTTTCCTGCGGTTTCTAAAATCCTAAGGAAACAATTACCCACGAAGGTATTACCTAAAGAGTGCAAAATCAAGGCAAAATCTGCAGAAAACACGTTTCCTGCGGATTTTTCAACATATTCCGCAGGAAAATCTAGAGTTTCTAGTTTTGCAAAATTATACGTATTGAACAATTTAATTTCAGTTTATATAATCCAAAAAATTCCCGAACTGTGCTAAAACTTGAATTTTGAAGGATTTTGCAGGTCCAAAAACACATGAAATATAATTTCAACAACATACATTAAAAAAATTATTTCAACAATATAATAAATTAAAGGCCAAATACCTCCTCGGGTCCTTTAAGTTACACGTTTGTTTCAGATAGGTCCTTTAAGTTTCTAAGGTTTTAGATAGGCCCTTTAAGTTTCGAGTTTGTCTCGGATAGGTCCTTTAAGTTTCGAGTTTGTTTCAGATAAGTCCTTTCTATTCAATTATTTCTCTATCACAAAAAGGACCTATATGAAACAAACTCGAAACTTAAAGGACTTATCTGAAACCTTAGAAACTTAAAGGACCTATATGAAACCTTAGAAACTTAAAAGATCTATCTGAAACAAACATGAAACTTAAAGGACAACATAATAAAACACAAAAAGATCAAGGATCGACCAAACTTAAATCTTCATATGGTATATCTATGCAAGCCCATATTTCTTCTTAGGTCCTGAGACGAATCAAACTTTCTCGAATATCTTTGAAAGATTTGACCAAGGAAGCGTCCAACTTGATTGGTCCCTAAGTATTATATTGACCAAATATTAGGAACATGGTTTTTACGTCGTCATCGTTCCTAAGCTTCATTTGGGTGAACCAGACACTTTCATATGAGATAATCGATGGACGACGATACTTAACAATGTTCACCCTCCTTGTGTATTTGTGGTTGAGTCGGCGGTTAATTTGGTCCGACTAAATCCTTCAACCCAAGAATGTGACATTAACCTTGGCCCTGAAAATATTATATTTTTGTCTGTTAAAGTAAACCGTAACTTCTTGATGTTCAGATCTATTGGATAAGTGCTTGTGGGCCTATCGTGTGGTTTGCAGCAAATGAACCAAGCACACCAATTTATAGAAGTTTTTGTGCGTCGTGAACCACAGAAAAATCATATACTTGCTAGTTTGAATTATAAAATCTGAAATGTTACAAACGCAACAAAGTATAAGATTTTACGTAGTCTTAGACCAGTTCGGATTATATAATCCAAAATAATTTGTAAAATATTTTGAATCATATAATCCGAACCATTTTAGAATTTGGACGGTGGATTTGTCAGCAAGACTATCACATTGAAAATGTGTTCTTTGGGTTGGTTGGCAAGACTTCATTGTTCAGACTAATGGTTTCCACGTTTGTTTACTTGTTAATTGGTTGTTACACTCTATACAAACTCTTTTCATGTTCCACCGTAGGTCATCTCCCTTATGAGGATGTGCGAGGGGTTGACAAACCTTTTACTCCTTCCCCTTTCATCTTCTTGTGCCATATACTTTTGCATTAAATGCCTAATAATTTATTATAATAAACATTAAATGTGTTGTGAAACTATAGATCTATTAATAAAAGTGTTAAATTATTTAGAATTTGTATCATGTCTCTTTACATTTATGTTTTTATTTATTTTCAATTATGTCATTTCTATAATGTATGTCACTGCTGTTTTGAAAAGTTGATTGACAATCAAATTTAAACACATAAGTATTTTAAAATAAGATATGACGTGTGAGAAGAGCGTACAATGGAAAAAGAAATTGCCTAGAGTATTTATAATCAAGATTGGATAAAGTCCTAATTGGTATACACATTTTTCTAAAAATAGACCCTCTAGACTTCAACTATTAAAGCCCAACATACAAAATCTCATCCAATTGAACCTTTTCAAAAACTTCCATCTAAAGCATTAAACATGAGAAAACTACGTGGGCATGCTAGGGCAGATGTTAAGAACTTTTTAAATAGAAAATATTTTATGTGAAAAATTAATTGTTAACCTTTTGAAAAATAAATTTGCACTTATTTAAAATACATAGTTTCTACTTTTGACATTCTTAATATATGTCTTAAGAACACATCTTAGCATTTCCTAAAATATATCTTACTATATACTCCCTCCGTTCCTTTTTAATGTCGTTTTAGAAAATTTCCACGGAAATAACAAAGTGTATTTTTGCACTTTTTCTTCCTATTATACCCTTAGTTTAATCCACCAATATATCTCAATTTTTTGGCACGCATTTTATCTTTTCAATAAATTTAATATTTTATATTTTTCTCGTAACAAACATTTGTTACTTACTTCCATGAGCAGTTCCAATGAGTCTTCCACTCTTTCTTCCTTTTGAATATTCATGGAGTTTTTATTTGTCTTTCTCTCAAATTGTTCTTTTACTTTGCACTTGAAAATTTTAACAATTATTCATCCATCTTATTTATAGAATTTTAACTCTTTACAAAACCCTTATTATACGTAACAAAATTTTGTTTAAATATGAAGATAACAAGAAACAAATTTTGTTTTAAAAAAACAAACTTTAGTTTTCCAAATATATAGTATTAATTACTTTTATTAAAAAAGATAAGAGTAACCAAACAAAGAAAAAGATACGAGTAATTGACAAAGGGTATAATTGACAAATCGTAATTTTAAAATACCAAAACGACAGTTAAATAGGAACAAAAAATTCACCTAAAACGACACTTAAAAAGGAACGGAGGGAGTATAAAGAAAACTACCTTTTCAGCATTTTTGGGTTGAATTTTTCTTTCCAAAAATACCCTCAATTTTCAATACAAATAACAAATGTAACAAATAGATAAGAATAAATTTAAATATTAAAACAAATGTAGCAAACACGATATGAATATATATTTTTTTTGTTTTTTTTCCTTTATCATTTAAAAAAGTGTAACAAACTAGATGAATATATTTATACTTGCTTTTTCATTATTCCAATTATACCATTAAACAACTTTTTCTATAATAAAATTGTTGTTGGTGTCATTAAAAAAAAATTTATATTATATATTTTTTTTTATATTATTGGTGTATTAAAAAAAGATAATCATGATAGTTTGGTTTGTTATAACTTGAAAGCAACAAACATTTATAGTTTTAGTCCTAATCAAAATTTTATAAATAAAAATACCATTCATAATTTTCAAACTTTAACGTGGTAAAAAGAGCGGAAAGACGGACAAGTAAACATAAAATAAAAGTCAAAAGTTAAAACAAACACGTAACGTACTATGGTTTGATCATCCTCATATAATCTTGGCTTGATTAACTTTCAGATGGTTCATAACTGCTCCATATACATATTATATATTTAGCCTAACATGTAAACTACAACTTCATTATTTGCATTTGAGAAACTACCTACCTATCTAGAACCACATAATAAATTTTTCACTCAACAACTCATAATTCTAAGGAAAGGAAAACTTTTCATTACTAGGATCCAGAATCACATCTTCAAAGAGCATAATAGTCATAACAAGAAAGACTAAAGCATATGATAGCCCTTATTTTGAAGTAGAAAACAGAAGGTAAATTCCAATGTCAAAGCAGTAGATTTTATATGCAAAAAAAAAAGTTACTTTTTGTCCAAAGTAAGGGCATGTTTGAATTGGCTGCAAATGAAGCCTTGTGCATATCCTTCTGCATATGCTCGTGCGCATCCTTGCGCGTATGCTCGTGCATAGCCTTGAGCATATGCTTGCGCGTTTGCTTGTTCATAGCCTTTTGCATTTGCTTGCGCATATGCACGTGCATAGCCTTTCTCATATGCTTGTGCATAGGATTTTTCATATGCTTGTGCATAGGCTTTCTCATATGCATAGCTTTTTTCTGGCTTCATCTTGTTCTCCTCATTATTGTTCTGGTCTCCCTCTTTCTGATCTTTTTTTTGCTCCTCATTGTGTGAATCTTTCAAATGCTTGTAACTATCACCATTCATTGGGCATTCCATTGTTTCTATGCAATAATAATGCAAAGGAGAACAAAGAGTGAGTGACACTTATAAGGAGAGAATTGAATGATAACAAGAATAATTTATCTTTGACACCTTCATGATAAAAAGTTTTACATCATCAACAAATCACAACTAATGGGTGTAACTTTAGATGTGTTATGATTAAATTCAAAAGCTTTTAATGATTTCAAAACCCTAAATCGCAATATACTTCATATCTATTGAAAAAAGTTAGTTTTAACTGTCTCTCAACTATGCAATTCAATCACTTCCAAATCAATACTAATAGAACAAACCAAGATTGCAATTTATATAGTGTAATAAATAGTGTGGTGCCATGGTGGTGACACTTTATATAGCTTGTGAAAATTAAAAATCATTTCACATCGCAATAAGCGCAATCAGCGTAATCACCACTGCAACCACGACAACTGCAATTTCAATTCATGCGATGCGGTGGATATAAACTAAATCTGAATAAGAACGATCCAACCTTCAAATGAAATTACATAAACATTAAAGTGCATAATTAACCACTTACTGTCAAGTAGGTCTCTATATTTTAACAACTTGCTATCAATTTGGTGCATAACTTTAACCATTTATTATCAACTTGTTCCATAGCATATTTTTCAAAGGCTAATAGGAGTAAATTTGAGGGAGTTAGTGACCTTTCAAACTATTGATAATCATATATTGGGCGGTTTACTCACTTAATATGTCATGATGCATATACATCTTTATGTTATTAGTGACATATACATACAGATTATATAACAAGATTAAAGTACAAAAAGAAGGTTCTAGCCTTGTATCAAGAATGCCATAAGTACATATATACGATCATATAAGTTCATTCAAGACATTGAATGAAAAATTTAACAAGATTTTAACGCAAGCCTTCTAAAGACATTAACTAAACCATAAAGTATTTTCAAACTCAAGGGCATGTACACCAAGAAAAATAAAGGAGTATATATATACCTGGAAACTGGAGAACACGAAAGGGGAAGTTTTTTAACTCTGGCTGCGGCAGTGAAAATAGGTAACAGAGCGGACTCGAATTTTTTGTTATACTAACACAATCTTTGTGTAGTGTTAACCCTAAATTTGATAGTCGGCATCCGAGTAATATATATCCTTTATTTATAGCTAAAAACTAAGCTAAACCCTAAGATAGCATTGTTATGTTTTTTTTTTTACTAAATTTATAGGTATAAATAATAGATATTTCACATTTTCATATTCTAACAGACTATAAGTATCATTTTCAATGATACCAACAATATAACAAATATAATATATTTCAAAAAAACAATATACTAAATGTAATATAAATAACAAACCATACTTATCTTTTTCAACGGTACCAATATAACAAATATAATATATTTCAAAAAATATATATATAACAAACATAACATAAATTCTTAACTTTTTAAATGACATCAACAAAATAGTATTCTTATAGTCCAATTTGCTTAAGAGTATAATTGAAAAGAGAAAAAGCTAGTGCAAAACAGTTTTTTTTTTTTTATATATATAGTATAGATAAAAAATATTAAACTTAACTAATTGATTAGTGATAAATAAGTATGTATCCCTTTGTCAAAAAAAAAAAAGAAGGTATGTATCCTATGTATGAATTATGTGAGCCAACGACTTCTTTACCGACTCATTCATATAACAGGCACCTTTAAAAAGTGGAAGTTTGAAAGAAAAAAAATCTAGTTAGTCTATTATAATTATTCGTATTTATAGTTACTGATTATAATAGATTTTATTTATATGTCGATGATATGAAAAAAGCTAATTTAAAATAATTTTGTAGTCGTAAATATTCATCCCATGTATGATTTTTATTTAGAAGATATAAAATTAAATAAATGATTATTAATTTTTTTTGGAGGAGGTTAAATAACTGATTAGTGAAGAACAATTGTTTTCCGTGTATAAATTGTATGCTCTACCAACACTTTTTAATAAGTCATTCAGAGAATAACAACTTGAAGTAATGAAGGCTAAAAAATTAATACCTAAGTCGTTGGAGTTTTTTAATATTTAGTACGAATTGTTTGATAAAATGTTTACACCAAAATTGTATCTTTGAGCCTTGAAGTTTCTATCTGGAACTTCAATCCTTCAACAATTATTTGATGTAGCCCTGATTCTTGAATCACAAGAATCATCTTCAACTCTTAAACACAACAACCCTTGATCAACCAGTGTGATGAGTCGATCAATCTGAGAGCCACCTTCATACGGTGAGCCACTTAATCCCCTTGAGCCTCCTTGAATCTTTGAGTACACGACATTTGATCTTCCTTTGATAGTTGGAAAGGCGTCGATTGATGATGAACAAGTTGAATGAAGAAAACCCCCAATTTTCAATTAGAGATGAAAGAACTCGATCTTTCCTTTAGCTGTCAATTTCCTCCAATTCTGAAACCTTTGAAAATCACACTCTAACACACAAAAACTTCCCTATAGAAAATAAATCAAAGTTCTCAAAATCAAAATCATTGTTTAAGATTTTTCAAAGCTTATAAGATGGAAGATGAGTGTTGAGAAACGAAAGTGTGAAAATTTGATAATGAGAAAGATAATGTTATGCTACTTATATAGTTTTTAGAAAATAGTAAAATAAAGTTATAAAAAAGTTATGTGAAAAAAGAGTGAACGAGAGTGAAATGATTCACACATATTTTCCGTATACGTCTTGTAAAACAAATAGAGTGAAACGATATGAATCAATGAGATAAATAATTCACACATAGAAAAACTTGGAAGCATTTCTTTTTCTTCAAAAACATGGATTTTTTCAAAAAAAAAGTGACTCCAAAAATGAAAAATAGTGAATGAAAGCTTTCTTTTTTCTTTTCAAAAACATGTAAGTATGAGATTTCAACATAGGTTGTGATCTTAAGATTATTGGAGTCACTTAATTACACAAATTCTAAACTAAAATTTTGACATCTAATCAAAACCAAAATCAATGCTTAATATCTATACTAAGGGTCTATGCACTTAAAAATTAAATTAGTTGCCAACCAATATATGATGAGTATAAGAGAGCTGTTTTGCTTTACAACGAAGAATAATATTTGCATGAACACTTGATAAGAAAAAATAAAAAATATTGGCTTAAACATCAAGTATTGTGCTACCATTGTGTATATCTCATTTGTAGTAGTTGAGCTGAATGAAAAATTGACTGAAGCAAATTTATCTCTAGTGAAATTCCTTCTTTATTAATCTCCCATTGCATTATTAGAATAACCAATATAAACAGCCCACCAAGCACTCGTATCAAAAAACACTTCCAGTTTTTTTAGGCCTTCAACCACCACCAAGCAAGAACTTAGATCTTATCCAACAATTGCATACGAGACATCTCTTTATTGGTGAAAATCCGACGGTTTCTCTCTTTCCAAATAATTTAAATACAATCGAACCAATTTACCTAAAAGCATTGACGAACATCCTTACTAAAAAAACGAGGACCGCAAAAGTGATGAGTATGTAATGTTACACAAATAAATACTATTTCCCTTCCTTTTTAATTATCATTTTTTGACATTTTACACAAACCAAGACAATCAATAAACGTTACTTTTTTTATACAATTGTTTTTACTCTTACTATAATGACCTTATTAATTTAATATTTCATTTTATATGTTTCTCTCTCCGTAATAAATATTTAAGGATAATATTGATAAAAACAACATTCAATGTTGCATTGAAATTTGAAAGTGACATTTAAATAGAAACAAAAATTTTCTCTAAAAGTGACAATTAAAAAGGAACGGAAGGAGTAGTTTTGATTGACGCAAACTCAAGATGGATAGTGTTGTTCACCTTTTATTGATGGTAACGTAGTTGTCAATTAAAATTAAACCTATAGATTTTCTCTGGTATTTAGTAATTGGTCTTGTCATCTTGTGAAGTTAAGTCTTCTCGTTTACTCCCTTCAGTTACAATTATAAGCAAAACATAACTTTTTAGGTTCATTGAATAACTAATGTATTTGACCTATAAATGTGACTAAGTACATTAGTTATTCAATGAACCTAAAAAGTTGTGTTTTGCTTATAAATGTGACCGAATAGAGTAAATCGTAACATTGCATTGATGTTAGTGAAAAGTGAAACCCAAGTAAGCCAAGTTTTTTATTTTTGGCCGGGGCAACTTTAAAACATCAACATTCCTCATGTGGTTAGCATCAATGCTTCTCAAAAACCAATGAAATAGAAACCAAACCAAAATTTCAAAATACCAAGTTTCTTTTCCTTTATCCTGGAACATATTAGTTGTCTAACTCCGACTAGAATAATATAATGGTTATTTTCATGATCTCACATCATAAAATTGCTCAAAATCTCTCTTTTTTCTGTGATGACATGTAAGGAAGACCCATATCTCAATGTGATGCGACAAAATGTGGGAAGAGGGTCCATCTCAAATTTTTACCTGAGAGGAAGGGACAAAATTTGGACCACTCGGTTGATTGATTGGTCATAGTCAGTAAGCACAATATTGGATTACAAACCAGGACACCAAATTTTGGCACCTAAATTATGGATGTCTTTGAGATTTTGTGTCACCGATGTGAAAGAAACTAGAGAAAAACCCCCACCATCGAATTAGATGGATGCATTTATCAAACAAAACAGAAAGAGCTTTATACAAAGCAAAGGAAAGAAAAGGCAGAAATAAAAATTTAAGGTCCAACATATTTCCATGCTTTTTTTTGTCCCCCTTTAAAGTTTATCCTCTCTTAAAAAACAGACTTTGCTTATTGGAAAATGATTGGTGGCACCCTAGATGTATACATTTTGAGGGAGAAAATATATAGAGTGATATGATAGATATAATACGAGGAATGTTATTTAAACAACCATTTTTGTTGACAACTTGTGGGACAACCTAAATATACAAAGAAATATGAGTATTGACACAAAAACCAAAGTAATAGAGAGAGAAAGTAAAAACACAATGTGAGTATGAAAGAGAAAGTTGTCATAAAATAGTTGTTCAAATATCATTTCTCATATAATATTTAGTGATGTGATAAGAAAAGAGAAATAGAAATCAAGTTAGGTGTTGAATAAGTGTTAAAATTTGAACATAAAGAAGGCATTAGTTCTTAAACAAAGGAAAGGAAAGAAGAGGGCAAATGATATTTTGATCCATAATTGTGTGAGGTTTTGTGAATATAATTTCTCAATAAATCGAAATTACAAAAACATTTTTAAATGTGTTTTCGATTAGTAATTTGATGAATCAAAATGACTAATAGTTGATATATTTAAAGACTAATTAACCAACAAAAGACACATAAGATTACTAAATTGACTAATAATAAAGTTACATTCAAGTATGCATTTGTAACTTTGATACATTCTACTATTATAGGAACTATCTCACACATTCAAAAATAAATAAATAATAAAAATTAGGGTCAAGATATTTCCAAACTTTTCTTTCTGTACCCCCTTTACTTTTTTATTTCTTTTTGAGATCATACTTTAAACCTCTCTTGGGTCTACGAAAAGAGCTCTTGTAGGTGGGATTTTGGTTAATTCATGAAAATTATTAATTGAAAGTCCTTCATTTTTCAGTGCCTTTATGCACCACAAATCTTCAGGGCATGAGAGCAACTTCCAATGTGGAATGTGATGATTGAGTTCATCTCTTCCTCCAACTTCAGTCACAATAATCTTACACTTCTCATCTCTACTCTCTTTAGCCATATTGTGCACAAATTGACATAGAGCTTTCACTAGCTTCCCTGAAAATGGCCCTTCATGATACACACCATACATAAAATAAAATCCAAAAGGGTTAAAGAAATCAGGTAAAGTAGGCAATTTTAAACATGGGAAAATTTTATCAATCAAACACCAACTTTTTGTGTATAACAAACAACAAAAAGGTGCTTTTCCTATCTTTAACTTGAATATCTCACCACTATTCCATACACTAAGCATAGCCCAACTATTTGGCACTTGTCCATTAGGTCCAATATTAATATCATCTTTAAAATATGCCATCCATGTCCCTAAACTTAATTTATTCCTTAATATATTTCCTATATCATTAGGAAAAAACTCTGTGGACCCCATGAATCTTCTATAGAGTGATTCAGCTTGTTCAATTTTTAACCTAGATATTTCAATGTTGTTTGAGATTTTTAATGAGTGATGATTCACAGGGTTAACAAGAATAGATGGTGTCCTAAACTTTGTGTAATTAAACTTGTTCATGAAGAGATTGACTGAGGCATGATTATCTTTCTCTGTTGCCATGTATGCATAGTCCACATCATTGGAAATGAACCATTCTTCTAATGTTCTTACTAGGCTTGAACCAATCCCTTTTCTTCTATGATGTGGAGATACCCTTAAGCCTAAGACATACCCTACTTTTGCCAAATCCTTTGGTGGATGTCCTTGAACAGTTACAACTTTTATAGAGCCTTGAATCACACCAACCAATTCATTGTCCAGCTCTGCTACCTAACATCCAATTAAGAAGTTAGTGGTGGACATAATAATCATAGAACTAGAAAACATGGTTTTAAATTGTGGTCCGCATATGCAGTTGTGGCTGCACTGACGGTTTTAAAGTGTGGATGCGATTATGTTGTGAACCTTTCTATTAAAATAAAATGTGGTTGATGTAGTTGAAATTGCGGTTGCGGTGACTTCAAAATCTTCAATATATATTGCGGCCGCATTTGTGGTTGTAAACGGAAGTTTAAAACCAGGGTGGCCGCAATATAAAGGGTTTTGAGATTTATGCATCTTAACTGCAATTTCGACTACATTAACTGCATTTTCATGCAATATGAAGGTTTACATCATAACCGCGACCACAATTTAAAATTATACAAGAAAGAACAAGGAGTATAAAATGGGAATGATCCATAAAAGGAAAAGAGGAAGAAAAAAAAAAGGAAATCATAAATGAAGTTAGTATGGTTAGTGATGTGTTATAGTAATAGTATATACCAGCATCATGTACATGGGACTGTTTCGAATCCTACAAATGGGGTCACCCATAGTGTCTGTGAAGAGAAACACACTTTCTGATGGTCCTACCTCACATTTTCTCTCTAAATTTTCAACTTGAGCTCTATCAGCTGATTGAGCCTCGTAGCTTCTGATTCTAAACTTGTTGAATTCCATATCTAAGTGGAAGGAACTTGAGAGGTATTTGATGTGTTCTTGAATGAAATAAAAAGGTAGAAAAAAGGAAGCAAAGTAGCTTAGAAGTACACAAGATGCAAATAGCAAAGAAGTGCAACTAACAAGTGTAGGAGTTGAAATATAAATACTACAAGAATGGTTTGGCATAGACTACATTATGATAATGATTTATATGGAGGGAATAGGAAATAAAAAACAAAAAAAAATGTAAAAGGAGGTGGGAAGAGAGAGAAGGAAAAAGATTGGAAATTGAGAGAATGTTCTTTATGAGAATCATCAATAACCTAGGCTTCGATAATAATAGTAGACAAAAGTTTGATTAATAATATAATGTGTTTTTTGTCTCTAGCTTTTTTGTGCCTAGTGGCCACTGGCCACTCATTAGGTTGAGGTAATGTTGTTGCTACTACTTTTTTTTTTTTCTTTTTCACTCCTTAATGATTCATGGTCACTTAATTATGTCTTATGTGACACTTCAAATTATGTAAAACTATCATTTTCCATGTCCTAATTAGTCCAATATATAGATTGCAAATTTACATTTACATTAACTTATTTTTTTTAGTGGATGTAAATTAACAAGTCATAGAATTTTCAAAAAATTTAGTTAAAATTTATTAATTTTGACACACTAAAAATATTAGTGGAGCTATAGTTTTTTTTTATGAATCCAAAGAAATAGGTAAATTAAGAAACTCAGTCAAGCACAAGACGTAAAAAAGAGAGAATACAAAGGTTCATCAGACAATAAACAAAACAAACAAACAAAAAGAAAAAACACAAAGCTCAAATAGTGGAAAAGTTGAGAGAAACCGAAGGCTAGTCCACCATGGGATTATCAAGACAAAAATATAGTTTCCTAACCTTTAGCAACCATTAAGCGAGACCTATGATCTTATTTACAACTTAAAAGAGAGTCAATTATTTGTTACCAAAAGTCCTTGAATTTCTCTCTTTTCGGAGAATCCAATTACAAGCCAGCCAAAATACTCGAAAATATCAATGAATATCCTTGTAAAACAAGTATGGACCACACAATTAAAGAGCGTACATACACACATTATTTTACAAAATACAAGAGATCCCCAACCAATTAAGAACATAAGATAGAACATTTACAGAAAAAACACACTCAAAGAAAAAATGTTGAATGCTTTCTTCTTTCCCACACCTTCTTGAGAATAAAAAAGAATAAGATATGTGAGTTCTCCTCCGAACTAAGTTATCTTTTGTTGGAATCAAATAGTTCAGTCGCCTCCAAGCAAAGTGTTATACTTTTAACGACACTTATTTTTTCCAAATAAACTCCCTACGTGCTAAAGAGCCTAACCGCTCCACTTAAGTCAACAATCGATTTACTCATTTAGCTGAATGACCATCTTCAAAATAAAGTTTCCACGCACATTAGTCATCTACATTGTCCTATAAAAAATACTATCATCGAAAAAACAACATTTGTTGACCTTCTCCTCCTCCCACACAAATAGCCTTCATCTCCACCTCCACCCACTACCATCTGCACCCCACCCTAACCTACCCATCCCCACCATAGAAACATTATCTCTTCCCTTCCTCTAACACTAGATAAAGCTTTCCACCACAAATATCTCCCTCCGCCTTTGACTCAACTCCCTCAAACCTATGTTTAGCAACAAGTTCTTATATGATTTGCTAACTTGCACCTTTACTGATTTTTTAGGTGCTACAAATAGCAACATATGTCTCCAGATGTATTCAATAAATTTATAATTATAACTTTTAATTTACACCCACCAAAAATTTAAGGGGGTGTAAATTACAAAAACCCTTTTTCTGTTCTCTAGCTAACACTTAAATTTTGTGTGTATCTTTTTGTCAATGAGGTCTCAAGAAGATTATATCTTATAATGTGTGAGGGGTGGGAGGGTTGGTGAAAAGGAAAGAGATGCAAAAGTTGGTGAAGGAAAAGATGTTGATGGATTTGTATTCAAGAGAGAAAGAGGTCAACGGTTTTGTCTATTTATTTTGTTTCAAAACTTACTGTTTGATGATCCAGTGTGTTTCTATTTGGGAATCCAATGTGTTTGGTTTTTCATATCAGCCATCAATTGGAGCCTTAGGTGGGATTTTAACAATGTGGGATAGTTTAGGAGTGGAAGTGTCGTCGACTATGAGTTTATATCATGTTCTTGTTATACGAAGTCGATTCTTAAGGAGTGACAAGAGTATGTTTGTAGGAGGGAATGTCTTTGAATCTCGATTGAACGGGGATTCATTGATGTTGAATTACAAAAATGAAAAGATACTTTTTCTCTATCTTGGGTTGGTGATTGAGGGTGATTCTCGACGTAAGTTTTTGCTATATGTTGCTCGATCGTATTAAAAAAGGCTTTCTGGGTAGAAAAGAAGAAACATGCCTTTGGGAGGGTGTCTAGTTCTCTTGAAATTTGTCATGTCTTCTCTACCAGTTTACTTCGTTTTCTTCTTCAAGGCTCCCCATGTATCATTTCCTCTTTGTCTGGATAAGGAGAATGGAGGACTAGAGGTTCATAAGATTAGGAAATTTAATTTGGCGTTGTTGGGTTAATGGAGTTGGAGGATGTATGTTTATCATGGTAGTTTGTGGTTCAAGATGCTAGTATCTAGGTGTGGGTAGGAAGGTGGACATGTTAGGGTTTAGTTGGTTAGGATCTATTTGGTGGAAGCAAATTGGGGCTATTCATTGAGGAGAGGGGTTGGCAGTGGGTAGTTGGTTTAATGAAAACTTAGTGTAGGTTGTTGATAATTGGTCTAAAATGTTCTTCTAGTTGGATGCATGGATGGAGGGGAGGTCGGTTGTATGATAGGTTTAGATGTCTGTTTGATCTTTCAGAAACTTAGTTGTTTTATGTTGTTGTGATGTGTTCATTAGGTTGGGGGGTGAGGCTTGAAAATGGCATCATCGCTTATTAGATTGTGAGGAGGAGCAGGTGCAAGAGTGCAATGAGCTTTTAAAAAACAATTATTTGCAGGTTGGGGGGAAGAAGGGTGGAGTTGGAATTAAATGTTGCAGAAAGGTTATATTATCGGTGACGTTTATCATATGTTGACAACAGTAGATTTGTCTGTCCAAGTTGATACTAATGACATTATTTGTAATCAATCAGTTTCATAAAAAAGTATACATTTTTGCTTAGTGATTACTACATAGTCAAATTCCTATCAAAGACAATCGAGTTTGTCATAGAATAATTCACTAAAATTCTAATACATGCGTGAGTGGATGTGGAACAACAGAAAGTGTTGATCATCTGTTTGTGGGGTGTGACTTCTTTGGGTGCACGTGGGTGTTGGTGAGGCAATGTATAATTTCTCATTGAGGCTTCTCAAAAAAACAATTGGTGTTTATTACAAGGGATTGGGCTAGCTTGTGTGCGAGTTATTTGGAAGGAAAGGAATTGTCGCTTCTTTCGACAAAACAAAAACTTGATATATCATTTTTTGGTAAAGTAAAGCTATTAACTTATTCATGGTTGAAAGCGAAAATTTAGTTTCATCTTTCGTTCTTATCAATGGTGATTTAATCCTTTTATGAGTTTGGATATTGTTTATGAGTTGTAGTGATTTTAACATAAAGAAATGCATTTGAATATTTATCTCAAGAGAGATTATGATTTAACTATTTTTTTTTTGTGTTAATTCATTTTAGAAAAATTAAGCTCTAGTAATTCGAATTTTAGTTAGGAGGTAAGCAAACTAATAATTGTTCATCCATCAAACTCATATTCGACTGAACATTTTGTTATTTGGTGGAATTTTTTTTTTTGTTAAGTAGTCGATTGACTAGACATTCACATTTATAAGATGTATAATTAAGGTGTATGAAGTTCGAACCCAACCAATACATATATTATATAATGTAACTACTAAAAAAAAATTGAGTTAACTTCACCGTTTTTTTTTTACCGATTCTCGCCACCCATCCTTTAGCTATATTTTTGATCCAGTCCTTCATTTAGCTATATGTTAGAAAATAAATTGAAACGGAGATGTTATTTATTTTGTTGTTATCATAATATGTTAGATAAAGTATTCAAGAGCGCTCGAATGAAATAATGCAGATCACTTCCAGTTTAATCAAGATCCTAAAATCGAATTTTGCTTTATACATGTTTTACCGTTAAAACTCTTACAAAAAATTTGTTGTCCATTTAGATTCCACAAAAATCCAGTTTACTTCCAAAACAAAAGTTAGATAAAGTAAAGTACAAGAAAGTGTCCTACTGCAAATTTGCAATCCTAAACTTAATCCGTACAAGTCTAGAGATTGTTAAATAGATATCTTCAAGGAATTTTTCTTTTTTAGGGTAATATCTTTTAGAAATCTTTTATTACTAAACCTAACCCTGTTGCCCTAATTTTAACCTAAAATTTCTGCCAGTTTTCCCTCCTCTTTAACCTAACCTATCATTCCTAAATAATTGGATTGAAAGATATTATTCACATATTAAATTAAATGGTATTTATTTTCCATAATTTCAAACCCTATCAGTCAACTACTTTTCGTACTTCTGTGTTCCTTTAATTATGTCTTCCTTGATTTTTGCTTGT
The DNA here is from genome assembly GCA_958299785.1 of Medicago lupulina. Taxonomy (NCBI): domain Eukaryota; kingdom Viridiplantae; phylum Streptophyta; class Magnoliopsida; order Fabales; family Fabaceae; genus Medicago; species Medicago lupulina. The sequence goes on along the minus strand of OY283144.1, from coordinate 26,710,277 downwards.
CTTCTCATCCTTATCAAAATGCAACAATATTTTCTGATATTTTTCAAAACAATATTGTTTCATTCCTTTTCAAACTTATCAAATTTCTTTTCTGATGCTTTTCCTCAATTATGTCTTCCTTTATTTTTGCTTGTCTTCTCATCCTTATCAAAATGCAACATCATTGTCTGATATTTTTCAAAACAATATCGTTTCCTTCCTTTTCAACCTTATCAAATTTCTGATGCGTTTCCTTCCTTTTCAACCTTAGGTCCAAAAAAATAAAATAAATAGTAAATCAAACCATAAAATTATATAGATATGTTAGATCTATGCATCTCAAGATAATTACTACTTTGAGACTTTCAAATCATAAATTAAGATCAAGAGTTGGATTGTCAGTAATGCTATTAAGTAATATAGATCAAATAGAATGACTAAACAGTGGAACACGACTGATTACAACAAGGATTGAGTAATATATGTCTAAAGGAAATGTGATATCCGAAAGTAATATCGACGACAAAGTTTTCATATTCAATATTGTTTTTTCAAATTTATAAAATGATATATTTTATTTTTGTATATTATAGTCGATATGACCCGTCCGACAGCACGGGTCAATGGTCTAGTAAGAATCTAATCATTAATCAACCATATTATTAACAAGACCTACTGCTGGATTAATTAACTAATGAATTATGAGAAGATATTAGACGAATATAGCCTTTTTAAACATTTTTTTATACCATACATTAAGGTGAACGTGTATGCCGTACAAAGAGGGGTGCTATCTAAAGTAGTATTTAATCAAGGGCAAGGATCAATTAATTACTTAACTATATAGATTAATTAATTAATGGAATGGAGGGGGTTGTTAGTTTAAATTAGGCTTTATAGTTAGCCTTTGGAGAATGTCCTAATCGGATGGATAATAAAACACTAAAGGCTTTTTTCCCACTTTGTGATATATTTTATTTGAGATATGTTTTTGTTTATGTTGTGTGGCCATGGGTTGGCCCCTTTGTCTTTAGACATTAGATTCGAAAGTGAAAGTTAAATTAAACCCCACTAAACCCGTGCCTTGGTTTATGCTAATTATTATTTTCAATTTAAAAGTAACTATTAACAAAGGTGAACAAAAATAAAAGTAACTTCAAGGAAACTCAGCTTGTATAGCCAAATGTATATGTAAGAAGAAAATATGTTTCTGGAGTGGATCCTGAGGGTCTCCGGGCATATTTTTTTCAGTCCACTAATTGCTCAGGGGTTATGAAGGCTTGCCGATCTTTCTTGCAAGTTCTGCGGCTCTTGTGCGTTTGGGTAATATGGGAGGAACGGAATAACATGTTATTTAAAAATTCTCATCTTCACATCTCAGAGTTTATGGATAAAGTTAAGTTTCATTTTTATTGGTGACCGAAGGCAAACAACACTACTTTTGTATTTGGTAGTTGGTGATAGTGATCGGACCCTTTGAGATGTTTGGGTATCGGCTGATCTTTATTTTTGAGTTTTCTTGTGGTACTTGTGGTTGAATCTTTGTATTTTTAAGTGGTCTTTTTAGTACACATTGTGTTAGGGAGGCGACTCATGTTGTGTTAATTTAATCCATTTTTGATTCTCGACAAAAAAAAATGACAAAATGCAAATTTAAAGGGACAAGTTAGTCCCTATGATATTGTTTGATCCGTTTTGTAAAGTTGTTGTTAAATGTCTCTATTTTTTTTATAACTGTGAATGGGGTATTCTATGTCTGTAAGCGCATAGACTATTCTCAAATCAGGTAGGATTGCATGAGTGCCAAATCTGATTTTCCTTAAAAGATTTAACAATGTTGCATTTTTTAGCATATTTAAACCCAAAACTTTTAATTAAATTGAAAGAGATTGTTTATCGTCCCATCTAAGTATTTTTTAGTGTCTCTTATTTTATTTATCCTCCCACTTTAGGCAGCCTTTTCCTTTTCATTGAAACCTAAATATTTCATCTCCATCCACTGCAACAACAAAATGTAATGGGTTAGATTCAATATATTTGATAACAATGGTGGCGAACAATCCATCTATGTCATTATCTAAATCCAATCACATTCATTAAAATCACAAAATTCATTGGTTGGAAAAAAATAATCATATGTAAAGATAATTATATTTCATTCGAAAATAGATTCTTTGTAAGAAAATTGGAATTTTATTTAATTTCATTATTTGTTATACTCCAAGTGATTTCTACTCATCTTTTTTATACAATTAGGTAATGAATGATATCGTTAACAAACCTATATATCATTTGTCAAAAAAAAAAAAAACCTATATATCAAGTAGGTTTAGCATAGAGTTTTTTATTTTTATTTATTTTTGACTTAAGAGGGATTGAGTTGGGGGCACGTACCGATAGAAACAAGGACCAAATAAATAATTGAACCATTCTATACTTGTTGAACTCTTACAATTAACCTGGTCATTGGACCCATAATTTTGGATCGGGATTCTGTGAACTTATTGTCCTCACCATTCACAACAAATTTATAACAACTCATTGGGTATGACTCAGATTGACAGTACACCTTGAATTTGTGGGGGAGAGGAAGGAATTTCAATTCTCATAAAACACTTTTTTTAGGGAAATCAAGTGGTTAAAATGTAACTAAGTTATAAATTGTGAATTAATCTCATAGCTATTGTTATTCTTTAAAATCATGGTTGCTTGAGACAACCTCACAAAATCAATTTGTGAGTTGAAGATTGCTCTCATTTATATACACATAGTCAGGTTATCTCTTATTCGATGTAGAACTCTTTAACACATCTCTTCACGACCAGCACTATTGGGCTTGGTTCGTGGACATAAATGGTGGGTTGCACGATAGCAGAAACCTGAAAGCAGATGGCTCAATGGATATTGAAGATGCTTTTGATACCATCTTAGAAATTGTGGTTGGGTCTAACATAACCCCACAAAATCAGCTTGTGAAGTGACGATTGTCCCATTTATAAACACATTGTCAGGTCATCTCCTATCTGATGTGGAACTCTTTAGTAGTTATATATAAAATTTGAAAATGCGTTTCGAGTTACTTGATGATGACATGTTGTCATGTGATGTTTTTTAGCTAGTTTTTATGCATTTTTAGTATATATTATATTAGTTCTAGTGTTTTTGAAGCTGAAAACGACAGAAAACAAGGGATTATAAAAGCAACTAATTGGGCCACGATTTCTATTCGACAAAAATCGGGCCATGATTTCTATAAATCGAGGCACAATTTGAGGAGCATCTGGATGACTTCTTAAATTTTAATGTGAAATCGGGGAACCATTTCTCTGTTACTGAAAGCAAATCTATAAAATCCACATGTGTTTTAGTGCAAAGGGTTATGATTTTTGGGAGATTAAAGACACATTAGGAGTCAAGGATTGCATATTTCGTGGTGGCTTTCCATCCAACTCATAGTCAATCCCAAATTCATGTAATGTTGTTTTCTTTTAATCTAGTTATTTGTGCATTAGCCATGAGTAGTTAAGTTTTCATTGATTAGGTCTTAGATCAATTTGTTCTAAGCTTTTGACCAATGTAATATGTAAACTCTATTACCTTATAATTGCAAATCTAGTTTATTCAGTACAATTAGTGCTTAATGCTTTTATATTTTGTTCAAATATAAATTGAACACAGAGATTATATGACTGCTGACACCATCTTATAACTTATATCTAATATATTGTTCAACTTAACTCGCAATATAAGAATGGAACGTTGTTAAGTTGTGATTTCTTAAATTAACAAACATTCAAACCTTTGATGATTACGGTTCACATGAGGGATTAGAGAATGGTAATTATAAAAGAGGGCTCTGAGTCAAGGGATTGACCTGAGCTATTTTGTTAATTATCGTAAACTAGAGGACCAATTAAACAGTTTAGGTTCAGATTATTAATTAACTATGAACATATGATTTGAAAGATCTAATCATATTTCCTATAAATTCATTACCATATTTTATAATTAATTTATTTTTAGTTTATATTTGTAAAACCAAAGCATTCGCCTTGCGCAACCCCCCATTTTACAAAGATCCATAATAATAACGATGCTATCGAGTAGAAGCTTAAACAATCCCTGTAAAGACGAACTTATAAATTTTATTACTTCATATATTAGTTCGCTTGCTAAATTTGTATCACTTAACATCAAAAAAACAAAGGGCATCTGAGAAATTCCTAGAAAGACCACATTTGAAGCAATCTATTAATCATATTTGGGTTAAGTCGAAAGGTTACTTCAAAGATAAAAATGACAAAACTAGAAAGAAGATAACTTTGGCAATATTCAAAGATTTATAAACATTCAAATTTCAAATAACTACCACATCTCAAGTGTGGAAGAGAAGTTTTAAAGAGATTGTTATGCTTTGGAAGTCATCAACTTTCAAAATTCAAAACTAGAGAAAATTTGCAAAGGAACTTATTAAAATTAGTTGGAAGACGCATGTCATTCATGGATTTTATGAGTTAGTTTGTCTTTTGCTTCTATAAATATATAGTAGAATCTTCTTCATGCAAAGGTTAAACCTGTCAAATACAAGATTACACATTCAGACACATATGATACGCATTAAAAATGTCAAAGCAAGAACCCTTAAGCATTAAACCTTTGTGCAGAAATCGCAAATTTTTTGCTATTTCGCTTTGGGGAACCTATTCCGGCACCGTTTTCAACTCCTAAAGTCATCAAATTCATCCCTAATTATCACTCTATGGATACACATACATTCAAACATATTCTCATCATTCTTTCTCCTACCTCTCATACTCACCATTCATCACAACCTAGCACCAAATTTCACTAATTCTTCCTATCAATTTACTATGATCATCACCTACACCATAACATCATAAATTTTCAGAATTCATAGACATAATAACATTAGGATTAAGAACCATAATTCTCTGTTTTTACCATTAACAACCCAAAGATGAAGAATTTCTCACCTTACCTCGTATCCTCCGAAAACACAGTTTTTGGTTCAATTCTCCATAGTTAGGGTTTGCCTCTTTTACTCTCGTATTCTCTCTAGTTTTTACATGCAGCAATAATATTGTTTCTGACTTTCTATTCTTCTATTTATACTAGGAAACTAGGCTAACATCTATTATTTTTCTCTCCTCTACTTATCCTAATTTCACTTCCTTCTCCCCCCACTTATTTTATTAATTATATTTCTCACCTCCCACTTTTGCTATTTATTATTTCATTTTTCTCCTCATTATTTTAATTCACCTAAAAATTAACAACCACCAAAATTCTATTCTTTCTACAACTATACAACCTTGTTGTTTACACGACCCTCCGTTTACTTCAATAAACGCTACACAACTACAGCTTACATGCCTCTTCTACCTGGTTTTGCTAATGCACCTCTGTTTACACTCTACCTCTTCGTCCTTGCTAAAAACATTATTTTCTTCCTAAGACGGTGTTCCCCTGTCATTTAACCGACTACTTAATCCCTATTCATCCTTATTATTCATAACGTCTACAATCACGAATAATTCAATTTACCAATATCAAGCAATTAATATTAATAATAACACAATACTATTATATTCCTGATAATAATGATAATATCATTTAATAATAATATTAACAAATTAATATTAAAAATTGGGGTGTTACAATATGCATTTTGATTTACAAATTAATATCAAACTACGTTTACAATCACATATACTATCGAAATGTAATTTCATTCTATCATTTATCTTCCCGAGACATCAGAAGTTAGATGATAGAATGGATCTCGCAATATCTATGAAACATCGAGATTTACATAGAACAATAGGTGAATGTATAACTGAAATATGACGAGTATATAATTAATCAAGGAAGTACATTAGATGATTAGTTAACAAACCTTAATCCCAACAATATTTTTAGTCACTGTATCCAAATGAGAAAGATGAGAATGACATCATTTGTCCATTTTAAAGAAAAGTTATGGAAATAATTTGTTACAATTGATTTTTATGATGATGATATAAGTATCATCAGATGATATAAGTGATGAATCCTTGTCACAGATTAGTGTTTTAAAGAGTAATTTTGTATTTTATTTTTACTACTGTGGAAGTTTCTAGTTGAGTTACAGATAGTTCGGAAAATGTCAGTTATATGATGAAAATAATCATTGTAAATCTTTATATGCTCACCAAATGACAAATTATTTCAAAGTGTCTGAATTCGATTCTTGAATAAAACAATTTTTAATCAAGTTGAACATACTTTTCGACTGAACAAAGACTTTTTATTAATAAAAATTGCTTATTCTTTAAGTGTAAATAAAAATAGTTCTCCAAATAAAAAGAATAATACTTCTGACCAAAAAAATAAATAAATAATCCTAAGATAGCTCATCCCCGATCCTTATTTCCACTTATTCATCTTTTATTTTATCTGCTTCCCTCTTCAGATGTCCCTTTCTCCCTTTTTTGTCTTTATATATAGCTTTTCATACATTTAACTTTAACCCTCTTCGTTTCTTCCAACTACATTCCTTTTTTTCTTTACAAACAAACCAATCATCAGCAACCCCATTACTAATGGAAAAGACATGTGGCACCAAAATGTTTTCCATTTGATCAATGGGGAAGTACACACGTGTACTTAAAGTGGGCCTCACATTCAAAAATATATGAAAAATACATTGTAGTGGGAGGTTCCCTTGCTCTCTCATGATTGTATCCTCCACAACAAGTGCACCAAGTGTGATATATTTGTGTCTTTCTTTGCATGCATTATGTTGTCCTCCTCTACATTGGTTTGGATGGATACTTTTGGAGTTTTCATTTACAATATGCCCTTGGGTACTAGTTAGGTCTCTACTTTTCCTCCCTTCCTCTTTCAGTGGGTAAAGTGGCACCCAACTGATTCCAAGAAGTGTTGTTTTATTCTTTTAATATTTTGATATTTTTTGTACAAAAAAAATTATTTTGATATTTTTCTAATTTTACATAATTTTTTGAATTAATGAATATACAATCATCGGCATAAATTAATTTTACACCGATATTTAATGAGAGTTGTCTATTTTTCTATGTCACACCACTTATTTTAAAAGATTTATCGATTAAGTAGTAATAAATTTTTAAAATATATGTAAGATATCATTTTTGATGGTACCTACGTGAAAAGAGAAATTACTTTAAAATATATTGAAAGCTACACTAAGATTATTATAATAGATTTCTTTCTCCATCATAATGAATCTAACAACTTAACCAATAACTCATCATAATGAATCTCTCTAAATTCTTTTAGAACATGATAACTCATCTTTAAAATATCAAATGCAATTAACTCATCATAATTTTTACCTACTTAAACTATTCTATTATATTGAATCAATCTTGAGTTATTACAATGTCCCTTTAAAACCAATTTCAAGAGGTGTTGTTTTGTTTTATAAATTTGAGATTTTTCTATTTTTGCATAATGGTTTTTGAGTTTAATGAACATACATTGGACACTGTCAAACTATACTGATATCCAATGAGAAACCTCTATCTTTCCAATTCTTTTCTTCAAATTCAAACATTATACTGATTCTAATCCGATTAACATCCACTCTATACTTGATGTCTCTTTCCGTAATCAACCAAACAATAAAGAGTGCTTCTTAGTTGTAGGTGTAATACTAATTCATAATTATATGCTCATATCCTCATAAATCATGTTTATCCGCTTCTCTAAGACCTTGGTGCAGCGAATTGGACAATGCATGTACATGCACATGTACACTAGAGTGATTCATTGTGTCAACATTTTATTTTTTAAAGCATAAATCTTATAGTGGACCGAGTTCGATTGTTATCACTTGGGAGTGTTAGGATGGCAAAATAGGTTGGATCGGTCTATTTAGCATTTATAATTTAAGAATGAATTGGGATTTTCAACCTATCTCTATGTATTGGTATATATGTCCCACTTAACCCGTATATATGTCCCACTTAACCCGCTAAACAATAGAGTGGGGACGAGACGGTTTGGTCTGTTAAATCTAATAATAATAATAATAATAATAATAATAATAATAATAATAATAATAATAATAATAATATTTCTTTTATTTTTCTTCTATTCTATGTTTATAAGTAAAGATCAATTTTTTAATTTCCTCTTTTGTTTGAATGATAGTGCAGGGAAAGAAAAAAAAAACTCATTTAATTAAATCATCTTGATTTTATGATTTTAGCTTCATGTTTCTAATATTTTTTAAATCAATACTCATAAATTTTTTTATTTTTGTTGAACTGTTGGCTTATCTTATATTTTTTTATGATAAATCGTGAACTTTAGAATGATAATTTTTGTAGACTCATATTAGTTACATATTTTAGTTACCTAGAATGATCTTTATTTTAATTATTTTTACATTATTTTTGTGAGTTTTTAATTAATAAATTTTTTATTTTAAAAAGTCGTAGGGGTAGCTCACCAGTCTACCATAAAACGAATAGGGATATGAGATCTAATTTTGCTTGATGGACGAACAGGAGTTAGATCGATCCTGGTATTTTCAAACTTAGGGGAAGATTTTTGGGTTCCACATTATGACCTCTCTCAAACATAAAGTAAGGGAGCACATATTAATTGCATTAATTTAATTGAATAGATATGTGACACTCTTTTTTTTTTGGTAGTGAGATATGTTACACTCTAAACCTCAATTCCACACACACACACACACACACACATATATATATATATATATATATATATATATATATATATATATATATATATATATATATAACAAATTATACTAGTTTTCTTAGTAAAATATGTAATGAATGTGAGTATTCAAGAATCCTGAAACCATACAGAAACTTTGCAACTTGCAAGTATTGACATAGTTCACACAATAACAGATGTAAGAATTCATCATGTATCTATCGATATACTATTACTCGGCATTTACTAAATTTAGCAGTTCGGAACATAAATAAAATAGGATATTGAAACTTGATGATGTATATAGGATTATAATTAAGATCATGTTGAAACATAGTAGCATATCATTAACTAACCCTAAGATAATATTTAAGAACATATATATCAGCGCATAATGACACGTAGTTACATATGAGAATAATTAGAAATACTTCAACAAGTAACACGGTAGATAGAATAACTAACAAGAATTTACAAGTACAAAGTTAAGATGAAAGATTAAATTAGTGGATAGGGCAACTCCTTTCAAAGTAGAGCAAGTGTCAATAGATAGATAAGTACACTTTATCATCACGTATGTGACAATGGATGTCAGGTTATATATAAAGCCAAAATCCAATGAGTAAGCTAAGAAACAAGAAGATGTAACAATTCATGATGGGTACGAACCAGTTAAATTTGTACGGAGGTTTATCATGGTTTTTATGCAATAATATCTTGTAGTACCAAACAGACCAAATTATTTTGCATGTGGGGACGATGTAATGTTTGCTTTCCAGAATGGGCAATTCTTGGTTTGGTTTTCTGTGACCAGATACATATATACATACAAAAAGTAACCTTTAATTTGTTTCTTGGTAAATAATTTGAGCCAATTTTTTAAATATTTTTGTAAAGAAGTCTCATATCTGAAGGAAATGAATAATCTTCCTTATATCCTTTATATGGAACTACTCCACCTAGTTATTTTTAGAAAAGTGATGTCAACACTCTTTTTCAACATTCATTCTTGTAGTGTCTATTTTGGAGTTGGGTGTTGTTAGGACTCATCTTGTTTTTACCCCCATAAGATTAATGATTATCGTTTTATTTGGATTTCTTTAAAGAACAAATTCTATTTATTAAGCATATGTTTGGGTTGATGTCACAAACACCAACACTCTTTTTCAATTATATTTGTACATCCTAACTTCTCATCATACATTTTAACATCATCATTTTCTTTATCCGTCTTCTTGTCACACTATCAACATAGCACATTACACACTTTCTATCTAATCCCGGTGTAAATGAGGTGTATGAATATTCAAAGATGATTTTCCTTATTTTAAAGGGTGATTAAAAAGGGTGATAATGAATACGGAAAATGTTTAGTGTACAACCCAAGAGGTGAATACACCCCAATAGGCGCACCTTGAGATAGAAAGAGATATGAGAAAGTGGTGTGAATCATGAGTAATGATATTTATGTAACCATTTGATGATAATTTTTGTGACAATTTTTTTTCTCTCTTCGTATTGGTAAAAAACAATAGAAAGAAAAAAGAGGAGTGAAAGTTAGAACATAATATGAGTATGAGATAGAAACGTTGTCACCAAATAACTGTATAAATATAACTTATCATGAATCATAAATATGATAAGTGAGAAAAACTAAGATGTTGAACTACTATAAAAAATATTAGGGTCTAAATATCATTATTGTTGTAAATATTAAGTTGCTATATCAATAATATTAAAGCAAGGAGTACTCTAAACATTCTTTAATCGGATCCACTTAGGTACAACAAGTCTAACCAAATCAACACATATCAAAATGACTACTATCGAAAACACCCTATTACATAGAGAAAAAAGGATATAAAACAATATTATATAGAAGTACAAGAGATATTCTAATATATTTATATAACTCAAGTTTAATCTCACAAAGAATAAATCATCAATTTAATCACAATTTAATCACTAAAGTACCACTATCTTCAATTTAGCTAGTACTTAAAGTATATAAAAATAATAAGCAGTCCTTAAAGTATATCAACTTCCTCAAACTAATTTGATGAATATCCATCAAATTAATTAAGCCCTAAAACTTTGTAGGTAGTTTTTTTTTGTATTAACTCTCCAACTCCTAGATATAATATACCAGATCTTAGAAATTCGAAGTTCAATCACGAGGTAAGTAAAGCTTGATCAAGAGTTATTTCACTCATGAATCGAACTTGAATTCTCTCAAACGATTAGTTCTTTGATGAAGCTCATTAACTACTTGAAATCAATCTCTTAACTTTGTAACTATGATTCGATTGACAAGTTTTTATACTTTTTAACTACTTATTACATTCATGTATTTTATGGATTAAATTGGAGAGAATGATATTTTAGAAAATTAATTGATGATTTATTCATCGGATAATATCATTATCATAACTTCATAAGGTTAGGTTGATTTTCTCCCTCATTCACGTTTTGTAATTTGTTAAACATACAATGCAATATTGATTCATTTGTCTTTACTTTTAAACTTTAATAATAATTGACCGGCAACATAGAATATGAATTTTAAAAAGTTTGAGTTGTAGATGATAGACTCGTTATTTATTATCAAATTTTTTTATTCATGGAGCTTATTATCCATTCTTGAAGTGAATAGTCTTTGTGAAAGAATGAGTTAAGAGAAAAATAATGTTATGTTTTCACCTAATAATTTAATTTAAATGTTTTGTAGTGTACTTGTTTCCATTTGGTGAAATTTTGGAGGGTACATGTACTAGGTGGCTGCAGATGGATTAGATTACTTGATGACGACGACAACTACCTAAATTACCTAAATTTTCATTTGTCGAAAACTTGTGATGGCTGAATTGATATTTGATAGCGAAGTTTGAGGAAACAATGCACTTTATTTACATTTTGGATACTATATAGTAAAAGAGAAAGTATTTTAGATGCTTTATAACATGTACATGATGTACATGGTTTTCTAACCATTTAATTGTTGTAGCATACCTTGACTTTATTGACGGAAACGACCTATTTGCTTTTATGTAACAGATGTTGTCTTTAACATGTGAGTGGCAACTCTTTCATTGAAAAAACAAGTCACTATACAATTTGTTGTTTTTACTCATTGTAACATGCTTTGCCCCTTGTTGTCAACAGTCAAACGACATGTACCAAACTCCACTCGTGAATGAACTTCTCAAACTTATATACTTCTTGAACAATACTTTTGACAAACTAACAATAATCAAAATTAGTGTAATTTACGGTGGACCATAACAATAAATCAGAAACAACAGTTGGAATGTTTAAACATCAAGATAGAGAGCTTTAAGCTATCAATGATGCATGTTTAATGTTTTTTTTTTCCTTATCAACCCTCTGATTTTCAGAGATCCTGCTAATCTGTAGTTCGACCGCGAGACAAATATAGTCTGACCAAGATTCGTTCTACACAAAACTCAAATTTAAATTCTTTCAAATGATTCATTCTTTAGTGAAACTCATTAACATATTTAGAACATGTTTGGTTTAAAACATGTTTAGTGTTTTTTTTTAAGGAAAAACATGTTTAATGTTGTTTGGACTTTGGATCATACGGATGATCAAACTATGGTACTACATGTGAGAATATTATGATACTACTTATTATTCTTACATAATATTACATAATTAGGTTTAAATTCTCTTTATTAAAATTCAGTCGAACATTCTCTTTAGAACCAAAATAAAATAAATATCAATTGAACATTTTTTTCTAAAACAATCGAAGACTTTTTAAATCATGAAATCCAATAAATATTCATGGTAAAATGTTTCAGATAATCCAATGCTGGTGAATTTTATTTCAAGAGATTTAAATATGGAAAAGATAGAAATACCATAGATTTTAGTTAAATATATTCTGATTTCGAAATCTAACAACAATCCGTTGTAGTCTAGTTGGTCAGGATATTCGGCTCTCACCCGAAAGACCCGGGTTCAAGTCCCGGCAACGGAACTTTTAATGATTTTTTTAATATTTTTTTATCAATTAATCATATTTTAACTTAATCACGTTATTTTACTAATACTTGCATAAATGTAAATGGTACTACAACGCTATCATAAAAATTGCACTTTTTTCTAGACGGGGTATAAGAAATGTGATCAAGAAAATTACAATGGAATGTTGTTCTGTAAAACTCCAAAGCTGGAAAACATCGTTGATGTATAAATACAGCAAACAAAAGGTAGAATTTGCGTCAAAAATATAAGATAATAACTATATTTAAATACATCATGAAGCTCTCCCATTAAAACAGGCTTCATGTTTTACATCTGAACTTTATTTTTTTTAAATTAAAAAGTATTATAATAAGCTTAAATATATGTTTTACATCTGATAAACTCGGAATATGCCCAACAACATCACACTTGTTCATGGCAGGGATGTCCCGTTCGAGTGCTCCCCACTTGCAAAACTGTGGTTTCCATTTGCCAACCGGTTCGCGCTACTATTGTTGTTAGCATGATTTGAATATGTAGAAACGGAATTTCCTCGTGAATACCGGTTCTGGTTCTGTGCGCCTGAGCTGCTTCTTGTTACCTTCAAACGTGCTTTCCTACCCTGAGGTGGAGCAATAGCAAAGTCACAAAAATGTTGAGTTTAATGAGTATAAAGGGACCTACACCAACGTCCAAAATCCACGTGGATTTTTTACGTTGGGAGTTTTCATTAAACTCATAGTATTAAGTACACATTATTAAGAAAATTATTAGGAAATGCAATTCTAAAAGATAAGAGAATAACCTTCCCCATGCATTTCTCCAAATGAGGAGCAAACTTCCCTGCCGCGATAGTTCGGCCGCAATTCATGCACTCAAATATTTCAGTTGCTACAGCAGGATGATTTTGTCCGAATATGTCAACCACATACTTGCCATTTGTTTCATTACTATTACTAGGATCAGCCACTCTAACCCTGGCTTGTGCTGATAACTTCAATTCTTCATCTTCTTCATCCAAATTAGCGTCAAGTCCCAGCTTGGCTACTCTGTGACACTCTGATGCCACGTCAACTATAATGGAATCAAGGAGATCCGAGAAAAAGTGAGATGAAAGCTGCAAAAAATCGCAATCGAAGAAATAACTATACAAAATAAGTATTTGACTGCTCTTAAACTTCCAATTCACAGACACATAAGTAAATTACTTAAGGCACGCGCGTGCATGTGAGACAATTCATAATGGAGAGATATGCTAATAGGATAGAATGGTAGACTTCTTAGACTAGCTTCTAATGTCATTTGTTGTAAATCATTTATTTCTGTTAACAAAAGAAAGGAGAAGAATGACATACAAAATTTCCTAAATCCTTATTCTGAAACAAAAGTATGCTTACAGGTTCAGCGGTTTTCTGTTTGAGACTAACTTTCTATTCTACTCCATGAACCACTCAAACATTTTTTTCGGTTGATTTAATTTTTTCTAGACTATGGACAAACGGTGAAAGTAAAAACTCCACCTAATTGAGGACAGCCTGTACAGGTGCAAAGTATTGAACCGGACCAAAAGTCAACGTAAGGATAAGCTCAGAAATAGCATAAAAAAATTTATTATGCTGGTGTGGTGATGCAAAGCTTAAAATATTCAATTTGGTAATTATCTTAATATCTTCACTGTTGTAATCCTTCATAAACAGAGAATTAATCAATATGATTTATAGTAACTTAAATTTTAGGAGATTATATAATAGAATAGTATTACTCCAACACCTTGCAGAAGTCATATTCTAATGTACAGCCAAAGAACCAGAAACAAAACGATGAATGCAGAATTATATTTCTCTTCTTAGATTACTGTTATCATATACACACCGACAAACAAAAGTTGTTTTATAAAACCAAAATTTTTCCTTAATTATTGATCATAATCTTTTGGTTCAGTTTTGACCATAACTTTACCACAGAAGCTACAATATTCTCATTGTCTTCTGAAGTACAACCAAACAACAGAGGAACAATATATCTTGTTTTATTATGCTATTGCTCTAATATGCATACACACAACAGTTGTTTTCTGAACCCAAAATTGTTTTGTTAAGTATCGATCATAATCTCTTTATTTGTTATTGACCATAAATGTAAGACAAGACCTACAATTTTCTCATGTATTTGGAAGTACAACCAAAGACCGAGGAACAGTGAGATGAATGCAGAACTATACTTGTTTTATTAGATTATTGCTCTCATATACATCCCGAAACAGTTTTTTATGAACCCAAATTTGTTTATGTATTTCACTTCACTATTGTTCATAAACTTAAGACAGAAGCTACAATTTCTCAAACAATTATAAAAATGTCAAATATATTATAATCACAACAAAAGACAAAATGAATTTCAGTTGGTACTTTGTTCCAAAACGGAATACTATATTAAAATCACCAGAACACTCTCCACACTTAGCTCAGAGTTCAGTCTCAAGAGAATGTATATGATATGGACTACTTGGAGTGCCTAAGCCCTAAGTGCTACATCAGGTTTATTGGGTGCTTAACGGAGTACACAAGTGATTTGATTCTTCGTCTTGACAACTGATTTTTAAGTGATGGTTCTTCAAGTGCTTGAATGCTTATTATTAGTAGCATATTGAAAGCTTAGATACACCTAAGCATGCTTTGCAACAAAAAACTAGTTTTATTGTGAAATGTGTTAAGAATTTACATCAAAATCTACTCATAATGAAGAGTATACCTGTGACTGTGACGACAAGTTTTCTTCATCAGGAATCGACATGACTTTTAACCAAGGCTTTTGGATCCTAATTGACAGCCATTACTTGTAAAGGTCAGAAACAAGCACAAAAACTTACGGGCCGGAATAAACAAAACAATACATATTTGCCAAAGAAAACAATATTGATATCGGCATAACTTGCTCCTATTGTATTGAGTCATTGGAAGCTCAAGATATTAAGACATTATATGCAATGCATTGGAATTTGCATGGCCATACACAACACAAAGATATAAACTTCATCATGTAAAGCTTATCCCCGGAAGCTCTAAGAAAATAGGAATTGTAATTGAATGGAGAAATTGTGAATCAACAAGGAGACCTCTTAAGTAGTGTTGTCAATCACGGATCGTGGAATATAGTAGTATGTTCAAATTATGCTACGGTACAGTGTTATAACAACTATTTTACTAATTCATGTGGTGCGGAATAATAGCAATTTGTTAAAATTCCGCTAAGCTATAGAGTTTTAGCACCGTTATTTGACAACATTGGCCTTATTAATTTTACTCTATGAAGCACAGATACGGACACAGACACTGGATACGACACGGACACTGACACCGGATACGACACGGACACTGACACGCCGACACCATTAATAATTTTAGAAAATCACATAATTCATTGTAATTATATGTGTCGGTGTCGGAAACGGCACATGTCCCACACCGGGACACACATTGTATGAGGAGTGTCCGTGCTTCATAGATTTTACTCAACCAGTTCACATTTGGTACCTGAATTCGCAATGATCGTCTTTGTCTCAACACAGTGAAAAAACATTTAAATCAAAACTAACAAGAAAATAAAGTTTAACCATCTCTCTTAATATAAGAAGGGAAGATGTTGTGGAAAATCTATTACTACCCTAAGCTGGTTGCTTGCCAAATCACACAATTGAGGGTAAAAGTTGTCTAAAAATTACTTTATTGAACTAAATGACCACAATTAACTATGATGATGTCATGTAACTACTGAAAGCATTTGGTTTAGTTTATTTGCTCTACAAAAACACATTTTCCTTTACATTGCAACTAGATAATTCACTTTTGCTGGTCTCATGACAGCATTTGTCAATACCAATGCTACAAGTTGTAATCTTGGGGGCAAAAATTCAATATTCAAATTTCAAATACTATTTTATATATCATCCAATACTTCTTCACTATTATATCATTCTCACTTTTTCTTCTCTTTCTTATCCTTAACTGGTTTTTATGTATACTTTTTTTTTCTTCTCAAATTTTTTCTAACCTCCATATTTTGTTCATCTCTATTTTGCAGAAAATTCTTCAACAACAAATGTAGGTAAATGAAACTTCTCTTATCTTCACAAAGGTATAAAGATGATAATGAACTCATTTTTTTGGTTGTGCATTGTCTTTATTTTTTTCTCTTCACACATCAGATCTCTAACAAGCTATAACATGTTAAATGAAGGTCTTTTTTATGTAAGATCCATACATGAATGCATAAGAAACGATATACATATATATTATATTCTACAACTAGCTAATCAATATCAACATTGTTTTCATTAATGATGAAGAAAACAAAAATGGAAAAGACCAATCTTAATATGGAGACACTCACCACTACTCTACAATTAGATTTACTTTATTTTTTATAAACTCAATGATTTTATTTTTAACATACTTGTCTTTTAATATATGAACTTACATTATCATCAACATCACATATGAGAAGTTAAAGAAAACATACACATCCAAACACAGTTTTACAATTATATCAACAACAAAAAAAGCATATTTTCATAAGAAAATGTCTCAACTGTGTCTTTTTTGTTTGTCTTGCAAACTTTTCAGCTGATTTCAGATCACAGATGAGCAAAATGGGAAAAGAAAAAAATAAAATAAAAGAGTGCATAAATAAGAGATAGTAAAAATTCTGACCCAGATCAGCTCTTTTCTGGCGCGGTGGTTGCAAACTTCGGCACGGTGGTAACCTGCGAAGATGGAGGGGACTATTTTTATGGTGATGGTTTTTCAAAAACTTGTATGTGGTTGACTAGATCTAGCCGAAAAGATAGGATGAAGATGGTGGAACAATGAAACGCCGCCGCCGGAGACACACTGAAGGAGGTTTGTGAATGAGAGAGTTTTTCAGACTTTCTTTGGTGAAGAAATGAGTATAGTGCGTGGGGGATAAAGTTAAATGAAAAAAATAATAATAAAAAGATAGAAAGGGGTATGTGTTTTTTTAATTGCAAAATTGACAAAGTAGTGTAACATAATAATAATTTTTATAAAATATTTAAAATAATAGTAGTAGTTTAATTAACCTCTAAAAAATAGTTAAATTAATGTTATTTTACACATATCTAACGATATGTTGTCACATTAATTAATTAATATTGAAACTTTTTTTATATTTATAAAAACATAAAATAAATAAATTTCATTGTTACATAATAAAATTAAAGGTAAAACATTGATCATCTGATATGTACAAAAAGACATGTGTATTGATAACTATTTAAAAATATGTGTGATATTTATCACGGTTGAATATAAAAACAAATATATAAGAAAAATATTTTTAATTGATAGATAGAAATCAAGAATAAATATTTTTTTGTAAAAAAAAAGGAATAAATATTTGTCTCCTTAAAAAAAAAGAATAAAAATATTTGTCGGTGATACATACAAATAAATATGGGAAAAAGATTTGTCACAAGATAAAACACAAAGATTTGTGATTGGTAGATATAAGAAAGCAAGAGACAAATATTTGTCACTTATAAATTTTAAAAAATGCCACATAAATATTTTTCGTTAACATATAAAAATTTGGAACAAATATTTGTCACTGATGTGTACAAATAAGCATGTGACAAAGATTTTCCATTGATAAATAGAACTATCTCACCAACAAAAAAAATAGAAATATCATGCTCCCTTAAAAAAAAATCATGCACAAGATACTTTTTTTTTGTTTTTGAAATGGGCGCAAGAGACAAGTTGACATTAATGAAATGCACAAGAGAAGTTCACATTGATTAAATTAAATTATCATGCATTTGACAAGTTTTCGCTAATAAAATATCAAAATTAACTCAAATGCATGAGATAAGTTGTCATCGACGAAACTAACTTTGATATACTGGACAAGTCGTTATTTATAAAAAAAAAATGGATATGCTAAAACATTTCTACTATTTATAATATCATCTCTCTCCTCAATTCTACAATGATACTGAACCTTCATCGACTAATATACACGAGACATGTGAACATTGACTAAAATTTTATAAATAACCAAAATGAAAGTTGAGAAATTGACATTGATTAAATAGAACGGTCATGCACGAGATAAGTTATCCATAATAAAATGCACAAGAGAAGATGACATTGATTAAATTACAATATCATGTAGTTGACAATTTTACACTGATAAATGTTCAGAATTAACTAAAATAAACACGATAAGTTGTCACTAACTAAACTAACTTTGATACACGTGATAAGTTGTCGTTTATAAAACATCATTCATGACAAAGAGTTTGTACTATTTAAAATATTAGTGAAAATCTAACTTTTTTTTTTTTTTGAGCAATAGTGAAAATCTAACTTAAACATTTAAACAAAACTCAATATTATATGCGAGATGACATGTTATCAGTACAAATTTAAAATAATCATAACAAAAGAGACAAGTTATGGCCGGTATAAATTTCAAGATAATTATTAACCATGTGACATGTCACACTGATATATATTATAAAAGATTTAATATACACGAAATAAGTTGTCACTGTTAGCTTTAAAAATTATTATTATACACGGGCGAAGTCGTCACTAATACAAATCTACCAACATCTACGTCTACTAATAATTACTTTTACACACGGACGAAGTCGTCACTGATACAAATCTATTAACATCTACTTCTACTAACAATAATAACAATATATAAAAATCGAAGTCCACCAAAATTTCATAATCGTACTTATTAAAACTCATTATCTTCTTAATTACATGTGTTGACTTTAAAGATTTATTATACACGAAATAAGATGTCATTGTTGGCTTTAAAAATTATTATTATACACGGGCGAAGTCGTCACTAATACAAATCTACAAACATCTACGTCTACTAATAATTACTTTTACACACGAGCGAAGTCGTCACTGATACAAATCTACTAACATCTACTTCTACTAACAATATATAAAAATCGAAGTCTAGCAAAATTTCACAATCCTTCTTATTAAAACTCGTGATCTCCTTAATTTCATGTGCATAATGATTATTTTGCAAAATTTAATTTATTTGTTTTTTATAAAATTAATTACGGATAATGGTCTTCACAAGTGTGACTTTGCAAATTTTACAAAGCACAACATATGTGACAGCCTCATATTATGTGGAGATAATGGAGAAAACCAAAATTTCAACATCATTGTCAATAATGATCGTAAATTAACTACACAAATTGGACAAAAGTGGAATAACTTCTCCCAAATTAATGAATTCCTACCAGAATGAACTATCAAATTTAAATTTTCTATCAATAATTTTTTATCTTTTAAAGGAATTTTCTATAAATAATTATTATGTTTGCCATGTATTTAGCATAAAATAGGACTATGTAGGTTATTTTCATGACTATTTATCCTAAAATTGTACCAATGCATTAATGTTGCATCTCAATTGTTTTTTCTACATTTTAAATAATATTAAGTGTCTTCTACGTACTAATTCCAAAAAGTTTAAATTACTTAATCAATGTAATTTTACTTTATTATACCATCAAAAATATAATACACCAATAATTCGACATTTACTTTAAATTGACATACAATTCAATTATATTAAAACTCTTATTAAAATTTAATGATCTTTTACGAATAACAAACGTTTACTATACAACTAAAATGCACATGATAAACAGAGATTGAATAAAATTTCGTAGATAACTGAAATCCATCGGATAAGTGGTTGTTAACTAAAATTTCATAAGTAACATAAATGCACCAGATAAGTTGTCGCTAACTAAACTAACTTTGATAAACGACATTTATAAAAAATTGTTCTTGCTAAAATGTTTCTGTTATTTATAATGTCACCTCACTTTAATTCTATAATGATACTGAACCCTCCTAATCTAAAATGCATGAGATAAGTGAACATTGACTAAACTTTCAGAAGAAAAAATAAATAAATACACGAGATAAATTATCATTGACTAAACTAACCTTGATTTACATGACAAGTTGTCCTTTATAAAAATTGTTCCTGCTAAAACATCATCAACAACAACATCATCAACAACAACAACAACATCATCAACAACAACAACAACATCATAATCAACGACAACAACAACTTCTCAAATGATCATCAATTATATTATGCAATGACGACTCTACAATGGAACGACAACAACAACCCATCTTAACATCACACCGACTCGACAATGCAATTAATCCTTTATAAAAACTATTCCTGCTAAAACATTTAAACTATTTATAATATCATCACCTCAATTCAATTATATAATGATATTGAACTATTTATAATATTACATGACAAGCAGTAATATTATAATAAACTACTTGATATTATTTTTAATATCTACATAGACTGAAAATATACACACAATATCTTTTTTTCCATTATATTCAAATATTATAACATTGTTTTCGTTTCAAGTTTAACAAATTTAAATAAACTTATGCTATGTAAAAATTGTATTATATTTAATGTGCATTATCATATTCTGCAAAACGTAACAATCATTACAGAGAAATAACTGTCCATCACATGTAACGAAGTTATATTAACATTTTCAAAACCTAAAAAAAATATTACATTCAATTTTTAAAATTTAAATAACAATATATAACAACCATTGAAAAGAAAATCAGACTCTTTTAAACAACAAACAGTCACTGTACCCGTGCGTCAGCACGGGTATGTTACTAGTAACCCAATACATATTCATCATACACATATTATCTGTCTCAATTTTTAGTCAAGTTCTCTACATGATCTTTGCATTTAGATTATCTAAACTTAAATATCAATATCAATATCAAAATCAATCTCCATTTTCATATAATTTCCCGTGTTCATCTTCTAATTAAAAAAATTACCACTTTGTTTAAGTTGTTTCACTTCATTTTTAATTACTTTTACTGTCGCCGACATAAATGTTTTAAAACAAAACAAAAACAAAAATAATGTAACAATTTTATAATCAACAAAACAACGTTAAAATTCCAATGTTTCGATTTCTCTGATCTTAGCTAAACATTATAAAAAATCAAATAAATGCGTAACTGATCGTAAAAAATTCAAACCTATGAATCGCGGTAGAGATTACCAACTCCGGCGGTGTTTTCCGGCGAGTTGAGTCGGTCAGTGCGACTTTCCAGCTTGATTCCGATGAAGAGGACTGAAGTGGGTTTGGGATTAGAACACGTCTCTCTGTTTTTTCTTTTTTTCAATCTCAATAGATACGAGACATGTTTTTTTTTTAAGGATTCTGGTCACTTTTTTTTTATAAGGTAATTTTGTTAAAAAAATGGTGTATTCAATTTCAAAATCAAATAACAAAGCTCAATTGATTAATGAGTTTGGAACAAAATGTTTTGAAATTTTAGTTTGGTTTTTGGATGAAACAATTTTGATTAGATTAATAAACAATTTTAATCTTATTACATATTCATAAAATCAATATTAAACAATCTTTAGCATTGATTTTACATCGGACGGCTAAAATTCATTATAACGACGCTGCGTGCAATCCACGTCCATTTCTTATTAGGATGACAATTGATAAAGTTTCGGTAACTTTGTCATCTCATAGTACATGCTTTCGCACCTGACAATATTTTAGGGAAACAAAACTAATATATAATTTACAATCTTTTTTAAAAACACCAAAAAGTCATTCCAGCACAACAGCGTTAGAAAGATTATAAAGAGTTTACAAAGTCACCATAAAACCAAAATTAAAAATAATCGAAAAGAGGGAAACAAAACTTAGGTAACAAGTGAAAATGATTCAACCTCCGAAAGTGGTAATCAAAATCAAAAACAATGCATTTTGATTTGAGCCACCATTAAGTTTGAAGCTTAATCTTCTCACATAAATTATGCAATTGCTCATCTTTTTGCTGAAAAATCCTCCCATTTCTTTCTTTCCAAATTAATCACACTGTCGATATCCAAATAATATGCAAAGTCAACCGAATATACTTGAAACAACCTCATAACCCTTCGAAATGTATAAAGTGATCAGCTAGAAAACTATGTGGCACTATCTCGATCCCAAACAATTTCCCACCGTCAACCATAATCTTCCGAAAAAAACACATTTAACAAATAAACGGTCCTTATCTTCATTCAAATTACACCCACATATGCAAGTCAAACCATTATAATGAATCACCCTTCTCTTATACAGGTTGTCTTTTCATAGGAAGGCGACCTAGAAGCATTCTACAAACACATAAAAACTTTTAGAGGAACCACTTTAATCTAAAGAATTTTATTGACTTCCAATTAATTGTTAATGTCCAATGTTGTCAAGTAGTCATAAGCACTACTCACCGAGTACCCTCATGTTGAATCCAATTTCCAAATCCACATATCCTCCTCTTCCACGTCAACCTGCAAAACAATAAATGCAAGCAACTCACAACACTCACCTACCTTCTCTTACTCCCAAGCAACCAACCTCCTACAACACTTCCACGCCTCCCCCTTCAACCCCCAACTTAAATTATACATCTCTACTTCTGTTGCCAACTTATTCTCATATAACTCACAACCAATTGAACCTAACACTAAACAGAACTCCCTCTATCCAAGAATCTTTTCAGAATAAGGTATTGAAACCATTCCCCCACCACACGCTCATTATTATCAACTACCAAACTCCCTACTCCTACTCCAACACCCTATAGGATCTTGTTACAATTCTGCCACCAAATAGAACCGGAACCTCCCCCATAAAAAAATTCTACCACCTTCTTTTCCATTCCAAGCAATTAACATTTTTCGTGTCACCTAACTTAAAAGAAAAGATGACACCTTTGATTAAAATGAAGATAATCTTAAATTACTGAATAAAAAAACAGCAACTATGAATCGATCCTATTTCAATGACAAAAATATAATTATCCTATTATTTAACCATTTGAGTACAATATCTAAGACTTCCATCAATCACCGCTTTTGTATAGGAAGTTACTCACAGACTAAAAAATAATAAATTTTGACTTTTTGGCTATGTTTGGATTGATGGTAAGTGATGGAATGGAATGGAATGGAGTGGTAAGCAATTATGTTTCATTGTTTGAATTAGCAAAAAGTGAATGGAGTGGAATGGAACCCATTCCATCCTAGGGGTGGCAAAAATACCCATGCCCACGGGTACCCGTGAGTAAAATCCGTCACGGGTACGGGACGAGTAGCTAAACGGGTATCCACGGGTATGATAAACGGGTATTTGATTACTCATTATTATATGGATACAGACACATATTTGATTGTACCCATACCCACGTGTATTCATACCCGATAATAAATTAAGTAAATTACTAAAATGTCTTTATATATCATTCTCATGTGATATGCCCCCTATATATATATATATATATATATATATATATATATATATATATATATATATATATATATCTTTATTTCAGGAATTGGGAAGGCAAATGAAGTTATTGAAATTTGAAATGCATATGAAATTTAGATGTTTATTTGGATGTTTTTATGCATTTATTTTACTTCAAAAATTTGTATGGATTATGGAAGAATCATGAATTTTCTATGAATTATGTATAATTGATCAAATTTTGAACAGATGTTTAAAAGTTGAAGTTTTTTGATAATTAAAAAAAAGTTATTCTTTATAAATAAATAAATAATTAAAAAATCCACGGGTACCCATGGGTACCTCAATACGGGCGGACACGGGTATTATATTTATTCAACGAGGCGGAGACAGGTATCATACTATCCGTACTCGGTACCCATTGACATCCCTACATACACCCCAAATTGAGGGGAATGGAAAATTGAAGGATTGGATGGTATGTGTATGCAATGGAATGGACCATCATAAATTAAATATTACCCTTTTACCTCTATTTTATTTTATCATTATTGTTTCCTCTTCCTCCCAAATATGCCCTTCTTCCTCTCAAATACTTCATTTTTTCAACCAGTATGTCTTTTTTCTTGTACATATTTGTATGCTTACTATTTTTCTTCTTTGCTTTTATGTTCATGCATTTTGCTTTTATGTTCATGCATTGCTCTGTATATGTGGTGGACCTTTGGTTTTTCTTTTCTTTTTCTTATTCTTTGCTTTGTATACCCAACGAGTTTGAGTTCTGATTTTCGTGCATTGTTTGTATATGTAGTGGACCTTTTTCTTGTTTTCTTATTCCATTGTTATTTTTATGGAGGTGAGGTGAGTGCAATTAATTTTTGGTGACTGCAATTCCTACGAGTTCCTCTTTGAGATGATCCATGAGCTTTTGTCTGAGTGGTTGAATTATTGAAGAAGATAAATTTTTAGTAATGATATATTTTACATAATAATAGTAGTTTTAAATAGGGGTAAAAATAGAATAAAAATTATAATTTGTTCTATTCCGTTCACTTTCCAAACAATGAAAAGGAAACATTATTCTGTTACATCATAAAATTTTCAAACGGTTGAATGAAATATCTACTCTGTTCCGCTCCATTCTACGTTTGTTCCATTCTGCTCCGCTCCGTTCGTCAATCCAAACAGAGCCTACAAGTTTGAAGCTAACTAAAAAACTTATCATGACTAAAGTTGAAAGCACATACATAAACAAATATATAATATTTTCTATTTTTTTTAAAGTCTAACGAGGAAACCCATCCAAACTAAATGCTAAGAAATGAGGATTGCGGATTCAAAAAACGCACCTTTACATATCAAAAATACTCTACAATGTTTACTATCTACTAAACCAAGAAAGTAACATTCATTTGAGCTTACATATCACATGTTGATTAAATAAAAAAACAGTCATTATGATCCACTTGTGAATAGGTAACACATGTGAATAGGTAGGAGAACATTGTTTAGATTTGACGAAGTAATGATCTGGCTTAATTAGATATTTGGTCCCTTAAATAATTATGAAACTTTATTTTGGTCCCTTAATTAATTTTAGTCTCATTTTGGTCCTTTAATTGTCGTCCGTCAATCATTTTAATCCATACCGTCAAACTTTTAGTAAAAAACGTTAAGTCTCACACATGGAGGCTGACGTGGCGCTTATGAGTTGGAGATAAGGGTCTGACGTGGCATAAGTTGATTTTTTGAGAGAGATTTGTAGAGAAGGAAACGATAATTCTCTTACTATCTTAGAATGGAAAACGAAAACGAAAAAGGGTTTTGGAGAAGTTGAATGTGAAACCTGCGAATCTGTGAAACGAAAACGAAACTGCAAACTTCTGAATCTGTGACCTGCGATTGCGACTGTGAAACGTTCGACATCAGGTAATTTGTTCTTCTTCTTTTTCTAGACCATTGCTTTGTTAGTTAGGGTTTGAACATTTAGGGTTTATGTAATGAAAGTTTGTTAAAATACGATTACGACTGCTAAACATGTAACATCTACTTTGTTATTCATGTTCTACAAATTGCTTCTTCATGAGTTAGGGTTTGAACAGTTATGGTTTCTATTTTGAAAGTTTGATAAAATATCTGATGTTATGAAGTTTTTGTAGTAGAAATGTTGTTGTTCTTTGCTTTTATAGTTGATGTGGGGCCTACCACAGAAGATGCTTTTAGGGTTTTACATTATTTATAGTTGTTATGAACTGTACATGTCGAATGTTATTTTAAATTTGTCTGCACATGAGAATTTTTTATAGTTTAGTTGCTTTTATCTGTTGTTGTGGTCCTGTTTGTTGAATTGTGTGCATTTGTCATTTGTTTATTAGGATTTTTAAGTAATGGAGGAGGAAAAGTTTGAAGTTGTGGTTCATCATAGTGGGTCATTTTGTGAACCTGGTCACTTAGGTTACTATGGGTGTGAGTCTACATGGATTTGTCATCCTGATGTGTGGTCTTATTTTGGGGTCTTAAGTGGGTTGAAAGATATGGGGTACAATGACTTAGAGTCTTTATGGTTTTATAACCCAGAGGAGGTTAATAAAGTGATTAGGCTGAACAGTGACATAAGCACTAAGAGAATGAAATTGATAGCTTATAATGAATTGATAGCCCACTTGTATGTGTTACACACCCTGGCTGAACCTGTAGTTGAGGAATACCCAACTTTGGAGTGTTTTGTTAAAGACACTGACGTTGTGAGAAGTAATGTTGCTAATGGTAATGGGATAGTAATTGTGGGTCGTAAGGAAAGTTGGCCCAGTAATGTGGTGGACAATGGGCCCACTATTGAGGTGGATAAAGAGAATGGGCCATCTAATGTAAGTGGTGGGTCCTTTAATGAAAATGAAGGTGTGGTTGATAAGGAAAGTGAGAATGCGGGCCCAACACTTAATGTGGTGAATAGTGACTGTGATAGTGCTTTTGGAATCACTTATAATGAACCAGAAGAAGAAGATGTTGGTTTTGATGACTACTTTGGTGAAGCTCCTGGCCAACCCAAACCCTTCCCTAACAATGAATCAACTGTGCCAAGCCAAACTCATTCCTCAACTGTGCCTAATGCTGATAATTCACAACCTTAAACAAGTGTTCAAACTGACACTAATGTTGATCCAACTCAAACAGACACCAATTTACAACCTCAACCTGCACAACCAAAAAAGAAAAGGGGAAGGCCAAAGAAAAAACCTATAACTCAAACTGAAAAAACTGAACCTGTTGTAGAACTAGTTGTTGAACCTGTCCCAGAACCTCCACAATTTGGTTTAAGTGACATTGAGGAGTGTAACAGTGAAGACCTAGATAGTGACTGTGAAAGTGATGATGGAAAATCTAAAAAAAGTTTCCCAACATTTAAGCTTCTTGAGTCCATGTTTGAATACAAATGGGAAGTTGGAACCTATTTTGTGTCTAAACGAGAGTTTCAAGAGGGGATAAGGACATATGATGTACACAATGGGAAAGATCTCAAATTCACAAAAAGTGATAAGATAAGAGTAACAGTCATTTGCAAGAAGGATGATTGTCCATGGAAAGCATACTGTGGAAAGATAGCTGGGGAAGAAACTTGGCAATTAAGGAAGATTGTAGGTAACTGCAATTGTCTTTGGGAGTATAAAGTTAAGTTAATGGCTTCTAAGTGGTTGGGTGGTAAGCTAGACAATAATGTTAGGGAAAATCCATCTATTCAATTGGGTGACATCATGGAAAAAAACAAACCACAAATTCCATCTTGGTATTACTAAATCAAAGGCATACAGAGCTAGAAGTCATTCAATTGATTTGGTGGATGGGTCATATAGAGATCAGTACACTAGGATGCATGACTATTGTCATGAATTGTTTAGATCCAACCCTAGCGCTACTGTGAAGGTGACCAGTCAACCATTTGAAGGTAGTGAGGGAGATATACAGAACCTAAATATTGTCATGTGTCCATATTTCCAAAGATTGTACATTTGTTTTAAGGCTTGTAAGGAGAGTTTTAAGTCATGTAGACCTATTGTGGGATTGGATGGTTGTTTCTTGAAAGGTTATTATGGGGTACAGTTGTTCACTGCAATTGGGAGGGACCCAAATGACCAGATGATGCCTATTGCTTATGCTGTGGTTGAGGGTGAGACTAAGGAGAGATGGAGTTGGTTTTTAGATCTGCTGGCAAATGATTTGGGTGGAAGAAGATTGTGCAACACTTACACATTCATCAGTGATCAACAGAAGGTATGTTTAACTTGTATATTTATGTAAATAGTTTAACTGAACATATTGTTTTGAAATACTTACATAATGACATCAATGATCTTAAATGCAGGGTTTGTTACCAGGTTTGGCAGAATTACTTCCTGATGCAGACCACAAGTTTTGTGTAAGACATCTATACAACAATTTTAGGAAGAAGTACCCTAGAAAAAAACTTAAAGAACTGATGTGGAGGGCTGATCAAGCTACATATACCACTGCTTTTGATAGGGAGATGAATGAGATCAAGAAAATCTCAGAAGAAGCATACAATCATTTACTGCAAACACCAGTTAAACATTGGAGCAAGTCAAAGTTTAGTAATGGTCCACTATGTGATACCTTAGTAAACAACATGACTGAAGCATTCAACTCAGTCATTGTTGTTCTAAGGAAAAAACCTGTTGTGACAATGCTTGAAGATATCAGGATTTATTTGATGGAAAGGTGGAAAAAAAATAGACAGAAAGTTGCAAATTATGCTGACAACATTTTACCAAACATTAGGAAAAAACATGAAAGAGAATTCAATTTTACAAACAATTGGGTGGTCAGGTATGCTTGCTTATTTTACTAAACAGTTATGAACTTTAAATTAGTATTCAATGTATTTTTTATCTATTTTATATCCATTAGTGTAACATTTATATGTTTTATATGTCTGAAATGTTTTGGTCAGGCGTGCTAGTGAGTATGACTATGAGGTCAGACACAGGTTGACCAATGGGGATTCATATAGTATCAACTTGTTGAGGAAGGAGTGTTCTTGCAGGAAGTGGCTGTTAACTGGCTTGCCTTGTTGCCATGCTATATCATGCATGAAAGCTCAGGATATTGATGTGAATCAATATGTTCCTGATTGTTTTAGAAAAGAAAGATATGAAGCTTGTTATAGCCACATCATCTATCCAGTTAATGGTCAGTCTCTTTGGAGAAGCACTGAATATACTGATCTACAACCACCACCAATCAAGAGGCAACCTGGCAGACCAAAGAAGAATAGAAGAAAGGATGTTGATGAAAAAAAGGGATGAACAACAGTTGAAGAGGGCTAAGTATGGGATAAAGTGCAATAGGTGCAAAACTGAAGGCCACAACAAGTCTACCTGCATGCTAACACCACCACCTCCTCCTGCAAGTCAAGTTCCTACAAGTCAACCTACTTCAAGTCATGCTCCAACTACTTAAGTGTCTGCAACAAAAGCTTCTGCTACTCAACCTTTTGCTACACAAGTACCTGATACTCAAGTGCCTTCTACTACACAACCTCCTGCTACTCAATCTGTTGCTGCCAAAGTGTCATCTACTGCTGCTACTACAAGAAAAGTATCATCAAGTCAACCAACAACATCAACCCTCAAGAGGAAAAGGTCACCAAGAAAGAAGAAAGGATCATCATTAACTCAGCCCCAAAGCACTTGATTTCTTTGAAATTGTCTGCCTGTTGTAATATGCTTTAATATGCTTTTTGGTTATGTATTAATTAGGTTATGATTACCTTATTTTGTAACAAATACATTATAGATCATCTTGGTTTTGGTAACCTTATTTTGATGTAAGACATTATTGATCTCTATTACTATGCATTTTCAACTACTTTCAAGTTACTTAGGGTTGTGCAGGAATTTGCATTTTATATTGACATTTTTTTTTTTGGAAGTTCAAAGATTTCATTGATTAGAAACAGGAACTGGCCTGCTCATGGCTTACAAAAGTTGATACCACAACACTGTTCTTGAATGGTTTGAGTCTGTTGGAATACCATTTAACACATACTGATTCATAGCAGACCAGACTTTCCACAGAATTGTGCAGAAAAATTGTGAGCCTCGGACATCACTACAGTTTAAGTCAACATTTACAGGGGGATTGTATGCCTAAAGGTGAAGCAAATAAGGACAAACGTGGTAGATTATTTGTCTATTTTGATTACCAATTTCATACAAAAATTTTCTTTGTATAACCATTCATTACTAAAAACAAAACATCACTGATTGAATCAATTCCATATCTGATATTCAATTAAATGTGACACAAAACTAACACAAAATTAACAGAATTAATTCATTGACCCTTGATCCAAAGGATGATATTTCATTGATTCAAATGATGTTCATACATTGATTCAGATCATAACAACTCATCCACAACCTTACATTACAACATAAATATTACGCTACTTCAAATACATTTTCCCCAAAACATTGTTCTGGTTACACATTAACATTGTTAACAAAACTAAAATAATCCCAAAACTTAAAATTCCAAACCCAATAGATATCTTCAACCATTTCTGGGAACTAGCTAAGGCAACCTTCAACTTCAAAGTTTTCTTCTTCAGCTTCTCAATCTCCTTATCTTTTACATCAATAATATCATCCCTTGAATCAAACCAATTAAAATAGTTGCAACCCTTGTCAAATTGGTTTTTGTAGTTGACACATCCCCAAAACTTCTTCCCACAATTCGGATTGGATACATCAGTAACAGTCCTCAATACTTGTTTTTCTCCACACCTACACTCTCTAACCGATCTCCTTCTCATAACAGATCCACCAATTGAATAATTACCTCCTTCACTAGGGTTAAATTTCGAATTCTGTGACATAGTGGACATGGTTGAAGGGCTTCGAACAAGAAGAATTATGAAGGGAAGAAGAACAAGGAGAAAGGAGAAAGATGAACAATGAAGGGAACAAGCTTTAACAAGCTTCAAGAAGAGAGAATGAAAGGAAACAGATCGAGGAAAGAACGAGGAATGAGAGAGATTGGAAGAAGATAACAATCTGAGAAAATCAACTTATGCCACGTCAGACCCTTATCTCCAATCCATAGGTGCCACGTCAGCCTCCATGTGTGAGAGTTAACGTTTTTTACTAAAAGTTTGACGGAATGGATTAAAACGATTGACAGACGACAATTAAAGGACCAAAATGAGACTAAAATTAATTAAGGGACCAAAATGAAGTTTCATAATTATTTAAGGGACCAAATATCTAATTAAGCCTATTTAATATAAGAAGTTTTTCTTCCCCTTCTCCTGAAGGAAAATCGAATTGGAAAACAGGCAGCGGAATAATTTTTTTTATTTTTCTTTCCTTAGATCATTACGAATTTAACATGATCAATGATTAGTATGTTACCTCTTGAAGTGCAAAAAAGATTCTCAATCACAACAAAGCAAAGAGCAGAGCCTCTACTAGTAGACACGAACGGTGCTCCTCTGGTTCTCAGTGCTAGGCAAGCAATCAGAAGTTTCAGAGAATTAGGGTTTCTAAAAAACGTGTAACAAAGACTTCAACACAAGGGTTCTATTTATTGAACTCCCAGAGTGCTTTGTAAGTCAAAAGTCATTATTGGGTTTCCGTAAGCCCAATAACGAGTTTAGTCTTTTGCTAACTCATTAGCGTTATTTACTAAACACACCCATCATATAAGTCTTACTTATATTTCTCTTTTGACCGTTCTTTTGTTTGTGACCCCATTCTAGTCACGTTGGCAATAATATTAAATATAATATTTAATATTATAAACAATGAGCGGTATCTAGCAACACATCATTGCAACCCAAGTGCAAGAGTGTCAAGTGATCTGACGAAACCTTTTCCATGATAATATTCATGTGTACTATTATTCCTTTGTCCTCATATCTATATTGATCACAAAGCATTGATTTTGTCACCCTCTTATAGATTAATATTTATATTTCTTGATCCCGAAATATACTGATTAACGAATAAGTTCAATATCTCATATTGACTTAGTTCGACATGGCCATGCAACTTTACAGTCATATTTCATCAAAAGGCCTAAATATATATCTCTTGTTATGAGGAGGGACAAATCCCATCTAGGACACTCATGTCCCTCAGCATGATTCATCAACTACTCATTTGCCAACGTTATGGTTATCCTTTTACAGACAATGTTAGAATGGCAATAAAGCACTTGTGTCCACATCTAGGGATCATATTGGTTTCTGGTCTAAGAGTGATATACACCATTATCACTATGAGAATATCTTATGACATTTTCATAACATACTATGTATTATTCTCACGATGGATCAATCCGGTATAAATATTAGTCCTAATATTTATACATGTGTATATACTTAATATCTCATATGTATGACCCATGAGATGTGGACATCAGTCTACATACATAATAGTCTATGCGCTTTATTTTTATCCCAATTTATATTAAAGCTTGATTACAGATACATTTAAGAATAGTGTTCGTTACGTTAATGTAATCTCATGATTAAGTCACACATAACATACCATTACATGAACTATCTATTCTAAGGACTTTATTAATATTAAAACAAATATAATAAAGAGTGTCATATATTATTCAATAATAAAAGTCATGATACATAACTTAAGTTTAACATAAACTATTGTCCTCTAGGGCTTACACCAACATCCCCATCCCTAGAAATATAATATGAACTTTGATGAATTTCTAAGGGACGGGTGATGATGAAATAACATATGATCTTTTTAGTTATGTTTTTAGTTATTTTCTTTGCATTTTAAGGCAAATTAAAAGTCAATTAGGGGAGTTGTCAATGGTTTGAGAAACTTTTTGTATTGTTTTTATTTGAGTCGTTGTAAATCAATTTTATCCTAAATCATGCAACTTCAAAGGTGTTTTGAGTATGTTTAGTGAGAAATCATGTAAATCGGCAAAAACAAGACATCAAGTGAAGGATCGAGGATATGAAGATTGAAGATTTGTCTAAATGTATTTGAAGACAATACAGAGCGAAGAAATTTCATTTGAAGTTCCAAGGCATTGCGAGGCAGAAGAACACGTGAAAAAGAGTAAAAAACTGCCGAATTCGCATAGGAGGGGTTGTCTCATGCACCCCTGTGCATGAGCCATTTGTAACAGCCCGTTTTTCACTAGTTTTGTTTTTAATTATTTTTAATACGTGTTTGTATGTGATTAATTGTTTTGTGTGTATTTTTGATGGGAATTATTAAAATTCGGTGTAGAACGGTATTTTATTCTTTCCAAAGGAAGTATTATGAGCCATAAAACCCTTATTTAATGTAAGGTGTATATATATAACTCTCCAAAAATAAATTTTCAATTTTAGTATCTAACGACTACTAGAAGAAGAAAACACCATACATTTGCAGCTTACATATCACATGTTACTAAATCCAATACTAAAAAACAAAGCCACCATGGGCCACTTGGTTCTGAGGCATCCTGCACCTCAGTATACTCGCACACAATAATTATTCCCAATATTATCATCAAAGAAGAAAATTATAAACAAAACAAGACAAGGAAAGTTAGGATATTTTGTTTCATGTTAAGCCAAATATGAGTGCGACAGTTTGGTGCATTTGTAAATGTACTCAATATAGTTTCATATCTACTTCCCTTAAAAACTTGGCATATAATATCTATATGAAGAAACTATACATCATTAACAAGCCAACCCTTAATTTTCTTGCTCTACAGAAATTAATTTATCTCTATGACACCTGCAGATAGTCCTCAACAACTAGATGATGATGAGATTGGTTTCTCTGAGGACAAGAATTATGCCCTAAATGGAAAAATAATGTTTCTGGTTCTTGTCATACTTTTCTCTCTTTTCATGGTGCTCATCTTCATGATACCGTATTTGAAGAAACGTGCTAGGCGTTCTCATGAATCTGAAACAAGTCATGGAGATTTTAGAGAAGAATCAAACAGTATTTCTTATACCTTCAAAAGAAAATCTCCCATTTAACATACTTTGTGTGTATGCATGTCTTCACTCTTCCAATCTCATGGAGCAGAAGATAAGTGTTAATTTGATTAACTTTTTTTTTTATTTGTTGAAAGTTTAGTTAAGATAATTGTATCATTGTGTGTGTGGATATGCAAAACTTCTTGTCACTAATGTGTGGTTGTTTGTTTTCCAAGTAGTAAATGTCATGCTACATTTTAATTATGGTATACAAAAATGTAGTCATGTCATGTCAACATCCTTGTGGTATCAATTTAATTTTTACTTTTAGTACTTGTACTTAACTTATTCCTCTTTTTTGTTGAAGTTGAGGGCAGTAGATTTGGCAAAAGTCAAAATTGCTCGTGTGGATTTTAATTTATTTGATTGTGACGAATTAATTTTCGAAGTATTTTTTGAACAAATAGAAAGAATTTTATGTTTCATACACCAATTTAACGCCTTATTTTTAATAATTTTATCATATTTATCACATTTATGAGTATACAAATTACTTTTCAAAAATTTATGTGACTTTTCACGACAAGGATATGTTTGTTTCAATACTTATGTGGCAAAGAATGTCAATTGGGTGGAGTGAAAGCGGGGACTAGGGAGTACTTTCTCGCTCCCTATCCTGACACTCAAATTATCCTCCATCGTTCTCCATCGAATAAAGATTAGTAGATACCTTTAACGTGTACATCCATTCATATCACTCTGAAAAATTCCAGTTAACCAAATATATGGTCTGTGTGAACACATTTTTCAATTGCGGGACCACTATTTAGAAGCTAAAAAATGTGGTCACGCAACTAAAATGATCGTGACCACTATTTTTCCACCCAGTTAACCAAATAAATTCTGGAAAACTAGTGGTCACGCAACTAAAAAATTGTGGTCACACAGACCAAATATTTGGTTAACTGAAATTTTTCAGAGTGGTATAAATGGATATACACATTAAGAGTGTCTATCTATCAATGCTCTTCTCCACCACAAGAGATTTTTCTTCCCCTTCCCCATCCCCCAAAACACTCATCAGCATGAAGAAGAAAAAACTGAATATATATTATTTTTAAATCGTTAGTTGGTAAAAAAAAAAAATTTAAGCATAAAACAAATATATTATCTATACTATATATAAAGGAAACTATCACTTTCAACACACTTTTGAGTTGAATTTTTCTTTCCAAAAATACCCTTAATTTTAAATACCCTTAATTTTAAATACAAATAGCCAATTATAAAATAACACATGGATTAATAATCAATGTCACTAATCGTCACCGTTAACCCTCTTTTACCACCGTTAACCACAAATCAAACTCACAAAAAGTTTAAAAATTATATTTGCATTATTTATGTATCTTCTCATGAATTCAAATCGATCCAGAATTCATCATAGTACCCTCTGATCACATCTCATCACCTCTAAAATTTAGAAAGTTCCAAAGCTCAAAAACTTGATTAATACTTCTGAAGCACCAATGGAATATCTTTAAGGTCCATATTTTTTGAATTGAATATCTTTCTGTTTTATCCTTCGAGCAATTTACTTTCCGCCAACATTACAATTCAAGCTTTGTTTTTACTTTTTTCGTTAGAAGAATAAATGAATCAGAATTTGAGAAAATCAATGGTGAACAATAGTCACATATGCAAAAATAGTGCCCAATCATTTTACTCTGTGACCACTATCGAGGGAGGATCACCAGAAAGTAAGGAAGACATAATATGAAAGGAAAAGAAAAGAGAGAATGGACAATGAGCAAACACAACAACGACTACTTCAACGACGAGAAAATTATAAACGAGGAAAAAAAAGGAAATGAAGTTGAAATATCATGCACTAATATATCGTTGAGCCAAACGTGGCCAATCAAATTTTCACAGCTATGAATTTTTCAAATACACACTTTCAAAGAACTCATGACAACGAAACATAATCAAGTACCATACATATTAATGACCCAACACTTTTTTTTTTAGGATTAATGACCCAACACTTGGTTAGTGATGAAACAAAATCATATACTTTTACACCTATTTAACAATTATTATTATTTATTATTATATTCTGATACTTTTTTATGTCATAAATATTCTTATATATTTATATTTATTTTAACTACCAGATCTTAATAATGCATCAACTTTTCAAGGAACTCGTGATAATGAATTAAAATATGATGAACCGGCATATTATGAACCGGAATATGGTAACTCCAATGGTTTTGTAGAATATATCAAATATTAACATTTGTTATGTCTTAAATTATAATATCACTTTGGTCGCAGATAATGTGGAAGGGTTATTCAAGAGGAGTTATCAGTCCAAATTCCCAACGAAGACATCAAATCTAATGGGAAGTTAAATCATGACCAAGTGATTGCTTTCAATACCATTATGAATGTCATTGATCACAATCAGAGTCAAGTATTTTTTGTTGATGGTCCAGGCGGAACAGGTAAAACATTCCTTTATCAATCATTAATGGAAACTTTGAGAAATAGAGGAAAAATTGTCTTAGCAACTGCGTTATCTGGTATAGCTGCAACATTATTACTGGGTGGTAGAAATGCACACTCCCGGTTTAATTTACCTTTTGATGTACAACCAAATTTCTTCTGCAATATAAAAAAGCAAAAAGATCTTGCAAAGCTTATTAGAGTAGCAGCTGCCATAATTTGGGATGAAGCCCCAATGACAAACATATATTGTTTAGAAGCATTAGATCGAACGCTAAAAGATATTTTAGACTGTGATGCTTCATTTGGTGGAAAAGTTATGATCATAGGTGGAGATTTTCGTCAAGTACTTCCAGTTATTCAAAAATGTAGTAAGGCACAAATGATATATGCATGTATTATTAGGACTTCTTTGTGGGCTAATATCAAGGTCCTACATTTAGTACAAAATATGTGATCAATGAATGATCTTGAATTTGCACAATTTCTTATGCGAATTGGTGACGGTGTTCAACCTACCAAACCCAATGATATGGTGAGGATACCTCCTCAAATTGCATTACCATAGGAAGGAGAACAGTCAATACAAACTCTTATTGATCATATTTTTCCACAATTACATTTGCATGGGTGGGATGCAGCGTATATGGTCGAAAGAGCCATAATTACACCTACAAATGATGATGTTCAAAAATTGAATGACATAATTATCAATCAGTTTCCAGGAGAAGAACATATTTTGTTGTCATTTGGCGAGGGTGAAGGGGATGCTCATAACTTATATCAACAGGAATTCTTAAACTCAATTGCTCACGGAAGTATCCCACCACATATTTTAAAGGTAAAAAAATGTGTACCTTTGATGTTGTTGTGAAACATAGACCCTAAATATGGTTTGTGTAATGGGACACAATTGTTATGTCGTGGTTTATTTAAGAATATGTTCGATGTAGAAATCCTAACAGGAAGCAATGCTGGAAAAAGAGCATTCTTGCCCAGAATTAAATTAAAAACAAATGCAAGTTCAGGACTTCCCTATGTGCTTAGTAGAAAACAGTTTCCCGTTAGACTAAGTTTTGCTATTACCATAAATAAGTCACAAGGGCAAACCATTCCCAGTGTCGGAATCTATCTTTCACGACATGTTTTCAGCCATGGTCAATTATATGTAGCTTTATGAAGAGGAGTTTCTCAAAATTCAACAAAAGTTCTCATTAAAGAAGGGTAAATAGAAGCAGAAGATGGAGACTTTACGAAAAATTTAGTTTTTAAAGATATTCTTTTATCGCAATAATAATATTTTTTCTTTTACATAACATGTCATTTATACATTTATGTTATGATGTTACTAATTACTATTAGAATAAACAATAAATGATCATTATTTTATCTTTATTTTATAATATGCAGGAAAACTAAAATAAGTTGAGTTCATAAATAATTTTGTTATATGACTTTACAATATTTTGTTTATAAATCATAATATCAATAATTTTCATTAATATTTTAAAATTTAAAAATTTTAATCAAAATTATACAAACAAACATAATAAAATAATAACATGCGTTAGCGCAGTAGAAAGAGCGGACAGACGGACGCGATAGCGCCCATCTTTCCGTTAGTTGATACATAATTGTAAGCTCATAGATAAAAGATTTTTCTACACATCTCGTGTGAAAAGACTAATTGTTGGTGATTTACAAAATAATGGAATCACTTTAAAACCAAAAGTTGTAACTCTTCACTAAGGGTTGTAACTTTTCAAGTGAATTATTCATATACAGTGGAACATTTGAAAAAAGGGTGCTTAATAAACAATATCTTTGATTCAAATGTATATGATCATAACCATTGGCAAATGGGTGTTTACTGAACCATAACATCTATTCAAGTCAAAAGGTATTTTCTCTCATGTAAAGGGTTATATAATGCACTATAATGCTTGACATTTGAGCATTAATTTACACACAATAAAAAGAGGAATTTTGTTACATTAACATCATGATTCTCTCTCATTCTCTTACTCTAAATCATCCAACAATTCTCTAATGCATGAGTGAATTGTTGGAACCATAAATCTGTAAAATATTGTTAGGAGATACACTTGGTGTGGTTGTGCAATACACATCAAGAAACTCATAGTATTATGAAAGGGATTTGTTGGTCATTCCTATTGCATGCAATATACAGTTATTGGTGGGGGCGAATCAAACCTAACGGTTAGTGTGCAACCCCATGCGCTTTGAGTTTTACATGCATAACCATTAAACTTTTCAAGTTTCAAGTGCAGCAACATCTTTTCAACAATCAAGTTATATAGACTTCATCATCTTCTTAGTTAAGTTATTGCAGTAGACCTCTAAATCAAGTAATATAACACTAATAAATATAACATATCAAATATTTGTATATTGTATAATTATAAAATAAATTTTAGTTTTGGTTTGGGACTTTGGAGGGGAAGAGAAGGAAGAGCTTTGGAGGGATGAGATTAGAGGGAAAAATAGAGAAATCTTTCAAAAAAAATTAGTGTGTTTTTCTAGTGAATGATAAAAAAATACTTATGATTAATGTACTTTTAATTTTGCGAGTATTATAACAATATATATTGGATTTGGAAAATTTACCCAAAATCCTCCTCCAATATAAGTTTTTAGATAGATATAATGATAATAATAGGCATTACTAGAAGTCAATGGCTAGAAAAGAATACTTATGATGAATTATGATGAATGTACTAATCCTCAAATCTTTATTAATCATATATAAAAAATAGTTTTATATAGTTTGTTTTGCATGTTTATTAGGTGCAAATAAGTCTGTCTAAATTATCATCTAAAACGAGATTGAAGCATATCTTTTCTTTAAGTTTTGGTACATAATAGACTGCATTTGTGGTCTAGTTCCAAAAGTAGATCCAGATAATACAATGTTGAAATAGTTTAAGAACCATGAAAACTATATGTGCCTAACATAAATTACAAAATCAATGTGTACATAAACAACTATGATCACAATATTTGAAAATGTACTAATTGCACCCAACACTAACATTAATCAATGACTTGACATGCTCCTGGAGATTAGAGAGGCTTGGGTTGCTCTTATAGTGGTACATGAGGGGAACCATTCTAGCAGCATTGAGACAAAAATTGGAAAATGATGATGAAAACTGATTTGCAACCAGAATTTCTTGATTGAGACGTTTCCATTCATTTGAAATCATGTGAGCAACATGTCTTTGGACGTCTTCACCGGAAATATCTTGGTGTTCACTCATGTAGCAATCAAGATATGACCCATCAAGACCATTTTGATCTCCACTCTGCAATCAAGATAATTCTTATAATTAGAACTTTACATTTAACAATTGAGTTAATTGGTTGAACAATTTAATCGATTACTTGCTTAATACTCTAATTTAGGAGACATATTTCTTACCTTAGCTCCTTCTAAATCATCAGACAGACGAAGAATTTTCGCCACTGAATATATGACATTTGAGAATTTTTCATCCAAGATATCAATTGTCTCCTTTGTTATACCATTAACATGATCCAACAGGAAGAATGCATGTACAAGCACAACATGCACACCAGTGCTCACAATTCCATTGTTCAAGTAATCCTCTGCCCTCGGTAAGTGCCCAGAATTCAACCAATGTGCCTCTTCCATGAAAGCGTTCAATAAGCGTATCCACTGTTTAACCAAAATAATTTTATATAAACTCAGCCATTTGAAAGAATAATTTATATATATGATGAAATAAAATAAAAACGGCTAGTTAGTGTACCGATTTTTTAAGAGTGTCTATAGGGTTGAATCCATGCTTTTTGTAGACCATTTCAGCAAAACTATTGGTAATGTCGTAAAGTGCATTCAAAGATATTTTCATGAAGTTTGGAAGTTGCTCTGTGCCAGTGATTTCCCACCTGAATCAAGAAATCATTTATAGTAAGTATGAGAGTGAAGCATCAATATAATATTTGTATATTTTTTTCAAAGGTATATATATTAACTAATGAGATGTATATATTTATTCAAATTTAATACCTGTTAATAGCGTCTGTGAATATTGTAAGTTGATCCAATGTCCCGTGAACATCGAAAATGTCATCAATAACATAAATTAAAGAGATGGGTTTTGTGAGCTCAATCCTTTGTTCTGAAAAGTTTGGATCTGTAAAGCATGCCATGGGCCATGTGTACCATTTCAGAGGTTGATACCCTGAAAACTTCACCTCCTTGGCTAGTCCAAGCTCATTCCACCATCTATTAATTGAGGGAATAATTACATTAGTGATCCCTATGTAATATGTGAATAATTATAAAGTCAAAATATATTTTTAACTAGAAAACATACTTGGAAACTTCAGTGGTCTCATTCTGGTTCATGAATCTAACTATGCTGGAGTTGATTTTAGCAAGTTCCTCTAAACATATCAAATCCTTCTCATCCATCAAATCATGGATGAATGTGCTTTTATCCATAAATCTTGACAAGCCATAATGAAGTGGATTCTGAAGAGTGTTTGCAACATATATAGCTTCATTATGTTCTTGGTGTCTTGACAGCCATCCATATAGAAGGTCACGGCAAAGGTATCCTACATCGTTAAGACTATCTTCTCCGTCAATACTTAGTTGTGATGCTTCGTAAAGGGCAATGAGACCTTTCACATCCTCACCATGTTTTTCTTCAAACATTCTTTTGTTACACTTCAAGCTGTCAAATAAATCTACACAACAATTATAGTTAGTCACTATTGTTACGTATTAAACGTGTAGAGGGTACGTATTAAACTAACCTGCATTTACGTAATGGCCTCCTTGTCTGAGCAAGCGGAATGAAAGTGCAACTTCGTAGAGTTCATGGCTACTCATAAAATCAATAGGATTGGTGTTCAATATCAAATGTAGCTTTTCAAGAGCCACTTTGATCTCCTCAACAAAGTAGTGTTCAATGCTAAATCTTTGGATGATATCGATCAAATAAAAACTCTCCATCGGATCTTCGATTTTGACAAGTTTCTTGTAAACTTGCTTAAATATCAAAGCTTGCTTGACATATGTAACATCCTGAAAATGTAAAAGTGCAGAATGATGAGAACATTGAAATAAAATATATTGTAAATTTAGAACAATTTTATATATTTGTACTTCAATAAAAATACTTACCATTCTATAAATTAATGCTTTGATAGTAAAACAGACTTGATTCAGTGGTTTGCTATAGCAGTATACAGAGAAAATAACTCAGTGTATGATTATTTTGAAGAAATGATAATGATATGTTGAGCTATTTATAGCTTAAAACTGCACATGGTTCATATTTGTTCTATTGAAGGTCAACATATGTATGCAGCATATGACGTATTGTAACACATTAATTTATTGGCTAATTTATTAATTATAATATTGGTGGCTACTTATTTATAGAGAAAATAGGCGGTTTAAGTTTGCCAATATTTGTTAAAGTATGCTGCTGATTGAGTGTTGTCTATTCATGACTTTTCAACATTAATTAATTTAAAAGAGAACATGTTTCTTATGTTAAATATCAAAATTAAACAATTAATGAGTATGCTTCCAGACAAAAATTGTGCTTACACTCATACTTGTTTATTTAGTGTGGCACTTTAGATCCATTTTGATATTTGTTGCATTAGTTTAGAGTTTATATTGAACATCCAAATATATTATATATGTTTAGTAGATCGAACAATTTGTATAGGTGCATAAGCCACTTTGTTTGATTTTCTTGATAAATTTTTACAGGTCCGGTTATGGTACATAAAGAAATCCTTATGCACCTTGGATAAATACAGAAATGGTTTTTGTGAGTTGTACTCCAAAACCATTAGATGTACTTAATGGTTTTCAGCAGGTGAAAAAACTAAAGACCCGTTTCTGTGAGTTGTACTCCAAAACCATTAGATGTACTTAATGGTTTCTGTGAGTTGTACTCCAAAACTATTTCTAGATTTATGCAGGGTACATAAGGATTTCCTTATACAC
The DNA here is from genome assembly GCA_958299785.1 of Medicago lupulina. Taxonomy (NCBI): domain Eukaryota; kingdom Viridiplantae; phylum Streptophyta; class Magnoliopsida; order Fabales; family Fabaceae; genus Medicago; species Medicago lupulina. Next base: position 26,667,668 of record OY283144.1, on the reverse strand, counting down.
CATAACCTCCGCCAATTTTTACATCATTATTTGCCGGTGAGTCTTACTCTATCAAGATTACTAACTGCTCTGTGTACTCTCCATTTGTTATAATCTGGAGGTGCCAAAATATACCAACCTAGTTAACAATTTCAATTTCATGAACGAATCATTTATCAGGAAAACATAAAACATAATTAATTTAGTAATACATCTTCAGCTTATTACGAAGCCCCTGATTTAATTAATCACTTCATTCATTTATGATTTAATAACTTGCTATTCCAAATTTGAATTATAATACTATCTTTTGATAGAGACATGGCACACTTCACTTCCACCATTATGGCCCAGCCAAGGAAACTGGGTAGTTTAGAGCTGACCTTAATGGTGCAGATAGCAGTTAGATTAAGAAAGTATATTTGCAATGCCTATAGTTTCATTAGTGCATCTGTGGTGTAGTTCCAAATGTAGATCTAGATAATGTAATTTGGAAATAACTTAAAAACCCTGAACTTCTTAAAAAAATAAACAAACAAATAAATTTTATTTTTTTTTGGTGATAAAAACAAACAAATAAATTAAGAACCGTGAAAACAGTATTACTTAATTCAAATTACAAAATATATTACAAGTCACAATATATGAATCCTCTGAAAAAAATATATAGTCACAATAATCGAAAATAGTTGGGTTTATTGCAAATATGTTGACAACACATATTGTTGTTGTAAATTGTTCAAATATTCTTTTATTTTGTCAAGTAGTCGAACTCACACATTTTAATGTGGAGAAGTGGGGTCTCCGGGGTTCAAACCCTGACCCCTGTATATAACATGTAATATCCCTACCAACTGAGCTAAGCTTCTAACAAGTGATGACTTAAATGATCTGAAAGTATAGTAGCCAAAGACCCAAACAACATGAAAAAGTGTTTATAAAAAATGGAGAACAACATAACTAAGATGTCAACCATCATATAATTAATACATATCTTATTCATCATTGTTTATAAAAAAAACATTATGTTGTACTCCCTTCCATTATATTCAGGGTCGTTCCTACTGATGACAGTCAGTCTCACTATTTTTAGTGTTATGTTCATGATATTTTGAGTTCACAAGCAAGCATAAACAACAAGAAAAGCAAGAAAAACTTAAGAATTGTCAAGACCTTGGAAATACAAGAATAAAGAATAAAATGAAGATTCAAGAAGCCTTAGAAGACATACAAATGGGAGGAATTTTGTTCCTAAGTTCTGAGGCAATATAAGGTATCCAGAGGTGTGAAAAGAAAATCTGGAGGTGCTGTAAGCAAGGAATCGTGGCGCAATTTTCTGTGGCGTGCCACAATTTTGTGACCAGAATGAAGGTTTGGTTCTGCCAATGAAATCGTGGTACGGCTTTATGTGGCGTGGCGCGATTTTGCTGAAAGATCTGGAAGGATTCTAGGGTTTCAAAGCAATCGTGGCGCGATTTTATTTGGCGTGGCGTGATTTTTCACTCAGAAAATATTTCCTATTTAAACAGAAGTCAGTTCCAGAAACAAGGCAAGTCAGTTCCAGAAACAAGGCTGACGAAACTTGGAGAGCCAAGTGCGATTTTCACATCCAGAGACGGCTAGGAGGGGGATTTCTTCATCCTTTTACCAGTTTATGTATGTTTTAATTCCTCTATTGATTATGCTATTTGTAAAGTAGCTAAATCTCTTAGAGATTAGGTCTGAGATGATTCTATGTAACCCTAATTGATCAATGTTGCTGTGAAACTCTATTTATTGTGAATGACAGTCTAGTTTTGATTCAATTCAATTGTTTTTAATGTTTTTTATATCATGATCAAATATAAACATGATTTAGTGAGAATGAATGACTACTGACCCTAGCTTTCAACTTAGACCTCATTGAATTGTTCTAATAAACATGGTTAGTACACCCAAATGTGAAAATATCTACTGTATACATGAGGAAACTCAAACCACCATCCCAAAATATAGTGAGTAAAATCTTTCAAAATTAACTTTGTATGGTATATTCCCGCATCAGATGTCAAACGGAATAAGAAGAAGAAAACGGAAGTCCGATGGAGTGGTGGTGTGATGGAACGCGTGGTACTGGTATCCGAGTTCTCATAAGAATTTTTTTTTTAGTGGGGTAGTACTTAATAGTAGTACTGGGCTATATTTTTTTTTAGGCCCATACCTTGGAGAGGCTCAGCTCCATTGAGCTGTTTGCACCTCCAAGATCCGACCCTGATCATATCTATAACTAAAAAGTGTTTTTTATATTTTATTCAATGCTTATTGTATTTCTTCTATACATAGACCAAATACATTGTATATTTATTTAACTTAAAATATTCTTTTTTGTTTATAAATACATTATATACTCATTGAACTTAAAATATTCTTTTTTGTTTGTAAATATGGTCCAAGGGAGTATTGTGAAGAGGACCGTTTTCGCACACTAATAAAAATTACTCCGTCCGTTTCAAAATACATGTCGTAATCAACCACCGCATACATGTCAATACACAACTTTGACCATTAATATCTTTAATTATACATAATAAGAAATTATAAAATTATAAATTTTTTGATATTTTGAAAATATTCATTGAAACAAATCAAATAATATCTTACATGTTAACATTTGTATTTATATGTTAGTTAAAAGATAAGGTCAAAGTAAACTAAGTAAATAATGCACATTGTAAAATTGCAACATATATTTCGAAACAAATAAAGTACTTATTTAAATCTCCGTGAGTATAACATAGTTGGCATGAATAATGCATTGTTATATGCATTGTGGTTCAAAAGGAGTGGCAAAATGGGTCAACCCGCCGAGTTGGCCTGTTCAGCTCGCTAGTTTTGTCGGGCTGAGTCGAAGTTTTAAACTCGCTTCTTATAGTTGGCTTGCCCCTCTTAACTTGTTGAAAAAATGGGGCGGACACGGGGCGGGGTGGGGCAGCCCGTTTAACTCGTTTTTCTTTATTTTTTTAGATTTATTTCATCCTTTTGAATTTATTTTGGTTGTTGGTTTTATTTTGACGGATTTTCTTTATTTTGCTATTAAGTATGATGTTTAGTTCGACATTTTGTTAATTATCTTGTTTATACCGCATATTTATTTGATGCCTATTCTTTTATTTTGCATTTTTATGATAAAAACACATAGTTTTTTTTTTAACAATTATGTTGTACAAAAAATGCTTTAAAAAAATATATTTTTTCTCTCTAGAAAAATAAGTTTTTTGTTTCGCAGGCCGTCTCGCCAACTCGTATGTCCGCCACTAAATGGGCCGGGGTGAGATTTTAGACTCGGTCAATTAATTTGATTCGTCTCGTCCCGTATTTAACGGACTTAGGCGGGACGGGCCTAAACGAGATGGGTCGGTTTGCTTTGTCATCCCTCAAACATTTCATTTATTTATCTTAAAACATCAATTCTAACTGTTAGACTATTTGACAAAAATAAAAATAAAAAATTAGTTAGTTAAATAATTTTAAAAAAGTTAAAGTTAATGTTTCAAACCGGTTTAATTTATTTGAACCAGATTTATTTAAACCTCTAAGCATATCGAACCAGTAAGAGAATCTCTCTCCATTTTTCTTTCCTAACAAAACGAGAATCCCTTCTTCTCCCATTTGTCTGCGACATTGAAGCTTAAAGTTAATTTCCGCACGGTATGCTTCGTCCCTCATTATAATAATTAAACTTAAATGATTTAACTGTTTTTGTGCCTCATGGTATAATGCTTGTTAACTGTTTGATAAAATACCTCAACCAAACTTTGTGTACACGACACTGATTGTAGACAAAGGGTCTGTTTAGATTGACTTATTTGATCTTATATACTCATATAAACACTTGTGAAACTGTTTGAGAGAACTTATGAAAATAGCTTATGAGAACTTATGTTCATAAGTTGTTTTCAGTTTATTTTGGTAAGTTCTTCAAGATGGTGTATGAAAACAGCTTATAGTTTTTAGGGGAATAGTTTAACTTCATTTTATCTTTTGTTATAGAAATAGCTTATACATAAGCGCTTATCATGATAAATGATTATGCTATTAGCTGCATATTAAGCTTTTTATTCAAATCTATGAAGCACGGACACTCCTCGGATTAGGAGTGTCCCGGTATCGACACCGACACGACACCACCACTTGTAATTACACTGAATTATATGAATTTTTCAAATTATTAGCTGTGTTGGCGTGTCAGTGTCTGTGTCATGTTCGGTGTCCGTGTCCGTATCCGTATCCGTGCTTCATAGATTCAAATAGAGCCAAACTGAAGCAAGATAAGTTTTAGTGAGATTGGTAGTGCACTGTCTTGATTATTGTGTGCTTAATTGGTTATCTGATTTTGAGCTAGTGACGATGGAACAAATTGAATTGTGAAATTTTGATTAGTTGGTTATTATCTGTGTATAAGAGAGTAGATGAGATTAATGTAATCAAGGCCTAGACATAACATTTGTTTATACTGTGCAGGAACTAGATATATAGTTCACCTATTGCAATACTCTGAAATGGAAGATTCGACATTTTTCAATCGAATGATTGGTCATCTTCGGGGAACTTGCAAGTATGGCCATGTCAATTACTGTTGTCACTTTGCTGTATTGTTTTATCAATCTTCTCTGACACCTGTATTTTACTTTAATCATTCTGCCGTTTAGGTCAATCATTTTTAGCATTGTAATACTATTTTCATTTGATTGAAGAATTGTTCAGTCATGATTATAAATCTATTGAATGTCATTTCAAATCATTGTATATTAATGACAAATTTCAGTAGGGATTACTATGGTACCATACTTTGCATAGTTTAAATTAGATGATAGGTGCTTTGCACAATGCCCTGGTGAGTTATTCTTGGAATAAGTTTACCTCATCCGATGCTGTCTATTATCATATTTGTCTGCTATCAATTTATTTGAACTGTTGTGATAATATTAGGTACTATACTGGTTATCCAAAGGATCTAGGACCATCACGTGTCATTCATTTTACCTCCGAGCGCGAGTTTGTCAATCTCCTTCATGAAGGGTTTCCTGTAGTTGTTGCTTTCACTATCAGGTGATCTGTTTAGAGTCAGCTATTGAATTCTCTTGCTTTGAAACCATTTTAGGTCTCAATGAGAAAGATAAGTAGTGAGGTTAATTGATTTAGGAATAACTCCTCATTATTCAATAATGCAGGGGGAATTACACAGAACATCTTGACAAAGTATTGGAAGAAGCTGCTGCTGAGTTTTATCCACACGTAAAATTCATGCGTGTAAGTTATTTCAGTAATGATCTCTTATTACTTGTTTGTGTTGACACTTGGTAGTCATATCTATATATCATTCATGTGAAGCATTTCAACCGTCTCATATAATAGATCACAAAAGCATAGACAATGAGTTTGCAATGAGTTGGAGTTTACTTTTAGGAACGTAGGCACTAGGCATACACTGGAATTTATCTTTTATCGTGCTCCTTTTTCTGTACTTCTATTGCTTGTTATTGTTACTATTAATTTCTTTGGTTTTGGCTAATTACTATCTGTACATTCTGTAGCATTTTTATGCCACATTGATGACCTGATAATTTTCTGATGCTTTGCAGGTTGAATGTCCAAAATATCCTGGGTTTTGTATAAGTCGACAGAAAAAGGAGTATCCATTCATTGAAATATTTCACAGTCCTACACATGTATGGTATTCCTTTCTGTTCACTACTGTCTATAAACCTCGGTGCCGAAATTGCCAATGGGCGGGAATTGTATTAATGTTTCTTCTTATAGCATGATTGAGCAAAATGCACAAATTCTATCATAATAATTTGGTTTTTTATTAACAGGTTTATCTTTTCATTCACTCAATGGAGATGTGTATTGTTGTTATTTGAGACCTGTGCTTCTTTTTACAGGTAGCTAACCAGGGAAGAGTAGCTGATCCAAATATTACTAAATACAATGTGAAAGTCATGCCGGTAAGTGTCTGTCTCCTCTCCCTTTTCAGGCAAACTGTACCGATCATGACTATTTGTATTTTTACAAGTCGCTCTTAAGCAGATATAAAATACTTCACATGAACCATTCCTAGGTAATGAATGTATTAATCTAATCTTCCAATAAGAGAAACTTCACACGTTTCTTGATATGCAATCAGTCCTTTTTTCTTACCATTAGAGTTCGTCTACTTGGCGGCATGGAGGTTCATTATAGTTAGGCCTTGTTCTATTATAAGGAACCATTCCTTATCTTTTGAAAACAAATTTTCTTACTCAAAATTGATATTTCAATTAAAAGTTAAAAAGTAAGGATTGCTTAAAAATTACATCATTAGAGAAAAATGCGAGGATCGGCTTAAATAAGATGTATGATAGTGGAAACATGGAACAAGGCCATAAAACATATCAAAACACTTTTGAACTTGTCTTACATATATCAAAGGCTTGGTCTTTGAAGTTTTGTAATATTCTCAGACTTTCATTTCTTTGCACACTTGCAGTTTAACTACGATGTCAGTCCATATGGATTTAGAGAAATCTTCAAGCGCTACGGTATTCGGACTTCAGATACAAAGTAAGGATCTAGAGGGAAGGTTTTACCTTTCATATAATGAGAAGCCACACCATATTATATTACCTATTTTGTCATTTGTAATAATTTGTATATCATCGTAAGTTACAACTTCAGGCCAATAGATGGACAATTATATTTACCTGTATGGTTGATGGCCAAATCCTTAAATATGATTTGGTTGATGTATTAAAGTTATTTGATGTTGCTTTTACAATAACTTGGATTATTTGGCTCTTAATCTTGAGGTATTCCTCCTTTTTACATATAGTTGTACAGATTAGGAAGTGTTTGGAAGAGTTTATTTAGAGCTTGTTTGGTAATGTATGTAATTAGTTTTATAATCTATGCTGGACCATAACAAATAGTGGTCCATACTAAAATTTACATATGTGGTGACAAGATGTCATTTGCTCATGCGACAAGGGTACAAGTAATTCGTGCAATTCACCCAAATTCCTCATATCAATCAAAGTATATTCTGGAAAGTTTGGTTGTAGATATTAAACGCTATCTTCAGTTTTTGTTTTTGCAAACGTAGTAGGATAAAAGTAGATGATGGATAAAATGTGACATGTCGATAGGAAAAGTGATGATGGATTGAATGTTAAAAAACCGAAATTTAGGGAAAATAGATAAACGAAATTTTAATGATGTGGCAAGTAGGAAAAATATCGCCAAACAGTGGTATATTTAGTTTGGTGGAGGAGATGGCGCGTTTGGGGTGGGACACAGGCGGTTTTGGGTGGGTGTGGCGGCGTCGTTTGATGGCGTGGGAGGAGGAGAGTGTGAGGGAGTGTGCTTCTCTGTTCAATAACGTTGTTTTACAGGAAAACATTCAAGACAGGTGGCGGTGGTTGCTTGACCCGATTCATGGCTATACAGTCTGTGGGACTTATCAGTTTTTAACCACTTTACCGGAGCCATTGGCGGCTGGTGTTCTTAAAGACGTGTGGCACAAACTAGTTCCTACAAAAGTTTCACTGTTTGCTTAGCGTCTTCTACAAGATAGAATTCCAACTAGATTAAATTTAGTTCGTCGACATGTTCTTCAACCTATTAAAAACGTTTGTGTGGGTGGATGTAGCTCCTCTGAGACAGCGGATCATCTCTTCATAGGGTGTGATGTGTTTGGGAGTGTTTGGTATTCAGTTTGTCTTTGGATTGATATTCCTTGCTTTTTGCCTGGCTCCTTAACGGATCATTACGTTCAGTTTATTCACATGGCAGGTTTACCGCGTTCTTCTCATTTTTATCTTCAGGTTATCTGGCTTTCTTGTATTTGGGCAATTTGGAAGGAGAGAAACAACTGTGTCTTCAAAAATGCGGTTTTAGATCCTTTCATTATTGTTGAAAGAGTGAAGCTGAATTATTTTCTATGGCTTTCTTCGAATGTTATTCCTTTATCCTTTGGTTTTCATGATTGGTGGAGATACCCGCTTTTTTGTATGGGTGTCCTGTAATAGTTTTTTTTCTCTCTCTATTGTTGGTGGCATCTTCTTTTGGTGCTTGTCTTGTAATTGACTTTAGGTGATTCATCACTTTTAGCACACCTTGTGCGGGGTGAATCATCTAGCTTTTGAGCTAATATATCATTTTGATTTATTAAAAAAAAAACTTTTTAAAAATGAACTCTCAAAATAGTCATATATCATCATTGTGTTTGTGTTATACATATAAGATTCCCTTTTAAAAAATATGTTTCCTTGTCTTATAAATTCCTTTTTTACTGTACTATAATATTTTGATATCAATTTTATGCTTTAGCAATTTACTTAAAATCTTTGAAATAATTTTAAATTGAGAAGAAACTATAGTGAGCTAAAAACATTTAAAAATTTAAAAAGTAATTAAATTTTTCCACTTTTTAAAACGCAATTCTTAAAACGCTAAGGTAACTAAAATTTTCAAAATGACAACCGATTTGTTTATTACTCTTACTCAGACACCATGATACACTAGTTCCCATATTTCAAGAATTAGTTCTCATTTTTAATTTATATTGGAAAAAATTGAGGCCTATCGAATAGTATCAAGTATCCCTTAAAAGAGATTAGTAATAGTATCAAGTATATACTATTGGTTTGAACTGAAACTCGGGTTTACAACGGTCCAACAACGACCCATCAAAGGCCAAATAACGACACATTTTTTTTTTGAATGGCAAATTATATTATATATATATATAGGGGATTAAAACCCAAGTATTACACCAATAATAAAAATAAAAGCCTCTAAAACGCCTAGCGAAAAATCAAAAACACAACAATTATCCGATACCACCAACAAAGATCAATACAGTAGTCGTCAAAGATTTGTTGCTTCAAACGATCAGACGCAACCACCACACAACTATCTAACACATCTATCTAACACGCGCAGACGGGCACAACATCTCTTCGGGGCGTTCACACTAAGCAATATGAGCTCATCACAACATGGAACGTGCTCCTATGATGGCCTCCTGTAAAATCTTAACATCTAACAATCATTATTGATCCTAGGTGTCTATATATGTGTGGCACCTCTGCCACACCAGGTTCCCAATCTCATAATCTCAAAACAACAATATGAATAATTTCTCCTATGTCTAGCAAATATTGACTTAGACGTCAGAGCGTGTATCTGTTTTACAGGTATTGATGTCTCTTGCCATAACTATCGCCAAAAAATTCATTGGATCGCCTTCTCCATCATACCAGTCCTACCTCGCACAAGTATCGCAACCGATTCATCCAGAAGCTATGTTCTTGAACATATCAACTATATAGGACGGGGACTAAGGCACATGCCTTGATGGCCTTGTGCCATACACAATCATGTTATCAAATAATGATGTATAAGTTTTGGCATTATCTTCCCTAAAAAAATATTTGACACTATCTTTTCAAAATAATACACATAAGTAATAATAATCAACCAATAATTCAATTTAAATTATAAAATCATGTTTTAATTAAATTTTTAACATAAGAAATACTCTAATACTTTTGGGTTAATTGGTCAAAGAAATATTCTAGATGTAATTTTATTTTATTTTTACATGTGAAATTCACTTGGGCATAATGAATTAAATATAAATTGTGTAATTTTTTTTTTTTTTATCTAAAAATTAAACCTAACACTGACCTTTCCCCTATAACCCTTATAAAGGTTGAGCTGTGCTCATTTGACAACTCCATGGAGCTAGCAGCGCCGTTTCTCCAAATCTCATCTCTGTATAACTTTGATATCTTGCATCTGCAGAGAATAAGTGACCTTTCATTACAAATCTATGTATATATCACTATTACATATGTAAGATCTGTTCACACACATCTATAGTTTTTTTTGAAAAGCGCGCACATATATACTTAGATGATTGAATTTATAACAATGATGTACTCCCTCCCACCTTTCCTTTATAACTCTCACTTTTATAGAAATTTTTTGTTTCTAATTAATTGTCACTTTCAAAGTTTAATGTAACATTAAATGTTGTTTTTTTTATAAAGCCCTTAGTAATTTATTGTAGAGAGAGAAATATATAAAATATGATATTAAATAATTAAGGATATTATAGGCAAAACATAAGTTATTGTATCAAAAATAGTGAAATACATTTAGTGTCTTGGTTTGTATAAAAAGTCAAAATGTGATAATTAAAAAGGAACGGAGGTAGTATTAGACATAGGTATCAAGTAAAACTTCATTGTCCTCGAGCAATAATTCATTCATTTGATTATGTAATTTTTTAATTGCATTTTTTGTTGGTTTTATTCTCCTATTAAATTTTGTATTATTTATCTCCGTAAGCTTAGCTTAATTGAAATGGATATTGCATTTTATATGTAGGGGTCGGGGTTTGAACCCCGAACACCCCACTTCTCTACAATTAATTGTGTGAGTTCTAGCCACTAGGTTGCTTGACAAAAAAAATTGTATTATTTTTCCTCTACTAGATCTACAAGCGTTGGACATAATTCGATTCAGGGACTATCATATCAAGTTTCTCTCTCGAACGAATGTGTTTTCTGTGATTAGAACCAAGAACAACAAGAAAGAAAGAAAGAAAGAAGACATGTTTTGTGTTCTTTTTAATGAAGGTAAAAATTATGCATGTATCCTCTTTAATTTTTTTTTGAGAGGTTAACCTTATTTCTTGTTCACTATTATTTTAATTTTGATTTGATCTTTTAATTTGAGGAGTTTTGTCTATTTATCCTTTTGACGCTGATTAGTGAGTGCCTGATTATATTGTTTTATACATTTCCTCTACATGCCACATAATGTTTATTATGTATTTAATTTACCTTTTTAATTTTATTTCTAAAGGAACGATTTATAATGATATATTATATTGTGATCTACTCATTATGAGATCGAGTGTCAAAATGTTTTTGTTTTGTTAGATCTATTGATTCTTTGTTACTGTTTTGTGATAATTAATCATATATATGAAATCAAAAAATATTTAATCAATGATAATTTGTCTAATTTGTAATTTGATCATCAAAACTACTTCTCTTGAATAAAACTAATCATTTATGAAACAAAAGGATTTTAATATCCACAATAGAGGATAAAAAAAATTGAATATCATAATACAATTGACTTTTCCCTCTCATTAGTGTTGCTTTCGGTATTGGATAAATTTTTTTTTGAATATAATTCGATAGTATGTAATATGTGTGTATGTCTGACATTTGCAATTGTTTTGATTTCAGCTAGATGGCCCGATTTTCTTTGTGTCTCTTCTCCATTCTCATTAGATTGGTTCAACTTCATTGGTCCCAATGGTCTCGTAGTCATACATTGAAACCGATGAACGAAGTGGAATAGATTCACCAAGGTTTTGATCTTCAAGGTTTCTCCATTGCTTTTCCTCATATAACATAAAATCTTGCTAACTAAATAAATATATAGCTAAAGGTGAAAAAGCACTTCAGTTGGGTGGTCTACGAGGTGGGACAAGATTATTAATACTTGTATTTGGAGTTAATTGGAGACCATTTACAAGCCCAAACATAACCTCCCATACAATAAAGGTAGATGGATTATCAATTGACACACCAACCACATGCTAGGTATCATTGTCTATCATTATAACATCACCAACCATAAGGACACTTGGCCCACGACTCAGTAGTGTTTTACTAGTGTAAAAACGTGTTTGCACTAGTAAAACATTATTGGGTTCTGGGGTGATTTGTGTTTGGGGATGATATCATTATAGGCAATGGTGCCTTGCATATAGTTGGTGGTGTGCAAAATGATAATCCATCTACCGTTGTCGTATGAAAGGTTATGCATCGGCTTGTAAATGATCTCCAATTAAATCCAAAGAAAAGAATTAATAATTGTGTCAGAACTCGTAGCCCATCCAACTAGAGTGGTTTTTCATTTTTAGCTGCATATTTATTAGTTATCCTGATTCTCTCGTATCTGAGTAAAAGAAATGGAAAAACCAAGGAGACCAAAACAATGTTGAATCTATACCACATCACAGCTCACCAATTTCAATTTCTTAAATGTATGTGATAGCTACGGTTCAATCTCCATCAACCACTACCTCGTGTTCTAGTGTAGCAGGGGTAGCCTTTGATCCGACTCATGGTGGTTCTATGATAGTTGTTGCGATCGTTGACAGTATGCACTTGATTATGACATGATATTTTTCCCCTTCAATTTTAATATATTCTTCGTACATTATTATTTACATTCATCGTTATTTTAACCATATTCCTTTGCAGGACAAGACATGAGTATTCCACCAACAAATGATTTCAAGAATCATCAAATTGTTGGGGCAACAATGGAAGCTTGTTGCATAAGCAACAAAAAACTGTTTTTGATTTCTAGGGTTTTGATTTGTGATTTTAGAGAATGAGAAGAGAGAAAGATAATGTGAATTGAGGAAGTAAAATTGTTATTGATTCTAATGTGTATGTACAAGTCAATTGGTTTATATACAAGTCTTATGATAGTTACTTGAAGCACAAGCAAAGTAACAAACTCTAACTACCATAAGTTAAAATCTACGAAAACTTGTAACTAATCAAATAACAAACTAAAACTAATGTGATTAATCAACTAAGCATGATTATATCACTAACAACTTGAATTAACAAACTAACATCCTCCCTTAATTCAAGTTTCTACTTCCTTCATGCCAATCAAACTTCTTAGTTTGATGAATCTGTCAACCTTCAATGGCTTGGTAAATATGTCTGCAAGCTGCAGTTCAATAGAGCAATGGACAATCTGCAAAGCACCTTTGTTCACTTGCTCTCTTAGAAAATGGAACTTAGCCTCTATATGTTTGCTTCTTCCATGTAGAACTGGATTCCTGGCTAAGCTTATGATAAATTTGTTGTCAATGAACAATGCAGTTGGTCTGCTCACTTCTATCTCCATCTCCTTGAGTATATTTTCAAGCCAAACTGCCTGACATGCTTCCATACACCCTACAATGTACTCAGATTCACAGGTTGACAATGCTACAACTAGTTGCTTCTTAGCACACCATGGAATTGGAGCATTTAGGTAGCCTGAAGTGCTCTTTCTATCTTGCTTGTCTCCACACCAATCAGCATCAGAGTATGCTATCAGTTCCATAGAGTTTTCATTGAAACCTTTAGGAAATAAGATGCCATACTGCAGTGTTCCTTTGATGTATCTCATCACTCTTTTGGCTGCTAGCAGATGAGATACTCTTGGTTCACTCATGAATCTACTGATTATACCAACTGCATATGCAATATTAGGCCTACTATTGCATAGATACCTTAGTGATCCAACTATTTGCTTGAACAATGTAGGATCCACATGTTCTTCTTCTTCATTCATCACTAGTTTCACATTTGTCTCAGCATGTGATGATGATGGATTGCGGTTCATCATATTGAACCTCTTCAATATATCAGATGCATACTTCTTCTAATGCATCACAAGTCCCTCTGCAGCTTCAGTAAATTCCATGCCTAGAAAATATGTCAAATTTCTTAAATCTGACATTTCAAACTCATTCATCATCTGAGTTTTGAATGCTTCTATCTCATTCACATCACTACCAGTCACTATCAAGTCATCAACATATAGACAAATGGGTAGCTGATTACCTTCAATTCCTTTCTTCACATATACACCATACTCAGACTTGCAGTTCACAAAATCTTGCTACACAAGAAAGCCCTCAATTCTTTTGTTCCATGCTCTAGGTGTCTGTTTCAGTCCATACAGTGCCTTGTATAACCTGTACACCATATTCTCTTTGCCTTTAATTTTGAAACCTGGTGGATGTGTCACATGCACTTCCTCATCCAAAGGACCATTTAGAAAAGCAGATTTTACATCCAAATGATGCATTGGTCAGTTACTTCCACAGGCTATAGCTACTATCAATCTCACAGTCTCCAATCTGGAAACTGGAGCATATACTTCAAAGTAATCCATACTAGCCTTCTGCATGAATCCCCTAGCTACTAATCTAGATTTATGTTTGGTTACTTCACCATTAAGCTTCAATTTCAATTTGAAAATCCATTTCACATCTATTGCTTTCTTGTTAGCAGGCAATTCAGCCAGTTTCCAAGTATTGTTCCTATTGATTGAATTCAACTCTTCAATCATAGCATTCTTCCACATTTCTTCAGTCAATGCTACTTCATAATTGATTGGGTCTGCATCTGCTAATAGTGCAAAGTGCACAAATTCCCCTTCTTCATTGACTAGATTATCTGGAGTAACTTCATGTCCAGCTAGTCTTGTGGAGGCAAATATCTGTCTAGATGAAGTTCTACAGTCAAAATCGTACGATGATGAAGCTCGTACACAGTATTGTATTGCATCCTTATCCAAAAATTGTTCTACGATTTTGCTTCGAGAAGAACACTCATTTACTACCTTGAAAATCATGCCACGATTTCGATTTTCCAAAACTCTAAAATTTTGAGTCATTATCAACAAACTAATTTGGTCTTATTTTTTGTTAGAGACTAAATTGAGCATTGAAAAAATTGTAAGGGACCAAAACGAGTTTTCACTTTATATGTTTTTGTAATTTGAGATAATATATGTTTATCCTCCTACAATATTAATGATTTTTGGTTTACCTCACTATAAAACTTTTTGTTTGGATTCCAATCCTGTAATTTGAACATTATTTGTTTTGGACATTCATGAATTTTGATTGTACAAAATCAATGATATGGCGGAGGGTAAACCAAAATTCCCTCAAATTACAAGGGGCGAAAGTATCTTAAATTTTGAAATTTGATGTTATGAAGGTTCAAAACCAAAGAATCTTCAAGTTACATGGTTTGAATTTAAACAAGTATTTTTAGAAAGAGATAAATAAAAACCATTAAAATTACAAGGAAATAAATATATATTAACCTTCATAATTTTGATACATTCAAGTGTTTTTGTGACATCACATGTCACATTTAAAGACGGATTACACCGTCCCCGTGAGCTTAGCTCACTTGGTAAGGGATAATGCATATATATGCAGGGGCCGAAGTTCGAACCATGGACACCCCACTTATTCACATTTAAGGTGAATTTCTCTAGCCGCTAGGCTACTTGACAAAAAAAAAAAAAAAAGATGGGTTACCCTTATTTTTTATTTTTTTAGGAAAAGGTCACTCCTAAAAGTTAAAACAATATAATACGACATGGGGCAAGTGGATGAATTATTTTGGCATAGGGAAATAGTAAATTTTCTTCTATGCATATATAAATATCAAAACAAGTTAACAATAAACTTAATAATCGATGTTTTTTTCCCCCTAAAAAAAAACTTGATAATAGAATATTGATACAAGATTCTTGTGAAAGACAAACCACTGTATGTATCCAATCAAACACAATATGACCACAAATAGTATCTAACGGTAATCAACTGAAAATATATTTGAAAAGTCGTGTTTCTTGGTTTTGTTTGCAAAGCCCGAATCAAACAATAATCACGTTTCAAATAAACAAACTGAAACGACTTCATGCCATTTTCAAACGGTAATTAACCGTCAATTGCACCTCTTTCACATATATAATAATTTCCATCTCATTCATTCTCTTTTTGTTTCATCATCCAACGGCTTTTCTCCAACTTTTATTAGTGGCGAAAGCGACGCTTTTATTTAAGCGCCGCTACTGCCATCACCATCATTCCATAAATAATTTTTCTCAAAGTTCTGTTCCACCATTGTAAACCAAAAAACAAAAAAAAAACTAAGTATGGATGATGATCCCTTTGACCCAAATTTTTTCAATACGAGTAACCCTACCCTAGATGATATACCCATGAATAACAATAACAATAATAATAACAATAACAATAGACCTACAAGATTGTCCCAACAAAATCATCATTCCAATTTGAGCAACCGCAATCCAACCAATTTGTCCATTAATAGCAATAATGTACCCCACCAAAATTACCATGGACTTGGAATACTTCAACGAGGGCAACAAAGTAGTAATTTCTATGGTCACTTTTCCAATCCACTATCCCAACAAAATTACCATGGACTTGGAATACTTCTACAAGGATATGGTAGTAATGAACAATTTCACACTACACTATCCCAACAAAATCACCAGAGTGTGGTTCAACATGGACATGGTAGTAATATTGGAAATGTACCATTTAATTCCAATGCAATGCCACAACAGAATGACCATGGCATTCAACATGGAAGGAGTGGTGGTAGTTATGATCCATTCATTTACAATTTAGTATCACCAGAAAATGACCATGGCATTCAACATGGACGGGGTGGAAATTATGATCCATTCAATTACAATTTAATATCACCAGAAAATGACCATGGTATTCAACAAGGGCAGGATGGTAATAATGATATATTTTCCCATGCAATGTCACAACAAAATCATCCTGGTATTCAACATGGACATGGTAGTACTAATGAAACATTTTCTCTTCCAGTGGTTCAAAATCAACTTGGTCAGCAAAATAATAATGTTTCATTTGGAATAAATAACTTTGAAGTGGGTGGTTCATCACGAATGAATGAGAATCAACAACAGACCGAAGTGTTGGCACTTGATCAATGGCCACCAGAACAACAACAAAATTCTTGCAGTGGTTGTCAAGTTCTTAGAGAAATTATTCACTCTAATGGTTAGTTTTTAATCATATATTTAACAAAATTAATCACTACATGAAAACAAGTGTTATTTTGATATATATGTTTATTTTGATTCTTATATAGGTACTCAATTTGAACATCTTAAGATTCATGGAAATGTGGGGTTGATTACACATGCAATTCACCATGTGACAACTGTTGATGGGGGCCCATCAATTGAACAAATGTTTGAGTACGTTCCAAGTCTTAGTGTAATATTAAAAAAAAAATTATATTTTTTGTAAGTAAAATTGTCATATTTTAATAATAATTGAAATTTTTGTATCAGTTTTTCTGGGAAAGGCCTTGTTGAAATAAAGAACTTCTTGGATCAGTATTGTATGGAACGTAATTCAGGAGGGTACTTTCTTATACAAGATTCAATGTGTGCGTATTATGAGACTCTTTGCACCGGATATGATTGGATTGATGATATTAATATGGAGGGTCCTATGGATAATTATTCAGGTTTGTCTTGGAAATCATGAAGGAAAAAGAAAAAAAGTACTTTTAAAAATACACTTGTTTGGTCACAACTTAAATGAATTTCATTTAATCACACACATATAAATGTAAAAAATATGAAAAAGAAAAAAAAATACTTTTAGAAATACATTTGTTTGGTCACAAACTTAAATGAATTTTATTTAGTCACACACATAAATGTAAAAAATATGATAAAGAAAAGAATTAAATAATATGTATTTTTGAAATAATTTAATGATATGTATTTAACGAGTGTGTGTCTTGATGATTTTGATTTGGGGTTGTGGCTAAGTATTTCTGGTACGTTCATATAATTTGTTAAATCAAAATTTCTTCTTTAACTTTTTTTTTAATGTTATTACATTGAGGAGAGTTTAAATGATCATCATGCTTACAGATGAGATAATGGAGCAAGAGCAAGATCAAGTTGGTGAGATTGGAACACCTGAAAAAAGGAACCTCTCAGAGCAGGTAATTATATCTCTTCTTGTTTTCTTGAACAATATATACTCGCGAGGTACATATTGTTTATAATTTACATACGTTAACATGATTAAAAAGCGACAGACGCGTCTGCATGGTAATATATAACATATTGCATGTATTTAACAGAGGAAAAGATCTGCACAATTTCAATTGGCTCATTTATGCGATTACTTTCATCTACCTATGGAAGAAGCAGCGGCTAGGGTGAACTTAGCTGCATCAACTCTAAAGAAAATTTGTCGTAGAACAAAATTAAGAAGATGGCCACACAGAAAGGTAAAAAAATATTTTTTGTGTGTATTATTTGGTTTCTAATGAATATTCCATTTTGCTAATTTAATGTGTCTTAAATTTAAGTATAGGTTAAAAGTATTTTGAGGCAAATAGCAATACTTCAAAATCAATTGGACAGGCAAGATCCAGCGACAAGGGAAAGGACTGAAGAGGAAATTAAACAGCTGAAACTTGAAATGATTGAAGATTGTGGCGGACATACACCAACTGCGTTGAATTATGTCGCCACCTTCTTGCCGCCGCACCATTAGCAGCAGCAGTTGTGTGTCTACATTGTGTCTGATTAAGTGTGTTGGCTTGGTGGTTTTTGTTTTTATTTTATTTTTATGTATTTTGTTTGATTGCTATAGTTTCTTGATTTACGATGGTGACAATATGGTAGTGATATATATTGTGTAATATGGTGGTGGTGATAATAATTTCTTTTGGTTGTATTGACTGAATAATTTTAATTTTCTGATAATAAGAGTTGGAGTTTTTCTGAATATTGAAACTTTTTGTGAGTATCCAAGAATGACTTCAAAATATATGTTTGCTACTTCTCACATGCAGGGCTACAAATATTCTGGTAATGAACCCTTATTATTTCAAACTTCTGTGGATTTTTACTGTATGCATGCATATTTTTTTAAGTACATGAGGGTTAGTGACTGTTGATGTTTATTTTTAACATTAAGTTTCCTATATTTTAAAATATTTTGTTGTAAAATAAATTTTTAAATAGTTTTCATATGGAAACCAACATCCAATTATTTAATATTATATTATTTTTTATATTAAAATTATTTTGAATTTAATTTAAATTGAATTAATTTTACTATGAAATACGGGTATCCGACCAAACTATACAAGAATTGTCCTTACTCTACAATATTCGACCCATTAAGCCTCATTACCCATTTCATCCCAAAAGTTTCTAAGCTATTCTCATGCTTCAAACCTTTTATCTAGATTTCCAACAATCTACCTTCATGGTTTATTGGTAGATTGCCAACATTTTTTGATAAAACGTCTAAGGCTAGATATTAGCTGTTTTTCATTCATTGCCGACCGTAGTTGTCTCTTTTATTTGTACCGGTTTCTGTTCTTTTTGTGGTTTTGGTGCTTTGGCCTACGTTTCTGTAGTTTTCCTTTTGAGTTCACCTTCCTAATTAACAACTTCTGAAAGCTACAAAACAGTTTTATTACCAAATAAAAAGTGTGGGTTGCCTCCAACAAAACCTTCGTTTCCTTAGGGTTTTAGGGTGAGATGTTGGGAGAAGAATTTCCTCCATTTTCGAATTCTTTTCTTTTTTACTTGCTTCTTTGTCTTCCTTATTTTTTCTTATTTTCAAGCCCTAATTATAGCTCCATAATGGAGTTAATAAGTTGCGGATTAGTGATTGTTTTCGTTTCCTTTTCATCCTTTGGATTTTCCAGTTTTCTCATATTCACTTCACTTAACTGTTTTTCATTATTAGTAGTGAAATGTGTTTGTTTCGATTTCTCTACTCCAATTTTAGTTCACTAAGCATTTTTATGGCTTTATCTAAAGTAATAGCAATACAATTTCGTTTGAAATGAGATTAGTGTCATGCCTTCCTCCAACTATGAAAGGGGAGTTTCCATGCTTGTGACATACTGTTGTGCAAATCTTCGAGGGCAAGAAGGTTTATTCAAAGCTTTTGTCAAACAAGCCTTGCGAAGAATTGGAAAAATCAGATAATTGAAATGAGATTAGATGCATATATACTTTTTTTTCATGTTTCTTTCTAATATGCATTATTTTTATATTTATCCAATCTAGTAATAGAAAAATCTCAAAGGAATGCACTAATAGAAGCAATTTCAACCCCAGTACAACAGCACACCGGAAAAGACTAATCTCTTGAGCAACCAACAAATCCATTACACAGCCCAAATAATTCATGGTATAAGGTTATGGTTTCTACCTGGACTAGAAGAAATTCCAATAGAATCGATCCCTCAACCCAACAAAGCGCGATTTGAAATGGAAATCAAATGAACCCAAGAGGTACGTGATTAAAGTCCATTCCAAACCATTAGAATACATAAGATTTTCAAACCCTATTCTAAACAACTAATTTATTTATTTTTAAAATGTTGCTAACAAAACATGCATGTAGGGCTTTGTGTGCATATATTCAGTGATACAACTGCAAACGGATTACGGTGGATTAAGAGAGCTCCATGAAGAGGCAACTGCAAACGGATTCCTTCTCGCGATATCTCGGTTGGATGACAAAAGCACAATATCTACTAATGTCTGTTCTGATAGTCTTGTGCATTGTTGTGACCATGACTTCCCATTTCTGCAATAGACCAATTTGAGACGATTCAGTTGCATGTTATGGCTTGGCTAAATCAAACTCGTCCTTCTCCAAACACATGCTGTTGGGTTTTTTGCCCTTTTACCAATCATCACTTGATGTATAAGAAATTATTTGAAATGAAACTAGGAATGAATAGCATGTTCCTAACATTAATTATTATAATTGTCATAACCTCTTAATAGTTTATTTTAAATATTAGTTTTATCCTATGTAATTTTAACATTTTAGTCCAGATGGTTGTATTTAACAAGGTTTTGTGCCTCATTTGGTAATCAATCAACATTACAACAATTATCTTTTTAAAACTCTCATTCTCTATTATTCTTACATAATCTCTCCTTTATATCAGGTTCTATTCAAAATCGTTGGAAACCCTACTCTTAATAAGAACTGGATTTTATCGATTCATCCCTATAATTCATTTTCTAGTCTCATAGTTTGAACCCAAGACATATAGAAGAGCACACAAAATCCTAAGTATATACAACCAGGCCAATCCCAAGGGTGAAAAGTTATTTGATGCAGCTTTAACAAATAACTTGGCTTATTTAGCTCTTAATCTTGAGGTATCCCAATTATATCTCCCTTTCACATGTAATTATACAAGTTAGAAAGTGTTTAGAAGAGTTTATATGGTTTTACTCATGAGATAAGAACTTCTATTCAGGTTTGGGCACTTGAGCAATTGTGACATGTCAACCCAAAGATCTAACACACCATTCGATTAACATATGTGAATGGTATGATTTTTCTTTTTTCTTATTACGTTAGTGTCAAAACCTAACTCTGGTATGGATCAATAGTTTCATACTAGTTTTCTGTTGACCATAAAGTTAGATAAGAATTAACTAGAGTTAAAATGTAACTAACATGTATAGCTAATTAATAATCTACGCAGGACCATATCAAATAGTGGTCCATACTAAAATGTAAATTTATATATGTGGAGACAAGATGTCACATGCTAATTAATGTGACAAGTCTAACAGTGATTTGTGCAACTTACCCACACACGTCATTTTTTCTTTTGTGATTTACCCAAATTCCTCTAACGAACGTACTTGTACTTTCCATATCAATCAAAGTATATTTTGGAAAGTTGGTATATAAGAGGTTTTTTTTTTTTTTTTTGAGGGAAGGTATATTAGAGCTTTATAACTCCAACATAGTGCAATAAGACAAAAAATATATTAACTCCAATAAAAGTCTAAAGATAGTTGTAAAACCATTTTGTAATAATTTTTATGGCAATTTTTCTTTTATACACATTTTGTTTTTATTTTTATTTTTTCTCTCTATTATTTTGGTTTTCTTGTAAGTATTTTTTTTTTTTTTTTTGTAAATGTTTGATTATATCATAAGTTGTTATACAAATGGTTGTCCAACAAACATTATGTGACATGTGATAGGAAAAGGGCAAATATGGATTAAATGTTAAAAGGCCAAACTAAGAAATATAAAAAAACATTGCCATACAAAATTATTAGCATGACATATCAAACTAGGAAATAGAAAAAACATTGCCCTAATAGTCTTTTCATTCTAACAATTGCATTTTCTGCTAACCATTCGTATTTTGGGTAAAGTATGTTTACTAGGTACGACAAAACTCATGTTTTTGAATTAGTATTTTTTAAATAAATATCTAGTGTTATTTAATAAAAAATATTAATTTAAATAAGTTAAGGTTTTCACCAAGTTTTTATTCACGAATTCATAGCATCCTCCAAATCATCAAAGAAATAATCCTATAAAATATTGAGATGGGTTGAGCTATACAAATTGAAAATTTCATTTTTCAAAAAATGAAAGATCAAAACAAAATATTCTGCAGTTCTGATAGAATAGGATTCTTAGTGTAAAACGGGGCATCCACGGTCCTTCAAACATCTTGGGACGCAAATGAGTTGCAAACTCTCCTTAAAAATATTCAACTTTCTTTAAGAAAATGTCGTTGAAACATGAAACTGCATCGGATACTAAGATGTAACAGCAGAAACCTAAGACAAACAACTTTGAAATGCTTATAATTATAAGTGCTAAAGTAGGTTTGTAGCAAAACTTAGCATAGAATTTTCAATGCAAAATGAAAGCTTCATTTGATCACTTATACTAAAATGAGTTTGAGGAGAGAATCAATTTTTATTCAAAACAATCAAATTTTCCGTGGAATCATGAAAGAGTGAAGTATTTGCAAATTTTATAGTTGCAACTTGCAAATCCAAACACTCGAATGGTGCTGAACATACACTACAACGACCAGTAAGTTTTAATGCTAACAAGACAAGCTACACAACATTACATAATACTACTCCAGTCTCGAATATAAGCAAAAAATCAAACAAAGTTGATGTATCTGATTTAAAATTTGAACCAAATACATCTAGATTGTTTGACTTTTTTTTGCTTATATTCGAGATCAGAGGAAGTACACATTTTCTAACTAAAGTGGAACTAATTCCTAACTTGTTTTTTATGATTACAATATCGTTTATATCAAAAGACCATACTTCCTACCAAAATAGAAGTGAGGGGAACTGTGAGATTGTCATCAAGATCCGTGCTGAGAGGATGAGATTCCACAACTGCTGTGATAACAGACACAACTAGGAATCCTATAACCTTGCTCCAGCCTCCCTCCATATATCCAAATGAGGAAAAATACCACATATACCTGACAAACCACCAACTTTCAGTAAGGGAATGTATTAAAGGGTTTGTCTAAATTGATTTATTTGAGCTTATCTACTGAAATAAGTATTTGTGAGATTGTTTAGGAGAGCTTATGAAAACAACTTTTGACATGTACGTAAGTTCTTTTCAGGTTATTTCCATAAGCTACCTAGATTGAAAACAACTGAAAGCTCATATGATAACAATTTGACTTTATTCTATCTTTTGTTATAAAAATACAAGGCACATAATCACTTATATGATAAGCGCTTACACAATAAGCGCTTAGTTAAGTTGTTTGACCGATGATTTACTGCCTTAAGCAAACATGCACCTAGGTAGCTTATCACGTGGAAGGAAAACTTAAAACAAAGTAATACAGGTTCACAGATAGTTACCCAATAGAAGCCAAGAATCCAGCAGATGCCATTGCAATTGAACCGGCATAGGACTTGTTTCTGTTGTAAGGTAACTTTTCACCACCAAATCTTCTTCCCACAATGTCGGCCATACCTGAAACAATATATTAAAAACAAGGATAAAATCATGTCCTTCTAGGGAGTTAAAGGATAAAGGCTTATGTTCTCCTTTCACGTACAGCTTATTAGATATCAAACCGTTTATGTATTTTCATCCAATAGCTTAAGCTTTTGGAATGTTTACTTATGATATGGCTAAAAAAAGTCTAAAACATTGATCAATTTCAGTTAGATTGCCTTCCAGTAAATAGGACTAAAAGTATTTCGCTAAGAAGCATTATTACCATCTCCTGCACACAGATTACATATCGCAGCAATGGAAATAGGCGAAGTTCTCCAGTATATCATGGACGCCAAAGTAATAGTAGCAGCATAATACAGTGGTCCCCTAAGAAGTTCCCTGGTGCAGAAGAAAACATGAGACCAAATGAAGAAATAATGTGAAAGACATGTAATCAACTATCAATAAGTAGCAAGAAACAGTGTTTCCCAGCTGATAACTTATACCATTACTAATTCCTTCATTTTTATACACCACAGTT
Source organism: Medicago lupulina (assembly GCA_958299785.1). Taxonomy (NCBI): domain Eukaryota; kingdom Viridiplantae; phylum Streptophyta; class Magnoliopsida; order Fabales; family Fabaceae; genus Medicago; species Medicago lupulina. Next base: position 26,643,684 of record OY283144.1, on the reverse strand, counting down.
ACAGATAAAATAATCTTCAATTTAGTTTCGGAAGTATTACTCTATCTGGAACTTAGTACTTAAAGTATTTTAAATAATAATAATAATAATAATAATAATAATAATACTCCTTCCGGTCATTTTTATAAGCAAAAAACAACTTTTTAGGTTCATTGAATCACTAATTTTTGGTAACATTAGTCATTCAATGAACCTAAAAAGTTGTTTGTTGCTTATAAATGTGACTGTAGGGAGTAATAAGCAATCCCTAAAATATATGATATTGGTCATTTTAGTACCTAAAGTATATGAAAATCCGTCAAGTTAGTCCCTAACATCTTAAGTTATTAACAACGGAGAATAAATTGTCAGATTTCATATACTTCAAGGATTACTTACTATTTACATACACTAAACTAAATTGGTGGGTAATACTTCAGGAACTAAATTGAGGGTTTATTCTTACAGATAAGAAACAATAAAATATCTATTTTGTATCAGGTCTGGATTGACCAGTATCGACCTTACCAACTGACAGTAAACTAGGATTTTTCTTGATAGAATTAACTGTAAAGTTAGCTAACTGTTTACAATCACATGATCACATAATGTATTCAGTTTTGTAACCTATAATCTCCAAATCTGCTCATTGATTTAACAGTGGCCTCATCTTTCAATATTCCACTTCCAATAACAAACATCCGAAGTATATTAACTCCTGGAATAAAAGCAGCATAAAACGGCGCCCATCGACCATTACTGCGATAATGAAGAAAGGTCATTCAACAAACGACATTGTAACAGAACTTTGAACATAATCATAGCTCATAAACTATACAATTACCCGAATAGTGGCCAACAAAGCATGAATACCAGCCCAATGGTTATATGCACAAGTTTCCTATTCAATTTCTGAACAGAAAAAATGTTAATGAGCATTCTGCATATGTGGAGAGAAGTCAGATAAAGGAGCTTATATAAATTAGCTTCTAGCTTATGAAAGCTTCTCACAAGATATAGGTATTTGGTAACTAAAAGATTATAGGTTCTTCCGAAGAGAAGTCGGATAAAGGAGTTTTTAAAAAAGTTGAGGTGTAAAATATCATTCCAAGTTACGCAGGAAGCTACAATTTAGAAGACTCGTGGTTCTGATTTCAAATTGTCTTTTTCTTTGAGTGCTTGTTGAAACTAACTAACTAAGCATCAAATCACAATGAATAATAACCAAAATAATGAACAGCTATGAAGCTGACAAGGACACCAAACACTGGATTGATGTTGACATGCAGACACAAGTAACGATTTAAGGAAATGTAACCATGTCATTTGGTGTGAGAAACTGGACACGGACACGCCTTTGGTTAGTGCTGTATAAAATGTACAACTCTCTACTTATGAAAGCGAAGACAAGCAACTAAGATTATTTCAGTAATCATTACTCACTATAGCATGAAAAATTCTAAGCTACTTTGAAAAAAGTCAGCAACTAAAGAAAGTCTAAGTAAATGTTTGGAATCACCGATCACGTTTAACAAAATCGTGGTGGCATCTTGATGCTCAAATAGAGTAGCTTATGTAAAATGCGCTACAACTAGAACACCTTGATCCTGCCAGACTCACCGCTAATCCAAGCCTGCAACTGCAATGAACATTATTGCAGTCTCTGAATTTACTTCAATTTATTTATAAAAAAATAAATAAAGAACTACTTCTGAGTTATAACCACTTTTAAAATGACATTCCTGAACAATACACTTAATCTCTCCATTGACACTTTTGATCAGAGGCATGTCTGGTATCCAACACATGTCGGTGTCCGCCACCAACACTACACCGCGACATGACATATGTCATTTCCCTAAAAACTACCGCTGTTAATGTGTCTGTGTCTTGTTTGGTGTCTGTGTCGGTGCTTCATAACATTTCTTCTTAAAATTTCCCTTTAAGATTCCACAAACATTAAACTTTAAATCCTCACTAAAACACCAACAAAAATTTGTCATTTGCAACAAACTGATATGATAGAATATTCCAAATTCAACTATGATATTCCTTGAACTTAATCCAAAAAAACACACACAATCTTTCTTAAGTCAGCAAAAAATTCACCACTCATGAATTATTCAGCTAAATCAAAACAACCCATCTTAACAAAAACTCCAAATTTCGACTATCAAGACTCACCTGATCAAAAAGTCCACGTTTTGCAGTTTCTTTGAACAATCCAAGGCAAGAAAAAGCAACAACACCAGAAATACCCGTTGCAACAAAATCAGAGACAAAAGGGTCATGATGAAACATGGTGGCAGATGGGTGGTTACGGCGAGATGGGGTGGAAGAAGTGAGGGGGAAAATGGGTTTGAGTTTGGAGAGAAAGGTAGGAGAAGAATGGGAAATGGGTGAGAAGTGTGTGAGGAGAAGAGGGAGAGATGAAACAGAGGGAATTGAATCAAATTTGATGTTGTTGTTGATGGTCTTAATCATTGTGACAAAATTGAAGAGAAGCTAACTACCACATTTCGTTGTATTTTTTTATTCAACCAACCAACCTTCATCCATTCATTGATTGTTCCAATGGAAAGTGATTTTGTTTGTTAACTAGGACTTGGTTCACAAGTACAATGACTTGGTTTATGGACACGTGAGCAAGTAAGTACTCCCTCCTATCTTTAGGATTTGGATTTAACAAAAAAAAAAGCTTGAGTTAAATAAGTTTTTTTCAGGATATGGATTTTTACTGTTGAACATTTAACCCTTAAAGTAGGTTTAAGTAACATGATCAAACATGAAATATTTTTATATCATTTGTGTTTGATATTTTTGGATTCATAATACTAAACGGGCCATTGCTATATCATTTCCTATCCTTATCCATTTTCATATCATATCTTATCTCTATCATATCATGGGCACCAAACGGGCTCTAAAAGTTTATATTTATTTTATATTTTGTTAAAAAATTCTTAATTTTAGTGGGAGATATTGCTATAATATTCTAAACATATAAGTAAATATTCATTAAAAAATATGAAGGGTACTAATTTATTCGGTGACGATTGATGAGGATTAACGATTGTTCACGGTGTTTCGGTGCGACTGAGGTTGAGCTTTCATAGTGAAGTGTACTTTGAGGGTGACGATGAATCACCCTTTTATAGGAACGAAGAACGCTAACCGTTCATGTGAATGATGTGATCTTAGGAGGTCGTCGGTGATGGCATGGACGGTGAAGATGCAGTCAAGGCGTGTTCCTATGCGGTGGTCTGCACAAGGCTTTGCTTGCTCTTTCACTCGTTTGGCCTTGCTTTGTCTTGGGATTTGGCTGATTGGGACTTGTATCACTGGACTTCTGACCAGTCTAAAACGGTTTCCCCCAAGTCATTACTGTCTTTATGATATAATGGACGTGTTATCTAGATCAAAAGTCATGACATAAAGTATTTGAGTGATCAAAACCTGTTGAAATTTTTTAGAGGGTCCAAAGATGAATTCAAGATATTTATAGGGATTAAAAACTTATATGACCCCAAAAAATTCATCATCATCATTTTGTTATAAACCACAGAGGTCTTTGTACTCAATCAACAACAAAATCAGGTTTTACCAAGGGTAAGAAGACTAAAGATCTTGCTTTAGTATTACCAACAAAAGGTCATTATGGGTCTTTAGTCCCTGCAAATATAGGTCATTTGAATTTTCATCCCTGAAGTTGCTAATCCTTCCAAATTGCCATTGCAAATATTAATCATTTAACATTTAGTCATAATCACATTTTTTTGCTGAGGTGGCTTGTCATTAGTGCCATGGAAGTGATGTGGCACAAACTGATTGGTAAAAGATTATAATGAGACATCAAATAGACCTAAATTGACCATTTTTCCCTTAATGAACAAAGACAAACGTAAAATGCAAAAATTAACCCTATCTTCTTCCCTCATTCTCCTTCTCTACTTCTTCCTCTCCCCTCTCCTTTCGTTTCACCACCACAACCACCACCACCCTCCAAAAGCAATGTGGTGTATATGGCCAACTATGGATTCAAACCTTTTATCCCATGATTAACCCATCCTTTCCTCTGTGGTCCACACAATACAATATAATATCCATATGTAGAGAATGAGAGAATTGATAGCAGATGAGGAGGAGGAGTGAGAGGGTTCATGTTTCTGGGTCTGGGATCGAACCAAAACGAGTGGAGCGTAGTCTCGGACAAGAACAAATGGCTTACAACAATTAGGTTTTGTTACAACATGAATCACACAAATGGCTTGCAACAACGAGATTCAATTCAATTGTTTTCCTCTTTGACAAATTATGATCAACAATTCTGCATCTATCATAATTCCCAACATTGAAATTTGAATTTCTGAAATTGAATTCAGAATAAATTACATTCCCTGTTCTATGTAGACTCAATAGAATTTTCCGAATTTCATTGTTGATTGAAATATGCATGAGATCTTCAATTAGATTAGGGTTACGGTTTTGATTCTGATCAGAAGTGTTGAAAACGGTTGAAAGACGTTGTTGTTGTTGTTGTTAGTGTAAAAGGTAAATGGTGCGTAATTAAGATTCTTTCATTCGATCAGAGTTGGAGTCGGAGGTGAATGAGGTTGTGAAGTAGCGGCAGAATTGGGAATTGAGATCTTCGACATGGAATGATGCTGGAGGAGTTCGGGGTTTTGTGAAGGGTTGGTGGATGAGGTTATGGTCGTCGTCTTCATCGGAGGAGGAATCCATTAGTATAGGTGTGTGAGCCACGACCGTGAAAATGTAAATGAGTGAGTTTGGTGAATCGTTGTGATGACTCGGTAAGAGAGTGTGAGCGAGTGCGAGAGGGAGTAATTTGATGAAGAAAGAATGTGCAGAGTAGAGTTGAGGCAAAGTAGATTGAATGTGTCAGCTGATCCAAATATAGGGGAGAGGGATGGGGGAGAGGAAGAAGAATAAGAGAAGGAGAATGAGGGAAGATAGGGGTAAGTTGGTAATTTTGCATATGTCTCGAAACAGTAATGGCAAAAATGTCAATTTACGTGTTATTTGCTGACTTTACCAATCAGTTTGTGCCACGTCGCTTCCATGGCACTAATGACATGCCACCTCAGCAAAAAAACGTGATTAAGACTAAAAGTTAAATGATTAGTATTTGCAATGACAGTTTGGAAGGATTAGTAACTTTAGGGACGAAAATTCAAATGATCTATATTTGCATGGACTATAGACCTATTTAAGCATTATTTTTATTAGATATTGTACACACAAATGTGTCGTATGCAGACAAAAAAAATTCATTAAAATTTATTTTAGATTTAACTTATTATCTAAAATTATTGGATCCACCACAAGCAGAATCGTTAGGGTTTTTCATTTATGTGGAATAAAGATCTTCAATGTCACATTGTAAAATGTTCAATCAAGAGTTTGAACTTTGATGCCAATTCAATGGAGTGGAAAACACAAGAAACATGAGGGAGGAGTTTAATTGTGTTATGTAAAAACTGATCCTCAAGCTTTGTTTATGAAATCTTGTTGAAAATCATTTTTCAAATAGATTGTGTTGATAAAAATGTTTAAGATAGATTTAAGAGGATAAGCGAAAGAGAAATCACATAAATGATTGATTATTGTTGTGCACTGTCAAATTATTTTTTATTTTAATAATGTGGTATATTGTTGTTAAACCTTGCTCGTTCTCAAGGATCTATGAATTATCAATCACCAATCACCAATAACAAGAAGAATAATAAAAGAATATACGTTAGTAGGGATGGGGTTGTTTATTTCCCATAACAATTTGCAAGCAACCAGAAATTCAATTAGTTAAAAAGCAATCTCCCTACTAATTTCAGGTATGCTTCGTTTTTCTATCTAGCATAGGTTCCGATTAACATTCGTTCGTATTTCTTCGCTTGATTGATTATAAAACTAAGTAAACAAGTGACACTTAGTTTTACCTGAATTCATTTAGATTAAGTATTATAATGTGTTTGATTAACCATTTCAGTAAACTAGTGTCACAAATTAAGAAGACAGTTAATTTCATCATAGCTTGTATCAATTTCTATTTAAACTAAATTTAACAAACGATAAATTAATCTAAATAATGTCAATGGCATAAACCAAAACGAATTGAGTAAGAATCAACAAAATCAAGTTTATAGTCAAATAATAGAGACACGAAATTAACAATCAAAACAATGAAGATGTAAATGAAATATCATTGAAATCTGATTCTCATGAACTCATAAATGAAGTTCCCTTGCACCAATGGATCAATCTAGGATTTTAGGCTTCCATCACAATAGGTTTGCACAAAATAAAAAATGTGTAAATATGTTGAATGGAAGAAGAGATGATAATGTTCCTGATGTATCATCATATTTATATGCTCAATAATTTAACCTAATACATCCAAACTTTAAATTGGGTAAGTGTTGGACTAAATTGGCTAATCGGCCCGTTTAGCAAAATATTAAGTGGTCCAACTCGTATTTAACTTCAGTTTTTCAGAGATTCAAATATTTGACCAGTAAGACATGCGAATTAGGTTGTGAGTGAATCATGAAAGTTGTACACAATAATATGAAAAATAATTCAAGAATTACATTAATGCTCAAATCTTACCCAAAATGTAGAAACATGCTAAAAATACGATATTAAACATAAAAACTTTGAAAATGTCAAAATACAAGACTATAAAGAGTGTGTCAAATATCTTCGTGAGCTTAGCTCAGTTGATAGGATATTATATGGAAGGGCCGATGTTCGAACCCCGGATACCCCACTTCTCCACATTTAAAATGTGTGAGCTCTAGCCACTAGACTACTTGACAAAAAAAAAAGTGTTTGTTGCTTTATCAATTGACTGTATTATAGTCTTTTAAAACTAAACTTGGTGTTGTCAAGCCTTTGAGAAATCAATCAACGACTACTGGGCCTACATGCAAGTTTCAAATATTTTGTTTGAAGACAGCATGTGTCAGACTCGAGTGTTACAATTTTGGAGAGATCCAAGCATCTTCTAGAGGGTTGGATGACCGCTAATTGCAAACAAAGTTCCTCCAGTCAGGGACACACAACGTCCACTTCAGGCCTTCACAAACATGATGACCAAAACTTGGACAACAGAATTAGAGATATCAGATGGAGGAAACCAAGGAACGGTAGACTTAAATGTAATGTTGATGCCTCTTTTTATTATTCCAGCAATAAGGTAGGAATAGACATATGTGTTCGAGATTTAGCAGGAAACCATATTCGTTCAAAAACAATGTGGTTCACTCCATTGTGCTTAGTTGACGTTGGGGAAGCATTGGGTTTATACCATGAATTTCGGTGGATATATGAACTTCAGCTCACAAATTTTGATTTTGAGGTTGATTCCAAATTAGTAGCTGAGTATTTTAATAAAGGTCGGGGAGATATCACCGAGTTTGGCTCTATTGTGGATAGTAGTATCCATTTATGTAATTATCATTTAACAAAATCTCATAAGGAGTTTATTATGAGGCAAACAAATGAGGTTGCATATAAATTAACTAAAGCATCCATTTTCAGTGGCAGAGCCATAAATTTTATAGAGCTTGGGAAAATTTTAACCGCAAATTCACATGTGACGTAATATATAAATAGTCATACATCACAATAAAAGATGCTCGTTATTTTGTCAACAAAAGTACAATTTGAAATAAGAGAGATGAAACATTACCTGTCAATAGTGTGCTAAATAAAATTAGGAGGTAAATGCCCTTTCTGAGACCTATTTATGGTGAATGTTCAAATAATATCAACATCATCAAGTGACTTGAATATCTCCAGTTCGATATAAAATATCATCAAGTCATTAAAGCACATATCGTTTATCTGGGTAGCAATTTAGACTTGATAATCTTCATTGCAGAAAAAGCTCTTTCAACGGATGTTGTCGACATTGGCAATATCAAAGCCTACTCAACGAGTTTGTAAAACAATGGAAATACCAAATGTTTCTCAGTTTGAACCATCTTCATAGCCAAACTTCGAACATATTCACAAGAAGAAAAGGAAGCATGCCTTTTAACTTGAAGTACATAAGTGTCAAGTTGCTCCCTTAATGTTCCACGATCATCATCATAAAAAGTCTGCATGATAAATATCAGTAAGACGAGCAAGCTTATCAACATCAAACTTGGAGAAAGAGTTTTTCGGGTCCAGACATGAGAAGCAGTTAAGCACAATGTTACTTCTTTCACTAAAGCGGTGATCCATCTCCACACATATTTTGTCAACGGCAATATAAAAAATCTCTGCACGGTAATGGTGAAGATTAGTGACAGTCCTCTCTTCTAGTCTTGACCAACCCCTATAGCAACACAAAATTCTTGGACATAAAAAAATAAATTATCTCAACCATACTCTCTCAATGTGGTATGTAACACCCTTAAACCCCACATACACACACACACACACACACACACACACACACACACAACAAGTAATCAAATACTATAAGGTGTTACTCTTTAATAATTCAATCCATACATAGTTCATCATGTAAACATCACATCGCAACGAAACATAAATCTCAACAACATAGAGTCAAATGTCATATCTCAAGATACATCATTAAAATGAACACATAGGTTCCATCAATAATCCGACAAGAACGTAGAAAACCCCAAAATTGTCCTAGTTAGAGCATCACTAGACAAGACTCCAAAATAAAGTGGTAAAAGATGAGTAGGCACCAAAAGTCGTCCTCAGAAAACTCACGGCAACTATGCATCATCAACTTGCAAGTCTAAACCACAAGGGTGTAAGCGTCCAACCCGAAACAAGTATGGTGAGAAATATTCAACACAAGGATAATATGAACACAGATACATCAACAAGTATACATCAACAACATATTCATCTTAAAAAATAGACAATATTCATACTTTGCATATACATATATCTATGGCAAGTAATGACATCACCATCAAGTTATGCACCATTCACACATTAATATAACAAACTCACCAATCAAATGTCATATTTTCATTTAGGCACATCATCACATAACACTTAGTCACGTTTCACATCAAATCCACATCTTTGAATACATTTTCAAATATATATATATATATATATATATATATATATATATATATATATATATATATATATGCAATGCGCCTAACTCGACTCTACATGCATGTGGTGCCAAGTTATGTTACTGAGTGATCCCACGCCACTTTGGAAAATCAGAGGTATATTACTGATTATTATCACGTCACTTTCAATATGTTATGGATGCATAAACTCCATATAGGACATCAACAATGCATAACTATACTCGACAGTTACATATTGTTAAGCAACATCATCATCATCATATCGCATCGGTACATCGGCATATCACATCATCTAGTTATATAATCACTTCATTATATAACACATCAACAAATCATCATATCAAGTCAACATCTTTATATTGTCATAACATCAACTCATCTTGTCATGCATATCATCAAGCATTCATATCATTCTATATTCGCATCACTTACCGTATGTTCTCAACACATCACCAAACATACTTCATTAATCATATCATATAATAAGTCCACAATTTAATCTCACAATTCATTTCATAACTAATTACAAGTCCATTAATAGTCATTTTAATCTCTAAGTCTATTTTCATCACGGGCTTAGTTAATTACTCCTACATTCCCAAATCATACTCCTACTATTCAAGTTTAATGGTTTGGGACTCTAATCATACACCTTGGTTACACTTTAAAACCTTAAAAATGAGGGCATCACAGAAGGACACACACGGTCGTGCGCATTCTTCAGCATGCAACAGGGGACATGGCCGAGAGATACGCACGGTCGGTGCGGTCTAGGCACATGGTTGTGCGCGACCCTCAGGTGGGGAAAAATGCAGCTTTGCTGCAACTAGCCCAGGGTGACCTCGACTTTAATTTGATCTTTTTCTGATCAAAACCAGTCCATATTTTAATACCAATGTTATCTAATCACTTATACATCAATTTCATCTTAAACAACTTAATTCTACTCATTTTTACCATGAACTATCATGCTTCTTATTTGTTCTAAATATACCATTCTATCCTAATTCTAACATGGCAATTCCACTCCAAACATAGTAACAAGAACAATATTTTCTCTTCTTCAATATCATCACAACAACATTCACCAATTCAAATTATAAAACATTAAAACAACAATCTAGCAACAACTTTCATGAATTTCACCAATTTCATATAAAACTCAAGAACACCACAACAACACAATCCAAACACATAATTAACATGGCAACCTCATGAATTCATAAATAGTCATATACCCATAATCACAACAAAATGCTAGATCATAATTTCAACATCAATTCATCATAAAAGCATTAAAATAGCAAGAATCACACAAAAATCCTTATTCTACCGATTTGCCCATAAAATCCCAATGGTGAATAAAACTCCCCCTCACCTCCTAACTCTTCAAAGCTTGCCTCCCGCAAGCTTGGGTCTCCTTCTCCATTTTGATTCTTTGAGCTCGACTCTTTTCTTCACCTATTGCCTGTTTTCTCTACCCTTGCCTCTATTCTCTACTCTTGCCTCTTTCTCAAAATGATACAAATGATTTTCTAACCCTAATCACAAAGACTATCACTTACTTATATCCACTTGTTTTGTGATTAGTTCTCACAACTCTTAATGGCCTTAGTCTCTGTTCATTCTTCAAAAAGAAAACGCTACACAATTACTTCACTTAAGCCTCCCTTTTACTCATACACCCTGATTCTCTTAATTCCTCAAAAACTCTTATTTTCTAATATCTTCACAAAAATACCCTTCATTCCTTAACTGTCTAAAAAACCCTTCACTCCACAATTTTAATAAAAATCAACTAACCTAACAAACCAACCACATCAAATAAACAATTAAATTCTAATTAATCAAAATAATAATAAACTAAAAATCGGGATGTTACATGGCCAACCGAGCTTTGACATCATCAACTAATTCCATGGCAAGCACAATATTAAGATATTTTCTTTGCAAGATTTTTGAAAGCTCGTTTGTGATGCCAAACAACTTTAACATAAACTTCAAAATGAAAGGAAATTTAAAGGTCTCCTTTTTTTTTTTCTATCTAACCTGCCGCTTGAGATGGTCCACATCCATCTTCATCAAATATACTAAGCACCCGTAACACTTCGCCAGATTGAGAACAAAAGGGTGGTGTGTATTTTTTTTCTCTGTTCAATATATTTTTGGCAGCGCGAACATATTTCTTCTTTTTTTTGACTACTTTTTAAGTGGGTTAATGAGCTATTAAGTTGGGCCATACACAAAGAAAGTATGGGTAGAGCCCGAGCATGTGTCCAGGCTTACTGGGGGGTAAAACCACCCCTGGCCACGCCTAATCCTAGCTTTTGTGTCTTTGATTAGATTCCAAGATGTATTACTGACTTAATTTTTAATGAAATGATATAAGTTATTTTTCCTAAAAAAAAGATAGTTCTCAACACGAAAAAATAATTTTTACCAAAAAGAAGATAATTTTTCAAAGGATTCGATAAACTTATTCACACTTGCTCAAAGCTTTTCATAATATTTTCTTCTTTCTCGATTGATAACGTGTTGCTTCTTGTAAATGACTTTGATGGAAGTTGTTATTGTTAACAATTTAGGGTTTCAGATAGAATAACAAAGGAGACGATTAGAGTTTCAATAATATATTACAATGACATTACATATTAAAAGATTACAAAATAATATATAATATAACCATATGGACTACTAATTTAGAAACATAAGGCTCAATAGCTTAAATCTAATAATTTTATTATCTAACACTTTTCCTCAAACTCATGATGCAACAACAGTAAACATCAAGATTTGTCAAACAAAAAACCGAAAACATACTCGATAATATAAAACGTACTACCCCTCAAGTTCAAACTTACTAAACTATAAACTTGTTACAAATGAACTCTAAAAATAAAACCAAACTAACTAATAACGTAACCAACCTAGAGAAGTAACAAAAATGAATAACCATCATAGAGAGTAGCATTAACTATAGAGAAGGGGGGGGGGGGAGAGAGAGAGAGAGAGAGAGAGAGAGAGATCATGAAGAGAGAACTAGTAGAGAGAAGATCCAAATCAAACCAAACCAAATAAATTCATACCAAACAATTCCAATCCAAACCAAATAGAAGAACTAGTAAGGAGAAGCAACCAAAACAGAAGAAACCAATGCAGAGGGAATCAACCAAACAAAATATACCAATATAGAGAAGAACAACTTCGTAGAATAAACAGTGAGAGAAGCAACCAAACAGAGCCAACGGAGAGGGAAACAATTAAACATAAGATCCAATAGGGAGACTGAGACAATCAGATCAAATAGGGAGAGAGACAATCAAAGAGAAGAACCAAATAAGGAGAGAGACAATCAAACATAATAGTTCAATAGAGAGAATCAAACTATAAAAAGAACAATAGGAAGATAAGCAATCAAAAAGAAGAATCAACGGGAGGAATCAAACACAAAATGCAAATTTTGGCAAATAACATCAAAATGCAATTCAACTAAAATTTAAATTAATAATTTAAATTCCTACTTTAATGGTGTTGTTACTATTTTAATGAGATTTAACATTTTTATTTCATAATTTAAATAATTAAGTTAAAGGGATAAAATTGTAAATATAATAGTTTAAGTGAACGATAAAATCAGAAGCGAAAATGTCACCTTAAAATCATGTATCCCCTTTATATATGAGTATAAATTATACTCTTCATCCCAAATTATATGACGTTTTGGTCATTTCACAAGTATTAAAAAATTTAATTAATTTTGTTTGAGAAAGAGATATTATGAGTTGTTTTTCAATTTTTTCCTTGATAAATTATATATGGAAAAGATAAATTAAAGAATTTAAAAAAGAGAGAGCGATAAATAGTTATGTATATAATAGGAAAAATAACATTAATGTTTCATTGGTATTGTAAAGCGACATATAATTTGAGACAATTTTTTTCTTCTCAAAGCGATATATAATTTAAGACGGAAGGAAGTATTTAATAACTAACCAAATAAAGAGAGACTTGCTGTAAAATTAAATTTGAATTTTAGAATTTAAAATAGTTTTTTTTTTATAAAAGCTTACATAATCTATTTATTATTTGAGATAGACAAAAAGACAATAGCCATTGAACACTCATACACACAAGTAGAAGAGTCTGGGTTTAAACGTTGAACACATAGTCCAGGCTAAAAATTTCGATATTTTTTTCAATTGAATTAGGACTTGTGGAAGTTCAACGAACCTATTTATTTTAGGATTTATACATTTATTATTGTTTTTAAATGCACTTTATAGTTATTAAATATTATGGTCAATGGTATAAATGCATATAACATTCAATCTCTTTAATTATTTGGTATATGGGAATAGTTCGGGCCGAGTTGGACTTTGCTTAAATAAGTTAGACCTAGTTGGAAAAAATGCATAATCTTAGACTATTAGTCTATCAAAGACTTTATTTTAAGCATGAACTGAACTTTTTAAAAGCTCGGTCTGACCTATTAGCCTATCTAAAAGCCTAATTTATGCTAAAAATAGAACATTTGACCTATTTATAAAAAGGCAAATAAGAATATATTTCTTAAAATGCTAATAGGTCAATACAATTTTATAAAGCATGTACATCCATTTTTTTCCTCATTATTATAAGTATATATTGCATGTATATTCAATAAAAATTTTAAAGGCTTGTACATCCATTTTGTAGAGGCTAATAAGCGTCTATCGTAAAGATTTGACGTATTGTCTTTTATTTTTGTTGCTAATAAGGTTCCTTACTTTGTAATTTAGAATAAGATCATAATGACAATAGTAAGAGATTAAGAGGGTAAAACCCAAAAGTATGTGTAAATTATAATATTGAAAATTTAAAAGAACCAACAATTTATTAATATGATGGAGTATACATAGTTTGTCAAAAAATGATGGAGTATATATAATTACACATATGTGCCGGTTTGGTTGCCCAGTAGGCTTTTCTATAAGTATTGATCTGCACTACTAGGAAAAGCAATTTTTTTTTTAGGGAAAATAGCTTATAGCTAAGAAAAGCAAAATTAGAAAGGGAAATTAGTGACGAAAAAATAAAATCCCTCACGAATTCTTTGGTCTCAAAATTTAGTGACGGAATTAGAGAGATTTTATGTTTTCCCTCTCTAAATTTCTCTCACTAATTTTTGATTTTTAGTCATGACCTATTTAAATTAATAAATTTTTTAACAAGCTTGAGCGTAACATTTTTAACAAACGAGTTAGGTCGAGTTAGACTTTAAATAGGTTGGGCCATAGACCTATGATAGACGACCTGACTTATTACCACCCAAATTAATGAACATTAGAACTTAAGTTTTTTTTTTTTTTTTTGAGGAATTAGAACTTAAGTTTCGTTACGGACAATATATACCAAGTAAATAAATGTTAAAAATTAAATAATGTTTGATTTACAACATGTTTATGAATGATTTGACAAATGTGTTCTTGTGTAGAGGGTTCTTCTTCTTTTCATTAATAAAGATGCACAATATTTAAATTTGTACATCTCCATTGATAAAAGGTTATACGTTGTTGTTAATTAGCCTATAATCCAATTCAGACAAGATCAGATTAATTTGGAGTACATGAATTTGTCGTTTAGATGAATTAATCCATAGTTCAGACTCTAGTTATTTTGTAGTGAGACTTGAATTACAAAGCTCTTTTTTTTTTTTTTGGTACCACAAAGCTCTTTATTTCCTCATAAACTGACAAAAGAAGTTGTATGTCATCCTTAATAAATGTACATTGTCATTTTATTTGCGTATTTTGAATAAATTTAATGCAAAGAAAAAGAACATTAAAACCATTATTACATAAACAAAAACAATTATGTTTCCTCTATAAATGTCGGATATAATTTTCATTTGAGTACTCATCTTTGTCATTGTTTGCTATCTTAATATTTTTGTAAGCAGATATAGATCATCAAAATCTAGCAAGCCTAAGACAAATAATGTGTTTTTGAGTGCTAAAACTGGTTTTTTTCTTTTATTGTTTTTGTAGGCTAATCAGCTCTCAAGGAACTATGGAAGGATCGTCGAGCTCCAATACAAGGGGAGACCAAAGGGTGCCACAAATTACACCTCCACCATTTGTGTTTAATATGACTTTGCCTTTGCCTGATGTGGCCAATGCCATGCCTGCTGCTGAACATGGGGTCTCAAACCCTAAAGGGGATGGTTATGCTAGAAGGTGAGTTGGGTTTGCAAATCCCTAATTTTAAATATCAATTAAAGATTTTAAATTTACAATTTCATAAAAGGGTGTAAAGGTTCACAATTTTAGCAAAATAGTGTTTTTTATTTTTGTTGTTTGCGCACAATTCACTATTTTAAACTTCTTAAATGTACAAATTTGTAGAAGATAGAAAAACCCATTTGTTAAAAATGGTGTGAGTCAACTTTAAGTCTTTTTTGAGATCTATATTAGAAGCACCAATTTTTACGTAAATGGTGGGTTTTTTACTTTTATGATGATCAAAGAAATACTTTACAAACTTGTTTGTTATATTTTTTTTTAAAGGAAAAAATCACTTCATTTTATTTGTTTTTATTACAGATTTCAGAAGAAAAAAAAGTGAGAATTTAAAAACTGTTACAAATGAGAAACGTCTTGAAGAGTTTTTCTGTGAAATAATTTTTTATATTTGTTTTTTATTAAAAAAATCATTTTCATCGTAGTAAACAAATACAAAACATAGGGAGAACTTGTCATTCATTTTGGTCTCACAATGCTTTTGAAAAATTAGTTGCGCGTTTTGGATATCTAGTTTACACAAAAAAAAAGAAATACAAAACATCTTCTTATTATAGGTCTAAAAAATTCTTTTGCTTATTATATAATCTCTATAAATTATTGAATAAGAAAATCACATTTTTTTTCCTTCAAATTTGCAACAAACTGACCCTAAAAGGGAGTACCAATGATAAAGAGAAGGGGTCGATTTATAGAGTTAAATTAGATCGATTTAATGACAAATCTAAGTTAGATTGAGTGAAAAATGAATTTAACCAAATATTTAGAAACAAGAGTGCAGATAAATTGAAACACTAAATTGGAAATGGAATTTTTTGTTTCAATTATTATTAGATTAGATAGTGCAGAATTGTACACAATTTCCTTCATCAATATAAAACTATATGACTGACCTATATTATTTTCTCGGTTTCTAGGCTTGAAAAGAATAGAGCATACTCAAAAGCATATCTCCAGAGAAAGAATGCTCACATAAAAAGTTTGGAAGAAAAACAAGACTCCCTAACAGTAATTCCATGATCTTTCAACCATAGTTGTATATTCCTCACAAATTGATATTTTTCTATGAGCTAACTCTTTAACTATGCAGCAAATAATTTCTGAAGAAAACTCTATGACCCAATTATACAAGGGCATTGGATCCGTCCTTAAGAAAGAACGGAATATACTGCAAGAAACTCTGTCAGAAATCAATTCAAATGGGGAGGTTCAAAATGGTTTGTCCCCTTTCTTCGATAATCATTCTGATAACACACTATTAGAATAACTCTAATCAATCTAAAAAAAAAAAAAAATTCTAATCATTAAAGAAAATTAGATATGAAAAGTAAATATATTGATATTTAATTCTAATGTCTCAATATTTTAAAATAAGTTTTATTTATTTATATAAGCCTATCGATGTCTGTTGTCACATCAATTAATGAAGTTCGCCAAATTATGTGTTTTTAATTCATTAAATGATATATTTTATCGATAATTTTAGTTGATAGTTCAACTTTTTTCTGGTAACAACCGTTCTTTTTTAATTTTTATTAACGGAATAATAATCGTTTATATTATCAATATACCAACATTTTAAATTTTTCTAGTGGTTTTGTACTGTGATATATTGACTAATTAATTAATTTTGTTTTGTGATTGAATGATGAAATCATTCAGCTGAGATAGATAGGATCCTACATGAAATTGAGCAGCTGAAGTTAACCAAATAGGCAAATGAAGAAGAGATTGCTCGGAGGGGGAATTTCACAGGCAGATGAAGTGGAGGGATTTCAAAGAGAAAAATTATATATGATCATTATGATATAAAATAAATTATGGGATCATTTATAAAAAAAATGTATACATTATTAATTTAATTAATTTAATAAAAGTCTTTATTTATGAATATTTTCCGAGGAGTAGTTTAGATGACTCTATATTTGAGATGGGAAGAATGCTGGCTGGTAAACAAAAGTTTAAAACATCTTGTCAAACAACAAAGCACAAAACACTTGACTTGGCCTCATGACCAGAAACTTGTAAGAGTATAAAATAAAGGCTTAATTGCACTTTTCCCCCCTATCTTTTGCTAATTGTGCGATTTTGCACCCCCTCTTTTTTTATGAGCGATTTTGCACCCCATCTTTTGCCAATTGTGTTTTGTTCAAAATCATCATTAAAAGAGGGGGAAAGGGGCAAAAGATAGGGTGCAAAATCGCTCAAAAAAAAAGAAAAGGGGGTGCAAAATCGCACAATTAGCAAAAAGATAGGGGGCAAAAGTGCAATTGAACACAAAGATGGGGTGCAAAATCAAAAAGGGGGCAAAACGATGGGGTGCAAAATCGCTCAAAAAAAAAGAAGGGGTGCAAAATCGCACAATTAGCAAAAAATAGGGGGGGAAAGTGTAATTAAGCCTAAAATAAATTAGTAAGTACTATAGCAAAAATATTAAAACATAGAAAAGGTAGTGCATATTACTTCAATAAAAAAAGGCATAAAGACCCATTTTGGTATCTGAGAAAACATGCAGGGCTCAAATTAGTCCTCGAGAAAAAAAGATCCATTTTTTTTGGTACAAAAAAGATCCAATTTAGTCCCTTATAAAATGAAACTGAAATAATTGAGTCCTTCTATCAATATTTTTCTCCAACCGGTTTTTACACCTATTTTTGAACCGTGACTAGGTTGTCTAAGTATATGTGGCAGTCCAATTGTCTTATTGACTGCCACGTCTTCTCTATTGAAACAGCCGTGACCGTCGAGATAAATGCCGTAAACATAAGGATTGGCACTCATAAATGGAAAATGGAAACAAGAAAATCGAAAACAAAAGTTGAAGGGTGTTGTGCACTTAGGGTTTTCAACTCCCAAGTCTTATCTCATTTTGAGTTTTTCAGAAATGTTTCGCTAGCCGAAATGTTTCTATTCTCTGAATTTTTTCGACCCTTCCTCTTCTTTTCTTTTTTTATTGAGGGGTATATTTGTTCCATTAATTTTGTAAAGGAATAATTTGGGTCTTCTTTTTTGTCGAGGACTAATTTGGACCCTGCACATTTGTTGGGGACCAAAATGGGTCTTTACTTTAAAAAATAAAGTGAAAACATAAATTTCTAGCCTTGTAAATAAATGACCCTGATAAAATTATCTTGATTTGTGACATAATTTTATGCTTATTTTAGGCTTTATGAAGCACGACCAACCACACAGATAAAATAATAAGATTACTGCAAAAGATCAATTTTTTTAGGCTTATTTATATGTTTAGTTCTTGTAAATAGGGATCACTTGAATTTTAGTCCATGTATTTGCTAATCATTCCAAATTTTTCCTACAATTACTAATCACTTCAATTTTGGTTTCTTAGCTCAAAATCTCGATGAGGTGGCATAAATTAGCTGACGTGTCCAACATTGACCCAGATAAGTCAATGTTGACTCATAAATTTTGATGTGAATGGATGAAAATATCCTTCTCTAATCCCAAAATATTTCTCTTCTCCACTCTCATCTCCTTCCTCTCGCATTATTATTCATCTTTTCCTATTCCTCCACCACCACACACCCTTTTTTCTCCCTTCAAGCCCCACCTCTAGCATCAATGTGTACGTCACTGATCTTCCAAAATCCCTCAACTACGCTCTCCTCAACCGCTGCTGGCCCTTCACATTCGATTTCATAATTGGCAGTGACACAAATCATGAAATTCGATCCACGCATAAGAGGTGGCATGGATTCTTTTTGAGATTTGATGACCCTAATTTTCTGTCTTAGTTGTAACAATTCGAGTTCAGTTTGTGCCAATTTCTTGCCTTATCGTCGAGAAGTGCCTTTGAATTGGCTGATGGCGAAGGAATGTGAGGGACATCGGTTTTTGGTGGCAAAATATGGTGTTTGTTGTTCGACATCTTGTATTGGGAGTGTTTTATATATATATATATATATATATATATATATATATATATATATATATATATGGGTTTTGCTAGAAGACACCTTTTATGAAGGTGTCTTTTAGCAAGTTTATAACTAAAAAGTGATAATCACACTTTAAGGTGTGGATTGCTAAAAGACACCTTCATGGGTGGCTTATAGCAAAACCATATATATATATATATATATATATATATATATATATATATATATATAGGGTTTCGCTACAATAGACCCATTCATTTTCATGAAGGTCTATTTTAGCAAGGTGCACCTTTTGCTTTAGACAAAAAGACCCTTATGTTATTTGTTTGAAAAACAACAAACTGAAACTCAAGGATACAATTGTAGTTGGTGTTTAATCATTAATGTTTTTTTATTTTCTATGTTTATGAGTCATTACTGCTATCTCTTTCACTAATTCTCTTTTTCAGCTTGCTTCTCTCTCTCCGTTTCCCATTTTCCTTTCTTCCTCCCGTTTCTTGAAATCAAGTGCAGCTTGATTCCTTTTTTCTTTTTTTAACAAGTTCAAGAGGGACACAAATCAAATAAGTTTTGAAGTTTTGGCTCATTGATTGAATTCTTAATTCCTCGGTGATCTTATTTTGAAGTTTTGAACCTTTTTCCAAACTTTTATCATGTTCTTAAAATCAAATAATTCCTTGGATTATTTTCTCATTAATTGTATTCTTAATACTTGGGTGATCTTTGGCAGGCCATGATTAAAATGTACAAATCTGATTTGTCCATGATCACTTGCCACTAAGCTTAATAAAACACAACCAATATGAAAGCTGCCACAAAATCCACATCCAATTTGATACAACAAGAGAAATCATCTTATCTTCCAATACATATAAAAGATTAAATGTAAAAAAATCAATTTTGTTGGAGGAAAAGAAAACGATTCAAATCGCATGTAACAAAAAAAATGAAATAAGAAATTGGGAATTTTGTAACCACACAAGCTGCAACGATTTGATGAAAACGGAAGAAGAGAAGAGAATGGGAAAAGAAAAGAGACACATAAAGAGGGAGAGTCAGTGAAAGAGATAGAGACCAAGAACAATATCAATAATGATGCAAAAAAAGACAATCTAACAGAAAGGAAATAAAAAGCATTAATGATTAAACATCAATTGCAATTGAATCCTTGAGTTTGTTCTTTTTCAAAAAAATAACACAAGGGTCTTTTTGTCTAAAGCAAAAGGTGCACATTGCTAAAACAGACCTTCATAAAAATGAGTCGGTCTATAATCTATTGTAGCAAACCCCATATATATATATATATATATATATATATATATATATATATATATATATATATATATATATATATGGGTCTTGCTAGAAGCCACTCATGAATGTGTCTTTTAGCAACTCACACTTCAAGGTATGATTTTCACTTTTTAGTTATAACTTTGCTAAAAGACATCTTCATAAAAATTAGTTGGTGTCTTTTAGTAAATGCTCGTAGAATAACTTGCTAAAAGCCATCTTCATAAAAGGTGTCTCTAGCAAAACTATATATATATATATATATATATATATATATATATATATATATATATATATTGCTTAAAAAAACATATATGCTTGTGTTGTGCTATTGGGGCTGATGAGTATCGTTAGATTTTCTGCATTTTATGTGTTTTGAAATTAAGACGATGAATTCTTGATCTTTGATAGCTAAGGGTATTTTGATTATTTTGCACTTGCTTGAAACCACCAGGGGTAATTTAATTAATGAGTTTAATTGGAATACTCTGACAGTGTAAAGTGATTTTACATGGTCATCCAATAGAAATCTGCCACATCATATTTTTTTAATTGAATTAATTAATTCTGAAAACCATCATTCTCTCTTCTCATTACAACCCACTCTTCTCTGTTGTATTGTTCTCCATCTCTTCAATAGTTGTCTCGAGGATCGATCTCGGTGCTCCGACGTTATTTTAACTTGTAATGCGAATTAATTGAGGAACAAAGAGTCAATTGATTGAAGGAATAGTTGATTGCTTGGAACAGAAAAGTAGAAGATCCACTGCTTTCTTTCCCACACATCAGACTTTGAACTCTCTTGGTGGGTTATATCCCCCAATTTCTAACACACACAGGTTGATAATAATCATGTAACAAGTAACTAAATAATAATAGTCTATCTTCAATTCCAAAATCCCAGAAGGGTGCCATAATCCCAAAGGGTGCCATGATTGTCTTGCGTAGCCGATAGTCGTGAAGCTGCGAGAAAGAATGGTTTGTACGACCTGAACAATTACTTGTTTCTAAATTTGCAATTCAATTAAAGAGATATGACTTGGTTGAATTCTATTGGATGACTGTGTAAAATTTACTTTACACTGTCAGAGCATTCCAATTAAACTCTTAATTAATTAGTCCTCTATTTTTGTGAGCCAGCAATGGTCTTACCCAATTAGCTATGACACCAGGACCAAAACTCAAGTGACCCATATTTGTAGGGACTAAACATATAAATAAGCCATTTTTTTACGCCAATATGCAAACCTTTATGAAAAAACTTCTTCCCTGTTAGGAGGTTGTCATTAGGGATTTTCCAAGCCAAATGTACATGTTTAGGGAAGGATTAGATGTTTTAATGCTTTGCATATGAATGGTGAATAGAAACTTGAGAAGTCGAAGCTTCCTCCTACTGTTTAATGAAATGATATGTACCTTTAACTCTAAAGATGTATTTTCTGTGATGACCCCAAATTAAATGATTTATTTAGGAGAAGGATGATAGAATAAGTTGAGTAATTTACAGGGCTTTGAAGGGTAATTATAATATCGGTCTATGTGGTGAACAAGAAGGTACACAAGAGAGGGGGGTGAATAGCGTTTTTCGATTTTCAAATGAGTTTGTGAAAGCACGAATTGAATACTTATGACTTATCGACAACAACGTTAACAAATTCTAAAGACAATGATTAAGATTCAAAGTTGAAATTAGAGGTTCAATTGTCGAATCTTATTATGCACATCAAATCTCAATAATCAAATATACAAAGTAAAAAACTTGACAAATTCAAACTAAACCTAATTGCAATAAACCACACCAACACTAAAGAACACAAATTA
This sequence comes from Medicago lupulina, assembly GCA_958299785.1. Lineage (NCBI taxonomy): Eukaryota > Viridiplantae > Streptophyta > Magnoliopsida > Fabales > Fabaceae > Medicago > Medicago lupulina. Next base: position 26,621,319 of record OY283144.1, on the reverse strand, counting down.
TATGAATTAATGATTTGAAACTTAATTGAGGTTTAATTGTAATAAAATTGAGTTTGAAAAGAATCTTAATTAAATGAATCAAGATTAGGTTAAGTGTAAAAATTAATCACAATCAAATCAAATAGTTTTAAACATAAAATTCATATACAAATAGTAAAGCGAAAATCTAAATGGATAGGGAAGAGAAGAACACCAACATTTTATAATAGTTCTCCCTTTCGTCATCGCTTCGGGTTACATCTACTCTTCTTGATAAAAAAATGCCTCTATCAAGGACTTCCAATATTGTTGAGAAATGGTTTACTAATTTTTATGATTACAAAGAATTCCCTCGATAACTCTAATCTTCAATCCTACGAAATCACAACACCATCAATCTTCCTGTAACCCTTGAAATTGGAGATTTTATAAGTCTTCAAAACTCAAGCTCCCATGCAATCCGTGGAATTCCTTCACCTTGAATTCTTCTTTTCTTGTCCGAAGCTTGGATCCCCTTGAACTTGAGAAGATTAGAAAGACCTCCACAATTCACCTTGGAGGTGGAAAGATATTCCTCTTTTCCTTTGGACCCTTGATTCTCAACCAAGTTCCTTGAAAGAAACCAATATACAATCCCTATAGCACCCTAGCAATCTATGACTCAAAAACCATAGAATCTTAGAAAAAAGTGTTTAATCTGAAGAACAAGTAGAGAGGTTTTTGCAATTGATTTAGTAAATTGAAAGTGATATGGGTATAGCTATATATAGATAGGGGTGATAAATACAACATTTTAGGAAAAAAACAACGACATGATTCGATTTATATAAAGCGTGATTTGATTCAGACATGTATAAATAGCCAAATATGGAGCTATGAAGGTTGGCACAAATCAAAGAACAATGATACGATTCAATAAGGCAAAAGATAAGAACAAAGAGAAAGCTTGATACAGTTCAGTAGTTTGTGAATTGATTAAGGTATGATATAAATCAGGAAGTTTTGAATCAAATCAAGTTGACATGAACCAACAAGGCCAAGATCAGATAATAAGAATGATACAATTCAAGTTAATATTTGAATCGTATCGTGGCCTTAGAAATAAATGATTTTGCCACAAAAAATAAAACCTGACACACAAAACACTTTGGTCGTTCCAATAAAATTGGAGGCTCGGCTCTAATATTAAAAATGGCCCTTAACAAAAAAAAATTAATGATAATTTAAACAATTACAAATTAACAATAAACATTATTTTGATTTTGATTTGTTTTGTTGATTTTTTTTTGTTAATAAATGTGTGAGTTTGGCCTAACTTGTCCATTTAATCTTTATTTTGGTCAAATAATAAGTGTCTACATAACAAAAGAAAATATTATCCAACATCCCAACAATTATACTTATAGTCCTACAAATAATCGAGGCCCCCCATAAATTGGAGGCCCGGCTCCGTAGAGCATTTTGCGCATGCCCAAGAACGGGCCTATTGAAGAACCCTAAGATCATGGAATGCAAGATGCTTTAACATGTACTAAACATTATAAAAGAAACAATAAACATCAACAAAACAAAAAGTCTACTAAGGGCAACTTCAAATAAGTCATTTCTGAGTTGGATATTTCAAGATTTAATATCATTATGAATTAGCTGAGAGACTTGGTTAAGTTATGTGTGAGATGGCTTTGGAGTTCTAATTTTGCATCCATTTTGCAAAAGAAGCCAATTATATATCCTCCAAAATATTTATAAAATGTCTTTTTACCTTCTATAAATAAATAACGGGTTAAATACATTACAATGAGTTTCTTAATGCATTTGAGAAATCATATCTAACACATAAAGTGTTTGTCGATTACCTTCATTTGATTAAGTATGTCATTTATTTTCTTGTAAATTTTATTCAGAAGTAATTTTTTTTTCCTAAAATTTATCTTTCTTTCAATTTACATTTATCACTTTACTTGTCAAGTCATTTAAATTTCTGCACTTTACCTTTCAAGTCGTTTACTAATTTTTCATGCACGTTACTTTTTTTGTCAATTTCATTTCATGAATGTAATCTAATTTACTCTTCTTTGCACTTTTAACTCTGTTCAAACTTTGAACTTCAAGTACATTTTACTACAGAAACATTTTACATCAAAATCATTCTTTTTTCTATAATAAAACATTGTCCCTTGTTTATGTTTTCAAAGATAGTTGCGACAGTGATATTTCCATGAAATACACGAGCGTTGGAACAAAACACATAATTTGCATATTCGGATTGAACACGTGGAATATTACATTTTAAACATTGCAAGGCTCCATAATCAACATTCTATTTATTGATGCAATTGTTGATAGATATTCATATTCCAATTCCAATAATATACAAATCAACTACAAAAAGTTAGCACCCTCGGTGGAACATGTTTTGAGAAAATTATGTTTTCATCATGAAGAAAATTTGCACCTTGAGGTATGCAAATTATATGCAATTATGGAACACTAAAGTTGATAATCTAATTAACGTCCTTAAAACACGAAATTATATGGGTGGTAAGATCATTGAAGTTTTGGAAGTGCTAAGTCAAGTGAAATTCCTTCTATTCCTGTGATGGCGTCAATGCAACTTCCACAAGGAATTACATTTCAAGAGAATTCGGGAAACAAGACTTTTGGACAACTGTTTGATTCAAATATTGTTACAAACATTTCTCCAACAAGCACTAGGCCACCATTGGCAAGATATTCATATAAAAAACTTCCAAATTAAATCAATCTCGCAACTCGACTTACATATAGCCAACCTACATTCAAAATAACAACAATATGAATCTGACTAATCTTATTGTGACCACTACACCGACGCCAAGAAACAAGGAAAGTCATCCTTTGTTTCCACGCATGACGAGACAAGAATGACCTAATGATGTAGTATTGTCACTAAGTTCGTTAGACAGTAGATTGATGACAACAATCATAATATGGTGAATATGTTCACTCAACAAATGGTTCAAAACACCAATTGATAAGTATCAGCACAAGTTAACGTGCGATTTTCGATTTTTTTAAATCAATTTACGTTCTTATTTCGAATTGGTTTGGATGTAAATACACCTATTAGGAAGTAGTTTCTTTATCATTTGTAACAAAAGAGTTTACCATATCCATATGGATAATAGTAAAGATATCACCCAAATCGCTTGTGGCTTCTATATTCTAATTATTTTAATAATATTCATTTTCTTTTTGGTCAAAAAAATATATATTAAAGAAAATTAGTCAAAATTTTTATTTTGCAGTTTAAATTTAGTCAAATTAGCATATACTTTATGGTTAGAATTATTTTTTTAAAATACCATTAATTAAAAAATGGTACCAATTCAATTTAGTCAAAATATATTGTTTTGAACAAATTGTCAAAAAATTTCTCTCTAGAATTTCTTTCTCTGTTCAATAAAGTTTTTTTATTCTAAACAAATAACTTTTCTTTTTTGACTGAATAATTATTTTATTTTTAATAAATTTTTAATAAAATTGAACAACCATCATGTGTTTCAGACATTGATTACAATTTCAATATATAGACTCAAAGGCAACAAAAAATGGCTTGGGAAAGCACAAACAGATATGATATTTAATTTAATATTAATCGAAGTTGTTTTTTTCTCACTCTTTTATTGATTCACTGACCAAATTGATTTTATTTTCACCACCAAAAAGCATTTTCCAAATAAAATAAATAAAATAATAATAATAATTCAATAAAGTATTTTATTTGAAATGACTACCTTTATTTATATAATTCAATTGAGAATTTTTTTTAAAAGAAAAGACTCACGAATATAGCATATATTGACTTTGCTTTAAAAAGATTATATTATCAATCCTTCAATATTATTTGTATAGAAACTACTATATATATAGCGGCCTATTGTGCAAAATTCAGAATGAAGTATAGATAGATAGAGAAAATTTCTTTCAGCAGTGTAAGAAGAAATTTATTATTATTATTTTTTTAATTTTATTATTTTTCTTGGGAGAATTATGTGAAAACCTTTACTTATTTTACCTCTTTGGTTTCTCTTAATGTTTTTCAGGAAGACAAAGAATTGTGAAATATGGGAGAAGAAGATGCAAAGAAAATCAATTTTCTGAGCTCAAAAAAGGATAAGTTAAGTGCTGTGAAATCCACCATAAGCTTCAAACCCTCCTCTTCCATGGCTCCAACTAAGCTATTGGGAAGTGCTAGTTCATCCTTTCAAGTGTGGAAAAACCCTTTAGGCAAGAAGAGCCATGCTGATTTTCCAAAAACTTGTTATGCAGAAGCATCAAGCAGCAAGATCAACATAGTGGAAAACCCTATTCTTGATCAAGCTAAAAAGAATATCATCAATGTTAGTTTTGCAAATCCTGATGCTGCTGGTGTTAATTTAATTAACACCAACCAAAATCGTGAATCCCGAGCAGGAAAATCTATCTGCTTGGATCACAATTTAGGCAAAACCGGAGAAGATCCAAAAATACTTAAGCGGTACCTATATATGGATGGAATTGTGTGCATATATACTAAATTATATATTTTTGGGTTACATATTTTTATTTTTTTGTTTAAATTTTTAGGTTTTAATAATATATGGCTTTTTGTGTACGTAGGATCACAAATAGAGCTTATGCAAAGAAATACAGATTGCAGAAAGCTAACCACATTATCGATCTGGAAAAAACAAAAAGAGATTTGACGGTGATTTTGAACTATACCATATGGTTTATTTTCTTTAATTGATAACGATTTCAATTATATTATATCTAATTTATTTTTGTCGTTTCCCTTATGTAGGCGAGCATTAACAAGACTCGTTATGAAATCCAACAAGATTACCAGAGGAAAAGGGCTTTGCTGATTGAGCATCATCAACTTAGGTTACAACTTGCTACTCTTGAAAGGAATAGGTTACTCAAAGAAGGTTAGCCCTAAATTTCTCTCTGTGTTTTTGTGTCTATGTGGTTAGTTTATTTAACTCATTTTGTTCAAATTTCAGTTGAAATTGAAAACAACATGGAAGAAATGCAAAGGCTGAAAGGACTCCAAACAAAGGAACAAGGTAAATAACTTAATTATGCATATTTTGGATGATGCTTTGCATGCAGTTAATATACAAAATTCAATCTAAATTTTTTGTATCTTATATTATGAAATGTTCATAGATATTTTCAAATTAAGGTAAGAATATATTGTATAGACAAAAGTTGTTTAAAGGAAAAAAAATTCATTTTTTGTTTTTTATTTCAATTACAAAATTACCTCTTGTTATGTTATTTACATGGAATTATTTGTAAAAGAAATAATATTTTTTTTTTATTATTTTCATGATCAAGTTTTAGTGTTATATAGTGTGCACAAATGAGATATGTTATATACACATTTCAGTTACAAACATTTTTTCCTATTTATTTTGTGCAGATTCTGTCGCTGGTTCCAGTTCAATCAAACCAAACTAGAGACATGAGGTTCGAGCAGTTGTGGGAGATGCAACATTAGTTTGAATAAATTGAAGAATAAATTGTTTGTAATTTCAATAGTCTCCTTTGTTTTTTACTTTTGAATAAGAAGCTACAAAGAACATTTTATGTTATATTATGGTTTTGGATTCAGTGGCTTTTATGCATGTCAAGAATAAAAATAATTTGCTTTAAACTAGATAAATATCTTTCAGTTTGAATGCAAATTTCAAGTAATTAACCATCAAATCTGTTTATATGGATGTGTTTTACGAGGAATGTTAGCAACACTCACTTTTTAACAATCTCTTTGTCACTCACTCTTTCATTGAATGAAATCAATATATGTCCCACCACTTTATATGAGTTCTATTTTCAAATTGTAAACTCATAATAATTTAAACCAATAAAAGAGTGAGTATTAGAGAGAGTGTTCAAAAGAGAGTAAATGATTTGTGTTTGGGTACTTTCATGTAAAAATTGTGTTATTTTATAAATCAAAAGCTACAAATAGTAGCTTCAAGTAGAATTGCTATTAGTCTAAAAAAAATTAATTTCTCAAAAAATGCCAAACACAATTTGTTAGAATTGGTTTTGACACTTGAAAAACCAAAGACTTACCGGTAAAGATCTTGTATTAGCTCTTCTTTTTTTTTTTTTTTCTCCTGTCAAAAAGATTTGTATTAGCTCCTTAATGGACTTTCATTCTCTTCATCTTCTTCAAAATCAAAACTTAAAAATCCAAAATTAAAATGCTTAGGGGTTTCAAAACACTTATCACAATGAGTTTTCTAAGTTCGACCCTAAAATTGAAACAAAAAGCATAAAAGCAAAAAGATTCAGGGCCTTTGTACCCATCTTTGTCATCACCCGACCCCTTTTTTTTTGGTGGAAAACACCTTAACTTTAAATGTAAACATCATTAAACACTATAATATCTAAAGGTAAACATCTTTAAATCTAAATGTAAACATCGTTAAACAGCCGATACCTTAAAAATGAAGGTATCGCCTATTCAATTTTTTTAAGGTATCGATGGGCAGCCAGCCGATACCTTATTTTAGTTTTTGTTTTCCTTTCTTCTCCTCTTTTTTCGTATTCTTTTATCCTCTTTTTTTTTTTTTTTTTTTTTCTTTATCACAATGTTGTTGGCTTAGTGTTGCTTGGGGATGTTGTTATTTGATTTTGGTTTTAGGCTAGCTTAGCTATTTCTCTCACATAGAAAACCCATAAGACGACAGTGAATTTGAAAGCAAATTGGGACACAAACGATGAATGAGAAGATGAACCAATGGATTATAAATTTTGGATTTTGATTTAAGTTTTTTTCTTTAATTAAAAATTAATCAATAAAAATAAGTTTTCTTTTATTAATAACTCATTATAATTTTTTTTTTAGGAGGATCATCATAAATATATTTCTAAAACAAAATATTCATGATAAATACTATATTTTGATAAAAAATCTAACCGTTAAATTAAAAGTTCTTATTAAATACGTATAATATAATCAAAAAAAAAACTCCAATAATAGGGAGAAATTTGGCGGGGACCCGTACAAGGCGTATAATTGAAGAACTCAAGAGGTACAAAGAGGAAAAATCTTACAAATTTATCACTTAAAAGTTCACTCTTAGAGTTGATAACAATTCAAAACATTATAGAGTGGACTAGTACTTCATACTTGAAAGATTCGCAATAGATCAACTTGCTCCAATCAAAAAACTATAACCACGCTACATTTTTAGTTTAGACATCGATAAAAATATGTGGCTAAAAACATTCAAAATCCGTAGTCTAAACTTCCAGGCATTGAATATGCAACCGTTGCAAACCATGGTTTTCATACCTTTGACCAAATAATATACAAACCGTTGTCTAAAACATACAAATAGGCATGCTTAAATTCCCGTGAACCTAACCCACTTGGGTTGGTGTTGGTTTGAGATCAGAAAGTGTGCTCCTCTGTCTCATATTCGATTCTCTGGATGCCAATTTGATTGTGTTAAATTTTTTTTTAATAATAAGTTTGGGTGAGTTAATTTAATTTCTTATAAAAAAAACTATAGTGAACCTAATTAGGGAGCTGCTTTCTAAACCAAAAGCCGTATAAATCAAAAGGAAAAAGAAAGGGCCAACAATTTAGTGCCTGTTTGGCACCACATTTTTGGGCTCGAAACATGGTTTACTTTTGCCAAAGGCGGTTTTGCTCTTTTCCATGTTGTTTGGATGACGAAAAAGCAAGTTTCTGAAACACGGTTTATGTCTCCAAAACGCAGTTTTCATAAAGCTGGAATTCAGAGCTTCTACGACATATGAAAACCACGTTTCAGCCTTTAATTTCTCAAGTAGCAGGTACTTACCTAATTACCCCTAAATTCAAGCCTTCAATTTCTCTTTCTCACAATTTTCTTCCTTTTCATTACTTCACATCACTTCAAACTTAAATTTTCTGCTAATTGTGAAGATTTTGCATATCCAAGCTTTCAATTTTCTTCAGCTTTTCCCCTATTTTTTCAGATTTCGTGGTTAATCTCATTACTCATGGTAGATGTGTTGGTTGGGTGAATTTATTCCTTCAGCTTTTCCCCTATATATGATACTTATGAGCTACTTGTGAGAACCATTCCATTGTTGTGCCAAGGCCTGAAGGTAAATACATATTTATATTTTTTTTTGCTTTGATTACTTGCTTCAGTATTGTTAATTTCTATTTCTCTTTGCTCTATTTGTTACAAGTTTTACATTAATTTTTCCATCCTACATCAATGCATTGTATGTGTTTGATAAATAGTCTCAAAGAAAAAACAATTTTCTTATATTGATATGTTTATGTTGATGAATCTTCTTGACCTGTAGAAGTGATTGTTCTACTATTATTGATATGTTTATCTTTTTTTTCTTTCTTTCTGTTATTGTGTTTTTAGCAAGGAGTCTATTGTTTTTGTTTAAGGTACTTGGTGTGTTCAAAGTAATTGAACTTGAATGAACTAATGTAAGAAAAGAAACTTTATAGCTTCAAGCCATTGTTGTAATTCTAATTTTTGTGCCTTTACAAAAAATTCCAAAGTAATAGAACTTCTTCTAGCACAAAGTAACAGAACTCATTCTTAGCACAAAGTAATATAACTTCTTCTAGTATTGTTTTTGTTTTCTGTTATCATTTTCATCTGCACAAAACAAGGATATTGGTGTTAGTTTGATCAAGTTGCTTATGTATAGTTTGTTTCATTTTTTTTATCATACTTTTGTATATATAGAATTATGGACTCACTTAAGAGGAAAGTTTCTGCTAACCCCCCTTCAACTAACAATGAGGGTCAAAGTTCCAAAGCTAGTTGGAGGGATCTTAAAGCCACCGAGTACTTTGTCAAGGCATGTTTGGATCAAGTTACCAAGGGTCAACGCAATGATACTTGTTTTACCAAGAAAGGATGGCAAGGTATTGTTTCCTAATTTAATGAACAAAGTGGACTGAATTATGACAAGGTAAAATTGAAGAATAGGTATGATAGCTTGAGAAAGGAATGGAAAGTATGGTATAACTTGTTTGGAAAAGTTACCGGATTAGGATGGAATTTTGAGAAGAATACCGTTGATGCATCCAATGAGTGGTGGGAGAAGAAAGAATTGGTATGTGAATCGCAAATATCTTGTTTAGTAATACTTTTAGGCTTATATTTACCTTAGATTTATATGTTAGGTTATGAATATGCAGGAAAATCCTCAATATGCAAAGTTTAGAGACAAGGGACTTCCATTTGCTCACCAACTAACCACACTTTTCAAGGATGTATTGGCTAATGGAGAGCATGCTTGGGCACCATCAAGTGGTGTATTACCTAACGAGAACTTGGGTAATGATGATAATGATGTTGGCTTGGATGTTGAAGGCTCGGGTGATAGTGAAGATGCAAGCATTGGAGCAACAACTGGTTTTGGAAATATTAACTTGAATACATCACAAGGAGCTGCTAGTCAAAGTAGTGGACAAAAGAGAAAGAGAGTTATTGGGGCTGAACAGAAAGGAAAGAAAAAAGCTACTCCTTCAACGTCAATAGCTGAGGCTGTTAATGCTATTGCGGAGACTTGCAAGTCGCGGAATGAAGCTATAAGTAATGCATCTATTGGTGAGGTGATGACTGAGATTCAAACCATGGAGGCAGTTACTTCTAATTTAGAGTTTCATACAATGTGTTGTAACCTAATGATGTTTAAGCCAGCTAGAGAGATGTTTCTATCACTGCGGGGTTTTGAGGAAAGAAGGTTGATATGGCTCAAATTTGAATCTAAAATCCTTTATTTTATTTTATTTATATATTTTTAAGGAATAAGTTTCAAAAAATGGATTTTTTTTAAGAAACGTGAGGTTACGTATCGGTAAGACAATAAGCACCATTTGAAATGGAAGAAAATGAAACTGTTGTTGAAATGTTCACCCGATTCCAAACCCTAGCCTCAAGTCTTAAGGTACTTGACAAAAGGTACTTTACGGTACATCACGTCAAGAAGATACTAATGTGTTTGGCAAGAAAATTATGACCCAAAGTAACAACGACCCAAAAAGCTAAAGATCTAAAAAAACCAACTCTAGAAGAACTACTAAGTTCACTTAGATCTCATGAGATAGAGCTCAATAAAGATGAATCGGAAAAGAAGTCCATGGGAATAAGCCATATAAAGTCAATAAGAAAAGGCTACACAAAAAGGCTCAATAGGTAGAAACAAATGATGAAGAATTAGGTGACCAGAGTGAGGGTTTAGAAAATGAAGAACTATGAGTCAATGTTGGAACACTATGTGCATTTGTGTGAATTGAAAAATCTTATGTCCCGTATTGGATAGTTTACACACAACACTAATGGGGTATGACTTCTACGGTTGTGTCTTTGGTTGTAAACAGGTGATGACACACTTAATATGACCCGCACACGCTTGACGGTGCCGTTGTCCGTTCGGCCGAGCTTAAGGCTTACGTTGTGTGGTGTATTATTTTTTTTATTAACCCGATCAAAACTTTAAATTTAATTAATTAATTTTTGGAATGCATACATATCATCGTCATGTAAGCATTTTGCACATTTAATTAATCATGTGTTTGGCACACGTCAGCGCGCATTGGACATAGGCATATGCATGTCTAGCGTTCGTCCTCTATTGATTAGGGAAAGTCAACTAAAGTCATTAATGTGCCATTACTGAGACAATATCATGCGGTCGATTCCACATCGGTATCTATCTCGACCCACCATTTTGGTTGTCTCATTGGTTTGCACTATATAATGAGTGCTCCGCCATCACTAATCCTTACACAAGATGTTTTCTTGAGCAGTCAAAGAAATTTTCTCTCTTTTCCCCTTCACCTTTTATGAAACCAATGAACAAAATCCTTATACAGCTCAACACAACAAAATCATTATAAGCTCAAAATCAAAGTGAGTGAACAGTAAAGGAGCAGTACCGAGAATCGGAAAACGCGATTGAGAAGAAGATGACACGATTGAGAGGTTGATGAGGGGGTTCAGTGATGGAGGAGAAGCAGGAAGTAGCTCATCATGATGGAGAAGTTCGGTGACGGAGGAGAAAAGCGTTTTGTGGACAATGGAGAAAAGCACTATTTTTATTTTTATTTTTATTTTTTACAAAGAAAAGCACTTTTGTAATTTTATTTGTTTTAATAATAACTATCCCTATATCTCGTCTTTATTACTTGCAAGAAAAAAAAATCATTAAGAATTAAAAATTAAGAAAATAAAGTTCAAATAAATTATTAAATTAGAAAAAAATAAATTATTTAACTCTTAATTATTTTAATTTAATTTCAATCGATAATTGTTATTAATATATAATCACAAAAACAAAATCATAAAAGAAAATAAAAATATGAAATAAAAGTGGTGGGGTAGGGTGTTGAATTTTTTTAAACAAAACCATTATAGTGAGTAAAAGTTGAATGATTGTTGAATTAGAGAGAAGATGATGTGAAGTGTAAAAAGTGAAAAAGGATGGTGTTGAACGTTGAAACCATTATAGATACTACATAGTCTTATAGTTTTCTACTAAACTTGTGGATTTATTACAATAAAAAAAATGAAAAATGAAATAGAAAGAAAGAAAAATGAAAAAGGACCGGATGTACTTTAAGCCAAGACCCTTTCCCTATAAATGGAACCTTTCCGGGAAACATTTGGACAAGTTTAGTATGGGAAAGGGAAATTTTTTCCCATCATCGGAAAGTTAATGTTTTAACCATTGATTTATTGATTATTTTATTAAATGGTTGGGATTTAAGAAAGGCTACCTGCAACTAACTTATTGAAACTACATTGATAGATTCCTTTGCAAAAAAAAAAGACCTCACCTTACTGCAGAAACCAACCGGTCTTCTCTCTCACCCATAGTTTTTAGTCAATGCTCAACACCACCGCCACCACCACTAATGGTGGGTTTTTTCTTCACTTGCTCTTACTCAAGTATCTCTTGAAGATGGCAATATTCGTTTTGAAATTCTATGTAGCATTTCTAATTTCAGTTGCATGCCCATTATCTTCTAGACAACAACTCATTGTTTCTCCTACATACCAACTCTTCAGTAAGTGTTTTTTTTACCAAACACAATTCCATGTTTTCTAGTTTTAGTTGTAATTCTTCTAAGATGTTTTTTAATTTTTATTATGTCATAAGCTAAGATGGAAATTTGTTTAAAGAAAAAATTCGCTACCCAACGACTTTGAAGACCAGAAGTGTAGAAGTGTTGAAATAAGCAGTCACCACAAATGACTTTGAAAAATTAATCTTGAGAAAAAAATATTTTTTAAATTCAACGTATACCATTTTATTATACAACTTCTCCAAGAAATAATTTTGCAAGAGCAAGAGCAAATGATAGAAGATAGTGACAAAATACAGATAGTTGAGTAGAAAGAGAGAAAAGTGCTCCTTGAGTTCTATTTTTTAATGGTTTTCGCAACTTGGTAGCAACTGCCACGTGCCTGGAAAAAAGTCACTTTTCCATGATGAAAAAAAACTTCATTTTCCCATGCTAAACGCCACCCAATACAGACTACTCTCTGACATCAACATAACTCAAGCTTCTTAAAATTTATAAATTATGTATTTCTTAGATATGAAGAACAGTATTTTAAGTAGGATATATATATATATATATATATTTTGGTGTGGAAAAATAAATATTGAACTTAAGTATTGATTGGATAATATCAATATATAGTTGGCTCCCTTTCTAGAAAAAAAAAGTTCCATAAGCCAAGTATTTAGTTTTCAAACTTTATAAGTTTTAAGAAATGATAAAAGGATAATACCTATATATATTTGCTTTCCTCGAACAAGTGCTATAAGAAAATAAAATCAAATATGACTATGTGACCAAAAAATAAATATGCTAAATATATTTAGTAAACTCATAAGTTGTAGTCATGTACTTTAGAAAGGAAGTTTATTTTTTGTGTAAAACTATACTACGGAATTTGATTCAACTTTTATCACTTTTTGTCTAAATCCAATTATTTAATTAGTAACCGATAAATAGGTTATTAGACACTAAGAGTCTGTTTGGTGCGTAGGATAGAGAGATATGATATGATTACCATATCCTATCTTATCTCAATCTTTTATTTGGTGCAACAATGAGATAAGATACATTATTCATTTTACTTATCTTATCTATCACTCCTTTGTATTTTCTATCCTAAGTTTAAGCTGGGTTAAAATTAACCTATCCGATTTAACAAAATGAATCCTTATTTTACCCCATCCTTCTTGCACCTCTCATATAATCATTCTTCCATTCCTATCATTTTCTTCCTCTTTTTTCAAAATTCTCCATTTTTATAATCAATTTCAATTTTTTTTATAGATTCTGTTTTATTTTTCTTTTTTTTTTGGACTTTTTTTTTCTTTATCAATTTCTATTCTTTCTTTTTTTTTTCGATTTCAAAATGTTCCAATTCATTTCAGAGAAATGTTATCAATAATAATAATTTCGTTTATTATCATTGTTGATAATCATTCCGCTTCTATTTCTTTTTTTTGTTTTTTTTTTCTATTCCTTCAATTTTTTGTTTATCGTTTCTACTCCTAGCTTTCAGAAGGTTGTCAGATAATCATTTTGGAACATTTTGAAAATTCAATTTGTTAAATTCATCTGTGTTTTTTTATCGATTTGTCTTCCTTTTTTTTTATGGTTTTGAACTTTCCTCTTTGTTTTTTAGATTTCTATTCTTTAATTTTTTTTCTTTTCATATTCCTTTTTATTTCGTTTTTTTATGGACATTCATGATTTCAATTTTTTCTTCTATTATGTGATGCTTTTGTGATATGTATAATATGAAAATCAATTAAAAATGTTATTGATTATAAGGGTGATTTTGTAATTGAATATGATAAAATATTGTTATCCTGTCTATATCTTATCATGTCTTTATCCAATTTCATATCATATCATGTCTCTATCATATCATGCGCACCAAACAGACCCTAAAGATACCTTTAGAATAAAAACTTCAGAAATTTTTTTATATATGGGCTGGGAATTTTGTCAAACAAAAGGTTTTTGAAAAGAAATCGGTGTACCATGATTTTAGTCCTTTAGAAAAATGGCTGGTAATGATCTCACGTGATTTAAAGATAATGGAAAATAATGTTCATGACATGGTTGATACTTGGACAGTGCACTTAAAGTTTTAAAGGACTTAAAGAATTTTGGGAAAAAACATTAAAATAAAGCACAAAATATTTTAACTTGACATTTTTGAGAATACGTGTTGAACGGAATTTTTTTCACAAAACGTTTCCATATATTAGAATTTTTGGTGAACTATTTTGTATCGTTAAAAAAACATCTATGAAAGCACAATGTATTTAAATAGAAATACTTGGGATGAAAAAGGTTTGACAAAAATCTAATTAAAAATAGTTTTGCGAAAAAGTGCTAGTTAAGTTTGATAGTATTTTGAAAAGTTTGCGAGCAAAACATGTTATGCAAAAATGTTTTGTGAAATTAAGAATTAATGGTGGTTCTGTCGTGGGCTATAGAAATATTTTAAGAACTTTGTTGTTTTGTAAATGTCTTGAAATCAAAATGTTTTGAGTAATTTGATTTGACTAAATGTAAGAAAAATACTTTGTTTGAAGTTTACAAAGTTCGGTTAAAATCTTGTGTGTTGTTGAACTTCATCTATAATGGGTAGATAGTTTTAGAGTCGATGTTTACCTGAGTTATTGCATTTGTTAGGTTATTTCTCTGGAAGGGTTAAAGTCGTTTCAGTTGTAGATGCTTATGAATGTAGAACAATATGTTGTAGGGAATGCTTTGCTCAGGTAAGGGAATTATCTTAAAACACTATAGTTACTTAAATGTCTGGTTGGTTATGTGCTTATATTTGTGTTTCTTGTGAATAAACATGTTGAGTAAATATGTTGTAGGGAATGCTTTGCTTGGGTATGGGGACTATCAATACGATTATGATCTGTTGAAGTGCTTTGCTTTTAAGTTAATTGAAATTCTTTATGAATATATGATGGTATACATGATGGTTATGAATACATGTATGAACAATCATTCCATTCAAATTACATATGCTTTTGAGGTATGTAAATTGTTGCATTAGCATATATGGGGAATCATATGTTCATGCATTTCATAGTTACGTGGCCACCGGAGAGGAGTCACGAGGTGCACATCGGAGAGATAGCACGAGGTGTGTATTCAATAATGGAACCATCTTATCCTAAAGTGGATCTTTGAGTCTGATTGATGGGTAAGACACTTATATCCTTGGTGGTGCTGCCACAACCCTCTGTGAAGCGATAATAATTTCGGAATCATTTGCATGTGATGTCTAGTGATAAGTTTCACATTCATGTAGAGTCTGCATTTTTAGGCTAAATGTGCATTGTGATAGTTGATATGTGGAATGTTTATTTTGATGTCATTTACCATGCCTGCATGCAAAACATGTTGTTATATATTCATATCGTGTTTTTTACATTTCTTTTAAAAGAATTCATCAAAGAGAGTTATAAAAAAATATTGACGGTTTGACCACCCGGAATTGAAAGTGTTAGAGTAGAGATTTCGTTGTCTAGCATACACACCCATATACTTGAATTTCTCTTCATATAACCGAAAACTTACTGGAAGGCAGGCATAACTTTTATGAGCTTGTTCACAAAATTTGTAGCTTACACCATTGATTGATAGTTAGTGCTTCTAATCTTGTCACTAATGAGTTTGTTGCTTGCTAGTAAGGCATCATTATGTGATTCCAAACTTAGAACTCCATGTTTCTTCACCATGCCCCTTGTGCTCGTGATTTTCGGGTATCAGTCCATTTATTGGTTTTGATCCGTCAATCTTTGAACTCTCAATTTTTATCCGCGGGAAGGGAAAAAACGAGTAAAAAACCCTTAAAGAGATTAAGGTCCGGGGGTTGGTTTCGATTAGGGAAGGTGTTAAGCACCCTAAACGACTTCGGTACTCCGAAGGAGCCTCTTACCTAAATTATCTTATGCTAATCATTTGCTTAATTATTTGTAAAATATATGCCTAAAATCTAAGTGGAAGAATGGAGGGAGAAGATGCACGCTTTTGTTATTTTTATTGATTTGGAAGGATGAATCCTTTGCCTACATACCCTTAAAGAAAAAGGGATCAAAATCATGTAGTTCACCTCAAAAATTTCTTTTGGTGAGTTGGGTTATTTTTAACAATTTTGAAAAAAAAGGTTTTAAGAAGGGGATTTAGAGGCCTCAAGGCATAAGAAGAAAGCAAACTAAAAAGTGTGAGGTTGATTCAATTTTAATTATGAAAATAAAGTCTAAAATGAGAATTAAATTCATTAAGCATTTGATTAAGAAAATAAAAAGGAGAAAGATCACTTGGTTTGTTTCCAAGGTTTATTAAGAAAATATTTTTGGTGTTATTGATTATTTAATTTTTGGAAATTGATTTTTTACTAACGGTAAAACTAAGCGTAAAGCGTAAAAAGTAAATAAAGCTCAAACTTAAAAAAAATTACTAGTTGTTCATTTTTATAGGTAATTATAGTCAAGTTTTTAATCTTAATTTGTCACTAGTTCGTTTTTCGCCTCGGTCACGGTTACGGTAAAAAATTGCGGTAAATAAAGTGTGTGATTGTGTCGGTGTATGTGTCGGTGCATTTTTATTATTTTTGATATTTACATGAGGCCTAAATACATTCTAGAGTCTTGCATAAAAATAAATGACGGGAAATAAAAAAATGCGGAAAATTAAATTACATTGAATCCTAAATACATACTAAAAAAATAAAATGACAAGAAATAAAATAATGCATGAGATGAGAATGACAAATAAACAATATGGTAAAAATAACAACTAAATAAATAAACAATGATGATAAAATAAAAAAACAAGTAACAAGAAGTATAAAATATTTTTATGATTTTTAGAAGTAAATGAGAAGAGAACTTGAGTAAAAATACAATGCATAAGTGAAAAAAAAATGGTGTGAAGATAGTGAAAATGTAGTAAAAAAGACTAGTAATAAAATAAAAAAACCTAAAAAAACAAAGTACCATGGCTCACAATTTCTGGTATAATCTGAGCCATCTGATTGATCCAGAGGCTCAGATTTGATCTCAGAAGCTAAGATCACAGCCATCAGAATTAAATAATAAAAAAAACAATAAAGCCAGTAAAACAGGGACCGTCAGATCATAGATCTGACGGTTAGCAACGCGCAGGAACACAATAATAAAAAACAAAACACATAGAGAACAAAGAAGCCAAAGATGCACAGTAGCCGTTAGATCTGCGATCTAACGGCTGTGATGAGAGCTACGGTTTTTGAAGAGAGAGGAGTCCGGTTTATTTTAAGTGAACCGGTTTAATTAGCATTATAAAAGGGGAAAACCGGTTCATCTCTTCATTCTTTCCCTTCAAACCTCTCTCTAGGATTCTTAAACTCTTCCTTCTCTCTAGAAACAAAACACAAATTCTAAAAAAACAAAACAAAGAACACGCCGTGATCTTCATCTTCTCCGGCGAGGTGGTTCACTCCGGCACGGTGGCCGGACGTGACTCCGCCGCGCCGGAGTTCTTAAACTTCACCGTTTTCAAAAAAAAAGTTAAATTTAGATATCCTTTTTTGCATAGATGACGAATCCGGCCTCAGTTTTTCAAACAAAACCACACACAAACCTAGATCTAAGTTTTATTTTTTCGGAAATTTTGAACAAAGAAAGAAAGAAAACGAAAATAGACTACCTCTTTTCCTTGTTCGGGTTCGGATTTGAGACCAAAAAAATGGTTGAGGTTCGGATTTGTGTTTGTGATTGTGTTGTTGTTTGAATCCGAATGGAAAAAGGGTATTTGTGGTTCGGATTTGTGTGGAGATGTTGCTGGAAATTAGTTATGCATTCATGGTGTTCATGTAATGTTCATCATTTTTTGAGTTTTTTTTTTTTGTGGTTTGATTCTGGAGAATGTGAAAAGGATGGAAATTAGGGTTTGTAAAAAAAAGTTGCGGCTGCCAATGATTGCTGGTCTCTGACACATGAACAGTGCTTAAATAGTAAAATATCTCTGATACATGGCAAAGTCCAAAATACCCCTGCAGAAACTTGGAGAAAAAGTTGGACAAAGGACCAATAGAGTAGTGACACATGGACAAAGTGATAAGAACAAACTTTTAACTCTAAAATGACATAAAAAATAAACATTAAACAACAAATACTAAAAAAAGTAAAAATAACAATAAATAAACAATAAATAAAAACGAAAATTAATAAATAAATAAAAAGAAAACTTAAAAACTAATTAAAAATAAAAGTAAAAAATAAAATTGTCCCTTCGGAACCAAAATGAGGTATTTTAAAATACCTCTCTGCCGAAATTTCGTCTGAGACTACGAAATTACTCGGCGAATAAAATTTTCAAAAGCGAATAAAAAAAGAGAAATAAAAAAAATGTGAGCGCGAAGAGTTTAAAAATGCAAATTGAATTAAAATTAAATTACGGACGCGACAAGCGTTAAAGCACGGTTAAAATGCAGGTAAAGATGCGAATAAAAGGATTAAAGACGAATGAAACGAGTTTTAAAAAAACGCACAAAATGAAAATCAAACGGAGGACACTGGTCAAAATTTGGGGTATGACAGATGCCCCTATTTAAGTTTCTTTGTCACGGAGATTTAAAAAAGATAAGATTTTTTGAATCAACGGGTCGAAGAGACTTAAATATCGAATACACCAAATTTGACCAGTTGAAAAGACAAGTTAAAAGATAGCACTGGGGAGGAAGGCGTTACCTATTACCTTTGAATTGCCACAATATCAATGTGTATGCAAATAGGATTTGCAAATAAAGCCTGTTGCAAGAAATAAAGCATTTGCAGAAAATAAAGCATGTTGCAAGAAAAAACAGCATTTGCAACAAACAAAGTATATTGCAAGAAATGAAGTATTTGCCGGAAATAAAGTGCGTTACAAGAAATAAAGCAATTTACAGGAAATAAAGCACGTTGCAGGAAATAAAGCATTTGCAGAAGATAGAGCATGTGCAGAACATAAAGCATGTTGCAAGAAAATAAAGCATTTTACAGGAAATAAAGCATGTTGCAGGAAATAAAGCAATTTGCAGGAAATAAAGCAATTTAACAGAAATTAAAGCACGTTTGCAGAAATTAAAGCATTTTGCAGGAATTACAGTATTTTTGCGAAAATAAGGTAATTTTTGCATGAAGTAAAGCAATTGCGAAAAAAATAAAGCATCTTTTGCAGAGAATAAAGCATTTTGCGAGAAATAAAGCATTTTACGGGAAATAAAGCATTTAGCAAGAAAATAAAGCAATTGTGAAAAAGTAAAGCATTTTTGTAGAAAGTAAAGCATTTGCAGACAGTAAAGCATTTTGCAGAAAGTAAAGTATTTGCAGAAGATAAAGCATTTTTGCAGAAAATAAAACATGTCAATTACTGACGAATGTGGTGTTATGAATGCCAGATGATGACGACCTGACTGGGGACAAAAAGTTCACTAGGGAATAGAAGCTTAAAAAAATGGTAAAGGTAAATGCAATGTTGGTGTTTGCTGTCATTGTTGGAGAGCAAGACACAAATAAAAGGTAAACTGAAAGAGATGCCATTGTCTACTATCTGTAGGATAGCTGTATGAAGACAAATGGTTACCTACTATCGTACAATGATAGCCGTATGAAGGTAAGATTGAAGAAGGACATTGTCTACTACCTGTAAGATAGTTGTATGAAGATAAAAAGAAAGGTAAGTTGTCTACTATCTGTAAGATAGCTGTATGAAGACAAACCAAATAAAAATGGACAGATATTAGAGAAGATGAAATGTATTTGTATACTGTTTGTAGAAACTGACACTTGAAAAAATGGTTTGATTGGTGACCTCTCTGGATCAAACACAAATAGGGATGACATTTCTTTGGAGTTTTGTTGAACCAAGACTCAGAGTAGTTGATGCAA
The DNA here is from genome assembly GCA_958299785.1 of Medicago lupulina. Taxonomy (NCBI): domain Eukaryota; kingdom Viridiplantae; phylum Streptophyta; class Magnoliopsida; order Fabales; family Fabaceae; genus Medicago; species Medicago lupulina. The sequence goes on along the minus strand of OY283144.1, from coordinate 26,601,360 downwards.
TTGTGTATGAATGATTTTTGTATGCAGTTATATGTGCAAGAATGTTTATATGCATGAATATGTGTATGAATGAATGTATGAATGTATGATTTAGACGACTCTATATAACAAGTGAAGCTGACAAGACTGGACAAGTAAGATGGGAGTCGGACTGACATCGCAGTACAAACACTCGGCAATCTTCATTGTGGGATGATGTTATATTGGAGATGAATCATATCACTGTTGGGGTAAAGCCCGCTATCAAACCACTGATGAGCGGAAGCTCAAACATCAAAACACTGAAGGGGTAAAGCCCATTTATCAAAAGTTTGGCAGAAATCGTCATTACACACCATATGCAAGAGACGCCATTAATCAAACCATTGGCAGACGTCACTATAAATCAAACCACAGGCAGAAGTTACCATAAATCAAACCACAGGCAGCAGTCGCCATTTCTCGGGATTAAACCCATCGATCAATCAAACTGACAGAAATCGCCATTAATCAAACCACAGGCAGCATTCGCTATTTGTAGATCAGCACAATGTGTATTCTTCTGTTTGGCCCATTCGAAATATGATGCCTCTGTCTTTTTTATTTATTTATCATTTTTCATCATTTTTTTTTTTTTTTTACAAATCCCTAACTTTTGCCTGGACCGCCCTTTTGGGTTTTCAATCCACCGGGAATATATTTTTTTGTATGTCCTTAATTTTTGCCTGGGCCGCCCTTTTCGGGTTTTCAATCCACCGGGACGCTCCTTTTTGGCTTAAGCCGCCCTTTCAGGTTTTCGACTTAGCGAGCTCTTTTTTGTATTTTTTTTTGTATTTTTTTTTTTGACAGGGGTCATCTCACGGCCTTTTGTCATACTCATCCTGCAGTGTTTAACTGTCCTTGAGACAAATGTTGATGTATATTTCTTCTACTCATGCGTTCAAAGAAAATGTACATGTTGTTTACGCATTTCAAAAGACATGAAAAAGTTTTAAAAGAATTTTTTTTTCTTGCTTTAAGTATTAACATCAAAAATAGAAAAGAAGAATGCAACCAGAATAAAATGAGAATTTCAAATAAATGGGCAAAGGCTCAAGTTAATGTAAATGGAGTGGTGGCCCGCCAAAGGCATGACTCCACGAATCTTAAAAGTTTGGAAAATGGTAATTATACGGGAAAGGTACATTGAACACAATAACCGCTATTCTCCTTGACAACTTTGAATTCCGCAGTTCCGAGTCTTTGATTTGCAGACGCTTCAGATCGGAAATCCTTTAATAACTAAGATGTCTCAGATGGATTATATCTGATTTGATGCAATTACCTTGCCATGAGTCGGAGGTCTTTTGGCGGCTGAAATGCCCCAAGTATGTCATATCCGACCAAATGCAGTTACTTTGTCATAATCTTTAACTTTTGCATAGGTCGCCCTTGTGGGTTTCAACCTATCAGAATGATCATTTTCATTTTTTTCATTTTTTTTTTGTCTCTAACTTTTGCATGGACCGCCCTTTCGGGTTTTCAGTCCATCGAGACGCTCTTTTTTGCCTAAGCCGCCTTTTTAAGTTTGCGACTTATCGAGCTTTTTCATTTTAACAAAGTATTTCTTGACTACATTGGTATTCACAGGACATACAAGTTCGTCACCCTTTTATAATTTGGCACCCATTGCCCCTGGAACCTGGTTAAATCAGATAGTATAACTTTGAGCACAAGACCCGTTTCTTGACATTCATGGGGATAAGCCTTCTTAGTTGAAAACCTGCTTCATCCTTTTGATATAACTATCCACACCATACAACAGTAATGCCTTTAAATTCAATCAAGCTTAGCTTTCATTGGAACTTTGATTGACGGGACTTTGACCTCCATGTGAAGCACTGCCTTTATGTTTTATACTGAGGGATGGTGGGGGGGTTGTCCCTGTTAAAGTGTGCACTTGAAGTACAATATTCCTGCAAGGCAAATGGTAGCATCTCATGCCAGTCTTTGTAAATGAATGCCTTCTTTTGGACAATCTTCTTGATGTCTTTGTTTGTAGCTTTGACGGCTAAGATGCCCCAGTAGACAAGAAATCTCATCGGGAATCCCTTCGTTTTCCTATCCTTTAGCCTCAGATGCAAGGAACTCAAAGTTGGGAGAGAGCACAGGGTTAAAGTGTTCAACGGGTTTATTAATGCATGATTTTGTCAAATAAATAAATATTATGATTATGCAGACATTGAAAAAAAGAAAATATATATTTTTTGGTTTTTTGTATTACCATTTTTCTAGAATAAGCACAAAATAAAATATAACAAGGTCGGGATCGAGACGACCTTTTTATTAATGATGAAAATACGTAAAGCAAAAGCCCTAAACAAGTTCACTTCCGTCTCGGGTGGGACGAGAGGATTTTTTTTTTGAAAAACATAAAACAACAAACAAACATATTAAATGAACAAATAAGTAGTAGAAAGAAACATCAACAAATGACCCAAATGCAGCTAAACATTCCACGTGTTGACATTAATTACCATGATCCGGTATTGTCTTGCACTGTGTCGATAGACTATGCCCATTGATTTCCTTGCACGATTGGAGTCGAACCCTCAAAAGATAAAATGTTGGCGTCGATCAAATTTTGGACTTCGATCTTAAAAGAGAAACAGTGTTCTACATCATGACCTTGTGCCCCTTGATGGAATGCACAAAAGAGGTCAGGTCTCCACCGAGCCGGAAGTTTCTTAGGCACCCGAGGAGGTGGCCTGGTCTGAACACAGTGCTCCCTAAGTAAAACAGGAAGCAACTCTTCATACTTCAGAGGAATCTGATCATATTGTGGTGCTTTCTGAGCCTGATTTTGAGGGATAAACTGTTGAAGAGCCTGTTGTCGAGGTTGTTGTTGAGGTTGTTGATATTGTAGAAACTGGGGTTGATAAACCGGATCTTGAACAATGTTGGCAACAAGCATAACAGTGGCGACATGGTGATAAGCTAGATATTGTTGTTGAGGCTGACACTGCACTCCACTCATTTCCTGATCTTCGTACTCAGAAGCATCAGCAGGAACACTTTCTTCGACCGAACGTCTCTTTTGGACCCATTCTTCAATACGCATGCCCACGGTCACCATCTTTGCAAAGCCTCCGAATGCACTTGCAAGCATATGCTCATAATAAGGCTGATCCAAAGTCTCCAGGAAAATCTCGGTAAACTCTTTCTCCTCTAGAGGTGGACGAACCTGTGCGGCAAAATCTCTCCAACGTTGGGCATAAGCTTTGAAAGATTCATTATCATCCTGGGTCATGGCCTGCAGTTCCCTTCTATTTGGGGCCAAGTGCAAGTTGTAGTTGTATCGCTGAACGAAAGCCTCGCACAAATCCTTGAAATTTTTGATATCAACCTTGTTCAGACCCACGTACCATGTCAGTGCGGCACCCGTCAAACTATCTTGGAAACAATGGATGAGAAGTTCATCATTACCTACCTGACCAGACATCTTTCTCACGTACATCGCTAGATGAGTCTCAGGGCAAGTGTTCCCTTTGTATTTTTCAAAGTTGGGGACCTTGAACTTGGGCGGTATCACAACATTGGGAACCAAGCAAAGATCATAAGCACTTTTCCCAAACAAGTCCTTCCCTCGGAGAGCTTTCAATTCCAACTGCATTCTGTCAAGCTTTTGGTCAAACTTTTCTTCCAGTCCATCTTTCCGGTCGTATGCTTCCACACCTTTCGAGTGGTAATTGGGTCCATGGTTTTGCTGAGTAGTGTGAATCAAAGGCGATGAGTAAGTCATAGCAGCTTGGGGGAACAATGGGCCCGATTGAGGGATAGACATTGTTTGTTGCACAAAAGGAGCTTGAACCTTAGAGACACCAGAACGGAGTACTTCACCAGAACTTAAAGGTGTGCTCCAGAGATAACCTTCCAGCATAGCATGTAGAGGAGTACTAGCAAACACTGTTGAAATCGGGGTAGTGGAGGCAACTGTCTCAGCTTGAGTGCTGACAAGAGAAAATGGCTGACCCTGCGCAACTGTCATCAAAGATACTAAATTCCTCAAAATCTCATTTTCGGCCCGGAGGTTCGTCACCTCTTCACGAAGCTTGAGGTTCTCCTGTTCGAGATGATCCATTCTGATTTGCCCGAGTGTTGTAGATGCGAGTCGACTGACGGACTGACCTTTTATGGAGAAGACACAATATGAGACACGGACTAGAAACTATAAATGTAAATGATGCATGATATGTTTATGCAAAAAGATTTTTTTTGAAGGACTTATCAAAGTTTATTGTAAACATTATAGAGGAACATGGTTTCATTTGAAAAATGTAAAGATATTGCAATCGGTTCCTTTTTCAAAAGGTAAGAACGAAACCAAGGAAGAAGTTCTTAAGCCCCTTTTTTTTTATTTTATATATTTTTGGATTTCTTGGCGTTCTTTCTTACAATGTCCGTTCCTTTGATGTTTAGAAAAAACTTGGCTAAGTCCTTCAATATTTTAATGAGAAAAATATTTTTCATGAATGGATGCATGTATGCATGATTTATGCTATGAAACATAGAAAACACGGTGAGATTAAGTCCAACATGATGGAGTCAAGGGTAACAACGCCATTTGGTAAGGACTATGGTTTCAATTGCACTTGTAACACGGGTTCTACCAAGGTTCCCAAATTACAACCACCCTTGTGAACGTATCGGTGCTCAGGACTGCTCCTAGTCAAATAGCATTCACAAAGAGGTCTAGTTTGAGTGTAGCATTGTGTATGAACTAAATTCAAGACCGCTCTTGGTTTAGTCACCACGCTACATCCTAAAAAGGCCAAGATGGGTTAAGGGTGATCTAAAGGTTCTCAACGTTCGACGGATTTTGAAAATAATAGAGCCAATCACGACTGCTCATGACGACGTCATATTACTTAAAAAATCCTCCGTTGAGTGGGGTTGCATTACATGCACACATAGCGCAGGACCGCTCCTGGTATGGAACTATAATCGTACCCCGTCCTATCTTATATTTCACTCAAGCCCGGGTGTAGGACTTATCTCACCACTCACGTTCAAAGAAAAAAAGGCACATAATTACAAGGTATAAGCAAATAATAAGCACAAGAAAAGAAAGGTAAGATAGGCTTAACCCACTTAGGAAATTAATGTTCCCCAGTGAAGTCGCCATTTCTGTGCTCGTGATTTTCGGGTATCAGTCCATTTATTGGTTTTGATCCGTCAATCTTTGAACTCTCAATTTTTATCCGCGGGAAGGGAAAAAACGAGTAAAAAACCCTTAAAGAGATTAAGGTCCGGGGGTTGGTTTCGATTAGGGAAGGTGTTAAGCACCCTAAACGACTTCGGTACTCCGAAGGAGCCTCTTACCTAAATTATCTTATGCTAATCATTTGCTTAATTATTTGTAAAATATATGCCTAAAATCTAAGTGGAAGAATGGAGGGAGAAGATGCACGCTTTTGTTATTTTTATTGATTTGGAAGGATGAATCCTTTGCCTACATACCCTTAAAGAAAAAGGGATCAAAATCATGTAGTTCACCTCAAAAATTTCTTTTGGTGAGTTGGGTTATTTTTAACAATTTTGAAAAAAAGGTTTTAAGAAGGGGATTTAGAGGCCTCAAGGCATAAGAAGAAAGCAAACTAAAAAGTGTGAGGTTGATTCAATTTTAATTATGAAAATAAAGTCTAAAATGAGAATTAAATTCATTAAGCATTTGATTAAGAAAATAAAAAGGAGAAAGATCACTTGGTTTGTTTCCAAGGTTTATTAAGAAAATATTTTTGGTGTTATTGATTATTTAATTTTTGGAAATTGATTTTTTACTAACGGTAAAACTAAGCGTAAAGCGTAAAAAGTAAATAAAGCTCAAACTTAAAAAAATTACTAGTTGTTCATTTTTATAGGTAATTATAGTCAAGTTTTTAATCTTAATTTGTCACTAGTTCGTTTTTCGCCTCGGTCACGGTTACGGTAAAAAATTGCGGTAAATAAAGTGTGTGATTGTGTCGGTGTATGTGTCGGTGCATTTTTATTATTTTTGATATTTACATGAGGCCTAAATATATTCTAGAGTCTTGCATAAAAATAAATGACGGGAAATAAAAAAATGCGGAAAATTAAATTACATTGAATCCTAAATACATACTAAAAAAATAAAATGACAAGAAATAAAATAATGCATGAGATGAGAATGACAAATAAACAATATGGTAAAAATAACAACTAAATAAATAAACAATGATGATAAAATAAAAAAACAAGTAACAAGAAGTAGAAAATATTTTTATGACTTTTAGAAGTAAATGAGAAGAGAACTTGAGTAAAAATACAATGCATAAGTGGTAAAAAAATGGTGTGAAGATAGTGAAAATGTAGTAAAAAAGACTAGTAATAAAATAAAAAAACCTAAAAAAACAAAGTACCATGGCTCACAATTTCTGGTATAATCTGAGCCATCTGATTGATCCAGAGGCTCAGATTTGATCTCAGAAGCTAAGATCACAGCCATCAGAATTAAATAATAAAAAAAACAATAAAGCCAGTAAAACAGAGACCGTCAGATCATAGATCTGACGGTTAGCAACGCGCAGGAACACAATAATAAAAAACAAAACACATAGAGAACAAAGAAGCCAAAGATGCACAGTAGCCGTTAGATCTGCGATCTAACGGCTGTGATGAGAGCTACGGTTTTTGAAGAGAGAGGAGTCCGGTTTATTTTAAGTGAACCGGTTTAATTAGCATTATAAAAGGGGAAAACCGGTTCATCTCTTCATTCTTTCCCTTCAAACCTCTCTCTAGGATTCTTAAACTCTTCCTTCTCTCTAGAAACAAAACACAAATTCTAAAAAAACAAAACAAAGAACACGCCGTGATCTTCATCTTCTCCGGCGAGGTGGTTCACTCCGGCACGGTGGCCGGACGTGACTCCGCCGCGCCGGAGTTCTTAAACTTCACCGTTTTCAAAAAAAAAGTTAAATTTAGATATCCTTTTTTGCATAGATGACGAATCCGGCCTCAGTTTTTCAAACAAAACCACACACAAACCTAGATCTAAGTTTTATTTTTTCGGAAATTTTGAACAAAGAAAGAAAGAAAACGAAAATAGACTACCTCTTTTCCTTGTTCGGGTTCGGATTTGAGACCAAAAAAATGGTTGAGGTTCGGATTTGTGTTTGTGATTGTGTTGTTGTTTGAATCCGAATGGAAAAAGGGTATTTGTGGTTCGGATTTGTGTGGAGATGTTGCTGGAAATTAGTTATGCATTCATGGTGTTCATGTAATGTTCATCATTTTTTGAGTTTTTTTTTTTTGTGGTTTGATTCTGGAGAATGTGAAAAGGATGGAAATTAGGGTTTGTAAAAAAAAGTTGCGGCTGCCAATGATTGCTGGTCTCTGACACATGAACAGTGCTTAAATAGTAAAATATCTCTGATACATGGCAAAGTCCAAAATACCCCTGCAGAAACTTGGAGAAAAAGTTGGACAAAGGACCAATAGAGTAGTGACACATGGACAAAGTGATAAGAACAAACTTTTAACTCTAAAATGACATAAAAAATAAACATTAAACAACAAATACTAAAAAAAGTAAAAATAACAATAAATAAACAATAAATAAAAACGAAAATTAATAAATAAATAAAAAGAAAACTTAAAAACTAATTAAAAATAAAAGTAAAAAATAAAATTGTCCCTTCGGAACCAAAATGAGGTATTTTAAAATACCTCTCTGCCGAAATTTCGTCTGAGACTACGAAATTACTCGGCGAATAAAATTTTCAAAAGCGAATAAAAAAAGAGAAATAAAAAAAATGTGAGCGCGAAGAGTTTAAAAATGCAAATTAAATTAAAATTAAATTACGGACGCGACAAGCGTTAAAGCACGGTTAAAATGCAGGTAAAGATGCGAATAAAAGGATTAAAGACGAATGAAACGAGTTTTAAAAAAACGCACAAAATGAAAATCAAACGGAGGACACTGGTCAAAATTTGGGGTATGACACCCCTATTCTTGCTTTGAGGGCGATATTCGTTGAAGGACATGTTGTCAACAAGCTCTCGGATTTTTGTTGTAGTTTTGTTCTTCATGGTACCTCATGTTGATGCATCTAAAAGCATGCGGGTTGTTGACTTCAGACCATCTATGAAAGTCAATGTAATTTCCATTTCTTAAAATTTCTGCCACCGACAATCTCTTTCCATTTTCCAAGGTATTTTTCTTGCCGGAAAAAGCGACAGAGTAATGCTTTCTTCATATCATATCCGGTAGTTATGGTGCCCCTTGGAAGTGTGTCACGCAAATCCTTTGCTCGTCCACTTAGAAAGTAGACAAACAAACGAAGTCTCTTGTTGGACTTGAAACTCATGTTGCGTTAATGGTGTTGCAAGCTTCTAAAACGTGTGTTAGGTGAGCATTACAATCTTCAGTTTCCCTACCTTAGAATTGGTTATACCTTAGAGAGACGAGAACTGAATGTTTGATGTCAAAGAGGACTGGGTTCATTGGTTTGAATCCATAGCCGACTTTGTCAATGGTTTCGAGTCTCCCGTAATCTCCCAGTGTTATGCATTCCGGTTTTCGCATCTCTTTGTCAGATGACACTAAGACTTGAAAGTGGAACAAATGTTGCTTCTCAGATTGCTTTCCGAATTGCTGTTCAGTTTTATCGATGTCGGAGTCAAATAACAAGGTACCTGAATCTGCACCACGCATAAAACAACCCGCAAGGGATTAAGAAGAGTTTGCGATAAAGAATTAGACAAAATACAAAAATACAAAATAAAAATATATTTCTTTTTTTGGGTTTATGGTTGTTTTTATAAAAAAATTGACTAAAAATTAAAAACAAAGTAAAACTAACCTAGATACTAACCTAAAATAAAACATACTAAAATATTTTTGTTATTTTTGAAATCAGATGAAATAAAAACTAATCTAATCTAAATTAATAAAAACTAACCTAATCCTAAAAGATAAACCTAGTCTAAAAAGTAGAACTAACCCTAAAAATAAAATAAAATAAAACAATAAATAAAAACTGAACAATAAAAACAGAAAATAAAACTTACCTAACCTAACCTAATTATTAACAAAATAAAATCTACTAATTACCTTATCGAAATATAACAATCCCCGACAACGACGACAAAAACTTGATGGTGTATGAGTAGGCAAGTGCACCCAATTATACTCAAGTAATAAAGTAGTAATTTATCGTATCCACAAGGATTGTCTTTCACCTCAGTAATTAGTGGAATTTACTTGAAAAATAAAAATAAAACAAAAGATTGAGAGTTGTTGGAGGGTTTTAATTGTCTTGTCCAATGCGAAATTAGGTTTTGTGATTTAAAAGTGTAATGAAAATTAGGGAATCATTGAATCTCCCCTTCATCTATGTTGGAAATTAAATCGATTAATTATTAGCTTACGATTTTCCTTATGTATGGATTTAATAAAGTTGAACATAACCTCATGATTAATCAGTGTAAGTTTAATTTAATATTCCTGCAATTCAACCAGTATTTACAATTGTAGGGTTCTCTTAAGATGAGTTATATCCCTAAATTCATACTTAGATTCAATAAATTTAGAAACTAAGCAATTCATTATTGTCTTATTCTAATGGAATTCGGGTTGTCAATCTTAGCTCCATCTAGAGATATGGTATAAAAACGGGCATATGCGAACTAAACTAGACATTAGATCATAAACTGAATAAAAACTTTATTAATGGAATCCAACAAATAAGAAGGGGTTCATTGTGGAACCCTAATGACAGAGGTTTAGTTGCACATGACAACATACATTATTACAAATCAATAGAAAAATATACCATTGAGAGTACAAGAGGAGGATAAAGATCCTCTTCCTTAAAGGTCCTGATTCTTGACCCTTGCCATGTACCAGTAGCTTTTCTGAATGAATGAAAGAGTGAATAAGGATCTATATTTATAATGCATCATTACTTGGGGGGTTAAGGGGGGTAGAAATAGGTTTATTCCACCAAAAATAGTTTGGAAAACTAGCAAACAACATTTATTGGTCGCAACCATGGCGAGGCGCATTGATTGGTGTGCATGGGCGCTTCTGGAAGTATCCAAGGCTTCCTCATGCGCAAGGGCACATGAATCTATGCGCAAGGGCACTTCTGGCAGCCCCTTGTGTGCGAAATCTACAGTTTTTGACTTTTTTTCAAGCGTTCTTTCGTCTTGCAATGCCTTGAAACATCAAATGATTTTTCTTCACTCTGTATTCTCTTTAAATACCTTCTAAGATCCATTAATATTCAATCTTCATATCCTTGATCCTTCACTTGATGTCCTATTTGGCCGATTTACATGATTTCTCATTAAAAAGACTCAAAACATCTATGGAGTTGCATGATTTAGGATAAAACTAAATTATTATGACTCAAATGAAAAGAATACAAAACGTTCCTCAAACCATTGACAAATACTCTAATTTACTTCTAATTTGCCTTCAAATGTAAACAAAATAACTGAAACATAGCTAAAAACATCATATTTTAGTCCATCATCAAGTACCTAGAGAGATTTTGTAGAAAACCCCATAGAAGAAAGGGGTTAGGATTTCTTATATTAGAGTTATCAAATATATGTAGGAGGGATATTTGACTAGTGTGAGGATGCAAGATAATTCTATCGATGATTTTTACATAATAAGATTGCACCAAGGGTCAACCCGTAGCCCTTATTTTTTTACTTTAGTTTTGGATGTCCTTATGAAACACATTCAAGATTCAGTGCAAATATGTATGCTTTTTTACAAATGATGTAGATATGCTTGGAGAGTTGAGGGAAGAATTAAATAAGAGGTTAAAGAATTAGAGATAAGCCTTAGAATCTTATGGCTTCCGCCTGAGTGAAAACAAGATGGAGTATATGGAATGCAACTTCAAGAAAATGTGAAGTAGTTCTACATTAGAGGTTAAGTGTGAAGATCACATCATACAAGAAGTTACACAGTTTAAATATCTTGGATCCATAGTACGAGATGGCGGAGAAATATAAAGGGAGGTAAATCGTCGTATTCAAGATGGGTTGTTGAAATTGAGGAAAGACTTTAGTGTTTTATGTGATATTAAAGTACCACTCAAGTTGAAGGGAGAAATTATATCGAACAACTGTCAGACCGATGATGTTGTACCTCACATAGTCTTGGACGATTAAGAACACATGAATAAAGTAAGCATAGTGGATATGAGTAAGTTGCGTTGGATGTGTGATAAGACTAGATTATATATCATTAGAAATTAAACCATTAGACAGAGAGTTGAGATAGCACCTATAATAAAAAATATGGTAGAAACTAGGTTTAGGTGGTTTGGGCATGTAGTGAGAAGGCTTGTATATTTTGTAATATGAAGAGGTAGTTAGATCAAAAGATGTAAAGGAAGACCTAAAAACGAAAAAACAATAAGAAATATTTTGAGATTAATGAGTTTATCTAAATATATTTTATGATAAAACATTATTGCGTATTTTGATCCTTGTAACTGCCCCACTTAATAGGAAAAAGGTTGATTGTTATTACTTTATTGCAAAGGTTTCAAATTGATTTTTTTTTGACTCAATTCAAATAATTTAATAGTCAAATAATTTTCATTAAGTTTATATATGTTACTCCATCGTCCATCCTACCACACTAATTTTACTATTTGTGAATTTCAAAATATAACAAACAAATCATGTTTATCTTTTCCAATGACACCAATAATATAGCAAATATAATATAAATTTATAAAAAAAATTATTACACAAATAATATAATATCATTATAGAACAATTTGTGTAAATATATAATTAAAACTAGCAACAAACCCGTGCTAAGCACGGGCCCGTGCTCCGCACGGGTTAATTCGAAGTGGGGGGCTATACATCAAAGCGCATTGCAATACTATATGAATTGTGAAAATAAGAAGAAAAAAAAACTAATGAAAAAGCCGACGTTAATGATAAAAGGACAAATTACTTTGACATCCCTTGAAATTTTCTTAAATGACACAAGCACCCCTTCTAATTTTCCAAACACATCAATCTCCCCCCACTTTATCCATTTCAATAACTTTGTAAATATACAATTTAATTTCAGTCATTTTAGTTTGTTTGTATCTATTTTCTCTTTTCACAATTAAGTTAAATGAGATTTTTTTTCTTGATTTGTCTGTATTTGTTTTCTCTTTTCAAAATTAAGTTAAATGAGGTTTTTTTTCTCGCAATGGAGAAACAATAACAACATTTGTTTTTTCCACCAAATAGAATAAAACATCTGCAATTACGTAAGAGATCACAGGAGAATATAAAAATGAGAAGAATTTTGGTGGATTGACATTGTGGTTTATTAATGAAAAGAAAATAATCTTCGATATATTCGTTTTATTACATTAGAGTTTAAAAATTAAATCACCTTGACCGAGGAACAATAAGTTAAGAAAAATCACCAAGCGAAAAATGGAAAGAAAAATAGTAGAAAATTAAATGAGTTCATACTCGTATGAAGAAGTTAATTGCTCATAATAAATTGAATTAACAAAGTTTAAATCGTGCTATATTATAAGAGAAGTGCTTGTCAATTTGATTTAAAAAAAAGAGATTAGTGTTTAGTTAAAAAATAGAGTGGGTATTTGTGTTATTTAAGAAGACCTTAAATGAGGTTAGTGTGTAATATTATGTAGAAATATTTAAAATAGTAGAGATTTCATTATTGATAAAGATGTCGTTATGAGTCTCGTGTATGAACTGTAGAACAATATTATTTAGTGACTCATTTATCATGATTTCAATGTTTTTTGTAGTCATCTTTCTAAAAGATATAATAATTAATAATCTACAACAATAAAAAATAATATTTTATAATATGACATGGTGGTCTGACTTCTTTGATTCTCTGTTGTTTTCAAATATGTTGAGATATGCTGGTTTCAAAATATCTTGTTTGTCTACACTCTGGTTCTTCAAGCTCGAAAGAGCTTTTATGCTTGTTGATTTGTTTAGGGAGTTATTGACACTTGGATTTTGATACAGTGTTGACGGTCAATCCATTAATTGTTTTTCACAGAGGTTAACTTTTCATTTTTTTAACCTGGTTTTGCGCCCGTGTATAGATTCACTTGTTGATTAGTGAATTTTTGTTAGGATATATTTGTGTCGATCCATTTGGTCCGGTTTATTACATGGAATCCCCAATCTCTTTATATATTTCTTTTTATTTAATATATTTGTTCTTTTGACTAAAAAAAGATAAAGAAAAAACAAAGGCAACTTAGTTTTGGAAAAGAAACAATTTTCGTAATTTTTTGAAAAGTAGGTATATGCGTTGTAATAAATATTTTGTAATTTTTTTTAACTCTTCAAATATTTAAAAGTTGAATTATAGGAAAATTTGTTTTGATTGGGATTAAGATTAAATTTGTTTGTTCTTTTCAAAAAGATTAAGCTAGTGTGTTTTATCGAGTTAGTTTGTTTTAATATGTTTTTAAGAGAAAAAAATATGGGGAAGTCGAAGAAAAAACACAAAAGGATATAATTTTGAAAAAACTAAGATGAGGCAAGATTGTATTTTTTGTAGACTTTAATTTCATAATTAGAGAATAGAAGATTGTAATTTTTTTTAACTATTTTGATATTTAGAAGTTGAATTATAGAAAAATTTATTTTGTTTGAGATTAAATTTGTTTGTTATTTAAAAAAAGATTAAGTTAGTGTGTTTTATCAAGTTAGTTTGGTTTAATATGTTTTTAAGAGAAAAAAATATGGGGAAGTTGAAGCAAAAAACACATAAGGATATAATTTTGACGACTTATCAAAAAATTAAGATGGGTTAAGATTGTATTTTTTGTAGACATTAATTTCTTAATTAGAGAATAGAAGATTGTAATTTTTTTAACTCTTTTGATATTTAAAAGTTGAATTATAGGAAATATAATTTTGTTTGAGATTAAATTTGTTTGTTCTTTAAAAAAAGATTAAGTTAGTGTGTTTTATCGAGTTAGTTTGTTTAAATATGTTTTTAAGAGAAAAAAAATATAGGGTAGTTGAAGCAAAAAACACAAAAGAATATAATTTTGACGAGTATCAAAAAATTAAGATGGGGTAAGATTGTATTTTTGATAGACATTAAGTTTTATATATAGAGAATAAAAGCCAATCCAGAGTTCTATACCTTTTTGAATATAGTATAGATTATTATTATTGTTTTAAAGTAATATTAACATTATACCGTTCACTCAGTTTAGCTCATATCACAAATATTAAAATATGACTATAAATAGAAGAAAGAGAATAATAATTTTTCCAAATTATCTTAATAGAAGAAAGAGAATAATACTTTTTCCAAATTATCTTTATTAAGTATTTGTGTATTATTCCACCGTCATAAATGCAAACATGTTTTCGGTCAAATTTCTATTATTTTTTGATAAAGTTCTAATTTCTATATAGTATTAAATAAATTCATTCAAAAAAAACAAAGTATTAATAAAGTAAATAATACTCTCCGGTCATTATTATAAGCAAAACTTTACTTTTTATATACATTTAATAACTAATGTATCTAACATTTATTATAGACCTGATGCATTAATTATTCAATAAATCTAAAAAAAAAATGAAGTTTATGTTATAATAGTGACCAGATGGAGTACAATATTATGCAGCGGCTGGTTCGAACTTCAAACCCCTCATATTTAAAATGTGTGTGCCCCAACCACTATACTATTTGACAAAAAATGGTACAATTGAAAGAATAATAACCAATATTGCATTGAAACTACAAAAAGACATAATTTTTTTTGACAAAACATGTTTTTCTTTTTCTTTTGGTCAAGTAGCCTAGTGGTTAGATTCACACACATTATGTGTGGAGAAGTGGAGAATCTGAGGTTCGAACCCCGACTCCTGCACAAATTATCCCTTGTAGCTACCAACTGAGCTACACTTACGAGACTTTTTTCTTTCTTTCTATGACCCTGGTAGCTACCAACTGAGCTACACTTACGAAACATTTTTTTTCTTTCTAAGTGACATTTAATGTAAAATAGGGAGAGTATTTTAATTTATTATTATTATTAATATACATTAATATTATTTTGGTATGTAGACGAAGGTAAAATCGGGTGAGTGTGAGCGTATCGCGACGACCAATGGCACCGCCATGAGCAATCGCGCCGGTACTATTCGTCGGAAGTGAGGAACTTTGTGGGGGTTTGGGTTCCAGGCAGGGTGCCACCAAAAGGAAGGGGGGGGGGGGGGGAAGGGGATTGGATCGACGTGAGACCGCAGAGGAGGAAAGCGCTATGATAGGACGGTTCAGGACAGGACAGGTTCAAGGAAGGTGATCGTTCTCTGCAAGGGGACGATTGTGCTTTTCGGAATGATAGGTTTAGGGTTTCATCACGGGAAGACTGGTGTGTTGGGAACTCTGATTTAGGAGCAGACTTCTATTACGGTAAACCTGTCCATTGGGGGGATTACGACTCTGGTGATTCAGAATGGGACGATGATGCCAGGCTTCAACCTGTGTTTCGCAATTCAGCACCACGACGGTAGGGGACAACATCGCATGACAGGAGCGTAGTGGTTGTGCAACACAAACAACCATTGCGTGTAGCAGGTTTGGAAGGAGAAGATGCAATTGGGGATGCATCATTTAAACGGTTCGTAACATTTTATATTACTAATTTTCCTCCACAAGCTTCGACGTTCTTCTTGCAAAAGGGATTCGAAGTTTGTGGAATCCTTGAGGATGTTTTTGTTGCTAATAAAAGAAACATTAATGGCAAAGTTTCTGGGTTTGTACGTTATGCTAAAGTGCGAGACGTGGATAAACTTTTGAAAGCTTTAAACAATGTATGTTTTGGTCACTATAATGTCTGCGCTAAGTTAGCAAGGTTTGACAAGAAGGTATCCAAGGTGGTTGAGGAGGTAAAGGAGAGAGAAGGAGAGGGAGTTAAGGCTGTAGGATCGATAGAAGATGAGGGTTCTCTTGGTGCGCGTAAGGCGAGGAAGAAGGAGGTAGAGGGAGACAGAAGCCTGAGATTTTTGGGAAGGGAGGGAGAGGAGGTCACGAAGAAGATAAGTTCAGCGAAGGAAGGGAGAAAGGGAAAGGTGAGGGTGGGGTCGGTGTTGGTTAGGCTGGGAAGGAAGTCGAGGGTGAGGGAGGGTGACGGAGAGAAGGAGAATGTTGTTTCGGCCATGGTGAAGGGAAGAAAGGAAACTGAGACAGACACATCAGCACCTAAAAAATTAGTACGGTGTTATAGGTCGTGCGAGGATGATATTAATTGGGCTATGATAGGATTGGTTGGTACGGTGTGTAATGGGGAATCGATACCGATTATTTAGAACACAGTGAAGGATGCTGGTTTTAAGGATGTTGACATAATCTCGCTCGGTGCAGATAAGGTCTTCGTTCAATCCTTGTCGGATGTTTGTATTTCTGACATTGTTCGGGAAGTAAAACAATTTTTTGATCTCATTTTTGCTTGTCTGGTTAGATGGGTTAAAGAGGTGTTGCCATTTCAGAGAGGTGTGTGGCTCCTTGTGTACGGAATTCCTTTACATGCTTGGAACAATTTTTTTTTCAAGCTCTGTGTTCTTGATTGTGGAAGATACTTGCGTACGGACACTGTGTCGTTGAATAAAGAAAGGTTTGACTACGCCAGCGTACTTATTTCCACACCATCCATAGATGTGGTGAATATGACAGAAAAACTCTTAGTTGATGGGGTATTGTTGGATATTAAAATTATTGAAGAGTGGGGTTTTTGTATGGGGGATGACGTCTGTCTGCGTGAGGAGGACGAAAACTATGTTTAGTTATGCCCAGATGGCGCAGATGTTCATGCTGGTTTTGAGATGGATGAAAATGCAGATACGTTGGCGGATAAAATTGTTAAAGAGTTGTTCGACGTTGATAAAGAAGACATAATTGTGGATGAATTAGATAAAAGGGTGAATGTGGAGACTACGGAACTAGTTGATGGGCACACAGCCAAAGTGCCTATTGTCAATGTTTCAGACACTCCAAATAATGTTTCTCAGGTTGTTGTTTCTTCTACTAACGAGGTGGATAACTCTGCCATGAATGGATCACATGGGACGCAGCCATTTAATGTGTCAAACCGGCCGTTTTGTGAAGGTAGTGCACCATCAAGTAGACCACGGCGTTCAAAACTAGTATCGAGTGCAAAAATTGACCAGCAGGAGGTAGTATCAAGGAAACGTAGGGTCAAGTCATCGATGTGTTCTCAGGATGATACATGGCCTTCAAGGTCGGGACCGTGGAGTGCGGAATGGTTACATAATGTTCAAAAAGGTGACATTGGCCTCATTTCTTCAAAAAAGAAACGATTAAAGAAGATGGCTACGGACACAGCTGGTCTTGGTGGGGAAAATAAATCTCATGCGGTACAGAAGAAAGCGGGTGGAGTGTTTCGTCACCCGGTGATTACTCTGAAGAAGGTGGCTAGGATGCCAAGCAAAGATAGAGAAGAGGTCATGAAAGTTCTGAAAAAAATCAAAGGTTATGAACGTGTTGAAACAAAAGGTTAGGAACCGACAACGGCAACGTTGGCATGTTACAAAGTCTTTGGAGTGAATCAAAGTTCCAACAATGAATCAGCGTCTTTAGCTTTGGTAAATAACGATTGGAAACATTGGGTTACCTTACACGGGAATGAAAAAGCGATCGAGGAGGACATTCAAGGATTAGGTAAAGTTATTGGTGTTTCTTTTGCGACTGATCCGAATAATAAGTTTAGTGTGTTGTCTCGTTCTAAGAAGACAGATTCAGGACCGGTGGAGGAGGGAGGAGGCGAGGTGGGGGGGGGGGGAATAGTGATGTATGTGCGGAGTAGTGTTGGAGGCGCGGGGGGGGGGGGGGGGGTGGTAGAGATGAAGGTGGTTTAATGGAATGCGAGGGGGTTAGGAGGGTTGGAAAAGAGAAGGGAGGTAAGACAACTGGTTAATGAGAAACGACCGTTTGTTATTTGTATACAAGAAACAAAATTAATGGTGATTGACGATGCTATGTGTGGTTCTCTGTGGGGCGATTCTTATCATGATTTCTCGTACCGCCCCTCTGTGGGGGCTTCCGGGGGGTTAATTACTATGTGGGACACTTCGAAGGTGGAGGTGTGGTCGTCGTTTACTCAGGAGCATGTTCTTCAAATTCATGGCAAATTTATCAAGACAAATGAGGAATTTTATTTGTTTAATGTTTATGCGCCTTGTGAAGGTCGAGCAAAAAAGGAGTTATGGACATCTTTGTCAGTAAGGTTACAATTATTAAGTGGGCGGAAGGTGTGTGTGTGTGGAGATTTTAACGAGGTTAGAGGTTCAAAGGAAAGACGGTCGTTAAAGGGGGATGGAGCCGTAAATAGTACCCATTTTTTCAATCAGTTTATTGTTGACAATCGGTTGATAGATTTACCGTTATGTGGCCGCAAGTTCACGTGGTATAAGGGAGATGGTTCTTCTATGAGCAAGATTGACCGTTTTTTGTTGTCTGAAGAATGGTGTGTTCAATAGCCTAATTGTTTTCAGGTAGAACTCCTAAGGGGCCTATCAGATCATTGTCCGCTTCAATTATCGGTTGATGAGGAAAATTGGGGACCGCGTCCGTCAAGGATGTTAAAATGTTGGCAAGATATTCTGGGTTATCGCCAGTTTGTGCAAGACAAGTGGAAATCCTTAAATGTAGAAGGATGGGGTAGATTTGTTCTTAGAGAAAAATTGAAACTTTTAAAGTCCGCTCTGAAGGAGTGGCATTCTGTTCATTTACAAAATATACCTGGAAGAATTGAGTCGTTAAAATCACGGTTGTCTGATCTTGATGAGAAAGCCGCAGAGGATGTTTTGTCTGTTGAAGAAATAGAAGAATTGAGGGGTATATCACATGATATCCACTCTTTGTCTTGTGTCAATACGGGTATCAGCTTGCAATAGTCGCAACTACTTTGGTTGAAGGATGGAGATGCCAATTCTAAGTATTTTCATTCGGTCTTGTCTCATCGCCGAAGATGAAATACAATTGTTTCGCTTTTGGTGAATGGTACTCTTGTCGAAGGGGTGCAGCCTATTAGGAATGCAGTATTTTCACACTTCAAAGAGTGCTTTACAGCTTCAAATACAATTCTTCTGGGGGTTAATAATTTGGCTTTCAAAACCTTATCGCATACGGAAGGAGGTAGTCTTACTAAACCATTTTCAGTTGCTGAAGTAAAGGCCGCGGTGTGGGATTGTGACAATTACAAAAGTCCCGGACCGGATGGTGTGCATTTTGGTTTCTTGAAAGATTTTTGGGACGATGTCAAAGGGGACGTCATGCACTTCATAACGGATTTTCACAGGAATGGCTGGTTAACAAGAGGCATAAACATTTCTTTTATAGTTCTTATTCTTAAAGTGAATAGCCCACAGCGTTTAAATGATTTTCGTCCTATCTCTCTGGTTGGATGTCTGTACAAAATTTTGTCGAAAGTTCTAGCTAATCGCTTGCTGATGGTCATGGGGAGTTTAATCTCCGAGACTTAGATGGCTTTTGTAAAAGGTAGGCAGATTATGGATGGTATTCTTATAGCTAACGAGGTCGTAGATGAGGCAAGAAAATCGAAGAAGGAATTAATGATATTTAACGTTGATTTCGAAAAAGCTTATGGCTCGGTGACTGGGGGTATTTGGATGCAGTGATGCAAAAAAATGTCATTTCCTGTTTTATGGAGAAAGTGGATCAAAGAGTGCATAACCACAACAACGGCTTCGGTTCTAGTCAATGGTAGCCCTACAGATGAGTTTCCTGGAAAAAGGGGGTTGCGTCAAGGTGACCCTCTTTCGCTATTTCTTTTCCTTTTGGCGGCTGAGGGTTTAAATGTCATGATGAATTCGATGGTGGAGAATAATTTGTTCACTGGTTATGGGGTGGGTAACGCAAATTCAGTGGCGGTTTCCCATCTACAGTTCGCAGACGACACATTGTTAGTTGGTGTCAAAAGTTGGGCCAATGTAAGAGCCTTACGTGCTGTTTTGTCTCTGTTTGCGGCAATGTCTGGGTGAAAGGTCAATTTCCACAAAAGTTTGTTGGTTGGTGTTAATATTGCGGAACCTTGGTTGAATGAGGTTGCGTCTTTACTGAATTGCAAGGTTGGGAAAGTTCTGTTTATGTATTTGGGCTTATCGATTGGGGGTGATCCTAGGAGATTGGCATTCTGGGAACCTGTTTTGAATACTATTAAATATAGATTGACGGGATGGCACAGTCGTTTTCTCTCCTATGGTGGTCGATTGGTTCTTCTTAAATTTGTCCTGTCATCATTGCCTATCTATGCTCTTTCCTTTTTCAAAGCTCCGTCAGGTATAATCTCTTCCATTGAATCTATTTTTAAAACATTTCCTGGATCACTTGGTGCTTTATATGTTTACGAAAGAAAGAAGGGGGTTTGGGGTGAGGAAGTTGAATGAATTTAATATTGCGTTGTTAGGAAAATGGTGTTGGCGGCTGTTGGTGGATAGAGGGGGTTTTTGGTATAGATTTTTGGTGGCGAGGTATGGTGAGGAGGCGGGGCGGTTGGAGGTTGGGGGCCGGAGTGTTTCTACTTGGTGGAGAGAGTTAGCTAAGCTTATGGACGGTGTAGATAGTGTAGGTGGGAGTTGGTTTGCTGATAGGGTGGCGTGTAAGGTTGGGTCAGGAACGAGTACTTCGTTTTGGCAGGACAGGTGGTTAGGAGATGTTCCTTTGTGTCGGTGTTTTAGTCGTTTGTTTGATTTATCTTTATATAAGTCAAGCATGGTGGCTGAGATGTTCTCTCTTGGTTGGGAGGAGGGGGCTTGGCGTGGGGATGTCGGAGACGTTTGTGGGATTGGGAGGAGGAGCTGATAGGCGAGTGTCGTCGTTTACCTGATAATTTTGTTTTGCAGACTGATGTTTTTGACAGGTGGCAATGGCTTCCAGACATTGAGGGTGGTTATATCGTGCGAGGAGCCTATTCTATTATGACAAATCAGGCGCATCATATAGGTGACGACATAGGCGATCTTGTTTGGCATAAACAGGTACCACTGAAGGTTTCTATTATAGCATGGAGGTTATTGCGGGACAGGTTACCTACAAAAAACAATCTGCTCCAGCGTGGTATTATGCAACCCACGGCTATATCATGTGTCATGGGGTGTGGAGACAACGAAACAGCTTCTCATGTGTTCTTTCATTGTAATATTTTTGGTGCTTTATGGCAGCATATACGAAATTGGATTGGTGTCTATGGAGCTGATCCGTATACCGTTCATGATCTTTTTTTTTCAGTTTACAAATGCTACAGGCTCGTCAGGGCCGCGTAGATCATTCATGCAACTTCTTTGGCTTCTGGGAGTGTGGGTCATATGGAATGAATGAAACAACAGATTATTCAACAACGTTACTTTTGTGTTAGGTTCTCAAAGGTGGTGGTCGGACCCGTTAATTTGTTTGGGTATCGACTGACATGTGTTTTTGTTTTTGTACATTAACAACTTGTATCTTTGGGGCGACCTCTTGAGTGCATCTTGTGCTAAAGGGGAACAGCCGCCGTTGTTTATATAATTCATTTTTTATTCTTCAAAAAAAATAATCGGGTGAACTACAATTCAGACAACAAAACTTCAAGATCAAGTGATCAAGTAGTTCGAATTCAAATGATCTTCAACATAACAATATCAATATTTATTTATTTTAGGATTGTCAACTGAGTTAGATGCAAGCTTGAATTTTCATTTATTAGCCATGTTTCATTTAAAACTGTTAATTTATATTCATGTAAAAACTCAAAATAATAAATGCTTTTAAATATGTCGTACCTTTTGTCAAGAAAAATGTACAGGCTTAACAACCATTTTTTTTTTAAAAAAATTCAATTTTTTTTTTTTGTCAAAAAAAAGTAAAAAATATAAAAAAGATGGCTTTTAAGCCCTCATTGACACTAATAAAAATATATAAAGATACCATTAAATATTTATTTACAAATACGAAATCATTTTCGTCACAAAAAGAAAAAGAAGCTAAATATGAAATATTTGTTTTTGTTTTTTATGTCAAAATAATTAAATTATTTACCCCCATAGATAAAACTTTTTTCCGTTGGTCCTTTTATGAAAGGTAATCATATTTGAGTTTGTGTAAGATATTAAATTGGTACCTTCCCTAACATAAATTATAATCTTAATTTTCTATATCATGAAAGTTTAACCCTTTCTATTTGTGCCACTCAATCGATCTTATTCCATCTGGTCACTATTATAAGTAAAAGTTTATTTTTTAGATTCATTCAGTAAAAGATGTATGTAGTCCATATATAGACCACATACAACATTTATTGAATGAACATAAAAAGTCAACTTTTGCTTATAATAGTGACCGGAGGGAGTACATGTATTGAATCTACAACACAAACCTGACATATTTTAAATTCAACAACATCTGATGTTAAGAAGCCAAAAGTGTGAAATGTAAATGATATAAGAGCATTTTTTTTAGGGAAGAAATTCATTTCTTTTCATTAGCTATCAACTGTTTAATACATGACGGTACATCATCATAAACGTGGGAGCTAGCATGAGATGGGGCTACATGTGCTAATTCATGAGCGAGAGTTCTGAAAGTTACAAGCAAACAACTGTCTACAAGTATGTGTAATGCAACCTAGTTCACTATTATCTTCTAGGTTTGAGTTAAAACGATTTACAACTGTCTTGGAATCCAAAGCAAAGTCGACTTTATCATAGTGAAGAGCAGCCAACCACTACAACACCGTATGAAGACAACCATCCTCTCCCACATCAACATCAAAGAGAGGAGAGAAACAATTTGTCTTGGCCATGACAAACTTAACCTGATCATCACGAAGACATATGCCAATACCTACCATATTCTAGGAAGAGGAGAACGAAGCATTAATATTACATTTATACCTATCATATGTTGGTTTCATCCACTTAATCACATTACCACTGCTAGAACCACTCAGATGAGTAGAGGAGTCAATTGCTCTATGTGATCTTACACCTTGAGCTGCTCGCCAATCATCTAGGAGGTGCCTAGCACGCTCAACAACCTGCAGACTTGTTTCATTTTGTTGCTGCCACAATTTTAAGTTCCTACGCTTCCACAAACTCCACATGATCGCCACAAACAATTCTTTTTGTGTCGAACAAAGCTGGTCAAAAAGGGAAAATATTAGAGCATCCATATTATAATTTTTACGGAGAATTCTATGAATCGTGTCCCATAATTGGACCTAACGCCATGCTTGCATTGCACCTGGACACCAACAACAAATGAATGTTGTCTTCATAATTACTTCCACACAAGAAATAATCTATAGGACAATGTACTCCACGACTACTTAGGCGTGCACGCATAGGGAAACAACCCTGATACACACGCCATACAAAATTTTGAATCTTGGGAGGCACCTTGAGTTTCCAAATCAAATTCCACTTACCCATAATGTTCAAATGGGAATTATCTGCAATTTCAGTGACACAGATACGATATGCGCTACATACAAAATAATTACCATTTTTTCAGCCATCCAAATAAATTTATCTTCATGAACAAGAGGATGTAGAGGAGTATTCAATATAAGATGGGTAGTGTTACGAACAAACAAATTAGAAATTAAATTAGTATTTCAAACCTTTGTTGATGGCTTTATGATATCTTAGACTTTTATATGAGATAGGGACGCATACAGAGAGTTTTCATTACAAGAGAACATCTGTCTTTAAGCCAAGGAGCACCTAACAAAGGAATTAGCTCCAAGCCTGGAGCTCAAAATATCACCCTAAGGAAAATAGTGTGCCTTAAACAAACGCGTCATAAGACTATGGAGTGGTGGCCCGCCAAAGGCATGACTCCACGAATCTTAAAAGTTTGGAAAATGGTAATTATACGGGAAAGGTACATTGAACACAATAACCGCTATTCTCCTTGACAACTTTGAATTCCGCAGTTCCGAGTCTTTGATTTGCAGACGCTTCAGATCGGAAATCCTTTAATAACTAAGATGTCTCAGATGGATTATATCTGATTTGATGCAATTACCTTGCCATGAGTCGGAGGTCTTTTGGCGGCTGAAATGCCCCAAGTATGTCATATCCGACCAAATGCAGTTACTTTGTCATAATCTTTAACTTTTGCATAGGTCGCCCTTGTGGGTTTCAACCTATCAGAATGATCATTTTCATTTTTTTCATTTTTTTTTTGTCTCTAACTTTTGCATGGACCGCCCTTTCGGGTTTTCAGTCCATCGAGACGCTCTTTTTTGCCTAAGCCGCCTTTTTAAGTTTGCGACTTATCGAGCTTTTTCATTTTAACAAAGTATTTCTTGACTACATTGGTATTCACAGGACATACAAGTTCGTCACCCTTTTATAATTTGGCACCCATTGCCCCTGGAACCTGGTTAAATCAGATAGTATAACTTTGAGCACAAGACCCGTTTCTTGACATTCATGGGGATAAGCCTTCTTAGTTGAAAACCTGCTTCATCCTTTTGATATAACTATCCACACCATACAACAGTAATGCCTTTAAATTCAATCAAGCTTAGCTTTCATTGGAACTTCGATTGACGGGACTTTGACCTCCATGTGAAGCACTGCCTTTATGTTTTATACTGAGGGATGGTGGGGGGGTTGTCCCTGTTAAAGTGTGCACTTGAAGTACAATATTCCTGCAAGGCAAATGGTAGCATCTCATGCCAGTCTTTGTAAATGAATGCCTTCTTTTGGACAACCTTCTTGATGTCTTTGTTTGTAGCTTTGACGGCTAAGATGCCCCAGTAGACAAGAAATCTCATCGGGAATCCCTTCGTTTTCCTATCCTTTAGCCTCAGATGCAAGGAACTCAAAGTTGGGAGAGAGCACAGGGTTAAAGTGTTCAACGGGTTTATTAATGCATGATTTTGTCAAATAAATAAATATTATGATTATGCAGACATTGAAAAAAAGAAAATATATATTTTTTGGTTTTTTGTATTACCATTTTTCTAGAATAAGCACAAAATAAAATATAACAAGGTCGGGATCGAGACGACCTTTTTATTAATGATGAAAATACGTAAAGCAAAAGCCCTAAACAAGTTCACTTCCGTCTCGGGTGGGACGAGAGGATTTTTTTTTTGAAAAACATAAAACAACAAACAAACATATTAAATGAACAAATAAGTAGTAGAAAGAAACATCAACAAATGACCCAAATGCAGCTAAACATTCCACGTGTTGACATTAATTACCATGATCCGGTATTGTCTTGCACTGTGTCGATAGACTATGCCCATTGATTTCCTTGCACGATTGGAGTCGAACCCTCAAAAGATAAAATGTTGGCGTCGATTAAATTTTGGACTTCGATCTTAAAAGAGAAACAGTGTTCTACATCATGACCTTGTGCCCCTTGATGGAATGCACAAAAGAGGTCAGGTCTCCACCGAGCCGGAAGTTTCTTAGGCACCCGAGGAGGTGGCCTGGTCTGAACACAGTGCTCCCTAAGTAAAACAGGAAGCAACTCTTCATACTTCAGAGGAATCTGATCATATTGTGGTGCTTTCTGAGCCTGATTTTGAGGGATAAACTGTTGAAGAGCCTGTTGTCGAGGTTGTTGTTGAGGTTGTTGATATTGTAGAAACTGGGGTTGATAAACCGGATCTTGAACAATGTTGGCAACAGGCATAACAGTGGCGACAGGGTGATAAGCTAGATATTGTTGTTGAGGCTGACACTGCACTCCACTCATTTCCTGATCTTCGTACTCAGAAGCATCAGCAGGAACACTTTCTTCGACCGAACGTCTCTTTTGGACCCATTCTTCAATACGCATGCCCACGGTCACCATCTTTGCAAAGCCTCCGAATGCACTTGCAAGCATATGCTCATAATAAGGCTGATCCAAAGTCTCCAGGAAAATCTCGGTAAACTCTTTCTCCTCTAGAGGTGGACGAACCTGTGCGGCGAAATCTCTCCAACGTTGGGCATAAGCTTTGAAAGATTCATTATCATCCTGGGTCATGGCCTGCAGTTCCCTTCTATTTGGGGCCAAGTGCAAGTTGTAGTTGTATCGCTGAACGAAAGCCTCGCACAAATCCTTGAAATTTTTGATATCAACCTTGTTCAGACCCACGTACCATGTCAGTGCGGCACCCGTCAAACTATCTTGGAAACAATGGATGAGAAGTTCATCATTACCTACCTGACCAGACATCTTTCTCACGTACATCGCTAGATGAGTCTCAGGGCAAGTGTTCCCTTTGTATTTTTCAAAGTTGGGGACCTTGAACTTGGGCGGTATCACAACATTGGGAACCAAGCAAAGATCATAAGCACTTTTCCCAAACAAGTCCTTCCCTCGGAGAGCTTTCAATTCCAACTGCATTCTGTCAAGCTTTTGGTCAAACTTTTCTTCCAGTCCATCTTTCCGGTCGTATGCTTCCACACCTTTCGAGTGGTAATTGGGTCCATGGTTTTGCTGAGTAGTGTGAATCAAAGGCGATGAGTAAGTCATAGCAGCTTGGGGGAACAATGGGCCCGATTGAGGGATAGACATTGTTTGTTGCACAAAAGGAGCTTGAACCTTAGAGACACCAGAACGGAGTACTTCACCAGAACTTAAAGGTGTGCTCCAGAGATAACCTTCCAGCATAGCATGTAGAGGAGTACTAGCAAACACTGTTGAAATCGGGGTAGTGGAGGCAACTGTCTCAGCTTGAGTGCTGACAAGAGAAAATGGCTGACCCTGCGCAACTGTCATCAAAGATACTAAATTCCTCAAAATCTCATTTTCGGCCCGGAGGTTCGTCACCTCTTCACGAAGCTTGAGGTTCTCCTGTTCGAGATGATCCATTCTGATTTGCCCGAGTGTTGTAGATGCGAGTCGACTGACGGACTGACCTTTTATGGAGAAGACACAATATGAGACACGGACTAGAAACTATAAATGTAAATGATGCATGATATGTTTATGCAAAAAGATTTTTTTTGAAGGACTTATCAAAGTTTATTGTAAACATTATAGAGGAACATGGTTTCATTTGAAAAATGTAAAGATATTGCAATCGGTTCCTTTTTCAAAAGGTAAGAACGAAACCAAGGAAGAAGTTCTTAAGCCCCTTTTTTTTTATTTTATATATTTTTGGATTTCTTGGCGTTCTTTCTTACAATGTCCGTTCCTTTGATGTTTAGAAAAAACTTGGCTAAGTCCTTCAATATTTTAATGAGAAAAATATTTTTCATGAATGGATGCATGTATGCATGATTTATGCTATGAAACATAGAAAACACGGTGAGATTAAGTCCAACATGATGGAGTCAAGGGTAACAACGCCATTTGGTAAGGACTATGGTTTCAATTGCACTTGTAACACGGGTTCTACCAAGGTTCCCAAATTACAACCACCCTTGTGAACGTATCGGTGCTCAGGACTGCTCCTAGTCAAATAGCATTCACAAAGAGGTCTAGTTTGAGTGTAGCATTGTGTATGAACTAAATTCAAGACCGCTCTTGGTTTAGTCACCACGCTACATCCTAAAAAGGCCAAGATGGGTTAAGGGTGATCTAAAGGTTCTCAACGTTCGACGGATTTTGAAAATAATAGAGCCAATCACGACTGCTCATGACGACGTCATATTACTTAAAAAATCCTCCGTTGAGTGGGGTTGCATTACATGCACACATAGCGCAGGACCGCTCCTGGTATGGCACTATAATCGTACCCCGTCCTATCTTATATTTCACTCAAGCCCGGGTGTAGGACTTATCTCACCACTCACGTTCAAAGAAAAAAAGGCACATAATTACAAGGTATAAGCAAATAATAAGCACAAGAAAAGAAAGGTAAGATAGGCTTAACCCACTTAGGAAATTAATGTTCCCCAGTGAAGTCGCCATTTCTGTGCTCGTGATTTTCGGGTATCAGTCCATTTATTGGTTTTGATCCGTCAATCTTTGAACTCTCAATTTTTATCCGCGGGAAGGGAAAAAACGAGTAAAAAACCCTTAAAGAGATTAAGGTCTGGGGGTTGGTTTCGATTAGGGAAGGTGTTAAGCACCCTAAACGACTTCGGTACTCCGAAGGAGCCTCTTACCTAAATTATCTTATGCTAATCATTTGCTTAATTATTTGTAAAATATATGCCTAAAATCTAAGTGGAAGAATGGAGGGAGAAGATGCACGCTTTTGTTATTTTTATTGATTTGGAAGGATGAATCCTTTGCCTACATACCCTTAAAGAAAAAGGGATCAAAATCATGTAGTTCACCTCAAAAATTTCTTTTGGTGAGTTGGGTTATTTTTAACAATTTTGAAAAAAGGTTTTAAGAAGGGGATTTAGAGGCCTCAAGGCATAAGAAGAAAGCAAACTAAAAAGTGTGAGGTTGATTCAATTTTAATTATGAAAATAAAGTCTAAAATGAGAATTAAATTCATTAAGCATTTGATTAAGAAAATAAAAAGGAGAAAGATCACTTGGTTTGTTTCCAAGGTTTATTAAGAAAATATTTTTGGTGTTATTGATTATTTAATTTTTGGAAATTGATTTTTTACTAACGGTAAAACTAAGCGTAAAGCGTAAAAAGTAAATAAAGCTCAAACTTAAAAAAATTACTAGTTGTTCATTTTTATAGGTAATTATAGTCAAGTTTTTAATCTTAATTTGTCACTAGTTCGTTTTTCGCCTCGGTCACGGTTACGGTAAAAAATTGCGGTAAATAAAGTGTGTGATTGTGTCGGTGTATGTGTCGGTGCATTTTTATTATTTTTGATATTTACATGAGGCCTAAATATATTCTAGAGTCTTGCATAAAAATAAATGACGGGAAATAAAAAAATGCGGAAAATTAAATTACATTGAATCCTAAATACATACTAAAAAAATAAAATGACAAGAAATAAAATAATGCATGAGATGAGAATGACAAATAAACAATATGGTAAAAATAACAACTAAATAAATAAACAATGATGATAAAATAAAAAAACAAGTAACAAGAAGTAGAAAATATTTTTATGATTTTTAGAAGTAAATGAGAAGAGAACTTGAGTAAAAATACAATGCATAAGTGGTAAAAAAATGGTGTGAAGATAGTGAAAATGTAGTAAAAAAGACTAGTAATAAAATAAAAAAACCTAAAAAAACAAAGTACCATGGCTCACAATTTCTGGTATAATCTGAGCCATCTGATTGATCCAGAGGCTCAGATTTGATCTCAGAAGCTAAGATCACAGCCATCAGAATTAAATAATAAAAAAAACAATAAAGCCAGTAAAACAGAGACCGTCAGATCATAGATCTGACGGTTAGCAACGCGCAGGAACACAATAATAAAAAACAAAACACATAGAGAACAAAGAAGCCAAAGATGCACAGTAGCCGTTAGATCTGCGATCTAACGGCTGTGATGAGAGCTACGGTTTTTGAAGAGAGAGGAGTCCGGTTTATTTTAAGTGAACCGGTTTAATTAGCATTATAAAAGGGGAAAACCGGTTCATCTCTTCATTCTTTCCCTTCAAACCTCTCTCTAGGATTCTTAAACTCTTCCTTCTCTCTAGAAACAAAACACAAATTCTAAAAAAACAAAACAAAGAACACGCCGTGATCTTCATCTTCTCCGGCGAGGTGGTTCACTCCGGCACGGTGGCCGGACGTGACTCCGCCGCGCCGGAGTTCTTAAACTTCACCGTTTTCAAAAAAAAAGTTAAATTTAGATATCCTTTTTTGCATAGATGACGAATCCGGCCTCAGTTTTTCAAACAAAACCACACACAAACCTAGATCTAAGTTTTATTTTTTCGGAAATTTTGAACAAAGAAAGAAAGAAAACGAAAATAGACTACCTCTTTTCCTTGTTCGGGTTCGGATTTGAGACCAAAAAAATGGTTGAGGTTCGGATTTGTGTTTGTGATTGTGTTGTTGTTTGAATCCGAATGGAAAAAGGGTATTTGTGGTTCGGATTTGTGTGGAGATGTTGCTGGAAATTAGTTATGCATTCATGGTGTTCATGTAATGTTCATCATTTTTTGAGTTTTTTTTTTTTTGTGGTTTGATTCTGGAGAATGTGAAAAGGATGGAAATTAGGGTTTGTAAAAAAAAGTTGCGGCTGCCAATGATTGCTGGTCTCTGACACATGAACAGTGCTTAAATAGTAAAATATCTCTGATACATGGCAAAGTCCAAAATACCCCTGCAGAAACTTGGAGATAAAGTTGGACAAAGGACCAATAGAGTAGTGACACATGGACAAAGTGATAAGAACAAACTTTTAACTCTAAAATGACATAAAAAATAAACATTAAACAACAAATACTAAAAAAAGTAAAAATAACAATAAATAAACAATAAATAAAAACGAAAATTAATAAATAAATAAAAAGAAAACTTAAAAACTAATTAAAAATAAAAGTAAAAAATAAAATTGTCCCTTCGGAACCAAAATGAGGTATTTTAAAATACCTCTCTGCCGAAATTTCGTCTGAGACTACGAAATTACTCGGCGAATAAAATTTTCAAAAGCGAATAAAAAAAGAGAAATAAAAAAATGTGAGCGCGAAGAGTTTAAAAATGCAAATTAAATTAAAATTAAATTACGGACGCGACAAGCGTTAAAGCACGGTTAAAATGCAGGTAAAGATGCGAATAAAAGGATTAAAGACGAATGAAACGAGTTTTAAAAAAACGCACAAAATGAAAATCAAACGGAGGACACTGGTCAAAATTTGGGGTATGACACCCCTATTCTTGCTTTGAGGGCGATATTCGTTGAAGGACATGTTGTCAACAAGCTCTCGGATTTTTGTTGTAGTTTTGTTCTTCATGGTACCTCATGTTGATGCATCTAAAAGCATGCGGGTTGTTGACTTCAGACCATCTATGAAAGTCAATGTAATTTCCATTTCTTAAAATTTCTGCCACCGACAATCTCTTTCCATTTTCCAAGGTATTTTTCTTTCCGGAAAAAGCGACAGAGTAATGCTTTCTTCATATCATATCCGGTAGTTATGGTGCCCCTTGGAAGTGTGTCACGCAAATCCTTTGCTCGTCCACTTAGAAAGTAGACAAACAAACGAAGTCTCTTGTTGGACTTGAAACTCATGTTGCGTTAATGGTGTTGCAAGCTTCTAAAACGTGTGTTAGGTGAGCATTACAATCTTCAGTTTCCCTACCTTAGAATTGGTTATACCTTAGAGAGACGAGAACTGAATGTTTGATGTCAAAGAGGACTGGGTTCATTGGTTTGAATCCATAGCCGACTTTGTCAATGGTTTCGAGTCTCCCGTAATCTCCCAGTGTTATGCATTCCGGTTTTCGCATCTCTTTGTCAGATGACACTAAGACTTGAAAGTGGAACAAATGTTGCTTCTCAGATTGCTTTCCGAATTGCTGTTCAGTTTTATCGATGTCGGAGTCAAATAACAAGGTACCTGAATCTGCACCACGCATAAAACAACCCGCAAGGGATTAAGAAGAGTTTGCGATAAAGAATTAGACAAAATACAAAAATACAAAATAAAAATATATTTCTTTTTTTGGGTTTATGGTTGTTTTTATAAAAAAATTGACTAAAAATTAAAAACAAAGTAAAACTAACCTAGATACTAACCTAAAATAAAACATACTAAAATATTTTTGTTATTTTTGAAATCAGATGAAATAAAAACTAAT
Organism: Medicago lupulina; assembly: GCA_958299785.1. Classification (NCBI taxonomy): domain Eukaryota; kingdom Viridiplantae; phylum Streptophyta; class Magnoliopsida; order Fabales; family Fabaceae; genus Medicago; species Medicago lupulina. The sequence goes on along the minus strand of OY283144.1, from coordinate 26,569,677 downwards.
CTAATCTAAATTAATAAAAACTAACCTAATCCTAAAAGATAAACCTAGTCTAAAAAGTAGAACTAACCCTAAAAATAAAATAAAATAAAACAATAAATAAAAACTGAACAATAAAAACAGAAAATAAAACTTACCTAACCTAACCTAATTATTAACAAAATAAAATCTACTAATTACCTTATCGAAATATAACAATCCCCGACAACGACGACAAAAACTTGATGGTGTATGAGTAGGCAAGTGCACCCAATTATACTCAAGTAATAAAGTAGTAATTTATCGTATCCACAAGGATTGTCTTTCACCTCAGTAATTAGTGGAATTTACTTGAAAAATAAAAATAAAACAAAAGATTGAGAGTTGTTGGAGGGTTTTAATTGTCTTGTCCAATGCGAAATTAGGTTTTGTGATTTAAAAGTGTAATGAAAATTAGGGAATCATTGAATCTCCCCTTCATCTATGTTGGAAATTAAATCGATTAATTATTAGCTTACAATTTTCCTTATGTATGGATTTAATAAAGTTGAACATAACCTCATGATTAATCAGTGTAAGTTTAATTTAATATTCCTGCAATTCAACCAGTATTTACAATTGTAGGGTTCTCTTAAGATGAGTTATATCCCTAAATTCATACTTAGATTCAATAAATTTAGAAACTAAGCAATTCATTATTGTCTTATTCTAATGGAATTCGGGTTGTCAATCTTAGCTCCATCTAGAGATATGGTATAAAAACGGGCATATGCGAACTAAACTAGACATTAGATCATAAACTGAATAAAAACTTTATTAATGGAATCCAACAAATAAGAAGGGGTTCATTGTGGAACCCTAATGACAGAGGTTTAGTTGCACATGACAACATACATTATTACAAATCAATAGAAAAATATACCATTGAGAGTACAAGAGGAGGATAAAGATCCTCTTCCTTAAAGGTCCTGATTCTTGACCCTTGCCATGTACCAGTAGCTTTTCTGAATGAATGAAAGAGTGAATAAGGATCTATATTTATAATGCATCATTACTTGGGGGGTTAAGGGGGGTAGAAATAGGTTTATTCCACCAAAAATAGTTTGGAAAACTAGCAAACAACATTTATTGGTCGCAACCATGGCGAGGCGCATTGATTGGTGTGCATGGGCGCTTCTGGAAGTATCCAAGGCTTCCTCATGCGCAAGGGCACATGAATCTATGCGCAAGGGCACTTCTGGCAGCCCCTTGTGTGCGAAATCTACAGTTTTTGACTTTTTTTCAAGCGTTCTTTCGTCTTGCAATGCCTTGAAACATCAAATGATTTTTCTTCACTCTGTATTCTCTTTAAATACCTTCTAAGATCCATTAATATTCAATCTTCATATCCTTGATCCTTCACTTGATGTCCTATTTGGCCGATTTACATGATTTCTCATTAAAAAGACTCAAAACATCTATGGAGTTGCATGATTTAGGATAAAACTAAATTATTATGACTCAAATGAAAAGAATACAAAACGTTCCTCAAACCATTGACAAATACTCTAATTTACTTCTAATTTGCCTTCAAATGTAAACAAAATAACTGAAACATAGCTAAAAACATCATATTTTAGTCCATCATCAAGTACCTAGAGAGATTTTGTAGAAAACCCCATAGAAGAAAGGGGTTAGGATTTCTTATATTAGAGTTATCAAATATATGTAGGAGGGATATTTGACTAGTGTGAGGATGCAAGATAATTCTATCGATGATTTTTACATAATAAGATTGCACCAAGGGTCAACCCGTAGCCCTTATTTTTTTACTTTAGTTTTGGATGTCCTTATGAAACACATTCAAGATTCAGTGCAAATATGTATGCTTTTTTACAAATGATGTAGATATGCTTGGAGAGTTGAGGGAAGAATTAAATAAGAGGTTAAAGAATTAGAGATAAGCCTTAGAATCTTATGGCTTCCGCCTGAGTGAAAACAAGATGGAGTATATGGAATGCAACTTCAAGAAAATGTGAAGTAGTTCTACATTAGAGGTTAAGTGTGAAGATCACATCATACAAGAAGTTACACAGTTTAAATATCTTGGATCCATAGTACGAGATGGCGGAGAAATATAAAGGGAGGTAAATCGTCGTATTCAAGATGGGTTGTTGAAATTGAGGAAAGACTTTAGTGTTTTATGTGATATTAAAGTACCACTCAAGTTGAAGGGAGAAATTATATCGAACAACTGTCAGACCGATGATGTTGTACCTCACATAGTCTTGGACGATTAAGAACACATGAATAAAGTAAGCATAGTGGATATGAGTAAGTTGCGTTGGATGTGTGATAAGACTAGATTATATATCATTAGAAATTAAACCATTAGACAGAGAGTTGAGATAGCACCTATAATAAAAAATATGGTAGAAACTAGGTTTAGGTGGTTTGGGCATGTAGTGAGAAGGCTTGTATATTTTGTAATATGAAGAGGTAGTTAGATCAAAAGATGTAAAGGAAGACCTAAAAACGAAAAAACAATAAGAAATATTTTGAGATTAATGAGTTTATCTAAATATATTTTATGATAAAACATTATTGCGTATTTTGATCCTTGTAACTGCCCCACTTAATAGGAAAAAGGTTGATTGTTATTACTTTATTGCAAAGGTTTCAAATTGATTTTTTTTTGACTCAATTCAAATAATTTAATAGTCAAATAATTTTCATTAAGTTTATATATGTTACTCCATCGTCCATCCTACCACACTAATTTTACTATTTGTGAATTTCAAAATATAACAAACAAATCATGTTTATCTTTTCCAATGACACCAATAATATAGCAAATATAATATAAATTTATAAAAAAAATTATTACACAAATAATATAATATCATTATAGAACAATTTGTGTAAATATATAATTAAAACTAGCAACAAACCCGTGCTAAGCACGGGCCCGTGCTCCGCACGGGTTAATTCGAAGTGGGGGGCTATACATCAAAGCGCATTGCAATACTATATGAATTGTGAAAATAAGAAGAAAAAAAAACTAATGAAAAAGCCGACGTTAATGATAAAAGGACAAATTACTTTGACATCCCTTGAAATTTTCTTAAATGACACAAGCACCCCTTCTAATTTTCCAAACACATCAATCTCCCCCCACTTTATCCATTTCAATAACTTTGTAAATATACAATTTAATTTCAGTCATTTTAGTTTGTTTGTATCTATTTTCTCTTTTCACAATTAAGTTAAATGAGATTTTTTTTCTTGATTTGTCTGTATTTGTTTTCTCTTTTCAAAATTAAGTTAAATGAGGTTTTTTTTTCTCGCAATGGAGAAACAATAACAACATTTGTTTTTTCCACCAAATAGAATAAAACATCTGCAATTACGTAAGAGATCACAGGAGAATATAAAAATGAGAAGAATTTTGGTGGATTGACATTGTGGTTTATTAATGAAAAGAAAATAATCTTCGATATATTCGTTTTATTACATTAGAGTTTAAAAATTAAATCACCTTGACCGAGGAACAATAAGTTAAGAAAAATCACCAAGCGAAAAATGGAAAGAAAAATAGTAGAAAATTAAATGAGTTCATACTCGTATGAAGAAGTTAATTGCTCATAATAAATTGAATTAACAAAGTTTAAATCGTGCTATATTATAAGAGAAGTGCTTGTCAATTTGATTTAAAAAAAAGAGATTAGTGTTTAGTTAAAAAATAGAGTGGGTATTTGTGTTATTTAAGAAGACCTTAAATGAGGTTAGTGTGTAATATTATGTAGAAATATTTAAAATAGTAGAGATTTCATTATTGATAAAGATGTCGTTATGAGTCTCGTGTATGAACTGTAGAACAATATTATTTAGTGACTCATTTATCATGATTTCAATGTTTTTTGTAGTCATCTTTCTAAAAGATATAATAATTAATAATCTACAACAATAAAAAATAATATTTTATAATATGACATGGTGGTCTGACTTCTTTGATTCTCTGTTGTTTTCAAATATGTTGAGATATGCTGGTTTCAAAATATCTTGTTTGTCTACACTCTGGTTCTTCAAGCTCGAAAGAGCTTTTATGCTTGTTGATTTGTTTAGGGAGTTATTGACACTTGGATTTTGATACAGTGTTGACGGTCAATCCATTAATTGTTTTTCACAGAGGTTAACTTTTCATTTTTTTAACCTGGTTTTGCGCCCGTGTATAGATTCACTTGTTGATTAGTGAATTTTTGTTAGGATATATTTGTGTCGATCCATTTGGTCCGGTTTATTACATGGAATCCCCAATCTCTTTATATATTTCTTTTTATTTAATATATTTGTTCTTTTGACTAAAAAAAGATAAAGAAAAAACAAAGGCAACTTAGTTTTGGAAAAGAAACAATTTTCGTAATTTTTTGAAAAGTAGGTATATGCGTTGTAATAAATATTTTGTAATTTTTTTTAACTCTTCAAATATTTAAAAGTTGAATTATAGGAAAATTTGTTTTGATTGGGATTAAGATTAAATTTGTTTGTTCTTTTCAAAAAGATTAAGCTAGTGTGTTTTATCGAGTTAGTTTGTTTTAATATGTTTTTAAGAGAAAAAAATATGGGGAAGTCGAAGAAAAAACACAAAAGGATATAATTTTGAAAAAACTAAGATGAGGCAAGATTGTATTTTTTGTAGACTTTAATTTCATAATTAGAGAATAGAAGATTGTAATTTTTTTTAACTATTTTGATATTTAGAAGTTGAATTATAGAAAAATTTATTTTGTTTGAGATTAAATTTGTTTGTTATTTAAAAAAAGATTAAGTTAGTGTGTTTTATCAAGTTAGTTTGGTTTAATATGTTTTTAAGAGAAAAAAATATGGGGAAGTTGAAGCAAAAAACACATAAGGATATAATTTTGACGACTTGTCAAAAAATTAAGATGGGTTAAGATTGTATTTTTTGTAGACATTAATTTCTTAATTAGAGAATAGAAGATTGTAATTTTTTTAACTCTTTTGATATTTAAAAGTTGAATTATAGGAAATATAATTTTGTTTGAGATTAAATTTGTTTGTTCTTTAAAAAAAGATTAAGTTAGTGTGTTTTATCGAGTTAGTTTGTTTAAATATGTTTTTAAGAGAAAAAAAATATAGGGTAGTTGAAGCAAAAAACACAAAAGAATATAATTTTGACGAGTATCAAAAAATTAAGATGGGGTAAGATTGTATTTTTGATAGACATTAAGTTTTATATATAGAGAATAAAAGCCAATCCAGAGTTCTATACCTTTTTGAATATAGTATAGATTATTATTATTGTTTTAAAGTAATATTAACATTATACCGTTCACTCAGTTTAGCTCATATCACAAATATTAAAATATGACTATAAATAGAAGAAAGAGAATAATAATTTTTCCAAATTATCTTAATAGAAGAAAGAGAATAATACTTTTTCCAAATTATCTTTATTAAGTATTTGTGTATTATTCCACCGTCATAAATGCAAACATGTTTTCGGTCAAATTTCTATTATTTTTTGATAAAGTTCTAATTTCTATATAGTATTAAATAAATTCATTCAAAAAAAACAAAGTATTAATAAAGTAAATAATACTCTCCGGTCATTATTATAAGCAAAACTTTACTTTTTATATACATTTAATAACTAATGTATCTAACATTTATTATAGACCTGATGCATTAATTATTCAATAAATCTAAAAAAAAATGAAGTTTATGTTATAATAGTGACCAGATGGAGTACAATATTATGCAGCGGCTGGTTCGAACTTCAAACCCCTCATATTTAAAATGTGTGTGCCCCAACCACTATACTATTTGACAAAAAATGGTACAATTGAAAGAATAATAACCAATATTGCATTGAAACTACAAAAAGACATAATTTTTTTTGACAAAACATGTTTTTCTTTTTCTTTTGGTCAAGTAGCCTAGTGGTTAGATTCACACACATTATGTGTGGAGAAGTGGAGAATCTGAGGTTCGAACCCCGACTCCTGCACAAATTATCCCTTGTAGCTACCAACTGAGCTACACTTACGAGACTTTTTTCTTTCTTTCTATGACCCTGGTAGCTACCAACTGAGCTACACTTACGAAACATTTTTTTTCTTTCTAAGTGACATTTAATGTAAAATAGGGAGAGTATTTTAATTTATTATTATTATTAATATACATTAATATTATTTTGGTATGTAGACGAAGGTAAAATCGGGTGAGTGTGAGCGTATCGCGACGACCAATGGCACCGCCATGAGCAATCGCGCCGGTACTATTCGTCGGAAGTGAGGAACTTTGTGGGGGTTTGGGTTCCAGGCAGGGTGCCACCAAAAGGAAGGGGGGGGGGGGGGGGAAGGGGATTGGATCGACGTGAGACCGCAGAGGAGGAAAGCGCTATGATAGGACGGTTCAGGACAGGACAGGTTCAAGGAAGGTGATCGTTCTCTGCAAGGGGACGATTGTGCTTTTCGGAATGATAGGTTTAGGGTTTCATCACGGGAAGACTGGTATGTTGGGAACTCTGATTTAGGAGCAGACTTCTATTACGGTAAACCTGTCCATTGGGGGGATTACGACTCTGGTGATTCAGAATGGGACGATGATGCCAGGCTTCAACCTGTGTTTCGCAATTCAGCACCACGACGGTAGGGGACAACATCGCATGACAGGAGCGTAGTGGTTGTGCAACACAAACAACCATTGCGTGTAGCAGGTTTGGAAGGAGAAGATGCAATTGGGGATGCATCATTTAAACGGTTCGTAACATTTTATATTACTAATTTTCCTCCACAAGCTTCGACGTTCTTCTTGCAAAAGGGATTCGAAGTTTGTGGAATCCTTGAGGATGTTTTTGTTGCTAATAAAAGAAACATTAATGGCAAAGTTTTTGGGTTTGTACGTTATGCTAAAGTGCGAGACGTGGATAAACTTTTGAAAGCTTTAAACAATGTATGTTTTGGTCACTATAATGTCTGCGCTAAGTTAGCAAGGTTTGACAAGAAGGTATCCAAGGTGGTTGAGGAGGTAAAGGAGAGAGAAGGAGAGGGAGTTAAGGCTGTAGGATCGATAGAAGATGAGGGTTCTCTTGGTGTGCGTAAGGCGAGGAAGAAGGAGGTAGAGGGAGACAGAAGCCTGAGATTTTTGGGAAGGGAGGGAGAGGAGGTCACGAAGAAGATAGGTTCAGCGAAGGAAGGGAGAAAGGGAAAGGTGAGGGTGGGGTCGGTGTTGGTTAGGCTGGGAAGGAAGTCGAGGGTGAGGGAGGGTGACGGAGAGAAGGAGAATGTTGTTTCGGCCATGGTGAAGGGAAGAAAGGAAACTGAGACAGACACATCAGCACCTAAAAAATTAGTACGGTGTTATAGGTCGTGCGAGGATGATATTAATTGGGCTATGATAGGATTGGTTGGTACGGTGTGTAATGGGGAATCGATACCGATTATTTAGAACACAGTGAAGGATGCTGGTTTTAAGGATGTTGACATAATCTCGCTCGGTGCAGATAAGGTCTTCGTTCAATCCTTGTCGGATGTTTGTATTTCTGACATTGTTCGGGAAGTAAAACAATTTTTTGATCTCATTTTTGCTTGTCTGGTTAGATGGGTTAAAGAGGTGTTGCCATTTCAGAGAGGTGTGTGGCTCCTTGTGTACGGAATTCCTTTACATGCTTGGAACAATTTTTTTTTCAAGCTCTGTGTTCTTGATTGTGGAAGATACTTGCGTACGGACACTGTGTCGTTGAATAAAGAAAGGTTTGACTACGCCAGCGTACTTATTTCCACACCATCCATAGATGTGGTGAATATGACAGAAAAACTCTTAGTTGATGGGGTATTGTTGGATATTAAAATTATTGAAGAGTGGGGTTTTTGTATGGGGGATGACGTCTGTCTGCGTGAGGAGGACGAAAACTATGTTTAGTTATGCCCAGATGGCGCAGATGTTCATGCTGGTTTTGAGATGGATGAAAATGCAGATACGTTGGCGGATAAAATTGTTAAAGAGTTGTTCGACGTTGATAAAGAAGACATAATTGTGGATGAATTAGATAAAAGGGTGAATGTGGAGACTACGGAACTAGTTGATGGGCACACAGCCAAAGTGCCTATTGTCAATGTTTCAGACACTCCAAATAATGTTTCTCAGGTTGTTGTTTCTTCTACTAACGAGGTGGATAACTCTGCCATGAATGGATCACAAGGGACGCAGCCATTTAATGTGTCAAACCGGCCGTTTTGTGAAGGTAGTGCACCATCAAGTAGACCACGGCGTTCAAAACTAGTATCGAGTGCAAAAATTGACCAGCAGGAGGTAGTATCAAGGAAACGTAGGGTCAAGTCATCGATGTGTTCTCAGGATGATACATGGCCTTCAAGGTCGGGACCGTGGAGTGCGGAATGGTTACATAATGTTCAAAAAGGTGACATTGGCCTCATTTCTTCAAAAAAGAAACGATTAAAGAAGATGGCTACGGACACAGCTGGTCTTGGTGGGGAAAATAAATCTCATGCGGTACAGAAGAAAGCGGGTGGAGTGTTTCGTCACCCGGTGATTACTCTGAAGAAGGTGGCTAGGATGCCAAGCAAAGATAGAGAAGAGGTCATGAAAGTTCTGAAAAAAATCAAAGGTTATGAACGTGTTGAAACAAAAGGTTAGGAACCGACAACGGCAACGTTGGCATGTTACAAAGTCTTTGGAGTGAATCAAAGTTCCAACAATGAATCAGCGTCTTTAGCTTTGGTAAATAACGATTGGAAACATTGGGTTACCTTACACGGGAATGAAAAAGCGATCGAGGAGGACATTCAAGGATTAGGTAAAGTTATTGGTGTTTCTTTTGCGACTGATCCGAATAATAAGTTTAGTGTGTTGTCTCGTTCTAAGAAGACAGATTCAGGACCGGTGGAGGAGGGAGGAGGCGAGGTGGGGGGGGGGGAATAGTGATGTATGTGCGGAGTAGTGTTGGAGGCGCGGGGGGGGGGGGGGGGGGGTGTGTGGTAGAGATGAAGGTGGTTTAATGGAATGCGAGGGGGTTAGGAGGGTTGGAAAAGAGAAGGGAGGTAAGACAACTGGTTAATGAGAAACGACCGTTTGTTATTTGTATACAAGAAACAAAATTAATGGTGATTGACGATGCTATGTGTGGTTCTCTGTGGGGCGATTCTTATCATGATTTCTCGTACCGCCCCTCTGTGGGGGCTTCCGGGGGGTTAATTACTATGTGGGACACTTCGAAGGTGGAGGTGTGGTCGTCGTTTACTCAGGAGCATGTTCTTCAAATTCATGGCAAATTTATCAAGACAAATGAGGAATTTTATTTGTTTAATGTTTATGCGCCTTGTGAAGGTCGAGCAAAAAAGGAGTTATGGACATCTTTGTCAGTAAGGTTACAATTATTAAGTGGGCGGAAGGTGTGTGTGTGTGGAGATTTTAACGAGGTTAGAGGTTCAAAGGAAAGACGGTCGTTAAAGGGGGATGGAGCCGTAAATAGTACCCATTTTTTCAATCAGTTTATTGTTGACAATCGGTTGATAGATTTACCGTTATGTGGCCGCAAGTTCACGTGGTATAAGGGAGATGGTTCTTCTATGAGCAGGATTGACCGTTTTTTGTTGTCTGAAGAATGGTGTGTTCAATAGCCTAATTGTTTTCAGGTAGAACTCCTAAGGGGCCTATCAGATCATTGTCCGCTTCAATTATCGGTTGATGAGGAAAATTGGGGACCGCGTCCGTCAAGGATGTTAAAATGTTGGCAAGATATTCTGGGTTATCGCCAGTTTGTGCAAGACAAGTGGAAATCCTTAAATGTAGAAGGATGGGGTAGATTTGTTCTTAGAGAAAAATTGAAACTTTTAAAGTCCGCTCTGAAGGAGTGGCATTCTGTTCATTTACAAAATATACCTGGAAGAATTGAGTCGTTAAAATCACGGTTGTCTGATCTTGATGAGAAAGCCGCAGAGGATGTTTTGTCTGTTGAAGAAATAGAAGAATTGAGGGGTATATCACATGATATCCACTCTTTGTCTTGTGTCAATACGGGTATCAGCTTGCAATAGTCGCAACTACTTTGGTTGAAGGATGGAGATGCCAATTCTAAGTATTTTCATTCGGTCTTGTCTCATCGCCGAAGATGAAATACAATTGTTTCGCTTTTGGTGAATGGTACTCTTGTCGAAGGGGTGCAGCCTATTAGGAATGCAGTATTTTCACACTTCAAAGAGTGCTTTACAGCTTCAAATACAATTCTTCTGGGGGTTAATAATTTGGCTTTCAAAACCTTATCGCATACGGAAGGAGGTAGTCTTACTAAACCATTTTCAGTTGCTGAAGTAAAGGCCGCGGTGTGGGATTGTGACAATTACAAAAGTCCCGGACCGGATGGTGTGCATTTTGGTTTCTTGAAAGATTTTTGGGACGATGTCAAAGGGGACGTCATGCACTTCATAACGGATTTTCACAGGAATGGCTGGTTAACAAGAGGCATAAACATTTCTTTTATAGTTCTTATTCTTAAAGTGAATAGCCCACATCGTTTAAATGATTTTCGTCCTATCTCTCTGGTTGGATGTCTGTACAAAATTTTGTCGAAAGTTCTAGCTAATCGCTTGCTGATGGTCATGGGGAGTTTAATCTCCGAGACTTAGATGGCTTTTGTAAAAGGTAGGCAGATTATGGATGGTATTCTTATAGCTAACGAGGTCGTAGATGAGGCAAGAAAATCGAAGAAGGAATTAATGATATTTAAGGTTGATTTCGAAAAAGCTTATGGCTCGGTGACTGGGGGTATTTGGATGCAGTGATGCAAAAAAATGTCATTTCCTGTTTTATGGAGAAAGTGGATCAAAGAGTGCATAACCACAACAACGGCTTCGGTTCTAGTCAATGGTAGCCCTACAGATGAGTTTCCTGGAAAAAGGGGGTTGCGTCAAGGTGACCCTCTTTCGCTATTTCTTTTCCTTTTGGCGGCTGAGGGTTTAAATGTCATGATGAATTCGATGGTGGAGAATAATTTGTTCACTGGTTATGGGGTGGGTAACGCAAATTCAGTGGCGGTTTCCCATCTACAGTTCGCAGACGACACATTGTTAGTTGGTGTCAAAAGTTGGGCCAATGTAAGAGCCTTACGTGCTGTTTTGTCTCTGTTTGCGGCAATGTCTGGGTGAAAGGTCAATTTCCACAAAAGTTCGTTGGTTGGTGTTAATATTGCGGAACCTTGGTTGAATGAGGTTGCGTCTTTACTGAATTGCAAGGTTGGGAAAGTTCTGTTTATGTATTTGGGCTTATCGATTGGGGGTGATCCTAGGAGATTGGCATTCTGGGAACCTGTTTTGAATACTATTAAATATAGATTGACGGGATGGCACAGTCGTTTTCTCTCCTATGGTGGTCGATTGGTTCTTCTTAAATTTGTCCTGTCATCATTGCCTATCTATGCTCTTTCCTTTTTCAAAGCTCCGTCAGGTATAATCTCTTCCATTGAATCTATTTTTAAAACATTTCCTGGATCACTTGGTGCTTTATATGTTTACGAAAGAAAGAAGGGGGTTTGGGGTGAGGAAGTTGAATGAATTTAATATTGCGTTGTTAGGAAAATGGTGTTGGCGGCTGTTGGTGGATAGAGGGGGTTTTTGGTATAGATTTTTGGTGGCGAGGTATGGTGAGGAGGCGGGGCGGTTGGAGGTTGGGGGCCGGAGTGTTTCTACTTGGTGGAGAGAGTTAGCTAAGCTTATGGACGGTGTAGATAGTGTAGGTGGGAGTTGGTTTGCTGATAGGGTGGCGTGTAAGGTTGGGTCAGGAACGAGTACTTCGTTTTGGCAGGACAGGTGGTTAGGAGATGTTCCTTTGTGTCGGTGTTTTAGTCGTTTGTTTGATTTATCTTTATATAAGTCAAGCATGGTGGCTGAGATGTTCTCTCTTGGTTGGGAGGAGGGGGCTTGGCGTGGGGATGTCGGAGACGTTTGTGGGATTGGGAGGAGGAGCTGATAGGCGAGTGTCGTCGTTTACCTGATAATTTTGTTTTGCAGACTGATGTTTTTGACAGGTGGCAATGGCTTCCAGACATTGAGGGTGGTTATATCGTGCGAGGAGCCTATTCTATTCTGACAAATCAGGCGCATCATATAGGTGACGACATAGGCGATCTTGTTTGGCATAAACAGGTACCACTGAAGGTTTCTATTATAGCATGGAGGTTATTGCGGGACAGGTTACCTACAAAAAACAATCTGCTCCAGCGTGGTATTATGCAACCCACGGCTATATCATGTGTCATGGGGTGTGGAGACAACGAAACAGCTTCTCATGTGTTCTTTCATTGTAATATTTTTGGTGCTTTATGGCAGCATATACGAAATTGGATTGGTGTCTATGGAGCTGATCCGTATACCGTTCATGATCTTTTTTTTTCAGTTTACAAATGCTACAGGCTCGTCAGGGCCGCGTAGATCATTCATGCAACTTCTTTGGCTTCTGGGAGTGTGGGTCATATGGAATGAATGAAACAACAGATTATTCAACAACGTTACTTTTGTGTTAGGTTCTCAAAGGTGGTGGTCGGACCCGTTAATTTGTTTGGGTATCGACTGACATGTGTTTTTGTTTTTGTACATTAACAACTTGTATCTTTGGGGCGACCTCTTGAGTGCATCTTGTGCTAAAGGGGAACAGCCGCCGTTGTTTATATAATTCATTTTTTATTCTTCAAAAAAAATAATCGGGTGAACTACAATTCAGACAACAAAACTTCAAGATCAAGTGATCAAGTAGTTCGAATTCAAATGATCTTCAACATAACAATATCAATATTTATTTATTTTAGGATTGTCAACTGAGTTAGATGCAAGCTTGAATTTTCATTTATTAGCCATGTTTCATTTAAAACTGTTAATTTATATTCATGTAAAAACTCAAAATAATAAATGCTTTTAAATATGTCGTACCTTTTGTCAAGAAAAATGTACAGGCTTAACAACCATTTTTTTTTAAAAAAAATTCAATTTTTTTTTGTCAAAAAAAAGTAAAAAATATAAAAAAGATGGCTTTTAAGCCCTCATTGACACTAATAAAAATATATAAAGATACCATTAAATATTTATTTACAAATACGAAATCATTTTCGTCACAAAAAGAAAAAGAAGCTAAATATGAAATATTTGTTTTTGTTTTTTATGTCAAAATAATTAAATTATTTACCCCCATAGATAAAACTTTTTTCCGTTGGTCCTTTTATGAAAGGTAATCATATTTGAGTTTGTGTAAGATATTAAATTGGTACCTTCCCTAACATAAATTATAATCTTAATTTTCTATATCATGAAAGTTTAACCCTTTCTATTTGTGCCACTCAATCGATCTTATTCCATCTGGTCACTATTATAAGTAAAAGTTTATTTTTTAGATTCATTCAGTAAAAGATGTATGTAGTCCATATATAGACCACATACAACATTTATTGAATGAACATAAAAAGTCAACTTTTGCTTATAATAGTGACCGGAGGGAGTACATGTATTGAATCTACAACACAAACCTGACATATTTTAAATTCAACAACATCTGATGTTAAGAAGCCAAAAGTGTGAAATGTAAATGATATAAGAGCATTTTTTTTAGGGAAGAAATTCATTTCTTTTCATTAGCTATCAACTGTTTAATACATGACGGTACATCATCATAAACGTGGGAGCTAGCATGAGATGGGGCTACATGTGCTAATTCATGAGCGAGAGTTCTGAAAGTTACAAGCAAACAACTGTCTACAAGTATGTGTAATGCAACCTAGTTCACTATTATCTTCTAGGTTTGAGTTAAAACGATTTACAACTGTCTTGGAATCCAAAGCAAAGTCGACTTTATCATAGTGAAGAGCAGCCAACCACTACAACACCGTATGAAGACAACCATCCTCTCCCACATCAACATCAAAGAGAGGAGAGAAACAATTTGTCTTGGCCATGACAAACTTAACCTGATCATCACGAAGACATATGCCAATACCTACCATATTCTAGGAAGAGGAGAACGAAGCATTAATATTACATTTATACCTATCATATGTTGGTTTCATCCACTTAATCACATTACCACTGCTAGAACCACTCAGATGAGTAGAGGAGTCAATTGCTCTATGTGATCTTACACCTTGAGCTGCTCGCCAATCATCTAGGAGGTGCCTAGCACGCTCAACAACCTGCAGACTTGTTTCATTTTGTTGCTGCCACAATTTTAAGTTCCTACGCTTCCACAAACTCCACATGATCGCCACAAACAATTCTTTTTGTGTCGAACAAAGCTGGTCAAAAAGGGAAAATATTAGAGCATCCATATTATAATTTTTACGGAGAATTCTATGAATCGTGTCCCATAATTGGACCTAACGCCATGCTTGCATTGCACCTGGACACCAACAACAAATGAATGTTGTCTTCATAATTACTTCCACACAAGAAATAATCTATAGGACAATGTACTCCACGACTACTTAGGCGTGCACGCATAGGGAAACAACCCTGATACACACGCCATACAAAATTTTGAATCTTGGGAGGCACCTTGAGTTTCCAAATCAAATTCCACTTACCCATAATGTTCAAATGGGAATTATCTGCAATTTCAGTGACACAGATACGATATGCGCTACATACAAAATAATTACCATTTTTTCAGCCATCCAAATAAATTTATCTTCATGAACAAGAGGATGTAGAGGAGTATTCAATATAAGATGGGTAGTGTTACGAACAAACAAATTAGAAATTAAATTAGTATTTCAAACCTTTGTTGATGGCTTTATGATATCTTAGACTTTTATATGAGATAGGGACGCATACAGAGAGTTTTCATTACAAGAGAACATCTGTCTTTAAGCCAAGGAGCACCTAACAAAGGAATTAGCTCCAAGCCTGGAGCTCAAAATATCACCCTAAGGAAAATAGTGTGCCTTAAACAAACGCGTCATAAGACTAGTATTATCTGGTTGAAATTTTCATCCCTGTTTTCCAAGCATCACCACATTAAAATATGTGCGGTCCTTAAACCCCATTCCACCATAATTATTATGAACAGATAGTCTTTCCCAAGATATCCAATGCATACCTCTTCTAGTGGAGCCACCATGTCCCCACCAAAAAGCATTAATCATTATTTCTATAGCATCAACTAATTTATTTGGTAAGAGATAAATACTCATAACATAAGAAGGAATGGATTGGAGTACCGATTTGATCATCACTTCTCTTTCGACTTTAGATAGACATTTGCTACTCCAGGAATTAATTTTGTGCCAAATGCGATCCTTGGTAAATCCAAAAGTAGCTTTTTTACGTCGGCCGATCATAGATGGCAACCCCAAATACTTTACGGTGCTCATGACAACGCGAACGCCAAAAGTGGAGGTGATATAATCATGTACAGGGCTAGACACACTCTGACTATAATAAACCTCGGATTTAGGAAGTCTAGTTGCTTGGCCAGAAGCTTTCTCATAAGTTTCAACAATATGTTTCATCACATTCCCTTCTTTTTCCTCAGCCCTGAAAAACAAAATGCAGTAGTTTTCAAAACATCAAATGAGAAATAATGGGATAATTAGCGCGCGCACACACACACAGATATATATATATATATATATATATATATATATATATATCCCCTCTCCGTTCAACTTTGCAGATAAAAGCTGAAAGACCTTCTGCACATAAGATAAACAAATAAGGAGAAAGACGGTCACCATGTCTGAGTCCCCTACTAGGGAATATAGGTCCCACCGACTTATTGTTAACAATCACAGAATAGTCGACAGTCTTTACACACATCATGATCCACCTAATCCAGCGACCTGCAAATCCCATTTTTATCATGACCTCTTTAAGATATAACCAATCAATGTGATCATAGGCCTTAATAATAACTAGCTTTAACGTTACAGTCATGTCTCTCATATGCTTGCTAATTGTCATGTGATGAATTACCTCAATAGAAATCATAGTGTTATCAAAGATTTAGCACCCAGGAACAAAAGCTGAATGGTTATCTGATATAAATTTATCGAGGAGAGTTTTAAGCCTATTATCCAAAACTTTAGCTACAAATTTATATAACTTATTACATAAAGCTATAAGTATCCACTCCTTCATAGTATGTTATTTAGTTCCTTTTGGAATTAAGGAAACATTAGTAGAGTTAAGAGAAGGTGGAAACTGATTGTTGTTAAGCCAAGAACAACACTCACTAAAAATATCATAATTACATACTGACCAAAATTGCCGAAAGAAACCTAGATTAAACCATCAGGTCCAGGGCATTTATCCGGGTGCATAGAATACATGGCTTTTTTAAATTCTTGTACCTGAAAAGGAGCGGTTAAACAAACATTATCCTCTTCCGAAACTACATTCTCAATGGCCTCCAACACTGGTGCACAATCACTATTACTTTCAAGGAAAAGTTCCTCAAAATAACCCTTTGCAAGCTGACATAAGCCATGTCCATCAGTTACACGAACCACGACATCATTTTCTAAGGAATGAATACGATTTATCTTTTTACGAGAGGTGGTTGACGCATGAAAAAACTTCGTGTTTAAATCACCATCACAATACCAATGACTTTTCACACGTTGCCGTCAATATTTATCCTTTTGTATCATTAACTGAGTCATCCTCTTTCTCAAAGAAAACAAGCGGTTAGGATTAGTTGTTGCTCCCTGATCTCAACACCAGTTCAACTCCTTACGACACTCGACAATTTCTTCTTTCAACCCATTTCGAGTAATTAACTACACAATGATATAGTCTCTCAGTTATCGACATACCTGAAATAGACAATCAACTATCTGAAACAATATCATGAATACATGGTTCTACACACCAAGCATTCTCAAATTTAAAGGATCTTTCGGGCACCCAGACACATGTAACATGCTACCTATTTAGGAGAATCAGATAATGATCAGAGGTCGGGGCTACTAAATTCTCCACCTTCTTCATTTTAAATAATTGAAGCCAAGATGCATTAGCAAGTGCACAATCCAACCGTTCCTCAACTGCTCTTGGAGTACCTAAACTTTTAAACCATGTGAAAGGGTAACGTTCCATAAAAATATGAACCAGACCTACATAAAAAACAACTTGTCTGAAACCATTAAATAACCACCGAGCACAAGTTGAACCATAAATTAACCACCGAGCACGAACTGAACTGAACCACCGAGCACGAACTTAACCACCTAATATACATTATGGTAAAGAAGTATTATTAGATAGACTTCTAAAAAAAATTCAAGAATTTCGTCTTCTACCACCTTCTTGAAATGGATAAAAACCTGTAAATTGCCATTGCCCACGACTAGAATCATTGACCTCAACATTTATATGATTATCATAATAGTTCAACATAGTGAAATCAAAATAATTTTTTCAGAATAGTGCCAAACAACCACTCCGACCATTACTACTCACATCAAAACAATTATCAAAACCAATCATATAACGGAAATCATTTCTTTATTAGAGTGGACTAAAGTCTCACTGAGAAACAAGGCATCCAACTTATAATAGTGGACTAGGTATTTTAATTTAGGAACTACACTAAGTTTCCCCAGGCCACGACAGTTCCATCCTATGAGACTCATTTTTCTCAGCGGGCCTGATGTTCAGGTCATGCCGTTACAATATATTCCTCAAATATTGGATTCTACCTAACAGACATGACATTACTAACATTATTTTTATTCAACAATTCTAACTCTTGACTATCATCTACAACAACACTAGACATGACATTATCTACGGTAGGTCTAGCAACAATAACTTTTGTGCTTCTCTTCCTCTTTCTACGTTCAGAACTTGCTTCTACTTCCTCATGCACATGTGTTGGAGCAGTTGGTGCAACCTCAAAATCAAGGACATCTGCATGTGCCATAGTATCAACAAAGATAGTCACATCTTTCCCAGATTCCTCGTAGCACCTGCACAAATAGCAATAGGATTCTTGGACAGATTAGCAGCAGACATGTCATTGCGTATGAAGTCCATCTCCTTATGCACAATTGTTATTCTTCCACCCAATGTCACCATATCAGAGGCAACAACATTGGAGCTGTTTGTTTACGCTTTAGTTGTAGCATTCACCGGTTCACCTGATGTAGATTTGTTGCACGCCCCAATGGTCTCACCTTTAACAATATTTCAACCAATTGTTCGAAGCTGATGTTTCCATTATGCAAGTTTTTGGTTTCATACTGGCACCTCAACCTCTTTGTCCATCATCATTCTCCTTATCAAATAGTATTTCACAGGTACGGTCAGTATGGTCAAGAACTCCACACACATAGCAAAAAGTTCCAAGCCTTTCGTATTTGAACAAAATCGGAACCCACTATCCACCACAAGAACGAACCTGCCATTCTTGTTTCAGCGACTGTGTAACATTGATTTGAACCTTTAGCTTCATGAACAAACTGTGAATAAAGTTCTTACTGTCATACTCCACCAGTTCTCCCAGGTACTTACCAATGGCTTCACCTACATTTTGTTGTATAAACCCAAAAGGCAGGTTATGCACTTGCAATCAAATGTTCAGAAAATCAAGATAGGCATTCTTAGGAACCATTCCTAGAGCAATCCTTTCAATGACCATATTACAGTTGTCCTACCTCTATGGTCCATCCTTCATTAAGTTTTGAGCGTCATTTTTGTGATCGAATTGAAACAGATAACTGTTTCCAGTTGTAGGTATAATAGTGACACCCTTCACCAGCCTCCAAGCAGTGCAAGGTCATACCCTCATCCTCCAAGGTCAAACCATCAAGATTGATGTCCATGGTAAAGATAAGAAGGAAGGAGAGGAAAACGGTTAGGGTTTAGATAAGTGAGAGAGATGAGATTGTGCAGGAATTTGGGAGCATGAATTTTAGGGTTAGTATTGCTGGAAAAGTGATTTGTGAAAAACACTAGGGTACACAAGGCCATATATACACATTAGGAAACATCTTGGTTAAGGAAAACCGTAACCAGAAGCTAACAAATCTCACACAAGGTGGTAGCTACAACCCAAGGCTAGCGGCAACCCAAGGGAACCAACAAAACCTAGTTTTCGCTACAAACCCTAGCATGTTGATTGTCAGGTTATGTTTTCTTATGTTTGACCACTTTGCTTGACACAACTTTGAGGTTTGCATCTCCCATTTGTAAAAACATCGGTCCCTAATCTCACAATGGTGAAACCCCAGTCAAATCTACACATGTATATTTTTGTCATATCCCTCCGTACACCATGATATATGTTGGCCTAAGTTTCCTGATTGCCTTTCAAGGGTCCTGCATAGCAATATTATGCATATAGTTCAAAGGGCCATTGATAGCAATATTATGTGTCTTAGGTCTATGAATGTTGTGTTTACGAGGATTGATTTTGCCATCCAACAAGGTTTAGCGGTGCAACTTGTTTCCCGCCTGCCTTCCAAGTACTCATGTGTAATTTTCTGTATGTATGTGTGTGTACTTTTCTGTATGTAATTTTCTTCATCCTCTCTTTCATAAATATTCATGTAATTTTCTGCAACTTATGAGTTTTTTTATTTTTTTCTTGAATTTCTTTATGTTGCTTTGTGTTTGAAATTTTTTCTTCGATTCTCTTGGATTTCATATTTCTTTTCTTCGATTTTAGAGGCATGGTGTATGTAAATGAGTTTATGCTAGTATATGTAATTTCAGTTTACGTACACTAACGCAAATTATGTTTACATTTACGTAAACTAAGTTTATGTAGACATATGTTTCCTTTGGTTTTAGAAACTCAATTTACATGCAATTTCTTAAACTTAGTTTACATAACTTAGATAAACCACTAAGTTTTCTTACACAACCATAAACTTAGTTTACATGACCTACATAAATTGAGTTTACATAGACTCATATTTTTCTTCTTCTTCTTTGGGTTTAGAGGTTTACATGAACTGAGTTATTTACTGTATAATGTATGTAAACTCAGT
Source organism: Medicago lupulina (assembly GCA_958299785.1). Classification (NCBI taxonomy): domain Eukaryota; kingdom Viridiplantae; phylum Streptophyta; class Magnoliopsida; order Fabales; family Fabaceae; genus Medicago; species Medicago lupulina. The sequence goes on along the minus strand of OY283144.1, from coordinate 26,549,705 downwards.
TTAGAGTAATGTATGCAATCTCTGTTTACGTACAAGTCCTTAAACTCAGTTATATATACAACCGTAAATTCAGTTTGCATGACTTACAAAAATTCGCATTGAATTTATGTAGACTTAGTTTATTGGAGAATACAAGGAATAATTTTTTTCTTTATCTTAATGGTATTTTAGTCATTTTAGGGTATAATCAATGTTTTTTTGGGGTGTGAGTAAAATCATTCATGCACTAATACTTCACATGAGTACTTGTCAAATGGAATGTGAGCCATATATACATTTTTCATTGTGTGAAATTGTTCAATAGATCACTCATTGTGGGATAAAGAGAGTAAAGTAATTTATTTTTACAAGAATGGTTTATATTATGAGACAGAGGGAGCAATTGATTAAATGCAAGAATACTATATTCAACAAGTCATTATATTGTTCCTTTTCATATATATGGTATACACATTAAAATAAAATACATGGTAAAAAATAACTTTGCATATATACAAATACACGTCGACCCGGATCCTCTACACCTGTGGGGAGTAGACACGTGTAGTATACGCATGTATATAAATATCATAGTGATCACTGGTAGTGGGGGAGTGAAATTCAAGCTTTTCTAATGGAAAAAGGTTAGTAATTTTTTTTTTTCTATTAAGTTTGTGTGAATTTGAGTCTCTTATTTCAACTTATTGAGATGATGCATGTTTTCCATTTCTTGTTTATCAGAAAAAATGAAAGGCATCCCAAAGAGAATGACTGGTACAAACATGTTGCACACAGAAGAGGGACCTGGGCCAAAGAAATCAAACATGGTCAGACCCTTCTCGCATGGATCGTCATCAGCATTTCGACCATGGCAACCCTCTTGGAAGAGCATTGGCCTTGGTAAACAAGAGGCAAGTAGCAGTGGAGTAAAAGCAACTCAACAAGACAACAAAACTAATAACATTAGCGTACCAAAATCAAATCTTGGTCATGCTGAGAAGAACCACATGAGTGGTGGTAGTGCATCTGCATGTGTTGGTGTTGGTGATCAAGCAACACAAAAATTGGATCCAAAGAGGCTCAAACGGTATACTTGTGTTACTTATTGTTGTTGTGAGCAACACAAAAATCAGTTGGCAAGTTAAAAATATGGATGATCGAAATTTTTGATTCATAACACTAAAAGTTTGATGGGAATAATATTTGGTTTTTATTACATTTTTTTTGTTGTAATTAAAAGCTGGAAAATAATATGATAAATCCGAGTTGGTTTTATTTAGGCTTGTCATGGTGAACAGTGATTTTAATAATAAACTTAATAATTTTGTAATTGTTTTCATCTTATTTTTAATAAAAAATTAAAATAAATCTATCTGTTGGTTTAAGTTTCATGTTATTAGATTTATCATCTATGAATGTGATACCCTGACTAATATAGTTGATTTGATTGATTTTATTCTAATAAAATCTGAATCAATGAAAAATTCAAACAAAATACTTCGGTTGTTTATTTCCTACACATAATCGATATAATATATTTTGATTTTCATCTTTTGTCTTCCCTTGTTCTTAGGATCCTAGCAAATCGAACTGCTGCACAAAAATCGAGATTGAAAAAGCTCGATTATATTGCTGATTTGGAACGAATGGAAAAATATTTGCAGGTTCACATCATTATTTATCGCATCTCAAAGATTGTAATTTATGATTTTTTTTGTCTTATTAATATATGTTCACGTGTCTCGAAGAGACCTAGGTTATCCCCGATCGTGAAAGCCTATGGTCTTTAGATGAGAATCAAACAACGCAAATTCTAATTTCACCAAATTGAAATTGAAATAAATTCATATAATTTGTGTTGTTTGATCTTCATCAATTGCTCTACGTGTAGAGCGGCCGGTTACGACTTCAAAAAATTTCAATTTGTCGATTATTTGTATTAATTTGGTTGATAAACACATATCGATTGATCTTGTTGATTTGAACCATTCGATCATAATCGATCTATTCACGTATCAACTTGTAATTTGGAATTCAATTGTAAAATTGACATACGACTCATTCGATCTTGATCTGATTGTTTGAATGGCATAACTTAATAAATTGTTTGATCCTAAACAACAAGGGATCCATATTCCCACCATATCTACCCAAACAAAAACTTGTGAAGAGATGATTTTGAGATTTTTTATATATGCAGGCTGAGTTATCTTTCCTTCGCCCACAAGTTGAAGTCTACAAAAATCAGCAGTGGTTGTTGACTATGGAACACCACCAATTAAGACTTGAATTGGCTGTACGAGAAAAAGAAAGGATACTTCAAGAAGGTGATTTTACTCATTTGTCTTTATTTATATCTCTAGCAATTAATCTCGTGTCTCTGCCATTTATTTCACATGATTATTTTTATTTTCAGTGAAGATTGAGAATATGAGAGCTGAGGTGAATAGGCTGAGGGAGCTTGAGAAGAAACTTGTTGCTGAAGCACAAAGCAAGAGGTATGTTGAAATGGTTACTAGTATTTTTAACAATATTTTTGTACTAAATAATATGACTCCTATGCCTAAATTGTTTTTTCAAAATTCATAATTAGGGTTGTATATTAAAAATAATATATCATACATGATAGAAAGTTGGTGCCCCTTTGTGTTTGTGTGTATTTTCATAATTTGTGTGTTGTATAAGATAAAATGTGAGAGAATATAGATAGAAAGATACAATGTTACACTTAATTGTCTTAAAATTTGTATTTAAACATTGTGCTCGCATATATATATATATATATATATATATATATATATATATATATATATATTATGTTGAGGTTGGTGGCCTGTGGGAAGGGGTTTGGAGCCCCTGTTTCACGGATCTGAATTTTCTACTGTTAGAAAAGGACGCCGTAACATATCAAAACCTTCAGGTCTTAAACATGTGGCCGATATTGTTTACAATGATTTTATAAATGCCTTAATTTGAATCGTTTGAGCTATAATAAACAACCAAGACGAAAAACAATGTGAAAATTCGGTGATTTATTACAAGCAATCTCAGTTCTTGTTTCCCTCCTCCTTAGTGATTTTCTCCCTCGTACCTACTTACATATTCATATTGACATTCAACATATGTTTCTGTTTTATACATATCATGTTTGTCTGTATCTACTTCATTACGTGTATTATACTTATCTGCATATATATATATATATATATATATATATATATATATATATATATATATATAGACACACACACATTTTTAACTATATTTTTCTAATTTCTTTAACCAGCTCAAATTGGAGAAGAAGCATCAAGGAGAATGGAAACTGATACTGTTGTGGCAATCATAGCAAATAAGCACAATATAGAGAAATAAATGGAATGATCGACAGCTTTCGAATTCCTATTTGAACTTTATGAATTCCGAGTCAACATAACATGAATATGTGAATGTTATAAACTTTTATTTTAATTTCCAGTCAAATTATCGCAAGTCGCTACATAGTGGCGCTTAAGGACGGTTTTATTACAAATTTAGCTAACAAACTCAAAGTTAGCTTTTATATGTTTGGAATATATATTTGTGCATCTTATATTTATCGGAGTCAAACAAAAATCATATTGTTAGACAAATAAAAATATTTTTATGTACCCAACTCATCAAAATCTCTTTTTAAGGAGGATTATAGTTGACTTGTGGGTATTTCTTGTGTTTTCCATGGAGGATTACAGTCGATTTGTAGGTCTTTCTTGTGTTTTTTGTAATGAACTTGTAGAGTGGGCTTGTCATCTTTTTGCTAGATGTCCTTTTTTAGGTTAAGTGTCCTATCATGTGTTTAGGTAGTTAGGATGAAAGTTTGTTTTACGTTCAGATTTAACAAGTTTTCTTATTATTCTGTTAGATTTAGGTTGGGGAAAAAAAATGAAAGGTTAGATTTCTTATCAGTCTGACAAACTCTTATGTGCTCCTTGTGGAGATCTCGTAGTGCTCACATCATTTTGGGTCATGATAAGCATGTCCTCCAGATGGTGGATATGTTAAAATTCACCTCTTGAAAATGAGATTTAAAAAAAAACATTATGATCAGACTTGTTCTTTATATGAGTGTGATCATAAACCCATTTTGTGTTGGCACTAATAGTGCTATGTGGTGAATTTGTCAAACAGATTGATTGACTGTGGAATTCTGTATCTAATATTCCTCATGTTCGGCTGACGTTGGGTGATCCTGATAGAACGTTAGTTGGTTGTATTTTGTTTTATTTTTTGCCCTTGTGTTTCTATGGGAGGGGTCCTTTTGGTTTGTTATTTCTTGACTAAAGTATATTTTGTACTCATTATTTGCATCTCTTTATACTCTTTAAAGAGATATTTCTCCTTTTTATTTATATATACATATATATTTTCCATTCCACAAAAATAAATATTTTTAGGATCATTATATTAAAATAATTTTACAATAATTATAATTTTTCTTAGAATATCATCCAAAATGTTAAATATGTAGGGATAGACTATCTATGAAATTTTAAAGACTATAAATATCTGTTTGATGATCAAGATAAAAAAGTATATGATATTTCTATCACATCCTACTTATATTGTTCGTTTAATGCAACAATTGGATATGATGCCTTAATCCTATCTCGACGTGTCTTTGTATTTTATATCTTGAGTATAAGCTGGATTAGAAATATCTTATTCAGTGTTTTAAATATGAGACTGGCCATCAACTATAGCAAAGTCATGGGTTCAAAGGTTCATTGGTTGAACTACGGGGTCATTTGTTGAACCACATAATCGAATTGGATAAAATCAAATTACTCGGTCGCGTAACCCAATCTCCATAAAAAAATTAGATAGGGATCAAACTGGATTTCCCAGTCTCTAAAAAAATTCCAAAAAAAAAAATTAAATCATGACAACTAAAAAATGTTGAAATTATTGGACAAATTATCATAATTTAACAAGTTCATTTTTGAAATTATAAATATACTCAACACATTTTAAAATAGTACATCTCCAAATAAGTTTTGAACGGAGTCTAATTGCAACTTAAACTGAAATAACTAACTTACTACAATGTCTAATATATTTAAGAGTAGTGCTAAATGGTGCGACACACCACTTGCACGAATGGAGCACGAATTGTTAAAACACATTATGTATGAATTTTATTTAGCTTGTGTGAATTTTTTAAAATAAAATAAATAAATAAAAATCAATGTATAGGATAAAAACACAATATCCACCTTCATGATCTCCATCCCTGATCTCATCTTTAGCCACAAACTGCCAGCACCTCACCGCTTCAGCAAGTGCAACCCATCACCTCAATGATCTCAATTAATCAATATCTTCTTTTCTTTTACTATTTAGTTGATTTGCAATCAACATTAGTTGGATAATTCAATTTTTTCCAATGGATTGTTTTTTGTTTGTTTATGTTTTAATAATCATGTGTGAACAGGGTGTATTTGTGTCAGTGATGATATTCTCTACCCCAACATGCCAAAACATCATATGATAAGTCATATTATATGTTAAAGTATTGGATGCTATATAGCTTGGATCAAAGGCAAGAAGAGAATATGAAATATTGTGTGTTTTCTGTGTCAAAGACAGTTGTGTGTTTAATACGAATTTTTCTTTCGCACACAAAAACATTTTCCTATATTTAATTCCAAGGAGTTTTCTTAAGAAGCTAAGTTAGTTCACCTAAATTAGCACCTAGAAAAATTGAACCTGAGATCTTAAGTCTGAGGAGGGGTACACTTTCAGGTCCCAAACCAATACCAGTATGCCAACCAAAATGGGTATGTTGTTTCAATGTTGAGCACTCTTTCATCCAAGAAATCGACATCTGCTGCAAAACCTTCCCCATCAAAGACATTAGTATGTTGGTCCATGTTTTCTCCAGCTGAAACATCATCCTCCAAATTTAATTGTTCTGTACAATAACCTCGATTTAGAGATATTATTCGCAATTCACTTATATACAAATGAAATGAAATGAAATAATGAAATTTTAATCTCAATAAGTAACAACATAGTAACATACCATTCTCATTTGAAATAGGTTGGATTGTCATAGTGGAAAGATCGTTGCGTAGTGCTTCCAGCTCCTCATTAGTTAAGAATGGTGGTGAATCCTCCTAACAACCAATCAAAATCATCATCTTAAGTGTTTCAAAGTTGATAGGGTCATAATTTTGTTTCTTATTCCTATAAATCATTATAAAAATACTAAGCATTTGCTTATAAATATAAATATTAAAAACAAAAAAGAATGAACATCCTAATAGTAATACCAATTTTGTAGCCTTAAGTTGTAACGAACATTGACAAGATCATTAAGCTTTTTATGCTCCAACCTATAACTTTTTTTTTAATAAATGTGTTCCAATTTTGTTCACAACCAGATGCATTTATAGTTTTAAAAATTAGACCGGTCTTCATCTCGACAAGGTCAATGAGTTATTGGTCGAACCATTTATATAGTTATTAAACCGTACTATACAAATATTTCGGTCTATAAAAAAATTCCAAATTTTTTTTATGATATTGATAAAATGACAAAATGTATAACCCTACTTTTCTTGTTACACTTGTTGCAGCGCTGCATCCTTTCCATTTGGTCATTTGTTCACTTTTTATTCTCTCACTAAAACCTCCATCTCACTACGTTTCTAAGCATGTAGATCTGAAATTGGAAAACACAAACTAGATCTAAATTATTATTTTCATGATCCTTCATATAGTTACCACTAGTTTTCTTTCCCAGCTTCCCATCGTAGTCAGATCAACCAGACCTATCATCTTCTTCTCAATATTTCTGAATTTTTCTTCTTCTCACAGACACTGTGTCTTGACCCGATCTGGTTCATCAAGCCGGCTGAATCACCGGTTTTCACTGAGTCACGCGGTTCAGACAGGTTTAGTTACATGACCGATCCAATAAGTAGTTCGAACCGGTCATGTCTCCGGTTCTTGATTCAACCTATCCGAGGCAGTTTTTAAAACTATGCATGTAACATAAAATTAAAAAATGTCTCAAATATTTTGAAGGTGACAACAAAATCAAAAGCATTCAAACACAAATTAAAAAAACATAAATTATTCATATGTTACAACAGAGTAAAAAAACTGCTAGGTTGCCCTAGCACCCCCTACAATGCCTACAACGATAGAGAATTCCTCCCTAGGCTTATTGTAGAATCGCATGACATAAAGCATCCAATGAGTGCCTATTTAGGATTTATGTTTGTAATTAGTTTTTATAGTTATTTGATCATTTTGAACTAGTAATGCTTGTTTTAGATGTTTGATGGAACAAGGAGAATTGGGAAGTTACGACATGGAATGGATAATGCATCACTGAAGATATGAAAGGATGTAGCGTTCTGGATTGTCGGCCGAGTCTAGTGATGTAGGAAGTTATAGCTCTTAGTCCATGTGGGATCAATATTTTTTTATACTATAACTTAGACAATATATACTTGCAGTTAGTCTTTCCACACCTCTAATACTCATAGTATTTTGGGAGACATCATCTAGCCCCTGATCTCGTTTACAACATTTCCTTTTGAAATTCTGGCACGTTAGACTTAGGATGTTCTACGTGATGTTCCAACACCGGTTCCACACAATAAGATGTTGAATTAAAAGTTTAGAACATTAAGCTATCAAAAACAAATAAACGGAAACAAACAGAAAAGTAAAATGCACAGAGAGTTTGTTAACCCAGTTCGGTGACAACACACCTACTCTGGAGGCTAACAAGCCAGGAAGGAAATCCACTAGTGTAGTCCTTGTTCAATAGCTCTCAGCAAACCACGATTTGTACTATGGACTTAGGACCTACCCGTACTGACTTCAACCTAGGAACTCCTAGATTTGAGATCCCATCTCACTCCCGTACAACTGATCACAGACATTGTGATTCTCAAAATACAGACACAATCAATTAAGCGAAGTTACCTTCAAAACACAAACAACCAACACCGTACTTCAGAGCTTTGGTGTAGTGCACAATCTACCTAACTTTTTTCTTAAAAGCTTCAGAGTAGTGAACAAATACAACTCAAAACACAGTCATAAACATGCATCAATCTGACACACGAAAGGCTCACAAAATGACAGACTGGAAACCCTAAAGACCTATTCTTCAAATGACGGCTTGAATGAACAATTAAGTCTTGCAGTCTTGTCTAAATACTGAAGCAATACGGGTCAAATAATCCAGTTGGGTTCAGAACAAACCGGTGATACATTTCTTATCAAATAGAACCAGATAAGAAAACTCCTGAAATGTAGGCGCATCTTTAGGAACATACTGATCACCTTCAAGACTTTCCTAAGTCGTTAGCACTTCCTTAGACAATCACATATGTTCTGATTCTCTAATAAAGACACGCAGGTTGACCAATACTAATGAAGGTGCGGATTCCTTAAACAAACAAACGCGTGCGTAAAATAAGGTAAGGTACATAACACACAGAACCATGCCTGGATGTTGGAACATTGTGTTCCACATCTGAAGTGAATATTTGTTTTAGGTAAAAATGAAGCCAACATACAAATATCCAACACCTTTTTTGCTTAAATTTATTTTAGTCTTAGATATTCATTCAAAGAATTTTAGGCGGATGCTAGTTTACCCTTACATTCAAGAGCACGATACTTTCTGGGGCTTGCTAGTGAAGGTACTTATAGGATCACCAACTCGTTTCCGAATAGCATAACCGGTGAGATTCAGAACCAAATATTTCCATATCTATTTTAGTTTGTTAGATACTTAAATATTTCCAATATATATTATGAGTGTTCCATATGAATGTTATTATTGCTTGAATTTGCGGCCATTTTTTACGGACGATCGGTTATGTTATATTACACACAATGCAATTTTTCTTTGGTACCTAGAGCCTTTCAAGCCACCATATTATATTCTTATTATCATTTGTAAAACCACTTTGAGCCTCCAGACGAAAATATTCTTTCTTTATTAGTGACAAATCATGTCACATTCCTACACTTTAAATGTGCACTGCTATTTGATTTCACTTGGAGTTAGATATGTATTATTATGATTGCACATGCTTTAAAACTAAGTTTGGGTTGCTCTTTAAAATTAGCAACATTTTAAGTTTGGGGTGGGGTAGCAGTAGAACACATTTGTTAGAAAAAGAAAAAATGTAGATGACCATGGATCTACACAAATAATATAGAAAAAAAGAAAAAAAAAATCAAGAGCCAAAAAAATGGTCTCTTAAAAAAAAGTATGTTTCTGTAAAAAATAAACAGACAAAGAATTCTACTGTTTTACCCATCTTGTTTGAATCAAGGAAGGAAGGATGGCAGTGCATTAATGTTTAGAAGGAATTCCTAGGTTAGTGAACTATTTCCAAGTTCTTTTATCAGCCTACTTTCCCAAATTATATCCACGTTTATCCTAAGCCAAGTTATAACCCTCAAAGTACTCCAAGTGTGTGAATAACTTTAACTTGACTATCTGTTTAAAATTGTTTCAAATTTATAGCAAGGTACATTCATCTGATGATTAGAGTGGGCAAATGTCGTGACCAGCCCTACTAGCTTTAAGCGATACATACGTGTATAATTAGAAAAGAGTATGGTTGAGATTCAAGAACATCTGAAGAATTGTGAAGATTCAAGAAGACAAAGAATGAAGATTCAAGAGGCCTCATGAGACTTACAACACAGAGGAATTATGTTCCCTAGTTCCGAGGGTAGTTATTTGAAGATGAAGACCTAAAACAATGGAAAATCAGAGAATTTGGGCCTAGAAAACATACTCATGCGCCTAGCACATGAACCATGTGCCTAGCACATGGAATGACATGCCATGCGCCTAGGGCATGGTTTTGGCCATGCACTCACGTGTTAGGCATGTTGTGTATGTGCCCCGTGCATCTGAAATTGTGGGGCACAATTGTTTTTCCTGCTTTTATTTTGGGTACAACCCGCATTTTTAGCCCAAACCCAGGTAGAAACTCTCCCTATAAATACCAGCCTTTTTCATTCAAAATTTCTCGTTCATAACTGTGGCAGTTCAAGAGGAAGACAAATTTGGAGCTTCAGGAGAGTTTCTATCTTCTCCTTGATTTTCTAGGGTATGTTTTTATCTTTTGTATTTTGTTTTTGGTTACCATGTGTAACTAAATCTTTTTAGGTTAGAGTTCTAAGATGATCCTCTATTTATTTTTTGTTGGATATTTATTTAGTATAATATGTCATTTATTTTATTTATACTTTTGTTCGCTATTAAGTTCCTGATTTAGTTATTTATTTTAAAGGAGTGTAACCCTAGACTAGGTACTTGTGACAGGGCCTAACATTGGTACTACTATCTTGTTGCTTATATCTTGATATTTATAGCATTATACTAGTAACTATCTGTCTAGGAAGTAAGTGATTATTAACTAGAGAAAGATACCGAAAGAGAGTTGACCCTAGTAGTAAGTACTTAGGAAGTGACATTACTAAGACCGAGTAGTAACTCTGCTGAACCTAGTATGTAACTGGTTAATAATTAGGGAAACAAGCGTCTCCAGGGAATAAACCTTTATTGAACCATTCTCTTGAAACCCTTAGTAAGGTAGACGTAGATTAGGGATGCCCATTTGTAGAACTACTAAGAGGGTAAATAGGGTGTGCTATGAGTATCCTAAGATTCATAAATGGGCAGACCTGCTGGAACATTGGACAGGATCCACACTAATATTCCTTACGAAGGTAGCGGAATCCTATAGGATTATTCACCCTATACCGTAGCGCGCATATAACCTTAGTGTGACCATAATTGCCTTTGGAAAACCTGGAATGCCAATTTAAGTTAATGTTTCAATTACCTTTGAATTAACAAGACCCCACACATAAGGATCATCGTGCAATCAACAGGTGCGGTTAGCCATCGGGGGGATAAACCAATTATGTTAGTAACGTCCCAAAGGCCTCATCACTTGTACAATTTACCTAAGATAAATAAACGCGACATTATTGTTACTTAATATCCAACAATATAAACAGGGGGTTTCGAAGAATCCTAACCGCTACTTACTTTTCTACAACTAAAACAGGTAAACTTGCTCTGATGCAAACAAATAAAAATTGCAATCTCTCTAACCCTTATCTTTTATATCGTCAAACTTTACAAAAATAAGTTACGCGAGTTGTTTTGACGAAACGACAATTTCTGTGGATACGATACTCTAATTATCACTTTATTATTTGGTAAACGATTTGGTACACTTGCATAATCCGCACATGACATGGCTGTTTGGAGATTTATTTTATTATATGACGAACTGTTGAGATGATAATTATTCCGCTGCGATGTTTTGAAAATTTAGGATGACATCTAAATTCTTTATATGATTGTAACATTTGTGTGTGTTATCGCTTTTAGAGTTTAGGGTGTACTCACGAATTGTTTGGACGAAACGACAATCCCTGTGGATACGATACTCAACTTATCAATTTATTACTTGGTAAACGATTTATTACACTTGTCTAATCCGATCATCAAGTGTGAGAGAGAAATTTTATGGCAATACTAGAAACAACCGAAGTGATGAGAGTTTTTTTTATTTTGACTTGTATGTAGGACATTTTCATAAAATATAATTCTAACCGTGGTTCGAATTTTATTTATCGAGCAAAGGATAATACTGAAGAAAAAAAAATAGGTCGCGCGAATAACGCATAGAGTGAGAAAAGTTATAGCCTATTTATTATAGTGGTAAATTCATGAATACTTTTTTTAGTATAAATACATGAATATTTTATAAGGTAATCTTATAAAAATAAAATTTCCTTCAATTTATTTATACCAAAGTTGTGTAAAATTTTCAAAAAGGTCGATCATTATTTGGAAAAATAATAATATATAAAAGAAATAAGTCAAGGTTTATCATTAATTTTTTTTAGACATGTTGAATGGGGTTGAATAATTAACTTTTTTTTGAAGGAAAATAATTATTATTATTCAAAATGTTGAATAATTATTATTAATAAAGTGATATCTTTATGATTATTTTTTTCATATGAAAAAACTTTTTCCTCAGAAAATTATATTCAAAACTTGAATTTTAATTTATTAAACATTTTAAAATAACATTTAATTTTTTGTTCATTTCAACATAATTGATAATTTTAAATGTGACATTCCATTTATTACCTTACCAATAAAAACATAAAAAAAAAAAAAGTTTTTTTACAAGTACAATTAAATATTCATTGATATGTACATACGTACGTGTGTCTATATTATTATATTATATTATATTATATATATATATATATATATATATATATATATATATATATACACACACACACCCACATACACATGGACTGGATCATCTACAACCATATGGCAATGACACGTGTATGTCTATATTTGTGTATATATGCATTTAAATAAATTGCAAATTGATCATGATAGTGAGGGTATGAAATTCAAATTTTCGTAACGGAAAAAGGTTATATAACATTTTTCTTTTATTTTTCTATTGAATTTATTATGAATTTGAGACTCTTATTTTAACTCAATGAGATGACACATGTTTGTAGTTTCTTGTATATCAGAAACAATTCAGGACATCACAAAGAGAACGGATGGTAGAGACATGTCGAAACTAGAAGAGCAACGAAGGCCTAAAAACTCCAACAAAGTTGTTAGACCTTTTTCACATGGTCCTTCGTCAGCATTTCGACCATGGCAACCCTCTTTGAACAATGACATTGGTAAACAAGAGGCAAGCAGCAGTGGAGTTAACGTAACTCCACAAGACAACAATAACTTAAATATAGAAAAATCAAATCTTGGTTATATTGAGAAGAACCCCATGAATGGTGGTAGAGCAACGGCAGGTGAATTATTATTTTTTTCTATTATAAATTTTTGGGTAAATTTGAGTCTCTTAATTTAATTAATTGAGATGCACATTTTTCATTTGTTGTTTATCAGAAAAATTACAGGACCTCACAATGAAAACGGTCGGTAGGGACATGGTGCAACTAGAAGAGCAACTGAGGCATACAAAACCAAACATAGTTGCTAGGCCCTTTTCACACAGTGCTTCATCAACATTTCGACCATGGAAACTCTCTTGGAATAATGGGTTTGCCAAACAAGATCAAAGCAACAATGGCGTTAAATTACCTACACAAAACAACAATAATGAATTAAATATAGAAGAATCAAATCTTGGTCATATTGAGAAGAAGCAATTCAGTGGTGATTGTCCAATCGCAGGTGAGTTGGTTTTTGTATTTCAAATTATTGGGTGAATTTGAGTCTCTTAATTTAATTCATAGAGACGCACATTTTTAATTTATTGTTGATCAGGAAAAACTCAAGACTTCACAAAAAGAACGATTGGTAGAGACATGGTGCAACTAGAAGAGAAACTAGGGGATAAAAAATCAAACATAGTTGATAAACCTTTTTTACATAGTGCTTTATCAGCATTTCGACCTTGGCAACCATCTTAGAAGAGTGATGGCCTTTGGTAAACAAGAGGCAAGAATCAGTGGAGTAAAAGAATTTCCACAAGACGAGGACATCAACAATAGAAAAAACAAATTTTGGTTATGTTAAGAAGATACGCATCTATGGTGTGGTAGTGTAACTACAAGTGATAGTGTTGGTGATCATGCAAAACAAAAAAATGGATCCTAAGACGCTCAAACTGTATATTTATGTTACTTATAGTTGTGAGCAACATAACAATATGTTGGCAAGCTGTGAGAATCACAATTTTTAATCCATAGAGCTAAGTGTGTGGTGGAAATAACATTTGGTTTTTGTTTTGTTTTTTCTTTTAAAACCTGAAAAAAAAAAACCAGTATAATAAATGATACCAAAATATTCTGAATTGTCACGTTTGACCCACATAAATTAAAAACATTAATCCATGTGGCGATTCAGAATATTTTGATTGGTTGTGTGTGCAATGTTGTTTTGAACTGTCAACCCACCACAATTAAACTATTCTTTTAATAATAAGTTTACTTGATAGTTTTGGGATCGAAACCAGACAACTTAAATTCTAATTTAACTGATTCGAATTTCAAATGCATTTCAAAATTTTAGTTGTTTGTTCTTCATCAATTTCTCTGTCAAGCGGCCAATTACGACTCTAAATAATCCCAATTTATTTTATTATTATATTAATTTAGATTCCTTGTAGTAGATAAATACAAGATGAAATTATTTTAGCTATTCTATCTTGATCGGTCTAATGATGTATCAATTTGAAATTTGGAGTTTAACTGAAAAATTGAAATTTGAGCCATTCGATCCTGATCTTATTGTCGGAGTGACATGACTCAACAAGTTGTGTAATCACGTACCACAAGGGATCCAAATCCCCACCAAATTTATCCAAACAAAAAATTGCGACCTTTTAAAAGATTTTGAGATTTTTTTGTATATGCAAGATAAGTTATCTTTCCTCTGTCCACAAATTGAAGTCTATAAAAATTACCGGTGGTTGTTGCAGATTGAGCACCACCAATTAGAACTCGAACTAGCTGTAAGGGAAAAGGAACTAATACTTCAAGAAGTTGAAATGAGTCATTTCTCTTGTTGACATGGCGGTTGTCCTTGATTCCTTCGTCAACCTAAACATAAAGATACACCGTTTTTTGTTCCTTCTATTATTGTTAATGATATGCTATAATTTGTATTTAATGATCTAGGGCTAAATCCTAAAACTTTTATCATCCACCTCCATGTATCCTTCACATTTTAAACCAAAGTAATAACCAAAAGACCCCTAAACTCTCTTCCAAGGCTTGCTCCTCCCTACGGAAAAGATCCCTCCTCCACTTTAACTCGCATGGTTATAATTTTGTAGAGATCACGAAAATAATATAGTGAAGATAGAAGATAGAGATTTTAGGGCAAGTCATATTTCATGCTACTGTTGTATCCTTGGTCGTACTTTTCGTCGAATCGGGCTCTGATGCCACTGTTGGGACACAGAGGGGAGCTAGGGGGACCGTCCACATCGAGGCTAAAACAACCACACAAGCAAGAGAGACATTACACTCTTATCCAAAACCTTAAGGCTATGAGTTTATGGGTCCTTTTACTTATAAGGTGTTCAACCTTTACTCTTTTATCTGATGTGAGACATATAACTCACACTTGCACACAACAACATGATCTGCATGGATGGATTAAGTTTGGTTGACCATAAAACTGGTTTGACTGCACATGCCTCTGGTTTGGATTATTTTAACTTTGACATGTGGAAAATTATATGTAGTTCCCCTCCTCTTTTCCTATTTGTTTCCAAATCTTATCTTTTTATTTTTTATGGCAACCAAAACTTTCTTATAATAGATTGTAGGGTATAGTGACCCAAGCATACAGCATTTTGAACCATATATCTACGTTCACATTTTATGACCATTGTATCATGATGCAACCAGAAATATAAGTCACGTAAATACCATATTTTAGTCGTCAACCATCAACATCCTTTCCTTTTTTACTAGAAAAAAAAAAAAAACCTTTCCATTTGTTTTTTCTGAAAGGAACCTTTCTTATAAATTAATTAGATTCCTTCGATATTTTTTTTTAGGGATCCTCCAATATAATTGATAAATAAGTATATTAATTGTTCTCATGTGCATAACTCAATTGATAGAGAAATTATAATTTCATTGGTAAAGACATCACATTACATATGCAGGGGTGTAGACACGTAGTTTGAATTCCGGATTTTCCACTTATTCATCTAAAAAAAACTAATTGTATAAAAAAAAAGTGTGTTAATAATGAAAGTGAATATCGTCATGATCATTGGTCGGTAGTTATTCATTTTATTTTGGGTCATGAGTTTATCCTTGTTAATACAAGGGGAACATAATTAAACGATTATTCCATAAACAAATAAAAAATTAAACGATTCGTGTCAAAAAAATAAATAAATTAAACGATTAAGAACCTGTTTCATAAAAACAGTGTTTAAAAATTAAAGAACAAAAATCTTGTTTGATTAATCACTTTTGAAATAACAATTTCGGAAACAATTTTGAAAAATTCGGTTTTGAGAACTAAAAAACAAAAAGTGGTTTTGGCTGTTTTGCTTTCTTGTTTTTGTTTTTCCTTTGAAAACTAAAAAAACATGGAGAACGATGTCTTCTCATTAATGACATATCGGTAACAATTCCAATCTTGGAAATAGTTTTCGAAAATTTGACTGCAAAACAATTTTTTTGTTGAAGGAAAACAAATTTTCTTTTATTTCCTTTCTCAAAAATATTATTTAAAAACTGATTTATAAATGAATTTAAAAACTAAATGTTTTCCCTACCTAGTGAAAATTTCATTTATCTTCCTAGTAAGAAGTCCAAAATCTACACACGTAAATACACTTCGTAAACTGTTTTCTTGATGCTAATCTTGCACGTGGTTACTATCTCTTTTCACAAAGATTTTGTTCAATTGGCACCTTTTCTCATGGAATCGTTTTAGCGTCTGCATCGATTGAGCGTTTAAATATTTGTACAGATCTGGAATTTGATTAAAAGTCTTGAACCTTTTGTTTTGTTTTTCATAGAAATTGATTATGTCAAATATCTGGGTCTCTATTCATGAAGAAGAAAGAAAGTGAGAAGGACCAAGCAAAAAGAGAAGCAATAATATATTAAGAAGAGTAAATTATATTCTTCCCCTCAAAGATAGTTGAATTACACTCTTTTTCCCTGTTTAAATATACACTCCCCTCCTTTGAAAAGAAAAATGTATACTCCTCTCCCCTCTAAGATGCTAGAATTACAATCTTCTCCCTTAATAATTAAATATGCACTAAACTTTAATCTATTATAACTTAAATAAATATTTTTATGATATATAGTAATTTTGAACCACCATTTAAGAAAAATAAATTCATTTCTTTATAATTTAAATATCAATGATAATTAAATTTAAATATTTTGCTATTAATATTATATTTTTTAGTATACAACTAACTTTTAAATAACCATGCTTTATTGTATTTAGTAATTTTTCATATATTTTTATTTTATTTTGGGTTGTTTCATATTTTGTATTAGGGTTTAAAACTATATGATAATGAAATTGTGAATAAAAAATAAAGTAAAATATGTATTCAAATTTTGATTATATTAAAATAGACCCGCAATACTGTTTTTTTTTCCAAAGTGTGTTAGATTATTATTTTTTTGCTAGATTATTAGAAATAAAAAAATATTGAGGGATTAAAGTGTTGATTTTAACATAAGAGGGGAGGGGAATGTAATTCAAGCTTCTCTTAGGGGAGGAGAGTGAAATATTTTCTAATATATTTTGAATAAGAGGGGTGGGGAGTGTATATTTTAACATAAGAGGGGAGGGAAGTGTAATTCAAGTATCTTTGATGGGAGAAGAGTGTAATTTACTCTATTAAGAAGGAAAGCAATGTTGTCATGCAGCGAGTGAAATGTTACTAGGAACAACAGAAGTGAGACAATCCATGTGGATACGATTGTATGGATCAGAAACAAACACATTCATCCAATATTTTATTGTATCAAATTCATTGTGATACAAAATTTAGATCATCAAATTTTAACATCTTCTCAGAATTTGAGAAGCCGCCAAAATTGTCATAGGGTCATAACTCAAATCCCCTTTATTGTAACCACTATTTTTACTTCAGAAGCATAGGAGATGAAACAAGTGTTGCTTTCGCTTATGAATTTGGGTTATACTCTAGTGTATATAGAACTAGATTGGAAGCTAGTCTTGGATGGCATGGTAGGTAGAGAAAGACATAGGTCTGAATTTAACGCTTTATTCCATGCTTGTAAACCTATTATGCAATCTTTCCCAAAATAAAGGATAAGTTTTATAAGGAGGCAAACTGTTGTTTTCGATTTTGAAAATATACCGAACGAAGTTACCGGGGTGAGTCACGACCAGGTCGCTTTCTTTAAGACGTTTCGCGGCACTACCCAAATTTGTGCAAGGTAGACTAACAACCGCGCCGCCTCCAGGATAAAACAGCCCAGATCACTGTTACGAGTACGTACTGCACAGTATGCACTCGCTCGAGAAAATACACCTCTATATGGTTTAATCGTTAGATTAAAGCCACTCGAATATGGTACGTAACCACTCTTATCGAAACCGAAGGGACAGAAAGGAGTAGAAGCAGAAGAATGATTCGTTAACACAAATCGGAGGGAGAAGAGAGGAAACAAGCAGGAAGCATCAACTGCGAGTTTCGGTGTGTAGAATGAATGGGGCGAGTTCTCCTTTTATAGGCAGAGCTCGTAACAAAAACGGAGAGACTTGGGGATCAATTCGTTCTGATCCTCAAGTAACCGTGTTTTGTTTGTACTTATCGGATTACGCGTTTAGTTTTGGATTGGGTTGTAACGGAACGCTTTAAATGATAAAATAATTAATTAATTAATTTAACATTTTCAAATGACAAAAAATAAATATCATTTTGACCCAAGCCCAAGCCCGGCGGCGGCGTCGCGCGTGATATATATGTTTTTGTAAGCGTTCACCCGTTCACAAAAGTGGGTACCCCAAGGGCACACCCTTGGAGGTCACTCTTCCCTTATATAAACACTTGCTAGTTGGGGTGACCCTCCAATGTGGGACATTTTTAAGTCACACACACACTAGTTCTTTCTTGTGTTTTTCTTTATCCAATATCTCACTAGATTCAACTAGTGTTCCAACACAAACCAATAATGTTGCTCACTTACTAGCTCGAGCGGCCTTGTCATATGTTAGTGGCTAAGTGTTTGATTATATTTTATTGTGTATTATGATTACTTTCATGAATAAAGTGAGTTAATTTTGTGACCATAAAAAAAGTACTTTATTCCTCTTGTGTCAACAAAAAACCTGATATAGAAATAAAAACAAGTTGTCGTGTGAAAAGAGAAAAAAAATGGATGTAACATAATTAATCGATGCAGTATTTTATCCTCTCCCATGTAACAACCCTCTCTTGTTCTTGATATAGATAGAAATAAAATAAAGAAAGATGTTTCTTGGTGAATTCCTTTACTTTGGTTTAGCAACTACCAACTAGTATAAGTAGAGTCTCAATTTCTGAATATGTACTCACCAAACCCTTAAACCTTCATCCATTATATTTTCTAAGCTATGGATTACAGTGCCTTTGCCTTTTTCCGGTCCTATTTTCAGTCCCTTTGGATTTCATTCCTTATTGCAACTTGTGGCTTTTTTATTATTAAAACCCTAAGATATCACTTGATGAGTGTGATGTCCAAAATAGCAAATTTACCCCCAGGTCCCAAACCATGGCCTATAGTTGGTAATCTTCCTGAAATGATTGCAAATAATCCTGCACCTATGTGGATATTCAAAATGATGGAAGATTTGAACACCGAAATAGCATGTATCCGCCTAGGAAATGTCCATATTATTCCGGTTACCTGTCCTACTATTGCTCGTGAGTTCTTGAGAAAACATGATGCTGATTTTGCATCAAGACCAATAACCATGGCCAGTGATATAATCTCCAATGGCTACTTGACCTCAGCTATTTCACCATTTGGCGAACAATGGAAAAAGATGAAGAAAATCCTTGTTAACGATTTGTTGTCTCCACAAAGACATCGATGGCTTCAAGACAAAAGGAATCAAGAAGCCGATAATCTTATGTTTTATGTATACAACAAATGCAACAATGGTGATCCTGTGAGTGTTAGATTTGCTTCACAACATTACTGTGGTAATGTGTATAGGAAACTGTATTTTAATACAAGGTACTTTGGAAAGGGTATGAAAGATGGAGGGCCTGGTCTTGAGGAAGTTGAGCATGTTGATGCTGCTTTTACATTGCTCAAGTATATTTATGCTTTCTCTGCATCTGATTATATGCCATGCTTGAGGCTGCTTGACTTAGATGGTCACAAGGGAAAAATAAAAAACGCAATGAAAATAATGAACAAGTATCACGATTCTATCATTGAAGAGAGAATCAAGCAGTGGAATGATGGATCAAAGAAGGTTGAAGAGGACTTGCTAGATGTTCTGATCTCATTGAAAGATGTTAATAATAATCCGGTATTGACAAAGAAGGAAATCAAGGCACAACTTATTGTAAGACATCACTTATTTATATTTTTAATTTTTCTCCTACCTTTACATGAACTTATTCATTCTAGAAAATGTAAAATTTCTAGGAAAAAAAATAAGGGTGTGTGGACTTCTAAAAATAGTCTAAAAGTGGACCTTTAACATTTTTAATAAAAAAAAAAATTAATAAAAAAAAAATTAGAACAAAAATAATATTTTATTAAAATTTACCGAAAACAGGTGGGTCCACCATTGAATTGGTCCATATTAAGCAACCCAAAAAAATAAAGATAGAAAGAAGTGTTAAATAAATTTTAGTCCCTAAAAACTTACCAAATTTTGTTTTTCGTCTCCATAAAAAAAGTTGCACGTTTTCGTCTATACAAATTTTTCTGCCTTTATATTTGGTCTAGGTTTTGAACTTAATGTGTACATCTACCACATATATACAAAGTAGATTGTTTTGGGTTAACTTTTTCTTATTCAAATATACCCTTAAGCAAATTTGACCATAAGAATGCTATTTTGTTAGTGTCAATGAAAAAGATATGAATATATATATATATATATATATATATATATATATATATATATTAGTTGTTATATTGTTTTGAAGGATATTATATTTGTTATATTGTTGATATCATTGAAAAATATAAGTATAGTTCGCTCATCATAAAACTTATGTAGGAATTGATGATCGCAACGATAGACAATCCATCAAACCTAGTTGAATGGATATTGGCCGAAATGTTAAATCAACCCGAATTATTTCAACAAGCCACAAATGAATTGGACAAAATAGTGGGCAAAAATAGATTGGTCCAAGAATCAGATATTCCTAATCTCAACTTCTTGAAGGCTTGTGCAAGAGAAGCTCTTCGTCTCTACCCCATGGCTCCTTTCAATATTCCTCATGTCTCTATTAATGATACAATGGTTGGCAATTACTTTATACCAAAGGGTAGCCATATATTGATTAAAAGAAGTGGGAGAAATCCATTAGTTTGGGATGAACCACATAAGTTCAAACCACAACGCCATTTCAAGAATGGTGAGTCCAATATAGTTTTGACAGAGCCAGGATTGAAGTTCATATCCTTTAGCACTGGAATGCGTAGTTGTCCTGGTTTCAAGCTTGGCACCACAATGACTGTTTTACTATTGGCTAGGTTACTACATGGCTTCACTTGGAGTATACCTCCTACTACATCAAGCATCAGCCTTGTCATGTCTAAAGATGATATGTTTCTTGCTGAGCCATTGGTGGTTGTTGCAAAACCAAGATTAGCAGCAGAATTGTACAACTTTTGAACTAAGTGAAAATAAGAAAGCATTTGTTTCACTTATGAAATAACAATGCCATATAGGTTAGTTTATACCTCATTTGACAATTATATGTTCTCCCAATAGAAGCTATTTAAATAAGAAGGCTTGAGCCTCTTTAGGGACTTGGCTGTGGTCTGTCTTGTACCCATTTGCTTGTATATAAAGTTCATGTACTTTCCTGTTCTACTCCGGGCATATCTTGTGCTTAGGTTTAGACTTTGCAATAAAATTAAGGTTTTTTTTTTTTTTTTTTAAGCAAAAAGCAAATATATAAATAGAATAAAACTACAATAGACTGGGGGCGTACACCTGACCCAGTTAGAACATACAAAAGTGTAAGAAGCATCCCTTAAAGGGCAATATACATAACCATTGTCAAGCTACACTTTTTCGGACTAATCCTAAAGGGTAACAAAATAAACATAAACTAAGAAACAAATTATAAAGCAAACATACTCATCCACCACAGGTACAATTCAGCGAACCCAACTCAGGGGGTGAAACCAAATTGCAAAAGAAAGTGGTGTATGAGTGTTTTGCTTCGTATTAGTGGAATGATGGTTTCTCCGTATCAAGACTGGTAGATGAAACTTGCCCGCCAACATGGAACAGCTCCACGTACCCACCACTTACTAAGAAAACTCATAGCAAGTTAACGACCACAAAATCAATCTGAATCTGAGCCAGATAGAGAAGTCATCACCTTTCGAGCACTATAGTCTGAAAGCTTATGCCAAAGTTGAAGGTTTTCAACCCAACAACATTGAACTAATCGAACTCGAAACCAGAACCAAATCAATAGACTCATCCTTATATTAAAACGACAACAATGGCGTGGCTACTGCCATCGCCGTTTCTAACGAACCTTTGAACCAACCAGATCCTTGAGAACCAAGACCAATCTTTTGTTTACTAAGCTTGCATCCAAATCACAAAAACAATAGTAGATCAAACGAACTCATCAATGTTTGTAGAGAACCAGGATAACATATCCAACACGTTTGGTTGGGAAACAACCACTAACACGTTTTCAAACTAACACTCAAAACAGTCAACGTTGTAAAGGCTACCGGGAAGGAGACAACAGAGAATAACACAACCACCAGAAGATCGGCTGGTGTTTAAACTCCTCTACAGAGTTAGAGGTGATGCAGAGGGGGAACCACTCGTCGCACCGCCGTCAACAAAGGTTTACATCTTGAGTGAAGAGTTTGGATTTGGGAGAGAGGGTGGATCTGAGAGGTAAAAGAAAGTCTTTTTGTAGAGAGAGGTCATAGAGTTTCACGACAATATAATTAAGGGTTAATTAAGTTAATAGTCCCTATAAATGTTAAGAACTTTGGTTTTAGCCCCCACAAAATAAAATCATATTTTTTAGTCCCCGTAATTTTTTCTTTGGCTTTTGAGGAACATGCAATGCTGACATAATTTTTAAACTTTCTTCTTTAAACTTTTTAACAAGTGCCTTGAGGCCGCTTGTTAACATTTCCCTTTTTTGATTGGGATTAAAATGCTGATGGAAAATTATTTAAAGACTAAAAATGTTGATGGAAATTATTTAAAGGCTAAAAATGTTGATGAAAAATTTTACAAGGACTAAAATGTGGGATTTTATTTTGTAAGGCCTATTTACTTATTAAACCCTAAAATTAATTTGCTGATAAGAAAAAGAAAAAAAAAAGTGTAGATTTGGTTTGGAACTTTGTCTTCCAAAACTAATGCCTCTGACACATTTATTAAAAAAACGAAAAAAAAAAAAAGTAAGTAACTTTTGTAAACAAGCATTTTTAGGCTTTAAAGAGGTCGACTATATAAGTTTTAATATATTTTTTACGATATTTTGTTCGTTAAAAAATGTCGTAATGACCCTTAATAGCATTTTTTTTGCAAAGTTTCATATTTTTCTTTTATTTTATTTTTAAAATTGCTTTTTAAGATTAGAAACAATAAATATTTGACCTTTTTCTTCAAAAATAAATTGTTGATCTTTTTTAGCAAAAAAATAATCGAAAAAATAACACAAAAAAAAAAACTGCTGACCACTTTTAGAAGTTTTATTTAACAACATTATAAGTCTAACCAGACTTGGTCAAAAAAAGAAAAAAAGTCTAACCAGACTTTAAAACGCCTACGTACGTACGATGCTTATGTCTTTGTTACGTGCTGCTTAAATGATAGTCTAACCAGACTTTTAATCAAAAGTCGTATTTTTTTATTAAAAACAAAAGTCCAATTTAGAGTTCATGTATTAGACAATCATCTAACCAATTTAATTTTGTCTAGCCAACATTTCTTTACTACATGGCTCTGCATCATATTTCATGCCATTCTTACCATACAAAAAGTCAAACAATTTTTGAACCCCCATTTGAATATACATTTTAGTAGAAATTGGATATGAAAATACCATCAACGCTAGCTCCCGATCTCTTGTCAGATCCACCAATGAAAACCATTTGTAATAGGGAAATAATAGATACAGTGATAAACTTTATCAATTTTTTTTTAAAACAGTATATTTGTTAACACCTTTTTTTAATTACACACTATTATCTCACTTGATTTCCGACAAATAACAAATTTAATTGGTTGAAGCATTTTCTTAATCAATTCTTGATAAAATCTTTCTAAATAAACAACAGTGCTCTTTGTAATATACCCATCACATAGAATATGGAGTTATTTAATCGTGTTTTCATCTTGTAATCAGCATATAATCTATCCGGCGGACAAACCACTCATATAAAAGACATGGCTCAGCCTAGTGCTTACACAAAAACCACTACTATGAAATATTTTTAACAGTGTCAAAAACCTCTAATCTACCACTGCCAAATCAACAACAATCCCTTGAAACAAACACGAGTGGTCATTTTGTAAAATGTTTTCTCTACGGGGCGGAGGGACTAGGGGGCCAGGGTGGCCGTGGTCCCTCTCAATTTTTCTAATTTTTTTTACTACTATTATTATATACCGTTATTTACACATTGTCATGAATACAATCCCTCATTATTAGTATTTGTGTCATTGTGTATGTTGGACCTTTATCTTTTATGGCAAAAATATCTTTTCCACTTCTAAAAAAAATCCATTATGTAAGCTTGTTTGCTAAATTATACTAGCTTCTAAGACTTGGTCTCCCCCATGTTTAAAACCTGGCTCCGCCGCTGACTACTAGGGTTTCGTGGCTAGAAACCTTTATTGATGGCCAAACCTCTCGTTTCTCATCTCCTTTTTCCTTTCTCTTTTCATTGTTGTGTTCAATATTCTTTGACTTCTCTTTGGAGTTATATTCCCTTTTGTTCAACTTATTGTGTCGCATATGGCGTGGTGTCGTGGGCTGCCAGAGCATGTCTAGTTAGGTCAATAAGATAGTGTTTCATTTTTTGTTTCTAATTTCGCCTAAAGTACTAGTGTTACCTTACTCCGAAACCTTTTTGTTCTAGCAAAAAAGGATTTCCATGGGACAAGGTTCAATTTTGTTAGATTTAGAGAGGTGGATGATGTAGAACAAATCATTCCGGCTCTCAAATTTGTTATCATGGAGGAAATAAAAATTGCGGCTAACATTTGAGACTCTCCAAAGCTAGTGAATCATCAAAATGAGTTTAGACGTGAGTTTGGAGTTCAACAAGGGGTTGTGCCCCATAGCTCGCTTATCGATCATATATTTATGCGTTTAATGAACCAATGGATGGGAATGCAAAATCTTCCCAAAGCCTACCACGATTTTTTTTTTCTACCCTATTTTGAAACAAAAAATTCATTTCTACCCTACTAAAAATATTCCAAATATGCCATGCTATTTGGCACCTCCCTGCCACCCCACTAAAGCCCCTTGAGGGGTAGTCTGCTCCGCCAGACCTAGTTGCGGGGTGGGATTTTCTCCCTTTTTTATGGGGGCCCAACACCTAGTTGCAGGGTGTACCCCCTTGGTTTTTTTTTTCTTCTTACGTGTGGCACCTCGCACCACTTTGTTGCGGGGTACCCTTTATTTATTTTTATTTTTTGATTTCTGATATATTTTTAAAAAAAAGGTGTTAAATTTAGTTTTAATAAAATTATTAATTTTTTTTTGAATAATCGTATTTATTGAAATTAACTACATAATAGATTAAATAAAACTACAATTGTTATAAATGATGAAATGTTCCACACCATGGCTTGGGGTATCTCTTCATGAATTTCTATGCGGTTGGGAATTTATTTGATGGAGAGATCTTTCACGATGAATTATTGTGAGGTTCAGTTTGATCTACGTCATCATTATTTGTAGTTGGTTGCATCTGACTACTATGACCAAACGCCAATGACACATTGTGTTTCCTTTAAGGCCATCCAACATCCAAAAGTTGATTATCATTGGAGTTCAATGATAATCATTCTTGGTCATAGTAGTCAGACCACATGTCATAGTAGGTCAATGACTTTTGAGGACTTCAGAATACCATTCTTGGTCGCAAATGAGGTACAATGTCATCAATTATCTCAATGTTCGCACTTGTTTGGAAAGCGCCAACCATTTGATTATCACCATGTCTTGAACCTTTTGTCCAATTTGTGGTATTTTCGCATGTCAAGGGGGGCCCTTGGTATATCTTTTGGCAAACCAAATTGGAGCTTGACCCTATTGCTTGCATGCCTTTCAACTTTGTCAAAATATATAAGAAAAGTCGTTGTATTGCAATTCCAAAAGTCGTCTGACAAATTGTGCAAAACTCTCTTGTTTGCCTCCATAAAAACTGGCACAAAAGAGAAGATTTAGTGTATTGTTAACAATTTTGATATTTTTAAATAAAAAAAAATGTGAAAGTGTTAAATGACTTTTGCATATGGACCCTTCAGTATCATGGCACACATTTGAGAGAAGTTCACTTACACTATTGCATACAAAAAGTCATGGAGAGCAAAAATAAATTATTTTAACGAATTGTTTTTTTTAAAAAAAAAATTGAGAACGAAAAAAATGGGTTGCAGGTGCCCTGCAAGTGGGCCTTGTGAGGCCCTACATTGTTCAGAAAAAAACTAAAACAACACCCGCAAGAGGGTCTTGTAGACCATCTACAAAGAAAATTGCTTTTCTGACACAGGAAACTTCTTATTGACACAAGTAAATGAAACTTTTATCTCCAGCAGAAGTTAACAACCGTTAGCCTAAGCGCCGGCAGTTAACTGCCGCTGGCTCCTCTAGCGGCAGTTAATTGCCTCTGACTTTGCTGTTTTTTATTGTGATTTTACGCGTTTCGGTCGAAAAATCAAAATAAATCGAAACTTATTCAGAATTCTACGAAACTTTACAGAAACCTCTATAAAAATACAAATATATGATGTGAAAAGTTTCGTAACATTCCGAACAAGTCTCGTTTTTTTTTATTTTTTTGACCGAAACGCGCAAAATCGCAATTGAAAAAATAAAAGAAATTGACACTTATTCGGAATGTTACGAAACTTTGCATATCATCTATATGTATTTTTATTGAGGTGTCTGTAAAGTTTCATAGCATTTCGACTAAGTCTCGATTTATTTCGATTTTTTGACCGAACCATGCAAAATCGCAATATTTTTCAAGTGCGAGTCCGAAAAAGTTTCCTAGAGGTTGAACTTTTTCACGCTTTTTTGCACTCATGTTTAGAACAAAAAAATAACATCTCCCACAAAAAATTTAAATTTTTCGACAAGGGACGGATTAAATATGAATTTTTAACGCGCCTAAAGTTTAAGACACGAAAACATCAAAACGTCGACCTAGAAATTGAATATATATAGGGTGTGTAAAGTTTCGTAGAATTCTGAATAAGTTTCAATTTATTTTGATTTTTCGACCGAAATGCGTGAAATCACAATAAAAAGCAGCAAAGCCAGAGGCAGTTAACTGCCGCTGGAGAAGCCAGCGGCAGTTAACTGCCGGCACTTAGGCTAACGGTTGTTAACTACCGTTGGGGGTAACAATGTCATTTACTTGTGTCAATAGGAAGTTTCCTATGTCAGAAAAGCAATTTTCATCTACAAATCAATCTGAAAGCCTCCTTGATAAGATGAACCCAATCCCTTTGGGCCTCCTTTGATCTTTATGAATTCAACCTTGAATTCTGCTCTCCACCCTGCAAAAATTGCTCGCGCCCTGCAGCCATGGCGAAAATACCCCTGCGCTAGTTAACTGGCGCAAGTGCAAAATACTGCGCTAGTTAACGCACGCTGCACCACTTAACTAGCGCATGTGTAAAACACTGCGCACGTTAACTGGCGCAGCAATTTAGCACATGCGCCAGTTAAGTGGCGCACAGTATGTTCTTGCGGCACAATCATGTGCTAACCTCTATTTTCCTTGATTTTTCATACATTCATTCAATCAATCATTTTTCATCATTTATTCAAACATTCATTCAATCAATCAAAAATAGCAGAATAAAACAACGGGAAAAATTAACGAATATTATCATAAAAGGGCAAATGTTATAAAAAATCAAATGTTATAAAAAGTTAAAAGGATTACAATCAAATCCTTCAAAATGTCATAAAAAATCTAGAAAAAAACCTAGTCTCGTGGACTCCTACTCTTCCTCCGGGGCGGCGCCATCTGCTCTATCGTGCTCCACTCCGACTGGATGCCCTGCATGATGCGAAGAACCTCCGGGTTACCAAACACATCAGGATGCCCGATTGCACTGTCCACTCTGGCCCTGATGTTGTTAATGATCTGGTATGGGTCTGGAGGATGTCTGGCCCACTACTGCTCAACAATAACCTCCTCGTAAGGAGGGACAGGACGAGGAGGGGCAGCAGATGCATAATCAGGAATGGCCGCAGGGGGGTTCACAATAGGATGTGACACTGCAACGAACCATCTCATGTAGCCTCTAGTATGAGTCCACAACTGGTTATCCGGAACCTGCTCACCCCTCTGCTGATGGCTGAGGACATGTAGAGCAAACTCCGTGAAGGCATCGGCCACGTCATCCGCCGCAAGAACCTCGATGTCTGTAGGAGGCCTGGGAATCCTTTAGACATACCCGTACTGCCTAAGAACCCGCTCTGGCAAGTGACGGACCATCCTGTCGCGGCCGGCCATGATCCATCCATAGTACCAGCATATGTCCTGGAAGGGCGTGATGTGTCGTCGCCTCTCGTACGGCCTCCAGGTGACATGTGAATGGTCCAAGGAATCAATGGCAGCTCGGTAGTGTCCAAGATTAGAAAATCCCCTGGGAGGTCTCCATTGACTCACAAGCGGGGCAACAGTAGGGTCGTAGGCATCATCATCAATCCTCAGAATGATGTTCGAGAAGTGCGCCAAAGTCCATCCCTGCAAACACAAAGAAACAAATATTTATATCACCGCAAGAATTATACAAACAACTAAACATTTACGATCAAATAAGTAAAGAAGAAGAAAAACAAATATTACCACAAGCAATGTCATGTAACCACCGCAGGAGGCCACCGATGAGTCGGAGGTAAGTGAGAGCTGCTCATATAGGAAAGCAAGTCCCATCCCACCCCATGACCAGCTGTCGAACTCATCCATATCTTGCAGCGCAAGCAGCCAAAGAAGATTAATGTTTTTGCTGTTCTTGGCGGAAAAAATGGTCCAACCAAGCAAGAGAAACAAAAACGCCTTAACGCAGGCCAACCTAACCAGAGCTCGCTCGTGTTCCTCCTC
Organism: Medicago lupulina; assembly: GCA_958299785.1. Taxonomy (NCBI): domain Eukaryota; kingdom Viridiplantae; phylum Streptophyta; class Magnoliopsida; order Fabales; family Fabaceae; genus Medicago; species Medicago lupulina. The sequence goes on along the minus strand of OY283144.1, from coordinate 26,520,629 downwards.
CTCGGTGTCAATCTCAAGCAGCTGATTACACCTGTGCAAGAGCTCCTCGTAGCGCCTCTTCAGGACACCAAAACTGACGTAACAACCACTCTGTCTTGTCAGCTCCTTAGCGGCATCCTCTAGTGTAAACAGTAGGTCCGCCTGCATCATCACTAACCCCTCCTCACGGGTTAACTCTCTAGCAGGAAGGAGCCTCCTAGTGATGGGGATGCCTAGGAGACACGCCACATCATTTAGTGTGATGGTCATCTCTCCAACAGGTAGGTGGAAGCTGCTGGTCTCCCCATGCCATCTCTCGGTCATCGCACAAACGAACCCGTGAGATATGTTCTCATATCCACTACTGAGGAGGGGATTAAGGCCGGACCCAATCACTTGATCCCAAAACCAATCATTTCCTTCCCCGGGCATAGACAATGTCAAGTTTGTAATGCTCAACTTCTTCCCGTGAGATATGCCTTTCACCCTATGTTTTCTTCGAAACTGAAATACAAAAACAAAACACAACAAACAACACCGTTAAATAAGTAAAATAATAATTAGATTAAGTTGTATAAATAGTAAAAGAAAAGTAAAATAAACATTAAATTATACTTACATCGGCATCGACCCATATCCTGCAGGCCACATGTCCACCAAAGTCAGGTAGAAGCCTGAGGTCAGAAGGCCCCCCTGCATAGCCGTCCGGGTCGGCCTCGTACACCACCCTGGGCACCCCCTGAAATCGAGCAGGAGGCTCGTCAACAACAGCCTCCTCATACTGCTGAGGTTCCTCAACAGCAGGCTCCTCATGATGATACTGATGCTGCTGATAAGCATCAAACTGGTACTGGTGAGGCTAAGGGTCCTCAAACTGATACTCATGACCATGTGGGTGCTCATACACCTGATACTGCGTTGGGTCCCCTGTCTGGGATGGACCCGTATGCGACGATAACCCTCCCGCAGCATCATCTCTAGCAATCCTCGTTCCCCCACCTCTCCCTCGACCAACCATAGGAGGGCGTGATGCTTCTTTCTTCCTCCTTACACTACCAGTAGGGGCAATCCTCCCTGCCCTAAGTCTGTCGCTCCTATCCTGCTCGGACGGTATCTGAGAAGTATTCCTCCGAGACATATCTGCACAATATTTAACAAAACACATTAAATTATACAATTTCACATGAACATTGTTTCATTTCCAACAATTCAACAACAACACTAAAATTCCAACAATGACATTTCAATCCGTAAACTACCACATTGCAGTCAAACATATTATAATCAAAATTAACAAACCATATGCTAACTAATTTCATAAGTCACAATCCAAAAAAATAAAACAATTACCATTGAGACATTTTATCAAACACTTGGTGTGCAATTTTCAAACAACAAAATAATCTAACAATTTTCAAACACTAAACCACCACAATGTACTCTAAACAACTTCTAAACAACAATTCCTAAGTTAATTCATCACTAACAATCATCAAAACTAACATGCAAACAAAATTTATAAAACCCTAAAAAGTCACAATTTCTTCAAAAAAACAAAAATTTCCACAACTTAAATGTAATTAAGTAGGGTAATCATCACTTACTTGATAATATGGGATGAATTGACTTTGAATAGCGCAAGAATGGTGAAAATCGCACTTGGAGAGGAAAATTTCGTGTTTGGGTAAAGTTGGAGAATGATGAAATTTGCTTATGTCCTAGTGTATATGACTTAAGTAACGCTGCGCTACTTAACGTGCGCGGCGCTACTTAAGTGGCGCAGAAAATATTACTTGCGCTAGTTAAGGTGCGCTACGCTACTTAACTAGCGCAGGGGTAAAATAGACATGGCTGCAGAGCGCGAGCAAAAATTGCTGGGGGCAGAGCATAATTCTTCAACCTTTGATCCACCTTTCCAGGAAACGATTCGCATGTTGAACAGCTTAAAAATTCCAAAAATAAATTGTAGTGAATGTATGCACATTTTCAAAAACATACAAGTATGAGATTTCAACACGGATTATGATCTTGAGATTATTGTAGTCACCTAGTTACACAAATTCTAAGCTAAATTTGTGGCATCTTATAAAAACTAAAATTGATCTTAATACCTAAACTAAGGTTCACACAAATGAAAATCTCATGCAAATGGTTGCAATTTGCCATAAATTTGCAATTTATGTACCAATCATGTTAGAAACAACAACCCATTTTTCTTTGATTGGACGTATATTTTTAATATATGGTTCTGGTTTTCAGCAATTACCAACATAACTTGTCGCTTCACCTCTGAGACTGATATATGGAATCTTTGTGACAAAGGTTGTACTCCACAAGGCAAAAGTATCATTCTATAGCAGAACTAATCAATATAATCAATGATATTTGGTTTTTAAATGATATTTCGTTTAATAAAAGAATAACTCATTGGAGGAGTGTAACCTTTATGGTCATCTCTAGAGTCTATCTTACTAGGAACAATACTTATCTCACTTCAACCTCCTTTATGAGTGAATTTGAAATTTAAGGGTGTGTTTGGATAGAGGGTTTAGGAGGGGAATGGAGGAGAAGGTTTATTTTTCTTTTTTAAATTACAAACATTATAAAATGATTTTTAGAAAATTGAACTAATAACATGATAAATGATCATATAATACATCAAAAACACTTAATTTATTTAAAAAAAAACATTTTACATTGTTCGTAATTTAAAAAATAAAAGTGAGCCCTCCCCTCCCTTCCCCTCCTAAACCCTCAATCCAAACACACCTTAAAAAACTTTCAGTGTAGCCATTTGCACTACAAAGGCTCCAGTGATCAAGGAAATAATCTTAGTATCTGACAATTAACCTCCTTTCATTACTTTGATAAAATGCAACTCATATAGAGGCAGAGCATCATTAGGCATTCCTAGGAAAGCAACTTGTGGTGGCATTTTCAGAGACTACATGGCAGACTGCTTAGATTGCTTTGCATAAAACCTTGTTTTGAGCTCTCCCCTTCATGTGGAGTTCATGGATGCAATGAATGCAATGGGTCTTTGGTGCCTTGACAATTGAAGAATCGTTGCTATAACTATTTGCACTTAACTAGGGCTATGAACTTCTTAGTAACTTATATTTATAGAGAAGAGAACCTTATGTTGATAAATTGGCAAATATAGGGTTAACCGTCCGATTAGTCGGTTCTTGAGCCAGATAACAAATTTAAAAAACGAAAAAACAATTTTGTTTTTATTTATTATTGACATTATTTAATTGAACATTTTTAATTCATATATATGACCAATTGCCTCGGTAGATTTTGACTTCTTTTTTGCTAAAATATAAAGCAAACTGTAATTAAAGAGAAGATAAGAAATACTCTTAACATTTCTTTTTAAAGAAGAAATACTCCAGGCATGTACCCAAATAATCTAAACATCACATATAATACACAAATTATAAGTCGTGAGTTTAACTCAGTTGATAAGGATATTGCATAATATATATGAGTTAATTAAACTAAACATCACATATAATACACAAATTACACCACACTTATTCTTATTCACCTTAAAAAATAAAAAGGGGAGGAGCTTCTCTCATATAAGCTCTCACATACATGCATCAAATATAAATCGGACTTCCAAACCAAGGTCATAAACCTACTTATTTATATATTTTGACTATAAAAACAATGTAAAAAATATATTAAAAAGATATTTCATAAGTGATAGTGAAACAAATGACTTCTTATTTTCACTTACTTCAAAAGTTGTACAACTCTGCTGCTAATCTTGGCTTTGCAACTGCAACAAGTGGTTCAGCAAGAAACAAATGACCTTTGGATTCAGCAAGGTTGATACTTGATGTGTTGGGAGGGACACTCCAAGTGAAGCCATGAAGCAATCTAGCTAAATGCATAATAGTCATTGTAGTGCCGAGCATCACACCAGGACAACCACGTCTTCCCGCACTAAACGATAAATATTTCAAATTTGGCTCTGTCAAAGTTACATCAGACTCATCATTCTTGAGATGGCGTTCTGGTATATACTTGTAAGGTTCATTCCAAACTTTAGGGTTTCTTCCAAGACCATCTCTTCCAATGATTACATGGCTACCCTTAGGTATGAAATAATTTCCAACTACAGCGTCCTCCATAGATACATGTGGAACATTGAAAGGCATTGTGGGATGGAGACGAAAAGATTCTTTTGCACAAGCCTTCACAAAATTGAGTTTAGGGATATCAGATTCTTGGACCAGCCTATTTTTTCCAACTATATTGTCCAATTCTTCTGTGGCTTTTTGAATTAATTCAGGTCGATTTATCATTTCTGCCATTGTCCATTCAACAGCATTTGATGGATTGTCCACCACTGCAATAATCAATTCCTACAAAGAAGTTTTTCGTTTAGAGTGAACATTTAATATATATTGTGAAATTAATAAAAATAAAATACTTCACTAGTCATAGTCTTGGTATATACATAATATATTATGCAATGATATACATATATGAGTGAAGTTATGTTATACACACAACATATGCAAGTTTTTTTTTCTCCTTTTAAAAATTTAAACTTTGTGTCTTGCACAATAGTAAATGGTTTATTAACATCATGTGATTTTGAAACATTTATTAATTACTATGAGATTAATTAATTTTTTTTTTGAGATTACAGTTAGTATTTTATTTAATTAATTCATTTAAAGGTTCTCTAAGAGTGTGTTTGGATGGGGAATGTTTTGAGGGAATGTAATGTTATGAGGGAATTCAAATACTTTGAGGTGAATTTCATTGTTTGGATGAAGGAATGTAATGTAATGTTGAGGAAATGTAATGTTATGAGGGAATTCAAATACTTTGAGGTAAGTTGCCTAAAATTTTAAATTGTTTAAAATTTCCAAATTACATCATCCAAACACACTCTAAGGTATTTGTAATTGAGGAGGGAAGGACTTTGGGTAAAAAGAAGGAGAAATGGAAGAAAGGACAACCCACCAACTTGAATAGGGGGTTTGTTTTTCTTTATAACACATCTCATCCAAATGGGAGAAACAGAAAGAAAAAAAAATGTATTAAAGGAAGATTTTCGAGGATTTTAGATAAGTTTTTAAATTAATCTATATTTTAATAATACTCTCAAAATAAAAAAATATACTTATGACAAAGATTCAGTTATCATTCTCTACAAAACACTATTTTAAAAAATATAAAAATTTCTCTATTTTTCTACTCTCCTTTTCCAAAGTCTTCATTTCCTCTTCCCTCCAAAATCGCAAAGAGAAACTAAGATATTCTTAAACAAGTGTAGGGAACATTTCATGCGATGAGCCTATAAGTTTTATGTTCTAAAAATAGATTAAAAAAAATCAAGTAGGAAAGGTCTTACCGTAACTAGCGCTTTGATTTCCCTCAATGTCAATAATTGGTTATTATTGAAATCTTTCAATGTTATTAGAACATCTAACAAGTCTTTTTCAATGACCCTTGTTCCATCTTTCCACTGTTTGAATCTCTCTTCAATGATGGAATTGTGATACTTCTTCATTATGTTCATTGCTTTGTTCATCTTGCTCTTATGGCCATCCAAGTCAAAAACCCTCAAGCATGGGATAAAATCAGAAATAGAGAAAGCATAAAGATGTTCAAGCAATACAAAAACAGCATCCACATGTTCTAATTCCTCAAGACCAGGCCCTCCATCCTTCATTCCATTTCCAAAGTATCTTCTACTAAAAAAAAACTTCCTATACACATTACAACAATAATGTCTTGAAGCAATCCTAACATTCACAACATCACCTTTTTTGTATTTGTTGTAGACATAAAACATAAGGTTATTAGCTTCTTCATCTCTTTTGTCTTGAAGCCATTGATGCCTTTGGCGGGAGAACAATTCATTCGCAACTATTTTTCTCATTTTTTTCCATTGTTCCCCAAAAGGTAGAACAATAGACGCCAAATAACCGTCAGAGAGAATATTTGTGGACATGGATATAGGTCTTGATGCAAAAATAACATCTTGTTTTTTCAAGATTTCACAAGCAAAAGTGGGGGAAGTTATAGGGATAACATGTACATCTCCTAGGTGGATACAAGCAATTTCAGTGTTCAATTCTTCCATCATCTTGTATATCCACCGAAACACGGGTTTGTTTGCAAGCATTTCAGGAAGATTACCTACTATAGGCCATGGTTTTGGACCCGGAGGAAGTTTGTGTTTGCTTTGTTTCATACTTTTGGTTTTCATAATCATGAAGCCCAACATTGTAATAAACAAAGAAATAAAAAAGGAGTGAAGACATAACCCTAATAAACCAAAAGTGAAATCCATAGATAGGAAAAGGAGTCTATGTTGAAAAATAAAATTTATGAACAGTAAGTGTATGAGAATATGTTGAGCAATTGTGAGATTTTATAGTGGCAAACCAAAGATAAGAGTTCACCCCAAGAGTATGTCCAACGTGTCTTAGAAATTATTAAACTTGGTGAAGAAGTCTTGTCCGCATCGTTTGTAAAAATGCTGAAAACAAGATTCCAAGAAAAGAATGATAAAGTTATCATTCAATCATGGATCAACATTTCAAAGAATCAAATAGTTGGGGTTGATAAAAAAGGTGATTGTTTTTCGAAGAGGATTGGTAGAGCTTATCACAAGCATTGCGACAAGATGAGATTATATATTTGTCACAAGCATGGCTTAGTATGTTTATGGCCACACTAGAATATTATACCCAAAAAACATAATTTTTTTTACAAGCTCTAATCATTGATTATATATTTACCATGTCAACTAGTAATATTTATGCTTCAATTGGTAAAGCAAAAGAACACGAGCATTGATGCACGGCGAGCATCGGTTCAACTCCTAGAATTTCCTTTTACTTCATAATTTTTTAAAATATTAATATAAATTGAAAAAAAGTGAGCATGTAAGAATCAAATGCAGGATATGTAAGTGAAAAGTATAAGCATTTACTTTTATTTTTTGACAAAAAAAGTATAAGCATTTACTTATATACTGTAATCGTTATGGTTGATATGCTTAAATGTTGCACCATTAGTATATATCCCTATTCTAAATGTCCATTTCTGAACGTTTTCTTTGCTGAATCCCCGATTTTGATTTTCCCTAAAATGCTTATTAGTATTGTGCTTATAAAGTCACTGTGCTATTTTATAGGATGAAAATAAAATATTTTTATCTGCTTTCAAGAGACAAGCAATGCTATTTCCTATTTTTAGTATAATTTAATTCATAATTCCTTTCATAATTTAGCCATACATTATGTTTGGATGGAAGTGGGAGGGGTATTTTGGGGGAATTTTGCTATAATAATAATATAAAATAATAATATCCTTAAACAAATTATTTTTTATTTTTTGACAAGTTAAACAAATTTTCTTATAATTCTGTTATAATATTCTGGGCTATATACCCTTACACGTAATAATAATAATAATAATAGTAGTAATAATAATAATAATAATAATAATAATAATAATAATAATAATAATAATAATAATAATAATAATAATAATAATAATGAAACCTTTTTCTTTATAAAAATAATATTCCATCAAACTTTCGGCAGGGATATATATATATGCTGTAAGGACCAATTTTCCAAAAAAAAGGTAAATGCTTAAGATATAGAGAATGAGATAAAAGGGGGTAACGATATCGAATGGTATCAAAGTGGGAGGAAGGGGGAAGGGTTTTGCAAGTGAGTGAATTCTTGATTCTTGGACACATACAAATGAACGTGGATGGAAGGGGCAAAGGAAAGGCATGCTAACAAATCAGGGACCACGTCAAAGAGAATCTATATTGGCCTGCACATTCACGTAGTTATTTGTGTTAAAAAAAAAAACAGGGTTTGTACAATGTTTTTGAAATTTTGATAATAACGAAGTATTAAAATAACAATTGAATAAGTTAATATATGATTAAGTGTATAGGACCATAGACAACAATTCATAGTATCAAATCAAGTTTTGATCCTAGAATAATGTGTACATGAGCATTTCGAAACTATGGAGAAGCAGACATTCTGAAAAACACCAGACTCAAGACAAGTGTAGCTTATGAAAGATCAGACTTTGTAGTTTCAGACTCTGAAGAAGGAGCTTCCGAAGGACATCAGATTCTGAAGAATGAAGACTCTTAAAAATACGTTAGATTCGTTATCTTTTGAAGATGATCCTGTCATAATCAGATAGTACATTTTATCCTCTTATGATCATGTGTAGATACAAACAAAAGCATCAAGAACAAATGGAATGAACAAATAATTAATCTTTCTGCAAAGAAATTTCGAATGTCTTTTCAACGACATTATCCAAATCAAGGAACATTCCAACATTCATGATCAACCTTCAAAAAGACTCAAATTATGCGCCGATACCTTTCCAACATCTCTCAATTCCTTCGTTTTATAGGGAGCTGAAGACTTGACGAAATAAACAAGACTGTGCAATTTTAACAACTGATCTTACTCTGTCAAATTCAAAAGTGCATAAACACTTAAGAATTTTTTACTAAGTTTATATCTTAGAAATTATAATGTCTTAAGAGTCTTACTTTGTTTTGTAACTGCTTACACCTCTGATTCTATATCAAGTGTAAAATCAACCAATCTTTTATTTGATTATGTTATATTGTAAGAAGTCTTACTTAGATGTGATTGAGAATTAAAAGTATCTTGCTTGTGTGTTCGAGCATTTGGAAACTTCTTACTTGTTTGATTGTGCATTTCTAATCTTTAGTGATTATAGTGGAAATCCCTTAGAAGTGCAAGAGGAATTGACTACTCTCGGTTTGTGGGATGAACCAGTATAATTGCTCTCTCTCTCTCTCTCTCTCTCTCTCTCTCTCTCTCTCTCTTTCTCTCTCTCTCTCTCTCTCTCTCTCTCTCTCCGTGTTTGTTTTATTTGCTACATTCAGAACCCCAGTCAGACTATGAACTCATTGAGAATCTGACCAGATAAAATACTTAGAAAAAGTTTGAAAAGGTCAGTACAATTCAATCTCCCCTTCTTGTGTTTTTCTCACCTTCAATTTATAAAGTGATCAATCTAGATAAAAACTCATAAAAAATATAATAAGTGTATGTAGAGAACTAAGTATTATTAGGTGTGTTCGAATCTTCTTTTTAAATTCTTTTGTGATTGGATTGAATTTCATATTCATCTTTCAAAACCAAACTCTATATTATTAGATATGTTTTCTTTTTAGTACATTGGCAAAATATTAATAGATGTGTTTGAATGTTCTTTATTAATACTTATTTATGTATTTTGATATAAAGTATTTTAATGCATGATTTGTTGAATTTTAATATTTTTTATTAATAAGTTTTAATTTAATATTTTTTTGAAATATGTTTTAATTTAATATAATCTATCTTTTTTACTATTTCATTTGTTTTAAACATATTCGATCATTGTCATTTTATAGTATTCATTTTTAGTATATTAGTATCCATTACTTTAGAGAAAACATATTACTTGGCCATATATTTATAATATCGATGTAAAATTGTACACTTATAAGTTGAATATCCAAAAACCAAACTAAACTAAGTTATGCGGTCTTTAATTCTATTGGATCATGTCCATCCAAATGGAGCTAGGTGAAAAAAATTTCTTTGAATCGAATAATTTTTTTTTCTCAAAATCAATTCAAACCTCCATAAAAAACACTTAAATTTGTTAAGAGATTACATGATCCTAATTAAAGAAGTGGCTTATATTCAACATTCCTTATCCTGGGAAGGTTTACAATTCCACTAAGGTCGTTCCTTTGTGAAGGGAATTTATATTCTCATCACTGGTTTGCAAGGGAGGTTTTCATGTAAACGAGTACTGCATTGTTTGAGATAAGCCTGAACTTAAGTTTATAAGTGAGGAGTCCTCGTCTTACAAGTTAGTTTTATAAGGATTCTGCTAAACACCACTTAAATTCTAAGATAGTAATCATAGTTTATCCCAAGTTTGTTTGTCCATGACTATCAGGTCATCATTATCGGGTCACTTAGGTCACACTTTAAATGTTCACTCTTGACATAACAAGGTGTGTTAAGTATCCCCAATGAATGCGATAAATCATGAATATTTTTTTTTGACAGAAAATAACTATCTCATTTCATTAATAAACATCTTGAATACAATCACGTAATACAGTGAAATAGTGGATACTAGCTTAAAATATGACCGCCCTAACAAGTCTATGAGCAATCTCATTTGCTTGTCTCCTAATAAACTCTACCCTTGAGTTTGTAAAAAAGGATGAGAAGGTATTCCTACATTCTCTGATAATAGCTCCTAAATCAAATACATCATTTCTAGTGCTATGGAAGCTATCTACTACCCTCTTAGAATCGAGCTCCAAAATTACATTATTAAAATTCTGCTCTTTTGCCCATCTGATAGCATATAAAAGACTAAGAGCCTCTCCCTTGGAAACATCTAAGACCGGCACTGGCCAACTAGTTATGGCTTTCACTAACCTCCCATGATCATTCCTGATGCATATCTCTATACCAACCCAGTTGCTTTCTTTGAAGAACACAAAATCCACATTGCATTTGAAATGACCTTCATCTGGCTTTCTCCAAACTGTATTGTCAATACGATGTTGCTGTACACCCGCTCTATTACGGCTTTCTTGCGCGTTTTTCCAACTAGTTAAAAGATTAAGACATCTGTCACGAACTACTACACTAGTCATGACTTCATTCCTCCAGATACAATCATTTCCCTTTTTTCAAATATACCGCATAACGCAAGCCAAAGTGACTCTTTGACTCAGATCTAGCACCTGCAGGATTTCAAACATAGTAACCCAAAAACTGAGATTTAATTGAGCCTTTTGCTGAATTTGGCTCCACAACCCTAACTGCTGCCTACTCTTTTTGGAATAAAAAAATAGATGCATACCATCTTCATCTTCATTCTCGCATAAAGCACAAGTTTTTGTGCAATTTACCCCTGTCTTGAAGTCGAATTCTTGTTGGAAGAGCATTTCTGCACGATCTCCAAAGGAAAGTCTTTGCTTTAGGAGGCACCTTAAGATTCCAAAGGAGTACCCAATTTCCATCACAACGGTGAGAACTCAAATCCAAATCTTGACTGAGACTGATATGATATCCACTTCTAATGGAATAGATAGCATTTGTCTCTGACTTCCACACTCTTCTATTATGATGATTAGGTTCAAAAATAGGAGTATTAAGGATAGGATCAGTATCTTCGTTGCTAACAAGATTCCTTAATAAGCCAACATTCCAAAACCGAGTATGAGATATGAACAGGTCTGATACAACAATAAGCTCTTTGAATTCTTCAGGTATACTTTCTGGCTTCTGCTAAACGCCACCATCCATGAGCAATCGTTGATCCCATACACAAATATCAGTGCCTGAACCAATGATCCATTTGTATCCTTCGCTAACAACTCTTTTGACCCCCCAAATGTTGCGCCATACGTAGCTTGGATTGTGACCAATCTTAGAGTCCAAGAAATTGCATTTGTTAAAGTATTTCGCTTTGAACAATCTGGTAACAATGTTGTGCGGTTCCGTCATAAATTTCCAAGCTTGCTTTTCAAGCATAGCATCATTAAAAGTGTGAAGATTTTTAAAACTAAGACCCCCTTCCTTTTTGTGAATGCTAAGCCTTTCCCATGACATCCAGTTTATTCCTTTGGTGTTCCTTTTGTTGTAACCCCACCAGAATGAATTCAATACTTGTGAGTGCATTTTTCTTCCTAGATAGTGTTTTGATGTTATATCAAAACTAAGCTACAATTCTGAGTTAAAACACCCATAGGATCATTAGTTTTTGTATATAACTTACCCTGCATATTTATCAAACCAAAACAAATAAAAAATTTCCCACCGGTTTGTATCAATACAAGACTAATATATTTCAATAAAAATCATCTTTGTAACGATTCATCAACACCTTGTTTCAAAACAAAATATTTTCATCATAAAATTGGATGTTCAAAAGACGAATGGTGAAAGGTCTCTGTATCTTTACAATCATGTGTTGTTTCGATACACCCCATATATTTTTATATGTTTTGTTTCGATACATTCTATTATTTTGTTTCACCATTTTTTAAAAACCAACTTTTTTATGAATTATTACAATTATCCTTTTTTCACATTTTATTAATCAACCATGTAAGCCAACTTTCATTCACTTATTCCATTAAGGAAACACACACTTTCATCTTCTCTCTTAATCACTCTCTGCAACTATTTTCTGAAATAACAATTAGAAGCTTTGGGTGTAGAATTCAAATTATCGAGCCATAACGTCCAATTTAGGGGTTGTTCTTGTAAATTGGGTTGAGTGTTCCTATCACATTTGTTAATTAAAACCTTAAGGGTTTTCACCTCTATTGGATTGGGGTTATGGACAAGCATCTTGCAATTCAAGATTCTTGCTTTGGAATAGGTGTTTCATGACAGAATCCTTATCACAAAAGAGTAGAGAAGAAGAAGAACATTGCAGAGAGATTGAATCATTGATTCTTGGATGTCCAATCATGAAGAAGTGGAGATATCGTCAAAGCAAGAATCTTCAGTTGCAACAATCATCAATGGCCTTTTTCTGCTCAATTTTTATTAATAAAAGGTCTTGATCTTTCGAAGATTGGAAGCAGACTTGCACACAAAACAAAGACAAACATGGGGAACTGTCTAAACAAATCGATGTGTGATCTTCTCTTTTCTCTACTTTTTTACATGTGGAGGGTGATATTTGTTGTCCTTTTTCTCATTGAAACTATGGTTTTTAGTATCAACTTCAAATTTTACTTCTTCTTTGAAAGATTGTTCTAGTTTAGACTTAAGAGTTTGAATCTCTTTTTGCCAAACACAATAATCTTTGCAGCCACCGAAATCCATCCAAGGAAGAAGGAGTTTGATCTTCAACACAAACCTTATGAGGTTCTACATGAGTAGTTTGAGAGAACTAATTTCTATTTTCTATTCTAAAATTTTGGCTTTCGATGAAAGAATGATCCTTCTGATTTGAGATTTAGACATTCTGATTTTGGCTTTCTTTTTGAGATTTAAACATTCTGATTTGTAGTGTCCGAATTTTTCACACTTAAAACATAAGCCAAATTTATTTTCTTTTTAACCTCCTTCCTTCTTAGTGTTTGTTTGCTTTTGCAGACTTGCAGTAGTTGATGAGATTTTTGGTGGATTGCTTTAAACCATTGAACCTATTGTACTTATCTTACCATTTTACAAACAACTCAATTTCATCACCATCCATGTCACTATCTTCACTTCATCTACCATCACTTTGCTCTTGATCCATGGAATTTGATGAAAAATCCTTTATATCAATTGGCTTCTTGTCCCTTTATTTCTCCTTGCCTTTTTATTTTTTCATAAGATTTCTTTCGTACTTATCAAGTGACACGAGCTCTTGATCGTGTGCTTCCGGGTTCTCCAAACAAAGTTGCGATGTATAGAGTTTTAAGATCATTTGCTTCCTTGACGGTGGTAACCATCGGCTGCCATTCCCTTGTAAGAAATCTCAAGATTTTGTTATTGGTAGCAATTTCACTAGCAACGGGTAAATGAGTTAATCTCTTGCATTTCCACGATGGTTATTAAAAATTCGGGGTCTAACAACTCTCCCTCATTCAAAGAATTTTCGTCCTCAAAAGTTTCCTGACTTAAACAAGTACCGGCAATGTTACCTCATTAAAAAAAATTCTAAATCAAATTTCCCATTGATCTTAGCTCCAAACTTGGGTTAAATATTTTCTTATCAGCAAATTAATTTTACGGTTAAATACATAAATTGTCCCTATAAATATCTATAATTTTTTTTTAGCCTGTATAAAATAAAATCTCATTTTTTAGTCCGTGCAAAACTTTCCTTCACCATTTTTAGTCCATAAAAAAACTTCCATCAACATTTACTACTCTCTCAAAAGCCGAAGAAAAATATTTCAGAGACTAAAAAATGTGATTTTATTTTAAAAGGACTGTAAACAAAATTCTTAATATTCATAAGGACTATTTACTTAATAAACCCTTAATTTTATTGCAAAGTCTAAACCTTAGCACAAGATATGCCCGGAGTAGAACAGGAAAAGTACATGAACTTTAAATACAAGCAAATGGGTACAAGACACACCACCACCAAATACCTAAAGAGGCTCAAGCCTTCTTATTTAAATAGCTTCTATTGGTAGAACATATAATTGTCAAATAAGGTAGAAAATAACCTATATGGCATTGTTGTTTCATAAGTGAAACAAATGCTTTCTTATTTTCACTTAGTTAAAAGTTGTACAATTCTGCTGCTAATCTAGGTTTTGCAACAACCACTAATGGCTCAGCAAGAAACAAATCATCTTTAGAGTTGACAAGGCTGATGCTTGATGTAGTGGGAGGTATACTCCAAGTGAAGCCATGTAGTAACCTAGCCAATAGTAAAACAGTCATTGTGGTGCCAAGCTTGACACCAGGACAACTACGCATTCCAGTGCTAAAGGATATGAACTTCAAATCTGGCTCTGTCAAAACTATATTGGACTCACCATTCTTGAAATGGCGTTCTGGTTTGAACTTATGTGGTTCAACCCAAACTAATGGATTTCTCCCACTTCTTTTAATCAGCACATGGCTACCCTTTGGTATCAAGTAATTGCCAACCATTGTGTCATTAATAGAGACATGAGGAACATTGAAATGTGCCATGGGGTGGAGACGAAGAGCTTCTCTTGCACATGCCTTCAAGAAGTTGAGCTTAGGAATATCTGATTCTTGGACCAATCTATTTTTGCCCACTATTTTGTCCAATTCATTTGTGGCTTGATGAAATAATTCCGGTTGATTTAACATTTCAGCCAATGTCCATTCAACTGCGTTTGATGGATTGTCTACCATTGCTATCATCAATTCCTACATAAGTTTTATGATGATTTTTTATTTTTTTTTAAGGAAGTTTGATGATGAGTTAAAAGTGGTTTTTTTTGTAATGTGGTTTGAATTAAAAGTATAAAAAGTTCAACGTAAAATTAACGAAAATATAGAATTATAAATCAAATTTTGAGATCATTTTTTGGACGAACTTTTTATAATATTCTAAACATGTCTAAAAAATTTATTCCACAATACACATTAACTTCACAACATAGACAGAAACTGAACATATAAAATTTTAAATAGAGAAAAACTATAACTTTTTTTATGGGGACAAAAAACGAAATTTGGTAAGTTCTTAGAGACTAAAATTTATTTGACGCTTCTTTCTATCTCTATTTTTGGGGTTGCTTATTATGGACCTAGTTCAACTGTAATCCCAGTTAGACTATTTTTTAGAAGTCCATTTTGAACGCACCCTTATTTATTTGTCTAGCAATTTTACTTTTTTTAGAATGAATAAGTTCATGTAAAGGTAGGAATAAAAAAAAATGTAAGTCTTACAATAAGCTGTGCATTGATTTCCTTCTTTGTCAATACGGAATTATTATTATCATCTTTCAGTGAGATCAGAACATCCAGCAAGTCCTCCTTTGATCCATCATTCCACTGCTTGATTCTCTCTTCAATGATAGAATCGTGATACTTGTTCATTATTTTCATTGCGTTTTTTATTTTGCCCTTGTGACCATCTAAGTCAAGCAGCCTCAAGCATGGCATATAATCAGATGCAGAGAAAGCATAAATATATTTGAGCAATGTAAAAGCAGCATCAACATGCTCAACTTCCTCAAGACCAGGCCCTCCATCTTTCATACCCTTTCCAAAGTACCTTGTATTAAAATACAGTTTCCTATACACATTTCCACAATAATGTTGTGAAGCAATTCTAACATTCACAGGATCACCATTGTTGCATTTGTTGTATACATAAAACATAAGATTATCGGCTTCTTCATTCCTTTTGTCATGAAGCCATTGATGTCTTTGCGGAGACATCAAATCGTTAACAATGATTTTCTTCATCTTTTTCCATTGTTTGCCATAGGGTGCAATAATTGAGGTCAAGTAGCCATTGGAGATTATATCACTGGCCATTGTTGTTGGTCTTGATGCAAAATCAGCATCATGTTTTCTCAAGAATTCACGAGCAATGGTGGGACATGTAATAGGAATAATATGGACATTTCCTAGGCGGATACATGCTATTGCGGTGTTCAAATCTTCCATCATTTTGAATATCCACATAGGTGCAGGATTATTTGCAATCAATTCAGGAAGATTACCAACTATAGGCCATGGTTTGGGACCTGGGGGTAATTTTCGTATTTTGGACTTCACACTCATCAAGTGATATATTAGGGTTTTGATAATCATAAACCCACAAGTTGCAATAATTAATGAAATCCAAAGGGACTGAAAATATGACCGGAAA
Organism: Medicago lupulina; assembly: GCA_958299785.1. Lineage (NCBI taxonomy): Eukaryota > Viridiplantae > Streptophyta > Magnoliopsida > Fabales > Fabaceae > Medicago > Medicago lupulina. The sequence goes on along the minus strand of OY283144.1, from coordinate 26,504,261 downwards.
AAGGCAAAGGTACTGTAATCCATAAATTGGAAAAATGATCCAATGTAAAATGTAATGGATGAAACGTTTATGGGTTTGGCGAGTATACACTAAGAAGTTGAGACTCTATTTATAGTTTCTAAACCAAAGAAAACGAGTTCATCATATCAAAGATACATCCATTTTTCATTTATATATATCGAGGATTTCTTAACAACTTTTGACCAATGATCATGAGTATCTTTTTTTTTGGGTCAAAAGTTACTATTTTTTTTTTTTTGGGTCATCAGCTTATTCTTTATTTTTTGGATCATTAGTAAAAAGAATTAATAACTTTAGACCAATGATCATGATGACATTTATTTTTTTTTATTAGTATTTTTTGAAGAAAATAATTTGGGGGTAAAAGCGCCATATGTGGGAATCGAACCCACGACCATGTGGTTAAAAGCCGAGTGCTCTATTTTTTTTATTTTTTTTTAGTTAATACCGAGTAAACTTTCTCTTAGAGAATATGCTTATAACATTTCATTAGATATCAATTTGCAAATATATGATGGTACATTAATAAATAGATGAAAGCCAGCTAATAAAGGGGATTACTTTGCTAAGGCATGGAAGATCTACTTGCTTCCGACTAAACTCAACATAAGAGTTTTGAAAGAAAAAAAAAATTACATAGTTGTTTACAATTATTGATAATACTTCCAAACTCAATAATATTTATGCTGCATCTTTGAAAATAATCAACTTTGAATCGAGAATAAAGTTTATGTCATCTAGTTGAATGCCAATCTCCCACAATGATAGAGTCTCAATGCTTCCCCCGCCTCCACATAACATAGTGGGGAGAGCTAAAAGGTCTTTGCAAGCACAAAGCATCTGTTTGTATTGCAAATACACATACAGATCCCCCACCTTATTATGATAGGAGGAAAATTAGGCTGCTACGTTACATTTATAAACATATATATCTTTCTGGAGCCAGTTTCGACCACCTCTAAATACCTTCCCTACTCAGCCGTGGTTGTTGATTAATAGATCCACAATTTACGTTTTTCTTCATATATCGTTAGCCAACTTCCATTCTTCAAGGAAATAAGTTGCTCGTTCTAGAAACTGAAAATTTGTCTCATGAACCTGTTGCCAAAGTTTCACAATCCTAGTCTTCCATATGCTCCAAAAAATAGTTGCAACATGCTCACATTGAGAAACGTAGAGGAATATCACATCCTCCATATTATAGTGCTGTTATAGCGCTCTATTTATCTCATCCCATAAGTGCTGATAGTCCGTCTACACAGGATGAAAATATTAATAGTCCTGATACTCACTCCAGAATTTTTGAACACCGTCAAATCTTCAGGTCTGCTAAACCATGAGTTAAATCTCAAGGTTGGAGTTCCAATTATGTTATTGAGAAATATTGATCAACCGTTGGAATTATGCAATGGTACACGCCTTATAATTAAGCAAATTGGGAATTTCGTACTTGAGGCAAAGATAATATCAGGAAACAATATTGAACAAAAGATTTATATCCCAAGATTGACTTTGTCTCCATCTCCATCTGATACAAAACTTCCTTTCACATTTCAACATAAACAGTTTCTTACTGTAGTCTCATTTGTGATGACTATCAATAAGAGCCAAGGACAATCTTTTAAAAATGTTGAAATATATCTTCCAAACCCATATTCTCACACGGACAATTATATGTCGCTCTTTCACGCGTTACTTCACGTGTTGGGCTGAAGTTACTGATTTGCGATGACGAAGGACGTCTCTCCAACAAAACTTATAATGTTGTCTATAAAGAAGTCTTTCAAAATTTAAGATAGGTAATTTACACATATACATAATGTTTATTGTTGTGTGCATCTTACTGTGTATTTCAAAACACTTTTATTTAAAATAATACATTTCTTTCGAATTATATATATATATATATATATATATATATATATATATATATATATATATATATACGTGTGGTAGAAATAATATTTTGAACTTTGTTGTTGACATAAAAGTCAATACTTGTCAAGTTAATTTGTTTCACAAATTAACCATATGTTATACATTTTTCTTATACTTTTTTATATGGTTATGTAATTTGTATTTCTCTTTATAACTTATGTTATTTAAAAATACCGTATTTAATAATACAAATTTATTCTATTTCATGTCAGGTTGATCATCATCTTTATGATGGATTTTTGATTTGGAATCAGCAAAAGTCATGGACTCTAAACTGAGTTTTATCGATCCAAATGTTGAGAATTGATACCATTTTATTATCCACAAATTTGCATAATGTTACTTAAGACAAACTTATATTAATAGTTGCATTTGGTTTTTCTTTTATTTGTATATCTGATGTGATGGCGAGAATTCTTAAATACTTCAAGTTTTTATTGGTTTTATTTGGTACACATTAATTCATGCTCTGTTACAACTATTATTATTTCATTCACAATTACCTTATTTATTAATCAATGTCATATCTTACTTCCCGTGCATCGCACGGGTCTAAAATCTAGTCTTATTTATAAAAGGTCTTAAGTCTCTTAGACAACTTTTTGAAACCAAAAATGTTGTTGCACTTTTCCTCCCTAATTTTTAGTTGTTTATTTATATTTTTAGAATATGATCGTGTATCTTATTTATAAAACGTCCTAAGTCTCTTAGACAATTTTTTAGAGTCAAAAAAGTTGATCCACATTTCCTTTCTAATTTTTTGTTGTTTCTTTATATTTCGCATATCTTATCTTATTTATAAAAGTTTTTAAGTTTGTTAAACAACTTTTTGGAGCCAAAAATGTTGTTGATGTCTAAATTACTTCGGAGGTTTTATTATTTGTCTTTTGGAAGCATTATCAATAATTTTTTTCATAAAAAGGATTGGACCGCGGGTCAACCTTAATCCCTTATCTTTTTACATTAGTTTTGGATGTACTTCCAAAACGCATCCAATAGCTAGCACTAAGATGTATGAGTTTTGTAGAAGATGTAGTCTTTATTTTAAAGTTGAGGCAAGAATTGAATGGGATGTTGGAGACATGGAGTCAAGTCTTAGAAGCGTAAGACTTTTGTTTGAGTAGAAGCAAGACATGGTATATGTAATGTAACTTCAACTTAGAGGTGAAAGTTGAAGATCATATTATAGAAGTTATACAGTTTAGATATCTTGGGTTCATTCTTTCAACAAAAAAAATCTTAGGTTCATAGTACAAAATGATAAAGAAATAAAATTAGATGTAATTCATTGTATTCAAGTTGGATGGTTGAAATGTAAAAGAGCCTCAGGTGTTTTTTGTGATACAAACGTGTCGTTTAAGTTGAAATGAAAAAATACCAGACATTTGTCAGAACAATGATGTTTTATGGAACAAAGTATTGGCGGTTAAGAACCAACATAAGAATAAAGTAAGTGTGCAGAGATGGGAATGTTGCGTTGGATGTGTGGTAAAACAAGATGTGATAAGATTAGAAATTGCAACGTTGTAGAGATAGTTGGGTAACACCTATAGTATTAATATTGAGGAAAATAGGTTTAGGTGGTTTGGACATGTAGAGAGAAACCCTGTAGATTCTATAGTAAGAAGAGTAGATCAAATAGAAGAGTCATATTACAAGAGGTATAGGAAGACCTGGAAGAACTATAAAAAAACTATTATGAAAGATTTACAGAGTAATGAGTTGGATTTAAATATGGTTTATGATAGAACAATATGACTTATTTCGATCCATGTAGTCAACCCCACTTAATGTGATAATGTTTGATTGGTTTTGTCGTCATCGTCTTTTGGAATCATTAAATAATGTTCCACAAAAACTATTATTTCATTTCATGATCAACTACAACATTTATTAGTCAATGAGATAATCAACTTCCCGTGCATCGCACGGGTCCAAATACTAGTCGTTACTTCCACTTTACAAGTGAGGCATATATTTAAAATTCTCAAATCCTTAATTCCTAACCCCCTTCTTCCTTGATTTTGCAGACACCCTCCCATCTAACTAAAGAATTTTTTATGGTGATGAGGTTCCTCCCCATAGAAAGAAGATAGAGATGGAAGGCAAAACCAATTTCATTAACTATAAGAACTCAATCCACTAACAATCTCTTTTTTATAAAAGCTGACTAGTTATAAGAAGTGAGTTAATCCATTACCTTAGCTAACCTGGTAGCAAGAACCTTTGCCACAAGTTTATAGATGATCCCAAGGAGGGATATTGGACAGAAATCCCCAAGAGAGTGAGAATCAAGAACCTTTTGGATAAGAGTAATAAAATAGGAAGAAAAATAACCCGGTAAACATTCATTTTGGTGGAATTGGTCAAACATCACCAACACATCCCCCATCAAGACTCTCCAAAAAGACTTGAAAAAGTTCAAAGTTGAATCCGTCCGGACCCAGGATATGGTACTACATGATATTATAAATTTGACAAGAAGAAAGCAAGAAGATAGAAAATTCAAATTAAATAGGTAGTTATTTACACTAGGTAGATAAGAGTCATAGGGTTCTCTTAGAGGCTAGTATTTGATAGATTCTGGATGGGGTCTAAGCACCTCTTTGGATGTATGTTATAAGATTGGTAGAAACTCTTTTCATGTATATATATTTTTTTTAGCTTGGAAACATCCAATTTTTTTGTGACTTTTTTATGAACCATGCTATGTATTTTCACACTTATTAACACTAATGTCAGGGCTAATTATATTACTGCATATATATTTCAATTTTTACTTTTACTGATATGAATAGAAAAATGCTATGTCACACGAAATTGAGCCTCACAAATACATCTTGAAGTGTATTTCTACTTGATAGTTTTTGTTGACTTCCAACTTTTTCCATGACTTCCCTTGAATTCTGCTCCATTCTAATTTATGTCCCGTTGTGTGTTTTTTCGGTTGATTCAACAACGCTCGTATGAATATGAGCAGTTCTATACATCCCAGATTTTTTTATTTTGGGAAATTTTACGATGCATATATTTAAGAGTTGAAAGGATTCGTAAAAGAAAATGAGTTGAAAGGAATAGAAAAACTGCATTAGTTCCTCATTGGGCGAAAAAAACACAGGTAGCGGCGTGAAACAACCAATCATAATTTCTCAGAACCGATTCGTGATAAATTAACTAGCGAGATTAGGCATTTATCTATGAATATATAACTGTGATGATTGAGATATTGGATCTTTTAAGGAAGTGCGTCACTGTGAAAGTAATTTCACCAAGGTTTGAAGAACTGTACCACTTTTTCTTATAATAATTTGCTCATATTCTACTTGATTTACCGGTTAAACGTCTTGGGTGGATCGTGTTTAGTGATATAAAATCTTGGTTTATATCAACCGTCTCGGCGTGTTATTTATGCATCTTTTACATTTTCTGCATAATTTATCACGCATGATCTTTTATTTTTAATATACAAACACTAATTATGATTTTTCTTAGCAAACAATTTAGACATATGTTATGATTCACATAATTTAGTACAAAATAGCATATTAGATCAAGCGAATTATTTATCCCAAAGTTACCCCAAAAGCATTCCTATTGGCTAACCACCCGTGTTTTCCACCCAATTCCTGTTGAAAACCGCCTGTTTATTTTCACACCCAACTCTTCGTGATTTCTCCTGATGGTTTTTCTCCCGGTCTATAGCAGTACTCACAAAAAATATTATGAAAAATACTTCTAAACATTTTCAACATAATTTGGTCCAAACTATCTAACCTTGATTGGGGTTTTTTGAAAACCAGTTGATCGAAGGACTCGTGTTTTGTTCTTCAACCATTTTGTTTCTCAAGTTCCCTCAACCTATTTACCTCAGCTATCATATTTTGAGTCTCCTTTGAAAATAAATACATTTACATGAAAAAAATGGCAGACACACATCACAATAATAAATTCTAGGCTTAATTACTCTTTTGGTCCCTTAACTTATTTTTTGATTTCGTTTTGGTCCCTTAACTATTAAAAGTTTTGTTTTCGTCCCTTAACTTACTTTTTGGTTTCGTTTTGGTCACTTAACTATTAAAAGTTTCATTTTGGTCCCTTAACTTATTTTTTGGTTTCGTTTTGGTCCCTTAACTCTAATACATTCATCCTAATATAAAGGACCAAAGTGGTTGACGGAGGAAGAGTTAAGGGACCAAAACGAAACCAAAATATAAGTTAAGGAACCAAAACGAAATTTTAATGGTTAAGGGACCAAAACAAAACCAAAAAGTAAGTTAAGGGACCAAAATGAAACTTTTAATAGTTAAGGGACCAAAACGAAACCAAAAAATAAGTTAAGGGACCAAAAGAGTAATTAAGCCTAAATTCTAGATATAAAGAAAGAAAAATGAGTCATGTCACCATGAAGAAGTATTCATTCTTTACCCTTACAACTATTTCGAGTTCTAGTTGGTGTTGCTCAATCTGCAACAACCACTGCTGATTTTTACATACTTCAATCTATAGACGGAGGAAAAATAACTTATCCAGCATATACAAAAATCTCAAAAACATCTAAAAGGTCACAATTTTTTGTTTGGATAAATTTGGTGGGGATATGAATCCCTTGTAATATGGGATTACACAATTTGTTGAGTCATGCCAATCGGACAATAGGGTCAAGATCGAATGGCTTACAATCCAATTTCTCAGCTGAATTCCAAATTTCAAGTTGATACATGAGTAGATCGATCAAGAATCTAAAATAGTATAATAATAAACAAATTGGGATTATTTAGAGTCATAATAGGTTGCTTGAAATGCAGAGAAATTAATGAAGACCAAACAACTAAATTTTTTGAGTTGTATTTGAAATTCGATTTGGTGAAATTATAATTTAAGTTGTCTGATTTCGATCTCGAAACCATCGGGTCTCACAATTGGAGAGAATCTAGGTCACATCCATTCATATTTCATAATAACCTAATATAATAAGAAAGAAAAAAAATCCAGACATGACAAGTTTTGAGATATGATGAATCTGTAAAGATTTTTCTATTTGTTCCAAATCTTCTGTATAGTCGAGTTTTCTAGTTTTTTATTTTTGTGCAGCAACTCGATTTCCTAGAATTCTAAAAAAAAAGAGAAGGTAAAAGATGTAAAGCTAAAATATATCATACTATTGATTATGTATACGAAATAAAAAACCTGGGTGTTTTGGTTTACATTTTGTTTACTGATAAAGATTAGAATGGATCAAAATCACTCAAATCAATTATATTGGTTTAAGTATCATGTCCATAGCTGATAAATTTATTTTAATCTTTGTATTAAAAAATAGACCAAAATAATTACAAAATTTAGTAAACTATTAAAATAACATTTGACCGTGATAAACCCAAACAAAACCAATTCTTTATTTATTATATGGTTTTTTCAGGTTTTACGAAACAAATCAAAACAAAAACCAATTGTTCTTTCCACCACACTTAGCCCTATGGATCAAAATTTGTGATTCTCTATGCTTTTTAACTTGCCAACATATTGTTGTGTTGCTCACAACTATAAGTAACATAAGAATATCGTTTGAGCTTCATGGGATCCATTTTTTGTGTTGCTTTATCACCAACACTATCACTTGTAGTTGCACTACCACCATTGATGTGGTTCTTCTTAACATGACCAAGATGTGATTTTCCTATATTCATGATATTATTATTGTTGTTGTCGTTGTCTTCTTCTTGTTGAAATTTTTTACTCCATGATGCTTGCATCTTTTTTACCAAAGGCCATGGCTCTTCTAAGACGGTTGCCATGGTCGAAATGCTGATAAAGCACTTTGTGAAAAGGGTCTATCAACTGTGTTTGATTTTTCATCCTCTGGTTTCTCTTCTAGTTGCACCATGTCTCTACCAATTGTTCTTTTTGCGAGGTCTTCATTTTTTCCTGATAAACAAGAAATAAAAAATACACGTGAATTAAATTAAGAGACTCAAATTCATCCAATAATTTGTAATAGAAAAAATAACTCACCTGCAATTGAACTACCACCACTGAATTGGTTCTTCTCAATATGACCAAGATTTGACTTTTCCATATTTAAGTTATTATTATTATCTTGTTGAGGAAATTTAAGTACATTGCTGCATGCTACTTGTTTAGCAAAGCCATTATTACAAGAGGGTTTCCATGGCCGAAATGCCGATGAAGCGCCATGTGAAAAGGGCCTAACAACAATGTTCGGTTTTGTATGTCTCGGTTGCTCTTCTAGTTGCACCATGTCCCTACCGACCGTTTTCATTGTGACGTTCTGTGTTTTATCTGATATACACAAATGAAAAATGTGCATCTGGATGAATTAAATTAAGGGACTCAAATTCAACTAAAATTTTATAATAGAAAGAAAGAAAAGAAAAAAAAAATCACCTGTAGTTGCTCTACCACCATTGATGTGGTTCTTCTCAATATGACCAAGATTTGATTTTTCTATATTTAAGTTATTGCTGCCTTGTGGAGTTGCTTTAACTCCACTGCTGCTTGCCTCTTGTTTACCAATGTCATTGTTCAAAGAGGGTTGCCACGGTCGAAATGCTGACGAAGGACTATGTGAAAAAGGTCTAACAACTTTGTTGGAGTTTTTAGGCCTTCGTTGCTCTTCTAGTTTCGACATGTCTCTACCAACCGTTCTCTTTGTGATGTCCTGAATTTTTTCTGATAAACAAGAAATTACAAACATGCATCATCTCAATGAGTTAAAATAAGAGCCTCAAATCCATAATAAATTCAATAGAAAATTAAAAGAAAATATTATATAACCTTTTACCATTAGAAAAACTTGAATTTCACACCCTCACTACCATGATCAATTTGCAATTTATATACATGTGTATGCACAAATATAGACATAAACGTGTCTTTGCCACATGGTTGTAGATGATCCAGTCCACGTGTATGTGTGTGTATATATATATCAATGAATATTGAATTGTATTTGTAAAATAATACTAATATTTAATGATAAGTTTTATGTTTTTATTGGTAAGTTACATATTTATTGACAAATTGTATGTCACATTTAGAATTATCACTTATTTTGAAATTAATGAAAATTAATTGTTTTAATTTAAAATGTTTAATAAATTAAAATTCAAGATTTGAATATAACATTGTCAGGAAAAAAGTTTTTTCATATAGTAAAAATAATCGTAAAAATATTAGAAATAATAATAAATAATAATAATAATAATAATAATAATAATAATAATAACTCCCTTAAAAAAATAATAAAAACAATAGTATTAATAAATTAAAAATATTCTATCCGTTTCACAATAAATGTCACTTGAAAAAAGAATTATTTTGAGTTTTCAATTTTATTTATTATTTTTTCAATTGTACTATCTAATTAATAATATATATATATATATATATATATATATATATATATATATATTTTGCTCCCAAAACATTATATTTAACATGTGTTTATGTAAAAAAAAAAACATGTTTATGATAATGGTAAACACACATATAATTAGTAAAGATAATTTAGTAAAATTATTATTTAGTTTCTTATCTTTATAGTTCTTTCTTTTCTTTTTTTCATTTGTTTCTAATTAATGTATATTCTTTTATGCAGAATAATAATAGAAATAATAGTAATTTCTTAAAAAAAAATATATAAATAATAGTAATAATAATACAAATTCTCAACCGTTCAACATGCCTAAAATATTCTAATGATAAACTTTGACTTGGACTTTGACTATGACTAATTATTTTTATATATTATTTATTTTTTCAAACAATAGTCGACCTATTTGAAAATTTGACACAACTGGTATAAATAAATTAGAAGAAATATTATTTTTATTACCATATAAAATATTCATGTTTATCTACTGAATGCTCCTTCAGTTTCAAACTACATGTCCATTTTGGAGAAATTGCAGTAACCAAAAAACCAAATAAATTTTGTTATTTTTGATGAAATTATGTGTGTGTTTTCTATAATACCCTTGATCATTTATTATTTCAATCTATTTTTTCTCTCTCTACAATAAATATGTAAGGGTATTATTGACAAGACAATAATAATTAATGTTGCATTGAAACTTGAAAGTGACAAGTATTGTGAAACAAAATTATTCTTCAAAATAGACAAGTATTATGCAGGTCGGGCCAAAAAGGCCCGAAAGATAAGAGGGCTCAAAAATATTTGTCCAAGCCCAACCCTTTACGGGCTTTCAGGTCAGCCCGATTATTTAAAGGTTTTAATTTAAAAATAAAATATTACACTAAAAAATACCTACCGACAACTCAATTAGCAATTTACCACTGTCTTTTTTTCTTTTTTTTATAAAGTATCTCACTTCTTAGAATAGTCACCCAAATTGGTATTCAGAACATTTGAAGCTAAAGTATATGTTTACTATTTGTGTTTCAATATCAGTGCAAAATGAATCTAAGTAGGAATCCGAAAGAGTGCCTAAATAGGTAGTTTATTGTTTTGGATTGTGAGCCGTTGCTAGTTTTTGTGGATGTTGTCATGATATTTGCTAGTTATTGAGCATTGTTTTGCATTTCAGAAGGTAGTTTAGAAGTTGGTTCGAAAAAACCTCATACCTTTCGAAGAGTCATCTGTATTTCTTCATTCCTTGTCAATCTCTCATCACTTTAATTCCCATATGCCCCAAGAGGTAACTTGACACATCTTGTAAAAGGAATAGCATGAGCACAAAATTGTCTAATTATGGTGATTTTGACATGGTTTCAAAGCCTTTTTCACATTTAATCTCTTCATATAGAATTCTTCAAATTTATTACAAATCTCAACTAAAACAAACATAAACTCACCTAAAGACTTTCAAAATGACTCAGAAAATACTCCAAAACATTGTATGATACTTTTTCTCAAGGAACATGCTTCATGAATAAAAACCTATAATAAATTAGCAAATCTCCCTAAATTACACAAAGTTAAAAATCCTTTACTTATCTTCTGTAATGGAACCACTGATTTCTTTTGCATCTTTATAGTAAAAAAATACTTTTGCACTCAAGATTTCAATCCAAGTATACCCAATGAAATCACCACAGAGATGTTACCTAAACAAAACTTTTTCGCTTTAACTCATTGAACAATGGTAGTCAGTCAATTAACATGCACATGCCATTAAATCATATGCATGAATATTCTAATTTCTAAACAACTAATCAAATCAAAGTTATTACTAAAACACAAACTTTTAGAACACTTTACAGGTTATAATATAACTTGGTATAGGTAAGGGTGGATATATTTAGAAAAGTAGGCTAAAATAAGAGCTTGATATCTATAACTCATTTTTTGTTTCATAAACCAACAATTACCAAGTAATCTTGGCATTCAAAGAAGGCACTAAGAAAGCTATATTTAATTTGATTTTTATCTTTTTTATTTTATTTTGAAGGGACCATACTTTTTGAGACTAATGACTCTATTTTTCATTTGTTTTAAAGAAACCTATTTAGATGTTGGCTAACACATGAGATGCTTCCCTCTTTCGTTCTCCTCAATCCATCTCTTAAACTTTCATGATCATATGAACAATGCATCTCAACGTTTCTACATGGAGTAGAGCTTAGATTTTGAAATGTCGAGTGTTACTAAACTGAAAACCTTTATAAAAACAAGAAATATTCATTAATCATAACTTAAGACCAACATAACCAAACACAAATTTTTTACTGAATTAAAATATAGTAAAATAAAATTACATCACAAGATAATAAATCAATAACAGTAGGGCCAGAGACAAACGCCCAAATCAACTATGGCCCTAATCTAGTGGTGGAGAAGGAAAGTGCCTCAAGAATTCCTGGAATACCGAATCAGTAGTTTACCTTGTTCTCAGTATGAGTGGATGTTGTAGCCACTTCTCTGTTGGAGCCGGTAGCTTTATGTGTGGGGGCCTTGTTTCGGTGCCTTCGAGCGGAGTTCTTTGGGTCTCTTTCCTGCTCTAATATGTATTATCTCTTTGGTGGAGTTGACTTGCCACAGCCCACTCTAAGGGGATCTCATCACCCTAGCATTAGTCTTAATATTTTGAGCATAGAAGTGAGATCAATTTTTTTTAATAAGTTTCAGATCCTTCTGTTGAAATTTCTTTTGTGCACTGCCCTTAGTCTATGGATACCATTCGGCTCCTTATTGACATAAATATCTCAAAATTTCTAGTCTTTCCTCCTTATTCGCTTCTTCATTATACATCACATTTAGCTTGTATCGCTAAGCCAATTAAATTGTTAATCTATGATAAAGAAAATGCTTGTCCTTTGTACCAAGGAATTGTACCGTTTCGCTCTATTGGGTTGTTGTAATTAATTTGCAAAGAACTCAACAACATTGTTTTTTGTGGAGGTTTTGAGGAGGTCATTGAAAGTGTTTCATCCCTTTCAGTAATATGAATAGTGAAAATGCATTCCTTGTATTTATAATCCACCGGCTTGCTCATTGTGCATAACCTTATATTCATCGTGCGTAAACAATAGTAGTTACATTTAATTCAAATTTTGAATATGCATGCCTCACAAGGAACATCACCCATCACGCTAATTGTTGTAACAACACCCTTCTTGAATTTTTTTTTCAAGCGTTGTGTAGTCAAAAGTATGCACTACACATTGAACAACATATTGCCTCCTTAGATAAATTCTAGGGTTGTTTCCAACTTCATGGCTTGTTTCCCTTGTAATGCTTGTTTAATGTCATGACCTCAACACACTTGCATTTAATCAAAGAATATAATGATAGTGGGCAACTTTTCTTGCACTTTTACCTTCCTTTTTACCCTCCTCCTACTTATAGTCAAGCCTTTAAATTTTCTAACATTGTGTGCTCTATCAGAAATTTCTTCTAACATTGTGTTTGTTCTTACTTCTAGTGATCTCACCCAATTAATGGGTGAGATCATTGATTGTTGCTCTGGCAGTAATCAAGAAATTCTTTCTGAATATAAGAGGTACCTCAACGTCTTCTTTCATGTCAAGAATTACAAAGTCACTTGGGAACCATACATCTCCCACGAACATCTTTTAATATTCCATAAGGATATGTAACTAACATGTATGACAAAGTTAAATTCGTCTTTCTGATGACGCAGCATCATATGACATTTTTTCTATGTTTTTAGTACTTTTCTTTGCATTTGAAGACAAATAAGATGAGTTAGAGGAATTGTCAATAGTTTGGGAACATATTGTATTGTTTTCACTGGAGTCGTTGTAATTCACTTTTATCCTATAAATCATGCATCTTCATAGGTGTTTTGAGTGTTCTGTAGTGAGAAATCATGTAAATCGACAAATCAAGACATCACGTGAAGCATCAAGGATATGAAGATTGAAGTCAATGGTTCTTAGAAGGTTGATGAAGACAATACAAAGTGAAGAAAATTCATTTCATCAAGTTTAAACATCGGATATTGCAATATATATGCAGGGGTCAAAGTTTAAACCTCAGACACCCCACTTATTCACTTTAAAAAAAATGAATTTTTAACCACTAAACTACTAAAAAAAATAGGTTGACTTGACCGAAGAGATAAAAAATACACTAACACTTTAATTTTTATTTCTTGAAGAGAACACTTTTATTTTTATATAACCTGCTTTTATTCGAATACAGATATAAAACTATAATAGGTTGACTTGTACCATTCATTTCAATTTTCAACTATAAATTGGATTTTACTGTGGTAAAAATTATTATTGTATGTACATAATATTATTTTTTTCAACGTATTTAATATTATTTTTTTGTTACAATTTAATATTTGTTGATTATAAATTAATCCCTTTGCTTTTAAAATAATGTGGTAAAAACTTGCTTTTAAAATAATGTGGTAAAAACTATTCTGATTCGATATAAAATAATGTTAACCCACTTGGGTTGTTTAGCGCTGTTGTTTTAGGACTTTGGAGTGTGATCTCCTCGAGATCTCAGGTTCATTCTCCATGGTGTCAATTTGTGTCTACTTGTTTACCTTCTTAAAATAAAAAATTTCTCATTAATATTTCAGTGTATTGCCCGGGTGTACAATGTATTAAGGAGTATATTTGAAATATATTAATAAATGTGTTATTTATGGATACTTTTTTTAAAGAGGGTCGTATAATTAGCAGCAATTGTTCTAATGGTATATTATTGATATTTTTTCCTAAAATAAAAACGGAAAAGGGAGGGATATATTGGGTAACAAAATAATGTGTTTTGCTTAGCATATAAAAATACAACATATTGTACACCTATAAATATATGAGAAGAGAGTGTAAGGTTTGATTGTGAAGCAGTGTTGGTGAGTATAATTTTGTGTTGGTGAGTAGAATTTTTTTTTTTTACATACAACTAAAATATCCAAGTCTCTTTTATTTTATTTTAGTTTTTTATTAAAATCTTTTGTTTTATTGAATAATTTTTATTGTGTATGTCCTTATGCAGGAGCAGCACACTTAGAGAACATCATGGGTGATATGGAGGGAAACTACAACCCTTTCAAAGCAAAACCACCTTTGTATCTTCCTACAAGTGGTTCAGTTTGGGGTGCTACCTTTAACCATTCTACTGCAAACTTAGGAGCCAATTTGGGTCTTAATGGTGACCAAAACAAGGGTCCTATAAGGAACAGAGGAAGATACATGTAACTTGTTTTGATTCCCATGATGATTTAAATCGCAACTGCAATCACCTTGTGGATATGATATTTGACATTTTAAATAATTGTTGTTACATATTATTATTATTTATGTTTTTAAGGATGTTGTCACATATTATTGATTACTTTCAATTTCAATGAAAAAATAAAATTGATCAGTCTTAAATTCAATTAAAAGATATATTCACTAATGTTACATTTACATAATCAACAATTTACACACTCATGCATTCAACAAAGTCGATGATCATAGATCGACATCAAACGGTTCAACTTTTAAGTTAAAAATTCAATTTTATTTTTTAATTTAAATATGCCTTGAAATTTAGATTATATGATTTAGATCCAGTAGACACCGACGTCCCTGAATGCATAAATTGCTTAAATATGTCTTAATGTGATCTTTTTTTGTAGAGACACCTTTAATCGAGACTCAGACTCAGCTCATAGATCAAGACGGAAGCAAGATCAGTATTTTACCTATTTGAGTAAAAAAGTTAAAGAAATTGAGGTGATTAATGTCGTTCATTTTTTATAAAAAAATCTAATGTTTGTGATTTTGTGTTTATTAAACATATCTAACATAATATTTGACATTTTAATTATCACACTCATCATAAATATATGCAGGCTCAAGTAATTGATCTTCGCTCACAAGTTGAATTAAAACAAAACCAAAAGCACTCTTTGATGTTGGAGCGTGAGACATTGATGGATCAAGTGGCGATTCATCATAAAAAAGCACTTCACAAAGACGGTATTCACTATTTGTTTGTTTGTAGCTTTGATAGAATTTTTAAATGAAAATTTTATGTGAGCATAGCTCAGTATATTGATAAGGAGAGAAATAAAAAGCATAGAAGTTTTTATTATTTTTCAATCCCATTAATTATCAGCTGAATGTGAGGAACTGAAAATCCAAGTGAAGAAATTGAGGGAACTCTATGACAATCAACAAGCTGAGGAACTAGCACAACTGATTAATGGGAATGATACTAATGTTCAACCAATGTCCAATGATCTAGACTCAAATTATGTTTCAAATCCATATGATCAAGGTAAGAACAATGTTTATATGTCGTGCTAGATATTGAGCTCAATAATATATTTTTCCTTTTCAAAAACAAAAATGTTGTTATTTTATAATCGCTCTACTGATTTGTTCTTTTATTATCAACAATAAATACAAATTTTATGCATACATATATATACTCATCATTTTATTTTTTAAAATGACATAGGACCATTACAAAGCCAAATGTGGACACCACTTGTGTCGGATGAGCGCGAAACAGAACCCAACAACATGGAATGGATCATGGAATTGATGGATCAGAACCCTAATATTGACGATCTATTTCTATAAAACTGGAGATTTTGTTGATCTATTGTCTCATATTATATGTGTTTGATTTATATTTTGTTTCTAGAAAATTAAGTGATGTTCATGCTCTAAAACATTTCAGCTATCATTTTTTTCTTTTGTTTTTATTTTGAGATTTTATATTGCTTGATTATTTGACTTGGAATTTACCTTGTTTTCGTCTTTATAAACATTGTGGGTTTGTATGGAGGGTTCAAAATTAATGGTCTAGTTTTAATGAATTTCATGTTTAATTTGATTATGAAATACTTTTACATAGGTTTGATTTATTTATTTATTTATGCATGGTTATTCTCGTTCTTGATTTTCCTTTCTTTTGCGCAATATTAAGCCACGGTACACTTTGGTGCCATTAACTATCAGTTTAAGTGTGTGGGGCTTATCACTTCCTCACGTCCGCTGATGAGTCTACGGATAGGGACATCGTTGCTAATGTTTGGCACAAGCAAGTACCTTTCTAAAGGTCTCGTTGTTTGGGTGGTGCCTCCTTTGTAATAGACTTCCAACCAAAGACATCCTCGAGTTATTACAGCAGATAATAATTTGTGTACGAGTGGCTCTCAGGAGATGGAGGATCATCTCTTTCTAGGCTGTGGGACTTTCGACTGTGTATGACCCCTTGTTTGGCAGTGGCTTCAGCTTACTTCGGTTTAGTCACATGACGGCGATGCCGCGATCATCTGATTCATTCTTTAAGATTATTTGGCTTACTTGTGTCTGGGTTATTTCGAAGGAGAGGAACGGCTGAGTTTTCAACAATAAGGCGTCTGACCCTTATACTATCCTCGACAAAGTTAAACTAAACACTTTTTGTGGTTGAAGGCAAATTTGATTACTTTTACTTTTGACTATCAAGATTGATGGCGACATCCTCTTTCTTTTATGAGTGTTGTTGTGTAATTATTTCATTGTTATTACTTCTATAGGGTGGTGCTCCCTTGATTATGCACCAAAGACTTTGTAACTCTTGATGAGTGTTTCATCCGTTGCACGCCTTGTGCGTGGTGATTCACCTATATTTTAATATTATATTCCATTTTTGGCTTGTTAAAAAAAAAAACTATCGGTTTCAATTAGAAATATACTTTGCAAAATGTTTACACCAGCTTTTTTAATATGATTTATGTTTGAATATTTTTCCAGAAACTTAAGACAAAATAAAAGTTATATTTGGATCAATTTAATTGCTGAAGAAGTACCTTAATTGCGTATTCATCAAAAAGAGTATAAGTTTTTTTTTACTATAGTATAAATATTATATGTACATTACTTTATTTAAAATACCAATTTATTACTAGAATAATAATTTTCAATAATAAGTAAAAATCAGTTTTAAGAGAACTTTTAAAGAAATAAAACTCTCCACTCGAGAAGCAAGAAAAAAAAACCTATCAGCATATTTTTATTTTTTGTTTTTAAGATACTTGTAATAATTGTTATATTATCTACTTTTACATTTTTTTTTGTGGTGAAATTTTTAATTATAAATTACTGTATGAGAATTAATTTGTCCTATTCGCCCTTCATGCTTTATTCCGAATGACATTTTACATTTAGATAATTTTTTTAAGGGCTTAAATAATTTTTATAATAGTAATTATATTATATTTATTTATGAGATTCATTTTACTGAATTAAAATAGTCTCTAAGAAAAATACTATTTTCTATTTTTTAATGATAAATAAATTATAATAGGAAAACCATAAGTATTCTACAAAATATAAAATGGCAACAAAACAAAAAATTCCAAAAATAATGATCAAAAGAAAGAAGCCAAAAACTATATGCAACAAATCAAACCCTCCAAAGGGGAGTAAATAAACAGGTGACAACCACCCAAAGAAATATGCAAGAAAAATTACGGTTAATTTAGCATATTTTTTGTTGGAGGAAGTGTTTGTCATGGAGAATGATAGGAATGATAGTCATATGAAATCGAGTATATTGAAGATGGATCATCATTGTTTGTTTTATGAGTGGCGTTGGTATTTGGGTGATTGTTCCACAAGAAAGTAGGGGAGAGTTTGGGGCTGCAGCAGGCGCGGAGTTTTGGTGTAAACCGGGAGTAGTGCAGGTTTTTGTTGTTTGTTTTGGTTCAGTTATTTTTCTACTTTCTGATTCAAATGATTCATCCAGTTCAAATGCCAATAATTGATATAAGCCAATTCAAGCAAGGTTCTAATAATAGTAATTTTTGCATTTGTGAAGAAAATATTGAAGAAATCCAAACTTTCAACATGATTGTATCCCTTAGCTACCAATCTAGATTTGAATCTCTCAATGGAAACCATCAACTTTATGTTTGATCTTATGCATCTATTTATTTCCAATAAGTTTTACATGCGCAATGGAATCAACATATATCCATGTCTTTTTTTGTTTCAATGCTGCCCAGTTATGAATTCAACTTCAAGGCCTCAACTCAACACTTGTGCTTACTAGCCTCTTTGTAACTTTTTGGACCAGTATTAAAAGTTTATATGTATGATATCATGTCCAACATAATGGAGGACTGGTATCTTGATAATGTAATAATATATGGTTGTGATAATTAAGTAACGTATTTTGAAATAAAAATGTTTGTATTGTTGAGAACAGCAAGCAATATGACCCCTTTCATTCATGCATAGTATCCCAAGAAATTATGTAACTTTTGGCTAAAGGCTCCAGTTTAATCGTATGGTTTTGTAAGGTAGAAGCATAACATAATGAACCAAACACTTTTAGTTCATTTAGGTCAGGATCTTTATCAACCAAAAGGTAATATAGTGATTTATTATTCAAAAGAGGGCTAGGATAGACATTGCATGCATGACAACATAGGACTAAAAATGTTTGGGTCAGTTTAGACTGAAACAAGAGTGCCCTCCCTACATTTAATTCCTTTATATGCATAAAAATGTGGCATAAGGAACTATGAGTCGTTATTTGTATGGATGGTTTTGACTTTGGTGTTAAATTGATTTTCAATTATGACAAAAACTCTTGCACCAAATTGGTTACTTCTGATTTAGTTTTTAATAAAAGGTTTAAGTATAGTTTTGGCCTCTTAACTTTTAAAATGTTACGATTTTGGTTCTCTAATTAAAAAAATGCAATTAAGTCTCTTAACTTTACAAAACGTTGAAAAACGGCAAAAAAAATATAAATTTTGGCCCTCTCTATATAAAACAATCTGCACTATTAAACCCTTATCTTTAACAAAATAGCAATTATGGCCCCCTATTTTAAAACATGTGGCGTCTTCTCCGTAGTTCTCCAACATTTTGTAAAATTAAAGAGATAAATTGCTTTTTTTTATTAGTGAGCTAAAATCACATTTCTTAAAAATTAAGGAGTCGAAAGTACATTTAAATCTTAATAAAATTATCCATGTAAAATTACTAATATCATCAAGAGTAGTAAAAAACTACTTGTGTCCATGGATAAATGAGTGAAAATATTGTTAGATAAAAAAGAATAGAGTTTAAGCAATTTGACCTATATATCAGTGAGCTAACAATCCATTAGGTTTTATTATATATTGGTATGTAATCTATGCTATATTAATGCAGTGGTTAAGCTATTGATAATATTAGAACCCTATCCCTCTCTCTATTAAGTTGAACAATTACTTTTTTCTTCTAGCTATCAATATTTTAAATATAATATTTAAAACATAATTAAGAACAAAAAGTATTAAAATATGATTTTTTTCAAAAAAAGTATTAAAATATGATCATCATTAAAATCGTAATCTAGATATGTTAAAACATGAATACGAATATAAAAAGTTTCAAAAGCAAAGAGATTATATATTATTATTAAAAATTATATTTGCTAATTTATAAATTATATTTGTTAATTAAAATGACATTAATGACGTCCCTATGAACATAAAATAGTTGGTAAAGACATTACATTATATATGTGGGGCTGAGTTCGAACCTCATATTTTTCACTTATTCACTATAAGGAGTGAATTTTTAGCATTAAGTTACTTGATCAAAAAAGTGTCATTAATGATCATTTTTTGACCGTCCCTAACAGAATTTAAACTTCGACTTAACTTTTACTATTGAGGTATTTTAGTTATATTATTTTCATAATTAATTAATATTTTTTATTTAAAAACAAATTAGTTTGTCATTTACAAGGAATTTTTTTATGAATTAAGACCGTGGATCAGGGGAGACTTATATATATGTAAACTTGCAATCTATGTATTTGTCATATTTTAGAACTAAGTAAAATAATTTATTAACCCGTTGCATTTTGGTGGTTAACGAAAAATTTATGTTTGCAACAGTGGTTAACATCGTATTTTTTCGTGGTTAATTAAGTTGTGAAATTAGTTTATGACAGCTCAGTTTTTGTCTTACAAACTATCCTCTATAATAAAAAATAAAAAAAATAAAAAAATAACTTACCAAAGAAGAGTATATATTGTTCATCATATAAATACGTTAATCAGTATTCAACTGTTGTATTTGCGTCTAATATGTGGAAAAACTTTGTAAGAAAAAAGTACAAGAGAAAATACTTTTTAACGTAACATTTGACAAATTAGCTGGATCATTGATTAATGTTTTTGTCACCAAGTAAGCTAGAATGAGTTCAGTTGCAAATTATGGAGTTGAGTGTTTTTGACACAAACAACTTTTTTGGCCTTACATTTATGAATTTCCGTTCAGAAATTTATACAGATTCATCATGACCATGATAAACCATGTTCACTTATATATACTGACAAAACAAAACAGCTACTCATAAACAAAAAGTAGCGTTCCCTCAAAAAAAAAATGTAACGTATAACATATATACAACATAAATGTTAACGAAACTATATAAATTTAATTTACCAAATTACCCTATCATATGACTAAAAATTATTGGAGCTACTAATCATTATTATTAAATTCCCTAAAAAAAATTATTATTAAATAATCATGATTATGATAAAATTATTGACTCATTTATGTTCTATAAATAATATACTTAGACCATCTACAATGTGGAGTTCTTTTTATTAAGCATCATTGTAAATACACCCCTTTGTGACATCAATGAATATGGTGTTTATAAAGGTGAGTGCTTTTATAGACATCCTCCCTCTCCTATTATTCATGGGTCTCACATGTACAATTAATTCTATTTTTTTATATAATTAATTATTGTATTGTTTTGATATTAAAAAATATTATATAATAGTTGTAAATAATAGTTGAATTTGATTCCCTCAAAAAAAAAATAGTTGAACACAAGATTAGTTGTTATTTAGATTATGTAATTTATAATCTTTCATTTTATATTGTTTTTTCAAGTTTTAACTTTTTCTTGAATTATTTATAAAAATAAAATAAAAATGTTCGTTTTTTTAATAATTTGTAATTAAATTACTTCAATATTTTAAAATTATATAATTATGAATGAGTATATAAATAGTAACCAAAAAAGAATGAGTATATAAATTATTGTTAAAATGTAATGATATAAAGTTATTGCTAGGACTCAATTAATACTTATTTTGAGATGATAGTTTGGAGAGATTTAGTGTTTATTAAGTATTAATTATAAAACGAATGACATGTACAATCGAGACCATTTAAGCACCCAAATGGGGTGGTGCATTGTGGATGGTCTTAGGGTGTGTCTTTTTTTTTTTGTGAAAAGAGTATCTTTGCGCAAAACTACGGAGATTAATCATTATGTTAGAAAGGATTGTATTTGGTGGCAAAACTCTTACTTAAAATATTTAACATTCCTACATTTTCCTAGTTAAATTTGAACTAAAAATCTTTGATTACACTAGAAGAGATCTTAACTAAAAATCTTTGATTACACTAGAAGAGATCTTTTGACATCTCATCCAAATGATCTTGAGTACATAAAATGTATCGTTGAATTATAGAAAATTAATGATCGACAATATATATAAGTTCACTTGTATAATATTTGATTGCAAAATTAATCATGAAGCTCAAAATTTTAGTGGTAAGAGATTGAATACAAAATGAAATTTGTCTTTCACTAAACCATGAAAATATGGCTAGTTGTAATCAAAGATGCCATTTATTTCGGCTTAAATGCATTTTTGATCGTTTAACTTTTAAAAAGTTGCGGTTTTGGCACCTTAACAAAAAAAAAAAATACGCTATAACTTTACAGAATGTTGCAAAACGGATGAGAAGATGCCACGTGTCCCAAAACAGTAGGCCAAAATCTCAACTTTTTTGTAAAGATAAAGGGCCAAAAGAGCATATTTTCCTATAGATAAAAGGGCAAAAGAGCATGTTTCCCTAAAGATAGAAGATAAAATTATTATTTTTGTTAGAGGGTCAAAATCGCAACTTTTCAAATGTTAAGGTGTCAAAAATGCATTTAAGCCTTTTTATTTTATACTAAAAAAATATTTTCCCTGTCATCCAAAATATAAGCAAAAATTAGTCCAAAAAACAAATTATTTGGTTCAAAATTTGTATCAAATACCTCAACTCATGTTAACCCATTTTTCTTTACATTTTAAAACGAAGAGAGTATATATGTATACTCATCACGCTTTCTCTCTCTACCTCATCAATCTCTCCACTCTTTTATCTCCCTTCCTTTCTCTCTATATCTCCTCTCTTCTCGTTATATATCATATAAGGTATTGTAGTAAATTTAATGCTGTCTTATTTGTATTGTTTATTGTCCAACAAAAGGGTGTTATATATTGGTTTTTCCAACTCTTACTATTTGCGAATCAAAAGGACCCTTGAGATACAATAATTTTTCACCCTTGAGATATAGTAATTTTCAGATTCACCATATTACTTTGTTTGGTTTGGACTATGGAGCTCAAAAGGGACGTTTTGCTTATAATAAAAGTGACAAATTAGTTACATTATTAATCAATATTTTTTTATCTTTAAAAAAAAAAATCAATATTTTTACCTTAAATTAAAAGTGCAATTAAGTGGAGAGGGATAAATTGGTAATCATCAAATTAAACATGTACTTAGCAGAAAAATTCAACACTTTACCTCCTTTAAATATGAGAAGAGGGTGTAAGGATGGTCGTGAAGTTAGTAGTTTCAGTAAGTAGAATCTCTCTCTTTCTAATAAATAAGGATCCATCCAAGTTCAAGTCTTTTTCACTTCATTGTTTTTTAACTAAAGTTTATTGTGCATATATATCTATATATGTTGAATTCATTTCCTCTTCTCATTTATTTTTTATGCAGAAAAATGGATCAAGGAAACAACATCCCTTACACACATATGGGTCCACCTAATCTCTCTCCAAGTTCTAATTCACTCTTTGCTGAACATGTTATGATAACAAATGTCCCTTGTGTAACTTGGGATGCTACGATCGATACAGTCATAGCTGAACAAGCAAAAGCTTGGGCTGCATCAAGAACAAATTTTGGTCGAAATTGTGACCAAAACATGGATCCTAAGAAGATGCAGAAGTACATAATTTATTTTGATGTGTGTGTGTGTTCGTGTTGTTTTAAATTACAATTTAAGCTATATCTCCACCACAATCAATGATGTTGTATATAATTGTGATTTCAAATGTTGCTAATGCAAGATTCTCAATTATTTGCACTCACAAAGAAATTTAAAATTTGATTTGTTTTCAATTTCAATCATATCACAATTATTGTAACAAAAAAAAAATCATATCACAATAATTGATATTGTAAATAATCCCTATGGTTATCAAATGCTAATGATGCAATCTCAATTCCAACCATTGAGTAATTATTAAAAAATTATGTTTCACTTTTTAAAAAATCCTTCATGCATGTTACACTTCACACTATATTAATGGCTTGAATCTACAAAATCTTATTATGTGTGCAGGCTCATATTGAGACGTATTGAGTCTAAGAGATCAAGACTGAAGAAAAAGATGTATGTGGCCAGTTTGGAAGTTAAAGCCAAAGAAATTGAGGTGATCAATATTTATATTTTTTATTACTTCTATAAGATCAATAGTATATATTAATTTGTCATTGTATTTTACAATATATTTTTATATACAGGATGAAATAGTTTATAATCTTCGACCACAAATTGAATCAGAACAAGATCTGAAAGACTCTTTGTTGTTGGAAAAGGAGACAATAATTCATCGTACCAACATTCTTGAGAAAGAACTACTTCACAAAATCGGTAATAATTAACATTATTGTAGCTGGATCTCAAACATCATTGTGTTGCATGTGGTTTTTATGAAGGAGTATTGTTCACTATTTTGAAACAAAAAGTGATAGTATTTTTTGTGTTGTCATTCACGTCATTGAATGAAATTGTGTGCATGCTATAAACCTACAGTAGAGAATATTTTTTTATTAATTTGCATCTTTTATCAGCTTTAACAGAAAAACTGTTAGAAGAGCTGAATGTGTGGAATGGTATATATACCATGCAACAAGAGCAACAAGCACAAGGTGAACAAGGTGAGAACAAGTTACCATTTTTGTAAAATGAATTAATTTTAGGAATTGTTTGTTATTATTGCAACAACTCTAAAAAAGAATTATTGGTTCCATTATGAGAAGTTCTTCCTTGATATAAATTTATGGTTGCATAACTTGTTCATAGATACACATTAAACATAGTAAAGCAATACTTAATTGATATATAGTTGTTAAATTGTGTATATGTATGTCGGAAATTGTTAATTAGCATTTCTCTTCAATCATAGATTGTTGCAAATAAGACAATAAAAACAAGGCTGTGTTGTAGAAGGTAACAATCACTTATATTTTGTTTTCTTGTTTAATACAAAATATGTAACAACAAAGAAAAGTAAGATCATCTAGGGCTTCTTATCACATTTTTTGTGGGTCCTACTATTCACATGAAATCAATTACAAGTCCCGGAATTTAGTACAAATACGACCAAAAAGGCAAAATAAAGAGAAATGTGTTACGTGAGAAAAGAAAAAAAATTAAAAACACTGTATAAATGATGACGTAAATGCAAAAATTAAGAAAAATGTGAATGTTGATAATCTTATTCCGAAATTTAAGACTATATTACCATATTTGTACTCTTTTGCTTTAACTTTTTAGGAACTGAAAAAATGTTCAACAAATTATATTCTTTCTTCTTCCATTTTTGTAACAACTTCTTGAAAGCCAGGTTCTAAGTTTCATGCATTCTCATATTTGAACTTAAGACCAATGTAGGCTTTATCTAACAATTCTAACTTCATCATAATTTATTAAAAATTTATATATTTTAATATGAAATGCATAAGTTCCTATACAAATTTACTATTTTGAAGTTCTTATCATGTACATATTTGCATATGATAAAAAAAAAAAAAAAACTTTAAATTAATACTAGTGAAAATTGTATACATATTCTTCTGGATCATTTATACATGTGTATTTCTTCCCTTCACAACTTGGTTTATTTTTTAAAATATAGGACCAAATGGAAGTCAAATGTGGACATCAACTATGTCAGATGAGCATGAAACAAATGTGACTGATTGGACCAACATGGGATTGATGGAGATGTTTTCGACTCCTACTTCAAACAACACATTTCCTTAAAAATGCATTAAGTGTGAAGAGGATTCCGGTGATGGATTATATCGTATTATGTTTCATATGTCTTTTGTTTCTTAGGACAATGCACGCTTCTTAATGTATTTTAGCTATTTTATGGGATTTCGCAACTATGATATGTATGAATCCTTTAATATGCCGTTTAAAAATTACATTATGTATTTGTATTAAGAAGCTATTAATGTTTTATTTTGATTTAATATGTTTTCATGCTTTTTATGTTTGATTTGATGATACAATTTTTCATAATCCAATTTGCTTTTTTTGCTTCCCTTAATTTCTATAGAATGCTTATTTTATGTTTGTTTTTTCTTCCTTGTGTGGTAGCACTATAGAGTGGAAAAATTCCCGATGGCAATTTAGTAACAAAATTGATTAGTGATTTCCAACCTCTACGTATGTCAATAAAATGTGATAAGTTTTACATTATGTTTTTGCTTT
Source organism: Medicago lupulina (assembly GCA_958299785.1). Classification (NCBI taxonomy): domain Eukaryota; kingdom Viridiplantae; phylum Streptophyta; class Magnoliopsida; order Fabales; family Fabaceae; genus Medicago; species Medicago lupulina. Next base: position 26,478,247 of record OY283144.1, on the reverse strand, counting down.
TTGATAGCTCACTTGGTTGAACTAAGGTATTAAAGAAGTTTATTCAGGTTTGAATAATGTCAAGGGAGAAAATACTAATGTTATCGCGATTTTCGGGTGTCAAATCATTGATTAGATTTGAACCTTTCAATCATTGATATCTCTATTTTTTTTGGGGAAAGGTAAAATCGAGAGAAAACCTTAGAAATTCTAAGTTCGGGGCTGGTTTCACTACGGGAAGGTGTTAGGCACCCGCAATGACTATAGTATCCTATAGGAACCGTTTTACTATGCTTTACGTATACGCTTTGCTTTTATTGCTATTTGTAAAAAAGAGGGGTTGATTTTAAGAATGAGAGAAAGAAGATTTTGAATTTTGTTTTTATTGGACTTGGAGAGATTTTGAGTCTCTTGCCTACATACCCTTTTAAGGGATCAAAATTCCATGTAGTTCTCTTCCAAAATATTTTTGTGGGTTTGACTTGTTTTTTAAGTTTGAAAAAGATTTTGAAGAAGGGAAAGAGGCCGTATAGGCATTAGAATTGAAAAGCATTTGGTTGGTTCAATTGTTAATGAAAGCGGTTAAAGTTTGGAAATTAATTGCATTTTGATTTGATTAAGAAAATAAAGGGTAAATCCTTCGGAGTTTTGACTCCAAGGTTTATTTGGAAAATATTTGAAGTGATGGAAGTTATTTGTTTTTTTCTAAAGATTTATTTTCTCTAAGTATCGCACATCCTAAACATACACCTAGCGATAGACATACAATGTGTGTGCGTGTGTCGGTGCATGTGTCGGTGTACATCATTATAGTCCATAGTCCTTTACATCGGGTCCTATTTTACATTCTATGATCTTGCATGAAATTAAAGAAAAGTAATCCACCTAAACATTGCATGAGAATTAGTTGAACGTTCCATGAGAGGGGTTAAAGGAAGAAATGGGAATGAGATGAGATGCTTAGTATGCATGAGACATAGAGTAAAGTGGTTAGTAAAACAAGATAAAATAATAATGCAATACTAATCCTAAACAAAATGGTAACTATCACAAAGATTGGCATAAAATCACACTAAACAACATTGCAAAATATCACAAAATTGGCATCAAAGATCCAACTAAACAAGGTTGCGAAATATCACACAAAATTGGTATCAAGAATCAATTTTAACAACATTGCAAAATATCACACCATTGTAATCAAGAATCAAATTTGACAAAGTTGTAAAATATCACAAAATTGTAATCAAGAATCAAATTTAACAAGAAAATGGAAATATCACAAAAAATGTAAATCAAGGATCAAATTTGACAAAGTTGTAAAATATCACAAAATTGTAATCAAGAATCAAATTTAACAAGAAAATGGAAATATCGCAAAAAATGTAATCAAGAATCAAATTTAACAAAAATGAGAAATATCACAAAATTCAAGTTTAACAAGATTGAGAATAATGCACCAGAACGAAAGAAAATTAAACCTGCCAAAATTAAATGAATCTATCAAGAAACAAAGGTAATCGTCATAGAATCAAAAGCTAAGCACTAGAATCATGTGACACGAATTTGGGCTAAAAATCACGCAAAGAAATTCACAAAAAAGCACCAAAACATACCAATCAAAAAGGAAATTTACCCCTATCATTTTTATCAACCTTAACATGAAAAATCATTATCAAACAGTCAAGAATATACCAAGAATCCCATAGAAAAAATTACAACAGTATTCAATAAAATTAAAGCATGCCAGGGGTTCAAACAGCAAGAATCAAGGTGTATATAGCAAGGAAAAATCAAGAAAACCTACAAAAGCTTAAGGCCCACGGATTCATGGCCCAAACCCACGGATCTGATGGATCCGGATCAAACTAACGCCCCAGGAGCGTTGGATTGATCCAGATCCATCAGGATCTGAATCAAACGGCCGGAGATAGAAGAGAGTGGGTCGGGTTTGGGTCAACCCGACCCAAACGCGTATATAAAAGGGTTGTTTACCCGTTTTTGTTCATTTTTTCAAAACCTTTCTCTTTCTTCCTCTCTTCTTCTCCGCCGCTCTCTCTTCACAAACCCTAAACCTAACTTCTTGAATCTTGCTCAGAAACGGTTCATTCATGGCTTAATCCGTTCGTGCTTTCATCCTAAGCATGAATCATTCTTTGGGAATCATTTTCATCCGTTGAATCAACGTGAATCCGGAATTTTGCTCATAGGTTCGAACGGTTCGGTTTCTTCGCATTTTTGAATGAAATCTTTGTAAAACTTCAAGGATTCACTCCGATTCACACTCGTTGTGAATCTTGGAGCGTTTCCTTGTTTTTCAGATTATTTTATGTGTTAGGGTTAGGGTTTTGATCCGAACCGTTAGAACCTTCCATGGATTCATATTGTTCTGAATTTGTGATGATTTCTTAACAAGATGAAGTTGATTTGGGTGTTACCTGAGTTTTGATCGGAGATTCGAACCGTTTCTTCACCGTTCCTTTGGATTTGGCTTCTGATTTTGAATTCTTGGCTTCGAACTCTGTGAATGAACCGGTATCGTTTCTTCTCCTCTTCTCTGGTTCGAATCCGGTGAAATTTTTTTCTCTCTTCTTCTCAATTCACTCCTCTGTGATCGCGCTTGAGTTTGCCGCTTCCGGTGGCGAATTCGCGCTTGAATTGCGGAGGGACTAGCTCAATGATGAAGATTCCCCATTGAATCTCTGAGAGCTAACACCATTTCCATGGATTTGGCTTGAATTCAGTTCTGGAAGTTCTAGGGTTTGAGAAATATTCACTGTGTTCTTGGGGTTTTCTGGGTTTGTGATGATTCTGATCGTAACAGAAAGGAGAGAGAAAGCTCTGAATTGTTTGTATGATGTGGCGTGTACTGAATGGCTCTGTTGGCACTTTGCACAGTAACTGGCCTTTTATAGGCTGCCAAGTGTGATTCTGACCAATGAGGTAGTGACATGTGGCCTTGACCTTGCTTGCGTGGCCTTGGACTTGAAATTGGACCAATCTGCAAATTTGAAAAGAATAGGACTTTTTGCAATTTATAAAAAAAAATGGACTGTTTTTAAAAGAATTAAAGAATTTGACTGTTTCTAAAAGAATTGGGACTAATTTGCAAAAAAAACATAATATTTGGACTGAATTGCAATTTCTAAAAAATGTTTGGACTAAAATGCAAAAATAATAAAATTGGTTAAAAACTTAATCTGAAATGCAACGTAAAGCGAAACAGTTAAAATTGACAAAATAGACTAAAAACGAACAAACTACCAAAATGAGGTATTCTAAAATACCTCTCTGCCCAAAATTTGTTTGATGTGAAAAGACTAAAATGCCCCTGGGGCCAAAAACGACTCAAACTGACTCAGACTGATTCAGATGCAAAACTAAGACGATTTTGTACAAAATTTGATCAATGATTTATGCAAACAAATTGACAAGACTCAGGGACAAATTGTAGGGACTAAAATGGGTTCCTCTGTAGGAAATGACCAAAATACCCTTTTGTATGATCTTATGCAAAAATTTAAAAGACTGAAGCAGTAACGTATGCAGCCGAAGCACAGTAGAAAACACGGTGGATTTGAAAATATTAGAAAATAGCAGAGGAATTTGAATGAGTATTTTTAGGTCCAAAATGAGGGTATAACAGCTGCCCCTATTTAAGTTTCTTCGTTTGGAGAGTCAAGAGACAGAGTCTTTGGCTTGACGCGACGAAAATACTTAAATATCGACATTAGCACTGATTTTGGGCGTAAAAATACATTTGTAAATGCTATGTATGCCATGCAACATTTGTGTTATGAATGCAAGACAGACTGAGAATTGATTTTATCAAAATATGTCGTATCCATTGCGGGACTGGTAGACATTAACAGGGCAGCAAAAACGGAGCATGTCGTATCCATTGCGGGACTGATTGACATTAACAGAATAGCAAAAAGGAGTATGTCGTATCCATTGTGGGACTGGTTGACATTAACAGAATAACAAGACTCACCGGGGAGACTTAATAGCACATTTGACAGGTACAAGCTGTTCTTGGATGCGAACTAGCCACTTGACCGGGAATGTTGACAACAAAGGGCGCAAGCTGCTCTTGTACTTGAGCTGGTCACTTGGCTGAAAGAAAATATAGAAAGCACAAGCTGTTCTTGGACACGAACTAGTTACTTGGCTGAAAGAAAACAAAGTAGAAAGCACAAGCCGTTCTTGGACATGAACTAGTTACTTGGCTGGAAGGAAACAAAATAGAAAGCACGAGCTGTTCTTGGATCTGAACTAGTTACTCAGCGGATATCAAAAGGGTAGGTACAAGCTGTTCTTGGACCTGAACTTGCTACTTGACCGATAACAGAAACAAATTGGCAGGCACAAGCTATTCTTGGATGCGAACTAGCCACTTGGCCGTTAACAGAAACAAATTGCATTTGAAAAGGAATTGAATTTGATTGACATAACTGCAGGAGCTTGAATTTGACAGGAATGTTGACAAGACTGTTGAATCTTGGAATTGACAAGACAATAGACATTTGTTATCAGCAGAAGAAATTTGAAGTTGACAAGATTGATTTTGATTGAGCTTAACATAGGAATTGAGAATGCAATGCGTATGGGTAGTATATCCACTTTATCAAATGCATGAGCATATAGGATGCATGATTATGCATGTATGAATGCTTTGAGATGCATGGTGGCTGACAACTTGTACACGTGATTTTGTGAACAGTAGACTAAACATTGGAATATTGGGCACGTAGTGGCTCGCGCTCTAAAACATGCTCGTACGGATCCTCCTCTGGGGGTGCGGCCGTTGGGACGCATCATGACCGCTGCTGAGGGTAGGAAGCTATAAAATTGTAGAGAAAGACAGTCTGAACGGTATTGCTGCTTATTGGAACAGTCACATAAGTGCTTTGGACATCGCATATGTGGTCAATGCTTTTGCATGTTTGTTTTTCTTATTATTTCTTTTCATTTTTATTTTCATCATCCCATTTTTGCCTGGATCGCCCTTTCGGGTTTTCGACCCACCGGGGAAATAGTTTTTTTTTGTTGCCCCTGTTTTTTGCCTGAATTGCCTTTGAAGGTTGTCAATCCATCGGGGTGCTCATTTTTGCCTAAGCCGCCCTTTCGGGTTTTCGACTTAGCGAGCATATTCATTTTTCATGCTTTTCATTCTGTTTTTTCATTCTTGCCATTGACCACAGACCGTCACTGGGGGAGGGCTTGCTAGTAACTTGAATTGGAACTGATATCAATGTAGATTTGTTCATGCATGTTTCATTTGAATGTACGTAGCTGTTCAGGCTTGTTTTCAAAATACTCAAAAAGGTTTTCAGTTTTCAGAATGTTCATTCCAGACATGCATCATTATTAACATAGAAAAAATCTTTTTGTACAAAGCTTTGAAAATAGAATAGGAAAAAAGAGTGCCAAACAAAAGCATAGGCTCAAATCGACATGTAAGGGTGGTAACCAGCCGAAGGCGTGACTCCACGGATTTACAAAGCTTGGAAAATGGTAATTTTATTGGTTGGTGGTACATCGAACACAGTAACTACTATGGTATCTGAAACTCTTGAATCCACAGGCGTTGGAACCTCGGGTGAGAACAGTCAATCATCAATTGCAAAGATCCCAAGGGGAATGGTAATTTGCCAGATATAGTCAATTGTCTTTCATTTCAATCTCATTTTTGCATGAACCGCCCTTTCGGGTTTTCGGCTCATCGAGACGCTCATTTTTGCCTGAGTTACATGTAATCTCAGCGAGCTTTTACATTTTTGTTTCTTGTCCCTTATTTTGCCTGGACCGCCCTTTCAGGTTTTCGATCCACCGGGAAGTGCATTTTTGCCTAGGCCGCCCTTTCGGGTTTTCGACCTACCACGCTGTTCTTTTCATATCTAGACAAAGTATTTCTTGACTATATCGGCATTCACAGGACTCGGAAGTTCTACACCATCCATGTGTGTGAGAATCAGAGCACCGCCAGAGAAAGCCTTCTTGACAACATAAGGTCCCTCATAGTTAGGCGTCCATTTGCCCCTTGGATCGGGTTGCTGACCCATTATTCTCTTCAATACAAGCTCACCCTCTTTGAATCCTCGAGGACGAACTTTCTTGTCAAAAGCATTTTTCATCCTTGTTTGATACATCTGACCGTGAGCCAAAGCATCCAGGCGTCTTTCCTCAATCAAATTCAACTGGTCGTACCGACTCTGGCACCATTCAGCCTCAGACAACTTTGCTTCCATAATCAAACGGAGAGACGGAATCTCCACTTCCAATGGGAGGACTGCTTCCATGCCGTATACAAGAGAAAAAGGCGTTGCCCCGGTTGAACTACGGACTGTAGTGCGGTAGCCGTGTAAAGCGTAAGGTAACATCTCATGCCAGTCTTTGTATGTTGTTACCATCTTCTGCACAATCTTCTTGATGTTCTTATTGGCAGCCTCGACTGCACCATTCATCTGAGGCCTGTAAGGAGAAGAATTGTGGTGTTCAATCTTGAATTTCTCATACAAGGCCTGTACCATGTCATTGTTCAGGTTGGTACCGTTGTCAGTGATGATCTTGCTAGGGACACCATACCGACAGATGATATTATTCTTGATGAATTTGACTACTACTTGCTTAGTCACGTTGGCATATGATGCAGCTTCGACCCATTTGGTGAAATAATCGATTGCTACCAGGATAAAACGATGACCATTCGAAGCTTTCGGTTCAATTCTTCCGATCATATCAATGCCCCACATAGAGAAAGGCCATGGAGAAGACATAACATTGAGGGCGTGCGGAGGCACATGGATCTTATCAGCATATATTTGACATTTATGGCACTTCCTGGCATATTGATAGCAATCGCGCTCCATGGTCATCCAGTAGTAACCAGCTCTCAACAGCTTTCTAGACATAGCATGCCCCGATGCGTGGGTCCTGAAGGTGCCATCGTGCACATCGTGCATTAGCTGTTCTGCTTCACATTCATCAACACATCTTAACAACACCATATCGAAATTCCTTTTGTACAGGACATCACCATCCAGCAGGAATTTGCTAGCCAGCCTGCGCAGCGTCTTCTTGTCTTTGTTGGAAGCATCCGGCGGGTACTCACGGCTTCGCAAAAATTGTTTGATATCATAATACCAGGGTTTGCTGTCGACTCCGCCTGAACTCGTCTGTACAATTGCATCACTGACAGTAAACACATGAGCGGGCCGGTCTAAGCGTTGTACTTTGATCATCGGTACATGATTCCAATGGTTCACTCGGAACATGGAGGATAAGGTAGCAAGAGCATCGGCCATTTGGTTCTCCTCTCGGGGAATATGGTGCAACTCGACCTTTGTAAAATACGTCAACAGACGCCTTGCATAATCACGGTAAGGGATCAGATTAGCATGATGGGTTTCCCATTCTCCCTTTATCTGGTTGATGACTAGTGCGGAGTCTCCATAGATGTCGAGGTGCTTGATTCTCATATTGATGGCTTCTTCAATTCCCAAGATGCACGCTTCATATTCGGCCACGTTGTTGGTGCATTCAAACACAATCCGGGCTGTGAAAGGAATGTGATGCCCCTACGGAGCCACAATTACTGCGCCAATTCCTCGGCCATAAGCATTAACAGCACCATCAAAGACCAATCCCCACTTCCTATCAGGGTTTGGACCTTCACCGATCAGTGGTTCTTCACAGTCTCTTGACTTTAAAAACATAACCTCTTCGTCGGGGAAGTCGAACTTCAAAGGTTGATAATCATCAAGCGGTTGGCAAGCAAGATGGTCAGCCAGGATACTCCCTCTAATGGCTTTCTGAGCTTTAAACGCAATATCATATTCTGACAGTAACATTTGCCAACGTGCGATTTTGCCAGTGACAGCCGGTTTCTCAAAGATATACTTGATTGGATCCATCCGGGATATCAACCAAGTTGTATGATTTATCAAGTAATGGCGCAGGCGTTTGGCAGCCCAGGCTAGTGCACAACAGGTTTTCTCGAGCATTGTATACCGAGTCTCGCAATCGGTGAATTTCTTGCTCAAATAATAGATTGCATGCTCTTTCTTTCCAGTTTCATCTTGCTGACCGAGCACACATCCCATGGATTCATCCAACATTGACAGATACATGATCAATGGCCTTCCTTCCACCGGCGGGACGAGGATAGGAGGTTCTAGCAAATAACTCTTGATGTTGTCGAAAGCTTCTTGGCATTCATCATTCCATACCACAGGTTGATTCTTCCTGAGTAGCTTGAAAATTGGCCCGCAGGTTGCAGTCATGTGGGATATAAATCTGGAAATGTAGTTCAAACGCCCGAGGAACCCTCTGACCTGCTTCTCGGTTTGCGGAGCCGGCATCTCGCGGATAGCTCGGACTTTGTCGGGATCTACTTCAATGCCCTTCTGGCTGACAATGAAGCCTAGCAACTTCCCAGACCTAACACCGAACGTGCATTTGTTTGGATTCAGCCGAAGCTTGTACTTCCTCAACCTTTCGAACATCTTAGCCAAATACTCGACGTGTTGCTCTTCATTGCTTGACTTGACAATCATGTCGTCCACGTACACTTCAACCTCCTTGTGAATCATGTCATGGAACAAAGTGGTCATCCCCCTTTGGTAGGTAGCACCAGCATTTATTAGACCGAACGGCATTGCTTTACAACAGAAAGTTCCCACGGAGTGATGAACGACGTCTTCTCCCTGTCTTTGGGTGACATTTTGATTTGGTTATAGCCAGAAAAACCGTCCATGAAGGAAAACACTTTGCACTAGGCAGTATTGTCAACAAGCACATCGATGTGAGGTAGTGGGAAATTGTCCTTCAAGCTTGCTCTATTCAAATCTCTGTAATCAACACACATCCGGACCTTACCGTCCTTCTTCGGCACTGGCACAATGTTAGCAACCCACTCGGGATATTCAACTGTCATGAGAAAACCCGCATCGATCTGTTTCTGCACTTCTCCTTTGATCTTCAGAGCCATGTCTGGCCGAGTCCGTCTCAGCTTTTGTCTGACGGGAGGACAGTCTGGTTTAGTCGGTATCCGATGTTCCACAATCTGGGGATCCAAACCCGGCATGTCTTCATATGACCATGCAAAAGTGTCCGAGTATTCGCGGAGAAGCTGGAAGACCCTTTTCTTGACCCCTTCCTCCAATGCAGCACCGACTTTGATCTCTCTTTTGTTATCCTCGGTACCCAAGTTGATTAGCTCGATCTCCTCCTGATGAGGCCGAATGGTTTTCTCTTCTTGTTCAAGCAGTCGGGCAATCTCGTCTGGTATATCATCACTATCCTCATCTTCGGCCTCAAACACCGGGGATTCAACAGTTTGGAGAAACATAGGGTCACTGTGTTCAACGGGTTCATTTTGGTTCGATCTGCGTGACATGATTGGATGATTTTTTAGAAAATAATTTTCATGCAGATCTTTGAAATTAATAAGAAAATATAGACGTTTTGGTTTTTTCTGGCATTACCATTATTTCTAAGGGAAAAGCATTAAAGAAAGAAAAAGAGTCGTGAAAGAAACGACGTTTTTTATTGATAATGGTGATGTCGGAACAAACATGCCCTTTACAAAAGTGTCACTTCCGCCTCGGGCAGGACGGAAGGATTGTTATTTTGAAAATAAAGCCTAAACAGCAAGACATATTACTTAGAATCATGCACAAACACAGGGAGATTGATAACGTTCCAGTTCTTTGCCATGCCTCCTGGTATCACAAATGTGGGCCTAACCCCTCTTTCATCACCATCAAGAATTGCATTGGCAAACCCGGCACTACGGAACGTTCCAGTTGACACGCCTGACGTCGGAGAGAAACCGAGACCCTCTTTGCGTTTGTTGTCCAGCAGCTGTATCAATTGGCCCCAACCGGCGGCCTGACCTTCTTGAACGGCTTTCTGCGCATCTTTCAAAGAAGCCATGGCAGCACTAGCTCTCTTGGGCTCCGTACCCTCGATAGTCAAACCCTGGAATGCAGTTCCCTCGGCGGACTTAGCTTCGATGCAAGAGAAGGATGATAACTGACTGACCAGATAAGCTTCTTCCCCATGCACTGTCACAAGTTTACCATTCCTTACGAACTTCAGCTTCTGATGGAGGGTAGAAGTGACTGCCCCGGCTTCGTGTATCCACGGTCTCCCGAGAAGGCAACTGTAAGAGGCATCTATGTCCATAACCTGGAAAGTAATCATGAATGTTTCAGGACCAATAGTCATGGGGAGATCTACTTCTCCAAGCACAGTTTTACGGGAACCATCGAAAGCCTTGACTAGAAAAGTACTCCTTCTCAAAGGAACTCCTTGACAACTTAACTGATCCAAAGTTGACTTAGGCATCACATTCAACGACGACCCAGTGTCTACCAACACGTTGGACAGCATATCTGCTTTGCAGTTCATGGAAATGTGCAGGGCCAAGTTGTGGTGCTTTCCTGCCTCTGGAAGCTCATCTTCACCAAACCAAAGGTTACTGCAAGCAGTGATGTTAGCCACTATCCCACCAAATTGATCCTCTGTGACTTCGTGGTCGACATAGGCTTGCTCTAATACTTTCAACAATACGTTCATGTGAGCCTCCGAACTGAGGAGTAGGGACAAGATGGATATCTTCGAAGGAGTTTGTAATAGCTGGTCAACGATCTTATAATCGCTTTTCTTGATTATCCTCAAAATCTCATCCAGATTGGAATCTTCGATGGAATGGCCTGGACGGCTGGTACTTTCAAAGGCAGGGGGGATTGATAATGGAGTAGTCTTATAAGCAGGAATCGTAACTGGCACATCATCTTTCTTTTGGAACAAGAGGGGTCGGACCTTGCCGCTCCTCAAAGCCGTCACTTCGGCGATGCTGCCTACTATGCTCGAGGACACCAAAGGTACTTCTTTCCCGTTTTCCAACATAGTCGCACTGTACTTGTACGGGATGGCTTTCGCAGAAGTATATGGCACCGGACCAGGCAACCGTATGACCAACGGTTCAACGTCCTTCCTGACGGGTGTGCTCTTGACCGGAGTATCGTGGAAGATCGGTACTATCATGCAAACATCACTGGTAGTCAGGTAGTTGTCATTCATCAATCTTTGGATATCATTTTGAACTACGCTGCAACCCATAGGGTTCCGAAGACATTCACAGCAAGCAACGTGGTCATGGCTGAACAGAGAAGCTTGGCAAAGTTTGATATGCAGTGGCACTAGAGGAGTTGCAACATTACGGACATTGAGACGAGGGATTTCTTCACATACTTCGATCATATTCACGGCGGCATGGTTGGGGAGTGGATTGTCGAGCACATGTGGGACATTGTTTTCAAAAGATAGCTTTCCCTGGTCGATCAACTTCTTCACAATGTATTTCAGAGCGTAGCAACCTTCTACATCATGACCTAGGGCGCCTTGGTGGAAATCACATCTGAGATCGGAGCGGAACCTGGGAGGCAATGGGTTTGGCGGAGGCTTGCCAGGTCTAGTGGTGCAATACCCCTTATGTAACAGAGTCGGGAGTAGTTCAGCGTACGCCATCGGTATTGGTGGGAAAGATGGTCTAGATTGAGGGCCTTGTTGTTGTTGTTGCGGTTGTTGTTGAGCTAGTGGTTGTTGTTGCATTTGTTGGGTGATGGCATTAACAGGGACCTGAGGCTGGCCCGGTAGTGGAGGGTACTGATGGTAGAACGGCGGATAGAACGGATGCTGGGCATACTGTAGGTACTGGTACGGTTGAGGCAGTCGTGTAGTATTGACAGGAGCGGTAGTGGCAGACTGATTGGTTCCGGCAGACACCATTCCAACTTCTGATTCCTTTTTCTTATGGTGACCATTGCCGTATTTCTTCGGTGCATTCGAGGATTCACCTTTCTCAAACACGATAATCCCTTCTCGGACAGCTTCCTCCAAGCGGGTTCCCATAGTGACCATCTCAGAGAAGTTGCTTGGGGCAGCAATAATCATTCTTTCAACATAATCTTTCTTCAGGGTCTTCAAGAATGTTTGAGTCATTTCTTCCTCGTCCAAAGCGGGAGTGATACGGGCAGCTGCCCCTCTCCACCTCTGCGCATATTCGCGAAAGCTTTCGTCCTTTTTCTGAGAAAGAGATCGGAGAAATTCTCTATTCGGCTTGAGCCTGGTGTTGAATCCATAGTGGCTCTTAAAGGCGGCAGCTAGATCATCAAAAGTACGAATATCATCCTTACTCAAACCGGTGTACCACTCCGCGGTATCTTCCATTAGGCTGTCCTGGAAGCAATGGATCATAAGTGAATCATTGTCTGCATGGTTAGCCATCTTCCGGACGTACTTGATGATGTGGTTCTGGGGGCAAGTCAACCCATTGTAGCGGTCAAATTCCGGGACCTTGAACTTCTTGGGAACATCCACCCTCGGCACTAAACAAAGATCGTGGGTTCTGACGAGGTCACTGCTCCCGCGGTTGGCCTTGATCTCGCGACGGAGTTCTCTGGCAAGCTCTTCCATTCTTTCCTCCATAGTTCCCAATACAGGAGTCTTTCCACGATAATCATTAGCATTGGCGCCCTGTGGCGTAGAGTGCACAATCGGATCTGTGAAGACCGTTGACTGAGGCAGAGTAGTGTGGAGAGAAGCCTGCCCTGAGACGGGGATTTGGTTACTGTTGGCAGCACTGGAAGCACCTGCTGTGGGATCTGGAGCAAAGAAGAGTGGGAGCCCGTACGGGTATCCCCTTGGCATGGCGAAGCGGTTATCGAGAGATGATGTTGGAATTGCCTCAGTAGTCTCTGGAGCAGACGAGGTTGGTTGCTCTTGAGCGGCTATCAGAGCAGTCATGGCGTCGAGAGCTTTAGCTAACTCTTCTCTCACAGAAGCTAGTTCAGTACGGAGCTGTGCATTCTCTTCTTCCATAGCTACTTGATTCCTCCTTTTGTATTGTCTAGTCTGATGTACTCTGGTAGGTTGATCGGTCCTTCGAGCACGAGCCACCTTTCACACTGCGGCAGAAGAACCAGGAGGCAATGAGCACTTGGAAGTTTTTTTTTTTTTTTTGTGACTGATGAATGATGCACATGATGCATGACATGTGCAAATGCAAATGCAAAAATGACTCTTTTTGTTACCAAAGGATTTTTTAGACAAATTAGAATTCTTTGCAAACATTATTGGACTAACAAATTATTCAAAGCAAGTTGTTTTGATAAATTGAGCCAAGGGAGTAGGCTTCTGAAACATAAGCTGAACAAACAACATCACCAATAGTCAATCCTATCATCCAGAACTAAGGAGTGACTGGGTAGTATTCGGAATCCGAGTCTGAAGCTGAACCACAATAACTGGCAAAGAAATCTCGACGACCTCTGACTCTCCTGGAGTCTCTCCTCAATAAATCATCCTTTTCCTCAAGCTCCTTCCTAACTCTGGCTAATTCCTTCTTCAGCATCCGGTTTTCATGATCCTTCTGCTCGTCTCTGCCATCCAAAGTCATGATCAAGTTCTCAGCCTCACTGTAACGGGCTTTCCATGCTCGCTTCTTCTCACTCTCCATAGCTAGATGCTCCTGATACATCTCCTGAATTGCGGGAAGCAACGGTAATGGTCTAGACGGAGTAGATGCAGATACATGCCTCATAGCAGGGTAAGGCATGCCAATCTCTTCGGCTCGATCTATCACCCACTGCGTATAGGCTTCATGAGCAATACCGGATCTCACACCCAAGTGTCTCACATCCTTCCTACGAACCTTAGACCAAGCATCCGTAAGAGCTTTCCTTTGCCCGGTGGGGGCATTGGAATAGTAAAAGAACTCCTGTGATGTAGCAAGGTTAATGGGCTTCGCTCTCATAGGAAAACCAAACTGTCTCATGGCTAACTCGGGGTTGTAGTTGATTCCTCCCCGGGTACCGAGAAGAGGTACATTGAGGAAATCCCCACAACCAGTGATAATCTCCTTGACTCGAGCTGCTGGAGTGATCCAAACCACCTCATCGGGAGTAAGAGCCATAATCCGCTGCGAATAAGACCAATTCTCCGTGTTGGCATGGAAGGAACTCGGGAGGTGAGAAATAAACCACCTATAAAGAAGAGGTATGCAGCAAAGAATAAATCCACGGCCCTTGAGAGTCCGATCATGGATGGCATGGTATGTGTCAGCTAACAAAGTAGGAACTGGGTTCTTGAAATGGAAGATCTCAATAGCAGTCATGTCCACGAAGTTGTCGAGATTCGGAAAGAGGACGAGCCCATAGATGAGTAGTGCAAGAATAGCCTCAAGAGTGTCCTGACAAGTAGATTCAAGATTAGCCTGCTCAAGTAAGTACTTCGAAGTGAAACCCTGAATGTGAGATTTAGTAACGAGATTCTTAGACACATCGGAAGTCTTGAGATAAAGATCCTTAGCAATAACCAGAGGAGTAAGAGAAGACCCTGGGCCTGTGAAGGGTGCCCTCTCGGCTATAGGTAAACCCAATAAGCAAGAATAAGCCTCAAGTGTAGGAACCAACTGAAAATCCGGGAAAGTGAAGCAACGGAAAACTGGGTCATAGAATTGCACCAGAGTGTGCACCAGCTTCTCTTCTACATTAGTCCGGAGAATACCAAGCAAACCACCGTATCGGAGACGAAACCCAGTCGGATTCTTAACTTTGAGTGCCAACTCCTTTAGGCTAGCCAAATCAACTTCTTTGAACTTGTAAGACTTAGTCCTCTTCATGCCTGGTTATATTTGTGAAGAATTTTAGTTTGTCTATACCCTTTGATAAATGCATGTAGAAAATTTATGCATGAATGCATGTATGCATGGTTTTAACAAGGAAAGCACAGTGGGCTAAAGTAACAAGTGGACACGGTGTCCGGTGAAACTAAGGCTTTGATAGTAGTAACCAAGGTTCTATAAAGTTCCCAAACCACAACCTCTCTTGCGTATATCATGGTAGTACAAAGCAACGCTTGTCCATGATTATCCGTAAGAAGGTTTAGTTTGGGTGTAGTATCGCGTGACGACTAAATTTCGAGGCAACGCTCGGTTTAGCCACCGCACTACGTCCTAAGAAAGGCCAAGGATGGGTTTGGTAACTACGGTTCATAGCCTTCATCGGTCAATTGGAAGTAAAGTGCCTAAGCATGACAACACACGCCGGCAACATCACCTCCAAAATGCTTCAGCTATGTGAGATTGATCGCATAATCCCATGCACGAGGCAACCCCCGGAATGGATTGTCGATTATATCTCTTCCTAATCTTAGGTTCACTCAGCCCGGGTATAGGGCTTTTGATATTCTCACCCCACACGTACACAAGAAAATTTTACATATAACAATAAAGCAAAGCATAAACATAAAGCATGAAAAACTAGGCGTAGCCCTAACAAACTAGTCCCCAGTGAAGTCGCCATTTCTGTTATCGCGATTTTCGGGTGTCAAATCATTGATTAGATTTGAACCTTTCAATCATTGATATCTCTATTTTTTTTGGGGAAAGGTAAAATCGAGAGAAAACCTTAGAAATTCTAAGTTCGGGGCTGGTTTCACTACGGGAAGGTGTTAGGCACCCGCAATGACTATAGTATCCTATAGGAACCGTTTTACTATGCTTTACGTATACGCTTTGCTTTTATTGCTATTTGTAAAAAAGAGGGGTTGATTTTAAGAATGAGAGAAAGAAGATTTTGAATTTTGTTTTTATTGGACTTGGAGAGATTTTGAGTCTCTTGCCTACATACCCTTTTAAGGGATCAAAATTCCATGTAGTTCTCTTCCAAAATATTTTTGTGGGTTTGACTTGTTTTTTAAGTTTGAAAAAGATTTTGAAGAAGGGAAAGAGGCCGTATAGGCATTAGAATTGAAAAGCATTTGGTTGGTTCAATTGTTAATGAAAGCGGTTAAAGTTTGGAAATTAATTGCATTTTGATTTGATTAAGAAAATAAAGGGTAAATCCTTCGGAGTTTTGACTCCAAGGTTTATTTGGAAAATATTTGAAGTGATGGAAGTTATTTGTTTTTTTCTAAAGATTTATTTTCTCTAAGTATCGCGCATCCTAAACATACACCTAGCGATAGACATACAACGTGTGTGCGTGTGTCGGTGCATGTGTCGGTGTACATCATTATAGTCCATAGTCCTTTACATCGGGTCCTATTTTACATTCTATGATCTTGCATGAAATTAAAGAAAAGTAATCCACCTAAACATTGCATGAGAATTAGTTGAACGTTCCATGAGAGGGGTTAAAGGAAGAAATGGGAATGAGATGAGATGCTTAGTATGCATGAAACATAGAGTAAAGTGGTTAGTAAAACAAGATAAAATAATAATGCAATACTAATCCTAAACAAAATGGTAACTATCACAAAGATTGGCATAAAATCACACTAAACAACATTGCAAAATATCACAAAATTGGCATCAAAGATCCAACTAAACAAGGTTGCGAAATATCACACAAAATTGGTATCAAGAATCAATTTTAACAACATTGCAAAATATCACACCATTGTAATCAAGAATCAAATTTGACAAAGTTGTAAAATATCACAAAATTGTAATCAAGAATCAAATTTAACAAGAAAATGGAAATATCACAAAAAATGTAAATCAAGGATCAAATTTGACAAAGTTGTAAAATATCACAAAATTGTAATCAAGAATCAAATTTAACAAGAAAATGGAAATATCGCAAAAAATGTAATCAAGAATCAAATTTAGCAAAACTGAGAAATATCACAAAATTCAAGTTTAACAAGATTGAGAATAATGCACCAGAACGAAAGAAAATTAAACCTGCCAAAATTAAATGAATCTATCAAGAAACAAAGGTAATCGTCATAGAATCAAAAGCTAAGCACTAGAATCATGTGACACGAATTTGGGCTAAAAATCACGCAAAGAAATTCACAAAAAAGCACCAAAACATACCAATCAAAAAGGAAATTTACCCCTATCATTTTTATCAACCTTAACATGAAAAATCATTATCAAACAGTCAAGAATATACCAAGAATCCCATAGAAAAAATTACAACAGTATTCAATAAAATTAAAGCATGCCAGGGGTTCAAACAGCAAGAATCAAGGTGTATATAGCAAGGAAAAATCAAGAAAACCTACAAAAGCTTAAGGCCCACGGATTCATGGCCCAAACCCACGGATCTGATGGATCCGGATCAAACTAACGCTCCAGGAGCGTTGGATTGATCCAGATCCATCAGGATCTGAATCAAACGGCCGGAGATAGGAGAGAGTGGGTCGGGTTTGGGTCAACCCGACCCAAACGCGTATATAAAAGGGTTGTTTACCCGTTTTTGTTCATTTTTTCAAAACCTTTCTCTTTCTTCCTCTCTTCTTCTCCGCCGCTCTCTCTTCACAAACCCTAAACCTAACTTCTTGAATCTTGCTCAGAAACGGTTCATTCATGGCTTAATCCGTTCGTGCTTTCATCCTAAGCATGAATCATTCTTTGGGAATCATTTTCATCCGTTGAATCAACGTGAATCCGGAATTTTGCTCATAGGTTCGAACGGTTCGGTTTCTTCGCATTTTTGAATGAAATCTTTGTAAAACTTCAAGGATTCACTCCGATTCACACTCGTTGTGAATCTTGGAGCGTTTCCTTGTTTTTCAGATTATTTTATGTGTTAGGGTTAGGGTTTTGATCCGAACCATTAGAACCTTCCATGGATTCATATTGTTCTGAATTTGTGATGATTTCTTAACAAGATGAAGTTGATTTGGGTGTTACCTGAGTTTTGATCGGAGATTCGAACCGTTTCTTCGTCGTTCCTTTGGATTTGGCTTCTGATTTTGAATTCTTGGCTTCGAACTCTGTGAATGAACCGGTATCGTTTCTTCTCCTCTTCTCTGGTTCGAATCCGGTGAAATTTCTTTCTCTCTTCTTCTCAATTCACTCCTCTGTGATCGCGCTTGAGTTTGCCGCTTCCGGTGGCGAATTCGCGCTTGAATTGCGGAGGGACTAGCTCAATGATGAAGATTCCCCATTGAATCTCTGAGAGCTAACACCATTTCCATGGATTTGGCTTGAATTCAGTTCTGGAAGTTCTAGGGTTTGAGAAATATTCACTGTGTTCTTGGGGTTTTCTGGGTTTGTGATGATTCTGATCGTAACAGAAAGGAGAGAGAAAGCTCTGAATTGTTTGTGTGATGTGGCGTGTATTGAATGGCTCTGTTGGCACTTTGCACAGTAACTGGCCTTTTATAGGCTGCCAAGTGTGATTCTGACCAATGAGGTAGTGACATGTGGCCTTGACCTTGCTTGCGTGGCCTTGGACTTGAAATTGGACCAATCTGCAAATTTGAAAAGAATAGGACTTTTTGCAATTTATAAAAAAAATTGGACTGTTTTTAAAAGAATTAAAGAATTTGACTGTTTCTAAAAGAATTGGGACTAATTTGCAAAAAAACATAATATTTGGACTGAATTGCAATTTCTAAAAAATGTTTGGACTAAAATGCAAAAATAATAAAATTGGTTAAAAACTTAATCTGAAATGCAACGTAAAGCGAAACAGTTAAAATTGACAAAATAGACTAAAAACGAACAAACTACCAAAATGAGGTATTCTAAAATACCTCTCTGCCCAAAATTTGTTTGATGTGAAAAGACTAAAATGCCCCTGGGACCAAAAACGACTCAAACTGACTCAGACTGATTCAGATGCAAAACTAAGACGATTTTGTACAAAATTTGATCAATGATTTATGCAAACAAATTGACAAGACTCAGGGACAAATTGTAGGGACTAAAATGGGTTCCTCTATAGGAAATGACCAAAATACCCTTTTGTATGATCTTATGCAAAAATTTAAAAGACTGAAGCAGTAACGTATGCAGCCGAAGCACAGTAGAAAACACGGTGGATTTGAAAATATTAGAAAATAGCAGAGGAATTTGAATGAGTATTTTTAGGTCCAAAATGAGGGTATAACAACTAATATAAACAAGAGTGGTGTTAGCAATCAACACTCTCGCTTTAAATTAATATGGGTCTACATTTTTTAAATGGGACCTACATAATTTTTTTGAAAGTGGTATATTCAACTTTTTTTTTTTTTTTGAGCAAGGTATATTCAACTTTTTAAAAGTACAAAAATTGTTGTCATTAATGAAAAATTTCTATTAGAAAAAATACATTTGATTTCTTAACTTCTTTTTGACTCCAAACTTATGGTATGTTTTAGTCCCATAAATTAAACTTGTGATAGTCATATTAGTCATTTTGGTTTCATTTTCTTCTTTCCCTCTATGATCATTTTTCACAAAACCCACGGTTTGTGTAACCTATGTAAATCACGACCACCACTGTCAATTTTATTCGATAACCCTCCACCTTTCATGCGCATATTCCCTCCTCAACTATCTTGCGCAAATCCTTTGTTCATGTTTTGCACCCGTGCCCTTCATTTCACTCAAAATAATCGTCTGTTACATTAAAAAAAATCATAAGACCTACTACCTATGCTTTATTGCTTGAAACTCTTGTTATGTGGGTTGGTAGCTGTGTTGCACAAGTGCGGGTACGATACCCGATACGGGTACGAGTGCGGGTACGGGATACGGCATTTTTTAAAAAACAAAGGTACGGGTAATATTATTTTTTTTATTTAAAATAACATAGCATGAAGAAATTATATTGCTCAAATTATGACAAAAATTCAGCAAAAAAAAATTACGACGCTAAAACATCCAAATTGAAAAACTAAAGTACAGGATAAAACTTAATATCTATGCATGAATAGAAAAAAATCACACTCCAACAGTATCAATATCACTATTTTAGTCCTCATCTTCAGTAAAAACACTAGTATAGAGTACGAAAAAGGCAGACAAGAATGTAAAAACACTAGTATAAAATACGAAAAAGGTAGACAAGAAGATATAAGAAAAGGCTTGAGTGCTAGACTTTTCTACTTCTGCAACTATTGACGGACAAGAAAAAGTGGACATTAAGTAAGTAGCAGCAGTTCCAGAGTCTAGTAAATGTTGTTGTGGCTCTTAGAACCGTTTGAGTTTATAAAAAAAACTATAATTGCTATTAATTCTCATGAAAAAACTAAAAAAAAAAACTATAATTACTATAAATTCTCATGAAAAGCCTCATTTTCTCAAGAAAAAAAAACAGTTATATTTACCCTGAGAGTACGACTGTCGTACTATAACCGTACCAAGGTTTAAAAACAAAAACAAAAAATATTGGTGTGTCATAGGTGCGTACCGTACGAGTACCGGTACCCACGCAGTACCCGGTACAGGTACCTTTTGCAAATTGGAATACCCGTACTTCAGGGGTTGGTAGGATCTGGAATTTATAATCTATTCTCAAGACTAGATTCGATAGATCTCCATCTTACCCACATATCTAGGTTTTGCATATTTTTCATGTTGTCTTAGTTTATGTCCATTTTAGCATTCCTCTTTTACTAGTTTTTTTTTTTTTTAGTTCCTTAAAAATTATGATCGTTGTTTGCAGATTTGTAAAAATTGATGAGAGAGATAAGAAGAAGTGGAAGAAAAGAGAAAAAAAAAAACTAGTTGTTGATGGTGCATTGTTAGAAAGAACACTCTATTTTATATGAAAATATATTCAATTATTTTTTTATCCATCTCCCATTCATCTCCTATCCATCTCCCATTCATCTCATTCTCCGATTCATCAGCATCGTTGATTCATCACCATTGTGGATTCATCCACAATTTCTTCGTCATCTCGAATTAACCATTTCCGATGCATTCTGATTCACCAAATCCTTGATTCAACGTTGAATCTATGGTTCTCACTTTTCCTCTATCTCACATCAGAAGCGGTCTCTGTTTCGCATCCGGCGCCGCATTTTTTTCTGATCTACTATTGATCCGAGGTATCTAAAACTATGCTTAACATCTCTTTTATGATTAATCATCTCAATTTGTTGATATGAATACTGCAATATTATATGTGAGTGATTGATTATGAATTAGAATTTAGGTTGTGTTTGATTTTGGTGTTATTACTCGTTTTATATGTTTCAATGTGTTTGGTTGATTATGAATAAATAGATTATGAATTTGGGTTAGTTGAAGTTTTTTCCTAAATTTGATTTTCAGTTGTAATTACTATGTTTGATTTGATTTTTCAATTTAACATGTGTTTGAACAAGGATTTAGGCATTCAAAATGATGATATGAAATGCATTCAAAATTGCTTGGTTATTTAGTTTGGTCTCTGATTTATATTTGACTGAGTTATGTGAAATCTTTGTAGGAACTAGAATCAAATTTTATAGATAATTAAATCATATTTAATCCTTATGTGAATAATTTCTTAGTATGGTAGATTAATTAGCAATATTTAGAATATCTCACTGAAGTTTGGATGACCATTGAGCACACTAGACTTTTTATGATTATAATAAGAGAAAAATCAAAACAGATGATTCAGCAGACATGTTTTTCTCAGATCTTGGACTGTTACACTGTTAGGTGCTATCAACAGAACCAAGGCTCTAGATACCAATTGAAGGTGAGAAAAACACTAGAAGGGGGGTTGAATTATGTTAGCTTTTTCTTTGTTTTCTCTAAGTTAAAACACACAGATCAGAAGCAGTTAGGAACAACTTCTGAAGTGATGTTCAGAACCAAAATGCAGCGGATAAAATCAGAGAGAGAGAGAGAGAGAGAGAGAAGAAAGACACAAAGCAATTATACAGGTTCCTTCCACAATCCGGAAGTAGTCCTGTCCCCCTTGCACTTCCAAGGAGAGTTCACTAAAAATGTAATATCTGATTACAAATGCTCAAGCACAACTGCAAGAGACTTCCAATGCTCAAGAACACAATCAAGAGACTTCTAATGCTCAAACACACAAGCAAGCGACTTCCTATCAAACAGAATTACAAGAAAAATGTTTGACACTTGAACACTTGATATACAATCAGAGGTGCTCACAATACAAATCAGATACAAACTCTTTTATACTTTAGAATTTCTAAGATAGGAGCTTTAAGAAGAAATTCTAAGTGAACTTTTGGATGCTGAACAATTTGACAGAGTTTTGGCGCTTTTAAATTGTTGTCAAGTCTTTTTTTGTTCTTCAAGTCTTCACTCCTTTATATAGAGGTGTGAAAGATGAACGTTGAGTTGTCAGCGCATCCAAACAGAGTCGTTTGAAGCTTTGATCAATCACCAATGATTATTTGCCTGATATGTTTATTGTCCTATGAAGGAGCAATTTCAAAAACATTCCACGTATGAAGGAACACCGTTACAGGCAGAGCTGTTATCCTTGTCTTGTAGCAGAGACAAACTCTGGGTAGTGGAGATAGTGGTTGTACAGTTCGTACATTTTGTACTTTGTCAACGCTTCAAAGAGAAATAAGCAGCCAATGCTTTTGAATCCCTTTGAGTTAGCCGTTGTTACTCTTCTCTACTCTTTCGCAATGTAAATACGACATCCAATCCATTGAACAACTTTTGAATCTACAAGTTTGCATAACCTTATGAACTTGAGCTTCTGGTGATATACAACTTCTGATGAACTTGCTTTTGATGAACTTGCTTCTGATGACGTCATCACTTCAGGAGCGCTAAGTCTTCAGGAGCACTTCTAACTTCAGGAGCAGTTCTTCTTCAGATGCTTTTAAGCTTCCTTTTTGTTCAGTTTCTTTGCTCTCTTTTGTTCATTCAGAACATATACATGGTCTCAAAATTTTTGTCTATGGTCATGTGCACTTGAACAAATATTAGCATATCCAATTAACAATTTTTTAATACTTTGTTATCACTCAAAACTTTTAAGGGTAATGTTAAACACATTTTGTTCCAACAAAGTGGATCCTTCTTTAGGGGGGCCAAAAGTTACATCATGCCAATTTAGACTCCACTTATCAGCATCATTCTATCCTCATGCCTGTTTACACTATCAAAGACTGAGAAATTGTCATAATCTCCATCAAATTTTCATAATTTTTTTAAATATATTATTCAAAATATTTAAGCTTAAAATTATACATTAGTATGCATAATAAAGTCAACAGTGTCAAGTATTATGGGACGGAGGGAGTATATACAAAGTTCGGGATTCAAATAATTTGGTGTAGAATTTGGATAAAGTGATGGATGTTGTTGCGCGGAAAATTGATTTGACTTTAACCAAATCCTATTTGTGTGGTCAAAGTTTATATAAAAATGAAAAAAAGAAAAAGAAAAAAAAAGCAAATTGGGTAATTTGGAGGGTTACCCATGGGCCAGCCCGTGTTATGTTGGTTGAAAACTATATATAAATATAAATATCAATCAACGAAAGAAACACAATTGATGATTCATAGTTAGCTTATCGAATCGAATCGAGGGTTACGGTTACGGGGAGAAGAAAGAACATGGGATCGAGAAAAAGAATTGCGGCAGCAGCAGGAGGAGGTGGAGGTTTACCGGATGATTGCTGGGAATACGTGTTATCGAAAATGGTGAACAAAGAGAACCTTAGCGTCGACGAGCGTAACCATTATTTAGAGACTGTATCCCTTGTATCCAAACAATTCCTCTCAGTCTCAAACCGATTCTTGTATTCCTTCAAATTAATCTACAATCATAATCTCTGTCGCCCCTTTCAAAGGTTCCCAAATCTCACATCCCTCGACCTCTCCACCTTCCGCGGTGACCTAAACGCTCTTCTCTCTCGAATCCCCGCTTCTATTACCCTCACTTCCCTCAACCTCTCCAACCACCCCACCTTCCCCGTCTTAGGGTTGCAAACTATTCTCAAAAAGACTAAATCCACCTTCACTTCTCTCACATGTTCCAACATGGCTTCTCTATGCCACACTCACATATCCTTCATCGCCGAATCATTCCCTTTCCTCCAACATTTGGATATCAGTTTCCCTAAAACAATAACTGGTAATGGTGATGCTTATTACAATGCTCTACACCTTCTTACTCAAAAGCTTTCAAAACTCCGCAAGGTTAATCTCTCTGGTCATTCCTCCGTTAATGACTCTTTGTTTTTTCAACTGTGTGTCAACTGCCAGTTTCTACACCAAGTTGTTATGTTCGATTGCCATTTCCTAACACATGCTGGTATTGCTTCTGCAATCTACCAGAGACCCACCTTGAATTCTTTCTCTGTTAGTAATTTTACCGAAGCAAAGGGATTCAATAAACTTACTCCATACTTCGTTGATTCATTGGGGACTTTGAAGGGATTAACTTGTCTTGATTTCTCTTTCTCACGCATTTCTGATTTCATGCTTTGCTCTTTAGCACTTGAATCTCTTCCTCTAACCAAACTCATCCTCCATGGTTGCTTGGATTATACATATTTTGGAATCTATCATCTACTCTCAAGGTCTCGATTTCTACAGCATCTAGATCTTCAAGATGCAACCTTTTTGAATGATCAGTGTATCACTGACTTGTCTGTTTATCTTGCTGATTTGGTGTCTATAAACCTCAGCCGTTGTAACCAGCTCACCAACTCAGCCTTCTTTGCACTCCTTAGGAACTGTCCTTTGCTCACTGAGATCAGAATGGAGTCAACAGATATTGGAAGAAGACCGTCCGTGGATTTGGATTCGGATTTTGTATACAATCAAGTGAAGTCTCTCCATTTGGCTGACAATCCACGTTTGCAAGATGAAGACATTAACATGTTTGCTTTCATGTTCCCTAACATGCAACTTCTTGATGTGCACCGTTGCAATTCCATATCTGAAATAGGTATTGATACAGTCTTAAAGAGATGTCCTAACATTAGGCATTTGAACCTTGCCTTCTGCTCACAGGCTAGTTCATTTTCCATCAACCATGAAGCTTCCAAACTGGAGGTGTTGAACTTGTCACATTCAAGAATTGATAATACAACACTTTATGCAATCTCAAAGATTTTCCCCCGCCTTCTTCAACTTGACCTGGAACATTGCCATCTTGTCACAGAGAATGGGGTTAGGCTAGTGGTAGAAAAATGCACATACCTAAGAGAGATTAATCTCGGATCTTGTCGTAGAGTTTCTGCTAATGTTGTTTCCTGGATGATATTTTCAAGGCCATCATTGAGAAAAATAACAGCTCCGCCTCATTTTCGTCCCCGTGACTGTGATAGGAAACTCCTCTTCGGGCGATGTCTTGTTTGCTAGTTATTCTAGAACTGCTCTGTTTTAGTGTGAGTTTTTTATGTTTCAGATGTTACTTCTCTTAGATTTTTTTCTTTTGTTGAAAATGAAAATGCAAGTGAACTTCCATTTGTTTTGTTTTTTTACTTGTCTGCTCCCATGTATATACATTTCATTGTTATTATTTTAATGAAATAAAATACTCTGATTTTGTTGCTGCATAGAATGTGAACATTTCTTTACTTTTGACGTGCTAAATTAAATTGTTGTAGGTTCCTCATTCATATTTGGCAGAGCTTTGAAATCTATGTTGTGGGAGGGATATAACATTTGATCCCTACAGTAGAAAAACCTATTCTAATTAGAGGGTTTTATCACAGTGTACATGAAGTCATGCTTTCCTTTACCTTCAAGCTAGCTATACTCTATAATATGTTTTGCTTTATATAACAACAATGGTGCTTGCTTGATTTCAGCGTCGTTTTCAACACATTGTTTGGCCTCAGCACAAATCTATGGATGGCAATGTCAACATTCAACATAATTGGCCTTGCTAGAGTCGGTGAGTTTCCCTCTGATTTTTGACCTATTATTAAAAACTAAAAAATATTATTTGGTGCTGAACTCATAATGTGCCCGAAAATGTTGAATACGAGATTGATAAATAAAATGGAAAAAGTTTTTTTTTGTAAGAAAAATGGTATTTAGAAAGTTAAATGACAAAAGTGGTAAAAAAATTATTTTCAAAGATGTTGTAGGGATATAGGGTGAAATTTTCCCGAGTAAAATTGCTTTTATTTCAAAGAAACTTTTTCTTTTGAACTTTTTTTCTTCCAAAAATACCTAGTAATTTTTCCTTTGGGATAAAGAAATCAAACTTCACTCACTGCACCCCCAAAGGAATAACTTAGTCATTTTCGTGTATGTTTTGTTTTGTGATGACAATAATTGATTTTGAGTTAATTGATTATATAAATTTGATTCTCGACTAAAAGAGAGTTGATCAATAAATTTGTGTTTAAAAATCAATTATAGAACCAAAAGCTACAGATCCTAACTTAGAAACAATTCTCGAGGTAAAGTCAATTTTATTCGAAAACTACCGAACGTGCCAAAATCAATTCTACCTGTAGTATTATCAATTTTCACCAATTTAGAAGTTATTCATTTTTAATATCGATGGGCTCCACCAGATTAAAACAAAGTCATTATCATTTTGATCCTGACAAAACAACTGGCTCCACCAGATTTGTGCCAACTCTTCGTTCATGCTCTCCACCGTGGATGAATCACGTGAAGAGAGATCAGGTAAAAGAAATCAGTTGATCATTCTCCACTTCATTCGCGTTCAGAGGTAGCGTTCATGAAGAAGATGGTGCGTACAAATTCGCATAGTCTTGAATGCCGGGAAGTTCCGATTACTTAGAATTGTGTCACTGCTGCTACTGGTCCCGTCTTTGGTTAGGATACTGGTAGGTACTACGCCTCTTCTCAAATTTCATGAAGCAATTGAGCTTCTGTGTTTTGACTATGCGTGGAACTGTTATTTGCTGTGATGCAGGTGTTATATCAGGGGCTCTACTATATATTGAAGATGATTTTGACGATGTCCAGAGAAGTAGCTTCCTTCAGGTACATGTGTTTCTGCATTATTGAATGTTATAGGATTAAGAATGCATGAATTCTAATTTATAGGGAGATGATTAACTTATTGTGCATCACTATTAAAGTAATCCATTAATACACCCGTAATTTTAACAGTTGCATAGGAATTTATCTACGCTATCCAAGAATGCAGCTGTTAAAACTATGAGTGCATCGGTGGATCACTTTAATTTTTGGCCAAATACATCTTTTGGTCCTTTAAGTTTGACGAAAATACGAGCGTAGTCCTTTAAGTTTTTAAGTTTCAAATAGGTCCTTAAAAGGGTAACGTGGTATTAAATTAACAACTAAAAGGACCTATTTGAAACTTAAAGAACTGAAAGGACTATCCTGGTATTTTTGTCAAATTTAAAGGACCAAAAAATGTATTTGGCCTCAGTTTTTTTAAAAGTGGTATGCTGTATTTGCCACCACGATTCATATGTTTATTGCCATTTCCTGTTTCTTCTATCCTTTTCTTTTTTTGTATACCAATGTGGGGGTTGGGGTGTAGGAGTTGAATTTTATATCCATCAAGAGTGAGAAACATAACTATCTAACCGGATAAACCGAACTTGCTGCTCATAAATCTCATTTAGCATACATGTTCACATATTGCCTTCTCTAGAATTAAGATTGTTTTACATCTTTATGTTTCCAGAAACTATTGTAAGCATGGCACTGGTTGGTGCCATTATTGGAGCAGCAACAGGTGGGTGAATTAATGACGTTTTCGGACGTAAGAAGGCCACACTTAGTGCTGATGTTGTCTTCACCCTTGGATCAGTTGTTATGAGCATATATTCTCATACTTGGTTGTCTTCTTGTTGGCATTGGTGTCGGCTTAACTTCTGTCACTGCTCCTGTATATATCATAGAATTCTCACCATCAGAAATAAGGGGTTCATTAGTTAGGCACAAATGTGCTTGTGTTCATAAATCTTGCCTTTACCGAGGTTAGGCCTATCTTTCTTTGCTCTCTTTAAATCTCCTAGAGTCCTAGTCATGCTCAACGTAGTCATGTTCGAGTTTTTAAGTAGGACAAATATTTTCCCAAAACGACTTGTAATTTGGGACGGAAGGAGTAGTTTGTAGGAATGTGTCTGGGTATGTTTCCTTTGATTATTTTTCAGAAGTTTAAAGAGGTTAATATATCTATTTAGACTTCCCAAAAGGTCAGAAAAGACAAAAAAAAAATAATACAATAAGCAGATATAGTGAAAGAATAAATCAGATATTTTGTGGTTATCTTTATGATTATTGTTATGTGAGGTTGAAAGTGATAGCATATATTGCCAGGAGGTTTCAAAATGTCATAAATGATGAACTTTTGGATTACTAGTGTTTATGATTTGTACCAATTCGTTACAATTTGTTATTAGGGTATTATCGATAACTAAATAATGATTTTTTTTAACACATCTTTAAAATAATGATGTATGGCATACCATCCACATTTTTTCTGTTTCATGTATTTGATTTGATTTGTATTGAATCTAGCCACTCTGAAATTATCAACAATCAATTCTTATTATGTTGATTCAGATTTTTAGGTTTCTTGTTATTACCTCAATCCGTGGTATCGTATTTAAAGCAGGTTTAGCATTTGGAATTAAGAGTAATTGAACAAATCACTATTATTGTATTGTCTTAATTAGATTTGGAATAAGACAATACAATAAAACCATGTAGTTAGTGTGAATTTGAACAAATCACTATTTTATGCGATTTGTGATTGACAACACTATTGATAAAAGTGTAGCGTGTGAGATTCCTTTGGGCATATTGTATTTCAACCTCAATAAACCTTTATGAAAATTATGTATGGAAGCTTCTGGGCCCTCACTACATCATTTGCTATAATCTTTTCTAGTATATGAATTTCAAAATATAGTATGTTTCCATACCTTTTGTTTGTTATGAAAGTTTTGAAAACTTGATTTCTGCCATGGGAAGAAGCACACTATATACCTCTAGCATCCTTGTCCATGAACATAGATCCTCCCATGGAACATAACAAGCATTTCAGTAGTTGATTTACAGCTCGTCTGGTCCATTTAATTTAGGATCCGTCGTGTGTCCACTTTCTTCAAATGCACAATTTGTGTTTTCTCACTATGAAATATCTATAATTTCTTGTTGTTGATATCAATCAAGTATTTTCATTTTTTATTATTCATTTTATTTGGGTTGCATTTAATTCAATTTATTGTGCAGAATATTTTGATATCGAAACTTAAGGTAATAGTATTATTGCTAATTGTTTACGTTGCCTCCACAGTTTTCTTGTCTGTGGAGCACTTGAAAATTCATATTTCTTCGACTTTGGTTCTGTTGGATAACTACTGTAATAATCTTGAAATATATTTTAATCTTGACCTGCTGAAAACAGTAAACATGTTTTCAAGGTTTTGGATTTTTCAAGAGCCTAGAAGGTGAAAGAAACTACGACGCTGTCAGGTTGTTAAAACAAGTCGGTGAACAGACTGCTGCTAGGTAGGAAAATGCACATGAGATTTTGAAAAATGATACTCCTAATGCAGTACCTAAAGATGCATCTGCTGGAAACGATAATATTCCTAGCGTGAACAATTCTAAGTTGACTTCACATGCTTTGTTGAAGTTAAATTTAATGATAACAATCCTAGCCCTATCTATGCTTCATTCCCTTGTTTTCAATGCAAAATTTAAACTTTTCACTTGTTTCTTTAATAAACACAAGTGATTTTTGTTGGTGTCCCTCACCGTGTAACACGAGAGCATTGTAATCTCATTCGCAATTATGTGGTTTCCACTGCAATGCAGTTAAAGAACATTTCTGATAAAACTTACTTTTGACAATATCTTATAGCTTAATAAAACTTACTTGTTTTCAATGCAATATTTAAACTTTTCACTTGTTTCTTTAATAAACACAAGTGATTTTTGTTGGTGTCCCTCACTGTGTAACATGAGAGCATTGTAATCTCATTCACAATTATGTGGTTTCCACTGCAATGCAGTTAAAGAACATTTCTGATAAAACTTACTTTTGACAATATCTTATAGCTTAATGGGATTTTATTTCCTTAGGTTGAGCGACGCGTGCTTGACTTAAGTGAATATGGAACGCCCAGACAGGGTGATAGCAACAAATCTTCAGATAGTCAGCTATGAGCTTCTCCAAAAGCTTCTTCACATTTGTTGAAAGATTGTAGATAGTTTGTCACAAACACGGCTTCAGTTGTTATAATTATAGTCGTTGTTGTCTGCCTTTGTTAGATGCATGTTTTTATTATTTGTAAGATCAGTTATTCGTTTACAGTTGCTTCATTGGTCAGACTCAGACATGATTTGTAATTGAGGTCAAATCTCTTTTTTAAAATTCTTCTTGTAAAGCTTCAACTTGTCTTTGTTTCTTTCGTCGTCTCCAAATGTAAGAACTTTTTTTATTGATATAAAATCATGGTTTTGTGGGATTGAGTTGCTAAATTCATCCAAGGAGGGAGGCTTGGAGACTGAAGGTTCGTATCGTGGGGATCTGGCAGGTACCGATGTTTCTGAAGCCTGACCAGAGACGAATTCCATAGGAATTGTTTTCGTTGATGAGAAGGTAAACATCTTTTTCTGTTTGTTTGGTTCCTTATTATTTCACTGTTATGATGACATGTCCTGTTGTAGATTCTGAATAAGGATGAAGTTCATGTTATTTCTGTTTTTTTATTTTGTTGCATAGTTCTAATTTTAAAACTTCAATTGGCTACAAGGGATGAAATGTCAAAACAAAAACATGCTTACAGAAATTAGTGTACAAAATTGTAAATCTACAACAAGTGTAGGTGTTTTAGTTATTTGGGACATCTCATCTTTCGGATCATATATGTCATCAAGAACAACTTGAGATATTCCTTTTCCTCCGGCAAGCCACTTCAGAGAAATCTTCCCTCCTCCCCCAAATCCATCTTGAAGCAGAATTTTTCCAAGAATTATGTACTTGTTGAAAAGATTGAAAAGATGTGCTAGTGGTCGAACTCTTGGGAACGCCAAATTTATATTATATGATGTTATATTTGTTACTAAAAGTTGGGGGAATGTTAGTACTCTCCGTGCTACTTTGCTTATTTTTGAAGCTATGTCTGGGTTGAGAGTGAATTTTAATAAAAGCTTGTTGGTTGGGATTAATATATCCGATTCTTGGCTTCATGAGGCAGTGGCGGTGTTGAGTTGTAAAGTTGGTAAGATTCCTTTTGTTTACTTGGGCCTGCCTATTGGGGGTAATCCGCGGCGTCTGTGTTTTTGGGAACTTATTGTGAATAGAATTAAAAATAGACTTTCTAGTTGGAATAGCCGTTTTCTTTCTTGTGGCGGTCGCTTGTACTTTTAAAATCTGTCCACTTCTCTGCCTATCTATGCTCTTTCTTTTTTCAAAGCTCCATCAGGTATCATCTCTACCCTTGATTTTTTTTTTAATAATTTTTTTTGGGGGAGTGAAGATCATAGGAAAATTACTTGGATAACCTGGCAGTCTGTTTGTACCAAAAAGGAGTGTGGAGGACTGGGTGTGAGAAAGCTGAGGGAGTTTAATTGTGCTTTGTTGGGTAAGTGGTGTTGGAGGATGTTGGTTGACAGAGGGGGTTTGTGGTATAGGGTTTTAGCCGTCAGGTATGGCGAATTAGGTGGCAGGTTGGAGGTAGGGGGCTGGAGTGTTTCTTGTTGGTGGAGGGAGGTGAGTCGTCTTTCTGGTAGGGCTGGTGTTGGGGATAGTGGTTGGTTTGAGAGTCAGGTGGTGAGGAGGGTTGGCGATGGGGCTGATACGTTGTTTTGGTTGGATAGGTGGTTAGGTGATGTTCCTTTTTGTGTTCGTTTCAGGAGATTGTTTGAGTTAACAGAGAACAAATTTGTGTCTGTGGCTAATTTGTTATCTGTTGACTCGGAGCAGTGGGGGGAGGTGTTGAGGTGGAGGCGTAGATTGTGGCAGTGGGAGGAGGTGTTGTTAGGAGAGTGTAGGACTTTATTTCTTGATGTTTTTTTGTCTCCTAATGTTACAGATCGGTGGGTGTGGATTCCTGATCCGGCAGTTGGTTACACAGTTCGTGGCGCTTATGATTTGCTAACATCTCAGAACCAGATTAGTGAGGCTTCAGTTTCAGATTTGGTGTGGCATAAGCAGGTTCCGTTGAAGGTTTCGGTGTTTGCCTGGAGACTTCTTTGGAACAGGTTACCAACGAAGACTAATCTGATTTATCGTCGGGTGCTGGTGGCTGACATGTCCTTGTGTGTGGCTGGTTGTGGACAACAGGAAACGGCTCAACATCTATTCTTATTGTGTGACACTTTTGGTTCCCTTTGGCATTTGGTTCGAGATTGGATTGGGTGTTATGGGGTTGATGCTGATAATATTTCCGACCATTTTTTACAGTTTACTTATTTGACAGGTGCTGCTAAGTCTAGACGTTCTTTTATGCAACTTGTTTGGCTGCTTTGTGCCTGGGTTGTGTGGAATGAACACAATAATCGTCTGTTTAATAATGTTGTAATCCCCATACCCCGATTATTAGATAAGGTGAAAATGTTGTCTCTAGGATGGTTGAAAGCTAAAAAAGCTACCTTTGTTTACGACATCCATCAGTGGTGGTCATGCCCTCTTGTTTGTTTGGGTATTGGCTAATGGTGCCTCTTGTGGTTGGTCTGTTTTGTTGTAAACTCTTTGTTCCTTTTGCAGTCGCTTAGGCACTCTTTGTGCTTTTGGGATTGTATAGTTTTTATTTTAATAAGAAAAAGATATGTCTAGTTTGTTACAGTAAGTTAAAAGTTTTTATTTTAATAAGAAAAAGATATTTGTTACATTGTTGGTATCATTGAAAAAGATATGTATGTTACTAACAAGTAGTTCTAAAGTAGAATTCGACAACTTTTGGTTAAAATTCATTTCATTCAATTTTATACATTATAAAAAAAAAGTATTTGTTAGTAACTACTTAATTGATATTGGCTTACATTCTTCTTAAATATGTAGAGAAGTAGAAAAAAAATCCGGGTCAAACGGTACCCGATATCACTCCAAAACTTATATCGAAGCTTCCAAGCGACCCCTTCACCTCTCATTGCACAATGAAGTGGATTTATGAAGTGAGTTTCAGCTTTTGAACACGAAAAAAACCACCTTAATAAATTGATTATACATTGCAAAACCATGACTTATGACTAGAACATGCCAGAATAAAAACAGGACAGATGCGATAATAAACATTACTGAAATTCACTTGTCAAGTGCATTATAGTATCTGTCAAGGTCTTTGTTTGCCATTTTAGTAGTCTGTAAAGAAAAGTCGAGATGTTAACAATTTAATGTTGACATTGAGCATTAAATACTATTGTACAAAGCATACACAAACAATATCACATCACATTACACCTTAAGATCAATCTTATTTTTGGAAATATTGCTTTGGTAAACATCCATTGTTCCTTTGCACCCGTTTGACTGTCACGAAGGTAGAAGTTTACAAAAGAAAGGAGAAAAAAATAGAGAAACAAAGTGTATTAATTCTGTAGTAGAAGAATAAGTAAATAACAATTGAAGATGTGAAGACACAAATGGTAAAATGTACATCAATCGTGGTTATTGGTCGAATTACAGACTGCAATCATAGAAGTATGACAGACATATGGAAATACCTCCGAAAGAAGCCTCTGCCTGTCCTGGGATAATCTCTGGTGTTCTGGTTGAATTATTGTGTCAGATACACCAACCTTCAACATATTTTCTTCAACTGATTTCTTTTCATGTTCTAGCTCATCTACTTCGGCCTTTGTTTTTTTGTAATTTAAGTTGTCCTCAATTTTTCTTCTAAGCTGATCATGATTTCGCATCAAATCTTTCCTTTTGTCTAGTTCAATTATAATTTCCTGAATCATGGTTTCACAACTTCGCAATTGAGATTTTAATAGAGATTTCTTTTCTTGCGCCTCCTTCAACTTGTCTATGTGGAGAAGTGGAGTGTCGGAGGTTCGAATCCTGACCCATGCAGATAATATGTAATATCCCTACCAATTGAGTTAAGCCCATGAGGATCAACCTATCTCATTTCTTTTAGTAAAATCGAACTCTTGAAAATTTACAATTTTGGAGTTTATAAGCTTACTCTTTGATCTTAGAACTCATTCTAAAAACTGCTTCAACTTCTTGCCGATAAATTCTCTTTTTTTTTTTCATCCAAATTCCCAAACTCGTGGTCAAGTCGAAGTTTCAATTCATTATAGTCGGCACATATTTTAAATAAATATTATAGAAAAAATTGTTTAAGGATGTAATTGCGATAATGAAAAAATAAGTATAAATATATTCATGATCTAGTTTGTTACACTTTTTAAATCGTAAAGAAAAAAAACAGACATATATATTCATATTGTGTTTTTTACATTTTTTTAATATTTAAATTTATTCTTATCTATTTGTTACGTGTGTTATTTTTATTGAAAATTAAGGGCACTTTTGGAAAGAAAAAACCAACCCAAAAGAGCTGAAAGGAGTTGTTTTCTTTATACATGGACCGTCATAATATTCCTAAGGACCTAAGAGACCTTCAGAAGGGTTCTTATATCCTCTTTGGAGGCCTCAGCGCCCTCCAAAAGGGCTCTGAGGGCCAGGGCGCACCTTTAAGCATGGCGCCGCCTTGAAAGATTCTGGAAGGCTCCAGAAGCCGCCTAAATAACCCCTGTTACTTACTGCTTAAGTAAACTAAAACCCGACCCATAAAGGGCTATAAATACTAACCTTGAGAGCCTTCTCAAGGCATGACCTAGACAATACAAACCATAATACGACTATTGTACTTTCACGAGTACAGATGGCGCCGTCTGTGGGAAGAGGTAAAACTAACCTTGACCACGTTTTCTAAATCGCAAATCGCGATTTGGAAACCCTAAATCCTTTGAATCGTAGAAACTCTTGACGATTTGGAATTCCCAACCATCCACTAAAGAAACCCTAAATCGCACCCCCCTGCCACTATAGAAGAAGCCGAGACGATGAGAACTCAAATCGCTCTACTACTAGAGCAAAACGAAGCTCTACAAGCATCGGTAGAGACAATTCAGCAGAAACAGAATCAAGAGAAGAAGGACTCTCATCACGGCGAGTTGAGCGAACCAGAGCCTCAACCGCTATCCGCCGATATTTGGGGCGCACCCGTCCCTGAGGCCTTCAAATCTCCGTTGCTACCATCTTTCGACGGCAAGGGCGATCCGTTTGAACACATCACATCCTTTAATACTCGGATGGTCGTAATCATGGCACCTGATTCCCTTAAGTGTAAGTTGTTGGCGGGAACACTGAGCGACGCTGCCCTGCGTTGGTACATGAATTAACCTAGGTTCTCCGATGTCAGTAACCAAGACATGACCAAGAAGCTAATCCATCAATTCTCAGCAAGTCGCCATCGGAAGGTTTTGAAGGTGAGAAAAACACAAGAAGGGGGTTGAATTGTGTTTGCTTTTTCTTCTTTTTCTCCTAGTGAAGTCACTGTTCATAAGTAGATATAATTCAACTTCTGAGGTGAGGTTCAGAATCTAAATGCAGCGGATAAAAATGGAGAGAGAGAGAGAGAGAGAGAGAGATAGAGAGAGAGAGAGAGAGAAAGAAGAAAGACACAAAGCAATTATACAGGTTCCATCCACAAACTGGAATTAGTCATGTCCCCCTTGTTCTTCCAAGGAGAGTTCACTAAAAAATGTAATATCTGATTACAACTGCTCACTGCTAAAACTAGCATGAGACTTCAAACTACTCAACCACAACTGCAAGAGATTTCATATGCTCAAGAACTAAATCAAGAGACTTCCTATGCTCAAGCACAACTACAAAAGACTTCTAATCAAACAGAATTACAAAGAAATTTGTTTGAGGTTGAACACTTGATATACAATTAGTGGTGTTCACAATACAAATCAGATACATACTCTTAAGACTCTAGAATTTCTAAGATATGAAAGTTGATAAGAAATTCTAAGTGAACTTTGATGTGGAACTATTTCAGCAGAGTTTTGACACTTGTAAATTGTTGTTTGAGTCTTGCAATTCTCTAAGTCTTCACTCCTTTATATAGAGGTGTGAAAGAGACGTTGTTGATTGCCAGCACATCAAAAAGAGTCGTTTGAAGCTTGATCAAATCACCAATGATCTGTTGCCTGATTTGGTTATTGTCCTATGAAGGATCAATTTCAAATTCATTTCGAGTCTAGTGGAACACTGGTGCAGGCATAGTTGTTGTTCTTGTCCTATTGCAGACACAAAACAAAGTAGTGGAGGTAGTGGTTGTACACTTCGTACAATTCTCCTTTTTCAACACTCTCAAATGACTTCAAATCCATTTGAATTAGCCGTTGCTTCATCCTTCTAGTCTTCTGCAACGATAGGCGTAATTGGATCCTTTGATCAGCCTTTGAAGCTTCAATTCTTTCAGCTTCTGATGATCTTCAGAACTTCTGATGTATTCAGCTTCTGGTGATCTTGCTTCTGATGAGGTGCTTCTGATGACGTCAGCTTCTGATGTACTTTAGAACCACTTGTCTTCAGAACCTCTTTTTCAAGCTTCCTTCTTGTTGATTCCTTTGCTCTCTTTTGTTCTTTCAGAACCTATGCATTTAAAAGAGACACTAATTTTTTGTCTATGGTCCTGCACACTTGAACAAATATTAGCATATCCAATTGACAATTTTTAATACCTTGTTATCATCAAAACTCAAAGGGTAAAGTTAAACACATTTTGTTCCAACAATATCCCCCTTTTTGATGATGACAAACACTAGTATTTAAAATGTTCAATTGTTGTTAATTTAATTAACAAATTGACTTTAAGGGTATGAGGTTTGTAAGCTCCCCC
Organism: Medicago lupulina; assembly: GCA_958299785.1. Lineage (NCBI taxonomy): Eukaryota > Viridiplantae > Streptophyta > Magnoliopsida > Fabales > Fabaceae > Medicago > Medicago lupulina. The sequence continues at coordinate 26,441,684 of OY283144.1, read as the reverse complement.
TGAGTCTAATAGTACTTTAAGGTGAGGTTTGTAAGCTCCCCCTGAGTTCTATCCATGTTAATTAAATTCATCATTAAAATCGTAAAACACTCAGAATTAACTCACATCAATCGACTAAGAGATGAGAAGAAGGTCCTATTAATTTAACTTGATTAAAAATTAAATTAATGGGGCTCAGAGCCTATAAATAAATACTATACATCTACTCCCCCTTTTGTCATCAACAAAAAAATAAAATATAGACAAAAAGAATAGATGAGAAAAACATAGTGAGAAAATTCAAAATAAGACAGATAATGTGATCAAAAGCAAAACATGATCAGAAGTATAAACATGATCAGAAACATAAACATTGTCAGAAGCATAAACATTGTCAGAAGCGCAAAATAAAAACATAAAGTAAACAAGCTATTAATGTGTGCAATCTAAGGCTTGACTCGTCTCTTCATCATTTCCATCATTTCTTGCATCATGTTGTTTGTCTTATCAGCTTGCTTCTCCATGGTTTCCTTAAGATCACTATAACTCTTGACAAGTGCTTCTTCTCTGATCTTGGATTTTTCTTGCCGAGAGATCGTCTTCCTTTGAAGTTCATCATATATCATTCTCTGTTCAAAGAGATCCTTCTCCAGCTGTTTAATTCTTTGTTGTTGTGCATAATGTCTTTTCAGCTTTTCAAGGATGTGGATACCTGAGTGAACTAAGAGCTTAGTCAACCAAGACATATGATGACATGCTGTCATTACGTAATTTTTATGTAAATATGATCACATTTTGGAGTTCACAAGGCAACTTAAGCAGCAAGAAAAGCAAGAAAACTGAAGAAAATGCAAAGTTCCAAAACGTGTCACGATTAGTCAAAAACGTGACACGATTCCACAAGGCATAATGCATGCTCTCGACATTGAAGAAAACGTGTCACGATGGCAAAAACGTGACACGATTTGGTGAAACCCTAATTCAGTTTCTTGTTACACAAGGTGAAAACGTGTCACGATTTACTTAAAACGTGACACAATTTTGGGTGAATTTCTGTGCCTATTTAAGCTAAAGACTATTCAGAAAACAAGGGTTACGATTTGAGAAGAGCAAAGTGCGATTTTGAGACCTAAAGACGGCTAGGAGGGCAATTTCTTCAACCTTCTTTCAGTTCATGTATGTTTTGATTCCACTATTGATTATGCTATTTGTAAATCTCATTATGAGTAGCTAAATCTCTTAGAGATTAGGTCTGAGATGATTTTATGTAACCCTAATTGATCCATGTTGCTGTGAAACTCTATTATTTGGAATGACAATCTAGTTTTTATTCAATTCAATTGTTTTAATTCTTTTATTTCTTGATCAGATATAAACATCGTGAGTATGGGTGACTACTGACCCTAGCTTTCAACTTAGACCGATTGAATTGTTCTAATAAACATGGGTAGTCTAGGAATGGATAATCGTTTGTTAGTGATATTTGATTAACGTGCTTAAACCTTCAAGGATTATTAGACCACTGATCGTTGTCGTGCACGATCAAAAATAAGTATTTTACAACAAGTAGTACAAGGTAGTTAACCTTGGTCGTCTCTCGAGGATTTTTGATTTAACAATTACCAATAACAAGAATAGCAACTATGAATTCAAAAATATAAATTGGGGGTTTTGTTTTCAGGTTGTAAAGAATAGTAAATCGGATGATGAATTCAATTAATAGAAAAGCAATCCACTGGTTTTAGGAAACTTTGTTTATCATCTATCACAGGTTCTTAGAGAATATTTGTTTAAGAGTTTATGCTTTGGTTGATTATAAAACTCATTTAACAAGCGAAGGGGATTCGTTTACCGGTCGTAGCATTGAAGACTCAAGTGAAGAGTTTGAAGGGGTGCACGGGTAATCAAGGACTCGAAGATTCAAGGAGCACCAAATGCAAAGGTTATTTGAAGTTTGGGTGAGTGTTTACATAGGGGTTGAAGAACTAGTTTAGTTTCAAGGAACTCTTGTAATCACATTTGTATTCAACATTGTTACTATTAATGGATGACCTTGGTGAAGGCGTTTTTCATCAAGAAAAGTAAATGTAGCTCTAGCGAGGACGAAAAGAGCGAACTTTATGTGTTTTTCTTTATGTATAGTCTTGTTAAAAGCACCCAGCATCAATGCCTCACTGTCTTAGATTCATTTGTGTCTTGTTCATTACTTGCATTGTTGAAACTAAGCCATATTTCTTGTGTTTGGGTCATTGAATCGATTCAGTGATATGTGAATCGCATCATTAGAAGTCTCTGACTTCCCATGAATTGATTCTCAACCTTTTGAATCATATCACTTATGAATCGATTCATATTTGTTTGAATCGTATCATGGTTTCTCTCTGACTTGCACTGAATCGATTCATCAAAGTCTTAATCGTTTACCGGACGTAGCATCAAAGACTTGAGTGAAGAGTTCGAAGGCGTGCACGGGTAATCAAGGATTCGAAGATTCAAAGACCACCAAATTCAAAGGTTATTTAAAGTTTGGGGGAGTGTTTACATAGGGGTTGAAGAACTAGTTTAGTTTCAAGGGACTCTTGCAATCACATTTGTATTCAACATTGTTACTATTAGTGAATGACGTGAAGGTGTTTTTCATCAAGAAGAGTAGACGTAGCTCTAGCGAGGACGAAAAGAGCGAACAATTATAAAAATATCGGTGTTATCTCTCTTCCTTATCCTCTTTACTTTTGATTGTTGCATATGTTAATTGATTAATTGTTAGGGTAGAAACTTGTATTGATCTAAGTTGTTTTTGATAAAAATAAATCTAATTCTTTGAATTAAGTTTTAGTACTTAGCTTGGATTAATTGGTTTCAATTTCTATTGAATTCTTCAATTGCATATGCATTGTGTTCTTTAATTGATAGCTTGTTATATTTTCGTATAGGTTTGTATTTGAAATTGTCTAGTTTTGCAAATTGTTCAAGAACCATTAACTTTTGATTATAATAAAGATTTGTATTGTGAATCTCTCAATTCTATATTGAATCTTATTAGCACATAGCTTTATCCTTTTGTGAATTGTTGTGATTGTTCAAGCTTGTTTCCAATAGTCAAATCAATTCAAATCTCTTTTTGTTAAAACTCTGAAAAACTTTTTCAAAATGCTATTCACCCCTTATAACGTGCAACCTTATTGGCCATATCGACCAACAAAGACAACTTTGTATGCCATGTAAATCACCCATCCTCTCAGCTTGTCTGATAAGTGTCGACAACACTTCGACACATAGAATAAATAGGTATGGGGATAATGGATCTCCTTGGTGAACCCCCCTCCTCAGAATAATCAGAACAATAAAATTATTATTTATGATGATAGAATCGTCCACATATTCGACATGCATAAGAATCCACCGAACCCATTGTGATGCGAATCCCAGTTTCAACATGACTTCCTTCAGATACACACATTCAATTCTAACATATGCTTTAGTTATATCTGTTGGAACAAAATGTGTTTAACAATAAATCCTAAGAGTTTTGATGATAACAAGGTATTAAAAATTGACAATTGGTATTGCTAACATTTGTTCAAGTATACAGGACCATAGACCAAGTGTTATATCTTACAAAGGTGTTGGAAGAACAAATAAAGAGCAAAAGAAACATTATTTGAAGCATAAGGCGCTCCTGAAGGTTTGCGCTCCTGAAGAGTATGACGTCATCAGAAGCTGCAGTATTTCACCAAAAGCAAATTGATTCAAGTTTTTATGGATTTAGTGTTGTATTTTGGAGCGAAAGTCTTGAAGAAGTGGTAGAAGATCACTTGGAGGTCACATGTTCTCGTTTGAAAGCATCAGGTTGCTAAAATACAAAGAGAGTTGACAAATGTACTATGTACGAACTGTACAACCACCTTCTCCACTACTCTGTTCTTTGTCTCAGCTACCAGACAAGAATAACAGCTCTCATGTACAACCAAGCCTGCATCCTTGTTCCCTCTCAACCAGAATGGATTTGAAATTGATCCTTTATAGGACAATAACTTAATCAGGCAAAGAATCATTGGTGAAAGATCAAGCTTCAACAACGACTCTTTTTGGATGAATTGGCACTTACAACGTTTATTTCACACCTCTATATAAAGGAGTGAAGACTTGAAGAACAAAAAAAGACTCTACAACATTTTTGAAAGCGCCAAAACTCTGTCAAATTGTTCAGCATCCAAAAGTTCACTTAGAATTTCAGTTTTCAAGTTCATATCTTTGAAATTCATAAGTCTTAAGAGTCTGTATCTGATTTGTATTGTGAACACCACTGATTGTATATCAAGTGTTCAACCTCAAACATTTTATTTGTAATTTTGTTTGATAGAAGTCTCTTGCTTGTGTGCTTGAGCATTAGAAGTCTCTTGATTGTGTTCTTGAGCATTTGAAGTCTCTTGCTTGTGTGCTTGAACATTTGTAATCAGATATTACATTTTGTGAACTTTATAATGTTATTTGCAATTAAAATAAATGATGATGTTTTTGAATTTTTGGTGCGTATTTTTATTGCAGGGGCCAATTTTTAAGATTGCATCAGGGCCTCCAGATTGTTTAAGACGGCACTGACTATATGGCACATACCTATATCATTTGTAACTCTAGTTGCATCGATCGCTTCTAATGCAACTATGCGGTTCACTTTCTTACGCGTTGTTGCAAATGCGTTAAAGAATTTTGTGTTGAGATCACCATCTTGATACCGGTATGTTTTTTGCACGTTGTCTCCAATATTTAGCTTGATTGATCAACAATTTATTCATTTCGTATAATACTACGAACATAAAAGGTCATCATAACGAAGCATGTTGTTGGGGGTCATAAGTGTTACCTTGATTGTCACACACATTCAGTGATTTGCGACATTCATCGATATATGATTTCAGCTTATTATGGTTTATTTTGCTCCAAGAACTCAACTCACCTGCACATAAAAAATATGGCGAGAGTTACTTTCTTTTTCAGTGAAATGTAATAATAAAAAAGTTACTTTCTTTCGTCTAATCTTTTTCTAAGAAACACATTTTAAAAAAAGTCTTGTCGTGACACAAGCTTTTCAGCATATTACTTAGGGACCCACAAAAATACATTTTATTTAATCGTTTTTAAAAAATAATTATTATTTAATTATTTTCATTTCATTTAAAGTCCTGCTCCTTCTCAATTATTTAATAATTATTTAATTATGTTTAATTATTGAAAACCTTGATTATTTTTTTCCCCTCGTGTACAATGGTAGTTTGTTAGTCTTATTCTTTTCTTTGTACAACAACGTGTTAGTCTTATTCTATTGAAGTAAACGGCAATTAATTTTCTAAAAAAATGTCTTAATGTTTTATATTCCTCACGATTAAAACTCATTTTATTTTTTTTCTTTTCTGTTTGAGCTTATTTCTCTTTGAATCATATACTCCATTAAGGTTTTAATAGAAAAAATAATATTAATGTTGCATCGGTATTATAAAGCGACGTATAATTTAAGAATTTTTTTTTTCTTAAAGCGACATTCAAACCCAGTTCATCGAGGCATGTTAAAAAAGCTAAATTTTTACAAAACAAAAAAAATTCAATTTTTTTTATCTCTATTTCGCTTACGATGAATGGTGGAAATTTCAATAGATATTTACGACACATGAGAGAATCCATGTCCGTAGCAAACGGTGGTGTTACGGTGTGAAGTGTGTAGTAGCGGTTGGTACACGTATTCTCTCTCACCTTAAATTCTTCTCTAACAAAAAAACCTTTGCAATTTGCAACTTTCGCTTTCTCTCTCTCTCTCACTCTTTCTTTGTTATTTTCTTTCATATTCAATTTTCATGGCAATTATTATTTCCTTTCAATTTTATCTATTTCCTCAAAGTCACTTTCTTTCCTCTTACACTTGGATGGATTAAGTTTTAAGTTATACCTCGTTTGGATTATGAGAAAAAAAACTCTGCAATAATCACTTTTTTTCTTCATTTTCTTTTAGTTTCATTTTTGACATTAATTCATTCGACCCAAATGCAAAAATTCAATCTTTTTTCTCTTAGCTGATAGTGGATGATGATACTGAATTGAATAGAGAGATATAGAGCTAGAGAGAGAGAGAGAGACTTAGAGAGAGAAAAATGGCTTATGCAAATGGGTTTACTCCAACAATGAAATTGGGTTTTGTGTTTTCATCTCAAATTTCAGCAAAACAAAGATACCCTTTGGTTTATCCTTCATCAAAGTGTGGATTTTTACTCAAATTCAATCATGGGTCATTGCAATATCAAAACCCTTTATTTGTAGCTAAACCAATTTCAATTAAGAGGAAAAATTCAGTGGAACTTGACCAATTCGTGACGAGCGACGACGAAGAGGAGGAAGAAGAAATGGGAGATGGATTCTTAGAAGCAATTGAAGAGCTTGAGAGGATGACAAGAGAACCATCTGATGTTCTAGAAGAGATGAATGACCGTCTTTCGGCTAAAGAACTTCAGCTTGTGTTGGTTTATTTCTCTCAAGATGGAAGAGATTCATGGTGTGCTCTAGAGGTTTTTGATTGGTTAAGGAAAGAGAATAGGGTTGATAAGGAAACTATGGAGTTAATGGTTGCTATTATGTGTGGTTGGGTGAAGAAGTTGATTATGGAAAAACATGGTGTTGGTGATGTTGTTGATCTTCTTGTTGATATGGATTGTGTTGGTTTGAGACCTGGTTTTAGTATGATTGAGAAGGTTATTTCTTTGTATTGGGATATGGGGGAGAAAGATGGTGCTTGTTTGTTTGTGCAAGAGGTTTTGAGACGTGGGATTGCTCGTAGTGAGGATGATCCTGAAGGGCATAAGGGTGGACCAACTGGATATCTTGCTTGGAAGATGATGGTAAGACTTCCATAATTGATATCTAAGTTTTTTGTTATTTGGTTGGAGAATTAGTTTTTATTTCAAAATTTGAATGATTGTGTCCTATGTTTTAGAACATTTTGATTGTGTTGATTGTTGATCATTTGATTCCGTTGACTTTGTATGTGTTTGTTTCCGCGGTGACAAAAATCGATTTTGATAGAATTGGTTTTGATTAAAAGCGAGTTTAACATAACGTCATTTATGTCTAGATAATTTACGAGAAAACTATTCTTTATTAATTCTTTACAAACTTGAATTTGAGCCCTCCAACCGTGGAACCAAACATGGGCATAGATATTTTGTTAATTGGAGTCGTGGTGTTCTTGAATTGCTTGTTTTGCATTGTTATTGCCTTTGTTTTTCCTGCTTATATCCATCCAAACATAGAATTGGAGCTTTTTGACATTGTCATACGTGGTGGAATAGCTTGCTTGTTCATTTTCAGTTTGTGTGTAGTTAACGTTAGACAAACTTGATATTGAATAAACTTAATTTTATAAAATTGATTTGGTTATGTTTGGCTGTATTTACTTTAAAAGCAAGTTTGATGTAAAACTTAGCTCAATTTTTTCTACCTAAAGCAAAAGCTACTTTTCTTTACTTATACTCAACTCAAGTCAAGGTTTGAAGGTAGAACCAATTTTCATTTAAAAAATACAAAGTAACCAAAATCTATATATTTTTACTAAAATACAGCAGTAGTTAAAACAATTAATGCAAAGAAACCAGTAAAATGTCCTACTTTGATTTTAAATTATTTTTCGATACTAGCTGCAAGTGCTTCTCTATAAAAATAATGCCGTTTTGAGTTTAGAAATGTTGTTTGGATTATTCAATTGTATTTAGTTCTAGAATAGCTCCAAAAAGAGCTTATGATTTATGGGCAATTATCATCGAAACACAGAATTAGCCGACCTAGAAGCAACTTTGCAAACTAGAGCTTTTATGAATTGGTCTTCTCCTATATGCTCGCCTAGATAAGCTTATCATATTTGTGGTTAGAGCACTTTGCGACTCGTATAGTTAGCTTTGCTGTTAGCCTTTTTGGCCTATAATGTCCCATATGCACTTTATGCCATTTTGTTTTCATGGGCAGATAAGAATAGGGATTTTTTTTTCTTTTTCTTTTATGAGTTGTATTTAACCAATTTTTGGAACAAGGATATGTTTGGATAAACTATTAAATTAAACCCTTATAGCATAAGCGCTTGGCATATAACTGGTTATGTATAAACTATTTTTATGACAAGATAAAATAAAGTCAAAATGTTTCCATGTAAGTTAAGTTATTTTAATACGCTATCCTAGTCTCAGAAGTGCTTGTTAGTAGATTAGCTGAAATGAGTCAATCAAAATAGATCCTAAAGTAATATGACTAGATTTATATCGTAGTTTTCTTGATCGTCAGTTATTTGTTAGAAGGATGACTCAGAGGATGTGTTTTCCAGGCTGAGGGGGACTACCGAGGCGCTGTTAGATTGGTAATTCGGTTTAGAGAAGCTGGCCTGAAACCCGAGATCTACAGTTATCTTGTCGCAATGACTGCTGTGGTTAAGGAGCTCAACGAGTTCGCCAAAGCTCTGCGAAAGATGAAAAGTTTTGCAAGGGCCGGTTTGATAACTGAATTTGACCTAGAAGACGTTGAGCTGACAGAAAAGTACCAATCAGATATTCTAGCGGATGGAGCGCGATTATCCAAATGGGTGATTCAAGACGGCAGTCCTTCATCACTTCACGGAGTTATTCACGAGAGACTCCTCGCTATGTACATTTGCGCCGGCCGGGGAATCGAGGCCGAGAAACAATTGTGGGAAATGAAGCTTGTTGGTAAAGAGGCTGATGGAGGTCTCTACGACATTGTTCTAGCCATTTGTGCATCGCAGAAAGAGTCTGCGTCAACAGCGAGGTTGATGACACGGTTGGAAGTTGCGAGCTCGCCGCAGAAGAAGAAAAGTTTGTCATGGTTGTTAAGAGGTTATATTAAAGGTGGTCATTTTAGTGAAGCAGCAGAGACTGTAATGAAAATGCTTGAATTGGGATTCTATCCTGAGTATTTGGATAGAGTTGCTGTTATGCAAGGTTTAAGGAAAAGGATACAGCAATATGGAAATTTAGATCTTTATATCAAGCTTTGTAAGTCACTGTCTGAAGCAAGTCTTATAGGACCTTGTCTTGTGTATTTGTATGTTAGAAAATACAAGCTTTGGGTTGTGAAAATGATATAAGAAAAGTACTTGAAAAAAACCTGCCAATTTTTCAAACCTTTGGTTTTTGAGGCATAGTTGTGTGTTGTAACTAGAGCACTGATTTTGATGGTGCTTGTTTACTTGTATAAATTTGTATAGTTTTAATGTCAAAAAGGAACGATTCTAGTGGTTGTTATAATGAGTATGTGTATAATAATATATAATTCGGATTATTTCCCCACGACATTCTCATGTAATATTATATTACAAGTTAGCTAGATAGATGATGTAATCATATTATATATATACTCTTTGCTTCAACTTGATGTTAGAGCTGTATTTTTGTCCTACTGGGCTTTGTGTGCTGCTGTCTCCCTCCCATCACTGACTTGACGGTAAATGCTCAAGGACCCCTTGAATTGCTTAATATTTCACATGGGGTGAGAAAAACAGGCATTGAATCCTAGAATCTGGTCCACCTTTTAAGCAAAAAAATGTTTATCGGAAGTTACGATCCGATGGGGTGAGCAATGGTGAGGGGCAGGCCGAGCAATCTTATGACTTTAACATGTTTAGGATGATTTTTCCTTGCTTTGTTGTAGGTGTTAGAAAATGGGTTTGCCTCTCTTGTAATCACTCACGTAGTTGGCTTCCTCAGTTGTATCTTCAACAATGCCTTCCTTGTTCTCTTTCCCATCATTATTACACTTCCATACTTCTGTTTCTGGTGACTTGGAGCAAGAAGCTGCTAACTTCTTGGTGAGAGCCACGAATTGGGAAGCCATAGGGTTGTGGTTGACCATAAAAGCGCTATAGGCATCCAGCTCCAAAACTCCCTACGTTTTTGCACCCGTATCAATAGCGATATAAAACTTGTTTTGCACCTTATTTTCTTCTAAATCACGGACCTTGGTATCTTACTTTGTCATCATGGCGTTCCCAGCTGAAGCATCCAACAACATTCTTATTAGGGCTCATCTATATCGTGGCCAAGACACCATTTTAGTAAAAAAAAAAAAAAAATGCTCTCATGTGTTATGCAAAGACTCCGCATCAACATGCTTAAAATCAGTGATTTTAGCACGATTTTATCCATGAACTTGGTGACTGCAAACAAGCGCTCCAAGATTTTTTTTTCCTCAAGCAATAAAACTCCATTCGTTTTTGCACCCTTATAAATAACAATATAAACCTTGTTTTGCACCATATTTTCTTCTAAATCTTCGACCTCGGTATCTGACTTTGTCTTCATGGTGTTTCCCAACTTAAGCATCCAACAACATTCTTATTTGGGCTCTCAACCTTTGAGTGGAGATTTTCATTTGGTTCAGCTCATCTATACCATGGCTAGGACACCATTTTAGTAACAATAAAAACTCTATCATGTGTCATTCAAAGACTCTGCATCAGCATGCTCAAAATGAGAGATTTTAGAACGATTTTCCATGAACTTGGTGACTGCAAAAAAAAACGCTCCAAGAATTTTTTCCTCAAGCTCGTCCCATGTTTAAATAGTATTGCTAGGAATAGCTAGTAATCAATTTTTTTTCTCTTCCTACTAAAGGAAGAAGAAACAATCTTAGCCTCTTCTAATCTTGAGTGATGCCATTGGGACAGGAGTAATCGCAAGTCCCATTATGTGTTGGCATTGATAGTGTCACGTGTAGTATTTGTCTTTGGGGTTGGTTGTCTTTGAGGTTCTGTTCATAGTCTTACTCCCTTCCGGCTAAGGTTGCGTGATCTTGATAGGAGGTTAGATGATTTTTATAGTGTTGTTTTCGTTTTTTCTCTTGTTTCTATTGGGGGGTTCCTTTTGTTTTGTTGTCGATTAACTAGAGTTTTTCTTGTACTTATCATCTCTATTTTTTTGTACTCTTTTAGGAGATTTTATCCAAATGTGTGTGTGCGCGTGCGTGTCATTAAAAAAATTTATAATCATTATCGTCAATGGTTTGATTCTTGTTTGTAAGTAAAAACATGATTTGTATGCAACGGAAATGGGTCTTGTTTCTAACAATAATCAAACTATAATTATAACCATGATTTGTTTAGAGATGGTAAACAGATTTAATGAGTTAAATTGTAATTAATTACCATGAGTTATGTTTATGTGTTACTGTATATGACATGCCTGGAACGAAAGTTAAATGCAGTTTGGAAACTAACGGTAGTTAATTGTTGTTGGAGGCATTTTGATCAACTTGAGGTGCCTGTGAAAATACACTAGGTGCGTAAAGAGAAAATTTCATGTGGGCTTGAGTCAAGTCTATGGACTTGCATAAATGAACTCTTATACCAATCATCTGGAGATCACAAAACAAAGTCTCTACTTATTCCATTGATTATCATTGGTAGTTTAAAAGTAAACATAACTTAAAAAAACAAAGTCTACATGTTTGAAACAAATTAAACATGCACAAAGACAAACTTTCAAACAAAAAGGAAAAGACAGTAAAACCAATTGATAGTGGAGAAGAGACTCCATATTACACAACAAAAGACAAGAAAAAAGAAACCATTCATAACTAGTATTTTTTGGCTCCTTAGTCCTATTCATAATCCCACCCCATTTCCAACCTCCTCTTGATCTTTGATTGTCATTTCTTTCATCTTCCGATCAACCTCCTTCAAATTCTCCTCAATAAAAGATGAAAAATCATTAAGATCATATTTGCTCATCGAATTTCCATTAAATTCTGTGGTTTGAATATAATGATCAATGACATTGGTCATTTCCATCTTTCTGGTTTCTTCCCTTTGCTTCTTCAACTGCTCGTAGACTTTCCTAATGCTTTGCCTCAAGAAGACCTCCTGATCCACCATCTTTTTACTTTGTTCATATCCAGGCAAACCCCTAAACCTAGATATCAAACTTCTGACCCCTGAATCTGATGGCCAAACCTCTACTTGAGGGTTGTTTTGCTCTGAAATTATAGCACATGCTTCTACTCCACATAGGGTGCTAATTTCATTAATCTTCTTCATAATTCCTATTAAAAAAAAATTATATCCATAAACAATATATAATCAATGGTAAAATTTCAAATTTACTAAATAAAATCTAAATCACAGATTTTCAAAACTATAAATTATAATTTTAAAAAATATAAAAAAAAATGTTAACATGTGTTGATTATAGGAAAAAAAGGCTATGTGTACGATATACAAAGATAATCTATACATGCTTTATTGAAATTTTAGAGAGGCTAAATCTAACCATTTTTCCTCTTTCTGAATGTTATCCTCCTCTTTGAGTCACCTGTTATGTATGCTAGTTTCACCTTATTTCTAGCCATGGTAGTGAGGATCAGAAGACAAAAGGGAAGTTGTGAAAATGCTTTCTCTTATGTTTTTCTTACGGCTCTAGTTGTCTGCTTAAATAGACAAATTTGAGATACATTGTATTGTATTAAAAATATAATATTAAATACGCATTATACTCTTTATATAAATTTTAATGTATTAAAATATTAAATTTATATCACTATAAATTTTAATATTTTGACTAGACTTTGTAGATATATATTAATAAATGTTTTTCATATACTATTGATTTATAAAATACATTAAAAATTATTAAAAATGACATTTATTTATTTTTCAATAAAAAGTTTAACACTATTTAAAAAAAATATTAATTAAATATTATTTTGTAATGAAAATATGGTAAAGTTAAAAATTTAGTTCTATATTTAATAGTAATTATTTTATAAAACATAAATGGCATTAATTATTTTAGATTTTTTTATTAAAATATAATTGTTCGAAATTCATCCCCTTCATATATTATACATTGTTTCTACCGATTAAGTTAAACTTGTGAGTTAAAAAAAGGGTATAATAGAAAAAAAAATGTGAAAAATACACTTTTCTAATTTGGTGTTGCTATTCTAAAACGTCACTTAAAAACGAATAGAGGGAGATACATTTACACATTTTAAGAAAGAAATGTATACATTGTAATAAAAAAAGGGGAAAATAGTGCAGTTCGATATTTTTCAAAGGATTGAGTGTGAATTTTAAAATGATTAAAATTGGACCGGTCATTGAACGATGTAGACATTGTTCATTATCTAGCTATATTTTAATAAAATAATCAAATAAAATATTCAACTTTTTCATATAATGTATAAAACCATATTAAATAAAAACAAACATCAGAAAATTCATAATTATATTTATTAAAAATTTCAAACTCATTAATTATAGTAATATTATCAAATTCAATAAATAAAAAATTTGAAGAAGAAATTCAATAATTTTTTATAAGGTTATAAAATCTAGTTATTAATTAATATAGTAAAATAAAAGGTTAATTAAGTTTTTAGTCCCTATAAATATACCGAATTTCGTTCTTAGTCCTCATAAAAAAATTGACAGATTTTGGTCCCAATAAAAATTTTCATCACTTAGTTTTAGTCCCTATTAAATTAAAATTTGTTTAATTATGTTTAAACTTCTAAATTTTTAAAAGATTTCTTACAGACATGTTCATAACATTGTAAGACACTCTTTTATAAAATCTTTTATTTTTTTAACATGTAATGAATTAAATATGAATTTTTCTAAAAGCCAAATTTTCAAGATTATATTAATGAAAATTTGGACCTAATAATAAAATTTTGAGATACTTTTTTGCGGAGGAACTTTGTATAATGTTCAAAATAAGAGTATGTAAAAAATATGTTAAAAATTTAAAAGTTTAAGCACAATTAAGCAAATTTTAGTTTTACAAGGACTAAAAGTATGTATTGGCCCCTGTTAAATTAAAATTTGTTTAATTATAATTAAACTTTTATATTTTTAAATGATTTTTAACATACATGTTAAGAACATTATAATAATATTTTTAATAAAAAATTAGAATTTTTTAACATGTAATGAATTAAATATAATTTTTTTGAAACACCAAAAATTCAAGATAAAACTTACAAAAATTTGGACCTAAAATAAAATTTTGAGCTAACATATTTTGGAGGAACGTTTTATAATGTTATGAATATGTCCGTAAAAAATCTTTTAAAATTTTTAAAATTTTAAGCATAATTAAACAAATTTTAATTTAACAGAGACTACAACTACGTGCTGAAATTTTTTATAGTGATCAAAATCTGTCAATTTTTTATGAGGACTAAAAACTAAATTCGATATATTTATAGGGACTAAAAACTTAATTGACCCTAAAATAAACTAATTAATGTTTTATGTTTATTTTCTATATAAATAATATTTATTTTCTTTATCCGAAGAAAATAATAAAAACTAGCCTCAAATTCCTTTATTAATGAATGAGAATTTCAAAGCCGCCATTGAAAAGTCAGCTCTTTTGATAAAATTGTTCATTGAACCTATAGTTAAAAAATTAAATACCATTTAAACAATTTTATTAACTAAATATAGTTAAAAAAAAAATTATTTTCTTTATCCGAAGAAAATAATAAAAACTAGCCTCAAATTCCTTTATTAATGAATGAGAATTTCAAAGCCGCCATTGAAAAGTCAGCTCTTTTGATAAAATTGTTCATTGAACCTATAGTTAAAAAATTAAATATCATTTAAACAATTTTATTAACTAAATATAGTATTATGACTTTTTTTTAGATAGACGAGATGACAAAGCCATCATAAACTCGTACATACAAAGTAAAGTACTAGAGTTCGAACCTCGATCATGACGTTCGACCTAACAATTTTGACATTTTTATCAGTTGAGCTAGGACTTATGGGACGTATTATGAATATATTATATTAGTACAAAATATACGGTTCCTTATATAATATTCAAAGGTGAAGCAATTTAAATTTCAAACTAGCATTGTACAACATTCCTTAAGAAAAAAAAAACTAGCATTGTACAACATATTAGGGCCCATGAGGTGTTCATTCAATGGTAAAACCTTGATTTTATAATTTTAAAAGATAGTTTAAATTTCATAATGGTCGGTTGTAAAACATTACTAGTGTCATCGTTATGAGTTATAACTCCCTAACAAAAATCATTTTCGGTTGACAAGGACAAGGTATAATATATGTGAGGTATGAAGTTCGAACTCTGCCCACAAAAAAAAAAAAAATTGTTATGAATTATAATTTTATTTTCTCCAAAAAAAATTTAAAAAACATTTAAGTACAGTTGCACCCAAAGTATGAAAAATATGTCATAATTCTAAAAATATGACTTTGATCGATCTAGCTGCAATACTACTTTTTTATTTTATTTTAAAGGAAGCTGCAATACTACGTATTTTTCTCTAACCGAAACAATTGATCTCAATCTTTTTTTCTTTTTTTTTAGAGAAATTGGTCTCAAATGCTTAAAAGCTTTCCTTTTTGCTTTAGAAAATTATATGATATAAAGGATAAAACTTAGGTACAATTATTTAGGTGCTTTTTGTCTGATTCTTAACTAAAAATGCATCTTTTTTGGATATAACAAACTTTGAGAAAATTAAGAATTTGAGGAAATCATAGGGAATTTAGTTAAGAATCTTTATTTATTAATTTTGTTAAGTTTTAACCTAATTTTTTCCCTCCACTAATTTGCAACAACTGTATCCTAAAATTTTGCCTCTAAATTTGCATCATTTTTCATTTCTCTTTCTAATAACCGTGAATTTTTTTCAAAGCAAAAATTTAATAGATATCTTAATCTTTATCCTTATTATTTATTAATTTTATTAGTTCTGCATCAATTTAACCTATTGTTTATGTAGATTTTTTTTTTTAAAAATTTAATAGATATCTTAATCCTTATCCTTATTATTTATTAATTTTATTAGTTTTGCAACAAGTTAACCTATTGTTTCTGTAGTTTTTTTTTTGGTTAGTTGTTGTACACTTATTTAATACGTTTACAAACAGAATACCCTAATTTTCATGCAAACTCGGCTACCCTAAATAATTTGTTAGGAACCATGAACTGCATTAATTTTTTATGTTTAACTATAAAAGTAATAAATAAAATTGACCCGTGCAACACTATAATTTTGTATTCTTTTTATCTTTTTTCTTTATAATTTATTTATATTATTTGATTGTAATATTGTATCTCTAATAATCTAATTTGTGTTCATTGATCGACCCATGGTCTTACGGGTTAAAGATTATTTATTGGTCTCTATTATAGTCGAGAAGACCCGTCATCGCACGGGTCAAAAGTCTAGTTATACGAAAAACACTTAAGGAATTATACCTAATTTTTTTCCTTTTTAATATTAAAAGGTGTTTTTTTTGGCATATGTGAACAGGAGTACCGTGTTAATGCACACCTTTTAATTTTTGAGCAAGTGTGTATTAGCAGACCCTATATATATACAAACATGCCATTGATGTTACATATGTCATTGAGATATGTGAGTTGTTGCTCTACCATAGACTGAGAATCGTATGCTCATGCATATATAGTTACACAACAACCTTAAATAGGAGCCATAAAATGAGTGTACTTGCAAAAAAGTACGAGTAAAGAATACTAGGTTGTATTGCATTCTAGGGTTTAGAATAATTATTGGATGCCTTGAGAATGCTCTCAAGTGAGGTATTTATAGCCTGTTATGGGCCTGGGTCACGGTTACTTAACCTGCAAGTAATAGGGGTATTTGTGGTATTTAGGCGGTTTCTAGATAGTTCTAGAAGCTAAGTAAAGCGGCGCCCTGGAAGGGACGCGCCTAGGCCTTGGAGCCCTAATGGAGGGCGCCCAAGTCCTTCTTGAGGGCGTTTGAGCCCTTCTGGAGGGTTCTTAAGCCTTTAGGAATATTATGACGGTCCAATGAGGTAGTCTCGAATAGGGACCCACCTTATTTTGAGTCAGTGATTCACTCGGATAAGGATCACTAGTGATGGCCTCGTATAGGGATCACAATGTTGCAATATCTTTAGTACGTATTTCCCTACGACCTTCTTCGAAGTGGATTATATTCTAGAATCGTTTACATGTGACAACCTCCAATAGGTGTCATAATGATGGCCTCGCATAGTCACACTCATGTAGAGTATGTATTTCTAGGCTAATTGTGCATCATTCCATTTTGTATGAGAAATGTTTACCCCGATGTCATTTGCCATGCTTGAATGTTATAAATGCCATGATTGCAAAGCATAAGTCGTAGAGCTTGATGTCATTACTAGGTTATTGTACCTTGTCATCTTAGCATAGAGTTAAGGACCAATTTAGATTTATGTTCGTAGAGTCTTATGTTATTTCATCTACTTTATTTTGAACCCGTTGTTAATGACACTACAATGAAAAATGAATATTTACACACTATCGTATACTTTATGAACTACACAATATATTTGACTCGAGAACTCTTTACCTAAAAATGTTTTATATAAAGGTGGCAGCTAATTCAGATTGTTATTTTTGGGAAATGTTTTTCAAAGAATATATTTACTCTGATTTTAAAATTTAAGACGATCATGAATCTTTTAATGTTAGTTTTGAGTTTTTTTTTTTTTTTAAAAAAAAAACAACCCCGCGTCTTCTTAAAAGTCAGGGTGTTATGGAATACTAAGCCTAGTTTTGACACTTGACCTAGTTATAATCATTCAGTATGTAATAGTTTTAGACAAATTCTATTACCATCTTTGTGGCAGTAGTTTGACGCAATTTAAAACCTTTAAAGTTTACTGACTCACCTAATACATTAGGGGTTGTAACATGAGAAGAGTGCTCACCACAAAGGCATTGCCTAGCTAGTTTTTTTTCCTTCAAATGTCATTAAACCAAATATGCAATTGTAGACACTAGACCCAATTACCAAGCAGTGAAAGATAGGGAAATCCAACGTGACGTACTCACCATTTTATCTGTTTTCTTTCGTTTAGCTAAACCAACAAAGAAATTGCGATTTGGATTAGGGTTGTTGATATTTTTATTCAAATTATATTTCTATTTTAATTTTTTATCATTATTATTTGATTATTATTGATTCTTCGTCTTATATTTTTTTTCCTTTTTATGTTATTTAAATCATTATGTATAATTCAGTATCTTTTGATAAAAAATCGGAAGAAAAAAAAAAAGGATTGCTACTTATTATATACTGATTTTTTGTAGTGTATATAAGGTATTGTTTTGTTTATCTGTTGCAAGAAAGGTGACGAAGAACAACTCTTTGATCCTAGAACTACTTGAGCTTAAGTTTGCATAGGAGGCTATCCAGTCTACTCCATTTCAAAAAATTTCAAATGAACAAAAAAGGGGGGGATATTCAAATGGCTTAAGAAAACCCACGACCACCATAAAGGCCCACCTTTGGGAGACTTTGGAAGGAGAACTAATACAGGGAATGCCACTTTTGTCATCTATAATCTATAACTACTAGACCATCGACGTATGCTAACACACAGATCATATGAAAAGTAATATTTGACGGTAATAGATAGTAAAATATTTTAGATGAATGTCATGATTGTCATATAATATTTTATTATATTAAGAAGCATAGACGTTGGTACTGTACCATAACATAATTTTCCATGACATCGTCCTAGATACCGTAACGTAACATAATAAGTTAAATATAGCAAGACAGGTTATCATTTATAAGTAAGAGATTAGGTTAAGTACAGCGAGACGTGTTAACGGTTATTCCTTTCCAAAAAAACAACATATAATTAGGAACATAATTTTATTTTACTTTAGATAAACATTAAATGCAAAAGTGTGGAGGAAAAAATTAGGTTAAGTATAGCGAGACGGGTTAACATTTATAAATAAGAGATTTAAAAAAAAAACATATAATTAGGAACATAATTTTATTTTACTTTAAATAAACATTAAATGCAAAAGTGGGGGGGGGGGGGGGGGAATTAATTTAAAATTAGGTTAACTATAGCGAGACGGATTAACATAATATGTTAAGTATAGCGAGACAAGTTAAGATTTATAAGTAAGAGATTAGGTTAAGTATAGCGAGACGGGTTAACGGTTATTCCTTTCTAAAAAAACAGCTTATAATTAAGAACATAATTTTAGTTTACTTTAGATAAACATTAAATGCAAAAGTGTGAAGGGAAAAATTAGGTTAAAATTAGAGATGACATTTTAATTAATAAATAAAATCTAGGGTTAATATAGTAAAGTCACGCGAAAAAATTAGGTTAAATCTAGGGTTATTACTGCGTCACGGATTAACTTTTAGAAATAAGAGATGACATTTTGTATAAATTAAATCTAGAGTAAATATAGTAAAGTCACGTGAAAAATTAGGTTAAATATATGGTTAATACTGCGTCACGGGTTAACTTTTAGAAATAAGAGATGACATTTTATATAAATTAAATCTATGGTTAATATAGTAAAGTCACGCGAAAAAATTAGGTCAAATCTAGGGTTAATACTGCGTCATGGGTTAACTTTTAGAAATAAGAGATGTCATTTTGCATAAATTTAATATAGGGTTAATATAGTAAAGTCACACGAAAAAATTAAGTTAAATCTAGGGTTAATATTGCGTCATGGGTTAACTTTTAGAAATAAGAGATGACATTTTGCATAAATTAAATATAGGGTTAATATAGTAAAGTCACGCAAAAAATTAGGTTAAATCTAGGGTTAATACTGCGTCACAGGTTAACTTTTAAAAATAAGAGATGACATTTTGCATAAATTAAATCTAGGGTTAATATAGTAAAGTCACGCGAAAAAAATCAGGTTAAATCTAGGGTTAATACTGCGTATCGGGTTAACTTTTAGAAATAAGAGATGATGTAACGCCCCATTTCTAATTAATTATTTTTAGTTAATGTTTGAGTATTTTTATTTATATACATGATTGAAATGAATTATATGACATTTTGGTGTGGTGTGTGTATTTAAATAATTAATTGTTATTTTACTATTTTTGGTTGATTTTAATATGTTTTATGTATTTTATATGAAATGTTGATTTATGTGATTTATTGGTGGTTGCCATTTATTATATAATTATTTGTGCTATTTAATAAATGGGAGAAATATAATATTTATTTGAATTGTTAGGAGTTAATTAGAATTTATTGGTGTTTAGGAAGGGGGTTATATTTTAATTATGAGAATTAAGGGGGAAGTTAAGGGAATTAAGTGAAGGGTTAAAGAAATAGGAATAGAAGGTCAGAAACGTTTTCACGTAGAAACTAAGCTTTTGAGGAGAAAAACCTAGAGAAGGAGAGAGGAGCCAAGTGAAGAACCAGTTTCTGCCTGCTGTAGCTTTTGTTCATCTTAAATCAGGTAAGGGTGAGGTTAACTTTCCATCAATAATATATATGCGATTTCTGAAATTGAATTGAAAGTTGTGTTCTTGAACTAGGGTTAAGATGAATTTGTGATGAATTGATGAGGGTTTGATGTGTAAGGCTGTAGAACTTGTTACAGAACCTAGATTATCCCCTAGGATGACATTGCAGATGATTTAGGGGTTTGATTTGGAAGTTTGGGATGATTTGGTGTGATTTAGGTCTGAACCCGTGTGGGTTCTGAGATCGCTCGCCTGTGGCGAGTGATCACTCGCCGTGGCGAGTAACCCTTGGTTGCTCGCGAGGCGAGCAGTATAGCTCGCCGTGGCGAGTTTGTCCCTTAAATTTAAGATTTTTGCCAAACTTTAGATGGTTTTGAGTGCCCTTATATTTATAGAGATGACCTGTGAAGTTGGTTTAGCCAAATTGGATTTAGAGAGCTTAAAAATGAAGTTTTGGTGAGAAAAATGTCAAAAGGCCGAAGCACCCAGTATTTCTCGCCTCCAGCTCGCCCCCAACTCGCCTTTGGCGAGTGAGCTGATGTGAGTACTCGCCTGTGGCGAGCAGGTACTCGCTGTGGCGAGTTAGTTAGTTGTCTGGACTGTTTGTTGTTTTGCGATCTGATTTTGCATGGGACTTGAGAGGGACCCTTGGGGTAGTGTTAGAGATGTTTTATACCCTTAGATGAGTCACGTAAAGATGATTGCTGATGGTTCTTTTATGTTGTGAATAATTGATGTATTGTTGAAATGTAAGTCATATCTCGTTTATGCATTTGTTGAGTTGTTGTTGTGTCGTCCAAGTTGAGGAGTGTGTCTTAAATGATTTAGGCACAATTGTTGTTTGTTAAATTGTCGTAGTGTAAGTCATACGTAGATGTATGCATTGTTGGTTGGTGGTTGTTGTCGGTGTTGTCATGTTGTATATTGATATACACAGTTGGAGTCTGATGCATTGTCATTCAAAGCGGTGAGAGCTTATGCTCTGGAACGCCTTGTCGTTCAAAGCGGGAGGACTCATGTCCTGGAACACTTTGTTGTTCAAAAGCGGTGAGGACCTCGGTCCTGGAATGCCATGTCATTCAAAGTGGTGAGAGCTTATGCTCTGGAACGCCTTGTCGTTCAAAGCGGGAGGACTCGTGTCCTGGAACACTTTGTTGTTCAAAGCGGTGAGGGCTCTGCCCTGTATTTTGGTACCACAAGCATGTGCATTGTTGCATTGTCGTAGTTGTTGTGTTGGGTGAGTTGTCGATGTTGTTGATGTGTCGTTGGTGTTAAGTCGTTGTCGGTGTGTCGTCATCAAGAATGAAGTTGTTTTCGAATTGAATATAATTGGAGTAGTGTTGATAATCAAGTATGATGCTATATTTATATGTATAGGTCTTATTGATGTTGCTGATGTGAATTTACTGTTGTTTCTATGCATTGATGAACTTTATATATATATTATTGTTGTTCGTGAATCTCACCCCTTCTGCTTGAAAATGTTGCCCTTCGTATGGGTAACTTGCAGGTGATCCTGAGTAGTAGGTGGTGGCTCAACGTCTAGGACTTGTTACGTATGGGATGGGACTTCTATATTACTTTCACTCCTATGTATTGAATTTTGAGACATGATGATGTAGCTTTTGTTGAAACATTTTGATGAGGCCTTTGTGCCAAGATTTTACTTGAGGATTAATTGTGATTGAAAAGAATATTCCGCTGCAAATTTCTATAAGTTGGTTGTTGAAGTTTAATAGTTTTATTTTCTATTAAAGAATTTTTTATAAGCAGTGTAATGCTCCGTTTGTGGTTTAACTCTGATTATTTTATTTAAATTACGTATTTTTGGGAACGGGGTGTTACAATTGGTATCAGAGCAGGTTGGTCCGTCCGGCCAAGTAGTAGAGTCGTGTTGAGCCACCTAGGATAGAGTGTCAACTCTAATGTTGTTTTTGTTGTTGTTTCTGAGCTGTTGTTTCTGATATAGAGAACTTTGATATGGCTGGTCGTAATGATGCTGCTATCGCTGCTGCACTTGAGGATGTTGCTCAAGCTGTAGGACAACAACCTAACGGTGCTGCTGGAGACAATGGTGTGAGGATGTTAGAGACCTTTTCGAGGAACCATCCACCAACTTTCCAAGGAAGGTATGACCCTGACGGAGCTCAGAATTGGCTCAAAGAAATTGAAAGAATTTTCAGAGTTATGCAATGCAGTGAGGTTCAGAAGGTGCGGTTTGGTACGCACATGTTAGCTGAAGAAGCTGATGATTGGTGGGTAAGTCTGCTGCCTGTACTTGAACAGGATGGTGCTGTGGTGACCTGGGCTGTGTTCAGGAGGGAATTCTTGAATAGGTACTTCCCGGAAGATGTTCGTGGGAAGAAGGAGATTGAGTTCCTAGAACTGAAGCAAGGTGATATGTCAGTAACTGAATATGCTGCTAAGTTTGTTGAATTGGCAAAGTTTTATCCGCACTATACTGCTGAGACGGCTGAGTTCTCCAAGTGCATCAAGTTTGAGAATGGTCTGCGTGCTGAGATTAAGCGGGCCATTGGTTACCAGAAGATCCGTAACTTTTCTGAATTGGTGAGTAGCTGCAGGATTTATGAGGAGGATACCAAGGCTCATTATAAGATTATGAGGGAAAGAAAAGGTAAGCAACAGGACCGTGGGAAGCCTTATAGTGCTCCGACCGATAAGAGTAAGAAGGAAGTGAATGACGAGAGGAGGCCCAATAGGAGAGATGCTCCTACTGAGATTATTTGTTTCAAGTGTGGCGAGAAAGGCCACGAGAGTAATGTCTGTGACCGTGAGGAGAAGAAGTGCTTCAGGTGTGGTCAGAAGGGACACACATTAGTTGATTGTAAGCGTGGGGATGTTGTTTGCTACAACTGCAATGAGGAGGGTCATATCAGTTCACAGTGTACGCAGCCGAAGAAGGTTAGGACAGGTGGTAAAGTATTTGCTTTGACTGGTACTCAGACGTGAGTGAGGATCGTCCGATCAGAGGTACATTTTCGAGGACGAAAATTTTTTAAGTTGGGGAGAGTTGTAACGCCCCATTTCTAATTAATTATTTTTAGTTAATGTTTGAGTATTTTTATTTATATACATGATTGAAATGAATTATATGACCTTTTGGTGTGGTGTGTGTATTTAAATAATTAATTGTTATTTTACTATTTTTGGTTGATTTTAATATGTTTTATGTATTTTATATGAAATGTTGATTTATGTGATTTATTGGTGGTTGCCATTTATTATATAATTATTTGTGCTATTTAATAAATGGGAGAAATATAATATTTATTTGAATTGTTAGGAGTTAATTAGAATTTATTGGTGTTTAGGAAGGGGGTTATATTTTAATTATGAGAATTAAGGGGGAAGTTAAGGGAATTAAGTGAAGGGTTAAAGAAATAGGAATAGAAGGTCAGAAACGTTTTCACGTAGAAACTAAGCTTTTGAGGAGAAAAACCTAGAGAAGGAGAGAGGAGCCAAGTGAAGAACCAGTTTCTGCCTGCTGTAGCTTTTGTTCATCTTAAATCAGGTAAGGGTGAGGTTAACTTTCCATCAATAATATATATGCGATTTCTGAAATTGAATTGAAAGTTGTGTTCTTGAACTAGGGTTAAGATGAATTTGTGATGAATTGATGAGGGTTTGATGTGTAAGGCTGTAGAACTTGTTACAGAACCTAGATTATCCCCTAGGATGACATTGCAGATGATTTAGGGGTTTGATTTGGAAGTTTGGGATGATTTGGTGTGATTTAGGTCTGAACCCGTGTGGGTTCTGAGATCGCTCGCCTGTGGCGAGTGATCACTCGCCGTGGCGAGTAACCCTTGGTTGCTCGCGAGGCGAGCAGTATAGCTCGCCGTGGCGAGTTTGTCCCTTAAATTTAAGATTTTTGCCAAACTTTAGATGGTTTTGAGTGCCCTTATATTTATAGAGATGACCTGTGAAGTTGGTTTAGCCAAATTGGATTTAGAGAGCTTAAAAATGAAGTTTTGGTGAGAAAAATGTCAAAAGGCCGAAGCACCCAGTATTTCTCGCCTCCAGCTCGCCCCCAACTCGCCTTTGGCGAGTGAGCTGATGTGAGTACTCGCCTGTGGCGAGCAGGTACTCGCTGTGGCGAGTTAGTTAGTTGTCTGGACTGTTTGTTGTTTTGCGATCTGATTTTGCATGGGACTTGAGAGGGACCCTTGGGGTAGTGTTAGAGATGTTTTATACCCTTAGATGAGTCACGTAAAGATGATTGCTGATGGTTCTTTTATGTTGTGAATAATTGATGTATTGTTGAAATGTAAGTCATATCTCGTTTATGCATTTGTTGAGTTGTTGTTGTGTCGTCCAAGTTGAGGAGTGTGTCTTAAATGATTTAGGCACAATTGTTGTTTGTTAAATTGTCGTAGTGTAAGTCATACGTAGATGTATGCATTGTTGGTTGGTGGTTGTTGTCGGTGTTGTCATGTTGTATATTGATATACACAGTTGGAGTCTGATGCATTGTCATTCAAAGCGGTGAGAGCTTATGCTCTGGAACGCCTTGTCGTTCAAAGCGGGAGGACTCATGTCCTGGAACACTTTGTTGTTCAAAAGCGGTGAGGACCTCGGTCCTGGAATGCCATGTCATTCAAAGTGGTGAGAGCTTATGCTCTGGAACGCCTTGTCGTTCAAAGCGGGAGGACTCGTGTCCTGGAACACTTTGTTGTTCAAAGCGGTGAGGGCTCTGCCCTGTATTTTGGTACCACAAGCATGTGCATTGTTGCATTGTCGTAGTTGTTGTGTTGGGTGAGTTGTCGATGTTGTTGATGTGTCGTTGGTGTTAAGTCGTTGTCGGTGTGTCGTCATCAAGAATGAAGTTGTTTTCGAATTGAATATAATTGGAGTAGTGTTGATAATCAAGTATGATGCTATATTTATATGTATAGGTCTTATTGATGTTGCTGATGTGAATTTACTGTTGTTTCTATGCATTGATGAACTTTATATATATATTATTGTTGTTCGTGAATCTCACCCCTTCTGCTTGAAAATGTTGCCCTTCGTATGGGTAACTTGCAGGTGATCCTGAGTAGTAGGTGGTGGCTCAACGTCTAGGACTTGTTACGTATGGGATGGGACTTCTATATTACTTTCACTCCTATGTATTGAATTTTGAGACATGATGATGTAGCTTTTGTTGAAACATTTTGATGAGGCCTTTGTGCCAAGATTTTACTTGAGGATTAATTGTGATTGAAAAGAATATTCCGCTGCAAATTTCTATAAGTTGGTTGTTGAAGTTTAATAGTTTTATTTTCTATTAAAGAATTTTTTATAAGCAGTGTAATGCTCCGTTTGTGGTTTAACTCTGATTATTTTATTTAAATTACGTATTTTTGGGAACGGGGTGTTACAATTGGTATCAGAGCAGGTTGGTCCGTCCGGCCAAGTAGTAGAGTCGTGTTGAGCCACCTAGGATAGAGTGTCAACTCTAATGTTGTTTTTGTTGTTGTTTCTGAGCTGTTGTTTCTGATATAGAGAACTTTGATATGGCTGGTCGTAATGATGCTGCTATCGCTGCTGCACTTGAGGATGTTGCTCAAGCTGTAGGACAACAACCTAACGGTGCTGCTGGAGACAATGGTGTGAGGATGTTAGAGACCTTTTCGAGGAACCATCCACCAACTTTCCAAGGAAGGTATGACCCTGACGGAGCTCAGAATTGGCTCAAAGAAATTGAAAGAATTTTCAGAGTTATGCAATGCAGTGAGGTTCAGAAGGTGCGGTTTGGTACGCACATGTTAGCTGAAGAAGCTGATGATTGGTGGGTAAGTCTGCTGCCTGTACTTGAACAGGATGGTGCTGTGGTGACCTGGGCTGTGTTCAGGAGGGAATTCTTGAATAGGTACTTCCCGGAAGATGTTCGTGGGAAGAAGGAGATTGAGTTCCTAGAACTGAAGCAAGGTGATATGTCAGTAACTGAATATGCTGCTAAGTTTGTTGAATTGGCAAAGTTTTATCCGCACTATACTGCTGAGACGGCTGAGTTCTCCAAGTGCATCAAGTTTGAGAATGGTCTGCGTGCTGAGATTAAGCGGGCCATTGGTTACCAGAAGATCCGTAACTTTTCTGAATTGGTGAGTAGCTGCAGGATTTATGAGGAGGATACCAAGGCTCATTATAAGATTATGAGGGAAAGAAAAGGTAAGCAACAGGACCGTGGGAAGCCTTATAGTGCTCCGACCGATAAGAGTAAGAAGGAAGTGAATGACGAGAGGAGGCCCAATAGGAGAGATGCTCCTACTGAGATTATTTGTTTCAAGTGTGGCGAGAAAGGCCACGAGAGTAATGTCTGTGACCGTGAGGAGAAGAAGTGCTTCAGGTGTGGTCAGAAGGGACACACATTAGTTGATTGTAAGCGTGGGGATGTTGTTTGCTACAACTGCAATGAGGAGGGTCATATCAGTTCACAGTGTACGCAGCCGAAGAAGGTTAGGACAGGTGGTAAAGTATTTGCTTTGACTGGTACTCAGACGTGAGTGAGGATCGTCCGATCAGAGGTACATTTTCGAGGACGAAAATTTTTTAAGTTGGGGAGAGTTGTAACGCCCCATTTCTAATTAATTATTTTTAGTTAATGTTTGAGTATTTTTATTTATATACATGATTGAAATGAATTATATGACCTTTTGGTGTGGTGTGTGTATTTAAATAATTAATTGTTATTTTACTATTTTTGGTTGATTTTAATATGTTTTATGTATTTTATATGAAATGTTGATTTATGTGATTTATTGGTGGTTGCCATTTATTATATAATTATTTGTGCTATTTAATAAATGGGAGAAATATAATATTTATTTGAATTGTTAGGAGTTAATTAGAATTTATTGGTGTTTAGGAAGGGGGTTATATTTTAATTATGAGAATTAAGGGGGAAGTTAAGGGAATTAAGTGAAGGGTTAAAGAAATAGGAATAGAAGGTCAGAAACGTTTTCACGTAGAAACTAAGCTTTTGAGGAGAAAAACCTAGAGAAGGAGAGAGGAGCCAAGTGAAGAACCAGTTTCTGCCTGCTGTAGCTTTTGTTCATCTTAAATCAGGTAAGGGTGAGGTTAACTTTCCATCAATAATATATATGCGATTTCTGAAATTGAATTGAAAGTTGTGTTCTTGAACTAGGGTTAAGATGAATTTGTGATGAATTGATGAGGGTTTGATGTGTAAGGCTGTAGAACTTGTTACAGAACCTAGATTATCCCCTAGGATGACATTGCAGATGATTTAGGGGTTTGATTTGGAAGTTTGGGATGATTTGGTGTGATTTAGGTCTGAACCCGTGTGGGTTCTGAGATCGCTCGCCTGTGGCGAGTGATCACTCGCCGTGGCGAGTAACCCTTGGTTGCTCGCGAGGCGAGCAGTATAGCTCGCCGTGGCGAGTTTGTCCCTTAAATTTAAGATTTTTGCCAAACTTTAGATGGTTTTGAGTGCCCTTATATTTATAGAGATGACCTGTGAAGTTGGTTTAGCCAAATTGGATTTAGAGAGCTTAAAAATGAAGTTTTGGTGAGAAAAATGTCAAAAGGCCGAAGCACCCAGTATTTCTCGCCTCCAGCTCGCCCCCAACTCGCCTTTGGCGAGTGAGCTGATGTGAGTACTCGCCTGTGGCGAGCAGGTACTCGCTGTGGCGAGTTAGTTAGTTGTCTGGACTGTTTGTTGTTTTGCGATCTGATTTTGCATGGGACTTGAGAGGGACCCTTGGGGTAGTGTTAGAGATGTTTTATACCCTTAGATGAGTCACGTAAAGATGATTGCTGATGGTTCTTTTATGTTGTGAATAATTGATGTATTGTTGAAATGTAAGTCATATCTCGTTTATGCATTTGTTGAGTTGTTGTTGTGTCGTCCAAGTTGAGGAGTGTGTCTTAAATGATTTAGGCACAATTGTTGTTTGTTAAATTGTCGTAGTGTAAGTCATACGTAGATGTATGCATTGTTGGTTGGTGGTTGTTGTCGGTGTTGTCATGTTGTATATTGATATACACAGTTGGAGTCTGATGCATTGTCATTCAAAGCGGTGAGAGCTTATGCTCTGGAACGCCTTGTCGTTCAAAGCGGGAGGACTCATGTCCTGGAACACTTTGTTGTTCAAAAGCGGTGAGGACCTCGGTCCTGGAATGCCATGTCATTCAAAGTGGTGAGAGCTTATGCTCTGGAACGCCTTGTCGTTCAAAGCGGGAGGACTCGTGTCCTGGAACACTTTGTTGTTCAAAGCGGTGAGGGCTCTGCCCTGTATTTTGGTACCACAAGCATGTGCATTGTTGCATTGTCGTAGTTGTTGTGTTGGGTGAGTTGTCGATGTTGTTGATGTGTCGTTGGTGTTAAGTCGTTGTCGGTGTGTCGTCATCAAGAATGAAGTTGTTTTCGAATTGAATATAATTGGAGTAGTGTTGATAATCAAGTATGATGCTATATTTATATGTATAGGTCTTATTGATGTTGCTGATGTGAATTTACTGTTGTTTCTATGCATTGATGAACTTTATATATATATTATTGTTGTTCGTGAATCTCACCCCTTCTGCTTGAAAATGTTGCCCTTCGTATGGGTAACTTGCAGGTGATCCTGAGTAGTAGGTGGTGGCTCAACGTCTAGGACTTGTTACGTATGGGATGGGACTTCTATATTACTTTCACTCCTATGTATTGAATTTTGAGACATAATGATGTAGCTTTTGTTGAAACATTTTGATGAGGCCTTTGTGCCAAGATTTTACTTGAGGATTAATTGTGATTGAAAAGAATATTCCGCTGCAAATTTC
Source organism: Medicago lupulina (assembly GCA_958299785.1). Classification (NCBI taxonomy): domain Eukaryota; kingdom Viridiplantae; phylum Streptophyta; class Magnoliopsida; order Fabales; family Fabaceae; genus Medicago; species Medicago lupulina. The sequence continues at coordinate 26,412,602 of OY283144.1, read as the reverse complement.
TATAAGTTGGTTGTTGAAGTTTAATAGTTTTATTTTCTATTAAAGAATTTTTTATAAGCAGTGTAATGCTCCGTTTGTGGTTTAACTCTGATTATTTTATTTAAATTACGTATTTTTGGGAACGGGGTGTTACAGATGACATTTTGGATAAATTAAATCTAGGGTTAATATAGTTAAGTCACGCAAAAAAATTAGGTTAAATCTAAGGTTAATACTGCATCACGAGTTAACTTTTAGAAATAAGAGATGACATTTTGCATAAATTAAATCTATGGTTAATATAGTAAAGTCACACGAAAAAATTAAGTTAAATCTAGGGTTAATATTGCGTCATGGGTTAACTTTTAGAAATAAGAGATGACATTTTGCATAAATTAAATATAGGGTTAATATAGTAAAGTCACGCGAAAAATTAGGTTAAATCTAGGGTTAATACTGCGTTACAGGTTAACTTTTAAAAATAAGAGATGACATTTTGCATAAATTAAATCTAGGGTTAATATAGTAAAGTCACGCGAAAAATTAGGTTAAATCTAGGGTTAGTACTGTATCACGGGTTAACTTTTAGAAATAAGAGATGACATTTTGCATAAATTAAATCTAGGGTTAATATAGTTAAGTCACGCGAAAAAATTAGGTTAAATCTAAGGTTAATACTGCATCACGAGTTAACTTTTAGAAATAAGAGATGACATTTTGCATAAATTAAATCTAGGGTTAATATAGTAAAGTCACGCAAAAAAAATCAGGTTAAATCTAGGGTTAATACTGCGTCTCGGGTTAACTTTTAGAAATAAGAGATGACATTTTGGATAAATTAAATCTAGAGTTAATATAGTAAAGTCATGCGGAAAAATTAGGTTAAATCTAGGGTTAATACTGCGTCACGGGTTAACTTTTAGAAATAAGAGATAAGAAATGACATTTTGCATAAATTAAATCTAGAGTTAATATAGTAAAGTCACACGAAAAAATTAGGTTAAATCTAAGGTTAATACTGCGTCACGGGTTAACTTTTAGAAATAAAAGATAAGAGATGACATTTTGCATAAATTAAATCTAGGGTTAATATAGTAAAGTCACACGAAAAAGTTAGGTTAAATCTAAGGTTAATACTGCATCACGGGTTAACTTTTTGAGAAAAAAAAATTAATAAAGAGAAAACTTCTCTTTGATGTAGCCTATTTTACTTTCCAATAATACCCTTGACACAAAAAAAAATCTCCTTTCAGTTTTATTTTTGATATTTACAACTTACAAAAACTGTAATAGAGCACCAACCGTGCCATGTGTAGAGTATTTGTTTCTCATCTTTTCCACTGGCCTTTGTTTTACGTTAGTTTGTAAAAGAGAGTAATAAAGCTAATAATAATGGGCAGAAAAGATGGAGAAGACAAATGGCTTCAATTTTTTTGCATTGCAAAATGGTAATTTGCATGATTTTTTTCTCTAAAATTTATTTTCAAATATTTTATTGTTCTTCAAGCGCTTTTTTATAATTCATATGCTAATGTAAATATTTAACAAAGCATTTCTGATATTAATTCATCTTATTTTTTAGATGTTACGCTAATAATTAAGTCTAGAAATAAAATGTATTTTGGTGCATGAATTCTTCTATAAATTATGTTTTGGAGTAAAAAATTATTTATGGATGCTAGTTTACTTTCAAGTGGAATTGTCTGTTCTTTGCATATAAATGTCATATTGACACTTGCTCAAAGTGTTTGTTCAAAATTTGTCATAAATCTACAACAATATATAAAGGCAATGGGTGTTTTTTTGTTTGGCATTTTTTTCATGAAACATTCACTCTTTTAAGTTCTAACTTCTGTGTTGCACTAGGGTGACTATGAGAATGGGTCTTAGAAGGGAAAGTTTTTAGAACATCACGGAGATAATGATAGGTAAACATAATTTTTTTTTTAAGAAGCTAAACTAACACCCTCAAATTAGCATCAGAGAGAATCGAACCTGAGACCCAGTAAATATAATTATTAGGCATTGAATATGTTAGGGAATTTCATTGTACATACATTGTTTATTAATCACATTTGTTTTCTTTATGTTCACAAGACAAGATTGATTTTCTCTAATCACCTCTACATCTTCAAGAGATTGGTATCTTACATAACATTCATCTACCACCGGCGCAAGGGGGGTGATCAAAGCGGTGAGAGAAACACCATAGGGGCCTCAATTCTTCTTCCTTTTTTGGAATAAATCTTCCTTTTTTGTTATCATAATGTATCGCATAGTTGTCACAAAATGGTTGTACAAATATCATTTCTCTTTTCTATTTTACCAACCCACTGTATCATAAATGTTTCTCTTTGTTTTATTTTTACTTTCATTGTTTGTTTATATATATCATTCATGCTTTAAATATTTTATTTCTTCTGCAAAATGGTCGTCAATTAGGGAAGGGAGAGGTGCGTTATTCATACTTGACGAATATCTCACTATCAAAAGATGAACAGAGGATGATATAGGGAGCCTGTAAATGACATTTTAATGCTAAGGATGTGACATTCAGTGACTGGGGTAGAACACCGGACGCCACAATTGAAGTGGACGATTGGCTCTGTTTTGTGACTTCTGCATTGGCTCATGGTTGCAACAATAATGTTTGGTGAATGAGGTATTTACAATTAGGTTTTCATTCTTTTTTTCTCTTGGTCTTTTTATTTGTTCATTTCCAAAGTATTTTTATTCCAATTTTGTTGACATGATTATACAATTTTTCAAGTCTGAAGTGTATGTTTGTTTGGTTTTGGACTCGATTTAAAGATGACAAATGAAAAAAATAAGAGTAAAATTTAAATCAAAAGAGAAATTATGTTGAAGTCATCCCGACAAAATAAATCATAACAAGTGTTGAGGATCTTTTGCTTTTGCCTTTTTATCGGTTTGATGAGGACAAAGGTCAAAACTTGATTTAGCGAGGGATGAAAACATCATTATTAATCAAAATTCATTAGTGGATTGCGACAACGTATAGAAAGTGGACATGTATCATCTTGCATTTTTAACCGGTTCGATTTTTTAATTATATCAATAACATGTATGATCTTTCTTTTAATTCTGATAATTTTGTCCAAGAAATATATGGAAAAAACCAACATTTAACTAAAACATAATGTTCATAAGTGGCATACGTTAGCGTAGTAGAAAATGTAGACGGTGCCCATTGAACGCTAGTAAAAAATAATGGCAATCAAAACACAATTCCGATCATAATTTGAAAAATGATTCATGAACACCCTTTTATTCATACACCCTATTATACACCTTATGTATTAGGGATATTTTGGTAAATTAATCTCACAACCACACTTTCTCTTTTATTGTGTAGGGTCCAGGTTGCCACGTGTCAGAATTTTGTGTAGATGTAAAGGGTGTATTGCCACATGGGGGTGTCTATGTATCACCACTCTCCTAATTTTGCTCCATACTTTACGCCTTCTCTCTCATTATTCATTACCACCATTGACACAAAACAATACAACTGATAGTTACAACGTTGCCTCTCATTTCACAAACACACCACACAATGTCCAACGACGAAGCCACTGACACCACCCCTGCCGTCACCTTCACCCCAAACACCTCAGATAAAATCCAATCCGCTCTTCAATCCCTTTGCACCATCGTCAATCCAACACTCTCCATTACCTCATCAACCACCCCTCTCTCTATCCTCAACGAACCTGAAATCTACAACCAAATCGCCACCCTCCTCCGCCAACCCAACTCCGGTGCCGGTGACAACAATCTTTGCCGTTGGCTCTACGACACTTTCCAATCCAATGTCGCTGATCTCCAACTCACCGTCCTACGTTTCCTCCCGATTATCGCCGGTGTTTACCTCTCACGCATCCCTGATAGAAAACCGCAAGCCGGGTTTGAAGCTGTTCTTTTAGCTCTCTACGCGCATGAAACTACCTCACGCGCCGGTGAAGCCGTTACCGTTACTATCCCTAATATGTCACACCCTAGCGTGTATCATGAATCCAAAGCAGTAATCAATAAAAACAGTGCAACTGATCTAAACATAGTTGTTTTATCGCCTTCCCTTGAGCCACACGGCACTGTTCGGTCAACACAAAGAGCTCGAATCGTAGGCATTGCATTCGAGTTGTTTTACAGCAAAATATCTCAAATGCCCGTTTCACCAAAAATTGATTTTTGTAAGTTTTGTAAGATTTGGGCTGGTGAAGATGGTGACATGTATAAGAATTTCGAAGATGAAGATGAAGATGATGAAGAAGAAGACGAAGACGAAGAAGAAAATAATGAAGTTGAAATAGAAAAAGAAGGTGAAGGTGGTGAGGATTTTGTTAAGACGGGTAGGGTTCCAATGCCATGGGAATTGTTACAACCAGTTTTGAGGATATTGGGACATTGTTTGTTGGGACCAAATAACAAGGATACGATGTTGTTTGAGAAAGCAAGTGAAGCATGTAGGTGTTTGTTTGCTAGGGCAATGCATGATGTTAACCCTAAAGCTATTTTACCTATGAGGAGCTTGTTGAGGCTTTCTAAAAATGTTGTTGTTGATGATTTTGATCCAACTGAACCACCCAAGACTGATGTCATCACTCTTTAGTACTTTATGGTGTTTCTTCGTTTTTTTTTTCTTCATTGAGAAAATAATGTCCTAGCCTCCTTGAAGGAGAATCTGTGTGATAGAGGGGCACTACAAGATTCCAATGAACACCTCAGCACATTATATGAAGTTCTTCCATTGCAAATGTCATACTTCGTACCAAAAAAACATGTAGCAAACTTGATTTTAAAAAAAAAATTGGAAATATGAAAATGGAGACTGATTGAGAGATGAATATTATGAGAAGTGAAAGATAAATATTGTGCCGTAAATTCTAACTTTAATTTAAAATTTACTTTAAATTGTTCTCGACTGTTTGATTAATGTGAGTATAACACATCAATAATTCGGATAGATCAATATATGTGATAGTCTTTATTGGATAAAGATTAATATGTTTCATTTATTAAATGACATATATATTGTCATAGTAATTAACATATTATTTACTGTATTTTGATTCTGAACACCTAATACTTTAGGGTGCTAGTTGATAGGATATTGAATATGATTAAAGAGTAATGTTAGGGACACATATTTTCAACACTCTCTCTAACACTCACTCTCTTATTAATGACTACTCTACGATTAAATACTTGTATAATTAATGACTAATCAAGATTAGATCTGTCATCTCTTGCTAATGAGTTTGAGCTCTATGATAAAATTAAAACTATGGCCAAGGAAATTGAACGGAAGAAGAAATGAGTTTCTTAAGTCATCCTTATTTATTAATTTTGTTAAGTCTTAATCTAATTTTTCCCCTCCACTAATCCCTTATTAGGTTTGCAACAACTCTATCCTAAAATTTTGGCTCTAAATTTGCATCATACATGTTCTTCATTTCTCTCTCTACTAACCATGAATATTTTTCAAAGCAAAAATTTAATTAATCCTTATTTATTAATTTTGTTAAGTCTTAACCTAATTTTTTCCCTCCATTAATCCATTATTAGGTTTACAACAACTCTATCCTAAAATTTTGGCTCTAAATTTGCATCATACATGTTCTTCATTTCTCTCTCTACTAACCGTGAATATTTTTCAAAGCAAAAATTTAATAGATATCTTAATCCTTATCCTTATTATTTATTAATTTTATTAGGTCTGCAGCAATTTAACCTATTATTTCTGTAGTCATTTTTCTTGACAAGTTATTGTACACTTATTTAATACGTTTACAAACAGAATACCCTAATTTTCATGAAAACTCGGCTACCCTAAATAATTTGTTAGGAACCATGAAACGCATTAATTTTTTACGTTTAACTATAAAAGTAATAAATAAAATAGACCCGTGCAACAATATAATTTTGTTTTCTTTTTATCTTTTTTCTTTATAATTTCTTATTATCATTTGATTGTAATATTATATCTCTAATAATCTAATTTGCATTTATTGATCGACCCATGATCTTACGGGTTAAAGATTATTTATTGTTCTATATTATAGACGCGAAGACCCGTGCGACGCACGGGTCTAAAGTCTAGTATATGTTAAGTTATTAGAGTTTGACAATGAAGGTGAGAAAAACACAAGAAGGGGGGTTTGTTTTCTCCTACTGAAGTCACTGATCAGAAGCAGTTAGAGTACAGCTTCTGAAGTGATGTTCAGATTCTAGATGCAACGGATAAAACAGAGAGAGAGAGAAAGAAGAAAGAAACAAGCAATTATACAGGTTCCTTCCACAAACCGGAAGTAGTCCTGTCCCCCTTGCACTTCCAAGGAGAGTTCACTATAATGTAATATCTGATTACAAATGCTCACGATTAAACTTAGCAAGAGACTTCAAATGTTCAAGCACAACTGCAAGAGACTTCCTATGCTCCTGAACACAATCAACTGACTTCTATGCTCAAGCACAAAAGCAAGAGACTTCTAATCAAACAGAATTACACAGAAAAATGTTTGAAGTTGAACACTTGATATACAATCAGTGGTGCTCACAATACAAATCAGATACAAACTCTTAAGACTCTATAATTTCTAAGATATGAACTTTGATAAGAAATTCAAAGTGAACTTTTTTATGCAAAACAATTTTGACAGAGTTTTGGCGCTTTCAAATTGTTGTAGAGTCTCTTGGAATTCTTCAAGTCTTCACTCCTTTATATAGATGTGTGAAAGAGACGTTGTGAATTGCTAGCGCATCAAGATAAGAGTCGTTTGAAGCTTTGATCAATCACCAATGATCTTTTGCCTGATATGGTTGTTGTCCTATGAAAGATTAATTTCAAATCCATTCCAAATCTGTAGGAACATCGTTGCAGGCAGAGCTGTTATTCTTGTCTTGTAGCAGAGACAAAAACTGAGTAGTGGAGGTAGTGGTTGTACACTTCGTACAATTGTACTTTGTCAACGCTCTTCAAAGAACAAGCATCCAATGCCTTCAAGTTCATTTGAATTAGTTATTGCTTCACTCTTCTGGTCTTATGCAATGCTTAGACGAGATTAAATCCATTGAACAGCCTTTGAAGCTTTAAGTCTTGCATCTTCTGATGAACTACAGCTTATGGTGATCTTCAGCTTCTGATGAACTAGCTTTTGATGACGTCATCACTTCAGGAGCACTTTGTCTTCAGGAGCACTTTGACTTCATGAGCAGTTCTCTTCAGACGCTTTAAGCTTCCTTTTTGTTGATTCCTTTGCTCCTTTTTTTTGTTCTTCCAGAACCTAATGATGATCTCAAATTTTTGTCTATGGTCCTGTACACTTGAACAAATATTAGCATATCGAATTGACAATTTTTAATACCTTGTTATCATCAAAACTCTCAAGAGGTGGTGTTAAACACATTTTGTTCCAACAGACAATTGTATCATGCTCTAGAGTTAACAAGAATTTTAACGACAGAAGAAAAATATTATATTGTTCTAAATGGTTCTTGAAAGTAAATTAATATTTCATACTACTTGTACGTTAAGGAGTGTTAGTAGACGTCTACCTTGATTAATATATTAATTTGATTAATCTATCACCGATTTAGTATTGAACTTATAAGGTCACACACAAACGAGTGTTCTAGTTCTTACTACAGAATAATTTTATTATTTGGTGATTGGATTGGAGAATCTAATTAATCAAAATATAAAAATTTTAAGTAGAATATTAATGTAATTTTCTAGTACAAAGAATACAAATAATATATGAATAATTGAAAAAATAATTTTATTTTTGAAATAAAAAATTAATAAAAGGAGAAGTTAAAAATTAGAATGGTGGTAACACCATATTTGAGTGGTCACAATATCATATTGGTTTCAGCATTAAATAATGGTCTTAGTACTATATTTGAGGTTGTTATTTCTCGAACGATTATTTACGGTGTAGTACATAATCGAACATGTGAATTGTGTTGTTTTATCCTGGAGGCGCATGGTTGCTAATCTACCTTGCACAAACTCGGATAATGACACGAAACGTCTTAAAGAAAGCGACATGGTCGTGACTCAACCTGCTAATATCTTCGATGGTGATTTTGATTTTATTAAAAGGTACTTTTCCGAACTCGAAAAACAACAAAGTCTACATGTTTGAAACAAGCATGCACAAACACAAACTTTCAAACAAAAAGAAAAAGACAGTAAAACCAAATGATAATGGAGAAGTGACTCCATATTATACAACAAAAGAGAAAAAATAAACCATTCATAACTAGTATTTTCCGGCTCCTTAGACCTATTCATCATCCCACCCTATTTCCAAAAACCTCTTGATCTTTGATTATCATTTCTTCCATCTTCCGATCAACCTCCATTAAATGATGAAAAATCATTAAGGTCATACTTGCTCATTAAGGTCATATTTGCTCATTGAATTTCCCTTAAATGCTATGGTATGAATATAATGATCAATAATATTGGTCATTTTCTTCTTTCGTTTCCTCCCTTTGCTTTTAAAACAGCTCGTAGACTTGAGGGTTGTTTTGCTGAGAAATTATTGCACATGCTTTTACTCCACATAAGGTGCTAATTTCATTAATCTTCTTTATAATTCCTATTAAAATAACCTATATCCATAAATAATATATAAAAGATGGTAAAATTTCAAATTTACTAAATAAAATCTAAATCACGAATTTTCAAAACTATAAATTATATTTTAAAAAATATAAAAAAAAAAATGTTAACATGTGTTGATTCTAGGAAAAAAGGCTATGTGTATGATATACAAAGATAATCTATACATGCTTTATTAAATTTATGAAGAGGCTAAATCTAACCATTTTTCCTCTTTCTGAATGTTTTCCTGCTCTTCGAGTCACCTGTCATGTATGCTAGTTTCACCTTATTTCTAGCTATGGTAGTGAGGATCATAAGACAAAAGGGAAGTTGTGAAAATGCTTTCTCTTATGTTTTTTGTATTAGTCTAATTGTCTGCTTAAATAGACAAATTTGAGATACATTATACCGTTTTAAAAGTATAATATTAAATACACATTATAATGATTTTTGGGCGAAGGTGCATGTGTTTGATTTAGAAAGTTGTTGCTCCACTTCATATTATGATTATTTTTCCTTACGTTAGGTGTTAGAAAATGGGTTTCCTCTCTTGTAATCACCCACGTAGTTGGCTTCCTTAGTTGTTTCTTCAACAATGCCTTCCTTGTTCTCTTTCCCATCATTACACTTCCATACTTCTGATTGTGGTGAGAGCCACGAATTGGGAAGCCATAGGGTTGTGGTTGACCATAAAAGCGCAATAGGCATCCAGCTCCAAAACTCCCTACGTTTTAGCACCCGTATCAATAGCTATATAAAACTTCTTTTGCACCTTATTTTCTTCTAAATCTCAGACCTCAGGATCTGACTTTGTCATCACGGTGTACCGAGCTGAAGCATCCAACAACATTCTTATTAGAGCTCTCAACCTTTGAGTGGAGATTTGCATTTGGTTGAGCTCATCTATATCGTGGCCAGGACACCATTTTAGTTGCAATAAAAAATGCTTTCATGTGTCATGCAAAGACTTTGCATCAGCATGCTTAAAATGTATGATTTTAGCACAATTTTTTATGAACTTGATGACTGCAAAGAAACGCTCCAAGATTTTTTTTCCTCAAGCTCTTCCCATGTCTGAATAGTACCACTAGGAAGAACTAGTAATCAATTTTTCGCTCTTCCTCCTAAAAGAAGAAGAAACAGTCTTAGCCTCCTCTAATCTTGAGTGATGCCATTATGGCTGGAATAATCAAAAGTCCCATTATGTGTTGCCACTGATAGTGTCACGTGTGTTATATTTTAATGGGTTGGTTGTCTTTGAGGTTCAGTTCATAGTCTTAATCCCATTCAGGTGAGGTTGGGTAATCCTGATAGGAGGTTAGATAATTTTTTAGTCTTGTTTTCGTTTTCTCTCTTGTTTGTATTGGGGGTCCTTTTATATTGTTATCATTTAACTAGAGTTCTTATTTTACTTATTTTATATATATATATATATATATATATATATATATATATATATATATATTCTTTTGTACTCTTTTAGGATATTTTTCCAATATACTTGTGTCATTAAAAAAATAGAATGAGATAAATTTTAATTAATTACCATGAGTTATGTTTATATGTTGATGTATATGATAAGTCTGGAACGAGAATAAGATGCAGTTTGGAAATGCACAACAATTAATTGTTGTTGGAGGCATTTTGGTCAACTTGAGGTTCCTGTGAGAAAACAACAAGTGCCTAAAGATAAATTTTCATGCGGGTTTAAATCAAGTGTATGTGCTTGCATAAATTAACTCTTATACCGATCATTGGAGATCACAAAACAAAGTCTATTGATTCCATTGATTATCATCAATAGTTTAAAAGTACACATAACCTAAAAACAAAGTCTACATGTTTGAAACAAACATGCACAAAGACAAACAAAAGAGAAAAATAAATCATTCATAACTAGTATTTTCCGGCTCCTTAGTCCTATTCATAATTCCACCCCATTTCCAACCTCCTCTTGATCTTTGATTGTCATTTCTTTCATCTTCTGATCAACCTCCTTCAAATTCTCATCAATAAAAGATGAAAAATCATTAAGATCATATTTGCTCATCAAATTTCCATTAAATTCTATGGTTTGAATATAATGATCAATGATATTGGTCATTTCCTTCTTTCTCGTTTCCTCCCTTTGCTTCTTCAACTGCTCATAGACTTGCCCAATGCTTTGCCTCAAGAAGACCTTGTGATCCACCATCTTTTTATTTTGTTCATATCTAGGCAAACTCCTAAACCTAGATATCACACTTTTGACCCCTGAATCTGATGGCCAAATCTCAACTTGAGGGTTGTTTTGCTTTGAAATTATTGCATATATGCTTCTACTCCGTTAATTTCATTAATCTTTTTCATAATTCTATCAAATATATATATATATATATATATATATATATATATATATATATATATATAGGGGGCATATCAAGTGAGAATGCCTTTTATATGTGAGAATGGTAGGAATGGTTATCAGCCGTTAGATCAAAAATCAAGGGCTCCAACATAAACAACATTTAAACACACCACCTCACACTATCATTCTCTCTCTTCTCTCTCTTTCCTTTTCCACCTTCCTGTTTCCTTTACCAGATTAAAAAACATTCCCCTTTCGCTTTCTTCAACCTAACCAAATTCAATGGCATGAGATTGAGGCAACTAACAATAGAAACAAAAATTAAGAAACATGATCATGAGATTTAAAACACAATACACTATTTCATCAAAACACAATGAAATTGGGGCAACACGTGGACAAAGAGAGCGGATCTGGTGAGAGGGGAAAGAGAGGTCGCTATGCACATCATGGTGGGCGATGGCTACCGGCGGCGGGTTCAGTGGTGGCTACCGACTGCGGGTTCAACGGTGGGTGACGGATCTGGTAATGAAGATAAGATGGCTGTGCTGATTTGCCGTCGTGGAAGTTAGGAGGAAAGGAAAGAGAGAGAAGAGAGAGAATGATAGTGTGAGGTGGTGTGTTTAAATGTTGTTTATATTGGAGCCCTTGATTTTTGATCTAACGGCTGATAACCATTCCTACCATTCTCACATATAAAAGGCATTCTCACTTGATATACCCCCTATATATATATATATATATATATATATATATATATATATATATATATATATAGGGGATGTATCAAATAAGAAGTGATTTTAAAATGAGAAGTAAGAAGGTTAAATAGCAGCCGTTAGATTAAAATACACAGTTTAGATTAAAAGTTGGTTTTAGTGGAAATCATGGGGTGGTTACATACAATTTAGGTTTTAGTGGAAATCATGGGGTGGTTGTTCATATTCTTAGTTTTCGTGGATCTAGCACCCCATGATTTTCACTAAAACCTAAATTGTATGTAACCACCCCATGATTTCCACTAAAACCAACTTTTAATCTAAACTGTGTATTTTAATCTAACGGCTGCTATTTAACCTTCTTACTTCTCATTTTAAAATCACTTCTTATTTGATACATCCCCTATATATATATATATATATATATATATATATATATATATATATATATATATATATATATATATAATCGACGGTAAAATTTCAAATTTACTAAATGAAATCTAGATCACGGATTTTCAAAACTATAAATTATAATTTTAAAATAAAAAAATGTTAACATGTGTTGATTCTACGAAAAAAGCTATATGTATGATATACAAAGATAATCTATTCATGCTTTATTGAAATTAAGGAGAGGCTAAATCTAACCATTTTTCCTCTTTCTGAATGCTATCCTCCTCTTCGAGTCACCTGTTATATATGCTAGTTTCACCTTCTTTCTAGCCATGGTAGTGAGGACCACAAGACAAAATGGAAGTTGTGAAAATGCCTTATATGTTATGTTTTTCTTATTACTCTAGTTGTCTGCTTAAATAGACATATTTGAGATACATTATACTGTTTTAAAAATATAATATTAAATGCGCATTATACTCTTTATATAAATTTCAATGTATTATAATATTAAATTTATTTTGACTAGACATTGTAGATATCTATTAATAAATGTTTATTCATATACCATAGATTTATAAAATACATTAAAAATTATTAAAAGTGACATTTATTTAATTTTCAATAAAAAATTTAACACTATTTAAAAAAAATATATATTTAAATATTATTTTGTACACCATTAATTACTCATTTTATATACTTGAAATGTTTTTGTAAATTGTCATTATACTCATAAATATTTTTTTTGTAATTTAAATATGGTAATGTTAAAAATTTAGTTTTATATTTAATAGTTATTATTTTCAAAAAATACAAATGGCATTAATTATTTTAGATTTTTTATTAAAATATAATTGTTTGAAATTCGTCCCATTCTTATACGATACATTGTTTCTACCAATTAAGTTAAACTTGTGGGTTAAAATATGGATATAATAGGAAGAAAATATGTAAAAATACATTTTTTAAATTTGGTGTTGTAATTCCAAAATGACACATAAAAACAACCAGAAGAAGTAACATATACATTATTAAGTAAGAATAGTGTAATTTGATATTTTTCAAAGGAGTGAGAGTGAATTTTAAAATGATTGAAATTGGACTGATCATTGAACGATGTAGACACGGTTCATTATCTAGCTAGATTTTAATGAGAATAATTAAATAAACTTTTCAACTTTTTCATATAATGTATAGAACAATATTAAATAAAAACAAACATCATAAAATTCATAATTATATTTATTAAAAATTTCAAACTCATTAATTATAGTAATATTATAAAATTCTATAATTTTTTATAAGGTTATAAAATCTAATTATTAATTAATATAGTAAAGAGAACACAACACATGTATTCTACAAAAATCAACTTTATAGGTTTCATATCGAATTCCTTCGTATAAGATGAGTGTGACGAACATGAATGCACTTCTAAGATGTTGTTTTGTGCTTGATCATGTTCCTGTGAATTGAAACTTGTCAGTTGGCAAAGTTGTATGATTAAGTTCAAAAGAATATATTTCAATGCATTCCTGTTCGTCGCTACTCATCTTATATGAGGGAATTTGATGTAATAACCTATAAAGTTGATTTTGTATGATACAAGTGTTGTGTTCTCTTAATTCTTTTGAGTTTTCAAATAGCCTTGCAAATTTTTACACTAAGTATAAGACACTTTAATACCAATATTTTGAGCAAACTTTCAGGAATTTAATTTAAATCCAACATCACAATACCACATATTAGAAAGAATGTAATGCAATGTAACAATTTGTTTAGCAATAAATAAATTTGTTGTATGAATTGAATTTGTCTTGTTTAAAATATATTTACAATGATTGTATGTGGTAAAATGCACAAAAAGTTTTTAAAAATGCAGCTACAATTAACTACGGCTGGCTTTAGTTGTAGTTTAATTGATGCCGGTTTCTCAACGGTAGTTAACTACCGTTGGGGGTAGTTGAGTAATTTCCATGTGTTTTAGGAAGTATTTGATGTCAGAAAAGCAATTTTCCAAGACTAATAGGGTTGTTGGGCCTGTTGAATCCCTTAAGCCCATAAAACAAAGCTCGTATCCCATAAAGAAAAGACTATTACTTTTTTCACTCTACCCATTTCTCGCACGCCCTTTTTTTTTTTTTACGAAAATGCCCAGGTGATTTCGGATTTTATAATCCGAATTAAGTTTTCCCCTTGTTTTAGGGTGGAAAAATGAAATTTTTATCAATTTGGATTTTATAATTCGAACACCCCAAAAAATAGGGTGCGTTCCTTGCTTCTTTTTTTTTTCTTCTAGTTATAGAATCTCAAATATCTTTATTTAGGAGAAAAATATTTTGGATTATATAATATGAACTGTATAAGCACAAATTCAGAGCCTGTTTGTAACATGGATAGTTAGTTTAAGAACCATAATAATCTTCCTAACTTATATCATTCTGTTTTTGGTCATTGTCTGTTATTCAGTCATAAATTCAGTTTTCGGGCTACTTGATCATATTCCTCCAAAACTTAAAAAAAATAAAAATAATCAAGGATCAAGACTCCCCCTAGAAGTTTTGGTGAGCTTCTCCCCTCAAAATCCGAAATTCTATCATTTAGACACTTTTTTTTCCTTCATATTCTCAGAAAAAAAACAAATAAATTTGCATTAGTTTTATTGGATTTTTAGAATTTTTTGGTATTTTTTTTTATATTTTTATTTTTATTTGACATTTCTTATCATTTTTTATTTTGTTTCTTGTTGTTTTTAAAAGTGAAATTCGCAAATGCTGAAATAGGAGAGATTTTGATTGTTGCTTATGTATAAACGTATTTCATATTATGTAATCCGAACATATCCAAACTGTGTTCGGATTATAGAATCCGAAACTCCTTCGACATTTTTGTGAAAAAAAATAGGGCTCATGAAAAGGTAATAGGGTGTGAAAAGTAATAGTCTAACAAAAAATACCCTAAGGAAGATAAACCTGAGATCGCATTTTGCATTCATAAGTTGAGATTTCTGAATCTAGAAGTCCTAACTCAACTGACAAAATGTCGAAATTGTTAGGCCGGATGCCATGACCAAGGTTCGAACCCCGGTACCTCCACTTGTGTGTGAGTTTATAATGGTTTAGTCATTTCGTCTATCTACCAAAAAAAAAAGTTGAGATTTATGATTTTACAATCAATTTCTAATTATGTTAGAAAATTACTCTTCTCCCAACAGAAATTGTTCACTCTCAACCGAACTTTTCAAAATGTCCATACATGATATAAGTCACGTTCGGTACATCCAGCGTGAGTTAAGTCACGTGACGTGCATTTTATTAAAAGTCAGATAATACCTAAAATTGTGTATTTTTTGAATTGATTTCGTGTACTTGTACAACTTTATTCAAATTTATTCAATACGCAATTTTATTCAAAAAATTTTCAATAAACTTTATTCAAATTTATTAAAAGTACCAAAATACGCGTATTCAAAAACATAAAAAAAATAAAAATAATCCATAACCAAAGACATTATTACAAGCCATTACAAAAATATCTTTTAACCTTCTCCCACGTCACTTAAGTCAATTGAGTTGTTCACGACAATTTCTGGGACACCCACTTTTGGTTGTGGACCAAAATAACACGTCCTTGCACGATGGTGTTCATCTATTTTTATAACATAACCCAACGTGAGTCAACTCACATTGAAATCAATTAATGTACAAAAAATGACTTAAATCATGCTGGTTATACATCTACGTGACTTAACTCACGTATGAGTATTTTTGGAAGTTTCTTCATGAGGTAACAATTCTTGTTGGAAGAAGAGCAATTTTCATATATTATTGTAAATGATTTTGGCCACTTGACAATAGATCACGAGCATAAGAACTAACCACAATATAATGAAAAACATTAGAACAATATCATTGTTCTCCTAGTCTCAATTCTAAGTAAAAGTTTGTTCTTTAAATTTATTTAATAACTAATGTATTTTATTTAAAAATCAACTACATTAATTATTGAATGAATATATAAAACTAAGTTTTGTTTATAATTGAAATCAGATGAGGTATATGTTTAACTTTTGTATTATCTCTTTTTAACAAAACCAAACTCAGTCCCTACTCGACAGGGTTTATGATAGGATCGTCATCTTATCATGAAATTACATTTCTCCGTATATTTTACATGGGATAATCCATTCCAGTTTCATTGACATTTCTTCAATATGTATACGTTTTTTTTTTTTTTACCAATTTTAGCCATTTACAACTACGAATGAAACTAAATTGCATCCCCACATAATTCATAAGCAAACATGAGCACGACATTGGTGTGATGAAATTAATGAATTAAAAGTCCTCAGTCACCTGAATACATCCCCATATCTCCACTTGTCCACTTGTAATCATCACGTGACGATGTACTATGGTATTCAATACTGATACTCTTTACAAAACCCACATTATGATCGGACATTTTACCAAAGAAAAAAAATTGATACTAGTTAATTTGTAATCTTGGATCCCCTGATCCCTACAGAGTTTGTCAGAAGCAATAAAACAATCTTCGGTTGAACAACATTTATTCCACATTTTACAAAAAAAATAAAATACTGTAGTTAATTATTCATCTAAACTTGGAGATTTGCTTATGGGTTCAATTCTCGTTGCTACAAATTCAAATCTCAATGTTGTTCATGACATGATAATTCTCACAAGTTTTTGGAATGTCATAAGGTTGATTTAAATAACAATTTTTTTCTTAAGTAATTTAATGCTAGAACTTGCACATTTAAAATGTGAAAAAAATAGGGTATTTAGGTTTCGAACTCCGACTTTGCATATTAAATATGATATCCCTATCAACTGATTTAAATTCACGAGATATTTAAATAACGACTTTATCTTAAATCTTAAGAAATCACATGAAATTTTCTTTAAAGGCTACTCTAAGTTAAATGTGGTCTTAAATTCCTCAGTATGAGTATTGTTTTTGTCCTCCCATATTTTTATTCTTTAGTTTTCTCTATTTCCTTCCTTTTATTTTATCTTTTTTCACTAATAAATCTTCATTTTGTTGTTTTAAAAAAAGAGAAATATACAAATAAATCATGATTAATTCTTGTACCAAAAAAATAATAAATCATGATTAATTCAATGGTGTAAATTCATTGACTATAGTGACTTTGTGTTCATTAAGAGTAGAGAATCTTGATCCATTGACTAAGAAAGACTACACAAAAAAGACTTGATTTATGTACACAAAAAATGATGCCTTTAATCAAATCACATATAAGGAATCAGCAACTATAAGGATTTGGATAGATTCGAGGAATGGTCTTGTTAAAGCTTAGTTGAGTCTTTTTGCACAAGTTGCTTTAATGTGTTCCTGGTGGGTACAGTATTTTAGAAGAACATGCTTCAGTAGTGCCACATAGTGGTTTAAAATACTTGATCCTTTTTATCCTCATCTTGCTTTCTTGATATAGGTATATATTCCTCTAACATGAACTCCAACTTGTGTTGATGCACATATATTATTATTATGACCATTATTATTATTTTGTACATGCATCATACACACACATATCCAATAATTGATGGAATCTCTATGCATAAAGAGCCACTATAGATGGTTCGTGATGTTTTGAGTTATTGTAATTTATTTATAAAAAATACAAAGGTGTTGCTAGATCTACTGTCCTAACCCATCAATAATTAGGTATCTGACCTGGCTTATTTGTTCAGATTTTGTGTTTTTTACTACTTGATTAAGACTTGTTCATGCATATCCTCTCTAATTCATGTGCGTTTGACACTTAGTGCTATTTTTAATTCGAATAATGTTAGAATTTAATTTATATCAATGGATGTTCATAATGTGCCAACTTAGCAGTACAACTTTAATTAATATTATAAAAGGACTCTTAGTACACAACTTTGGTCGATATGTCTTGTTAGTGTAACTTTTTTTTTAAGGCAAATGTTTGTATAACTAATTTGTTGTATTAATTTGCAAAATATCTCAACTACTTTTTTATATTGCATACCAATCAAATATCAATAACTCAATATTATATGTCATTTTGATCATATATGATGTACAAAAGACTAGATAATAGTTCACTGAACTATAGAAATGAAAGACATTCATAAAACACACCATACACTACACCTTCTCTACCTCAAGAAATGGAAAGAGCCACGTATGACTTGGACATTCAACCAATATGGACCGAATAATTTATGGTGAAAGTGATGATTACCATTGGACAATTTCTTAATTGAATTTGTTGGGAAAACAGGGTAAACGGTAGTGAAATTTTCATTAAAGAATTTCACTGAAGTAAAAGAAATTATTGTAACAAGATCTTACACATATTCACAATAATCAAAAGCTTAAAATTGATTTGTCAAATTTATAATATGAAGCATCTTATTTTACATTAATGGAGGTGATTTGAAGGGGATTGCCATCACAATCCATTCAATTTAGAGGGGTTGAATAGCTTAACCGATTTGAAGTAAGAGAAAAAAGCGTTGGAGGTCTTAATTTTAAATTCGGACGAAGGAGAAAATATTAGTCCAATCAACTAACTACTAACACTTGTCAATAAAAAAAATACATTTAAGTAATGAAAATAAAATTGTTATAAGTCGTTTGAGAGAAAAAAAATCTTCTAACTATAACTTGTTTTACAATACCAATTAAATGTTTATATTCCTTTTCATACAATACTTTTAACTATTTATTATTATTTCTTCTTTTAATTATTGAAGTTACCTTTTAAATACCATTAATGAATAATAATTTTGTAAAATAACTTATACTTTTTTCTATATAAAATTAATTAGATTTCTTAATTTGTGTGATAGGATCAAAATGATATATAATTTAAGACAAAAATATTTTTTTAGGGAAATATTAATTAAATTAAAATGTTCTGTTAGGTGTTGATAAGACTCCTTAACTTCAAAATAATAATTGGATTGGTTACACAACTCACTCCACCTTAGTGCACCTTTGCTTCACAATTCCACCTCACTCCAAATGCATTGCAAGTTAACTGAATCTTTCTAATTAATTAAGGTAAAGTTGCCTAGCTATTTGCAAAGATTAATTCATTTTTAATTAAGGTTCCTCTTACTTTGATTTGATTTGATGCCAAAACATTTAATTAATCTCTTAACCCTCCTTTCAATACATCAAAAAAATAAAGTAACATAAAATAAAAATGAAACTAGTAGTTGACCAAATTAGCATGCTCATGTCCTAAATTGGAGTGGTTCTTTTTGAACAATCTCTCTCTCACTCTCTCTCTCTCTCTCTCATGGATTTGTTGAGCATAGCAGGTTCACCTGATCACTTACAAGTTACAAACACTACTAGCTTCATAATTGTTACTTGATTTATATGCTTCTTAGATACATCAAATTTTCATATCATTCTTTGATTCCAAAAACATACATTATTACATTTTCTTAAAGCTTGAAATATTCTTCACTTTTTTAGCTAAAAAAGAGAAGATGCCAAGTTCAGATCATTCATCATTATTCCTGTAAAAGCACTTTTGTTGCTAGAAAGAGAGAAAAAAAAGAGTCTGTTTTCAGTAACAATCTTGAAACTGTTGCTAAATGTCAAAATGAAAACCCTTTTCTCAAAGGTTCATATTTCACACCCCAAGTTTATTTTCATTCAAAGTTCAACACTTTAGCTTAAAGGGTTGTTAAATTCATCAAAAAATGCGTAGTTTGAAGATTGTTGAACGTTTTAAGAGTATTCAAGTTCATGCTCTTAGTTCTTCATCTGAAACTAATGGTGATAGCAAAACCAAACCTCACAACGTTAACAGACACAGAACAATATTGTCTTGGTCAAAATCAAAATTCAACAACAATAACACAACCTCAGAATTTGCAAATCTTGTTTCTCTTCAGTTACCTTCAACTGATACTATTGAACCATCTATAGAACCTTACCTTAAACCAATCAACCTTGTTGAGACTTTAGCAGAACTCTATCAAAGGATAGAGTTTTGCTCCACACAGAATGAGAAAATGACACTTTTTGTTGAACTTTTCTCTGTTTTGTATGGTCTTGGAGACCAGAAGCTACTCAGAAGATGTCTTAGAAATGCGCGACAGAACGCGGAAGATGTGATGTCAAAGGTTGTGTTGTCTTCATGGTTGAGGTTTGAAAGAAGGGATGATGAACTTGTTGGTGTTTGTTCAATGGATTGTGGTGGTTATAATGTTCTTGAATGTCCAAAGAAGAATTTGGAAAATGGGTTTAGTCCTTTTTCAATTAATGATCACTGCAAGTGTCAAGAAGAGAAAAAGCATGAAAATTTTGACAATGATGAATGTGTTTGTTTGTCAGATGAGGAAAGTGATGTTTTGTTTTGTGTTGGGAATGAAGAAATCAAGTGTGTTAGGTGGAGAATTGCTTCACTTTCAGAACCATTGAATGCAATGCTTTGTGGTGGATTTCTAGAATCCAAAATGTTGAAAATTGATTTTTCAGGAAATGGATTATGCTCAGAAGGGATGAAAGCAGTTGAATTTTACAGCAGAACAAAAAGATTGGATCTTTTTTGTCCGAATACTGTTTTAGAGCTTCTGTCATTTGCCAATAGGTTTTTTTGTGAGGAGATGAAATCTTCTTGTGATTCTCATTTGGCTTCAATTGTTGGAAATGTTGAAGATGCATTGATACTTATTGAGTATGGATTGGAAGAAAGAGCAAAACTTCTTGTAGTTTCTTGCTTGCAAATTTTTCTTAGGGAGCTCCCAAATTCACTTCATAATTCAAAGGTGATAAATTTTTTATGTAGTTTTGAGTCAAAGGAAAAGTTGGAAAATTTAGGGTGTGCTACTTTCTTGTTGTACTATTTTCTCAGCCAGGTTGCAATGGAAGAAAGCATGGTATCGAAAACAACAGCGATATTGTTGGAGAGAATGAAAGAGTGTGCTGCAGAGAAATGGCAGAAGGGTCTAGCATTGCATCAACTAGGGTGTGTGTTTCTTGAGAGAAGAGAGTATAAAGAAGCTCAACATTGTTTTGACGAAGCGGTTGAATTAGGTCATGTTTATTCTATAGCAGGTGTGGCTAGAACAAAGCATAAACAAGGTCAACCGTATTCAGCTTATAAGTTAATTAGTTCACTCATATTCGAGTATAAACCAGTCGGTTGGATGTATCAAGAGAGAGCATTGTACAATATGGGAAGAGAAAAAGGTTTTGATTTGGATTTTGCAACTCAACTCGATCCTTCACTTTCATTTCCGTATAAATATAGAGCATTGGAGAAAGTTGAGGAGAAGCAAATAAAGGAAGGGATTATGGAGTTAGATAAGTTTCTAGGATTTAAGCTTTCACCTGATTGTTTAGAGTTGAGGGCTTGGTTGTATATTGCATTAGATGATTATGATAGTGCTATAAGAGATATTGGAGCTTTGTTAACCATAGAGGCTAATTACATAACTTTACATGGGAGGATTAAAGGTGAATGCTTGGTTCAAATTCTTAAAAGTAGAATTCAGAAGAAGAATCAGGCTGATTGTTGGATGCAATTATACCAACAATGGTCTTCCGTTGATGATGTTGGTTCTTTGGCTGTTATACATCAGATGCTAGAAAATGAGCCTGGAAAGAGCCTGCTGGAGTTTCGTCTGTCGCTACTCCTCTTGAGGTAAGCATCTTTAGAACTAACTCAAGAGTATCTCTTTGTCCTAATCTTTCAATTTTGACGTATAAATGTAGCACCGGCGCTTCAGATTGAATGCGTGTTTAGTGTCTGACATCGACACGATTCTGACACATGTGGTTAATTCATACACTTTTATTTTCTTAAACTATTATAAGTGTCTATGTGTGAGTATCATGTCTGGCGTCTATCTCAATTATTCGTATATTTTGACTAGATGCAAACTCACACGTTGCGCATGTTAGTAAATACAATTGGTTCAAATTTGATTTATTTACTAAACATGCTCTTATGCTGCACAGATTGAACTGTCAAAAGGCTGCAATGCGCAGTTTGCGGCTGGCAAGAAACCATTCCACCTCAATGCAGGAAAGGCTAATTTACGAAGGATGGATTCTATACGATACTGGCTATCGTGACGAGGCTGTTACAAGGGCTGACAGATCCATTGAAATTCAGAAATCATTTGAAGCCTTTTTCCTAAAAGCATATGTTTTAGCAGATACAAATCTTGATCCTGAATCTTCTTCTTATGTTATCCAGCTTTTGAAAGAAGCACTTAAATGTCCTTCAGACGGACTTCGCAAAGGACAAGTTAGTAATATATCTCAAACTAACACTATTGAATTGAAATATAGTCTGTGTTGTGTTGTTTTTTATTGTCTTGTGCAATATTTTGCAGGCATTGAATAACATGGGGAGTATTTATGTGGATTGTGGTAAAATAGAACTTGCAAAGGAATGCTACAACAATGCACTTGCGATTAGGCACACAAGAGCTCATCAAGGTCTGGCGCGTGTTTATCATCAGAAAAATCAACGAAAGGCTGCATACGATGAGATGACAATGCTGATTGAGAAAGCTGAGAGTAATGCCTCGGCATATGAGAAACGGTCAGAATACTGTGATCGTGAGATGGCGAAGGCTGATCTTGATGTTGCAACACACCTTGATCCTTTAAGGACATACCCTTATAGGTACAGGGCAGCAGGTACTTCATTTAATAGTCACTCTCCTATCTGCTCTTTGACTTGTTAATTGGAGACATATTCTCTATGAAGCAGAAATACAGACACGGACACCGACACAACGACACAGCTAATAATTTGAGAAAATCACATAATTCAGTGTAATTATATGTGTCGGTGTCCGACACCGGGACACGCATAATCTGAGGAGTGTCCATGCTTCATAGTATTCTGGCTCTGTTTAGACAAACAGCTTAATTAAAGGCTTATAACATAAGCGTTTATCATAAAACTTCTTATGTATTATTATTTCTAGAAAAAAAGATAACAGAAGGCTGAACTGCTTTCATATAAGGTATAAGCTGTTTTAATAAGCTATCTTGGAAAATTTATGGAAATAAGCTGAAAACAGCATATTGACATGTCATGAGTGGCTTCTATAACCTCTTCCAAAAATATTTACAACTGCTTGTGACAGTAGATAAGCTCAAATAAATAATCCTATCCAAATAGTCCCTCTGATAATGATGTGATTTCTTCAAGTCATACACGCTACCTTTGAAATAAGCGATTATTATACTGACATGAAGTCTTTCATATATGACTAGTGCTGATGGATGAGCAAAAAGAAACAGAAGCAGTAGAAGAACTCACTAAGGCTATAAAATTCAAGCCAGATCTTCAAATGCTTCATCTGCGAGCCGCATTTTACGAGTCAATGGGAGATCTATCTTCTGCTCTTAAAGATTGTCAAGCTGCTCTTTGTTTAGATCCAACCCATGCAGCCACACTTGATTTATATCAAAGGATACAAAAGCCGAACTTTTGATCATAAAACAAATGTGAAGAACTTGGTTAGAGAACAAAACTAGAATGGGATGCGTGGAGCATATAAATGGTGAAAACAAAACTCAAGAAGCTATACCTTGGATAAATCAAGAAAAATATGGACAACAGAGATTTACTTGTGTTTATAGCATCAAATATGGAGGATGATTCATGTGTTAGACAAGATTTTCACAATAGTATATACATTGGTATGATGTGGAATCTTGTGAGTCATGTGAGTCATATTCACAGAATTAGTCTTGCACTCTTTACACATCCTCTTGTACAGTTACATTACATGATTATAAAGAGATTCATACCTCTGGTTTCCAAAAATTCATAATTTATTTTCGCAAATGCTTTATGTCACAACCCTATAACTCACGAGTACTGATAAAACATTTTCATCGACGGTTTGACATGTCATACCGTATGATTTCTACCAAATCATCTAGATAACCGTTTTTTCGTTTCTCGGAAAGGAAGACAAGTCAGCATTTGTGTAACTTGTCAGAAAAAAGCATTACTGGTTATTTTTCTTGTATTTTGTTTTCTTCCAAAGATGGAAGACAGAAAGAACAAATAGCCTGTTCTCAGATTTCCTTATTTGAAACTACAACACAGAACTAGAAACTAAACATGTTTGTTTTAAGAATTATATACAACATGTGCACTGGAGATTCCATTTAATGACCATCAATAAATACATTTGTTGTTTGTTCTTGTTCCACATTGCTACATAAGGTACACTGAAAAAATGCCAATGAAAAAATAGGATTGATACTTATTTTCCATGGCAATTGTTTAAAGAATCTAGGATTAAATAACATTTCATTGATGTCTTGACTATGTCTTAAAATGACGAAAACATAGTAGTTTCCACATCAAATAAAAACAAAGTTCATGCAGAAAAGCATAAAAAGATAGTCATATATACTTAGCACTCTTCATTGCTCACATACTTACAAAAATCATTTACTTTACTGAGACAAACCATGGCATGAATGAAGAGTTTAATTTTGATATTGTCGGTTTACATTGTCAACAAATCACAACTAATCATAAGTGGTACTTTAGAAGTAGTTATATTTAAAGTCAACTATTTTTAACAATCTTACGATTACGATTAATTGATTAATTGACTCTGTAAAATTTTTAACACGGATATAGTATAAGAATTAAATCTATGAATCGATGTCTCAGCATATGTCTGAGGGCATAATTTCTTTTTCAGCCCACCAAAGAGGGGACGATTTTGGAATGGGCATTATATAATTCGAAATATGCTTATACATAAGCAATAGTAATAATCTCTCTCGCATTTCAACAGTTGTGAATTTCGCTTTTAAAAACAACAAAAATAAAGTAAAAAATTGATAAAACATGTCAAATAATATATAAAAATACCACAAAATTCTAAAAATCAAATAAAACTAATGCAGAATTTATTGGATTTTTGAAAATATGAAAAATTTTAAAAAAACTAAAAATGGGTCTAAACGATAGAATTTTGGATTTTGAAGACGGAGTCCCATAAAAAGTCCCTTCGAAGGGAATCTTGGCCTAGAACCGGATTTTTGACTGAGAATAGTTAGCAATGACAAAAAAACAGAAGAATGAGAGTTAGGGAGATTAATATGGTCCTTCAATTGGTTATCCATGTTACAAACACACTCAAAATTTATGCTGATATAGTTCGGATTATATAATCTGAATTGTTTTCCCTCAGTAAGGGTGTTTAGCGGTGGTTCAAATTCTATAATCCGAAAAAAGCAACGAACATGCCTTATTTTTTAGGGTATTCAAATTATAAAATCCGAATTGATGAAAATCTTATTTTTCCACTCTAAAAGAAATGAAAAACTCAATTTGGATTATAAAATCCAAAAATCACACCGGCATTTTTGGAAATAAAAAAAAGGCACACGAGAAATTGGTAGGGTGTGAAAAGTAACAATTTCTTGGAATTGCTCCATCAGGCCCAATATTAGTAATCTTTTTCATTGATGGCCTTGTTTCTTGATCAGGATGTACAAAATTGTTATGACTATTACTTTTCTCACTCTACTCATTTCTCGTGCGCCATCTTTTATTTCGAATTTTAGAATTGAACTGAGTCTTTCCTTTGTTATAGAGTAAAAAAATGAGTTTTTTCACGAATTCGGATTTTATAATCCAAAAAGCTCAAAAAATAGGGTGCGTTACTTCCTTTTTTCGGATTATAGAATCCGAACACCTCTAAACACGCTTTTTCAGGGAGAAAACATATAATCCAAACTGTATCAGCGTAAATTCTGAGTCTGTTTGTAATATGGATAACCAATTTAAGAACCATATTAATCTTCCTAACTCTCATTCTTCTATTTTAGGTTACTGTTAGATGTTCTTAGTCAAAAATCCGGTTTTCAGGCTACTTATGGGACTCCGCCCTTCAAAATCCAAAATTCTATCATTTAGACCTATTTTTTTTATTTTAAATTTTTTTTCATATTCTCAAAAAAAAATCATTAGTTTTATTTGATTTTTAAAAAAAATTTGGTGGTATTTTTATTATTTTATTTGTCAGGTTTTTATCATTTTTTACTTTTTTTTGTTGTTTTTAAAAGAAAAATTCAAAACTATTGAAATCGGAGAGATTCTGATTTCCGATTATACATAAGCATATTTAGGATTATTAAATATGAACTCAGTTTGGATCCGTTCCGATTTTATAATCCAAAAACCCATGAGCATTTTTGAAAATTTTACAGGGCGTATGCGAGAATAGCATAGGGTAGGAAAAGTAATGACCAATTTTTAATCACTTATGAGTTGCGACCATTTCTCAATTTTAATTTTTTGAAAGATTTCAAGCTTGTATCCCGCATATGCAATTATGTGTTATATGTCCCAACGTCACCATTTAGTGACTCATTTTTAGAAGAAAAAAAAACATGAATACATGAAATGGGAAAAGATTATAATGGTGTATTATAATTTTTTTTTATTGAATATATTAAAAAACACTATTTTTTAATAACTTTATTTACATGCATTTATCTCGTGTATGATTTTACGACAAATTATAATTAGTATATCTCAATTATTTTATTTCTATTTATAACATAAAAAATTAATTTAATTGATTAGCAATAAACAAATTGCCTTTGTATGAATTGTACCTTCCAATGCGACATTAAAAAAATGAAAATATGTAAGAATTTAAAAAGATATTGAAAAATAATAATAATCTGGACACGTGTGAAAAAACTAAAATAAGGTTCATATTGTAATTTTAGTAGTTCTTTGTTTTATAGTTTATATTAAACAACCAAAGAGTATACATTGTTAATGGATGGTAAATGATCCATTAGAAGGATTTGAGTCTTAACCACGGAAAATGAATCATTCAAACCAGTTAAAAACTAAATGATTTGATCCTCAGATCTATAGTTCTTAGCAACACGAAGAGATTCACATCTACAAGGACGAATTTGGAATAGGTCTATGCGAATTTAACTCACTCCAAAGAGTTCTAAGTTCAATGAAGTATTTCAGAACTAATTTGGTACCTTGCCTGAGATTGTTGATAGCAGATCTCAAGGAAGATATGTGAATACGATCTACTTTTGGAAAAAGTTTTTTCAAATCTTCCCAAGCAGAAACGAAAGTATCATGAAATACTATAGTCTAAGTAATGGATTCAGAAACAGATTTAAGAATCCATGAATGAAGAAGTACATTACAGTGTTCCCAATCACTACGGTTAAGATCAGCAAGATCAGGAATATGCATGGAACCATCAATAAAAGCAAGCTTATTCTTCACTCCTAAATCATGTTGCATGGATTGACTCCAAGCAAGATAATTGGAATCATTGAGCTTTGGAGTAATAGCTAAAGAACAATGACCTTCACTTGGATGAACATAATACACGGAATCAATGTCAGAATCGGAAGGAGAAGGTGCTTAACGATGAGCCATGAAAATTGAGCACAAATTGAGAAAATAGAGAAGAAATTGGGAGAATTGTGATGAAGCGCAATGCAAGCAAGAAGAAAATGCAGGATACTTGCGAGAAAAGAAAATCAAATAGATTGCGCAAAATGAAGCACAATTTGAAGAAAAAGAAGGAAAGAATCAAGAAAACAGAGAGTGAAAAAAATGAAGATGAAGGATCTTCAACAAGAAACAAGAAAATATGAAGCTTCAAGGAGAAGCATTGAAGGTGAGAAAAACACAAGAAGGGAGGGTTGAATTGTGGTTTCTTTTTCTTCTCCTAAAACTGAAGTGACAGTTCAGAACCTAATAGAGTTCAGCATCTGAAGAGTGTTCAGAGTCTAAATGCAGCGGATAAGTAGAGAGAGAGAGAGAGAGAGAGAGAGAGAAAAGAAAGACACAGAGCAATTATACAGGTTCCTTCCACAAACCGGAAGTAGTCATGTCCCCCTTGAACTTGCAAGGAGAGTTCACTAAAATAAAATATCATGATTACAAATGCTCACTGCTAAAACTAGCAAGAGACTTCAAACTACTCAAGCACAACTGCAAGAGATTACCTATGCTCAAGAACAAAATCAAGAGACTTCCTATGCTCAAGCACAACTGCAAGAGTCTTCTATTCAAACAGAATTACAATGAGAAATGTTTGAGGTTGAACACTTGACATACAACCAGTGGTGTTCCAAATACAAATCAGATACGGACTCTTAAAACTCTAGAATTTCTAAGATATGAAAGTTGTTAAGAAATTCTAAGTGAACTTTGATGTGTAGAACAATTTCTACAGAGTTTCGCTACTTGTAAATTGTTGTTCGAGTCTTTTGAAACTTCAGTTATTCACTCCTTTATATAGAGTTGTGAAAATAGTCGTTGTAGCTTGCCAACACATAAAAAAGAAAGATTCGTTTTGAAGTTGGATAAGATCACCAATGATATGTTGCTTGATTTGGTTATTGTCCTATAAAGGAACAATTTCATATTCATTCGATGTATAGAGAAATTTCCAGCATAGTCACAGTTGTTGCTCTTGTACTATTGCAGACACAAAACAGAGTAGTGGAGATAGTGGTTGTACAATTGTACTATTGTCCTTTTCCAACGTTTTCCAAAGGATAAGCATCCAATGCCTTTTAAATTCTTCTGAATTAGCCGTTGTTCTAGGCTTTTATTCTTCTGCAATGATAGGCGTGATCAAAACCAGCATTTGACATAATCTTGAAGCTTCCAGTCTTCTAGCTTCTGATGATCTTCAAAACCTCTGATGACGTCAGCTTCTGGTGAACAACTTCTGATGATAGTGCTTCTGATGACGTCAGCTTCCGATCTTCAGAACCTCTTGTCTTCAGATGCTTTCTTGCAACACAAGCTTCCTTTTTGTAGATCCAATTGCTCTTCATTTGTTCTTCAGAACCTAAACTTTTGTTAGAGACACTTAAAATTTTTGTCTATGTTCGTGCATACTAGAACAAATATTAGCATATCCAATTGACAATTTTTAATACTTTGTTATCATCAAAACTCAAAGGGTAATGTTTAAACACATTTTTTTCAACAAGAATCGAGAAAACAGAGAGGGAAAAAAGTAAGAGTAAATTACACTTCCCTCCCCTCAAAGATGCTTGAATTACACTCCCCTCCCCTCTTATGTTAAAATATACATTCCCCTCCCCTCTTATTCAAAACATATTAGAAAAAAATTCATTCCCCTCCCCTAAGAAAAGCTTGAATTACATTCCCCTCCCCTCTTATGTTAAAATCTACACTTTACTCCCTCAATATATATTTTTTATTTTTAATAATCTAGAAAAAAAAATCTAATAAACTTCGAAAAAAACAGTATTGCAGGTCTATTTTAACATAATAAAAAATTGAATACATATTTTTTTGCTATTTTTTATTCACAATTTCATTAACATGTAGTTTTAAACCATATTATAAAATATGAAACAAGCCAAAATAAAATTAAAATATGTGAAAAATTACTAACGACAATAAACCATGGTTATTTAAAAGTTAATTTTAAACTCTAAATTATAAAATCAATAGCAAAATATTTAAATTTAATTATCATTAACATTTAAATTAAAAAGAAATGAATTAATTTTTCTTAAAGGGTGGTTTAAAATTAATATATATCATAAAAATATCTATTTATGTTAAAATAGATTAAAGTGTAGTGCATATTTAATTATCAAGGGAGGGGATTGTAATTCAAGCATCTTATAAGGGAGGGGAGTGTAAATTTTATTTTTCAAGGGAGGAAATTGTATATTTTAACATAAGAGGGGAGGGGAGTGTATTTCAAGCATCTTTGAGGGGAGGGGAGTGTAATTTACTCAAAAAGTAAAGATGAAGGATCTTCAACAAGAAACAAGAAGATATGAAGCTTCTAGGAGAAGCATTAATGGCGGAAGCATGTGTTACTGAATTAACAAACTTTCTCTCTCAAAGAGAAAGTCATGGATACCATATTATGAGAGAAGAAATGAATCAAGTATGTTCTCATTAATTGATGAAAGTGTAGCATTACAACTTATATAGAGCTTACGTAGGTGTATGGTAACTATATTACAATGATTTGTAGACTATAGAAACATAAGACAATCAGTTATAACTATTTGTCTAGATAACTTGTAGAATAAGTTATATGTGTAATTAATCTTTATTCTTCTCTATCTCTTCATGATGCAGTAAAAAAAAATCAAGTATAAATAAGTAGTAAAAAATGATGTGTTAAGAATACAAAAAATGCTCCAAACCACCATGTCTTATTTTAAGAGAAAATCACATCTTTATACAACAAAGAAATAAAGCAATTTACTACAAACCATAGCAACAGCAATAGCAACCCCATTACAGTTATTGAATAATTAATTAATAACCAAAAACAACAATAACAACCCCCATCGTAACTTTCTTTTACAAGTTTTGAATTATATCTACAAGAGATCTATAGGTACCAAAAACAGCAATAGCAACCCCCACTACAACTATTGAATAATTAATAACCATTTGACACCCAAATCTCTTGTATGCACCTGAAATCTTCAAGTAACAAATTGATGGCACTAAAATTGAAGCCGAGATACATAATAATGCTCCAACAAGTGACATAAGGTATGCAAATAAAGGAATAGCCACTGCTATAATAAGAGAACTTACTAATAAAGATGTACTAATAATCATATGTGTGACCATTTTGTTGTAATAATTGCATGCAACCTTTATTTTTATGGCATTTATGACTGGAGTAAGCAATAATGCATATTTTGCTATTGGATTGACCAAGGTAGTGTATATTGCCACTTTTGAACTCCATTTTTCTGCTTGGAGGTTCAATGTTACCAGTGATTCAACTTGTTCTCCAAACATTAAGTAGCCTAAAATTGCTGCTGCTGCATAACCAAAAGTGCATGCTAAAAAGCTTACTGAAAGGACCTGCCAAAACAAAGGAATTTAGACCATAGATTAGTGTGTTTACAACTGAAGTCGTGGGAAAAAAATTAGGATTTTACTATTAGTGTTTTAAATTTTTTATTTGGGCCATCTGGACTTCTCGAAATGATCTTATTTTTTCTGGCGGCGCCCGTAGTGAGGAGCCTATAGTGGATAGAGCTAAACTCTTAGCTTGAAGGTGGTTCTTGGCTAAGTGCCTTGCTAGTTCCTGCTCTTACTGGTAGGGAGTTGTGGTGGTTGTGTTTCTGGGGTTGTGTGGGGGGGGGGGGGGGGGGGGGGGTTGGGTGGAGGCCCGTAGCCTCTACCTTTCCGGCCTGACTCCCTAGGTTTCGCCTTGCGCTTTTTTTCCTTGTTGGGTGTGGCGTGTGTGGTGGTCCTGTGTGGGGGTGACCCTTGGGGGTCTCTTTTCTTTTGTGGTGTTTTTTTCTTTTGTTTTGGTGTCTCGGGATTGTTCTTCCTTCCCCACTTGTGGGGTTTGGGGTTCACCTTTCTGGTGTTTGAGCAGGCGTCTTTGGACGTCTTTTTGGTGTATTTATACAACTACTTTATCTATCTATCTATCTATCTGTCTATCTATCTATCTATCTATATATATATATATATATATATATATATATATATATATATATTGCCATTCAAAAAAAAAATCATTAAATGGTTTAAAGCAGTTGTAATTAGAACACACTTTTTTCTTTTCTTTGAGAATGAGGTTTGATTCATGCTTGACCAAAAGCAAAATTTATTTTCTGATTCGGATTTATCTCATAGTTCACTTTAGACCTAAATATATATTGTAGCAACCCGCCTATCATAAAACATATTTAATAACAAATTATGAAACTGCCTCTGCGAATATAGCTAGGGATGGCAATTGGACCTAGGCCCTATGGGTACCCGCAAAAAATACCCACAATGGGTAGGGTAAAACCCCGCTTTCATGGGTTTGGGCACGGGTCCGGGTAATACCCACACATATTAATGGGTATGGGCACGGGTAAGGGTACTATAGTGCCCAGACCCGCAACCCCGCATATACATATTTATATAATATCATAAATAATTTATTTATTTTTAGTGCATAATTAATTAATTTATTTGGATATTTAAGCCAAAACTTAAACCTAAACTAAAAAAACCGCTTAATACAATATCAGCTCCATCCTGTCGGTGTACAATTTTTTAAGGATATTTTAGATGTTTTTTATTTGAGTAAATACTACGATTCGTATTATTTTATAAGTTAATTTAAAAAAATTTGGACCATAATTTTATTTCAATAGTGATGTTTTTATTGTCTTTTCATAGTTAAAGTGCGGGTAATGGGTACGGGTATGTGCACTTAGGTACCCATAGGGTATGGGGAAGGGCACTAAAGTTGTTGCCCACGAGGGTATGGACACGGGTACGGGTATTTTTTCCAAATGCGGGTATGGGGATGGGCACTGTAGTACCCTACCCATTGGGTACCCAATGCCATCCCTAAATATAGCTTAGTCAGGAGCTGGTCATATTATACTCCAAACACGGAGACATATTTGTATCTGATATGTATCATATATTGATATATTCCACTAATACTTATGGATACATATCCACAAAGTATTATAATTAAATTTTTAAATTTTAAAAAAATATTTATAGGATACTTCAAATATCGTAGATACACACGTATATTTACAAGATATTTCACATGTATGTATCCAAAAAAAAAATGAAATGTAAAAAAATACAATGTTGTGAGAATACAATAAAGATGTCTATGATTCAATTTTAGATGTGCGTCAATACAATTGCCTCTCGATGAAGAAGATTTAAAAGATTTTTTTATGAATGTAATGATAAAGATGAGACTCAATCGGGCAATATTAGGAATTTTTTGTTTTGAATTCTTTTACCAATGATTTTGTTGATATTTTAATAAAGGAATAATAATAGAATATGATTTATACGACAACTATACATTTTCTTATTTAATTACAAGTATTATTTTGCTATTCCTTCAAAAAAAAGTATGATTTCGTTGTAAAGTGTGATCTTTATAATTATATATTAATGAAGAATAATCAATCTATATTTCGTTAAAGTGTTTTGCATGCATATAAGTTTTATTAAAAAATTGGTAGCATATCCTAGTAGTGTCCTATCTTAAAATAAAACAAAACAAAAAAAAATGTATATGTATCGTACCCGGACTTACACTACAGATTCAAACTTCATGGGTTGGTAGGGACACTGTAGTATATATACATAACATATATTCAGATCTCGGATACTCTATTTGATCATCTTAAAAGGTGAATTTTTAGTCACTAAATTACTTGACCCATAAAATGTTATGTAATTTCAAAACCTTCTAATAACAAATCTAATATACAATAAAAATCCAAGTCCTTCTATTAACAATAACAACTTTATGTGCTAAAGAGGTTTGCAAAACTATTCCTTACGAGAAAACAAGAGGTTTAATTTTTATTTTTTTTAAACAACAAGAGATTTAATTTTAGAAAGTTATGGTAGATTAAGAATTAATTAATTAATGGATTATGTTGATTGACAATAAAGTTATTATAAGTTATCAACTAATTAATATAAAGCATGAAACCTCTGTTTTTTTTTTAGGGGCCAGAGGTTTAAACCCCGAACCTTACGTATATTATATATTGTTTTTATCAACGGAGCTAACCTCACAATGACAAAAATATGAAACTCTTAATTGTTAGGTACGCGTTTTTTTTTTAAAAAAAACTTGATTCTCTTTTACCAAGATCTCTCGGTTCGTATGGATCCTAAAGTGAAGACAAATTCAAAAAATGTATTTATTCGAGACTATCACATATTTTTTCTTTTGACTCCTTTAAGACAAAATAAGACAATATCACATATTATAAATAAATATTCATATAGATAAACCATAAAATTAATATTTTGGTAGTCCCTTTTCATTGACTCCCTCCAAGAATCCCTTTGAGACACGCAAATCTTGTTCAAACAGTTATTCTTGGAGAAAAGAAGGGGACTACGCTTAATATTTAACCCAAAAAAAAAAAAAAATTGCTAAAACTAGTGGGGGCCAATTAGCTTAGCATGAATCCATCCCTGCCTAAAGCTACACGTTCATTTTTTTTTTAGGAGAGGAAAGCTACACGTTCTTGAATCCTATTACTAAAGCTACAGGTTCATATATATATGTTATTATTTGTAGATCTACAAATTATTACATGTATATTCATGGCTTTTTTGGAGAGAATGTATATTCAAGGTTATCAACCAATATAAGCGTTTATACTACTAGATAAGCTCAATAAATCATATGTAGTAATAGAAATAGTCACATAAATGCTTACAGTGGAGAAATGACTTTTATTCCTCATAGAATTGTAGAGTGTAGGCAAAATTGGATGAGCACCATAACAAAAGGCATATAAACTAACAGCAGAAGGTATTCCACTCCAATTAACAAAAACCCTTCCCTTTGCATGAAACCCTGTTCCATCAATTGCACCATTCCACAACAATGAAAAGATAAAAATTAAAGCAGCTAGGGCACCACCAGCAGATACATAAGACAACAAACTCAAATCCTCTAACAAAACAGTAGGCAAAATAACAAGACCAGCAACCATAATAAACATTTTTGTTCCACCAATTGTTAAATTTGCTATGTGGATTTCTGAATTTGGTACTAGTTTGTTTAGATTGTCTCCTTCTAAAATAAGAAAACCTGTTACAGCTAGATAGAGTTCAACATTCATGATGATTGATACTATTAATCTTCCTTTGGATCCAAATGCATGTTGACCTATGTCAGCAAATGTTTTGATATTAAGGTCCATGTCCATGCATTTTTTGACCAATGTGCCAGTGTAACAACATGCTATGGCTATTGTAAATAGTAGTAATATGCTTAACCATCCTCCAGATGCTAGGGCATAAGGTATTGAAACTATACCAACTCCTGAAATTAGAGCAGAATAAAAAGGTTAGTAACAAGTTAAGGAAATGTCTCAACAATTAATGCTTAATTTTCTTTTGTTTTTTACTTTAATAAAATAAAATCTTTCATCGCATTTTTAGCCTCCAAATTTTCACTTGCACACATAATTCGTTTCTCTTTTCAAAATCAAGTTTTTTGGTCTCTCGCTCATGTTTTTGGACTAAGAAATGGCGACGAGTCAAGTTATTTATTTAAGTGGCATAAAATTGTTGATGTTATTGGGTGGGTCTCTCGGGTACTGGTTATGGAATCAAGTATATTACTATTTGTATTGAAAGTTAAGCAGTCAAACGTGTTGCGAAAATGGTTGTGTTGCGGGTCATGTGTTTAATTCTCTAATATTCCAGGTCCGTTGAAGTCTGCAACTTCAAGCGTCAGTTCTGCCTCCATTCCAGTAAGATCTTGTTATTCGTCTCAATCTCAGACTGTTGTGCTCGAAAGAGCTTTTATGTCTGTTGCTTGGGTCAGGAGGTTGCTGATATGTGGATCTTGTTGTCGTGTTAGTGGTCGATCCACTCGCCAACTTATAACCCTTTTTTATCCACACAAATGTTCACTCTTCATTTTTATTTTTATTTTAACTTGGTTTTGCGTCCGTACGTGGGTTCGCTGGGTTGCGCTTGTGAGGAATGTTTATTTTGTTAAGATTGATTAGGGTTGCTCCACCTGCTTTTTATTATCACGATGTACACCCGATTGAGTTATACTTAGGTCAGGTATAATGTCCCTCCAATCTCTATATCGTCAGCATGGAGAAACACAGTGTCTTGTTTATATTCGTTTTTTATAGAAAAAAAAAAATCACCAACACGTGTGTTGTATAAAAGAGGATTTTAAATCTCAATCGGCTTTTGTAAAAAATAAAATCTCAATCGTCTATTTTGATCTATTTTGAAATTATACGAATGTAAATTATTTGATTCTAGCATGAGCCAACCATCAAAATTACAGTTTATCAAACAAATATCTGGTATTAGTTTATCAAACAAATAGTAATGCATCATTCTTACAATATAATACTTACTCTATTTTTAAATTGGATAATAGTCTATTGGTCTTTGGATGTGTAACAAGTAGGTACAATAGTCATTTAATGTATCAAAATTTTAAAATAGTTTCTGATTATGCACTTTGTTAATCAAAATAGTCTCTTGCGTCAAAATGTTTTTTAATACTGTCATATCAGTCCCTCAATATTCTTACATAATATCAAATTAGTCCCTATAAGTATTTATTTATTGTCATATTAATCTCTATCAAAAAAAGAGTTATTGTCAATATTAAGAGACTATTTTAACTTCAATGACTATTTCAGCTAACTGAATGCACAATCATTGACTATTTTGAAATACATGTCACAGTTTGACCATATGTAATACTCACATAAACTACTATGACTTTTTTTTTTAATAATATAAAAACAAATGTTAGTATATAAGATTTAATTTTTTTACAAGATGTTAGTATATAAGATATTTGCTTTTTCTCATGAATATTTTTAAAATATCAATTTTTTATAACTTTTTTTTTGTCAAGTTTTTTATTTATAACTTTTTATTATAGATAATATGTATCTAGAAACAATTTGAGTATTAATATAATCCTATTTTTCTCCTTCTCTTTTTTTGGGTCAAGTAGCCTAACGGCTAAAGAAATTCACAGTGAATAAGTGGGGTGTCCAAGGTTCGAACCCCGACCCCTGCATAAATTATGCATTATCCTTTACCAAATAAGCTAAGCTCACACTATTTTTCTCCTTCTCTAACCAGAACCAGGAGTATTAATTAAATTAGAGATACAAGTCCCCCTTTTAATAATTACATTCGGTTGGTCGAAATATTTCCTATTTTCTAGTTTCAGATTTGTAAATTTTTAAAAGGTTTTCTGCATCACCGATTTATAAAAAAATTACATTAGAAATGTCAAAACAAATTAATTATTTTTTCAAAAACATTTATTTGTTTCCTAAAACATTAACCGCAGTAGTTAAAACCAAAATTCATGTTTTATCTTTTTATTTACAATTTATTTTATCTTTGTTGTAAGGTATTATAGTCTAACTAAAATTAATTTATTTTATATATATATATATATATATATATATATATATATATATATATATATATATATTCCTAGTTAAATATAAAAGTTTTCTTTTAAATTAGTCAATAAATTAGTCATAGTCAATAAACCTCTTTGCTTCACCGTAACTTGGATATATTATGCTTGTGATGAATGAGATGAACTTTGTTTTGGTTAGAAATCAAAGGTAAACATATTTCATTTTATTTTTGTCGGGAAAGGTATACATATTATTATCCTATAGTAAAAAGAAAGAAATGAATGTGATATATATATATATATATATATATATATATATATATATATATATATATATATATATAATATCATATTATCTTCGTACCCATTGTATCCATTTACATCCCTAAATGAAAATATATTTCATAATAATATGAAGTGCAAAAGGAATAGTTAATACTTAAAAAAAATTGATTAAGGGGAGTAAGAAGCAACAAATTAAGGGCATAAGATCAGAATATGGAGAAGAGAAAAGTGATAATTGTTGATGAAAACAATAAGATAGAGGGCAAGAAAGGAACCTGAAATAGCATTAATTAGATGGAAGCAAGTCTTGAATGAAGAAGCGTTACCCACATGAACCATGCGGTCTTGATCCTCAGTTTCTGCCACCACAACCCCATTTGAACCATTCACTTGGTACACTATTTCATCATCCAAAAGTGGTAGTGCAATGGAGGAACATCTATCACCTTGCTCTTCAGCCATGTACTACAAATCCAGTAGATGAATGTGTCTTGTAATTTATGACTGCTTGTTGGAAATTTGAACTTTCCCTCTCTCTTTTATAATGAGTTCAGAATAGGGTTAAAGTCTTCAACATTTTTTAAAAGTAATTAAGAGAGATACAAACAAAAAAATTGATTTTTTTTTTCTTCAAAAAGTTAATGTTGTGAAACCCATTAAATACTAGGAATCAAACCCACTTAAGTTGACTTGGAACTTTGGAGTGTATTTCTCTCAATGTCTCATGTTCAATTCCCTCCGGAATAAATTTCGGTAGGTTAGTTTAACTTCTTAACAAAAAATGGTGGGATGCAAAATCAATTGTTTATGGTTAACTCTTTCTAAATAAAATTCTATTAATTTGTTTTACAAAAATGGAGAGAAACCCAACTCATCCAACCACCATTTTTTTTCTACCACTAATTTAATGTGTACAATACTAGAAAGTAAAAGTGAATATTAAAGTCCCAAGTTCTAGTTCAATGTCCCAACTTTCTTCACTCGTGTGTGAGTTTTAAGTAGTTATTGTCATTATGTCCATCTGCAAAAAAAAAAAAAAAATTATATTTTGTTGGGCTATTCAAAAAACAATTAAATGTGGGGTTATGATGACAGATATTCGACGTTATTTTAGCAAAGTTGTTTTATTATTTTTAGTAGAGTTTGATAGAAGTTGTTTATAGTTTATGAGACATTTTGTATTGTTTTCAATTGAGTCCATATAATTATATATTTTTTCCCGAAACCGGCAATTCCAATGGCGATTTGAGTCATTTTGGTGATAAATCATGTAAATTGGCAAATCAAGACATTACATAGAGTCATGCAGGCAAGAGAATGAATAGCACGAGGGCTCAAGAAGATTTTTGAAGGCAATACAATGTAGAGAAATAATGCCCCAAGTCCCAAGTTGAAAGAATGAAAGAAGATTACTCAAAGAACAAAGAAACATCATGTTTCGCCTGTTTCCTTCCCCGTGCGCCCTAGGGTGCACCTCTAGCATAGTATAAGGATATGGGAGTATGGAATTTCCTAATCTTGTTGTTGAATAGTCCTTTAGAAGATAACTCTAAGAATCTCGGGAATTGAGGTCGGTTAGTACTCTTTTGATAATATGACAGGGAGAGAGGGACCGTTCTGGTGTCCAATCTATACTCGGAATATGTTTAGAAGATCAGGTGTCATGGCGATAATGGTGTACAAAATGGTGAACAAACTATGAGGTTCTCTTGTCAGCTTTGAGAGTAGGAATGGTGGGAAATCCCTATATTTACGGCATGATTTACTACACCATTATCCACAATTGATGTTGGACCTATGCAATCAGTTTCTATATTATGGGTTCGTCATTGACCGTCACGATTGAAATTCATCTCATAAGTCACCTTTAATGGTCGCTGCTGCCACAATGGGTTTCTAATTTTTGCCATTGTTGGCCACGGTTGTATTTATGTCGTTTTGGTTGTTTCCACCATTCTCAGTCATAGGCACATCAATCTGGTTTCTCGTTGTTGGCTCATCATATATGGAAGGAAGTAACCAATAGTACAAACGACATTGCTCATTGTTGTCTTTCATCCGATCACTATTATAAACAAATATTGTCTTTTCTGATTTATTGAACAATTGATGTATTTGATTCATAAAATCGTCTAGATTCATCCGTGATTGAATGAATCTAAAAATGAATCTTTGTCACCATCAATAATCGAATGAAGTAATTGTCATAACCGTATCAATGATATTTGCCATTGTCACCAGCCTGGTCGACGTGTTGTTCTTTCTGATCGTTGTAAACTTGCTAGCGACGTCTTGACTTGGTCAAGCCATGCAAGATGGGTCATCTATTTCATGCATCATCGGAAATGTACGTGTGGATGATGGGTCATTGATATTGGAGTACCCTACTACAATTGTTCTTACTAATCTACTACAAATTTACGTTTAGAGCACTATAAAAGGATATGGAATTTCTTTTTGTTTACACTATTAAGGTGCCTATCTTTGTGCTTTGTATTGTATAATAATATGGATTTTTTCATCGTATATAAATTTGCACGTATAACTTATGTGTTTTACGTTAAATATGTAGTTCTATAATAAATAATTGATGTTATTTAATTTAATAATAAGTTATTACTTTTATTTGCTTTAACATGTGTAATATTGCATATGTTAAACAAATCCGTATAATATTTATAATAACTAAATTTGAAATAAATTGTAACAAAAAAGTTTAACTAAAACAGATAATCTGTTTTCAAATTTTTTATAATTATAGTGTATATTTGAATTTAAATTTGAAAAAGAATTGAGTTCTTAAATATAAATTTGTTTAAAAAAG
Source organism: Medicago lupulina (assembly GCA_958299785.1). NCBI lineage: Eukaryota > Viridiplantae > Streptophyta > Magnoliopsida > Fabales > Fabaceae > Medicago > Medicago lupulina. The sequence goes on along the minus strand of OY283144.1, from coordinate 26,372,434 downwards.
AGTTCAAACAAAAAATAGTAAAAAGTTATTTAACATTAAAGTTGACTTTATACAATGATATAGATGACAATATTCATTTGTATTTCTTATTCGAATATTCAGTCTTGGCAAAGATAAATTGACAAACTCCAAACAAAAAAAACATATCGGTATACGAGTCTTTAACGTATTTTGTTTTGTGGACAGTGATGTCCATATCTCAAATAGATGGTGTCTTGTACGTTGTTCTTTCCTTTGATAGTAATTCATTCACAAAAAAGATGTAATTTTAGGGTAGCATCTCTTTCTCTAACAAGCAAATAAATAAACACCACCAACTCTTAGACAAAAATGAACAAACAACAAACGAGAAGCTCACTATAATCGTTATTTTCTATCGAGTCAAATTATGATTGAAAGATTGTCTGGGCTAAGTTGATCAGCAGACTTATCTATTAGATAATATAGATTTTAGTATTTTAATATTGTAATATTAAGCTTCTACCATTGAGTTAACACCTCAAGTATAAAATTGGGAATATTAATATCTTAAAAAAGTGATACAAAAAATAAGGGGGATATAAGAGGTGTGTATTTGAACAAGTATTATATATTTTTATGGGCTAAAATGAGTGACAACTATTGAACAAAAAATAAGGGGTATATATGTCAAAGAGGTGTGTAGTATTAATTATAAAACGAATGACGTGTATAGTTGGAACTCGTTTGGGTGCTGCATTGTGGAAGGTCTTAGCGTGCGTTTGGTTGCGAGAGAAAGTTGAGAAAAGAAAAATAAGTGTGTGCGCGCGCCCAATAGAGAGATGTTGATTCTTTTTACCTCCGCAATCAAAAGATCCTATTAAAATTTATTTAATCTTTTATTCAAATTTATTTTAATTGAGTAATTAAAAAACTAATTCATATTTTTATTCAATTTAATATTAATTAAATGAACTATTATTTCATCCATCAAATAGGGGTGATTTAGGGTCAATTTTTGACCCAAAATAACTCGTTTTCCTTTTTCCGTTTATTGAAATAAGTGATTTTCACATCTATTTTGTTTTTTATTTTGTGATTTTGTCGTCTTCGTGCGACGTTGGTTTGTTCGTCGTCTTTGTGCGACGCTGTTTGTTTTCTTGCTTCTCTCAAGTATTTGATCGATTCAGATTGTCAGATCAGCTTCGATCTAGTGCAGATTCAATCAATGACTTTAGCATCATCGACGTTGCAGATCCGGAAACATGGTTATTCCGGAGATTTAAATATAGTCATATGTGTAGGCATTTGTATTTTGCCGTTTTATGCTATTAACATGGATATTATTAACCTGCTCACATTCATCCTATTTGTTTTTAGCGAATTTGCATTATATCGATATACTTTATTAATTTGAACGAATGAATATCATTTATTTTCATAAAAAAAATAATTATGTTTTTTATTTTTTTGAAAGAATAATTATGTTTTCTATATAATTTAAAAAAATAATTAACTTTGTTCAGTAAGAAAAAAAAAAAAAAACATTGGCAAATTATTTGCCACTCATTCTACACGCTGAACATATTGTATATTTTTACGGGCATTCAACATATGTTATAAAGCTTTATCACGTTGCATATGCTAATTGAAAGAAAGATGGAAAAGCTTTATCACATTGTCTTCGGCAAAGATTGAAGGATCCCGACTAACAGTTTAGAACAGACTTATTTTGAGTTTATACAAAATAGTTTATATAAATAAATAGATTTTTATGTTAATTTTTTTTAAGGAAGATTTTTTTGTTAATTTATAAATTGCATTAATAAAAATAATATTTTTATAAACAGTTTTTTCATAAACAACGTTTACAAAGAGATTATATTGTATAACCCATTTATAAACGGTTTATATCTCAAACACTTCAATTGGATTAATTTTTATACATTTTTTTATAAACTTATGAATAATACATAAAAACTTATTTATTTATATAAGTTGTTTTTTATAAAGTTAAAATAAGCCTAATCCAAACAAGAGTTAACTCTATTTACAACTTTATTGTTTGAACATTTTTCTCCCATATTTCTCTCACCTGCACTTTTTTTTTTAGTAATGCACGTATTGTTACGAAACTCATAGAATAAGAACGAGAATAGATAGAATGAGAATAAGAGAAGTAAGAGAAGGAGAGGAAGAGAGAAGAGTGTATTCTTTTATTCTTTTGTGATGTACAATTAGGTTACATGTGAATTCTATTTATAAAGAAATACATTGACTTGGGAAACAAGCACCGATGACTTGAGAAACAAGCACAATACTATGTATAAGCTAATAGTATGACTCATTAACCCAATTGCTATATGGACATCCATTTATATTATTCATAACACTCCCCCATGGATGTTCATCGAGGATATGTCTCATTAAAACCTTACTAGACAAAAACCCAGTAGAAAACAATTTTAGTGAAGGAAAAAGAGTACAACATCCTTTTGTGTGGTAATTTGCCTCGTTAAAAACCTTACAAGGAAAATCCAATGGGATAAAATCATAATTAAGGAAAAAAGAGTGTAGAACATATTTATCTCTCCCCCTTATTTAGACAATTATTTATGAGACGAAGAATGTAAAATAATCTTTTATACTAATCACTCAAAAACTTTAATTGGCGAAGCCCGCTTTCAGGGCCGGCCCTAGGCATAGGCCGGGAGTGCGGCGGCCTAGGGCCCTTGCCTGTAGGGGCCCAATTTTTTTTTTGTATGTGGGGGTGTATATAGCAAGAACTGGATTTTGGGGGGTTTTTATAGTAAAATATATCAACAGGCCTGAAATATTGACATTAAAGACTGGGCTGAAGTCTGTTATTATTTTGGCCTTTTGATGCAATTTATTATATATACCCCATATAAAACCAACCATTCTATTTACACCCTCCCAAATAAAAAATTGGACCCTTTGTTCTTATTATGTGCCAAGAAATTTGTGATATTTTTTGGGGCCCTTTGTTCCTAATAATGCGTCTCACTAACTTTAAAAATATTTGTGATATTTATTATTAAAATATTTTGGAGAATCTTTACAACAAAACAAATTATATTTTAGTTGAAAATGAGCCTACTAAAAAAATTTTAATCTACTTCGCATGATCAACTGTTCTCTAATCTATGGTATTTTGTTTAGTATTGATTTCTATGGAGTATTTGATTTATTTGAAGATGTTGCCTAAAAAAACTTTTATCTTGTAGTGAAAAAGCGAAAAGAAAAAAAAACGAAATGAAGCGCTAATAAAATCATAACAAGAAACTAAAGAAGTTTATGATGTACTATATAAGGGTCCCTTTTATCAAACTATGTCTAAGACCCCTAAAATGCTAGGAACGGCCCTGCCCGCTTTAAAAAGTAAACATTCATGAATATATGGGAAATATTAAAAGAAAAATAAACAAAACCTTGGATTTTAAGTCATAATACATATGCGCGCTTGCACATGTACATGTTATAACTATGGATTAAAATTCGTTGTTTGAACTTACTGCAGTGATACCATGAGAGATTAGAGATGAGCTCTTACCATAAATGGAGCATTTCATATAGTGATGCACACTCAGTGAACAGTGCTTACAACAATCAAAGCAATTACTTCTTCTATAACTGCAAAATAGAAAAACATGGTTTATAATTTTTGAAAATATAAAACACAATATGGAAGCTTACACATGCATGAATTATACATGGTGACACCAGAAAGAATGAAGGAATTAAATGCCTCATCCTATGTTTCATGCAATTCTCAAGTATGAAAATGCAGATGTTTAAAAGTTCCAACCAATATTCATTCCATTAATATAAAATTACCTTGAAGTACCTGGAAGAAATATATGTGACAGAAGAAAAAATTATGCAGTACACATCAAGATGAAATTATCATTTTTTATGTTAAGACCTAGATTCATCAAGTTGAAATTTGAAACAAGACAACAATCCAACGTATCAACAAAAATGGTATTTTCGAATTCTATTAAAATGAGAGGAAATACATGTTCAAAATTGAAATCGAGGATTCGTGATTTACGCATAAATACGACATGTAGGAAATCAGTAACAAACCAAAATACGACATCATTACTTTTTCTTTCTAATAATAATAATTTCACCTTTTTAACCTTCTATTATATATTGCAGGGTTGTATAACTCAATCATACTCAATGATTGATCAAGGCATTAAACGTTTTAGATTGGAAGACGTGATTTATTGTAGTCTATTCTTAGACATGGTTGTGCTTTGCTAATTTATTTTTGCATAATGTATCCTAATTTTACAGAAAACTTGTTAGCACATAGGTTTTAAATTTAATTAGTTTTTCTTCGTGTAAACATTCCTTTTAAGAGGATTTCTTTTGAGAGGGAAAACTACCATAAACAAACGTCATTGACATTATACAAAAACAAATAATGCTTCTTTCCTCATTTGGCTCCACGTTATCTCAGCTGCAAGAGAAGAAGAATATACTTTGGGGAAGACAAACCCTCTTTAGGAACACAAACCATCTTTAAAATGTTGTTGTTTCTTATTTCATACATTTTTTTATATAAATTTGTGTAAAATAATAGTGTTATTGTTGATTATTGGGCGTACGTATTTAAAAAACATGTTGCAGTTGTACAACATAATATAAAAATTCAATGTCAATCCTACCCATGCGTCGCACAGGCCGCGCACTAGTTATATCACAAAGAGGAAGGGTAAAGTTTGACTATGTTACACACACATATGTATTGTCTACCTCTACACTACTTAAAATTCCTAGATTCGTCTTAACACCGATATTGTACATGAATTAAATCCATAAACCGATGTCTCAGCATATGTCCTCGGACATAATTTCTATTTCAGCCCACCAAAGAGGGGATGATTTTGGAGTTGCACCATCAGGCCCCATATCAGTAATCTCCTTCAACTTAGATGTAATCTCTTGAATTGATAGCCTTGTTTCTTGATCAGGATCTACACAATTGTTAATCACTTCAGACCATTTCTCAATTTCATCATCTTTCAAAGAGTTCAACCTTGCATCCACCAACTCTCTCAATGGTTGTCCTCTTATATATTCTCCAGCCCAATCTGTTTGAGAGCCATTTTCCACTGCATATGGAATTTTTCCTGTTATCAATTCAAATAATATTACACCAAAACTATAAACATTATCCTTTATTTCTTCTTCTGAAGTTTTTTCATAACCCTTCTTCGTATCAACTTTGTCGGTGCAGAAACTAAGGTCTGATAATTTAGCAGCATAATCTTCAGTGAGGTATATAGAAGAAGATAGGAGATTTCTTTGTGAAATGGGTGGTGTGAGCTGATGCATGTGGTCAAGACAGTAAGCTATTCCCATAGCTATCCTCTTTCTCATTCCCCAGTCTAGCTCTTCTGCTTCTCTAACTGCAACACATACATGAATGGTGTCAACATAACAATATCTAAAAGCTTAGTAAATTTTACATAATCATTTTCAATTAGAATTACTATGTAAATTTTGAACAAAACAGGACTTACTATGTAGATGCTCGAACAGCGTTCCATTTGGAGCATACTCAAAAACCATCATCCTTGTGAAAGGCTTATTCTCTTCACAATAACCAATAAGATTCACAAAATTCTTGTGGTTCAACCTTGATAACATCTCAATCTGAAAGACAAAAGGTAAAAACGACAAAAAGAATTAAAACTAGCTCAGAAAAAGTGTGATTCATTTGCTATTTTTGTTGCCTTTGCATACCTTCTTTCGGAACTGAGCTTGCATATTCTTCGACCAGTCTTGTGATGAAGTTGCGGCAGAGGATACAACGGCTATCTCAACTCCACTTGATAGAGTTCCCTTATATATAGTTTCATCTTGTAGAGAACCGATAATGTTGCTGAAATATTCACAAGCTACTTCGAGTTCAGCTCGTTTAAGACTTGGAATACCTGAATCATGTATTTTTAGATCAACAACTTTAGTTCAAAAGAATAAAGATACGAAAACGCAAACAGAGAAACACACGATGTTTGATAATGGAAATCGGACAACTGTGCCTACATCTTCTACTGCAAAGCGATTGCAGTTCCCTTTCTATTATATCAAGCTTAGGGTTTACAGTGTACAACTTGTATTTAAATGTTATGGTCTAGATTACAACAATTATACCCCTAAACCCTACTTAACATACAAGCTTAATGAGTATGTGTATTTCAAATAAACGCATAAAGGAGGAAGAGACGGCCCTTGTTTGGATAAACAATTTAACTAAGCGTTTATCATATAAATGCTTTTTTATATAAACTATTTCTATAACAAATATAAAATAAAGTCAAACTGTTTTCATATAAGTTATAAGTTATTTCCATTACCTGTTACGAATGCTTTTCGAAGCTGGCCACTCAACCCTGTGGTCCAAGGTTTGACAGTTACAACCTTACTACTTCTGAAGCAAATGAAAACAAAGAATGACACCAAAACAAGGAATGAGAATCCACCAACTGTTGACCATATAACAACAGAATGATGCTTTTGGTTTGAATTTTGTGAATTCATTTGGTTTGAAGATGGAGCCGGGGAAGGTGCTGAAATCCAACTAGAATGTGGTGGAGTAGATAAAACTGTAGGGGAAGGTGATACCACAGGTGAAGGTGAAGGTGAGGATGATGGTGAAGGAGAAAGTTCTGGTGATGTTAATAGAAATGGAAGAAAAAATGATGGTGATGGTGATGGTGAATTTGAGGGACTTTCTGATGGAGAAACTAGTGAAGATGTTGGTGATGATGATGAAGGTGAAGGTGAAGGATTCTCTTTGTGATCAAAACTCTTAGTTTTGTGTGAGATAGCAGAATTTGATGTTTGTAGAAGTTTCCTATTGTATGGTATATCTCCTTGTTGGCCAAAATGCCTGTCACAAGCATGTAAAATTGTGAATATCATATAAAAAGTAGTATAAATTGCATTTTTGGTCCCTAACTATTTAAGTAGTATCGCTTTGATCCCTTAATTAAAATTCAATTTATTTTGGTCCTTAACTTCTCTCCATTACACATTTTAGTCATTTCCGTTAGTTTTAATTCAAAAACGTTAGGTTTTTTTCATTTTCTTCTGAAATTTTTCTAGGATTCTTGTTGTTGAAGGTTGATGGAGATGATATGAAGATGAAAAAGAAGAGAAGAAGATGAAGAAAACCTAACGTTTTTGAATTAAAACTAGCGGAAATGACCAAAATATGTAACGGAGAGAAGTTAAGGGACCAAAATAAATCGAATTTTAATTAAGGGACCAAAGCGATACTACCTAAATAGTTAAGGGACAAAAATGCGCCTAAAAAGTATGATATATCAATAAAAATATTACATGTTTTAATAAAAACAAGTATATATGGAAAAATATAAGCTAAAAATCATATACTCCCTCCGTCCCATATTATAAGCAAAAAAAAAAAATCACACTTATTAAGAAAACTAAAACATAGTAGTTTGTAACATAGTTGTTTATGTTATTTTTGAAATAAGTTTTATAAGAAGATGTAAAAACAATTTTCATTGGTTGTTGGTTATTGAGAAAATGAAAGAGAGAGCAAATTGAATGCACTTTGCATTTAATTTTCCTTTGAAAAAGATAATTGTTGGTCTTTTTTGCTTATAATTTGGGACAAAAAAAATAGGTTTTTTTTGCTTATAATTTGGGACGGATGGAGTATAGGCCTCAAAAGACAAAAGGAAAGTGCCCCCTACACAAAGTTGATGAAAAGAAACTGGCTTGCTACACAAGTTTATTGTTGGTTCAGTTGAGCAGACACTTTATTTTATTCAAGTTGGAAATTGTGGTTAATTCAATTGTGGTCGTGGATTGAATTAACCACATTTTTAAATGTGATTATACAGATGTGAGATGTCGTGTTGGTGTTCAATAATTGATTACCATATGTTATTTTTAAATGATAAATGTTATTAATTAGTTGTTAGATTTATCTTTTTCTCATTGGTTTGATTTTGAACCCAACAACCCCAACTTGTTATTTTACACTATCAAAGAAATTACTTTACACAAGTATAGATTTAATTAATTGGACCTTTCCTTCTTAAAAGAAATTAATTAATTGGACCTTTCAACCAGCTAATATTTGAATAATTTTAAGTTTAACTTGTTTTCTTTATATTATCCAATTTTCTATTTTGTACTCGATCCCTTGTTTAAACTACTTTATTTTTTTACTCAAAAAGATACTTCTTTATTTTAATTGGAATTGTTAACCAAACCAATATCATGGTGAACACTTGGGAAATGCCAACAGACTAATACATTCTATCAAATATTAATCACAAATTTAGTACTTAAATTCGTAGAAATTTAGTTTTTTGAATTATTACCTCAATTTTAAAATACTCTAATCTCTAAAATCAACGTTCTAAATTAGATTACCCGTTTTGGTCAGTAATACTATAGTTCTAGAGAACATGTGGTCAAAAAAATTCAATTTCAATGTTTTGAAATTTGTTCATTTGATGTATCAATTTGTCTTGAAAAAAGTAAAGTGAGAATTTATTAACAAAGTGAATTTTTGACTAAGGTAAAATTGTGAGAATTTATTAACAAAGTGAACTTTTGACTAAGGTAAAATTGTGAAAATTTATTAACAAAGTGAATTTTTTACTAAGGTAAAATTGTGAGAATTTATTAACAAAGTGAACTTTTGACTAAGGTAAAATTGTGAGAATTTATTAACAAAGTGAACTTTTGATTAAGGTAAAATTGTGAAAATTTATTAACAAAGTGAATTTTTTACTAAGGTAAAATTGTGAGAATTTATTAACAAAGTGAACTTTTGACTAAGGTAAAATTGTGAGAATTTATTAACAAAGTGAACTTTTGACTAAGGTAAAATTGTTCGAGTAATATGTTGAATTTCTTTAACAACATTTTTATCAAAGAGAAAGCAAAACCACATGAGAAGAGAACTATAATTAACATCAAAAGGAAAAAAGAAGAAGAGGGTGTTACTTACAAGGCCACAATATTTCCATGAGAACATTCCACTCCAAACCGAATGCATGGATCAATGACTCCTTCCCCATTCCATGAGTTCAATAATTCCTTCATCTTTTCAAGTGTCAACCCTGCACATCACAATTCAAGCACACAAAACATCTTAATTAATTCTTCCAATATCTTACAAATCTTTGAATCAATATTATAAGCTCAAGAAAGAAAGAAAAAAAACAAGGAAAAAAAATGAAAGAATCAATGATTGCACTTCATTTTTTTACCTTTACCTTGGCTGGTTAGAGACAAACTATGACCGTGTGTCACTCCAATTACCACCATGCAGCAAAATATTATGACTCTCCACGTTTCTTTCATTATGAGAACAAAGAGTTACTTCTGAAACAATGAATAATATCATAATATAAACAACATAATACGAGTGATGAGAAAGACAAAATAATACTATCCAAATAGAAAATTAATGGTATATGGAGTAAGAAAAAAATTAGATATAATTAAAACGAACTTTTATTATTGATTTTGTGTTTGGCTTCTGCGGCGATGAACGGCGAATTTGTATTAATTCACCGTTTCATATGACTGAATGGAATTGTGTCATCTGTTTAGGGAAGTCACCAACTCAATCCCATGTCTCTTTATATATGCATTATTATATATGTAAGAAGCAATGTATATTACCTCCTTAAGGCACGTGCTAACAATGCATTTTTTGATGGAATTTTTATCACTATATTTGTGCTATTAGCTTTTAGCAAATCTAATAGCTATATTGCACCTATATACAACTTGCCATAAACTTATTAATATAATAATGAAGTGCTAGTTTGGATTTATTTATTTTTAAAAAAAATCGAAACTTATGAAATAAATATGGTAGAGACTAATTTGACCAAAAATTATTTACAAAACACAATATATTTTTCTATGTCAGTATTGTAATTGACATGTGATCACATCACATGTACTAGACATGTCAACAACTAAATGATCAAGTTTTAATGAAATTTAAAGGAGGGTTAATTAATCCCTCATATATATGAAATTATCAAAGAATAATTTGGATATTAATTTTTGTCACGACTAAATTGGTTTGCATTCAAATTGAGATGGATGAAATTGTCATAGATATTTTCTTCAATAAGATTGACATGTTTGCATTGTTTAGACTCTCAGAGAAGAAAATGATTGTGGTAATTTTCTAGCTAAGCAATGTGCTTCCTCCAACATTGGTCTCATGGTCCATCAAACCCCTCAGTCCGAACTCTATGGAACCCAATTTCATAGAGTGTAGTTGTCCGTTGTTTGCTTTGTCTTTTTTTTTTAAAACCAAAATATTAAAATTGAGAGGGATTAAATTAGATATTTAGTGTATATTATTATTATTATTATTATTATTATTATTATTATTATTATTATTATTATTATTATTATTATTATTATTATTATTATTATTATTATTATTATTATTATTATTATTATTATTATTATTATTATTATTATTATTATTATTATTATTATTATTATTATTATTATTATTATTATTATTATTATTATTATTATTATTATTATTATTATTATTATTATTATTATTATTATTATTATTATTATTATTATTATTATTATTATTATTATTATTATTATTATTATTATTATTATTATTATTATTATTATTATTATTATTATTATTATTATTATTATTATTATTATTATTATTATTATTATTATTATTATTATTATTATTATATAATCTAACAAATGACACATATATACGAAATGGGGAATGTTATATATCGTTTTATTGATTATACATTACTCATACATGGACCAATTCATGCTCTTAAACATTGGTGCAAGCATTCACATACTCTACCAAATATGTTATATTAAATCTAACATTTACATATCTACTTTTCCAACTGGATTGAAGAGGTTCACAACACCACTTATGTATCATTTGATTGGAGTATAGAATATGTAAGAGCAATGTAAGTTTTCTTCACCTATAAGCCATGCAAGAGGCATAATGCCTAAATTCACATAGTGGATGCTGTTGGCCCTTATTAACAACCAATTAACATTTTTTATACCACATATTATAATATACTCAGAGTTGTACTAGTGCCATGTGGACCAAATCTTACTTCTGTGGAAGATATAGTTTGATGATTTAATTAAATAAAACAGGATTAGTTGGCTAGTTAATTTTATGCTGAAGAAAGGTTGTGTTCTTTCTAATTCTACTGACCAGTGAAGGAACATATAGGAATTAAAAGGGAAATGCTATGGCGTGACACAGAAGTACTTACATGATGTTAGCAATAAGAAAGAAAAAGATGAGGGATAATGAGGTCCAACCTTCTTTGAATGTGACGGAGATAATTAATGATGACATGTAGTATTCAATAATCATTCATATCAGAAGTTCATAACTCCTCTCATAACATTTTTTCCAAATTATAAAGTGTTATTGACACACAATTTAAAAAAATAAAAAATATTAATGAAAAATTGATATGTGCACTATGTTTCAGTTGGCAATGTTAATTCATGCCCATCATTAACTTCAATTTCATAGTACATATATCATCTTAAATTAAATTTCATAACCCTACCAATGTGTTTGTCTTTTCTTGGTTGCTTATTTAGGACACATTAGCTACCATATCTAATGTTTATCATAAAGGTGGCGACTTAAGGACCTTGTACACAAGACTAAAAAAAGTGTATACATGTATAATCAAAAGACTAAATATATAATGATTGAACACACATGCGAATAGTAATGCATAGCTCTTGTATATGAACCGGGAACGAAGGGTTCACTTTGAAGCCTAGAGTTTAAACGTCTCACTTTTTCTTTATACCATAGACTTTTACGTGATTTAATCTTACTCGAAACATTGTGAAATACTAAATGTTGATCCATCCACAATGTAGAATAATAGCTTTTTTTATAAATACACTTTAGTGAGGGCTACATTTTAATACACTAATTGGCTCTCGAATCTTTTTAGGTGCAGTAGTGCAATGTTGTTTATTTCAAACAAAGGAGTCAATGAGTCATGCTCGTGACCTAAAATAGGGCCTAGGTTGGTTTCATGGATGAGCAAATGGACAAGGCAACCTCCTTTGTTTTTTAACAGAAAACGGCGTGAAACCTTTTCCGAGTGTGACACTAAATCATATCCATATACCGAACCCAACTTCACATGCTTACAAATTTCTTCATAAGGTTCATTCTATGCTTCCATATCACATTTTGTTTAAACAATGCTTCGATATCACATTAAATTGAAATCTAAGTTGAATTTAGTTTAGATTACTCATCATTAGTTGAATGTAATTTTGATCCATTAGATGTTGACCTGACAAGTTATGTGTATATTCAAGGAGGTCATGACCTCTACAACCTAAAGTTCAGAAAACTTTTCATTAAAACCTATTAATATCAAATTTGTTATGAAATTAAGTAAACAAGGACAGTCATAGAGAGATAACATATAGAAGGAGAAGAAGAGAGAATAGAAAGAAATATTCTTATTCACTGATGTCTATTATAATGTTACATACAGATGAACTCTATTTATAGGAAAATAGAGTAGTTTATGGACTAAGCCCAATAACCTAGTAGTATGGTCTATTAACCCATTTGCTATTTGGACATCCACTATTAATATTCATAACACTCCCCCTTGGATGTCCATCGAAGATATGCCTCATTAAAACCTTACTAGAGAAAAACCTAATAGGAAAAAAATTCTAGTGAAGGAAAAAGAGTACAATATCTCTTTTGTGTGTGGTAATTTGCCTCGTTAAAAACTTTATCAGGAAAACCCAATGGGACAAAACCATGGTTAAGGGGAAAAGAGTGCAGAACACATTTATGTCTCCCCCTCATAAAGACAATCATATACGAGACGAAAAAAGTCAAATAATATTTGTTTTAGTTACTCAAAAGTTCCCTTGCAACGACTTTGTTGAAAGATCTGGCTTATCTTCATAGTCTTCTTCAAATTAGTAGTGCTTGAGAAATTCCTTCATATTGAGTTGTTGCAAGACCTCCTTTAAGAAATCCATATGTTTCTTGTACTTGTAAAATCATCATCCTTAATAAAAGAGCGTTCTTCACTTCCTTCATTATGTTGCTTCTTTAAGATACAAAACATATGTTTGATTTTGTTATGATATCTGTATTTACTAATATTGGCAAACCAAAATAACACAATACATATCATTAACAAAATACATTAATGTCCTCGTTTGAACTAAGATATGGTACTTCAGGACCAATTCAAGATGTTTATCATTTTCTTGAGGACATGATTTATACTGATATCAAGTGACATCACAATCATTCTATTACATAATCAACTAGATTTGTCCATATCAAATACATTTGTTATATAAGTTTCTTGATGCACAAAATCTCATTTAAATAATAAATCTTCAAATTCAAACAAACATTGCGCATGCAATATATTTAATTTCAAATATTTCTATTAACGATAGATGTTAGAATCTCTTCAGGAGTTCAATAATATTTGTACCATCATCATTAAAATTATTATAACAAATTAATTTTCAAATATTTAGGATGGACATATGATGTCATTTCTTCAATGTCTTATAAAAATTAGCACCTTCATGGAGTTTCATATAATCATCAATTTCAAGTGAGCCATACAAATACATTGTAACATATCTTTCATAAAAATTAATCCTTTAATGTGCTACTAAACTTAACCAAGCAATAAAAAGTTCTTGAATTCACTTCAAGTGAATATGTCTCTTGAAAATAAAATGTAGACATTTACCATTCACTTCCGGTGAATATATCAAACTCTATATGTATGTATTTTATCAATATAATTCTCTTTCGCGCGAAAAATCATATTCATATCTTCAAGTGTGTAGACTATTAGTCTAAAAGGTTCAACTTTATAACGCGAGTTTGATTTCATTGGAATTGTCTCATTCCATTTGCAAATATTTTCTTTATCTATAATCCTTTTTAGACTTTTAATTCATGATCCTCATTGTCACTTATCACATATAGCGCTATAGAAAAACATTTTCATTTTGGTTCCATATCATTCCATTCATGACATAATTTATCGAGAACTCTTTCTTTTTCATAAATTTCAGGTATCTGATCAATTCTTCTTGAACTGAAAATCAATTATGTCAAACGACTCTTTTATAGCTTACACATTTTTATTTGGGTTACCTTTCATTTTAGCTCCTTTCTTCTTTGAGTATTTTTATATGTGGAACCGATTGGTCTACCACACTTCATGCGTGGTTGAGACTCATTTGCAATAGTCCGACAGGGATATCTATTATGTTTGGAGCTTTAGCAGCTATTTTATTTGCTTAACTTTGCAAATGAGTTATATCTTGAGGATCAAGATGAGACAATAATATTTTCTTTCAAATAATTCATTTGAACTTCAGGTTCATATTTTCAACTGCTTAGTCTCTCCCTCTAATAATGGGAAAACTAATTCATCAATTTTTAATCAGCCTACTGGGCTGTAAACAAGTTGGCTCAATACAATTTATAATAGATGAAGATTCATATCAAATAGGTTTTCTCAATATTCTTTCAAAATCTATACTAGGTATATAACCCGTGCGTTGCACGGGTTTGATTAAAATAACACTTACAATATACTTTTACAAATAAGAAAATAAAATTGTGATAAGTATAATCTAATCATATACAATGATATTATTTTTTTCAAATGATTTATAATATTTTTTTGGAATATAGTGATATTTTTATGGTTAATAATAATTTATATTAAAATATAAATGTTGTTTCAAAATAAGTGAATTTGTATTGATTTATATATCAAGTTTATGTAAATATTTTAAGGACAATGAATATATTTGTTGATCTTATAATATTTGATAAGTTTAAAGACATATGTCATAGTTTATCTTAATAATGTGATCATATAAGAGCTTTTCTTTTTTAGAATCGCAATGGTGCAGCCATGTTTGTTGTCAATATTGCTTATAAGAAACCTTGAGATAAGCTCCAATTAGCACACGATTAATTTTGGTTGTTTTGTCCTTTTCATCTATTGATCATGTTCTTTGAAAATACGCAATATAACAACTTACCTTTACTTTCTTATGTCTTATTTAAGGTCTTCATAATTTTTTTGACACGAAGGTCTTTCATAATTATTAAAATAACAATTTATATGTTGATAAATTAGAATCTTTTAAAGTTTTCTATCAAACCTCCACGGCTGGAATTCTACTCCAACTTTTATTGGTTCAGATAGTCAACGGTTAGATTTACTGTCTTGTGACTTTGTGTAATTTCTTTTTTTACATCATCCACCTTCCCTTGAAAGATAATATTGTTTCTTAACATGACTATAATGTAACAAAGCTAGAAAATGTTCTATCTAATTGTTATGCATAGAACCTTAAAACAAAATTAAAATAAAAAACAACATCAATCTTGTAAAGAAAATAATGTGCTCTCTCCATATATAACGGTACAAAATTGAACAGTATCATCGAAAAACTGATTGAAAAATTGCTCAAAAAAAAAAACTGATCGAAAAAAGTAAAAATGTTAATCCAAAGCCAAAATAATATCATTGAAATTTATACACACAGGAATAGGACAATAGCCCTTAATAAAATTTATAACTTAACAATTTATCAACAAAAGTGTAGAAAAGTTTGCTGTGAAATTGATATCCATAGAAGGCATGGTGGAAACACTCAAGAGATTGAGTGAAAATGATTATTTTTTTTTATTGAAAATGAATATGACATAAGTTGTGGTTATAAAGAGTGAGTTGGAATTAAAAAAACTACGCTTTAATTTTTTCCATTTTGTAAGTTATAATTGAAGAAATATTAAGAGATACATCCAATGATGAAGGTGTAAGAAATTATGGAATGTTTGAATAGTTTTTTTTTTTTAATTTTAAATAAGGAACGTTTGAATAGTTTTTTAGGTGCATAAACCATTACTATTAAATTCTTAAATGACTATAGAAAAACAATGATGCTTATGTTTATTAATGTAACATTTTTATTTTTATTTTTTTGTCTAGAGTGTCTTCATAACCCTTTGTATTATAATGTATTGTATTGTTTTTATTTTTTTTGACAGTAAAACATTCTCATTTTCATTGAATAAAGAGAGAAAAAGCATCCTTACAAATGATAGATTGTAAAGGTTCAGGGACAGTCCCCCTACCCCATGTTCTAGTGCCCAGGTTTCTAGCCATGCCTACTAAACAATGGGCAGCTAAATTTTTGTTTCTCCTAATGCTAGAGACAATAGTATTACTCATATTAGCTAGCATTTCTTGACGGTCAAGGATAATGGGTTCAAAATTGGCATAATGCAAAGAGCCATTCACACATTTAGCCACCCCTTGAGAATCTGTTTCTATCACCAAGCTTCCAAAGTTTTGTTCTTGCGCCCATTGAAGACACCATCTCAATCCTAGAGCTTCGGCTACTGACGGTTCTGTTGTCATTCGGTCCAACTTTGTAGCAGCACAACTCACCTCACCAACATGGTTCCAGACTATCATTCCCCATCCAGTTGCATTGTATTGTTGAGTTAATATTATAGTGAAAAAAATAAATGTGAGAAATTACGCTTAGATGCCATGTAGGCACAATCCTAACATTAGAGTGAATCAAATTTAGTTTACAAAGAGAAGAAAGATAGATAAAGCTTTTTTAGAGGTGCCACATAGGCACAATCCTAACATTAAATTGAGTCAAGTTTAGTTTACAAAGAGATATCTTCAAAAGAATAAATATTTTGTCAATCAATTAAAATTCAAAAATAAGATTTACTCAACTCAATCATGTTAAGAACACATAATCTGGACAACCTTTCGGTCGAAATACATCAATATTTCTCTTATGTTACAATTACAATAACCACATCACATGAATGACTACGTCAAAATCTCCTATTTCACACTTTATTTCTATCATTTCCTCGACATCCAAGTTGATCACACATGCCTTAGACAACCTAGCATTTACAAATCAGACATGTTTATATTCCTAAATTTATCTCAGACTATCATACTTCAATTGTGTTTTCAACATCCAATTTGTTAGAATTTCTAATGAACTTCAAGTTACTACACGTAATTTGAAATTAATAAGAGCAATTGTTCAAATAAAATTAAACTATGCAGACACACACATACACATACACGAATGACTTACAAAAATTAGAATTATATTAATATCAACTAACTTAATATTTATAAATAAAAACCATTAGATTTTATTTTTATAATCTACTATATAAAATCATCACATTAAAAATTCCATAATTTATAATTTAATTGATGCAAAATTATTGTGATAGACATGTACTCACATGAGCTCCTTTGTCTTCTTCTCTTCATTCACATAAAAAAATAGTTATATCAATACTAAACAATAGAAAAAATAAGAAAGGAAGTTGAAAAAGTGGACTTACAAACGCTATATAGGTTCTCAAGCCAGTGATAAAAAAAGTAGAGCAATAATATTTGAGCAATCTATATGATAAAGTAACTTGAGTCTATATATTAACATATAAATCATTAATGAATAGCCAAGATATGCGTGAGAAGTAAGAAAGATAAACAAAAAGCACAATACAAAGTTGAAATGTACTACGCAAAATTTGTATGAAGAAAGTGATCATCATCCAAAATCAAAATTTATATTATGATAATTTGTTTGATGAACATGTAAAGAAATATGAAGGAATGTGAAATCTATTTTCTTTTATTGGATGGAAGAGTTTATATCTATTACATATTTCGTAACCGATGATTAGGTAATTGATCAATTCAACCACTATTTTTTTTTTTAATTTATTACACTTAAATTTGAGGCAATTGTATCTTTTTTTTTTGACTTAAAAACAATGATGATTCAAAGAGTTTATATGTCACATATATATTTTGTAACCTAAGCTTAATTAATTAGTCTATTTATCTTCTGTCCAAAAAAAGTCTATTTAACTTTTTTTTTCTAATTTATTTAACGTGTGATGGTTCTTTTTTTACTCTATTGTAAGCAATATGATAAAAAGTTACAATATGAAGGGAACATGATAGAAGTGTAAGCAAAAGAGGTTCTATACATATAGGTATCATTTCTTAGTGCGTTATTCAATTAAAAAAATTCCAAACAAATATTGTAAATTCAGAACCTAAAGCATATCTAGGTTCATATATGTTTTATTTTCAATTTTTATTGAAGCACTATTCTTATGGCAGATTACTTTTAATACTATTTAATACTTTTAATACTATTCTTTGTGGTAGTCATGAATAATATATAACTACTAATAGAATAAGAAAGGGTGGAAGTTTTTTTAAAACTTATTAGGTGAAAGAAGACAATGAGTTTAAGCATAACTAAAAATTTATGAATGAATGAACCATTATTATTACAATGGAGGCTTAGTGAAAGTTTTAGTTTTGTATCATTAATATTACACATTAAATTGATATAGTGGAGATAAATAATGAATTTTAGAATAAAAGAGTGGAGAATAAGAGAGAATGAGAATAAGCTATTTTAAAAGTACCACATAGACATAATGCTTGCATATGGTTAACTCAAGTTTCCTTTACAAAGATATATAGAATAAGTGCATTATATTGGAGCAATTGTGATAGACACAACACATCCAAAAATTTACTTAGATGAGAAATATTAAATTGTTAAGAATAAATTATAAAATAAGGGGATGACTTACATATGCTAACTTGTTGGCTTGATGCGAATCAATATACCAACATTCATGATTGTTGATTCCCAAAGTAGAGCTTAGAGGATATGGTCTCATAAGTATCAATCATACAATTAATTTTAGATGTCTAAAGAATGGATCTTCAAGTCCATTTTTTTCTCAAGCATATGCTAGCAACTATTTAATATCAATTTCAATTGACAAATGATACTTATCAAATACTTTCTGAAAAATTCAGAAAATAAACTCTGTCAAATTTGTTGACAGAATAATCTCACAAACTTCTGGTTTGTAAGTTAGCAATTGTCGTAAATGTCATTTAGTTGATCCATATTTTCGGTGTATTTATTCAAAAATATCACTTTATACGCATTTGCATATATTGAGAGACTAAAATCCTAACATTTTCTACTTCCTTCAAAAAAGTTAAGACACAAAAATTATTTGGTTGAAGAATCTTCTGGTTCTTCAACACAAATCCATTAAAATTTAACTATTTTCGCATCATAATGACTCCGGGATAACCCTACCGGTCTTGTCAACGAAAAATTTAATATAATATGTAAACTTCTAGTTTACGTTAATATGTGTTTCCATTGCACTAATATAAGTGTAGTACAAATCATAGACAATATTTTTTTTCTTTCGCTACACTTAGTTTCTCTCATAATACAGAGATATTAACATCTTCCTATTTTCTTTTCAATA
Source organism: Medicago lupulina (assembly GCA_958299785.1). Classification (NCBI taxonomy): domain Eukaryota; kingdom Viridiplantae; phylum Streptophyta; class Magnoliopsida; order Fabales; family Fabaceae; genus Medicago; species Medicago lupulina. The sequence continues at coordinate 26,352,975 of OY283144.1, read as the reverse complement.
TGATATTCATTTAAACAGATATCTTAAAACTCAATAAAATTATATTAGAATACAACCTCAATGTGTAACTTTGTTACTCTATGTAACAATACATTATCTATTCAGGAGTTTTGAGTAATCTTGTAGTTTTTCAAAAACTATATCAAAAATGATCAAGAAAAATCATTATTTGAGCAATCCTTCGGGGATTGTTTAATACACTCAAAATGAGCATTTGAAACATGATTTGTAAACTTCTTATTTACAACAACATATGATTCATTTGTTCTAAACCATTTGAAACTAAAATGAACAAGAAAATATTATATCCAAGTGAAGCTATATAAATATTCTAAAGTCTTGATTTATCTTTTGCATTACCATAGATAGAAAAGGAGATAAACACAATTTCTCCAACAAATAAGACTATATAAATCATACACATTTCTCATGTGAGTAATTAGGCTACACAAATTGTGAATAAGAAATATTTTCAAAGTTTGACATCTCTAAAGTTTGTATTACATGCAAGATCAAAATCAAATAAGTTTATTTCATAAGAAAATATACATATCTAACATGTAATATTTATGAGATAATAATCTTGAATGATTTAGAAGTCAATAAGAGAATGTCAATTCATAGAAGACATTTTCAAGAATTATGTAGAGAATAATTTGTGCTTACCTTGTAATTCAATCCTTCTAGAAGTCTTATGCAATAAGAAAGAAGAAAATCATAACCAAACTTTTATTTTAGAATAAGTAAACAATCTTGCAAGATTCAATTCATATAATAGAAATATGATCGTATTAAGAAAATCTTTGATCAAACATTATTTTTTCAATTAACCCAAGGGGTGTGGTTGAGCAGTTGGGGCTCATCCTTCCTTAACCAAGGGTCGAGGGTTCGATCCTCGCCTTGGGTACGGAGAAACTTTAAATCTCTGGGCCAGCTGTCTCACCCTTTGAGGTGCCTCTAATCCAGTGAGGAGAATAGTCACTGCGTTCGACGGTGGATACCCTGGTCTCGACCAAAAAAAAAACATTATTTTTTCAATTGATCTAAGTTTATACTAATGGAATTTTATGACCTCGACATTTATCAGATTAATAGTAATCTCTACTAAATAAATTACTATAACCACGACATATGTTATATAAAACAAATAGTATGCGTCATTCACTTCTGGGAATGACATTCAATGTGACATTTCACCATTTTAATCAAGAAACACTCTTTGTTCAATTACAAATGTGACTAATCATACAAAATATTTTTGAAGATATTCACTTATTTGCTACTTCAGGAGCATGTTCGAGTGGTATAGAAATACACATATTTTTTCATATTTTCCCTTCCTTTTTTTTCTTTCTTTCGGATCAAATAGATCTTATAAATTTCTATTATGTTTTAAATGTGTAGTTCTTCAAGAACACACAGTCAAATCATCATAAATGATAACCAATAACAATTCTTTCATCAACCAATCCTTTTATTATATGGATGCATTAGTATTAAGTTTCAATTCTTCAAGAAGTATGTCAGAAATGATATTTATAACATAAATTGTTTTCTCTTTTTTTTATTACTAGAATGATTAAGAAAAAAAATTCTATAAGCAACCTTTCACGGAAAAATATCTCAATAGTAACAGAGAAAATTTGTTTCATAATATAATCCATACAAGTTTCTTATTTTGTTATATGAACTTGATTGCATCATAATTAGTTTGTTATAGGAAGAAGAAAAAAAATTATGCTATTTAAATGCAAGAAGTAACACACGATAATTACATGTCCTTTTAATTTAAAGAATAAGAAATATAGTATTGTTTCCTATAACAAAAATAACAGATTTTCCTTAACTCAAGAGTAACAGATCAACAGCAAAATATAATTCCTTTTGCCTTCATCTTCAGCCAATCAAATTCATGACATTTAGTCAAATTAAACTCATGGCAATTGAAGGCAATAATGAATCATAATGTTTCTCTAGAAACATAATCATAATATTAAAAAAAATTAATTTCAGTAAATAACCGTAAATTGAATGGAGAAGCAGAATCCATTACTGCTGTTAATTCAACTTACACTGCCAAACGGGTTATAAACGTAAAATAATAAGTATCGCACAATTTTTAAAAATATGTATGTATTTGATTCAAACCTTATCAACCATGTGATGATCATTTTCCAAAACAACTGATTGCCAAATTCACGTGCTAAATCAAAAAACCATTTTTCACGACTTTTTGTTAACATGATAATCACTCGCAACCGGAGCTTATTTAATCTCAATATTGTATTCTTCAATGATTCAAGGCTAATATTATTAACAAAAATCAATTATGTGGAATCCTTCAATGATGATTCCTCAAGGATTCATTTAGTTAAAAATTAGTTTTGAATTTTTCTAAAATTCATATAGAATAAACTCTAAACTTTTGAATTCTTCTGAAATTCATACAGAATAATGTAGGACGGAGATTTTGTACTGCTCGGATAACAATGTTCATGCTTTCACTCTACAAATGAGTGACTTGTGGACACTTCAAAAAGATGAATGGGTGTCATGCTTCGTGAGAAATGTCTGGGTCAATTGCTTGAACTGGAATCAACCAAATGAAAAAATGACAAGACTGGTTACACCATTCATCAATTATGTATGCATTACATTCCATGAATGTTAAAAGTTTACATACTGTTTAGGTCTTTTGGAATTGATTTTACTCATTTTATATAAACCAGTTGCATGCAAAAGATTCATCGAGAGACTGAAAAGGTTCAAATACATGGATTGGAAGGCTATTGACCCTACAAGTCTAGAATATGTAAGACTCGGTTCAATATAGTTTTGAAAATTTCTACAGATTGATTGTTTGAATTATATGGTGTTGATTATTTTACTGATGAAATAGATAATGACGCCAGCACTAATTGGGAATCCGGGTAGTCATTATGTATGCTTCATTGTGAATCTCAAGAGCCAAAAATTTCAATTCATGAAAAGCTTGATCGGAGAGAGATTGCACATGAAGAATGGTGAAACGACTGTGTACAAAAAGATGTTTCGTGTATGGCTGAAGGAGGTGGAAGCATTTGTGACAGAATTGTATAAGAAAAGAAAAATCACAATGTCTTTCCAGTTTAGCACATTTAAGTGGGAAACACCAAGGGTGCCTACTCAAACTGATAAAGACAGTTGTGGAGTCTTTTGCAAGAAGTTTCTTGCTGAATGGGAGGGTGGCAATACCCAAATGGAATCTTTCAAAGATTGGTCCAAAATGAGAAAGCATGGGAAGAATGACAAGATTGCAAAAATTATGGATTTGAGAATTGGAATTTGTTCCACAATATTAAGTGACTCAAGCAATTGCAAAAGAAACTATGTGGAGAAGGCAGCAACTTCATACTATGAAGAAATGCTTCAAAAGCTAGCACGTCCAACATGATATGTAACCTCTGATTAAGGACTGGATTAGTTTTAATGTTTTTTTTAATTGAGTTTGTATAAAGATGTTGATGAATTTCTGGATTTGTATCAAGTTTATGATGAATTTTTTTTGTTTAAATTTCTTTGTTGGTAAGTGATGCACTGAGATATGTTCTTGAATCAATTAAATTTCTAGATGTTCTTTCCAGTTTATGATTCCAGTTAATGATCTTTTTAAGGAAGTCAAAGTTGATTGATGAAGTTCTTTGCAATCTTAAAACACTCCTCTTTTGTTCTCTATGATGTCTGAATTTTGATGAATTGAAACAAACTTAGGGGTATGGATTACTGAAACCATAAGTATGATTTAATGGTTTTGATAGTCTTATATGTGAAACCAAGATAATTGTGCAATGATTTTTAATGAAATTATTATTGTTACATGGTTTTAAACAATGATTAAGATGTTATACACTGAAATTATTACTGAAACCATAAGTATGGTTTAATGGTTTTGATAGTCTTCAATGTGAAACCAAAATAATTGTCTAATGGTTTTGTAATAAAACAAAAGACCAAATGTGATAAACATTTAAACCATTATTCACTAACTATAGTACACACTTATAACATTTAAAACAATTAACAAATGTGAATTAATCAATCAGTGACCACTTTTTTTTGTAAAGCCTCATCATCTCTCTTCTGTTTCTTCCGTTGTAAAACGAATTTCTGCCATTGTCTAAATATAATTGTGGTTTAATGGTTTTGATAGTCTTGTATGTGAAAGCAAAATAATTGTCTAATGGTTTCTTATAAAATAAAAGAACAATGAAAATTATTACTGATAAATGGTTTTAAATAATGATTATTACTGAAACCATAAGTATGATTTAATGGTTTTGATAGTCTTCTATGCGAAACCAAAATAATTGTCTAATAATTTTGTAAAAAACTATAATCATCAATATGTAACAACAAAGAATGTGAAATATATAATTTCCAATAGATCATATCAAAATAATTGTCTAATGGTTTTGTAACAAACTATAATCATCAATACGTAACAACAAAGAATGTGAAATGTATAATTTCCAATAGATCATATCAAAATATTCCCAATAAACTCTAGTACAAACTTATAACATAAAAACAAGAGTAAATTACACCCCCCCCCTCCCCTCAAAGATGCTTGAATTACACTCCCCTCCCCTCTTAAGTTGAAATATACACTTTACTCCCTCAATATTTTTTTTATGTTAAAAATTATGCTCCCCTCCCTTATAAGATGCTTGAATTACAAACCTCTCCCTTAATAATTAAATATGCACTACACTTTAATCTATTTGAACATAAATAAATATTCTTATAATATATATTAATTTTGAATCACCATTTAAGAAAAATTAATTCATTTCTTTATAGTTTAAATGTCAATGATAATTAAATTTAAATATATTGCTATTGATTTTATAAATTAGTGTATAAAATTAACTTTTAAATAATCATGCTTTAATGATTTTAGTAATTTTTCATATATTTTAATTTTGTTTTGGGTTGTTTCATATTTTATAATAGGGTTTAAAACTACATGTTAATAAATTTTGAATAAAAAATAGCAAAAAAATATGTATTCAATTTTTTATTATATTAAAATAGACCCACAATACTATTTTTTTTAAGTGTGATAAATTATTATTTTTTGTTAGATTATTAGAAATAATAAAAAAGAATATTGAGGGAGTAAAGTGTAGATTTTAACATAAGAGGGGAGGGGGATGTAATTCAAGCTTCTCTTAGGGGAGGGGAGTGAAATTTATTCTAATATGTTTTGAATAAGAGGGGAGGGGCGTGTATATTTTAACTTAAGAGGGGAGGGGAGTGTAATTCATGCATCTTTGAAGGGAGGGGAGTGTAATTTACTCTAAAAACAATCAATCAGTGATCACTTTTTTTTAAAGCCTCATCATCTCTCTTTTGTTTCTTCCGATTTATAACGAATTTCTGCCTTTCTCTAGCTTTTTCATAATCACTTTTAAGTCGCTTCTTTGACTTAATTGGATTTGCTCTTTCTTTGAACTTTGGTGCAGTGGACTTCACCCCAGCTGATGGTTCACCAACAGCAGCTGCTTTTGAAGACTTAGATGGCGTCACGGAAGATGGGTATGTACGAATACCTTTAGAAAGAAGCAACTCCTCTATCTTTTTCCCAGCTTCAAGAACACCGTGGAGAAAAATTTCAGATTCCTCCGGATCTACACAAAAACGTGTAGAAAGCTTAACTGTAACAGCACAAATTTGTTGATATCGTTGTGCTTGAGTGGTGTCTTCAGTGCCAACATTGATGGTAGATTTCAACTTATCGACAGACGGGCGCATATCTCTAGTCCAACGCTTTAAAACATATTGTCCAGGTGTTGTCTTCAAAAAATGATATTGCACATAACCACCTAAGAACTCCAAGATCTTGAAAACATGTCGACATAAGAAGCCCTTGTTCTCAAACATACGACATGAACAACTAAAACTTTTGCTCCTAATGTCAACTGTGACAACCTTTTCATCAAGTCGATCATGATCTTCAAAACTTGGGAAAAGGTTTTCTTGAAGTTCTGCATCCAAAACATCAACATTGGAAGGCTCGTCATTATCATTATCAGCATCATCATAATTATCATCAACATTTTCAATTGTGAAAACTTTGAAAAACTTGTCCAAGGCAGACCATTTTGTTGTGTCCTCCTCATAATAGTATTTGAAAGAAAGGTCATACTACCTGTGAATAAATTCAAAGCAAGATGGTGTGTACTTGTTTACAACGGACCGCATCAGCTGATTGTTGGGATAATTATTTTTTGTTCTAGTGTTTAAAGCCTTGACGTCCAACTCAGCATGATTATCCCTCATTCTCGGAATCATAATGTTGAAATGACTAAAGAATCGAACAAGTGAATGGTCTAGCTGCAGAAATCCACGAAGAAAAGCATTGAAAGACTCGCTTAACTGAGTCGTTTTCAGACCAGCTGTAAAATGTGACTTGACCCAAGCTGAAGACCAATGCATACGATTTCCGTGAGTTTGGACAAGCCACCTAAAGTCTGAAGTAGGCCTTCCATTAAAACAACTTTTCATCATCTGATCCCAATTGTAGTCGAAATCTGATTCATCGTCTACATTTGAAACCAAATTAGTTAACTCATCGAAAAATGCATTGTTTGCACGAGAACCGAGATTTTTCTTTGCATTCTCTGCCATGTGCCATGAGCAAAGCCCATGAAAAACACCTGAAAAAATATTCGGAATTGAACTCAACAACGCACTAGCCTAGTCTGTATATATCGTATGTGGTTTCTTATTGGACATACACTTCAAGAATGTTGTAAACAACCAATCAAAAGTAGCTGTTGTCTCATCATACAGTAGCACATCACCAAATAAAACACTCTTACGATGATTGTCAAAACCAATAAAGGCAGCTGAAATGTAAATAAACCAAATCAGAACAAAATACAACATATATATAAATTACATTAAATAATGAAAGCAATCACTAATTTAAGTGCATTCCAACCCTCAATTAGTGAACTTTAGTAGCTAGAGATATCTGAATTTGGATATTTCAATCATCAGTTCTATAAAGTTAAAACTTATTTACTCCAATAATTTGTAACTATCTATCATTAGAAATTATAAGAAACATAAATGTATTTGGAAAAAAAATTAGTAGACTAGAGATCTCTTAAACTACAGACTCGGACACATATGAGACACACACCTAGACACTAGGCAGATCAAAATGTACTCCTACCTATACTATCCATGCCAGAACAAAATACAACATAATGAAAGTAAACACTAATTTAAAACCTGATAGAAGTACAAAATACTAACCTAATGGGCGATATTGAGTGTTTGTTCGTTAAGTTGTATCAAAACTAATGACATCGCCAAATAGAGAATAATCTAGTTGCATAATTCCATCTGCCCAAAAAATGCTAGCTATGTCTTCTGCAGCATCAACTAGGATATCATAGTAAAAAGATGGTTTCGAGAGAGCATCATTTCTAAAGAATTCTTGAATTACAGTTGCTTCACCAACCACCATCTCCTTTTGACGAATTGTCATTAGATAGTTCTTTAAGTCCGAAAACCGAAAAGGAAGATTCTTCGTGCCTCCAACTCCTTGACCCATAACTTCATAAAACGTTCTCATCGACATTCCAGCTTTAGAATTTATTACAACGAGTTGTCCTTGAACTTCATTTACTTCTCGAAATGTACTTGTCTGGCTTGTCTTTTCTCTCTTCTTGTTTTACTATTGTTTTTGCGGGCCGTTCTTTCAATTTCAGGATCGTATCTTAAATCTTGTGGCAGAACTGTACCTCGCATACAAGAGTTCAAAGATCTAACCAAAGAAAATTAGCAACAAAAAGGAATAATAAATGAAATATATATATATACAATAATGAATAAGTGCAAAATTTGCTTAAAACGATAAAATAGTCGCTATATCTATGATATCTAAACGCCAGTCCCCGACAACGGCGCCATTTTGATGTAGTATTTTAGCATCAAACAAGATAAGTATTTATATCGTCTCCTCAGGGACTAGTGCGATATCACGGACCGTTCAACACCAAATATCATTTTAAGTTGAAAGATATTTTGTTTGCTTATAACTACGAAAGCTATTTTGCAAAGATAAAATTGAGATTAATAAGGCGTAAAACTTGTTAGGATTAGAGTTCCTTGATCAAGCATCACATATAACCTAATGATCGTATACGGATTCTAGCTTTTCTTTGATATTATCACGTATCCCTCGGCAATAACATTCGTGTCCAAATATTATCGTGACATCAATTGTATCGTTCAATCGTCGATGTCTCAAACTATTGAACGATCCAAGAGTCGATCTTATCATTTAATCGATGATTTCTCAATCTATTTAATGATAAGAAAGCTTTAAGTTTAGATACAAAAAATGATTATCAAAACATCGATTCCATGTCTAGAACCTATGTTTTGATAGAAGATTATTCTAAACCTAGATTCAAAGGTATTTCTCAATCACAATTAAATCAAACATAAGCATTAAAGTGCAAGAATAATATCAATATCAAATCAAATGCTAGAACCATATATTTATAGATCAAAAGATTACATATTAAGCTAAGATCAAGTACCTCTAATCCCAACAAAGGAGATTTAGCTACTCATTGTCATGGAAGCCTTGCAAGAATGAATGAGAAGAGAAAGATTCATTACAAACTTGTGATCTCTCAACAAAGGATGAGGAATCCACCTTCTATCACTCTCACTCTATGAAGAATAAGCCCTATTTTCTCTCTAACAACTATTACAGAAGTGAAACTATGAAAAACTAAGATGTTTTCAATGAATGAATCAAGTGGCTTTATATAGAGTTTCTTTTCTGCATCAGCTCGCCTCGCGAGTAATATCACTCGCCATTGCGAGTTGCTCGCCTTTGGTTCGCCTTTGGCGTGTTGAGGGCGAGTGATTTTTGTTGCTCTCTGGAATTGCTCGCCTTCGGAGCTCGCCTTGTATTCGCCATTGCGAGTGTTGCTCGCCTCTGAAGCTCACATTTTGTTCGCCATTGCGAGTCTCTCACCTTTAGCTCGCCTTTGGCGAGTTGATGGCGAGTAACTTTGGTCCATTCTGGAATTGCTCGCCTCTAGCTCGCCTTTGACATCTTTTTACTCGCTGTGGCGAGTTAACCTTTTGAATATTTCTTTGTTTTTCCTCTTTGATTCATGTCTTGAGATCAATACCTGCACAATTGGGTAAAGTAAGATAATTAAAGCATAATAGGGAATTTTACACTGATATCTCGACCTTTCCCTTGATAACTTGCAAAACAAGAAACAAATGTGCCGAATTTAATCCTTTAAAACACAACTTTCTGGCACTTATCAACCTCCCTTCTTGAAACCTTGTTTGTTACAAACATAACGCAGATAATGTACCTTATCTGATTTCTTATTTTGTGAATTGTTCTTCGACTTCAACATACTCCTAATAGAGAATCCTGTGTTATATGCATAATTACCATAAAAATCTTCAATCTCTTTAATAGATTGAAAGACTAAAGACTTCCATGATTCTTTATTTCTAGGGGAGTAACATTGAGAACTATCAGCATGAATCAGTGAACTATCAGCATGAATCAATGATGAAGTTTCGACACTCAATTGTCCACTCTCAGATGAAGTTGATATCAAATCCATTGAAAACAGCAACAAACACTATTAAGAACAAAGAACCATTAGATATGATAAATTGAAGCTAAATTGTTCCTTTACATATGATAAATTTAAACTACAACTGAAGCAAAATTGATCCTTTACATAAACAAAATTGATATACTATTAACAACTGAATCACTATTAAGAACAGAAAACCATTAACAAATCCTAAATTTGAATCAAAACCTAAATACAACAAAAATCATATACATGATTACCTCTTCAAAATGCAGTACGAATGTCGCTGGAGAAATCACGTCGGAGCGAGCGAGTGAACTTCGTGCAACCTCGCCGGTGAAATCACGTCGTCGTGACCTAGCCGGATAAACCACGTCGGAGCGGCGAGCAAGGGTGAGCACATCGGAGCGGCGAGCAAGGTTGAGTCACGTATGAGAGTGTGTGTGATCAGATTGTGAGAGTGTGAGCTGAGAAGCCTAGGATTATTACACGTGTACACTAAATCTGATGGTTGTGAAGTGTTTATGCAGGGTGCATAAGAAAATGTCTTATGCATAATAACTTTTGCCGCCAACATTGCTATCTGCTTCAGAACTTTTTTGGCTATATAAGCATAAAGGAAAGTCATACCAGAAAAGAAAAAAAGGGGAAGCAAGTGAGAGTGAGATTAGGGCAACAATATCATATTTTTTAACGATGCGAGAACAATTTTTTATCTATAGCCTAGGAAACTATAAGTGAAAAACAAAAAATGATTTTATTTATTAAGAACCGTTTCGAATAAAAGTAACTAAACAATAACAGTGTGAAATTTCATTCAAGAAGTATAATACATTCAAAATCATTTTAAAACGATCAACACAGCTTGGTGTTTTGGAAAGATATTCTCTAGTCATTCGAAACCATGTGCAACCAATTCTTGCCAAATTTTCTATTAAGGCTATCCAAATATGATAACCATAAGCAAAATCGTCGGCAGCAACAAACACGGGCACTGCCCTGACTCGAATTCCTGGCAGCTCCAAACCAGTCTCATTATGCAAACCTGATTTCATTAAAGTCTTTACTCCTAATTGTAGTGCAGAGTTATCCCATAACTGAACATTGTTTGTTGTCAACTAAACACTATCACTAGCTAGGGCCGTTTCTGAAATTATTATTAAGGATAAGAAATCTTTGTCTCTTTTGAGAAAAAAGTTCACATAAGTTGGAGTAGTCATTGTTGCACTTAAATGTCTTTCTTTTACATGGTCCAACAACTCTTTCAGGTCATTATGGTCTAATTAATAATAACATTGCATTAAATAAATAGGTTCATATGATCTATCCACGCTATATTTTACAACCTCTCTCCTCATCATCCCTTTTCCATGGAGCGGAGGGTTGCTAACAACCCTGGAAATTACAGTTGAGGGATGAAGAAAAGGCTCACTATTGCAAGTTTATTGATTGGGGAACCCAATTTATTTATTTTTTTCAACCAAATTTGATCATTTTTTAAAATAAAATTCAAATTCAAATTTTGTTAAGCTTAATTAATTTTGAGTAAATTACACTCCCCTCCTCTCAAAGATGCTTGAAATACACTCCCCTCCCCTCTTATGTTAAAATATACAATTTCCTCCCTTGAAAAATAAAATTTACACTCCCCTCCCTTATAAGATGCTTGAATTACAACCCCCTCCCTTGATAATTAAATATACATTACACTTTAATCTATTTTAACATAAATAAATATGTTTATGATATATATTAATTTTAAACCACCCTTTAAGAAAAATTAATTCATTTCTTTATAATTTAAATGTTAATGATAATTAAATTTAAATATTTTGCTATTGATTTTATAATTTAGAGTTTAAAATTAACTTTTAAATAACCATGGTTTATTGTCGTTAGTAATTTTTCACATATTTTAATTTTATTTTGGCTTGTTTCATATTTTATAATAGGGTTTAAAACTACATGTTAATGAAATTGTGAATAAAAAATAGCAAAAAAATATGTATTCAATTTTTTATTATGTTAAAATAGACCTGCAATACTGTTATTTTCGAAGTGTATTAGATTATTATTTTTTTGCTAGATTATTAAAAATAAAAAAATATATATTGAGGGAGTAAAGTGTAGATTTTAACATAAGAGGGGAGGGGAATGTAATTCAAGCTTTTTTTAGGGGAGGGAAATGTATTTTTCTCTAATATGTTTTGAATAAGAGGGGAGGGAAATGTATATTTTAACATAAGAGGGGAGGGGAGTGTAATTCAAGCATCTTTGAGGGGAGGGGAGTGTAATTTACTCATTAATTTTCTTCACGTATTGTTTCAATCCTAAAGGCTAGCAAAAATTCAAAACAAGATCAATGTTATAAAAGCATATTCCCATAAAACTCTCAAAAAAATACAAAATATTTTGAAAATATAATTATAATTTATTTATTTTTGAAGTAGTTGGAGTTTTTCCCTGTATTTCATTGTGATTTATTTATCTCTACAAATACCAAAATACAGTTGAAAATACCAAGTTAAATAAAACATGTATTGCAGTGTTGCTATGAAGACGAAGAAAAATGAGAAAAATGGGAAGGAATGGAGGGAGAGAAGGTATGGATCTAGTGTTATTATATTATGAACCTATTTGATCTAATAGTTTATTATTAACTGGAGCACCATGGTGAAAAGTATTTATTCCACCATGCTATGCTTCCTGTTTCTTTTTGTTGTGGAGGTTTGAAAAATGGTGTTCGGTTTATCAACTACTTTTTCATGTGCTATGTTTTCATTCTGTTATTTAAACTTTTGTGATCAATTTATACTACAAATTCAAAATCTTCACATGACAATTTTTGAAATGTTTTTTTCATTCATATTTCATGTTATTTAGTTACTACTAGTATGCTTCTTACAAATGCTTGTGAAGGTGGAAATAACATGGGTTGAAAATTTGACCAGGGAAGGGCTCGTTTTTGTGAGTGTCAACCTACTCATACATTAAATTTCAAGATGCATATGCCTTTACACAAGTCGCACAATGTTGGTTATTATTTTGAGTTCGTTCCAAAAAAAATGCGAATTCGAGTCATTTAAAAGTACTCTTCTAAACAAAATATATTGTCTATAACTAGTAACTACACTTTTAAAAACATGTTTGAATTTTTAGATGTATATGCCTTCACACAAGTCGTACAATGTTGGTTATTATTTTGAGTTCGTTCCAAAAAAAATGCGAATTCGAGTCATTCGAAAGTACTCTTCTAAACAAAATATATTGTCTATAACTAATAACTACACTTTTAAAAATATGTTTGAATTTTTAGAAAACTGAGGTTGGAATGTTTTGCTTGAGCAACAAGTCATTTACAAATAGATTGGTTTGAATTATAGTTAGGAATGTGTATGATCGGATATTTTAACCGACCAAACCATATTCATATAATTATATGGATTTGGATTCATAACGATAACCATCTTTTATTATAAACCGATTATGAAATTCATTATGAATATAAATGAAAATGATTTGGTTTATGAAGGAACTATGGATGGAGTTAGAAGGGGCCCACCATGTATCAGTTGGCAATCTTAAATGTTAATTCAATGCAGACGAATTTTACAGTTGTCTAGAAATCCTATAATGACCATATGTGCATCAATAAATTAAATTTCATAGTACATATACCATTTCAAATTAAACTTCATAATGCTATCAACGGGTTTGTCTTTTCTTGATTGCTTATTTTGGACACATACCAGATCTAATTTTTTATGTTTTAATAAGTCTACGACATCCAATAAATTAAAATATAGGGACTAGTTTGGTTTCATGGATCAGCAAATGGACAAGGCAACCTACTTTGTTGTTAGCTAAATCATATCCATATACCGTACACAACTTCACATTCATAAGGTTCATTCTATGCTTCACAATTTGGTATAAGGTGTCGAGTTGGCTCATTTGTTGTTGAATAAAATGGAGTTACGTATTTTTTTTCTTTTTTAAGAGATAAAAATAAGCTTTTATTAAATTAAAATGCATCAAAAGCCCCATGAGAACACCTCAAACAACAGCAAAGAAACTAGAAAACTCTAAAAAAACCAAGAAACAAGCAAGAAACTAATTCATATCAGAATAATAGGGTAATACATATCGAGTTAAGGAAAGATTTATATCAAGCTGTATTTTAAGTTAAACTAATTCTTATCAAGTACGCGAGTTCGACTCGACTCATTTCAGCCAAAGCATACTCAACAACCTTTCTTTATTCTCACAACACAATCTCCTAAACATGATCAAATCATAGCAAGACCTCTAATTAACAGACATTTACCTTATAAGATAAGATGTAATGTAAGAAATCCAGATATAAACAAAAGTATTTCATATAACCAAGAGATAAAGTAATGTGCAAGCCAAATTAAATCCCCATTACACCAATCTCTCTATAGGAGGAAAATGTTTCTATTCAAAGAAACTTACAAATTCTGAATTATATCTACAAGAGATCTATAAGTACCAAAAACAGCAATAGCAACCCCCATTACAATTATTGAATAATTAATAACCATTTCACACCCAAATCTCTTGTATGCACCTGAAATCTTCAAGTAGCAAATTGATGGCACTAAAATTGAAGCTGAGACACTTAACAATGCTCCAACAAGTGACATAAGATATCCAAATAAGGGAATAGTCACGGCTATAGTAAGAGAAGTTACTAGTAAAGATGTACTAATAATCATATGTGTGACCCTTTTGTTGTAATAATTGCATGAAACCTTCATTTTTATGGCATTTATGACTGGAGTAAGCATTAATGCATATTTTGCTATTGGATTCACTAAGGTAGTATATATTGCCACTCTTGAACTCAACTTTCCTGTTTGGAGGTTTAATGTTACCTGTGATTCAACTTGTTCTCCAAACATTAAGTACCCTAGAATTGCTGCTGCTGCATAACCAATAGTGCATGCTAAAAAGCTTGCAGATAGGACCTGCCAAAACAAAGGAAACGGCTTAGTTACACGGCTATAGCATAAGAGCTTATCATATAAGTGCTTGTGTATAAGTTATATCTATAACAGAAGAATAAACTAAAGTCGAACTGTTTTTATATCATAAGCTATCCTGGAGAGTTTATGAAAACGAGATGAAAGCAGCGTCTCGACATCTCATAAGCTCTTTCAAATATATTAATAAGTGCTTATACTAGTAGATAAGCTCGTTAAATCAAATGAAGTAACTGAAACAGTTTGATACTTACACTGTAAAAACGACTTTTGTCCCTCATCGAGTTGTAGAGAGTAGGAAGAATTGGATGAGCACTATAACAAAAGGCATACAAACTAACAGCAGAAGGTATTCCACTCAATCTAAAAACCCTTCCTTTTGCATGAAACCCTGTTCCATCAATTGCACCATTCCACAACAAAGAAAAGATGAAGATCGAAGAAGCTAAAGCACCACCGGCAGAAACATAAGACAACAAACTCATGTCCTCTAACAAAACAGTAGGCAAAATAACAAGAGCAGTAACCATAGTAAACATTGTTGTGCCACCAATTGTTAATCCTGCTAGATGAATTTGCACGTTCGGTACTAGTTTGTTAAGGTTGTCTCCTTCTAAAATAAGAAAACCTGTTACAGCAAGATAGAGCTCAGAATTCATGATGATTGATACCATTAATCTCCCTTTTGATCCAAATGCATGTTGACCTATGTCTGGAAAGGTTCTGATATTAAGGTCCATGTCCATGCATTTTTTGACCAATGTGCCTGTGTAACAACATGCTATGGCTATTGTAAATAGCAGCAATATGCTTAACCATCCTCCAGATGCTAGTGCATAAGGTATTGAGACAATACCAACGCCTGAAATTAGAGCAGAATCAAATTTAGTAACATGCTAATTAATGTCTTAACATTTAATGTTTAGTTTTATTTTGTTCTTCAATTGAATAAATAAAATGTTTAATTGTTCTGTAATCAGTTGATAATGCAACGACGTTGATATGCAATGGTCTGAGTTCGAACATGAGATTCTCCACTTTTTCACATGTAAAATGTAAGTCAAACTAACACAAAATGATTGTAGGTTTGGTCTACAAGTTTCACTAGCTCACGAAATTGGTCTTCCCTTTTTAAAATCAGTTTTCTAGACTATCACTTAGGTTTTTCGATTCAAAAGTGGTGACATGCCAAACAAGTAATTTACATGGCATAAAACTAGTCGATGTGGAATCATCAAGGTGGATTTATAATGTACTAGTTTTATGCTACATCAATAAAAAAATAAAAAATATGCCACATAACCATCTTTGGATTAAAAAAATTTACATAGAGACCGAAAAATCAATTTTATGAGCAAGTGAAAATGGAAATTTTTCACGAACCTTGATTTTAGTACATATCTGCCCTAAATTACATCAATGTCCCCCCCTTTTTTCCGTCAAGGAAACAACTGTATTGGCTGAATGGTTTATTGGGATACGCTCAGGACAAAATTCCTCTAGACAAATAGCATTGCTCAGTGAAAAATAAAGTGACCAAAATTATATTTAACTATATTTAACTAATTATTATTTTTTTGCTCAAAAAACTAATTATTATTTTAATTAAAAATGTGAGTTTTTCTATGAAGAACTATTTTTTTTACAGTTGAAAAACACACACTAACAAAATGGGCACCATTGGATCATGAAAAATTGAATAATATATTTAAAAAGTTACTTATTTTATGTGGTATAACAACACATGATTGAATGAGGTCAAAAAAATGTGTACTTTAATAATTGATAACGATTAAATTCAACATTTAGCTTTTAAATTATTTGAATTGAGAGTTAGTTATTATATATAGTCACTAGGATGGAGAAAAACAGTGCCCATATGTATTGACATACAAAATGTTGTATCATTCACATATCGTTATCTCTACAGCCTTGAAAGCAATATCTCAGTCATCATTTGGATACAGTGGAATATTATACACAAATAGTTTCAAATGAATGCAGACAAAGTGAAAATCAGAGTAGGAATCTAATAGAATAAAATAAATATATGCTAGTTTGCGAAGATTGAATTTGAAATAAAGTAGTGCAGCTATTTTCACTCTTTAATATTAGAAAAGTTCTCATATATTTAAACTGATTCATATATTGCACATTTAATCAATGTTATTTTTTTCTTATAAAGATTTATCAATGTTATTTGTTTTGTTGATTTTTAATAGTAGTTGATATTATCTCTCAAAAAAAAAATAGTAGTTGATATTAATATATCGTTTTTTCCTAATATTTTTATACAGCATTTTTTAGGATATAATTTTAGACAGCATGCTTATTAGTAGTATATTAACTTATCAATTAGAACAGGATCTGTTGTGTGCGCCACACATTTAATTATAAATAGCCACAAATTAAGAGTATAGGTAATAAGAGACTTGATTCTATTAATTTTGTTTAAGGCCAATGACAACAATAGAATGACCTCCACCTCTCACAAGAAAGACCAATAGAATGACTTCCACTTTTAAAAATTAAGCCAATGTCTCTCAACAAAATATTTACTTTTTTCCTTAAAAAAAAAATATATTTACATTTTACATTTCATTGAAAGAGGGTTTCAATGAGTTGTCAAATTGACCCAATCCACCTCGTCACAACATAAAAAGCTGGTCATGTCGAACTAACCCATAGTTCTATTAAGCTACAAATTTAAGTGGCCAAATCCAATATTAAACACACTATGTTATGAACCGTTTTGGTCAATCTGGCACAATTGTTTTCGGATCTATGTATACGCAAGGAGGTTAGACTAATCTAAAATACTCCCTCCGTCCTCAATTGTATGTCGCTTTAGAAAAAAAAAATTATCTTAAATTATACGTCGCTTTATAATATTAATGCAACATTAATGTTACTTATCTTATTATAACCTTAACTATTTATTCCTCTCTCTTCTTTCAATTTTTTCGTTTATCTTTTTCATATTATTTATTAAGGACAATTTTGTAAAACAACTCATAATATCTCTTTTCCACACAATATTAATTGCATTTCTTAATATGTGTGAAATGCCTAAAACGTCATACAATTTGGGACGGAGGGAGTACATGGATAACAATAATTTTTAATCTTTAACTTTTTAATAAATTAAATTCACGAAATTTTAAAAAATATTTCTCATTTTGAGTTTCTTAATATGTGTCCCAAAGACACAAGTTAACACTAAAAATTAAAATGTTGATTTAATCTATTTGTACAACTTTGTTGGCGGGTCCCATGAGTTTAATTTTGCCCTAAAAGACAAATGGGGAAAAGTTGAAATAATTTTTTGGAAAATCACAAAATTGCACGTATTATGAGAATGATCTAGATACTAATATCAGTCTTGGCATATTCCCTAAAAAAAATCATCATCAGACCACATATATAAGAAAAATATATATTTTTTTTTATGTTTATTGAATAACTAATGTATTTGGTCTATAAATATGACTAAATACATTTGTTATTCGATAAACGTAAAAAATTATTTTTTATTATAAATGGGATAGGAGTGAATAAAATAAAATAGTCTTGGCATATCTTATTAGAGTTGCGATTAAGATTGATTAAGAAAATCAACCAAAATAGGACATATACTTATAAGGTTTGACCGAGTAAAGTAACAAACTCAAAATGCACGTAGCACATGTGTTGGACCTAATTCGTCATTTGCTTAGAGTAAATCATCGATTTAGTTTATGAAATTGTAAAGCATTGTTTGATTGAGAATTTTTAATTTAGATATCATTTGACGTCTTTCTTCAACATTTGAAAATAGTTCACAATTTTCGTCTTAATAGTTGAGTTAGTAGCTTGATTGATATCAATTCAACAAAAATAAGATAAAACAAATATACTCTTAATATTCATTTTTCCTACTTTTTTTTATCAAAGTAATATTAATCAAACCATCATATCAATCACTAAGACGGTGAAGATTATGAATTTATTCATCAAATCGTTAATAATTTTTTGAATTTTAAATAATTTTTAAGTATCACATGTGGTCCACCTTAAAACCCACATTGAGAATGGAGACCAAAAAATAAAAGACACAAAGAAGACAAGAATCAAGAAAAACAAAATTAAGAGCACAAGATAATAATATAGAACTGATTAGAGTAATTCTTGATTATGAGAGGCAATAAAAAAGAGAGGGCAAGAAAGGAACCTGAGATAGCATTAACTAGATGGAAGCAAGTCTTGAATGAAGAAGCGTTACCCACATGAACCATGTGGTATTCATCCTTATTTTTTGACACCAACCCATTTGAATCATTCACTTGGTAAACTTTTTCATCATGCAAAAGTGGTACTTCAATGGAGGAAAATCGATCACCATGCTCAGCAGCCATATGTATACTCGAGAAGATGAATGCGTCTTGTAATTTGGGACTGCTTACTGGACAATGGCACTTTACCTCTGTTTTATAATGAGTCCACACACGTGGTTCCTTTCTCTTTTTCCCCACTCTAATTTAATATTACCAACTAATTAGAATATTATTGTTTTTTTTTTAATTTTTAATTTAGTTGTAAGAACATCGTAAAGATCGTGGTTTGAACTCTAAATTCTCTATTTATTTATTTTGAAAAGTAAATTTTTAATCATTAGATTATTTAACAAAAAAGTGTTTATCTTTCTGTCCTTTTACGGATTTAACGCGTTTAAACTATAACTAATATCTTCTATGAAATTTGATTTTGATTCAAATTATATGTATAGATGCTTGTGACTTTTAAATATTAATAAACTATGTTTACCTTTTACTAATAATATAATAAATATAATTAAAAAAAATTATGTTTTCAATAACATCGCCAATATAACATTCTTTTTTTTTCAAACAAAAATGAAATATATTAACATCAAAGGAGAATCAGCTTTAGCACAAGGCGTGCCAACGGTGACCTCAAAAGTTTACACCATAATCAAGTCTCAATCAAAGCTTACAAAACTAGATTAGCCGATACACAAACAAACAATCAAGTTCAACCACCAAATATGAAAGCTTAAACTAAAATTAACACATAAATGAAGGAATCGGAGTTCGAGTCTCGATCACAACGTCTGACCTACATAAATTTGGCAAAGCAGATTTTTTTTTTATTTGGCAAAATCATCCTAACGAACTACATATATTACTTTGTTCTTATCCACTAAATAATTAATTTAATTTAAACATAATTTCCATCAATAAATGAATATTTTTTAATCTTTCTCAACAAAAAAAATTAAGAAGTTAAAATTGATTAAATTACCGAAAAGTTTAGTCTCTCAAACACAAGAAGTGTCAAAGGAGAACTAGGAAGGGGGAACTCATTTTATTACTTCACAATGTCTCTTTGCAAGTTGATAAAATCGATAGATGGCATTGGAATTTGGAAAAATCTCATGTTTTCTATCCGTAGTGCTTATAATTTGCAAACTACTCAACCTATCATTGCTCATACGGTGGCGGTGTCAGCTCTTTGGAATAAAGAGGTTCCTCTCAAGGTCGTGTTGTTTGCGTGGCGTCTGTTTCGTGATAGGCTGCCAACAAAGGATAGTCTCCTTCGTCGTGGTGTGATTTCTTTTGACTCCCGGTTGTGTGTTGCTGGTTGCGATTCAAAGGAGACTAGTTCTCATTTATTTTTACATTGCAATAGCTTTGGTTCGGTTTGGCACTTGATATTAAGGTGGATGGGCTTATCTCGGCAACAATTCCTTTTGGTGTGGGTGATCATTTCAATCAGTTTACCTTTGATGGTGGTATCGTGCAAGCACGTCGTGCAATTTTACAGGTTATTTGGTTTGCAACTACGTGGGAAATTTGGAAAGAAAGAAATAACAGATTATTCAATGGCAAAGAAAGCTCAATTTCTCAGGTGGTTGATAAAATTAAGTCGCTCGCATTCATGTGGTCGAAGGAGAAATTCCCTTCTATTCCCTTCAATTATCATGGTTGGTTGCTTAGTCCATTCACCATTTTGGGCATAGGCTAATTGTTATTTATGTTCTGTTTTTTCGCTGTTTTGGTTTTTACTTGTAAACATTTGATCTGACTTTGGTGTTTCCTCCCTGGTACACCTTGTGCTAGGGAAGCCCTTTTGATGTGGTAATATATTTCATTTTAACCTCTTCAAAAAAAAGGAAGAGAAAGTATATGTTTCATCAAATTTTCAAAAACAACGAAAACTAGCCACAACTGGCTCGGGTAAGAACACCAAAAAAACTTAAACGAAAAGAAGCTAAGTAGCAACTCCCAAACACATAAGAGGATTAAGCCACCATGCATATTTTAAGAGTCTTACTTTATTCGGTTTTTAATTAATTTAAATTTAAATTAAACTTAATTTTATGTGTTCTTTCCTTTATTTTCTATTTAATAATTTTAAAACTGAAAAAGATAATTAATGTTTTAATTTATTTCTGAAAATATAATTTTTACCGTATTTTAGTTCATTTTACAAGTCAACCTACATTCAACATATTCCCTTTATTTATTATTTCCATATCTTATCCTATCAACAAATTTAAATCACCTAACTTTTCAAAACAAAACAAATTAAATCACGTAAGTCTAAATTCAAAAAACACACATAAAAAAGAATTCCTCAAAAAAATAGATTAAATAAATGATCAAATTATACTAATTTATTGTTATACCTAGGTTACATAGATAAATTATGTTTTAAATGATACTTTTTTTAAGGAAATGATACATATTTTAAAATTTTGATTGTTGAATTGAAATTTTATATCAAATAAATCACATATATAAATTTTTACATAAATATTATAAAATCTTGAATTGAAATTTTATATCATATAGATTTACATAATATAAAACATCGAGGTGTAAATGCCCACAAGTTGTGCATGTCTAGCGACTAGCGTAGGTGTGGATTCCCGAAGGTTCCCACAAGGATTCGTGAATTATGTGGTTTGAACATCTTAGAAGCATTGCAAAATATGGTTGCTGAAGCAGGAACTATAACTCATTTGATTATGCCGAACTTGTGATGTACAAGGAATAAATGTTTTTTAAGGAATTCAGACAGTGATTGATTCTACGGATGTTTTGGTCTTTTCCCAACTCCATATCTCACAATGAGTGTTTGATAACTAAAATTTGGTCAAATACAACCTAAACCGCCTCACGTTCACTCCTACAATTTTGACCCATTATGTTTTCCCTCTCTATAACTTGGTAGTCCCCCTCAAATTTGCGCTTATTTGTTATTATTTATTGACATAGCACCGAAATTTTATAGTCAACATGACTTTCTTTAAAATTTTGATTAAGAAAACCAAAAACTAGATGTGTAGAACTCAACTTCATATTTTCTTGATCCCAATGAACATGAGATACTACAAAATTTATAAAATAGTTCATTTTAAGTTTTATAAAAAATCCACGCTGGTTTTGGAACTTTGGTACCACATTAGAAAATGATGTCACCTTAACATAAATTAGAGAAAAAATTGGTGGAAACTACCAAATTATAAAGGAGAAAAAATATAAGGGGACAAAAATGCAAATTTATGACACTTAAAGGGTCAAACTTGCAATTATACCATTAAAAGCACTTCATTTTGTTCTTAATATAACCAAAAATGTATCCAAACTCTTAGGGTATACTCCCTCCAATCACATTTATAAGAAGAAGAAAAACTACATTGTAAGTTAATTGAATACTTTTTAGGTTTAATTTGTACTAATTAACTTATTTCAATTAATCATATTATGTAGTTCTCTCTCATCCTGGAAGTTAATAACGGGGAAGCACTTGAGCTTCTGAATGCTATAAAATGGATGTGGGATTTACAGTTACTTGATATAGGCTTCGAAGTAGACTCAAAGACGGTTGTGGATATATATAGTAAGAAAGACATTGTCTCCGACCTTGGTGCAATTATTAATGATTTGTAAGCGCTTGTTAAATGAGGAACTTGCAAATTCTGTTGTTAAGTTCATTAAGAGCAAAACCAATGAGTTGCTCGTAGTTTATGTATGGTGGCTTATTTTCACTTCATTTCTCTCCTCTCTCCTTGTCTTCAACCATAATAAATTTTTCTTTCATTTATGTCCTCTCTCTTTCCTCATCTTCTAATCTTAAGTTTTATTTTTCTTTTTATGTAGATAAACTTTCTCCATTGCTACTACTCATTTTTTCTTTTTATGCAGGGTCAATATATATATATAATTCCCATTCAGAGTCAGTTATTTTTTTACCGATTTATAATCTATAAACTTAAAGTGTCTTCATAAATATTAATACTAACTTTTTAAGATATATCAATACAAATATATGGAAGGATAAGTATATGTTTTTTTTTCTCACGGAAATATGTTTTTTTTAAGAAACATATTTATCACGTATGATATTAATAAAAATAAATGGAACTATATATTTTTATCATATTTATCACTAATCAATGACTTAACATCTGTATTGAAAAATAATTTTAACGCATTTTTGGATATAAAAAAGAGATTTTGTAGAAATACTTATTAAGAATTCTTTTTAAAGATTTTTTTTAATGTTAACTAACTAACTGACTATATATTAATGCCATTTTTTTTGTAGAAACTTAACGACTACCAAACTTATTGCATTGTCCTTGCCTAATATTTATGTTTGCTTTGATAACTCAATTTTAAGGTTTTTTAAAGAGACAAAAATTATATATATATATATATATATATATATATATATATATATATATATATATATATATATATATATTAACAATAATTGGATCGTATCTTCAGCACAAGACTTGCCTAAAGAAAACGACCGGAGTTACACAAAGAGTCCTCAAAATGTTCTGAGTTTTTAAAAATACTATATAAAAAAAACTCCATAAAAATTTCCAGTGTCAAAATTATCCAAAGAGTGTATAATTGATATACATAAACCAATTTGAACACTAATCTAATATATATATATATATATATATATATATATATGTGTGTGTGTGTGTGTGTGTGTGTGTGTGTGTGTGTGTCTTAACCTAATACTTTGGTTTGCTTTAATAACTCAATTTTGAGGATTAATTCTGATATTTGCTAATAACATGAACTAAGAGTTTATAAAAATACTATATTTAAAAAACTTAATATAAAATTTCCACAACCAAAATTATCGGAAAAATGTATAACTGATACACGAGACCCAATTTGAATATTAATCTAATGTTTACATATACATAAAAACTTAAAAGACTGCCAAAGTTATTGTGTTGTCCTAACCTAATACCTTGGTTTGCCTTAATAACTCAATTTTAAGGATTAATTATGATATTTGCTAATAAGATGAACTAAGAGTTTATAAAAATACTAAATAAATAAAAACTCTATAAAATTTCCACTACCAAAATCATCCGAAGAGTGTATAATTGATACACGGGACTGGATTTGAACACTAATCTAATGTATATATAAGAAACTTAGATTGTCAAAGTTATTGTGTTATCCTAACCTAATACTTTGATTTGCTTTAAAACTCAGTTTTGAGGATTAATTTTGATATTTGCTAATAAAATGACTAAGAGTTTATAAAAATACTATATTAAAAAAAATTCAATATAAAATTTTCACTACCAAAATTATCCAAAGAATGTGAAAGTCAGGACCCAATTTCAACACTAATCTAATGTTTACATATACATAAAAACTTAAAAGACTGCCAAAGTTATTGTGTTGTCCTAACCTAATACCTTGGTTTGCCTTAATAACTCAATTTTAAGGATTAATTATGATATTTGCTAATAAGATGAACTAAGAGTTTATAAAAATACTAAATAAAAAAAACTCTATAAAATTTCCACTACCAAAATCATCCGAAGAGTGTATAATTGATACACGGGACTGGATTTGAACACTAATCTAATGTATATATAAGAAACTTAGATTGTCAAAGTTATTGTGTTATCCTAACCTAATACTTTGATTTGCTTTAAAACTCAGTTTTGAGGATTAATTTTGATATTTGCTAATAAAATGACTAAGAGTTTATAAAAATACTATATTAAAAAAAATTCAATATAAAATTTTCACTACCAAAATTATCCAAAGAATGTGAAAGTCAGGACCCAATTTCAACACTAATCTAATGTTTACATATACATAAAAACTTAAAAGACTGCCAAAGTTATTGTGTTGTCCTAACCTAATACCTTGGTTTGCCTTAATAACTCAATTTTAAGGATTAATTATGATATTTGCTAATAAGATGAACTAAGAGTTTATAAAAATACTAAATAAAAAAAACTCTATAAAATTTCCACTACCAAAATCATCCGAAGAGTGTATAATTGATACACGGGACTGGATTTGAACACTAATCTAATGTATATATAAGAAACTTAGATTGTCAAAGTTATTGTGTTATCCTAACCTAATACTTTGATTTGCTTTAAAACTCAGTTTTGAGGATTAATTTTGATATTTGCTAATAAAATGAACTAAGAGTTTATAAAAATACTATATTAAAAAAAATTCAATATAAAATTTTCACTACCAAAATTATCCAAAGAATGTGAAAGTCAGGACCCAATTTCAACACTAATCTAATGTTTACATATACATAAGAAACTTAAAAGACTACCAAAATTATTGTGTTGTCCTAACCTAATACTTTGGTTTGCCTTAATAACTCAGTTTTAAGGATTAATTATGATATTTGCTAATAAGATGAACTAAGAGTTTATAAAAATACTAAATAAAAATACTATAAAATTTCCACTACCAAAATCATCCGAACAGTGTATAATTGATACACGGGACTGAATTTAAACACTAATCTAATGTATATATAATAAACTTAGATTGTCAAAGTTATTGTGTTATCCTAACCTAATACTTTGGTTTGCTTTAATAACTCAGTTTTGAGGATTAATTTTGATACTCGCTAATAAAATGAACTAAGAGTTTATAAAAATACTGTATTAAAAAAAACTCCATATAAAATTTTCACTTCCAAAATTATCCAAAGAATGTGAAACTCATACACGGGACCCATTTTCAACACTAATCTAATGTTTACATATACATAAGTAACTTAAAGACGGCCAAAGTTATTGTGTTGTCCTAACCTAATACTTTGGTTTGCTTTAATAACTCAATTTTAAGGATTAATTATGATATTTGCTAATAAGATGAACTAAGAGTTTATAAAAATACTAAATAAAAAAAACTCTATAAAATTTCCACTACCAAAATCATCCGAAGAGTGTATAATTGATACACGGGACTGGATTTGAACACTAATCTAATGTATATATAAGAAACTTAGATTGTCAAAGTTATTGTGTTATCCTAACCTAATACTTTGATTTGCTTTAAAACTCAGTTTTGAGGATTAATTTTGATATTTGCTAATAAAATGAACTAAGAGTTTATAAAAATACTATATTAAAAAAAATTCAATATAAAATTTTCACTACCAAAATTATCCAAAGAATGTGAAAGTCAGGACCCAATTTCAACACTAATCTAATGTTTACATATACATAAGAAACTTAAAAGACTACCAAAATTATTGTGTTGTCCTAACCTAATACTTTGGTTTGCCTTAATAACTCAGTTTTAAGGATTAATTATGATATTTGCTAATAAGATGAACTAAGAGTTTATAAAAATACTAAATAAAAATACTATAAAATTTCCACTACCAAAATCATCCGAACAGTGTATAATTGATACACGGGACTGAATTTAAACACTAATCTAATGTATATATAATAAACTTAGATTGTCAAAGTTATTGTGTTATCCTAACCTAATACTTTGGTTTGCTTTAATAACTCAGTTTTGAGGATTAATTTTGATACTCGCTAATAAAATGAACTAAGAGTTTATAAAAATACTGTATTAAAAAAAACTCCATATAAAATTTTCACTTCCAAAATTATCCAAAGAATGTGAAACTCATACACGGGACCCATTTTCAACACTAATCTAATGTTTACATATACATAAGTAACTTAAAGACGGCCAAAGTTATTGTGTTGT
Source organism: Medicago lupulina (assembly GCA_958299785.1). Taxonomy (NCBI): domain Eukaryota; kingdom Viridiplantae; phylum Streptophyta; class Magnoliopsida; order Fabales; family Fabaceae; genus Medicago; species Medicago lupulina. Next base: position 26,326,290 of record OY283144.1, on the reverse strand, counting down.
CCTAACCTAATACTTTGGTTTGCTTTAATAACTCAATTTTAAGGATTAATTATGATATTTGCTAATAAGATGAACTAAGAGTTTATAAAAATACTATATATAAAAAACTCCATATAAAATTTTCACTACCAAAAATCATCCGAATAGTGTATAATTGATTCACGGGACCGAATTTGAACACTAATCTAATGTATACATAAGAAACTTAGATCGTCAAAGTTATTGTGTTGTCCTAACCTAATACTTTGGTTTGCTTTAATAACTCAGTTTTGAGGATTAATTATGATATTTGCTAATAAGATGAACTAAGAGTTTATAAAAATACTATATAAAAAAAACTCCATATAAAATTTTCACTACCAAAATCATCCGAAGAGTGTATAATTGATTCACGGGACCAAATTTAAACACTAATCTAATGTATACATAAGAAACTTAGATCGTCAAAGTTATTGTGTTGTCCTAACTTAATACTTTAGTTTGCTTTAATAACTCAGTTTTGAGGATTAATTATGATATTTGCTAATAAAATGAACTAAGAGTTTATAAAAATACTATATAAAAAAAAACTCCATATAAAATTTCCAGTACCAAAATTATCCAAAAAATGTATAACTCATATACGGGACCCAATTTAAACACTAATCTAATGTATATATATACACAAGAAACTTAAAGACTGCCAAAGTTATTGTGTTGTCCTAACCTAATACTTTGTTTTGCTTTAATAACTCAATTTTGAGTATTAATTATGATATTTGCTTATAAGATGAACTAAGAATTTATAAATATACTATAAAAAAAACTCCATATAAATTTTTCACTACCAAAATCATCCGAAGAGTGTATAATTGATATACGGGACTGAATTTGAACACTAATCTAATGTATACATGTACATAAGAAACTTAAAGACCGCAAAAGTTATTGTATTGTCTTTGCCTAATATTTTAGTTTGCTTTGATAATTCGGTTTTGTAAATTATTTTGATATTTGCTAATAAAATAAAGGGTTAATAGGTTTTTACCCCCTATAATATAGGTCATTTTCGATTTCTCCCCTGTAAATTTTCTTTTATTGATTTGCCCCTTGTAAAAAAAAAATTGTTTTGATTTACCCCCTAATAGGTCAAACAAAAACAAAAATTTCTTAAAAAAAAAATTTGGTTTTTGTTTGGTCTACTAAGTGGGTAAATCAAAACAATTTTTTTTTACAAGGGGTAAATCAAAAAAAAAATTACAGGAGAGAAAACCAGAAATGACCTATATTACACGGGGAAAAGACCTATTAACCTTAAAATAAATTAAGATTTTATAGAAATACTATATCAAAGTTTTTTTTTTGAAAGGACTATATCAAAGTTTTTTTTTAAATGCCCTGTACAACATTTCCACTACTAAAATTACCGAAAGAAAGTATAATTGATACACGGGACTTAAAATTACTCTATTATAGTATACTAATTTTGTCACCACATAATTAGTTAAAGTTAGTAACAAATGATAAAGATGAAAATAATTATAATTTTTTTTATAGCATTATTTACTATTATATTTGTTCTTGCCGACACACCTCATCGCACAACGACACACGTTTCGCCGCGCGGCGCAGCTGCGCTACCCGTGCTCAGCACGGGTATCTCGACTAGTATTTATAGGGATCAAAAACATATTTAAAATTGAGTTTTTTCTGAAATAAACGTGACCGAAAATGATTGGGTGGCAAACGTTTTTCCTCGAATTACACGTGATGCTCCATGGATTTGTGTCTCGTTGTTTGAGTTCTTTTTTAGTTGGGACCGTTATTACAGAAGTACGCGTGGATGATTGTTCTTAAACAAATTGTGATGGTTTTTCAATCTCATACTACCTCCGTTCATTTTTAAGTGTCACTTTTTAACATCTTACACAAACCAAGACATTCAATAAATGTTACTTTTTCTTATATAATAGTCTATACTTTTACTATAATAGCCTTAGTCATTTAATATCTTATTTCATATATTTCTCTCTCCACAATAAATAACTAAGGGTAATGTTGGTAAAATAACATTTATTGTTACATTGAACTTTGAAAGTAACAGTTAAATACAAACAAAAATTTCTCTAAAAGTGACACTTAAAAAAGAACGGAGGGAGTAATATCAATTTTTTTTCTTTGGTAAAATGTCCGATCATAATGTGGGTTTTGTAAAGAGTATCAGTATTGAATCCCATAGTACATCATCACGTGATGATTACAAGTGGACAAGTGGAGATATGGGGATGTATTCAGGTCACTGAGGACTTTTAATTCATTAATTTCATCACACCAATGTTGTGCCCATGTTTGCTTATGAATTATGTGGGGATGCAATTTAGTTTCATTCGTAGTTGTAAATGGCTAAAATTGGTAAAAAAGAAAGAAAAAAAAGACGCATATATATATATATATATATATATATATATATATATATATATATATATATATATATAGAAGAAATGTCAATGAAACTGGAATGGATTATCCCATGTAAAATACACGGAGAAATGTAATTTCATGATAGGATGACGATCCTATCATAAATCCTGTTGAGTAGAGATCGAGTTCGGGTTTATAAAAAAGAGATAATACAAAAGTTAAATATATACCTCATCTGATTTTAATTATAAACAAAACTTAGTTTTATAGATTCATTCAATAATTAATGTAGTTGATTTTTAAACAAAATACATTAGTTATTAAATAAATTTAAAGAACAAACTTTTACTTAGAACTGAAACCAGGAGAACAATGATATTGTTCTAATGTTTTTCATTATATTGTGGTTAGTTCTTATGCTCGTGATCTATTGTCAAGTGGCCAAAATCATTTACATTGCAATAATATATGAAAATTGCTCTTCTTCCAACAAGAATTGTTGCCTCATGAAGAAACTTCCAAAAATATTCATACGTGAGTTAAGTCACGTAGATCTATAATCAATATGATTTAAGTCATATTCGGTACATTAATTGATTTCAACGTGAATTGACTCACGTTGAATTATGTTATAAAAATAGAAGAACATGGAAGGACGTGTTATTTTGGTCCACAATATAAAGAAAGTACAATATTATTCGTAGAATATATTATAGATAGACATAGATTTTCTTATTATTTACTTTAAAATGTTGGTGACATTTATCATTCGAAGGGCTAATCTCTTTCCACCATGGGAAAGTTGCTTTTTCATGTACACCTGGCGGTTGAAAGAAATTTTTGTTGGTTACTTCCCTTGAACAAACAAAAAATACTACAATATTATATCAAACTTGCTATTGCACCTCCCTTGTAAATTGGTTTGCTTTATACACCAACAAAATCATCTCTCACTTTATGAATATAGTCACGTGGTTCAGATGGATGAAACAATTGCATATAAAAAATAAATAAATAAAAAGAGTATGGTACAGTACATAGAAAGAGTATTATACGATATAAATATTACATTATGAATTCTGTCTCATTTGCTTGATTAATTTAAAGTTTCGATCATAACGTAAATTAAAAAGTAATATGCTGCTAGTGTTTACAATTTTTTTTCCAGTTATATGCTACTGGTGTTTAGAATTTTTTTTCATTGTTTACTTTTATTGTTACGTTTAATTTTTCCATCCTTTATATTTTATTGTTAAGTTTATTTTTCTATAAAGTATAAACACTAAAGTAAAAATAAAATTTCAGCAATTAAAAAGTAATTTAATAATAATATATAAAAGATGTTTTTGATCAAAAAAATAATTTTAAATTACTAAATTCTAAATACTTAAATACTAAAAAAAAATTAGTCCTCCAAAAGTTTTTCATTGTCATTTTGGTACCTCTTTTCAAATAAACCCATATGTAGAATTCATATTTTTTAATAAAATGAAAGAAAAAAATATTTCATCGATGCTTTAAATTCTTAGAACATGGTTTAGGAGGTCGAAATTATTTTACCAAATTTATTTAACCAAATAATACTTAATGTTTTGGTGTTTTGTGGAGTCAGAAATATGTAAGTGGGGGTTCCAATAGAATGTTTTGGTTTGGGTTTGTGATTTTAGTTTTACTCATAGACTCATTGTCAATTATTGTGCCAATAGCCCATAAAATAAAATATCATTTAACCTTATTATGTGGGGTTAAATTTTTTGTGAAATCTTTAAAACAAAAAGTCACCAATACGTTGCAAGTGGACAATCTCAACCATTCAATATTTTTATTAATATATCAATGGTTCAAATTCATATTACCTATGGTGAAAAATGATTAACCTTTCCCATGGTAAATGTCACCTAAAATGTTTACCAATGTGATGCTCACAAAATAGATTAGAAAACCCCACACCATACAATCAATCGGAAGTGTTACTATTTTTGCAATTAAAAATTGTTAAATGAGAGAGTATGGAGTAAACTACAAAATTGATCTCTTATTTTGTGATTTACTTTCAAAAACATCATTACCTATATTAGTATTTCATAAAAGTTTTAGCTCTATCAAATATTATTTAGTAAATACTAAATATACCCTCCATCAACACTCGTTTGATGATGTTGTTAACTGCACTTACGTAAGATGTTAACAAAGTTATAGACTATGAATTTTATGTTTGAGAGCGTTTCTCACGATCAGAGGCCAACATAGTAGTACTAGTTTACTCAATTGATGAGTGAATAGTGTTAAAGATTTGTTTAGGCAATGTTAGCATAATTATTAAACAGTTCTTACTATAATTTAAATAATATTCCTTGACAATATTCTTTTCTTTATACTATAGGCAAAATTCATTTTGTATTTCTTGGAAAAGATAAATCGATAAATGGATCCTTTTTACCAAAGCTTTCGTTTTGAGGATAAAATATGTTCATATCTCAACATGGATCGTGTATTTTGTACGTTGCCATTTGATAGCTATTCATTCACAAACGTATCATCTCTTTCTCTAGCAATATACACTCAACCAACCCTTTGACACCAAATGAGCAAACAAACGAAAAGCTCAATATAATTGTTATATTATGTCCGGTGAAATAATTGAAAGCTTTCTCTATCAGCGAAGATCGAGTACTGTAAAATTCGTGAAGTCGTTGTACAAACTAATTTAATTTAGATCAATTTAAAAATATTGGTCTAAGTTAGGAAGCGTGTACTTCTTTATTTTGATAAAAAAATACTTATTTCTTATTATTCAAAAACATTTTAAACATAAGGTTATTTTTCTAAATTTAGGAAATAGTTTTTGAATTGTTTTATTAAAAGATAAAAATTAAGTGTAATGTATTAAATTATCCTTGATTTTAAATTGGTTTGAATGGGAGCAAGATGATTTTTCAATCATACACCTTTATGACATTCATTTTAGTAGTTTTATGAAAAGGTGAGTGTAAATTTTAGTCTATAATAAAAAAAGTGTAGATTTTTTTCAGGAAAAAAAAAAAAAGAAGTGTAGATTCATAACATACACTTTTATGATTTTTTTTTTTTTTTAAGAAACACTTTTATGATTTTAAGTACGTGTAAATGAACAAACCTTGTTTTAAAATATAAATTGATTTGGTTGAATAAAAAAATAATTCAAGAAAGAAATCAATTCCTCAAACTCAAATCACAACTCATCCAGAGGAGTGGAGAACCCCATACGACCAAACAAAATCAACATGACTACTTTACTAGACTTGCCAAAAGTAAATACAACACAATAGATGATAGAGTCCTGCTAACTAGTGCCCTGTCGTGAGGCACTGGTTAAGCTTACTATAAAAATGAATTTTACCATAAAAGGATGCTACTTTTGACATTATTATCAATTAATTATACAATTTTAATGCATTAACTACTATATAATTTTTTTTTTTTATATCATTAACAAGTGCCCTCAAAATATTGGTTAGCATTTCCCAAGATGATAAGGTAGTTTCATCAACCACCCATTTGCTACCTGCCTATAATAGTAACCCCTATTGCATACATATAAAATAAATATTTAATAAACTACTAACTACCTTTTTTTTTATAGGGAAACTACTAACTACCTATTATTACATATAAAATGCATATGTACTAATTTATTTGATATACGCATCATAAACATTATCTATCCTTTCAATATTTCTATATTATTGTTCTTTTACGGATTTAAGCATTGGAGTGTAATTTGTAGGTACCTCAATTCGCATCTCGATGGTTGTTTGATTGTTTTAATTACTTTTTATAGTTCCTTGGAGGTGGATCAAAGGTACTTTCACTGCTCAGTATAAGAGAGATTGTTGTTTTAGTCATAATCAAGCTTCCCGTATGTGACTAACAGCAAGAAGTGAAACTGGTCTCATGGTAACGGGTAAAAAGAAATTGTGGTATTGGTTAAACACATTAAGACACACAACTTGCAATCAACGAATAAATTTTGATCGCATGGGTGTTGATTGCAGGGGTGTCTTTGTTAGTATTTGTTTTCGAATGTTTCGTTTATATACAGCGCCTTAGTTTGTACATTCTGTAACATCGGTCTCTATTTATCTTGTACAGAAACTTGAATGTTAATAAAATTTTGCTGATTCAAAAAATAAAAATAACGAATAAATTTTGTCATTTTATCAGGTAACAAATTTCCACACTATTATAAGTCATTTGTTTCCCTTTCAAATTTTTCTTAATTTTGAAAGAGGACAAAAGTTGGAGGGAAGAATTTTTATTTTGCCATTTTTCCTCACTTTTCTTTAAACTTCTAATTAAAAGAAGGGAAATTTTAAGGAGTGCCCCGATGCACTCTTTAAGGACTATAAGTAGCAAGTATTTGTGAAAAAATGTATAATCATTGCATCGGAAATCGAAATAGTTGACTTTTTTAAAAAATAATTGCTTATTTGGGATGCTTAAAGAGTGCCCTGGTGACATTCGTTAACAAAACCCTTAAAAGAAATATAGTACTTTGTTCATAACTTTATCTGACAAAGCATTTGGCACCTAAGACTCGGTGTGCCATCAGGGTATCCCCATAGCTCGGTCAGTTGAACCGATTAACCATTTGGAACCTATGAGTGAATGAAAGATGATTTGTTCTTGTAACATCCCGTTTTCCCAACATATAAATAATATATAATAAATCAGAGTTCATCGCAAACTGGATGTCACATTTCGTTTTTCAAAATATCGTCAAATATAAATAGAGTTAAATTCACTATTTATTTAGACAACTGCTTTCAATAATTCAAATAATATCGCAGCGGAAAGTATTCAACGTTTTAATCAAAACTTAGCACTAAGGCCTCAACATCAGCAATATAATAAGTTTCAAATCCAAAAGTGGTTCAACAACAACAACTTAAAAAGTAATACGTAACAAGGAAAACAAAACATATAAATATCCTCATCCCGTTACGTATCAGAGCATGACTCATATGACGACACGAGGAATCAACTCACATTAGCGGTTACTCCTGGTTATCTGCACATTACCCACGTAGAGGCAACATTCAAACAGAAGGGGTGAGATTTCATATTCAATAATAATAAGCAACAATTCATATAAAGAATTAATCAACTAAAACAACAACTTTTCATCATTAATAATACTTCACATATTTCCAACAACAATCATCATTTAACTTCATGCAAATAATGCAGCAGCAACATCAACAATGCAACAACAACGACTCGACAATGCAACAACGACTACTCAACAAAATGCAATGTAATTATGCATGTGGTACCAACAGAGCATCAAGCTCCCTTCGTTAAAGTCATAATTGGACTTGTTAGGCATCAAGCCCCCTTCGTTAAAGTCATTCGACTTGTCAGGCTACAGCCCCCTTCGCTGGACTATGCTATGCAATGACACCACTTAATGCAACGACATCAACATAATAAATTCATATTAAATCAACCACAACATATTTACACATCAACTCAAAGCTACTACAAAGATAATTCAAATATCAACAATTTTCATGTTTATGACAAAATCCAATTCAAAACAGAAACGAGTGAAAAATACACAAGAACGCGAAACGGGAATTCTACCACTGAACAGTTCGCTAGGCGAACACTACTACTCGTTGTGGTGAGAGACGACGTCTACTCGCTAGGCGGGGAAAACATTCATTGTGGCGAGTTGGGATCTACTCGCCGGGCGACCAAAAACACTCGTTGTGGCGAGTTGGGAACTACTCGCCAGGCGACCGAGTACACTCGATGTGGCGAGCAATGACTTCTACTCGCTAGGCGAGTTTGAGCACTCACCGTGGCGAGCGGCGACTGACAGGTCTACGAACAGACCTCTGTTTTCACCCAAAACCCTAATTTTGACAACCCCAAACCCCAAAATTGATAGTAAACATTACCTACTGTTATTCTACAACCTAGACATTACTTCCTTACATTAATTCATGGAATTACCTACACTTTCAACAAATTTTATTGATTTTTGACCTAATTCCTATAATCTCAAAACTCAACAACAACAATAACAACAACAACAACATGATTAGACCCTTTACAGAATCATATGCTTAAGATTATATAAAGTTAGTCCCACCCTTACCTTAGGTTTGTGACGTGACAAGGTAAGTTCTTCTTATTTTGTTGCAAGTTGCAACCTTGTCTAAATGACTAGAATTTGTTGTAGTAGTAGAATTATCAAACTCTTGTTGTTGATTATTTTATGTGTGAAGTTGTGAACATTGTGTTGATTTGTTTCATGACTGTGTTTGCCTTTTGCAGGAAAAAAATGTCTAGAAACTCTTCCAATTTCAATTAGACACAATTGAAAACAAAGGGTGGTTATTTGTTTTGGTTGTGGTATTGTTGCTAGTGTTGTGTGGTGTTGTTTAGATAGAATTGTGTTCAGCTTTTGAGAGTTTTAGGAGTTGCATTTGCTGTGCTTTTGCAATGGACATTTTATGCTCAATTTTTTACCTAGCGTTGTGCGATTTGGCTGCTGCAATGTTGGTTGTTGCGGCTTCGCTTTCCTACTGTGTGTGCGGCCGTTTCACATGGATTGTCTACCACTGTTGTCATCTTTACATGGATTGGATTGTCCAAAACAACACCAATTCAACAAGCTTGTAAATGTTCCGACATAATGAAGGAAATGAGCAATAAGAAAATTGAGAAGTTAAATGTCAAGTTGTATGTTGAGAAGAAAGGAATTGGGGTATCATTTTTTTGTTGCTGCCATGGTGATATTTTGTTACTTATATACTTAGGTTTTAGGGGGAAATTGAAGGGTTTATTTGTTACATTTGTTGACTATTTTATGATTGTCTAAAACAATTATGTAAGATTGAACATCATAGTATTTGTATCATAATTGGACTGGTATGGTTCGATCGAACAAAGAACAAACGTCTACACCTTAACAGGCTCGACGCTTGATGGACTGTGGATGGGTATGGTTCGATCGAACAAAGAACAAACGGCTACGCCTTAACAGGCTCGACGCTTGGTGGACCGTGGACTGGCATGGATAGACCATTCCATTTGACTGTTCAAGTCAAGCCAGCCAGCTCTGCACGTCTTCAGTCAACACTGGTTTAATTGTTCAAGTCAAGTCAGCCAGCTCAGCACGTCTTCACTTAATACCATGTGTCTTGTACGGATGATCAGCGCGTCTCGACTCCACACGCCTGGTACGGATGAGTTGCACTTTTAGTCCACGCGCGGCCGTACAGAAAGCAGACAACCAATGGGAGGCTCTGGATCACAATTTAATTGGCTTTGAATGATCAAAGGCTCATTAGACCAACACTTTAATGACTATAAAAGGGGACACTTAGATGGTTGATGGGACAGATTCCAGTGAGGGAAAAACAGTGTATTATTCATTTACTTCTTAAGAGTGCTCTTGAGGTTACACGGAGCAGCTCACCTGTTGTAATTAACTTGTGTTTACATACGTGAACAATTATGGAAATGTATTGTATTATGATAATGATAATGATTACTTTTGAAATTTATTAAGTGCCTACTAGTTCAATTTTAGTCTTGTAGTATCTTGATGATAAACTGTAATTTAACAATCAAAGAAAGCATGTATACTCTCACTTCGCTGAGTTGTTGACATACCGGCCCAAAAATATTTTCTTAACAAGGTTGGTACCCATCTATGACGTTCGTTATACAATCCAGTCAACCAATGATTTTGTTGATGTTCAAATTTTTCGATGAAGGAACACCATTTCTCTTCAAAATCATCGATTGTGAACGTATAATAAACAGCTTCTTTCATTACAAACTTAATCCTTTTATAATCACCATATCCGCTGAGTTTTTCCGCAATTTTTTTCATTATATGCCATAAACACCACCTGTGGCGAGTTGTAGGGAAAACTACCTCGATTGCATTTTGCATTGCCTTACATTGGTCAGTCACAATACCAATAGAGGGCTTTCCTAACATACAACGAAGCCATGAATTAAAAAGCCATACAAACGACTCTTTGTCTTCTCCTGATAGCAACCCACATCCAAGTAACGTTGATTGACCATGGTGATTCACACCAACAAAAACAGCAAAAGACATATCATATTTGTTGGTCAAATATGTTGTGTCGAAAGTTACAAGATCTCCAAAATACTCATAAGCAGCCCTACTTCTTGCATCAACCCAAAAGACATTCCTTACATGAAAATCGTCATCCAAATTTATTTCATAGAAGAAATTTCGATTTTGTTCCCTCATTTGACAAAAATAGTTTATCAAGGCCTTGCTATCACCTTCTTTTCCAATTGCACGTCGTTCCTTGTTAACAAAATTCCTCACATCTCTTTCATTGAATGGTACATTTTGCTGCCCGCCTGCATCTTTAACAAGAGATTGAAAGGTCTTGATGATCCTCACACCTGCATCATCATTGATTTGAATTGTCCTCCTTACATGCAAGTCCATATTCTTGTTAGCCTTGAACAACCTTGCCTTTCTAGTGTTGGTATGATGAGAATGATTAGGTTCAAATTTGTTAATGTACCACAATCCATCGTCTTTCAACTCGATACAAATCTTAGCAGGACAATTTTTTCCCATTGTCGGACGTGTCTTCAATGTACATACACTTTTTGTCACTTAAGATTGATCTCTTGTGTATGCAAGAATTAAGTAGCATTTCTCCCCATCATTTCCTTTTCTCGATGTTCTAGTCTTCCACCCAAAACCCTTTCTCAAAGCATATTCTTTATAAAATGATTTAACATCATCTATGCTAGAAAAACACATATCTGTTTTAGGCTCCCAGCATGCATCATCATCTTCAACATCAAAGTTGTCAACTTCTATGTCTTCATCATGAATACTACCACAATCCACAAAAGCATTTGAACTATCCATAAATGTTCAATTAAGGGGGAAATTGACACACCAAATCTGCACAAAATAACTCAAAATGTAAGCGCGGACTTCGTCCATATAAGCACACATAATGTACCTCACATACTTTGTCACTAGAAAGAAACATCACAACACAACAGGAAAAACATAACAAAGAAATAAAAGAGAAAAATTGTAATACATTATGGGGAATCAGATTTAAGTATCAGCAGTGTCTAAGTCTATAATCATGAAATTAAGTTGAAAAGATTAATATTGTACATATTCAATATATAATACCTGAATCAATTTCATCATTTAGTAAATTAAAAAATTTAGGGTTTGTGATTAGAAATTGGGGGAAAACGAAAATGATGAGAAACCATCTCACCCCATAATAAAAATGGAAGAATGAAGTAATGAAATGAGGTAATAAGTGGGAATAAAACAAAAATTATTTCTGTTTAGGATTTTTGTTTTCTTCCTATCTATTTATGAATCAAACCAAAGTTTTCCTTAACCAAGGTAATACAATAACTACAAGCTACTAAAATTCTAAAAACAACAATAGAGAAAGGAAAGAACCTGAGCATGAAAACAAGGAGGAACAATAGAGGAATATGGGGTTACGGCGGGAGGTGGAGTGACCAGAAACAACATGAGAGGGTGGCTTTGCACAAAGATGAAGAGTGACGAGAAACTATGAGTGAATGAAAGATGATTTGTTCTCCTTCATAGGAAATGAGTGAATTGGAAAGAGGGAATGAAAAAGAAACAAGAGGAAAAAAGTAACGAGGGAAAGATGACCATAAATAAAAAAGAAGGAAAGGAAGAGAAAATAAATAAAAAATAATATGTATTAGGTAACAGTGAATGGTGTCGTATATTTGTCTCTAATTTTGTGTCCAACAATCATAGCTCGGTCGGTTGAACCGATTATAAGATTAATTTAAGGTTCGACCGATCAAACATAATTTATCATTTGATATTCAATCCCATATGATGTTGATGACTCTACTAAGATTCGAATTTGAGTTGTCTAGATGCTCCGGATTATGGGGCAAAGTTGCTTCCACTTTTTTCAATAATTCTAAGAAAACACAAGGTTTTTTTTCAAATAAAACACATGCGCACACACATTTTCTTCAAATAAAACATCTATTTAAGATGATGATACAACCCAAACACAAGATTTTGGTCCATCATACGTTTTTGGCCACACTTATAAAGAAAACATATTAATCCAAAAAATGAAAGATGAAGAAAAACCCCCCACAAATAGAATCCATTTTCACCAGCACAAAATGTGGATAGCTTTTTTTTTTTCTTTCAATTTCAATAATAACAAGTGGTTCAGTTTTGTGCTGGAAGATTTTCCATGTCACTTTTTGTACAAATAGATGCCTTACGGATTTAGTGCATATGATTCGTAAGTTTCATTTCAGAATGTTTTCTTGTCAAGTACAATACTAAATTTCACAATATTTGTCATGTTATATAATTATAACTAAATCAATAAATACAACATGGATTATTAAGACAAATGTATAAATGAGTTACTATTTGTTTATTTCACATATATTTAGAAAAATGTAGTCTGTAAGTCCTAGCTCAACTGACAAAATGCCGAAATTGTTAGACTAGACGTCATGATTGGGGTTCGAACCCCGACAACTCCACTTTTATGATTTTAAGTATGTGTTAATGAGCAACCCTTATTTCAAAATATAAATACTATTGATTTGGTTGAATAAAAAATTAATTCAAGAAAGAAATCAATTCTTCAAACTCAAATCACAATAGGAGAAGTGGAGAACCCCATACGACCAAACAAAATCAACATTGGATCGACCGCCAACACGGTAACAAAATCCACGTTCCAGCAACCCCCTAACCAAAGCAGCAGGTATAAAGCTCTTTCGAGCAACACTCCGAGAACAATCACAATGACTGCAACAAACAAGAAGACAGTACCGGAATGAAGGCGAACCTGCATCGAGACCTGCAGATCTCAACAAACCTGAAATAGCAGAGAATCAACAAGAAACACCAACACAACCGGTTTCTCAAAAAAGTCTTTTGAACCCATCACGAGTCCAAAGCTTTTACAACCAAACAACCCTTGAGGGTTTCAAACCAAGGCCCAATCTGCAACCACCAAAAACAGCTATGGACAAACAAACCAACACAAAATAAAGACACTAGAGGAAACAGCACAACCCATCCTCTAGCATGAACAGAACAACACAACAACACCAAAAGAAACAACAACATAAAAAAAAAAAAGACAGAACCTTTCCTCCGGCGTGGAGGAATCGACGAATCTGGAATGGAACCTTCGAAACACAACCCAAACAGTCGATCTTCAGCGAACCAGGAGATGAAAGCGCAAACCACCAACCAAAAGAAAGAACCCAGAGCAAACCAACACAAACCTTGCAGTAGAACAGCGGCGTAAACGTCAACGGAAAACTGATGAGGCTTTGAAGGAAAGACCAGCCACTGGAAAAGAGAGGCTCAAAAAACACGAACAACAAACTCCGGCGAGAGGCACAACGCCGGAAGCAAAACGACGATGGTACGACCAAGAGAGAGGCGTCGCACCACCAACAACACAGCTACATCTTGTAATGAAGGTTTGGATGAAAGGGAGAAGGGAAAGGAGATCGGGGTTGGTTGTTTTTGTTAAGGCGGTGGATAATTCTAGAGAGAAGGCAGATAACCTCTCTCTAGAGAGGCAGTGCCTCACTTTCCTTTAAACTTCTAATTAAAAGAAATAAATATAGTACTTTGTTCATTATTTTATCACTATTGTTTTGGAATCGACAAAGCATTTGGCAGCCAAGACCCGGTGAGCCATTAGAGTATCAATAATTTTAGGTTCGATGGATGGAACATAATTTATCTTTTGATATCCAATCATATGATGTTGATGACTCCACTAAGATTCGAATTTTAGTTTTGTAAATACTCCAACTTACCTGGCAAGTTGCTTCCACTTTTTTCAATAATTTGAAGAAAACAAATGGTTTTTTTAAATAAAACACATGCATACACATGTTTTATCTTCATAGCTCGGCCCTTTGAACAGACTATAAAATTAATGTCAAGTTTGGTCGATTGAACATAATTTATCTTTTGATTTTTAATCATATGATGTTGATGACTCCATTACGATTCGAATTCGAGTTCTCTAGATACTCAACTTACGGGGTAAGTTGCTTCCACTTTTTTTAGTAATTCTAAGAAAACACGAAAACACACAAAAACACTGCGTTTTCTTCAAAACAAAAGATGATACAAGCCAAACACAAGATTTTAATCTATCATACTTTTTGGCCCACTTTAATGAAAACATATTAATCCAAATAACAGATAAAGAAACCCCCCATACCCACAAATACAATCCATGTTCACCAATACAAAATGTGGATAGCTCTTTTTTTTACTTTATTGTCAATTTCAATGATAACAAGTGGTTTAGTTTTCTATTGGAAGATTTTCTATGTCACTTTATGTACAGATAGATGCCTTACGAGTTTAGTGCATATGATTCGTAAGTTTCATTTCATAATGTTTTCTTGTCAAGTACAATATATACTAAATTGGCAATGCAGATAGTATGTCTTAATTTCTATTCCTATTCCAAATAAAAAGGATAAAAAAAAATCCAGTATTTGAATGAAAAAGGAGGAAGATTTCCTTTTGGAGTTGGGAATCCTACCTTTTGATTACTACTCCTTCATTTCATTTAATCAATGAATGGTTTACGAAGTATTATGGCAAAAAAAAAAGATGATAAAATGCATAAGTTGGTATCAAGTTATGTTCAATCTCATAAGTACGACTCAAATGGTAAAAATTTGTTAGAATATTTATTAACCCGCAATTCTGTTAGTTCTCAACAATAGTGTAGTGATTTTTCTCGGTAAGCTCTTCGTGTAAGAAAAGACTCATGAGAAATGTTCCTAAACCAAGTAAAATCATAAATGTTTTTATATGAAGTATAAAATAAAAATTGGAGCGAAGAGTATTTTAGTTCTGAAAAAAAAAATTGCTGGACTCAGTTTGGTTTCTAAGAAAACATAATAACAATTTTTTGTTCCTAAAATAATTTACATCTTAATCTCTACCTAAATCACCTAATAAAAAAATCCCTAACAATAATAACTAAAAAAAAATGACAATTTGGTTCTTAAAAATGATTAAAACAATACATTTAGAGTGCGTTTGTTTCAGCTTTAAAAAAAATAGATTTTGAGGTAAAAGAATCTAGAGATTTTTTTTGTAGAGATTTTTAAAAAAATCTAAAACTATTTGTGTTTGTTTACTATCCTAAAAATAGATTTTGAAGATTTGAAACTATTACACTTGAGCTACTTGTATTTAGAAAAAGTAGATTTTGAAAAAGCTACTTTGAATAGATTTTCATTTTGAGGCTAAAAATCATTTTTTTAACAAAATAGATTTTTTCAAAATCTAAAACAAACACTACAAAAACAAAAAAAAATGATTTTTTAGTTAAAAAAATAGATTTTTTTTCAAAAAAATCTAAAACAAACGGGCCCTTAGTTAACTGAATATTGTCAAATCAGTTTTAGGTTTGTTACGGGTTAGTTAGGATTCTATTATTTCAGTTAGTTCTATTTTATATTTTTTTACAAAATAAATTTGAGATATCATGGAACATATTAGTCGTATGAATCTCATTTTGTTTTGTAATTTTTTTCTCTAGTTAGTTCTATCTTTATCCTTCCAATCGATTTTAGTAAATTTTTTATCATTGGATCAATAAATGTCATCATTAAATAAAATGAAATATAATAAAACTTATAGATGTAATATTGAGAAACACATTTATCCAGTGCAATATCATTTTATTTGTGCATGTTAGACAAAACCTCGTTTGTAATCCTTCATTATTCAAATATATATATATGATAGTATGGTATCAAATTGATGTTCTCCTTCTCATGCTTCCACCATCTTGCTTTTCTTCATCGTCATCTTTCCTTTTTTAACCTTTATCATCAATGGCTGCAACCATTTTATAGTGCGTGTCTTTCTATTTCCATTCCAAACAAATTATAGTGCAAATGATTGAGTTTCATTTTAGAATGTTTTCTTCTAACGTACCCAACATTAAATTGCTAATGCAGATAATGTGTCTTTCTATTTCCATTCCAAACAAATAGGACAAAAAAATCCAATATTTGATTTGAAAGAAAAAGGACGGAACATTGAACATTCCTTTTGGACTTTGGAATCCTACCATTGCATTGCTACTCTTTCATTTCATTCAACCAATGAACGATTTAGGAAGTATTATGACATAAAAAAATGGATAGTAAAATGCATATTCTATACTCCCAGCATAATCAATGATTTCTCAGAGAGAGTATGTTTCTTAAAAGATTTCAACGATCATAGTCAATATTAAAGGACCCAATATTTTGCTACGGATATTTTTTCTTCAATTAGCAAAACCCTTTACTTTACTCATGCAACAATGGATCACGTACACCTATGATTTGCACCAGTTGCAACAAAACTTATCGCACTATTGATACTTGTTTTAAACATGGATTCCAAGAACATGTCCAATAGTCCTACCGGGTTGCTCCTAAGAACAATCCTGAATCAAAGAATTTAACCCCTTACCCTTCAAACCAACAAAAAAAGGTTCTCTCCCAATTTTTTTAAGGATTGTTATCAATATCTCATCAGTATTTTACAAGCATCCAAGGGAGATTCTTTTGATAAACTGACTGCAAGAGTTGTTAGCAACGATGTACTCCCTCTAGTCCTATTTATAAAAGACATTTTGGTTAACAGAAATTGATACATCAACTTCGATTGACCCAAATATTTTTTCGAAGAGTGGTTTATATTATCTCAAAATCAGGTAAACTTAATTCTCCTTTAGACATTTGAACTTGACCCACATACATCAACTTTTATTGACTCTGTCAGATGTTTTTTATAATAAGACCGAAGAGAGTAGTTTATAGCAACTCAAAATCACATAAGTCTAATTCCCCTTCATCTATTTGGATCTTTCCTAGGAGTCTCTCGTCATGTATGTCCTTTCATCCATTGTTTTTCCAACATTAAACAAATCATACTTGTTAATGTTAAATTTCCCAATGGGCATGTTATTTATGGATATTCTCATGACCAATTTGTTATAATTGAGTGATGTTTTATAGTACATCCCTCAGTTTCATTTCAATACATAAACCGACCCATAGTCTTCATTGCAAGTTGGTCTTCTCACATGATTCTTGTGCCATTCAGAATTTGAAGACAGATGATTAGGCATGTTGAATTTCTCAACAACCTCTAAATTCTTAACCAATTACCAAAGAATTCTATTTGAACTACTATTGTTCCTGTTTTCTGCTCACAATAACATCGTATCTACTTATGTATCTGATAATAAACATGGTTTTCGTATTTATAATAATCAATTTGATGTTCGTCATTTTCGATTAGGACACCCTTCTACTGCTGCCTTGCAACAGCTTTGTAATCAGTTTCCATATATTTTCATTGATAAAAAAGTTGATTTGTTATGTGTCATTTGGCTAAACAAGTTAGATTACTTTTTCAAGTTAGTGATACTTATACTTCTCATGCTTTTTATTTGATTAAACATATGAACGGTTGGGGTCCTATTGGTGTTTCAACTATTTAGTTTAATAGAAAATTGGAATTAACTGAAAACATGTGATTTGGAATAACAAGGAGGTCATTCTTATTTTCTGAAAAAATTGTGAATGTTTTTCTAGACATACTTGGATATTTCTCATGCAATCTGTGTCTGAAACAAGTATGAAAGGTTGATACACAATTTTCTATTATAAGCGACTATGATCTGGAATTTCTAATGGCTTCTTATCACTCATTTTTGGGTATCATCCATCAAACTTCTTGTGTTGAAACTTCTGAACAAAATTTTATTATTAAAAGATCTTATGCACCTATCTACGTTTGATTCTGAGTTGACAAGGGATGATTTTGAGAGAATTGATTCTAACTTAAGGTAAGTTGAAGGTAGAGTGATTTGTGTTTGGATACATTTATGTAAAAGTGAGTTGAACTATAAATGTGTGTAAAAATAAACTCTAAAATCAAAAGCTAAAAATCTTAGCTTCAAATAGAATCAATTATGAAGGCGAAATCAATTCTACTTGAAAGCAACCAAACATGTCTGAATCAATTCTACACCTTTAAAATCAATTTTGATCACTCTAAAAGTGGAACCAAAATGTTATTATAGCATTTCTTTTTCATTCACCTTTTAAAATCAACATATTGTCTACCCCTACCCTTGATAATAAAACACCTTATATACTTCTATATAATTTTTTAGATTTCAAGGTTTTTGATTGCTTGTCTTATGCTACTATAGGTCAAAATAGGAACAAACTTGATCCTTGAGCATAAAAATGTATTTTTTTAGGATAAGAAGCAATTTCTCTGTTCGAAATCAAGCTACAGGCCATCTTTAATGGCGGAAGAACAGCTAGCAAGAGGTGATCAGGTACCGTTAACAAGCTCATGAATTTAACTTTGAAGCGAACCCCATGCCTTATGGTTTGAGAGTCCGTTTGATTATAAGCCTTTAGAATGGTTATCAGTCCGAAATAGAATTTAGGGATCAAAAGTTTTGACTGAAAATAGCTCAGAAATTTAGTACTAATTTTACGAGGACTAAAAACATAAACGTAATTAACCTACATTTTTATCGCATAAGATTGCAGTGAATAATAATAAGAGGAAACAAAAAATGAAGTAAAAAGACTAAACTAGTTAACCACAAAATTACAAAGCATAATACAACACAAGAAAATCAAGATATTTTCATTTCTCTTCCCTACAATTTTTGTCCTTTTTTTATTTGAATTATTACTTATCCCCTACACATTCACAGCATAACCAAAAAACAAAAATGAACGTGTAGGTTGACATGACATGGTCAACAAGAACAAGAAATGCACCTGATTAAACCACTCTCATTACAACCCGTACAAGTCTTAAACCCACCTTTCTCCGCATACACCTTACGCGCACCGGAACACTCCCCACAAAGCACAAACCTATGATCGCCGCACACGTGGCACACTCGCGAATCCGCTACGGGCAATCCTTCGAGAAGCTTCTTGAGTTCACCATTCTCGTGCAGCCACGTTACTTCTTGGGCCCCACCAATGTATCTTCCGTTGATAAACACACGTGGCAGTTTCAACCCGGTTTTATGACCCGTTGCTAAACGAAGCTCCGAGAGAAAACCGGAGTCCATTGACACGTCACGTTCGTCTAAAGGGATTTTGAAACCGCGTAAGATGGAACGCACCGTTTTGCAATCTTCGTAGGTTGTTCTAACCACGCGCAGGGATGTGAAGTAGATTACCACGCGCTGCTGTGAAGAGGGGATTAATGAAGGTTGGGCGGCGCGTGGATCGTTGGGTGGAGAGGTGTAAGTGAGTTTGGGTTGATTTGACCAAGCTCTGAGGAGTGAGTTAGCGAGTGTGACTCGGTGGAAGATAGAGGTTTTTTTGGGTTTGTTGATTGTGGTGGGTTCTTCTGAGAAAAGGGTTTGAATGTCTTTGAAGGAGGAACAAGAGAAAGAAGATGAAGTTGATTTTTTCCATGGTGGCCACATTGATTTTAGGGTTTTGTTTTGTTTGGTTGTATTGGGTAAAGGGTGGAATTTGATTGTTTAAAGTTTGGATTTTGGTGAGTGAGGAGTGAGATGCAGAAATGGGTGATTTTGCATTTTTGTTTCTTAGTAAATCAAATGTGTTGTGTATGAGAGAGAGTGAGAGTGGTGAAGAGAGGGAAAGATGAAATGGTGTGTGGAGATGGGTTGAAAACTTGAAGTGGAGAGAGTAATTGTGGGGGTGGTTAAGGTTGTTGAGGGGTTGTTTTTTTTTATCTTTTGCTATTATGAGAGGTTTGGGATGGTGAAAGCATGGATAATGAGAGATTAGAGATAATCTTTTTATGCCCAAACTACTCTTTTTGTTTTTAGTATTATATCTTCTCTATGATTATTATAAACAAAATTTTACTTTTTATATTTATTAAATAGTTAATGTATCTAGTTTATGATATAAATTAATTTTATGAATTTAAAAAGTAAAATTTAGTTTATAATAATGATTAGATGAAGTAGTTGTTAGAAATTTACTTTTTAAAGCGGATAATCAAAGAGTCTAAAATTTAATCTTAAGCTGATACATTCAATGTATCAATTTATAACTGAATTGAAAATTAAAAGAGTTACTATTCTTTAAGATGATTTTTTTTACAAATAAACCACTCATTGTGAATGATAAATGTTTTAATTTGGTGAAATTTTAAGTGGTTATATCCATTGTTCTTTGTTTTAGGAATCTAACGAGACATTTATCATTATTTAATGTTATCGATAAAGCATCTTCAATGAGAAGTATGAGTATCACTAACATGAAAAGAAATCTGACTTGTTTAGTCAACTATCGTTGAGTTTTTTTGATTATTTTATGTATTTATAGGAAATTATTGTTGTGAAAACACCAACTCTCTAAAGATAATAATTAATAAATTAATACTTGCATGCATTATGGACCAAAAAGAGGTAATGACAATGAAGTTTGATTGAGTCATTAAGGCTCACACTATAAATTATAAAAAAAATATATATCCAATTAATAATTGGTAGGTTGGATACCGTATCTGAATTAGAATATCTGGATCCCCATTTGTCTATGTATATTTAAATGGTTATTGTTACTTCGTCTATCTAAAAAAAAAAATTATTTTTATCAAATCAACAAATTGCATAATGGGAAGTTGGGAGCCCCGTTTTCAGTCAAAAAAACAAAAATCAAAACTCTCAAATTTTTCAAGCCTAAAGAGAAGCACAATCCCCCACGGTCACACACGGAGCTTTGATTTTCTTCTCAATTTGTTGATTTTTATTGATTTGAAAATGAAGAAATCATTTAAAATTTTCAAAACGTGAAAAACCGTAGAGAATAATTATAATGTATATTAATTTTTAAAAAAATGGAATTTTATATATAATTAAATATACAAATATTTTACTTCTTGCAAATTTTATATATCTGATCTACACTACTTAAAAAATTTAAATTTGTCTCTGCTGCCACATCATAGTTCCTTAAATGAGGAGAAGAAAAAAAAATCATTATTCTATAAAATTCACTTATATACCCCATTAGATATGCTTTTATTTATTTAATTTTTTGGTTACATATGCTCTTATTCATTTAAACAGTTACTAGTGTTAAGGTGATCAATCATAAATAAAAATAAAAAGATACCATAGTTCTAATCCATTATTATTATTATTTTATCAAATACTATATCAATATGCTTTGAATTTTTTTATAGATTAAATTTAGAGTAAATTACACTCCCCTCCCCTCAAAGATGCTTGAATTACACTCCCCTCCCCTCTTATGTTAAAATATACATTCCCCTCCCCTCTTATTCAAAACATATTAGAGAAAAATACATTTCCCTCCCCTAAGAAAAGCTTGAATTACATTCCCCTCCCCTCTTATGTTAAAATCTACACTTTACTCCCTCAATATATATTTTTTTATTTTTAATAATCTAGCAAAAAAATAATAATCTAATACACTTCGAAAATAACAGTATTGCAGGTCTATTTTAACATAATAAAAAATTGAATACATATTTTTTTGCTATTTTTTATTCACAATTTCATTAACATGTAGTTTTAAACCTTATTATAAAATATGAAACAAGCCAAAATAAAATTAAAATATGTGAAAAATTACTAACGACAATAAACCATGGTTATTTAAAAGTTAATTTTAAACTCTAAATTATAAAATCAATAGCAAAATATTTAAATTTAATTATCATTAACATTTAAATTATAAAGAAATGAATTAATTTTTCTTAAAGGGTGGTTTAAAATTAATATATATCATAAAAATATTTATTTATGTTAAAATAGATTAAAGTGTAATGTATATTTAATTATCAAGGGAGGGGGTTGTAATTCAAGCATCTTATAAGGGAGGGGAGTGTAAATTTTATTTTTCAAGGGAGGAAATTGTATATTTTAACATAAGAGGGGAGGGGAGTGTATTTCAAGCATCTTTGAGGGGAGGGGAGTGTAATTTACTCTTAAATTTAAGGTGAGGACATGGTTTCATTGACACGTTTTTACTTATAACTATGAATGGACTGTTTGTCAAAAAAAACTATGAATGGACTGATAATTAATTGTTTTCATAAGCTTCTTGCATTATCTTAAAAGACATTTAATGACTATAAAAAAAGACATTTAATATTAGACGCAAAGAATATTAATTTTTTGTATAATTATAGGGAGTAAATATTGAATCGTAGTTGAAAAACAATGACATGTGTTGTTGTCAAACAGATAATTAATAATGACATGTCTAGTTAATGGAACTAATTATTTGTTCATAATCTTATAATTAATTTTGTAATAAAATTAGAGTATATTCTTGAACAATTTTTTTCCTTCAAGGAATCTAAGGGCAAACTCACACCCACTAAATGCAGACTAAAATTTACGGGATTGGACAAAATTATATTTTAGAATAAATTATTTTTAATCACAATTTAGTTATATAACTTTGCCTAGACAAGGTAGGAATGTTGATGTTGGTTTAGTGAAATGGAACGTCGATGCTCATTTGATGCATGCCAATTCTATCGACTGTTTCAATGACTACTCTTAAATGTGCTACTTAGTTAAATTTGGAACTTGTTATCATTGAACTAGATGATAAATCAATTGTTGATGCTATTCATACAAGCATGGTATATACTCCCTCCGTCCCTTAATATAACCCCTTTTGTTTTTTTTTGTCCCTAAATATAACCCCCTTTTCAAATTACAACACACATTAATTATTTTTTTCCATAGATACTCTTATTTAATACTACTACTAATTCTAAAAATACAATAAATTGACTTTTCACTTTATCTCTTTAATGAGGGTAATTTTGTAAAATTGTACTATAAAACAGACACATTAACTACACCAACAACATTTCTTAAGAAATGTGAAAAAAGCAATAGGTGGTTATATTAAGGGACGGAGGGAGTATCTCTTAATATTATTAGCCATTCATCCTGAATTGGAATGTCTTCTTCAAGTCAAACCAAATTACTTAGGTATGTTAATGTAACAGTCCATTCTATTGCTAGAGTGACTCCTTTTTATCGTTAAACAATTTTGGGTTTAATTTTGTCTTTTTATTTTTATAATCATACTATATATTTTAACATGTACCGTAGATGTTGCTCTTTTTACTTTAGGTACACATGCTGCAGAAGCAGTTAAAACCGGTCCACAACTTATAAGAATAAGTACATGTCCTAGTTTAGCAGTGGAAAGAGAAGGGGCACCAATTATTGGTCCATCGATCTTTCCAAATGTTGACATTCTTGTGAATTTATTTGCGCATTTTCATAAAAAAAAAATAAAAAAAAAGGTTGCCTAATAAATGTTGTGTGTTGATGATGGATTCTTTTTTCATTAACGATGAGAGATAATTGAGATTGTGTGAAGATGTTCGGTTCAGTTGAACCTTACAAGGATGTGATTTCAATTTTTATTGTCGAAGTGAAAACGTTATTCAATAAAAAAAATTAAATGCATCGTGAGGTTTTAAACAACGGTTGTAGTCAAAGTCGTGGTCGCGTGTAGGATTTCGTGATTTCGGCCATCACATATAATATGTTATGGACTATGGTTATTGTGACGTGAATTAATCATGACATTGCATAACTCTTAAATAATATATAATAACTTAAATAACTTAAATTAGAGATAAATTTAAAGTTCTAAACTTAAAGAAAGATACTAAAAGAGATAACATTGTGTAATTTGTGTTCAAATATATATTAAATATGTGATTTTTATCCATCTCAATCGAAAAATAATAGGATTCTCGTTTCTTCATGATTTTTTTTTTTCACTTTGTAAAAACAAAAGAAAAAACGGTAACAACGGCTATCAATACCTTTTGTCGTAGCATTTTTCTAACGGCGTTTATGAACCAAGTCTCCCCTAACATTAGTGAGCGGTTTAGACCAACTCATCTAGACTATTTACGTATAAAATAAAAAATAAAAAAATAGTCGAGAGGTCTCTTTGCAGTAAATACAAAGATGTAAATCAAATTAGAGTTAGAGAATGATAGAGTATGCATTCAAGAAAATGAAAAAGAAATGCGAATCAAAATTTAAAATTTACGGCAGAGTGAAGTAACATTTGCTACAAAGTCAATATTGGAGAATGACTTGAAGAGAGTGTGATGCTTTGAAGCTACAATCCCATTACTCTCATTAATTGCACGGATAGACATTTGCTTGCACCATCCAACAGACACATGCAGCACAACCAACATCAATTAGGACTGCACTCATATGTCTTTTTTTTAATAACCAACTAGGTATTCAACGGGTTTGATTATAATACTTACAATATTTTTATAAATGAAAAAATAAAAAATTTCATAAGTATAATCACATACAATCCAATGATTGATAAAATTTCAAAGTGATAAGATTATGTTAATATTAGTTTATATCAAAATATGAGTGTTTTTTTTTTTATGAAAAGTAAGAGTGTTGTTAAAAAGTAAGAGAATTTGTATTGATTCATATAGTGAATTTGTGAAAATATTTTAAGAATAATTAATATAGATTGTGGCGGATGCTTTAATAGTTTCTAAGTTTGAAGACACCCAATTATATTTTATCTAATAGTGCAATAATATAAGAACATTTCTTTTTTGAGATCACAATGGTGCAATAATAGGCTTCTTTTTTTTTACTTTGATATCTCTTATTCTTTTCCATAGAGATAGAGATGTTCATGCTTGTCCTCGTAAGTTTAGCTCAGTTGGTAGGAAAAATGTATAAAATATGTAAGGTCTAGAGTGTGGTGGTAGCATACATCCTATTAGGAGGATTATTGATCGTGAACAAAATAACGTCACCAACTTTTAAGCCCTTTTCAAAAACAAAATTGTATCGTCCTCTCCCTATGTATTTCTGATGCATGCTTCTTGACGCAGCGTGAACATCAAAATCATAAGATTTACCGATTTCTTCATCAAAACCCATGACATTTTTCCACTAATCCATACTTTTTAAGTTTTTTTTTTTTTTGTCTTCGAGGGACTACATATTTTATGGTATAAGTATCTACAGAAAAAATTATACTTAATAAATTATTTTTAATTAAGTTTTATCAATATTATAAACAATTTTAACTATTATCTTAATTTCAGTTTAATTAACAATATACTCCCTCCGTCCTAAATTATAAGCAAAAAAAACTCATTTTCTTTGTCCCAAATTATAAGCAAAAAATACCAACTTTTATCGTATTTAATTATGTTGTTTCAAGAAATTATCTTTTCCGAAGAAAAATTAAATGAAAAGTGCAATCAATCAGCTCTCTCTTTCATTTTCTCAATAACCAACAACCAATGAAAATTGTTTTTACATCTTCCTATAAAACTTATTTCAAAAATAACACAAAAAACTATGTTACAAACTACTATGTTTTAGTTTTTTTAATGTGATTTTTTTTTTTTGCTTATAATATGGGCCGGAGGGAGTAACTTATTGTATCTTATGAAAGAAAAAAAAACGCATGTATGTGGCTGTAAAATGAAAGACCTAACAGAAAAACTACCAAAATTACATAGCTTTTTAAGATCAAACATAGTTACTATTGCAGTCTTGCACAAAATACAATTATATATCAAGAAATCTACAACCAGCATAAATATTCCTCTAAATTAATGTCCCACTAAATATAAAAACTATTTGAGTGTATGAAATCTATGCATTAGAGTTCTTAGAGTCGTGATTCAGTTAAATAAATAATATTTGTCACCCCTTTCCAAAATAATATTAATTAGTTTGCTATCTTTAAAACCAACTTCTTCAAATGCTTCAAAAACAATATTGCTTATAAAATGGATTGAAATATGATGTTAGAATGTGATTCATATTTGGTGGCTTTATTTTTTTTCCTCTCATATTAATTGAAAATGCAATTTCAGTGTTGATATAACGACTTCTTTTAGATTTTCCTCTCAAAATTTTACTTGTTGGAATTTATACCGACTTTTATTGTCCCATTTTTTACTCGATTGTTTGGCGTACCATTTTTTTTATTAACTTGTTTTTTTTTAAGTGAATTAGGATAATAAGCAATTAGAAAACTTGTTATTCATCAATTTATTAATTTAAATTTCGTGTTAATATTATATTGAGCGAGAGAGTGGTAAATAATTATGAAATATGAAAAAAGAAAAAAGTAGTTTAAAAATTAGTGAAACAAACAAATGATTGTCATAGTTTTTTTGGGTGTTTTTTTTTTTACCCAAAAAGGGGAAAACAAAAAAGATTAATAAAAATAATAATATTATTCTTTTTTTTTCCTTCCATCTAAGAATGAGGGAAAGGAATAATAAGAAAGATGAAGAAGAAGATTCATAGCTTTTTTTAATAACAATCACTTAAAATATTTTCATTGATTCGGCAACTTCATCAATATACATAAATAAGTTCCAAATAAAAAAAATCAAGGGTAAGTAAAAGATATAATTTAAGTTTTATCTTTATTTTCATATGGTTCTCTAACATCAAGGATGCAACAACAGAGAAAATGAAAGCTTGTTTTATCACCTTCTTATCATTCCCATGGAAAAAAAAATAGTAAGTTATATACACATAAAACAATACAATAAAAAATAAAGTTAAAAAATAGACTAACAAACATTACATAAATAAAAAATCAAGCTACAACATTTGGTTGAACTAAAAAATAAAGTAAGATGAGATCGTATCTTGCCAAATAAAACAACAAAGAAGATAAATATACAATTGTGTATTTATCTTCTTTGTGAAGAAAAAAAAAAAAAGAGAAAGAAAAACTACCATACACAATTGAAGAAAATCACCCAAAAATTGCATAGAGAAAGCGAATATCATCCAAAATCACATATTTATACACACATTGATCATAAATAAAACAATAATAAAGTACAGAAGAGTAACAAAGATTACATAAATAAAAAACCAAGCTACAACATTTGGCCAATCTAAACAATAGAGTAAGTCGAGTCCATTCCGCCAAAAAAAAAAAAAGAAGATCAAGACATACGTGAAGAGTAACAAAGTGAAACAAAAACTATCATACATGATTGAAAAATCACCCATAAATTGCTTGGAGAAAGATAAGATGACCCTATATCACATATTTATACACAATGAACTTAAACCAAGACAATAACATAGTATCAATTCTCCTACAAATCTTCTTTGCCCTCGATAGATGAGCAACCATATATTCTTCCATGTTTTTCAAAGGTTATTTTAGTATAAATTTACAATGGTTAATTAAATAAGGTGAATGAAAAGATGAAGCCAATTAATTAAAGAATTTTTTGTTTGGTATAAGTTAATTAACAAATTTTAATAGGATAGTGAAAAATGAAAACCGATCAATTCAAGAAATTACAATAGACACAAATATTAAGAATTTAAGATCAAACTAAATTAATATATCCATCCATTCATGCATAACATATAGATCGGCAACGGGGTATTTAGAAAACCTTGGAACAATATTTATAAGCCAACTTGTTGTTATTATTTCTTTAATTCATGGAAGAAGCCAAAGCGTTCATCAACATATATAATACATATATTTATGTTATTTTAATGGGCAATTAAGTTAATTTTTATAAGGGATTTTAAACTTGTTTTAATGTAGAATTTGTAAAATTTAACCATAACACATAAGCATAATGGAGGCCTATGAATAACTCAAGGTTCAAAATAAGCTCTTTTAAAAGTGTCACATAAACATAATACTTGTATATAATTAACTCAAGTTTCCTTTATATATATATATATATAAAGATAGATAGATACGGACACTAACCTGTATGTCTTTTTTTTTTTTTTTTTATTCAATTCGTTTAACTATATAAATCATGTTAACTTATGCCTTATGCCTTATTGCATAAGTTAAAAAGTTAAAAAAGAAATTAAAAGATAAATTTTATATTGAAAAGATAAAATTTTAAATTTTTATTATACACATTTTTTTTAAGGAAAACTTTTAATATATTGAATGCACAATTTTTTTAAAAAAAGTTTTATCTTTAGTTTCTAAACTTATACCGCAAAGACACGAGTTAGAATTTCCCATAAATAAATATATAAATACCATACTCAAATAATTTTAATAAATAAGGCCAAAATAAACTTAATTTACTAGGTTCAATAGTATTTCTATTGTAAATGTAATGATCATTGTTCCTATTCAATGTAATTTTACTAATTTTTCAATTAATAATTTAAATAATATTATAAAAAGATACAATATTTTAAATGAAGGGTAAAAAAGAAATAAAAAATTCATCTTAAAATAATATATTATATTTATTTATATATAATAAGATATCAATTTTTATCATTGTAACTTGTACTAGTTCGAAGAGGGGATAAAAAAAGAAGTATAAATAACATTAGCAAATTTTGTAAAAAAAGAAAAAGGTAACAAAAGGATAAGAGATCATAAATATAACAAACTATCAATTCATTGACTAAAATTATACTTATTGAGTTATTTGGTCTTTAAGTCTTGTCTTCCAGGTCTGCAAGGACTTTGAGTATCATTTGTTAAAAGTTGTTGAAGTTTGAGTAAACTATGAGCGGTGTTTGAGGCAATGAAGCTTGCAGCCAATAGAGGTTTTGACCAAGTTGTGTTTCAGAGTGACTTACAAGTTCTAGCGAATGTTATTCACCCGAATGTCTAAGGCTTTTTTGAATGTCATCGCATTTAAACTTTGAGTTTAAGTTAGGAGACAAGTAAATATAGCTGCTCACATCCTTACGAAGGCGGCTAATTTTTGGACTAGTTAGTCACCGTAGTTTTTAGTTAATTCCTTCTTGTATTGAGCCCAAGAGGAATTAAATATTAGTAGATAATTTGTTAATCTTGATGGATGAAATTGTCCTGCATATCATGTGACCACTTGGGCCATATGCTATATGCAATTATGACCGGATCAAGGAACAAAGCGTGCTTGAGAGTAAAACATATCAATGGCTTCCAAAAGCTAAAAAGGTTTTAATCCACAACCACAAAGTGGATGGATAGTACTGAAAATCTTCACATGGTAGCAAGGTACTTAACAAAAAAAAGTGGGAGGGAAAAATGATCCTAGATAGAAAACAAAGTGTCCAGATCACATGCCATGTTGTGAGTACTGATCCAACATTGGACAAAATGACCAAATATCTTTTTTTTCTCTTTATTTACTCATGTGAAGTGTGAACCAATATTGAGTATTTCTTGATTTGGGTGCAGCATTCCACTACATTGGTATTGCAACCCTTGACTAAATCTATTAGTTGCTCTGACATCATCTTCGAAACCCTTTAATATGAATGTTGACGATTAAATAAAGGATCTATTAACGAGTGTCTCGGAATACTTTTTAAGGATTCTAAATTTAGTATTAATTATTATCTAAAAAAGTCAATTGTTACAATTTCCAATGCATTGAATACACGGTTTTTCATAAAAGTTTACCATTTAAAATGCTTAAAGAATGTCCCAAAGACACTCGTTAACATTTTCCAAAGATTTCATTTCACACTCACTACACTGCCAGATATGATAAACCATAAGCTTGAGAAAATATGTCTCACAAGTGTCACTTTATTTAATATAAATATTAGTAATTCGTTTTGTTAGATTAACATTATACTCATTCTTTCATGTTTAAATCAAGGACCTCCAATTTTTTATTTTTTTATTTTTTATTTAAATCAGTTGAGCTGCTTAACACTATGATTTGGTATTAAGATGGACTCCAATCCATTGCTTCAATTTTATATTAGTATTAGTGAGTTACATTATTTTCACTGACACTAACATTAACATATACATGAAGTGGTTTACAGTCTGTGATATGTAATTCATAAGCTGAAAATAACGAATTTGGTATCATGACATTGATTAATCTTTTGTATATTTACAAGAATTGGATGCTGAGGATAAGTCGAGTTCTATGAAAGACTAAGTTTGAATATCTATTGTTTACCCACGAGTGAACTAAGATAAAACAGAATGAAATGGAATAGCCTGAGTTTGAATAAATCATTCTTTTATGCACATATTTTTGTAATAAAATGAGAAAACTTCACAATAAATTACACCACTATACAAGAATTTACAATCTAAGATTACTTATTCGCATTTACTTCAGAATTATGCAAATCATCATAAAATGACTTTATAACAAATCAATATGCGGATTTATGCCAAATATTTTTCACTAGGGGACTTTTTTTATGCGACTTTGAGTCATATTCCAAGTTTCATTTGGCGTAGTATCAAAGCTTCTCAAGATCTCTTAAGGCAATGTTACATGTGGAGATTTGGACATGGATCACACATTGAAGTTTGGCAATAACCTTGGATTCGCAATCGACCAGATCATAGATCGAGTACACCAATGCAGGACAGGTTTGCAACTTTAACAGTTAAACACCTCATTATTTAGAATACTAGAAACTGGAACTGAACATGTTGACGTCAATTTTCCCTCAAAAAACATATCATGCTCCCTAAAAAAAAAAATCATGCTCTTCTCTCATCTTCTTCCTCCTGAAGTCACTCATTCTTATGGTTCAGGTTCTTTCACATAACCAAAGATCAATCAATCATCCATTTGCTTTCATGTTTTCGATTTCATTCTCCATCAAAAATACAATAAAATAAATTTTTTAAAGAAGTTAAAATAGAGTTAAATAACCAGAATCGTAGTCGCTTAAGCACAAAATATGTTAAAGAAGGACTAAGGAATAAAAAAATATCAGTTACATATGGATAACAAAAACAAAAAGTTTAGTGATACAACCAAAAAGCAGACAAACACTAAAGAGAATGAATAAGAAATCCTAAATATGAGAATGAGTTAAGTCACCACATATGATAAGTAAAACTCTAAAAGCAAAATTTGTTGATTTGTCTTAAAAGAAATTCTAACAACTTACATTTTAACACATTTTTTTTTTTATCGGTTAAAATTCACGTGAACTCATAAAATAAAATTTGTTGGAAAGAATTTTAAAATATGTGTTAGTAGCATTTATGCTTTAATCATACGACAAATAATTGAATTAAGAATTAAAAAAAGATTTAACAAATTTATAACAACCCGGTTTATTTTTCAATCTGATTCACCCGTACCCCAACGTAAACGAGATCAAACCAACCAACCAACAACGAACCGGCCGGTTATTTCGGTTTCTAGGAGGGTGTAATAGCAAAAATGGGGGTGCTAATAGAAACACTCTATCACACATTGATCTTCCTCAAGAAAATCACATTGAGCTTCGTATTGTTCAGAAAACGTTGAAAATGGAAATCGATGGCGGAACAACGAATTCGAATGCTACAACCATAACCATAAGCGTGAAGTTCAGTGGTTCCACAATACCCATTTCAATTTCACCTCAATCAACCATCAAAGAATTCAAGTCCCTTCTTCTACCTGCCACCAATGTTCTTCCAAGGGGGCAAAAACTCATCTTCAAAGGTTTAATTTTCACTCACTTTTTCATTGATCCTTTTGTTCATTGATGTGTGAATGAATGTTGAATTGTTTAACAGGTAAGGTTTTGGAAGATTCTGTGACAGTGGCTGCTTCAAATTTGAGTAATGGGTCTAAAGTTATGCTTATGGCTTCTCAGGGTTTATATCAAGGGGTAATGATTATTGGTTTTATTATTTGTTTTTGTTGATGATAAAAGTGTCTTTTTTTAATGTGTAATGTGTTAGCTTGATGGGTTGTTAACTATGTTGTATATGATTTCATCATTATGTTGAATTATGGCTATGAAGTACAAACACAGACACCAAATATCACAACACATGGACACCGGTAGTAATTTGAGTAAATAGAAGTGATCATATGTAATCATAAGTGACAGTGTCGTGTCAGACATGCTTTTAATTTAAAGTATCGGTGCTACATAGATTATAGTCTTGTTTGGATAAACAATGTAATTAAGCGCTTATAGCATAAGTGTTTATCCTATAAGTGGTTGTGTAGTTATTTTTCATAAGCCATTATGGAGAGTTTATGGAAATAAGTTGAAAACAAGTTATAGACATATCATAAGTTGTTTCAGTAAGCTCTTCTAAACAGTCTTACAAGTACTTATGTGAGTCGATAAATCAAATAAGTCAATCTAAAGAGGTAGTATGGTTTTATGATTGATGTAAATAATTGGGGGGGGATTACTAATAGTGCTTTACTACGTGTACATGGATCGTTTCACATGGGTAATGACCAAGGCTAGTTAGAAATGGTACATAATAACACAGGTCAGATAAGCTTTATTATAAAAGGAAATAAAAAGTCGTGTATAGATGCAACTTTGTAGAGTGTGTTTTTCTTTCTTTGCAATCCGAAAAGTGAAGCTTGTAGATTTCATATGTTTTGTTCAGGATGGTCCTGTCTTGAAGAGAGCTCAGGCTGTTCCAAAGAAAGATAGCCACTCAAGCTCTAGTAATGACGTGAAGAAAATTCCGGTAAAGAACAGGTTGGAACGGTGGAAAGCAACAGGAGTTGTAGCATTGTCTGAATGCAACTTGGAGGTAAAAAAATCGTCATGGTTTTATCATATGTTCAACTAGACGCTTCAATTTTTATGTCCACTGGAAATTGGGAGATGTGGAACGCATTAAGTTTTGAAGATATTTGTGTTGAATTTTTTACTATGTTTTTCTATGCAATATATGCTTTCGGAGTGTTTCTCTGGTTTACATGTTAGAGGTATGTGGGAATTGCTTATTTCAGAATACAGGATGATTAGAGATGGGCTATACAGGTTATCGGCTCCATTTACTAGTTCATCAAATCATCATGATTCTTTGTAGATTTTTTTTAGTTATTAGAAAGTTCAAAGGGGTGGAAATTACAGACTGTGACTGTTTACTTTACATGTGAGCTGCCTGTACTAAATTCATATTAGATATATTAGAAAGATCTAGCATTGTTTTTTTATTAACTTAGCTGGAAGGCCATGTCATGACATAGTCCTAAATTGCGGTCTGCAACTACAATTGCAACTGCAATATAAAGGTTTAGAAGGTATCCGTAACGGCATCGCAATCGCGGCAACATTTGCTCATATTTTTCAATAATTTTAAGGTTCGCAAAACGCCATTCACTTTTAGACATGTGTTAGGTTTCTTCCGGCGATCCCTTTGTTTGACCGTAAAGTACCTCATCTCCTGTGCTCAACTTGTTTTATAGGCAATTTATTGTAGTTCCAAGTATTACTATGTTTAGTCATTTTGAAGTCTACATAGCATCATAGAGTGTATATTACATTTTGCAAGGGTAGCTGCAAGTAACACTGCTTATGACAGGCTTATAAATAGTAATCGGTACCCTTGTCAAAAAAAAAAAAAAATAGTAATCGGTACCTTGATTCCCGTGAGAAAGCTGAAAGAACATGAGGGCTATGAGTCAAAGAATTAAAAAAACTAGATGGTTGAATTGTTTATATAAATTTATATTGGAAGGGAGGATACTACTTTTAAAGGTTAAATAATTTTGGTTTACCCCCTGTAATATTTTTTTTTAGATTCCAACCATATAATTTAAAGATTCTTTGCATCTAGACCTTCGTGAAATTTGACTGTACAAAATAGATATATGACGGGGAAAACCAGAATTCGCCTAAATGTCAGGGGGCGAAAGTACCTTAAATTTTGAAATTTGATATCATGAAGGTCTAAAAGAGAAGAATCTTTAAATTATACAAGGTTGGAATCTAAAAAAATCAAATTACTGGGGGGAAACCAAAATTCGCTCAAATGGCCGGGGGGAAAACATTATCTAACCCTATTTTTAATTGCTTGTCAATTGTGGTACAAAATATCCTCTTTACTTTTGTTTGCAATTTTAATTTAAATAGGCCATACCTGATGAGGTTTGGATTTGTGGATCGTCTGCAAGAGTTCTACATTGCAACGGCAATTTACTTAAAAATGTCCCTGTTGAAATTTCACAACTTACTCGGCTAGATGTAAGTTAGACTTTTCTCATTCTTCATGTTTTTTCATCGATAAATTTTTTCTCATGGGAAGCAAAATTTAATCACAGTTTGCTACTTTCAAAATGTTGCAGAAACTATTTATTGATTCTAATAACTTGTTGGATGAATCAATTAACTGGGAAGCACTGTCAAATCTGAAGTACCTAACAGTACTATCATTGAACCAGAATCGGTGCGTTACGTGATTATATATTGCATATCTTTCTTTACAATTTGTGCCTGTTTTTGTTTAACTCAGAAATCAATACACGGTTTTCGGCAGTTTAACTACTTTGCCATCTGCGTTGGGATCGATAACCTCTTTGAGGGAGCTGCATGTCTCCAATAATCAATTGGCTGGCCTTCCTAATGAAATAGGGCATCTGACAAAGTTAGAAGTCTTGAAAGCCAACAATAATAGGTACAATGAATACAAATAATTTTTGTTGAAATATTGATTCTCATTCCTGTCAATTATCATTTTCATCAGTCTTAACCCAATGTCTAAATCTAATGAGTTTGCATAGGTGAATGGATCAGTTCACAGCTTCATGCAAATTTCATCTCATGCAGAGAATTTTTTGATAATAACCACTAAGTGGTGTTCTTTTGGTAAAAACTTGTCAATTTGATGGATGTGTCTATTTTTCTCAGGATGAGTAAAATCAGTGAATTTATAGGGAAATGCCATTCTCTTGTTGAGGTACGGTCTTCTATCTTTATGAATTTTTTCATTCCTTTTTCAGAAAGCTTCTTAGTGGATGATCTAGCATGGCCGAATTAAATCTTAAGTGAAATGATAATCTCTTTTTCTTAGACGAGGTAATGCTTATCAAGGTTTTTTTTTTTTTTTTTTGTGGAGCAGGTTGATTTCTCATCAAATTTTCTATCAGAGTTGCCAGAGACATTCAGTAGTTTTAGCAATTTGAAGGTAGCTTGTTTCCCCGTTATCACCTAATCAGGAAAGACAATTGAAGGTGGATTTCTTTTTCCACCCAAGATTGGTTTTAAACCATTCTTCTGAAAGTAAACGGTCACTTTTGTCTTCCGTTAGTTATTTTTGTTCTCAAATGTGTCTTCGAGCAGTCACTTTGGTACAAGAAATATACATTCAAGGATTTTTTTTTGCATTTTCGGTACACTCAGGGACTATAGTGAAACCGCCTTGCATATTTAGGGACCAAAATCACTGTTTAATTAAATATAGTAATACAAAATTCTTTCCTTTATCTCAACTTCTCTTCAGATATAGTGTCTCTGCCCTTTAAATCTAATGAGTTAAGTTATAGTACATTCAATATTAAACTAATGGTGGTTATACCCTTGCTTGCTCATACAAATTCACCTTTGAGAAATTGAGGTCAACAAATTTGTATCACAGTGATAGGGAAAAGCAAAGGTAGACTCTAAATATGAGTTAATTTTGCAAGTATCTGGGATATTTTTAGTAAATATTTGTAAATTACGTTGTATTTGACTATACACATATATAAATATTCATCACATGCTCAAAGTAAAATGGATCTGGTATGTACCAAAAATGCTAACTTTTCTTGCATTATACTCCACATTTGTGACCATTATGCAGGCTTTGCATCTTAGCAACAATGGGATGAAATCCCTGCCATCAAAACTATTCAAGACTTGCTTGCAGCTTTCCACCTTGGATCTCCATAATACTGAAATAACTATTGATATACTTCGTCAGGTACGCACTTTAGTTTTTGTATTGTCCTTCTAACAAAAAGTATTGCATTTTAATTGAAGGCTTGTCATAGTTATTCATTGAAGCGTGACAGCAAAATATCTGTTGTTTTCTTTCAGTTTGAAGGATGGGACAGTTTTGATGAGCGCCGTCGCTCAAAGCATCAGAAACAAATAGAATTCCGAGTTGGAGTTTCTAGAGATTTTGATGAAGGTGCTGATAAAAACTAAATAGAAACTATTTTAAACATATGTAATGCACTTCAAACTTGATCAACATTCCTTAACATGCCTCTGGTGTGGTGGCAGATTGGAAATATCTCTTTTAATGTTTAGTCTTTTAAATTGAGCAATGTATACAATGTTATCTTCCTATATGATTATTGGAAATATTTTTCTAGTGGACAAGTCACAAGTGTCTAATATTTGCTGAATTATGGATTTCATACAAACACATTTCAACTTGTATATTATGCAGAACTGTTCAAAATAACTGCCAAACTGCTCCTAAACAAATTGTACCTATTTTGATGGTTCATGAATTGAACCTATATATTTCACACACTTTACTAGAACCAAGTTGCAAATAACTGGATCGAACTGTAAGAACCGAACTGCCAAACTCACTGAATATTGAAGAACCTCTTTGTAAACTGCCAGCCAACAATCGTTCGTGGTGTCAATTCCCTACATGTTGGTTCTATGATTTTACAATAGAAAGAATCTGCAATTTTGTCATTGAGATCTTGTTCTCTGTCACTCATCTATGCAACTTTGGTGTCAAATCCCTACATGTTGGTTCTAAGATTTTACAATCGAATGAATCTGTGAATTTTTGTCATTGAGATCTTGTTCACTGTCACTCGTCTATGAAACTTTGGTGTCAAATCCCTACATGTTGGTTCTAAGATTTTACATCGAATGAATCTGCGGTTTTTATCATCGATTCTTTTGAGATCTTGCCATTGCGTTTTTGGTATAAAATCCATGATCCCGGCTAATAGTGATTTCATTCCTTCTGCATAAATATTAAATGGATTCCCTTGCATACTAGAGTTTTCATGAAATAATTCAAGGAACTGTGTGAACGGAAAGGCTTATTTTTCCCAATCATTGCCACACTCTTTTGTTTTTGTTATAAGTTTAAAAAACAGTTTAGTTTGAAGAAGAAAAAAAGAAAATATGGTTTCAGTTTGGTTTGGTTTGAAAATAAAGAAACGGTTCACCGAACTATAACATTGATTTTTTCTATGAAACCTTATTTCTGATTTTCTCATCTTCACACTTTTCATACACATTGAAACCACCATTGTTTGCATCAATCTTTGACTATGTGAGGTCTTTTGAAAGCTTAAATACACCATTCACTCAAATTTACCTACATTAGTTTATAACCCAAAAAAAAAAAAAAAATTTAATCCTTGACTAACCATTGTTAACCTTTGGTCTTGGAGAATTCCTTTAGAGTCTATCCATCTTGTAACTCCAATTTTACCATTGTTGTTCCTTGTGGCCAGATTCACTCCTTTCATAATTTCAAATTCTTCCTTTTCAAATAATAATAATCGAAACATGTACGAAAATAAAATAAAATAAAATAAAATAAATAATTGTAACAATGAGACAGACAACGTGGGTGGCTTGCAAAAAAACAAGAAAGCAAAGTACAATTTAGACCAACTATCAACTCAAGATTGTTTATCAGTGGAAGCAAAAAATACAAGAAAAAACTAATTTTGTTGCAAAAATTTAAATTTAGAGGATGATTGTATCAACTTATTATGTTGATATTCTATAAATCCTCTAAATATAAGTTCTCTTTCAAACTATCTCTATCTCTAAATATATGTCTACTTTCAAATTATGACATACATGTATTCATATGTCCTCAAATATACCCTTAATTCTTATTAATTATTAAGTGTTTTATTTTTTGGATTATTATTAGTGGAGTAATGATACAACCACAACTTTTGATGAGATCAAGAGTTGATTGAGCATATCATATGCATCCAAAGTAATACTTTCACAATTCACATTTTCCATCGATACGATTCCTAATTTTGCTTCCAACAACTCCGTAATTCTCATCAACTTTTGAACAAGTATCTATCTTTGATATTTTGTTGACTAAATTAGTTTATGGAAGAGAGAAAATGTTCTCGAGCTCGCTAAACTTGCACATGCTAAAAAGCCACAGTAATTTTTATATATATTTGTTTCTAGATATATACAAGACAAGATAATAGTCAAGGCTACACAAGATAATGTTTGTTCTTTCGAGCTTATATTCATTTTTTTGAAAGAAAGCTTATATTCATGTTAGTTTTTCTCTTAGCTCATATAATCGTACCTTTGATAAAATGTTAAAATTGAAATTAGAAAATATACTAAGTTAAATTCAGTTGAATTAAGTGAAATTAATGTGAACGTGAATGAATTAAGTGAAATTAAATTAACATCAACCAAGTAGAATTAACATTAGCGAGAATGAAGTTAAGTTAAATTAATGTGAACAAAGTGACATTAACATTAACGTAAATGAATTAAGTGAAATTAACATGAATGATCAAAGTGAAATTAACTATGTAATTAAACTGACTGAACAAAGTAAAATTCATAATAACTAATTAAGTGAATTAACGGTGTAATTAATGTGAATGAACGATGTCAAATTCACTTGAATTACTCCCTTGAAGTTAAAAAACAAAATAAGATGAATCACACATTTTTGTCCATTTTCTTCCGTAGGTTTCAAATCCTCTTTTAATTTCTCTCGTGAATCTCTCCATTGTAGAGAGAAGCAATTAATTTCTCTCGAGACCATTGTAGAGAGAAGTAACAAAGTGGTGAAGAAAAACTGAAATGAAAAACTACTATTGTGTGAATGCCTCTATCTTATGTGAATTGCTTGAAACGTATGCATCATTTTGATTGTTATGCGTGTTTATTTGTTGTTTGCTATGAGTTTTTTAAATTCATTCATTAGATGATGTATATGGTCTATAATAAAGATCATATACATCATTAATTGAATGAATCTAAAATGTAAAGTTTTGTTTATAATAATGACCGAATAGTGTATTACTTATTGTTTAATTGTGTCTGTTATGTGAATTGTTCTGATTTTTTGATGTGTTGATTGCAATTTGTATTAATTTTCATAGTTATGTTTTGATAATAATAACCTTAACTTGATATTGTCTTTTCATAAATAAGGTTTTTTCTATGTATGCTATGTAGTTAGTTAGGCTCTATGTAATAGTTGGTAAAATTGAGTTGTTAATGATTTGTGTTATGTGAATATGTTATTAGACTTTGATCCGGAGGGATTGGAATCAGTTTTGAACTTTGATATCAATTTTCTTTTTTCGTGTTGAGTTGAGATGTTTATGTGTGTGCGGGGATTTCAATTTAGTTCGAAGTGTCGATGAGAGGAGAGGACGCAACACGGTGTTTAGATAAGGGGATGTGGATTTGTTTAACATTTTTATTCATGACAGTTTGTTGATTGATATGCCTATTTGTGGTCGGTTATTCACTTGGTACCGAGGTGATGGAGTGTCAATGAGTAGATTGGATCGGTTCCTGGTGTCTAACAAGTATTGTGAGTGGTGGCCTAATTGTATACAGGTCGCTTATCAAAGGGGTCTGTCTGATCATGTACCTGTGATGTTATATGTAGATGATGCTAATTGGGGCCCCGGCCGCTTCGAATGCTTAAATGTTGGTTTGATTATCCTAGTTATGCAGATTTTGTCCGTTCAACTTGGGTTAATTTTAATTGTCAAGGATGGGGCGGTTTGTGCTAAAACAGAAGCTGAAAATGATAAAAGCTAGTTTGAAGGAGTGGCATCATCAACATTGTCAAAATTTGGAGGGTAAGATGGCGATGGTAAAGAATAAAATTGCACAATTAGATGAAAAATGTGAGTTGTGTGCGCTTTTAAAAGATGAGGTAACGGAGCTTCATGACTTAACAGTAAATTTGCATTCAATGGCGCGTCTTCAGAATAGTATCAATTGGCAAAAATCACGAATGCACTGGTTGAGGGAGGGGGATGCTAACTCTAAATTTTTTCATGGCTGCATGTCCAGTCGTCGATGTCAAAACACAGTTAATATGGTAGCGGTTGATGGTGTTAGCGTGGAAGGGGTACATAATATTCGGGAGGCTATTTTCACTCATTTCTCAACTCATTTTAAATCTCTCGATGTAAACCGGCCAAGAGTACAAGGGATGCACTTTCGTAAACTATCTTATGTTGAGGATGGAAATTTAACGAAACCTTTTTCACGTGCGGAGGTAAAACAGGCGGTTTGGGAGTGTGACAGTTTTAAGAGTCTGGGTCCAGACGGTGTCAGTTTTGGCTTTATCAAAGAATTTTGGGATATTTTACAGGAAGATTTTTTTTCCAGATTTATGGTGGAATTTCATTGAAAGGGAAAGCTGACAAAGGGTCTAAATTCAACTTTCATTGTGTTAATTCCAAAAGTGAATAGTCCGCAGCGTCTCAATGACTTTCGGCCTATCTCTTTGGTCGGGTGCTTGTACAAGGTCCTTGCTAAAGTCCTTGCTAATAGACTTCGGCTAGTTGTGGGAAGTGTTGTTTCAGAATCTCACTTAGCTTTCGTCAAAGGGAAGCAAATTTTAGACGAAATCTTAATAGCTAATGAAGCGATTGATGAAGCAAGGCGTATGCATAAGGAGCTGCTCTTGTTTAACGTCGACTTTGAAAAAGCATATGACTCAGTGGATTTAATGTATTTGGACTCTGTTATGGCAAACATGACGTGGATTCTTGAATGTGTTGGAACGACAACTGTGTCGGTGTTAGTTAATGGGTGCCTAACGGATGAGTTTCCTATTGAGCGGGGTCTTCGACAAGGTGACTCTTTGTCGCCATTTTTATTTTTATTGGCAGCGGAAGGGTTCAACGTGCTAATGTCCGTTGTTGTAAGGGAGCATCTATTTACTGGGTATGGAGTAGATCAGGCTGGTGATATGCGCCTAACTCACCTTCAGTTTGCAGATGATACTCTTACTATTGGTGAAAAAAGTTGGCAAAATGTGCGTACTATGCGTGCGGTACTGCTGTTGTTTGAAGAAATGTCAGGTTTAAAGGTTAATTTTAACAAAAGTATGTTGATGGGGGTAAACATTCATGATTCTTGGTTGTCGAAAGCGGCGCTGGTTATGAGTTGTCGGAAGGGGTCCATTCCTTTTGTGTATTTGGGCCTACCTATCGGAGGTGACTCTAGGAAAATTGCTTTTTGGAAACCTGTTGTTGATCGAATTGTCTCTCGCCTGTCGTCGTGGAACCACAAGTTTCTTTCTTTTGGCGGTCGTTTGGTACTTCTGAAATTTGTTCTATCATCTTTACCGGTTTACTTTCTTTCCTTTTTCAAAGTCCCCGTAGGTATAATTTCTTCTATTGAATCTATTTTAAAAAAAAAAATATTAGGGGGAAGTGAGGATAATAGGAAATAGCTTGGATAAATTGGGAGTCTATATGTACTCCAAAGGAGAAATGAGTGTTGGGGGTTAGGAGGGTGGGAGATTTTAATGTAGCTTTGTTAGGGAAGTGGTGTTGGAGGATGTTGGTTGATAAGGATGGTTTATGATACCGGGTCTTGAAAGCTCGTTACGGGGAGGAGGGAGGGAGGTTTAAGGAGGCTGGCAGCCATGACTCGGCTTGGTGGCAGTTCTTATGTAGGATTCACGAGGGGACCGACGAGGGGGTAGGAAGTTGTTTTGAAAATAACACTCATATGGTGGTAGGGGATGGCAGAGATACTTTATTCTGGCATGATATTTGGGTGGGGGAAACACCGTTAAAATTTAAATTTTTTATGATGTAGCCTTGAATAAGGAGTGCTTGGTGGATGATATGAGGAGGATGTTGGAGGCTATTGGAGGGGGGTTGTGGCGCAGGCGTTTATTGGCTTGGGAGGAGGAGGGCGTGAGGGAGTGCTCTGCTTTATTACATAACACTATTTTGCAGGATAATGTTAACGATGTTTGGAGGTGGTCGTTAGACCCTATTCATGCCTATTCGGTGCGGGAAGCATACCATTTTCTCACTACTTACGGCGAGCCAGAGAATGGGAATCTTGTTGACAACATCTGGCATAAATACATTCCTTCAAAGGTATCTTTGTTCCTGTGGCGCCTTCTTCGCGATAGGCTTCCAACAAAAGACAACTTGGTGCAACGGCGTGTCCTTCATCAAGATGACGTGGCGTGTGTGGCAGGTTGCGGGAGTGCGGAAACGGCTCAACATCTTTTTTTTAGGGTGCAATATATTCAGTTCTCTTTGGTCTCATGTGTGGCATTGGTTAGGTATTTCTTCGGTTTCTTCTGGTGACCTTCGACAACATTTTGGTCAATTTACTAATATGGCGGGTATGCCTAGATTCACCGATTCGTTCTTCACAGCTATTTGGTTTGCCTCTATTTGGGTTATTTGGAAGGAAAGGAATTACCGTGTATACCAAAACACAGCTTTTGATCCTTCTATCCTTATCGAAAAGGTTAAACTAAACTCTTTTTTATGGCTGAAATTAAAACAGGCGACTTTTAGTTACAGTTATCATGAATGGTGGAAAAACTCGTTTCTTTGTATGGATATCCACTTGTAATTTTTTCTGCATTGGTGGTGCTTCCTTTGTGATTGCACCTTGAGGTGGTAAATACTCTTGAGTGGTTTACCTTTTGCACACCTTGTGTGGGGTAAATCACACTTGTTTATGTATCATTTTAGCTTGTTAAAAAAAGAAAAAAAAGATTTTTCTTTTTGTTATTTGAAATTGATTAGTAAATGGGTGTTGGATAAAAAGACATAAATAAGTCTTTTTTTAATTAAAATTAAGTTGAATTATTAAATGATTAGATTACTACTTATTGTAGGATCCAATTCTTTCTTAAAGATCCAATTCTTTCTTAAA
Organism: Medicago lupulina; assembly: GCA_958299785.1. NCBI lineage: Eukaryota > Viridiplantae > Streptophyta > Magnoliopsida > Fabales > Fabaceae > Medicago > Medicago lupulina. The sequence goes on along the minus strand of OY283144.1, from coordinate 26,283,154 downwards.
GATCGTAAAGTGTGTAAGCTTATGTCGCTCATCCAAACACAAGAGATTGAACAATATACTTTTTAAACTGATACAATTACTTCTTAGAAACTTATTATGAGATCAAAAGTTCACTGTGTATTTCTATCATTTATAATATTTAAATATTATAAAATGGTAGACTAAAAATGTATTTTAAAAATAATAAATATTATAAAATAGTAGACTAAAAATAGTTTTAATTAGTGAGTTATATGAATCCCTATTGATGAGTGTTCCCTCTAAAGGGAAACCATTTTTTTAAATATAAAACGTTGTTAATTTTTTTTGACAAATAAAACGGTGTTAATTAGTGAATTATTTGAGTCCCTATAAACGAGTGTTCACATTAAAGGGACACCAATTTTTCATTTTAAATAATACATACATATAGTATAAATCATAGTTGTCAATGCGAAAATGCAGCACGGCGCGGGCAACCCAAAAATTGGAGCGGAGCAGAAGCGAAGAGCGACGCGGGCGCTATTTCACGACGCGGACACTAAGACTAACAAATATATTATTAATTAAAGGACTAAGAAAATAAGGAAAAAAATATATTTAGTATTAGTATAAATTAAAAATTAAAGATTATTAATTGATTTTAGTATTTTTCTTAAGGAATTAATTGTTTTTAGTATTAAATACTATTATAAAACCATGTATTTAATAGTTACTATTAATATAAATGAAACATATATTTATTAATACATTTTGTATTAATATTTAATATGAATGCCATTTATTTAGAGCCATTGTTATTTACTTATAAAACAAAGAAAATTGTTTTTCTGACAATGATAATTTCACAATGACACAAGTAAAATACATAAATTCCTCCAGCGGCAGTTAACAACCGTTTACCAGGCCGGCAACAGTTAACTGTCGCTGAGTTCAACGGTAGTTAACTACCGCTACATCCAGCGGTTGTTAACTGCTGCAGCGTGTTTAGTTCATTTTCCAAAATTAATTGCATGTAAACTTAACCTAAAACTAACATTTTGCTCAAAATTATAAAAACTAACACCCTAAACAAACTACGTTGCATGTAAAAAGGAGGGAAAGAACTTACTTGTGAATTAATTGAAGAAATTGGGCTCAAATTCTATCAAATGAAGTTTGGAAAAATTTGGAAGAGTGTTTTCTTGTGTTTGTGTTTCTGGAAAATGGAAAAGTGAGGGTTTTGTCCTTGTTTATTCGCAGAACTCAACAGTAGTTAACTACCGCTGAGTGCCAACGGCAGTTAACTGTCGTCGGTTTTCCCAACGGTTGTTAACTGCCGATTGGGGCATTTAAGTATTTTACTTGTGCCTTTATGAAGTTTTTTATGTCAAAAAAGCAATTTTCTAAAACAAAACAGTAAAAAAAAATGGTAAAAGAGAAGGCCCAAACTGTTAGGTCATTGAACCTAAGCCCAATCGAAACTCTACTATAGAATAATGAAATGATGATCAACCCTAGTTTATTTCTCTCCCCCACCAGCTGCAGCCACAACTTTCAGATCTCCTTTTTTAATTTTCATGATTTGCTAATTTGCTTGGCTGATATTTTTTTTTATACGATTTACTTCTCATTGACTTAAACAAATGTATATAAATGACACTCATTCACAGATATCCACTTCTTCTCCTTCTTTTTAACTTTTACCGTGAAAAAAAGTGTTGCGCTAAATTTTTAAAATATTATATTCAAATAATTAGAGGGTAACCCTTTTTATGTATCCGTGCGTTTGTAAAAGTTTATTTTATTTTACGAATTTATTGATAAGGAAGGAAATAAATCTCTCTATAGTATATATAAAGAAAACGGTCTCTTTTGGGTTGACTTTTTCTCCTTTTAAAATTACCCTCAATTTTCAATACAATCTCATTCATTAATGGAATTATTAGTAAACATACAATCTCATTTCATATCCTCAGAGTGATTTTACACTTGAAAAAAATATAAAGATAAATGAAACAACCTTAATTATCACACTAAGAGTAAGAATCCTATTAATATTATTTAATAATATCATTAACTGAAACGTATTAAGTAAACCTTTGTTGAATATATATTCCTTAACAACATATTAATACTCCATGATAACAACTTATATATATGTAATGACTAACTATTATGATATGTTTATTCAAAAAATAATAATTATTATGATATGTTAATATTCTTAATTTTCTTCGTTACAGAAGGGTGTATTAATTTATATTTTAAGATAATATCATAATTTCCGTCTTATGATGTTAATATAATTTGTTTGTTCAATATTGTATATGGGTGGGTTTGTTAATCTATATCAACTTAATTGAATTTTGTATGTGTATGAATGATGTTACTACATTTGCTGATTTTAGGTTGCCGACATTAATGAAAATCAACGAATTGAGCCATAGCAACGCCGATACTTCTAAAAACGTATTTTCGTTACATTTTACGCTAAAGGCTACATATCCCAAAAGTGAAAACTTGTTTGAGATGTTGAGTCTTTGTGCGAACTTTATGTTTGTTGTTGGTATGTCGATCTTTATTTGCCTTGACAAACCTGAAGTTAAAGAGCGCCATGAATAGGTTGTTTGATGACATGTAGTATATTTTGATTTTGTTTTTTTAGGAGTTTTATGAATGTTAAAGTTTGCTTTCATGTATGTTGGTAGGTTGTTTGATGAAATCAAGTTGATAAATTAGCTATTTATTGTATTTTAATTGTACCCATATTAACTTCTACAAATGCACAATTCTATATATAATGAGCAAACTAAATTTTGTATATTTAAGATTCGAGATATGATGACAACTTTTCACCATGTAGAAGAATGTCCATAGCTCGTTGGCCTAAAGCAAAACAACATTATGAAAGTAATATATAGTTTCCATCCCTGATTCAATCATTCAATTGGAAAACTCTACCTTCATCATTTTGTCAGCTATCCTCAAATTTTCAGATAAAGTATCGGCAGCCGCCGCGGCATGCAATGCATCGACACAAATACCAAAGGGACCAAAAACCTCTCTTAAATGTTTCACAGTCATTTTTGGGTGAAGGTTCGACACAAGTAGTCGTCTATTCTCTTTATTGCAATGGTCTTGCCACAACAATTGGATTGCTAATTTATTGTATCCATTTCTCTCTCTAATTACTCGTGATTGCTCTCTAATTACTAGTGATTTCAAATTCATTAAATATTTTTGTTTTGAAGCAAGCATTTCTTCTACTTTGTTTCTTCTTCCATGAAAATAATTTTGCTGCACATTCATCTAATTACTTGTAATTTCAAATCCATCCCCTTGCACATGTTCAAACATTTCACCAATCTAATGTGCTGCTCGAAAATCAAAATCCCACTATTCGATTGTGGTGTAGATTAATTGAATAAAAAATTAAAATATAAATAGATTTAACCTAATTTCATTTTTCAATTACAAAACAATTATTTATCCACAATCACACCGTTATTTTGACCCATATTATGATAGAATTTCATGCCACATAATAATATTGTTGAATTGATTATGGCTACCACACCATATCACCAATACAAAATAATCTCAATTGTTGGATGCACTTTTTGGAAATTTCACGAAAAAAGAAACGAAGTAGAACATTCAAAACAAAATTATTTAATGAATTTGAAATCATGAGTAATTAGAGAGAGAAACTGGTAGAACAAATTAGGAAATGAAAATCACAATAAGATATAGTACATGATAGTCTTAAGTAAACAAATATCATCCTTTAGATCAAATAAAATCAACGGATGTAATTTGGTGTTAACGAATTCGTTGACACCTGGTGTCATGGATCCTGACTCATATATATATATATATATATATATATATATATATATATATATATATTAGGCTTTGAAATATAAGTTATTCTTTGAAATAAACACACACTCATCGTGTGATATATATATACTCCCTCCGTCCCAAATTATAAGGAAAAAAAAATCACACTTATTAAGAAAACTAAAACATAAGAATTTGGAGTATAATTTTTTGTATTTTCTTTGAAAAAAGTTTTATAGGAATATGTAAAAACAATTTTCATCGGCTATTGGTTATGGAAAAAATGAAAGAGAGAGAAAATTAAATGTAATTTGCATTTAATTTTATGAGAATAAACAAAAGTTTTTCTTAGAAAAGATATTTTAAAAAAAAAAACAATATTAAATAGGATAAAAGTTTGCATTTTTTGCTTATATTTTGAGACAAAGAAAATGAGTTTTTTTTCTTATATTATGGGACGGGGGGAGTATATATATATACACACACACACACGATGAGTGTGTGTTTATTTCAAAGAATAACTTATATTTCTTGGAATGATATCGTCATAAATAATATTTTCATGAATAATATTTTTATTCATGTGTTTGATAAGAATTTCTCAAGAAATGTTGTTAAAGTTTGCTTGATTATATTTTTTTTAAATGAAATAAAATTAAAAATGATAGTGGGAAGTTATGGTTAGTTGGGTATTATTTTTGTGAGAATGATAGATCTCTGTCATTTGGCATGAGATTAGAAAATATATAAATCATGTGTAAAAAAACATTCATGAGAATGAAAGTTGAATAAAAATAAATTTTTAAAACTTGAAACAAACTTTAGAATATTGCGTTTCGAATATTACATTCTCAAAAATAACATTAGAAATGATTAAACAAACACACTCTATTACTTTACAATATATTTCACTCTAACCCAAGTTTTCAATACAAGTTTATATTGACTTATGCATCAAAATGTTTGTGGGTCATATTCGCTTCAGATTTCGAGCAAACAATTTTTTAAGAAGCTGAAAATCCCAACCAACCATTACACATAATTGTTGCAATAAATATAGTGCAATCATATAAGAGTTGTGTTTAAAATAAGTAATAAGGGATAAAAAATAATGATAGTAATGGAAAAACAATATAGACTATAATTGCGAAATTAAAATTAACACTATATAATAATAGTGAAATAAAAACAATGTTGAGTCAATCTTCTTCATACACCAACTTTATCATTAACCCATTCACTTATTATTCAACTACATTTGCGTCTTCGCAATAGACAAAAGAATACAATTCATAGACATTGTGGTATTGGACATGTTTGCCACATTCTTAGACCGCACAACAAAATTATTGTTGGAGGTAGATGAGCTAATGTTGTCTAAATGGTTGTTATGCATGCAACGAAAGAAGTAGTGAAAAAGGCAGCATGTGATAAGTATTGGCTCACATATACGCGTTCCTATTTGTAGGTCACATTAGATAGTATTATAAATACAACTCAAGAGCTTATCGACAACAAGGATTGTTAACGCACGGAAACTTTCAATCTTACCCATAAAAAATTAAAATTCCTTTTATTGAAAACGAGGAAATTCCCTTATAGAAAAATGATGACCAAAAATATCAAGAAGGATATAAGGAATCTAGAACGAAAAAAGGGGAAAAAAATCATTGTTAATGGCATAAAGATTATTGATTTTGTTGCACCTTTCTTACAAGGAATAAGTATTTTGCTTTCTGCTAGTGTTGGTGTAAAAAAGTTAACACTGATCATGGAACTTGTATACAATATTTCCAAGGTTCACGGTGGTTTATCTATTTTTGCTGGCATTGGAGAATATGCTCAAGATGTTTATAATCTATATAACAAAATGATTGAGTTTGGTTAGATTAAAGTGAATATAGTAAAAAGCAAATATGCTCTTGTGTACGATCAAATGAACGAATATCATTGTGTGCATGCCCGTGTAGTTCATTGCAAACTCAGTGTTGATGAGCACTTTTATGATTGTGGACATGATGTGTTTCTTTATGTTGAGAGCATGCTCAACTTTGCTGAAGCAAAATTAAAGGTATATTCACTGACTGAGTCATATGTTGTTGGTTGCCAAGCAACACTGTTTATTGATTTTAATGATTTGCAAAAACGTATTATTACAAATTACACACTCCAAATACAAATACAAAACAAAAGTTCAATTACCTCTCTCCAACCAAACCTCATATCTCCTTATGGGGCAAATATTCCTCCTTATATCTTTGCTCACACGGATTCTACATTAATGATATGTCAAAAGCTTTATGGATTTAGTATATTTCCTGTCATTGACATTTTTGACTCATCGTCTTGTATACCCTTTGATGTTCTTAAACTTATAAAAATATAAAAGATTTACAAAACATCTTTGTTGTTAAAGTAACTAAAATGTTTTGTGACGAAGATAAAAATATGTTGCTCGAGAACAAAAAATCCGACTTTAAATGACACCCCATTTCAACATGGCAGAAGTTTTCAACGATGTTCTAGGAAAATATGTTAGTTTGGAACAAGAGTCATTTAAAATGGTAGGAGAGATTAAATATGCAATGAAAAAATAGACAAGATTAACGAATCCACATCATATTCACAACATTTTAAATTTTAAATTGAAAATGTGCTCTCAAATGAGTATAGGCCAATTAAGACAGGAGTCTAAAAGATGTATGAAACTCAAATTAAAATTTTCTTAGTAAAAAACACACATAAAGTTGGTTTAGTTGTATTGTTGTTAATACTGTCGAATGTTTAAAGATATTAAAAACACACATTTTAAGATAAATATTGTTGTAATTATATAAACATTAATTAGATTGTTAATATTGTCGAAGGTTTAAACATATTAAATGAAAATTATCAATATTATTGTAATGTTTTTACAAAATAGTTTTCTGTTATATATACACAAATGTTGTAGATTTTATGTGCTTATATCCGCATAAACAAATTTCATATACATTTATGATAAAATCGATATGATAAAATATTGAAAACTCATGACTATATTCAAAATTTAAAGTTAATGTATTGTTTCTATTAAATAACTTTGTATTTTATATGCAAAACATTGTTTAATGTTTACACCACATCCATTGCATATTTTATGTGTTTATATCTAGATAAACAAATTTATATATACATATATGAGAAAGTCGGTATGATAAAATTTTGGAAACTCATGACTATTTTTAACATATAAACATTAATATAGTGTTTCTATTAAATACCTTTTTATTTTACATACAAAACACAATTCAATGTTTGCACCGCACCCGTTGCATATTTTATGTGTTTAAATATGCATAAACGTAACTTACTCTAAATCCTCAAGAGTCAAATCCATAACCTTATTCTTTTGACCATTTTTTTTCTCTATTTCCTTCACAATATCCTTTTTAAGATGTCCAATAATATCTAATTTAAATAAATGTTAAAAAGTAAGTCAAAATTATATCCATAAATGTGTGTGTGTGTATTCATATGTATTAAAAATAAATAGTATTTACCAAGTAACTTGTCCTCTCTACTAGCTGTCAATATTAATGGGAAAAACATAAAATCAAAATGACAGTCAGACATATATGTAGTTAAGATTTTGAAAACATTGATTGAATGCATAAAATTGAACTTATACTTGTGTTCAGTATCCTTGTACGAACGATCATTTCTAGCAATCATAAAATTTTCAAAGACATAAGTTAAACCTTCATCAACTTCACTCTTAAACTTTTGAATCAAATTCTTTTGGATGGTAGCTTGAATTTTTTCACACTTTTAACAAAGATAAACAATAACCATAAAACATAATAAGTAGGTATAAATTAAAAGAAATGACTACCAAAACCACGTGATGACATTCTGTCCTATCATATTTTTAGAGTACTTTTAATTAAGTTTATGATTTATTTTTATTAGTTTAGTATTTCATTTAGAATCATTTTAAATAAATTATTAACTTTCGCTTATTGAGTCAAATTATTTATTAGATATAGATATATAAGTTAGTGCCACAAGAATATAAAAAAAAGGAAGTCCAACGTGCAACATAAGGATATTGAATTGGAAAAGGAATTTGGGCTTTGACCCAAGGACAAACAATAAATAAAAACGTGGCACTATAATTAGTCTTTGATCAAATAAAATCAACGGTTGAGATTTGATGTCAACGAATCCGTTGATACCAGGTGTCAACGGATCCTGACTCTTATATATATATATATATATATATATATATATATATATATTGCCGCACAACAAATAGCATGGGAGGATTTTGGGAGAACAGAAACGGTACATCACCGTTTTAGCACATAGGTGAAAATGTCAGGCACATGGAAACTCAACAATAGCATTATGAATGAATTTGAGGAGCAACGCCGATACGCCGAAACTCTGTCAGTTTAATTTCTTTACTATGTTGTTTATTTCTTTCATCATGTCTAGCTATTTTTCTTTAATTAGCTCTTAGATGATTTTAATTTGAGCTATTTGAACCATGTGATTGTATAAACTCTTTTCAATGCAATTATAATCCTAGTTTTATTTAGATTTGCTTGAGTGTAACACTTTTTGTATGTTTATGAATGACTACTAGCTCTAACTTTTTAAATATATGAGTTGATCTTAGAATTTAATTGACTACTAGCCATAGCTTTTAAATCTGACCTAAGAAATTTGATTAACGTAACAGATTAAGTTAGAGATATATAATTGTTGAGTTATTACATTTAAATAATGTTCATGTGAAACCTTCATCGATTAACGACTCACTAGAGAGATTAGGGTGTTGTAGCTTTAGAAGTGGGTTATGAGTCAAGAGATTGATCAACATTATTTTGTTAATTCGTCGCGAAATTAGGAGAATAATTGTAGAGACTAGTGCAATCACCAAACAACGAGAATTAATTGATTCGAAAGACCTGATAATTTTATCTCGGTTATTTTCCAAAACAATTTTTATGTATATTATGTTAAACTCAAATACATGCTTTGCATACCCCCATTTTTAAATCCTCGTTATAATTAAATTGTCGAGTTGAGATTGAAACAATCCTTATGGAGACGAACTTATAAATTTTATCACTTTAATGCATTTTTAGTATACTTGCTAAAAGTCTATCAAGTTTTTGGCACCGCTGCCGGGAATGTTGATTAAATTCGACAAGACAATTTATTTTAGTTTGGATTTATTTTATTTTATTTTATTTTCTGTTATAAAAAAAATTGAAAAAAAAAAGCATTGTGCTTTTAAGTGTTTATCATTGCGCTTTGCTAGTAAAATGTTTATCTAACTTTTATAGCAATATGTGCTAAAAGACTGTTGGTAGATACTAAAGAGATCATTATCTTTCTTTATGAAAACTATAAGTTATCTCTCCGTATAAAAGATTTGGATATAAGATTAAAGGTGAGATGTGGATTTCACAATGACTATTGTAAGGAGCATTGTGTAGAGAAAGAACGACAACATGTGATCAATATTGATTATAGCTATGAACTTGACAACTTTTTAGATGAATTCTTAAGGTCCAATCAAGTTTCATTTGATCGATTTGAAGTCCAATGTGTTAATCTTGTTGAGAAAGTACATCAGTCTGAGAAGAAGTTGGTTGAGATAGAGGCTGAACGTCTTGCCATTGTGATGGAAAGGGAGAATTTGAAAATAAAAAATAGTGGCATGGAAGAAAAATCACAAGTGAGGTGTGTAAATCTGGGTGTGACATTTGAGACTCAACCATTGGAGATTAAGGAGATTTTGTTGCAACAAGAGTTTTATTCTTCTTTACTGTCGGAGATCACAATTTTTAGATGTTTGTTGTTGGGAGCATGAGAACATCTAGTTTTTTGCGTCAAGTTTATGGAATTTCTACCAAACAAGAGGAAGAAGAAGGATGATGTGTTATATCTTTCATACATGCCACCCTAACAGTTGGCAAGGTGTCAAACTAATGACGTTAAAAAAGCACTTGGTGGAAGGCAACCTATTATTTTTGTTTATTTATTTTGCAAGTATTTCTATTTAGTAAAAAAAGGACAAAAAAAAAAGAAAGAAAGAAAAAGTGAAAAGATAGACGAAAAAAATGAAAAAAAATCAAAATCCACATTAGTCTTTTTTATAACATGTCTTTGTAAGATGTTCATTGTGTTAGTTGTTAGTTTGAGTCATTTTACAATAACTTGTATTGCTTGCTTGTTTATTTTTAATGAATTTTCTTGTTTTTTGAATACTTCAAAGTTAATAAGGAGGTGGATGTTCATTGCAATTCAATGGGAAGTGTATTGCATTTGGAATGATTAGGTAGCCACAACTTCTAGAAATCTCAGTTTGTAAGGTTAAACCAATTTTTTTTCTTTCAAATGTTAATTCTAGAACTTGTAACTTTTATTTATTTGTTGATTGATCATATTTTGTACACACTAAAGCAAAATGCTTGATACCTAGAGCCTTTTTGAACCTACTAGAATTTCAATGATTATATTTATTCTTTGTAAAGCCAATTTGAGCCTTTAGGATCAAACCCCTATTTTTTGTGAAAACTGCATTACAACCTAGAAACCTTAGGATAATTTGACCCGATTTTTGTGGTGTTATGATATGTAATGTCTCATGTATATGCTTAAATTTAAGTTTGGGGTTGTTGTTAAAACTAGCAACAAATTAAGTTTGGAGTAGGGGTACTAGAGAACTAAGATATTACTCAATGTCTCTTAAACAAAACAAAAAAAGTGATATGAACCATATAAGATTAGTTTACACACAAAAAGAAAAAAAGAATAGTGACAAAAATTCTAAACATTAGTCTTTTCGCGGTGACGTCTAAGGTGTACTAGCAACTAAGTAGTTCATGGGTGAACCATAACTAATAGTCATTGGATCAAGAGATTCCATGCGATCTTACTTACGATGCACATGTAATGTAACACCCCGTTTCCCAATACAACATAAACAAGTATAATTATCAGAGTTTTCAACAACAACGGAGTATTACATCTACTTTTCAAAATCTTTCTCAAATAGAAAATAAAACTATTTAATCCAACATATCATTCTTATAAAATTTGCAGCGGAATATTTATTTAAAAATCATAGTCAACAGCTACATCAACGTCCTTGGCACAAAGGCCTCATCATACTAAAAATTTATTTAATAATAAACAAATCTCCAACAACATAGTTCATCAATGATACATAAGGAAATGAAGAATGTAAACAGCAGAATTCCCATCCCATTACGTATCAGAGCCTAGGACACAAGAGCCAATAATCTAACTAGCCTTCATCACCTGCACTTGCCCACAAGGCGGCAATTCCAGCAGAAGGGGTGAGTTCACAAATCAAATGTAATATATAGATATATGAATCATCAAAGTAAATTGAAAACAACAACAAATAATAACAACCAACAGCAACATTATCAACATTATAATCTTGATTCATCTTTGATTAACATCAACAACAACAACCCTTGTGGCGACGTCTCACCAACAAATACTCCAACAAGACAACTCACACCTACAACAGCTATGCAAGGACCTCAACTACTAATGCAATATGCATGTGGTACCATACTACGCGCGTTGAATGCTAAGCATTCTAGGGCATAAGCCCCCAACAATTTGGATGGTTAAAGCATCCCAGGGCAATAAGCCCCCAACAGGTGAACGATAAAGCGTTCCAGGGCAATAAGCCCCCAACAGGTGAATGATAAACATTCCAGGGCAATAAGCCCCCAACAAATGCATATGAGTATGAATGACTCTATGGTGTATATCTGCATACAACCCAACAATATCTAATGGTGCATATCAGCATGCAACCAACAACAACTACTTAGGACATCAACTAATGTGTCTAACAACTAAGACACCCTCCCCAACTGGATAACACCACTCAACATCATCAGAAGCAACTCAAGTTTAGCAAAATATAATTATTTTCATGTAAACATACATTAATCCATCTTAACCATCTTCATATACAAGTTTTATCATCTAAACAATTCTAAATAAATCCAACAAACATAATAGGAAGCTTAGGTTTGGGTTAGGAGCCCTTAGAAAAATTACACAAAATGGTCGTTCAGGACCAACTTCGCTTAAGCGAAGCACAGTTCGCTTGAGCGAACTCAATTGACGTAAGTCTGGGTGTTCCTCGCTTGAGGCTCGCTTGGCGTTCGCTTGAGCGACGCTCACATACTACAGGTTCTAGGCGGATTTCGCTTGAGCGACGGGAATTTCGCTTGAGCGAACCAAATGACGAAAGTTAGATTCTTGTTCGCTTGGGGTTCGCTTGAGCGAGCGGGCAAAATTCTGAACTGGGCACAAAAAGGTGTCGCTCGCTTGAGCGACGGCTGGCTCGCTTGAGCGAGTGTTCATCTGGGCAGAATTACAACTACGATTTTCTAAGCCCTAAATCATCCAAAAACCCAATTTTGATCCCCCAATCACCCAAAATGGATTAGAACAATGTTTATGGGTTCACTACACATCAAAACAACAGAAACATCTCATAGAAACATCATCAATCATACATAATTCATCAACAATGGCATTTTTATAATTCTTAAACCTAATCCAACAAACCACCATTTTCAATTCATTTCATGAAATCATATACATATACATTAGCAATTGAAAAATAAACCCACCCTTACCTGATTAGATGAACAAAAGCTACAGAACTCAACTCTTCCTAGCAATCTCCCTTGTTCTTGGTTCTCCCCTCTTTCTCCCAAAAGCTTATGTTTTGTTTTACTGATACGTGCAAAATATTTTGTCTGACTTTCTATTTTCTTACCAACCAAAACATAACTCCCCTTTTCTCTCTACTCCCTCACTAACTTTCTATTAATTCTCCTTAACCCCTCCTTAACTCTATTAACTCTAAATAAATCCCCTTTTTCTAAAATAAATATTATTTCTTCTATTTTCATAAAACAATGCAAATAATCACCAATTTTCATATAAATGAATATAAATCAAATAACACACCACATATCACATAATTATTTATAAATTCAAATAAATTATGCAAAACAACTAAAAAATAACAATTAGGAATTAGGGCGTTACATGTAACACCAAATATTTTTTTCCTTCTTTCTCCTTCTTCCGCGTTTGTCCACAACAGTGAGTGAGTGCCCCATTTCTCCTCCATTAAAATATGTAAAGTTTCTTCCTACACATAGCCAAAACACACATAAAAGATAGATAATTACAAATTTGGGAAATTGAAATCATCGTATAGTTGAAATTCGAAGCAACAGTGAACCCACACACTAAACTCAACCAAAATTTTCAGAAAATATAATATAACAGAAAAACATGATAAGCAAAAAGAAAAACCATAACAAATCCCAATCATGTTTTATTTGATTTAATTATTGTACAATTGTGGAGATTGATAGTGTTAGACAAAATGAGGCTTTATTCCTTTGAAGATTAAACCATGATTTTGTGCATTAAAATGGATTATTGTATTTTTTTTCTTTCTGATTTTGAGTATCTACATGGAGAAGGAGAGAGAAAGTGAATGAATGTTAGATCGGTGGTTTGCCTCTACTGCGATTGGAAATGGTTGGGCTAATGGAAGGAGATGCCATAGATGGGAATAGGAAAATGGAGAAAGAGAAGAATTCAATTAGTATGGCTGAAACATGATATGATAAAGTGAACCGCTTTATCTAATGGTTTTTAATGATGGTCCACCTATATTTTGGCTGAAAGACTTAATTGCACCCTCACCTTAGAATCCACCGTCTTTTCTCTAAAAAAAGGTAAAAAAAAAAATAGTAATTGTTTAGAACTATATTAGGATGGTAGTGATTGCATAACTCCAATTTCACTTAACCTACTTTCCTAAATTTATTTAGCCTACGTTCACAAGTATGGTTGGAGTAAGTTTGATTTGTAAATATAATAGTAATAAAAGGATTCCATCGTTTTGGATCATATGCATATAAAAGATTATTTTTTAGTAATTTAAGTAGTATTGATGATTATTTTACAACTGTTTTTAGAAGATTTAAACTCTATATCTTGCGACTATCAAGATTCTAATTCTAGATCATATGTCAATGCATATGAAAGATATAGAGCGCAAGGCTCTAAAATAGCAAAGTGTATATTTATATGACTGAGAAATGCACTTTTTAATTATAAGTCCTTATGACATTTTTTAATTTAAAGGGACTTGCTAATAAGTGTTTTGTTAAGGACTTAAAAATGAAAACTATTGATCTTTCAGTAGAAAAAGTTGTTTTTTTATGTTTCAATGTATTAAATATACAAATTCTAAGATAAAATTTTTATTTTAAATTTTTTATCAAGTGCTTTAAGGGCAACCGTTAGCATTTTCCTAATTTAAAAAGATGAAAGAAGAAACTTTTGGATTGAAAAGTGTGCATTTATTACTATGACGTTGTTTGACTTATATTTTCAATACACAATTTTCCTTTTCTTTTATGAATTATTTAAACAATATACTTGAAACATTTGTTAGTATGATCCAAATTGTAATGATTAATGCTAACGAGTATCTTTGGTGCATTGGTTAAACCAAAAAAATAAGCAGGTTTGTATAGAGAAAGTCGTATTTATTATATTGACAAAGGTTTAACTTATATTTTTAAGACAACTTTTTCTTTTATAAGTTTTTAAACAAATGTTGTTAGGACACTCGTTAACAAGAGAATAAGAGAGGTTTGATTTCTCATGTTTGGAGGATAAAAATAATTGAGACTAAGAGATTATAATCGGCTTAGTTATGCACCTTTTTGCATCCCCTTAAAACAACGAAGAAACGTGAGAGATAATGATTTCACAACTTTTTCATTTTTATCATTTCCTTTTTAATTTGTGTAGTGCCTGCTAATTGATAATCACGTGAGCTCTTTTTTGGTTGATAAAAAAGAATTCATTTTTCACCCCTGAAAAAAAAAGATGAATTCATGCCTTTTGTTAAGATATATCATATAAGTACTATTATCATAACAATTTTTTTCTTGAACAAGAATTATATGATTTTGCAACCAATCATATGATTTTATTCTACCTGACTCAACTGTTGAACTCAAAGATATGCAGTTTATACAACAAAATGAAATTTCAACATTCGCTCCAGCATGGGTAATTCATCGGTCTCTAAATATAGGACTTCCTTAGAAAATTTTAGTGATATATTTTTGGCTTAATTACACGTTTGTTAAAATCAAACTTTTTTATCCTCTATTTTCACATTTGTTCTAAATAAGGTGAATTGTTGTCCCTATGGTGAATCTAAAGACAAAATGTAATTTTTGAGATCAAAATTCACATTTTTGTGACGCCAACAGTCACTATCTTAAGAGTGAAAACCCTGAGTTATGACCTATGAAGCCTGAATACATAGTACAGGTACGATACGGATACGTGAAAATTTTAAAATTAGGATACGATATGACTAAGATACGTTAACAAAATATTTATACTACAATATATATGCATGTAAAATACTTAAAAAAGCATTGATTACTCTTCAATACTATATAATCATAAAAGTCACAATTTACAAAAAATAATACATGTGATCAAAATAAAAAATGTAAAGTTTTCGTATAAATCATATTCTATTTTCATTCTTATGTTAGGTTATCTCCTTTCGCTCGTTACTTTCATCCACCAAAAACATAATTTTTAATTGGTTATCGAAAAACAATTATAGTGATTCATATCTTAAATTGAATCATATACATCTCCATTGAATTTTCGTAACACAGTCTCATTTTATTTTACACTTCATTTTTTTTCCAGGATACGTCACTGTGAAGTATCTTATAAGTATATGAGTATATATGTTGAGTATCTTATGAGTAATCCGATAAAATATATACTTTAAATTAAAATAATTAATTCCGATACTCCGTGGGTACGTATCCGAAGTATCCGCGAAGTATCGGTATCCGATACGTGTTCGATACGGGTACGTCTCCATTTTGGAGCATCCGAGCTTCATAGGTTATGACCAAAATCGCACAAACATAAAAATAGAGGTTCAAAAAGTTTGATTTTAAAAAACGAGGATTATTTTCACGAGTTTAATAAAATAAAGTGATCAAAATGTAATTAAACCTATATATTTTGACTGATGACCATGAAGTTAGCACAATGTGATTTGGTATTCCAAACATCCATGTCATTTTCACATTATTAACTAACTTTATCAAAGGTCCTCAATGTGAGCATGGAATCATACATACATGTGTGAAATTCTCCTTGCACGGCACAAAAAGAGAATAAAGGGTTACCTCAATTTCTTCCTTAATAGATGAAAAAGGTATATATATATATCAAGAAAAAGGGGGACAGTGACCTTGACAGTTTCACATCTAAAAAAACATAATTTGAAATGGGACCCTTAGGATAGCCACTAAACAAACAAAAGAAAAACTTAGTAACCTACAAAATAAGCCCCTAAAATTATTATTTTTTGATGTTCCTAACAAAATCATCCTAATTTCCATTAAGTAGTGTATATATGTTACTCAATAATACTCATAAGTCACAACAAAACAATGTGACACTATATAGATATTTCCATCATTCAAATTGCCACCACAAAACAGAAAATAGTAGATTCATGATGGCAAAGACATCATAAGAGGAAAAGAATAAAATTGTCCAAAAGAAATTTAACTTTTTTACATCTTCATTGTAAACAGTTACAAAAGCATAGAGGATTCATCATTGTGTATGAAACTCCCTTGACGAGGAATGTTTGGTTTCAGTCAATTACTATCAACAGATTAGATTCTGGAACGACCAACAAAAGTTTACCTATTGTTGTTTGATCGCAGCAATATCGCTAAAATCTCGGAGAAATCGGGGCGTTTTGAAGGGGTGTTGTTCCAACACTTTGTCATTAAGGACTTTAGAGTTTGTGGACAGTCCTTTGGGATCTCCGGTCTAAGGCCACAAGCAGCAATGCCTACTGCTGCCTGCACAGGCGAATATGCAGTATAGGCTGCTTCACCGGATACCATCTCCCAAATTACCATACCAAAACTATAAACATTACTCATCCATGTCTCGGTGACACTCTCGGGGTCGCCCGCGATTACCTGTTTTCAACCAAAATGAGGAATGAAAAACAAGTCAGCAAAGGTATGAAAGCTTTCAAGAAGATTTATTAAAATGACAAATAACTAAAATATTAGGACTTATCACAGACATCATGTGAAGGCTTTATGGCATGCGGGGTCCATTTGGAATCATTTCAGGTATAATTAGTAATATAAAACCACACAAACTTGTATAATTATAGACAGTGGTTAAAGCAAAAAAATAAAATAACAATTATCACATGCTAGGCCTGCTCACACAATGATGCTGAGAAAAGTGACATAAAGCTTCTTTTAAGTGTAGGCTAGTATGGTGTTGTGTTTCACATGGAAACAGATCTAAACAACATCCATAAAGCCAATAAATTGGTCTTCAATAGAACATCTAGAAATCATTATGTGATTTAGTAGTGTTTGCCATTATGACTACACAAACATATCACAAGCAAATAAATTTGTCATTGCCTTGCTGGTTTGAGTTGAATTTGACAAACAAATCTGATTGAGATACATTTTGAGTAAACAGTCATTTTGATCCCTAAATTTGTGTGACATTGTCACAATAGTCCATGAATGTATCAAAATTATAAAAATATACATAAATGTGTCTTTTGTTGGTCACTTTGGTCCTCAAATTTGTCTTTCATCAGTTAGTTTGGTCCTCAAATGTGTCTTCCCTTAATCAATTGTGTCCATAAAATTACTAACAAAAGTCACACTTAGGGGCGTTTTTGAAATTTCGATAAATTCAAAGATTACAATGACAATGCCTTACACATTTAAGGATCAAATTGGCTGCCTACTCGATAGTTGATATATTTTTCAAGGAATGGTAGATTTACTGCAGCAGCAGCTTAAAAGCCTAAAACACATCCCTACTTCCCATCTATTGTGTCTTTCCTAAATGCTATGGGGCTTTAGATTAGGATTCTAAGTTACAAAGTAAGATCTTTAATTTTAATTTTCTGTCAAAACTCAAAAGAAAGCTGTAGGAAATAATTAGAAGTATGAATGGAAATTTCGAAACAGAATTCAACATATATGAATTATGACACAATAGCACACCAAAACTTTCATACTCAGCAATTTTTTCACTAACTTAAAATAAGCGTGATTTGAAGTATACCTCAGGAGCCAGCCACCGGTAACCATCAGTTTCATAGTCCATTGCCTCTTGGTTGCTCTTGCAAGCAGTGACTATGCCAATATCTCCCAAGCAAGCGCTCCCGTGTTTATCCAACAGAATCCTCTGAGTATTAAGGTCTCTATATGAAACACCATGATCATTCAAAAACTTGATCCCCTCAGCCACATCAACTGCGATTCTTACAATATCCTTGTTCTGAAGCTTCTTGTTCTTTGAAATTAAGTCATGAACCGATCCACCTTCCATGAATTTTGTCACTACACATAAACCATGATTGTCATCTACACAAACACCGCAAAACGGTAAAATGTTTTTATGTCCACATGTCATCAATTCTAGCAGATCTTTCCTGAGCACGAACTCATATGAATTCCCTTTGTCACACCCTCTGAGCTTCTCAATGCCAACTTTTTTCCCCATGTATGTTCCCTTATACGAATTGTGTCCAATCTGTTCCGAAAATTCAAGACTATCCGAGCTCAACAACCACTTCTTTATCTCATCCGCATCTGTCTGAATAGTCTGCCACTCATCTACCGATACATGAAAAGATGAATTCGGCAAGGGCATTTCAAGATGAATCTTTTGGCTCAAATTCTCAGACCCGTTTCCGCAGTATACACCATTACCATCTTCTTCAATCTCTCCAAACTCTCTTCCCTTGAAATTCTCCTCTTGACATCCACAGAGCCCAAATGGAAGCTTCACACCACTGGCTTTAGGCTTCTTCATAGCAAACTTGAGTGCGCTTTCAACCCTAGTCCTTACTAACTTATCCTGACCAGTCCCAGAAAGAACAAGTAGAAGCACGATTCCAAGGGTGAGACTTTTCTTCTCAAATATCTGAATCTTCTTGCAGCAGATGGAGGAACTATCCAACGCACTCGACATTGCAGGCCATGAAATTGGAGAGTTGCAAGCAAATGTCAACTTGAACAAAGATCCTTGAAGCTGCATATCACTGTCACACTCCTCTTCAATCAAAATCGCAGCCTGTCCGTCATCCAATGCTTGCTCAATCAGCTTGATGTGAATAAACACATCTTTAACATCAAACCCCGCCTGAGAATAACTGCCCAAAATATCAAAATCAAAAGATGCAAACTTCAGTACTTCAATATCAAAATTAGCAAAACCCATTACTGAAGTAACTTTAAATACAAATAAAACAGTGCTAGTGAATCTTCACATGACAATCAAATTCAGATCAGAACATAACCCAAGTTCAAAGAATCAAACTTTAGAACTTCTAAATCAAAATATTTTACTGAAGCAGCATTAAACCCAACACAGCCAAAATTATATGGAATTGAATATTCACTGGTTCACATTCAAACTGAAACACTTGCATAATAAAAACTTTAGAAGCAAATCCATCAACCAATTTGTTAAAAAACCAAAATTCATTACTGAAACAACCTTAAACAAAACAAAAACATTGCAATACAACTGAATCTTCAGATTGGATCAAACCCAACTCAAAAGTTCCAAAATTTAGAGGTTCTAGAAAGTTAACAAGCAAAACCCACCACAAAAACAACACTATAACCTTAAGCTAAGACCGAATCTGGGAAAGAGATTTGTACCTAGGAGGCAATGAATCATAGTGCTTACGGATGTTGGACATAAGCTTTTCAGGAAGCTGGCTACCAGGATAAAGCTGAGTAAGATTTCTCACAACAGTTCCCCAAACAAGGTTGTTGCTACTCCGACAAGTGTTGTTGTTGTTGTTGTTGTCGTGTTTGGAAGAATCGAGGTTAATGTTGAGTGTGTTTTTGAGCGATGAAATGGCTTCAGAAACATTGCGTGTGAGTTTGTTGAACTTCTTGTGAATGGTGGAAGATTCTTTGTTGTTGTTGTTGTTGGGTTGTGAAGATGGGTTTGTTTCCATTAAGACTTGTTGTTCTACCATGTCTTCTTCTTCGTTGTTGTTGTTGCGTCGAGACCAACATTCTAATGCTGAAGCCATTGATCTTGAAAGTGGAAGTGAATGTGTGTGTGTGTGTGTGAGAGGGATTTGGGAAGAATGTATGGAGGAGAAGAAGAAGGTGGTGGTGGTGGTTAACTGGCTATGGAAACGGTGGTTGTTTCAGATTTCTGAATTTGGACATGTTTTTTTGTGCTAACAAAAGTGTGCAAGAAATCTGAAGTCACAAGTGAAGGACTCTTGTTTTTCTACTAAAGTTGTCTACATCAAGAGCCAACTATGGTCGAAAACTAACCTTTTTTTTTTTTTAGGTTCAAATATTAGTCCTTTTAGCTTTAATTCATAGAATTCCTAAGTTAGTCTTTTAAGTTTTAAAAGTTTTAAATAGATCATTATAGTTTGACAGAATTTTCAAGTTAGTCCTTTAAATTTTAAATATGTCATTTTAGTTTGATAGAATTTCCAAGTTGTTGCCCCTGCCTTTTAAAAGTAGTCATTAAACGTAGCGTTTTGACACCCTAGAGCTTTTAAAAGGCAGTATTTCCAAGTTAGCAACTTAACGGCTACATCAGCATCAATCAGTTAAACGGATACTGACAACGGGGTAACAGTGAGATAATTTATCAACTAAAAAGACCAATTTAAAACTTTTGAAATTTAAAAGACTAATTTGGGAATTATGTCAAACTAAAATGACCTAATTGAAACTTTCGAAACTTAAAGGACTAACTTGAGAATTATGTCAAACTAAAAGGATCAAAAGTGGTATTTGGCCTTTTTTTTATTAGGAAAACCACGACATTTACATGTTACAAATCACTCATCGAAAAGAAATTTGAGTTGACATTTAAAATTGAAACTACGAGTAAATCAACTATCAACTGAATCAAATTTCATTGACATCTTAAAACTTTCTAATCGAAAATTATTGATTATTGTATTAATTTAATTTTTAATGTAATAGTGATAAACATTACCTACCTTAGTTAATATGTAAGATGACACAGTTGAATTTTTTAATGTAATTATAACTTTTAGAGGTCTGATCTAGATTGATAGTTCATATTGTTTCACTACATGAAGTTGATTATGTGATATAAGTGCTCGAATCAACGACAAAAATTAACTCTTACAGTATAGTGTGTGATCTCAAACTACAAACAATTGTGATCCAATGAGGCATTAATTTGTTGTAGAGGCATTGGATTTGTTTTAACATCGAATTTTTTTAGATAATACTGAGAAAAGTATAAATTGTGTTCAACCCACAAATTGAGAGAAGTAAGATGGATACTCGTCCCCAGAATAAGTAAGCACCATGCATCAATAATTAAAACAAATAATAAAGTCATTGGATTTTAGCCAAAAGGATTTAATTAGGATCATGATATTTGAACACATCACTTTTTCATACATTCATTCAACTTCCTGTTTTATCTATAACTCTATCTTTTTTATTACATAATCAATCCATCAAATTTATCATATCACACTATTTTTCTCTTTATTATAAAGTGTATACACCTATACGGGTGTGCCCTAAACATTTTCCATTTAATTAATAAAGGCTAAAATATGGTTTTAGTCTATATAAATATGTCTTGATTTGGTTTTAGTCTTTGTAAAAAAATATTTTTTAAAAAAATCTCTACAAAATATTTTTTTTGAAAAAATAAGCCCCTACAAAATATTGGGTTTTTAAAATAGTCCATAGTAGTTTGTTTTTTAAAGTAGTCTTTGGAAGGACTATTTTAAAAAACAAAATATTTTGGAGGGACATTTTTCTATAAAATTGATTCAGTCATTATGTGTCATGTATGCAAATCATCACAAAAGTTTGGTCATGGGCTATTTTAAAAAACAAAATATTTTGCAGGGACATTTCTCTACATTTTTTTTTTGCATGGACTAAAACCAAAATGAGGCATATTTGCATGGACTTGTTTACCGTGATTTTTGACAAACAACCGCTGGTTTAAAATTTATTGTTTGTAAGATCAACCAATAAATCTTACGACATATTGTGTTTGTTATTTTCTAGAAATTGATGAATGTTCTTGATGTTCTTATTAAAACGATGAATAGAACCGTCGAATTTAACAAAGTTAGATCTGTCAAAGTTATTTTCAATGAATGGAATGTGAAATGCTTAAAAGAAACAAGTAACTTGCAAAGAAATTTAAAGAAACAAACTTAAATTTCATTGATCAAATGTAAATTGGTACACAGATTCATACATTCTGACTTGTAACTCGTTTCTCTCTAGATGCGGATAGTTTGAGTGTAAATTTTATGTATGGTTGAATTGTGACCTGTTTTTTCTATGAGAAACTGATATTTATACTAGAAAACTACCTATACATAGACATTCGAAATTATCTCTGCTACCAACGGTTATGAACACCTCTTCAATTTGAAATTCAAATAGCATCCTTTGACAACAACCGTTACTTGACTTTATCTGAAACCAATCTTTCTTCGACATCTTCTTATATGTCGAACTATAATCTACAAAACAACAATTTTGCTAAGTCTATATCTTCGACCAAGTAACAATGTCTAACATATTAATTTTTGTATCTTGTTAACGAGTGCCCTGGGGCACTCTTTAAGCATTCTAAAAGAAGAAATTGTTCCATAGAAAAGTCAAACATTTCAATTTATGATGCAATGATTACATGATTTTTTTTTTAAAAAGTTACTATTTAAAGGTCTTAACGAGTGCCCCGGGGACACTGGTTAACATTTCCCTTAATTTTTCCTCGAAACTCAAAGTCAAACTTCATTGACTGCATTTAATATAGCCTGTCGAAAATGCAGGTTAACATGACTAAAACCATATTTTAACCATTAATAAATGACTGGATTGACAAAACTATTGGACAATTTTTAGTTCTATAAATCCTACTACTCATGTATCTTCCCGAGGCCAAGAGGATAGTGAAAATAATTATGAGAGTGGTAGATTTTTTTTTAACCTTTCGATTTTTTGGGGATGAGACCCCGTAATCAAGAGTTCGACTAAAAACTAAGTAAATTACGATAAAAATTAGAGTCTTGTTAATCGGTGGTTAAGGAGCTAAAAGTAAAAAAAAAAAAAGAGTCAAATTTTGCATTGAAAAAGAACACTTTTTTAACTTTCAAAAAGTGAAATACACAATTTTCAAGACAATATTTCCTTAACAAGTGCCTTGGATTTACCTAAAAATTATTACCATTATGAATCAAATTTGGGTCTTTGAAACAATTCATCATAGTGGAAGTTCAATAGCCATTTGAGATCAATCACTTGGTTAAAAGAGTGATAGATACAAATGAAAGGGTAAAATATCTTTTTGATGCTTATAAATATTCTAAATTTTCGTTTTATTCTTCGTAAAAAAATTCTCCAACTTTTAATCTTTAATTTTTTTTCTTCCATATTTTGAATCCATGCTTTTTTATGTTAGATCAAGTGTATCCTTTAGATATTTAGATAGAATTTTATAAGAATGTTTATAATATTATAAAAAAATTCCAAAAATACACAAAAGAATTGTTTCTTCAAAAAAAAAAGTTTAACAAAACATCAATTAAATATAAATCTTTAACCCAAAAACATAAAAATGCATATTTAATTTATATTTTAAAAATAAATAAATTAGCCTTCCGATTTTAATCATATGAATGTATGTGATTTTACACGATATATACAAATTAAAAACATCAAATTTTATAAAAGATATGAAATAAAACTTAATAAATTTTAATCTACCAAAAGAAACTGAGTAAAGTTTTTTGACAAAAAAACTTAATAAATTTTTCAGACGCATTAAAAAAAGTAGTTAATGGTAAAAAAAAAAAAGTAAATGAATTTTTAAAAAGGGAAAAATGATATAACGAAAAAAAGATTTATTTGATTGATTGATTGATTCACATTCGGATCTCACCTCTGAAGAAAAACGAAAAAATAGTTAGTGTCCAAAAAAGTTTCATCATCATTTTCGCAACACAGAGTACATACATATACACGACGATGCGCATTGAGTGAACGTTGCGATCATATCTCAGATTCGATGGCGTCATCTTCCACCAACACCGGCAAGACGAAGATCCTACCTGATTCTACTGATGACGATGAACACACCGAAGTTGAAGATATGGAAGAAGATGAAGACGAAGACGTAGGTTTTTCAATTATCGAATCCAATTTTGATTCTGATTTTGATTTCACTTTATAACTGATTGTTTCATTGTTGATTATGCAGCTCGAGCATTTTGATGATTTCACCCTTGCTTCTTCGTGGGAACGGTGTGTGTGATTTACATTGTATTCTTCAGTTTATTTTGGTTAAATTAGTTTAGTTTAGATGAAATTAGTTAATAATTTTAATTAGGTGGAATTAGTTCATGATTTGAGTTTATTTTCTACAAATTAATTTAATCTGAGATTTTTGTTTTGCGGTGATAAAAATTGATTTTAAATGAATTGATTCTACTTAAAAGCGATATGAACATAAGTAGTTTATGTTTGGATACTTTTACTTAGAAATGAGTTGAACAACAATAAATTTCAGTGTAAAAATCACACGTCAAAATCAATGTTACACTTGCAGAATCAATTCTGGCTGCTCCAAATGTGGAATCAAACACAGACTGAAATAGAGGCTGTTTGTAGGATTTGAATGTCTGTTATTTTCGCGATTCACACTGCTGTCTTCTTTATTTATTCTTAATTTGTTTTGATTAAGTTAGTTTAGTTTAGATGGAATTAGTTTATAACTTGAATTTATTTTGATGAAATTGATTTAATCTGAGTTTTAATTTTGTTGCTAAATGTGTTTTTTTTATAATTTTATTTCTGAAATAGAGCTGTTTGTGAGCTCTGGATGTCTGTAATTTTCTGATTCTTTTTGTGAGTTCTTCAGTTTATTTTGAATTTAGTTTTGATATCATTAGTTTAGTTTAGATGGAATTAGTTCATATTTTGAACTTGCTTTTGATGAAGTTAATTTAATCTGAGTTTTATTTTTGTTGTTAATCATGTTTTTTTATAGGTTTGTTCTGAAGACTAAAATAGAGGCTGTTTGTAGGTTTTGCATGTTTATGATTATCCTGATTCATATTGTTTGGTTGTGTTCTTTAGTTTATTTGAAGATTTAGTTTAGATGGAATTAGTTCATAATTTTAATTTATTCTTGATGAAATTAATTTAGTCTGAGTTTTTTTTTTTGTTGTTGATTGTTTTTTTTTAATTGTAGGTTTATTTCTGAAATAGAGGCTGTTTGTCGGCTTTGGATGTCTGATGGTCCAAAAAATTTAATGGTAAGCATTGAAAGTCATGAAATTTGGTATAATTAGAATGCTGATGCTGACAAATCTTACTGTAATAGTGTAAACATGTTAATTTGTGATGTGGCTTCTTCTATCGTGTTTTTGTTGCTCTGTTATTAAGTATGGTACTGTGTTCGTGGAAAGAACGGGGTGTGGGTCACTGTGTTGTATTTGAAGTTACTTTTTGTCCCTGTTTAAACTTGAAAAATGATAATTTTATGTCATTTCCTTTTGGAGTTTAATGAACATCGTCTGTAACTCGGTTTTAGGTAAAAGGTGCGGTTCTCTTGGAGTATTCTGGTAATTTGTACAAGGTGACATCTGAGACTAAGTATGCGCTGAAAACTTACTGCATGGAGTATTATTTCGAGACCAACCCTGCAGGTACTTCTTAATTTTGGTTAAAAAATGGTTAGTAGGTTGAGGTTTGGATTCAGGATTTTTTTCTATTTTTTTTTTAATCTATCTTGGTATCCAGATGACGCAGGCAAGCCTGCAAATTGGAATTTGGATTTGCATGATCTGCAGTTATGTTTTGGTGTAAAGGAATTTTTGGTATGGTTTAATGTTGTGTTTTCACTTTCACTGAAATTTTATTGATTTCACTATGGATAAGAAAACACTTATGTCATGTATATCATTAGGTGATTGCTCCTCAAAGTGCAAGTGGCGTGGTTCTTGATGCGCCAGAGGCTAGCAAGCTGTTGAGTGCTGTTGCGATTGCTTTATCAAATTGTTCAAGGTAAATATTTTTCGTTGTTTGTGGATAGAACTGAATGAAACATTGTATTCTGTATTACTATTTACTCATAACTTTGGCTTTGAAGTTTGTGGCCAGCATTTGTTCCAGTTCACGATCCTTCTCGGAAAGCTTATATTGGAATTCAGAGCATGGGCACTGTATTCACTAGAAGGTTTGAAGCAGATCGCATTGGTAGTCAGGTTCCAATAAAACTTATGCATTTGGAGGGGCTGTACGAGTTATTTGTATCTAAATTTGTGAGTTCCTGTCTCTTGTTGTTTAATTTAATCTTCATTTAATTTTCTTATGTTGGACCACATACATTTTTTATGTGATATTCCCTCGTTGCTTTATGCTTCCATACTTTGCTTTCTTTTACAATAGTGCTATGATACAATTGGTCTATCAATTAGGGCCCGTTTGGATTGGCTTATTTTTGAGCTTATACAAAACAGCTTATGAAAATAAATAAGCTTTTATAAACTATTCATAAGCTTGTCAAAGAAGTTTATGAAAAAACAGCTTATGAAGATACAATTTTCATTAGCGAGAACTTATGAATTAACATTAAAGCTTATTTATTTGCATAAGCTATTTTTCATAAACTCAAAAATAAGCCAATCCAAACAGACCCCTAGTCTTACCTTACCTGTTCCTCCCCTGGGGAAGGGACATCTTGAGATGAAATAAATACGTAGATGTATGAATGAATTATTATATATTACTGGGGAGAATGCAAGCATGCAACAGTTTTCTATTTTTTTTTGGAATTTTTCCCAGATCTCTGTATTCTTTAATATGACCTACCTCTTCCTAATAATTTATGCTAGAGCCAGCCATTCTTCTATGTAAAATTTTGACTTCTTGTCTGCAATGTCCTGTTAACTTCTGCCTTTAATTAATTTCCATTTGATACTGAAGGCATACTCCACATTGGATCTATCTGTTCATAATTTCAAAGTCAGAATTGCAATGAAGCTAACATTCAGAACACTCCCCTTTGATGAGGACTATATGAAAGACTTTGATTCTAAAATAAACAAATCTGAAGAAAATGTTACTGGTGAGACATCGAGTGGGACACAATGGGATGATGATTGTTCTTGGAGTGAGTGGTATTCTGCAGAAGATCCTGTTAAAGGTAATTGTTATGATAAAGGAACTTGTTAGAAATAGCTGTAGGTGATTAGTACATTAAGTGCTTTTAGCTCTTTCCAATAGAATGTGTATTTTGTGAGTGTTCTGAAGTTATTGAGAAAGGGATACTTTTCCCACATCCGACCCCCCTCAATGCTTTGTATGACAAACACAGTTTTGCTTCAGAAAAAACCTATTTTATTTTTCATCCTTGCTTTCTACATTCTTCTAAAAAATTGATATGTTGATAATTCAAATAAATAGCTAAATTTGTTGCACATTTTGTCCATGAGGAAGTCTAACAATTCTTTGGATTTTGTCCATGAGGAACTAAGGATTTTCTGAAGTATAATCAATATTTAGAAAATAGAGGATACTGTATCTACTTTGCCCATTCTGTATGTCTAGCCTTTCAGACAGATTTCAATTCCCTTTCAGACAGATTTCAATTCCTATACTTTTGTTTGTCTCTTTAGAGCCTTGTTTAATGACTTGGATGATGTCAGATTTTTCGTTTTTAATTAATAAAAGCTCTCCATGCTTTGCTGTTTTCATGAGATTTTCTAATTTCAATCCCAGTTCCATTTAATTTATGGATAAGTTCCATGCAGGTTTTGAACTGATCACAATATGGTCAGAGAAGATGGTTGAAAGTTCTATGGAAATGGCTGAAATGGAAAATGCTTCACCTCATGAAGCTGAGAAGTGGTTGATCTCTCTAAGGTTTACTCTAAACATTACATTAAGTTTAAACCCCTGTAGAATCAAAACCAAACATGATGACTCATTGCCATTTCTTATGTTTGTAATGATTATCTGCTGCTTGAAGTATATGATTAAATAATAATCAGAGTCAGTATGTGGTTCACATCACTTGTCAATTTATAACTGCATGTTACCCAGAAATTTCATTTTCATCAGGGTCAAACTGAATATTTATAACACTTGTAAATTGTAATGGTTAGGTGGGTTATACATCTACTTAATCACCATCCTTTCATTTCCTCTTTAAAAGCATTTACTGAGGGTCCTTGTATAATGTCATGATTTAAAAAGCATCAATAGTTTAATGGTAGCAAATATAAATATATTTATTTCAGATGCAATTACTACGAAAACTGGCAACCAGTTTGAATTCATTATATTATTGTTATGGATACAGACTTGAAGGTTCTAAAGAGAGTCGGATTGGATTTGCCTCCCAGTTGCATCTTCTTGTTGATGCATTGCAAATGTCATTTGAGGCACACTTTATAGAAGATTTTGTTTCAGGTTCAAATTTGTTTTGGTGCATTATATAGTAAATTTCATTTATTCATGCAGCCTTTATGTCTCATAGTTAGTATAACTATTCAATTTTGGTATAGTATTCAGCATTTTCCCTTGTTCTGGCTTGTGGCAGCTGAAAATCCAGGTTCCGATAATTTGAAATCCTCAATGGTTATACCTTCACCGACTGTTAGAGATCGTGTGCTGAAAGAACTGTTTATTGAAGGTACATAGATTTTCGGCCTCTTGTATTTTGTCTTCAATTTTGGGTGTATAGGCTGTTACTCACACTGTTGAATGTTGATAGTTTTATTAACCATTAGAGTCTACTCTTACAGTTACATCCTATATCCTATATATGTTCAATAAATCTGCCACTGGGACAAGGTGCTGGTGTCTTAGGGAACCAAAGAGTGAAGTGAAATATAAATTATTTTGGTTTGAGGCACCAAAAAGTAAAACATATTTTTTTGGACAGTGGAAAAAATATCATTGCTTGAATATATGATGATTGCTTAGGCAGGTATCTTTCACTGGGTGATTGGTTACTCTTTAGAATTAGGTTGAGCTTAATTCAATCCTACAGAATTGGCTTTTAAGGGAGCGTTTGTTTACCGAATTCTAAATTCCTTCCCAGGAATATTATTCCAAGGCATTTGTAAAACACGTATTTGGTTAATATTTAAACCTTCTGAAATTTTTCATTTTAAATTTCCATAAATAATTAATCCTTTTTCTGTTTCAAGTAATATTCTATAATTATTTTAATGCACCAATTGCATCACACATGGCAAATATTGTGCCACACAAAAGTTGATTCCCCCACATGAATAAAAGCGAAAGTGCATTAAGTAGTGGAGGGATCGGTGGTTACACACAAAAACCGACGGGAATGAAGCATTTCCAATCTCATAAGGGGGGAAACATATTCCTGCCTATGTGGTAATAAAAAGTTCCCCGTCATAATTTTTTCCTGGGAACAATTATGTATTTCCCAATAATGTAGGTGTTTTTTATTGCAATCTTAGATTCCCAGGAACATGTTTGTAATCTATGAAACAAATGTGGAATGCCCTCTTTGGTGAAAGATTTCCATATTGGTAAACATTTTTTCAAGCCACCTCACACCTAATATGGGACTCTCAAGTCTCAATACACTACGTCACTCCTAGAACCAGACATTTGGAACGTAACCGAAGTGGTTTAATTATTACTAATGGGTAGCACAACAGATCTACGATAGTCATTAACACCATATTAAAACTTGGATTGGGTTTTACTCAACTCTACTAATCCGGCTTTTAAGGTGAATGATGCCTACTACTTATAAATACTTCTTTCAGGCCATATCATATCTAATGTGAGACTCTAAACATTTATTTCAACCACACATAGACATTTGAACATAACCAGTCAATCACGTTCTGACATCCCAAGTTTAGGTATTTTCATTTTAATGCTGCTGTTAATCTCAGAAAAACAGAGCCTCTGTTCTTTCCAATACAAATAAAAGAGGGGATAAGGAGAGGGTCAGTTTACTGATATTAGTGAAACTTAGGTGAGGGTGTGGTTTTATTTTTGACAGTTAGGAGTGTTTGGTTGATTAGACATTCTCAATGGAAAAATAATGTTGGGAAGTGGACCTTTGAAGTCCACCATCGGAATACTGGAAAGGAAAAAGTGGCATCAGATGAGAAATAGCACTTATACTTCAAAAATCATTAGTTTGTATTCTTTGAACTTTTATTTATTATTCAGTTATATGATTATAATATTATTATATTTAACCTTATTATATTATCTTTTCTATGATTAATTTTTGAAATCATTAATATAATATTTTATTGAGTTTATCATATTAATAGAATATTTATATTATTCTGTTTTCTATTTTTTAATATTTTTAAATATGAAAATTTCTGAATATACACATAACTTGTTTAGATATTCTTTGCTGTTCTTGTTGCTGTTGTTGTTTTTTATATATATATATATATATATATATATATATATATATATATATATATCTGTGTGTGTGTGTGTGTGACTGTGTGTGCGTGTGCGTGTGCGCGCGCGCGATATTTTCTAAAAATTTTATTGGGAGTGTACCACTAACTTAAATAGAATGCCAGACATGTATGTATACATGTGTTCACATTGGTATCCAAGAACATTAGGCACCACCACTTAATTCGAGAAAGAACAACTATGAGCACTATTTTCATGTTCTTGAAAGGAAAACTCGCCTTTGTCTCACATGTAAACAAAAATAAACTGGGGAATATTTCTAACAATTTAAAAGCCCTTTCCTTTATCGTATTAAAACATAAAGTTCTGGTTTACACCTGCTTAGTGAATAATTTCGAATTTCATGTTTCCTTGGCGTTCTTTGCAAGTCATGCTGATATATTTTGCTGGTTAGAATTCAGTTTTGATTTTTACATTATTTTACTGTAATAAGTGATGTAATCTCTGCAGGCGTAGAATTCTCAGATTTTACCGATGGGGGATATAAGACTTCGCGATCTGTAAAAGGAGCCCCTCTTGAGTCACTCTTTGCACAATTTTGTTTACATTCTCTTTGGTTTGGCAATTGCAATATACGTGGTATGTACCAAAAGACGTTAGGGTTTGTTTGTTCTGTAGCCTAAACCTAGAGGAGGAAAGAACTGATCACCTACGTGGAATTGATTTTTCTTAGAGATGACATTTGTATTGTATATTTATCATCTGTATCATTTAATTTCGTTCTCTTTGTCAGCTATTTCTGTGCTATGGATAGAGTTTGTTCGAGAGGTTAGGTGGTGTTGGGAAGAGTCACAACCATTACCTAGGATGGCACCTAATGGATCAATAGACCTTTCTACTTGTTTGATTAATCAGAAACTTCAGATGGTAATTTATTTTTGTCTTGCACTGATATTTGCTAAAATTTACTCACTGTTTGCTACTTTGCTTGTACGCTTTATATATTTTATTTGAAATTTCATGTTAAAATTGATTTTTGTGTTTTCTAGAACATTTTTAACCCACTTTTTAGCTACAAGAAAACAATTCTTGACTCACTTTTCTTTCATTTTGGAATGACTTGTATTATTTTTCATCAGTATATTGAATACAGTTATAAATATATATTTGTTATGTAATTTCCCCTACCTTTGATGTCTTGGTCTTTTGTATACTGTAGAATACATAAAGATAGGCTAAGTGGTGATGCAATTTCATACTTTTCTTTTCAGCTTGCAATATGCATTGAGAGGAAGTGTCAGATGAATGAAGATTATCAGGACTGTATCGGAAGTGTTGATGATATAGATTCCATGACTGAGGTCACAGACCATTTTTTCCTTTTGATTTTAGTGATTAGGTTGATTGGTGTATTGTTATTTGTTGCCGTTACTATTTCTATATTATGTTTTGTATTATTATTGTAAACTGGTCTTGTTCAAATTGCAGAAAGAAAGTGTGGTTGGGGATGACTTGTTGAGTATACAGACACCCATTGAGATTTTTTCCGGGAAAGTTGACAGGTGAACTTAGCAAGTGAGAACCTGCTCGGTTGTTATAAATTATAACTTGAATCATGCTGCTTATTGCTTTAATAGATAACAGCTTCCTCTCTTATGGCTATTTCTTCCATTATCATGTTACCAGTTACTTCCAATCTTCATTGTTGAATCAAATTCCTATAGTTTCTCATAAAATATGTATTGAGTGTCTAACTCAACCCCAAGAGCTATTGTGTCTTGGACTGAGGGCTGCCCATCACTTATAGCCACTAATTTGTTCATATTACTAGTCAACGGTAAAGTTGACTAGTAATATGAGGGGGACCCTTGGTGCAACGGTAAAGTTGTTGTCACGTGACTGGAAAGGTCACAGGTTCAAGTCCTTGAAACAACCTCTTGGTGTAAAAAACAGGGTAAGGCTGCGTACAATACACCAATTGGTGGGACCCCTTCCCGGACCCTGCGTATGCGGGAGCTTTAGTGCACCAGGCTGCCCTTTTTTTTACTAGTCAACCTGAGATCTCAGCATCCCTCTTCACGTCTAAGACTAGATATCTAGAGTGTAGAGTTTTCCGTACTGAACATTGGTAAGCGACACAGAAATCGGGTGGCCCAACGACATATATAAGAACCAGAGAGGTTGAACAAAATATATTAATGTTGAACAATAAATTCTCTCACAACAGAGAATGAACTTTCAATTCTCTATAATATGGGAAACAAAAATAGAAGAATTTAGGTATGTTACCTTAAACAGTAGGCTTTTGATCTTTGGTACCTAATATAATTAAAATGATATATTGCAGGTTTTTATGATGCATAAACTGATATGCCAGTATGCCTTTTATTTCCTTTGCCAAATTTTCGAAAAATCATTGCACTTGTTGCACTTTCCATGTTATGTAGCTCTTGCATTGTTCTGCTGTTATTAAGAATAATAATGGATTTTGTACCCCATTCAAGTTACAAATTCGTACCATGTTCTTGGAGATATATTTGTGTTTTTCTTTCTAGTAGACATGACGTCTAATTTTCAACTGCTAATAATTTACACCATTCTAATGAAAAAAAACCACTGTTATCAGAAAACCCGAAGATATGGACCTCTATAAAGACAAAAAATCTTCAGACTTAACTAGGAGAGGTTCAGCTGGTATTGTTGATTCTATGATGCTTCTCAAGTCATATCAAAGTATGCATGCCCCGTACACACAGGTTTCTCCAACACCCAGACACCATTTGGCCTTGTCAGTGTAGTATTCGCCGCCAATGTTGCAGAATATAATGCTTTTGATCTTGTTTTCTATGCTACAGGAACCACCTCTTATGACAGAAGACATGCATGAAGAGAGGATGCAAGCTGTTGAAGCCATTGGTGATTCATTTGTAAGCTCAAACTTTTTTTTATTTGATGAAAATGCAAGGGCACTAGGAAATAAAGAAAATGAAATTCAATTATGTATACAGAAAGAGTGTTGATTTTGTGACTAAATAGCCTTCTTTATCCTTGAACATTTTGAAGCTTCTTTCCCGTTTGAATTTGGTTGATCATTTGCATGCATTGCTTGTGAATTTTGAACTCTAACTTGTGGTTGAATTATACACGTTCTATTTCATATATCATATTTTAAATTAGGATTACACCTTTTTTCTACAGAATTTTTCTGCTCAGCTGGAAAAGGATATCCTAACTTCAGGTAAAAACTTAATATTGTTTAGTTATCACAACATAGAAGTATTAAACATGATCCTAGTTCCTTTTTTTAATGACATAATCTTGTCGATTTTGATTTCTGGAAGCTGCCGTTTTAGATATTAAAAAAATAATCTAAATGTATATACTCAACATTTACAAAATGATCATGCATCATAATGCTCTTTTATTGGTGTTATTATACCTACGCCAGTAACTAATTGAAATGCTACCATACTCATTAAATATTAGAAAAATTAGACATTTTATAATAGTTATGTATGTAAATTTTTGTAGGATAATAAACTGTTAAAGTACAAATAGTTTTTAAAATATCTGAAATTTTAAGGGCATGGTCTGCATAATGAAACTTCTAATCCAAAAGTGAATGTTTTGGCCTTTTGGGAGACGAAACTTGTTTACTGGTTTGCCGGAAAAAATTATTTTGTGCTAGTGCCAGTGGATTCCAATCCACATGTAATACATGATAAACTCTTTGTTTTTTTCTTTCTTTGTAAACTTTTTCCCTTAATGCTTCATAGTTTATAGTGCACGCCAACATTGTTCAATACTATAATATATGTGACAGACAACAAATGGCTTTGGTGCTATTAGATATGTCAGCATTTAAAGCGGCGAATCCAGATGCTACTTTTGAAGACTTTATTCGGTGGCATTCACCTGGAGATTGGGAAGCAGATGATGATCCCGAAAGCAGTGGATCAGCATCATCTGATTCTCTTGAAAAAAATAAGTCGAAAGATAGTTGGCCTCCACGTGGGAAGCTTTCTAAGAGAATGTCAGAGCACGGAAATTTGTGGAGAAAGATTTGGAATAGCTCACCTGCTCTTCCTGCTTCAGAACAGAAGCCTCTTCTTGATCCAAATAGAGAAGGAGAAAAAGTGAGTATTCTAAAAGAATTTTTAGTTTTATTTTTTTATTGTGAAACAGATTGCCATATTGTTATACCATATAAATTACGAACAATGAAGGAAGCGGTGAATATCCAATTACAGCAGTTTAATTCATGGTTATTAAATCAAGATTCAAATTGTGAATCGGAATACCTTTTTTCCTTATCGTGAATAAGTCTTATTATGAATTGTAAGCTACATTGTCAATAAAAATGTCATTTTTAAGTAAGAAAGCAATTGATACAACAAAATCATAAGTTGATATATCATCTATAGACCTTAAAATAATTTAAGTTTCTCATTTTATATAACATATCAAAAGACAAGAAAATTGTTGATTATACAAAGTTATAAAAAAAAAAAAAAAAAAGTGGCTGACTACACGCCTATGTATTGTTTCAATAGAATGAGTCATTGTTCATCATTGTGAATCAGCATTCATCATAATCAGTTGGGATTCAAGATGAGATTCGCGTCCCAATAGATTCACACTAGAGATTCGTATTGATTGGTTTCAATCAAGTATTGGATCGAGATCAGGGGCGGAACCAGGTAGGGACATAGGGAGGCCATGGCTTCCTCAAAATCCCAAAAATATTTGTTAATATCAGTCTTTGCACACATATTAACATGTGAGTGATGTACTCTGGTGGTTAAGCTGCACGCCTTTGAGGCTGTTATCCTGGGTTCGATCCCTGCCATGCTCCTTTTTTTTACCTTTTCAACTGTATTTTATATATATTTTTAACTAAAATGCCATAAGAAATTGCAAAATGCTTGTGTTGAACCAGGGTCACACAACCAAAATCCAGTAATTGAAACCCTTACACCTATAATTTTACATGTACAATTATTTTGAAAAAAAGACATACACTTAGCAAATGGCCCCTTCATTAAAATATTTCTGGCTCCGCCACTGATCGAGATACGACTCGTAAGATACTGATAACCATGGTAAAATTTAATTTGATTATGAACTTATGGATAACACAGTCAGGGCATAAATAGTCCCTGTTGGGCAGACCTCCTAGTTGCAGGATTTGTCTTGGAATGCTGTCCTGCTCGGTTAATAGAGCCATAGTGCGCAGATAAGTTGTTAGAAATATTAAGAAAGGCAAAGCAAACGTGTGGTTTTATGGGAAAAGTGTCCATGTTGGCTTGCCTGCCATAATGAAAGGAAAAGGACTACTTGCACGTATTTGGTTGCTTGAGAGACTAGTATTTATATTCTCAATTTTCCAGGTTCTTCATTATCTTGAAACCTTACGACCACATCAATTGCTTGAACAAATGGTGGCTACTGCCTTCAAAGCGGCAGCTGACACGCTAAGTCAGACTAGTTATGGAGAACTGAAACAGATGGAGACTAAGATTCAACAACTTTATCCTACCATGGCATCTGCTTTGAGGCCTCTACAAGGTAACTAGTTATTTGTTAATTTCGCTCATGTGAGAATAATTTTTTTTAACTCGTTTACATTTTGTTGCAGTAAATCGATTGTCTGCAGACAGTGAGACTATTGAAGACTTCAGACGATTGTGTGTTGTTTTTGAACGTGTTGAAAAATTACTGACTGTCGCAGCTTCTCTTCATCGCAAGCTTATACGAGCACCACGGCTCTCAAGAGAAATTTTTAATGATTACTACAATTTTTATATTCCAACAATGGGAACAAGCTTGACAGAAGAGGTTGTTGAAAAGGTAAAATGCTTCTATAACTCAAAGCAACTTGTTATTTGATAATATTCCACAGATAAGTCTTCCTTACCATTTTAATGACATGGATTTCATCTATCTTTCTTGCACAGGAATTTGACAAGAAACAAGAAGTAAGGATCCATGAAAGAGAAGCGTTGTCAAATATGTTTGTTCCTCCCACAGCTAATCAGTCTTGGAGAAAGGTTTTGAGCATGGGGAATCTTCTCAATGGTCACGAACCAATCCTCAGGGAGATTATTTTTTCGCTCCATGATAGAGTGAGTGGTAATCACTATGCCGCACGTAGCAGTAGTGTTTCTCAACAAGAAATTGAAACTTACAGAATGTATATATGTGGAACATCTAATGACCTACGTGTAGCACTTTCGGTTGTCTCGTGTGATTAATTTTATGTTGTTTATTGGTCTCAAACTCAATGGTTTTAATGATTTTATGGAATCAGTCACGTATTGTATCTACTCCTCTAATCAAACCGTTATCAAAAACCTCTCCCACAAGTGAATAAAAACAGAAAACGGTATGAGGTTTTATGAATTATACACAAGAGAAATGAAAATGTAATTGAAGCTTAACACACACTGGTTGCATTAAATCTCAAACAACTTCCTATTTACTAAAATTCCTGCCTTTGCTTTGGGTCTCAACATGCTATTATTTTCATTTGGTTATTGAGCAAATTTAAAATAATTCTATTGCATTTGTTCATTCGTTCTCGTAAGCAAGTTCCTTCTTTTCATTTTGGTATATAAATAACAACTTCAGGGCAACACACACATACTGAGATCATAGCAAGTGCAAATACTCATGGATATAATCAAGGCAAAACCCAAGACACAAAAAATGGACATCAAATTGTTGCTAAGTTGCATTTGCAAAAAAAAAAAAAAACAAAAAACATATCTATAATGGATAATTAGAATTTAAAGTTTGGAATGAATTGAATAATTTTTCCAGCTATATAAAAACTGTTGTTGACGACGATAAAATGACAGTCTTAATATTGAAAGCATAAAAAGCTGAGCCGGGTGGAACCAATATATAGGGTTAAAGCTATTTCCTCACTTTTTTTATGTTGTTAAAGACTTTTTTAACATGAATTTCAATAACCACTTTGACTATTTCATTAACAATAAAAAATTCAAGTCGTTGACCAATTAGTTTACATGTTTTAAAAAAAATATATCAAAGTGCATGTATTTTTATATAATAAGTGGTTAATGCATTGCATTTTCGTGGTTAATGAACGTCATATTAAAAAAATTGGTTAACAACGTATATTTTTGTGGTTAATAAAATTCAAGTTAAAAAAAATTGTTAACATATTAAAATCGACTAATAAAACAACTCAAATTGTGTGTTATAGAATTCCTCATCTATATTTTTAAAAAAATAAATCAGAAACAAATATCAATCTAAATCTTGTGTCTCTTATAGGTTTTTAAGTAAATAACAAATGAATAAATCAGATAAAAAACCAAAGCAATGATTGGAGGCACCGAATAGTGAATCCTCCACCCCTATATTAAAAAAAGCAAAAGAAAACAAAATAGTATGGCCCATGAACAACAGTAAGGGATTTTCGAATAGAAAAAAATTAGAAAGAATACTACCACCGTAAATTAATTATTTTTACCATGGAAAAGTCACGGACTCAAAATCATAATTTTTTTTATATTTCTTTGCTTATTTATATAATAATATAGTACAAAATACAAATAGTGTTCAATCCACATCAATTGTTTATTGAAGATATATAAAAATGTCATTTCAATAGATTTGATAAGGTATCTTTACGAATATATATAATATTCATATCCACATAATTTATTGGCAGCCTCTTTTCCATTACCTATACTCGACGCATACCTTACGCATCAATTGATCAATTGTTGAAGATGTTTCTACAACATTGGGCTAATTATATAATTAAATAAGGATTAGTATTATGTGCAAGATTACCAACATCAGAGAATATTTGAGTAACTTTGTGGTTTGATGACTTTAATGTATTTTGATAAAAGAAAATAAAAATAAATTAGTTAGAGGAGAGAAAATGATTAGTTAAAAAACATAAAAACAAAGTCATTAATATAAAAATAACTCAAAAAAAC
The DNA here is from genome assembly GCA_958299785.1 of Medicago lupulina. NCBI lineage: Eukaryota > Viridiplantae > Streptophyta > Magnoliopsida > Fabales > Fabaceae > Medicago > Medicago lupulina. The sequence continues at coordinate 26,244,735 of OY283144.1, read as the reverse complement.
CCCACAACATAACCCCTCTACATTTATTAAAAAATAGTATAACTCCTCTACATTTCATATACAGAAAAGCGCATATCTCTTAATTGAAGCTTTTTATTATATCCTTCAATTGGAAGTTTTCTTTTTTACATTAATGAACAATGCCGAGTCATCACTAAGCAAAATTGCGATATAATAGATGAAACATATATAATCACATTTGAAAAATAATGAAGTATTAGATACGTACAGCCACTATCTAAGAACACTTTCAGAAAGAAAGAAAAAAACACTTAGATGAGATAATGATGTATATCTTCTAGTTAAACTAGATATCATGAATTCGTATTAAATCATAAAAATAAACACGATTCAAGAAATTAATCTCTACAGTAACATGCAAATGATATTTGATTAAAAATAAAACAATAGATATATAATAATAGTCATTTATAAGATGGTGCGAGCAATTGCATAGATTTCTTTTAAAAGAAACTCTATTAAAGAGTTGAAAAAAGATTCCTACTAAATAAAACAGAAGCGTCATATTTAGCTTAGTCCTCCTACAATATTTTTATGATATTGAATCTACATCAAAGATCGTTCTTGTTGAGCTGAATTCCGTACCTAAACTTTTCGTTTCAATAAGATTTACTCTTTATTTTTTAGGAAATAAGATTTACTTTTAAAATGTCTAACAGTTTTTTTTTCTTTTTTATGAATTTTTTTTTAACAAGAAAAAATAGAATATATTAACATCAAAGTAGAAGCTTCTCTAGCCCAAGATGTGTTAAAGAAGACAATTCAAGTTTACAACAAAGTTCAAACACACTGAAAACAAAAAGACTAAATTAGCCGATACGCAAACAAGTTAGCGGGCATGACAACCATCTATGAACTCCTATCACAAAATTAGCATTAGCTGTCTTTATCAACCACAATGAATGAATTTTTACTTTTTCCAGCAACTGATCACTTGAGTTTTTCTTGTGATTAAATAGTTTTTTATTACGTTCATTCTACAAAATCTAAACACATAAAAGTCAAATTAGCCTTATAAAAGAACACCGCGCTCACAATCCACTTGTTGAGTGAGTAAACTGAACAAAATATTTTTTTTTAAGAAAAAATATTTATTTATGCACTAATATTTAAACCTTTCATTCTCAAAATCTTACATCTGCATCGAGCATTTGATGTCAAATTCTATATACAACTATAATTTTTAGATTAATAACTATTTTTATGCTGAATGTGTGATGAATTATCCTTATATTTCTTTTCTTTTTTGAAGGATATTATCCTTGTATTTCTTAAACTTATCGAAATTGCAAATATATCTACAAATATCCATTTTATCTCCCTAAAAAAAAACTATCTTATTATAATCATTATGATCCTCAAATCTGTCCTTAATTAAATGTATCAAAATGGAGTAACCATGGTTGTTCATTCAATAATTATCCTATTTAACATCACACCTTCAAAATGGTTGTTTACCTGATCATTTGGACAATCTTTGGAGAAAAAAAATCCCTAAAATATAATTCAAATTTTCCCTTCTGTTTATACTATATATTTTTTTGTGTAAATCAGGTATCTTCGGCGCGCAACTGCGGAGACTAATCTCTCGAGTATTGTGGGACCCAAATGAACAGCAGACTCTCTATAAGAGTTTTAACGTTGCTGCATGCTCAAGGCTGAATTCGAACTCAGGACCTCTGTTTATACTATATATTATAGTAACAAACTTTAAAATTTTGATAATAATGTATAAAAAGATGTTTTATTTTTAAAATATACAAAAATAATTAGTTTAGCATGACGTATTAATTAAAAATAAAAAAATAAAAAATTGTAACAAAAAAAAAGTATTAATTAAAAAAATTGAGTACGAAAATGAAGGTACAAGGTGCATGATCCATCGTTAAACATGGCCATGAAATATTTGACCATATTACGACCCTCCATTTATTGCCATCAAATCCGCATAAAACAAATAATAAAATCTAGACGCTAGAGTATATTCGTGTTGCACACACTCACAAATAAGCCAATAGAAAAAGCGCGTGGATAAACAAAATAGTACTTTGAGAGTGGGGGAATAGAATGAATGAAATGAGCAGAAAGAAAAAGAGTGGAGAACCGCCGGTGGTGAATGGTAAACCTGTCATATTCAAAGGGGCCACCATGTGAATTTGCTATTACTGTATAATATGCATATCTCTATTCCCTTCCCTCCTCTTCTATTACTCAATCTAGATTATACATTTTTTCTTCAAAAGAAAATTATTTTTGGACACTTAAATATGTTGAAAGAAATAAAAAAAAGTGATGTATTAAATGTGATGTGTGTTTATGATGTGATATAAATAGTGAAATAAAGAGAAAAAAATCTGTTAATTAGTGTTGAAAAGGTAATATGTTTATGATGAAACAAATTTGTTAATCGAATATTTGATCATTCTTATTATAAAGAATTATGATACATAGACACTCTTAAATGATAATACACCCTCTAATATCCACACAAAAATCTGACACGTGGCCATGTAGATCCCACACGAACACATTTCTCTTTCCTCTCCTCTTTTCTCTTTCTAGTGCATGAGGTGTACAAATGTGTATGAGAATAAAATTCACATCTTAAGAACAAGTGGTTGACACTTTTCTCCATTCTGAAACACTTGAACATGATTAGGGTTAGATGAAATAATTAAGTGCTGAATCAAATTATACTTCATCAATATGTGATTGTGTAGTAACTGTCAATTAAACAAAGAAACCTTCAAAGGGTTAACTTTGTTTCAAACAATATCAGGGTTGTCAAACGATCAACCTGATCCACAGTAAACAACATATGATATTTATGTAAAAAAGATTCTAGTCTCATTTGTCTTTCACACCATCATGCAAAAGAAATGTTATACACATCAATTGACTACAATGCCCAATTTGCTCCTCCTCCCAAACTAATAACCTCCTTTGTCGCTTCCATCCATCTTTCTCAACATCAACACTGCACATTAAGGAACACATCTCAGCGATATACAACAAACGTTCTCAGACAAATCAAATAGACATCTTCCTCAACATATATAAAATCGTTAATCAATTTTACGTTTATTTAAATTTAAAATATTAATTATTTGAAATCAATATATGTATCAAGATATTTTCGAATAAATCTATCCATTTTTTAAAAAGAAATACACATGGTCTTTATTTTTAAAATTACGGTGCTAAATTAAAAAAAATGAATTAATTGAATTGGCATGTTTTAAGTTAAACCACTATACTGTTATTTCAAAATTTGACATAATAAGTGCTTGTTTGATATCTTTGTGGGTTATAGAAATTTTGACAAAATCACGGCGATACTTTGCATTAACCATATGTTTGGTTTCACCGTGAATCTATGATACTGTGCATTTTTGGTTTTAGAATTGATTCTAAGTTTAAGCTCAAATTTGCATGTGTTTGATTTAGCCAATGTTTGGTTTGACATTAGAGTCATAATTTTCACGTTCCAATGTACAAACCAACGTGATATCGAAGCTCCACATTGTAGCTTTTTGATGGATGCACATTTACTGCCTTTTCACCGCTAAAGCAAACATAACATTAATAGCGGATAATCACCATTGTCCGTTTAGAGCTCTTTCATCGTGATTTTTGAATCTCTAATATGTAAGTTTTGATTCAAGTCATAGACAGGTACCACTTAAGGTGTCAATTACGGCTTGGAGATTGCTTCGGGATCGTCTTCCTACCAAATCAAATTTGGCGATGCGTGGTGTCCTTCATGCAGAGACATGTCAGTGTGTGGCAGGGTGTGGCTCTAGGGAGGATGTTAGCCATTTGTTCTTGTTGTGTCCTTGTTTTGGGTCGGTGTGGCCTATGTTACGCCAATGGATTGACTTTGATGGTATTGATCATTGTGATATTTCAAGTCATTTTGTTCAATTTATTCATTCCACAGGTGGTTTGAAGACAAGAAGGTCTTTTCTGCAACTTGTTTGGTTGGTGACTGTTGGGTTTTATGGAGCGAAAGAAATAATAGGTTATTTATTATGAAAGAAAGCTCTATGATTCAGTTACTAGACAAAGTAAAGTATTATTCTTTGTGGTGGCTGAAGGCTAATAAGACCATATTTGTTTTTGGTGACCAATTGTGGTGGTCGAGCCCGTTGTCGTGTTTAGGCATTGGCTGACCTCTTTCTTGTACTTTTGACTGAGATGCTTGTAATTTTCTAGTTGTCTTATTGATACATCTTGTGCTGAAAGGATTGCTAGTGCATGTTAATATATTCCATTTTTATTTGTTAAAAAAAAAGTTTTGATTCACCATGATTTTTATAGTTTCAAAAATTAAGCTCCATAACTTTTACTTATACAATTGATTATATGTTTAAATTTAATATTTAGTATACTTTTACATGAATGTTTCTAAATATAATTCATTTTAGGAAAACTTAATATCCGACTTAAAAACGATTAATTTAGAGGACCGATTCCATCATCTTTTAATAGAAGACCCAATTGAAGTCTTAACTCAAATCGATATTATATATGAACCAACTCCACATAAAAATTGTTATAACAAGAGAAACCAAATTCAAAACCTTACACTCCAAAATCCTAAACTTACACTATCACACTAACCCTTGAAGTTTATATACAACTCACTCTGCGTCACCACATAATCAATATAAATGATTTACTCCAATAAATACAAAAATCATACAAATAAAAAAAAGATTATGTGAGATAATTGAGTAACATATTTAATTTGAAATGTCCCCTACCCACGTCAGCAAAGCAACCCTTCACCATTCTCAGTCTGAATTCTTTCATTCATTCAGCTATGCTTTTATACGTCCCATCACCAATCTCTCTTTCTCTCTCTCTTACAAAATTCTCATTTTTTCTTCCTTTTTTTCTTTCTCACTCTCAAAACCCCTTAACGCTCTCCTTCACACCAAAACCAGAAAAAGAAACCCTTTCCCCGTGAAACACAAAACCACTCTCATTTACATAAAAAAAAACTCTACCATTTCACACCACAAGCAAAAAAATCCACAAAGCTTATAAATTAGTTACCCTAATTTAATAACACCTTCTACATACTCTTCACCATCATGGATCCATCGTCTGAGGGAGCAGATGCCCCCTCAGAACTTCCATCATCATCAACAACAACAACTTCTCCTCCTCCGGTTATTGTACAACAACCGGAGGGATCTTCACCAGCACCACCACCAGCACCACCAAGCCGTTACGAATCACAAAAACGTCGAGACTGGAACACTTTCTTACAATACCTACAAAACCACAAGCCACCATTGACGCTTGTACGATGCAGTGGAGCACATGTGATCGAGTTTTTAAAATATCTTGATCAGTTTGGGAAGACTAAAGTTCATGTATCCGGGTGTCCGTATTTTGGACACCCGAATCCACCTGCTCCCTGCGCCTGTCCTTTAAAACAGGCGTGGGGGAGTTTGGACGCGTTGATTGGAAGACTCAGAGCAGCCTACGAAGAAAACGGAGGCCGTCCTGAGTCTAATCCGTTCGGCGCTAAAGCTGTGAGAATTTACTTGAGGGAAGTAAGGGAAGGACAAGCTAAAGCTAGAGGGATTCCTTATGAGAAGAAGAAGAGGAAGAGACCTGCAGTGACAGTTGCAGCTGTGAGTAGTAGTGGTGGTGGTGGGAATGATGATGGTGGTGGCGGTGGTGCAGGTGATGACACTGTTGGTGGTAGTGGTGGTGCTACAACTGATTTTAGTACTGCCACCACTACCACAGTATAGTAATTTTAATTTCAATTATATTTATTTTCCCCATTTTTTATTTTATTTTATGTTTTTAGTTTTAATTCTAAGGAAATTAAATGTGATTAAAGGTTATTATTAAGTTACATATTTATTATTATTATTATTATTATTATTATTATTATTATTATTATTTATTATTAATGTTATTATGTTTATTTTTCATATCAACAAAATTTAGGTGTAAATATATTATTATTGTTTGATTCTATATGTCTCTTAGCTCAATTCTCATTGTATCAGATATATGTTGAGCAAGCTGGCATTTAGTAAGATTCTTAATAATTATTCCCTATTAATCTTCTTTAGATGCTATTGGTTTTTCATTTAATATCTTTGCTTCTATTTTGTTTCTTTTTGTTTTGGTTTTGTTATGAAGAAGGAGTGAATGTTAATTTTTTTTAATACCTCAATGCATTATGGTGAATCTATATATATTATTATATGAATCCTTATTAATATGTTATTATTGTTGGAACTTGTTGTAAGAATGAGCTTACTGTCAGAATAAAAAAGTCCAAAAACTCAAAGAGCATTTTACATGTTCATTTTTTTTTTTAAATTCATATTCTTTGTTTTTCTTGCTGGTTTTGGGTTTATTGTTAGGGTGGAAGGGTGAGTTCAAATACTTATTTTCTTTAAAAAATTAAAATATATATTGTAACACTCTTATCTAAGCATACGGAGTAAGCTAAAAAAATGTTTGTTAATTTGTATACATTTATTTTTATGAGATGTATACATTTTATTCTCATTATGTAATTAGCAAGCATATCATTACTCCTCTTCTTTCATAGTGACATTTCATATTAATTTTGTCTTCTCATGGTGAACCTCCCTTGGTGTGAACTTTGATGTATATCAATTAATTTGTTGAAATTTGAACAATGGAAAGAAATATCACAATGATATGTCATTATCTATGATTGTCATTCCTACAAAACAGTGTATCTAGACTAGGGTATAATGACCCTTCCACAATGATTATGATCATAATTATTTTTAAAAGATAGATAATCATAGTTAATTATACCCCTTCCTCTCTGTCTATGTTTTAGTGGTGATGCTGCTAATAAGAAGATCTAATTCTTCAAATTCAGCACTATTCATATGGTCCCCGGGGCATTTTCTGAATCTGCTGGCCTCAATCTATTAGCAATGATAAAAACACACGTGCACTAGTTTATCATTTCTCCAAACTTTTTTTTTTCCACATCTGTTTCAGGTGTTCTTTTCTTACATCTTGTTCTAAGATGTTGTTTTTGTTCTATGATTTTGTTTTTTTAGTTTTGAAATTTGGCTTATTTTCTTATTTGTCTCTGGCCTAGTTAGGTTTTAATATTTTTCAAACTCGACTTAACATCGTTGATAGACAAATGTTAATAGTTAATTCGTTCAGTTAATTAGATATCATATTCTAAACCTAACTCTTACCTAATATTTCACCATCTCATTCAGACCACTAGACTACAAATTTAAGAATAAGTTCAATTTATATTTAAATTTACGATATGAACAGCAAGTCACGATGATCTATTATAATTTTGAAAAAACTACATTTTAAGTTCAATTTATATCATAGTGATTTTGTTGAAGTCGGTGTTAGTATGAATTTACACTTAATTTAACTCTATTAGTATTCACCACCATTGTTTCTCTCTCCTATGATACCTATAATTGACATATCTTTCCGTGACAACAACACCTACTAAAAGATAAGTAGCCTACAAGCATCAGCAAAAAATAAAGTGATGCCTTGTGATTGCTACTCATATTTTATTTGGGTAACCACCACCTAAGTGTGAAAAGGATTACCAGCCAACCGTAGCTCTTATTACATTCTATATTTTTGTATTAATCATTTGTATTATTATAAGTAGGATACAATTATGTTCTATTTGTTATTATAGCAAAGACCCACCAGTTCCCTCCAAAACAAAACCAAATTTCGCAAATTTCAATTGAGAATATTTTTGGACCCATATTTCCACTAAAATCATGATTCATCTACTCATGATAATGTACTGAAATTATTTCTTTGTATTGCTTTTTTGTTTGGTACTTCTTTTTCTGGCATTATTTTTCAACTTCTCTCTCCATAAAAGAAATATTCATATTTAACAAGAACTTTCGCTTTCTGGCCTTTTCTAGATCCACATAATTTCGTATGGGGAACTTTATTTTCTCACTTTATTTTTTGTTTTTTCTTTATTATGTGCGGTGGCCACTTTAACCATTTCGATCACTAGAGAAGTCAAAAAGGAAAAAATATTTTATATGTCCCTCCTAAACAAATTAATGAAAAAATAGTGATTACAATGAATTACTTCTATTTTTTAAGTTAATATTTTTGTTTACATGTCAATGTTGTATATGATGACATAAATATATACATCATATATTGGGAAAAAACCGAGTCCTACAACATATAGATAAGATTATTGATAAGAGTTTATAAAGAGGAGACATTCTTCGCCTTATGAATCAGTTTTGTAAAGATGAATTAGAATATACAACCTTCATATGAGAATGAATCCTTTTATGTATAATTTTTTGGGTAAAACAAAAGCATCATTTGCGTGTAACTGTGAAGACTAGTTTCATTGAGATATTGACATCTATTTAAGGGATTGATCTATTTAAGGGATATTGACATCCTTTTATGTTCGAACAAGATCGATCTACATGTAAAAACAAGTTTCATGCGAATTTACATGTAACATTTGCTGCGGTTTTTGTTGAGGAAAAATTCGCAAAAGATTACTTGCGGAATTTAACAAGGAAACTATCTGCAGGAAATTACCCTAGGATTTTAAAGCCCCAAAAAAAAAATAGCCACAAAAGTATCATCGTGGTACTTTTTTTGACAAATATCGTGGTACTTATATTCTTAGAAAAATTTACACCAAAATCCGCTGAAAATTAACAAATTTCTAATGGTAATCGATGGTCCAAAAAATTTAGATATAATTTTATTAAATTCAAAATCCATATTCCATATTATTTTTTTTACCTATTATGTGGCATTCCAGTTTTACCGTCATTAATATATCGTACGTACGAAATATGAAGTGTCCTAAGTTTGGTATTTTTGTTTTTTAGCCTTTATTATTATTTATTTATTGAGATACTGTTGCATGGGACACGGAATTCTGAACAGAAATAAGTGCCAATGAGCAATGTCACAAGGTTGATAAGGGGAAGAGAATCCTACTTAAGTTCTGAGATATTGCCTCATTTGTCGTCACATAAAATGGGAGGAGCAATTTGTGCATTGGTTATTGCACATTATACTTCATTTATGAGAGGAGTGGAGAGAGAGAGAGAGGGTTTTCTGGTGGGTAGGGTGGGAATAGTTTTTTAGATTTAGGAGGGAACATGGGGTTGATTTTTTGCCTTATTCTTAATGCACTTGCTTCTTGTTATTGTCCTAGACAAACACCAATTTGAACAGTGTCGTTATTAGCATTATGCTTTGGACAAAGAATATATATGTACTTGAGCTTTAATAGTATTTTAGATATAAACCAAGACAATTGTGCATTGGTATATAAAAAGCCGATTATGTTATCTAAATACAACTCATATGGTAAAAATGGTAGGAACATCAGATATGTGTTGCAGAGTATAACTCAATTCTATATTTTTTGACATTTTGTGTGTAAATTTCGTCGCTAAGTTGTTCATTAGAACAAAGAAAACAACGATTCTCACTGCCACAATGTCATTCTGACACTATAATTATCACTATTAATATATCATTCTCTAGTTGTTGCACTCTAATCACACACCACTATACACCCTAAGACGCACTTCAAAATATGTTTCATGTTTCGAATAACCTCCAGTGTTTTTGTTAACTTCACTTCAACTGCCATTCTTTGGATGAATGATGTCGAGATTGGTGCAATAATTTCTAACTGTAAGCAGTGTCTAAAACAAAGTTGAATATATATATATATATATATATATATATATATATATATATATATATATATATATATATATTTTTTTTTAAATACGAGGCCTTTTTGGTTGTAAAATCTGTGGGCCTAAAGTGAAGGTTTTAGTCGTCTTACCCTTGGGTCGGCCCTACTGATACCCCAATCAGCATAGTAATTGGGAGCCAAACTTCGAGACTAGCCATCTGAAAAGTGTTTTGCATCTTCATTCCAACAACAATAAAAACATGTTGTTTTTTTCCATGTTTTTAATTTTATTTAAATGGCCTTTTTTTTTGAGGAAATTTAAATGGCCTTGTTAAAGTGCTACTCGACACTCTTTAAGGATCATAATTAAATAAATGTAATGACAATTTCTCCCTTAGTGCACATTAGAGTAATTAACCATTAAGAAGAAAGTGAACTTCTATTATTTCCATAAATTTTAGTAAACATCCATTTTAAAATATGAATCGGTTCCTACATATTTCAATAGTTTTTTTTACATGACAAAATTTATGAAGTGTATTTCAGGATTTGGATCTTCTCATGCTCATTCTCTTATGTTGTCCATCCTACCTTAATCACAGTCATTTACTAATAATCTCTCTCTCATTAGATTGAAAAAGGAGAGAAGATTGAACCAAAAAGGATGAAGATGATCCACATCAGTGTATTTCATTTGTTTAGGTTCTAAGTCTTTTTTTTTTCTTTTCAAACTTACACCATCAAAGTTAAATGTTTAGAAGAGTTTCAACAACATCTTCAAACAATTAACAAGAGGCATGTGCATTAAACCATTTTCTGTTCTTTTTACAACATTGAGAAATTCTAATGTGTAATTATTTGTAGACCAATACAAAAAGTCAAAATCACCTAAGTTTTCCAGCCAGCCGACACTCATAGTCATATCATACAATTCAGATTATTTTTGTACCAATACAATACACAAATACCTAAATTGAATACTATAGTACATAAAAACCACAAGTAATTGAAATTTGATGAAATTTATACATAGCTTTAGCCATAGCAAAAAGGAGGTCCAACCCATCCCACATGCCATTGTCTACAGTCACATAAATAAACGTAGAAAACAGTAACACTGTAGGGTATCGTGACCCAAACATACAACATTTTGAACCATATATTTACGTCCACATTTTAAACAAATCTGTGCACTTGTTCATACAATTAATAGTAGTAGTACAAAAATGGATGGAGTGTGACTTGTAAATTTGGAAAAGTTTTCTAGCTGAAAAAGGGACCCTACAATATTGTACTACACTAAACTGTTGGAATTGAGTACCCTTGTTGTTACCTTTTGAATTGAGTAATTGATTTTTTGAAACTTGGGAAGAATCATCAATCATTAAATCTCAACATATTTTTTTTCAATTGGTCAGTGAGATAATGTGGTGGCCTCATTAGATTTTGCTCTTTTTTGCATATTTTGTGACAGTAAATTTTTGGATATATCTTTTGCGTGCAAAACTCTGTCTGCATATACTTGGACCCTGCCTTTGTCTCTCTAAGGTTATGGTTTTTTCCCCTCTTTCTATGGTCCATTATTTGAATGAGTATGGTATAGAGAAATATTTTGCACGGTGAGTGATATTGAGCTAGAATAAAATATATAGTAGTGTATATATAGTGACGTTGAAACCATTAAGGGGACAGAGAAGTGAGAAAGCTTGTAAGGGATCAAGAAATCAGAGGACCAAATCCAATAATTGAGAGTGTGGAAAAAGTGTCCCCTATTATTAAGAGTGGGGTTAATCGTGTAGAGTGATTTTACTTGAACAATGATACTTTAAAATCGGTGTCACACTTAAAGGAAAAAAATATCCTAAAATATATGGGATTTCCTATTTTCAATATAATACTAATTATATTTTTCTTTTGTCAAAAAAAGTAATTATCTTAATTTTAATTAATATTATGGGCATAACATTCAAGTCATTGTATTATTATAGGGTTAAATAAATTTTTCCTCCTATAAAACAAAAAAGTTGAATGTTAACGTACATTTATTTTATTCCTGCGTTGATACTTCATCATTCAACATTCTTTTCTATAATATAATATTGTTGATTTTACGGTTGATTGGTATAAATCTACCTTCAACTTGACTGATACTACATAAAACACTTAATACTTTTTTCTTTTTAAACCACTCATCTTAAAATTCATTATTTACATTTGCTTCTATTTCTTCACCATATTGCATAGACCCCGGATATTCAAAATGTGTAACTTGTGGTATGATATGTCCTCCAACTTTCACTTCTAAGATAGAAATATTGGACCTTTTTGCAAAAATTGCATTCCATATGTTTATATATTGTTTCTACTCAGGCAAAAATTATACACTTCTAAGGTTTGTCTCAAAGTCTCAAACTTTCCATTCAATTTCTCTCTTGACTCTCCAACCAGAAATACATCATCTGCAAAAAAATATACATCTCACTGCTAGTTTTGGATGAGTTTCGTAAATACATCTAAAACTAAAGTTAAATTATAAGAGCTTAGAGTTGACTCTAAATGCAATTATTATGGAAAACTTGCAAATGATCCTATCGTGTGACCTCACATTAGTCAAAACCCTCTCATACATATCTAAAATAAAATTTGAAATAACTAAAGATCAAAAACTTAATTAACTCACTTTAGTTTCATGTATTACTCAAAATATGAAGGTTTTATGAGACACTCGAAATATTAATGTAGGTGATACTGTTATTGTACTTGTACTAGCTAGAATGTATCATTAGAGAATGACAACTAAATTGATTATTTACACCTATAACGTATGCCACGGGTCGTTATTATTGTAGGACTTTTTAATTAATAGATGTTGATAAAGAATCCGATGGTTCCTTCAAGAAAAAAAAAAAAGAATATGATGGTGTCATCCTATAAAATAATTTTCTTAATTCGTACAAAAAAAAAAAAGGAAAATTGATTTATAAGTTTCCTCAATCCATTGTCCAACTACACTTAATGAAATAATTCTATTTTATTTCATCAAAGATATGATATTCTTACTCATTAGTTTTCTAAAGGATGCTCTTCAATTATGGAATATGAATTCACAGTTCACACTAGCTTGGTACAATACTCTGTCATACATATCTCTCCTAAGACATTTTAGAGGTTTAGACTTCATTTTATATCACTGTTATCTAGATCTTAGTTTGCCGTAATTTTTTGTTGTTTTTCTTGCTTTGTCTTATACAACAATCAAAAAATTTCTTTGTTTTCATGTTGATTATTTTATCAACAATTAAATGCTTCATAGTAGTCAAAATTTCAAGCAAGTACGGTCATACTCAGGACATATAAAAAAGTATAAGATATACTTCTCATTGATAAATAAAGCATTGTCAATACTATATATGTCCTCGCACATGCCACATCGTACAACGAAACACGTTTTGCTGCACGGCACAGCCGCACTACCCGTGTTGTAGTACGGGTATCTCGATTAGTTATATCTAAACTTTGTGATGCTTTAGGGAACAACTAAAGATATATAAATAAACGTAAATATTGACACGAAACCAAAACAATAGAGAAAAAGTAGTAGAAACACACTCAAAGTATAAGGGAGAGAGAATTGTCTCAAAAGTTATTTTAAAATTGTTGTACAAATATCATTTCTCTTACATATATATATATAGATATATGTATTTGAGCTAGAGTAAAGATCTCGTAAAATGTTCTCGGGTTTACGTTATGAGTTGAAACTCACACTTTCAACATATCAAATGTCTTTGCAGTTATCATATGAGTTGCAGAGATAAATACTTTTAAAAAATTGTACCAAAATGAGAACATGCATACAACATGTGTGCCAATTTTATAAGTAAAAAAGGAAAGTTCTTTAAATTATTTAATTGCATCATACTGGTAGTCATTTAATTTTATTGAGTCCACATGTTTTTTAAGTTCTATTATGCGTACACTATTACCATTTTCATACATTTCATAAGAAAAATACACAAGTGTCTTGTTATATATATATATATTAGACACATCCTAAATCCTACACCTCTTTTCCATTTTCTATGCCTTTCTCTTGTCCATTTTAAATTAGGTTAAACAATTTGAGAAAATATTGTGCGAGAGGAAAGAGGAATAGGTTGAAATACGACTTATGCACATAGATTCAAGAATCAAATACGTTTTTACAGGAACCAAAACTGATATTAAAATAAGTTTTTGTTCCTTATAAATATACAACCTTTTGTTTTTAGTCCTCTATACAACAACACATTTAACTTATTTTAACAGTGAGGAGCAAATTTGTTGATGGAAAATATTTAGAGCGTTTGAAGAATTGTTTTTAGAGAAACTAAAAAAAATGCCAAATTTATAGGGAAGATGTTTAAGAATTCAGTGATGCTATATGTCCCAACAGATTTTTTCGAGAAATTTCACGATCATTATTTTGTGAGTTAAAAAGCCAAAATACAGATCACGCTTCTTAACTAAATCCTGGATTTTGTGGAATTCACCCCACTAATGGTGATAAACAGCCAATCACAACAAATCGTGATAATTTCTTGAGGTTTTGTTAGCTGGTTTTAGCATTTTTCTTAAGAATTTCTGAAGTTTTGGATAGTCAATTTATTCTTTCGTCCCACGATATTTGTTGCATTTTACCATTTGACAAATCATACATATTAGGAAAAGAAATGATAAAGGAAAGAAAGAGAAAAGTGACTATACCTCTCCAAAAAAAAATGACTATACCTAGTTACTCATTAATTATTGATGTGTTTTCATGATCATAAATACTAAATGAAGAATAAGCAATTAAATTTATATTGAAAACTTAAAAAAAAATTGAAACAATATTTTTCTTTTGAGAGAATATTTTTTAAAATGTGATAAATATTTTGAGACATGGAGTAAGAAATTTAGGGATGGATTTTTGGGACTTTATTGCCAACATTTATTTTTGGTCCATATATTTGGTAGTAGTAAGCAAAGTTAGGTAGAATTTGAGAACTATGCAAATGATATTTGTTGTATGTATTTTACCCTCAAGGAAAATCATAATGGCAATTGCAAATTGCAAGCAGAGTTAAAACGTTGATTGATCATAGAGGTATAAACGATGTATCTATATGTTCATAAATTCTCCTCCTCTAATTTAGATTTAGATACCGAACAATGTTCACAAATTCTCATGTTACGACCAAATGGTATAATCGTATCAACTTTGTCCTGCATTATCAATGTTTTAAAATGATCATTAGAATTATAAAATGTTAATAATGTTTATCTATCTATTCGGATATGTTATAAAATGCATGCGTGACATTGCTCACTTAGTTTTAAATGCATCTTCAATATTATAAACTTAATGAGAGACTAATCCTTGAATGAAGTGTTTACAACACGTATATATACAAGAATGTAGGTGTACTGTAAGTAAACATAAGCTAGCAACTAGATAATCAAAAGTAAACTAAGGTGGCTTGGGCTGCAAGTAAGTTTTGTCCTTGAAAGTTTTCTCTTCTTCTTAATTTTATGTTTTCATTTTCTTGTACCCCGCTATTTTGGTGCTTGACTGGTGATCAAACACAAAAGGTATTTGATCGGATCCTTACAAACTAAGGAGTTAAGATGTACGTGGAAGTGTGGAACCTATCCGTAAATTAATTAATTTACCATCTACAAGGCCGACTCAAGAATAAGGCTACTAAAACTCTCGCTTTAGACCTACCAAAAGAAAAAAAAAACAGATTTCATTAAATTTATAAGAAAACAAGATCTCATATGCAGACAAAAAAGTCCTTGTATATAAAAACTTGTTTTAGACCTCTTATATTTTTAAAATTATTAGGTCGGTCATCACCATCCATAAAACTCCATATACAAGTTGTCTGGCATCTTTATCTTACTTTTTTGGATTTATTTCAGAAATGTTAATATGAATTATCAAGAAACAAAAATAAACCGAAAAAGATATTGATAGTTTTTTGGATTATAAATTAGTTTATAAGAAATACGTGCTTGGAATTTCATGTATAGGTTATAGTTTATGCTCAATCTGAACATTTTGAGAGTGAGAGTGAAAAGTTTGTGTAAAAAGTCAGATGATAAACAATTTCCCATCGTTGCTCTGTCCAATACAAACAATTTCCTTGTATTACTGTTTTTATCCTTGAATATATAAGAATCGAAAAATTTAATTCTAAAAATTTTATAGTAAAGATTTAGTTCTTCAAATTAAAGATTATTTAGTCAATTTAATTCCTTCACCAAAATAATTTTTTAAGTTTGATTTTATTTTTGAGCAATATTCAATATTATTTTTTGTAAAGTTTATGTTAAAAAATAAATACATTACATAAAACTCAAAATTTAAATTCTATTGAATAATAATAATATATTTATTTTGACAGAAATAAAATTATTTTATTATAATTTTGATCTTGGGCGATGATAAACTGGATTGGAAAATTGAAATCAGAAGAAACTAATAATAAAAATAAATGAAAAAAAGTGAAAAAAAATCGTCGACAGCAGGATTCGAACCTGCGCAGGCAAAGCCCAACAGATTTCGAGTCTGTCTCCTTAACCACTCGGACATATCGACGCCTTGTTGTTTAGTACTCACTTATAGTGTAATTAAAACCAAAAACATGTTTTTTGTCAACTTGTATTAAATAAACAAATAGCATAGAAATAAAATAAATATGTTATAAGATATTTAAATATTTTAGTCACCATTTTACCATAAATGAATTTTTTTAGGACATTTTTTCTCTTTCAAAGACATACGGTTCCATTATTTAAAATCTTGATTTGATGTTTTTGAAAATTATCAAATTAATAACCACTTCCAGGTTCATATTTATATATTAAATATAATCTTTTTAAATTTACTGGCTCTGTTATTTTCACTTGGATAGTGTATTCTTATTACTTAATAATGAATTTGCCTATTTGATTGCTTGGAGAAATGGTTTTGCAACATTTTGCACTTTCTTTCTTATCAAACAACAGCAGCTGAAATTTTCACTGGCTAATGGCATCTAATATTTTTTTCCTTCTTATGAAACAACTCAATGTTCTTGGCTTTAGCCAGCCCTTTCTTTTGAATCTTTCATAATCTTTCCCATTTAATATTTGCACCCTTTTATTTCCATGTGAGGGAGGTTCTTACAACTGAAACTGGGTAATAAGAAAAATATAGAATTGCACTTGCAAACATCAAATACATTATACACAACAGTGTTTAACTGCAAAAGTACTACTAACTCGTACTCATGACAAGTTATATTTGCAGTTTCTAGGGATTATTACACGAGAACATGACGAACTGATTTTGAGTCACACACAGCATTAGCGCGTCTAAATTTCACCTAGAAAGTTCATCTGGTTCATCCATGACGCAACGGTTGACCTTATTTTTTCCCATGATGACATCACTCTTTCCATAACGCAAAATGAATGCTTAGCCTTCGCTTCCACTTCTCGAACAGTACTAAGTCTAAGATATGATGGTTGGGTGCAACTTTTGGGTACATCGGTGCCTTGATAAGCCTTACATATATAGCTTAAAAAGTTTTCATAATCCTGAAGCAAAAGAAATTTGCAAATTCATGTGAGTTCCACAGCATAACATTGTGAAAATTTCAAGCACCAAAATAAGTTGTTTGTTTAGCCAGGTACTGTATCGCAAGACTAACCTCGTAGAGTGGTTCACCATCCACAACTACCCATGGGACGTACTTGTGAGGAGGCTGTAGAGCATTTGTTTCATCTGCGTACTTTAGCTCCAACTGCATCGAGATAGTAATTGCTGCTTGTGAGATAAAAAAGAACTTATTTACCAACAAAATACGTACAAAGAACTTTTTTCAAGATTATTATGATGAAAGAGCCAAGTTAATTAAGAAGCAATGAATTGGTACGTCTGTAGTATATTTTTGTAGTGGTTACCGCAGCGAAGAAGCGCTTATCACCAATATTATACTACTTCAGAATTCCGTAGAAAATCAAAACCAGAGGAATTTTTACTATAGCAGGTTTTGAAATTGTTTAAATGCTTCTTTAGATGATATGCCTGATTAGCAGTAGACAAGGATATCAAAAAGCTAGATAAAAGCATTGCCACTATCACTATGTTAACCATCAAAATTTTGCTTGAGATGGAAATTGTTCCTGAATAAACTTCAACAATGATATATAGACTCATCCCATCGATAACAACTTTGTTACTGCCTGGATAACATTTTGCAAGGTAGGGATAGGGAATATATCCAAAAGGGATTTTGCCAAATTATCATGAAGAGATATGACTGTTCAGAAATTATAATAAATTGGCAGTTCTATTATCGCAAAGAAGCCACGAGTCATATTACACTGATTTATTGCGGTAATTATTGGAATAAGTAAAAAGAAACTGTCATTAGTATATTATTTTGTTGTATCAAAGAAACACAAGCAGTAAATGAGCACAGAACAAATGCCAGATCAAAACATTTTCATTAGCACCAAACCACTATCCAAGTGAGGAGTGTATCCAACACACTATTTCTCTCTAACACACTATTTTCAACCACTTTTTATCATTGGGTGAAATTCAGAGTTGGGTTCGCTCCCTAATCGGTAAGACCTAAATAGGGTTCACTCTATGTTGAGAGTTAAAGAGAGTGTGTTGCTAGCGTCACTTCAATCCACGTTTCACATGAAAGAACCGGTAACAGCTAGTTGGCACTTGGCACAAGTACTGAGTTTCAATTATACATTCTTCTTTGTGCAATTAGTTTAAATAAAGAATCAAGAAGGCTCCACCATTCTAGTTCATTAAGTTCCATAAGATAGTTTCATTTAGCAGTGTTGGTAAAACTTCAAGCTTCATACCAAAAATTATAGAATGACAGAAAATGGGAATTTACACACTATTATCTAAACGAGAGCACGGTATTTCAAGGATAACAAAATAAAAAACTAACCTCATTTCCACGTTCACTACGATAACAATCACTAACAAGTTTTGAATCCAGACCCAGTTTATCAAAACAAGATTCCCACTCTGTGCGCTTACCCTGATACGCTAGATCCTCAACACAATAGATGAAAGAGAAATGTTTTTCCTGCAAAAAGGAGAGATTCATAAAAATAAAATACATGTACGGCTATAATAATGAGATACATTATACATGCAAAGCATTGTTATAATAAACCAAAAGAAAGATCCGATTAAGCAATATCTACAACATCA
Organism: Medicago lupulina; assembly: GCA_958299785.1. NCBI lineage: Eukaryota > Viridiplantae > Streptophyta > Magnoliopsida > Fabales > Fabaceae > Medicago > Medicago lupulina. The sequence goes on along the minus strand of OY283144.1, from coordinate 26,225,734 downwards.
AAATAAAGGCTTAACTGTTCTTTCGGTCCCCCTTTTCTATCATGTTCATGAAAATCGAATGAACAATGAACTATGTACTTAAGTAAGCCTTAATGGCAGAAACACTTATCATATGAGTGCTTATGTATAGGCTTTTTCTATAACAAAAGAACAATTAAAGTCAAATAGGTTTCATCGAAATAGAAACATAGTGAGGTAATGGACAAACAAAAAAGAGCGCGAATTTAATTCACTAAATAAAATTTCTATGATATATCTGGTGTCGAAGTAGGTTAACATTTCTATTGGCAAATAGGGGAAAATAAGCTGAAACCAGACTATGGATATGTCATAAGCTCTTTCCATAATCTCTGTCAAACAATCTCACATGTACTTCTGCCGGTAGGTAAACTCAAATAAGTCAATCCACGCATGTCACAAGTCTAAAATTACCATGGAAATTGCTCTTGCTTAATTTTTTACAACCAGTACTAATTGTCATAGTAGTCCTCATTCTAATTAATGAAAGTTCCCTTCAAATAATTAATGAGTTAAGGGTACAAGATTTGAATACCGGAAAGTTCCCTTCAAATAATAACAGAACAGTTAACATTCTAACCTTTGCCATTAAAAAAATAAAAAATACAACTCAATTGCATACGGTGTCCGTTGTCACATACGGTGTCCGTATTTTGATATTCAGATAACACAATTCAATTGTTAAAGGGGCAAAGAAATTGTTACCAGTTGAGGCCAGATATCAATAGCACAAGCTTCAACCGTATTCAACAAACACTCATATTGACCATGCTGCAAATATTCAAATCCATCATCAAGCTCAAATTAGTTCATTAATGAATTACTTAATAAAAACAAATATATAGAAAATTGAAGAGTGTACCTGGCAATCAAAGGTGGAATTACCTCTGAGTTTAGCATTTCCCCATGGAACAAGTTTAAGGTCAACAATTGAGAGAAGATCATTTTTGAAGATTTGAGGTAGGTAATTGACAATGAAATTGGCACTGTAAGGACACAAACTTTCATAGTATAATTCTAAGGAAACTTTGTTGTGAGATTGAGAAGGAGAGAATAATGAAAAGAAAGAGATGAATAAGATCAGAGAAAGAGGTAAAGTGTTTGAAGGAGAAGAAACCATGGCTGAACTGAATCTCAAACTCAAAGTAGTTGAGTTGAATTCGAGAACATTAAGAAAAGAAACTATATTTTGCATGCGTAGGACCCAACATTAACACACGTGGACAACATTTTTCTTCTTTTGTCTTGTTTCTCAACGACATGTCCATTCACTCACAATACCTAAAAAGATTAATTTTGCTTGAATCGGATGGAGCATCATTTTTCTTTACTATCAATTTTTTTTTCCTTTAACTAATTTTTACAGTGTCGTCAGAAGAATTTTTTATAGGGTTAAATGACTTTTATCCCCTATCATATGATGGTCATTTAGCTTACCCCCTTAAGACCATATGACTAGATAAATGAGATGATGTGACTTGCTAACTGGATATTTTTTTATTTTTTTTTTATTTTCACGTGGCACATATATTAATTTTTTTCACTTACAATATATGAAAACAACGTACTACCAAAATTAATTAACTACCCATACTTAATTTTATTTATTAGCTTTTTTAATATCGTCAATACTAAAAATAAGAACAATATTATAATATACTATGATCAATCATACTTCAATTTTTCCATTGTTTTTTTTTAAAAAAATGTATCACTAAAAAACCTGTTGGAGTGTACAATTGTCACACGGGATCCATTTTAGTAACTACAACGAGTGATCAGTTTTAATTAGTATTTTTTAATATCTATATTTAAACATTGCGACCGCCTAAATTTTATTAATATTAAAACATGAACAATATCATAATATACTATGATTAATCATACTTCAATTTTTTTCGTTGTTTTTTTAAAATGTATCACTAAAAAAACCCGTTGAAATGTACAATTGTAACACGAGACCCATTTTAGTAACTATAACGAGTGATCAGTTTTAATTAGTATTTTTTTAATATCTCTATTTAAACACCACGATTGCCTAAGTTTTATTAATATATTAATAAAATATATGTGGATGTAAGAACTATATATTGATATATTCTTATTTCTGAAATTTAATGAGAACTATATATTGATAAAATATATACGAGTATATGGACTATATATTAACAAAAATATCTCACTATATGTTTTTTTTAACGAGGAAATGTTAATATATATTTATTTATGAAATGTATTTTCATTTATTAACTTTTTTAACATCGTCAATACTGAAGCAATAACAATATTATAATATATTATGATTAATCATACTTCAATTTTTTTCATTGTTTTTTTAAAATGAATCATGAAAAATCTCATTGAACTACAACGAGTGATCAATTTTAATTAGTATTTTTTTAATTTCTCTATTTAAACATCGTGACTGCCTAAGTTTTATTAATATATTCAAAAAATATATGTGGGTGCATGGACTATATATATATATATATATATATATATATATATATATATATATATATATATATATATATGAGTATATGTTTGTTTTACGAGAATATATTAGTATATTCTTATTTCTGAAATCTAATGGGAATTGTATATTGATAAAATATATATGAGTGTATGAACTATATATTAATAAAAATATATCTCACTATATGTTTTTATACGGGAATATGTTAGTATATGTTTCTTTATGAAATGTATTTTCATTTATTATCTTTTTTAATATAGTCAATACTAAAACAAAAATAAAAAAATTATAATATACTATGATTAATCATACTTCAATTTTTCCGTTGTTTTTTTTTTTTTAAAAATGTATGACTAAAAAACCCGTTCTAATGTACAATTGTAACACGAGACCCATTTTAGTAACTACAACGAGTGATCAATTTTAATTAATATTTTTTTAATATCTCTATTTTAACACCGCGACTGCCTAAGTTTTATTAATATATTAATAAAATATATGTGACTGTATGGACTATATATTAATAAAAATATATGAGTATGTTTGTTTTACGGTAATATATTAGTATATTCTTATTTCTGAAATTTAATGGGAACTATATATTGATAAAATATATATGAGTGTATGGATTATATATTACCAAAGTATATCTCTGTATTTATTTTACGGGAATATGTTAGTATATGTTTATTTATTTATTCAAAAAAGTATATGTTTATCTATGAAATATATTTTAGGATAACAGTATTATATAATACATTAATTATGATTTTTCACGGAATTCATATTAGTATTTTTCACACTAAAACATACTTAGTAAATAAAATCTGTCATTTTTTTATTTATTAGATTTTTTAATATAATCAATACTAAAATTTAATATATATTTGTTCATGTTAAAATTTAATTATTTTGTCATTTTTTATTACTACCGATTAATATATACATTATTTTGCTTTAAATACTTTACATATTTTCACTATGGACAAAAAAATATCACTATGCCAAGCGCAACCGAGACGCGGCCGTTTTGCCGCGCTACCCGTGCTGTAGCACGGGTATCTCGACTAGTTACAAAAAATAATACTAAAAGTTGAAATACCTAAAGTACCCTTAAGGACATATAATTTTTATAAAAAAAAAAAAAACAGAAAAACTTTAAAAAACGAAAAATCCTTTTTATAAACCCAAAAAATTATATTAAAAAAATTCTCAAACTTAATATATTTTGAAATTTTCGAAAAATTTATAAAAAAATGAAATAAATTAAAATTATAAAAAAATTGAAAAAAATAATATTATCTAATTTTTTTATTTTGAAAATTAAGTTCCATATTTTTTTTTATAAAAATACATGAATTTTATTTCAAGTTTGTTAAAAAATCTGAAATTAATTTTTTGAGCAAATAGTCACTTTAGTCCCTGGCTTTGCACCTCGCTGTCACATAGGTCCCTGACTCAGGATTAAATACAAACAAGTCCCTGACTCTACACTTCCGTTATCACTTTAGTCCCTGTCGTTAAAAAAATCTGTTAAGTGATGATGTGGCACGTTGACAAGGAGTATGACATGTCACAGGGACTAAAGTGAAAGTAAAAAAAATGGTCACTTTGGTCCCTGAATCGAAAATCAATATCCTCAATTTACTGTTAGATCCCTGACTGTGTATACTTACTGTCAGTTAGGTCCCTGAATCAAAAATCAATATCATCAACTTACTGTTAGGTCCCTAACTGTGTATACTTACTGTCAGTTAGGTCCCTAACAGTAAAAACGAAATTTCACTAAGATACTTGACAAGTTGTTAGTTTAACATGCTACTTACTGACAACACTAAGGGATCCGTGCTAAATACCAAAATATTATTATAACACTTATAAAAATGATTCCGTAGTTTAATAACAAATGTTTCCATAACATAACTATTAAGTCATTAATGTCAACCATAGAGTAATCAAAAGATTGCACCATATTTGAGCATATAATTCAACAAGTCATTACATAATGATTCAACAAAATATTAAACAAGATGTGGTGGCATATTGTTCAGATACTCTAAAAAAACTATTTCTGATATAAGGGAATACAGAGTTTCACTACTTGAGAATAACACATGAAATCTATAACAGAATAACACATGAAATTATGGACATATATTTTTAAAAGATATATCTCATTAATCATATCTCATATCTCAACAATCTCATGATCATGAAGTCAATATACATCTATTTATAACCATGAACATTGAATCTACATGTCAGAATTGTCTATAATATACTTAATTCATTAAGACCTTTAATGCAGGTACTACAATGCAACCAATAACCATTAGTAAATGATTAAGACCTCTACTTTATATTTCTAGTCTTAACTTTTTTTTTCACTAAACCTACACACAAACTTAAATCATGATAGAATAGATAAACAAGGTAGTTCTCCAATTAGGAACATAACTTAAATCATCATAGAATAGATAAACAAGGTAGTGTTCAAACATAATAAATAAAAAAGTAAACCTATAGTGTAGAACTTGTTCACACTTAAATCATATATGTTTTTCTTTTGCTTGTAATTACAAAACGAACCAAATTACTTTACAAACAGAAGAGGAGTTCTCTAAATATACTAACTAAGAGAAACATAGAGTTTCAAAGACAAAATGAAGAGATTTTGCCCTAAAGCTTCTTTTATTTTCTTGTACTAATAAATCCATAACATATCTTTGTTAGCATGTTAAACTAACAACTTGTCAAGGATCTTAGTGAAATTTCGTTTTTACTCTTAGGGACCTAACTGACAGTAAGTATACACAGTCAGAGACCTAACAGTAAGTTGATGATATTGATTTTTGATTCAGGGACCTAACTGACAGTAAGTATACACAGTCAGGGATCTAACAGTAAATTGAGGATATTGATTTTCGATTCTGGGACCAAATTGACCATTTTTTTACTTTCACTTTAGTCCTTGTGACATGTCATACTCCTTGTCAGCGTGCCACATCATCACTTAACAGATTTTTTTAACGGCAGGGACTAAAGTGACAACGGAAGTGTAGAGTCAGGGACTTGTTTGTATTTAATCCTGAGTCAGGGACCTATGTGACAACGAGGTGCAAAGTCAGGGGCTGAAGTGACTATTTGCTCTAATTTTTTTTAAGCTTAATTAAAAAACTCAATTTCTTCTCTCTTCTCTTCTTCTCCAGACTTTCTTCTTCTTCCCAACAACATTCTTCATCTTTTCATCAAACTCAATCTCCAATTTTTTACCTCATCATCTTCTTCCTTCTATCTCATCTTCTCTTTCAAGAACACAAGACAACAACAACACAACAAGCATCACACAACAAAAACAACAACAACCCACAACAACACAATTACCTCTCTTTTCCTCTCATATCCAGAACACACAAACCACAACAAAAACAAACACAAACCTAGAAACACAACTGCTCCTTTCCTCTTAAATCACAGCAACAACCCACATCAACAACACGCAAAAACAACAAATTTTCCTCAAAAAAATCGCCGCCGCTGCCGTTAAAAAACCGTCAGACAGTCGTCGACAAAAATTCGCGTTTGGGTTCGTTCTCGCGTCAAACAACCAACATGACTCTCTCTTTACCCTATTTTATGTTGATGATTTTGGAAAAACATAGATCTTGAAAATGGGTTTAAATAAAAAAAGAGAAGAGATAAGAGAATATGAAGAAGGAGGAAATGGGAATGAGTGAGAATGGAGAAAAAATAAGAACAGAGAGGGAAGGAAGAATGGGACGAGAGAGACAAGGAAGGAGGAAATGGAGGAGAAAAGAAAAAATAATTTTTTAATGTTTTTAATTTATAAAATTAAGTTTTTAATAAAAGAAATTCAAATGAAAAAAAAATTAGAAAGAAATAAAAAAAGCCACATCAGCGTGCCACCTCCTTAATTAGTGCTCAATCAGCGTGCCACGTCATCTCATTAATCCAGTCATATGGCTTGTGGGATGTGAACCAAACTCTTCATTTTTCGAGGGGGAATCTCCAAGTTTGTTTTCATAGGAGGGTATACCAAAATGTGTGCATATCCCTTTTATAACGTTATTATTATGACAAAAACTTGATAGAAATTTGGCAAGTGTACCAAAAACTATCGAAGTAGTAAAAATATCGTTCCCACAAGAATTGTTTTTAATTGCAATAAGTTACTTTTGTTACGCAATATGATGTATAAAGATTATGTTTGTTTTGCCACTAGGCAGAAGATTTGGTTTGTTTTTAAAACAAATAACAAAAGATAAAGTTTGTTATGAAAATATGGAGAGAGATGAGATCAGATCGTCGAATCCTCTATGTTTCCCCTAATTGGTTACTGTACTCTATTCCATTCAATGATTTGCTAGCCCTACGATAGTTAACAAATTAGTCCTAATCAATCCCTTGAGTTAGGACCCTCCTCTTAAACTACAGCCCCTAATTCCTTAGGTGGTCTAATAGATGATGAAACCATCTATTAGACCATTTAAACTTGGACAGTCGGTCGGTTAGGTTCGAATCGGTTTTAAAACTTGAAACCATTTAAACCAACAGTTGCGGCCAATTTCCGATCAACTTAGGCATCTGTTTGGTTGGTTCGATTTAGACGGTTAAGCCGGTCAAATGTGTAGTTTAGTTCGGTTAATTCAGTTTTGCATATATCAAATTTGGCCAATTATATTAAAAAAATTAACTTGATCAAAATTATAAGCTATAATTTTGGTATCAGATAAAACCAAGAATAATCAATCATTCGGCAAAAATAATCATTTAGCCATATATATTAATCTTTAAGGCCTGTCAATTTTCTAATTGAAAATTCAAGTAAATTGATTCAAGCAAAACTAAAATTCACGTGTGTGACTACTTAATAAAGACCTAACAAACTCAGATCACAAAATGATTAAACTAAAAATCGATTTGTGGATCATGAACTTAACATCTAAAATTAATTTTAGATGTTCCGTTAGAAATTCAAGTGAATTATTAGAACTTCACAGACATGAATTTGATGTGAATTATGAATTTTATATGAATCAACAAAGTTGATATGAACAACGAATTGATATTAATGGAATAATTAACAAACTAAGTGAAACAAATCAGTGAATTATTAACAAACTCATCAAAGCGAATCAGAAAGGCAAATGTACTCGAATCTGATCTCCATTGAATTTAGAGAGATGGAGGTGAGAATTAGTGATCATTTTCGTCCCCTTATTCCCGTAAATTCCAAATACTATTTTGATGTTTCTATCATTTTCTTTGTTGAATCTAACCATTGCAATTGCAGAGACATGAGAGAAAGAATGAAACCGATGAAATGAATAGAGTTGAGAGAATTTTATCTTTATATCCAAAATTTGAAATTTGAAATTCTATTTCAAATGGACTTTATTTTGTTGGAGCATGTTTTTTTTGCTCTTAGTTTTCCCACCCCATGTGTTTATGTTTATGAGTTTTGAATTCTAATTGATTATTTATCCCTATTTAAAAAATTGTTGGTTTTGATTCTATTTATTATCTTTGATATTTACTTATATATTTCAAAAAGATAACACCACTTCCATAATAGCTGCAACAATTGTGAGACTTGTTAACAATACATAGAATCAATGGAAATAAAGTAAAACGGTAAAGGTTTTATGTGATAATATTACAATAACATTACTTATCAAAACATGTCTCTATATCTCGTTTCAGAAGGAATCCACTATGCATCTCGTTCACCGTCTCCATGATGGCGCGAATAAGAGGAAGAATAAAATAATAATAGATGATATAAAGTTCTAGCAACATTTTTCAACCATAACAAAAGTAAGTATATTTTGAAAAAAAAGTTAATTTACAATTTTTCACGAAATAAATTGACATAATTTTCAATTAATAATTCTTATATGTTGTACCTTAACAAGTGCATTTAGTTAGGACACATGTTAGCATTCCATTTTTAGAAAATATAACATAAAATTCACTCAAATTCATTTGACATTAAGATGACAACACGTAAATTAAGAACTAATTAAATGATTAACAGATAATATTAAAAATGAAGTCAAACAGGTATGTGAATAAAGAAAATGAATAATTATAAATCGCTTCAATTAAGAAAGTGAATCAAATGAAGTTAAATTGAATCAACAAAAATTCACTTAAGCATATTAAGGATCACTTTCTTAATTTGAATATATAAGTAAATATCAATGATAATAAATAGAATCAAAACCAACAATTTTTTAAATAGGGATAAATAATCAATTATAATTCAAAACTCATATGTACCAAAAAAAAAAAATTCAAAACTCATAAACATAAACTCATGGGGTGGGAAAACTAAGAGCCAAAAAACATGCGCCAACAAAATAAAGTCCATTTGAAATAGAATGTCAAATTTCAAATTTTGGGTATAAAGACAAAATTCTCTCGACCCTACTCATTTCATCGATTTCATTCTTTCTCTCATATCTCTGCAATTGCAATGGTTAGATTCAACAGAGAAAATGATATAAACATCAAACAATATTTGGAATTTACGGGAGTAAGTGGACGAAAATGATAACTAATTCTCACCTTCATCTCTTTGAGTTCAATGGAGATCATATTCAAGTACGTTTGCTTTTCTGATTCGTTTCAATAAGTTTGTTAATAATTTACTGATTCGTTTCACTGAATTTGTTAATTATTCTATTAAGTTCAATTCGTTGTTCATATCAACTTCGTTGGTTCATATGAAATTCATAATTCACATCGAATTCATGTCTGTTAAGTTCTAATAATTGACGTGAATTTCTAACGGAACATCTAAAATTAATTTTAGATGTTAAGTTCATAATCCACAAATTGATGTCCAGTTTAATCGTTTTGTGATTATGAGTTTGTTAGGTCTTTTATTAAGTAGTCAATCACCTGAATTTTAGTTTCGCTTGAATCAGTTCCCTAATTGAGGTAATTTATGTTAATTCATTTTATTTTGTATTCCTTAATTGAAGTGAAGTTAGTGAACTTCGTGTGGTAATTCAATTCCTTCCTTATTTCAAATTAAGCTGATTTATGTTAATTCAGTGAATTTCACGTGTTAATTCAATTCCTTCTTTATTCCCAATTCAGATGTTTGACTTAACTTATAATTTTCTCTTAATCATTAAATTAAAATTAGATTTTTATTTAAATATCGTTAAAAGAATTGTCTTAAAAAAAAAATAGTGCAATAATGTGTCGGTTATAAGTTTTGGAATTTTTAATTATATAAACAACAATTAAAAAAAATATATAACTCCTTAAATTTAGGCATCATCCTCTCACTCTAAGTTTATTTTATGAAAGAAAAATTGCATAAGTTATCAATCAATTATAGATATGGTTTTTTCCCTCAAATAAAAAATTATAGATATGATTTTTTTTGTTGGTCAAGTAACCTAGTGTGTTGAGCTCATATATTTTTTATTTTTATTTTTGACCAAAATTGATTAGCTCACATATTTAAAATATGAAGAAGTTGGATGTCATTCGAACCCCGACCCATACATATAACATGCATTGACCCGGTCAATAAGCTATAAAGTATATAATTTATAATATTAAATAAATTTTTGGTTCTTATAAACATCGTGTAAATACATTATCCGCAACAATGTACAATATATCTAACTGATAAAAATCCAAATTATTGAATTTTCACTTGCAAACATCATACATTATTTATACACAACAATGTTCAACTGAGAAATTACTACTAAATCACAACAAGATTTATTTGCAGTTTTCTAAGGATTATTACAAGAGAACGTGAACAAACTGAATCTATGTTACACACAACATTGGCACATCTAAACTGCACCTACAAAGTTCATCCATGAGGTAATGGTTGACCTTATTTTTTCCAATGCTGGCATCACTCTTTCCTTAGCACAGAATGAATGCTTAGTCTTCGCTTCCACTTCTCGAACAGTACTAAGAAATGATGCTCCAGTGCAAATTTGTGGTGCGTCGGTGCCTTGGTAAGCCTTACAGATATAGCTTAAGAAGTTTCTATAATCCTGCAACAAGAGAAATTTGAAAATTCATGTGAGTTTCAGGACATATATAATGTGATCCATCATATAATATACACCATATATTTGTAAACATCAATTTTTATCGTCATATATTATTTATTAGAGGTATAGTATTGCGAAAGTTTCAAGCACCGAAATAAGGCGTATGTTAAGCTAGATACCAAATTGCAAGACTTACATCGTATAGTGGTTCTCCATCGACAACTACCCATGGAACATATGTGTGAGGAGGCTGTAGAGCATTAGTTTGATCTGCGTACTTTAGGTCCAACTGCATCAAGACAATATTAGTTAGTTACTCGTGAGAGAAAAAAATTCAGCCAAACAACGATATATAGAATCAAAAGCTCATTTGTCATATCTTTATTTAATCATCAAGATAGAGTGTTAACAGTCTGCAAGTATTGTAAAATACTGACAATAGACTTTTCAAGACTATCATGAAGAGATACCCATGTAAAGAAGCAATTAACTGGCAGATCTATAGTATCTTTTAGCAGAAGTTGCATCAAAGAAGCACTTATCACCAAAATTATACTGTTTTGGAATTCTGTAGGAAATCAAAACCAGAGGAAGTTCTCCTATAGCAGGTTTAATATAGAATTGCCTTAAGTGCGACTTCATTAGATATGCATGATTAGAAGTAGACAAGGATATTATAATGCTAGATAAAAGCATTGTTGATAGCACAAGATTGACTATCACAATTTTGCTTGAGATAGTAAAAATTTGCTGAAAAAATTTCAGCATTGATAACATTTTGCAAGTTAAGGACAGGGAATATACTGAAAAAGGATTTTGCAAAATTATCATGAAGAAATATTAAATTATCTAGCAGTTCTATCATATCTTTTGGTAGTAAGTTCTATCATATATTTCACTGCTTCAGTGTTTTGTAAAATTCGAAACAAGGAGAAAAACAAGCAATCTTGTCCATGCTTTACTTATCTCCCGGCCGAACTCCGGATTACTAGGGCCCTTTTCCCCTAGGAACCGGAGGGTTAACACCGAAAAAAGAAGAAAAACAAGCAGTAGATCAGCAGAGAACAAATGCCATATTAAAGCATTGTTACTAGGACCAAATCTACTATTCAAGCGAAGAGTGTAACCGACACACACTCTCTTAACACTATTTTCAACACACTTTTTATCATTGGGTGAAATTCATTGTTGAGTCTGCTACCTATTCGGTGAGACCTACCTGCATGGATTTCACTCAATAATAAATAATATGTTGAGACTTAAAAGAGATTGTTTATAGTGTTACTTCGATCCAAGTTTCACGTAATAGAACCAGTAACAGCTAGTTGAAATAAAGAATCATATGAAGACCGCACCAATTCTTATTCTGAAGTTCCATAAGTTAGTTTCATTTAGCAGTGTTAGTAAAACTTCAAGGTTCATACCAATAATGATCGAAGAGAAGTTATTCAAAAATCAAAATAATTCGCAACACCCAAATACATTTCAGAATGGCAGAAAATGGCATTGTACACACTACTGCTATCTCGGCGAGAGCATGGTATTTCAAGGACAAAAACTAAATCAGAAAAAGAAAAAAGAAAAAAAGCTAACCTCTTTTCCATGCTCACTATTATAACAACGATCGACAAGTGATGAATCCAGACCCAGTTTCTCATAACAAGATTCCCATTCTGAGTGCTTCCCCTGATACGAAAAATCCTCAACACAATGGATGAAAGGAAAATGTTCGCTCTGCAGAAAGGCAAGAATCATATAAATGAAATTCTCATAACAATGAAATAAACGCAAAGCATTGTTATAATGAACTAAAAGAAAGACCAGTTTATGACATATCTGAAACATTTAAATAAACAAAAGGCATTAGAGAAAGTAAATTTAAACAGATAAGACCATGTAATTGCCTATTAGTTTGAATGCAAGACAAAACAGACGCATAAAGACTAAAGAGACAAATAACACAACTCCAAAGTCATTTCCAATATTAACTGGCCTTGAATGGATTATGAATTATACTATACACAACTTAATTAAGTGCTAATAGCATACACGGTTACCACTTACCATATAAATCCTTATGTATAGACAGTATAGTATATTTCTATAACAAAGGAAAAATAAAGTCCAATTGGCTTCATATACTCTATAATTTGTATGCATAAGCTATCCGGCGAAACTTATGGAAATAAGTTGAAATAAAAATATGGACATGACATAAGTTGTTTTCATGAGCTCGACCAAACAGTCTCACAAGTGCTTATGACAGTAGGTAAACTCAAATCAGTCAATCCAAACAAGTCACAAGTTTATACTTACCATGAAAATTATGAATTACCAAGTAGTTTCTCTTTATTTTCCAACTTTTAGATAGAAATTATGATTAATAACAGTAGCACTAATTACTATTTTACAACCATCCCCTATCGAATTTGAATTTTGTCGCTTAAGATTACAATCATACATTACATACTAACTCTAATAGTAGTGGTCATCACAATCAAAGAAAATTCCCTTCAAATAATTAACTAATTGAGAAAACAAGATGCATATTAATTACCAGTCGAGGCCAGATATCAATAGCACATGCTTCAACCCTGTCCAGCAAGCATTCATCTGGACCATGCTGCAATTCTCATCAATCACCAAACTTAAATTAATTAATCAAATCATATATAATATACTCCCTCCGTGTTTAAATATAAACAAAATTGACTTTTTAGGTTCATTCATTAATTTAATGAATGAACCTAAAAAGTCAATTTTACTTATATTTAAAAACGGAGGGAGTACTGTTTTGTTTCTTATATTCGAGATCGGAGCGCAAGTACATATATATTACCTGGCAAACAATGGTGGAGTTACCTCTGAGTTTAGCATTACCCCAAGGAACAAGTTTAAGGTCAACGATTGAGAGAAGATCATGTTCAAATATTTGTGGTAGGTAATTGACTATGAAATTGGCACAGTAAGGACACAAGCTTTCATAGTACAATTCTAAGGAAACTTTTTTGTGGGATTGAGAAGGAGAAAATAAGGAAGAGAAAGAGAGGAATAAGATTAGAGAAAGAGAAAACGTGTTGGAAGAAACCATGGCTGAATAGTGAATGTCCAAGGTTTGAGGTGAGGTAGATTTCGAGAAGTATAAGAAACTAGATTTTGCATGTCAAGTGGGACCCAACGTACGACTTTGAGAATGATTATGAAAATGTATATACGTGTCAATGAATTTGGTCCACATTTAAGGGTGTATTCAAATTCAATATGATAATAAATATTAACTTCTTTTTTCACGAAGAATATTATATAAATATTGCTAAAAGAACCCCTCTAAAATATGAAAATTAGTGTAATAATGTGTCATTCAGGAGATATTTATTGGCTTTCAGATATTTATATAAAAAATTTGTTGGTTGTACTAGTATATATACGAAATAATCACCACAAAAAATGTATTTTCGAAATAAGAGTTAATATAAAAATCTATGATTGTACCAAAAACAAAAAAACTATAAAAAATGATAGTTAACTCACGTTCAACATTTTTCAGTGAGAGTTAACTCACTTTGACATTTTTATGATCGGATTAATCACTTTTTAAGTTGGGTTAATCGATCTTAAAAGTATCCGCGTGAGTTAATTCTCCCTGAAATAAAAGAATGATCAATTTTAACTCGGAAATTTGAAATCAACATTTTTTAACTTCACAATTCATTAGCCTTATGGCTATCTTTTTTCTTTTTGAGGGAAGCGTTATGGCTATATGAAAGGTGAAAACGATGAAATTTATGGAATCAATATTTTTTTTTGTCAAGTAGTATAGTGGTTAAACATTTACTTATGAAATTTATACAATATCCCTGTTAACTGAGTTAAACTCAAAAGAATTTTATGAAAATCTTTTAATAGTTATCAAAATGATGCTGTGTTTTTCATTTTTAAAGTGTAGAAGAAGAACATTGAAGATTCTTGCCAAAAAAAATGAAGAATAATTGTCGCTATTGCTATTAGTAAATAATTAAGATCTCATAAAAATAAAAATAATAAAGAAAATCATAATCATGTACATTGTTTCCCACGTTCCATTTTATCCATCTCTAAGGAGGAGTCTTCTAGCCTTACAAATGGTGGAGTTTGACTATCTCTTTGGGAACTTTCACCCTCTTTCAACATGTAAAAAAATGCATGAGGAGCCCAACCTACACATTTAGATAAGTCAATTGAAGTAAGGAAATCTTTCTTTCAACATGACTACCCTTATAAGTTATAATCCATAGTTTAAAAAATATATCAAAACATAGTCAATCAATTCACTTACTTAACTACCATCTAACATATTACATATACACCACTATTATAAACAATATAATGACCCCACTTTTACCAATGAATTTTTGATCAATTCTTGTTTACAATAATACGTACCATGGGCATAAGTGGGAAATGGAAAGAGTAGCAGATAACACGTTGAAGACACAGTAATTCCTAAAAAAACAACACATCAAATTAGCAAGTTAATAGAACTGAAATTATTATTGGGAGAAAAAATAAAGATCAAACGCAATGCATTGTATTATGAATCTAACTATGATGTTACATGATAAATTAATGTAGCTACTGACCTATAAGACCTCCAGTAAATACATCAGTCCAATGATGCCAATAATCATCTACTCGACTAATTCCAACTAGAGCAGCAATAAGTAAAGGAAGCAACACTATACTAAGTTTGCCAATATGGCCCCTACGATCAAACACTCTAACTTTTCCTGATAAATACCATGATAGGAAACCAAGACCAGCAAAGGACCCTACATTTGATTAAATCATTAATTAATCACCAAATTAATGATCAAATCATTCCATTACAACAACAAAAAAACATTTTTTTTTATGGATATGACCTACTACTTACATGATGTATGACCACTCGGAAAGCTTTTGTATCCTTCTTTTATAACCGACTTAATCCCGGTACAAAGAACATCGCCAGTTTTTTTGTCAAACACCTGATGAATCAATAAGAATAAATATTCAATTTAGTTTATGGAATTATAGTTTTAGTCGATTTGATCTATAAAATTATCGAGATATTGAGAACATTCAATTGCACTAGTCCTAAGACAATTTTAGAGACTAAACTTACCAACATTAAATAATAAATTCAATTCTTATTTTAAAGTTCATTTTAAAACTTCGTTAATTTCAACTATTAAACTACCACACCCTAATAATATCAATGCATAAAGTGATGATTTTCTTGCCAAATAAGTATTAGAAAGATTAAGAGCAAGATCAAAAACACACCGGTATTTTGTTGGGAAAACACCTTTGAAAAAAGTTTGGTCTTGGTCTACCAACGGCATCTTTAATGGAATCCGTGATAACTCCAGTTATTAAGCTAGCAAACAAGAGACCTAAGTATATCAAACCAAGGGAGGGATCAAAACTAAAAAAGAATATGAATGATAAGAACGTTAATTGAAATTAATATAAGAGACTAAGAGCAACTTTGTCTAATTAATAAAAACCATAAAAAAATCAAGGATAAGAAAATACCCAACGTTGCATGGTGTAAATCATAGATATCCCCTCGAACAAAGTAAAATGAAATAAATATGAGAATTGGGATGAAGATTGACAAGATCTGTTTCAAAAAATAACATTTAATAAAGGTTGTTTCCTTAAATTATAAAGTACATCTTCAAAGTTACAACGAGTTTATCATAATCACGGTGCAGCACTATGATTTGATCAAAAACTACAATTCGAAACCTGACCCAAATCACGATGTCACCGTGAGTTCGTTAAATTTATTGTCAATCCAAAAATATGATAATTGGAATGAGAATAAGTACTTACAGGGACACCCCACATGGGTATAGTGTCTTCTTTAAATGGAAACATAAGATCTTGCATCATGTCCTTATTAACATAACGATGAAATGGTTCTATCATATTCAATAATCCATCCATAGCAGCAAGGGCCAATATAATCAACCAATCACGCATATGAGCTAATGCCAACTTTGCTCCTGGTGACTGTGAAGCCATCTTTTCCAACTATGGTTACCAAAAAAATGACATTGTTAACACTACTCCAAATATTTATTTGTAGATTCAACAAAATTACTGTGTCATCATGATTTTTCAAAACTCATCGATTATCCAAAAATAAACTTAATTGTTAAGAAACATGATGAGTATTACTCACAAATTAATTGTATGAAAAACAAATTCTTCCTACGGCATATCACGTAAACATTGATGGCATTGAGATTCAAAAATTATTGGTCACTATATGCATATGATCATAGAAAATAACTAAAACAATAAAATTGAAAGGTATTGATAAATTAGTTAAGAGATACATACCCTAAAGATAAAAACAAACCTTTAAACACAAAGCTTAGGCAAAAATATAAGGGACATTCGTTCTGCAAACCGCACGACGGGTAAAGATGTGATAGAACTTCACATAATGAAATAGTCTAATGAATGATTTGAGAAATAATTGCATCTTATCATCTAAAATTAGAAGAAAATGTTTATTACTAATCTCAATTAGTATGCATTTATATGATATCTATTAATTATTTTAATTATTTCTTAAACTACCTTTTTAATCATTTCTTAAACTACTTATAATCAAATTCTACATATGATAGATATATAAAAAAATTATTCTACGTATGATTTCAACTTATAATATTGAAATTATAATATTTTAATATAAGAGAATATAAAATTACAATTATAAGTAGTTAATGATTAATGCAAGTAAGCAACAAATAATTATGAGCATTATTAATTGGACCATCAATATATTCCTAAGGGCCTAAAAGCCTTATAGAAAGGCTTGTGCGCCCTCCTAAAGGGCTCCTGAAGTCTAGGCACGCCCTTCCTAGGACGCCGCTTTAGCCAGCTTTTAGAAGTATGTAGAACTGGATAAAAAGACCTAAAGCCCAGCTTGCTTGGAGCTTAAGTCACGCTAAAACAAACCCACAAGGGGTTATAAATACCACCCTTGAGATTATTCTCAAGGCATCTCATAAACAATCTAAATCTTATATTCTACTATTGAACTCTTTACAAGTACATCAATGCTTCAATTGTTTAAATTTTACAAAATAATTGTCTAAATTATATCCGATATTTTATTGGTTAAGTTTTTTTTTTTCCAATGACTTGCATCATCTTCTTTTCATTTTTATAATAGTTTTATTTCATTTTATTATATGGGTGAAGTTTATTTCCTTAAGATCCTTTGTTTTTTTGAAAATTATATTTGTTTGTGATTTGTTAGTTTAATGTAATGGTCTCAACCTAACTGAGGGAACTAATATTCTTTGGTGTCAGAATTATAAGTTCATCTCTACTCAAATTTAAATATTGCTTTTAAGATTGTACACATTGTAGCAATAATAAGGTTTTTAAGAAAAGAATTGGTTAACTGCTTTAGTGTTTATCAAGTAATAAACTATACAACTAGAGATGACATATTGTTTTTTTGGAAAAACATTATTCATCCCTAACATAGGTGATTAAGGAACGACTTCGAATGAGTTATATTTGTTCGGGTGCGAGAAAAAACACTCTCTCTGACTTCTCTATAGGTTTGCACCGCGCTGCCTCCTTCTCTCTTTGCTGTTCAAGATGTAGATGTCGGTGGATGGTGGTGTGACGATGGTTCAGCCATCCACATCGCCTCTTAGCCCTGATCATTCGTCGGTGGTTCATCGAAATTTTGGGGTTCTTTGGTTCGTTCTTAGAATCTGGTTTCAATACGGATATGTTTTCTAAAAACCACTGTCTGGAAGCATAAGCTACCACCTTACCATCTTGCATAAGCACACCACCTAAACCCAACTTGGACGCATCACAGTACACCACAAAAGGTTCATCGGGCTTTGGCAAAATCAAAACTGGAGCCGTCGTCAGGCGCTTCTTCAATTCATTGAAACTATTCTCACAATGCACATCCCATACAAACGACTTACCCTTACACGTCAACTGCGTTAACGGAAGAGCCAACTTAGAAAATCCTTCTATAAACCTCCTGTAGTAACCAGCTAGTCCCAAAAAGCTTCTAATTTCCGTAACCGACTTAGGAGTCTCCCATTGCGATACCGCTTCAACTTTCGACGGGTCAACCGCGATACCTTCACCAGAAATAATGTGGCCAAGAAAGCTCACTTCATGCAACCAGAATTCGCACTTGGATAACTTGACATACAACTTCTTCTCTTTCAGCACTTGCAATACAATCTTCAAATGCTCTGTATGCTCAGCTTCAGTCTTAGAATAGATCAGTATATCATCAATAAAAACCACAACAAATTGATCCAGATACTCATGAAAAATTCTGTTCATATATTCCATAAACACACCAGGCGCATTAGTAACACCGAAAGGCATCACCTTATATTCATAATGACCATAACGCGTCCTAAAGGCCGTCTTCTGCATATCTTCATCCTTCACCTTAATCTGATGGTATCCTGACCTCAAGTCAATCTTGCTAAATACCTTTGCACCCACTAACTGATCCATCAAGTCGTCAATCCTCGGAAATGGATACCTATTCTTGATCGTCACTTTGTTCAGCTGTCTGTAATCAATATACAGTCTCATACTGCCGTCTTTCTTCTTCACTAGTAACAATGGAGCTCCCCATGGTGAAACACTAGGTCTCACAAACTTCTTCTCAAGCAAGTCTTCCAACTGTTTCTTCAACTCTGCTAACTCAGAAGCAGACATACGATAAGGTGCCATCGACACCGGCTTCGTACCCGGCACAAGGTCTATCGAAAATTCAACCTCCCTCTCTGGTGGCACATCTGGAATCTCATCAGGGAAAACTGTTGGAACAAAATGTGTTTAACAATAAACCCTAAAGAGTTTTGATGATAACAAAGTATTAAAAATTGACAATTGGTATTGCTAATATTTGTTCAAGTGTACAGGACTGTAAACAAAGTGATATATCTCATCAAGGTTCTGAACGAACAAATAAAGAGCAAAGGAAGTATCTATTTAAAACTTAAAGCACTCCTGAAGTCTAGCGCTCCTGAAGAGTAGAGCTCCTGAAGACAAGAGCTCCTGAAGAGTATGACGTCATCAGAAGCTGAAGGTCCTCAGAAGCTGATTCTTCGAAGCAACAGTATTTCACCAAATTTCAAGATTCAAGTGTTGTATTTTGGAGCGAAAATTATGGAGCATTGGCAGAAGATTAGTGGATTTAAGCAACGGTCATTTCAAAAGGATTTGAAGTCATCTTGTTGCAAATAGACAAGAAGCGTTGACATTGTACTTTGTACGAACTGTACAACCACCTTCTCCACTACTCTGTTATTTGTCTCAGCAAACAGACAAGAATAACAGCTCTTGTGTACAACCAAGCCTGCATCCTTGTTCCCTCTCAACTGGAATGGATTTGAAATTGATTCTTTATAGGACAACAACTAAATCAGGCAAAGAATCACTGGTGAAAGATCAAGCTTCAGTAACGACTCTTTTTGAATGTGTTGGCACTTACAACGTTCACTTCACACCTCTATATAAAGGAGTGAAGACTTGAAGAACAACAAGACTCTATAATATTTCAAAAGCGCCAAAACTCTGTCAAATTGTCTAAGCATTCAAAGTTCACTTAGAATTTCAGTTTTCAAGTTCATATCTTTGAAATTCTTAAGTCTAAAGAGTCTGTATCTGATTTGTATTGTGAACACCACTGATTGTATATCAAGTGTTCAATCTCAAACATTTTTCTGTGTAATTTTGTTTGATAGAAGTCTCTTGCTTGTGTGCTTGAGCATTAGAAGTCTCTTGATTGTGTTCTTGAGCATTTGAAGTCTCTTGCTTGTGTGCTTGAGCATCTGTAATCAGATATTACATTTAGTGAACTCTCCTTGGAAGTGCAAGGGGGACAGGACTACTTCCGAATTGTGGAAGGAACCTGTATAAATCTTCTGTGTCCTGCTTCTTCTCTTTTCTCTCTGTTTTTCATTCCGCTGCATACGCTCCTGAACAGTATCTTCAGAAGCTGTCCAACTAGCTTCTGATCATTCTGGTTCTGAGTTTTTGAAAAGAGAAAACGATTATTTTAAAACACAATTCAACCCCCCCTTCTTGTGTTTTTCTCCCCTTCAAAAACTTCAGGAAATTCTTTCACAACAGGCAGCCCATCAATTACAGCTTGGTTCTCTAAAGATAACGAAGCCATCAGCGAAAACATCAACATCCCATCACGTTCTAGTTGTTTCAGCTGCTTAGTAGATAGAAACTCTGCGCCCCACTCTTCTTCGACAGAAGTAAAATGCACCGTCTTTCTAAAACAGTTGATAAGAACCCGGTTGTACTCTAGCCAGTTCATACCCAGAATCACATCCATACCACTTAAAGGTAGGCACACTAAATCCATCACAAAGTCACGGCCAAACATAGATAAAGGACAATTTACACACACGAGAGAAGTAGTCACCGAACCCTTAGCTGGAGTCTCGACAACCATCTCTCCATTCATGTCAGAAACATCAAGACCCAAAGCAGAGACACAATCTAAAGCAACAAAACTGTGCGTAGCATGAGTATCAATAATAGCAACTAAAGGAGTATTATTAATATAGCAAGTACCTCTGATCAAACGATCATCATTCTCAGTCTGAGTGCCATTCAATGCAAACACTCTCCCAGTAGTCTTAGTCTTCTTGGGTTGCTTACACTGCGAACCAATGTGTCCTTGCTCATTACAGTTGAAACACACAACATCATCAAATTTGCAGTCATTGGTGATATGCCCCTTTTGTCCACAACGGTAGCACCTCTTCACATCAACAGTACATGCATTGCTCTTATGGCCTTTCTCGCCACAAGTGTAACAAGTAACCTCAGCAGGAGCAGTCTTCTTCTGGGGCCTCCTCTCATCATTCACTCTTTGCTTCCCTTTATCTCTAGGGGCATCATAAGGTTTAGGGCGACTTTGCTGGCCCTTAGCTTTCCGATCATTCACTACCTTGTAGTGAGCCTTCGTATCCTCCTCATATATTCTGCAACTACTCACCAGCTCGGAAAAGTTGCGGATCTTCTGATAACCAATGGCTCGCTTGATGTCAGCACGCAAGCCATTCTCGAACTTTATACACTTCGAAAATTCAGCCGTCTCAGGAGTATAATGTGGGTAAAACTTCGCCAACTCCACAAACTTTGCCGCGTATTCAGTCACCGACATGTTTCCTTGCTTAAGCTCCAGAAACTCTATCTCTTTCTTCCCACGAACATCTTCTGGGAAGTATCTGTTAAGGAACTCCCTCGTGAAAATAGCCCACGTCACCACAGCTCCATCTTGCTCCAAAATAGGTAGGAGACTAACCCACCAATCATCAGCCTCCTCCGCGAGCATGTGCGTGCCAAAACGCACCTTTTGCACATCATCACACTGCATGACTCTGAAGATCCTCTCTACTTCCTTGAGCCACGTCTGAGCTCCATCAGGATCATAACGCCCCTTAAAGGTAGGCGGGTGATTCCTCAGAAACGTCTCTAACATCCTCGTTCCGTCGTTTCCACCGGCATTGTTCTGATTACCCACAACATTAGCCATTGCTTCCAAAGCAGCAGCAAGAGCAGCATCGTTTCTACCAGCCATCTTAGTTCTCTGGAAACAAACATAAGTCAGAATAATACAATAATACCATTCTAACTCTAAGACAACGTCACTCGACTCTCTACTTGGCCGGACGGACCGACCTGCTCTGATACCAATTGTAACACCCCAATTTCCCGTCTTAAAAATTTCATTAAATAAATCACATAAATCAGAGTACTTCTCAAAGGAGTGTCACATTTCTTCTTTAAAAACAACTTAGATAATAATTTATCAAATCACAAAAATATTCAATTAAGCAGGGGAAATCATAATTCAAATCCTTCATAAAGGTCTTGGCTTAAAAGCCATCAACGTCTCAAAAACATTAATGTTTCAACATTCACTAAGTCTTAAAGTTAACATTTATTGAAAACATGATACATAAGGAATAGACTCTATGCAAAAGACCCCATCCCGTTACGTATCAGAGCAACCCTACTTCACAGACTCCTCGCATCAACGCATCTAAGACTGGGTACCTGCACTTGCCCACAAGGCGGCAATTCCAGCAGAAGGGGTGAGATTCACAACAATAATATTAATATATAAATCAAACGTCAAGATTAACAATCATATATCTATCTCATAATCATCTACATTATAGCACATCATAACATCATCATAAGCATCATCATAATCAACATCACATCATGCATCAACGTCTCAAACATCATCACATATATGTCACAAATGACTCGACTAAATGCAACACCTAACGTCTCAACATCATGCATGTGGTACCATATGATTATAGCATTAATATGCTTCACCGTCGCTTTGAGCAAATGCTCCACCGTCGCTTTGAGCATAAAGCTCCACCGTCTCATAGTATGCAAATGCATGGACTCGTCACTTAACAACTTAATACACCGTCTCAAACGTCATTTACCAATTATAGACTGACACATGCAGTTATAATAATACATGGCAGAACATCAACTCATTATACATACTCATTGCAACACATATCATCATCTTATTCAAATAGCATCATACTCATACATCACCTATATTCAACAACCCATCATTTATCAATGGCTTAATAGAACCATCAGTATTCACCTTTACATAACTCATCTAAGGGTATACAACAACACTAACTCTACCCCAAGGGTTCCTCTAAACGTCCTATACGAAACAGCTTGCAAAACAACAAAACAGTTCAGGGAGGCACTAACTCGCCACGGCGAGTGCATCTGCTCGCCACAGGCGAGTACTCTCATCAGCTCACTCGCCAAAGGCGAGTTGGGGGCGAGCTGGAGGCGAGAAATCCTGGGTGCTCTCGGCCTTTTTGACATTTTTCACCAAAAATCCTCATTTTTAAGCTCTCTAAATCCAATTTGACCAAACCAACTTCACAGGTCATCTCTATAAATATAAGGGCACTCAAAACCATCAACATTGGGGCCAAAGTCCTAAAATTTAAGGGACAAGCTCGCCACGGCGAGCTATGCTGCTCGCCTCGCGAGCGAAAGGGCTGTACTCGCCACGGCGAGTAGTCACTCGCCTCAGGCGAGCGATCTCAGAACCCACACGGGTTCAGACCTAAACTCACCAAAACATGCCAATACTCTCAAATCAAACCCCTAAATCATCTGCAATGTCATCCTAGGGGATAATCTAGGTTCTGTAACAAGTTCTACAGCCTTACGACATCAACCCTCATCAATTCATCACAAATTCATCTTAACCCTAGTTCTCAAATTCATCTTAATTCTCACCAAACTCTATGCCAATCAAGAACAGATGATTCACAATTAAGATTATTGAAGTTAGGCTCACCCTTACCTGGAAAATTGTGCAGAATTGGAACCTAGCTTCTCTTCTCTCTTGAACCGTTCTTCTTCTCTTTTTCCAAAGTCTGTACGCGTTACTGAAAAGTTTCCTCTCTTAACCTACTTCTCTTATATACTCCCTCACAACTTATCTTATTCTATTTCAACCCTCACAACTCTTCCTATTTAATACATTAGCCCCACTTCTCAAATTATATATTTTCATAACAAATCTCTATTTTTCCAACAAATCTCTTTATTTACCAAATAAATATTCATATAAACATCACTTATATTATTTTATTAAACAATAAAATAATAACACGTCACACGTCACAAATACGTCACAAAATCATCAAAATCATATAATATATAAACATATACCATATCATCTAATAAAATAATTAAATAATTAGAGAGGGCGTTACAACTCTCCCCCTCTTAAAGGATTTTCGTCCTCGAAAATTTACCTCGCTCAAACAACTCTGGATAGGATTCCAGCATCTTACTTTCTAGCTCCCAAGTCAATCTTTCACCCGTCGCTCCGTCCCAAACAACTCTCACAAGAGGTATCTCCTTGCCTCTCAACGTCTTTGTCTTTCTGTCATCGATCCTCACTGGTAAGGTCTCAACCGTAAGGTTGTCCCTAACTTGCACATCATCACTTTGGATCACATGAGACGGATCCGGAACATACTTCCTCAACTGAGATACATGAAAAACATCATGTAAATTCGATAAGTTTGGTGGTAATCCAACACGATATGCCACCGGCCCAATCCTCTCTGAAATCTGATACGGACCAATAAACCTCGGAGTCAACTTCTTCGATTTCAAAGCACGTCCAACACCCGTCATAGGGGTCACTCTCAGGAACACATGATCCCCCTCTTGGAACTCAAGGTCCTTCCTACGCTTATCATGATAACTCTTTTGTCGACTCTGCGACGCTTTCATCTTCTCTTGGATCATTCTCACCTTCTCAGTAGTCTGTTGAACGATCTCCGGTCCTAAGACCACTCTTTCACCCGACTCAAACCAACACAACGGAGTCCTGCATCTCCGACCATACAAAGCCTCAAACGGTGCCATTCCAATACTTGAATGGTAACTGTTGTTGTACGTGAACTCTATCAATGGAAGATGACTATCCCAAGCCCCTCCCTGTTCAAGTACACAAACCCTCAACAAGTCCTCCAACGACTGAATCGTCCTCTCCGACTGACCATCTGTTTGAGGATGATAAGCCGAACTCAACCTCAACTGAGATCCTAACGCCTCTTGCAAACTCTTCCAAAATCTAGAAGTAAATCTTGGATCTCTATCTGATACGATGCTCAAAGGAACACCATGCAGCTTTACTATCTCTTTAACATAAATCTCCGCCAACTGAGCTACAGGAAAGGTAATGTTAATCGGTAGAAAGTGAGCAGACTTCGTCAATCTATCAACAATTACCCAAATAGCATCGTTCCCTCTAGGAGTATTGGGCAAGCTCGTCACAAAATCCATGGATATACTATCCCATTTCCATTCTGGCACATCTAAAGGTACCATCATACCAGTCGGCTTCTGATGCTCAATCTTCGACTTTTGACAAATCAAGCAAGAATACACGAATTGTGCCACATCGCGTTTCAAACCAGACCACCAAAACAGCTTCTTTAAATCGTGGTACATCTTCATAGCTCCCGGGTGAATACTCAAGCTACTTCTGTGACTCTCTTCAAGAATCATCTTCTTCATTTCATCATTGTCAGGAATGCAAATTCTACCTCTGAATCTTAACACTCCATGATCGTCGACCTTAAAGTCATTATCCTCAGTCTCATTACCAGCAATCAACAAATCTACCAACTTAACATCCTCTTTTTGTGCCTCTCTGATACTTTCCAAGAAATCATTATCGATTCTCAACATTCCCAGTTTTATGCTCTGAGGTGTCCTTTCACAAACTAAGCTCAAATCTCTAAACTGTTCCAACAACTCAAATTCTTTCACCATCAAAGCAGACATATGTATAGTCTTCCTGCTCAAGGCATCTGCAACCACATTAGCCTTACCGGGATGATAATTCAAACCAAAATCATAATCTTTCAATAACTCAAGCCACCTTCGCTGCCTCAAATTCAACTCTTTCTATTCAAACAAATACTTCAAGCTCTTATGATCGCTAAACACCTCAAACCTCGAACCATACAAGTAATGTCTCCATATTTTCAATACAAAGACCACAGCTGCCAACTCTAAGTCATGTGTCGGGTAATTCTTCTCATGAACCCTCAACTGTCTGGAAGCATAAGCTACCACCTTACCATCTTGCATAAGCACACCACCTAAACCCAACTTGGACGCATCACAGTACACCACAAAAGGTTCATCGGGCTTTGGCAAAATCAAAACTGGAGCCGTCGTCAGGCGCTTCTTCAATTCATTGAAACTATTCTCACAATGCACATCCCATACAAACGACTTACCCTTACACGTCAACTGCGTTAACGGAAGAGCCAACTTAGAAAATCCTTCTATAAACCTCCTGTAGTAACCAGCTAGTCCCAAAAAGCTTCTAATTTCCGTAACCGACTTAGGAGTCTCCCATTGCGATACCGCTTCAACTTTCGACGGGTCAACCGCGATACCTTCACCAGAAATAATGTGGCCAAGAAAGCTCACTTCATGCAACCAGAATTCGCACTTGGATAACTTGGCATACAACTTCTTCTCTTTCAGCACTTGCAATACAATCTTCAAATGCTCTGCATGCTCAGCTTCAGTCTTAGAATAGATCAGTATATCATCAATAAAAACCACAACAAATTGATCCAGATACTCATGAAAAATTCTGTTCATATATTCCATAAACACACCAGGCGCATTAGTAACACCGAAAGGCATCACCTTATATTCATAATGACCATAACGCGTCCTAAAGGCCGTCTTCTGCATATCTTCATCCTTCACCTTAATCTGATGGTATCCTGACCTCAAGTCAATCTTGCTAAATACCTTTGCACCCACTAACTGATCCATCAAGTCGTCAATCCTCGGAAATGGATACCTATTCTTGATCGTCACTTTGTTCAGCTGTCTGTAATCAATACACAGTCTCATACTGCCGTCTTTCTTCTTCACTAGTAACAATGGAGCTCCCCATGGTGAAACACTAGGTCTCACAAACTTCTTCTCAAGCAAGTCTTCCAACTGTTTCTTCAACTCTGCTAACTCAGAAGCAGACATACGATAAGGTGCCATCGACACCGGCTTCGTACCCGGCACAAGGTCTATCGAAAATTCAACCTCCCTCTCTGGTGGCACATCTGGAATCTCATCAGGGAAAACTTCAGGAAATTCTTTCACAACAGGCAGCCCATCAATTACAGCTTGGTTCTCTAAAGATAACGAAGCCATCAGCGAAAACATCAACATCCCATCACGTTCTAGTTGTTTCAGCTGCTTAGTAGATAGAAACTCTGCGCCCCACTCTTCTTCGACAGAAGTAAAATGCACCGTCTTTCTAAAACAGTTGATAAGAACCCGGTTGTACTCTAGCCAGTTCATACCCAGAATCACATCCATACCACTTAAAGGTAGGCACACTAAATCCATCACAAAGTCACGGCCAAACATAGATAAAGGACAATTTACACACACGAGAGAAGTAGTCACCGAACCCTTAGCTGGAGTCTCGACAACCATCTCTCCATTCATGTCAGAAACATCAAGACCCAAAGCAGAGACACAATCTAAAGCAACAAAACTGTGCGTAGCACCAGTATCAATAATAGCAACTAAAGGAGTATTATTAATATAGCAAGTACCTCTGATCAAACGATCATCATTCTCAGTCTGAGTGCCATTCAATGCAAACACTCTCCCAGTAGTCTTAGTCTTCTTGGGTTGCTTACACTGCGAACCAATGTGTCCTTGCTCATTACAGTTGAAACACACAACATCATCAAATTTGCAGTCATTGGTGATATGCCCCTTTTGTCCACAACGGTAGCACCTCTTCACATCAATAGTACATGCATTGCTCTTATGGCCTTTCTCGCCACAAGTGTAACAAGTAACCTCAGCAGGAGCAGTCTTCTTCTGGGGCCTCCTCTCATCATTCACTCTTTGCTTCCCTTTATCTCTAGGGGCATCATAAGGTTTAGGGCGACTTTGCTGGCCCTTAGCTTTCCGATCATTCACTACCTTGTAGTGAGCCTTCGTATCCTCCTCATATATTCTGCAACTACTCACCAGCTCGGAAAAGTTGCGGATCTTCTGATAACCAATGGCTCGCTTGATGTCAGCACGCAAGCCATTCTCGAACTTTATACACTTCGAAAATTCAGCCGTCTCAGGAGTATAATGTGGGTAAAACTTCGCCAACTCCACAAACTTTGCCGCGTATTCAGTCACCGACATGTTTCCTTGCTTAAGCTCCAGAAACTCTATCTCTTTCTTCCCACGAACATCTTCTGGGAAGTATCTGTTAAGGAACTCCCTCGTGAAAATAGCCCACGTCACCACAGCTCCATCTTGCTCCAAAATAGGTAGGAGACTAACCCACCAATCATCAGCCTCCTCCGCGAGCATGTGCGTGCCAAAACGCACCTTTTGCACATCATCACACTGCATGACTCTGAAGATCCTCTCTACTTCCTTGAGCCACGTCTGAGCTCCATCAGGATCATAACGCCCCTTAAAGGTAGGCGGGTGATTCCTCAGAAACGTCTCTAACATCCTCGTTCCGTCGTTTCCACCGGCATTGTTCTGATTACCCACAACATTAGCCATTGCTTCCAAAGCAGCAGCAAGAGCAGCATCGTTTCTACCAGCCATCTTAGTTCTCTGGAAACAAACATAAGTCAGAATAATACAATAATACCATTCTAACTCTAAGACAACGTCACTCGACTCTCTACTTGGCCGGACGGACCGACCTGCTCTGATACCAATTGTAACACCCCAATTTCCCGTCTTAAAAATTTCATTAAATAAATCACATAAATCAGAGTACTTCTCAAAGGAGTGTCACATTTCTTCTTTAAAAACAACTTAGATAATAATTTATCAAATCACAAAAATATTCAATTAAGCAGGGGAAATCATAATTCAAATCCTTCATAAAGGTCTTGGCTTAAAAGCCATCAACGTCTCAAAAACATTAATGTTTCAACATTCACTAAGTCTTAAAGTTAACATTTATTGAAAACATGATACATAAGGAATAGACTCTATGCAAAAGACCCCATCCCGTTACGTATCAGAGCAACCCTACTTCACAGACTCCTCGCATCAACGCATCTAAGACTGGGTACCTGCACTTGCCCACAAGGCGGCAATTCCAGCAGAAGGGGTGAGATTCACAACAATAATATTAATATATAAATCAAACGTCAAGATTAACAATCATATATCTATCTCATAATCATCTACATTATAGCACATCATAACATCATCATAAGCATCATCATAATCAACATCACATCATGCATCAATGTCTCAAACATCATCACATATATGTCACAAATGACTCGACTAAATGCAACACCTAACGTCTCAACATCATGCATGTGGTACCATATGATTATAGCATTAATATGCTTCACCGTCGCTTTGAGCAAATGCTCCACCGTCGCTTTGAGCATAAAGCTCCACCGTCTCATAGTATGCAAATGCATGGACTCGTCACTTAACAACTTAATACACCGTCTCAAACGTCATTTACCAATTATAGACTGACACATGCAGTTATAATAATACATGGCAGAACATCAACTCATTATACATACTCATTGCAACACATAGCATCATCTTATTCAAATAGCATCATACTCATACATCACCTATATTCAACAACCCATCATTTATCAATGGCTTAATAGAACCATCAGTATTCACCTTTACATAACTCATCTAAGGGTATACAACAACACTAACTCTACCCCAAGGGTTCCTCTAAACGTCCTATACGAAACAGCTTGCAAAACAACAAAACAGTTCAGGGAGGCACTAACTCGCCACGGCGAGTGCATCTGCTCGCCACAGGCGAGTACTCTCATCAGCTCACTCGCCAAAGGCGAGTTGGGGGCGAGCTGGAGGCGAGAAATCCTGGGTGCTCTCGGCCTTTTTGACATTTTTCACCAAAAATCCTCATTTTTAAGCTCTCTAAATCCAATTTGACCAAACCAACTTCACAGGTCATCTCTATAAATATAAGGGCACTCAAAACCATCAACATTGGGGCCAAAGTCCTAAAATTTAAGGGACAAGCTCGCCACGGCGAGCTATGCTGCTCGCCTCGCGAGCGAAAGGGCTGTACTCGCCACGGCGAGTAGTCACTCGCCTCAGGCGAGCGATCTCAGAACCCACACGGGTTCAGACCTAAACTCACCAAAACATGCCAATACTCTCAAATCAAACCCCTAAATCATCTGCAATGTCATCCTAGGGGATAATCTAGGTTCTGTAACAAGTTCTACAGCCTTACGACATCAACCCTCATCAATTCATCACAAATTCATCTTAACCCTAGTTCTCAAATTCATCTTAATTCTCACCAAACTCTATGCCAATCAAGAACAGATGATTCACAATTAAGATTATTGAAGTTAGGCTCACCCTTACCTGGAAAATTGTGCAGAATTGGAACCTAGCTTCTCTTCTCTCTTGAACCGTTCTTCTTCTCTTTTTCCAAAGTCTGTACGCGTTACTGAAAAGTTTC
Source organism: Medicago lupulina (assembly GCA_958299785.1). NCBI lineage: Eukaryota > Viridiplantae > Streptophyta > Magnoliopsida > Fabales > Fabaceae > Medicago > Medicago lupulina. The sequence continues at coordinate 26,195,049 of OY283144.1, read as the reverse complement.
CTCTCTTAACCTACTTCTCTTATATACTCCCTCACAACTTATCTTATTCTATTTCAACCCTCACAACTCTTCCTATTTAATACATTAGCCCCACTTCTCAAATTATATATTTTCATAACAAATCTCTATTTTTCCAACAAATCTCTTTATTTACCAAATAAATATTCATATAAACATCACTTATATTATTTTATTAAACAATAAAATAATAACACGTCACACGTCACAAATACGTCACAAAATCATCAAAATCATATAATATATAAACATATACCATATCATCTAATAAAATAATTAAATAATTAGAGAGGGCGTTACATAGGGAGATTTTGGTTCTTATATGTCTCTGTGTTGACAGTCGATTCATACACTATTCTCGGGTATCCCAATCATCTTGTTGATCGACATGGGACTGTATGGACTCAAAAGAGTCGTCAATGTTTGATGTCGTTGTTGCAGGGAGTTGATGGTATGTGATCCGATTCGTGTTGACGATCGATTCATTCGCCAAAATTTATGAACACAATATAACAAAATATACCACAATTTAACACATAACTAGACCTTACACCCGTGCTGCCGCACGGGTCATATACAATGTAAATGTAGTAGGGAAAAACAAAATTACATTGTATAGTTCCAACTTAATATTCAATAGTAATTGAAGTTTTTTGTGTCTATACATTTCGGAAAATTTCTTTAAACACTTCATTCGAAGTACTATCAATCCAAACATTGTCTTCATCTATTACAATGTGTAGCTTTTATAGAATATATGGATTAGAACATTTGCAGCATAACACAAATTCTAGCTGCCTCATACCAAAACGGGCGTCGAAATTCTCTTCTGACATAGCAAGTAAGCAAAACATGACATAGCAGCAGACCTCTAAAATGAAAAACGTGCAAATGTACCAGAAAATTCTCCAATTCCTAAAAAAGAGGACATCTCTTAATGTGCACTTTTGAGTTAAAACAATGTCATAAAGAATATAATATGCCCACGGTCAAATAAAATCCAAATGAGTGAAGATTAATCAAATAACAGCAACAAGAACGGCTATTTAGCCAATTTATCAAAAGTAAAACGAAGAATAAATGCTTATGATGGAGAAAACCTACTAGGAGGTATGTCCGCAAAGATGTATCTTCGTCTTCATCTTGACGGGGTGATGAAAGAACCTCTAAAGTAAGTATGATCACAACAAGGGGTGGTTTCATAGGGACAATCACATTTATTAGAGGATGTGATTGGGCAAGAACCCTTAAGCTTGAACCTTCTTATCTTGATTTAATCTCTTCATACAATGTAGCAATGAATTATTCTTCATAACAGGGGCCGAAAGTAACTGGATACTATATAATTCGAAGAATATTTTCATGTTTTACCTTATAGAATTTGAATAAGGACAAAATTGAAAATTCGAAGGACTTCCTAAGCCTCGTGTGTTTTTAAGATGGATTGATAAATTATCTAAACTAAACAAAAAAGAGCAGAGAATTTTTTCTCACCTCTTTTTCTTCTCGTGTGCCTTCCATTTTTTCAATTATTCTCTCCCATTAAAGTAATTTATTTTAATAAAAAATACAATAAAACCACCAATATCATGAAATATTTTCCGCCTTAGACTAGTTTATACCACACAAAACACCACCTGCTCACTCACCACAGACAAAAAAACCTAAACAAGTCACCAGCCTCCAATATTTTTTGAATTAAAGTTCTTGGATAAACATGTTTTATTCAACAATAAGGTGGTGTCAGTAATAATGATAGTATTAAAGTAACCCAAGAAAAAAATAATAATGGTATAATAATAATTATCCTACGTTTTATAATACTTGTTCATTTTAAAAAATGATTTTGTTTCACAATACTGGTCACTTTCAAGTTTCAATATAACATTAACTATTGTTTTGTCAATAATACCCTTACATATTTATTGTAGAGAGAAAAAATATAATGAAATAATAAATGATTAAGGGTATTATAGAAAACACACATAATTTCATCAAAAATAACAAAATTTATTTGGTTTCTTAGTTACTGCAATTTCTCTAAAATGTACATTTATTTTGAAACAGAGAGAGTAATAATAACAATATTTTGACTGTAGATCCATTTTGACGAGCTTATTATTATTAAGGTAAAAATAACTATAAAATTAATTTTTGAGATTATAGATAGTTTTCCTAAAATTCCTATTGACCGGAACATTATTTTCGCAATTGTGTTTGGTAAATTCTTGATAATTTTAAAATCCTATTTTTAAACAATTTTTGTATTTTAAAAAAATTTGAATATGCAACTTTTAACTTTTAAGACAAAAATTTATATGTATCGTATTTTTTTTGGCAAATTCTATGGTACACCCAATATATTTGAGTGTACCGGTACACTCATTCTTTAAATTAATAACTAAATTAGTTGTTTTTTTGAAGATAAATATTTTTTTTATCACTTATAATTATAATAACTAAATCTTATTCATCAAAAGTGTCAACAAAATAAAATTAATTTTTTTTTGAATTTTTATCACTCATAATTGAGAACATTGATTATTTTACGATAATATGTAAAAAAATTACAATAATTTTTATAAACAATAAAATGGTGTTTTCTTTTATAAAATGATGTTCTATAAAATATAAATATTGACAAATAGCTATTTATTACACAAAAAAGAATCATTTATTTATAAAATTATGAAAGAAGAGTACCGATACACCTCATTTTGTGAGTGTACCGTAGAAGCTCCCATTTTTTTTATCTACATGTACCATAATTCTTTAACACGTGCCTTTAAAAACATGATATTCCTAACTAAATTTGTTAATGTTAAATTGCTAACCTCGTTTTCCCATGAAAATTTTATGGTAACCCTTAGTACGATTCAAAAATCAAAACACTTAATCTTATACAAAAATTAATAAATTCAAATACACTTTCAAGATTTTCAACAAGTACAACACTTAAAACACCAACAACAAAAGTACCACAAAAAGAAAACCAAACATTTTCGAGTTTCCTCAAAAGCCCCAAACTCACTTCAACAATGTCCACTGTTTCTTCCTTCATCACATTCACATTCACCTTCTTCTTCACCATTTTCAACATAGCTTCTGTATCTGAAGCCATAGGTGTGAACTGGGGAACCATGGCTTCACACCCACTACCACCCATGAAAGTAGTGAAGCTTTTGAAGTCTAACAACATCAACAAAGTGAAACTGTTTGATGCAAAACCTGATGTTCTTCAAGCTCTTTCTGGGTCTAACATTGGTGTCACTGTTGGTATTCCTAATGTTTTGCTCAAAACTTTGAATTCTTCTAGAAAAGTTGCTGATACTTGGGTTCATGATAATGTTACTCGCTATGTTTCTAATGGAGCTAAAATTGAGTATGTCACTTTTCTTTCTTCCTCTTTTAATTCTATATTTTCTCATTTTATATTATTCATTTATTTATTTAATTTTTATTAAATACATTGTTGGTTATTTTTTTTTCTTATATTTGTTGTTATGTCCTTCGGTAATAACGTAAAGACTTAGTATAGAGTGAAACAAGAATTAGTCACTGAATGAGGAAGTGTTATAGTAGAACAAATAATGTCACATGTGTCAACTGAATGTGGTTTGAGTATTTTATCTATTGATGGTGCAAAACCTATTAAACACGGACACATACACGTACACCAGACTAACACATGTTGATGTCGTCAACTATAATAATTTAGGAAAATTAATTAATAAAATGTAACTACATGTGCGGGAAGCCGACACATGTCAGATAACAGGCAACATACACACTTTTGATCAGAAGTGTCGTGCTAGATGCCAAAACCCATAATTATAGAACAAACAATGTCATAGGTGTCAACTGAATGGGGTTTGTATTATTAATAGTTAGGTTAGGGAAGAGATATTTTGGAGAGCTGGAATGTGTCAAAGATAAAATGTAGCTAATGTGATAATTAAGGGATAAAAGAACTAAAATTAGCTAAGCCAATGTTCATTGCAAATCAAAGCAATGAATCAAATTCAGCCGTTTGTTAGAAACAGAAACAGATTTACACTAACTATAGAGAATTCACAATTCACACATAAAATAAGGAAATAAATTGTACACTATTACAAGACAATTCATATCCGAGAAATTTGAGAGTCTTTCTCTATTTATTCCTAAAATTAAACAACATACATAACTGACATCATAACTGCCTGTAACTGCCAAGTCTAACACAATTATGATCATTGGCATGAAACAAATGCAAGAGGACTGTAATTGTTAGAATATAATGCTCGCGTTGCAGTATTGAAACAACTCCACCGTGTAAAATCTAGAGATGGAATTTGATTTTAAAACAAATCATTTTTTTTTCCTAACTTGTATGAACTGATAAAATTGGAAATCTAATCAGTTATAATGAATTAATCACCGTAGTGAAGGGGTAAGATGGCACACATATTATGATGGTAAATTTTCTGGAAACAAGGGATTCTCTTTAGGGTTTTGGTATCTAGCCAAATCTTTCTTCTATAGAGAAAAAGTTTATCCAAAATATTAAAATAGGATCCAAAGTGGATACAATTAACAGCTTGAGTTGGCATGAAAGCATGGACATCATGAATCATGATAAGGTGCATCACTGTTAGATAGCGTGCTACTAGGATTGCTTTGTTGTAGACTCTTAGTACTCTACGTTTGCATTCAAATTGTGTCTAAACACCCAATTTCTATGATGCTAGATTGCCAAAGAAATTATCAGCTAACATATTCAGGAACTGTTTGATCTGAAAAATAAGGAAGGAAATAATATGATGATAAAAGCTAATCATGACACATGAAAGTTATACAAAATCAAATCCCTATGATTAAGACTATTGAAGGTGTGATCTGTTTTCCAATAACAAAGATGAATCTATGGATGTTCACGAAAGAAGCAATAACTGGAGTTAGTGTTGTGGAAGAGTAGAGTAGTGATATTGATGCACATGATTTGTTGATAAGATGGAGTTTGTCTTAGTAATAAAGGATTTGGCCGATGCTGAAGGGAGAAGAAGGAAAGTGTGTTCTTTCGCTGCTGAACTGGGGATCCAGCGATTGGTCTGATATGGAAAAGTTGCTTGAACTAACACTAGGCTTCTGTCATGATGTTTTGGCAGGCAGCGCGTAGCGCTATCTTTAATTCTGTCAAAGGAATTATTTAGAGATGTACCTTTTATGTCAGGACGTTTGTGACTTGTCGCAATTTACTGAATAAAAGTTTCTTTTTTCTTGTTAAAAAAAAGTTGCATAGTTTCTCTCTGCATGAGTATAAGAGAGTTGTCAACAGCTTAATAGCTTAATTCAAATAAAAATAAACAGCTGCAGAATGACATAATCTACACAATTCCACTTTTCTTGAATGTGCTTTTTGCATCAAGTCTGTGTTTCTTTTCTGAATTAGCTTTATTGGTTGTCACTTTCAGCCATGTTGCAACTTCATTTTCACTTTCTAAGTGGAGTTGGGTGAGGTATTTCAACAACAAAATTTGTCAAAACTCTTTTCTTAGTCCATATAAGGAGATAATGACAAGAGGAGTTCCTAAGATATGTTCAACTAAATTTGCTTATATTTTGAATACACATATTTTAGGTGGAAACTTTAATTTGGTCATTTTTCTTTTAAGAGTTGATTTTTGAACAGAATTAATTGTACTGTTTTCTCAGTGGTGTATGCTAGGACCATGAAATGCTAGATCAGTTAAATTCACCAGCCATAGAGCATCAAATAAGTATGCTTTCTCAATGTTTTAATAAGCTAAAATTTGAACAAGTAATTGAAACTTTTGAAAAAATTTACTCTTAGTTGAAAAAAAATGGATATGTGTTTCTGAAGTATGACTCACTTTACATATATGGTTCTAAATTTAAATTATGTGCAGATATGTTGCTGTTGGTGATGAACCATTTCTTAGAAGTTATGGCGAACAATTCCATCCCTTCACAGTTGGAGCTGCTATGAACATTCAAGCTGCTTTAAAAAAAGCAAAATTGGACGACAAAGTAAAAGTTGTAGTTCCATGCAGCTTTGATAGTTTTGAGTCAGGATCCAACTCGTCCACCGAAGCGCATCTCAGGTCTGACATCAACAAAACCATGATCGAGCTCCTCACATTTCTCGACAAGCACGAATCACCTTTCTTTGTGACCATTTCTCCATTTCTAACCTTCCTTCAGACCAAAAACATTTCACTTGATTTTTCACTCTTCAAAGAAACTGCACACCCTCATAAACTTGGCCACAAAACATACAAAAATAGCTTTGATATGAGCTACGATACAGTGATCACTGTTTTATCAAAAGTAGGATTTCCTAATATGGAAATTGTTGTTTCAAAGATTGGTTGGCCGACTGATGGAGCTGTCAATGCAACCTCATACCTAGCCGAAACCTTCATGAAAGGCCTAATGAACCACCTTCATAGCAACTTGGGAACACCACATCGGCCACCACATGAAACATACATTTATAGCCTTCTCGACGAGGACCAAAGGAGCATTGCTGCTGGAGATTTCGAAAGGCATTGGGGTTTATTCACCTTTGACGGCCAATCAAAATACCACGTGGATCTTGGTCAAGGTTCAAAGAGCCTTGTGAACGCTCAAAATGTCGAGTATCTTTCTTCAAAGTGGTGTGTTGTGAACAACAATGAAGACTTGTCTAATGCAACTGCAAAAGCTTTAGAAGCTTGCGCAAATGCTGATTGTACTGCACTATCTTCTGGTGGATCTTGCTTTAACATCACATGGCCTAGTAATATATCATATGCTTTTAATAGTTATTATCAGGAGCATGATCAGAAAGCTGAAAGTTGCGACTTTGGGGGACTTGGATTAATCACAACCGTTGATCCGTCAGATGATCGTTGCAGGTTTCCAATTGAGATTCACACTTCTCATGCAGAATTTTACAGGGTGTGTAGTTTTCAGTGGTTGATTTTACTAGTAACAACCCTCTTGGCATCTTTGGAGGTTTGACTTAAGTAAATTTTAGGATCATTTTTGCAGATAATTTACTGCAGTAATTTTGTTGTAGATGTGTATCAGTGAATTAAAATGGTTAGGTCTTCCTAGAGTTAATTTATCTATGGAATTAAAGTATTAGGGATATCACTTTGGTTTGCCTGTTTCATGGTTTATTAACTGCATGTGATTGAACATGAGATTACGTTTTCCTGAAATTGAGATGTACTAGTTCTTAAAGAAGGTTCTATTGATTGTTAAATTATGATCAATTATGGTGTATTCTCTTTGATAACTTTTTGTTAGATTTACAGTAGTTCGAACACTATAAAAACACCGTACTTAACGCTTAAGATTCCCACACTTGAGAGGATATAGTTTCTTTCTCTGCACATAGAAAAAAGGGAAACTTTTTGTTGAGAAACCATACTGAATTTCTTTTTCTTGCGGAAACAGGTTATCCTCTACAAATGCATTGCAGAGACTAATCACTCAAGTCTTGTAGAACACATATGGACGACAAACTTTAATAGTGTTTTAACATTGTTGCATGCACAATATTGAATTCAAACCCAAACTTTGGTTAAGATAGAAGAAGAGACCCGCGTCATCTCATCCGAGTGTTCTTGGTCTCACTCCAATTGATTTGAAAAGTGGAGTAGATCAAGATTTTGCAGATGAATAAATTTAGTACTCCCTTCGTCCTTCAATAGATGACCTAGTTGTCAATATATATTATTGACTTAACAAACTTTGACTATATTTTTCTATTAATTCACAAAGATAAATAATATCATGTAAGATGTTGTTGGATTCGTCTCGATGAATTTTTTAAAATATTAAATTTTCATAATTTTTATTAGTAGAGAATTGAAGATATCAAAGATAAAACATATGCATTGGTACGTGTGTCAGAGTCAACTAGGTCATTTAATATGGGACATATGGAGTATTACATCCAAAAAAAATAATAAAATAAAAATTTACTAGTCTTGAGCTGCAAAAATTTGTCGCTGGGTGAGTGATTTGTACTCCTACAGTAGTAGTATATTTTTTTTTTATAGTTCGATGTAGTTGCATTATTAATTTATTATATTGATAGAGTTTATCGTTTGGGAGGAACAAAACAAATAAAAAATACCATAAAAACCAAAAATCGAGGTTTGGGAAGTATAAACACGAGATTAAAAATTGATTTTACAAGGTTTTGATAAAATAATCGATTTTTAAAATGAATGACCAGTGTGAAAGTGTGAAGTTCGAAATGACTGAGGTTGGTATTCTTGTGACTGTAAATTTTCTGTGAGTGTGTGTGCTCCTAGTTAGAAAAAAATTATTAAAAGAATCCTGGTGTGTGAGTGATTATAAAAAATAAAATTCAGTGTAGTGTAGACAGACTGGTTGCTTTTTCTAAAGCCTAAGACTAGATTGTGGTTAGAAACGTTAAAGTGTCTCTCTGTCTGCTGCTATTGTTTGAGTTTCATGCTTGTGTTGCCAGCTTGCCGATTGGAGAAAGATAGGGGAGGAAAGATTCAATGTTGTGTGTCCGCTGCTAGCTGAACGTAACGGAAGTCGGAAACGGTCAATCAAGAGGTAACAGGCATTTCATTCCGATCACATTTTCTGTCCATTATACTTACTCATCCCGTTCTTATTATAAGAAAGAAAAGAAAAAAAAAACTAATTTTTATATATGGGTCATGCTAACCGGTTCTCCCGGGCACTGGTTAAACATACCATAAATATAGTTTAATTTCATTGATCTATAAGTTTGTTTATCTATTTAAACATGAATCAAATTTCTTACTTAAATACATTCATATAATTAATATAGGCTTTTAAACTTGAACAAAAAAGCAGTTGAACATAATGAAGAAATGATGATACAGTACGTATGAGGAAAAATCTCATGTGCTAAACTTATGTGAAAAATGAGTACAAGGAGTTATTTATAGCTCTTGAGTCTAATCAACTCTAACCAATTTATGTAACTAACTTCTGACAACCTTGCTGAATGCCCTTAACAAGCCTATGGTTGAGCCAAGATGCTAACTAGAACAAGTAGCTTGTATGACAAGGCATCTCTATGCTGCTTCTAATTCCAAATTGTTTAACAATGACCAACTTTGTCATCGAAGGAGAGGCCTAGTGACGAGTTGAGACACAAAAATATTTTATGTAGGAAGAAGTATAAGGTTCAATATCTTCTACTAATAAATCACCATCTCCCTAACGAATTAATCACCAACAATTTGCATATAAATTTTTTTAGGACTAAATTCAAATTTATAAAAACTATAAATATCAACGATTCAGTTGCAAGTACAGTATATTCAATTAAGACAAAGACAAAGCAATGAATCATCTATCGTTAGTTACCACAATAACATTATTAGGATGTCGAGGGTCTGATCCTGCTGCTAACAAATTTCATCTCCCCTAAAGTTTCCATGGTATTGTCTCTATTCTATTTCACAATCTTAAACCATTGGCGTATGTTACATCAACGATAACCACTGTAAAACTAAACATAGCTAGTTTATAAAAAAATGATTGAAAAAGACACGTAGTCATACCTTTCATTCTATCTTTATGGCTTATAAAACTTCGCCTAAAAAATAAATTATGTCCATTTGAAGTTGGCAAACATTTATATAAATGCCTAACTTTTTTTTATTGAAAATGATTTAGATGGCGAGTTTTCTGTGTGATTTAGTGAAGCAATATGTTGAAAGAATGATAAATGGAGCAATAACAGAAGCACGTCATGTATTTTGCTTTACATGCATTGTTAAGGATTTCGAAGAAGGAAGGGCTAGGTTGGAGCAAGAAAGGGTAACTATAGGGCAACGTGTCAAAGTGGCAAAGGGAAATGATAAAGATATTCAAGCTAATGTCGGTTTTTGGGAAGAAGAAATCGATAAGCTCAATAAACTGGACATCAAAACAAAGCAAACGTGTTTTTTTGGATTTTGTTCGGATTGTGTATGGCGATATAAAAGGGGAAAGGAGTTGGCAAATAACTTGGTGATTCAACGACTAATAGAAAAGGGAGAGAAACTTGAAAATATTGAAGTCCCTCGCCGTCTTCCAGATGTTGAACGCTACTCATCCCAAACTTACATTTCTTTTAAAAGCAGAGAGTCAAAATACAAAGAATTGTTGGATGCACTAAAAGATGACAGCAACTATATAACCGGATTGCAAGGGATGGGTGGCACCGGGAAAACTACATTGGCCAAAGAAGTGGGTAAAGAACTAAAGCAATCTGAACAATTCGCTCATGTCATTGATACAACAGTGTCATTTACTCCTGATATAGAAAAGATTCAAGATGATATTGCTGGACCTTTAGGATTGCTATGGGAGGATTGCAATTCATCAGACCGACCCAAAAAACTATGGAGCAGATTAACAAATGGTGAAAAAATTCTTTTGATAATGGATGATGTCTGGGATCGAGACCCACCTCTTGATTTTGATGCAATAGGGATTCCAAACCATGACAATCACAAAGGTTGCAGGGTTCTCATAACCTCGCGTAGTAAACAAACATTCAACAAAATGGATTGTGACAAGAGAATTGAACTGTATCTTTTGTCTGAAGAAGACGCATGGATCATGTTCAAAATGTATGCTGGTATATGCAATAGCTCCTCGAAAACATTGATTGATAAGGGACGTAAAATTGCAAAGGAATGCAAGCAGTTACCAGTTGCAATTTCAGTTATCGCTAGCTGTTTAAAGGGCCAACAAGATTGAGTGCATGAGTGGGATGTGATATTAAAATCCTTGAAGAAGCCTGTATCCATGGATGATGTTGATGATGATATGGTTGAAGTTTATAAATGTTTAAAGTTTAGCTATGATTATTTGAAGGATGAAAAAGCCAAGGGATTGTTCCTCTTATGTTCGTTATTCCAAGAAGATGTACAAATTCATGTTGAAACTCTAGTCAGAATTTGCATCGGAATGGGTATTTTTAGGGATGATCATTGCAGCTACAATGATGCTTGAAACCAAGTAGTTGTAGCCAAAAATAAACTCATTGATTCTTGTTTATTGTTGGAGGTCAATGAAAGAAATGTAAAAATGCATGATTTGGTTCGTGATGCGGCTCAATGGATAGGGAGAAAAGAGTTTCGAGCAGTAAATTTCTCTGATAAAATTGAAAAGTCAATAATTGAAAGGGAGACAAGTATTAGACATTTATTATGTGAAGGGGATGACATGCATATGTTTTCTTGTAAGTTTGACAGTTCTAAACTTGAGACTTTAGTCTTCGCAGATGGATGTCCATGTTGTGAATGTATGGAAGTCCCAAATTCTTTCTTTGAAAATCTTGTCAAGCTTCGAGTTTTGTATTTTGCATGTCATGACACACTACCTCTATCATTGGCACATTCAATTCAGTCTTTGACGAATCTTCAATCTATATTGATCGAAACTGTTGATTTAGGTGACATTTCTGCTTTGGGAAACTTGCCTAGTCTTGAGTCTCTTGATTTGATTAATTGCACAATCAATGAATTGCCAAGCGAAATTGCAAAACTGGAGAAATTGAAATTGCTGTTCTTGCAAGATTGTGTAATTAGAATGAATAATCCATTTGATGTTATTGAAAGATGTTCTTCACTTGAAGAGTTGAATTTCAAAAATAGTTTTAATGGTTTTTGTCAAGAAATAACCTTACCTGAGTTGCAAAGGTATCTTATCTGTAAAGGGTGGCCTAAAATGAATGATTCACTATCAAAATCTGTGTTTAGGGATACAATACAGAACTAACCTCTGTATTGTACATTGTTTATAACCAATATTGTCTATCTGATAACATGACCACAAGAACACCTTTCAGAAGAAAAAAACATCTGCATCATAGCTTTGTATGACAACACTGAAACATTGAATTATAATAAAATTCTAATATATATCTGATTTGAACAACAGCTTATCTTAACAATGAAAAAGAAAGAAAAACTGTAGCAAAGTCAAAAGAATATACACAAATTTTGTGAACTTAAGAAAAAGAATATGGAGAAAGTGAGTATTTGAGATTGATAACTAAAAGGATGAATCTCAAGATAAGTTTTTTATTTTTGACTACTTTGGAAAAAAATAATATATTTTTTTTACAAAATTAACCTAGTTAACCATTGCGGTATTTTTCTATTATCATAATAAATACAGAGTGGAAGTCAAGAATTTACAATGACTATTGTCATTTCATCTATCTATAAAAAAAATAGAGACAACACTTGAAAAAGTAATTAAAATTACATTTAAAATTAAAAGTGATGATATTTCTTAGGCAATTTTTCAATAAATGTGATAGTTATTGTGTGAAGGTGTAATGGAAAAAATAGGGGTGCGAAAAATTGCTCCCCTTGTTCAAATGGAAAGGCCCAAAATGTTGTTGACTAGGCAGTTAAATCTGTGGCCCATTTCTCAGTTACATTCTACAATATTTGAGAAGCTTCACTACAGAAAAAAAATCTCACTTTCTCTCTTGTGGTAGTAGCGAACCCTAGATCGAACCATGTCTGGAGGGTACGGTCACGATGCCGGAGGTGGCTCTGCGCCACCTTCCTATGGTGCTAGTGGTGGTTACGGAGGCGGAGGAGGTGGTGGTTATGGTGGTGGGTATGGTGGGAATGAAAGCGGTGGTGGTTACGTAGCAAAAGGAAGTGGAAACGGTGGTGGAAGAGGATATGGAGGTAATGATGGTGGAGGTTACGGTGGAAGGAGTGGATATGGTGGAAACGATGGCGGAGGCTATGGTGGAAGAGGTGGTGGCGGTAGAGGAGGTGGTGGTGGTGGAGGATATGGAGGTCGAGGTTTGTTATTTTGATCTATAATTTTTTTTCTTTTTTAGTTAATTTTTAATCTTGTCGTGTCTTTCTGTGTATTGACCTGATTTTAAACAGGTGGTGGTGGTGGCGGTGGTGGTTTTCAAGGTGGAGACCGCGGTGGCCGAGGTGGTGGTGGTGGTGGCCGTGGTGGAAGTGGCAGAGATGGAGATTGGCGTTGCCCCAACGAAAGGTATTTGATTTTGTTCTGTAAAAAATTTATGATTTTCAGTGATTTTATTATTAAAAATAAACCATTAATTTAGTCCTAAAGTATAGTATAATTAGTAGTCCTCAAGCATGGAAAACTCATCAATTTAGTTCCTGCTATTAAGATGTTATGGGCTAAAATGACATTTTTATGTACATTTAGAGACTAAATTAACGAATTTTATATAGCTTAGGGACAACTTATTATATTTACATAGTTTAGGGACTAGATTGACGGATCTCATATAATATAGGGACAATTTATTACATTTACATAGTTAAGGACTAAATTGATGGATTTTATGTACTTTAGGGAGTAAAATGACTAATTTCATAATGTTTAAGGACAACTTTTTATGTTTACATAGTTTAGGTGCTAAATCGGAGTGATAATTTAGGGACTAAATTGATGATTTATTCTTGAGTAAACCCTCATTTGGGTCCCTGAAAGTGTACCTCGCTATCAGGCACATCCCTGGATCAATGAAACGAACCAAAAACTCCTTCAATGTTGGTTCCGTTAGTCAAATAAGTCCAAAACGTTAACTTAGTGTTAACTCTTGTGATGTATCCCAATTTTTTGCCACATCAGATGCTTAGTGGGATGTCCACATAGTCTAGGAACCAAAATGAATAGAATAAGTCCATCATTTTCTGGGTAAAGTTGAACAAACTTCAATCTTCATCTTCTTGATGCTCTCTCAAACCTCCATCAAGCATCATACTCACCAAAACAACCACAAAATACCAAATTTCAGATCTAAACACTCAAAATCAATACTTTTATATTCCTTTCCTTTTCAAAACTTGGAAAATATGCATTAATCCAAATTAGGGAAAAATGCAATCATCCAGACCCATTAAAACAAAAACCTTCTCAAATTAAAATCCTCTCTCAACACCATTGTAACAAATCATGTGAATTAAACCATTATTTTCATTTTCAAATAGCTACACTCATCTCTCTTGCTCACCTTCCACTCATTCGCTAAGCGTAACATCATCTTTGTTCATCACTCCACTTTTCCATCTTATTATCACCACACTTCCATCAAAATGAAGAAAAGGGATAAATAGTAAATAAAATAGACCCTATCGATCAATGTGAAACATCAACCTCAATCACAAGTTGACTCCACACAAGTTTTGTTCATTAGAGAAAGAAAAGAAGGAAGCACTACAAGAAAAAATTTCGCTAGAGGGTTTGGCTGAATCAGGTCACAAACAATTTCGCTGAGATTTTCATGGGCTGGGTTGAATCGCGGGTTAGTTGATTTTCGTGGGTTGGTTGAGATTTTAGTGTGAGGAGATTGAGAGGATCCGTGAGATTGGAGATTTGGGGGTTTTAAGAATGAGATGAAAATATTGGGGTTTCTCTTCTCCTCTTTTGAGATTTAGGGGTTTTTGATACGATAGAGAGAAAGTCTGGGTGTTGGAATGTGAAGGAGATGGTTTTTGGTGCTCATAACAATGTGGAGGAGATGGTGTTGGAATGGAAAGAGGAGTAGAAGAATTTGCATGCATACATTTGTAGATTTCTTGAGATTGTTTTTGTCCCAATTTTGTTTCTGAGTTTGGTTATTTCTCTTTACTTTCTTTTTCTCTTCTTTCTGGATTTGTTGTTCTTCTCAAATTTGTTCTACTACCATTGTTGAAGAAGTTCATCCCAAGGTAATTTTGGTACAGCAACCCACGAACAAGAAGGGATGAAGTTTCTGGGTACAGAGTTGAAAGAATGAATCTACTGGTTTTTAGTTTTTTTTTTTTTAAATAATTAATACTTATATTCATTTTGGTCCCTTGCCAATCTGGAAGTCACACGTAAGCGTCTGAAGTGGCAAGTGTAACGGACACATCAGCTCTGTCAACACTCTTTTAACGTTTTGGACTTATTTGACTAACGGAACCAACATTAAAAGAGTTTTTGGTTCGTTTCATTGATCCAGGGATGTGCCTGATAGCGAGATACGCTTTCAGGGACTCAAATGAGGGTTTACTCTTTATTCTTTCATTAGACTTTATTGCTGTTGATATGATTCCTACGTTTCTCATCTGATTCAATATGTTATGCGTATAGTTGTGGGAACAATAACTTCGCTAGAAGGAATGAATGTAACAAATGTGGTACTCCATGTCCTACCAGTGGTAACGACCGCGGTGGTGGAGGTGGTGATGGCGGTGGATATAATAGAGGAGGGACAAATTATGTTTACATAGTTGTTTAGGTGCTAAATCGGAGGGTGATAGTTTAGGGACTAAATTGATGATTTATTCTTTAATTAAGCTTAATTGCTGTTGATTTGATTATTGCTGTTGATTTGGTTCTTACGTTTCTTATCTGATTCAATGTTATATATATAGTTGTGGGAACAATAACTTTGCTAGAAGGAATGAATGTAACAAATGTGGTACTCCATGTCCTACCAGTGGTAACGACCGCAGTGGCGGTGGTGGAGGTGGTGGATATAATAGAGGAGGAAGTGGTGGAGGATATGACAGTAACCGAGGAGGTAGGTCTGAGAACTATGGAGGTAGAACTAATGATTATAATGGTGGAAGGGGTAATAACAATGATGGAAGAAGTGGAGGGAGCAATAGGGGTGGCTCGTATGGCGGTAATCAAGGCAGAGAAGATGGTGGCTATGGTCAAGCACCTCCTCCTGCTGCTGCTGCTCAGTCTTATGGTGGTGCTGGTGGAAACTATCCACCCACCTATGGTGGGAATGCAAGTTATGGAACAGATGCCGTTCCTCCACCTACAAGCTATACCGGTGGACCTAATTCATATCCTCCTTCTTATGGGGGTAACACAGGTGGTTATGGTGGAGGTGATGCACGGAGTGGTGGCAGGGCTGCGCCTCAGGCTGGATATGACAGTGGTAATCGCGGTGGATTTGGTGGAGCTCCTGCTGAGCCAGCGCCAGCAGCTCCGGTGAAGCAGTGTGATGAGAATTGTGGAGATACATGTGACAACTCTAGAATCTATATCTCAAATTTACCACCTGATGTGACTGTTGATGAATTGCAGCAACTTTTTGGAGGCATTGGACAAGTAATGTTCTGATCTGTTGACTTTGCACTTTTTATTTGTCCAATTTTTTTTTAATCATGAATGGATATTTTATATGAAATTGCCTATTTCAGAGTAAATTCAAGTTCTTAGTTTGATACATAACCATATTTTTGAGATACATATTGAATTGTGCTTTGTGTAAGAAATGTAATCCTGTTGTACTTGTGGTAATAGGTTTATATTTTCATTAGAGGCCTCAACATCCTAGACATTTTGTTACATTTGTTTTAACTTCCTAGGTTGGAAGAATAAAGCAGAAAAGGGGAAATAGGTCTATTTTTTCATTCTGTTTGAGAAGTATTATTAGAGGCCTCTAACATTCTATCACAAAAAAAAAGAGGCCTCAACATTGAAGACGTTTTTTTACACGCGTTTTAACTGCCTAGGTTGGAAGAATAAAGCAGAAAAGGGGTAATAGGTTTATTTTTTCATTCTCTTTGTGAAGAATTAGAGACCTCAACATTCTAGACATTTTGTTACATGTGTTTTAACTGCCTAAGTTGGAAGAATAAAGCAAAAAAGGGTAGTAGGTTAATTTTTTCATTCTCTTTGGGAAGTATCAGCGGCCGCACCATTCTAGACGTTCTGTTACATGTGTTTTAACTGCATAGGTTGGAAGAATAAAGCAGAAGAGGGGTTATAAAGATCAATGGCCTTACAACATTAAAATTTACACTGATGAAAACGGAAAAAACAAAGGTGATGCGTGCCTTGCTTACGAAGATCCCTCTGCAGCTCACTCTGCTGGTGGTTTTTACAACGGTACTTCTTTTAACTGCTTTTTTCTTGCTATATACATTGATATTATTTCTCGTTTAAAGTTGAACTAATCATGAATCTGCATTTTCAGATTATGATTTGAGGGGTTATAAAATCAGTGTTGCAATGGCAGAGAAATCTGCACCAAGGGCTCCTCCAGCAAATAACCATGGGTATGCATTACACACTGGATCTATCTGTTGGAGATGAATGATATGCTAACATTGTAGATTTGGATCGAAACCATGGGTTATTGTCATAATAACTCAAAAGTGTTCATTCATTCAATTTCTATGCATATCTTTTATTTTATTTTTCATGTTTTTAAGCATAAATGTCGTAAGTGGAGTGTTGAGCTCATCAATCTTCTAATCATTATAACATTAAAGTAAAGGATAAATGATTTTCAAATTTAGGTTTTATTCAACTTGGATTTTTGTACTTACATTTATTTGGTATATAGTTTTTTACATTAACTGACCATGTTTTACGTTCGAGTGTTTCTTATGGAAATGAAAATTCTACCCCTTCTTTGAAGTTCAAAACTAATTGTTTTTCTTTGTTTTATAGGGGCAATAGGGGTGGCTATGGTGGAGATAGGCGCAGAGACAATTCTGGTCCTGATAGGCGGGATCATTATGGCGGGAATCGCTCACGCCCATACTAGAGCTTTGTCATTGAACGTTTTATGTACTTTGAAATGTGGTCTAAGGGATTTATTATTTCAGTTGGCTGGTTTCTTGAACTGGATGCTAAGAGGTAGGTTGTTCACTTAAACTTGAGCAAGACCTCTTCGCTCCTGTTTTTTCTGTTGTTAGCTGGTGGGTTTTGATTTTTAATCAGGGATTAATTTGATTATATGAATGTTTTTATAGAGGCATGTGGATAGTCTCCAAATAATTGCTGCTATGGTAGGTTGATTATTTCAGGTGAGTGCTGTTTTCATGAAAACATGCTTTATACTTGCTTGAAATTAAACCAAGTGTCATCATGTGGATAAATGCTTTACATCTCTGGCTCGTCCCGTATGGCTTCTGGTACAAGCCAGTGAATGAATTAATGAATAGAATACTGTATATCGGTCATATTTTGATGGATCAATTAATACCATTTAGTGTGTTTCACGCGCAATTTGTTTTACCAGGATATTAGTGATTATGTCTATTTATCTTCAAAATCATTCACAGTAAGGTTATATACTGTTTTGAAAGCAAGGCATTGTAATTTTCTTACATCTTTTATTGCTGCTACGTTACTTTGTCATTGTTGACGAGTTTTGATAACTCCAATTGGCTGTCGAGCAGCTCAAGGTTAATGTGTGATGCTAAGTTAATTTTACACAAGCTGCAACAGACTTTAAGTGTTCTTTCATGTTTTGAAAGCAATTTTATTACCAGGAAGATCTTGAAGCATGTATGATTTGAAAGCAATTTTACTACGCGGAAGATCTTTAAGCATGTATGGCATATAACAATGAACATGTACAACTTACCTCGAATGAAGAGTTACATATTTTTATCATAATAAATAAAATTTGACTAGTTAAGTTGCTTGATGTATGCAAAAAAACATAATATGTTTTGTCGCTGAATTTTTCGAGTAGTAAAACTTTTTTTTTGTTGTAAATTAAGGGACGAAATTGTTTTAGTTTTATTATGTTTTTGAGAGATTTAAGTGTCTAGTCTTTCAATTGATATAGTTGATCTTTTTGGGAACATTTTCCAATTTTTCAATTGATATAGTTGATCTTTTTGGGAACATGGTAGCAGAATTGAAATGCATTGGCAAGCAATATAGCTTCGTGTCTTATTTTATTATATAAAATCTTACATTATATAAAATAGTAAGCGATCTTTCTAAAATTAACCTACTGTTGATGTGGGAGCATCGTTGCATGTAATATCTTGTTTATGTGGAACCTATATTATGTTGGTTCCTCGCATTGGATAACGTCTATTTGTAGTTTAAGCATTATAGCTAACAATTTATAAGATCTTTCAGTTAGCTTGACTTTTAAAAAAAAAAGAAAGATTAGAATATCTTCTATCAATTGGCGCTCTTAATGCCTTCCCTGCTGCTTCTTTTGCAATTGAAGTGTTGTTTGTCTTGGCATCGTACAGTCCCTTTTGATGCTTTCTTCCTCGCATTTCTCCTCATGCTGTATACTTGACATCATCTACAAGAAGGAATTGATTGATGAGTTGTAAAATGTTATCTTAGTTTTCCCCCTTTTTAGCTATAGATCCAATGATGAAATCATAGGCTGGACATTAATGTCTGCCTAGTATATTGCTGAATGATGAGCTAGATTTTTAGTGGGGGCTGTATGTTTTATTGCTATCTGTCTTTGGCAAGTCTTCAAGACGGGTTCATGTGTTGTCTGTTTGGTGCAATGTCTTTGGCCTTTCTTCAACATTGTGAACATTAAATATACTTTTATCAGATTATAATGAGGTGCCACTTACTTGAATAACCAAATGTCATAACTTTTCGATCGAGGCATGTTTATTGCTGTTTTTGATAAAACTCCTACACGATCGTTTCATTTGATGTTTGTGCAGTGACTTGTTATCAGTAGATAATGTTATAAGCAAAATATATTGTTTGCAATTTACAATTATATGGTAATTTAGCTAACCATCGTCGAGCTTATGCATGTTGACATCACTGATCAGATACATTTTAACTTTCAATTTTTTCCCACATTTCTCGTATATGATACATTAACTATTAACTAAACGTAAATGTGTTTCTACAAGAAATTGCGTTAAGTGAAGTATTCTGCTGGAAAAAAGAGGTTTTAAATTAACTCGTGGATGTTTTAGGCCTCTACCAACTCTTTCTTGATACCTTTCTCGTATGGCAGCGAATGAACAATAAGGAAAACAACAAATAATATTGGCATTAAGATTTGTGAAAAACTTCAGCAGAACTAGCAACCCCATTTCAACTCTTCTATAGAAATCTTCCAACTGGCTAATTTTTTGTATAAATCGGGTATTTGTCGTGAGACTAATCTCGAGTCTCGTGAAATTCAAATGGGCGGCAAATTCTTGTAAGAGTTAAGCGACTAGTTTATTTTTTGAATATACTCAAAATAATGTATCAAATGTTCTAGCCGACGAGTTACCCTCCATTGAAAAACTATGGCCTTTTGAGGATAGACTTGGATGTTATTGGCTAAATTCATCCATCTTCACAAAAGGATATTGATATGTAAATGTGATTTAAGAGTATGTAGATTTAACATCCCACAAGCTCAAGCTGTGATCAAAGAACGATTTTTGCTTGTATGAAAATGGTTGAATTATTGAATACGTCGAATCAAGATCGATAAAAATATTCCCAAGCTAATGGCGAAGTTATGACCATAAATAAAATAGTCATTGGTTTAATAAAAAACCACATCAATCAGAAGCCAAGTAATGAAGTAAATAACATAACGCTTTAGAACAAGAGTTTTGGGCATATAAGAACTCTGAGGGAGTTGAAGGACTCCTCGCCTTACATTACATGGTGTATGAAATGGTCTTGCCCGTCGAAATCAGCTTCACTTTTGCCATGACTCAAAAACAAAATCACTTACCCACAGGAGATTATTGGAATCTTTTGTTGACGAATTGAATGATTTACAACAAGAGAATATCGTGACATTAGAGCATTTGGTTTGACAAAAAGTTAGCTTGTTGAGAATACGTGAACAAAAGATTTTGTTGGAAAGTTAGCTTGTTGAGTGTGGAATGCTTAGTTTTTGTAACATGGATCATTGTTGCTAAGGTCTGTAGGGTCGGTGGCTGTCTTTTTCTAAATAGCAAAAAATGGATTTAGTTATGATGAAATAAAACAGCTTCAAACTACAGGGTCACACCAATCAGCTACGTAACGAGTCTAAATCTTTATCATAACTCTAATTATGGATTCTGTCACAGCAGCACCAGTTCTATTATCTCAGATTAATGCAGGTTTCAGAAATAATTAATTCAACTAAAATTATTGCAACCCTGCATCTGCATACTTACAATTTTGTACTTGGTAGTATTTCTCCGCAAACAAATGCATAACAAGGTGATTATAAGTAATTTTTTGGGTACCTTACCTGCATAAAATAAACACTTGATGGAAGAATATCTAATTGTTGAATCCAAAGATCGATCATAGACAAGGTTAGAAGAGTTTAATCTCCTTGGTGATTCAGGATTGGTAGTTTGAAGCACACAACTCTAGCATTGAATCTTGGATATAAATTCCTCCTAATTTACTAAACGGAGATTCTTGTTAACTATACCAGTAGCCATTACAATATAGCTAGAGTGATCCACTTTGTAGCAAGAATGTTCAGAAACACTTGTACTAGTAGCATCCAAAGTCCAAACTTCACTGGGACTTCTTTTGACGAGTCCCACATCAGTTAGATTGGACAAAGTAGTTTGTAGTATGAGGTATAAAGTAGAAGTGTGTGATACGTTGTAACATACTTACCTGGATGGGGTCGATGGGTGATCAAGAAGGCCCATGGCCTAGACAAGTGACCTCCATTGCACTTAGGAGGGGTGCTAGTCTAAGGTCTACCCAAGTGGTGGAGCCTACATCATAATTTGTTGCAGTAGGGGCCTGCGTTCGCGCGGGCCTTTCATTTCTAGTCTAATTTTTGTTTAATTCAATTGGTCTTATTTTTTTAAAGATCATTGAGTGTTTTTTTGTTGTACTATTTTTATTTTTTAATTATAATTTTTCTTATGAGGAGAATTTATGTTGTAGTTTATGATTCAAATTGATAGATTGATGAATAATTAAAGAGAAAATGGAGATCATAGTTTTAAAACTCGGCTCGGTCATTGACTCGGAAGGGGTATTGGGTCATTGGGTTATTGGTCGAACCACTGAGTCACAGGTCGAACCGCATGAAAAAATCGGATGACTCGGTTATCACCCGGTCTCCATAATTTTTTTATCTTTGTATTAAATAAGATGACTCGGTCTATACAAAAAAAACATAACACTAATAAATGTTTGAAAAAATCACTAGTTAAATTAAGATAATTTCTCAAATTTGTTCTTTAAATTCAAGTCCATCTATTTAGATATTATTATATATATGATCAAACACATAAATTAATTCTTTTATATATATATATATATAGTAAATTTGAAACACTTTGAGAGAACAAAGATAAAAACGTTTACTTATACAATATATTATGAAGATAAAATAAAAAAATAAAAAGAGAATACATGTTTTTTTTTTATCTTAGAAAGAAAAAAATACAAGTTATGCAAAAAGAATGACAAAACACAAATTATGCAAAAAATACAAGTTAAAATGTGAATTGAAATGTTGTTCGTAATATGATCAAAATGGTATTTTGAAATAATATATAATCAAAATGAATCAACAATTAATCACAACAAACATCAGTGGTGTAGTGGTTCTTCCTACATTTAAGAAGCATCTGGTCGCCAGTTCAATCTCCAGTTGCGCCTGTTTTCAATTTTTTGATAAATAAAATAATTGTTCATTTAAAAAGAAAATCTGTAACCCGGTTGACTCATTAAACCGTCGGTTTTAACCGAGTTTGTCCTGTTCATGCCGGTTTTCACTGGTTTGTTCGACCGGCCGGTCCAGTTTTCAAAACTATGATGGAGATATTTATTTCATGAAGTTATGAGTTTTTGGATGATTTTTTATTTTATTTTTGGATGATGCAAAATTTCACCATTAAATTGTTTCTAATTGCATTTCACTATCATATTTATCCTTACATATGTGAGAGGTGACGTGGACCGATACATCAATATTTAACGATGTACACATAAACGTATCTAACATATTTGATAGACATGAAGTAAATTGAAGAACAATTTGACTATTTAAAAATAATTCAATGACACAAATTGACCAATTGTCAAAAATTTAATGAGGAAATAACCTATTCTCTCAATATTTTTTTCTTTTTGGTTAGTATCTTCATCTCCATATTTAAACCCATAATAGTTAAAACTTTCAAAGTTCTCATTGTAATGAACGTTACCTTACCCGCCAAAATCCAATTCCCTCTCTTGCTCTAGAAATGTCAGACACTGTAGAACAACAACTCTCTCTCTTTCGCTACCTCCTCCAAACCAGAAGGTTGCTCCTCTCTCTCATCTCTCTCTCTCTCTCTCTCTAACATTTTGATTTCATCGCAGTTTCGGCGATTCCACGCTCCGATTTCTGGATTCGATTTTGATCTCCAAAGACGTGAAATCCTTAGTCAAAATTCGATCAAGCTTGAATCAACTCCTCAAATCTGAATCAATCTCCATCATTCAATCCATCACGGAAGAAACAATCCACGATAAGCTTCTCGTTCTTGATTTCTTCGTCCGCGCTTTCGCTCTCGTCGGAGATCTAGAGGTACTTCTAATTTCACAATCTTCAATAGATGTCGAAACATTTCAATATCCTAATTCATTTTTCTGCTTTTGCTCTTTCGAATTTCAAATTTGAAGAGTTGTTTGGCATTGAGATACGAGGCTTTAGTTATGCGAGAACTCAAATCTGCTACTATTCAATTGCTACAAGTTTCGCCGGTGGAATGGTTAAATTTTGTGCAAGACGCTGTGAATAACGGTTTTCATTCAGTTGCAGTGAAGGTAACGAGTTAACGCGTTTGTCATGTTTGTGATAATGTGTAATTGGAGATTTAGCTTAGCTAATGCTTTTTCTCAAACAAACTTAATAGTTTTGAATTAATCGAATCCATCATGATATTATAAAATTGTGATGTAAAATGATGTAGTTTTTTTTGTTACTTTCAGTTTCAAATTTGAGTTTCTTTTGTTTTTGTAATTACTGATCGGTGAATAGGCATGTGAAAATGCATTGTTGTGCATTGGGAGTAATGATATTCAAAAAATTGGAAGAGACCCGATTCCTGAAAATTTGAAGGCTAATGCTATCAGTGAGATTACTAGGCTCAGGAACATTGCACTGACATCAGTTACTTCACGTTCTGGTATATTCTCATCTACTGCATTGAACATTCATGCTATTGTTCTTCTGTGTATTGTGACGAAATTTTGCAAGGAGGTTAAACTTTAGTACGAACACATCATTTTTAGAGTATGCTATTCAAAATTTATCGCAACCTATGTAACACTGACACTTGAAATTGAAGGTGTGTCTGACACCAATAATTGTGGTTACATTCAATTGTTCTATTTTCTCCAATTATTACAGGTGTCAACGTGTTAGTGTCATGTTATGTGTCTGTGTTAGTGCTTCATAGGTTGTATTTGGTTAGACCAGCAGTAAAGAGCTTCAGCTTGACCCTGAAAGCATCTTTTCTTAGATTTTGCTATGTAATTGTAATCTGTTTATAGCTTCTATCTTGCTCACTGCTCAGATCTGTCATAAGAATATTTCCATTCATGCAAGGTCAAGATGGCAGACAATTTTGTTACATTCTCGATTCTATCTCCTTGTTCTTTTGTTGTTTCTGTTCCATGAGATTATTGAAATATTTTATTGACTTGACATTTTTCATTGCTTGGATGTTATTAGTACTGCTCAATAGTTTTCTGGTATTAGAATTTATGGGAGCCTAGCTTCTATCTTTAATTCTTTATGTGTGCGTGTGAAAGGCCATATAGTGTGAAGTAATAAACTTTTTTTTGGGTATTATGGGGAGATACTGTACTAATTGTCATATTTTCCTCCTTAGTGGCTAACTTTATGGACATTTACATTTTATTTTAAGGTTGATTTTCATTTTCTATCAAGCATTGGATTTATGCATTATAAATATTCATTGCTTCACTACAAATGATGTTTTGTTACATCAGTTCAGGTGCAAGCAACAGAGTACCTAGAAAGGAAAACAAGAGAGCGGCAAAAGATGGACCTACCTTACAAAGAAAAACGATGTCTAGCAAGCACTTCCTTCAGAAATGGAATTAAGAGACAGAATATGCGAAAGTTATATGAACGACAAACCCTTCTGCATGTCAATTCTGAAATGCAAGGACAGCATCCGAATTTGACGTAAAACCAGTTACTGTCAGTCAGTGGCTTCTTTTTGGCGATCTATTTCATTGTTTGAGCATAGTTTCAAATTTCAGCTGTATTTGCATTGCGGGACTGAAGTCTCTAACATTTGTGATGCAAGGGATTTAATTGAAACAAATTGTTTTTTAAAGGACTAAAGTGAATTTGTTTTTTTATCAGAGTAGAGTGAAACTTAAAAACAACTTAAAGGACCAAAAATATAATTAAATGAAAACAAAAACTGTGATTTTATCGTTTGTGGACAGAAATTGCAAAGAAGAGTTTCTTTTAGACGAACATCTTTTTTGTTTGTTTTTCTAACAGTTGAAGCCAATAGTCTAGTGCAGATTTCAACTTCCAAGGTTTGTAATTCATATTCACTTGCACTTTGTTGATTGATTATTAATTTCATACGAAATACAGACTCTGACCATTCACTTCTGTTTGGCTAGTAAAAACTCTGTGGACTCATTCACATTGCTCCATGTTAATAGTCCATGTTAATAGTGGGTTTTGTCCCACCGAAGTGAACACTTAACAGTAGTATAACACTACTATTATGCATGTTCTTTTGATTTCTTTTTTTACCGGAAGTTCTGTTCATAACAATACCTTATGATAACAAGTCTTAAGATGTGAATCTGAGTAATGCTACAATTCACATTGAGCTTTAGTTTTTGGATGTTTAAAATAACACAAACCAGAAAATAGTCATTAATCGTTACAAGGGTAAGATGTTGTCATTCTAGTTATTAAATTTTTCCAAATTAGGAAAATATAGTCTAGGGTCTTTGTTGTAATTACAGGATAGAAATTGATTAACGATAAAAATTAAGTTGAAATCTAAACTAAAAAACAAAAAAGGCAATTCAAGGACATGGCTCACCAATGAAAGACATACTTAAAAATGTCTTTGTATCCATAAGAGACTATTATAACAATATTTTGCTTGTTCAATAACCAAAATGACTGTTTCCTCAAAATGGATATAGTTACTTCATTTTTGAAGGGAATATTGTTACTTCATATCTACAGTAGATAATGTTCAAAATATACTAGTTAGACGTATGGTAATAATGGTATAAATATAGATAGATCAAAATACCATGTAGAGGTCAAGCTATATCACTTGATGTTTCAATAATGTTCATTTTTTTTCACACTGAGATCATGCCTGTCAAAAACAAGTTTTTGTTGTTGACTTCTCCTAACACCTATAATAGGTCAAACATTGAAATTTTTGGTACTAATATTGCAAACCATTTTTTTTATTATTAAACTAGTTAGATACAAATGTGTTGGCATTGTTCCTTTGGAAAGTTGGTTATATTTCAAATTGGAAACAACTAAACGACAACCACAAATATAATGTATTTTTTCGCTAATTCATTTTGAGGTGGTTTAATGTTTGACTTGATTGAAAACCAGTCTATTTTAATTAGTGAAAGATCACATTCTTCAAAAAAAAAAAAATAGTGAAAAATCACATTCTAACTGATTGATCAACGAAAAACATGTGTCACATGTATGATATAAAATATTTAAAAATGCTGCGAATTAAACACATATTTTTGTTTGAATTAATTGTCTAGTGAAAAGAAAATAAATTATAAATCTAATTGAACGTTTTTGACGGCCCAATTCCTCACGACCTGAAAAAAAATCCATATGTTTGCGTCAGTCTAGTTCTTTACGAATGTACACTAAATTAAAAATAAATAAATATTTGTGAGGGAAACGTAAACAAATATTTGTGGGGGGCAAAATTGTTGCAAATGTCAATTATTTGAAAAATAATTTGTGTCCGTCTAAACAGAAACAATTCAAATTCCATTTAATTAATGAGCATATTTTTTTTTTTAAGTACTGAATTTTATTAGTTTCATTTTCATCACACAAATAAGAATGTCACTATCACACCAATAAGTATTTTCTGTCAAAAAAAGAATGTCAGTATCACAGCTTGTACCGAAAAAAGGGGAATGCCATTACACACAGCCACACTACGAAAGAGAAGTAGAGGACAAGAATACCAAGCAAGGAAAAACGCAAAATTGCCCCTTAACTTGATTAAAATGGCACATTGTTTGTTTTGAAAATTACCAGCAGCAAAGGATACATCTGAGTTTTCACACATTCCCCGTTCATTCATCCTTCCTGTACAAAAGGATGCTCTAGTGAATTTTCCCCTTAACATGCTACTGTTGTACTACAAATTTTGTTGCCAACAAACAACGTAGCCTTTGCAAAGAAACGTGACCATTTGTTTCTTTTTTTGTTTTTGTTTTGAAAGTTGAGTATTATATACCCATGATGGATGAACAAGCATTGGAAGATACTATTATGGAGGTAAAGGAAGATCACATGATTTCACCTGCTGGTGACAGTGCACCAACTCTCAGAATCGCCCATTTTCTGAAACCAATTGCAAACTCCATTCATGAACCAGCTTTTGAGTTTATACCATCATCACCATCTTCTTTTGAATCAAAGGAGTGGCCTTTGAAAATCAACTTCACTGGTTGGCGCCACCCACACATGAAATGGATTAGGTGGGTTGAACAACTTAAACTCAAATATGAAACAGTTTGGAAGAAAGTTGGCATCTTTGAAGCTATAATTAGCACAACGTGCCGTATAAAGAAAAATCATGACTTGCTATATGGGGTTGTTGAGAAATGGTGTTGTGACACAAATACCTTTGTGTTTGCCTTTGGTGAAGCAACTATTACTTTGGAGGATATCATGGTTTTGGGGGGTTATCCTATTATTGGTGATCCTGTTTTCACTTCACTTGAAGACCAAGAAATGAGAGAGGTGGAAAAGAAACTCATCCTTGCAAGAGACCAACTTACGAGTAAACACGGTAAGGCTAGAGCACCATTATGGATCGATTGTTTCATGGATAATGGTAGTGAAATTGAACATGAAGCATTCCTTTCTACATGGTTGTCAGTTTTTGTTTTTCCTCATCTAATTTTGGTGAAAAGTTGTTTGTTTCCTATTGCTGTTCATCTTGCTAGAGGGAATCCGATTGCTTTGGCACCAGCTGTTTTAGCTAGCTTATATAAGGATTTAAGTTTGTTTAAAAAAGCACTTGTTGATTTGGAAAAGATTTCTGTTGGTGGTGATAGATATCCTTTGGAAGTTACTCTTCAATCACCATTTTACTTGGTTCAAATTTGGGTGTGGGAGAGGTTCAAAAATTTACAACCACAACCCAATGTGATCAACCAAGGAGACCCTTTGTTGTTTAGGTGGCGTAAGGTTCAGATCTTGAAAATTGACAATGTTAAGTCGGCATTAGACTCGGCTGTTGATGATTTTCTTTGGCGTCCTTATGTTAGATATGCTGATAAGTGTGGATTGTTTTATCCAAATGATGAAATTAAGGTACCATTTAAGAAAGATTTGGTTGATGAACAAATGCTCTCATTTGTTATATGCTTGAGAGTTTCTGAGCTTGTTGGATTTGACTCTATAGAGCAGTATCTGCCACATAGAGTTGCTATGCAATTTGGAATGGATCAAGATGTTCCGAGTGATGTGCCTCGATTCAATGAGACTAAAGACATTGCTTGGAAAAACTACTGCAGACGCATATCTGATAGGAATTTGTATTTTCCGTCGAGATTTTTTGAGGCAGATGTTACTACCCGTTATGCAAGGTGGTGGAAGCAATCAGTATTGGGTCGCGACGATTTTGTCATGAAAATTGTGCAGCACAAACGAAGTGCAAGTTCAAGGAAACATAGAGCTTGTGTAGGAAAAGCTAATGATGTTAGTGTTCCACCTGGTTTTCCTCCCAATCTTGTTGACACTCTTATTTTTGGAAATTTTTGTGATTATGGTTCCAAAACTAAAACTAGGAAGGTTTCTGATTTTTATGCTGATGTTCCTTATGAAAATGCTGTTCATATTTGTTTGAAAGCTGATGAAAATATTGATGCTGATGTTGAGGATTGTAAGCCAATGTTGGTAGAGAAAAAGTGTGGTGGCAAAATCCATGAATCTAAGCATTTATCAGACCAATGTTGTTCAGCCTCTTCAGCATATTATAAAAAGATATTACCACTGAAAAGGCCAGTTTCAGTAGATAACATTGAACTTTCAATAGAGAGTTTGGAGGATGATTTTGAAGATGCAAATGGGAGCAAACAAGCAAGGATGTCTGGTGACAGAGTCTGTTCATCCGAGACTCAAGGTGAAAGCAAACACTTTTTTATCAGCAAAAAAGTCTCGTCGTCCAAAAATGTAACCGTTGTACAGCAAGATCCTTCAGCTCAAGCAAAAGCTAAAGAAGCGGTTGAAGAAAAAGGAAGGAAAGAAAGTGATCATGAAGTTCTGGTTTTGTTAAAAGAGTTATACTTGAAGAACCAAGAGGAACTCAGGCGTCTGGCAAGACAACAAGAAAAGATGTTTCAGTTAATAGATTTGAAGGAGAAGAGGGATGAAGAGCTGAGGCAACTCCTCACTAGTGTTCTAAAGAATCAACAACCGCCATCATCTTTTTTTTTTTAAACTTTAATTTGTTTTTCAATTCTCTTCCTGAAACTCATGACAGTGGAGCTCTTTTCTTACTGTCCATTTTGTTGATAACAAAGGAAGGAGAAAGTAATACTAGTTTTAATGATATATATTTTTATCAACTGATATGCTTGCGTTATTATTTATCTATAAGTAGCATTGACATGACTAGCACATTTTGCTGTAAATCTAAAGCCAAACTCATGAATGTATTATCAACACTTGAGCTTCCTATATGAAGTGAAGCATACCTCTTTCCTAATTTTATCATGAGTAGTTTATTGTAGCTTTTATTTCTCTCAGCCAAAATACAAATTCTCGAATCTTAAATCTGCTGGACAAAAATTTGAATGGATCTAGATCCTCTGCTGTCAATTTGTTTCTGCATCATCTTTCATTTTTCTCATGACTTCTGATGTTTCGTATAATAATGCCTTTTTTCTTGTACAACCTGTGCTACATAATAGCTTTCGTTGATAGTAATGACTAGTGGTGAGTAAATGTGAAGGGACTGAACTTGAGCCAGTATGTAGTTCATGGCAATATTGATGTCAATGAAGATGTCGATTGTGTTATATGAAGAGCATAATCTAGAGAATATTTTCTGTTGCAGAAATAGTTTCTGTTGAGAATGAAAGGTGATAGATGATAGATGATTCTTCAGTATCACTGGTGTGGCAGGTTCTAATGTGTTTAATTTTGTTTCCCTTTTTGTGAAAACTCTTTCGCTAGCATCATTCTCATTCCAATTTCAAACTTGTTACAAGAATATGTAATTCAAATAACCTCCTTATTTGTTGTTTTCTTAATCTCTTATCAATTTCTTATGTTAATCATGGTTTAATTTCTGGTTTAAATATTGTTTTTCATCAGATGAAAAAGCATTTATTGTTGATCAAGTAGAAGTTCGTGTAGGCTAAGCCTTTATTGATGCTATACTGTTGCTTGCCAAGGGTACTAGAAACACCATTTTTAAAGCCTATTTGCCAAGGGTACTGGATGCATTAGGTAAATGTGATCCTCCCAACAAACCCTTGACATCAAACACTGAGTGTGAGGGTAAAATAGTTGAAACAACATAGAAGAAGAGGGTAAATGTCTTTGTTTGATTTTTTTACCAAGGATTTTAGAGCTGGGGTCAGTTAGAAATTTATTGTTTACTCTGATGTAAATGCAAGAAATGATTCAATTATTGTTTAGTCTGAAAGTGTAATGTCTGGCAGCTGTTAAATCCCTAAATTGTGCAGTGCAGTGTAACTAATTTTGGATACCTGCACTATACTAAAATTGCATTGTAAGATCCATCATTATTGTTTCTGATTCTGTCTATCGCACTCTTCATTACAAGATCAGGGACTTATGTATAGCAGCTTTTATACCTTCACTATACTTAAGATGTCTTTCTTTTATACCTGCACTATTGAAAGTTGCTGCATCACGGGACTTAACAACTTTTGTAGCAACTAAAGTGTAGTGAAGAGTGTGATTCTATTTCTCTTAGAAAAGCAACAAGCATGCTTCAATATGTTTAAAGTTGGATAAGAATACTTTTTGTTTTATCATGGTGTGAGTAGTTTATGTTTTGATGTTACCAATTTAACTTGCGTTTCGAATGTCGATGAAAAATTCCTTTCAACTAGAGCTATTTCGTTTGTTCGGTCCACAAATTTGACGATTAAAATTTTAAATGACGAAGATGTAGAAGACCAAATATTGAACAAAAATTTAGTAGATACTTAAGTAGAAATGATGACATTTTATAATGATTTATAATATATTTAAACCAAAAGGAGACCATGAAATTAAAATGAGATGATAAGGTGTAGCTGCAGTGATTCAATAGAAGCCGATAATCATAGTCCATATTGTAATTATCATCTCATCTTACATCAGCTGAAAATAAAAACCAAAAATAAAGTAAAATGACAAAAAATAGATTTTTTAAGAATCCTAAACAAACACTTAAAAATGAAAAAAAAAGTGATTTTTTAAGAAAAAAATAGATTTTTTTTTTTTATAAATAAATCTGGCCCGTAGCCTTTTCTTCTTCATGTCCATTCTGTGTAGATTTAGAACATATCAAAATTGATGAATTTTATCTATCCCATTCCATATTCATGCTTCTTTTCCATTATTAATTATGTCTAACTAATCACAATTTAATATATCTGTTATTAAATAAATCATCTATTCTTAAAATATGGAAGTTATTAGAAAAGTACTACATGTAGTAAAGGGCAATTTGGAGTTTCTATCCATTTACATTCTATGTCCACTATGCCAATTTTTGTGCCACACTGCCACTACGTACCTTACCTGCAAAGTTTGTTACACTGCAATGGTGAAAATAAAAATAAAAATTGCTACTTGTTAGTTAAGTTTCAATATTCAAACTCATCTATCACATTCTCATTAAACATCATAGCTTTTTTTCTTCTTCATAACCATGAATCATCAAGAACAATCCGAAGATACCATCGTCAAAATGCCCATTTTATCAAACCTATTGCAAACTCTAGTCACGAGGTTAACGTTAATCGGTCATCTTCTTCTTGTTCTGTTTTTGAACCAAAGGAATCGCTTTTGAAAATCCGTTTCAACGGGTGGCGTTACCCACACACGAAATGGGTTAAGTGGGTTGATCAACTTAAACCCAAGTATGAATCAGTGTGGGAAAAAGCTGGCATCTTTGAACCTATAATGAGTTCTAAAAGCCGCGTAATGAAAAATCAAGACTTGGTTTATGGAATTTCCGAGAAATGGTGTAGTGAGACAAATACATTTGTTTTTCCTTTTGGCGAGGCAACAATCACTTTGGAGGATGTCATTGTTTTGGGGGGCTTCTCTCTCTTCGGTTATCCTGTTTTTACCGAACTTGATGATCCGGAGATGAGAGACGTGGAAAACAAGTTGAAACTTGCAAGAAAGAAACTTCGACAAAGTAAAAAAAGTATTCCTACCACATCAATATGGATGGATATTTTCATTGATCATGATAGTGAAATTGAGCACGAAGCGTTTCTTGCTACATGGTTGTCAATTTTTGTTTTTCCTAGTAAAAGAATGTTGGTGAATAGTTGTTTGTTTCCTATTTCTGTTCATCTTGCTAGAGGGAATCTTGTTACTTTGGCACCTGCTGTTTTGGCTAGCTTATATAAGGATTTAAGTTTGTTTAAGAAAACAATTGTTGATTTGAAAAAATGTCCTTTTCCTCGTCATTAGAGGTTAATGTACAATCACCCTTTTACTTGGTTCAAGTTTGGGTTTGGGAAAGGTTCAAGAATTTGCAGCCACAACCCAAATAATGGAGACAATGTATTGTTGAGGTGGCATAAGGTCATGGCTTTGAAAGTTGACAATGTGAGGTTGGCATTAGATTCAGCTATCAATGATTTTATTTGGCGTCCTTATGTTCACTATGCTGATAAGTGTGAGGTTTTTTTATCCAAATGATGAAACTTTAGTACCATTGAAGAAAGATTTGGTGGATATACAAATGCTCTCATTTGTTAAATACTTAAAGTCTCTAAGCTAGTTAAATTTGAGTCTATAGAGCGATATCTACCTCATAGAGTTGCTATGCAATTTGTAATGGATCAAGATGATCCAGCTGGTTATGTGTCTAGACTGAAGGAGACCATAGCCATTGCTTGGAAAAATTACTGCAGACCCTTATCGGATACATGTTTATATTTTCCATCTAGATTTTTTGAGGCTGGTGTTGCCGCGCGTTATGTCAATTCGTTAACAATGTCGTGCCGCAGAAAAAATGTGCAAGTTCATCAAAATGTAGACCTCATGCTAAGATTCCACCTGAGTTTCCTCTGCCAAAACTTGTTGGCTGCACAGTTACTATTGTAAAATCCTTTGATGATGGTCGAAAGCTAGCAAGGGTGGTAATATTGCTGCTGCTGATGTGCCGTCTGGTTCTGTTCCTAAACTTTTGAAAACTGTGTACTCTGGAAAATTGGTTGATGATGGTTCAAAAACTAGCAAGGGTGGTAATATTGCTGATGATGATGATGTTCCGTTTGGTTCTATTCCTAAACTTTTGAAAACTATATGTACTCTAAAAAATCTGTTAATGATGGTTCGAAAACATGCAAGGGTGGTAATATTGCTGATGATGATGTTCCGTCTGGTTCTATTCCTAAACATTTGAATACTACGTACTCTAAAAAATCTGTTGATGGTGGTTTGAAAACTAGTAAGGGCGGTAACATTGCTGATGATGATGTTCCATCTGGTTCTATTCCTAAACTTTTG
Source organism: Medicago lupulina (assembly GCA_958299785.1). Taxonomy (NCBI): domain Eukaryota; kingdom Viridiplantae; phylum Streptophyta; class Magnoliopsida; order Fabales; family Fabaceae; genus Medicago; species Medicago lupulina. Next base: position 26,161,334 of record OY283144.1, on the reverse strand, counting down.
AAAACTATGAACTCTGAAAAATCTGTTGATGATGGTTTGTTAATAGCCTTCTTTTTTTTCTCTCCACGAATTGATTTTTTTCTCTCCAAATTTTGTTTTTAATGAATGTGAAAATAGCCTTCTTTTTTTATTTTTATTTTGTTATCAGTTGAAGCCAACAGTGCAGATTGTAACCTCCAAGGTTTGTAATTCATCTTTACTTGTATTTTGTTGATTGATTATTGATTTCATACGATAACCGGACTCTGACAACTCATTTGTTTGGCTAGTGAAAACTATGCGGACTCATCCATAGTGTTAATAGGTGGTTTAGTCCCACTGGTGTGATCACTTTGCAGCATCCATGCATAGGCATTACAAAGTGGTGTCAGTTGATTCATTAATCTTCCTTATTATGCATGTTCTTTTGATTTCTTTTTCTTTTTTTCATCAGAAGTGCTTTTGATAACAAGACCTTGTAATGGTCTTAAGATGTGTGTATATGACTAATGCTACAATTCACATTGAGCTTGAGTTTTGGATGTTAAAAATAATACAAACCAGAAAATTGTCGTTTTAATGGTCAAATGTGTAAAATAAGGCCAATCTAGTTATTAAATGTATCCAAATAAGGGACATATACTCTAGGGTTTTCTGTTGTAATTTCAGGAGAGAAATTGATTAACAAAATAATACATTTGAAATCCAAAAGTAAAAATAAAAAGACATTTAAAAAATGTCTTTGTATCAATAAGAGATTATTATAACAGTGTTTTGCTTATTCGGTAATCAAATTGACTATTTATCAAAATAAATATTTCTACTTCATCTCTAGTAGATAATGGTCAAAATATACTATTTAGACATATAGTCTAGTATAAATATACAACAACAACCAAGCTTTATCCCACTAAGTGGGGTCGGCTACATAGATCAAATTATGTCATAGTGTTATATCATAAACCAAATTTGAGTCTAACTCATTGACCTCTAAATCCTTCCTAATGGTTTCTCTAATAACATGACTCTCCTCCATTTCATCTACTCTTCTTACAACGGCATCTCCGGGTCTTCTCTCAACATGCCCAAACCATCTAAGCCTATTTTCTACCAACTTTTCTACTATGGGTGCTACCCTCTCTCTCTCTCTCTCTCTCTCTCTCTCTCTCTCTCTCTCTAATGGTGTCATTCCTAATCCTATCATGTCTAGTCTTACCACTCATCCAGCGCAACATCCTCATCCCTACTACACTTACTTGATTCTCGTGTTGACTCTTAACCGCCCAACACTCCGTACCATATAACAACGTCGGTCTAACTGCTGTCCGATAGAACTTTCCTTTCAACTTAAGTGGTACTTTTTTATCGCACAGAACATCGGAGGCTTTTCTCCATTTCAACCACCCAGCTTGAATGCGATTACTTACATCTGCTTCTATTTCTCCGTCATTTTATATTATGGACCTAAAATATAGTACAGTATAAATATAGATAGATCAAAATACCATGTAGTAGATAATAGTAGATAAACAATGTTTTATAATATCTAAAAACACCGTATAGATTAAATATATATTTTTGTTTGAATTAAATGACTAGTGAAAGTTTGTCTTTTAACCAATTGACGACCGAAAATAAAACAAATTATAAGTATAATTAAACTTTGTGAGACATTTCTACCAAGAAGTTTCAAAGTTGAGTTTAAGTTCATCAACATAATATGTATATTTTTTACAAATATTTTTATTTTTTTGAAGATATAAAAAATTACAAAATAAATCTAATTTTTTGAAATGTACTGGTAAATCTCTTTTTGTTTTTGGTGGTGGCTGGGTTTTGAACCCCAAACCAACACAAAATTGCCCCTAAACTTAATTCAAATGGCACCTTGTTAAGTGTGAAAATTACTAGCAACAAAGGATACATTGGGGTTTTCACACATTCACCATTCATTCTCCCTTGGTATACTCTGGTGAATTTGCCTCTTAACATGCTACTGTAGTACAATTTTTGTGCCCAACAACGTAGCCTTTCCAAATTAAGCAAAGTAACCATTTTTGTTTTGAAAGTTCAGTGTTATACCCATGATGAATGAACAAGCATTAGAAGATACTATGATTGAGGTGAAGGAAGATCACATGATTTCACCTGCTGGTGACAGTGCACCAACTCTCAGAATCGCCCATTTTCTGAAACCAATTGCAAACTCCATTCATGAACAAGCTTTTGAGTTTAAACAATCATCACCACCATCTTCTGTTTCTGAGCCAAAGGAGTGGCCTTTGAAAATCAACTTCACTGGTTGGCGCTGCCCACGCGCCAAATGGGTTAGATGGGTTGATCAACTTAAACTCAAATATGAAACAGTGTGGAAGAAAGTTGGCATCTTTGAAGCAATAATGGGTACAAGGTGCCGCATAAATAAAAATTATGACTTGCTATATGGGGTTGTTGAGAAATGGTGTTGTGACACAAATACATTTGTGTTTGCCTTTGGTGAAGCTACGATCACTCTGGAGGATATCATTGTTTTAGGGGGTTACCCTATCATTGGCCATCCTGTTTTCACCGAAGTTAAAGACCAAGAAATGAGAGAGGTGGAGAAGAAGCTCAACATTGCAAGAAAACAACTTAATAGCAAACACGGAGGTGTGGCTAACACACCAACATGGATGGATATTTTCATTGACAAAGGTAGTGAAATTGAACATGAAGCATTCCTTGCTGCTTGGTTGTCAATTTTCGTTTTTCCTCATAAAGAATTAGTGAAAAGTTCTTTGTTTTCTATTGCTGTTCATCTTGCTAGAGGAAATCCTATTGCTTTGGCACCAGCTGTTTTAGCTAGTATATATAAGGACTTGACTTTGTTTAAGAAAACAATTGTTGGTTTGTCGAAATATTATGTTGGTGGTGATAGATTTCCTTTGGAAGTTAATCTACGATCCCCCTTTTACTTGGTTCAAATTTGGGTGTGGGAGAGGTTCACAAATTTGCAACCACAACCCAAGTTGATCAATAGTGAAGACCATTCATTGTTGAAGTGGCATAAGGTTATGCCCTTGAAAATTGACAATGTGAGGTTGGCATTAGACTCAGCAATTGATGATTTTCTTTGGCGTCCATATGTTAGATATCCTAACAAGTGTGGAATGTTTTATCCAAATAATGAAATTTGGGTACCATTTAAGAAGGATTTGGATACAAAAATGCTCTCATTTGTTATATGCTCGAGAGTTGCTGAGCTTGTTGGATTTGAGTCTATTGAGCAATATCTTCCACATAGAGTTGCTATGCAATTTGGAATTGACCAAGATGTTCCAAGTTATGTGGCTAGGTTCAATGAGACTAAATACATTGCTTGGGAAAACTACTGCAGGCCTATTTCTTATAAAAATTTGTATTTTCCACCAAGGTTGTTTGAGGCAGATGTCACCATGCGTTATGCAAAGTGGTGGAAGCAACTGGTATTGGGTCATGGAGATTTTGTTAAGAACATTGTGAAGCGGAAGAGAAGTGCGAGTTCAAGGAAACCTAGAGCTCATGTAGGGAAAGCTAGCAAAAGTGGTATCGATTTTAGTGTTCCACCTGGATTTCCTCCCAATCTTGTTGACACTCTTATTTTTGGAAAATTTTGTGATGATGTTCCTGCTGAAAATTCTGCTCATGATTGTGTGAAATCTAAGAATTTAATTAACCAATGTTCTTCAGCCTCTTTAGCAGATTATGAAGATTTTGAAAAGATATTACCACTGAAAAGGCCAATTTTAGAAGAGAATGTTGAACTTTCCCAAGGGGCCTTAGAGGATGATTTTGAAGATGCAAATGGAAGAAAAGAAGCACGGAAGTCTAGTGACAGAGCCTTTTTATCTGAGACTCAAGGTGAAAGTCATAGCTATACTTTCAAAAACAAAGTAACTGTTGTGCAGCATTCTGATATGGCTGAAGGAGCTAAAGAAATTGTTGAAGAAAGAAAAGAAAGAGATGATGAAGTTGTGATTTTATTGAAAGAGCAAAGCTTGAAGAATCAAGAGGAACTGGCACGTCTAGCAAGACAACAAGAAGAGATATTACGATTAATGGATTTGAGGGAGAGAAGAGATGAAGAGTTGAGGCAACTTCTCACTAGTGTTCTAAGAAATCAACAACCACCATCATCTTAAAACTTTATATTTGTTTTTGAATTCTCTTCATGAAACTCATGTGTTAGGAGTCCCACATCGGGTAAATGAAAGTGCTTGATGTGGTGGCTTAAGTCCTAACATCATGACAGTGACGCGCTTTTCATATTCTCCATTTTGTTGATAACAAATGAAGGAGAAAGTAATACTAGTTTTAATGAGTTATGATATATATCATGAGTATTAATGTAGAGTTTCTTTCTCTTATATAGTCAAACACAAATTCTCAAATCTTAAATCTGCTGGACACAAATCAGAATGGATCTAGATCCTCTTCTGTCAATTTGTTTCGGCACCATCTTTCATTTTTCTCGTGATTTTCTTCTGTTCTGTATAATATTGATTTTGTTATATGAAGAGCATAAATCTAGAGTATCAAATTTTTTATTTGACTTAAATAATTTTAGGAGCATATTTTGCATTGGTGCTAACCAAGAACTTGTGCATTAGAAGATAGGATTGTTCTGTATTATATGTTCACTTTCTTGTCACTGCTGACTGATGTAGCATCGGGATGTAGCATCACATCTGCAGTGTTGGGAGTGAAAGATGATAGATGTTTCTGCAGTATCACTGGTGTGGCATGTGCGAATGTGTTTCGTTTGTGTTTCCCTTTTCCTAAAAACCATTTTGCATACTCCTTCCAATTTCAAACTTCTGCTAAAAGAACGCATAATTTAACTAACCTCATTTTTTGTTTTCTTAATCTCTTGTCTATTTCTTAGGTTTATTATGGTTTAATTTGTGGTTTAAATATTGTTTTACTTCAGAGGAAAAATGCTTTTAATGTTGATCTAATAGAAGTTCATGTAGGTAAGCTTTTATTGATGCTATACTGTTGCTTGCCAAAGGTGCTAGAGACACCTTTTTTAAAGCCTACTTTGGTTAATTATTGATTGGCAATGGGAGATGCATTAGTTAAATGTTATTCTCCTAACAAGTCTTTGATTTCAAATACTAAGTGCGAGGATAAAATGGTTGGAACAACATAGCATGATTTGTTTGATCAAGAATTTGAGGGCCGAGGCCATTTAGAAATATATATCTTCTATTCTTATTCTATTGATTGATCTGAAAGTGTAATATCTGGCAGCTGTTAAGTCCCTGTGTTACTTCTAATTCACTATGAAGTGTTCAGTGCAGTGTTACTAATTTTGGATACCTGCACTATACTAAAACTGCAATATACGATCCATCATTATGTGTAATTCAATTACTTTCGGGAAATTTATCGTTCTGTTGTTTCTGATTTTGTACGGCAGCTTTTATACCTGCACTATACTTAAAGATGTCTATCTTTTGTACCTGTACTATATGAAAATTGCTACATTACGGGACTTAGCAACTTTTCCTGTAATTGCTAAGGTGTAGTGAAGAGTGTGATTCTATTTCTCTTAGAAAAGTGACAAACATGCTTCAATACATTTAGAGTTATGATAGCACATTTGTCATGATCTTGGACTAGAATACGTTTTGTTTTATTATGGTGTGTGTAGTATATGTTTTGATGTTGATAATTTAACTTCTGTTTAGAATGTCGATGAAAAATCACTTTCAACTAGAGCTATTTGGTTTGTTCGGTCAACAAATTTGATGACTAAAATTTAAAACGGCAAAGATGTGGAAGACCAAATATTGAAGAAAACTTCAGTAGATACTTAAGTTGAAAGGAGGCTATTTAATGAAGATTTATAATGTATTTAAACCAAAAGAAGACCATGAAATTAAAATGAGATGATAAGTTGTGACTGTCGTGATTCAGTTGAAGCCGATAAAACAGATTGCAACCTCCAATGTTTGTAATTCATTTTCACTTGTACCTTGTTGATTGATAATGAATTTCATACTGTAATAAAATTGTAATCAAAACATTTGATCAAGCACCACCAAGATTGCAGTTTGATACGATCAACAATGTTTATCAATGCCGGTTCATACATATTGATAAAGATCATTTAGAAACTAACATAACAGGGTGATTTCTTGTTTTCATGTATAGGTAAAAAAAATCTCCATATGTTTGCACAAAAAAATTCATATTTTTCTACTCCTTATTTCTAATGGTGTGACACTTTTTTTCCTGTATGTTTGGTAATTACTGTTTGTTGAATAGGCATGTGAAAATGCGTTGAGGTGCATTGGAAATAACGATGTTCAAAAGCTTGGAAGAGATGCCGTTCCTGGAAATTTGAAGGCTAATGCTATCAGCGAGATTACTAGGCTCAGGAACTTTGCACTGACATCAATCACTTCACGTTCTGGTATATCTTCATTTGTTTACATTGAACTTTCATGCTGTTTTTGTTCTGTTTATTGTAAGTGCAAATTATTTTTAGAGCATGCTTTTCAAAATTTGACGAGAACAGTTTCTAATTCATATGATTTGATCTAAAGATTTTTGTTGCAACCTATTAGCACGGACACATTTTAGTGTCCGACACCAACATAACACAACACCGACACATGTGGTTACATTGAATTATTCTATTTTTTCAAATTACTACTGCTGTCAAACTGTTTGTTTTGTGCCCTGCGTCTGCGTTTGTGTCGGCACTTAATAGGTTCTATCAATGTGCCAAAATTCTGTGGAAATTTGTGTCCTTTATGCTTCTATTATGGTGTTGTATTTGGTTAGACAAGTGTGCCCTGGCTTGACCTCGAAAGCATCTTTTCTTAGATGTTGCTATGTACTAATACTAATGTGTGCGTGTGAAAGGCCATGTTATATGAGTAACAAACTTCTTTGGTTGGGTATTATGGGGACATATTGTAATAATTGTCATATTTTCCTCCTCAATGGCTAATTTTAATTACATTTATATTTTATCTTTAAGGTTGATTTTCATATTCTTTCAAGAATTGAATTTGTGCGCTGTAAATATCAAAACTTCACTACAAATGATGTTTCGTTATATCAGTTCAGGTGCAAGCAACAGAGTACCTAGAAAGGAAAACAAGAGAGCGGCAAAAGTTGGACTTACCCTACAAAGAAAAACGATGTCTAGCTAGCACTTCCTTCAGAAATGGAATCAAGAGACAGAATATGCGAAAGTTATACGAAAGACAAAACCTTCTGCTGGTCAGTGCTGAATTGCAAGGTCGACATCCAAATTTGAGGTCAGATCAATTTCCGACAGTGACTTTATGGTGTTCTATTTCATTGTTTCATCATGTGAAATTTCAAATTTTTGCCTGTCTTTTCATTTGAGTGATAAACCTTGATCTTTATTTGGTGTTTTCACTTTTCACCAGTTGAAAGAATAAGTTGTTTACACTTTACACCATATAATATTTGAAAAGCTGATTTTGTGGGGTTATAAAGTGGATGGGTTGGTTTAGAAGGTAAGAGTTGGAATGATCAGAAGGTACTGATTCTGCTCCTTCTAACTACTAATATTAACACACGACCGGCCCAAGGGTAAGGTCACCAAGACAATTGGCTTAGATCGCTTCTTTTGTAATAAAAAGGTGTCGTATTTAAATTTACTAGCCTCCTATTATGTTGGGCCGGCCCTGTATCAGTATCTTTTGGGTAAGGGGGGATGTGAAATTAAGGTTTGTGGACAGAAATTGCAAATCTTAGTTTCTGTTATCAATACTAACATTTTTTACCTTCTGTTTTTGTGATCAGTTGAAGCCAATAGTGCAGATTTCAACCTCCAAGGTTTGTAATTCATCTGTACTTGTACTTTGTTGATTGATTATTAGTTTCATACGATATCCAGATTCTGACAACTCGCTTCTGCCTTGCTAGTGAAAACTATGTGTATCCAAATTAGAAAAATATACGTCTGTTGTTGTAATTTCAGGAGTAACATTGATTAACGAAAAAATACATTTGAAATCTAAATTAAATTCAAGGACATGGCTCACCAAGGGAAGACATTTAAAAATGTCTTTGCATCAGAGACTATTATAACAATGTTTAGCATATTTAATAAACAAACAGACTATTTATTCAAAATGAATTTTGTTGTTACTTCACATGCTCTTCACATCTATAGTTGACGAATAATGGTCAAAGTATAGTATTTAGACATATATAGTATAAATCTATATGTGGTCAAAATTACATGTATAAGTCAAATGCTTTAGTGTTATTATCGTAAACCATCTTCTTATTAAAATAGTCAAATGCTTGCGTTCGCAGGGTTCTTTTGGATAATTGGTTATAAATCTTTCTTTAAAATAAAATAAAATTGTAGATTTAATTAATTATTTTAACTATTTTTTTTAAAGAAGTTAAAATATTTCATCTAAGTTGGCATTAGAGAGAATCAAACCTCAGTCCTAATTTTATTTTATTTTTAACTAATTCATTTTTTAGTGGTTCAATGTTTGATTGAAAAACAATGTAATTTTTTTAGTGGCAGTCTATTTTTATTAATGAAACATCGTGTTCTAACCAATGTTTTCAAAATTGGATCGGACCGGCCGGTTCGACCGGTTCAGCCGTGAACCGGGGTTCTGTCCGGTTTGGTCTGAGCTTGGAAACCGTTAGTTCCACAAGACCATTAAAAACCGTCTGAGCCAAGGAAAAACCGGATGGAACCGAAAAAACCCCTGAACCGGGACGCGTATGACAAAACCGCTTGGTCTAAAAATATGGTGTTCAAATTGATTTTTTCGTCTGTTTTCTTCAATTTTCTATCTCATTGCAGATCTGAGTACATCACAAGGAACAAGATTTGTTCTTAACCATGTCTTTCAAATTTGATGAAAAGGCTTAAGCTTTTGGTTTGCTTTTGTAGAAAGTGTTGTCTCTAAGCATGGGGAAGAAATAAGGAGAAGGAATAAGGAAAGGAAAAAAGAAACATGAACTACAGTAGAACGGAAGAGAAAGTTGTTAGTGGTGGCTTAGGAAACGTTACCACTTACCAACAAATGTGATACAACAACTAATTTAAAAAGTTGCTTTTTTGACATCAAAAACTTCTTAAAGACACAAGTAAAATACTTAAATGTCCCCGGCGGTAGTTAACTATCGTTGAAGACCCGGCAGCAGTTAACTACCGCTGAATTCCTACATTTAATTTACAGACTTACGCTCACACCCAATTCTTTTCTTACTCTAGATCCTTCTGATTTCTCCGCATTATTGTTTGTCTCCAGAAGTGTAAACCCTTCTTGCTCTATAAGATTTTTTTATTTTTCTTTTACAGAACAAATCATGTATGACATGCATCTCTTCCGAGATGAAAATAAAAAGATGATTTTTCTTTTACTCAACCAAGATGAAAATAACAAGTCTGGATGTATCTCTTCCCCCTTTTCGTTCTTTTGATTTGTAATTTAAAGAAAAGATGCATCTCTTCCCTCTATTTTGATCTCTATCAAAGAAAAGAAATTACTGAAATTGATGAAAAAAATTGATTACTAAAGAAATTCAAGAAACTTTAAGTTTTTTAATTTGATAGAAACAAAATGGATTTATAACAAAATAACAACATGTATGCAGCGGAGGGACTCTAGGAAAGGGTGGAGCTTCAATTCACTGTTTTCATTTGTCTCCAACTCAATTGAAAGAGAGGTTCAAAGATTGTTTTTTATTCAAAACAACATTTGCTACGAAACTGTATTCAGTGGTAGTTAACTACCGTTGGGTCCAACGGTAGTTAACTGCCGTCGGATATGCCAACGGTAGAGCATTTTGGTATTTTACTTATGTCATTAGAAACTTATGAATGTCGGAAAAGCAATCTTCACTAATTTATATCTAGGGTTGAATACTTTGATTTGGATTTGAGCCCAATGAGTCAACTAAATGGACTAATATCCATATAAATAAAGTAGGTTGTATTGAAATATGAAAATTAATAAAATCTTTAGAGGTTTTTATTTATTTATCTTCATATTTATTTTATCTATATTTATTTATTCATTAACCGGTTCAATAACGGTTCATAACGGTTTAACCGATTGAACCGATTGAACCATAAACCAAAAGTGTCGCCGATTCAATCTCCGGTCCAGTTTTAAAAACATTGGTTCTAATTAATTGATATAATGGTGAAAAGCATGTGTCTCGTATTAAATAAATTATAATTGGTGGTATTATCTTTAGTTTAAATTTTCAATAAGAAAATATTTAAAAATCATAGTACGAGTTAAGTGCATATTTTTGTTTGAATTAATTGATTAGTGAAAGACCGTCTTCTATCTAATTCACAAGTGAAAAACATTTATCTTGTGCATGGTTTATAAAATAAACTATACGTGTAAGATTACATAACAACCAAATAATGTGCATTGAATTTATATAACAACCAATAAATCTAAACTCTCCATTCAATAATGCCTTAAAAAAAATTACCATATAAAAAGTAAATAGTTTGTAGGATTATCAACACATATGTTTGGAAAATAAGTATTATTATCTTTTTTTTTAACTAGATATCTTTTACTCGCAACTACATATACTAATTCCCAACAAAATTCTTTGTATGTATATTATTTGGGAGAAAATGATTACTAGGCAACATATTAGTGAAAAAAACACTATAAACTCATGTGAAAAAATCAATAAAAATATGTCTATTTTGATTATATGAATTTATAAACTACATGTAATTCGTTATGAACTCGAAAATTCATTATTAAACTAGGATCGCTATCAGAGTTTTTTCTTTCTTCTTATAGATGAAGTGGTAAACAACATTAAAATTTACACTCAACTGTGTGATCTAAGTCAAATTCGGATGAAAGCGTCTAACTCGAAAATTTTAGCATTAATTATTAGTTATACTAGTGGTTTTTTCTTTACATACCACATGCATCACTTATTTAATAAATCTAAAACGTGGATTTTTTTTTAATTATAATAGTGAACGAAGTAGGGATGTCAATGGGTACCCATGAGTATGGATAGTATGATACCCGTGTCCGCCCCATACCCTCGTGGGTACCCACTATGCTGGTATCCATGGGTATTGAGGTATCCATGGGTATTCATGAGTACCCAAGAATTTTTGAATTTTTTTTTATACAAATAATAACATTTTTTTAATTATAAAAAACTTCAACTTTTAAACATCTATACACAATCCATTCAAAATTTCATAAATTATTCGTAATCTATAAAAAATTCATGATTCTTACATAATCCATAGGACATGTTTTATGATGTGAATGAAGTGAAACGGTGAACTTAATAATATAAAGTAAAAAAATTAAAAATAAAAATAGGTTATCAACGAGGAATCTTAGATGGACGGTAAAATTTTTTTCAATATGAGAATAATTTGTAGTAATAAGATAAGATATATATAAGGATAATTTAGTAATATATTTATTTTATTATCGGGTATGGATATCCGTGGGTATGGGTAAAATCAAATCCGTGTCCGTATCCATATAATAATGGGTAGTCAATTATCCGTTTATTATACCCGTTTAGCTATCCGCTCCGTGTCCATGACGGATTTTACCCACGGGTACCCGTGGGCATGGATATTTTTGCCATCCCTAGACCGAAGAGAATATTATGGAGAAAACATGAAGAGTTATGTTCGCAAAGAGATACTCCATTTGATCTTAAATATAAACATATCACTAAACATATGTCGTTCAAACATCAGACCATATTTGACTAAATTTAAATTGAATGTATTTGAATTTTTAAATCAAATATATTGAACTTTTTGCTTATAAAAGTATCGGATGGAGCATGTCCTACCAAACATCATACAGAGTCTACTAATTCACTTGAGTGGGATTTGTTGATGATAGTTGAGTCTCTTGATCTATAAAAACTAAATACATCATTTATTTAATGAATTTAAAAAATAGATTTTTGTTTATAATTGTGACAGAAAGGAGTATGTCCTATCAAACATCATACCGATCAAAATAAAAGCCTACTAATTCACTCGAATGAGATTCCTTTGAACAGCTGAGTCTTTTTAATCTATAAAAATAAAATACATCAATTATTCAATAAATATAAAAAAATATTTTTTATTTATAATATTAATCGAAAGAAATATTTGCTACCAAACACGCGTCCAAAATAAGAGCCTACTAACTCACTCATTGAGATTGCTAGTGATAGTCTGAGTCTCGAACAGTTTGAGACCCACCCAAGTTCACTGCTATTCTAGATTTAGAAGACCACCCTAATCTCAAGATCGAATCTTCCTCATCATCGATGCATGGGACTGGCCATGCATTAATTGTTCTGAATGCTTGGCATGTTTTTCTCTAAGGAGTCCGGAGCAATTAATGCATTAATCGAATCTTCCTCACTGAGAGATGTTTGTTTTTTCACTATTCCTTGGTAACCCAAATTTACGAACCCGACTACTAAAAAATATGTTAAAAGTGTTGTTAGGGTTAAGAAAATAAATGGAGAAAGTTTGTGTTGAAATGTAAAATTTCTACTATTTATAACACTACTAACCCTAATAATATATTTAGTTTATACTACGAACCAAATACTTTAGTTATTCACAAAATTTGAGAAGAAGAAAACTTTGTTTAATATGAGATTTGAGGAAGTATGTTAGCAAGACCCTAATAATAAAAGGGAAAATGAATTAAGGCATAAGATCCATCATATTATTAGCATTGATTTACACGGTCATGGTAAACGTAGTTCATACAAAACCATAAAATAATATGATGATAAGAAAGAATCAAAACCGTAAAATAACATAGATTAGTAGGTCAAAATCTTGGACAAATTAAGTTCAAGATCACATAGTCCTTCTTTTTAGGGGAAGATCACATTTGAAAAGTAGCAGCAACTAGCAAGTGAAGGAGTGAACCAGAAAAATTAGAAATCCCATAGGCCCCACGCCTATTAATCTCTCACAATATAAAACAGGAATCATCGATCGATGGAAGATGAAAACATGGTTTTTCTTTTGTTGACAATAGGAAAACATAGACTTGGTATATAAGCCAAAGTCATATGCATGTTTTTTTATTTATTTATTAATATTCATTTTCGATTAATTAATTCAATAGAGGAAATTAAGCTTTCCTCCTCGGAACAGAAGACTTAATTAAACTATAGGAATCATGTGGAGCATTTAATGCAAAGAGAAGGGATAGGTCATAGGGTTTCACAGCTAGGTACATGCAATTTTGAATTCAATCTCTCTGGAAATTGGTGTTCTTTTTGAAAATCCATAGTGCTTAGCTTAATGTCGGATCGATGCAATTAATTAATAGTCTCTCTGCTTTGTAATAACAACTGTGATACTTGCAAAATAAGTAAATTAATTAATCCTCTATCCTTACGTACTAAGAGTGTATTTGATACGCTAAATGATAAGTATTAGATAAAACAACATAAGAGAGAATAATACATGACAAAAGTTTGAAGTATTGAACAATTTTTTTTATCTTGTACGATATTTGGTAAATAAAACAAAAGGTTGTTTTGGCCTTTTAGACAGGAGAAATAATATTTGTATAACCATGTTAAAACAACTTCCTCTCATACTCACAACATGTTCTTACTTCTTTCTTCCTCTTTAATCTTTCTCTGTTGTTTTTGTTCCAAAATAATAGTGAAAAAGTTGTCTAAAATATTATCACAAAATAGTCGTATGTTATCACAAAAGTGATTTAGTGAGGGGGAAGAATTTTAATTTTTGTTCGATTGCCACGCTAAAGTTTCTTTTGACATAAACTGGTGGTTTAAAATTAATTTCTATCATTTTTTTACGCAAAATTAATTTCTATAGTTAAAATATTTATTTATGTTAAATGAGTTAAAGTGTACTATATATTGACTCCTTAAAAGAGCATAATGTAATTTGATAGACGTTGTAGGGTTATTATGGACAACAGATTTTTGAATCGTCTAACGTTAAAGGGTATTGATGGTCGGAAGCGTTACAAATCATGTGAACTTTTAAAGGTGAATTTAAGCCGCATAAGTGTCGAACATGGGTCATTTGTCCATCAACAACATAATTCAAGTATATATTAGAAGAGGAGAATATAATTTACTCTACATATTTACTTCTCAAGGAAATGTAGCATATGTTTTAATTTTAACATAAAAAGGTCTGAGAGTGTGTTTACACCTAAAAATAAATAGGCTTAATTACACTTTTGGCCCCCTAAGTTTCTCAAAGTTGTGATTTTGGCCCTCCAAAAAAAATAATTCTTTTCAAGCCCCCTAAGTTTACTTTTTGTTGCAATTTTGGTCCCCTAACTCAATTTTGACCTAGTCAACGCTGACGTGGCGCCCACTTTAATATTTTTGTATTTTTTAATAAATTTTTTTATTTTGTAATTAAAAAAAAAAAAATTTATTTTTAATTTTTGTAATAAAAAAACAAAAAAAAATTGTACTTAATTTTTTTTTTCATTTGTAATAAAAAAACTAAAAAAAATTGAATTTTAATTTTAATTTTGTAATTAAAAAAACATTTTTTTAATTACAAAAATATTTTTTTTATTTTTTTAAATAAAAAAATAATTTAAAAAATATAAATAAATAAAATTACACACGTGACACCCACGTGTCCGTTGACTGGGTCAAAATTGGCGTGGGGACCAAAATTGCAACAGAAAGTAAACTTAGGGAGCCTAAAAAGAGTTGTTTTTTTTAGGGGGTCAAAATCACAACTTTAGAAAACTTAGGGGGCCAAAAGTGTAATTAAGCCAAATAAATAACTTCTTTACCCAAAATCAACAAACGAGAGATTTAGGGTTAATGACTATCGCTCAACCGACCGAAGGTTAGACAAATGCAAATACATCGGATTGCAACTAAAAAAGGCTTTACAAGTTCAGTCGAATCCTAAACAACATGTACCTTTTATTCTTTTAAATTTCCAGCTTAGATATTTTATCACGGCTAACCCAAGGGAGTTAATCTTCAGTTGATTCCTCAGATCAAAACTGAAGTGGAAAGACTCTTGAGGACATATTTTATAACGACTAGATACATTAAATGGTTATCCAACATATATTACTTGTAATCAAGAAGAAGGGTTGGACTTGGGTTAGAGTGTGCATCAACTACAATCTTCAGTTGCAGCTAGCCTTGCAATTTTCACACTTATAGATATATAATACTCTCCCTCAAAAAAAATAAAAATATAATACTCATGCTATAACCAAATATTTGTAGCCGAAGAAGGCACCCTAACCCTAGCCAACTTATTGAAAAATAGTTAGCCTTCAAATGTTGACATCATTGAAGTATTTATGTACATATCAATGAACAATGCATCAGCATAAAATTAATTCTGTCCCTAGCATTGGTGTTGGTTTCGTGTTGTGCCCTGCTAGTTCTCATATTTGAATAAATAATTTACGCATTAAAAGAAAGAGATGGTTTCGATGTGAAAACCCAAACCTACAAACATTCACGTTGGTCCGAACCCTTATATCTAGGGGGTCTCGGTCCATGTTAGGATTCCAATTTACCTCTCTTTTCTTGACCAAATAATTCCAACTATACTTTAATTTTTTATATAATATGTATCCAATGCTAACAGCTATTAGAACTTGCAATTTGAGTGTGAAACTTCAAATTAGATGTACACATTGTGTACTACACAAGTATTAGTATACAATACATTATGTGTATATTATTAAAATTAAAGAGTCAATGTGTACGTAAAATCTACACAACTGCGTGAATTGCCAACCCATCACGCTCCTACGCTGTGTTTGACCACCGCCAAAATACTAGTTTATGAAATTAATTATCCTCAATTAAAACCATTGTATTTCATCACTTCACATGTAATTTCTCTTCACTATTTGACTTTATTTTGCTCCTCCATATCATGTTCATGTCTCAAATAACCTTCTCTTCAAATTTAAGTTTTTATTTTAACATTCCTTTCACAAACGAATATACCACATTTAGTCACATTTATAAGTAAAAATCATCTTTTTAGATTTATTGAATGATTAAAGTATCTGGTTTGTATATAGACCAAATACATTAGTTATTTAATAAATATAAAAAGTTATTTTTTTTCTTATAAATATGACTTGAGAGAATATGAGTTTGATAATCCGACGTTTAGTAAAAATTGAATAAAACTAATTAAAATATAATTTTTTCAAAATTTAAACTTGAAGTTTTCAAATGACTTTGGTCACTTGATTACATTAACATGTGAAATGTATATATTATATACTTATATATGATCTCTGTTAAAGAATACTAGAAGCGGTTTCTAACTAATTTCTTCTTAAAACATCAACGTAATAATAGTATATTATTATCAACTCATACTTTACAAGAAGGACATGTGCATCTAGCTTATAATAATATTTTACATTAGGCAAGCAAGTTGAAATCTTACTAGCCATATTATAAATACAAATCTTAGGTTCATTCTCCTTAACAATAATAACAACAACAACATAGTTTCTGCTTCATTTTGGTTTCCTTAATATTCAGATAATAATCTTTATCTTTCACCAAATGGGATCAGGTTCCTCACCTTGTGCTTCTTGCAAATTGTTGAGAAGACGTTGCACACAGGAATGTATCTTTGCTCCTTATTTTCCTTCTGATGACCCACGCAAGTTTTCCATTGTTCATAAGGTCTTTGGTGCTAGCAATATCAGCAAAATGCTGCAGGTCTCATCTCTATACCTCTCAATCATTCTTATTTTCTTTTTGTCTATTAAATTTTTGTAAGGGTTAATTTGTTACGTATGCTACTATAGTATATGTATAATCAAATCAACAATTGGCTTGTTTGAAAATGTTATACTATATGTTATATTATACAAGTTATATTTGGAATAACATCATTCATGTATATTTCCACCTAAGAACTTAAGATGGGAATAATTAATTTAGTCATAACATGACATGGTAGCATAGTTTTTATGAGGTACATACATTCAATGGTTTAAAACACAGCAGTGATAACAAAAGTGTCACAAATATTAATTAAGGAGAATGATGGTGGGAAAAGACTGATTCTTTTCCCTGGTTTCTCACGCGCCTTATGAAGTTCGGATTATAAAATCTGAATGGCATAAACATCTCATAAAAACCTTCAAAAACACGAATAAATCGGATTTTAGAACCTGAATAGGGCGTGCGAGAAACTCATAGGGTGAGAAAATTAATGACTTTATTTAAAACCCTACCCATTGTTCCAAGTTTCAAGCCCAAAAACTCTTGGCCATGTGCTAATTTGAGTCTACATTAAGCAAAGGATTGTGACTACTAAAATATTTATATTTACAATATAAATATTTTAATCACTAGCATTTTTTTATTGTACTTGGTTCTGTAATAAACATGACTCAATATTGGTATGTTTTATTTGCAGGAGCTTCCAATTCATCAAAGAGCAGAAGCAGTGAACAGTTTAGTTTTTGAAGCAAATGCAAGAGTGAGAGATCCTGTTTATGGATGTGTTGGAGCCATATCATACCTTCAAAGTCAAGTTTCACAATTACAAATGCAACTTGCAATGGCTCAATCAGAGATTCTTTGCATCCAGATGCAACAAGACTCTACTACGGTTACCAACTCATTACCAACACATGTTGATCAAGATGACAAATTGATGCTACTATCTGAAAATAGTAATTGCTATGGAGTTCTTCCACAGTATATAAACTTTCCTTCTTCTTCTTCCTCATCTTCCAATGTATTCCAAGACTATGAGCCTCTTAAGAGAGAGACTTTTTGGACTTAAATTTGACAAGTAATTAATCATCAATGAAAATTTAAACTTTTTTATTTCACTTATGTTGCTCTAATCAGAATAAATTACCTTTTTTCTCCTCTTAATATACTGATTTTTTTTAATTAATTTAAAATTTAGTCAAGAGATACGCAAAGTTTAGGTAGAGATTGTTTCAATTAAAGATTGAATTTATGTAGTACGTACTATGTAAGCAGATGTGTTATTGCATAAAACACATTGCTAGCTACTTCAGTTCAACCTTAATTAAAATAGAATTTGGAAGGCCTAACTCAATTGACAATATTAGGTTGGATATTTTTCGTGCTTACGTGGGTTCGAATATGAATTCTCTCCTTTGTATGTTTGAATTTTTAGGTGTCCTTTGTCGCTCTGTCTATGGATGAAAACAAAAATCAGCCCAATCATTTTTTTTGTGTCTTTGATTTATCATAGTTTTAATCAACTTTTATGTTTGAACATCCATAATTCTCAAACACCGAATTAACATCTCATTTTCTCTTTATTTCTCTATTCCTATAGCATCACTTTCTTATCACATCTATCACACATTTTCTCTATCTCTGTCACTTGTCACTCTCACGCTGTCAAATGGATTATGGGTATACACAAATAATTTTCATTTTTTACATGATCAACATTAATAGTTAATTGTTAGATTAATATTTGTATTCTTGTCCTAGTTTAAACTCGACACCTTAAACTTCTTAACTTTAACTAAAATCAATTGAGTTATCCAACCTCCGATCAACAAAATCATTTTCGTCACATCACTTTAAAATGTCATTTGATATCAACCAACTTATGTCTAACAGTACTAAATAAAACTAATAACATGTTTCACTTATTTGTAATTTTGCCATTATTAAAATTAGACATTGTTTAGTTCATAAAAGAAAGATAGATGAGTCGCATGCCCCACTTAGTTTGTTGTAAGTAGAGGAGTCATGTGAGTCCTCTATTTGGTACAATTACATGTTTGTATGTAGTGAGAGGAGTCACATGCCCCATTGAGTGTGTTGTAAGTATAGGAGTCATGTGACTCCTCTATTAAAACAGTCACTTGTTTGTCAAAATAGATGAGTTACATACTCCACCGAATGTGTTGTAAATAGAGGCCACAAATGCCCCACGGAGTGTGTTGAGTGTGTTGCATGTAATGAGAATGTTAAAGATTACTATATATGCATGCGCTTCTTACTTGTGCCTAGGTTGTTCAAGTGTGGTGTGAAGCGAGTTTATAGACTATTATAGAACACACTTTGAGTAGTTACGATGATATGGCAACGGTTGTGTCTCAATGCGATCTTTTTGCAACCATCCTTTAGAGTTTATGGAAGCGCCAAAATTAAAAATTATGGCAACATGTTAATGAAACAACTTCCCAAGTTGTTGAGCGTGTTGGGCACATGTTAGAAGATTGGAAGCTTTCATAAGACATGAGGATGAATGTTAGGACAGATGAAACACATTCCTAGTCAAGACCAAGTCGCACACTCATTATTAGATGGCAGAGACCCGCTCCATGTAGACTTAAATGTATTGTTGATGCCTTCTTTTCATCCGATCAAAATAAGGCTGGTATTGACATTTGTACTCGTGATGCCGATGGTTGTTATGTTCTAAACAACATGATTCTTTCCATATAGGATGGACTTGTTGGAGAGTACCGTCAGTTCTTTATGAATTAGGAATCACAGATGTGTTAATTTATATCATTTGTTTGAAAATTAGTCTTCTCAGTTATGAAATTGCTTATTCACTACATCAGTGGTAGTTAATTGTTGCTCAACATTTTTCAATTGCTGTTAAGTGCAGCTAATATGGTAAATGAACAATTTCATAAGTGAGAAAAGTAATTTTCTAAAACAACTACCGAAAAAGGATCAAAGCCCATCAGGGTCTAGATCAACAATATACAAAAGAATAAAAAAAGGGATTTTATCTATCCACACCCCCTTTGAAATGAACAACCCGTTTTTTAGCAAGAGAGTAGGCCAAATTATTACTCCCACATTTACTTAAAATTTCCATTTGTATATGAATGTTTTTATATGTTACTTTTTTATCTTTCAAGAATAATAATAAGGGTTAATAGTGTTTTACCTCCTCTAATATAGGTCATTTTCGGTTTTACATCCTATAATATTATTATTTTTTATTTACCCCTGTAAAAAAAAATTGTTTTGATTTACCTCTCTAATAGGTCATTCAAAAACCTATTTTAATTTTTCTTTTTCGAAAATTCCGTTTTTGAATGACCTATTAGGAGGGTAAATCAAACTAATTTTTTTACATGGAGTAAATAAAAAAAATTACAGGGTGTAAAACCAAAAATAACCTATATTACAGAGGGTAAAACATCATTAACCCTAATAATAATAATAATAATAATAATAATAATAATAATAATAATAATAATAATAATAATTAAAGGTATATTTGAGAAGATATAATTACTTGTATGCCATAATTTGAAATTTGACACATATTTAGAGACGATTTTTTTATTTAAAAGGAATTTATTTTTATTTTTTTTAAAACTCGGTATTTGATCCAAAAGTCAATTAGTCAAAGGGGTCAATCCTCCATCCATTAACATAGGATCAAATTGAAGTCCGAACAAAACTTTATATGAACTAATACAACACATGGGTTATTAACACCTAAAGAATTTGAACTTAAAACCTTAAAAAAACCATATTTTAATGTTTCAAATCTACAACACCAGACCAATCTATAGGTTAAAAGAGTCTTATTTTAGAGAGGAGTGCAAGTTGATTCAGGCATCCACTAAATTTAAATTTTTGCAACAAAATTAGTTTTTTTTTTCCTTGTATTTTTTCCATTCAAAAATAATCTTATTGAAAGTTGAAACAATCAGAAGCTGAGACGTGGTTGGATATCCAAAATGTACTTTGCTTTCTTGCCTTTGCATGCCACTCACTCACGTCCTCTGTTTCATTGTTACAATTATTTTTTATTGATTCCATTTTGTGATTTTGACGTAGCAAGCTTTTTTCATGTGAGTTACTCTTGCCACCTATCAATTTCCAACACGTGGTTCACCTTTTGTCATTTTATAATTTGTTGCCTTTCGTTATTTTAGGATAATTTTTTTTTTCAAAATATCCCAATATTTTATGTGATCTGTGTGATTCTAACAACTTTTCTTGGAAAGTATTTTATTTTTTAAAAAAACAAATGATATTCGTTCAAATTAATAAAGTATATTGATGCAATATAAATTCAAAATCGCTAAAAACAAAAAAGATGAATATGCGAACAAACTCACAACATCAAAGTTAATAGCATAACTTTATTCTAGTCTCTGGAAGACTTTTGTCTCCGGATCGGCAATGTGACAACACCAAAGTCATTGATTGAATCTACACTTGATCAAAGATATTTTTTCAACCTGAATCGAATAACATCGCATTAAGACGAAAAATAAAAACACTCCGCACAAAGACGAGAAATCAAAAAACACACCGCACATCTGGAAATAAAAATAAAATGGAATAAAATAAATGAACGAAGACAAAAAATATGCGGTAATCACTTATTTAATTAAAAGAGAAAAAAAACAATCAAGAGAGGTGATTTCGATTAAAACTGACGCTAAATCACCCCTCTAAATCACCCCTCTTTGTAAAGTATTTTATAAATTATAATTAAAGAATTTAAATGATAAAATTCTATAAAAGACCTAGTTTTAGTCTCGAACAACAACTAATTTTTTTTTTTTATCAAAAAAATATTAAATTTATTCTTTTTGTTGATCTCAATTGACCTAATAAATAAACAACTTAAATCATTTTTCATTTTTTTAGGAAAACTTAAATCATGTTAAAAAGCTAGTCATTACAATATTTAATGTTGTTATGAAATGATGAACAACTTACTTAAATCAATCAACAAAGATAAGCATTTTAAAAATCTATCAAACATTAATGAATTCATGTTTATTTATTATTTAAAGAAAAGATGAAAATATAATTAATTTAAAAATCAATTTTGAATATTAGATAAATCATACACAACCCGATTTTTCTCATTCTTATGAATTAAACATTTCGTACATTTCAATCGGTATATCTTGAAAAGAATACACATCTCTCTCGTTATTCATGTATTAAATTAAATATGACTCTTGGTGTCATGAATTTCAACCACAAAAATCACCACCAACACATGCATAAACCACCAATATATCTTGCAAATATACATATCTCACTCATTTTTCATGTATTAAATATGATTCTTTGAGTCATGTAATTTTATTTAATTTTATTATAAATAATCATATAAAATTTTGTAAGATTTTTTTTAATGGATAAATTATAGAGCTAAATTTGCTCAAAAGAATTATAGGGTTAAACAATTTTTTAGTCACTATAAATATATGAAATTTTGTTTTTAGTCCTCATAAAATAATGACATGTTTTAGTCCATATAAAAAATATCAATATGAATTAAAATTTGTTTAATAATTCTTGGACTTTTAAATTTTCGAGTGATTTTTTCAAACACGTTTAGAACATTATTAAAAACATCACCAGTAAAAAATGAGCTCAAGATATAATTTTTAGGTTCAATTTTTCATTACTTTTATCTTGAACTTATGAAAGTTTTAAAAGTTCATATTTAATTTATTTCATGTTAAAAAACTATAGTTTTTTATAAATAATAAAATTATAGGGTTCTAAACATACATGTAAAAAGTCTTTAAAAAATTTAAAAGTCTAAGGATAATTAAACAAATTTAAATTTAAAATGAACTAAAACTTCATGCTCAAAAAAAAAAAGTAGGGAGTAAAACATGCTACTTTTTTATGAGGATAAAAAAATTGATATATTTTTAAGAACCAAAAAATTATTTATCCGTAAATTATAAATTATATTATTGACTACTTTAAAATTAGATAAGAAACCTCAAATACGTAAATTATATTTGATCTCTCATTTGTGTTCATCTATTTTTTTTGCACAAATACGTAACATAAAAGACATTTTACATGCGTACAAATACAAAAATATATTACCCTTCTAACTATTAACATATTGGTAAAGAAAAAAATTGGTGTTACTTAATGTATGACACCCGTTAGAATGAGAATTATTAAAACTTAACAAACATGAATTTTATATGAATTATGAATTTGATATGAAACAACGAATTATGACCAACTAAGTAAATTTAATAGAATAATTAACATACTCAGTGAAACAAATCAGTGAATAAATAACAAATTCATCGAAGCGAATCAGAAAAGCAAATATACTCGAATCTGATCTCCATTGAACTCAAATAGATGGAGGTCAGGATTAACGATCATTTTTTTATTGCTGTAAATTTCAAATCCTGTTTTGATGTGTTTATCGTTTTCTCTGTAATTGAAAATAGAGATTAGAGAGAATGAAACGATTAAGCAAAGTGGAGGGAATTTTGTATTTTATAGACAAAATTTAAAATATAAATACATGTTTTATTTTGTTTGCTATGTTTGTTTTTTGACTGCTACTTTTCCAACGCCACCCACCCCTATGTGTTTATGTTTATGTGTCTTGAATTTTCATAGTGTATTTGATTATTTATTCCTAATTGAAAACTTGTTGGTTTTAATTCTATTTGTTACCATTGGTATTTACTTATATATTTCAAAAAGCTAACAGCACCCCCGTAATAACTACAACAATTGCGAGATTCATTTGTTAACAATATTTTTTTATAAGGTAAGAGTAAAATGACATTAAATAGAGAGGCTTCCAACTAAGTTGGTACCCCTCTAATCTTTTGTCAAATGCTCGTAAATATTACTAAAAGAAGGGAAAAATACATAAAAATTGGGGTACATAAACTTAACCCAGTAAAACCACACAGAGTGTAAGTCGACCCCAAACGGGTGATACAAAAATTAAAACAACACACAAGTGTATCAACCTCTAATTAATCCTAAAACTAATTTAAGGTCTCTAATGCGGTGATTGAACCCTCGATCAACACGGAGGCGGTTCATGTACCATCAATTCCCTGAAATAATAGCAGCAAGCTAAACGACCATTTCGAGTCTCAAATTCCAAATCAAAAGTGAATGGTGAATTTTAGGCTGGCGTATGAATCATCTGCCAACACAAAAACAATTCAAGATCCATCAACTCCCTGCAAAAACAACAAAAAGCTCTACACGACTCTTTCGAGCCCTTGAGTCCAACATCAGACAGAAAGAATGATGAGGATTTCAAATCAGTCTGAAATCAATCATGAAAATTGATACGAATATTAAGGGGGCAGCAGTTCGGAGAAGGCAAACCTTAACCTTGACATATGCAGATCTCAACAAATTTGGCCAATGATCAGAGAGTCAAAACATCGAAACGCCCACCGCGAATAGATGACACACCTTCAAAAGATAAGATCGCAGTTTAACCGAACCGGTGACGGCGAACATGGCCCATAAGCCACCGTCACAGCAAGACAACCGAATCTAGACCTACAAACACCCAATCAGACCCTTACGGGTTTTTAAAACAAACTAAAATCCCAAAACTACCACCACGACGGGGCAACCGAAAAGATTTGGAATTTCACTAAACACCTAAACCCACCAGACAACCAAGGTCGTCGAAAGGATCTGCGAAAAGTGATGCGGAGGAGGAGCCTCGTCGCACCACCGGCTGCAAGGTTTGCATTTTTAAATTGGAGGTGCTTATGGTGGAGAGTGGGTAGCGGTGGTAGATTGAGTGAAGCGGTGGTGTTGTTTCGAGAAATGGGCGGCGTGTGAGAGAAAAGTTAGAGAGAGCATGTTAACAATATAGAGAATCAATGGAATAACACAAAACAACTATAATTTTATATGATAATATTACAATAATATCAGTTATCAAAATAAATCTATACATCTCGTTGAAGAAGGAAACCACTCTTTATCTCATTATCCGTCTATGTGGTGGCACAAAAAAGAGGAAGAATAAAAACATAATTGACGTGATATAAAGTTTTAACAACATTTTTCAACCATAACAAAAGTAAGTATTTATTGAAAAAAAAATTAACGAAATAAATCGACATAATTTCTAATAAATAATTTATATATGATGTACCTTAACATGTGCCTTTAGTAAGAACACACGTTAGCATTTCCCATATTAGAAAATATAACATGAAACTCACTAGAAATTAACATGACAACACTTAATTAAGAACTAATTAAGTGATTGACAGAAAAAATTTAAAATGAAGTCAAATGCGTCTGTGAACGAAGAAAATGGATTAACTATAAATGAATTCAATCAAGAACTTAACTCACTTCAATTAAGTTAACATAAATCACGTCTATTAGGTAAGTGAATCAAATGAGGTTAAATTGAATCAACTAAAATTCACGTGACTACTTGAAAATTAACAAATGCCTACTTGAAAATTAAGAAACACAGATTCACAAAAGGATTAAAGTGAAAATTGAGTTCTGGATTATGAATTTAACATGGAAACTATTCAGTTTTGAATTAAGAAGTAATTAAGTGATTAAGAGAGAAAATCAATAATTAAGTCAAACGCCTCAATTAGAAATAAAGAAGGAATTGAATTAACATATGAAATTTAACATAAATCGCATCAATTAAGAATAAGGAAGGAATTGAATTAACACATGAAATTCACTGAATTCACTTCAATTAAGGAATTAGGATTGAATTGAATTAACATAAATCACCTCAATTAGAAAAGTGAATCAAGTGTGACTAAAATTCATGTGTGTGACTACTTAACAAACACCTAACAAATTCAGAATCACAAAACGATTAAACTAAAAATTTAGTTGTGGGTTATGAACTTAACATTAAACTT
Source organism: Medicago lupulina (assembly GCA_958299785.1). Taxonomy (NCBI): domain Eukaryota; kingdom Viridiplantae; phylum Streptophyta; class Magnoliopsida; order Fabales; family Fabaceae; genus Medicago; species Medicago lupulina. Next base: position 26,135,676 of record OY283144.1, on the reverse strand, counting down.
AATTTTTGATGTTGGATGATCGCCTATCCCATCCATGCCGAGGGTCACCATTGTATTGATTTTATATTAACAAGAAGTTTCTTTTATATTTTGTAAAAAAATGTTGTTTTTATTAAAAAAATATTTGTTATCATTATGCGAATCTAAAGCTCGAGCAAGTCTTGCATATTTACTAGACTACAAGCACAAGTTTACGCACATCCACAAAAAAATATATGTAGCACCTTGTGAAAACATTCAATCATTGTAGAAGACTGTAGATTTATCTACGAAGAGTGGATGTACCTCATAATGAAGACGATTGAACGAACCACTATAAATTCGATTTATTCTCTTCCCCTATCTTTTAATTTTCGCATTAGAAGATTTGATTCATGATAAATTTTGATAGGTTTAATTACAAGTTATTGAATGCATTAAAACTTGTTTTTCTTTGAAGGAATTTGTGTTTCAAATGTTATTCATACACTTGTCATAATTGGAAAATAATTTGTTCATGATTTCATTGTTGATTAAATCTTTGTGATTTTCATTTGTAGTGATTTCTTTGTTTAAGGTTTAGGTTTGATTAGAGAATGGAGAGGCTTTGTAATTAAGTGTATAATATTTGATTGTGTTCAATTGCATCAATAGTGAATTGCTTATTCAATATTGGTTATTAGTGTGTGCATTGTTTGAATTAATATTCGTTGTTACCCATGTCACGATTCAAATAGTCAAACTATTTTGCAATATGTTTTTTTTTTTTTTTGTGAAAAACCATGTATCAACTTGTAATTTTTTTTTGAAGGAATCTATTCACTCCCTCTAGATTCGTTACATTACCGTCATAGCACTTGTAGAAATAGAGAGAAAAAATAATAATTTATTGTTGTTATTGTCAAAAATATTGATTAATGTGTATTTTTGCAAGTGAGCCTAAATGAATTGGATTATAGTTATGACACTATGAGAATTGTCCTATATTTAACCACTTAATCAATAGAGTACCTTCTTTTTTTTAGGGTAACAGAGTACCTTAACCTTATATTTAATTCCTTAATAACACTAGACTATATTTTACATATGTTATAATTGAGGAAGTGGATTCTTTATGGTGGACCCTGTTTAGGATGACCGACTAGATGCAATTGACCACTAATTGTAGGATTTGATAACGCGTGTCATGAAAATTACAGGGCAAAGGCCAATAAAGACATTGATTGGAGGGTCCTTTGCCTACATGCTGAGTCCTAATATCATTCATGATATGACACTGTTTTGTTTTGGGACCCTCTCAATTTCTCTCCACAACCTCATCGACACTTTTGTTTCTTGGGCAGTTTGAAAATCATAAGGAAAAAAGTATAGAAAAAAGAAGGGATGATTGAATACCTTTTATGAGTTTAGCAAATCACAGCAATCATTTACTATGTGTGATTTAGAAGTAGCTAGCTAGTTTTATTATCGAGTTACAATGTAAAATTTGGATTAGTAAAGGGTAAAGTGAGAAAGTAAAAAAACGTTATGATAGTAAATTCATGATTTCCTTTGATGTATATAAAATATCCAGCTACTACTAGTATTAATTTTTTAAGAGAAATGTTAAAGAGTGTCCTTAGTCTATTGAATAAGAGAATAAAAATAAAAATTTTGTGTTGGAAAATGATAAAAAGTGGTCAAGTCAATTTGTAAAAGTTAACAAATTGTTGTTTTCAATGTAAAATTATTAATTTTGGTTACCTTAACTAGTACCCTAAGAACACTCGTTAACAAGACCCATTTCTTAATTGATACTACTTCCGTTCCTAATTATAGAACCCTTTTACAAAAATAACGGGAATTAAGAAAATTAAAAATGATAATAAATTTGTTTGCAATTACTATTGTTTTTACAAATTTATCCTTTAAGAGAGAGAGTTAGTGTAGATTTTCAATGTAATATTTAATGTTGATTGAAAAAAAAATATAAAATAAATAGGGGTATGTTGGTAAAGAACTAATTAATGTACTTGAAAATAGCAAAAGAGTCTTATAAAAAGGGACAAAAAAATTCTCAAAAAGATCTTATAATTAGGGACGGAGGTAATAGTTGATATTACACACTTTACACTCTAAACAAATCAAATGCATATTTATTATGTTTCATATTTGAACTCGCAATCAACAGATTTTTTTTTTTAATTTCTTCATTTGAGTATGTGTTGGTCATTAGGCCTTTAAGCAAATCATATGTATCATGTGTTTGTAGAAAAAATTAAGATTAAAGTCAAATATTTTTAATGATATGATGACAATTATAATTGATTGTCAATATAAAAAATATGTACAACCAGAAGTATATAGATAAGTAAATAGAATTCTATGTAATCGTGATTTTTGTTTGTTTGTAGACAATCACTATAAATCTATATGTACAAAGTCGAAGATCTTAGATTCAAATTCGAACATCACGAAAGATATTCAGTCTAATAATATGCAATACCAGTTATGCTAGTTCTTAGGTATAATACAATCTCGATTTTATGCGGTAATGAAAAATTGATCTCAAATAATCATTTAAAAATAATGATAGATTTCCAAACTCTCGTGTGAAGAACTTCCAAAGATGCATCGTTTTCACAATGCTTTCCCACTCCTATATATACAAGGAATCTCTATACACTTCAACACCACATCTTGAATTACTAAATAGAGAATTCACAACAAAGATATAAGCCATGTCAAAGGCAGTTTGTGTCACCGGAGCCAGCGGAGCCATCGGATCATGGGTGGTTCGCCTCCTCCTCGAACGCGGCTACATCGTCCATGCCACCATCCAAGATCTTGGTTAGCCACTATATAATCATATTGCTGAAACTTTTATTTCTTTCATCCCCTCACATGATAATAAATGCATAAACATTACATAAAAATAGCACAAGAATTAAAATTGACAAACACAACTCAGGCACTAAGGTACGTTTGATGAACATTTTTTTCACTCAGCTGGTAGAAAACATTGTTTGATAACATAAGCATACATTTAAATTTTAATATTGAAAATAAATGATGAATGTTGTGACACATGATTTATAGAGGACGAGGATGAGACAAAGCATTTGGAAGCAATGGAAGGAGCAAAGACTCGTCTCAATTTTTTTGAAATGGATCTTCTTAACAGCGACTCTATCGCGGCTGCCGTGAAAGGTTGTGCCGGCGTTATACACCTTGCATGTCCTAACATCATCGGTGAAGTCAAAGACCCCGAGGTTCAAAAACAATTTTATTAAAATTTTAAGAAATTTGCATGGTTCAATTTTATATGGTCCACATTAATTAATTTTGGTGTTGTATTATTATAAATGCAGAAGCAAATTTTGGAACCAGCAATTCAAGGAACGGTAAACGTGTTGAAGGTGGCAAAGGAAGCCGGAGTGGAGCGTGTGGTGGCGACGTCATCGATCTCCGCCATCATACCGAGTCCTAGTTGGCCAGCTGATAAGATTAAGGCGGAGGATTGTTGGACGGACCTTGACTATTGCAAGGAAAAGAAGGTGAGTTTTTTTTCTTCTTCTTTCTTTTCTAGTTTAAATTTCAGTTTTATTTGATGTTCTTATAATAATATGAACAATCTTGGTTGAAATATTTATAGCACTAATTTTAAAACATGTTTCTCATACTCCAAGTCACATTGATGATGTAATTTTTGGATCTTCAAGAGACTTTTTAATTTTGTCCTTCACAAAATGTGTCTCCCTAAATTAAGGAATATATACTAGTGTTGTTTATAAGTTATTATTGGTCTAAAATTCTCAAGCAATGTAGAATTTTGTGGTGTGCCAGAACATGTGTGCTTTTATTAATCCTAAATATTTATTTCTTTTGAGAAAAGTATATAGCTAATTTTTACTTGGTCACAAACCCAAATATAAAAGTTTTAGACACATACATGAGCCAATAAAAGTAAAAAAAGAAAAGAAATTAAACAAAACATATTTCTTTTTAAGTAAGTAAACAATATAATGATTTGATGTGTATTCCCCTAGTTTAATTAATTTTTATTTAAGTTTGTGTCCAAACAAGAGTTGGTCATTAGATTAAAATAAATTGCTTCTAGTTTATTTTCACTAATATAGAATTTAAAATAGAAATTTGATATATGAAAAGTACCTACACTAATAGGAATTGTAGAATAATAAAAAACACGTGTCCTCTATTGTGTGAGTGATACAATGAAGAATCTTTAGAGCAAAGTAAAAACAAAAAGTTATTGACAATTTTGTTTTGGGTATATTGTTATTGACAAACTTGAATATGTATTTTTTTAATTATTTTCTCTTCAAAAAGCTTAAGTAATTAACTTAATACACCACGTGTCCTCTATTTTGGATTTATAAATGAAGAATGAAAGGGACTTTAACCTTTAGTTGCCGATGAGCTCTACGTGTTGCATGATGATGAATTCATTATGGGACACTGGGTTGCTCAATAATGCACTCTCTTTTACACTCCCTCCATAGACCCAACCATATACCACTAAGCACTGACGGAGCCAAGATTAATGTAAAGCGCGGGCAAAAAAAAATTGCAGCACATTTATAGGGGTTTAAATAAGAAATTGCAAGCAAATAATAAAACAATCTAAAGAAATTGCTCAATTTATATAAGAAATTCATCGAGATTTACATAAAAAATTGCAAAAAATTTGGCCCGGAGCCCGGGCGGGTGCCCAGGGTCGCCGGGCCATAAAACCGCCCATGCCACTGAGGAATGAATGATAATAACGCACATTTTTAAACATGCCTTTTAAGATCGAATAAAATTCACGCGAGTTTCATCGAATCATATGGATTTCAAATGAATTTCACGGAGTCATGTAAATTTAACAAATCAATAAAATCGTGTTGAAAATTGTAGGTTAAAATGTGTATATATATTTTTTTGTTTTTAACACGTTTTGGATTATTCTAATAAGTGTTATAGAAGTTTGTTTAAAAATTTAAAATAAGAAATTTTTTCTGAAAGTAAAAGTCGAACTCATAGAAAAGTAAAAATTACATAATTTTTTATATAAAATTATCTTTTTTTTGACAAATAAAATTATCTCTTTTAATTGCTTAAACAATGTATAAGGGCATTTGTCATAGCATTTTTTAAACATTTTTTTAAGATAAACGAAATATATTCAAGGGAGTACAACCCTTTGACATTTTACACAAATATTAAAAGATATTAAATATTGATGTTCTAATAATGTGTATAATAATTTATGTATGACAAATAATAGATGAATTGCTATCTACTAAAATAAAGCTCTTGCAACTCATTATATCCATATAAGAGAAATCAAACGCTTACAAATATACTTTACAAAAGTGAAACATTATCTATCTTTAAAAAAACAAAGTGAAACACTAACTAAAGTATAACGAGGTAGCAAAATTACAATTTAAAATAAAAAAGATGTCAATGAAGATTGACTCAATTGAAAAGGAGTTGATTGCAACAAAAGAAAAACAATAGTAAGAAGTTGATTCATTCTCTATCAGTGTATTATTGATGTGATGACCTCATTATTTAAATCATGAAGTTTCTTTGATCTGATAAGTTCCAACAGACCAAGAAAGACAATTATGAAAAAACAATAACAAGAAATCATACCCTACGCGCTACTGTCTTGAGCTAGTATTCTATGGTCACAAAACCATATTTATAATGTTTAGGGATATATACAAAGAAACATTTTTTTTAATCAAAAATAAAATTAATTTAACAAATGCCTCATTGATTGTGTGTCTAAATATTATATATTTGGTTTTGTGATCAAGTAAATATTTTTAGACGATGTTATAAAATCCAACTCCTCTAAAAATAAATAGCCAAATATTATTGATGGTGTGTACCCTTTATGATGTGAAAGGTTAAACTTTTTTTTTAATAATTCATCACCACATGTTGGAATATAATTTAACCAAATTTTCATTTAATTTTTAGAAAATAAAATCAATTTTAGCCATCCAATGGAAAATTAATTGATAAGGTTTACATTATGTTGTGGGCCAGTTATACTACCCCATTGCAAAGACACTAGCAGAAAAAGCTGGTTGGGAATTTGCTAAGGAGACTGGTTTTGATGTGGTGATGATTAACCCTGGTACAGCATTGGGCCCTTTGATTCCACCAAGAATTAACTCAAGCATGGCTGTACTTGCTGGTGTTCTCAAAGGTAAACTAATCACAAACTGTGCAAATTATTTAGAGAAATGATATTTTACTATAATTTTTTGACAACTTTTTCTCTCATACTCACGTTATATTTTTATTCTCTCTCTTCCTTTTTCTCCCTTTTTATTGTTTTGGACCAATGAGAAGAGAGAAAATGAAAATTATCTTAAAAGTTGTCACATTTAATTGTACATATATCATTACTCAATTATTTATAAGTCTAATCTTAATGAATACAAACATCTATAATTAATTTGGCGCATTAAAGTCTTATTACTAAAATAATTGTTTAAGAAATTTTTTTTCTTCTTCAAAATTTTGAGGCCTAAAGTCCTGCCTAACTGCTTGACATTTAGGCTGATCTTATATATATTATGATATGTTGACACTACATGTCAAACTTAGCATAGTTACACATCCGATAACTTTGTGTAAAATACAAATTTTATAAGCTACTAGAGTGAGGAATTTGGACCTTATTATAGGTGACAAAGAGACATATGAGGACTTCTTCATGGGAATGGCTCATTTTAAAGACATAGCTTTGGCACATATTTTGGGTTTTGAGCAAAAGAAAGCATCTGGAAGGCATTTGTGCGTGGAAGCAATTCGTCACTATAGTGATTTCGTGAATTTGGTTGCGGAGTTATACCCTGAATATAATGTAGCAAAGTGAGTATATTTCACGCACTTACATTTATTTTGGATAAAATTCACTTAATTACAACAATTGAACAAGTACATTTTCATAAATTACTATGCATGCAACTTCAAAAATTATTTGAATTTGCACAATTACATAATTTCGATTGAACATATAATATTTAAATTTTTACCCAAAAAAATATATTATTTACATTTAAATGTATTCATTCATGTATTTGAGATGATCTATGTGTAGAGAACGTCTACAAACTACAACTTATTAACAATGTAGTGGTCTATAGAGTTGTAGATTTAATGAGAAAAATTTCTCTATCGAAATCTAACGCCTCTAACGCCCACCGCATTGTGCAAAAGTTGTAGAATATCCAAATCTAAGGTTTATAACCGATTTGGTAAAAATTATTGAGTAAATTAAATAAAAGGATTGTACATTTAATTTATAGGATACCGACGGATACTCAACCTGGATTGTTGAGAGCAAAGAATGCATCAAAGAAGCTCATTGATTTAGGGTTAGAGTTCACTCCAGCAGAACAAATTATCAAGGATGCAGTTGAGTGTTTGAAGAGCAGAGGTTTGGTTTAATTTCTCTAATGCTGAAGAAACCTATGGTGGCTGAATTCAATGTGACATGTGATGATGGTTTTTTCATTGCTCATGTGATTTCTTTTTCTATTTTTAAATCTATGTTGTGTGCGTATAACTACCGTGTTGAATAAGGGTGCACATGTATTCAGTCACTATAACTATCAACATTTGACCAGAATTCTTATATGTGAATTCTTGGGTTTTATAAGATTGGACGATTTAATCTTCACTACTTAATTGAAAATGCAATTTGTCTATTCTAATTGTTGGTGTTCCAATAGCAGTACAAGAAGATTCCAATAATTGATTCAGCAAAGCCTTTTATTCTTAATTTTGTTATGTCGAAAATGAAGTTTTTCCAGCTTGAAATGGGATATTTGGAAGTGAAATAAGAAAATAACAACACAATTTTATGACTCCAAATTCAGCAACACTTTCTGGTTTTTTTATTCTAGTCATTCTGCCGATTTTCACCAAGGATATGTATTTCCTTCAATGTTTTTTATAATTTATTTTTATATGGCATGTATGGATTAACATTTTAAGCAGTCACTAACATTTTAGTTAGCCATGATCTATACGAGTGTGTTTGCTGGGTAAGTAAAAATGAGGTTTTGATTCAATACTTGCTGGTCTTCTTAAGAGTCACTAAAATGTTAAGCAGAGTGGCATAACATTTTTAGAAAACAAAACAACATAACGCTTGAGATTTAATTTAGTGACAACTTTGCTACTTAACAGTATTGCTCCATATACTTTTTTCATTCTATGAGAAAACAAACATTTCAACTAGTTTCCTTCTCACAACGTTAGATTGAAAATTTTATTAATTAATATTAATGTATAGGCTTAATAGCAATTTTCGTCCCTTAAAAAAAATACAAAACCGTCCCTTAAGTTTTGCAACTTAAGCAGTTTTGGCCCCGCAAGACCAAAAATAAAATAAAAAAATAAACACGTGGCACTTCATTTAGGGTGCCACGTCAGCGTAAACTGAGTCAAAACTGGCACATGTGCAAAATTTAGGGAGCGGTTTTGTAATTTTTTTTTCTTAGGGATCAAAATCGCAACTTTGAAAAAGTTAGAAGGCTAAAACTGATATTATGCCTAATGTATATTAATGTTGAGTAAGTCTTAGTTGGTCATAAAAACAAAGAAAAAAATTTAGATGCGTATATATAGATAAGAAAAATTTAAAGATAAAAGTAAAAAAATGATGTGATTGATTTATATCTCTTTTAATTTTTCCCATATTTGTGTGTACATCTAAATATTTTTTATATATGATTGCGATTAAGGAAGAAGGAAGAATTATTCAACAAAGATATATAGGAGAACTAACAGCCATGATACGGATGACTCTTGTTTGTGGAAACAATCAAGAATCATGTTCATGACTTTGGAGCCTCTCAACAACTTGACTCATGGTCGGTCTCATATCTTTCTCTTTCTCTACACAATCCAAAGCCACCCCTGCCAAGGTCTTCAATTGAACAATGTCATAATTTAATTCCAATGCAGGGTCAACTATTTGTTCAATCCAACATCCCACTTCTGATTCTTTCCTTCTTTTCTCTTTAACCAATGTTACTAACCTCTCGTTGTGTGACACTATTCCATTATCTGTGATTTGGATACATGCCGTTGGACTCTTTCCGGTAATCATCTCCAACACTACAATTCCATAACTATAAACATCTACCTTGGAAGTGATTGGCAAGTTGAAAATCCATTCAGGTGCCATGTAACCTCTTGTTCCTCTCATCATAGAGAAACTTGAATTATTAAGATTGTTCCTTTGTAGTAACTTAGACAACCCAAAATCCGCTACCTTGGGTTGGTAATCGGAGTCAATTAGTATGTTTTGCGGCTTTATGTCACAATGCAAAATCCACTCCAAACATTCTTCATGTAAATAGGCAAGAGCCTTTGCGGTTCCTAGAGCGATGTTATACCTCTTACCCCAATCAAGTGCATTTGATGAGAGATTTTCAGCTAAAGAACCCTTTTCTACGAACTCTAAAACCAACAATCTGTGTTTTCCGGCTAAACAATACCCCAACATGCCAATTAAGTTCATATGATTGAGCCTTCCAATTATGTTTACTTCCGCAAGGAATTCTCTTTCACCTTGGCTTGCTTCATGTAGTCGTTTTATAGCCACAACCCTATTATCAGATAATAAACCTTTATATATAGTCCCTCCAGCACCCTTTCCAATCTCTTGACTGAAACCTTTTGTTGCTTGTTTCAATTCAGAGTAACTGAATTCCCGAAATCCTGGGGCTACTGCAAGAATGTAGCCTTGTTTCTTTGTAGCGGAGTGCTTCCTACTCTTAAATAAGAAGCACCCCGCAATAAAGAAGCACAATACCTCAATTACTCCCAAGCAAGTCGCAAACCAAAGCATAAAATTAAGTGATCCATTTTTTGTGCCTTTGATGTATGATCTTTTTAGCTGTTGTACTCCAGTATTTCTCGAACAAACCAAGCTTCCATTTTTTATAACATTCTCATTGTAAAAAGCATGTTTTCTTTTTGGCAATCGCAAAAAGATCGATCCTCTGAATTCCGGAGAACTATACCCGTTTTGTAATTGTGTCTTTGGATAGCAATAAGATATACCTTGATCCCTCACCAAGCGATACTGGAAGGCTACACATTGGCACATTCGCAAGCAGAAATGCTTACATTGTTTGTAAGTGTAATTTGCTTTGAACTGATAATCATATCCATAAAACTCGACATGGCGTAAACGTTTGAAGTAAGTCTCTAACTTTGTTTTGTTATTGCATGAAAGTTGGAAATTTGGTTTGCACCCTTGAGACCAATTTTGATTATCGATCCTGCTATAACCGGGAACACACAAACACTTTCTACCAGTTCTTGGATTGTTAATGCAAATACTATTAGGTCCACAAATTCCATGTATTTTGAAAGGTTGTTGGTGGAATTGTCCTGAAATCGACCACTTTTCTTGTCCATGTTTTCGACTATAAGAACGAACGTTACCATCAAAATCAAGAGTCAATCTTCGTTGGAGGGATGTACCATAATCACTTGTCCTTAAAGTAAAATCATCAGAAGAACTAAAGTTCCCCAAAACATCTAGTTTTGCAACCCTACTATTATTATATGAAGATCTACCAGCATCCCAACTACGGAGCCAAGGATCTGGCCAGTAAATACTTGAAACTTGAGGGCCATCGTAGAGAAGACGGAGAAGATTGTCGTTGTCGAAAAAAAGCTTATAGAACCCTGATGAATATATGTTGTCACTTTTGGAGGAAACAAGGTTCATGTACCTTGTGAAACTTTGATCAGGAAGGAGAGTATCTGTTGGGAAATCAAAGCTTCGCCACAAAATGAAACCATTTGTGTTGCGTTCTCGGAGAACGAGGTTTCCCGTGTCGTATAGAAACAACTCAAGTAGTTTGGATGAGTTAGTATTTGTGGACCATACATTGGAATGTCCTGCATCAGTTAATACAAGGTTGCCGGTTTTGAGAAGGGAAAGTGTTGAGCGTTTTCCGTTAACTGGTTGGTCACGATTTGCCATCCAAACAACGGTAGCGTTGTTTAGATCTTTGTGTTTTTGAGTGAACCATATGGCAAAGGAATAAGCATTTTCACCGACGGGATAAAAGCCTGCAGTGAATGTACCTTTGGGTGACATTATAATGTCTTTTTCAGGTTTTTCCACTGAGAGGGAGAATGATGATGAATGTTGAAAATGGAAGAACAAGATGAGAAAAGTGAAGAAGTTTAGTGAAGAGGCCATGGGTATTATGCTATTTTGTTATTGTTTTCTTATTGTCATCATATAAATATAGTATGGTCATGTAGAAAGTATGTGCATAAAAACAAGTATCGGTGACTGACTTTAGAGCCTTGGTTCCCATGGGATGACCGTAATCGTTATTGACCCAACCTTTTATTCTTGCTGGAATGAAATTAATTAAGCTTATGAATAAGTGTTTATAAGCTATAAAACACGTACACTTCTCGGATTAGACGCGTCCTGCTGTTGGATATTGAATTATGTGATTTTTTCAATTGAATAGAGTCGACATATCCGTGTCGTGTCTGATGTCCGTATCGTGTCTGATGTCCATGTCCGTGCTTTACATTTTATAAGTGAAGATAATACTCACTTAGTTGGTTTTTATGTTCAACCACAAATTATAAAATCAGGTATATTTCCTGCAGGTAAATTCCACTACCGGTTCATTTATTTCTTCGTAAAGTTCACGTTCGTTATTCAACTTTTTCTTACTGTTGGAATGTGATGTGCCGTGTAGGAGTGACACGAACAGTGTAAGCCTCTTTCTACGAATTTTCTATTCCCAATCCGGGTCTTTTGCTTGGACAATTCTCCCCTCAATGTCTCTATCTCATTGAATAAATGGTGAAGCCAATAACAAATTATTCAATGAAGCAATAACATTAACAAAAAAAAAAAGAATCAATAATATTTTTATTAGAGCAAGAAGAACGACAAAACAAAGCTATTACTTGAGCTACAAGTTATCTAGACTTAATCTTGTAATTAGCTTAATTAGAGAATAACTACTTTACTTAGTTTAGTTGATCTCTATAAATACTCCATGTACTCTCTTTTACACTCATGTTAAATGAAGCTATTTCTCATTTTCTCATTTCCATAATATGGTATTAAAGCTATTTTAGTTTGTAGATACTCTCTTCACAAAATATATTTTGGCCACATTCTTCTAATAATATATACAATAAACGGTATAATATAAGATTTTGAATTTGTCATGATGAATATTTTTAAAATGTTAAATTTTTATAATTTTTACAAATACGTAATTAAAGATATTAAAGATCAAAATTGTGCATTGACATATATAAAACAGTCAACTAGTTCAGTAATTTTAAAACGGAATGAGTAGTTTAAATTAGTAGATACTCACTCGGTATTTTATTATGTGTCATTTTAAAGAAAAAAAATTCCGACTTATTATATATATATACACACACACATATGCTCAAAAAAGTAGGTCCGACATGCACAACCTTGCTTAAAACATGCTTCCTTACTCATCGCTCCATGCGACTAGTGGCGCTCTAAACAAGGAGAGTGGATTGAGTGCCTCATTGTCTAGTTCCACTCAGTTTTGAATAGGTTCGATGTCTTCAATACCCACGCGAGCGTATTCTTTAAAAGACTCGAGAAAGAGTCGGTTTACATTTGTTCGACAATAATAACTCTCGAATAAACTTCCATCAGACGTGGGGAAACTCACCTATTCTTAAAGGGAAATGATGGATCTCGCAAAATGTATCTAGCGAATTGATCCCGACGTGTATTCCATTCACCGCCACTTTTTTATTGACTCCCATTTTTTCAACCCAACTCCCATGAATTCTGCTCCTGGCCTTGGTTTTCTATTGGTCCATTCAGTTTCGCTATGCCATCGGGATGTTTTCTCTCGCTTAATATAGCATTCCTGTTCTTAAATCTCCTATCTACTTATTTCTTCTAACAGGATAATGATTTTGGGTGTAAATAATAACTAATAAGACAATAACTTTTTTCAATAGATAGTACCATCTAATAGCTTTAGAAAAATTCATATAATTTTTTTAAGATACTTAAGGAGGGATAAGTTACTCTAGAAGATTCTGGTAAAAAAAGGTTATTTTAGATTAAATTCTGAGTTGAGTTATTCTGTTTAATACTCCTCATTATAATAATTGAATTTCGTAAATCCTGTCGTCAAATCAAAAGTTCTTCTTAATAAATATTGTCGTCAAATCAAAAGTTCTTATTAATTAGAATTTAGGGTTTAAAAATATAATTCCACATAAATGACATCACAATCAAACCACTAAGCTGTTTTATTTAGTTTTTTGCTTTTCTTCAAAAACTTTGATTCTTTTTGGAAGTCAAGATATAATTTAAAATGAGTATGATTGACAATAAACCGAACCAACTCCAAATGAGTCAAACTTGAGTCGAATATTAAGCTCGACAAATAAATGAGTTGAACTTGAGCTAAGTATAGTTCGACTCGTTTGGTTCATGAACAAACTCGATATACATTTTCTACATCAATTACACTAATTTTAAAAAATATTATTTCTACCTTTTTAGTCAAAGTTTTTTATTATATCACTTTTTTAACAATCAACAATATAAAACAAAGAAGTCCACTTGAGTAAAAAACAATGGTAAATTTTGATAGCAATCCATACACTCGATAGATTTAAGCTTGCTTGTTGTAAAAAAAAATTAAGCTTGCAATTGTATGTCCCACATCAGAAGTTTTGTGAAGGACAGAAAGCAAGTAATCTATAAAAAGAGGCGTGTACAGTACATATATATGGAATGGCAATGGTGATTTTAATGTTCATTCGGTCTCAAGTTGAACGCAAGAGCAGAGTGGTTGGTACTTTTGTTGAAGATTATTCTCATCTCAATCAGTTCATTGATAGTAACATCCTTTTTTATCTTCCTCTTTGTGTTAAAATTTTTACTTGGTTTAGAGGGGATGGTGTCTCTATGAGCCGTCTAGATCGCTTTCTTCTTTCAGAAGACTGGTGCGCTATATGGCCCAATATGTTGCAACGTGCTTTAAATTACGATCTTCCTGATCAATGTCCCATTTTGTTGTCCATGGATGAAGAAAATTGGGGCCCACGCCCTAGGCGTATGCTGAATTGTTGGGGGGACCTACCAGGTTACAAAAAGTTTGTTAGAGATAATTTGCTATCATATCATATTGAAGGATGGGGTGGCTTTGTTCTTAAAGAAAAATTGAAGCTGATTAAGGGGAGCCTGAACACTTGGCATCAGAATCACACTCAAAACCTTGAAGGCCGCTTAAGCAACGTTCAAGAGCGTATTTCTTTTCTAGATTGTAAAGGGGAGGAGGGTGATCTTTTACTGGAGGAAGTTGAGGAGCTTCATTCTCTATCAACATACTTTCATTCCTTATCTCGTATCAACACAAGCATGCAATGTCAAAAATCTAGATTACTTTGGTTGAAATAGGATGATGCTAACACTAAGTTCTTTCATAGCATTATGTTCTATAGGCGGCGAGCAAACTCCATTTTTTCTTTATCTGTTGATGACACTATTGTTGAGGGCGTTGAAGGAATTCGGGGACTGGTTTTCAATCACTTCTCATCTCATTTTCAATTTGTGGCTGCTGAAAGACCTTGCATTGAGAATCTCAATTTTAATATGCTTAATGTAGGTCAGTGTGGTGAGCTAACCAAACCTTATTTTCAGTTGAGGAAGTTAAGCAAGCTGTATGGGATCGTGACAGTTTTAGAAGTCCTGGACCAGATGGTGTTAATATGGGATTTGTTAAGGATTTTTGGCAGGAACTCCGTGGTGATTTTATGCGCTTTTTATCTGATTTTCATAGGAATGGGAAGCTGTCAAAAGGCATCAACAATACTTTTATTGCTTTAATTCCAATAATCGAGTGCCCGCGGCGCCTGAATGATTCCAGACCAATCTCTATGTTTGGAAGTCTATACAAAGTTCTTTCCAAAGTTCTCTCCAATAGATTGCGAAGGGTTATGTCTAGTGTTATTTCAGAAACAATCAGTTTTTATCCATGGTAGACAAATTCTTGATGGTATTCTCATCGCTAGTGAGATTGTGGAAGATGCTAAGTGTCTGAAAAAAGATTTGCTCTTATTCAAGGTCGATTTTGAGAAGGCTTTTGATTCCATTGATTGGTCCTACCTTGAAGCAGTCATGAAAAAAAATAATCTTTCACCCTTACTATTTTTAATAGCAGCTGAAGGTTTGAATGTCATGATGAAGGCTTTAGTAGAGGCTGGCCTTTTCTCTTGCTACAAGGTGGGCGCAAATAATCATGTTTCCATCACTCCTTTTCAATTTGCTGATGACACTTTGTTGATTGGGGGTTGAGACAAGGTTGGCCTTTTCTCATGTTTTGGCACTCCTTGTGCTGAAATCTCCAGTAATATATTTCATTTTAGTTTCTTAAAATAAATTTATATATAATTAATTATGTTTTTTTGGTACCCTTGCAAAAATTAAAAGCATGCATTAAGTGAATTTTACTTTCACTTAATAAATTAAAGGTAAAAAGTTCTAACCTTATCTAAATAGTCCGATTTGACAACATATTTTTCTACTAACGAACTAGCTAACAACGTTCTTCCTAATTTATAGCATTATCTTTATAAACTACTTCAAGATACGTTTGATCTTATAATTTATAATTTACTATGTCAATTTAACCTTTTTACATAATAAAAATTTATTTATCTGCTACTTCAACCATTAATTTATTCAAACACTAAATTCAATATTATAGTTTATCTGATAGAAGTTTATCTGATTTCAATAACTTTATCCGATTGATGAAATACTATAGTCTTTCAAAAATAATATATATATATATATATATATATATATATATATATAATAAATCGGAATTTTTTTTCTTTAAAATGACACATAATAAAATACCGAGTGAGTATCTACTAATTTAAACTACTCATTCCGTTCTAAAATTACTGAACTAGTTAACTGTTTTATATATGTCAATGCACAATTTTGATCTTTAATATCTTTAATTACGTATTTGTAAAAATTATAAAAATTTAACATTTTAAAAATATTCATCATGACAAATTCAACATCTTATATTATACCGTTTATTGTATATATTATTAGAAGAATATGGCCAAAATAAATTTTGTGAAGAGAGTACCTACAAACTAAAATAGCTTTAATACCATATTATGGAAATGAGAAAAATGAGAAATAGCTTCATTTAACATGAGTGTAAAAGAGAGTACATGGAGTATTTATAGAGATCAACTAAACTAAGTAAAGTAGTTATTCTCTAATTAAGCTAATTACAAGATTAAGTCTAGATAACTCGTAGCTCAAGTAATAGCTTTGCTTTGTTGTTCTTCTTGCTCTAATAAAAATATTATTGATTCTTTTTTTGTTTTGTTAATGTTATTGCTTCATTGAATAATTTGTTATTGGCTTCACCATTTATTCAATGAGATAGAGACATTGAGGGGAGAATTGTCCAAGCAAAAGACCCGGATTGGGAATAGAAAATTCGTAGAAAGAGGCTTCCACTATTCGTGTCACTCCTACACGGCACATCACATTCCAACAGTAAGAAAAAGTTGAATAACGAACGTGAACTTTAGGAAGAAATAAATGAACCGGTAGTGGAATTTACCTGCAGGAAATATACCTGATTTTATAATTTGTGGTTGAACATAAAAACCAACTAAGTGAGTATTATCTTCACTTATAAAATATAAAGCACGGACATGGACACCAGACACGATACGGACATCGGACACGACACGGATATGTCGACTCTATTCAATTGAAAAAATCACATAATTTAATATCCAACAGTAGGACGCGTCTAATCCAAGAAGTGTACGTGTTTTATGGCTTATAAACACTTATTCATAAGCTTAATTAATTTCATTCCAGCAAGAATAAAAGGTTGGGTCAATAACGATTACGGTCATCCCATGGGAACCAAGGCTCTAAAGTCAGTCACCGATACTTGTTTTTATGCATATACTTTCTACATGACCATACTATATTTATATGATGACAATAAGAAAACAATAACAAAATAGCATAATACCCATGGCCTCTTCACTAAACTTCTTCACTTTTCTCATCTTGTTCTTCCATTTTCAACATTCATCATCATTCTCCCTCTCAGTGGAAAAACCCGAAAAAGACATTATAATGTCACCCAAAGGTACATTCACTGCAGGCTTTTATCCCGTCGGTGAAAATGCTTATTCCTTTGCCATATGGTTCACTCAAAAACACAAAGATCTAAACAACGCTACCGTTGTTTGGATGGCAAATCGTGACCAACCAGTTAACGGAAAATGCTCAACACTTTCCCTTCTCAAAACCGGCAACCTTGTATTAACTGATGCAGGACATTCCAATGTATGGTCTACAAATACTAACTCATCCAAACTACTTGAGTTGTTTCTATACGACACGGGAAACCTCGTTCTCCGAGAACGCAACACAAATGGTTTCATTTTGTGGCGAAGCTTTGATTTCCCAACAGATACTCTCCTTCCTGATCAAAGTTTCACAAGGTACATGAACCTTGTTTCCTCCAAAAGTGACAACATATATTCATCAGGGTTCTATAAGCTTTTTTTCGACAACGACAATCTTCTCCGTCTTCTTTATGATGGCCCTCAAGTTTCCAGTATTTACTGGCCATATCCCTGGCTCGTGAGCTGGGATGCTGGTAGATCTTCATATAATAGTAGCAGGGTTGCAAAACTAGACGTTTGGGGGAACTTTAAAGCTTCCGATGATTTTACTTTAAAGACAAGTGATTATGGGACAATGATCCTACGAAGATTGACCCTAGACTTTGATGGTAACGTTCGTGTTTATAGCCGAATACACGGACAAGATAAGTGGTCAGTTTCAGGACAATTCCACCAACAACCTTTCAAGATACATGGAATTTGTGGACCTAATAGCTTTTGCATTAACAATGCAAAAACTGGTAGGAAATGTTTGTGTCTTCCTGGTTATAGGAGGATCCATAATCAAGATTGGTCACAAGGGTGCAAACCAAGCTTCCAACTTTCATGCAACAATAAAACCGAGTTAGAGACTCGTTTCCAACGCTTATCACGTGTTCAGTTTTATGGATACGATGATGACTACCAAGCAAATTACACTTATAAACAATGTAAGCATTTATGCATGAGAATGTGCCAATGCATAGCCTTCCAGTATCGTTTGGACCTGGGTTTATCTTATTGCTATCCTAAGTCACAATTACAAAATGGATTCAGTTCACCAAATTTCCAAGGATCAATCTTCTTGCGGTTGCCAAAAAGAAAGCATGTTCATTTCCATGAGAATGTTGTAAAAAATGGTATCTTGGATTGTTCTAGAAATAATGGAGTAAAACAACTAAGAAGATCATACGTTGAAGGCAAAGAAAATGGAGCAATGAAGTTCATGCTTTGGTTTACTTCTGGCTTAGGGGTGATTGAGGCCTTGTGCTTCTTTATGATATGGTGGTTCTTATTTAAGAATAAGAAGCACTTTGATAGAGACAATCAAGGCTACGTTCTTGCAGGAGCAACGGGATTTCGAAAATTCACTTACTCTGAACTAAAACAAGCAACAAAATGTTTTAGTCAAGAGATTGGAAAGGGTGCTGGAGGAACTGTGTATAAGGGTTTATTATCTGATGATAGACTTGTGGCTATAAAGAGACTTCACGAGGCAAACAAAGGTGAGAGACAATTTCTTGCTGAAGTTAGCGTCATTGGAAGGCTTAACCACATGAATTTGATTGGTATGTGGGGGTATTGTGCAGAGGGAAAACACAGATTGTTAGTTTTTGAGTACATGGAAAAAGGTTCTTTAGCCGATAATTTGTCATCAAATGCACTTAATTGGGGTAAGAGATATAAAATTGCTCTCGGAACTGCAAAGTGTCTTGCATATTTACATGAACAATGTTTGGAGTGGATTTTGCATTGTGACATAAAGCCGCAAAACATACTAATTGACTCCGATTACCAACCCAAGGTAGCGGATTTTGGGTTGTCTAAGTTACTACAAAGGAACAATCTTAATAATTCAAGTTTCTCAAGGATGAGAGGAACAAGAGGTTACATGTCACCTGAATGGATTTTAAACTTGCCAATTACTTCGAAGGTAGATGTTTATAGCTATGGAGTTGTGCTGCTAGAGATGATTACCGGGAAGAGTGCAATGATTGGTATCTTAATCACAGATGAAGAAAAGACTCATAATGAGAGTTTGGTAACATGGGTGAGAGAGAAAAGAAGGAAATTATCAGAAATGAAATCTTTGGTCGAACAAATAGCAGACCCTATATTGGGATCAAATTATGACATGGTTAAATTAGAGACTTTGACAATGGTTGCTTTAAAGTGTGTTGAGGAAGAGAAAGACATGAGACCTAACATGAGTGAAGTTGTTGAAATGCTCCAAACTCATGAACATGATTCTTCATGATATGCACAAACTAAGAGCCATCTCTGATGGTTATTAGTTTTCATGTTTATCTTCCTTAATTCAATTCAAAGTCATGGACATGATTCTTGATGGTTTGCACAATGAAGAGCCAACTCTAACTGCTGTTATAGTTCCCTTGCTTATCTTCGTCTTGTCAAATTTTTGAAGTCGTATAATTTGTACTAGTGTGGTGTTGTCCCATGTGATGCACGGGAAAATTGTATGTAAAAAAAGAAAATTGAATCTTTTATTGTTTAAGGAAAAAAGAAAATTGATTCTTAGCAGCGAGAGTATTTTTTTCATGCTGGAGTCTTCTTCACATATGTCGTCAATTTTGTTGGCAGATGCCATGTGAGTGACATTTTTGCTTCCCTATTTTCTTTTTCTTTTCTAGTGCTTGTTTGTGACCAAAAAATAGTAGAGTACCAAACATATATAGGTCATTTAAAAAAAAACAAAGCATAGATTTGGTAAAGATTAACGAGTAAATTAAATAAAAGGAGTGTATGCTTAATTATATGTTGTCAAAGGATACTTAACCAGGATTGTTGAGATCAAAGAATGCATAGAAAAAAATGATTGATTTTCATCTATATTTTACTCCAGAAGAAAAATTCATTTAGGATGCAGTTGAGTGTTTGAAGTTTTCGTGCTGCAATGAAGCAGGCTAAAGTAATTTTACCACATTTATCTTTTGTTTTGAATAAATAGACAATGCAAGAAGAATATGGAGACAGTGCAAGAAAGATGAAATTCATATAAATATTAAAGACTTGTTGACCAAGCCAAGTCATGGAGCAGGAAAGACCTCTTTAAATGACCAAAGTGGAAAATTACTCAAAACTTAATTCTCTTTGAACTATGGATAATTGCCATATGTATCATCACCAAACTTTAGGAAAGCAACCATGTTTTTGTGCTCGTCTTCCTTCTAGAGTGTTTGCAAGTGATAAGTATCTTCATTAGTGGGTTTTGGCTCTTGAATGATTGATTCTCGGACGACATTCTCAGATATGCCTTCATGTGAAGTTTTCACATTCTAATATATTTTCCACATCAAGGTCAAGAACATTGACAATATACTTATCAAAGGGTTGAACCTAATCATATGTTGAAGTAAACACCTTGTCGAGTGCTTCCATCACCTTAGGTGGTGATATTTCCCTCTCACTTTGACTATGAATCTTAGCGATTAGTTGCAGCATATGTTTAATTTTATGTAATAACTGGTTCCTCTATTGCATCCTGATGGTTAGATTAGACAGGTGTATCAAATCGTTTAAGAAGTAATAAAGTGATAATCCTTCAAAAAAAAAAGTAATAAAGTGATAAGTTTAGTATCGTATCTATAAGGATTGTCGTTTTGTCTAAACAATTTGCGTTGCTTATTTAGAACCATAAAATAATAAAATAGTTAAGGGTTAAGAGATTTGCAATTTTTATCTGTTTGCAACAGAGCAAGTTACATGTTTTGGTTGTAGAAATGTTAGCAACGGTTAAGATTCTTTGAATCCCCCTATTCATTTGTTCGAGTTAAATAACAGTCAAGTCACGTTCAGTTATTCTAACTAGACTATCTAAGTGATGAGTATGTCGAGATGTTCTAACCTAATCAGTTTGTCAAGTTGCACCTACTGGTCGCACGGTGATCCTTACGTGTGGGGTCTTACTCTCTCGGTTAACTTAGGTCTATCCCTCCACATGTTGAGTTGAACCTGATGGTCACACGATGATCCTTACATGTGGGGTCTTAC
Organism: Medicago lupulina; assembly: GCA_958299785.1. Classification (NCBI taxonomy): domain Eukaryota; kingdom Viridiplantae; phylum Streptophyta; class Magnoliopsida; order Fabales; family Fabaceae; genus Medicago; species Medicago lupulina. Next base: position 26,114,439 of record OY283144.1, on the reverse strand, counting down.
TCCCACAGGGGTAATTGAAACATAAACATAAGTTGGCGTTCCTAAATTTCCAAAGGTATGATGACAAGTGTTCCTAAATTTTTTCCCATCTATGAATCTTAGGAGTACTGGTGACAGGTTATCTTACGTTATTGTTAGCATATTTTTCAGTCATTTTCAGTAGTTTTGGCAGCAAAAGGAGGAGTATTAGAACGATTGCCTATGATATCGGGACTTTTGTAATTTTCTATATTTGAGTCTGTAATTCTAGTTTTCCTGAAACATGACAATATTAGGGGTTTTTTGAAGTAATTCACGAACAAATCATGCAAATCGGCAAATCAAGAACATTTGAAGAATTTTCAAGACTTTAGGAAGGCCAAGAATGAAGATTCAAGAGGCCTCATGAGACTTTACATAGGGAGGAATTATGTTCCCAAGTTCCGAGGCAAGTTTTTTTGAAGACGAAGACCTAAAAACGACGAAAATCGGATAAATTGGGCCCAAGAAGGAGCAATCATGCGCCCAGGGCATGGGAATTAGGCCATATGCGCCTAGGATATGTGCAAAATTGCACTATATGCGCCTAGGGCATGCTCTATGCGCCCCGAGCATCTCAAATGCGAGGGGCGCATGCCTAATTTTATTCGTTTTGTGGGTTTATCCCGCGTTTTTAGCCCAAACCCAGTTAGAAATCTCCACTATAAATACTAGCATTCCTCATTCAGAATTTCTCGTTCAGAACTGTGGCCGTTCAAGAGGAAGACTACTTTGGAGCTTCGGGAGAATCTATCTTCTCCTTGATTTTCTAGGGTATGTTTTTATCTTTAGTAGTTTGTTTTTAGTTATCATGTATAACTAAATCTTTTTAGGTTAAAGTTATAAGATGAACGTCTTCTAATTTTTGTTGGATATTTATTTAATATAATATGTCGTTAATTTTAGTTATCATGTATAACTAAAGTGATTCTTTTGTTCGCTATTAAGTTCCTGATTTAGCTATTTATTTGAAAGAAGTGTAACCCTATATTAGGTACTTAGGTTGTGACAAGGCTTAATATTGCTACTACTATCTTGCTGCTTATATCTATCTAGGAAGTAAGTGATTGTTAACTAGCGAAAGATACCGAAAGAGAGTTGACCCTAGTTGTAGGTACTTAGGAGGTGACATTACTAAGACTGAGTGATTATAAGAAAAAGTTTTTAATCTTGAAGAATTCATGTTCTATGAGTTTTTGAGACCTAGAGAGAATAGATGCAAATGATTCAATGAATTAGGAGTTATGAGGAGAAGATAATATATAGGAGAGTGTGGGAAGGCTAAATTTTCGGACAAAATGAATCACCTAGAGAGAAAAATATGATGAAGAATGAAACGTGTCAAGAGTTATTTGAAACTACTCATCTTGCCCAGAAGGTGAGTGATACGATTCAAAACTAGTTTGAATGGATTCAGACTAAGTCACATAGTTTGATGAATAGTTTCAAACAAAAATGATATGATTCATGCATGAATCGATTCACTATATAGGTGATACGATTCATATGAAGTCAGAGAGCACCATGTTTGCTTCAAAAGCTTGGTGAATCGATTCAGGCTTTGTTTGATACGATTCATATGAAGTCAGATAGCAGTTGAATGTTTTATGAGAATTACTAAACCAAGAGAGACATAATGCAACTTGACAAGGAACAAGATGAATCACTTTGTTCATGAATGCCTGATTAGCTAGGGTGCTTATACACAAACTAGGAACCTAACTAATCAACAAATATACTCAAATTAAAAGGAACATCATCAAAAACTATTAGCTAAGCTAGAGGCTTCAACATAATATCCAATAATATAAACAGAGAACCGCTGCTTACTTTTCTGAAACCAAAAATATGTAAACTTGCTATGTTGCAAATATATAAAAATTGCAACTTTTCTAACCCTTTTATCGACAATCCATGTGGATACGATACTTATCACTTTATTACTTGGTAAACGATTTGGTACACTTGCCTAATCTGAACAACAAGTTTTTGGCGCCGTTGCCGGGGATTGTTGATATTTTCGACTAAGCGATTCAAATTACTTATTTTTCTGTTTCCGTATTTTATTTTTCTGTTTTCAAAAATACCAAATAAATTCAAAAAATTTAAAATACCAAAAATATTTAGTCCTAGTTGAGTCATTTTATTTTTTAGAATCTAGTTTATCATTTAGTTTATTTATTATAGTCGTTACTAACGTAGTTTCTTTTTCCGTTTTGCATTTAGTTTATTGTTTCCATTTATTACTAACCATTTTTGTTTTTCTTTGTTTTCTCATTTAGGAACTAACCCCATTCATTTTTTTTAGAGTCTTAGTTTAGGTTTTTATATTTCACATTGCATTTGAGGGAGTTGTAGTAAAAATAACGCTTGTTATAATATCTACATTAGATCGAGTCTAGTTTAATTAGGTTATTTATTTATTTATTTATTTAGATGTCAGACAATTAATTTTGCATTTAGATTAGGATTAACATTTAGTAATAATTATAGAGTCCTAGGTTTAATTAGTAGTATTATTTGGTATTAGCTATAGTAGTTAATTTAGAACGAGTCTGCATTACATTTAGATATTAGGAATAGATCGAGTCTAGAAATTTAGGAAATTAATCTTAGGATTAATAATCAAGCAACTAAAGTCCAGTTAATAAAACAATTATCATACTCTTTTCTAGAATACGAACTTGTTGTTTTATTGTATCAGGATAACAACTGCTACCAAAGATGTCAATGGGCTACTTGCAAGAATCAAAACAAATCGTGAATCAACCTAACACAACAAACAACACTCGTTTTGGCCTTAGGAAGACTTTAACCATGAATAGGGATGACGTCGAAGAAGACCCAAGTAAAGACGAAGGTCGGGGTGGCAAAAAAATCCATGCCCGCAGGTATCCGTGGATAAAATCCGTCATGGGCACGACGCGGGTAGCTCAACAGGTATAATAAAAGGTATTTAACTACCCGTTATTTTATGGACACAGACACGGATTTTATGATACTCGTGCCCGCGGGTATCCGTACCCGTTAATAAATTAAGTAAATTACTAAAATATGCATGTTTATAAGAGTTAGGTGTCTCAAAAATCCCTAGTTTACTCATGTCTCAAACCCTAAACCCTATACATGTATGTATGCATATGTGTGTGTGTGTGTGTGTGTGTGTGTCTATATATATATATATATATATATATATGTTAATTTAACCCTTTATATATAAATATTTATCTGCTACTTCAACCATTAATTGCATCAAACACCATAAATTCAATCTTATAGCTTATTTGATATAAGTTGATCCGATATCAACTTTTTTCGAATGGCAAAGATACTATCATACACAAAACTATACGTTTACGATTCACTAAAAAAAGAAAAAAAAATATTACCAAAAGCAAGATCATGTAACCACCAACGACGCTAACAGATGAGTCAGAGGTTAGAGAAAGCTGGTCATATAGGAAAGCAAGTCCCATCCAGCCCCATGACCAGTCGCCTAACTCATCCAAATCCTGAAGCGCAAGCAGCCACAACAGATTAACGATTTAGTTGTTCTTGCCGGCAAAAAAGGGAGTAGCCAAGCAAGAGCAACAAAAACGCCTTAACACAGGCGGTCCTAACAATAGCCTGCTCAGTGTGTTCCTCCTTTGTATCAGGCTCCACCAACTGATTACACCTATTAAACAGCTCCTCATAACACTGTTTCAGGGTTGTGAAACTGACATGAGTACCACAATATTTATTCACCTGCTCCACCGTATCCTCATTTGAAAAACATAACTCGTTCACCAACAACTTTATGCCCCGGTCATGAGATAAATCATCCTCCTCAATGAGCCTTTCAGTGATGGGGATGTCTACAAGACAAGCCACATCATCTAGTGTGACGGTCATCTCCCCAACAGGAAGATGAAAGTTGTTGGTTTCCTCATGTCATCTCTCGGTTAAGGCACAAACAAGCCCGTGAGAGATGTTTTCGTACCCAGTCTTAAGGAGGGGGATAAGACCGGAACCATTCACCGGGTCCTAAAACCACCCATTATCTTCTACCAGCAACGAAAGTCTCAAGTTTGTAAGATTAAGTTTGTTCCCGTGCGAGACACCGATCATCTTACGGTCCATTTGCAACTGAAATACAATAAAAAAATTAAATAGGTAAATTTTTGAAGTAAAATAAACAACATATCATTAAACATGTAATATTCTAAGTAAAAATAAATTGTCACGTATTCTAACAAACACCGTTAATATAAATAATAAGTAAAATAAACATGAAACATTCTAACGTAAACATGAAATAAGTAAAATAATTAGTAACATATCATTAAATAAAAAAAAAGTAATAATACTTAATTGTTTATCGTCCCAAAGCTTGCATGTCACATGTTTACCGAAGTCCGGTAAAAGCGACAACTCATAAGGACCCTCTGGAAAGCCCTCAAACTCCTTACGCTGAGCCTCAGCCTGCTGCTGATGCTGATATGCCTCCTGATACTGCGGCTGCTACGCTTCTTGATACTGAGGCTGATACGCCTCCTCCTACTGAAACTGATGCTGAAACGCCGTCTCCTGCTGATAATGCTGCTGATACTCGTCATGCATTTGATGATGTTGATACTGATACTGCGTCGAGTCCACCATCTGGGATGGACCTGTTTGCGACGATGATCCCCTTGCAGCATCAGTCCTACCAAATCTCGTGCGTCCACCTCTTCCTCGACCAGCCATAAGAGGGTGTACTGCTTCCTTTTTCCTCTGTGCTGTACTAGTAGAGGACTCCTTCCCTAACCTAAGTCTGTCAGGCCTCTGATGTCTCTGAGACATATCCCTCTGAGGCATATCTGCACAACATTTTAACGCGCCAAAAATCAATCAGACATTTTCATACGGACATTGTGTCTTTTCTAACAATTCAACAACAGCTAAATTTCGGCAGTGTCATTTCAATCCATAAACTACCACATTGCAGTCAAACTAACTATAATCAACATTAACAAACCAATTTCTAACTAATTTCATCAGTAACAATCCAAAAAAAATATATAAAAATTATTGAGACATTTTATCAAACACCTAGAGTCCATATTTCAATCAACATAAAATCAAACAATTTCAAAATCCAAAAACTACCACACTGCACTGTAAACAACATCTAAACTACAATTCCTAACTTATTTCATCACTAACAATCCTAAAAACTAACATGCAAGCCAAATTTTAAAAAACCTAAAAATGTTAAATTCTTAAAAAAAATCTAAAATTTCAAACAAAAAAAGGCTATGAAGTAGGATAAGCAACACTTACTTGATATTGTGGGAGAAATTAATTTTGAATGAGGCAAGAATGAAGAAAATCACAGTTGGAGGAGAAAAAAAATCGTATTTGGAGAAGTTGGAAATATGTGGGTTTGTTTTTGTGTTTTTAAATGACCTAAGTCACGTTGTGTGAGTTAATTCACACAGGGGTAAAATTGTCATTTCAGTTGGGAGCGAGCAATTTCCGTTGGGTAAAGAGCAGAATTCTAAGATGAAGCCCAAGGATAACCGCCCTTTTGTTTGCTATAAATCGATCAAAAGGCATAGGTAGGTTAATTTCGCTTTGCATCAAATAAACTTTCCTACTAGCGTCTTCTCTCTACAATTAGGTTCACCCTTCTACTTCTTTTTTTTTTTTTTTTTTGCGATTCTTCTCAATTCTATTTTCTTCTGTTCTTTGGAACTTCTTTTGATCAATATTTCATTCCAGATTTCTCAATTCACCAACATGTCAAGGATTATCAACTTTGAAAGGACTATCAACTTTGAAGAAGGATGGGATATTATTCAGAAAGGTATCAAGAAGCTCAAGAACAATCTAGAAGGCTTTCCCGAGACTCAGTTCACCGCTGACGATTACTCCATGCTATATACGTACGTTTCAATCCATATATTATTTTTTGCTTGTTTTTGTTTTAGGTAATTAATTCTATATTGCTTTTGTTTTCGTCTTGCAGAACCATCTACTGTATGTGCAGTCAAATGCCTCCTCATGACTATTCCATGGTCCTTTATGACAATTATAAGGAAGTGTTTGAAAAGTACATCAGATCAACTGTGAGTAACACTGCCTAAAAGTTTTTTCTTGAATTGGTAGAAATTATATTATAAAGTTATTTGTTTAATAGGAATTTCTTGTACAGTCATGCTATGTTAGAAAATTCTAGAAACGTAGGATTGAATCGAAAGGAATGGATTAAATTGGAGAGGGAAGGGATATAATGAAAATTAAAGAGTTTTTACTCTCATGTTTGAAGTGAAAGTCTCAAAAGTTACTAGGGTTTGGTGATATAGAATACCCTTCAAAACCTAATTTTGAAATATAATGTTACTATTTGCTTACATGTTACAGCTTAATAAAGTATGCACATAGTTTTTAGCTTTAAGTTGTGGATCAAACTAATGAATGATGTTCAAAACCCAATAGTATAGGTATTAACAATAACATGATTAAAACAAATATGATTTTCTTATAAACCCAATAGTATATATAGGTATTAACATTAGAGATGTGCTATACACAGCGAAGGATTTTGCCCCGAAATCATCCCGATAGAGCAGTTAACCAATTAAAACATGGCCTTGGTGGAATACACGGAGGAGAGAGAAATATCAGGATGAGAGAAACAAAAATTGCAGTTATATTTTCCCTCGCGAAGGCTTTGCTAGCAAATCATTCGGGAGATATAGCATTTTTCTTAACATTAACATCGTTAAAACTAATATGATTTTCTTATCACTATAGGTTCTGCCATCTTTGAGAGAAAAGAAAGATGAATTCTTGTTGAGAGAACTGCTCCAAAGATGGTCAATTCACAAAACTATGACCAGGTGTCTCTCAAGGTGTTTTCATTATCTTCATAGATGCGTCATCATAAGAAATGGGCTTACTTCTCTTGAAGATACTGCCTTCTTATCCTTCTATAACTTGGTATACGGTGAGATGCATAACCAAGTAATGCAGGCAATAATAGCTATGGTATTCTCTATTTTCCATTTCTACGTTATATATAATCAGTTTATTTCTCAGTTCATTATAATATATGATGAGAACTTATTTCGAATGACAAACCAAGATATAGTTAACTTTGTTTGCCAATTATCTAATACTGGTGTTACATTTCTCACTTAGTATCAAGTAAAACCAGTCATTTAATTATCTTCAAAATGCTGTTGTGTTCATCAATCCATCATAGGTCATTTGGTTGCGTGTGTGATTTTCATTTGATTTTTCGTGTAATGGATTTTTTTCTTCGTTTTCTGGCACCCAGATTGATCGGAAACGGGCAGGAGAGCCTATTGATGAAACATTGATTAACAATGCATTGACTTTCTACTCAGAGATTGGAGATAGAACAGGAAAAACCGATCCAATCCACTTGGCGGAAATATTGACTAAAGAAAATGCACTAATTTATTCTATGTCGAGGCTACAAATTGCATAGCAAAGTTTACTATCTTGAAATTCAAAGTAAATGATTGCTAATCTATTTTCCCTTTTATACTAGAACCTAAGTGAGAAATGGAAAGGATACAAATGATTGCTACTTAGTTTGGCCAGATATATTTTACTCGTTTTTAGACAGTAGATTACCTTCCATATGTTCTGCTCTCCTCTACTGTGACTGTGGTAGCAAGTTGAGAAATGACATGCTCAACTTGTTTCCCGAATGCCAATTTTCAGCATTAACCAGCTTGCTGACTAGCATTATTATTATTATTTTCTGTTCTGCCTCTGTTTTGTATTTTCTTGTATAAAGACCTTAATCATCATCTAATAAAGTATGAAACTCGGTTTATCTCATGGAAAATTTTATGGTGAGGTTTGTCAATTGACTTTTTCGGTGAAGTTATCCTACATCCAATAATAATGCGCCACGTTATTAAATAATGTCATGTCATACTGATGGTTGCGTGGTATGTACCATGTACCTTTAGTCAAATATAATTGTACTTTAACCCTTAAACTAATCATAATTGCACTATTTTTTTTGTTGTTTTTAAAAGATTAAATTAAATTTGTTTTTAACAATTAAGTTAAGAAATTAAAATTAAGTTCAAAAATAGACTTTCAACCTTCCCCTGTTCATCTTGGTCCTTCTCCCACCATAGTAGAACAATTTCGCCTCCCTCCACCCCTTTTTTTGATCGTTGCCCTTCCATCTTCTACCATTCACTCGTACCTTCATTTTTACTTCAAGTGTGAAGCGCATCTCGTATCAAGAGTTAGGGAAGAAAACGATTTAAACTCTGAGGTAAGGTCTACTACACCTTTGTGAGTTATAATTTCACCATCATGCGAAATCAATTTCGGAAATAGTTGTTGATTTGGTGGTTAGGGTTAGGGAAATTAGTGATTTAAAAGTTTCGATGGTTCAATAGTGATTAAGCTTTTCAGTTGGTTTGATAGTGAATTGAACTTAGGATTGAGTAGTTTTGTTGATTTATTAGTGATCAATGATTAGGGTTTATCTTTTCAGTTGATTTGATAGCGAATGGAACTTAGGATTTAGTAGTTGGGTTGGTTTATTAATGATAAGTGATTAGGGTTTATCTCTTCAATTAGTGATTAGGGTTTATCTCATTTTGGTTTTCATTTTTGTATAGCAGATGGAAAACAACAACAATGATTTTACGGATTTTTGCTCCACTGATTATGATTATGGTTCTATAAATGTGGATTTGAATGATGATAAAACCTATCTGATTTATGTTGGGAGTCAAGGTAAATGTACTGAGAATGTTCAACAAAATGTAGATGATGATAGTTCTAATGATGAAAGTGATGATGATGGTAGTGTTGGTGATTATAGTGCCGATGATGAAGATGAATATGATGAAATTGCTGGTGATGAAGGTGAAGATGATGAAGGTGAAGGTGATAAGAATTTAGATGATGACGATGATATAGTTGTAGGTGAGGAAATGGTAAGGATAAATTCATTAACTGCTGATGGAATAAGGGCAATGTAATTTGGGAGTGTTGACAAAGTTTACGATTTTTATTTTCAGTATGGTAAGTGTAAAGGTTTTGCCGTTAGGAAGTGTGATATTAGACGCAATGGTAGCGGAGAGATTTTAATGAGGAAGTTTGTATGCAATAAACACGGGTTAAGAGACAAGAAGCATTTATCAAGGCCGAATAGGCAAAGAGATCACCGACGTCTCACCCATACAAAGTGTCCAGCTAGGCTCCGTGTTCAATACAAACCCAAAAAGGATAGATATGTTTTGTCTATTTTTGAAGAGGGTCACAACCATGAAGTTACTCCATCCAGTGTTGTGCATTTACACCCTGTTTATCGTCAAATATCCGAGGCAGATAAAGCACAAATTGATGGTCTTCAGTCACATAGAGTAAGAAATTGTCATATAATGGGATACCTAGTGGCTCAGAAGGGTGGGATATGCTGGTGTTGGGCTTACTAAGAAAGGTTTGTACAATTATTTTAACAAAAAAAATGTGTAACATTATTATATATGGTGATGTTTCAGCTGCTTTAAACTATCTTAATGTTAAGTCGTTAACTGATCCACATTCCTATTGTGAATATTCTGCCACTGATGACGGATGTTTGAACGAGACGACTTTTTCGAACAATATAATTGTTAATTGAAGTCTTAGGGTTATGGTTAGTATTTTTCGAACGACATAATTGTCAACATGATATATTAGGGTTAGGGTTAGTTTTTTTGAAAGAGATAATTGTCAACATAAGTCTTACAAGTCTTAGGGTCCATCAAGATAATTGTCAACATGAACGAGACTTATTCAAACAAGCTAATTGTCAACATGAAAGTCTTAGGGTTAGTATTTTTCGAACAACATAGTTATCAACATGAAATATTAAGGTTAGAGTTGGTTTTTTCGAACGAAATAATTGTCAACATCAAGTGTTAGGGTTAGGGTTAGTATTTTCGAACGACATGATTTTCTTTAAAAAATAATACATAATTATAAATTACAAAATAATTTTCTTTAAAAAATAAGGGTTGATACCTCTTTTGGTCCCTGTAATATGAGCGAATTCCGGTTTTACTCATTGTAATAAAAAAAAAATTAGATTCTGTCCCTGTAATTTCAGATTCTTCTGCTTTAAGTCCCTCACTTGAACATGTCAGCAGAATTTGCTGACGTGTCAAGCTGATTGTGTAATTATTTTATTTTTTTGATTTTTTTAATTGGAATTATATGTCACTTGGATTAAAAAAAAATTAAAATATTTAAAATTAAATCCTCCAATTAAAATCATTCCTCAAGGTTTTCCATCTTCTTCTTTCCTTCTTCCCACCGTGATTCTTCTTCTCCCATTCAAACCCAAACTCATGAATCTTCATCATCTTCAACTCAAACACATAAACACCCCAAAAAAACCAGAAAAACAAATTCAACAATAAATATTCTCAAAACTTCATCTCAACCCACAATTAATTCCTATCTCATCACCCATTTTTTCTCCCTCATTTTCTTCGATGTTGTTTCAACCTATCTCTTTCCCTCACAAATCTTCATATCAAAAACAAAATCCATAACCCAAAAAAAAACTAAACTTTAAACAAAAAATGGAAAAGAGTGAGTTCAAGGATGATGAGTTTTCCAGATCTGAAATTGGGAGAGAATCTTGTTCCCATTCTTTTATCTGTATTGTTCTTCAATGAAATGAATTTAAGAAATAGAACAACATAAACAATAAACCTATACAATCTTGATCACTCTTCTTCTTCTTCTTCTTCTTCTTAAATTAATTAAAAAAATTTAAAAAACCACATCAATTTTAAAATTAAATAAATGAAAAAAAGAATTAAAAAATCAGAAAAAAATTTAAAAAAAACCCAAAACACTACATATTCATCCTTCTTCATGTTCATGTCTTTCTTCATCTCTTCCAATCCAACCCAAACAACCAAATATTAACAACTCATTCAATTCAAAATCCAAAAAATTAACAACCCAAACAAGTCTTTCCAACAGCACCATCACCAACTACGACACACTTTACAATTTGAATATGATAAGTGGCAAAATTGAAAAACCAATAAAGTAAATCTATGTTTTGCTGTGCTTCAAAAGTTTGAATTGTTTGTGTATGTAGGTAATCTAAACTCCAATTCAATTATAGTTGGCACGAAGATATTTTAGGGTCTTGAGTTGGTGAATATGAAATAGGTTAATGGATTGTTGAAGTTACAAAAGGAAGAAGAAGTGAAAAGAATAGATTTGAAATGAATGAATTTTGGGGTTGAAATCAAGAGGAAGGAAAAGAAGCCATTGGAAGGTGGCCGGGGTTAGTGGAGACAAAGAAGGGAGATTGAACCAACCAAACACACAAACTGCATATTCCTCGCATCCCTCACGCGTCCCTTCACTTTTTTTTAATTTGTTTTTCATTTATTTAATTTAAAAATTGATTATGATGTTTTTTAAATTTTTTTAAATAATTAATTACTGCCACGTAGGTGTTGAATAATTCAAAATTGACTAGATGGACTAAAGTTGCAAATGGGTTAAATATTAGGGGACCAAAATTGTCATTTTTGTTCATAGGGGGTTAAAATCACAACTTTTTCAAACTTAGGGGTGGAAAAGTGCACTTTAGCCTTTTTTAATTATTAATTAATGAAATGACTGAACATAATTATAAAAATATTTAATGAACAACCAATAAACAATGATGACCGTTTTGTCAACATGAACGAGACGACTTTTTCGAACAAGATAATTGGTAACGTGAAGTCTTAGGGTTAGAGTTAGTATTTTTCGAACGACATAATTGTCAACATAAAATATTAGGATTAGGGTTAGTTTTTTCGAACGAGATAATTGTCAACATCAAGTCTTACAAGTCTTAGGGTCCATCATGTCCATCAAGATAATTGTCAACATGAACGGGACGACTTATTCGAACAAGATAATTGTCAACGTGAAGTCTTAGGGTTAAGGTTAGTATTTTTCGAACGACATAATTGTCAACATGAAGTATTAGGGTTAGGGTTAGTTTTTTCGAACGAGATAATTGTCAACATCAAGTCTTAGGGTTAGTATTTTTAGAACGACATAATTGTCAACTTGAAATACTAGGGTCAGGATTAGTTTTTTTCGAATGAGATAATTGTCAACATAAAGTCCTAAGGTTAGGGTTAGTATTCTTGAAAAGGGCGCAAAATGTAGGGACCAAAAACATATTTAACCTTTAATTCAATGTGATTACACAGCAGTCACCTCGCTTCCCACAATACTCAATTGGCTAAAATGCACTTTTCACCCCTTAAGTTTTAAAAAGTTGTGATTTTGGTCCCCTATGAAAAAAAATGACAAAAGTGACCCCCTATGTTTGGGGAAATATGCTCTTTTGACCCCTAACATAAGGGACATATGATCTTTTGACCCCTTATTTTCTCAAAAAGTTGCGATTATGACCCCTTTTTTTGGACACGTGGCGTCTTCCCAGCAATTTTGAAACGAAAGGGGCCAAAATTGTAATTTTTTTAAATAGAGGGCCAAAATCGCAACTTTTTGAAACTTAAGGGGTGAAAAGTGCACTTTAACCTACGTTCATCTAACTCTGCCTATTCCATTCATTAATCAGACTAACCACCACTAAAAATCTGAACAGTTTAGTCTAAACCAACACATCTATATAAACCATTTCATCTATACCATCACACCTTTTCGCTTCACCTTCTTTGGAACATTATCACTTCTCTTATCATTTTCAAAGAAAAACATTTTAACTTTTTTTGAAGTTTCCTTTGAATATGGCAACCAACGATGAGATTTGCAACAGACAAAGGCTCCCACACTTCATGACCGTCCATGTTAACAATCAGGTTAACCATTCTATTTCATTTTTCCTTAACATCATTCATGATGTCTTTGTAAGTAAAAAAGTATGATCAACATGTTTATGATTTGATTTCTACCATTATGATACTTTGACTTCTATCAGTATGATTTTATGTATAATTTATCATCTGTATGGTACATATTAACGTGTTTAGAGAATAAATGACTCTGTATAATTTATCAATATGATTTACATGCATGTTGATAAAGTATAGAATAAATGACTCTGTTTGGTTTATGAAATAAGACTTTAGAGAATAAGACTCTTTAGAATAAATGACTTTGTTTTAGAAGGAATTTGGTTTATAAAATAAGACTCTTTAGAGCATAAGACTCTGTTTAGAATAAATGACTTTGTTTTTGAAGGAATTTGGTTTATAAAACTCTCTTTAGAATAGGACTCTGTTTAGAATAAATGACTTTGTTTTTGAAGGAATTTTGTTTATAGAACTATGTTTAGAATAGGACTCTGTTTATATTAAGTCATTTCATTTTATTGTAATTTGGATTAGGCTTAATTGCACTTTTGGACCCCTATCTTTTCAAAAGTTGCGGTTATGGACCCCTAACTAATTTAAATACAAAACAGCCCCCTATGTTTTGATTCTTTAGCAGTTTTGGACCCCCAAGACAAAAAAAAATAAAAAAATTGACACGTGGCACCTCACTTAGGGTGCCACGTCAGCGTTGACCGAGTCATCAATGGACTGGGGGTCCAAAACTGCCAAAGAATCAAAACATAGGGGGCTGTTTTATATTTAAATTAGTTAGGGGTCCACAACCGCAACTTTTGGAAAGATAGGGGTCCAAAAGTGCAATTAAGCCTTTGGATTATTGACTGTGTTTAAATGTTGACAGAATTTCAGAGAGATAAAACCAAGGTTCTATCGTGAGTTTCGTCAATACCTTGGTGAATTTTGGACTTTGGTTGACCAAAGTGGAAACTCTTTTGTAGTTCGCTGCAACCAAGACATTGAGGACCCGCTCTTAACAGATGGATAGATACGTTTAAGGGAGGTTTATAAAATGGTTGGGAACCTGATGAGAACCTAATACTCTCACCTTATACCAGAGATAATTTAATAAATGGAATAAAATTAACCAAGTTAATTTTGGTTTCAAGTGTTATTTTCGTAGGTGATTATATGGCTATTTTGTTTTTGTCATATCTAGAGCTATGCAACTCCGATTGAGGTGATCTTTGAAGCATTGGAAAGGGTACACAATTATCTACATTTTATATGTTGGACTCAGAAGCAAAATTGACATATATCATGGTGGAAAAATGTGATTAAAGTGAAAGACGTGATTAAATGAAGGAGCTGAAGCAAAAGAGGTGAAACACAATTAATTTCAGAAATTGAAGAGCATGATCAGGAGTAAAGAGGGCACTGCAAGTAGTCAAAATATAACTGTCAATAATTATGCAGCCAACACATGCATTAATCAACCACCCAAAACATTATGACAATTAGTGGCTGCATTTTCTTTCATTTTCTTAGAGTTTTAGAATCAGAACCATCATGTAATGAGCTCATATAAATAGAGCACAAAAATGATATGTATGAAGGATGAATTTTGATTAAGAAAAGTCACTTTATGTGAATTTGGAAGCTTTGCTTCTTTTTGGTTCTGGATTGAACCATGCATTGATCTTATAAAGAAACCACGTTTCTTGTGGCGATCCTCTACCAAATTAAACATCTTCCTTGGATTGGGAATTTGTTTGGTTTCCATTTCTGTCTATTTCCACCATTCTTCATCTTTTTATTTTCATATTTTTGTGATTTTGTGAATGTTGGATAAAATATGAAAATAAAAAGATGAAGAATGGTGGAAATAGATAGAAATGGAAACCAAACAAATTCCCAATCCAAGAAAGATGTTTAATTTGGTAGAGGATCGCCACAAGAAACATGGTTTCTTGATAAGATCAATGCATGGTTCAATCCAGAACCAAAAAGAAGCAAAGCTTCCAAATTCACATAAAGTGACTTTTTTTAATCAAAATTCATCCTTCATACATATCATTTTCGTGCTCTATTTATATGAGCTCATTACATGATGGTTCTGATTCTAAAACTCTAAGAAAATGAAAGGAAATGCAACCCACTAATTGTCATAATGTTTTGGGTGGCTAATTAATGCATGTGTTGGCTGCATAATTATTGACAGTTACATTTTGACTACATGCAGTGCCCTCTTTACTCCTCATCATGCTCTTCAATTTCTGAAATTAATTGTGTTTCACCTCTTTTGCTTCAGCTCCTTCATTTAATCACGTCTTTCACTTTAATCACATTTTTCCACCATGATATATGTCGATTTTGCTTCTGAGTCTAACATATAAAATGTAGATAGTTTTGTACCCTTTCCAATGCTTCAAAGATCACCTCAATCGGAGTTGCAGAGCTCTAGATATGACAAAAACAAGATAGCCATATAATCACCTACGAAAATAACACTTAGAACCAAAATTAACTTGGTTAATTTCATTCCATTTATTAAATTATCTCTGGTATAAGGTGAGAGTATTAGGTTCTCATTAGAACCACTACATCTTCTTAAGCTATCAGGGACACAGTTTGTTTCACATTGATTATTTGCGCTATGAGATCTTCCCTCCGTCATTCCCCACATGGCATAGCGAAAGCTTAGGCCAAAGAAAAGCAATTGCCTTCACCATGACATTGACTGAGGATCCAACACAGGCCTTAGAAATTGTTAAGTATCATAACCATTTTTTTTATTGTTTTTAGGTTATTTGATTTGTAACCTTTATTTATTGGTTTTAATTTGATTATGTGTTTGTTTGTTTCATATAGACAGTGCCTCAAGAGATGGGTGACTACATGAGGGAAGATATTTGGCATGAGGTGATTCTTCGTGGAGCAGCAGGGAAGAACAAGAGGTGTTTAATGTGGTATGAAGATTATCCATGGCATGTAAATATTAAAGATGGATGGAAGGAATTCGCTACAGCAAGCAAGTTAGTGAAAGGAGACCGAATCTTCTTCAACATTGTTAACATTAATTATAACAATGAGATTAAGGTGATGAAAGAAAGCTACATATACGAAGAGGATGTTGGTGCCTTTATGGAGTAGTAAGTTGGTGGTGATTCCCTAGTGTGGTGACTTTTCTGGTTATTCAGTGTCGTGCTTTTGTTTTTTGTTTGATTAATAATTTTATGGTGTTTAATATGAATGGCTAAGTGCCAAAGACATATCATATTAGTGTGTAGGTTTTCCTACAACTACTGGCACAATGTTTAATTATGGTTTGTTTATGTTTCTGGTGTGTGTCTATATATATATATATATATATATATATATATATATATATATATATATATATATATATATATATATATAGCTTGCTATTTTATAACTTCATATTTTATGAACTATATATACGTGGTGCTTGCTTCATATTGGCTGACAAATGTTTTGTTTACTTACAAATGAAAATGAACATAGTGTTTTTGTACTTGCTTGATTAGTCGCCAAAGTACCCCTAACAACGGTGGTAAAGATGAGGCATCAAATTACGACTCAACAGCATCGACGCCGATCGCAGACCGTGGAAAAGTCATCAAGAAGTGTGCTCAAACAGAGAAAAGATCCTCAAAGTCCAAGTCTAAGCTTACTATGGACTATCAATCAAATTCAACTCATCTAGTTCTCAATCAAAGTAAAGGAAAAGGGTTACTTGATGACTTACAATACAACAAAATTAAGAAAAATTTGTTCTGCAAACCAGAAGAAGATGACGATCAAGACTTTAACTTGAACTACCCAACCACAGACTCCTATCAAATACGATGACTTGACAATTGGTTTTCTAATTCCTGAAGTAAGTTAGGTTATCTATAAGCCATTAACATCTAAATGTTTTCAAATTTCTGAATTGAGTTTAATGAATGTTTGACAACTATTTAATTGTGCAGTGGATACCAATTACATTCAGACCACCATCAAGTATGGAAATGAATGATATATGTGCTTACACAACTGCATACCTTTTCATGTCTGATGAGGAAGTTTCAAATGGGTTACTGAATCATATATATTAATTAATATAATATCTCAATTTTCATCTAGTATAATGTGGCTGATCATATGTGGTTGCCTTTCATTATTCTTTGTAGTGACGAGGTTTTGATCAGATCAACAACTGACATATATGGGGATAAAAAGACTCTAAAAACATTGATGCCTAGATGTCCTGTTGACCAGGAGGTGATTTTTGTTTACCAGCTACAAATGAAAGATGAACTATCTCATCTGAAATGTGATTGTCATCATTTACAGGTTATAAATCTAGTTGTTTCAAGACAAAATTGGTTGGTGGCTTCTATTAGCAAGGCGAACAGAGTGTGACATCTGCCTACGACATTTTCGGTACTAGGTTCTAATTATCATGAGATATAATACCTCAGTGCAATATATATTTGAAATACTTAAAGACAATTAACAAATGATATTCAATACATCAATGTGCTTTGGACTGCATCATAAACCTGACGAAACGAGGAAGATATATCAAGCTAGATTCATGTCAAACACAAGTTATGTAACCAAGGTAATTATGTGTGGTTTTGCATTAAAACTGATGCACCCCATCATAATGATAACTTATTTATTGGTTGTTTTTCAAATTTTTCAGATTTTCATCCCTATTAATGATAGGGGGATTCGCTGGCATCTCATGGTTGTTGATTTCTTGGAGAAAAAGATAGTTTTGTTGGACTCTTTACCTTGTTTAGAAAGACAAGGTCATAGACGTCGTGAAGTGTTGAAGCTGGTATGTGTTTTGGTATTGTTTAATTATTGTTTTTTTTGGTTCAGTTAATAAATTTTCTAATATATTATAGGGATTATATCTTGAGGAAATGTTGAGCCACAAATCTTTCAAAGAAATCAACATAATCTCTTTAGCAATACCAACTTCAAACTTTGGTCTAGTTGAACCAAGATGTCTTCAACGTCAACGAAGTGGATCGTAATTCTCAAACTTATAACTATTTATAATTGATATGTAGTAACTATTTTAATTTTGTTCTGATGATAATATCTTGTTATAGAAATGACTGTGGAGTGTGGGTGGCTAAGTGGATGACCGAATGTGTGTTTCGTACTGATTACGACAAAATAAATGTAAGTTAAGTTATAGTCATTAAAACATCAGTATGATTGTATCATTGAATTATAATAGAAATGGTCATGATTGTGTACATTGTTTCAGGTTGTGATCGCTACAAGAATGAAACTTGCACTTCAATTGGGACAATATGCAAACAATGTGTTGTTAAAAGAGGTGTTATCAAAGGCTGCAGAGTATTGGACTTATCAGGAAGCAAAAAGAAAGGCGTTGGTCAAAGTTTGAATGGAGATGGAAATCTGAAAGTTATTGTCTTATTTGCTTAGAGTTTTAAGAGTTTATTGATATTTTGGTTGTAATTTATGGTTTTTTTTGGTCCATATTTGACATTGTTTCGGTGACATGTGATACAATCAAGGTCTTTTGCGTATTTCGTTGCATTCTATAAACATATATTATGGTAATTACTTGAGCATTCTATTTACATTGATCTATCAATGTCCTTTATGTTGATTTGATATCTGAACCCTTTTACTTCTGTTTTCTGTTGATTGACTTGAGCATCTCATCTTTATATTATTGATATGAGTTGTATGAGGATATAACAAACATTAGATTATCAATTGATGAGTCAATAATTAGTTAGTTTTAGTATAATATTTCGTTTCGTTTTAATTAGATTTAAGTTTATTTTATTTTAATATTATTTCCTTTTAGAGCTATTTTACTTCAGTTGCATATTATTATATTTCAGAAATGAATATTTGATGGATTGAGTCTTGGAGCAAAAGAAAGGGGTTTGGAGCTGATTCGGAGCAAAAATACGAAGATTTGGAGACAAAAATATATCTCCCCCAAGTCATAAGCTTGGCACGGCCCGTGCTAACATTGGCACGGCCGTGCTGAAGGTGAGAAAAACACAAGAAGGGGGGGGGGGGGGGGGGGGGGTTGAATTGTGTTAATATTTTCTTCTTCTTCTCCTAAGCTGAAGGACACTGATCAGAAGCAGTTCAAGAACAGTTTCTGAAGTAATGTTCAGAACTAGGTTGCAGCGGATAAAAACAGAGAGAGAAGGAAGAAAGACACAAAGCAATTATACAAGTTCCTTCCACAAACCGGAAGTAGTCTTGTCCCCCTTGCACTTCCAAGGAGAGTTTACTAAAATGTAATATCTGATTACAAATGCTCGCTGCTAAACTTAGCAAGAGACTTCAAATGCTCAAGCACAACTGCAAGAGACTTCCTATGCTCAAGAACACACTCAAGAGACTTCTATGCTCAAGCACACAAGCAAGAGACATCTAATCAAACAGAATTACAAAGAAAAATGTTTGACACTGAATACTTGATATACAATCAAAGGTGCTCACAATACAAATCAGATATAGACTCTTTAAGACTCTAAAATTTCTAAGATATGAGCTTTGAAAAGAAATTCTAAGTGAACTTTTGGATGCTGAACAATTTTGACAGAGTTTTGGCGCTTTCAAATTGTTGTTGAGTCGTTGTTCTTCAAGTCTTCACTCCTTTATATAAAGGTGTGAGATGAACGTTGTGAGTTGCTAGCACATCCAAAAAGAGTCGTTTGAAGCTTTGATCAATCACCAATGGTTCATTGCCTGATATGGTTGTTGTCCTATGAAGGATCAATTTCAAATGCATTCCATGTATGAAGGAACATTGTTGCAGGTAGAGTTGTTATCCTTGTCTTGTAGCAGAGACAAACTCTGTGTAGTGGTTGTACATTTCGTACAATTGTACTTTGTCAACGCTCTACAAAAGAACAAGCATCCAATGCCTTTGAATCCTTTTGAATTAGTCGTTGCTCTTTTTTTCCACTCTTTTGCAATACTTAGACGACATTGAATCCATTGAACAACTTTTGAATCTTTAAGTTTGCATCTCCTGATGAACTGTAGCTTCTGGTGATTTTCAGCTTCTAATGAACTCGCTTCTGATGAACTTCAGCTTCTGATGACACGTCATTACTTCATGAGCGCTTTGTCTTCATGAGCACTTTGACTTCAGGAGCAGTTCTCTTCAGATACTTTTAAGCTTCCTTTTTGTTTATTTCTTTGCTCTCTTTTGTTCTTCCAAAACCTATTAATGATCTCAAAATTTTTGTCTATGGTCTTGTACACTTGAACAAATATTAGCATATCTAATTGACAATTTTTTAATACCTTGTTATCATCAAAACTCTTAAGGGTAATGTTAAACACATTTTGTTCCAACATGTGCCACCTCCCAGAACTACCTTTTGATGCTTTTGCTTAGATTTTAAGCTACTCTATTTTAGTTTTTACCAAAAAGCCCGCAGTTTCTTGTGGAACATTCTAGTGATGTAATTGCTTAGATTTTAAGTCGAATGTAAACTATAAATAGAGTAGCTAGCCATCACAAATATTCATCTTTTGTTCTTGGAATAAAAGTTCACCTTTATTTTATTTACTTTTATGTTCTTCTTCTTCTTCTTCTTCTAAATGTCTACAATGAACATGAGTGAGTAGACTGCTCTTGTCTTGGGATTGTTGGATAAGTCTAAATGACATATTCCTAATCAAACCAAGCTTTAACCATAATCTTATGTAACCCTAGTTTCTAATCTAAATTCACCGTTTTAACATGAATTAACCATTATCAAACTGTAGAAGCGAAAGTGAAGGGTTTGATAATTGTTAATCCATCATCTCAAATATCAATTAATAAAACGAGAGTGTAGTCTTGATATTCGAACAAGTGAATTTAGACAAGGACTGCAAAGGCAGCAAAATTGTCTTTGCAATTCTTGAGACATCGGTAGTTTCAAACCTTAAAAGCTTCTTCTAGTAATCAAATCAGCGAAATAGGTTTGATTGCTAGAAGAAAACTCTCATTGGACTGAAAGGAAAAGTGAGGGGCTAAAGGGAAACTGATATTTAGAAATTAGGTCTAACATAAGGTTCTAGGTTTAAGGTTTTGGTTTGTGAAGGATTTGTCGTTATGATGAACCAATAAATCCCAAGGCTCTTTTATTATTATTGTTATTTTATTTTAATTAAAGATCCAAACTTTTTACCTTTAAAACTTTCTTCTAATCATTATTAAAAGTGAATCAAATTCATAACTCTCTATCGGAATGATATTCTTTTATTACTATATCGGTAGAACCGTGCACTTGCGGTTTTATCCCATCATCAATGCCTCAGGAATGTATCCATTATATATCCATATGTTTGAACCAATCACAAAGTTAGTACTAAGAAAATTATCAGACAATAATGCTTCTCGTTATTCACTAAAGTTACTATATTCATGTGTCATTTGGAGTTGAGTCCAATATACAATATAGATTTTCTACAAGTTGTTTTTTTTTTAATCTGCAAGCAAGAATTTAAGAACATAGAATAATAAATTGACAGTTATTTTGTTTTGTAATTTTCCTCTTCGTTTTTACTGGGGTACTATCCAAAATCAGCGACATGAGCTTTAAGAAAGAACTTTATACAACAGGGAAAACACACCTGGGATTGCTAGAAAATAGAACCCACAATTAAGACTTAAAACGTTAATCCATTGAGTACCATACCAGAATTGGGAAAATTGAAACCCTAATTGAGAATATTCAAAATTCATACACCATGGAAATCACTAATCAGAAGTTCCTTATCGCAGACAACTTCAAACTGCGACAACTTCTGACAAAAGAAGAATGACTTCACGGAGGTGAATCATACGAAGAAGATGATGGGTTTCAAAAACATGATACGGAGAAGATGATGAAGACGATGGATTTCGTGGTATGAAGAAGATGATTATTTTAGCTGACCTTGTGGTGTGAAGAAGATGAAGTTTGCCTTCTGCAAGAAGGTTAAATTAAAAAAAAATATAGAAGAGGGAGGGAAATTTTAAAATTTAAATATTGATTTTAATTAGTCAAAATAATAAATTTAATAATTTTTGTAAATTAATTAGTTAAAATATATGTAGGGTCAAATTTGCAATATTTAAAAGTTTCCCTCTCTTTAGTGGTTTTAGGTCTTTTTTTTGACCTAAAATCACCCCACTACACATTTTTTCCTATTTTCTTTCAATCTAAATAAGTGGTTTTCACGTATATCAAGTTTTTTTTGTTTGTGATTTCGTCGTCTAATTACAACATTGTGTTGTTAGTCATCTTATGCGGCGTTTGATTTCGTGTCTTGTCGCGGTGTTCGTTTAGTTCCTATTAAAATAACGACATCAGTCAATTACAAATTCAATCAATGATTTGAGCGTCAACGTTGCAGATCCAGAAGCATGAGAATTTTGGGACTTAGATTTTATGATACTATTTGTAGGCATTTTGACGTTGTATGCTATTAATTTGGGTGTTGTGACTTTGTTCGCAGATTTATCCTTTAGGTTTTTAGCGATGTTTGTATATGATATGATGTACTCTATCAATCTGAATGAATGAATATCGTTTTGTTTTTGTATATAAAAAAAAAAAAAAGTTTCCCTCTCTACTTACGATATTGTAGGCTGCCTACACTCTAACATCTGATGTGTCATGACTTGAATTTTAATTGGCTGAATTAAACGACTGCACCAAAAAAGTCAATTTACTAACTTCATGGTAGATGCTCCTAATTAATTATTGGTCTCAACAAGGAACATGAAATTTACGAAGGAACATGAAATTCATATTGGCTGCAGTATTTAAAATTCTTATTGGTCTCAACAAAAACATGAAATTCACGAAGAAATGATGGTATGAACAGGTGGTGGAATAAGAATTTAACCTGCAGGAGGAAAGTGTACATGTGAAGAGAGGTGGTCCAGTCAAATTAGCTTAATTAATTTGATGATAATGTTTTTGAATAAATTTTTTGGAACATGCAAAATTGAAATATATATTAGCAACAATGAAGTCACATCTCAGCACAAGACGTGTTAAAAGAAAACGATTAGAGTTTACAAACAGAGTCCTAACTAGAAAACATAAATGACCAACAATACCCAGACAAGTTAGCGGGTACGCCAGCCAACTATGAACTCATAATACATAAACGGCATTAGCTTCCTTCATCCACCAATACGAGTGAATTTTGACTTTTTCCAACAATTACCTAATATTACTTTCCTTGTTGCTAAAAAGTCAAAACACATAAAAGCCAAATGAATTGTCGACCCACCTGTCAAATAATAATATTTTTTTTTTTGAATAAATTTAATGATATATATATATATATATATATATATATATATATATATTACATTCTTCCTTAAAAAATATATATTACATTATTTTTTCTTGGTACATATCATTATATTATTTTAATCATTTTTTTTTGGGGAGTGAGGATCATAGAAAAATGTCGTGGATTAATTGGAGATCTGTTTGTTTACGAAAGGAGTATGGAAGGCTGGGGGTTAGGTAGCTGACAGAATTTAATTATGCTTTATTAGGGAAGTGGTGTTGGAGGTTGTAAGTGGAGAGAGGTGTTTTTGGTATAGGGTCTTGGTTGCTAGGTATGGTAAGGAGGCAGAGAGGTTGGTGGTTAGAGGCCGGAGTGTTTCTTGTTGGTGGAGGGAGATAGCGATGATTCACGATGGTGTTGGTGTGGATGGCGGTGGGTGGTTTGATGAGTGTGTGTCGCGGAAGGTGGGAGATGGAGTGGATACTTATTTTTGGCATGACCGGTGGTTAGGAGGTGTTCCTTTTAGTGTGCGTTTTAGGCAGCTGTTTGATTTGGTGGTGGATAAGTCGTGTTCGGTGTCAACCATGTTCTCTCTTGGTTGGGAGGATGGGGCACGACTTGGCGGTGGAAGAGACGATTGTGGGTGTGGAAGGAGGAGTTATTAGTGGAGTGTAGGACTTTACTTACAATGTTTCTTTGCAATCTAATGATACAGGTCAATGGCAGAGGCAGTCCCTATAGAGGGTTATTCAGTTCGTGATGGTTACAGGTTCCTAACGGCTCAGGAGTCTATTCAAGTGGCTCCAAAAACATATTTGATTTGGCACAAACAGGTGCCTTTAAAGATTTCAATTTTTGCTTGAAGGTTACATCGAGACATATTACCAACTCAGTCAAATTTGGTGAATCAAGGCATAATCTCGACGGAGGCAAGTTTCTGCACGGCAGGTTGTGGCCATGTGGAGAATGCGCAACATTTATTTCTTTCATGGGGTACTTTCGGCTCCTTATGGTATCAGGTTCGTTTGTGGATTGGCATTCCAGGGGTGGATCCTCAAGTTCTCTTGGATCATTTCATTCAGTTCATCTATGCTTCAGGTGGTTTGAAAGTGTGACGCTCGTTTCTTTAGCTAGTTTGGCTCTTGTGTGCGTGGTTGGTATGAAATGAACGTAATAATAGATTATTCAAAAATATAAAATACTCCATACCTCAGTTACATGATAAAGTTAAGTATTATTCTTTATGGTGGTTGAAAGCTAATAACATCAATTTTGTCTTTGGCTCTCAGGGGTGGTGGTCGAACCCGTTCATTTGCTTGGGTATCGGCTAACCATTTTTTTTGTAAATTCTACTATTGACAGATTGCTTCCCTAAAAAAAAAAAATTATTGACAAATTGTATTCTTTAGTAGTTTTCTTGGTGAACTTGCGTCAAGGAGGCTACTATATCATTGTTAATAAATTCTATATTTTATAATTGTTCAAGAAAAATATATTTTCACCTTATTAAAAAAATCAGATATTTTCACCTCTAAGAAAACATATTTCAACGCACTTTCATTTAATTATTTATTAAAATTCACATGAGTTTCATTAAATTAAATTAAGTGAATCTCATATAAATTTGTTGGAACCAATACCAGTGTATCAATAAAATAGAATGTATTAAAGTCTCTATATCATTGCTAATTTCGTTGCAATTTACAACCGGACTAAAAGGTTGGGTCAATATTGTACCAAAAATAGAAAAAAGGCTGCGTCAATACCAAAATTATATAGTGGGGAAAGACGGCTAAAGTCACCTATACTTTTGTTTAACAACATATATTTTCTATATTGACCATACTGTGACCATATTGTATTTAAAAGATGACAATAACAAAACAATACATCAACATGCTAGCATTATTTGAATGGCCTCTTCACCAATCTTCTTTGCTATTCTTATCTTCCTCTTACATTTTCAACATTCATCATCATTCTCCCTCTCGGTTGAAAAACATGAAGAAGACATTATGATGTCACCAAAAGGCACATTCACCGCAGGATTTTATCCCGTAGGTGAAAATGCTTATTCATTCGCCATATGGTTCACTCAAAAACACAAAAATTTCACCAATGCTACCGTTGTTTGGATGGCAAATCGTGACCAACCAGTTAACGGAAAATGCTCAAAACTTTCCCTTCTCAAAACCGGTAACCTTGTATTAACTGATGTGGGACATTCCGGCATTTGGTCAACAAACACGAACTCATCCAAACCACTTGAGTTGATTTTGTATGATACAGGAAATCTTGTCCTTAGAGAGCATACCAAAAATGGTTTCGTTTTGTGGCAAAGCTTTGATTTCCCAACAGATACCCTCCTTCCTGATCAAAGTTTCACAAGGCACATGAACCTTGTTTCCTCTAAAAGTGACAACAAATATTCCTCAGGCTTCTACAAACTTTTTTTCGATAACGACAATCTCCTGCGTCTTCTCTACGATGGCCCCCAAGTTTCAAGTATTTATTGGCCAAATCCTTGGCTTGTTAGTTGGGATGCTAGTAGATCTTCAAACAACAGTAGCAGGGTGGCAAAACTAGATGTTTTGGGTAACTTCAGTTCTTCTGATGATTTCACTTTTAAGACAAGTGATTATGGGACAGTTCTCCAACGAAGGTTGACCCTTGATTTTGATGGTAATGTTCGTGCTTATAGTCGAAAACATGGAGAAGAGAAGTGGTTGATTTCAGGGCAATTCCACCAACAACCTTTAAAAATACATGGAGTTTGTGGACCGAATAGCTATTCCATTAACAATCCAAGAACCGGAAGAAAGTGTGTGTGTCTTCCTGGTTATAACAGGATCAATAATGAAGATTGGTCTCAAGGGTGCAAACCAAGCTTCAAACTTTCATGCAACAACAAAACACAGTCAGAGACTCGCTTCCAACGCTTACCCCATGTTGATTTTTATGGTTACGATTATTTGCATCAAGCAAATTACACCTATAAGCAATGTAAGCAGTTCTGCTTGCGAATGTGTGAATGCATAGCCTTCCAATATCGTTTGGTTAATGACGAAGGTGTTTTTTATTGCTATCCTAAGTCACAATTGCGAAATGGGTTCAGTTCACCAAATTTTCAGGGATCAATCTATTTGCGATTGCCAAAAAGAGATCATGTTTTTGTCCAAGCGAATGTTATTAAAAATGGTAGCTTGGTTTGTTCGAGAAATGTTGGAGTACAACAACTAAAAAAAATCATATGTTGAAGACAATGAAAATGGATCAGTGAAGATTATCCTTTGGTTTGCGACTGGCTTTGGGGTAATTGAGGCACTATGTTTCTTTATGATATGGTTCTTCTTATTTAAGAATAGCGAGCAATTTGTTAGAGATAATCAAGGCTACGTTATTGCAGGAGCAACTGGATTTCAAAAATTCACTTACTCTGAACTAAAACAAGCAACAAAATGTTTTAGTCAAGAGATTGGAAAAGGTGCTGGAGGAACTGTGTATAAGGGTTTATTATCCGATAATAGAGTTGTGGCTATAAAGAGACTGCATGAAGCAAACAAAGGAGAGGGAGAATTTCTTGCTGAAGTTAGCGTCATTGGAAGGCTTAACCACATGAATTTGATTGGTATGTGGGGGTATTGTGCAGAGGGAAAACACAGATTGTTAGTTTTTGAGTACATGGAAAAAGGCTCTTTAGCTCATAATTTGTCATCAAATGCACTTAATTGGGGTAAAAGGTATAAAATTGCTTTCGGAACTGCAAAGTGTCTTGCCTATTTACATGAAGAGTGTTTGGAGTGGATTTTGCATTGTGACATAAAGCCGCAAAACATACTAATTGACTCCGATTACCAACCCAAGGTAGCGGATTTTGGGTTGTCTAAGTTACTACAGAGGAACAATTTTGATAATTCAAGTTTCTCAAGGATGAGAGGAACAAGAGGTTACATGGCACCTGAATGGATTTTCAACTTGCCAATCACTTCCAAGGTAGATGTTTATAGCTATGGAGTTGTGCTGCTAGAGATGATTACCGGGAAGAGTGCAATGACGGGTATCTTAATCACAGATGGAAAAAAGACTCATAATGAGAGTTTGGTAACATGGGTGAGAGAGAAAAGAAGGAAATTATCAGAAATAAAATCTTTGGTGGAACAAATAGTAGACCCTACTTTGGGATCTAATTATGACATTGTTAAATTGGAGGCTTTGACAATGGTTGCTTTAATGTGTGTTGAGGAAGAGAAAGACATGAGACCTAACATGAGTGAAGTTGTTGAAATGCTCCAAACTCATGAACATGATTCTTCATGATATGCACAAACTAAGAGCCATCTCTGATGGTTATTAGTTTTCATGTTTATCTTCCTTAATTCAATTCAAAGTCATGGACATAATTCTTGATGGTTTGCACAATGAAGAGCCATCCCTAATTGCTGTTATAGTTCCCTTGGTTATCTTCGTCTTGTCATATATCATTAGTAGCAAGAGAATCTCTTTCATGCTAGAGGCTTCTTCACATATGTCGTGATCAATTTTGTTGGCGGATGCCATGCGAGTGACATTTTTGCTTCCCTATTTTCTTTTTTCTTTTCTGGTTCACGTTTGTAACCAAAAAATAGTGGAGTAGTATCTAACAAATATAGGTCATTTAAAAAAAACAAAGCATAGATTTGGTAAAGATTAATGAGTAAATTTAATAAAAGAAGTGTATGCTTAATTATCTGTTGCCAAAGGATACTCAACCTGGATTGTTGAGATCAAAGAATGCATAGAAAAAAAAAAGATTGATTTTCATCTCTATTTTACTCTAGAAGAACAAATTATCAAGGATGCAGTTGAGTGTTTGAAGAGTAGAGGTTTGGTTTGGAATAGGATGAGCATAAGAGGGAGTGCGACATATCCTTGAAGAAGAAGGAAGAAAAAAGTGAAGAATGAAGAATCTATAGGTGACTAGTTTGTCAAGGATCTTTGTAGCGAATTGGAGTCTAAGGGTAGGCAATGTGAGGAATCTCAAAAGCATGTTGCTAAGCGGGAGTTCACATCAAGGGTCTTAAACTTCAAGTAAAAAGCTTGGAGACTGAGGTCCAGTAGCTGAAGGATGGCAAAGTCTTGTTGGATGATATCGCCAAGGCGGCCAAGAAAACTATTATTGATTTGGAAAGATAAACCATGAGTTTACTGCTAAGTCTGCCGTTGATTTTGTTGCAAGTTTTCCTGCTGCAATCAACCAGGCTAAGTCCGCAGTTGATTTTGTTGCAAGTTTTTATACAATTACTTTTTGTATCAAACTTTATGTCCTTGATATGATTTGTCTATATTCTAACATACCTTAAAGATTAATTCATGGTACACTTACAAATAATATAAATGACTAAGACTATAACAGACCGTGCGATAGCAAAGTAGTGTGTGTGTGTGACCAATCATATGAAAAAGTACTATATATATCTTGAAATAATAATGCTATGTATAATATAGGCAAAGTACTTGAAAAATGATCCAGATTACCTGAGTTGCAAAAAGAGAGAATGCAAGATAGAGCTTAATGGGAAATGCTTTGTGACAACTTGTAGTGGTTCAATAAAGTTTAATGTTATGAACATAACAAGTGACATGGATTTTGTGTTCTTTACCGGTGGGTTTCTCAGCCCCTGCCTTGTTGGAAGGTCCACTCCTTTGGGATTTTCTAAATTCTAATCCTAACAAGCCACTTTATATATGGACATCTCTCGAGCATAGATTCAACTGCAACATCAGTAAGTACCATATATTCTGCTACCATGTTTCAAATTTTATTTTTTCATATATTCTCAAATACATGGTTTTAAATAAAAACCTGCGGCTTCTTGATTGATTTTTGATGCTGCCAAAACCAACCTATAAAATGATACCGAATATTTACAATTTAATAGTATAAAAATGCTGCATATACCGACAAATGACCACTCACTCACAATATGTTTTGTTTTAAATTGAAGTTGCAGTTGCGGCAAACCTTTATATTGCGGTAAAATACATATAGATGCGGCCGATGTGGCCACAATTGTATTTGCAGACGACAATTTAGAACTATTCTTTTCGGCCCTATCCTTCCCTTAAACTGGCCCTAGAAGTTTGTTATAGTAAAATAATTGGTAATATGATTGGTGTTGCAGATGAGATTGACATGGGTTAGTGGAGGCAAGGAACCTCAGAAAGTCCAATATGGAGATGGTAAAACAATAACGTCAGAAGTCACTACCTTTTCACAAGATGATATGTGCAGTGAGTAATAGCTTCACTTTTTTTTCAAGCTCATATGTATCAGTTTAATATATGTTTCTATATATAGTAGTTTACTTAATCAAGTTAGTGCAAGAAAGATGGAATTCCTACAAATATTAAATACTTGTTGACCAGGCCAAGTCATGGAGCATTAAAGACCTCTTTTCATGACCAAGAAGTGGAAAATTACTCAGAAATTCACTCCTAGATTAATAAAATTTTCATCTCCCACACCTGTGCATTTATCTTTTTCTTTACATAATCAAAAACCATCATGTTTCTTAAATTCACAACTTTAGGCTAGTTACACGTAAATGTAAGGCTCTCGAATACTTCTAGGATTGCTGATTAACCCTACAAACCAACACGTAAAAATATAACAACTCTTGAAACTGTTTTGCTGGTGTTCCAATGTTTATATTCCCTTTATTCTTTGACCAAGTTAAAAAGATCAGAGTCGTGAAGAATTGATCACACCAGAACAAATATAGGAAGTTATGAGGAAGTTTATGGATTATAGACCTTTTGCCTCTACGGTTTATTTTAACCTCAAATTTACTGTTCATGTTCATTTTTACATGAGTGTATCCAAATTTAAATCAGTTTTTACATTCAATCCATTTTTGACTAAAATAAATTTGTTTTACATCAGAACCAATGATTTTCTTAATTATTAAACTAAGTTAACTCTAGAGAAAGGAAAAACAAATTAATATCCTAATCATACATTCTTAAATCACATTACATCTACAAAATAATTGAAACACAAGAAGTGAAACAGTTGAATAATAGTCAACAGGAGAGATGGTACTTATTCATTATGCCACCATTGATAGTTATGTTAATGACTTAGGAGCCTCTCAACAACTTGACTCATGGTGGGTCTAACATCTTTCTCTTCAGCCACACAATCCAAAGCAACATTTGCCAAAGTTTCCATTCTCTTTGCATCATAATTTGATCCCAATGCAGGGTCAACAATTTGTTCCACCCAACCACCAAATTCAGATCCTTTTCTCTTTTTTTCCCTAACCCATGTTACCAAGCTCTCTTCACAAAAGTCTTGTCCATCATTGTTTGGTATACTTGTTGTTGGACCCTTTCCAGTAATTATCTCCAACACCACTACTCCATAGCTATAAACATCCACTTTTGAAGTAATTTGCATGTTGAAAATCCATTCAGGTGCCTTGTAACCTCTTGTCCCTCGAATCCTCGAGAAATTTGAATTATCAAGGTCGTCCCTATTCAATAGCTTAGACAAACCAAAATCCGCTACCTTAGGTTGGTAATCAGAATCAACAAGTATATTTTGTGGCTTTGTATCAATCACAATGCAAAATCCACTCCAAACATTCTTCGTGTAAATAAGCAAGACCCTTTGCAGTTCCCATAGCAATATTATACCTTTTACCCCAATCAAGTTCATTTGATGAGAGATTATCAGCTAATGTACCATTTTCCATGTACTCATAAACCAACAATCTGTGTTTTCCCTCTACACAATAACCCCACATTCCAATCAAATTCATGTGTTTAAGCCTTCCAATAAGAGAAACCCTCTTCCCTCATATAAAGAAATTGGAAGGCTATGCATTCACACAATCGTAAACACAAATGCTTACATTGACTATAGGTGTAATTTTCATAGAATTCATAGTTGTCAAACTCAACATGGGGTAAGACTTTGAAACGAGACTTTGTCTTGTCGCAAGAAAATTCAAAGCTCGGTTTGCACCCTTCAGACCACTCTTGGTTGTTGATTATGCTATAACCTGGAAGACACATACATTTTCTACCAGTTCTTGGATCAAAACTGCATGTGCTATTAGGTCCACAAATCCCGGGTATTTGACAAGGTTGCTGGAGGAATTACCTTTCGGTGAGACTATAACGTCTTCTTCGAATTTTTCAACTGAAAGAGAGAATGATGATGAGTGTTGAAAGTGGAAGAGGAAGATGAGAATAGTGAACAAAGATTTGGTGAAGAGGCCATTCGCATCATGTTACTTTGACTCTAGATGTATTGTTTTATTATTGTCATCGTCTAAATATAACATGTACTCTTCCTGCAGTTTAATTCCACTACTGGTCCATTTACATTTTCTATTTTCAAATGTTATGTGCCGTTTAGAAATAACATGAATAGTGGAACTTGCACTTTCCATGAATTTTCTATTTTCAATTAGTCTTTTGCTTTGACAATTATTCATTACATTAATGATTTATTTTTCATAGCAAGCAACATCCTAACTAGATTAGATACAAAGAAGGAAAAAGAAAGATTGCAAAAGACTCGGCACATAAAGTCTGACCCATTTAGAAACCAAACGACAAGCATTCCAAATGGGTAAAGCGAAATCCATATCAGCGAATCTAAACTCATAGCTAGACACTCACACATCACGTGCACAATCTAACGAATCAGCGTATGGGCGTGAAGTTATCTCTACTTGGCAATATCGTTATCATGTTGGATGTACAAAATTAGGGGTGGGGGAGGAGTTGCACATGGAAATTGGTTTCATTTAACAATCAGAAACAAAATAGAAAATTGTAAATAAAGTCATATATATTTTTTGAAAATATGATCAGGTGTTTCAAATCCTCTAATCGTCACTGTTTGGTCAACTGCACCTATACCCTATAAATATTCTTCTAGTTTCATGATGATTTACAAAATTAGTTCTTATCAATCTCTTAATTCAGAGTCCTCTTCTAAGGTTGCAACCCCCTAATCTTTTAGGTGAGCCCGTAATCTTCGAAGGTTTTATGAACGCTAATCTATTATCACAACCTAACAATCATTTATCTCTAGACTAACATGTTTGATAGAACAATGTAAGTAAATCTAAGTCAAAGGCTAGTGCTAATAATCAATTAATATCTGGGTTAATTTCATATATGATCAAGATATAAGAAGTATTAAACACATATTATAGTTAACAAAACTAGAATTGCATTTATATTGAATAGCGCTTTACAATCTACATGCTTCAAAAAACTATTAAACAGTCATCTCAAGACCTAATCACAAAGAGCTTAACTACTCATGATTGAAAGAAAACATCATTACATACAAATAGGATTGACTATGAGTTGGATGGCAAGCCATCACTGTTTCTGCAAGCCTCAACTCCAAATTAGTCTTCTAGATCTCAAAAATTCAGAATAGGAATGACTATGAGTTGAATGGCAAGCCACCAATGTTTCTTCAAGCCTCAACTCCAAATGAGTCTTCTAGATCTAAAAAATTCAGAACCCTTGCCTTGAAAACGTGGTTGGCTTTTATAGACAGTGTTCTGCAAGCCTACAATCGTGTCAGGATGCTGCGGATTGTGCCACAATTTGCATGTCAATAGCAACTTTTCATTTTGGACCAAAAATCATGTCTCATTGATAGAAATTGTGCCACGATGTTGTGAAATCAAAACCATGTAATTTCTTGCTTTCTTAAGCTCTAAGCTATCTAAAAACGCTACAGACTCAACTAAAATGTAGGAAAAGGTAATAACAAAACATCATACAACGACATGTCGTCACAATCCCAAACTTGCATCATTCCTTGTCCTCAAAGAATTCACTTGTAAATAATTGTGAGTAAAATAACAGATTACCTCACCAACGGTAGTATACAAGTGATTAAAACAAGTCTGACCCATTTTTGACACATCAACACAAGTGATTAAAATAGAAAAATCCAAATCAAATCTCGGATAATTGTTTTTGTTCACACTTTCCTTTATGGTTGGTATTGATTGATAGCTTCTCTCTCCATGATTTTTTTTTTTTTGAAGGACTCTCTCCATGATTTTGTTCTTTGCCATAAGCTATCTTACCTTCCATGAAGATGTGTAGATTTTGTTCTTTGCCATCAAATTATTTTCGTAAAATTTCTTCAATTAGTGAAGAAATTCATTCATCATTGTTATTGAATCTGCAGGTTAATTAAGAAAGTATTCATCTGGCTTACAATTCCATTTGTGCACGTGGACGAAGTTATTCAAACGGCAAAGAACAAAATCATGAGAGGATGAAGTTGTTAAAACTGCAAATAACAAAATTATGGAAGGCAAAAGCTATCAATCAATACCAAAAATAAATGAAGGTGTGAACAAAAGCAGTTATTAAAGATT
The DNA here is from genome assembly GCA_958299785.1 of Medicago lupulina. Lineage (NCBI taxonomy): Eukaryota > Viridiplantae > Streptophyta > Magnoliopsida > Fabales > Fabaceae > Medicago > Medicago lupulina. The sequence continues at coordinate 26,080,871 of OY283144.1, read as the reverse complement.
TTATTTGGATTTTTCCATTTTAATTCACTTGTGTTGATTTGTCAAAAATATTAATTTTAATTGGTTGACGTTGTAAAGTAGATATACTCTGACAGTCTATTCTAATTAATCTCATTTATAATACATGTCATAGTTTTATGTACAAACTAATCAGATTCTAACATATGTCATTTTGGATGAGAGAAGTAATAAGGACAAACAAAAAAAAAGGAACGTGTGCTTTAACCGTCAAAGTATAGGGAATGAAATGATTAGATGATAATTTTGTAGGTTTATTTTTGTTGAAGGATTTGAAGATTTAGATATAATTATTTTATAAAAAATTTGACTCAATTAAAAAAACGTCACATCATTTTAAAATTTCAAACAAGCATATATTTTTTCAACTCAACAAACACATCTACATTTTTTCATTGTCAGATTCCACCAATGAACTTGAAATAATGGAGGTTGAATAAAAAATATAGCATGAAAGCGAATGACATCCAATAACTAAAATTTAAGATGAAAAATATTTAAACCAATGACATCTAAAAACTACAAAAATAGTTCATCATACTTTTGGAATTTTCTGGGTATCTTACATCGAGTTTGATATCACATATTCACCCTAAATCTTAAGACATTAGTTATATGGGTCATGTCACTTGTGTGTTATTCAAATTCTACTATTTCATCAAATATATAACTTAATTCACACTTTTTTAAGAACTTTAATTCATACTTGATACATTAACATTTGTTAATCAACTGTGTAACTATCCGCGTCTGTAATTATATGAAATAGTCGAATAAAGTCAAACGAAGGCATAACATGTTCAAAAAGGTTGGTTGGTGGTGTTTCATGGAGGAAGATTTTTGTTCATTCCTTTCGAGAGAAAAAAGAAAGGATATTCGAAGGAAAAGAACATATATGAAAAGGGAGTTTGAATATGAAAGAAGATAAGGGAAAAAAAATTAGTATTGTGCGTTTGTTTGTGAGAGTGTAGGAAATAATTTGAGTTGTCGGTAATTTTATGAGTTTGAAAGAGTTTGAAATTTTTGTGTAATTATTTTACCAAAAAATAGATTCAATTAAAAAAACGCCATATAATTTTAAATGTGTATTAAATATGTATTTTTTCAAATTAGCGTAACACATAAGCAAATTTGCATTATCACTTGCCATCAAATATTAAAAAAATGAATGAATTTAAAATTATAGAGGTTGAATGAACAAATTTATAGGAAAGAGAATTATATCCAAAAGCTAAATTTAAAGATAAAAAATTAAATGAATTACATCCAAAAACTTAAAAAAAAAAGTTTATCATTATATTGTGACTTTTGGGGGATTCTACATTGAATTTGATTATCACATCAAACTAGGAGAATCCACACAAGTGAGTTCAACACCACATCTTCACCATAAACTTTAAGGCATTAAGTATATGAGTCATATCACTTATATGTTTCTCAACATCCACTCTTGCATTCAATGCGGAACTTTAACTTACACTTGACACATTAACATCTCTACCTCAATTATGAGACTTTCTACTAGGCATGACAACAAAACCCTTACCCACAGTTACTCACCCGAACCCACCCCGATTTGATGGGGTTCTCCACTTTGACTGAGTATGGGTATGAGTTTAGGTTATCTTTGATTTCTCAACAAGGGTACAAGATGGGTAACATGAATATATGTATCAAGCCGGAACACATACTCAAACTCATTTAAAATGTAGAAAATTACTTTATTACCTACTGAGATTTTTCATGTTATAATAATTGTCATTGAAATTTAATGGAGAAACCAAATTTACTTGGTCATGGAAATGTTAATGTTAACATATTGTTGAATAAATTGGTATAACATTGCCCGCAGGGCTTGAAAAAACTTTTTTTTTTTTTTGTATTAAAAAAAATGATTCACTGTGGGGATGAGGATGAGGCAGGGATATCCAATCCCGTCGGGGAAGGGGATGAGATTCAATCTCTCATCCCCTTTGGGTATGAGTGAGGTAACATGTAAGTATATTATAGTCGTGGATCATACGAGAAACGTAAAACCCTTCTCAATTACACCCAATTGTCATGCCTACTTTATGCATCCGAGATCAAACCAGACTATGATACCATTGTTGAGCTTTATGGGGTGGATCAACCTATTGAACATAGACCAACTACACAAATGAGAATAATACTACATCTTCTTGCAATATTTTAACTATGATAAAGTTCTAACCCGTGCTTGGCACGGGTGTCCATACTAGTAACATGAATAGTGGAACTTGCACTTTCCATGAATTTTCTATTTTCAATTAGTCTTTTGCTTTGACAATTATTCATTACATTAATGATTTATTTTTCATAGCAAGCAACATCCTAACTAGATTAGATACAAAGAAGGAAAAAGAACGATTGCAAAAGACTCGGCACATAAAGTCTGACCCATTTAGAAACCAAACTACAAGCATTCTAAATGGGTAAAGCGAAATCCATATCAGCGAATCTAAACTCATAGCTAGACACTCACACATCACGTGCACAATCTAACGAATCAGCGTATGGGTGTGAAGTTATCTCTACTTGGCAATATCGTTATCATGTTGGATGTACAAAATTAGGGGTGGGGGAGGAGTTGCACATGGAAATTGGTTTCATTTAACAATCAGAAACAAAATAGAAAATTGTAAATAAAGTCATATATATTTTTTGAAAATATGATCAGGTGTTTCAAATCTTCTAATCGTCACTGTTTGATAAACTGCACCTATACCCTATAAATATTCTTCTAGTTTCATGATGATTTACAAAATTAGTTCTTATCAATCTCTTAATTCAGAGTCCTCTTCTAAGGTTGCAACCCCTTAATCTTTTAGGTGAGCCCGTAATCGTCGAAGGTTTTATGAACGCTAATCTATTATCACAACCTAACAATCATTTATCTCTAGACTAACATGTTTGATAGAACAATGTAAGTAAATCTAAGTCAAAGGCTAGTGCTAATAATCAATTAATATCTGGGTTAATTTCATATATGATCAAGATATAAGAAGTATTAAACACATATTATAGTTAACAAAACTAGAATTGCATTTATATTGAATAGCGCTTTACAATCTACATGCTTCAAAAAACTATTAAACAGTCATCTCAAGACCTAATCACAAAGAGCTTAACTACTCATGATTGAAAGAAAACATCATTACATACAAATAGGATTGACTATGAGTTGGATGGCAAGCCATCACTGTTTCTTCAAGCCTCAACTCCAAATTAGTCTTCTAGATCTCAAAAATTCAGAACAGGAATGACTATGAGTTGAATGGCAAGCCACCAATGTTTCTTCAAGCCTCAACTCCAAATGAGTCTTCTAGATCTAAAAAATTCAGAACCCTTGCCTTGAAAACGTGGTTGGCTTTTATAGACAGTGTTCTGCAAGCCTACAATCGTGTCAGGATGCTGCGGATTGTGCCACAATTTGCATGTCAATAGCAACTTTTCATTTTGGACCAAAAATCATGTCTCATTGATAGAAATTGTGCCACGATGTTGTGAAATCAAAACCATGTAATTTCTTGCTTTCTTAAGCTCTAAGCTATCTAAAAACGCTACAGACTCAACTAAAATGTAGGAAAAAGTAATAACAAAACATCATACAACGACATGTCGTCACAATCCCAAACTTGCATCATTCCTTGTCCTCAAAGAATTCACTTGTAAATAATTGTGAGTAAAATAACAGATTACCTCACCAACGGTAGTATACAAAATTCATCTTCTTAACTAGAAATTTGATGAGCTAGCTTGCTTGACCTAACATCCAATTCCACAAGTCGCATAATATTGATAAAGGGTTCCCACAGTCGACATGCATGTCTGTCATTATCATACTTTTGAAAAAAAATTAACCTGTCAATCAAAATCAATACTCCAGTACACACTTTTAAGAACTTTTTAGAGTTATAACAAGACTTTGGTAAAAGAGATGTTTTTGGAAAGTAGGTTTAATAGAAACAAATAGAGTTAAGCAAACCCTACTGATTTAAATAAGTGAAAACACACAACCCACAGAAAAATTTGATCACTTTTAGAGGACTAGAGAACTAACTAATAGTGCATAATAGACTATTAACAAATGTACTCAAAATTCATCGAAATAATAAAACAAATTTATCTTTACAATGATTGTTTCAATAAAAAAGTGTAGGCAGTAATATACGATTTAGCCCTTCTATTTTTTTCTATGAATTTTAGACCTCAAATTTGTAGAATTATTATCATATGTTCCTCAAGAACTCGTCCAAGTTGAGACAAATGCCAATTTTATTTAACTCCTTAAGAAATTGATCATTTCTTTGAGAAATAGTCCCTCTATTCCTTTTTTATGTGTTGTTTGTTAAGAAAAAAAAATTGTTTATATTTACTTGTTATACATTTTTATGCAATTACTTAATAAACACTCATTGTCCATTCTAACTAAAAAAAAAATTATTAAATGAGATCGCATCAATAATTTATGTCATTATATAGTTTAATAGTGGTGGGTTGACAGTCAAAAACAACTTTACACACACGATTATTTTAAAACATTCCAAATAGCCACGTAAATTAAAAATATTGATTAATGTAGCGATTCAAAATGTTTTGATTAATTGTATGTGCAAAATTATTTTGAATTGTCAACCCACCACCATTAAACTCATATATATTTCAACCAAACTCATTTATTATAAAACAATTTATTGAATATGGACCACAAAAAGTGAGAAAGATATGTGCTTTCATAGACACCGTTATCTTTATTCTTATGAGTTTAGCTCAGTTGGTAGGAATAATGCATAATATATGCAAGGTCTGTTGTTCGAATTTCGAACACCACCAAAAAAAGACACTGTTATCTTTTAACACCTAAAATTTTCCCTCCGCAATGGAGGTGTCAATTTAGCATTGTGATTAATTGTTATTTTAAGATTTAGAAAAGTACCCTTTTAAAAAAGAAGAAATCATCACCAAAGATATTAGCGGGTTGAGTCATGACTTAATCGCTTTCTTTAAGACGTTTCACAGCACTACTTGAGTTTGTGCAAGGTAGACTAAGAACTGCGCAACCGCTAGGATAAAACAACCCAGCTCACCTGTTCAATTACATATTGCACCGTAAGTAATCGTTCTTGAAATAACACCCTCAATATGGTATTAAACCACCTATACGGTACGAAGACCATTCAAAACCAAAGGGACAAATGGGGTAGAAGAAAGGAAGAAGGACTCGTCAACAAAATTCGAAAGAGGAAGAAGAGATGAAAAGTACATGAAGCATCAACTGTATTTTTCAGTGTAAAGAATAAGTGAGGCGAGCTCTCCTTTTATAGAGAGAGTTCGTAACAAATATGGAGTGGCTTAAGGATTAAGTTAACTTGCGGATTAAATAAACTTAATCTTTAAGCAATTTGTGGATCGGTTCTCACGCGAGTGGATATATTCGAAACTTTCTGGATATTCTGCTAGATCATATTGTACCGAAACTTATTCGTTAAGAAAACAGTTTTAGATAATGATTAAACTGACAAAAAATTAATTTAACAGGTGATAAAAAATATATACTCCCTCCGTCCCAAATTATAAGCAAAAAAAAAAAATCACACTTATTAAGAAAACTAAAACATAAGAATTTGGAATATAGTTTTTTGTATTTTCTTTGGAAAAAGTTTCATAGGAAGATGTAAAAACAATTTTCATTGGTTATTGGTTATGGAAAAATTGAAAGAGAGAGAAAATTGAATGCAATTTGCATTTAATTTTATGAGAATAAACAAAAGTTTTTCTTGAAAAAGAGATTTTTTAAAAAAACAAGACTAAATAGGATAAAAGATTGTCTTTTTTGCTTATATTTTGGGACAAAGAAAATGAGTTTTTTTTGCTTATATTATGGGACGGAGGGAGTATTTCTTTTTTACCCAAGCCTAAGCCTAGCCCAGCTAGACGGACAACAGCAGCGGCGTCATCGCGCATGTGATATATATATTCATAAGCGTTCACTCGTTCGCAAAAGCAGATACGCCAAAGGAATACCTTTAGAGGTCACCCCCACTTATATAAACACTACTAGTGGGTATGTCCTATCCAATGTGGGACATTTTTCAATTGATATCAACACTAGTTCTTTCCTAAGGGCCATGTGTTTATTCTTCCAATTTCCACTTAAATTCAACTAATGTTCCAACATTAATAGATGAAGCATCCATCATTGTAGATGCCCTACTTAGTTTAATTCCTCGATTCATTTAGAAATAGTAGAGAGAATGACAGTTCAGATTCTTGTTGGATTTAAGTTGAAATGATTTATAGACTACCCATAATTAGTTGAGGGGCAACTGAAGAGATTGTGATATACCACTACCAACATAATTGAAAAATGTTACTAATTTAATTTAGTAACATTTAAACAATTGTTAGGTAAAGCCCGTGTTTCTAAAGAGCTTCAGTAACATCACTTTTCATAGTATACTACCAATTGATGATTTATTCAATGAAAATTGCTTCTAATTGTTGATGTTTGAACTTGTTTTATTTGCTGCCAATAATGTAGATGATTGTGTTGATCATATACACGTAATTTTTTCAGCACAATTAGCTGATCTACGACTAATACCAACAAAACGACTCGAGGTTTTGTAACTTGGTTTGGAACGCATTTCAACAGCGCCAAAAGCAGACTGTCTTATAGTAAACATAATTCAAGACTTGGAAGTTGGGGAAATCAATTTCTTAAAAGCTTTGATAAACTTTCCAATATTTGCTTGAAAGAATTCTTTCAACAACATCTAGTCATTGCAAACTTGACTACTTGAATTGGCTAGATTCTAAGCCACCAATGTCAGTGTTGGGACGTGAGGAATTGATCACAAAAAAACAAATATTGGAAGTATGGATTAATGAAGTGTGAAGTGAAAAGAAATAGGGGAAAGGGGACAAGAACCTCAATGTATCGATACAAGACTTGTCGTGTGTTCAAGGGCATTGAGCACAAAGAGCTCTTGTACCTTTGTGACAATTAGAAAATTGGCAGATAATTAAGAATTTGGAGATTTTGCCCTCCAATTTATTTTAACCTCAAATTTATTTTCATGTTCATTTTTATACGAGTGTGTATAAATTTAAATCAGCTTACATTCAATCCATTTTTGACTAAAATCAATTTTACAAAATCAAATTTTTTTACATTAGAACCAATCATTTCCTTAATTATTAAACTAAGTTAACTCTAGAGAAAGGGGAAAAAAAAAAGTAATATCCTACTCATAAGTTCTTAAATCACATTACATCTAGAAAATAATTGAAATACAAGGGAAACAGTTGATTAATACTAGTAAACAAGAGAGATGGTTATTCATTGTGCATGCCATCAATAGTTATGTTAATGACTTAGGAGCCTCTCAACAACTTGACTCATGGTGGGTCTAACATCTTTATCTTCCTGTACACAATCCAAAGCAACATTTGCTAAAGTCTCTATCTTCTTTACATCATAATTTGATCCCAATTTAAGGTCAACAATTTGTTCAACCCAACAAGCAACTTCTAAACTTTTTCTTCTTTTTTCCCTAACCCATGTTACCAATCTCTCATGACACAACTCTTCTTTATCTTTGATTTGAATACCTGTTGTTGGACTCTTTCCTGTAATCATCTCCAACACCACAACTCCGTAGCTGTAAACATCCACTTTAGAAGTGATTTGCATGTTGAAAACCCATTCAGGTGCCATGTAACCTCGTGTCCCTCGAATCCTTGAGAAGTTTGAATTATCATGCTCATTCCTGTTCAATAGCTTAGACAAACCAAAATCTGCAACCTTAGGTCGATAATCGGAGTCAACAAGTATGTTTTGAGGTTTAATATCACAATGCAAAATCCACTCTAAACACTCTTCATGTAAATAAGCAAGACATTTTGCAGTTCCTATAGCAATACCATATCTCTTTCCCCAATCAAGTTCATTCGAAGAGAGATTATCGGCTAAAGTACCCTTTTCCATGTACTCATAAACCAACAATCTGTGTTTTCCCTCTGCACAATACCCCCACATACCAATCAAATTCATGTGGTTAAGCCTTCCAATAATGCTAACTTCAGCAAGGAACTCGCTATCTCCTTGATTTGTGTCATGCAAACGCTTTATCGCAGCAACTCGATCATCAGATAAAATACCTTTATACACAGTTCCTCCAGCTCCGCTTCCTATCTCTTGGCTAAAACATTCTGTAGCTTCTTTTAATTCAGGATAACTGAATTTTCTAAATCCGGTTGCTGATGCTAGAACATACCCATGATTATCAACACTAGATTGCCTCCGATTCTTGAATAAGATACACCCTATTAGAAAGAAGCATAAGACCTCAATTCCACCCAAGCCACTTGCAAACATAAGCATGAACTTCACCAATCCATTTTCTTTTTCACTGACGTATAATCTTCCTAGTTGTTGTACTCCATTATTTCTCGAACAAACCAAGTTATCATACTCGGGGGAAAAAACAATATTTTTTTTTGGTATTTTCAAAAAGAGCGAACCTCTAAACTTTGTCGAACGAAGGCCGTTTAGCAACTGTGTCTTTGGATAACAATTATGCAAACCCTTGTTCTTGATATAGCGAAATTGGAAGGCTATGCATTCACACAATCGTAGGCACAAATGCTCACATTGTTTATAGGTGTAATTTTTTTGGAATCTATAGTCATAGCTGTTAAACTCAACAAGAGGTAAGAATTTGAAGTGATATTCTGTCTTGTTATTGCAAGAAAATTGGAAGCTTGGTTTGCACCCTTGAGACCAATCTTGGTTATTGATTATGCTATAGCCTGGAAGACACGAACATTTTCTACCATTTACTGGACCATAACTGCAAGTGCTATTAGGTCCACAAATCCCATGTGTTTGACAAGGTTGTTGGAGGAATTGCCCTGACACTAACCACTTCTCTTGCCCTTGTTTTCGACTATAAACACGAACGTTGCCATCAAAATCAAGCGTAAGTCTTCGTTGTAGCATCGTTCCATAATCACTTGTTATGAAAGTAAAATCATCTGAAGAACTGAAGTTTCCCAAATGATTTAATGTTGCTACCCTGTTATGATTATACATGGATCTAGAATCTTGCCAATCAAGCTCCAAAGGATCTGGCCAATAAACGCTTGAATCTTCACGGCCATAGTAGAGAAGACGGAGAAGATTATTGTTGTCAAAAAAAAGCTTGTAGCAGCTAGAGGAATAGTTGGTGTCACTTTTGGACGAAACAAGGTTCATGTACCTTGTGAAACTTTGATCGGGAAGGAGGGTATCTGTTGGAAAATCAAAACTTTGCCACAAAATGAAACCATTTGTGTTGTGTTCTCTGAGAATGAGATTTCCCGTATCGTACAAAACCAACTCAAGTTGTTTGAGTGAGTATGTGTTTGTGGACCAAACATTGAACTGTGCTGCGTCAATTAAAATGAGGTTACCGGTGTTAAGAAGGGAAAGTGTTGAGCGTTTTCCGTTAACTGGTTGGTCACGATTTGCCATCCAAACAACGGTTGCATTGGTGAGGTTTTTGTGTTTTTGAGTGAACCATATGGCAAATGAATAAGCATTTTCACCAACGGGATAAAAGCCCGCGGTGAATGTGCCTTTGGGTGAGACTATAACGTCTTCTTCATGTTTCTCCACTGAGAGGGAAAATGATGATGAATGTTGAAAATGGAAAAGCAAGATGAGAATTGTGAAGAAGATTGGTGAATGAATCATTTTAATTGTTATTGCTGGATAATCTTCTTACTATTTGTCATCATATATAAACGTAGTATTGTAATGAAAGAAGCACGTGAAGCCAAATTCCGTGAAATTACGCAAGCCCCACGACATTGACCTACGGTCACGGTCACCCAACCTAGTATTAATTAGTCGGAAATAAATTTGTTTTCTTTGACAAAAACAAAATAGGTACAAATAATATGATAAAATTTAAATCACCAGAATATCCTTGTTTTCGGATCCGACAATGTTGACGCCAAAATTATTGATTGGATATGTGATTGACTGAAGTTAATCTTTCAATATGAACCAAACGAAAACCGCAACAAAGACGCGGAATCAAACAAAGCTACACAAAATGACGAACAAGACAATGTCACACTCAAGCGATAAAATTACGAAAAAACACAAAAAAAAAAAAAAAAAAAAACCTTGTGGTAAGATATAATCGAAAACTGTTTTTCACTTGAAGCAGTTTTTTTTTCTACCTGAAAACTATTTAATGAAGGTTCTTGCTTTTTTCGTAGACACCAACTTATTTCATTTCATTAATTAAAATGTATTTTATATATATAATTTGGTATTTCATCCAATATCTAGAAATTAATTGATACTATGAACACTTTAGCTGAACTATAAACAACTTCATTTACAAACTCAACAAGTTAGTTGTCATAAAATTGCTTAGGAATAGTCTTACAATTTTTTATTGATTCCAAATTATGCGGAGCCCTCTTTTGGAGATAAAAAAAAACTACCAACCACTTTCTTGACATCCTACTTAAGATCAATGGGTCCCAGCTTAAACTCATTCCAAGACAGATGATAAACCAAGAGCATTTTGTCAAAAAAAAAAACAGCATGAAGCTTCTCACTTGAAGCAGTTTTTGTTTTCTTTCGGTTCTGATTTTTTAGAAAATTGTAATGAACGAATGTAAACTCATACAATTAATTGTTTTGAAAAAAAACAATTTTTTTAGGGATAAATTCTATTATTTAATATGTATCAATATATCAAGGAAATACATTATTTTAAGCTGGAATTAAAATATGATATTTACAATTTTATCCATTTCATAATAAAATTTTAATCTTTTATCAGAAAAGTTGGTTAATCTATTAATTTAGGAACAAACCCAATACAATATAAATAAAATTAGACACTATAAGTCTCGTGAGCATAACTCAGTTGATAAGACAATGCATTATTATATACAGGGGTCGAGGTTCGAACCCCAGACACTCCATTTATTTATTTTATAAGGTGAATTTTAGCCACTAAACTACCTGACAAAAAAAAAATTAGACACTATAGAGAAGTTTTAATTCATCTTACTTTTCAAAAGATTGCAATCAAATATTTCCTTAAAAAAAATTACAACCAAATATGATAAAATAAATATACAACTAAATAAAATAAAAAAGCAGACCAATAAACACGTTAATGTTTGTCTTTCTTGGCAGTTAATCCATAATTTTTTATGATAAATAAAATGTTGTTTGTTTACCAACCTAAATCGGTGAACCTATTCAAAATTATTACACAAAAAAAAAAAAGAGTATATTAACGATCTATAATGCATTGACGACCTTTTCTAGTCATAAGAACGGATAAACTTATATATTGCTTAGATATATAATTTATAAATACTCCTCTAACTCTGACATAAGTACGGATTAACGTGTATATATTGCTTAGATATATAAATACTCCTCTAACTTAGACCGACTCTCATAGATCTTGATTTAAGAGATTTGTATAGAACTTTGCATAGGATATATACCACTTTGCATAATATAAAATTCACAATGAAATTTAATAGTTCAACATATTTTATTAATTGAAAAGGATTTTATAATATATTTTTAAGAGTAGTGCTAGCAACATTCTTTTTTGAACACTTTTTCTAATACTTACTCTCTAATTGGCTTAAATCAATGTGGGTCTTACATTTTGAAAATGGAACCCACTTAAAGTGGTGGGACATACATTGATTTCATCCAATAAGATAGTGAGTGTTTGAGAGAGTGTTGAAAAGAGAGTGTTGCTAGCATTCCTCAATTTTCTAACTTGTGCAAGATTGCACAAGATAAGGGGTAATTAATGCACACACTTTTATAGGTTTCTCCAAATGTTATTAATGACTTCACTTTCTTGAAATTTGGTTTTTTTCTTTCTCTTCTCTGGTATTGTTTTTTACGTTTACTTGTTCCTTTTTTTCACATTTTATTTTTTCCTTCTCTCCACTATTTACACTTTTACGACTCTTTTCCATATTTCATGCTCCATTCAAAAACATTAGTATTCAAATATAGAAATTGATGAATAGCCAGCCAACTTATCTTAATATCTAATACTAAGGTTCACAATGCATGCCCCAAATGCCTAAACTCTAAAATCCAAAGCGGGAATTCCCTCATTTTAAACCATTAATGCTAATTTTGAATTTCAAATTTGATTGTAGTGGATAGTTATGATTGTAATACACATAGCCACAGACTTTTGGTTTTTCCAATTTGCAATCAATTCCTTGCCATTTCCCAGCGTTGGTTTGGATCATATGAGGAGGTTTGCTCTTCTTTATAATGAGGGAAAACATGATATGGCCTTTCCACCATCTCCATCCCTTCCTGCGCTGACATGGCTTTCCACCACAACATCTAGGCAATGCTCTCTTACAACATGTTGATTGGTATATGCACAAACTTATCGTCTTAATATTATGCTCTGCCTATACCATTTTCTTATTATTATTGCGGTTATAAACATGATGTTTGGTGTGTATTTTCTTGCAGCACCCCTTGATCCCAACCCGGTTACCGAAATGGATAGGAGGATCAACGAGTTACGATTGAAGTATAGGACATACATGGTTGAGATGGACGTTGAATATGTGCGTGGTTTTGTTAGCTTAAATTGTCATTCCATTTGTTTTTCAAAACCTAACAACACTAATTGTTTACACAGGGTGCTATTATGCTGCCAATGATGTTTTCCCATGATTTTGGAGACCAAATCCATCAATATGCTACTCTGGTAGATCCCAAACGCAATCAGTTTGAAGTGCTGGTGGAAAGGAATAACCAGGGGATTTATTTGACAAAGGGATGACACGCTCTTCGTGATTTCTACAAAGTGCAGTTTGGTTCATGGGTTACAATCGTGTTTATGGGAAACGGAAGGTTTGATATTAGAATTAGGAACAGGTTTGGTAAGAGAATTCGTTACCCAACCTTTAACCCACCAATGAGTTTTAGGGTTGAGCACAATGTTGTTCCGGTCACCGTTGACTGGTTTGTTCCAAGGCCATTCATGCATGACGAGTTGAAATTTCAACTCACCTATGAGAAGAAGCTTGCTGCTACTGATGTAGAAAGTGGATTTTTGGTACACGTTGTCTATCCTCATGTTAAAACATTTTTAAGGATTTTTGGTACACGTTGCTCATACTCATGTTAAAACATGTAAGGCTGAAACATTTTTCTGTTTTTACAGGAACTAGCTGAAAATAATAATAACCAGTATAACAGCTAAAAAATAATTCCAACACTGCTAAAACATACTCAGCCTGCAATAACCAGTATAACAGGAAAAATAATAATTCCAAGACTACTAAAACATACTCAGCCTGATACTAAGAATACTTTAGATAAAAAAACAGGATTCAAATTTTGTTGTGCTTGATCTTCATTCTTCCTCTTCTTGGTGATTGTTGGTTGAACGTAACTTTCTTTGTCCGGACAAGTTGTAACATTGTGGCCCCTTCTCTTGCAAAAAGTACAACTTCTTGCTTTCTTTGACAATTCCATTCCTCCTTTAGATCGTTTTGTTTTGGGACGACCTTTTGTATTAGACCTTGGCGGATTTTTAATTAACTCCAATGCATTCTCCACATTCTCAATAGGTCCTCTTTCACTAAGCATCATATTTACTTCAACCGGTCTTTGAAATTCATCACGACACCAACGTAATGGCAAGTAACTTATTGGAATCTCAAAACAATCTTTATGAAGGAATATTGTCAATACATGACGACAAAGAATACCCCAAAACTCAAAATGTTTGCAACTACAACCAACCACATCACCATCCCATAAGACTTTATGATTTTGCGAATGTTGCTCCTTGTAATATTTCACAGTAAATTTTACATGATTTTCTTCACAAATCTTGTATTGATTTGTCTTCTCAAACTCCTCCTGAAACTTCTTGAAAGCATATTTTGTGAAAATATTGTAAACTTGCTCCTCTAAAGGGGATAAAGATCGAAGAGGTGATCCCCTATATGTATCCAACATGGTATGATGTAATTGTTGTTGCCCAATATCCTCAATGGCAAGATCAACCTAAAATTTAGAATAAATTTATAGTCAAATCTACATCAAAAAACATTAACAAGATGACTAAACTAAATTATCATACATATTCTTACTTGTTTGAAAAGTTGAGTTAAACATGAACGAGATGAAGTGAAGCGTTTTAGGAATCCATTTATGCTCTCTAATCTTCCAGTTGTTGTCATGCCCCCAAAGAAATGTCCACGAAGATACGCCGGAACCCAATGTTGTTTAACTTCATACAAGCCTTTTATGTGCTTGTTTGCTTCTAGATTGTACTTGGAAATAATTATAATCCATTCTTCTTCAAAATCATCAGTATTGTCAAGCTTGTAAAGCTTATAAAAATCAGCACACCATGAGAAATATCGATTTCGAAGAATTGAAGTAAACCAACCGCTAATGATTGTCTTTGGAGGCTTCTTCATGAGAGTAAACTTTGGAGGCTTCCATCAGGTCAAAGTTTTCACACTCCGTATGGGTCCCGCTGCTTGAAGCGTGCATATTAACATCAGACTCGACATTATTTGTTGGCTCTTGTTCACCATGATAAATCCACACATAATAATTCTCCATAAAACCAAGGTCCTTTAAATGGTTTACAACATCTTTTGGGCTCCGAAGCAATCTACACGTACATTTAACACACGGACACCTTATCCCTCCCTCTAATTGAAAGGCATCTTGCGACATGGCGTAAGCAACAAAATCACGAACTCCATCCACAAAAGCCGCCTTAAGTTTCCTTCTCCCCGGATATTTTCTATCGTACATCCAACTACGATGAAAAATATATTGATCCATTTTCTGCTTCGCTGATATTAACTCAAATTAGTTCCATTTTCTAACATTCTTTTGTATAAAAAAACATGCTATCACATAAAACTTATATAATATTTTATATTTTATGACTAACATATATAAAATTTTCTAATCTATATCACATTTTCTAAAATTAAATCCCACAAAATAATTCACATATGTCATATTAATTAACATTATAATATTTTACTAATTTACATTATTTTCCAAACAAACTTTTTTATACATATTCCTTTACTAACTTAACCTTTTTTTTTTTAAATAACTACACTAACATTTTTACTAACTACATTTTTTTACTTGAATTTTT
This sequence comes from Medicago lupulina, assembly GCA_958299785.1. Taxonomy (NCBI): domain Eukaryota; kingdom Viridiplantae; phylum Streptophyta; class Magnoliopsida; order Fabales; family Fabaceae; genus Medicago; species Medicago lupulina. The sequence goes on along the minus strand of OY283144.1, from coordinate 26,065,617 downwards.
ATTAAGTAAAACAAATTTTATCTAAATAACATATTTAGTACAATTTCATTTTACTAACTATGTTTCTAATAACTAATATTTTTATTAATAATCATACCATTGACGTAATTTTAAATAAATAAAATAACTAATATTATTACTACTAATCATACCATTGACGTAATTTTAAATACATAAAAGATACTAACCTCAAATAAGCCATTGAAAAAAGTGGATGACAAAAACAATACAACATATTTTAATAACTAAATTAACAATGTATAAATACAAACATTTTTAAAAGTACATATTTTTAACTAAACTACAAGTTTTTCTACAATAATACTTTTTTTCATTATACTCTCTAACACTAATAAGTTTTTTTTTTTTTTGAAGGGGCTAACACTAATAAGTTGAAATTTAATTTAATCCCACTAAATATTTTTTTTAAGAAGTTAATCCGACTAACATTTTTTTTATAGAAAAATCGCAATAAAATTTTACTAACTATTTTTTTAATAACTATTTTAACTAAACTACAAGGTTTTGTACAAGCTAACACCTTTTTTTTATCATACTCTCTAACACTAATAAGTTCTTTTTCTTCCAAAGAAACACTAATAAGTTGAAATTTAACTTAATCCCACTAATTTTTTTTTTTTGAGGAAGTTAATCCGTCTAATATTTATTTTTAGAAAAATCCCAATAATATTTTTATTTACAATATAGTTTTACTTACTATTTTTCTAATAATTAATATTTATTACTAATCATACCATTGTAGCAATTATTTAAATTAAGTTAGAAATATACCAACCTCAAACAATAAGTCGACGAACTAAGCAGATGCAGCAAAATCAACGGCAACGAACAACAACACCAAACTGATAATGGACTAGAACCAACAAAACTATAAAAAAAAAAAATGTAACTTATATTAATAACTACATTAACAATATATAAACACATTTAAAATTGACATCAACTATAAAAAAATAACAATAAGAACCTGTGTTAGAAAGTTCAACAATGATAATAAAATGATGGAGAATAATGTAAATTATGAAGAATAAAATTGGAGTGAAATTAAGAAAATTTGATTGAGAATTAAGTGAAGAAAATGATAGGGAAAATATTTGGAATTGGTGTTTTGAGTAAGAATGTATAAGCATATATATATATATATATATATATATATATATATATATATATATATATATAAGCTGCCAACGGTAACAACAACGGATATTTGTGCGTGTGGGGCCGGTGCTTTCCTACGAAAATATTCCTCGGTAAACCAAGCCAATCAAAAGCTGCCACGCACCCTTTCTCCAACGTAAACCTGCATGTGGGGCCGATGCTTTCCTACGAAAATATTCGTCGGTAAACCCAACCAATAAAAAGCTTCCACGTACCCTTTTTCCAATAAAAACCTTCATGTGGAGTCGGTGCTTTCCTACGAAAAGATTCCTAGGTAAATCCAACCATTCACAAGCCCCCACGCCCTACTTTGTTGAGTATTTGGACCCCCTTTTGACTGACAGATGCTTTCCTACGAAAATTTCGTCGGTAATTCGTAGGAAAACCCTTCGTCGGAAATTTTGTAGGAAATTTTTGTAGGAAAATACACTATTTTCTTGTAGTGCAAGTTCATTTGACGAAAGATTATCAGCTAAAGTACCTTTTTCCATGTACTCGTAAACCAACAATCTGTGTTTTCCCTCAGCACAATAACCCCACATTCCAATCAAGTTCATGTGGTTAAGCCTTCCAATGATGCTAACTTCAGCAAGAAACTCACTCTCACTCTCCTTCATTCGCTTCATGCAAACGCTTTATTGCAGCAACTCGATTATCATATAAAACACCCTTATACACAGTTCCACAAGCACCCTTTCCAATCTCTTGACTGAAATCCTTTGTTGCATGTTTTAGTTCAGAGTAACTGAATTTCCTAAATCCTGCCACTGCTGCTGCAAGAACATAGTTGTGATTGCCTTCACTAGAATGTTTCCTATTCTTTAATAAGAAACACCATACCATAAAGAAGCACAATAATTCCATTCCTCCCAAGCCACTCGCAAACCAAAGCATGAACTTCACTGATCCATTCTCTTTCCCTATGACATATAATCTTCCTAGTTGTTCTGGTGCATTTTGTGAACAAACCAAGCTATCATCCTTGACAATGTTGTCATGGGAAAAATCAATATTGTTTTTCGGCAATAGCAAGAAAATTGAGTCTTGGAAATCTGGTGAATGAAACCCATTTAAAAACTCTGTCTTTGGGTAACAACTTTAAATACCTCGTAGCTCCTGATACGTGTATTCAAATCCAACACACTCACACAATCGCATGCACAAATCTTTACATTGTATATAGGTATAATTTTCGTAATTACCATATTCATATCCATAGAATTTGACATGGGGTAAGTGTTGGAAGCGAGTATTTGAATTTGTCTTATTGTCACATGAAAGTTGGAAGCTTGGTTTGCACCCTTGGAACCAGTCTTGATTATCGATCCTGATATAACCTGGAAGACACGAACACTTTCTACCGCTATGGAAATTATAACTGCAAACGCCATTGGGTCCACAAATCCCTTGAACACCACAAGGATGTTGACGAAATTGCCCTGATACTGACCACATCTCTTGTTCATGTTTTCGGCTATAAATACGAATATTACCATCATGATCAAGGGTCAATCTTCGTTGGAGTAGTGTCCCATAGTCCGTAGTTGTTAAAGTGAAGTTATCAGAAGAGCTGAATTCCCCTAAAGGATGTAGTATTGCAACCTTGCTACTGTTGTACGTCGATCTACCAGAATCCCAACTGAGGAGCCATGGAACTGGCCAGTAAACTCTTGAAACTCCAAGTCCATCGTAGATAAGACAGAGAAGATTGTCGTAGTTGAATAAAAACTTGTAGAAGCCGGATGAATAATCGTTCTCACTTTTTGAGGAAACAAGCTTCATGTACCTTGTGAAGCTTTGATCAGGAACGAGAGTATCTGTTGGGGAATCAAAACTCTGCCACAAGAAATTGAAAACATTGGCGTTGTGCTCTCGAAGAATGAGATTTCCTGTGTCGCACAAAAACAACTCAAGTTGTTTGGATGAGTTAGTGTTTGTGGACCATACATTGGAATGTCCTGCATCGGTTAATACAAGGTTTCCGGTTTTGAGAAGGGAAAGTGTTGAGCGTTTTCCGTTAACTGGTTGGTCACGATTTGCCATCCAAACAACGGTAGCATTGGTGAGGTTTTTGTGTTTTTGAGTGAACCATATGGCGAATGAATAAGCATTTTCACCAACGGGATAAAATCCCGCGGTGAATGTGCCTTTGGGTGAGACTATAACGTCTTCTTCATGTTTCTCCACTGAGAGGGAAAATGATGATGAATATTGAAAATGGAAAAGCAAGATGAGAATTGTAAAGAAGATTGGTGAATGAATCATTCGAATCATGATATGTTATTGTTGGATTGTTTTGTTGTTCATTGTAATAATATATACACATAGTATGGTAATGAAAAAAATATGTGAACAAAAACATGGGTAACTTTTTGCTCTTTGTTCCTTCTCCCACGGCATGAGCATAATTCGTCCTTTGCCCAATTAAGTCACCCAACCTTTTTACTCGGAAACAAATGTCGAAATCATTGTCCTTATACACGCGTGATTGTCCTTATACTAGTATTTGCCCGGTTAATGTAGCAATTTGAATTATGGGTTTTTAAGAAAATAACAAAGTAAATAAGCTAAATTGTCGTACATATAAATTAAATTATACAGTTACTTTATAACAATTAATAAATAAAACAACTGCGATAGTCATCTCAACTTTTAGCCTGTGTCCTTCAATGTTGTATTTTAATCATGAAATGACCACAAAAAAGTCTAAAAACAATCAAATAGCTTATTATTAGCAAAGATAACAATCAAAAGATGCCTTTGTGGACAATGAACGCGGTAAGGTGAGAGAGAAAATGATTAAAATAAATAATATAATAACTAATTAAAGACATAAACTAAATACCTATATCCCACCATGGTAAGATGAGAGAGAAAATGATTAAAAAAACATAAACTAAATACCTATATCCCCATGTTTGAAGAATATTAAAATTTAGACTTAAATCAAATACTTATAGCCCCATATATATAAAATATTGATTTGTTTTAGGTTTGTATTGATATATATATTGATTTATGTCATATGCATAGAGAGAAGAAGAGTGAGAGATTGAAAGTGTCGATATTTGAATTTTGAGTTTGAATTGTGAGTGAAGTTTGTTATGTAATTTAATTGAATTATGAACAAAAGACATGTTTACAACTACTATCTTGTTGATTAATAGATTAATGGACTAACAAAATAGAGTGTTTGTATATTATTCAGAGAGTGGAAGACTAAAAATACACTATCCATAAGATTTTGTAAGTCTCTCGGGTAGTGTTTTACATCCTTTTTTTATAAAGGGCTATGAAATTATCCAAAAGAAGGTTTTGGATATGATCTTCAATATTTAGTTAACTCAATCATATAACTAAAAAAGAGACTTATAAATTTACAGGAATATGAAACACAATCAATTATACGGTTCTAAAGAAGATGATTCCTTAAGCCTCATGTGTTCTTTGGGGACATATTTTTGAAACTATCCAAACAAATGGGTAAACAAAAAATTGAGTCTTAAGATTTTGTCTACGTTTATAAAGATAAATTATAATAAAATAATTTTGTCTAAGTTTACAAACATAAATTAAAACAAATGAAGTAAATGTTTAATCAAATTGAGGCCATTCTAATTTTGTTTCCATAATAGTTATTTCTCTATTATTACCAACTTATTAGAAGATATTATTAAAAAATATTAAGTAAATTGTGCATAAAAAATAAGTGATACTAATTTTTTTAGAAGAAACTGTGTATTATTTTTCAGATAATGATGAATATAAAAAATAAAATCACAATTCAAAAACAGACTTAGTATCTTTCAAAAAAGACTTATCATCTTTCCATAAAAAAGGACTTAGCAAAAATCATTGTCAATAATAGCTTAAACATCTACCTCACAAATAAAGAACAAGTAAGCATGTGTTTATTTCCCACAAATCATAATCCATTATGTCATTTTTATTTCTAAACGTGAAAAAAATTGTCATGAACATGTTCCAACATTTAATATGACATTTTTGTGATACACAATATGTCTTATCAAGATTGTCTTTCATAAACTTAGCATACCAAGTTAAAATAGTTTACACATAAATTAAGGAATAATGATATAAATCTTGAAATAAAAATCATTTCCAAAAATCAACTCCGTATACTATCTGATGTGTCATATGCTCTTAGTAACAGCCTTTTATGGAATCACTAACATCTCCATTTTTAAGACGAAGTATCTTTTAAGTGATCACTACCATCTCCATTCTATGGTTGTAGTAGGATTATCTTTCATTTGTAAGAAAACCGGTGTTAGCTTCCTTTCCTGCACCAGAAAAGACATAACTAAGGAGATTGCAAAGATATTATCTACTAATTCATACTTGATATACAACCATCATCCTTTTTCATTTCTCACCAATTACATTCTATAATTTTGGTTCCAATATACCATACAGAATGGTATTGTCTTATTCACCTTACTACATTCTCCGGCTACATCACCCTGCAAACACAAAGTTCTACTAATAAAGGTGTATTCTATGATTTGATAAGGATGATTGTCAAATATGATGTAGTTCCATGTACAATTTGAATTTTGAACCAAAAGAGAGATAATAAAAAAGAATACTCATACTCATTTAACAAAAGATACTTTTTTTAGGTTATGTCATGCTTTTGTCATCAATATAGAGTCATGACATTATAGCACCCTCTTGCTTCTCTTTCCAACTACCATGTCTTTATCTTTAAACTTGTGTTATTTTCCTGAATCGTTGAAACACATTTACAAATCCTAATTTGAAGAAAGTCCTTATGCAATGAAATCTAAGGTGTTTGTCAAGAACCTAATTTGCATGTCAACATACAATAATGTCCCACATTAGAATAATGTCCCAGATTAAGATATGGCATACTTACATTTCTACCCCGTGTTTTTGGAGGAGGGACTCAAATTACTAATGAATGAGTAAAAAATTGTATTTATAAGGATCTTACATCTCAAGTGAAGTTTACAAATATAAATATTCATCTAAGGATCATGATTGTATCACTGATTTGCCACATGATATGCAGATTGTTCATTTTGTAAAAGAATATTTTTTTCTTATATTTAATCAAGGCAAAAAAATAGGAGAAACACCACATAAATTTACTTCAAATAGGAAAATATCACTCACAAAATGACTACTATTTGTAGTATTTGTGGTGAAGTCATATTTAGATTCAGTGTTTATTTGGCTTAAAATAGAAACAAAAAAGAAAAAAAGTAAAGAAATTCTTATTTCAAAGAAAAAAATAGACAAAACTGTTAATGGCAAATAAATGCACACCTTTGATACTACAATGAAACAAATTGCAAAGAAATGAACCAAATCATGCGCATCTTGTTCATACCTTTAACTATATCCTTCTTCACATTCTCCACTCTTTCAGCAATTTTAGATTTAAACGGGGTCAGCAAGTGGGAAGCAACATCAAACTTCAAAGCTTCTTTGTGTTTTCTAAACTGCAGGGAACTAACAACATTCAGTAATGAATTCTCTCCCCAAAAAAAAAATCAGTAATTGTGCATTTACCAAAGATAGATTACTTTACTCTCCCACAACTGTGGATCTTTCTCATAGATTAAAAAACTTGTACCAACTTAGACAACCTAATAAAATCACATAATATTTCAATCTATAATACTTATGAAGCCAAAAAGTAATAACCATGTCAATACATGTCATTTGGTTAACATAGTGTGCAGCAAATTAGTGTTGCAACAAACATTTGTAAAATCCCATTTCAATTATAAGCATCAAACAAATGCGTAAAAACAGGAGGTGCCAAAAGTGAGATGCAGAATAGACTTCGCAGAAGCCTCTTTATCACACTCATGAGAGTTCGTACAAAAAACAGGAAGTGCCAAAAGTGACAATAGTAACCAATGTGAAAAACTCTATAATTGTAAAGGGAATGCATGATCAATCCTCATTCTATCCATAGAATAGTAAAATGAGCATAAAAAAGAAAGTTATTTTCATTGATTTCAATTGATTCTATCCATGCTTTTTGTATGGCATGTGATGTGATATGTCAGTATTGTGTGAATGTCAGCATGTCTTTTAGTAGATATATGTTTGAATTTCAAAGTAATAGTAGGGGAAATTTTGAAATTTGAATGGGTGTTAGTGGCATGAATTGTTTTTTTATTATAAAAATTGAAAAAATAGGTGCTAATTCTAGCATCAAAAGATGATGAAATAAAATACTATCTCTTATTTTCGATTTGAATGTGTGTGGTATGCTACTTTCAAAAAAATAAGAGCCAATCAAACTTTAGCCTAAAAACAGAGTTACCATGAAGTTCTTCCAAAAGAACCAATCAAAAAAGACAAACTCTAATTAGTAAAAGTGAGAGAAGAAGGAATAGAGATTCAAACATATGCTGATGGTGAATGATGTTGAAAATTCAAACATCTACAGATAATAGCAATTCAAATATACTTAAGACAAAATTAATATTAAGACAAAAGAGATTAATATTAACAACCTGTTGCAAATTGCAATTGCTCCAAATCCTGAGATCTTCATAAGTTATCCACATTTAACTAAACCTAAAATCAAAACGAAAACGATTCTATATTAATATCAATCAATATCAAAACTAACAAAATCATCATTTTTTTTTTTTATTGAGACATTTTCTCAAACACTTTGTTCTCTCTTCTCTAACCAGATTAATTTTTATTTTTTGCTTAAAGACAAAATTACAAACACCGAAAAAAAGAATTGCAAACACTAAAAATAGAATTACACAACCTATCTCACTCTTTTTTTTAGAAATAGAATCGCAGAAACAGAATTATTGAGATTAACAACTCTAACAAAACACAAAGAGTTTCCCAGTTCGTAACAAACAACATGATTAAGGCCCTCAATCATTCAAAAACACAAACCCCAAGCAACAAAAGCTTTCAATAATTATAAAGCTTTCAATCTATCCAAATTACTACAAACCAAAATCAACTCTACCAAAACACAAACAAATTCTGCAGAACCCCGTTACCTCTAATAATATTTAGGAACAAAAAAACAGAGAGAGAACATGAATAGCAGTAATTTTAGGGTTGAATTGAAACTGATGAAAGGAAAAACTTACAGAATCGTGATTGAGCAGAGAAGGTAGTGGATTTCGCTGGAAAATCAAATAGGGGTGAGTTTAACGGTGCTCCTGTGATTCCATTCGTAAAATCTGAAATTATTGATTAACCTTTGAAAAAGAAAGCTTCTTTCAACTTCTCCGGCACGGCAGAAAACGTTTTCCGGCGTGGTTTTGTAGAGAAGAAGATATGATGGTTTTATTTTAATGGTTCTGTGTGTTTTTGAAGAAGAAGAAAAGGGTTTTATGGAGGGAGGGAGTGGTTTGCGTGAGAGAAAATGTGAGGAAGAGAGAGAGGTGTGAAAAAATAAAGGTTAAAGTGCATTTTTTATCCTTTAAGTTTCAAAAAATTGCGATTTTGATTTTCTATTTAAAAAAATTATAATTTTGGTCTCTTTTATTTTAAAATTGCTGAGAAGACGCCACGTGTCCAAAAAAAGGGTCATAATCGCAACTTTTTGAGAAGATAAGGGGTCAAAAGATCATATTTCTCTTATGTTATGGGTCAAAAGAGCATATTTTCCTAAACATGGGGGTCACTTTTGTCATTTTTTTTATAGGGGGTCAAACATGCACTTTAGCCAAAAATAAATATAGAAGCTTAGAGTGAATGAGAGAGAAATGATATAGAAAGTGATATCTGTTGTGATAAGAGAAAAAGTAGGAGGGAAAGAAGGATTTAAAAAAATTTGAAATTTGAATTTTGAATTGAAGAGGGAAAATGTGTGATAATGATATTTTATTACGTGAATTGTGTGAATACTTAAAATAGAAAAAATAAAATGAACTTTTAATGATGATGTGGCATTAGGGAGTTTAGAGTTTGACACATTGGATTTGATGTCTAAAAAATGGTTGTGGCTTGTATATTATTAAGATTAAGATACGCATATGGATGTGCCAACCTTATAACATGTCACTAATGTACTTTTTTTTTTAAACGGGTATGATCTGCTTGTAATGCGTAGATTAATTCATCGAGTCGGATAGGGCTGTAATGAATGTTAAAACTTTTCTTCAACAGATTTAATATTTATGCATGTCCAGGGCTAGATCTGAAAAACTCTGAGTTGTATGAATTGATCTTAGAATTTAATTGACTACTAGTCATAGCTATTAAATTTGAACTAATGATTTTGTTTAGCTTTACATATTAAGCTAGAGATAGAAAATTGTGAGTTATGACTTAAGGTTAATGAACTAAAAATTGCTTCCACAGGTAGGAATCGACTTAAGAGATTAGGAGATTATAACTTAGGAAAGAGTTTTGACTCAAGAGATTGATCAAAACTATTAGGTTAACCCGTCGTAAAACTAGGTGAACATTGAGAGAGAAGAGGAGCAAATTATTCACGGTGCGCAATAGAGGATTCGAAGGCTCGATCATCTGTTTTAATCTAATTCTCAAACCAATTTATTTACATTGTTATAAGTTCTATGCAACCAAACCAACTGCCTAGGGCAACCCCCAATTTAATACTACATCCTTTAAATTAACGAAATTGTTGAGTAGAAATTAACAATGGTCCTCGTGGATACAAATTTTATTATTACTTCGATAGTTTTTGTACACTTGTTAAAAGTCTATCAAGTTTTTGGCGTCGTTGTTGGGGACTGTTAAATCATTTCGACTTGGAAATTTCGTTATTATTTAGGATTTCTGTCTTTACATTTTTGTTTGTATATTGAAAAAAAAAATTGAATTTTTTTTTTTACGATTTATGCTCTTCATGTCTATTTCATATTGTTTTGTTACTTAAAGGTTTCTCTGAGTTTTACAACAATGTGGGATAGTCGATCACTAATTGATTATGAAGAGATCGGTATCCTTCGTTATGAAAAATGGATGATCTCTCTAGATATAAAGGATTTGGAAGCAAGTGATAGACATTTGGCAAGTGTACCAAAAACTATCGAAGTAGTAAAAATATCGTTCCCACAAGGACTGTTTTTAACCTCAATAATTCAAATTTATTATTCAATAGGATGTATAAAAGTTATTATGGTTTGCCACTAGGCAGTTGAGTTGGTTTGATTTTATGAAATCAATTAACAAAAAGTAAAAAGTTGTTAAGAAAATAAGAGAGAGATGAGATCAGGTCTTTCGAATCATCTATGTTCCCCTAATTGGTATATTGCACTCTATTCTTATGAATGATTTTCTAGTTCCACGATAGTTAACAAATTAGCCCTAATCAATCCCTTGGGTTATGACCCTCTTCTTAAACTACAGGCCCTAATTCCTTAGGCGGTCTAATAATCCTTGAAAGTTTAAGCACGTTAATCTAATATCACTTGATGACAGTCCGTCATTCCATATTTTTAGAGTTTTTTTACCAAACGTGCCACGATTTTGTCTTTGCCTTTTTCTTCAGTTTTCTTGCTTTTCTCGCTGCTTAAGTTGCCTTGTGAACTCTAAAATGTGATAATATTTACATAAATATTACGTAATGACAGCATGTCACCAGCAAGATTAAGTATGAGTTGCGATGTTTGTGGAGGCTATCATAATAGTTACTATTGTGAGGAGTAATTCATAAAAAAGAGAATAGCAGGAAGTGGTCGACATAAATTATAACTCTCAACTTCAAACTATTTTAGATGAATTCTTGAGGTCAAATCGAGTTTCATTTGAGAAATTTGAAGTTTAGTGTGGTGATCTTATTGAAATAGCATATGAGTCTCGGAAGAAGTTGGTTGAGGTGGCGACTGAGTGTCATACTATTTTGGTGGAAGAAAATACACATGTGAGAAATGTTAGTCTCTACCTGAAGTCTCGACAAATGGGGTATAAAGAAAGCACTCATGTGCAAATGGATACATGTCTTTCTCTAAGGTGGGAGAGCTCGAATTCCAAAGGTTTAACCGTGGATGCATGGGAGTATCTGATTCTTTGTGCAAAATTCATGCAATTCCTACCAAACAAGATGAAGAAGAATGGTGGTATATTTTTTCTGTCATATCTGTCACACTAACAATGGTTGAGGCGTCAAGCTTAGTGACGTAAAAGAAAGTGTTGGATGGAAGGTAACCCATCATTTTTCTAATGTTTGTTTATTTTGCACGTATTTATATTCAGTAAAAAAAAAGTGAAAAGATGGACAGAAAAAAAAAATCCAAGTCCACATCAGTTTTTTTTCAATTATTTGTCTTTGTCAGATGTCCATCGTGTCAGTTGTTAGTTTGAGTCATTTTTCAATAATTTTTATTTCTTGTTTATTATTAATAACATTTATGCAATGTGTGACTACAACATCAATTATGGTTAAGGGGAGCCCAACAGTCGAATTTTAATTGGAAAGAGGTTTGAGGCAAGGTAATCATCTCTCTCCTTTTTTCTTTGTTGATAGCTGAAGGGATGAATGTTATGTTGAAGGCTACATTGGAGGCATGTTTGTTATCGGATTATAAGATTGGCCTTGATAGGGAGATTTGTGTTTCACATTTACAATTCGATGATGATATTATCATAATAGGGAGGAAACGAGTTGGGAAAATATCATAGCCTTGAAAGTGAATATGGTTATTTTTGAAGTAATTTTTAGGTTGAAGGTCAATTTTAACAAAAATATGTTGGTAGGGGTGAATGTGCTTGATTGTTAGTTGGTAGAGGCATCAGTGGTTATGAACTGTAAGATCAGACATATTCCTTTTGTGTATCTTGGTCTTCTGATTGGTGGTGACCCTCTAACACCTTGGATAAAATGGGACACTATGTGCCAGGAAAAGGGGTAAGGGGTTAAGAGGATTAGAGAGTTTAATTTGACATTGTTAGAGAAATGATGTTGGAGATTACATTTGGATCAATCGAGTTTTTGGTATAAGGTGTTAGTAGCTAGATTTGGGGAGGAGGAGGGTAGGTTGAAGGTGGGCAGAATATTAGGATCCAGACAGTCGAGGGATGTCATAGCCATCGCAGAGGTGTAGGATTGGTGTGAAAAAAATTGGTTTGTTGCAGGTTTGGTGAGGGTGTTGGTGGGATGGAACCAATACTTTATTTTGGTCGGATCAGTAGTTAGAGTGTGGTGTGTTGTGTGATAGATTTAAACAGTTGTATGGTTTATCTGAGTACCAATTTTTGATGAAGGATGAGATGTTTACATCAGGTTGGGGTGATCAGGAAAATGGATGAAACTGGCGTTGAAGGTTGTTGACATAGGAGGAGGAGCAGATGGGGGAGTATTGTCTCCTGTTGTCTAACATTGTCTTGCAGGATGGTTTGGAAGACAAGTGGGATTGGAGTGTCGATCTTTATCCAGGTAAAGGATACTCTGTGCGAGCATCCTATGATTCGATTTATTTTGTAGTTCAGTTTAAAAGGTCGGTATATTGTGACACTGTTTGGAATAAACGGTGACGTTGAAGGTTTCTTTGCTCATCTGGCAGTTGTTATTAAATTATCCAATAAAAAAAGATAAGTTGATTCATCGTGGAATTATTATGTATACTTCAGGTCTTTGTTCGAGTGGGTGTGGGCATGATGAAAGTGTTGATCGCTTGTTTCTATCACGCTTCTTACGATTTATTACGCTTTTATTCCAATTCTCATAACTTATCTTTCCGATACATGTCTGCTATGAATGATAATTTTGTAAAATAACTCATAAATCTCTTTCCACGGCCCTACAAAATTAACTATATTTTTTAATTTGTGTAAAATGGATAAAAAAAACTTATAATTTGTGACGACGTAATATTTAATATGACTGTCACAAATATTTAACCTCTTTATTTTTTTGATAATAATTTTTTATGCTTAATTTTTAAATATGTGATCATGATATTTAAAGTGGTTTTAAGAGACATAAAAGAACCTTAAAAAAAAAAAAGACATAAAAGAAGTGGTTAGCATTATTTTAGTTTATTCTTTGTTCTTGATTTCAATATTTCATAAATTGAAGTTTTTTATGTAACAAACAAAAAATGGGATCAGTGCCGGGTTTGTTTTTTCCCATGGGACCAAAACAATTCTCATTTAAGAATTCTATCAAAGTTACATACAAACAAAAACTAAGTGATAACTAATCTTAATGGAATCTTTACATAAAAAATTGAAAATAAAAAAAGTGGTCCAATTACAACTGTCAAATTAATAATTGAAGTGGTCCACCATCCCTTTCTCTCGTATTGAATCTTCACTTTGACCTTACACTTCGAGCAAATCTATTAGTAAATCTAAGTATTATTTCTAGTTGTTCATGTTGGACTTTTATTTTTGGCATTTAATCATGCAAAGTATATAAAAGGAATTTCTTCAGCACAATTAGCTGATCTAGGAATAAATAATGCTTAAGCAAAATGACGAGGTTTATGCAACGTGGTTTGGAATGCACATCAAGAATTGGAAGCTGAAGAAATCAATTCTTGAAAACTTTGTTAAACTATCCAATTCATTCAATAATATCTGGTGACTGCAAACTTAAACAGTACTTGAATTGGCTAAAGAGCTTGTGGGTATTTGTGACATAGCAGTTGCAAAAGGTGGATCCTCATATATAAACGTCGATGTATTTTAGAATACTTTGTGTGTGTTCAATGCGACATTTTAAAAACCGAACCAAACATCAAACCAACGAGACGTTCAGGTTATAGTTAGACAAAATTAGATCGAACCACTCAAATAATCAAACTTTTAGACAATGACAATTTAAGGTTTAACCGACTGAACCGTCCAATTCGATTTTAAAACATTGTTTCAAGGTCATTGGACACACCGGGCTTGTTTCTTTGTGACAAGTATAAAACAGACAGATAAAAGAGGTGATCTGATATGTATATTAATTTTCTTTAATTTGATTGAGCTTAAAACAGGCAGATAAGAAACAGAAATGTGAAAACTATGATCACATTCTAAACACAAAGTTTTTTAAATGATACATCCAAAATTGTGATAACATCCTCCTTGAATCAAATTACATGTAGAAAATAATGGAAACAGAAGTATTAAATGTGCAGACCATCAATAATCATGGTCATCCCTTAATAGCCTCTCAACAACTTGACTCATGGTGGGTCTAACATCTTTATCTTCCTGTACACAATCCAATGCAACATTTGCCAAAGTCTCCATTTTGTTTACATCATAATTTGATCCCAATTTAGGGTCAACAATTTGTTCCACCCAACAACCAACTTCTGATCCTTTTCTTCTCTTTTCCCTAACCCATGTTACCAATCTCTCATGACACAACTCTTCTTTATCTTTGATTTGAATACCTGTTGTTGGACTCTTTCCTGTAATCATCTCCAACACCACAACTCCGTAGCTATAAACATCCACTTTAGAAGTGATTTGCATATTGAAAACCCATTCAGGTGCCATGTAACCTCTTGTCCCTCGAATCCTCGAGAAATTTGAATTATCAAGGTCATCCCTGTTCAATAGCTTAGACAAACCAAAATCCGCTACCTTCGGTTGGTAATCAGAATCAACAAGTATATTTTGCGGCTTTATATCGCAATGCAAAATCCACTCCAAACACTCTTCATGTAAATACGCAAGACCCTTTGCAGTTCCCATAGCAATGTTATACCTTTTACCCCAATCAAGTTCATTTGATGAGAGATTATCAGCTAAAGAACCATTTTCCATGTACTCATAAACCAACAATCTGTGTTTTCCCTCAGCACAATAACCCCACATTCCAATCAAGTTCATGTGGTTAAGCCTTCCAATGATGCTAACTTCAGCAAGAAACTCACTCTCACTCTCTCCTTCATTTGCTTCATGCAGACGCTTTATCGCAGTAACTCGATTATCAGATAAAACACCCTTATACACAGTTCCTCCGGCACCTCTTCCGATCTCTTGACTAAAACCTTTTGTAGCTTGTTTCAATTCTGAGTAACTGAATTTCCTAAACCCTGTTGCTGCTAGAACATAATCATGATTCTCATCGGAATTTTTGCTGCTCCTAAACAAGAAAAACCAAACCATAAAAAATCCCAAAAGCTCTACTCCTCCTAAACCACCTGCAAACCAAAGCATGAACTTCAATGAACCATTTTCTTTCTTTTTCATGTATTCTCTGTCAAGCTTTACAACTCCATTCCTCTCACAAACCATTCCACTGCTATTTTGTTGAATCCTAATCTCATCAACAAAACCACTACTTTTCGGCAATTTCAAGTAGAATGATCCAAGAAAACTCTGCGAACGATGACCGTTAAGTAACTGAATTTTCGGATAACACCAATAGACACCACCATATTCAGCTGTAAAAGTATACTGAAATCCTGCACAATCACACAACTCTGCACACAAAGTCTCGCATTCTTTGTAAGTTTTATTCGTATAAAACCCATAATCATATCCATAAAAATCAACATGAGACAAAGCCAAAAAACTTAACTCATCATGAGTCTTGTTGCTACAAGAAAGTTCAAAATTGGGTCTACAACCTTGAGAACTATCTTGATCATTAATCCAAACATAACCAGGTAGACAAGAACACTTTCTACCAGTCAAAGGATCATTACTACAAGTACTATTAGGCCCACAAATCCCATGAATAAAACAAGGTTGTTGACGAAATTGACCCGAAACAAACCAACCCTGTTCCTCATCTTTTCTACTATAAATGCGAACATTACCATCATGATCAAGTGTAACTCTACGTTGCAAAAAAGTTCCATAATCAGCAGTATTAAAAACAAAATCATCAGAAGAACTAAAACTACCAAATGAATCCAATGACGCGATTCTACTACTATTGTAAGTACTTCTTGTACCACTACCAGCAGCACCATTGCTTGTAGTCCAAGGATCTGGCCAATAAATACTAGAAACTCTCGGTCCTTGATATAAAAGACGAAGAATGTTATCATTGTCAAAAAATAGTTTATAAAAGCCAGACGAATAGTTCGTCTGACTTCTTGATGAAACGAGGTTCGTGAACCTCGTTAGGGTTTGGTCTGGTAAAAGTGTATCAGTTGGGAAGTCAAAACTTTGCCATAGAATGTTTTTTTTGGAACTGGTTATGTTTTGTTCTTGAAGAACAAGGTTACCTGTCTCATGTAATAGTAGTTCAAGTGGTTTTGTTGAGGTGGTTTCTGTGGACCAAACAATGGACTGAGCTGCGTCGGTTAAGACGAGGTTGCCGGTTTTAAGAAGGGAAAGTGTTGAACGTTTTCCGTTAACTGGTTGGTCACGATTTGCCATCCAAACAATGGTGGGGTTTTTGTGTTTTTGTGTGAACCATATGGCAAATGAATAAGCATTTTGTCCTACAGGGTAGAAACCTGCTGTGAAGGTTTTTTTGGGGGAGAGTATGATGTTTTGTTTAGGGTTTTCTACTGAGAGGGTGAAGGATGAGGTTTGTTGAAAATGGAAGAGAAAGATGAGAAAGGTTATGAAGATCGGTGATGGTGAAGGGGACATTGTTGGAATCTTGGGTGGTGTGATGAGAGAAGAAGATCGGTGCTTAATATTGAATTCTTTTGGTTGTTTTGTTTTGTGGATAAAGAAGAAAAAATAAATAGTGTGGTCCTAAAAGGACATTGAGTTTTGAATTATTTGTACTAGTAGTATTTGATGGTAGGTAAGGTATAGAAAATTCATGTGTGTGAATGCAATAATTCAGAAAGAGCTTTCAAAATTTACAACCGCTTTTGGTGCACCCTGTGCTACATCTTAATCATGTTAAAGAAATATGGTTAATTCAATTAAATAGATATTTATTCGATCAACCATGAAAATTGTGGTATCCACATAAATCACTGTACAAAAATACCAGAGATGATATACATACAAGTCACTGCACGAAACAAGCAACAGAGATTGGTAAGACAGAAACTACAAAGTAAAGAGTGTCGTATATGAGTAGAACACTTAAAAAAATGCATACAAATTTAATTATGAATTGGATTTATAGTTTATTAAACAAAATTAACTTTAGTTTTTGGCATTATTAACCGAATATTACATGTGACTGAAAAAGAAAATGTATATGAAACATTGGACAAACTCTCCTTTAAAATGAGAAATACACTTGGTCGTTTCAATTGTGTGAATCAAATATTTTCATGCACATAATTATAAGAACTAAAATTTTGAGTTAGATACAATCATAATAGATGAAAAACTCTTCTTTAAGATATTTAAAATTAGGCTTAATTGTATTTTTGGACCCCTATCTTTTCAAAATTTGTGGTTATGGACCCCTAATTAATTTAAATACAAAACAGACCTTTATGTTTTGATTCTTTGACAGTTTTGGACCTCCACCTCATTGTTGACTTGGTCGTTGCTGACGTGGCACCCACATCCCATTAGTGAGGTGTCATGTGTATTATTATTATTTTTTACTTTTTTTAATTCAGCCACGTGGCACCTCACTAATAGGATGTGGGTGTCACGTCAGCAACGACTAAGTCAACAATGGGATGGGGTCCAAAACTGTCAAAGAATCAAAACATAAGGGTCTGTTTGGTATTTAAATTATTGATGTATTAACAAAACTGAATTTGAACCTTAAGCTCTTTAATTAGATTGAAAGAGATTTCCAAAATTTAAAACATAACCCCAACATATTGAAATGTTCTTGCAAGTAAAGTGAACTATGTTCACGAAACAAATTGAATGAGATAATTTTACCGTCTTATTCAAATGTTACTGAGCATTTGGTACGTAATTACATGTCTAAATGCAATAAATTCAAAAAGAGCAGGAAAAAAAAAAAAAAGATTACTGAAAAGTGAAGAATCAATTATAATGTCTACACGTGTTTACACGTGTTCTGCATTCAGTATATATCATTTAAAAATTAGGGAGTTTCTATGGTACACCCGTAAATTAAGGTGTACCGGTACTCCTACTTCAAAAATCTTTAAATTAACTATTATTTTTATGGAATAAAGAGTTATTTGTTGATATTTATATTTTAGAAAATGTCATTTCATAAGAAAAAATATCATTTCATTGTTTATAAAAATCATACTAATTTTTTTTACATTTTATTGTAAAAAATAATCAAAATTCTCTATTATGAGTACTAAAAATTCAGAAAAAATAAATTTTATTTTGTTGACGTTTTTGGTAAATAAGAATTAATTATAGATGATAGAAAACAATTTTTCTCTTCAAAAAATAACACTTTTAACTATTAATTTATTGATTTGGTGTACCAATACACTCATATTTGTGGGTGTACCATAGAATTTGCCTAAAAATTAATATATTTGAATAATAATGCTCCTAGTTGTATTAAAAAAATTGTAACATGCATTTCTTTATGCTTCTTTTGTTATAAGTCTTTGATTATATGTGTATGGTTAATGGCAACAGTGTGTACATTAGAAGTATTCTCGTTCCCGCCGTTGATTTTGTTAATGGGTCAATGTCTGTTGGTCAATTTTCAACGATTTGGCGCTATCTTCAACTCTACCTAACCTACGTCGAACCTCGTGCCATTATTACATTCCCATTACAAAAAAGAGTTTCAATTTTTCTAAAATAAAAAGAGAGAATTTTGGTGTCCTACGTAGCCAAATTTTCCTTTACACCTCTCCCTTCTTTGAAACTATCATGTTGACTTTTTTTTGTTGACCTTATCATGCTGACTTTTACAATAAGGGGGTCTAACAAACTCCTTCAAGGCGTGTTTGATTGGGAGAAAATAAAAAAGAGAAAGATGTGAGAAAGAGTATTTATGAGAAGAGAGAAAAGATGAGAAATATATTACTTGTTTTTAAAATGAATCATATAGTTGTGAGAAGGAAGTATGAAGAGGTTAGTAGTTTTACAAACAGATCGTCGTATTTTGTCTACCTTACTAAGGGTTTTAAGATAATGGTTCAATCTAGGATTATTTTTAGAAGACGCTTGATTACTTAATTACTAACCGGTTACATCCTAAGTTCTGCAGAGTTACTACCCAGTCTTAATAATGTCACCTCTTAAGTATTTACTGCTAGGGTCAACTCGCTTTCGGGTATCTATCGCTAATTACTAACTAATTACTTCCTAGATAGATAGTTATCAGTATAATGCTATAAATATCAAGATATAAGCAGCAAGATAGTAATAACAATGTTAGGTTATGTCACAACTTAAGTACCTAATCTAGGGTTACACTCCTTTGAAATAAATGACAAAATTAGGAACTTAATAGCGAACAAAAAATAAATAAAATAAACAACATTAAATAAAATAAGTATCCAACAAAAATAAACAAAGGTTCATCTTAGAACTCTAACCTAAAAAGATTTAGTTACACATGGTAGCTAAAAATAAATTACTAAAGATAAAAACATACCCTAGAAAATTAAGAAGAAGATAGATTCTCTCCTGAAGCTCCAAAGTTGCCTTCCTCTTCAACTGTCGCAATTCTGAACGAGAAATTCTGAATGAGGAAAGCTAGTATTTATAGTGAGAGTTTCTACCTGAGTTTGGGCTAAAAGTGCGGGTTTTATCCATCATAGAAGCAGAAAAAGATGCTTGCGCCTCACATTTTTTGGATGCACGGGGCGCATGTGAGTGCCCCATAAATGATGCCCTAGGCGCATGGTAGATGCATTATGCGCATGGGTTGTAAAATCCATGCCCTAGGTATTTTTCATTGCCCTAGGCGCATGGCATATGTTCTTGGGCCCAAATCTCCGTTTTTTCGTCGTTTTAGGTCTTCGTCTTCAAAATAACTTGCCTCGGAACTTAGGGAACAAAATTCCTCCCTCTTGTAAGTCTCTTGAGGCCTCTTGATTATTCATTCTTGGTCTTCCTAAGTCTTCACAATTCTTTAGTGGTTCTTGATTTGCCGATTTGCATGATTTCTTCGTGAATTACTTCAAAACCACATAAGATAATTTACTAGTATGTATATATATACTAGTATTTCCACCCGTGCAACGCACGGGCGAACAAATATTTTTTGTGGTGTTAACAAATTATTACTCTGAACGTACCACCAAAATAAAAACATATAATGCATTTGTTAGACAAATCGGATTATATATGTTGTCATTATCATATTAAAGATGTCATCGTTTGACATATAGTTCAATTTAATTTAAAGCAATTACATATCGCTGACCAATAATAATTAATGACAACATATGTTATTATAAGTATCACAAAAAAGTAGTCGACCCTTGGAAGAGAAATTAATCCCAAAAAAAATCCTTGAAGATAGATGCATCATCCCTTGATAGCTCCAAAGTTATCTACAAAATTAAACAAAGGTTTTTGCGTGTGATTAATGTATATTGAATAATTCAAATTGACTATGAAGCTTAAATATACACATATTCATACCTGATAAGCTATTTTCTACAAATTATCAAACACCTCCGGATAAACAACAATGATAGTTGAGGTGCATGGATTGCCATCTTCATCCAAAATCAACATTTTCAACCCTTTCTTGGTGGTTACTCTCGAAACACCAACATACAACTGCCCATGTGCAATATTATAATGTTTGAGAGAGAGTGAAAGTGAGAATAGGATGAAAGTGTGGGTATTTGAATTGTGAGTGGAGTTTGTCCTGTAATTTAATTGAGTGGAGTTTGTGAATTTAACATTAATACAATTGTTAATCACAACATTTATACCTACAATATAAATAGAAACATAAACTAAATACCTATAGCCCCATGTTTGAAGAATATGAAATTTTGGACTTAAATCGTATACTTATAGCCCCCCATGTTTAGGGAATATAAATTTTTTAAACTATCATCAAATACTTATAGCCTCATGTATAAGACATATTGATTTGTTTGAGGTTAGCATTGAAAAATATAGTGTTTGTATATTATTAATGAGAGTGGAAGACTGAAAATACACTATCCAGAGGAAGATTTTGTAAGCCTCCCGTGTAGCGTTTTACATTCTTTTTATTTCTTTATTCAGGGCCATGAATTTATATCAATTTTGCTTTTCTTCAATATTTAGTTAACTCAATCATATAATTGATTTAGGGAATATAAAATTTTGAACTACCATCAAATACTTATAGACCCTTGTATAAGAAATATTGATTTGTTTGAGGTTAGTATTGCAAAATACGGAGTGTTTGTATATTATTGAGAGTGGAAGAGTAAAACTACATTAGCCATAGAAAGATTTTGCAAGTCTACCGTGTAGTTTTTTTTTTTTTTTTTTTCAGTATTTAAAAAGGGCCATGAATTTATATCCATTTTGCATATTTTCTTCGGTGTGTAGTTAACTCAAGGCTAAATTATCTTTTTGGTCCCTTAACTATTTAATTAGTATCGGTTTGGTCCCCTAACTAAAATTTGATTTATTTTGGTCCTTTAACTTCTCTCCATTATATATTTTGGTCCTTTCCGTTAGTTTTAATTCAAAAACGTTAGGTTTTCTTCATTTTCTTCTGGAATTTTTCTGGGATTCTTGTTGTTGAATGTTGATGGAAATGATATGAAGATAAAAAAGAGGAGAAGGAGATAAAGAAAACCTAATATTTTTGAATTAAAAGTAACGAAAAGGACCAAAATGTGTAACAGAGAGAAGTTAAGGGACCAAAATAAATCAAATTTTAGTTAGGGGACCAAACCGATACTACCTGAATAGTTAAGGGACCAAAAATGCAATTTAGCCTTAACTCAATCATATAATTAATGAAGAGACTTATAAATTATATGAAACACAAAATCAATTATACAATTATGAATAAGAACAACACAGTTAAAAAATTGTGTTGTTCTTATTCATAATTAAAAATTAAAAATTAAATTAAAAATATATTACTGGACTAATACATAGACTTGTTGTATTAAATTAAAAATTACTCATAATCTATACATAGACTTGTTGTAACTATATTACTGGACTAATACCGTGTTTTTAAGAACACATCACAGTAATTTAAAGTAACTTATCCGTATCCGTAATAAAAGGTGAATAAAACTTCCATCCATTTTTGCAAAACTCTAGCTGCAAACTCATGCGACTCATACAATTCCCCACTTGATGATTTGGTAAGTCCTCTTTAATTCAACAACTCTAATTGATTATTCATATCTGTCATTTTCTTTCTTAATTGATTATTCCTATCTGTTCTCTTCTTTTTTTCATTTTTGAAAAGGTAAAATATGGATTAAAAGACACTAAGCACAATTAGTGCAATGATATGCAAAAAAAACTACATAATGTTTTTAAGTAAACCTCAATAAGGAATAGAAAGCACCAATTACATCACAACAATTACATCACTAATAAACAAAATTAGACCCCAATCATCCCTTTTTGGTGGTGAGGTGTTTGATATGGCCACTGCTGAGGATGTGATTGTGCTTGATATGAGCTCTGTTTTATGAGCACTTATATTCGAAATTTCAATTTTACCCCTTGCTTTTTAACAAAATTACAGAGATGCCATCCAACAAGAATGGTATTGAAAAGGGGATGTCTACCAATAATTTCCCCTGTTTTATATGACCTCATAGTTGTTATCCGATGAAGATTCATATGAAGGAACATGTCTCCTCCTAGGAGATCCTTTTGAACTATTTCCTCCAATAAGAATCATTCTCAATAAAGAAAAGTAAACACAAAACTGAAACCAAAGTTGTCCAAGTTTGTATCTGCAATTTAAAAACAAATACATGAAGTAAGGTTTATATAACTTGGCTAAGGAATCAAAGAAGAATAACCAAAATAGGACAAAAAGCTAGCAATTATTCAATCCATAATTGGATAGCGAAATTTATAGATCATAAGACTAAGAAGAGAGAGAGTGAGACTTGTTCATACAAACAAAATATGACAGTAAATTATTTCATCAAGAGACAAAATCATTATTAGACAAAAGAAGTATAATTTAAAGATTTCCAATACATTTATCAAACTGGGGAAAAGTTTATGAATTATTATTAGATTAGATACTTTCAAAATGAGTCTAAGAAAAATTATATATAGTAATTTGAGTTTGATAAGTTGTATGCCCTTTCTTATTATTATCCTATAATAATAAGACAATTATATATAAACATTGTAAATGAACAACTCCAAAACTTGAGGGTTAAACATACAATTATGCACTTTCAAAATGGTTAAGAAAAATTTATGCTAAAACTCTTTTTATCAAAAAAATAAATTTTTAACTAAACTTTATTTTTCAAAGAGGTAAAACAGTATTCATTACCTTTTCTTGTAGCTCACTGCATCACATCAATAGGAACCTGTAATGATTTGAAATATGCTTTAGTAACTTATGATATTAATTTTGCACCTTAATGTCTTCAAAGCACTCTCAAGAATCAAGATACATATATCAGGAATCAGGAAATGAAAAACATACTACAACTCTCAAACTTTTGTTTTTGTTTTTGATAAATAAAAACTGAATTATCAACTCCAAACAACATATATGAAAAACATAAGCTCATTAAGTCAAAAGAGGATAAGAACATATATGGAGCAATGAAATAGGAAATCACTTTACCTCAACAAAAGGATAAATCAAAGAAAAGAGTCAGAAGATGATTGAAACATACAACCTGCAATACACCAGAAACTTTGTAATACCTCATAAAAATAATCAAAAGAAGAAGAAAATCAATATAAAATTAATCAAAAAACCTCACCTTGAAATGATTTAAGTGTATATAGTAAATACCAAATTTCCTTTAGTACCGTCAATTTCCTTGTATCCACTTGCTTGCTTGCTTTCTGCAAAACCAAATTCCCTCATTAAGGATGCGTTTTATAGTCCCAACCAACACATGGACAGGCTCCTAAGAATCAAACTGAAGATTAAATGTTTGACAATAACAAAATATCTATAGGCAGATGTGATAAGAATTTACAAACTACCTTAGTGCACCCTTTTAACCACTGAATAGTGATTATAGGTGTGTTGTATATAAAGTCCTCAAGAGGAGTACTTGTGGGTTCAACATTCAGATGAGTCAAGTTCAGCATGCGTAGAACCAAGATTTCTCCAACTTCATGCATCCAAATGTCAAATAACCTAAAAATCAACCCATTAAAGAAAACCAAAAAATTTATATGGTGAACAGAATGAACTAAAATATGTTAACCTTGAAAATAGATTGATGATGATGGAGAAATACTACCAAGCATATCCCGATATGTATTTCTAAAATAAGAGTTCTCACACTGATGCTTTGTAAAATGTGTGTTTTTCAAATATTGGTGAATTGGATTAAATATAAATATGAATCGGTACATTGGCAAAAAAGTGAAGAGTGATACCTCAATTATTCTCTCCCATATTTCACTTCAGCTTGGATATACTCATGAGAGCAATGGATCCTGTAAAACAAATAAAATATATCATCCATTTTCAACAAAAAAATCATTAATGATTAAAAGTTATCTTTACAAATCCGCATACACAATCAGTTATATAATGAGAAGGACATATTTATTTGAGAATGAATCTCAGCCATCAAGATCAAGATAAATGGTCTAGATTAACACATATGCCTTTCCACATGCTATCCTTAACCCATTCAACCTCCATCCTTTGTTGGTGCTCTCCAGATTGTTCACGTCACTCTTCATCACCATCATCAGTGAGATCCAAATATTTCAATTGACAATATATAAAAAATAATGTTTTTTTTTTCCGTAAATTAATTGGATTATAGGAAATGTTCAATTTATAATAAACCAAAAACATATTTCAAAAAACTAAAAAATAAACCAGAAACAGTGATGGGAAAGCAAAAGCAATATATTTTTTTCTACCAAATTCAAAAAGAGATCAAGGGAGTAAATTGGATTCAGAAATTAAATGGCCATATTTAAATGAGAATGATGAGAATAAATCTCAGCCATCAAGATTAAAATAAATGGTCTAAATTAAAAAGCTTCACATATGTCTACCTTATTCTATCAATTCTCATAAATCTATCCATCTTCTACAACCCACCATCATCAATTCGGTATGTGTGTGTTTGAAGCTTGCAATTCACATTCACTATATTTCTGGAATTAGTTTTACCTTTCATCTTCTTTTGGTATTGATTTTTGCATCTCGATTGTTCAAGCATATCTATTCCACTGCCATAAAATTGAAACTTTTGAGAAATATGGCCATTTAATTTCTGAATCCAATTTACTCCCTTGATCTATTTTTGAATTTGGTAGAAAAAAAATATTGCTTTTGCTTTGTTTATATTCAATGCTTTGTTTTCAAGGGTACCATATAGAAAGACCCAAAATTCTAATCCCTTTCCTCTTTTCTTCACACCAAGGAAGAGAAAGAGTTTTTGTTCTGGACTGTTCAAAAGTCTATACTCACAGTCCAAGGTCTAACAAACAAACAAGATTTGGAGAAAAAGGGAGAAGACCTTAGGAGAGAAGAACGCTGCTGCTAATCCAGGAGTAAATCTAACGTAAGAGTGAGACTAACCTTCTATAATCTTAAGTGTATAATTATGTAGAGATTGATCAGTTTGTTGTAGGTTTTTAAGAGTTTTGGGAATTAGGTTTAATTCAATAAAAATTGTAGAAAGTATATGAATTGTCATGAATTGTTGTGTTAAATTAATGTTCAGGTCTTAGTATGATCATAGGTAATGTTTCCTATCAAATTTGGGGTTAGGGTTGATGAAATTGGGGTTTTTGGGATGAAAACTGGTTCATTCCCGTAGGGTTGTCTGTCGCAACTCGCCACAGCGAGTACGTTACTCGCCTCGCGAGCTGCACAGTTACGAGGCCAGCTGCACAGTTACAGCATCCCCTGTTTCGCGTTCTTGCGTCTTTTTCACCCATTTCTGTTTTGAACTGGCTTTTGGTGCAAACATAAAAGTTGTAGATAATTGAGTTATCTTTCTAATGGATTTGGAGTGACTCGAAAATGTTTTGTGAATCTTGAGTTATGATAAAAACACTCAAGTGTGTTTTGGGAAAACTATCCCGTGTTTCGCGTTCTTGCGTCCTTTTCACCCGTTTCTGTTTTGAAATGGCTTTTGGGATAAACATGAAAGTTGTAGATAATTGAGTTATCTTTCCAGTGACTTTAGTTTGACTTGAAAATGATTCTTAGTTTCTGAGATATGATGAAAATACTCCAGGGAGGTCTTAGTGGAATTTTATGAAAATTAACCCAAAACTTATGGATTGTCTCTAACTTTAAAGCCCGTGTACTATGAGCTCAATTAAGGTGTTTGTGAGTATTTAACCTATGTTTTAATGAATCTAACTTGGTTTGATGTGAATATCTTTGATTAATGAACTATTATATGAATATATATGTATATTGATAAATATGATGTTATAGGATGTTGTTTATGATTGGTTTTATATGAATTTTATAAAGATGTATTATTTGAAGATGTGTGATATAAAGATGTGTTATTTTAAAATCGAGTGATTTAAAGATGTGTTATTTGAAGTTGTGTGATTTAAAGATGTGTTATATAAAGATGTGATATTTGAAGATTTTTGCATTTAAGTTGTGTCATTGCATAACATAGTCCAACGAAGGGGGCTTGATGCCCGACAAGTCGAATGACTTTAACGAAGGGGGCTTGATGCCTGACAAGTCGAATGACTTTAATGAAGGGGGCTTGATGCCTGACAAGTCCAATTATGACTTTAACGAAGGGAGCTTGATGCTCTGTTGGTACCACATGCATAATTATATTGCATTTTGTTGAGTAGTCGTTGTTGCATTGTCGAGTCGTTGTTGTTGTTGTTGATGCATTATTGAATGAAGTTAAATGATGATTGTTGTTGGAATTATGTGAAGTATTCTTAATGTTGAATTGTTGTTGTTTTGTATTGATTAATTCTTTACATGAATTGTTGCTTATTATTATTGAATGTGAAATCTCACCCCTTCTGCTTGAAAATGTTGCTCTTCGTATGGGTAACTTGCAGGTGATCAAGATTAGCTGTTAATTGCTGTTGTGAGTGACTACCTCTCACTGTGTCCTTAGGTGCTCTGATATGTAACGGGATGAGGAACTTTGTTATTGTTTTCTATTCTTTACGTATTATTTTTATGAGATTCTATGAACATGATGTTGAAACATTTTGATGAGATTTTACGTTGAGGCATTCGTGCCAAAGTTGTTGAAGGTTTTTGAATTCAATTCCGCTGCGAAGCATTTGAGATTTTATTTCGAGATGTTTTGAAGAATAAATTATTATTTATTCCATTTGTGATTTCTAAGAAATGTAGCATTCCGTTTAAGTTGTGAATACTCTGATTATTTTTAAGAAATTTTTATGTTGGGAAAACGGGGTGTTACACATAAGGCTGTGACACATGAGTAAAATACGTTTTTGACCCCTCGGCAGTTAACTGCCGAAGAATTTCAAACCGGCTGCAGTTAACTGCCGAGAAAAATTGATCCGGCTGAAGTTAACTACCGAGAAAAACCTCGACAGTTACCTGCCGATCCGTTTCTGCTACAAATCTGACAGAAGCTCTCTCATTCATTATTACTCTCATTTTACCAAAAAAATTTCAAATCTCTTTCAAAATCTCAATAAAAAACCCAACTAAATCCTACCAAATTTATTCAACAAAATCACAAGTAAGTAATCTTAATGCTATTAATTTACATTTTTGTTGTTTTAAATGTTTCTTTTTTAGTTTTTGAGTAGATTTAATTTATTTTAGTTTTTGAGTAGATTTACATGTTATAATTCATTTTTAGAGTAGATGTTAGTTGATAAATTTAGTTAAAATGTTTGCATAATGTTTATGTTATAGTTTAGAATTTTAGGGTTATTTTTTTATTTGGGTGTTTTACATTAATTTTTTTTATTATTTTACATGTAAGAGTATATGATTTATTTTAAGAGTAGATATAAGTTGAATAATTTTGTTAGATTTTACATTATTTTTATGTTTTTTTAGGGTAAAACATTTTAGGGTTATTTTTATGATTTTTAGGGTTTATGTATAATTTACACTTCAAGTGTTTGATGAAATGTTTGAATGAGTATTTCATTGATTGTTTTTAATTTCTTATTGTGTGGATTTAAAACAATGGCTGGGTGGATCGACATTCATGCACAATTCAATGGCGGAGAACCTCAGAGGCTGAAGGTTCGGTCCCTTGGTGTAACGTTAAGAGGTCTCAAGGATAAACTGAATGAATTCAACCAAGGAGTCAACCCCGGAGACACAAGGAGGGTAGAAAACGTTCGGTATAAACGTCCAACGCTCGATGAGGTGAGAGTATCATTCACTTGGGTGGAGTTAAAGAGCGACGAAAACGTGACGAGCATGTTTTGGGAGCACAACATGTTCTAGTAGATCGATATGCGGGTAGCGTTGCTGAGATCAACTGAAGATATTATCAAGAGTCTGATTCCGCCAGAAGATGGTCATTAGATAGAGAATGCACCTTCCGACTACAACAATTGTCTTCCTCTAGATGAGGTAATTCAAACTTGCCAAACGACAAGTCCTCAGCATTCGTCCGACATTCATGTTTTTCCTTTGAAAAGATTAAATTCTTGTTAGGCTAGTTTAGATGACGGTATTGAAGTGTCAAGGAATGTACCTGATTTCGGTGGCACTTGAATACCATCATCTAAATCAAGCCTAACAAAAATTTATTCTTTTCAAAGGAAAAACTTGAATGTCGGGCGAATGTTTGAGTCCTGTTGTTTGGCTAATTTGAGTTTACCCCATTTAGAGGTAAGATAATTGTTGTAGTTGGAAGATGCATTCCCGAATGTAATTTAATGTAATGGAACAACCTATTATCTTATTTATTCACTTTTCGAATTTATTTATTCATTACGCAATTTTATTCATTACGCACCTGCTTAAGTAAAATGTGTGCGACATATTAAAAAAACATAAAAAAAGATCTAAAACAATTAGGCATTACAAGTCATTACATTCATTCATCTTCATCATCACACAAGTCAATCGAGTTGCCCGCTTCAGTCTCTAGGGCACCTGCTTTTGGTTGAGGACCAAAATAGCATGTCCTCCCGCTCGTCCTCAACCTCAACTGATTGTACACCGGCGGTCCGGCACCTTCGAATCCTTCTTTATGACGGAACCATCACATGTGATTCTGTGCCATTTCATAGGCAATTTTTCTTTCTTCTTCTCATCACCCTGAACGTTACCCTGGTTCTGATTATGAGACATGTTTACATAAAAAAAAAAAAAATTGGCGATCAAAACCTAAACTAAACCTAACAATAAAGCCTAAACATAAATCTAAACATAGCATAAAATCATAACATCAATAAAATCTATATAATCGAAATTTAACAACAACAAAAAACAAATAATTCAACAACAAAACAACAATGCAATAAGATTCAAAACACGTACTTGTTTTTGTGATTGAATTTGGCTTGGAATGGCTTCAAAAGGCTGAAAATCGCACTTTCAAGACCCAAAACCGCAACAATGGAGTTTTGGAAACTCATATGCCTCTTCTGTTCTTATAACAGAAAATCGGCTGTTAACTGTCGAGGTTTACTCGGCAGTTAACTGCAGCCGGTTCTAATAAAATTCGGCAGTTAACTGTCGAGGTTTACTCGGCAGTTAACTGCATTGTTGTTTTGTTGTTGAATTATTTGTTTTTTGTTGTTGTTAAATTTCGATTATATAGATTTTATTGATGTTATGATTTTATGCTATGTTTAGATTTATGTTTAGGCTTTATTGTTAGGTTTAGTTTAGGTTTTGATCGCCAATTTTTTTTTTTTTTTTTATGTAAACATGTCTCATAAAACACATATGGATAATTTATATGTGTTTTTCAACCCTATCAAATGTGTCAACATCAAGTTTCTTATGCATTCCACCATC
Organism: Medicago lupulina; assembly: GCA_958299785.1. Classification (NCBI taxonomy): domain Eukaryota; kingdom Viridiplantae; phylum Streptophyta; class Magnoliopsida; order Fabales; family Fabaceae; genus Medicago; species Medicago lupulina. The sequence continues at coordinate 26,035,583 of OY283144.1, read as the reverse complement.
TGTAACTGCGGAGAAACGACTATGACACATCAAATTCACCGGCAACCTACACCTCCCTGTATAAAAAGACTTTAACGGTCTCCCAAGATACGATTTCATTCACCATTAACCATCTTTTCTTGCTCAAAATCTAAATTGAGCATCAAAGTGCCTGCTGATTGGACGTCATTCTGCTAATCAATTCAAATCAATTTTCATATGGGGTCCGCACATTTTAATTTGTCGTTCTTATTTTCATATGGAAGTGAGTTATAGTTGTGTCGTGTATGCATGCATGTATCTTAATGTAATTTTCATATGGAAGTGACTTATGCATGTCTTAAGTGACTTTATCTCCCTTACACTTGATGAATTCCATGCCTTATGACTAATATGAATCTTGTATCATTTACTCATGTGCATACTTGCTCGTATTTTTCTTAAGCGTTATTATATCCCATACAATTTGATTACACACCCCTTCGTTAAATGTGTTTGCGAGTTTAATGTGGTGTATACATTCTGCAGGAGCTAGGTGATGCTCAAGGAAGTTCGGTTTCTTTACTACTAATTGTTTTCCTGAACTTTATTCTTTGAGACTTGTTTGATTGCCTTCGTGCCAAGTATTTATGTTTGTTGGGATTGTGTACACTATCACTAATGCAATCATGTCTCATTAAGGGGAGGGAAACTATTTACTATGTTTTGATTTATTTTATTTTTTTTGGTTAGTTTGTTTTAAGATATTGTAGGACCATTCCCCGTGTTTGAAGGAATCGTTGCTAAAATCTTTTATTCAGTTTAATTTAGCATCTCTTATGCATTATTGTGTTTTGTGTATGTTGTGAAGTTCTAAGCCTATTATTATGATGTGAGGATCATTATTTTCTTTGTCGTGTCGTTGAAAAAGAATTTGAAGTCCATATTTTATGTCAGAGCATTAACATAATGTTTGGTTGTGAGAAGAAAATAAGAAGAGAGAAAGAGGTGAGAGAGAATAAAAGAAGAGAGAAAGAGGTGAGAAATAAAGTAGATTTAAGGTATTGTTTGGTACAAGTGAGAGAGAAGAGAAAAGTGTTGATAATTTTTGAAAGTACAAGAATGTCCTTGAAAAAAAATGCTCTCATCAAATTATTTTATTTTTATTTCAATTCAATTAATTAATTGAAATGCCTCAATTATTAAACTGAATATATTTTATTTTTACTTAATTTTAATTTAATCAATCAAATAATTAATGGTTTATTAATATTAATTAAATGAACCCAAGAAAAAAAAGTCACATGATGATGATAAAATAACAACATCATAGGCGTACAAGAGAAGGGCAGAAAAGTAAAAATACCAAGATGAGCAACTTCCCTCACCTTTCTTCGCTGTCCTAGAGAGAAGAAAAACACGTGGGCCCCACCTCATATTTGTCTCTCTTTTCTCTTTCATGCCTCTGCTAGTTTCTCTGCTATCTCTTGATATATCTCTATTCAACATTTCTCTCCTATTAAACAAAGCGTAAGTGACTGAGTTTTATTAATAAAAGAGTATATAATAGGTTTTGAGATTTAGGTTGTCCCAATCTGTAAATTAAACAAAATAGAAGAAATTGAGATAGGTGGTAGAGGATGGGTGAGTCACTTAGGTGTCAACCTAGGTGAGATATTTTTGATTCTTTCTGATGCCTAACCTATTTCTTGTCTTATCAAAAAAAAAAAGTGATTCCCCCAACAACAATTAATTATCGCTCAATTAACTTTTTTACTCGGATACACTATTTTAAAAGTGCTGAATGAAAATTAACTACCGTTTTGAAGCGAACGGTAATTAATTGTCATTTAATTATTGGTAATAATAGTTTACGAGCAATTGTTAAGTGCCTAAAGAACAGTCTTTTTAAATCATTGTTTGAGAAGGATCTGTATAAAGTATAAATGGACCAGCCATCTATGGTCCCGCTGTAAAAAAAAAAGGAAAAGATTTCGTATATTTTTTTAATAAAAAAAACAATTTTTTGAAGGAAAAAAAAACATTTAAAAGCACCTAAAATACCTTTTTTAAAGGAAAAATAAGAATCAATTAAAATTCTCTATAAAAAAAAAACAATTAAAATTACACTATATTTATTATTGCTCTATAATTAGGAAAATCAACCATTGAAACAAGTTCTAGATAAAGAAGATGTCAGCCAGTAGGATATTGAGTCCAGGAAATGGATAAGTTAAAGTCCCGCAAACCATAGAAAACACAATGGTGGAGCTTGAGAAAAAAAAATATGCGGGCCACTAAAGTATAAACGACAATATTTTAAAAGCATACTCTATGATACAAATGACAATGTTTAAAAGCGTGCTCAGAGCCGCCGCCTCCACTGCCTTGGTAGTGTTCCGTCAACATATCTGATGTTGTTTGGTTAGTGTAATAGACATCATTCCTTGTTTTTCTTATCCTTTTGTTCTTGTAATCCCCTTTCATCATTGGACCATTTCTGTCACTGATGTTGTAGTTAATGTTTGTTTATTCGTTGCTCTTATAGCCTTCCCTCCACCCATACCTCCCTCCACCGGAATCTCTCCTTTTCAATTCATTTTGGTCATCTAAAAGTTAGATCTAGCCAGATCTACCTCTAGTCTCTTGTTTTAATTATTGTGGTTTTTAGGTTTCTGTTGTTGTTACTAGCTTTTCTAGTTTTTCTGCTAGATCTAGCAGTTCAATTCAATTTGTTGACGGCTTCATTTATTAATCCCTTTGTTTGGATCTGGTTTGCTTTAAATGAGCCACTGGTTTCTGTTTGGATGTGAGCTGGATTTCCTTGTCTAATATCAATTTTGCAGGTTTCTCTTTTATGGGAGATTTGTGGAGTCCAAGCTTTGTGGTGCAGGCTACTTGTTTTTGGAAGGAGATGTGTGGAATCCAAGTTGATTGTGCAGATTCAGATTTAGATGCTAGTACATGGCTTGATGCTAAGAATTTCATATGTGTTTGGTGTTGTCTCTCCTTAGCTTCCTTCCAATGGTGTTTTGTTTTGTTGTTCTTTATTTAGATTTTCTATTAAAGTTGTGGTTCTGTAATGGGTCATTGTGTCCCTCTTGTGGATATTCATTCTTAGCTAAGGCTTTGTTACCATGATCTGTTAGATGTATAAGTCAGGAGCAAATCATGTGCTTAAGAGATGTATTTGTTAGATTTTGCATTAATTATGTATTTGTTAGATGTATAAGTCAGGAGCAAATCATGTGCTTAAGAGCTATCATTGAATGAAATATCCTCTTTTCGACCAAAAAAAAGCATGCTCATTGATATCAACGACAACGATTTTGTTCATCATAGTCAACAATGGTTAAATTGTTATTCTAAAGTAATTTATAAAGCATTGTTTATATTATAACAATGACAATAGTTTTTTGATAGAGTTTCCTATTGTTAGTAAAAATTATTATCGTAGAAATAGACACTATTGTCATAAGATAAGACGATTTATTTTACTATAAGAAACAACTTTTGAGACGTTGTTGTAGATCAAAAAGAAAAAGGCTAAAATTCACTTTTGGTCCCCCAAGTTTAAAAATAACATTTTTGGCCCCTTAAGTTTTACTCCCTTTGCAAATCCATGGCCCTCCTTGATTGTGACTCAGTCAAAGCCGACATGCCGCTTTTTTTTTTTTCAGAAACAAATTGACACATAAGCATATGACATGTAAAAAATAATAATCTCACGTGACTGTTTCTATGCAACGGATCTATTTCTCATCTTTCTTATCTTCTTCTCCATAAATATCCAAAAACCTCAATTGCTCTTCTTCTACCACACCCAAATCTCCATTGTTATTCTTTCTCCTTCTCCATAAACAATCTCTGTTTCCGGTTTTGAAACAATTCCTTGTCTTTGTTTAACAATGAATGAAAATCAATGAATTAAGAATTATGAGTTCCGATATGGAAATGGAATTATCAGAGCTCATGTGACCTTTTAAGTACTTAGTTTTTAATATAGATTGCAATTAAATGGAATTTTGAGTTTTCTACGTTTTTTCTTTGGAATTCTCATTGTTTTATACTTTTTTCTTTTATTATATATTGCAATTATCATAGCTGGATTTAATTTATTTTTAATAATATCCACATCAACAAAAAACATTACAAAAAAAGTGTCATGTCAGCTTTGACTGAGTCAAAATCAAGGGGGACCATGAATTTGCAAAGGGGGTAAAACTTAACGAACCAAAAGTGCTATTTTTAAACTTGGGAGACCAAATCACAAGTTTGTGAAACTTGGGCGACCAAAAGTGCATTTTAGCCAAAGAAAATTGGGGGGTGAATTGTGGCCCAGAGCCTTAGAGAGGCTCAACCGCGGATATCAAATTAAAGTTCAATTCCCAGTTGATAAAAAGGTTTTCCTATTTAATATCTGACAATCTCAAATAAGATTATCTTTTATGGACAAACATATGGAACAAAAAAAAATTAAGTTGAAATTTTGGTCTCTTAGCTAATAATTTAGTTTCATTTTGATCCAATAACTAATTGGTGCCACGCATATCCCTTAACTATACTTTCGTTAATCAATTCAAACCATTGAATCTTACAAGTCTACTATATATATATATATATATATATATATATATATATATATATATATATATATATATATATATATACCATCACCAATTATTATTATTTTTAATGTTCATCCCCCTCTTCATTCACGGTCATTAACTTGCCTAGAAATTAAAACCGAGAAAATAAACAAGATTGCAACTAATTGCACCTTTTGATATTAGAAAACAGAAATAACATTATACTATCACTAAGCAATATTCCAAAACATTAGGATTGATCGGTTCACTTTGTACAAGGGGGACGGTACGTCCATGAGTAGGATTGATCGATTTTTACTTTCAGAAGAGTGGTGCCTTCAATGGCTTAATTGTTTTCAGGTAGCCCTTCTATGGGGTCTCTCTGATCATTGTCTGTTACAGTTGTCTGTGGATGAGGAAAATTGAGGACCCCGTCCGTCTAGAATGTTGAAATGCTGGCAAGAGATGTCGGGTTATAAGCAGTTCGTTAAAGAGAAATGTAAATTTTTTCAAGTTGATGGGTGGGGTGGCTACGTCCTTCGAGAAAAATTAAAATTGATTAAGTATGCATTGAAGGAGTGGCATATTGTTCATGTTAAAAATATTCCAGGTAAAATTGATGCTTTAAAAATTCGCCTCTCTGAGTTAGATGGTTAAGGGGAGGATGGTGGGCTGTTGGTGGATGAAATCGACGAATTGAGGGGTATAACGCATGACATTCACTCTTTGTCTCGTGTTAGCACTAGTATTAGTTGGCAACAGTCACAAATGCTTTGGCTGAAGAATGGAGATGCTAACTCCAAGTATTTCAATTCTATTATTTCTAGTCGTCGGAGAAGAAATGTCATTGTTTCTCTGATGGTCAATGGAGAGCTAGATGAAGGTGTGCAACCAATTCGAAGTGCAGTCTTTGACCATTTTAAGCAACTTTTTGCGGTCCAGCATGTTATAAGGCCAGAGGTAGGAAACTTACGATTTAGACACTTGTCCCATGGGGACGGTAGTGGCGTAATAAAACCTTTTTCAGAAGCGGAAGTAAAAGCGGCGGTGTGGGATTGTGATAGCTATAAAAGTCCTGGTCCAGATGGTGTGAATTTCGGGTTCATTAAAGAATTTTGGGAGGACATAAAAGGAGATGTGATGCGCTTCATATCAAATTTTCACCGCAACAGCAAACTGACAAGAGGTATTAACACTACTTTTATTGCTCTTATACCTAAAGTTGATAGTCCTCAGAGAGTTCAGGATTTTCGACCCATTGCTTTGGTGGGATGTTTGTATAAAATTTTGTCCAAAGTGTTGGCCAACAGGTTGAGAATGATTATTGGTCAGGTAGTATCTGAGACACAGACAGCTTTTGTGAAAGATAGACAGATTTTAGATGACATTCTAATTGCAAACGAAGTGGTTGATGAGGCCAAAAAGAATAAAAAGAGTTGATGCTTTTTAAAGTTGATTTTGAAAAAGCTTATGATTCGGTGGATTGGGGGTACCTGGATGCGGTGATGCAAAAAATGGCTTTTTCGGCGTTATGGAGGAAATGGATAAAAGAGTGTGTCACAACAGCAACCACTTCAATTTTAGTAAACGGAAGCCCAACTGATGAGTTTCCTTTGCATAGGGGCTTGCGTCAGGGAGATCCTCTTTCCCCTTTCCTATTTCTATTAGCAGCAGAGGGCTTGAATGTTATGATGCAATCGATGGTGGAAAATAATTTGTATATGGGTTACGGAGTTGATTATCAAATTCGGTGGTGGTTTCTCATTTGCAATTCGCGGACGATACATTAATGCTTGGAGAAAAGAGTTGGGCCAATGTCCGAGCGTTAAGGGCGGTCTTGAATTTATTTGCGGATATGTCTGGTCTTAAAGTGAACTTTCATAAAAGCTTACTGGTGGGTATTAATATAGGGGATTCTTGGTTGTCAGAGGCAGCATCTATTTTAAATTGTAAAGTGGGCAAAATACCGTTCATGTATCCTTGTTTGTCAATTGGAGGTGATCCACATAAATTAGCCTTTTGGGAACCTGTGGTGTCAAATATTAAGTCTAGACTAATGGGGTGGCAAAGTCACTTCTTATCTTTTGGGGGCCGTTTAGTTCTTCTTAAATCTGTCCTGACCGCGCTTCCTGTCTTTGCACTTTCCTTCTTCAAAGCTCCGTCAGGTATCATTTCTCTCATTGATTCTATTTTTACAAAAAAAAAATTGGGGAGGGAGTGAGGATAACAGGAAAATTTCCTAGATCGCTTGGAAAACTATTTGTACAAAAAAGAAGCATGGAGAGTTGGGGGTGAGGCAGTTGAAGGAGTTTAATTTAGCCTTATTAGGCAAATGGTGTTGGAGAATGTTGGTGGATAGAGAGGGGTTCTGGTATAGGGTCTTGGTGGCGAGATATGGTGAGGAGGCAGGGAGGTTGGAGGTTGGGGGACGGAGTGTTTCACCGTGGTGGAAGGAGGTAGTGAAGATTAAGGATGGTTTAGGAGAGGCGCATGGAGGCTGGTTTGGAGGGAGGGTTTCGAAGGTGTTAGGGGATGGAGGGAATACATTTTTTTGGTTCGATAGATGGATAGGAGATATCCCTTTGCGTATGAGATTCCCGCGTTTATTTGATCTTTCGACAAATAAGTATAGTTCGGTCGCTGACATGTGTATGCTAGGTTGGGAGGAAGAGGGAGAGGCTTGGAGTTGGAGGAGACGTTCTTGGGCTTTGGAGGAAGACTTGTTAGAGGAGTGTAGGGCTTTAATTGACAATGTTGTTGTGCACTCTAATGCTTATGACAGGTGGCAGTGGGATCCAGATCCCCACGAAGGCTATTCAGTGTGAAGTGTGTATCAGGCATTGACATCTACGGAGGTACCCACTGTTGACGAAAGTGAGGAACTTGTATGGCACAAACATGTTCCGTTGAAGGTTTCCATCCTTGCCTGGCGTTTATTGAAGGACAGGTTACCAACTCGAAGCAATCTTCAAAGGCGAGGTGTCCTTGCAGCTATAGACATCACATGTTTATCAGGTTGTGGCGGGGAAGAAACCGCCTCTCATATTTTACTTCATTGTGAATGTCTTGGTTCTTTATGGCAACACATCAGGTCTTGGATTGGCATGGCTGGAGCTCATCCTCAAAATATTAGTGAGCATTTCCTTCAATTTACTCACTTTATTGGTCATTCGAAGGCGTGACGGTCTTTCTTACAATTAATATGGCTACTTTGCGTCTGGTTGATTTGGAATGAACATAATAACAGGTTGTTTAAGAACATAGAAACACCGATTATACAACTGTTAGAAAAAAGCAAAATATCATTCGTTATGGTGGTTAAAAGCTAATAACACCAATTTTGTGTACGGTTCACAAAGATGGTGGTCGGACCCTTTACTTTGTTTGGGTATCGACTGACCTTTTATTGTAATCATTTTGTAAACAATTCTTTTTCGGGGTGAACTCTCTAGTACACCTTGTACTGAGAAGTTTTCATCGCCGCTGTTAATATATACCATTTTTATTTCTTAAAAAAAAAAAATTCCAAAACATTATATCTCAATATTGATTTTCATAAAAAAACTAAAAATATCAAATAATATTATGTTTGTGATTCTTATTATTGTTATTATTGTTATTCTTTGGATTTATTTATATATGAATACTCTAGCAAAAATTCAGCAACAAAAATATATATTAAGAAATTTGGTTTCTCCCATCACTAATTTTAAGAGTTTAATTTTCGTTCTTTTCTTTTAAACGAAATTTTCATTCATTTCATATATGTCACATATCGCGATATATGATGTAAGTGACTTTAAAATGAAAAAAAAATCTAATGACTTGATGATTATAATAAGGTAAATTTTTAGGTATCCTAAAGTTTGGTTGGAGACTGATATCATATAGTTAAAATTAATATAAAATTTTATTTTATTTTTTAATAAATTAATACAAAATATGATGTGACATTGAATAACTAGAGAAGGAATACATATCTAACCAAACTTTAAGGGTATCACTTTGTTCACATTTAATAAATTGTGTTTCGAATTGGACAAATGCCTAATCCACATGATAATAATCCATTCGCAAAGTAAGATCCAATAAGACGTCAAACTCAATATTCTCTCCATGCCTATGTATGGGGTACAGTACTACGAATTAATATATGTTGATTTTTCAAAATCTTTTATACCCACCTCATTCACTTGTTGATTTGAACGTTGAAGTGTCTTTTCCAGATGCACCCCATTTTCACCATTAATGGAGCTTCTCTTATAGATTCCGACAAATTCTCAAAGAACTGAACAACTTTTTCCATCGATCCATCCTTACGATGAGATTCTTGTTATACCGAATAAGACAAATTGATAGTATAATAATTCTTTATACTAAGTTGTAGATACTTGAATTAACCATTTGATTTAGGATTATTATTTGGAACTTCTACGGTACATTCGCCAATTAAGGTGTACTGGTACTTTTGTTTCAAAAATTTATACATTAACTATCATTTTTTATGAAAAAAGAGAGCTATTTGTTGATATTTAAATTTAGAAAATATCATTTCATTAGAAAAAATATCATTTCATTTTTTATAAAAATCATACTAATTTTTTTTACATTTTATTGTAAAAAATAATCAAAATTCTCTATTATGAGTAATAAAAATTCAGAAAATTTAAATTTTATTGCGTTGACGTTTTTGGTAAATAAGATTTAGTTATTATAATTATAGGTGATAGAAAATAATTTTTCCCTACAAATAATAACTCATTTAACTATTATTTTAAAGATTTGGTGTACCGATACACTCAAATTTTTTAGTGGACCATAGAATTTGCCTTATTGAAAACACATTTATGCAAGATGTCAACCTTTTAAATGAATGTAAGTTACCTTCGATCGAACTAATTTTTGCGGTTGCGCACAAATAATACCTTAATTATATATATAAAAAAAAATTACTTGATTTTAGCTGTACAATTTGATTTTGTTACATCGGCATCAATAAGCTTTTTTCTTTCCTACAAAACTGAATATGGTAACTTGTTTTAAGCAAAAAAGAGAAAATGCTGAGAATGGAATTAGTGTAAAAGACAAAAAGTTGTCACTGATTATAAGAAAGAAATCTTCACATTCATTGTACTGGAAAACCGCTGTCTTTTTTTTCTTTTTCGATGAATAACCACACTGTCATGTTATAAGTACACAAATTCCTCTACCTTATTACACAAAACCCAAGCAAGATTATCACTGAGTTGAAACCATTTGTTTACTTCCAATTCCATTACCATGGAGTTTCATCTTCAAGATCAACAATCACCAAAAGCCACCATCAAGAGCCACGTGTTAGTGGTTCCATACCCATCAAGAGGACACATCAACCCCATGATGAACCTAAGCAAGTTACTTGTCTCTAATAACCCTAACATCCTTGTCACCTTTGTTGTCACACAAGAATGGCTAACCTTAGTAAACTCTGAACCAAAACCTGACAACATAAGAGTTGAATCCATCCCTAACGTTGTTGGTGACAAATTTATGGATGTTGTTGAAGCTGTTATGACTGAAATGGAAGCACCGTTCGAGCAGTTAATCGATCGGCTTGTTCGGCCACCGGTGACATTTATCATCTGTGACTGTTTTCTCTTTTGGGCAGTTCGTGTTGGAAACCGGAGGAATATTCCAGTGGCTGCGTTCTGGACAACGTCCACATCGGAGTTGTGGGTGCAATTTTTCCATATTTTCCTACAATGCAAGCATTTAGGTATGGACAACTTTTTTTTTTTTTTTTACTTTATACAATCATGTTATTTTCGAAATTATCCAACTATCATTTAAAGACTAATTATCTCGAATTAATTGAGATTTATTTAAGAGATTGATCTTTTTCGATGAATGTCGTCATAACAACTAGATCGAACCATGGGTTATATTAATTAAGGGATCTAAATATAATTAAAGGTTCATCTTAAAATTTCTTTACCCTTCAGCTGTTAATAAAAGATTGCATAACGTGATTATATATATAATATATGCACGGCCAGTACGGGTAAGACTTTTTCCCACCAAATGTCATATGCCTACGAGTCAATCAACTATTTTGTTTTGTTTTTAGTTGTGGTAAAATAATATGTTATTCTCTTTTAAACAAAAAAGTTGAAATATAATAGCAGAAAGAAGAATCTAGATCTACAATAGTTTTGTTTGAAAATTAAAGGTTTAAATTATTCCACAAGTTGAAGGTATTTAAATAGATAGATTTTGAACTAATTTTTTTTTATAATTGTCCTGACTAAGCAGTCTGCAAATTTGTGAGGGGTGCATTCTCTCCCAAAAGCACATAAATTTTGGAAAATGGACGTTTGACAGGGTTTTGTTAAGGATTCCATCCTTGACAAAACAGGTCATGACAAATTATTTATCAGAGGTTAAATCTCAGGGAAGCTTGCAAAGGACAAAGCGTTGGCAAAAACACTCGTATAACCCCATGATTCAACCCTTGTCATAGCCCCCGTCATCTATTCTAAACAACTGCATTTGCATTTGCCAAGAACTTTTGCGAGGGGCATGCCCCTGTCAATTCATTTTCATTTTTTAAAAATGAATTATTTAAAAATTCAATAAAAATTTAATTTATAAGTTAATAAAAAATCATTTTCATTTTTACATCCTTAAACTAGTTTTTTAATTGAACCCTAAACTTTAAATAATTTGTAATTAGGTCCTCAAATTGCGACTCAAATACATATTATTTGAAGTTTTAGGGGTTTAATTGAAATTAATAATTACAAATTTAGGAGAGAAATGAATATAATTATTTAATGATGTAATTAAATATTTTTTACAAGTTTACGGGATCACATACAATTATTTTTTAGTTTAGGGTCCAGTTTAAGAAATTCTCAAACAATTTAGACATGTTAGAATGGTTCTCGTGAGCTTAACTTAGTTAATTGAAACAATGTATAATATATGCAAGGTCCGAAGTTCAAACACTAGACACCGAAAAAAAATGTTAAAATGGCATGAAAAATGACATTTTTTTTTTATAATGGGACTAAGGGAGAAGTGTTTATTATCTTTTCAATCATAAGTTCATAACTGAAGAAACACAAACTATTGTTTATTGTGCAGAAAATGGTGAATATTATATCGATTATATTCCATCAAATTCCTGGGTTCGTCTAGCAGATATTCCTCTTCTTGATAGGAACAACCAACAAATTTTGCAATGGGCTCTAAAAAGTTGTCAATGGCTTCTCAAAGCACAATATCTATTACTACCTTCAATTTATGAGCTTGAACCTCAAGTAATTGATGCCTTGAAATCAAAGCTCACAATTCCAATTTACACAATTGGTCCAAACATACCTTACTTTCATCTTGGACACAACTCAAATTCTCTCAATGCTAATAATGGTGCTGCCCAAAGTTACATAGATTGGTTAAATCTCCAACCTAATAGTTCTGTTTTGTACATTTCATATGGAAGTTATCTATCCGTTTCAAGAACGCAAATGGATGAAATTGCATCTGCATTGCACGATAGTGGTGTTCGATTCTTGTGGGTAACGCGCGACGAGACTCATAGACTGAAACAAATGTGTGGGAAAATGGGGTTTGTTGTGACATGGTGTGACCAATTGAGGGTATTGTCACATCCTTCAATAGGTGGTTATTGGACACATTGTGGTTGGAATTCTGTTATTGAAGGTGTTTTCTCTGGGGTTCCTTTTTTAACATTTCCACTTGCTATGGATCAGCCACTGATTAGTAAGATTATAGTTGAGGATTGGAAAATTGGGTGGAGAGTGAAAAAGGATGATAAGTTTGATACTTTGGTTAGAAGAGAGAAAATTGTTGTGTTGATAAAGAAATTCATGGATTTGGATTTTGATTTAGGAAAGGATTTGAGAAAAAGAGCAAAAGATCTTCAGCTTTTATGTCAACTAGCAATTAAGAAAGGTGGATCATCAGAAATCAATGTCAAAGCATTTTTGAAGAATATAATGGAGAGTGGTTTGACACATGAAGCATCAAATGGAATACATGAAGTTCAAGCTGCTACTGAGAATTTCAATTAAATTCTTGTATCTCTTATCATGCTTAGTGATTAAATAAAGGTAGAGTTGTTTGGTTAATTTCTATTTCATGAATAATTTTATCATAAAGATTATGTTTGTATTAAAAAAATAGAAGGTTTATGATTTTCAATATTTTCTTTAACTTTTTCTATTAAAGACTCGGATTCTTTGCGATCATCGAACTCTATGGTTGTTAGGATCGTTATATTTCAACATTAGATGAAGATAGGATAGTTCATATTCTAAATTTACAAAGTCATAATCAAAATACTAATTGGAATATAAGTTATCGATCATTATTGACGGTAAATAAATGACATGTGATTGTTGGATTTGTGATTACATAAAATCCAAATATGAAATTAACACTATGATCAAAACCCAAAAGAAAAAAAAAAATTGAATTTTGGCTTCTTACCGCCAAAGAATCACATTGTTGATGCAATCAAATAAACAAAATCGATTACTGAATTATGATATTGGTGAGGGCTACATTCTTTTGATAATTGAGGGTAATTTACTCTTGATGATAAATATGATTAGATTTTGGAATAAAGGAGATGGAGATCACATGTTGAATGAAGGAATGAAGAAGTTTGATGTTATTGAGATGAAAATGACAATTGATTGTAAGAAAAACCAAAATGGTGAGACCTACATTTTCCTTTGATGAATTGAAGGTAATTTACCCCTAATGACAAATATGATTAGATTATGGAACGATGAGATGAAAATCACATGTTTAATGAAGTAGATGAAGGAGTTTGATGTTATAGAGATGGAAATGATATTTGACTGTAAAAAAAACATTTTTTTTTCTTTAAAAGAGTTAAATTACCCATAATGCATCGAACAGATAATGTAAAAGATCAATTAAATTGCACATTAAATAGCGCTCTTTCTAGTTCATGTAGTGTTCCATCAACCAATCCCACAGGCTTTTCAACTGGTGGCATCCTTATTCCTTTGATCTTATTGAACGTTTCTATCGACATCAGGTTGATGATGGCCCCTAAATCACATACAACGTCTCCAAGAAATACACCATTGATAGAAATTGAAATGTTGAAACTTCCAGGATCCTTGATTTTGATGTGAGTCTCTACTTCAGTGTTGGCGTGGTAATCTTTGGCAAAGGATATCCATTCTGGTGTTGTCGGCTGCTCTTTAAGTTTCACAAGGTCTTGTAACATCTGCATGCAACAAGGATTCTGCTCCAACATTTCTTTTGTGGCATTTCTACCTTTGATCTCATCAGCTTTTGCAAGACTTGTTGGAAGCTTCCACCTTGACCTTGATAAGTCCTTGCTTCGGTATTGACTTTACCTAGGAAAGCATTAGTACCTTCCTCTTCAAAGGCTTCAGTACCTTCGGTCTAAAAGGCTTTAGTACTTTCGTTTTCACTTGGGTCTTCCTCGACTTCGTCCTTGTTCATAGTCAAAGTCTTCCCAATTCCATGTTGAGTGTTACGTGCTTCCTCAGGTTGATTCACTGTTGCCACTGATTCTTGTGGGTAGTCTGGTAGTCTGTATGCATAGAGACAATTTGTGCAATGATAACTAAGCTCTTCTGCGGGGTTGGTCTCCACTGATCCAGGATGATACTCTGGTGTTCTTACTGGTCAAGGCACCAAGTATATTTACATTCGTGGTATGAACTGAACTCCATTGACATCTTCACAATAGTTGTTAACCTGATTCAATAAAACAACAAGTTTGTATTCTGGCTAGAGATTATGATAATTGTTTATTGAATGATTTTTAGTTGCTATTTTGATGTGTTTTAATCCTTAGATTAATTTTCTATGCTTCTAGACTCAATTTATTTCTAACATCTAAATATTATTAATGTTATGCAGACTCGATCTAAATTAACTAATATAATTATTACTACTAATGACTCCTATTGATTTTTTTTTTGTCAAATAGCCTAGTGGCTAAAATTCACCTTTTTCAAGGTGAATAAGTGAGGTGTCCGGGGTTCGAACCTTGACCCCCGCATATAATAATGCATATCTCTTCCAACTGAGTTATGCTCACGGAGACACGACTCCTATTGTTATTATTTACTAAATGCTAATCTTAATCCTAAATGCAAAATTAAATGGACTGACTTTTACTATTAAATGACCTAATGTTAACTAGACTCGATCTAATAATTGTAGTTATTATAACAACCGTTATTTTTACTACGACTCTCTAAAATGTAATGCAAACTATTTATGACCTAAACTACGACTCAAAAAGAAAAACAAAATGTTGTTTCTAAATGAAAAGAAAAGAAAATGGTTAGTACTAAATGAAAAATAAAAATAAACTAAATGCAAACAGGAAAAGAAACTATGTTAGTACATCTAAGATAAATAAACTATATGATATACTAGGCTCTAAAAATAAAATGAACTAAACATTTTTGGTATTTTTAACTTTTGAATTTTTTGGTATTTTTGAAACATAAAAAATAAAATGCGGAAAAAATAAATGACGGAAATTTAAATGACAGAAAAATAAAAACATATACAAATAAGTAAGTTTAATTTCTCAGTCTAAAATATCATTATTCTCATAAACGACGTCAAAAATTTTATGGTCAGATTAGGTAAGTGTACCAAACAATTTGCATTACTTATTTGGTTTAACAGAATTAAAATAAAAGAGTTGAAAGATAGAGATTGCAATTTTTATCTGTTTGCAACAGAGCAAGTTACCTGTTTTGGTTGCAGAAAAGTAAGAAGCAGTTAGGATTCTTAGAATCCCCCTATTCATTTGTTGGAATTAAATAACATTCATGTCGTGTTTAGTAATCTTAAGTAGACTGTCTAAGTGATGAGGCCGTTGAGACGTTCTAACCTAACTGGTTCGTCAAGTTGCACCTGTTAATCACACAATGATCTATATGTGTGGGGTCTTATTCTCTCAGTTGATTTCAGTATATCCCTCCAATATTGAGTTTCACCTACTAGTAAATGAAACATAAACTTAACTTGGCATTCCTAAATTTTCAAAGGCAATAAAGGTCAATGTTCCTAAAGGGTTTTGCCATTGATGAATCTTAGGAATATCATAGCACACTCTCCCTCTTGGTAGTTCTACAAACGGGCAGCCCTATCAGCGTCTACCTTATCAAGGTTCAAGAATAATGGTTCTACTAGGTTCGATTTAAATCGTGTAGTACTTGTTTCCTCAATTAAATAACTAGTTACATCCTAGGTTCAACATATTTTACTCAATAATAATAGTCACCTCCTAAGTACTTACTACTAAGGTCAACTCGCTTTCGGTATTTTTCATCTAATTACTAATTAATTACTTCCTAGATAGACAAATATAAACTTCCTAGATAGACAGATATAAATATCAAGATATAAGCATCAATATTAGGCCATGTCACATTCTAAGTGCCTAAACTAGGCTTGAACTACAATACAAATAAATCTAACCTTATAAAACTAAATAGCGAACAAAAAATAACCAAATAAATGACATGAAATTAAATAATTATTAAATAAAATAAATAGAGGTTCATCTTATAACTCTAGCCTAAAAAGATTTAGCTACTCATGGTAATTAAACAACTAATTACAAATGAAATAAAACTTACCCTAAAAACTTGGAAAGGAGAGAGAAACTCCTCTTGAAAGCTCATAGAATTCGCCTTCCTCTTGAACTGCTCAAGTTATGAACGAGAAATTATGAATGAGGAAAGCAATATTTATAGGGAAAGTTTCCAACTGAACTTGGGTTAAAACTGCGGGCTTTAGGGGCAAAAATGTCACAAAATTGCGACTTTTTTCAGCAAGGTCGCATACTCGGGGCGCACAAAGCAACCCTAAGGCGCATATGCCTCACATCTAAACCACCATTAGGCGCCTGGAGCATCATTTCATGCTGCCTGGTTGCTCCATGCTCTAGGCGCCTACTTCATGCTGGGGGCGCCTGTGCCTTCTTGTTTCAAGTGCCTAAAAGTGCATGTTTCTTCGTTTGTTTAGGTGTTTTCTTCTATGTAAGTTGTCTTGGAACTTGAGAACAAAATTCCTCCCTTCGTAAAGTCTTTTGAGGCCTCTTGAATCTTCATTCTTTATCTTCCTAAGGAGCACATGATCTTCGGATGTTTTTGTTTTGTCGATTTACATGATTTCTTCGTGAATTACATCAAAAACACCCTATAATTGATATGTTTCGGCAAGAACGGAATTACATACTTAAATATATAAAACATTACAAATATCCCGAAATCATAGACAATTGTTCTAATACTCCTCTGTTTTGTAGGTAAAACCTATTAAAAATGACTGAAAAACATGCTAAAAATAACGTAAAATGACATATCATCACAAGTTTTTTTTTGTCAAAACAACGCTTTTAAGTTATTGTTCAATAATTAATTGAAGCGACTTTTACCTCAGGCCTCTATGGCCTCTATATATGAGTTTTAATGTATTTGATCTAAATGTTATTTTAAATACATAAACTTTGTCTGATCCTATTTTTTTTTTATATTATAGACAGAAAGAGTATGTAATAGGTTTTTAGTTGTAATTGAATTAAGAGTATTTTAGTCATTTTTATTATCAAGTATTTGTACTCTGTTGTAATCTTTACTCTCAAAAACTTTTGTCGTTTTAATGAAAACTCTAGTCTCCTCTCTCTTTCATTAACATGCTATCAATGGAATGAAATGAGTATTTTGGCTTCACGTTTAAGAGAATTGAATATTTGGGGATTGATCTCATCTCAGTCTGTCTCACGTATGTATCATAGTTTTTCAATTGTTTCAATCCGTGAAGTTCTGTTGGTACCTTCGATCGTTGTTTGATTTGATTTAGGGACCACACTAGCATTTTGTTGGTTGGTCTTTGTAGTTTGTTGATCGGACACTTTGTTTATTTGCTTGTTTATAATGGTTATATATATAGTGATAATGATTATTCTCTTCAATATATTAGTGTATAGTTGGACACAGTTATTCTTATTGGAGCTATGTAAAGAACAAAATTGAAAAGAAAAAAAATATGTGGAGTTATGTTGACGAAACCTTGTTAAGTCCATGGTATAATTCAATATTTTATGGTGTTTCTAATATTTGTTTATTAAATAAATTAATACTTTTATTGAAGTTTTGTTTACATATATTTTACTACATTTCACTTTATTTTGAATAATTAATGGGTAAATATAAGAGATATATGATGTATGCAAAAAGGTGGTAAAGATTCAAAGAATGAAGACTTATTGACCAAACTAAGTTATGGAGTAATCAAGACCCATTACAATGGCTAAGTAGTGATTGTTAGAACTCGACTAATTAAGATAGGTTAATTGATACTTTATAGACTATCTCATCCTTAGGCTTGTTTTCCCAAAGCAAGAGAAAGGAATAGGACATGGAACGTTCATAGTAGTGATGAACTCTAATAACGGGGAGACGTCCTTTTTTATCATATGCATATTTTCAACACAATCTTCAATCACTCATCTTGCAAAAATCCAAAAAGGGGAACATTGATAGTAATCAAGGATGGAGAGGTTGTAAAAATATTTCTAATCAAAATACTCAATCTAACCAAAACCCTCACAAATTGGCTAGACCTCTTGGTTTCAAAGGGTTTTTTTTTTTCTTTTTTCCGATAGCCCACAAATTTATAAGCGAAAAGATGTGTTAGACAAATTTGTAGTAACACAAACTAAGCAAAATGAGATGTTTAGAAAGAAAAAAAAAATCTTCTTTCAACGAGTGAAGTATGATAATAACCTAGGAACTTTTAGGAGTAATGGGTGATCAGACTTAATGATTCGAACTGACAAGAAAACCATGAGAATATGAAGATGATGATGAAGCATCGTATGTTATTTTAGACTATGTTTTTAGTTATTTTATTATCATATTAAAACAATATTTATAGGTCATTTAGAGGAGTTGTCATGGTTTGAGGGACATTTGTATTGTTTTCATTCGAGTCATTGTAATCCAGGTTCTTCTCTAATCATGCAACTCCATAGGTGTTGTAGTCTTTTTATTGATAAATCATGTAATTCCACGAAGCAAGACAGTGTATTAAGGATTATGAAAACTGAAGATGGAAGATCAATAGTACTTGAAAAGTTTTTGAAGAAGGACAGAAAATTGTAGAGTTCGCCCATGCACATGGTGCACATTATGTGTGGGTTTTATATACTTCAAGCTTGTTTTCTAAGCTGGATTAGAGGAAAACCCCTAAATCTCAACAAACCATAGATGGGAAGAGGCCTATAAATAGAGACCTTGACACACTATTATCCATTATGGAAGTTGGCAATATGTTCCTAAGCATGTTTTACTTTTATTTTGATATGATGTCAGTTACTATGAGTAGTTAAACCTCTATGATTAGAGTTTCACGATGAACCTTTATTTCTTTGTTGGATTCAATTAACGAAGGTTTTTATTCTGTTATGATAATAGTGTTATATAATTTTGATTTGTTTTGAACTCTATGTTGCTTTTCAACTTGCAGTTGACCTGATCTCTAGGTTATATATGGTATAGGATTGACTATCTTGCTCTCACCTGAACAAGAGCAATAGAAAATTGCTTATTTTTTAATTTAATTATTGAATTTAAGTATGATATTATGATTATGATTCAATTATCGAGGAAGTCAAATGTAATTCTTTTGTTTAGACATAAATACTAGAACTTTCCACAGACTCATCACAACTTCATATCAAAACCATCATTTATCAAGACTAGGTCATAACTAATAGAAACCCAAGTCAATTCCAACCAAAAAAGATAAAGGAGATCCAAGAAAACCCTAATTGCCGATAATCATCTAAATCAACCAAAACCTAATCCATATTGTGAAATCAATCAAACTTGCAAACCTATAAATCCTTTTACTGTTTTTAATTCAAATAAGTTTAATAATTTTAAGTTAATCACCATAAATCCTTCTACTGCTTTTTAATTCAAACCCGTAAATCCTTTATTGTTTGCCGATAATCACCATATCGTTAAGATTAATTCTAAATCAACCCAAACCCACAAAATTCATCATGACCCAATCGTCCATAAAATCAACAAGAGTTTGACATCCTTTTGTTATAAAAAAAAAAAATACTACAATTGAACCTCTCTACTAACACTTGGATCGGCCTATGTTGCATAACAACTAATTTGATCACAAAAATCTCGAACAAACATATCTGGTAGTATTACAACACCTTGAACACAAACAAAATTTTTTTTTTGTCAAAAACGATTTTGAAAAGAGATATACAAATATGTGCATCATTATAGCCGAATAATTTAAAATACAAAACATATAATCTCACAGGTCCACATCAAACTCAATGTAGTATGTTCTATATTTGATCCATAGTTTGTTTACCACCTTGTCTAAATCAGTTACCGGATACGGATCTAGAGGTGTCAATGCATTAAAACAGATAGGATTACACGTTACCAACATTAGAAGAAATTAAAATACGAAAAAATAATAAAATAAAAAATATGAAACAAACGAATAACAATCAAGCAATTATATGAAAACAATGTCTCCATATTACGATTAACCATTACAAAGGTAAAATTATGAATTTATAAAGGAATGATTAGATGCGTAATTCTCATATTTGAGAGGGAAAGATTAATTTTGAATTCGAATTTCAAATATTTAACCTCCTGTTATAAAAGTGCGTTAAAGTTCATTTATGACACAACTAATTATGACACGTTTTTTGTTTTTTGTTTTGAGTAAAATTATGACACGTTGTTAAATGTCATTTATTAAAAAGCAACGGGAAATAGCAAATCCGTCATAATGGAAAGCAATGAAGGACAACTACGTCTTTTCAAATGCTTTGAAGGGAAAAAATTAGGGTCAAAGGGTAGCTTGACCTGACAAGGTTTTATAACAAGGGGTAAGAGATAGAAGTGAATGAAAATAATATTTATACATATGTCTAAAAAACGCAGTTGTTTTTGGTGCCTCTCTTCTACGTTAAAATATTAATATTTGTTTTTACCAATATTAATATATTTTTGTTTGTCACATGCAAAAGAAAAATGGACAGTACATAAGGAGCACTGCCATAGATGTATGTCCCAAATTAGCAAAGGGATATATAAGGAGCAACCTCTTTTGCCTTATTCACCAAAGATTCAAGGCTTTTATGCACTAATTTATGATAGTATAGTCATGTTTCATTTCAAAATCTTCATGACAAAGCATATAAAAGATTCCTTGCATACACACAATCAACTATAAAGTCACAACAATTAGGCAACCACGTTGAAAACGTTGTATCGAAGTCTGCCTATACCGAGGGGAGGTTTTACCACCCCAGCTAGCCTGGACACACATTTGGAGATGAAATTGTTACTACAATAAATTTGACTTTTAGTGATAGCCAAATTTTGTCACTATAAGGCATGTTTCCGTAGCTAAACATGTCTGTTACATGTTTTTCACCTTTACCTACGAACAAAACTGTAGGTAATTCTAAGGAGACCATTTTAAAAACATTTTAAACATTTACCTACAGTTACGGCTGTCACTAAAACTTATCATTGTTTTATTTTATTTTTTTATATTTTTTATTCTACTATAAATTTTAAAAATAAATCATTCATAAAATTACTACTAAAATTAGTTTAATCAATATAATAAAATATAAAACAATCAATATCGTTGGAATTTGAAATTAATTACTATAATCAATTTTTAGAATAATTGTTTGAAGTGATTTAACTAGAATAATTCTCCCTAACTATGAACTATTATACCATTGATCCAAACCAATAATTAATACTCAAAAAAATTCTCAATACTCAAATAAATCAAAATCGTTTCTCATTTAATTTATGGTAACAAAATTTAAATCACTATTCGAAATAGCTTATTAGACAAAATGACATACTATAAAGTTACAACTTATAATCACTTCTACAATCACTTCATACCTATAAAACTTACAATCACTTCAACAACAAGGCATAATAAATCAGATTTTAACTTCTAATTTGTGGATCTTCAACAATAGCGGGTGCACCAAAGCTATTACCAAATCAACAAAAGTTGGAAGTCCTTCAGTTGTCAAGCCCCGTCAATAAGCTAGTAAAATAATCTTATAAGCCCGTGAGAAAGAATTGTTACCAATAAGATCAATGATGTGCGGTTCAATGACTTGATGATATGTTACACCGAACAAGAGATATTCAAGTCACTTGATGATGTTGATATTATTTGAACATTTACTGCAAAGAGGTCTCAGAAATGACATTTACCTCCTAATTTTATTTAACACATTATTGGCATTTCATCTCTCTTATTTCAAATTGTACTTTTATTGAAAAAATGACGAACCTCTTTTATTTCGATTTATGACCATTTATATATTATGTCACATGTGAATTTACGGTCAAAATTTTGCCCAGACTCTACAAAAATTTTGGCTCTGCATATATCTATAACATTCATACTAATCCAAAACATGTAATCATAAACTGTACCATTATCTCCATGGACATGCAAAAACTGGATATTGGAGCAATTGAAATGTAAAGAAAAACAACAGATTAAACCAAAAAAAAAAGTGCCTTGGTAAAAAAAAAAATCACTAAAGAAGTAAAATAAATAGATAAATAAATAACAAAAGAGACAAAAAGAGTAACCTACCTTGATTATGCAGAAACAAAATTGATGATTGATAATCAAGTAGGGTATGCATTGCTTTTCCTTGTAGGAAAAAATGGAATCAATGAGTCATTTTTATTTTTTTTTAAAATGAATCAATGAATCATTATTATAACTTTCAATCTATTTCCTCAAAAGAAACTATAATCTCTTAAGCATACATAACAAACTGTACTTATATTTTACATTGATACTAACAAAATAACAAATATAATACTATAAATTCTTATTTTTTGAACGACACAAACAAAATATCATTTTTATAATTAAATTGATTTAAAGGTATAATTAGAAATGAAAAAATCACCTAAAAATGATGTATTTCTTTATATATAATGTAGATGTAGATAGGTATAGATTATTAATTAAAGCTAATTTTTTAATGCGAGACTTTAACTAGTTTTAGAGTGCGTTTGTTTTAACTTTAAAATAAATAGATTTTATGTCAAAAGAATTTAGAGATTTTTTTAAGAGATTTTAAAATAAAATATAAAAAAATCAAAAGCTATTTGTGTTTGTTAACTACCCAAAAAAAGTGATTTTTTCTTTTTAAAAAAAAAAAATTAACTAGTTCATTTGTTACCTATTTGTTTTTGAGAAAAAACTAATCCTAATAGCTTTTCATTTTAGAATCAAAATATATTTTTTTAGTAAAATGATTTTTCTAAAATCCTAAACAAACACTTCAAAATGACAAAAGTGATTTTTTTTACACAAAAAATAGATTTTTTTCTAAAAAAATCTTAAACAAACACACCCTTAATTCACACACTAATTCAAAGTCTTTTAAGACTTACTGTTTATTCTTCAATTTCCTAACAATTTCATCCAATGTTCCAAAAGTTGTCATTGATTATTTATACGAGAGTAATCTTCGTACTTCCGTGATTCATCCACAAGAAGTAGACAAGACGAGCCTAAATTACCTTAGTAGATAACTGTAATAGTAGTACTAGAAAATAATCATAATGAATATCATACCACTTTGTACACCATAAAATATTCCCTATTACCTCATTACTTGTATCTCGCAGCCCTCAACTCAACTTGAGCATCTTTGTTAATTAAATTTCCTTCAATTATTGTTACCATGGAGATAATTAATGCTGAAATTGGTATAGTATACAAGACAAAAGTTGTCGTTGATTGTAAGAAAGAAATCTTCACACTTTTGTGATTCAACTACAAGAATGAGACAAGACATTCATTGTACTGGAAAACCACACATTCATTGTACTAGAAAACCACACATTCATACACAAATTCATCTACCTTACTACACAAAACCAAAACCACCATCACCATTCATTTGTTTCCTTCCAATTCCACTACCATGGAGTTTCAACTTCAAGATCCACAATCACCCAAAGTCACCACCATGAGCCATGTGTTAGTGGTTCCATACCCATCAAGAGGACACATAAACCCTATGATGAATTTCAGCAAGTTACTTGTCTCTAACAATCCCAACATCCTTGTCACCTTCGTTGTCACACAAGAATGGCTAACCCTAATAAACTCCGAACCAAAACCAGACAATATAAGATTTGAAACCATCCCTAACGTTGTTGGTGACAAATTTATGGATGTTGTTGAAGCTGTTATGACTGAAATGGAAGCACCCTTCGAGCAATTACTCGATCGGCTTGTACTTCAGCCGCGGCCGCCAACATTTATCATCTGCGATAATTTTCTCTTTTGGGCAGTTCGTGTTGGAAACCGGAGGAATATTCCGGTGGCTGCGTTCTGGACATCGTCCACGTCGAAGCTGTGGGTGCAATTTTTCCATATTTTCCTACAACGCAAGCATTTAGGTATGGATGCTATCTCTGTGCACTTTTCTTCGCCTTTGTCAAAAAATAATCTAAGTTTTTTTTTTCTGAGTTTATACAAATGTTTTGTACGATAATAATTTTTTTTATATCATGTAGCGTACGTAGAGACCCAATTTAATCTCTCATAATTTTTATGCAACTCATACTAATCTATTAAAAAAAAAAATAACCAAATTAGTTTTGACATTTTTATACAAAGACAAATTTGTCTCACTTATTATAATAAAGATTGTCTCTAATATAAAAATGTCTTGTTTTAGTTTGAATATTGGTTTTTGTCGGGTACTAAATTGAAGCATACAAAAGTTACGATAGATAAAATTGAATATTTATTCTAAAATAAACACTAATATCAAATATTTATAAGTTTTTTTTTTTTAAGAAACCACAATAATATTAATTAATCGAAAACCAAGGCTTCCCAACACGAGGTGAGCCAGGAAGACATAGACAAAGTTTACAAAAACAACAACATCAACAAAATTTATTCAAAAAAAAATACACAACAAAATCAAGATGATACATGAGAAACAAAGGCATGAAAAAGCAAGCTAAGTAGTTGCTCCCAAACACATTTGAGGATTTAGCCGTTATACATATGATAATTTTAAGGCAAAAGTTGTGTATTTCGTGTGCTTTCAACCATCGAAACGTTAAAAGCTTGATTTTCTATAATAATTGAATCAATGTTTGTGCGTCATGCTTGAAAATATGTTTATTTCTTTTATTCCAAATATTTATAAGATTTTAAATAAAGGATGGCGATATGATTGAGTTGATTATCATTCAGTTACAATTCAATGCTCTATATTATAAGTTAAATTTTAAACAATTTTTTCAAAAACGTACTTGTAATTTTTGCATAATTCCTATGTACTATATGTTAAACTATTGATTACACAATTCACAATTTTGTCACAGTTTTGCAAAAACTCATTTAAAAGTGATTTCAAGAACTCCAACAAAAATAATTAGTCATATTTTAGTCTATGATTCTTACTTCTTTTCTTTTTTGAGGGGTCTATGATCCTTACTTATCTTCCCCATTAGTTTTTGAAAAATACACATGTTTATTTTTGTTTAACATAACGACGTACTGAACCGTTATATACTTTTAATCAATCAGATGTTGATACAAATAATTGGAGATCTTAATAAGATAATGATTTTAGTCCCAGATATCAACGGGGGAGATCATTATTATTGTCTATTCGAAAGAAGAAAAAAATAGGGATTCGTTCTACAAAAAATAGTAGTAATTAATATCTCTTACAAGATAATATTTTTTTTGTTCTAACAAAAAGAGAATACCCTTTTTTACGTATATAAAAAGAGAATCTCGTTTATTACAACAAGTACAACATGATGATATATGCATGGCCAGTACGTCTAAAACATGTTCCTAACAAATGCCATCTATATTTCAATCAACTTTTTTTGTCTTTGTATTTATGGTAACAAATTATCTTTTCGTTTTGACAAAAATATATTACTGTCTTGTAAGAGATAATAATTATCATCTCATCCTTTAATATTAGGGATGACTTAGCTAAAAGTAGGCAGGGTCTTCCTTCCTATAAATTTGGTCCCCCCATTTTTTGTATACCACTACTTTTTATTATATCTTTGGTGTTGATATCTTTAGGTACCTCCCAAATTTAGGTACTTGTCAACCAGTTAAACCTTTAGTTTTCAAACAAAACTATTTTAGATCTATATACTTGGTTCTATCACTATCATATTTAAAGTCTAGGAGGGACCTAATTATAAATCAGTTAAAAATGAAATTAATATAATGTCACTTTAATGTATACCACACAAATTAAAAAATTCAAAATATATCACACAAATTTAAAAATGCAATTAATTTCGTATTGCAAAGAAAATTTATGACTTACTTTAAGAAAAAATTATTTATTATTGTGTGAGTAAGATAATAATGTTTTACAAAAGTAAATAGTAAACGGTATAATACTTGTAAAAAAAAAAACAGGAAACATCATAATAAAAAAATAAGACACTTATTTTGGCTAGAATGACTTATCTTATAGGGAGAAGTATTTATTATCTTTTCAATCATAATTGAAGAAACACAAACTATTTTTTGTTATGCAGAAAATGGTGAAAATTTTATAGATTATATTCCATCAAATTCTTGGATTCATCTGGCAGATATTCCTCTACTTGATAAGAACAACCAACAAATTTTGCAATGGTCTCTGAAAAGTTGTCAATGGATTCTCAAAGCACAATATCTATTACTACCTTCAATTTATGAGCTTGAACCTCAAGTAATTGATGCCTTAAAATCAAAGCTCACAATTCCCATTTACTCAATTGGCCCAAACATACCTTACTTTAATCTTGGACACAAATCACATTCTCTAAATGCTACGAATAATGGTACTGCCCAAAGTTACATAGATTGGCTAAATCTCCAACCCCATGGTTCCGTTTTGTACATTTCATATGGAAGTTATCTATCCGTTTCAAGAACACAAATGGATGAAATTGCAGCTGCATTGCACGATAGTGGTGTTCGGTTCTTGTGGGTAGCGCGCGAGGAGACTCATAGATTGAAACATATGTGTGGGAAAATGGGGTTTGTTGTGACATGGTGTGACCAATTGAGGGTATTGTTACATCCTTCTATAGGTGGTTATTGGACACATTGTGGTTGGAATTCGGTTATTGAAGGTGTTTTCTCTGGGGTTCCTTTTTTAACATTTCCACTTGTTTTGGATCAACCACTAATTAGTAAGATTATAGTTGAGGATTGGAAAATTGGGTGGAGAGTGAAAAAGGATGATAAGTTTGATACTTTGGTGAGAAGAGAGAAAATTGTTGTGTTGATAAAGAAATTCATGGATTTGGATTTTGATTTAGGAAGGGATTTGAGAAAAAGAGCAAAAGAGCTTCAGCTTTTATGTCAGCTAGCAATAGAGAAAGGTGGATCATCTGAAATCAATGTCAAAGCATTTTTGAAGAATATAATGGAGAGTGGTTTGACACATGAAGCATCAAATGGACTACATGAAGTTCAAGTTGCTATTGAGAATTTCAATTAAATTGTTGTACTTGGTTCTCTTGTCATGCTTAGTGATTAAATAAAGGTAGAGTTGTTTAGTTAACTTATATTTCTAGAATAATTTTTCTTTTTCACTTTTGCTATTATGGACTTGGATTCTTTGCAATCATCAAACTCTAGGGTTGTTAGGGTCGGTAGATTTTAACATTTAGATGAAGATAGGATAGTTCAGATTATTTATTTCGGGATTGTCAAATATGGACTCCGTCCAATAGTGGAGTACCCTCATATTTCAAGTAAATTTTTAATAAAACATTATTTTTGTTCTTTATTGTTTAGTATTATAAAATTCATTTTTTACTTAAAACGGCAAAGGTTCTCCTTTGTTCTCCTTAACTTATGCAACTTAATGTTAACTTAGTCCCTTAACTTATGAAAATATATTATTACATCCATATTGAGGGACAAAGTTGCATTAACTTACATAAGTTAAAGGACAAAAGTTGACTTAATTTATACAAGTTAAATGACCAAATTACGTTAACTTTCACAAATGATGAGACCAAAATGACCAAATTTAAAGTTAAGATATCAAACTAAACTTTTAAAATAACTCAAGGACCAAATTGATAGATTTTGAAGTTAATGAGGCAAACTAATATTTATATTAACTGTGTATATGAATAAAATTCGTTTCAAAATCTTTTTAAATATCAAGTAAATGAGTATATTTTTGACCAAAATAAGATGTTGATACATATAAAATATATCTTATGCTTATATTAATTGTGATTTCGGTTTCAATCAAGTCTGTTGAGCTCATTAAAGATCGGTTTCAATTCAAATTAGGGGATGGTAACGCTTGTTTTTGGTATAGCTATTGGCTAGATAAGGAACATTTTTGTGCACATGTGACTTACATTCACTACCATAATATGAAATGGAGTATCAAGGATCTTCTTGATTGGAATGATTAGACATGTTCTCGCCTATATTCCATACTTCCCACCAACATTAATAATAAGATTAATTTGGCTCCTCCTTTTCTTGTGCATGACAATCCTGATGTGTTGTGTGGACCACCACATCTGGTATATACTCAGTTCGAGAAGGCTATCATGGTTAATGGGAGCCCATACTTCGTTGATCAGTGAAGAAAGTTGGAATGGAATTTGGCGCCTTTGTATTCCTTCAAATATTAAGTTCTTTTGAAGGCAATTGTGCCACGACTCTATTCCCTTCAGGTCCATTTTATTGTCTTGTAATCTTATCTCTTTTAACGTATGCCCTATTTGTAATCAAAATAGTGAAGATATGTTACATGCATTGTTTTCTGCTCGTATGCTAAAGATGCGGTCCTTTTGTCTCCACTAGTCAATCATTCCTTCAGATTGAGAAAATTTGCGTACTAGAATGAAAGAATTTATTTTAAATATTGGTCCCATTGGACCCATTATCATGTAGAAGAATTGGTGTTCTTACAAAAAATGTATGTTTGAGGATATCAAGCATTCCGCCTAAGAAATTGGCACTCGAGTGTTATCATTTTTGCATCATGTCTTGAAAACTTTTGTTTATCCTGCCCCTCACATTGTTCAGCAACATGCACACTGTCAGTTGAGTACGACCTAGTACGGATTCATTAACTTTTATTGTTGATGATAGTGTGCTCCTCAATTCCAACTTGGGAGGTATTGGTCGTCTTATTCGTGATCATACTTTTTTTTTTGTCTGGTTTCTTTGGAAAAATAAGTAGACCTTGCATTCTCCATGTTGAGATTTTGGCTTTATACCATGGTTTGAAGTAGTGTTGGGATGATGGATTTAATAAGGTGTTGTGTCTAATTAATTCAACTATTGTTGTTGACCACATCAAAAAGGATTTGAATGTACATCACAAGTATGAAAATTTGATCATGGCTATTAAACAACTTCTTTGTAGAGATTGGGTGGTTATTTTATGACATATTTTACGTGAGGGTAACATTGCAGCTGATTTCCTAGCTAAAATGTGGGCACTAATTAGTAGTAGTCTTGTTATTTTGTATGAAGTCTCTCGTGATATAGTCTTTGCCATCTTAATAGAAGTCATAGTTAAATTTGTTTGACCCTAATTTAGGTATTGTCCTTGTCTTTTTCTTATTTTTCCCTTTTGTTACCAAAAACATCAAGCCAGAACCTTTCTCTAAAAATAGTAGATTATATAATTTAAAAAAGATATAATTTGTTTGACCCTAATTTAGGTATAATTTAAACTTTCTCTAAAAATGCTAGAAGATCTTGATATCACTACCAAAATAGACAAGCAATGAGGTAGGAATGACCAATACTTTCCCTACCAAAAAGTTTTCCTTTCATATTTGACCCATTATCATAACCTTGTCCTCGCACATCAAATATGTCAAGATCAAGATTTTTCAATTCATTTTGTAAAACATCAAAAAGCCCTTGACCAGTTGTATCATTAACATTCAAAAATCCTAAAAAAGATTCCTCAATGCTAACAGAATTTGAAGAAACATCGACATACCTTATTATCAAAGACATTTGCTCCTGGTGACTAAGATCAGGCGTACAATCAAGTATCACTGAGAAATACTTTGCTTGTTTGATTCTTCGAATGATTTCAGTTTTAATTCCAGAAGAAAGCAAGAGTATTAACTCGTTTTGGATGTTATGCCCAAGATAATGAAAGTGGAGATTTTCATCTGTGATACGTCGAACATGTTCTTGGACAATTGGATCAAATTCTGCTAACATTTCAATTAAGCCCAAAAAATTGCCATTGCTACTTTCGTACAATTTCTCATTAGAACCACGAAAGGCCAAATTATATTTAGCAAGGAATTTCACTATTGAAATAATTCTTTTCAAAACATTTTTCCAGTGATCCTTTTGTTTCTGGAGTAGTCTTTGAGATATTTTATCAATAGTTTGATTCTTTTGCATCCTTTGACGCAATTCATACCAAGTAAACATGTTCTTAACATGTTCCATGCTTGTCTCATGCTCTCTAAGTCTTTCACCAACATGTGACCAATCACTAAAACCCTCATTTGTTAATTGGCCATTACCAACCCATCTTTTATAAACTTTACAACAAAAACAAAATACTCTATCAAGCTCTTTGGAATAAACAAGCCAGTCTCTATCACACTTCTCTCCATTTGGTAAAACTCTAGTATACAAATTAGCCGTAAAACGTCTAGAAAGTTTATCTATAGGAGCCTTTGCAATGGACAAATCTCTTTTAGGTCCATTCATAGCTAATAAGTCAATCATTTTAGAATCAAGAGCATCCCAATTTCTTGGATCAAATATATCAAGGAAATTATTCAAATTAAAATCATCAACAATGGGCACATCATCTCTATTTTCCGAATCAACACTTTCATTCTCATTATCTTCAATAGTAACCACATTTTCAAGAACTCCAACATCAACATTATGAGCATTTTCATTTTCAATAGGAATTTGTTGTGGTTCTTTTATCAAAAACTTATTAAGAGCTCCTTTTTGAGATTGAATTAACTTTTCAATTCTTTTCTTTCTCTTACGCTTTTCACATCCAGATTCATACTTTTTAGGAGGCATAGTAAAAACCTGGAATTTCTCACTATTTTGTTAGCTTATGATCAGCCAGCAATGCTTCCGTCCAAGTTCAATAGCTTTTTGTTCTCCAAAAAAACCTGGAATTTCAACATTAAACAATCAAATTAAACTTAAACATACTAAGTAATAACATTCAATTTCCATGAGTTTAACAGAGAAAATTCAATAAAAAATAAAAAGGGTGTTAGTGTTCACCTTTCTGATGGCAGTGGAAGGAAGGAGAGAAGCGACGGTGGCTGCGATTGGGTGGCGGAGGGAGCCAGGGAGCCGGTAGGTCTGCGATTGGGTGTGGACTTCTGAGTTTCTAATTTTTAATCGTTTGTAGTAGATGAGTAAGAATAATAAAGAGTTTTCTTTTTTAATTTTTAATTAAGCAAAAGGGATTATTTAGGCAAAAAAAGTGATTAAAATTAAACATTTTGGGCCCCACGAAAAAAGAGGCTGTAAAGGAAAATAAATATAAAAAAAAAAAAAAACTTGATGGGACTTGAACCACTGTCTGTAGAGCTGTCAAAACGGGCGGCCCGGCCCGTTTAGGCCCGGCCCGGATGGGCAGCGGGCTTTTTAGGGCCGGGCTGAAAAGCCCGGTTTCAAATATGGGCTGAAAAAATAGAGCCCGAGCCCGGCCCTATACGGGCTCCCGGGCTAACGGGCCAGCCCTAGGCCCGTATTTTTTTTCCCTTTTCCATTCTTTTAAGTACTGAAGCAGAAATGTATGCCCTTCTAATGATACGGAGAAACAGAATGTATCAATGTAATAAAGAAAAATAGAAGCAAAAGTTCACTAACAAGAAGCATAAAACAAAGAAGGATATATAACAAAGCTTTCTCATAATTGAAAATAGTTTTATTTAAAACAAACATCTACACCAAATGAAGCATCAAAATTAATTTATACTATTGACGGCTTTTATGGCCTACATTTTAACTTTCTTTGGTACAAACATCTACATGAAATCAAATATCTGGCATAAAACTTTCTTTGGTTAATTAGTTCAAAAGTTTGAGACTTAAGAAATATCCAGCAGACACCAAACCAAAAATGACCCACTCTTTTTTTTTTTGCGGGCTGCCGGGCTGCCCTTGGCCCGAACGGGCTGGCCCTAACGGGCTACGGGCTTTTTCGGGCCGGGCTAAAAAGCCCTGGAAAAATTCGGGCTGCAATTATTAGGCCCAAGCCCTACATTTTATTCGGGCTTTCGGGCCGGCCCATATGGGCCGGCCCGTTTTGACAGCTCTAACTGTCTGCACGGACAAATAAGGAAATCATTACCACTGAGTCATTCTCAAACATTTTTCATATACTCGCCTTTACTTCTATATAATACTTAATATAGGACCTTACATAAAAAAAAATATAGGCCTCCAAAAATTTTAGGCCCGATGACATAGTTCGGCCTCGACGGGCTATGGGCCGGCCCTGCCTGATTTGGTTCAAGTGCCAAATTAGGTAGTAGTTGTAAAATGTAGACTGTTTTCAAAACCAATCACAGAAATAGTATCATCATTCTCTTCAATGAAATTCGCTTGTTATGTGCAAAGAGAATACACCACTGGCAATGCTATCCACGAGCAGGATTCTTGGGAAACTTGAGTTGACCGCAACAATTATCACATGCAATCTATCTAGCATATTGAAAATATTGATAATATCTCCTTGACTAGTATATAGAACAATAATTATGCTTCCCATAATCCCACCAAATACACATTCACTTATGATTACCACTTCTAGAAATACATTCTCAACCAAGGTGTTAATGATCCCCCATTCAAAAAAAGCCTTGTATTGGTAATCGGATAAAATTGCAGGGACAATTGGAGAAATAACAAATGCATTAACAAGAACATGCAGAAAAAAATTGATAATGGAAGAAGAATCGACACTTTGTGTAAGTAGCATTCAAATGCGAGTTGATCCATATATTCAAAGGGTTGATGAATACTAAGTCTAGATTCATCCAAGCAAGCAATGAGTAATGGGAAAACCTGGAATTGGGAAAACAAACAAATGTTTAAATATCATGCGAAAGAGATACCTGACGCAAAATAAGTGATCTTATTTGACTATTTAGATTGTTGACATAATATATCTTTGATTATATTTTCTTTCAAAAAGAATATTTTTGATTATATTTTTTAACTATGGATTGGTACGTGGAAAATAGTCAATAAAATCATTTATTTTGAGACGGACGAAACATTATTTAGCCATACTTCGTTCATTTGTGCGCGCATGTGTTTGGGTTTGGTTCCAATTCAAGAGATCAAAATTGATTCCGGAGATTTAATATCAAGTCCACATGTTTGATTTGTGAGTATAATTGATTTTGTCACTTGAATTGATTTTCTTTTAAGCTAGAATTCGTCAACGGAACATAAACTTGAGTGTTGTTAGGTTTGTGATCAAATAAGTGTGTCTCTTAGATTGATCTAATGGTTCAGAAGCATTGAAAGTCACCTACCTTTTTCTCAGCAGTGAAGTAGTTTGCCAGTTTCTTTGGTTTTGAAGACAAAACACTTAGAAACCTCCGTCATCACTGTAACAAAAACCCATAAATCCACATTTGAATGCAACATTTCTTTCACCATTCTCGCTTTCTCCACAACCCTTCTTCTTTTTCCATCTCTACAATGTCTTCTTCTCTAACTCTTCCCTCTTTTTCCCCTATCTTCGTTCCTCATCGAACCCTCTCTCTCAAAAACCATAATTTCCCTAAATCTAGGGTTTTTGCCACTATCTCCACTGGATCTCAATCTTCCACTCATGAAGCTTCTGTAGTTGATTATAAAGTCTCCAATGCGTTTCTCTTCCCTGGGCAGGTATATTTTCCGCATTGCATTGCGAAAAAACGATGAATTTTGATTGAAATTGGAACTGGGAATGATTTGATTTGATTTGATTTGATTGTAGGGGGCACAAGCTGTTGGAATGGGAAAAGAAGCTCAGAGTGTTCCTGCTGCTGCAGTTTTGTATAATAAAGCAAATGAGATTTTGGGGTACTTAAAAATTATTACTTTAAATTACAACTATTTTTTATCAAGATTAAATTTTATTAATTTGTAAGATGTTGTTTGTGATTCAGGTTTGATCTTCTTGATGTATGTGTTAACGGGCCAAAGGAAAAACTGAATTCAACTGTCATCAGTCAGGTATGTTTCAAGGCTTTTGTTATGTTTGGTATAAATTAGGAATCGAGGTTCTTATTTGATATATGCTGGACTATTGTTTTATTGAGGTGGAAGGGTGAATGAAGTGAAATTGAGCAGAACGACATTAGGTGACATTGTTTATAATACGATGGAACGATGTGAAATTAGATGAAACCTATTTTGCAGTTCAAAAAAATGATGGAATCTATTTTATCAAATTTCATCCAATGTCGTTATTTCTGTTCGCCCAGTTTATGAAGATTGAGACGGAATCAACTTATTATTTGCTAGTTTCTTAACCATTAATTTTGCTTCCTAAACAACAGAAAAGAAGTTATTATTCAGTTGATCATAAAATATGTAAACAGTGTACGATAATTATATGGAAACGGATTCAGTAACTTTTTGGCGCCAAAGTTCCCATAACTTTAAACTCATAAACCATCAGATTCATTTAATGCTTCATATTGTGCCATCTGCCTTTGCCATTTGTTAAATAATTGAAAATTAAGATTACACACGACACGTTGCTTTTTTGGCTCCTCTGCTACGTTGCCATCCAAGTTTGCCGACCAAATTATCATCACCAACTCTGAGAACTATTGTCTTGCTCGACTACCTCCGACGTCGTGACTCAACTGCCGCCACTGTCTTGACTTGACCACTCCAAATTTCGATTCACTGTGACTGTAGACTCCGACCACCAAAATATAGGACCCAACCAACAATTTAAGATCATGAGCATAGTGGCTACATCACAACAAAGTCACAAGTTTTTAGATTTCTCGCTGAAAAATCTTGTGTTGTACAAGACAAAGGCACCACAGAACAACATATTACTAAGTTGTCATGAGTAAATGTTAATTTTGATAAACTATAGCTTCAAAAAGTAAAAGATTAGAGCATAATCGTGTGATTGGCAAGACTATGTCATGTAGATGCTGGTTTGAATTTAATAGCCAACACCAATTGGATGTTGTTGAAAATGATGGCGAAGAGATTATGGTGGTGAAAATAGTTTGTTAAAAAGGTTTTATTTATGGTTTGTTAAAACAAAGCACATCTGGATTGGTGACGGTGGAGGCAAAAGGAGGTACGTCGGAAACAGTGGCGTGCTTGTGGTGGTGGTACTGGACGAAGGCTGTACAACGGAGGGAGAAGATGGAGATTTTGTTTTCTTAATTTTCAATAATTTAATAAATGGTAAAGGCAGATGGCACAATGTGAAGCATCAGATCAATCTAATGGTTTTTAAGATCTAAAAGTTATGGTAGTTTTGGCGCCACAAAGTTAATCAATCTTAATTATATGGCATTCCACCCATCACTAATATCCAAACATATCCTCAGTGTTAGATGAATGATATAAAATGTAGTTCAATAATGTTATAAACTCATGTTGATGATTTACTGTATTTAATAATAATAAAAAATTCTACTGTTGGCTCTTAACTAAGAATAATGCTAGTTTTTATTAATGTGCTAATTATTTACTTAAGATAGTCTATGTTTAGTTACAAAAGATTCCGTAGACTTCTGTTACATTAAAGTCGAAAGCAAGTATCATTTTTGTGTGCATAAATGATAGCTGACATAGTATGCCAGAAATTTGAGACTTGAGAGTCATTGGTTCATGCATGTTGATCAAGTATAGATGATTTAAAACTATAGAACGATCAATGTGCCATAACAGTGTAATATGAGTTGGTTTGTAATCAGAGTAACTGGTCAAGAAAATATTTGTTTAATGATTAGAAGAAGAATAAACAGAAATCACTTCTGTTCGACCACTTCAGAATCAAATTCAAAGACTGATTTGTGCCTTTGTCTATACTATTTCACCCCATTAGAAATATTACTACCCCAGAAGCCAACCTTTTCATATTAGGAGGGGTTGGCTACATGGATTAATGATTTTTCAAGCTCCCTGATAGAGAGCATTTACCTCAAAATCTCTCTGAATGATTTATAACTTTTTTTTGTTAACTTCAACGACGAAATATGAGTCTAACTAGACCACATTGTCTGCACCTGAGCATTCCATTCCTTCCTCATCAGACCTTAGACCTCCTCTGTAATCAAGATTTTAAAAGAATTAAAAGAGAATAAATAGGCAAACATCTGTATGATAGTATATAGAGATCTTTTGTACACTAGAATGCATACATCACTCTGTTCTCCATGAAGTTTGTTGTTTATAAATGCCATAGAGGCATAGATGTAATTTTACAATCTAATTCTCTGCTTCTTCAGCCTGCCCTGTATGTCACAAGCCTTGCTGCTGTTGAGCTACTTCGGGCACGTGAGGGAGGCGAACAGATTATTGAATCTGTTGATGTTTCATGTGGTTTGAGCTTAGGAGAATATACTGCTCTGGCATTTGCTGGGGCTTTCAGGTGAGTTGACAACAGTAACCATTATTAATTACCATGTATTTTTGTCCAAGAAAATTGATTGCCATGTATTTTCTATTGCTTCTTTCATTGCCTCTGTTTTTCATGTTTTTCCCAACGTATCAAGAAATATGTAATTATGGCGTATGTGGCCTTTTACCATGACAGTGAAATTAGGAAAACCAAGTGGATATGTGTAAGTGACCCAACTACGGGGTTTTCAGTATATGAGTCATTTAAAGTTTATAGTTATAAATCACGCCAGTCATTAGACTCATTACAATCTAGTAAATGGTTTTATTGTTTTTAGTATACCATCTATGAGAAGTTTAGGCCTGTTTTTATTTTTAGCTTGTCAGCTTGTAGCATATGGTGAACGAAGAAGTATCTTCCCCGTGTGGTTTGCACTTAAATTGGTTCACAGAAATGTCCTTTGAGTGGTTTTTCTTAAATTTCCACTTTTTGGTGTCTTGATTTTCATGCTCTTGACCTGTGTATTTAATTCAATGTGTAAGCTTTGAAGATGGACTGAGATTGGTGAAACTAAGAGGTGAAGCCATGCAGGTAATCTGTGGTAGTTGGTTTAGTTTCTTTCTTGTATGACTTGCACAATTACACTTGCACAAACTTCTTTGGATAGTAATTTGCATTCAGGTGAGTAACAATTGTTCTTTATCCAGGATGCTGCCGATGCTACTAGAGGTGCCATGGTTAGTGTGGTAGGACTCGACTCAGAGAAGGTCCAGCAGTTGTGTGATGCAGCCAATCAGGAAGTGCCTGAAGCTGAGAAGGTTCAGATTGCCAATTACCTATGTCCAGTAAGGTTCTTGTGGATCTGGCTTTTAACCTTAGGCAAAATTCTGTTTCTATAATCATGATAAATAACTTCTTTCAAATTGATTGTATTATATTTTGGTAGGGAAACTATGCTGTCTCTGGAGGCATAAAAGGAATAGAAGTGGTGGAAGCCAAAGCAAAGTCTTTCAAGGCTCGAATGACTGTATGAAATTTGCTCCTAAACTTCTCTTTTTTACACCACCTTTCGCAAAGTAATAATGCCTTTTCCTCACGATGGCAGGTGCGCCTAGCTGTTGCAGGCGCTTTCCATACTAGTTTTATGGAACCTGCAGTGTCAAGATTGGAAGCAGCATTAGCATCCACAGACATTAGAACCCCAAGAATACCAGTCATTTCCAATGTAAATGCTCAGCCACATACAGATCCTGAAACAATAAAGAAGATATTGGCACGACAGGTATGCAGGTGATACTTGTTCTATCCTACGCAAAAGACATGAGTGATAAATAATTGCACATCTAATGCAATTGGCAGGTTACTTCCCCTGTTCAATGGGAAACAACAGTGAAGACTCTTCTATCCAATGGGCTGAAGAAAAGCTATGAATTGGGACCTGGAAAGGTAGAAAGTTTACGCAGCCTATACCATCTGTGTTCTTGAATCTCAATGGAGACCTCTAGTTTTATAATTCTGCTAACTTTTATTTTCTCTGAACTCTTCAGGTTATTGCTGGAATTGTCAAAAGAATGGACAAAGGTGCTGATATTGAAAACATCGGTGCTTAAGAAGTTTGCAGGACATTGCACTTGTGTGGCATCCAATACAAACTACAATATTGCATCACTTTTTTCATGAAAAAATGTGTGTGAGCTAAATCAAAGAGAAACACGGAACTTGAAACGTCTGTGTGCAAAGATCAACTTCGGTCAGATTTGAATGCCAGTTTTGAAGTTAAAAAAACTTAATCCACCAATAGGTTCCATTTTGAATAAGTTAGACCAGTGTTTGTTATTGTTGGATAGAATTTTTATACTCTTTAGAGTTGTAATCTAATCTCTGTACCAATAAATTTTAGATGAAATAATCGTTGGTTGAAAATTTGAAATGGCAATGTTGAATAATTATTTTACATACGATTAAATTTACTTGTGTCTTATTTCGAGTTTAGTCACCGTAGCTTCTTTTTTGCCGTGAAAACAAAAGACGAGCATCTATTGCCTCTTGGTCATTGGCAGAGCGTAGAAGTTAGTATTGAGAGTTTAGCTTCTGAGACAAAAATGTATCAGAAAACATGTAAACTTTCTTTTCTGTGTTACAAACGGGAAAACAAACACACACCACTTAAATGAAAGTTCGAATGAGAGAAAATCACGTTATGCATCTTATTCCCAAAAACACAATATTCCCAAAAACACAATATTTTAAACATCTAAACAACCAGTAAAAAGAACAAATCCATGCTGAAAATGAATGAATAAACAAAAAATAGCATGAATCTGCATATCCAATACTTCAGGTGTTTGATGATTGTCTTCGTCTACGAATCTGATCAATCCAACGCTCCTCCGGAACTTCCGAAACCCATCTCGGAGCCTCTCCAACAAACGAAATCCCCCGCATCGCTTCCATCACCCTCGTCGCATTCTCCGCCGTCAACGGTGCAATCCTCCTTCTTTCCTCTTCCCTCAACGCTCTCTGAATCTCATTTTCAACTTCCTCTACGCTTCTCTCCTCCTCTTCCTCCTCATCGTCACTGCTCTTCACACCTTCGTCGTTCAGATCCAGCATCGAGATACCGTTCACCGCTCCACCGTGCGCAGTGTACCCGTTCGGAATTTGATGGAAATCATTCGCGTTTTCTCCGTCTGAACTTCCGTCGTCGTCGACGGCGGATATTGGTTGATAGTATTCCGTAGCATCATCGGAATTCACATCTGAATCGCTTCCGTTTCCGTTTTCTACCAAGAACAAAAAATTAAATCAATTCATGAAGCAGTTAATATTTCTTTTAGTAAAAAATTACCTTCGATTGGATCAATGGTGGCACTGTTCATTATTGCAATTTGAAATATGAAAGTGAAGAAGAAAGAAACATGAAGAAATAAATACTACTTTTTTTTAATTAAAAATAATTAAATAAAAAAAATAAAAAAAAGAATTCTGCACCAGCCGGGAATCGAACCCGGGTCTGTACCGTGGCAGGGTACTATTCTACCACTAGACCACTGGTGCTTGTTGTTACAATAATGAATTTAATTATTTATATATTATGTTGAATGTATGAAAAATCATGATAAATTTTGATTTTCATGGCAGTGTGTGAACTGTGAAGGATAGAGGGAATTGAAGTTGAAGTGGTAAGGAATGGCTATTTCAATATTGAGAGCTGTAATGGTGTCAAATTCTCATTGTCAATCTCAACCACTCATTCATAACATATCTTCTATTGATGAAAATTCTAAGAGGAGGAAAAGAGTAGTGTTCTCTTCTTCTCATTCTTCAGAACTTAACCCTGTAATTAGGTTAGTCACTCACTATTAATGCTTAATACTTTTTTAGGGCTATCTTAAAATTGGGTTTTGGTTTCATTTTATAGGTCATCAGAGGTTTCATTTTCTGTTGGGACTTGCCTTATTCCACATCCAAAGAAGGTAATAGTAATTCTATAGTTAACATAAGTTACTTTTTTTCTTTTTTTTTTTGTTAAACTTATGGTGTTTGTGAAGGTTGAGAAAGGTGGGGAAGATGCTTTCTTTGTGAGTAATTATAATGGTGGAGTTATTGCTGTTGCTGATGGTGTCTCTGGGTATGCTACTTACTCACTATCTGGTTCTTTTCTAGTGGAAGAACATACATAACAACTTATGACATGTCTATAAACTGTGTTGAGTTTATTTCTTTAGACTCTCTAAGATAGCTTATGAAAACAACTTATATGAAAAATTGAAAGCAGTCTGACTTTATTTTATATTTTGTTGTAGAATATAATTAGGTTTTATATACACCCTTTGGTCAGCATTATAGGCAAAAAAACTACTTTTTAGATTCATTGAATAACTGATGTATCTTGTCTATAATATCATAGACCAGATGCATCATTTCTTCGATGAATCTAAAAAGTAGTTTTTTGCTTATAATAGTGATAGAGGGTGTAAGCTTTTATATGATAAAATGTGTTCAATTAAATTGTTTATCCAAACAAGGCATTAATATAATTAAACAAACACAATGACACCAGACTAAAAACTTGACTTTGTTATTCAGTTATAAATTTAGATGGTGTTGTTATGCATCATATTGAGATATCTTGGCTTGTGATAATTTGTCTCAACGTGTTTTTGTGTCATGCTTCACAGTTGGGCTGAAGAGGATGTAGATCCTTCAAAATTCCCACGTGAATTGATGGCTAATGCTTATAATTTTGTACAAGATGAGGAGGTACTGTACCCTAAACGCAGATACTGATTATGACTATTCGTAAAATAACATTATATTTGCTTTCCAGTTATATGCATGTTGAAATTTAGAATGGTATCTGTTTTTTTTATCTTTAAATTTTGAGCTGTAATTCAATAGGAATGGTTATATGGATGTTGTTTGGTAACAAAGTAACAAACATGTTGATTCGTTGAATATTGGTGGATTTTGCAGGTGAATAATGATCCTCAGATTCTTATAAGGAAAGCACATGCTGCTACATTCTCTACAGGCTCAGCAACTGTGTAAGTTTATCCTCTTTTATTTAGGTTGCCAATTTGGATTAAAAAGATCAAACATTGATATGCATTTTAGCTTTTAAACTATTCGACCACAACATATATGCCTCAACAATTTCTTGTCTATGATTCTGTGAAGCATCGTTGCTATGCTGGAAAAGAATGGGAATTTGAAGATTGCCAATGTTGGTGATTGTGGATTACGAGTTATCCGTAATGGTAATATCTCATGTTATAAAAGGAGTTATTTAATCTTCCATATATTTTTTTTCCTCGTCGAAAACACTTTGGATGTTGAGAACTTGAAGTTCCTGGTGTTCCCTTTTCAGGTCAAGTAATCTTTTCCACTTCTCCACAAGAACATTACTTTGATTGCCCATACCAACTGAGCTCTGAGAGGGTTGGCCAAACATACCTTGATGCAATGGTAACATTTAGCAATTGTAACTACTATTATATCGTTAACTTAATTTCTTTTTCCTACTCCTCTCTCTGTCTTCACTTCACTCTTCAAAATAAGCAAGATTTCTAAACCTGCCTCATATATAAATTTGTGTATGTGAAATAGTCAATGAAGAGAAACAGGAAAATAAGCACAGACAGCAACCACCTAAACTTTCTTCTTCAGATTGTGACATACAACTAAATAACTAATATTAATACTCCTAGAATAATCCGATGCTACACAACAATACTCCCTCCGTCTCATAATAAGTGTCACTTTTGCATTTTTTTCTATGTCCCAATATAAGAGTGTTTTAGTACATGATATTAATTTCACCACAACTAATCATTTCCTTAAGAGCTGTGCACAGCCCAAATGCTACACTTGTCTGAGACGGATGGACTATTTGTATAATGTTTTTTGCTATCAAAATATAGATGCAAATACCAAAAATGACGTTCACACATGAACACCGGTAATAATTTCATAAAATAGAAGTGATTGAAAGTAACTACCTGTGTCATTTTCATGTCGGTGGCGGACACCAGACACAACTTCAATCTGAAGTTTCGATTTTGCATAGAATTTTTGGGCTCATGTGTCAGCCAAAATATTGGCTTTGGGTTAAGGGGTCCAGTTGCTGGCTTGGGTGAAGGCCAAGTTATGTGTTATCGTATTGAGTCACAACATAATACACAACTTCCCAAAGGGTATATAGTCTCATTTCACACCTGATATAAATGTATTTCTGTTATATTTTCTTTTACTAACCTTGACAGAAAAACAGGTAAGTAATGTGGAATTGATGGAAGGAGACACAATTGTCGTGGGATCTGATGGGCTTTTTGATAATGTTTTTGACCATGAAATTGCTCCAACCGTTGCGAACAAAGATGTTTCTGAGGCTGGTATTGTCCTTCTTCTTTATTGATCAGTTTGAGGAATTGTGATCAACTGTAGGAATTTCACTGATTCAAGATTCATTTTGTTGCTAGCAAAGGCATTAGCTAACTTGGCAAAGAGTCATTCAATGGATTCAAATTTTGATTCTCCGTATTCATTGGAGGCAAGATCCAAGGTAAAGAAATAAGCTTTTAACTAGATTTCATTTGCTTTACAAAAACAAAGAGATTATTTAAAATGATGCATTATTTTATGACTGTCAGTTTGGGAAAATGACTTCTTAATAGGGAAGTGACATTCTTAGTTTTAAAAGAGTCGAAGTCATTGAACAAGTTGTACTAATGACTAAAAAGATATTGTCTGCAAGAAACACCAAAAAAGTTTAAACACGTTCTAGAAAATAAGTTTGCGTAAAATAGATGGACAACTAAAAAGGAAGAGCAATTCTATTAACTATCGTTTTCTTTTTTGATGCATTATCAACGATTTTCCAGGGTTTTGAAGCTCCATGGTGGAAGAAAGTTCTTGGAATGAAATTGACAGGTTTGGCATAGAAAATTCTAAAATAACTTATATTTTCTATCTATATGTTGCTGACTTTACTTTTTCTATTGTAAACAGGTGGAAAGCTTGATGATATTACTGTAATTGTTGGTCAGGTGGTAAATTCATGAGATTTACTAATCTCAAAGATTGATTATGCTGTAAAGAACACAAGGTCCTGATTGTTAAGATCACCAGAGGAGGAGTTGCCTTAAGTATATTGTGGCACTGAACTTTGGTCGTGCTCTTAAATTTATTTTTTCCATGGAAGTTCTCCTGCTTTGCCGTGAAGTATGTAGAGCTTCATGCATATAGAAAGAAGCTGTATAAGATATTCATTCAAAGTTAGTTTTTTGTTTGACATGTTGTACATAATATTTGTCTTTGATACACTGGAGAATTATGATGGTGAGTTAAAAAACAGAATGCCTTTACTATACAATATGCTTCTTTTATGTATTTATATTTATAAACACACACACACACACACACACACACAATTATACAACATGGTTTTAACAGGCAAGAGACGCATGAATGAATACCATTGTAGAAATTTAAGTTTGATATTCAGGCGAGGGACGATTTGAAGAATCTTTGATGGAAGGATGCATGTCGGCTGACAGGTATTATTTGTCCAAACAGTTTTCCTGCCTGTGGCCAAGAAAGGATTGCCATGCGACGAATCCACCACTGGTTGCAATTGTTTGCCAGTCTCGAACAAGGCATTTAGTGGCACAGAACTTTTTGTGCTTCAAAAGGAATTACATGTAAACCCAGATATAAATGATGAGGACTACGTCACTTGCTTCATATGATTTACGCAACTTCTGAGATGATGTTTTACTTGACTGTTGCAATTTGTATCCAGAGAGTCTTCGATTATTCTATTTCTGTTGGTACTTAACTGGAATTTTTAACCAAAATTATTTATATTTTTGTACCATGCTAGGAAAGCTATTGTTGAAGCAGTGGCAATAATATATAAAGGTTGAAATCTAAAGGTTCATATACCATTCAAATTAGTTTGTTGGTGTTGAGTGTGTGTACCCGTGTCATTCAAATCAACACCATGTAACAAATTATATGAAGGTGTGACTCTGATAAGGTTAATTTGATTGATTTGTGTATGTGTGTATTCACATTTTGTTTTACGTGTAATTACTATATATGTTTATAGTTATTCAACAAATCAGGATAAGCAAGATTTATCATTTCGTCAAACCCACTTCAATTTTATGGGTTAGCATATCATCTAG
This sequence comes from Medicago lupulina, assembly GCA_958299785.1. NCBI lineage: Eukaryota > Viridiplantae > Streptophyta > Magnoliopsida > Fabales > Fabaceae > Medicago > Medicago lupulina. The sequence continues at coordinate 25,991,601 of OY283144.1, read as the reverse complement.
TAATTGTATTTCTGTCTTCATGACCTTTGAGCATGATGATTCACTTCCAAGTCTCATGGTCTTTGTTGATGTCCAAAAATGATTTCATGTTCTTTGTTAAACGAAGAACTTTACCGAAGCCAGATTACCGATAGATCATCTGGTTGTGAGATTCCTCTTCATCCTCGTGGTTGTCGGTTTGAGACTTGGCATTAGGAAGAACTTTGTCGAAAGTCCATATGTACGACGAGTTTATCATAGCATTCATGATGTCATGTTTGGATGTATTATTTGGTCTGTCTTCAATAAATGACTCGTTATTAGTTTAATTTTTATTTTATTTAGCTTTTCTTTTCTATTATTCTTAATGGAGTTTGGTTTTGTTATGAAACTAGCTTGGTTCTCCTTGGAGTTTCTTCAATCAAGCTTTTCTTTCTTATACAGCTGCGTTTGTATTATCTTCCTTTGTTTCAAACAAGGGGATGCTGTGTTTTCCTTTTCTTTAACTTGCTTTTCTCATTGGGTAAGAAGAATCATTGTTGTTTTACAATTTATAATACTCTTTCTGATGTATCATATATGCAAAATAAAATTCACAAAGAATTAAAAGTTGTGAGCCAGTGAAGTAAAAAAGGTCAAGTAGAAAAAATGATTTAAATATATGATGGTATGTTTTTCCTCATTGTATGATACATATTATACACCCATGCTAACCTACGATTTCCTTTCCAAATATACCATTTTTCAAAGTCTTGGTTAGTGGCTTTGTGCAATAAAATAACAAATTAAGCTTTTGGATTTTGTTTTTTTGGTACATCAAATTAAGCTTTTTGATTTTATTATGAATGCTCAGTCATGGTTGTGCTGTGGGTGGGGTGCATTCAGTAAACTGTGATGATGGGATTTATTATTCTAAAAAATTTAGTCATAATAAACAAGTGACCCACATTGAATCTTCTTACAACAACACCAAATTAAAATCATTGAGTTGCTTTTCATGACATGATTTTTTGTTTGTGTATTAGAAAGACATGATTTTTGTAATTTAAGCTTCGATCGTGAATTTGTAAATAAGAAAGAAAAGCATATTTTCCTCCGAAAAAGAAAGAAAAGCTTATACACATTTTAAAAGACCTTTTATTTATGAGAGTTTCTTTCTCGGTTTTTCCACTATGATAAAAATAATTAAATTATGAAATTTAATTTCTTAATTCAACTACGATAAAAGAAACTAAAATATCTTTTCGTATGGAATAATAAAAGTAAATAGTATAAATATGTTTGAAATGGACAATAAGATTCTCGCCGATGCCATCAACTCTTCATCTATTTACCTTAACGAGTTTGGCAACATTGTATTACAGTGTAGAGATTTATTGTTTAGTAATTCCAACTTTATAGTGTCGTATGTTTAGAGACAAGCAAATAAGATCGCTCACAGCATAGCTAGAGCATCCTATTCTCACAATAATCCCTATATTTTCTATAATGTAGCAGAAACTTTGTAGTCTCTGATTATGAATGAAATGCATTAACCTTTCATTTGCTCAAAAAATATGTTTGTTAGTTTGCTATATACAGGGCACTAGTTATTTAAAAAATTATAACAACTCTTGGCTTTCTCTTCAGCCAAACAAAACAATAAAAGAAACTCACTATATTTCTTACATTTTTATTCTAGCTTACACTCTTTCTTTCATCTCACAATCAAACGTCGCTATATATATATGTTGAACAAACAAAACAATTACTACATGAATTCCATCAAATTTAAGAACTATTGTAACTATTCAAAAACTAATATGACTATTATCCCTTGTATATTATTGTACATGCAACTACCTACTTATTGAGTTGTACTTAAACAACCACCCAAAAACTTTCCTATCAAAATAAAAAGGCTTAATTGCAGTTTTAATCCTCTAACTTTCACAAAGTTGCGATTTTGGCCCCTTAAGAAAAAAACTACAAAACGGCCTCCTAAGTTTTACATTTGTAGCAGTTTTGGCCACCAAGGCAAAATAAAATAAAATAAATAACACGTGGCACCTCACTTAGGGTGCCACGTCAGTGTAGACCAAGTCAAAATTGACATTGGGAGCCAAAACTGTCACAGATGCAAAACTTAGAGGGCCGTTTTGTAGTTTTTTTGTTAGGGGACTAAAATTGCAACTTTGTAAAAGTTAGGGGGTTAAAACTGCAATTAAACCAAATAAAAAATAAAAGTACATTTCTAGTGACCAATTTAATGTTAATTATATGGTTATCGTAAAGACCAACCGAGAAAAGAGTGCCTTATCATGTCCAAAATTTAAGGCATGATAAAAGAGATTGATCATTTTGGAAAACAAAATGAACTCTTAAATTCTGTCCACAAAAAAAAAATGCACTCTTAATTGTGAGGTCCACCTTACTAGTGTCAAATCACATTATGTTAGGATGGATGATTTGAGATGTGTTAAGCAAAATGACAACACCATAGTCTTGGTTGAAGTTCTAAAATATAGTTTTTTTCAAAATGATCATAGCTCAATATGATCTTTTTCAAACTCATAAATATGCCCTAAATTGTATTGCACAAGTACCAACATATAGTGCCGTCAATAATGCATTACATTGCATGCTATTCAAGCATACCATTTCAATAAATTTCATGCTAGCTAGCCATGGCTAGATCATGCTGCCTATATTACAGCCAAACGATGTGGGCTTTTTATAGGACAAGATGAGGTAGTAAACTTCGTACATATAATTCAAGATTCCTATGTAAAAATGCTGATGGAGTGAGTCTGACAAAGGGAAAAATAATAGTGCAATGAACTTAATTTGGCAAAGAAGATGCAACCCTTTTATATTTGTCAATAGAGATGTAACACTTGGGAAGCGCAAATGAGGGTTCAAGAGGGGATACTACAGAACTCTTTCTAAACATGAATCAAATGTTATTGGGTTTGGCAAAGGAAGTATATGAATCAAACGTGGGTCTTGCTAACAAGACTTTTGAAATCCTCAAATAGATATTTTGCTTTAAAAATGTACTTTTTTATCTTTAACCACGAGATAGAAGGCAATTTTAGGATGTTTGCAAGTAGCACATGCTCAATATTTTCTTTTAGCTATCCTTATTGATGGGTTAGGTCAGCATATGTCACCAGTGGAGTATCGTGCTATCCTTAGATATCGCTTTATGATTCCACTATTTTTTAATGATGAGGCGTGCCCTGTTTGTCGTAAGGTGTGGCTGGAAACTTTGGGGGAGCATGTCGTTCATTGTAAGGAGTTTCCCGACTTTAACTACAAACATGACTTTGTTAGGGATTTACTTTTTGATATATTCAGACGGGCAGGACTACCAGTGAAGAAGGAGGTGCTTGTGAACTTCCTAACTGACACACTAGATAGAAGATCAACACTTAGGTATGCGGATGCTATGGTGTACGGATAGGTAGGAGGAAAACATGCATGTGTATATTTGACTGAGGTTTCACTACTAGTGGGATTAGGTGTCAGGACTTTTACGGTAGAACGGGTAACTTTAAAACCTGGGTCAAACAAAATGGCCAAACATGAGAAAGCGTGTTCTGACAATCAACATGTTTTTATACCATTTGTTTTTTACACTTTCGGTTTTCTAGCACCAGAGGCTGTTGACCTTCTACATAGAGTTCAAAAGGTCATGTATAGCAATGTCATATCTTCTAGGTCCATGAATGTTGTGTTTACGAGGATTGGTTTTGCCATCTAAAAAGATCTGGCGCGCAGTTTGTTTCTCGTTTGCCTTCTATTCAAGTGTAAATAATGGTTTATATATTAAGAAAATTTGTATCATAATTAAACTACATTTTTATAAGAATTTATCTACTTTTGTTGTTTAACCAATACTCCTGAAACACTGGTTAGCATTCTCCGATGTTATTTGATGCACCGAATAAAAATAGAGGGAAGAATAATTTCATTTCATTTTACCGTATAAAAAATAAGCATAAATTATACTAAGATAAGCATCTAAACCTACTTAGACTAATAAACCTAGGAGAAATTATATTCTAAATTTTGACTATTTAGACTATTTTCATTTCTTTTTCATTTTTTTTCTCTCACTTTTTCATTTCTTTCACAAAACAAGCATCCAATTTTGACTATTTTTGTAAAACAATATTGTCACTATATTTTTTTCCTTTACAAAAACTCCATGTAATTCAAATAATTTCAATCCCAAATCAATTCATCAATCCCAATTAAATCACACTGCTCAGTCGTTCACAAAATCGATTCTCTGCATAGCAAAATTCATCAAAATATATATCAGAATATATTGAGAAGACAAGAGGGAACGCTTTCTTCCTTTTCTCTGTTCCAAATACCCAGTTTTTATCATTTTAATATTTTTAAATAAGCAGGACACGTGGCATGTTTTTATTGGGGAAAAGGCACATGCCTTTTGCGCCCAAAAGGCACTGAAGTGTTGCCCCTAAAACCCATCCAAGAAGGAATAATAAACCATCTTTGGCCTCTCTTTGAAAATTGGCACATCCAAATAATTAAAAGGAAAGGTTCGATGGGAAAATGGAAGCAATAACAGCATAAATACGGCCTTAGAAAATCATACATCGAGAATGATTAATGACCTGAATTAACTACATATTCTTGGAAGAGGGAAGCAATAACATGAGCATTGTTCTTAGTTACATCACATGAAATTATTATATCAACATAGAAATCTTGATTCGGGATCTTGATACATCTAGAGTCAATCATACAATCCAGTTTTCTATTATCAATCAACAAAGAGACACTTCTACCCAAAACTTCATCAACAATGAAAAATAAAAAAGGACTCAAGGGGTCGCATGACAAATGTCCCTAGTGCAATTGAAGAAATATATGTAGCTATTCTATTAATGATCAAGGGATAATTTAAAAAAATTAAAGATGGACTTGATCAAGTTGCAAAAACTGTGATTAGAGATGAAAATTTCTTTAAAACATTGAGAAGAAATTCTCAATTAAGAGTGTCAAATTTTCTCCAAAGGTTTTCTTATTAAACAAGGTAATTTTATTTCAATATATTTATTTGCGGAATTTAATCTCATCTTCTATTTTGGTATAAATGATTTCTTCTTCGGTTTCAAATGTGTCCCCAAGTTTTAAAATTGGTTTTTTTTAGGGGTTTTGTAAGTTTTGAAATTGTTTTTTAGTGATGAATTTGGTATTTGTACTTTTTTCTACCTTACACAACACTCTTTTTTCATTTACCATGGTATTATCTCATTGGATTTTCTTGATAACATTTTTAAATAAACAATTATTGTTTATTCACATGATTGTTTCCTTGAGTTATGGCTTAGTTCCCCCAAATACTCTTATTTTTCATTTTATTTTAATATTTGTATTGGCGTGCCTGCAAATGATAGGTGGTGGTGGTGGTCTTGGGATGTCTTTTGTTCCATGTAATGCCCTTTTAGTCTAATTTTTGCAACAAAAAAAAACTTAAATAAGTAAAAGGTCCCTGTAAGTTGGCGCATTTTTTATATTAGTCCTTGTAAATTTTTTTGTTGCGAGACAAACCCTGTATTTATCAAACGTTTTGGATCTAGTCCCTGCCGTTCAATTCCGTGAAAAAAACGATGAGCTGGCTAACAGAGCAATACGTGGCACTTCGTGAGTTGGCACTAGTTGATGACTGGGGTTAGTATAGGGACTAAAACCAAAAACGCAATTTAACATAGGGACTAATATAAAAAAAACGTAATTTTCAATTTGAATTCAAAAACTTAAAATCTCTTCTTCTTCCTCTCTCTCTCTCTCTGGTCTTTATTCCTTCTTACAACTTACAGCTGTTAGCAGCCTGAGATGAAAACAAACATATGCAGCAAATAAAAATCACGTTATGTGTTGGGCATTTCCAATATCTCCTTTTAGGATTTTCAATTGAATGGGATATGAACATCCTCATGGTTTTGTTGCAACCACAAATAGGCAACTCATTAGATGATGATTGATAAATGAAATAAGAAGACATTGTTGAATGAAATGAGTTTTGAGCCCAAATAGAGGAAGAAGAAGGAACGAAGAAGGACAAAGAGTGAGTGAGAGGAAGAAGGAATAAAGACCAGAGAGAGAGAGGAAGAAGAAGAGATTTTAAGTTTTTGAATTCAAATTGAAAATTATGTTTTTTTAAATTAGTCCCTATGTTAAATTGCGTTTTTGGTTTTAGTCCCTATACTAACCTCAGTCATCAACTAGTGCCAACTCACGAAGTGCCACGTATTGCTCCGTTAGCCAGCTCATCGTTTTTTTTACAGAATTGAACGGCAGGGACTAGATCCAAAACGTTTGGTAAATACAGGGTTTGTCTCGCAACAAAAAAGCTTACAGGGACTAAAACCAAAAATGCGTCAACTTACAAGGACCTTTTACTTATTTAAGCCAAAAAAACATCTGTGAATTTTCCTTTCCTATCGCGAAAGGTTATAAACTTATAGAAATTTATTAAAAAATAATGAATTCTTATCATAGTTAAGTTCTTTATGTGAACTATTTACTAAGTTGGTTAAAGGGACAGATTAGAAAATACATTAATTTACTTAAAAGATATTTAATGACAATTCTAATTTTAAAGAGTTTTTTGCAACTCCAAAAGCACTTAAAGCTATTTAATTGATTTTTTTATAAAGAATTAAAGCTTTTTAATTGGCGTAAGGAGAGTGTTTGTTTTGTAAAATATAAAGTGATAAAACACTTACATGCAAAGGGTAAAGCTGTAGGAATATGATTCAAATTTTCAAGTTTGTTTATGTTATGACTATATTTATTTACCTGTTTCTGGTTTTAACGAATGTTGATGGTAAGCCACTTTTCAATCTTCCCAAATTTCCTTCTTTACTCTGCAAACAATATTTCATCCTATTAAATTCTATTTTTTTATTCTAATTTTTCATTACAACGGGTCACAGATGTAATGATGTCTCTGAATGTCCACAAAGTTTGTATTGCAAGGTTGGTTCTCATATTGAATGTGTAAAGCACCAATGTAAATGTATTAAAAACTTTGAGCCAATAGATCCTGCATGATTCTTTATTTAGTGTCAGACCTATTCATAGGTTGCCATTTAGATATTGTGTTGGCACTCAACAATTTGATTTTTTTTTTACAATTTCAAGTCCATGTAGTTATGACTTTGTACTCAAAGATAATAGTCATGTAACCAAAAAAAAAAGATAATAGTCATGAAATAAAATAAGACAACAAATAATAACATGTAAATTGTTCTTTTCTCTCTTAATTTTAGAGATATCGCCATGGCCTTTAATTTGGTTATATCACTTCTTCTTTTTTCATTTAACCATATCGTGTATCATAATACCTATAACTATATTTAGTAGAAAAATAATCTTTATTTTACTTCTACTTCTACACCTATAGTTTATATCACCCTGACTTAAACACATCCAATTTCAATTTTTTGTTAGGTTATTTAAGGCCTTGTTTGGATTGAACTTATTTTGAATTTATGAAAATTAGTTTATGTGAATAAATAAAATTTTATTTTAATTTATAAACTCTTATCGACGACAATTGTATCTTCATAAACTGTTATTCATAAAATACCTTAACAAATTTATAAATATTACATAAAAGATTAATTATTTGTATAAATTATTTTGTATAAGTTCTAAAATAAGTTAATCTAAATTGTCCCTAAATCAACCTAAGCATGACTCAATCTCTCGTCTTTCTCACATGTAATCCTTGAGTCAATGTAATTGTATTCCCTCTTCCATTTGTTTTCTGATTTGATTCAAGATTGATATCTTATTTAAATTAGACACTAATATTTATCCATTTGTCAAAAAGAGAAAAATATATAAGGAAAAAAAATATTATCCTTTCCAATTTTACAACTTTATTATCGTTCCCATGAGTTCCGTTTCAAGTTTTCCTTCGTCCCTTTTTGTGTGGATTTTCTTTATTATGGTAAAAGGAAATTACTTTATTTAGAAGTATAATTAAGGCAGTAAATTTCGTACATATAATTCAAGATTCTTATGTAAAATTGCTGATGGAGTGAGTCTGACAAAGGGAAAAGTAATAATACAATGAACTTAATTTGGGAAAGATGCCCCTTTTATATTTGTCAATAGAGATGTAACACTTGGAAGCGCAAAAGAGGGTTTAAAAGGGGCTACTACAAAACTCTTGTATTCTAAACATGAATCAAATGTTATTGGGTCTCGCAAAGGAAGTACATGAATCAAATGTTAAAGAGTCTTGCTTGCTAACCAGAGCTCCAGAATTCTTAAATAGAAATTTTGCTTTAAAAGTGTAAATTTTAATCTTTAACCGCGAAGGCAATTTTAGAATATTTACAAGTAGCACTGGCTCAAGATTTTGTTCTAGCTATCCCTATTGATGTGTTAGGTCAGTATATGTCACCAATGAAGTATCGTACTATCTTTGGATATCGCCTTATGATTCCACTATTTTCTATTGATGAGGTGTGTCTTGTTTGTCGTAAGGCGTGTCTGGATATTTTGGAGGAGCATGTCGTTCATTGTAAGGAGCTTCCCGACTTTAAGTACATATATGACTTTGTTAGGGATTTACTTTTTGATATATTCAGTCGGGCAAGAGTACCAGTGAAGAAGGAGGTGTATGTGAACTTCCTAACTGACACACTAGATAGAAGATCAACACTTAGGTCTGCGGATGTTATGGTGTACGGATAGGTAGGAGGAAAACATGCATGTTTTTACTGAGGTTTCACTACTTATGGGATTCGGTGTCGGGTCTTTTACGGTAGGACAAGCAGCTCTAAAAGTTGCGCCAAACAAAATGGCCAAACATGAGAAAGCGTGTTCTGACAATCAACATTCTTTTATACCATTTGTTTTTGACACTTCATGTTTCCTAACACCAGAGGATGTTGACCTTCTACATGGATTTCAAAAGGTCATGCATAGCAATGTCATATCTTATAGGGCCATGAATGTTGTGTTTACGAAGATTGGTTTTGTCATCTAAAAAGGTCTGGCGCACAGTTTATTGCTCGCTTGCCTTCTATTCAAGTGTAAGTGTGTGTTTGGTTCAACTTCGAATATAATTGATTTTGATAGAATTGATTATGATAGAATTGATTCTGACAGAATTGATTTTGAAATAATTGATTTATGTTTGGATATAATAATGTAGAATTGATTAAACAAAATGAATGTTGTTTGGGTAGTTTTTATCAAAATTGGTTTTGAATATATAATTACTAAAATGGATATGGCTAAATAATAATAAATACGATCATTAAACCAAAAAAAAGTTGACAGAATATTTGTTCTATGTATTTTATATTTTTTGATAAAATATATTTAAGTTAAATAATAATATGGCTGATTGCCAAAAATGATAAATATAGCGCAAAAGAAAAAATACAGTAAATTTGAATAGAAAAACCGTAAAGAAAAATCTTGGTAACTCTTTACCATAAATATTTTTTTGGGCTAACTTCGTTAAATTTTTTGATTAAATTTGGTTCATCAAATTAAATACAAACCAAAAAGAAGGAGAATTGATAAAGAACAATAAAAGAAAATAATGGGTTGTAATAATCAAAATATAAAATTTAATGAAGAATTGATTCTAGTTAACTCAAAAGCTAGAAATTGTAGCTTCAGCCAGAATTGCTTTTGGAGAAGAGAATTGCTTTTGTAAAGCTCAACCAAACATGTGAAAAATTGCTTTTTTTTCAATTATGAGCCTCTAGAATTGCTTCTAGACAAAGCATAAGCTCAAACAAACAAGCACTAAATAATGGTTTATATATTAAGAAAATTTGTATCATAATTACACTACATTTTTATAAGAATTTACCTACTTTTGCTTAACCAATGCTCATAGAACACTGATTAACATTCCCTGATGTTACTTGATGCACCCGAACAAAAACAGAGGGAAGAATAATTTTATTTCTTTTTACCGTATAAAATATAAGCATAAATTATACTAAAATTATAAGATAAGCATCAAAACCTACTTGGACTAATAAACCTATGAGAAATTGTATTCAAAAACTCATCCATGAAGGAATAATAAACCATCTTTGGCCTCTCTTTGAAAATTGGTACATCCAAATAATTAAGAGGAAGGGTTCCATGGGAAAAGGGAAGCAATAACAACATAAATAAGGCCTTAGAAAATCATACTCCCTCCGTCTCAAATTATAAGCAAAAAAATAAAAATTACACTTATTAAGAAAACTTAAACATAAGAATTTGAAGTATAGTTTTTTGTGTTTTCTTTGAAAAAAGTTTCATAGAAAGATGTAAAAACAATTTTCATTGGCTATTGGTTATGGAAAAAATGAAAGAGAGAGAAAATTTTACGAGAATAAACAAAAGTTTTTCTTGGAAAAAAGATTTTTTTTAAAAACAAGACTAAATAGGATAAAAATTTGTCTTTTTTGCTTATATTTTGAGACAAAAAAAAATGTGTTTTTTTTGCTTATATTATAGAACGGAGGGAGTACATCGAGAATGATTAATGACCAGAATTAACTACATATTCTTGGAAGAGGGAAGCAATAACAAGAGCATTGTTCTTAGTTACATTACATTTACATGAAATTATTATATCAACATAGAAAGCATGATTCAGGATCCTGACACATCTAGAGTTGACCATACAGTCCAGTCTTCTATTATCAATCAACAAAGAGACACTTCTACCTGAAACTTCATCAGAAATGAAAAAAAAAAAAAAAAAAAAAAAGGACGCAAGGGATCGCATGACAAACTCCCCTAGTGCAATTGAAGAAATATATGTAGCTATTCTATTAATGATCAGGGATAATTTAACAAAGTTAAAGATGACTTGATCAAGTTGCAAAAAATATGATTGAGATGAAAAATTCTTTAGAACATTGAGAAGAAATTCTCAATCAAGAGTGTCAAATTTCCTCCAAAGGTTTTCTTATTAAACAAGGTAATTTTATTTCAATATATTTATTTGTGGAATTTAATTTCATCTTCTGTTTTGGTATAAATGATTTCTTCTACGGTTTCAAATGTGTCCCCCAAGTTTTAAGATTGGTTTTTAGGGGTTTTGTAAGTTTTGAAATTGTTTGTTAGTCATGAATTTGGTATTTGTACTTTTTCTACCTTACACAACAACACTCTTTTTTCATTCACCACGGTATTATCTCATTAGATTTCTTTGATAATGTTTTTAAATAAACAATTGTTGTTTGTTCACATGATTGTTTCCTTGAGTTATAGCCTAGTTCCCCCAAATAATATTTTTTTTAAAATTTTATTTTAATATTTTTATTATAGTGCCTGCAAATGATAAGTGGTGGTCTTGGGAGGTTTTTATTCCATGTAATGCCCTTTTAGTCTGATTTTTGCAATAAAAAATTCTGTGAGTTTTCCTTTCCTATCACGAAGGGTTATAAACTTATAGAAATTTATTAAAAAATAATGAATTCTTATTATAGTTAAGATTTTTATATGACCTATTTACTAAGTTTGCTAAAGGGACAAATTAGAAAATACATTGATTTACTTAAAAGATATTTAATTACAATTCTTATTTTAAAAAGAGTTTTTTGCAACTCCAAAAGCACTTAAAGCTATTTAATCGATTTTTTTAAAAAGAATTAAAGCTTTTTAATTGGCGTAAGGAGAGTGTTAGTTTCGTAAAATATAAAGTGATAAAAACACTTACATGCAAAAGGTAGAGGGGTAGGAATATGACTCAAATTTTCAAGTTTGTTTATATTATGATTATATTTATTTACCTGTTTTTGGTTTTAACGAATGTTGATGGTAAGCCACTTTTCAATCTTTCCAAATTTCCTTCTTTACTTTGTAAACAATATTTCATCCTATTTAGTTATATTCTTTTATTCTATTTTTTCATTACAGCAGGTGTGAGATGTCATGATGTCACTAGTTGTCCAAAAAAGATGTATTGCAAGGTTGGTTCTCATATGGAATGTGTAAAGCACCAATGTAAATGTATTAAAAACTTTGAGCCAATAGATCCTGCATGATTCTTTATTTAGGGTGTGTTTGGTTTGGCTTTTGTCAAGCTAGAAGCAATTCTACAACATTCCAAAAGCAATTCTACAACATTTCAATATGTTTGGTTTGACTTTTCATAATTGCTTCTATCCTCCAAAAGCAATTCTTCATGAAGCTACAATTCCTAGCTTCTGGTTTTTCAAGAATCAATTCTACATTATATTTTATATTTTGATTATTACAACCTATTATTTTCCTTTATTGCCCTTTATCAATTCTCTTTCTTTTTGCTTTGTAATTAATTTGATGAACCAAATTTAATCAGAAAATTTAACGAACCAAATTAGCCCCCGAAAAATATTTATGGTCATGAGTTACCAAATTTTGGATTTTCCTTTACAGTGTCCCTATTCAGATTTACTGTATTTTTTCTTTTACCTTTCTCTTAGGCTATATTTTATCATTTTTGGCGACTAACTCTAGTATTATTTAACTTAAATATATTTTATCAAAAAATATAAAATATAAGAACAAATATTTTGTAAAAAAAAATTAGTTTAATGATCGTATTTATTATGTTTTAAATTGATATATAGAAAATTTATTTATTTAAATTAAATAATATATCCACATTTAATATTGATCTACATATACATTCAATTATGCACATTTATTTGAATTTAGCTATGTCCATTTTAGTAATTATACATTCAAAATCAATTTTGATAAAAACTATCCAAACAACATTCAATTTGTTTAATCAATTCTACATTATTGTATCCAAACATAAATCAATTCTCTCAAAATCAATTCTGTCATAATCAATTCTATCAGAATCAATTTTATCAGAATCAATTTTATCCAAAGCTGAACCAAACACACACTTAATGAGAGTACACAAACATCTTAATACAATATTTCATAGGTTGCCATTTAGTTATTGTGTTGTCATTCAATAATTTGATATATTATTCTTTTATAATTTCAAGTCCATGACTTTGTACTCAAAGATGGTAGTCATGAAATAAAATAAGACAACAAATAATAACGTGTAAATTGTTCTCTTCTCTCTTAATTTTAGAGATATTGTCATGACCTTTAATTTGGCTATATCACTTTTTTTTTTCATCTAACCATATCGCCTATTAGAATACCTTTAACAATTTAGTTGAAAAATAATTTTTATTTTACTCCTACGTACACCTATAGTTTATATCACACTGACTTAAACACATCCAGTTCCATTTTTTTTGTTAGGTTATTTAAATCAACTTGAGCATTACTCAATCTCTCATCTTTCTCACACATAATCCTTAAGTCAATGTAATTTTATTCCCTCTTCCATTGCCAACATGAATTACAATCCAAAGGGTCATGTTTTGTCAATGAAAAAATCGTACTCACCACTTTAGGTGTATTATCGTTCCCGTAAGTTTCGTTACAAGTTTTCCTTCGTCTCTTTAAGTATGGATTTTCTTCATTGTGGTAAGAGGAGATTATTTTATATAAGTCTATGATTATTTAAGACTTTGCCCTAGTTTGTGTTTTTAATGTTTTTTAAGCTAAAATATATTAATGAAAAGGTAAAAATACAATATATGGGGTCATAAACCAAACCAAATTAGAAAAGATCGACCAACATTAGATTAAAACAAGCGGACAACTATAGATTCTAAATTAGGATAACAAAGTCTCTGAAAACACTTTCGACTTGTAGTCTGCACACTAGATGTGAAATTAATTAGATATATATAATTTTTTCACGCGAAAAGAAAATTAGAATGATAAAATATACATGTATATAGAGTTTGATATGTTCATCGGAAGTGAATGATAAATTTCTACAATTTATTTTTAAGATACATATTCACCTAAAGTGAGATTAAAAACTTTTTCATACTTGATTAAGTTTAGTAGCACACAAAGGCTCAAGTTTATGTGAAAGATGTGTTACATTATATTTGTATGACTCATTTATTTTTTATTTTTTTGCTAAGCAAGGAGTAAGGACAAGCATCAGGAGGAAACACTGACATGCCAACTAGGTTCACACCCCAGGAAACCTCCATCCTATGTCGCCAAACTCTAAATTTTATTAAAAAAAAAAAGGATAAAATATATACATGAAGAGGGGGGACTAGGCCAAAACCCTCAAAAAACAAAGGAAAAAAACGAGAATAGCTACAAAAGACTATGGAAATCTGTAATTAGGCAAGGCAATCCTGTCACGCAAGAGATCCATATGTAACTCCGCCGGAAGGGTGTCTAACCATATCAGCACAACACTTAGCTCGAACATTCCAATATAACAGATTCATTGGATTGATGGAGAAGGACCACCCCTTGTACGAGTGTTATACGGCGGCTTTCCCAAGACTTATTTCTTCCCAGTTTGTTTCTGCTGTTTGCTTAGTACTTGCGTAAATCCCTCCTCCACAGTCCGTTGGTCATACTCACGAATTCTAGCCCATAAATCCAAACCACTCTGAATGTTTTTGCTGGTGTGTGCCTCTTGTTGCTGCACAGTAGTGACTTGAAGTGGCTGAGTTTTTTGAGCTTCCAAAAGCTGCACAACTGCATCATCATTGGAATTAACATGCAAAATCTGCCCATCATTAGAATTAACTATCGTGGGGTGGACATTTGTGGGGTGTGCAACGCATCATTTTGGTTGTCAAGGGGCATAGCAGATGTGCTAATCTCCATGTCATTAACAACTTTTTCAGTTGTAACATCATTTGTATCAACATTTGTTTCATCACTTTCAGCTGTAACGTCATTTGTTTCAGCCGTTGGGATTCCGTGATTGTGTGTCAACCGTTCCAGCTCCATAACATCTTGAAACATAGATTGAGTTGTTGCTGCATTTGCGACCTCAACAAGTTCCTCTTGAGTTTCGATGACTTCCTCAAGTACATGAACCGAAGTGATAGGGAGCTTCTCTTGCTGAATTTCCTGAGGTGCAACATATTGTAAAGTGAAAGGCATGTCTGCGGGTTCCGATTCACCTTGATTGACCTGGTGCAATTCTGATTGAGTAACCGGGATGGGGACCTCATCTGATTGTACATTATATGCGGATGTGGTATCAGTTTGAACATGTAAAGGAATAACATCTTCTTGCAAACATCAACTCCACGTGCATAGGTCGCCTCAGATATCTGAATGCATAGTGTCTCACCACGGATAACCGGAGTTGGTAACGTTACTGAAGAATTTGTAACAGTCGCAGCAACCAATGCCTACGCAAATGATTTGGGTGGTGGATAGTTGTTGGGTGGCGCTACCACAGTTGAAGGAGGTTTCACTGTAGTGGCCAATTCGGTTTGCCAATCAAAAGCCATGGCAGGGCTCGTGACAGAGAGGGGGAAAAATGGAAGTGGAAAAGGAATAGAAACTATGGTTGTAGTGGTGGTTGATCGAAAACCCTAGCAAACACTCAAATGGAGGCGCTCTTCTTTGATTGTAATATTAAAAAAACTATGACTCACTTATTGATAGACAAGATTATATGAAAATCCCCAAAGGATTTAATTTCTGTGAGAAATACTATTAATTAAAACTATGAGTATTCATTAAAACTATGAGTATTGCTATTCCACACGAAACGAAACACACCATGAGTACATTTATTTGTTTTAAAGGATAGAATGGACTTTTCACACAATACATGGGCTATGTGCGGTGTTATTCTTGCATTTCTTGTGTTCATGCTTTGTAACAAATAGAATTATCCTATAAAGAGATGACATAATTTGTCTATTTTAAATTTGAAAATAAATTTTCATGGCGATGATATACATATTATTAGAACTCCTGAAGCTATTCTAAAATATGTTAGTTATAGAAAGATTTGAAATGAAATATGTTGGATGCGCAAAGTTTGTTTGAATTTGTAAATTTATTACTTAAATGAGATTTAGTTCATCAAGATTATATAGAAAATGTGTTAAAATAATTTGATATGGACAAATCTATTTGATTATGTAATAGAATAGAATGATTATGATATCACTTGATGTAAGCAAAGATAATGTCCTCAAGAAAATGATGAATAACTTAACTTGGTTTGAAGTACCATCCATGTCATAGTTTAAACGAGGACACTAATGTATTTTGCCAAGTATATGCGTTGTTTTTGGACTTTCAAACTGTTGTATTTAGATTTCCAATTCTATTTTGATAAAGAATATTTGCTGAAGTTTATTACTAGGTTGAGTCAGTACCAGGTCGCTCACTTTAACACGTTTTGTGGCACTGCCCAAAATTGTGCAAGGCAGACTATCAACCACGCCGCCTCCAGGATAAAACAAGTTCAACTACAACTGTGCGGTTAACTATTGAACTGTAGAAAATCGTTCAAGAATTACACATCCAATATGGTACTAAGACCACTCTTTAATATTCAAACCACTCTATTATGGTGTCAATATCACTCAAACATGATGCTATCATTATTCTAATCTTTAAGTTCTCCAAAATATCAATATGGTACTACGACCACTCAAATATGGTGATACCACCATTCTGACTTTTCAAATTCTTCAAAAGCAAAAGAAATATTGAAAGAATATATATATATATATATATATATATATATATACTGTTAAGTTCATTCTTAATTCTGATGTGACATTATTGTTTCAAAAGGGACTATGATCTTAAAAATACTCTATTTATTTTGAAGGGACATAAATTATCGAAGAGATTATGCTCTTAAGATCATTCTTAATTCCGAAGGATATTATACCGAATAAGGGCTAAAGTCTTAATAACACTCTTAATTCTGAAGGGACATAAAAAAGAGATGAGGAGAAGAATAACTCACTAACATAAGTTGGAGAAGAGAAAGAGTTTTCGATGACCCAAGAGAACTCTTTTGTGTGATTTTAGAACTGAGTAGAGTCATCTATTTATATAGAGAAAGATAAATGTGTGTTGCGCTCATTTTCCTTTAATCTTGATTTTATCTCATTAAATTTTTCTGATAGGATTTTTAATTAGACAATATTTTTTTATTCACTAAATTTTTTTTTCCACTTGATTAAGGTTTTAATGAATATTATTGTGGACGTTCATTAGTCATATGCCACTAATTAATTGGTTCATTTATTCATATTCTTAGATTTCTATATTATTGTGTTTCTTTATAAATAGGACTCATTTATAATAATAGACTTACATACACTGAGATCGTGAAACTCTCACTTTTTCCTCTTTTTCTCCTCATATCTATTTTTCATAACATGACTATTTTAGTTGAATGATTAAATTCGTATATTTTTGCCATTGTTTCTGCCAATTCACGTGGCAGTTCAAGACTTAACTCAAATTTTCCATATCCCTGCCCGGTGCCCACTTTTCTGATTTCTCATTTCTAAATAAATTTAAAAGGAAAAAAAAAAAAACTATGTGAATTAATCTAAAATTTTGAGTTTATGTATGGATAGTCAATCTTCTAGACCATAGACCACCAGCTTTTATTAAATACTGGATTTGGAAGTTGGCCTGCTACTCACAGGATCAGGTCTGCAGCAGCTTTACATAAGACTTTGTACTCAGAGTCAGAACCAACTACATTCACGTTGGGAGTTTCTGTTCGTCTCTTTTCTCAAACATATTAAATTGATTTTACAAGTATAATAGAGTTGTTTTTACATGTTTATTTATAAGGTTTTGTTTATGAATGGATTAAGGATAATCTATAAGAATTTTAAATTAAGAAAAAATTAATAAAAAAAGTTAAACACTTTAATTTCAAATGTGTTTGAGTAGATAAATTTTCATTAAAACTTACTTCATATGTTGCTAATTATAAGTAAATTTAATTTTTTAGGTTCGTTTAATTAATGATGTATTTAGTAATGTTTCATATTATGGACCACATACATCATTAATTGAATGAACATAAAAAATAAATTTACTTATAATTGGTAAGAAAGGGAGTATTATTTAAGGTTGTGTAAAAAAAACATGTTTAATTAGAGTTAAACATCAAAATACTCAACAAAAAAAAAAGAGTTAAACATCAAAGAGATTCGGCCCGATATCATTCAACCAATTCTAGAATCTAGAGCGTTTTGATGAGTTTTAGATTCTATAATCCGAATGCATCTTGTATATCTTTCAAATTCTTCTTCGATCATTCTACCTCTTTTTTTAAACAAAATTACTCTTTTCAAATTCTATAAATCGAAGCATGTTTTTGCATTTCGAATTATAGGATAAAAAACATCGAGTATATATGGATGATCTTGTTTCCCACAATTAGACATTCTTTTCACTAACTTTCTCTCTTTCACTCAAATCTAGATAACACCTCATTTACTAGTTAAAAGTTATCTTTTTAAAAAGGAATCAATTGTGATCCATTTTCATATTTTTCATGAGCAACATATGAGACAATTTCAAACGTAATTATGAGATTTATTGGTCAAAGGATGTATGATATGTTTTCCCTTTAGGCATGGTGTTTAATTTGCTTGATTCCATGTAACTCTACCATTTTTAGAGTGGTTGAAGAAAAATATTATTAATGCAAATGAGGATATTATAGCCAATGTTGACTTTGTGTTATACAATATGGTGTCTTAGAAATTAAAAAAAAAAATGTTTAGAGAGAATTGATGATGTAGTTGTTATTGTTCAAAAGGCAAAAGATTTATTGTTATTTGTAAGAGTGTTGGTACGATTTAATTGGAGATGTTGACTGGTGGTCTAAATTTGCCCATATATGATGTTCATTAGGCATCCCTTTTTAATGGTTGTTATAAGCTTAATGTTGATGCATCATGTGGTATTGATGTTGTTGTGAGAGACAGTGAAGATGTTGTCATTGGTGCTAGTTGCCGTCAAGTTTTTTCATAATCAAATTCAGAGGTAGCATAAGTTTTAGCTATATGGAAGAGTTTGAATTGCAAAAGACAAGTCTTTTATGAATCATATAGAGGAATCATATCATATACTTCTAATGAGGTTCTGGCGATGAATGCTCATCAATAATCTCCCACTTCTATATCTAACGAGGCTGCACATTAGTTAACTAAATTTGTATTTCATAATTCGAGTTGCATATAAATTGAAAAGACTCCCCATTTTATTTATATAGTTTTGCCTTTTGATTTATTACTAGACTTTCATTAATAAATTTTAAACATCAAAGAATAAAAAGGTAACACCTCCTTTACACACAAGGTTTCAAAATACAACTCAATCATCAAAGAATATCATACACACTATTTTCTATTTTCGTATGCATGTAAATGTGATGCGACTCTAAAACCTTTCTCATTGCTCTTCAAAATTAATATATTTCTATTTCGAGAATGATAAGTGATTTACGTATATGCATTCTGCTATGGTATACCATCTTTATTAAATCCCCAATAAACCTTCACAAAAGTTAATGTTGAACTCGTTAGGACCCAAGATCTTATATATGTAACAACTCTAAATTACATTGTCACACAAAGATAGTTGCTGAAAAGAAAGCTCATCCAACCTTACTTTCTCATAAAAGTTTCTTTCAAAGTGACTCTTTGATTAACATAGGAATGTCAATGAAATTCATGTTCTCCAAGAAATCTGAGAATGTTGCCATATTTTTAGATGTTTTAAGAACATTGCTCTAACAGCTCCTTTCTCAGCCCCCCTCTCTTTAATGCCACCAAGTCATGATTCATCATCTTATTTTTCCTTAAAATAAGTAGGGTGAATTACATTTTTAATTTCAATTTTAATATCTCGATTTTAAATGATTTTGAAACTTTTGGTCTCCAAAAGAGAACCAAGAGTGTAGACCAGAATCATTACCATTGAAAAACAAAACTATAACAAATCAAAACGATATCCAAAACTTTAAAAATACTCCAACTTTTTTTCGGTCAAGTAGGTTAACGGCATTTGTTTAAAGTGAATAAGTGGATTTTCAAACTCTACATATATTATGCAATATCTTTATCAACTAAGTTAAGATTACGAAAAAAAAAATACTTTATCTATTTCACAATACAAGTCACTTTACTAACTAATGATAAACTAGTATAAAAATGTACTAAATTATATTGATTTTACCGGAATGAAATAATATTTCATAATTAAAATTAGAAAGAGAAATAATAAGAACTGAATAAGAGAATACGTAATAAGTAGATGGAGATATTCAATAAAAAAAAGTATAGGGAGATATAATAAATACTTCATCAAATATTTGAAAAGGACAATTGAGGGTATTAAGATGTTGAAAGGTTCTTTGTTCTGGGTAAAAAAAAAACAAAATTAGACATGACTATTTGCTAAAATAACTTATATTTTATGAAACAAATGGAATAAAAAGCAGTACAAAAATAATGGTATATATTCATACTAAACTAGGAAATAATAAAATAAGAAAATGAAAATTGTAATTTTTTTTTACTTTTTTAGTTAAGTGAAAATTGTAACTTTTAAACAATAAGATGAGCAAAACTTAATCCAAAGTTATATAAATTGTTCATGAATATAAGTTTGATTCTCAAATGAAATATTTTTTTATCTATTAATTTAATTTTATTAATCTATCGATCGAACTTCAGATTATTAAAACTATTTAAAACTAAAGGTTAAAACCAAAATAAAATTAGACCTATATATCTCTCTACCGTAGTCGGCAGGTTACAAATACCTAGAAATAGAAACAATTAAATAATACTATAGTATAATAAGTTTATATGATAACCTTTTAGAAAAAATGGAAATTAGAAAAAGTAGAGCAGTTGCACGTTAACAAGTCTAATTAAGCTGCTGCCGCTTTCATGATGCAAAAGAATAATTAAAAACTTATTTAGCCTTTTCAGCTTTTCCAAAAAATCTACTAGTCCATTTCAATAGATCCCACATGCCACAAGCATATCTATACGTACAATTAAACTTTCATTCTCCTATAAATTAGCTTCCCCACACTCCATTTTCCTTCCACACTAACTAGTGAGTGAATATCTTCTACCACAAATCACAAATATAATAACCTCTTCTCTCTCTCTTTCTGTGAAATATATGTTCTTGTTTTCAGTGTACTTTTGGCTGAGTTTGAGAGATATGGAAAAGAGTATAGAAGGGTCGGTAAAGCTCAGGAGGGATAGCGCCATTGATAAATGTGAGTACATGTTATTTGGCGCTATCCATCCTGAGTTTCACCGGTTCCTCTTACTATAGCTACATCACAAGTGCAAGTTGTTGCAATAAAATTAAGCTTCTTCTCACAGTTCTTACTCTCATCACCACCCAGAAAAAAGACACTACCAACTCTCTAGATGAAAACTATACTTAAAAACTCTCTCTCAAATTCTCTATGTGCTTATTATTACAAATATATTATTATGAGTTGTACGGATTTGAACCATTTGTTGGCTATGAATTTTCTTCCTCCCTTTCTTGAGATTTGTCTATTTAATTCAACATTTTTGTGAGTAGAAGGAGGATGTGTATAAAGCAATAACAATTTTTTTATATATAGGTATAGAGTGGTAAAATTGAATTTTAATTAATTGGTATGAGTTGAACGAGAGATCACGCTCAACTCAATTAACAAGTGAGAGTGCTTAACAAAAAAACACAACAATTGGGAGTGATTTAATGTTATTGTATTTGTATCTAGTGGTGTGTTTAGATCAAATTTATGTGTTATGCATAACTTTAATATGGATACTCGAAGGTATTTGAGAGATTCATTTGAAGAGAGATAGAGAGAAAAACACAATAATTAATTTAATATTTTAATCATAAAATTAGCTACTCTATCTCTTTTTAAATGGATTTATCAAGTATTTAACTCATCTTCTTTTTTATATAAACAGATGTTGGTGGTTAATAGTTAGTTGTTAGTATGTTACAAATTCTCCTTTTCTCAAGTTTGAATCTAGAATATTTTACTCTTTTTAGCTTTAATATCAAATTATCTAACCCCTGGATCCTAACTAATTTAAGTGACATATTTGAATTTCATGAGCATAACAAGTCTATATATGTTTTGTAAAAGTAAGTCAATATATGTGAGTGAAAGTCAGGTCACATTTTGATAAGTATGGTCATCATAATTCATAGGGATATAAATTTCATGAGCTAGCTAGCCCAAAGTGATTTTGATCATAGACCTTGAGTTGAGATTCACTTTCTAGTCACATTTATGTCACATGTTTCTTATTCCTTTCCATTATTGCAGGCCAGATTCACTTTCTAGTCTTTACTCCAGAAAGACCTAGCTATGCTATGCTATACTGTAACAAAGTTCCCAAAGGAAACTCTGAAACCAGTACTTACTGTCCGAATCCGAAGCCTTGACTGTTGACTGATACATACCTCACACAATAAAATATTTATACTCCCTTTCCATTATTACAAGTGCCATCTTAAAAATATTTTATAATCTCAATTGAGTCGATCAACATCTACATGTATTGAGGTTGAAGAGAATTTCAAAGCAAGGACTCTTCATAGAAAATGTAGGCATTTTTACTGCAAATCGTAATAATATATTATAGTTATTGTTTTAAATTGATCTTTCTTGCTTTTTGAGATGAAAATATTTCTTTTGAGTATGTCATTCGGTGTATATTTTTTACTTAAAGGATATAAATTTAACTAAGGTCTTAAGTTCGAATCCAACATTAGATATGCATTAATGTTAAAAATTTTAAAGAGAGTTTGCTGCTCATTTGGGTCTCACGAGGCTTGAATGATTAGTCATTGAAATTGCGCGCAGAGGATACTCGATTTGTGAAGAAAAAAATAATTAAGTTCTTTGATAATTATAACTAATTGACTTGTAAAAATTATTAACACTTTTTAAAAGGAACAAAAATATTAACAATAAAAGTGTATATAAATTAAATATTGTTTAAAATATATCATAAATGATTATATTTATGGTCATGCTAACAATGGTTGAGGATTCAAAAAGGAAAACAATTGATAGTTTTTTTTTAATGTTTAAGTGAGTTAAATACGCAATTCCTAACATATAATTGAACTTTGAACTTCTTTAACAAATGCCTTTATCTATTTTATATCAATATATAAAGTGAATACATGATTTTGAAGTGATCACCTTCTCACTTGCAATTACATCCTTAAACAAATTTGTCTATAAGAATGTTATATTGTCGGTGTCATTTAAAAAGATCAAAGATTTATATCATATTTGATATATATATTTTATTTTGAGGGGATTATATTTGATATATTGTTAATGACATTGAAAAAGATAAGTACATTTTGAAAGTGAGAAATATTTATTTATACCTATAATTTTGCCTAAAAATTATATTTTCTATTATTTTATTTCTGGTAATTTGAAAGTGAGATATATTTATATATAAATATTTAATCATAATAATTTTAATTAAAACCAAAATTTCGTAAAAAGTATTGTTTATAATTGATAATCCCTCCGATCTCGTATGTAAACAACAACAACAACAAAAATCTCATGGTTTCAAATATAAACAAAAATCTACTATAATTATTATTATATTTGATGTTTTAATTTCAAATTGATCCTTAAATTAAATCTACTATAATCTTTCATATTTCAATATTTTCAACACTTTTCAAAGCACTTTTAAGGATAAAGATGGAAAGGACATGTTTTTTTATGATGACTTATATTCATTTAGACCACTTTCTTAAAGGATAAACTGCTTTTATTTTTGCTTACATATAAGACCAGAGAAAATACATATTAACATAATAAAAAGAGCGAGATAAACGACCGTGGAATGTCCGTATAAAGGCTTGTATTTGTAATGAAACCGAGGGAGAGAGTATCAATATCTTATTCTGAGAATGACAGAGAAAAAGGTCTATGAATAATTACTTCATAGTATTAGTTTTCTGAAAAAAGGTGCATTGAAGTGAGACGAGTTAGTTGGAGTTTTAATGGTGAATTCTGAGGGAAGCAGTCTTTCTGTTTCTGGGCAAAAGCCAAACCATACAGTACGTTGGAACCAGAAAGCCATCTAGGGTTTCTATTTGAGTTCTGCAACTTCTTCAGAATTAAAGACTTTTTCATTCAATTATTGTAAATATACAGCAATAGTAGGTTAGTTACTGTAGATGTTGACTTCTTTCCAACTTTTTTCAGGTCCTTTGTCTCGTCGTTTTCCTTAATTTCTACATCTAACATTTTCATAATCTCCATCATTAAATTTCCATTAAAGTAACCACCTTCAAATTACCTACGTGGATAAATAGTATTGTTGAATCAAACTTCTCAAATGAGTTGATAATATAGTTGCCCCTTAAAACCTTATAATTTTTTATTTTATAAAGATGAGTTACACCAATGTTTTTTTTTTTAATTCGATTTGAACACCAATGTAAAAATCCAATGGGTATTAAAATTTATCTGGTGATCATTTATCATTTATATTCATGTGTTAAACTCAATAGTTTATCCTTTATCATTTACAAGAAATAAGAGCATAAACTGCAACAAAGAGCCAAAGAGAACGACCAACAAAAAATAGTACATAAACATATGGCCTAAACCATAAGTTCAGCGGCGAAGCTAGCAAGAAATTTTCGCAGGGACCAACTATAATCAAAAAATAAAATATTTTAAATTTATGCTAATTTTCGACAACTAAATTTGTTTGAGATAGCTTAATGTTTATTATTTGAGGTAGCTAAATGTAAATACATACCAACTAATTTAAAAATAATATATTTTTTGGGGTAGTCAAGGCTACCCCTTGTATATGAAGGGCTACGCCCCTGCATAAGTTGCGAGCCAAAACACAAGCAAAATTGAATCAAGTGACACTCCTCATATAAAAATCAATTATGTTATGAAAACTATTTTTTTTTACGTAAAAGCTAATTCAAACAACCAAATTGGATGCAACAAAAGAGGCAATAGTAAAAATCAATGTGAGTAATTTTTTCTATCCATGTATATTAATTAATTCAATAGTGAACATCAAGCGACGTACATAACTCATTCTTAAAAGATCAAGTTCTAAAGATGATGATGCTTTTATGACCACTCATCCAGCTATATTAAATTAAATTTGTAGATATAGATGGTGGATGATCCATATAAAAAACTTTGAATTTATGTGCATTTCTTCCATTTTCATTAATACAGCTCTTGCTAATGCATGCAAAGGAAATCACCATGTGATTTTTTTTAATGAAAGGAAATTACGTGGTTGGCCATTAACATTATATGTGCGATTGGATGCAGTATAATATCCGACCTACTTTTTGGAAACTTGAGCAGTTTGAATCGACTTTAGGGTACAGAAGATGTCATGCTATACCGGAACAAAAGAACACACTTTCATGTAATAGATATCCTACCTAGCTTCTACGTTATTATTACAATAAACTTCAGCTTAAATTTTACTTCATCCATCTATAATCTATTTTACTTCATCCATCTTTTATTTCATCTTCTATAATGAATAATCCAATTAGTCATTTCACACGAATTAAAAATATATATAAATGAACGAGAGTTATATTTTTATTAAATTATCTTTTATTATTGGTGTAAAAGGAGTTATATTCACTCTCTTATTTGATGAAATTTATGTGGGTTTCGCCACTTTATGTATGACTTATCTCTAAAGTGTGGATCTATAAGCTTCATCCGATATGAGAATAGGTGTTGAAAAGAGAGAGTGTTACTGGCACTTCTCATTGGTGCAATCATAGTTATCATGCATAGTGACATATATTGATATGGAAGTAGTAAAAGATGATTAGTTAGAGGGTAAAATTAAAAATATAAAAACAAGTAATTAACATTGTTTTGAAAATCAAAACACTCATTTATTTTGGGAGTATATTATTTCACAAAACGACTGCTCATTAATTGTGGGATGAAGAAAGTATTATAAAACTCGATCTCAAATAATAAATCTTTCAAACAAAAATTAGAGATATTATAAAAAAAAATAGTTCTAGTAATTAATAAATGAATAATACTAATATCACACATTTTTTAACACATTCCATCTTATTGTTTAAAATTCACAAATCTCATAAAATTTATATACCCACATAATTTACTGGGACATATATGATTTTTAATCAATAAAAAAATGATAAAAAATATGTGTTATAAAGTATAATGCTAGCACATCACTCTTTCCTCTCTTTTTTAATCAAAATTGAATTAAACTAAATATAGAGGGTATTTCAACACAAATACAATAAAATAAAAACAAAACAAAACATAACAAGCAAAGCCAAAACATCTCTAGTTTGCAATCTAACAATAAGCAATTCTTGAAACTCTCAAATTAGGGGGAAGAGTAGAATAACAAGAAGTAATTGAGAAGCTATGAGAGAGATCCAACTTCTAACCCCACATATATGCAACATCAAGACAAAGAGAAAAGTTAAACAAACTTTCCTACAACAACAAAAAGTGTCCTCCAGTTCCAATTCCCAAGTTCCTCCCACCACAACCTTTCTCTACGTCTCTAAAGAAGAAGACAAGGATATATAACTAACAAGAATGATCCCCTAACCAAGCATCTATCAAAACACATAACTTTTAACCATTCTCCAACATTAAAGCAACCAAGTCAGACCAACTCCCTCTCCCCATGCAGCCTATCGATCCAACTATAACCAAATTCCTCCACCAAATCAAAGTCTACATATAACACAGTCCCTCAAAACTCGAATTAATATAGTAACTCTCTATATGAGTTTTCAAACCATTATTTACACTTGAATATAAGGCAAACATGCAACAAACTGCGCCGCTAAACCTTTTTGGATGACAAAATCAATCTACGTAAACACATCATATTATTGATCAAGTGAGAGAAAGAATTTATGATTCTCAATTGTAAACATAGTGAGGGTCTTTTCTGAGGTGGTGTAGTAGGTAAGATTTTGTGATGCACCATGTTCTAATATCACATGGTAACCTTATACGTCCTTGGATCATGTATCCTTTATTGGGCTATGTCATGTTCTTTGTGTATTTTCTTATGAATTCTGCTCTCCACCCTGCAAAAATTGCTCGCGCCCTGCAGCCATTCCCATTTTACCCCTGCGCTAGTTAACTGGCGCAAGTGTAAAATACTGCGCTTGTTAACGCACGCCGCGCCACTTAACTGGCGCATGTGTAAAACACTACGCGCGTTAACTGGCACTACGCACGTTAACTGGCGCATGTGTTAGCAAACTGTCGCCATGGCGACATATTGTCGCCATAGCGGGAAATGATAAGCAGAAAGCCAGTTTGCTACTGCTTCTTTGTCGCCATGGCGACATTTTTCCTGCCTGGCAGGAATTGCAAATTTTGCAGCAAATATCCAGAGTGACAGAGGAGACGATATAAATACTTACTATTGGTTGATGCAAAAATACTACATCAATCAAAAATAGCAGAATAAAACAACGGGAAAAAGTAACGAATATTATCATAAAAGGGCAAATATTATTAAAAATCAAATGTTATAAAAAATTAAAAGGATTACAATCAAATCCTTCAAAATGTCATAAAAAATCTAGTATGATGTTGTTAATGATCTGGTATGGGTCTGGAGGATGTCTGGCCCACTGCTGCTCAACAATAACCTCCTCGTAAGGAGGGACAGGACGAGGAGGGGCAGCAGATGCATAATCAGGAATGGCCGCATGGGGGTTCACAATAGGATGTGACACTGCAACGAACCATCTCATGTAGCCTCTAGTATGAGCCCACGGCTGGTTATCCGGAACCTGCTCACCCCTCTGCTAATGGCTGAGGACATGTAGAGCAAACTCCATGAAGGCATCGGCCACGTCATCCGCCGCAAGAACCTCGATGTCCGCAAGTAAAAAAAACATTAAATTATACTTACATCGGCATCGACCCATATCCTGCAGGCCACATGTCCACCAAAGTCAGGTAGAAGCCTGAGGTCAGAAGGCCCCCCTGCATAGCCGTTCGGGCCGGCCTCGTACACCACCCTGGGCACCCCCTGAAATCGAGCCAGAGGTTCGTCAACAACAGCCTCCTCATGCTGTTGAGGTTCCTCAACAGCAGGCTCTTCATGATGATATTGATGCTGCTGATAAGCATCAAACTGGTACAGGTGAGGCTGAGGGTCCTCAAACTGATAGTCATGACCATGCGGGTGCTCATACACCTGATACTGCGTTGGGTCCACAGTCTGGGATGGACCCGTACGCGACGATGACCCTCCCGCAGCATCATCTCTAGCAATCCTCGTTCCTCCACCTCTCCCTCGACCAGCCATAGGAGGGCGTGATGCTTCTTTCTCCCTCCTTACAATACCAGTAGGGGCAATCCTCCCTGCCCTAAGTCTGTCGCTCCTATCCTGCTCGGACGGTATCTGAGAAGTATTCCTCCGAGACATATCTGCACAATATTTAACAAAACACATTAAATTATACAATTTCACATGAACATTGTTTCATTTCCAACAATTCAACAACAACACTAAAATTCCAACAATGACATTTCAATCCGTAAACTATCACATTGCAGTCAAACATATTATAATCAAAATTAACAAACCATATGCTAAATAATTTCATAAGTCACAATCCAAAAAAAACAAAACAATTACCATTGAGACATTTTATCAAACACTTGGTGTGCAATTTTCAAACAACAAACTAATCTAACAATTTTCAAACACTAAACCACCACAATGTACTCTAAACAACTTCTAAACAACAATTCCTAAGTTAATTCATCACTAACAATCATCAAAACTAACATGCAAACAAAATTTATAAAACCCTAAAAAGTCACAATTTCTTCAAAAAAAACCAAAATTTCTACAACTTAAATGTAATTAAGTAGGGTAATCATCATTTACTTGATAATATGGGATGAATTGGCTTTGAATGGCGCAAGAATCGTGAAAATCGCACTTGGAGATGAAATTTTCGTGTTTTGGAAAGTTGAAGAAGTGAAGAAATGTGTTATGTCCCGTGTATATGACTTAAGTAGCGCTGCGCTACTTAAGGTGTGCAGCACTACTTAAGTGGCGCAGGAAATATAACTTGCGCAGCGCAGGGGTAAAATGGGCATGGCTGCAGGGCGCGAGCAATTTTTGCAGGGGGCAGAGCAAAAATCTTTTCTTATTGATCGACCAAGAGTATGTGGGTTGTTTGCATGCTCGTACTTAATACCAAATTTTTATCGTCGAAGATAAATTAGTAGTTTTAATAAGTGTTATTTTTGTGTGTGTAACATAATAAGAGGAGTGTTATAAACATTCTCTTGCTAACGCTTGCTTTTTTATTCGATTAAATTTAATCAATGTACGACCTATCATCTATCATTTATGTGTATTATTCAAAAAAAAAATTATCATTTATGTGCCAGACTCCTCCTAACAGTAAATAATATAAACTACAATTTGCAATGAACCTTGTATCCAGGGATACCATTTTTTTCATGGTTTATATTTTGGCGAGGATGTATAATTGTGATTGAATGATGTCCTTTATATTTGTATAAGAGAGTATAGTGAGAGTGGCAGACCAACATGATTACGTTTGGTAAGAATGAATGATTTCTACCATCAATGGCTCAAATTATAAGATCATCTTTATTAGGAGGGTTTTAACTATTTAAGACCTGATACCTATTAGGTACTTCCAATGTGGAGAATCTTTTTCAGGGTCTTATAAGACCCGAGGTTTTACTTAAGACCCTCACTTTTAAGCGGAACTCGCACTCTTTTAATATTAAAAAAATTAAATATAATGATATAAAATTATTGATAGTTGATTAGTGGGTTCCATTTATGAACTTTGTGTGAGATCTGGGTTGGAGTGGTCAAATGCTTATTAGGTATCACTGTTAAAAAATATAAATGAATGATATGTACATGTGAGGCCCATTTAAAAACCCAAAAATAAGTGTCTTCATTGTGGATGTTCCAACGGAAAGAAAGGTCATCTTGACTCAGTTTCTGAAAACGTTGGGTTTGAGGAATTAATTCGTCCATTTTGAGTTCTTCTGTGTCCTTGAGAGTGTGCATGTGGTGGGACACATACATAAATTCAAACGAAAGAAGTACACCTTTTAATATGTTTGTTTGGGACCACTTCCAAAACCGTTTCAATCTTTCTGTTGATCATTTTATCAAGAGATTGAGATTAAGAGAAATATTCATCATTCTCAAATTACAGGTTGTTTTAAAGAAAGAAACAATTTGTTTAAATTATAACTCGTTTACGTTTGATTTAAAAAACAATATGTATTCGACAAAACAATCTATCTATATATTTATCTTTGTAAAAGAAATTTGAGTTGTTTTCAAGCAAGCTTTGTGATGATGTGGCACTTTAGAAAGAACTATCTCCCTCTTTTAAAATCTTCCAATCCTCCACTATACCAATTCAATGTCTAATTATATAACTCCTAGAACAAAATATAAATAAATTGATGCATTAAATTAAATAAGTAACTATAGTTATTACTTACTTCCCTCAACAAAAAAAAAGTTATTACTTACTCATAATTCCACGCAATTGTTTCACAAATAATTGTTAAGTTACTTAAAATCATGAATTGTAGTATTGATAATGAATTATTCTTAGTTCGTAACCAAAAAAAATTATTCTTAGTTCTTTAAAAAAAACGAATTATTCTTTAGTATTAACAAGGACCGTAGAATTTACAAAACAAACATCCAACCTTATTTAGTATACAAGAAAGTCAATACGTTAAAATACCTAAAAAAATCAATTTGTTAATATAGGATTTTTTTTTCCATACATATAAGATAATTAATCAAAACTCTTTTGCTCATGGGTCATCTCTACAAAACTCACAATTTTTTCATATATTGTGTACATTCCTATGTTTCCTTCACATTGTAACTCCCAAATAACTTTTGCATTGATTGAATTAAAAGTAGCACTACGTGCAAACCCAATACAAGTTGCTATGAAAGGAGAAAAGATTTACCACTTTACTTCATGTTTAATTGTGTATTTTATGCCAACCTTTGAAAATTCTTCTTGACCCTTCAATCCCACTATAATAAAAGAAACGGTTATGTGAACCAATTATATAAATAGGTGTATCATCCCTCGTACATATGAGTATGTAAAATTTCATATTGGGAGGGTTGTTTGTGTTATAGAAGAAAGAAAGGTAATTTTCTCAAACATTTGTGAACTCATAGTTTATATATATTTTTTCTTCATATTCTTTTTTTTTTTTAGAAGAAAATACACTCATAGTTTATTCTTCTTCATATTCAACAAGTGAGACTATTGCAAATGCATATTTTATCTTTTTATTTCGGGTACCTAGCAATTCATGTTTGTTACAAAATTTTGCCTTATCTTTTGGTATATTTTAACTATGTGGTGTAATTATTATTTTATATATTGTGTATTTCATATATTGATTATACACTATTTTCAAAGGAGTGTAAATAGAGTGGTAGATTACATCATATGAATTGCATGGGCAGATCATACTTCATGTTAGAATCGAAAAGAATGTTTGTTTTTTTCCCTTTATATTCAACAATTGAGACGTTGCAATACATATTATAATTTTAGTTTTAGTGTCTAGCAATTTATGTTTGATACAAATCTTATATTCATTTCTGGAATGTTTTACTTAAGTGGTGTACTTGGTATTTTATATCTCATGTATTTTATATATTGATTAACCAGTTTCCAAAGGAGTGGGAGATCGCAAAGACTACAAAAAAAAAATCTCTTTAGAGAATGATCTTGGATTCTCAATTATACACTAAAGATCAAGATTTGTATCATCGTCATATATTATATTGATTAAGCAATTTTCAAAGGAGTGGAAGATCACAACAACTACACTAAAATTAATCTTTTTAGAGAATGATCTTGGACTCTCAATTATACACTAAAGATCAGGATTTGTATCATCGTCATATATTAAATTGCTCTAAAAAAATTATCATATATTAAATTAAAGTGATATAGTAAAGGATGTGCAATTGATGAATTTAAAAGAGATAGAATAGAATAAGAGTGGATGACATGCCATGTTTGTTCAACTTCAACAACTCATGAATTTGACAATAATTTTATTACTTCTTAAAGGATTAAGAGTAATTTTGAGGAGATGTGAAGATGTCATATAGAGGTGCCACATAGACACAATCTAAACATAAGGTTAATGAAGCTACAATCATTTATATAGTTGAAATAACACTTAATCATATTTTCATATACCCTTAATTTTTTATTTAGAACTTATTTATGTATTAATGAAGCTACAATCATTTAGGTGGGAGATCATCGCATAAACACCCAAAAAAATATAAAAGATTAGATGTAGTTTAGAATATGTAAAAAGATATGCACATAGTTTTTAAAAGAATTGAATTTAAGCCGAAAAAGATAAAAGTAAGAATATAAAAATATTTAATATTTATTTTAAATAATCAGTAAAAAATTTATAAAATAAATGGAGTTAAAATTTGTGTGGTTGTTAGAAATTAATTATAAAATGTTGTTATTAAATTAATAGGAAAAGAGTGATAATGGCATATATAATTTTTTGAACAATATCACCAACACCATGAATTAAAGCAGCTTTAAAGTTATAGTTGTGCTCAAACATATTTAATATACATTTTAAATTAAAATATGCTTTGTAAATACAATATTTTTATTTTAATAAAAAAGTTGTTTTGTGTTTAGCACTAGACATGTTAAAATAAAAACATTGTAAAGGAGATTAAGATGAATAATTATTTTTTATAAATATCATGTCGGCTTAAAGTATTTGAATGGTATTTGTGAAAAATTATTTTGTTTATTTATTTATTAAATTGAGTTATTTAATTTTATTTTATTTTAAGAAAATCGTTTTATTGACTGAAGTTAAAATAAAAATTTGATAATACCTAAGTATAATTCACTTTTTTTTTTCCTAAAATCTAAAAGTATATACAATAAAGGGAGAAAAAAAAAGGGATGTAAACTAAACCCAAAAAATAAAGATAATTTTTTTTATTATTATAATTCATTATTCAACTGCAATTCTAAATGAATTCCTTAAAAGAAAAATATAATACAAATGAATGGCATATATGTCAAAAAGAATTTTTATCTACTCTCAATATTCTATATTCACTTGATATGAAAAAAGTTTTAAAATATTATAATTGTAATTTTTTAAATCATAATAATTAAGTCGACATATCAAAATTTCAAAATTGTTATTTCTAATAATTAAATAAAAAATTATAGTCAACCCGTGCAACACACATTTTAATTGTTTTTATGTTAAATTTGGTTAATGGTTGAAGTAAATTCGTTTTTATGTTAAATTTGGTTAATGGTTGAAGTCATGAATTGAAATTCATGAAATAACTTAAATAAGACATAAGAGAGTAAAAGTGATAAGTTGATGCATGTAAAGGTTAATTTTCTTCAATTTCATAAAGCAAAAATATTTTGGATTTAACATATTCTCTACGACAAAATTAAACAATAAAAATAATGTAATAAAAAATAATAATATTTAACATAATTTAATGAAACCCGTGCAACGCACGGGTTGAATACCAAGTACAAGATTGAACAACACAATATAAGACAGAACAACAAACTACAAAGTATTTAATATTACCAACATCTCTTCCCATTCTCTCTTGTGAGCCGTCACTAAACCCTAATTTATTCTCCTTCATTCATCAAAGAAGGGTGATCTAGGGTCAATTTTTTTATCCAAAACCACCCTCTAATTTGTTTTGTTTTTTTTTCTTTCTCTTTTGTTAATAAAAGTGATTTTCACATCTATTTTGTTTTTTCTTTCCTGATTTTGTCGTCTTAGTGCGAGCTTGTTTTGTTAATCGTCTTTGTGTGGCATTGTTTGTTTTTCTTGTTTCATTCGGGTATTTGCTCGATTCAGATTGTTAGATCAACTTTAATCCAGTGTAAGTCCAATCAATGACTTTGGTATCGTCAACGTTGCAGATCCGCAAATATGAGTATTTCAGAGACTTAAATATAATCATATGTGTAGGCTTTTGTACTTTGTTGTTTTATGTTATTGGCATGGATGATGTGAGTTTGTTCGCATATTAATCCTTTTTGTTTTTAGAGAATTTGCATTGTGTTGATTTACTATATCAATTTGAATGAATAAATATCATTTATTTTTAGTAGAAAAAAAAACACAAGACAAATTTTTATGGTACTAAGTATTGTTGGTCTTATATGATTTTTGGTGGACAAAATGTTATTTTGGTATTTTAAACAACTTGAACGTGAGACAAAAAGTTGTGTTGTGGTTTGATAAGGGACAAGAGTAGAGTTGTCATATGTGCTTCATTTTTAAGCAAATCAAACAACTTATAATTTATGTTTGATTATTTATTACATTCTCTTTTTTTAATTCTTTAATTTATGTTTCTCTTGTCATTTATTAAAGTTTTTTTTAAAATAATTTATAATATCTTTTTTCCAAAGAAAATTAATTATATGTGAGTTTCCTAAAACTAATAATAATTTAGGACATAATGATTATACATATCGAGAGATATAGAGAAAAAGGGAAAGAGATGATTTAAATTCCCTTTATTTTCTTGTGGATTCCAACATTTATTTTAAAATGCTAATAAATCAATGTCAAGTAGTTATAAATTTGATCGTTTATTTTCTTATGAAATTCCCTTTTAAAATGTTAACACTGTCAGTGTAACGTATTTCTAAAATCTTTTTCCAAACATCTTTCAAATCGGAGAGCTGCTTGGAACAACTTTGTGTATCTCCTCCACCACTTCAGGTATGGATTTTCCATTTCTCACTAAAATCTTTTTTCTCCTGCATGTTTAACTCTTGCGTTACTAATTACATTGTTAAATCTATTTCCATTTCAACCCTAAAAATCACTTTTTTTTTACTGGCATACTCTAAACATTCGTCAAAATCGATCCACTACCTTGCTTGTTCAATACATCATGTATATCACATGTTTAAATCGCCGAAATAACTTGCATTTCTATATCTATCTATGGTTTTACAATTATACCTCTTACATTATATCTCAATTTACATATGATGTTGGAGCATTTCAGCAATTTACCAAACAAACAGGACATGATCAAGGCTAAGATCCGTTACTTTCTTACTGAAGGATCCTAGGTCTAAACCAGTTTTCATTTAAACATTTGCTCTATTTCAGTATTATTTTTTAATTTCATATTAGACTCATACTAATATTTACTCAATTCATTAAACTAGAGCGAACTTGCTTCATTGTTGCCTTTGTGACAACCATACAATACAAATTGAGAATGCTTTCTCAGACTCAAACATAATTGACCATGCAATATAATTTGAGAATGCAATACAATTGAAGTCAAATTAACTCACTATGCTGCAATTGGATATCATTTGGTACTCTCAACTTAGTTTTAATTAAAAACCTTGCTTCAGTTTTTTACTATCACTATTAATTTTGACACTTTTGATTACAATATAGACTCTTAACTCCGACTTTGGTGATTATGTTCGAAGAACTTGATACAAATCAGTTTACAGTTTGCTAATATGGACTTAAAGGTAGTGAAATTCAATGTGATGTGTTGAAGAAAAATAAAGATGGCAAAAGGAGAACCAAGTTTGGGAAATATTGGAAAACTTTTGTTGGTATCAATGGATTCGTTGAAAATAACACTATAAGGATGAATTTCATCAACAAAGCAACATCAAATGTCATCAAGGTTGTCAAGCTTTAGCACTAAACCACTTTGCATTAGAAGTTGTATGGTTGTAATGACATGTTTTAAAAAGGCTTATCATGTTCGGCCATGTACCATTTTATCAATGTTGTTAGTCAAGTTTCTTTTCTAATTTTCTTCCTAATTAGTCAATGTTGTTATCAATGTTGTTTGTCTACTTTAAACTATTCACAATGCTGCTACTTCATATTCTCTCTATATCTATAATGTATGTATCTATGTCTTATTTTGAAAATTGCATCCCACTAAGTGAATAGGCAAATCAACTTTAATGCTTGCTGCAAACATATATAATGAAAAGCATTCTAATGTTGTCAGTATGCTACACAAAATTAGGCTTTTCATTACATATATTTATAACCAACAACTGAAATTAATTTCATATTAACTAATATATCCACCTCCTTAAAATTCTATAATATTGTGTTAGCATGCTTGATATATATCATAAGACATAAATTTATTTCATAATTATTACTACTACTTCTTATGGACATTATATGTGTCTTCTGCCAAAAGCCTTTCAGTTTCATTTTACACCATGTGCAAACAACTTAACTCATTGATGGTTCACATAGTAGTCATTGAATTGGCACCTTAACTTTAAAGTCTGCTACATACTTACAAAATATTAACAAGTATCAAAGTAGTTGTAAAATAAGACATGCATTTGTCTACCTGCTACAAACTTTACTTCATTTCCCATATCTTCAGAGTGAAAAAAATCATGTATTCCTTAATCCCATATCTTAATTCAATTTCATTACATGTTATTAGGGGTATGCTGAAGTAGATCCATCCTTTGTGGAAAAATATTACTATGACCTTAAAACTTCATGACATATGCTTAATGATGACGGAGGCCACCACCGGGTCAAGTGCAATAAAAGCTTTGTCAATTCAATTTTGGTTGAAGGGTGGTCTGAACTTGCTGCTTATAATGAATTTTCTCAAAATGTCGAAGTTGTCTTTGGTTATTACGAACACAATTTGTTATGTGTCGAAATGTTCAAGGAAGTCATAGATTCAAGCTGCATTCCAAAATTTGATAATTTGAGCAGCAACCGAGTTGAAATAATTGTCTTTGACACCCATGTTTAGGAATATGACTTTACAATCCCTATGAAAGTTATGGTCAATCTAATTTAGTTATTACAAGGTATCACCTTCAATTACTATCAATATTGTACTAAATGTTTTTCATTTTTTTCCTGCCTATGTCCGATGCTCTTGGTGAATATCTAAAGCAGAATGATATACAAGGTATCACTTTTTGTGAAGATAATTACATAAAACAACCTTTTTAAGTGTATTTGTTGAATGATCACAAATTCACAACACAATTTGGCCTCAGATGGGGTGAATTCTCTAGATCAAACCATTTTAAGATTAACGCTAAGATTTGCTTCAAATTTAAAACTACTAAGCATACCAAGTGTCATGTGTATCCGGTTCAACCATTGACTTCCACTTCAAATGTTTCTAATTCATGTGCTTAATCATGCTACCTATTCTCACTTTCAATGTAATCCTATCATGTACTAATTTCCCTCTGCTATGAAATAAAAGTTTAGTTTCTCTTAGAATACATTTGCTTTGTTATCTACTATATTTCTTATTACCTAACTTACTGCTCAATACAACTTAATTAAACTAATTATATAATATTGAATACTATTATGAAATACTAATATTTATATTAAGTACAACATGTATACATTACAAACTTATAAACAAAAAATTTCATTACTGACTTTCTCAATGACACATATTTAATAATATACTATTTTTACTTTTTAAAATATAACAATCATTTCAGTCATTTCTCTTACTATAAGAACAACCAAAGTTCAAATCCATTTTAAGTGTCATGATAATTTTTACATCAAACCTTAACTTCAATAAAACTTACTTTATACTAGACTACAATAGTGATACTTATTCAACTAAATTACACTTATTCCATTCAATTGAACTTTGATACATGATTGCTTTTATAATAGATTCATACTTATATTTATAACTACTAAGTTTAAAAGATTTAATCCATACCATGACTGAACCTTAACATAACTTTCCTTCACATACATTTACTATTACCATTCATTGATACTTAACCCTAGAATCATTCAACAGGAGAAGCATACAACATGCGTGAGTTAACATCATAGTTACACCTCAACACCAGTCTAACTAGCAATGACTTCGACGAAATAAACTCAAACCAACACCTACCAAGATACTTAATACTTTTATTTCGCGATCAATGTTAATATCACATTCATATGCATTCTGCGTTTCTTCATTTATAAGAGTTAAACTAGTTTGATCGTTCAGTTTGAGTTGATCACCAACATGTTTTGAAAAGTGCTACAAACAAGTTAACAATATTTATTCAATCTTTGGATATGAATTATGTATTTAAAACTAACAAAATGCATGTAAAGATAATTACCATAAAATCATTTCCTTGATTCAGCTGCACATTCATTTTATCATTCAGTTATTCTATGCACATATCTTACTTGATGAAATGTTCAAATCCTTTTAAATAAGAAAATAATTTTACTTTTTAAATTACTGATTTAGAGATATCTGTATCTTAATATTTACATATTGAGTTTCTCAAATGTTTCAAATTAGTGTAAGAAATCTATTACACAATATACTTTTGTGATAGCCATTCAATTTTCAAATTATGTAAGGAATCTCAAACATACAAAATTCTCAATAATTCAGCATAAAAATTTGCTAACTATTAATTATATTTTAGCCATAAAAAATTTCTAACTTCATCATATATATATATAACCAAGGATGAAGTTCTAGCTTAGAGAGAAAATAACATAATGACAGTTAAGAAACTAACTAAACTGTTAAATAGTTATCAATTAATAACTAATTGAAACTGACAACACTAACTAACTCTCTTAATACTCCTCCTCAAGTTGGGAGAAATAAATTACATATGATTTTTTGATTGTTTGTTTTAAGCTTTAATATTGGAGTTAACACTTTAGAAATAAAAATGAAATTTTTATTGTTGTAAAGTTGTGTTATTATTAAATGAAGGAACTTCATCATAAAAGATGAAAATACGTGTATATATGTTCTCCTTCTTCTTCCTCCTTTCTTAACGTGAATGGTGATATAAGTGATAACCCGGACTTGAAAGAAATATAAGATAGGAGTGGTAGAATCATGGTGACATTCCGAGAGTATTCTCGTATTTTGGAACATGTGATATAACCACACTTAGCGGAGGATTTTGAAGTAATATATGTTGGCGTGTGTTGTCACGTTTAAACGTTATTACTTTTAAGTTTCCGTCAAAACTAAGGACTTTTAGTTACCCTTAACCCATCTTGGCCTTTTAGGACGTCGTGCGGTGGCTAAACAGGTGTTGTCTTGGTATTAGTCGACACGCGATGCTACACTCAAACGAGACTTTCCTACGAACATTGTTGGATCGGGTGATGAAATACCTAAATTGATAGATGCGTGTCACGAAAAACGTGATCATTGCACTTTAATATTAACAGAAGGGAACTCAGCAAAGTCCTTTATTGTAAGTTATTTAACCTTATAACATTTATATATATTCAATTCAATCAATGTTAAAAATAATGTCTTTTTATGTTATAGTAAATAAAAAGATCTTGAGGGTCTAATTTAATAAATATATATTTTTACTCTCTGCAGTGTACTTTATCATCTGGATCCATCTGTCAATACATTCACAACTCTAAGAAACTTTGAAGAATGGAGGGAAAAGGTTGTTTCGTCTGGTTGGAAGATAATGTACTAAAAAGTAAGTTGATTTTTCTTTTTATGGTGAAAAATGTATGTTATTTTTAGTATTCGATAATCAATTATTAGAATTCATAGAAGGTTCCTTTAGGTGGGTGGAAGGAAGACTAGTTGAGTGAGGTAGGAGCTTGTTTGCAATCTAAAAGTAAACTAGAACTTTTACACCGCACGGGTCATAAACAATAGAGAAGTTAATATATTGCAATAAGATTCATTACATAAAAAATAAAACAATTCAACATAAACTCTTTTAGGACATATAATAGTTGTTCAAACATTTTGGAATATCTTTTTATATATTACATTTGAAATGGTATTCATACAATCCTTCATATCATCTCTTGAGGTAACACGTGTGATTGCAACATATAGCTGACCATGCGAGAACACGTATTTTGTAAGATATATGCCAACTTCCTTAAGTGATTACCCTTGACCATTGCATGGGTCCATTCGAGTAGAAGACTAATCATGTTTAACATATTAAGTTATATTACTCGAAATTGACATTACATCCACTATAAAACAATCAAATATAGTCATATAAAACACAATAAAATTCTCACAACTATCACCATTATAATAGAAATTTTGTATATTTTATTACCAACTTGAAAACATAGTAATGATAAAATGAGTATGCTAATAGCTAACATACAAACTAAAAACATCATTTTTAACACTTCATATGGAGTTATAAGAGTTAATTAGCGGTAGTGTTGTATCCAGTGATCAAATTTCGGTATACATTTTCAAATATATTTTGACAAAATTCATGCCGAAACATTTTCTGTAATACATTTTAAACGAAAATGGTTAACTAATGATTAACAACATCCTTACACTAAAACATCAACAAATCCAACATCTTTCGACATTTACAGCTTTGACATATTTGTTTGTACAAACTCATAGAATGATATGTTAATGATGGAATGAAAGAGCTAATATCATTTGTGGTTAGTAACCGAAAACTATAAAACAAATTGGATATCAAAACTATTATAATACTTTGTTACACATAATTAATCAAACATCATTCTTAGGTGAGAGTAAGACGATTATATATATACATGTCATCGCGATTTTCGGGTGTCAAGTCATTAATCAGGCTTGAACCTTTCAATCATTGATGTCTCTATTCTTTTTTGGGGAAGGGTAAAATTGAGAAAACCCTTAGAAATTCTAAGTTCGGGGCAATTTTCGCTACGGGAAGGTGTTAGGCACCCGTAACGACTATAGTACTCTATAGGAGCCGTTTTTCTAGATTTATGTTTACGCTTTATTTTTAATGCTATTTATTGAGAAGGTTGTTTTTAAGAATGGGGGAAAGAAGTGTTTGGATTTTATTTTTATTGGACTTGGAGAGGTTTTGGCCTCTTGCCTACATACCTTTTTAAGGGATCAAACTCCATGTAGTTCTCTCTCAAAAAAGCTTTGTGAGTTTTGATTCATTTTAGTTTTAGAAAAAATGGTTTTGAAGAAGAGAAAGGGGCCGTAAAGGCTTGAGAAAATAAAACGGCGAGGTTGGTCAATTATTTACAAAAAAGTCTAAGTAAGGATTATTTTCATTTGAATTTTGATTAAGAAAAGGAAAGAAAATGCAATGGAGTTTTGACTCCAAGGTTTATTGAAAAATGTCTTCAAGTGATGGAATTGTTAACACTTTTTGGGAAATGATTTTTTCTAAGTTTCGCGCTTCCTAAACATACACCTAGCGTTAGATCATACAATGCGTGTGCGTGTCGGTGCGTGTGTCGGTGTACATCATTATAGTATCCATTGTCCTTTACATTGGCCCTAGTTTACATTCTATGGTCTTGCAAGAAATTGAAATAAAAGAAACTACCTAATCATTGAGAAATTGAATGGAACCTAAACTTAAAGAATGGAGATGAATTGGAACTTTCAATATGCATGAAACATAAAATAGTTAGTGAAGCAATATGCAATGATAGTAAAATGTTAGGCAAAGAAAAATAATGACAAAGTAAGAAAAGATGGGAAAAAGAAAAGGCATGCAAACTAACGTTACTTACAAAGCAAGAAACTAAAAGTAAACTTTGCAAAATTAGAAACTAGCATGTAAACTTGTAAGACAAAAGCTAACCAATTATACCAACAAGATTGACAATATTGCAAAACTAACAAGATTGAAAATATTGCAAAATAGTAAACAAAATCCAATTTAACAAGGTTGGAGAAAAATTGTAAAAAGATGGGGAAACACACATCAAACCTACACAATTGGAACATATTGTTAAAAGATTTGCAAGCAAAGATCAAACTTAACAAAATTGAACACATTGTAAAAATTGTAAACAAAGGTCAAACTTAACAAAATTGAACATATTGTAAAAATTGTAAACAAAGATCAAACTTAACAAAATTAAACATAGTGTAAAAAATGCAAACAAGAATCTAACTAACACATTTTGGTGAATTAGCATGAAATCAGAGGTGAATCCATCATGGAATCAAATGCCAAGCATCAAAATCAAATGATAAATATTTGGATTAAAAATTATGCAAGAAACCTCTCACAAAAACACAAAATGCACCAATCAAATGAGGAATTGGCACATATCATTTTTATCCATTTTACGCATGTGAAAATATCATAAAAACGGTCAAAAATACATCAAGAACACATAGTAATTTTTTTGCATTTTTGTGAAAAATTCAAAGCACACAAATGGTCCAAATAGCAAACAAAGGGGTGTTTATAGCAAGAAAACAAAAAAAACTGAGAAGAAACCAAAAGATCCAACGCTACCCGGCCCAAACCCACGCTGGTGGATGGATCCGGATCTCCAGAACGCCTATGAGGCGTTGGATTGATCAGGATCTATTAGGATCTAGATCTAAGGGTTGAGAATATGGGGCGCTGGATCGGGTCAGAACCCACTCGGTCCAGCGCCTTATATAAAAGCTTATAACCCAGTTTCCCTCATTCTTCTTCTCCGCTTCTCTCTCTTCCTCTCTTCTCCGTTCGCCTTCTCTCTGAAAACCCTAACCCTAGCTTTCGCAATTCAACCCAGAAACACATGGATCGTGGCTTAAAAGCTTCGTTTCGTTGTTCTAACCACGAATCTACCATTGAAAAACGCATGCATCAACTGAACTGATGTAGATCTTGAAGTTTTGTTACGGTTTCGGACGGTTTTGGTTCTTGTGTTTTCGATTCAAATCATTTTCAAAACGCGTTTGTTTATGGATTCGTTGGTTTACAACGATTGATATTCGTTGTAAACCTTGGAATCTTTACGGTTTTCTGGAAAATTTTAGGGTTTTTATGATTTTGAACCAAAACTCTTCGAGTCCTTTACGGATCTACATCAATGGGGATTCGTTGTTGTTCTTGAGTATGAAGAGGTAAGTTTTTTTTTATTTTCACCTGGCTTTATTCGGAGATTTGATTTGAATCTTCGGAACTCCTTGGTTTGATTCTATTTTTCACTGATTCTTCTTGAAATCCGAAAATAAACCGGTGATTCTTCTTCTTCCTCTTTGCCGGTTCAAATTCTTTGAGTTTCTTTCTTTCTTCTTCTCAAACTCTTCTCCCTCTGTGATCGCATTGGGTTTATTGCTTTCTGCGATGAATCCAGTGCTTGAATTGCAGAGGCACTGGCTCAATGATGAAGATTCACCATTGAATCTCTAAGAGCTAACACAAACTCCATTGGTTCTGCTTGAATTGAGCTTCTGAAAACGGTTAGGGTTTGAAATTGTTCTTCAATTTTTTCTGAAATTTGTGATGATTTTGATCTAACTGAATAGAGAGAGAAATGTAGATTGTGTTTGTGATGTGACATTCGATCTGTGGACCTTTTTCTGACTGGTACAGTAACCGGCCTTTTATAGGCTGGCATGTGTGCCTTTGAACCAATGAGACCTGGACACCTGGCCCTGGACAGCTTGCGTGGCATATTGGACTAAACTTGTAAAAAAGCTTAAGGACTAAAATGCAATTTTAAAAGAATTAAGGACTAATCTGCAAAGAAAAAAAGGGACTAATTTGCAAAATAACATGAAAATTGGACTGATTGGTAATTAATAATAAAAAGGAAATTGGACTGATCTGCAATTGAAAATAAATTTGGACCTAATCGCAAAAAAGTAAAGTAAAATGGGTAAAA
Organism: Medicago lupulina; assembly: GCA_958299785.1. Classification (NCBI taxonomy): domain Eukaryota; kingdom Viridiplantae; phylum Streptophyta; class Magnoliopsida; order Fabales; family Fabaceae; genus Medicago; species Medicago lupulina. The sequence goes on along the minus strand of OY283144.1, from coordinate 25,947,938 downwards.
AATGTAATTTGAAAACAACGTAAAGCGAAACAGTTAACACGACAAAATGGACTAAAACGAACAAGCTACCAAAATGAGGTATTTTAAAATACCTCTCTGTCAAAAATCTGACGTGAAAAGACTAAAATGCCCCTAGGGACTTAAAACGACTCAGACTGACTCAGATGCGAAACTAAGATGATTTTTAGATAGAAATTGATTGATGACTTATGCAGACAAGTTGAAAAGACTCAGAGACAAATTGTAGGGACTAAAATGGGTTCCACTGCAGGAAATGACCAAAATACCCTTTTTGTATGATTTTTTATGCAAAAACTTGGAATAAAATGCAGGAAAATATGCAATTGGTTTAGAAACTTTCAAATGAATCGTAATGCAAGAAAAACACTTTGGATGGCTTTATATGCAAGAGAATTAAAGACAGCAGTGGTAAAAATATGCAGCTGAGGCACGGTAGAAAATTGCAGAGTAAAGCATAGTGAATTGAAAAGGTATCAGAGATAGAAGAGAAATTTGAACGAGTATTTTTATGTCCAAAATGAGGGTATGACAATATATATATATATATAAGAGAGAGAGAGAGAGAGAGAGAGAGAGAGAGAGAGATAGAGAGAGAGGGGTGTTTTTCTCATCTTCATTATGCAGTCAAGTCTCAAATAAAAAGCAACATAGAATAAATGAGAAAGTCCAAATATAATGGAAGATGATTAAAATACATTGTTACAACATCACAAACTATTTTTTAATTTCTTTCGTGAGTTTTTTATGCAACTTAAAACACATAAAAGAAGATAATAACACAATATGGACATGTGCAACAATAAGGAGATTGAAGAGATGTCACCAACAATATAAACATCCGTGAATTTCTTCCTTGAGTTTTAAATGTCACCAGAATTAAGAATCAAAAGAAATTGAAGAGGCATCTCAGGCTAATAGATTATAATTAGATAAAAAAAAAAAAGGGCATGGTCCAGCTAGTTACAGTATCCTAAATGGTTGTATGATGATGAAAATGAACATTGATCACAATTACGCCAACACCGCGATTTAGATAAAAGAAATCAACATTAAACACAACATGCATGGATTGTTCATGAAGTAAAACATTAATCATAGTTACGTTAACACCACAATTTAGATAAAAGAAAGCAATATTAAACACAATATGGTTGGATTGTTCATGATGATAAACATTGATCAAAGTTACGGCAACACTGTGATTTAGATAAAAGAAAGCAATATTAAACACAACATGAAATTCAAACTGATGAATTGTCTGAAATACAATAACATTGTCATAACATTTTTCAATCATTGTCGCGATTTAAAAAAAAACTCATGATTGCCGCTACCGTAACTTGCTTTGTTTGATATAAATACAATGGAAAATAACCCATGAATTTGGATCTAGTTTTGTTTCATCTGTTTGTATAACTCTTTTACCCGTATGTGCAATTATATTACATCTGTTATCCTATTTTTACTGGATTTTACGTGAAAGTGCAAATAACAGTAGAAAAGGACATAGATTAAACAAAAAAGAAACTTCATTTCTTTGATAGTACTCGTGAGAGAGATGGAAGAAGTTTTTCTGAAAGAAGAAAAACCGTGTGAGCGATAGAGATTGATGGAGAAGTGGTAGTAGTAGAATTAGGAGATTTTGTTGTAATCATTTTTCTTCTGAGAGTAGTAGAAGTAGTAGATGCATAGGAAATACAACATCATTAATATAGAAACATTTTACATTGGTAAGACACAAATGTATGGGAAAATACCACACCATTTAATGAACTACGGGGAGATGGAGAGAAAACAATCAGATAGATTAGATCAATGGTTGATATGAAATGACGCCCAATGCTAGTAAGTCTAGGGTATGATGATGTAAACATTTGATGAAAATCCAACAACCAGGAATGATTGGCGCCCAAATTATTAGGTTTAAGGTTTCGAGTGGTCATTGCAATGTTAGTTAGGATTAGATATAAGTATGATGGTGACCTTGGAGTGAGGGATGCAAGAGTGGCTAATTTGAGTTTAATAGCTAAGTGGAGATGAAACTCTTTGGAAGGACATGTTAGCGGAGAACTTTGGCCAAAATCTAACCTTTTTTGTGGAGGGTGGGAGAACTTGTTTATGTAATACAACAACTCAAATTAATAATATTTATTTATAATTAAGTTTAATATTTTTTGATGGAATAATTAAGTGTATTGTTAAAAAATTTAGAGCAGTTAATCAAATACATTAAGCTCCTTTTGTTTTGTTGCAATGGTTGATGAATCTCAAATATTTTAATTGTGGCCTCTCATATACGTAAGCTCTCCTCTAAAATATTTTGTCAGCACTTACGAGACTCTAGGTGGTCTAACCCGTCACTTTGTATTGGATATACCGCTATGTAATTTTGGTTCTTTTTGTGGGTTTTGCTGCGTGTGCTTATTTTGACACATTGTTCTACTATGTCTTATGTATATTTTGTATTTGACGAACTCTTTTTCAAATATTTTATTTTGACATCTTAAAAAAAGTTACTTCCTCCGTTCCATTTTAAATGGCATACTTTAAAAATGTGCACAATTCACATAACATCTTTGATCATATTTTTCTACTAATATACAAGGATAAATTATAGCATATAAGATGATAGATTTGTCTCGACAAATATTTTTAAAATATCAAATTTTCATAATTTTTTTCTAATATATTTTTAAAGATATTTAAGATAAAAAAATTAAGCATTGAGATGCGTGACATAGTCAACTATGTCACGTAATATAGGACGGTGGGAGTATTATAATTCAATAGTTTTTGTTTTACCAATGTTATAATTCAATAGTTGATATAATAATTTATTATTTTAAATATTAGATTTAAAACATTGGATATAATATTACTTCTTCTCCGACAATGGCTATTTAATATGCTCATCCTCCGTGTTTGTATCAGATTATATGAAAATTGAAAAAAGAAAAAAAAAAGTTAATCGAAAAGTGATTTATCAAAATCAATGCTTTTGTTTTGCCATTTTTTTTAAAGAAGGTAAAAGTATAATCATAGTTTTTTACATTAATCCACTATCTAAAATCCAATACTTATGTAGAAGTATATAAATATGACAACTATTATGTATACAAACATACCATAACCTTCATGACGGTATCATTAAGGAAAATAGGATCAACGCTTTATTTTTATTTTGTACCTTGACACTGACGGCTTAATTTAAGCTGTATCGTAATTAATTCCTTTGAAACTATGATTATCTGCTTAAAATTCATTATTTATGAGCCTACTTTTTATTGCAATTAATGGGCCCTATTACGGCCTCATTACAGGTTTTAATTATGGACCTACTTTTTTTCCAAATGATCGGAGAGTTAAGGGAAAGAAATAAGAGAAGTTGGTTCTTCCCACTTCAGCCTCGGCTATGAAACACCTAGAAATTACATATTTACTTCTATCGGCAGTTAACTGTCACCGAATTTACACTAAAAAAATGTAATTTTGGCAGTCAACTGCTGTGGAACAAGAAATTTCGGCAGTTAACTGTCGTCGGGTGAGTTTTTTAGCAAAATCAATAGTAGAAACAACAATGTTCGAAATAAGAATTGAAGAAATTAGACTATTATTTTTTTTTCACTCTATGTCTTTTTCACTCTGATACATACAGTTATATAATCTTTTGATATAAAAACGCATTCACAAAAATATAAAAAATATATATATTAAAAGAGATGATAAAAAACATAACAAATTAAATATAGATTGTACAAATTGAACAAAAATTATTCGTATACTACAAACCAAATATTCAAATATAAAAATAAAAACATAAAATTTGTTCAAAATACTACAACAATATCATAAAACTATTGATTAGGCCTAAGACCCCTACCACGCTTAAGACGATAAATCCGCTCTCCAAGAACCCCTTGCAGAATTGATTCCAAACTCCCCCATTCAGCAGTCACTCTCTCTCCACTAAATCATTGCCCATGACGGATGAGACATGGTCTCTGATACGACCCAACCTTTCGGTCAGCTCTAGATACCCATGTCCTCCCTCCTGCTCAACAACAATCTCATCAAGGGCCTTCTGCTTAGTTGGTCTCGGGACATGAACATCCTCCTTCAGAGCTTTGATGTGTGGATGTGAAATGGTATAAAATCATATTATCTAACCATGCGCCACCTCAACACCAGTAATAGTAGGATGCCCCAAGTTTCGATCTCTCAGTATATAATCAAGATAGTGCACATAGTGGCGACTTATCTCCGCGGAGGTCGTCTGTGGACTTGCACTTTCATGTGGATGTCTGGGGACAGTCTGGAAAAAAAAAATCAAGCATGTGAAGCACCCTCTTCGGCAGATATCACATACGAGTTTCGTATTTGAGTCATCTAAAGTAATACAGATCGGCTCGAAGGGACATATTTGATGGTGCTCAACGTATTGGGACATGTACACCCTATAGATCAAGCGCATCGAGATGTGCTCTGTAAGGATCTGGTGAAGTCTGACCCTTCAGTAGTAGATTCATCATGACACATGGATGTTGATTGTCTAAATATCCACCCCATGTATCCTTGACACTGACTCCCCTAAAGTGTTAAAATACCCAAGCCTGCAACAAACTCAACAACATATAAGTATAAAAAAATCAACATACAGGTGAATAAACAAGCGGTCCATTATTATTTATTTGGCTCATGTTAACTAGTGCCCCGGGGCACTGGTTAAGGAAACTAAAAAAAGAAAGTTTTAAAATAAAAGTAACACTTTTTATGTTTTTGAAAAGTTGACAACACAAGTTCCAAGGTAATTCTTACTACATTTGACTCCTTAACCAGTGCCCCCGGGGCACTGGTTAACATTACCCTATTTATTTATACCTGCAACAATATCAAGAATCATGCCAGATGTTTGGTCTTATAATGGGAGGCATTGTTAAGCTCCATGTACAAGTGTGCAAATGCAGTTGTTCCCCATGCATAATCAGATGCAAGCAGGTGTCTGAAGAACCTCAAGTATGTCACAGCCACATAGTTTGTGCTCTTGTTTGTGAATAGCATGATACCCACCAAATAGAGCAGATAGATGCAGTGATATTGGTCCCGCTTCTGCTGCATCACATGTATATCACCAACCTCCTCAACCTCAAATACCTCCTAAATACGCTCCTGGAAAATCTCTCTCAACCAGCTAAAACGTGCATGAGCACCAATTGAATTTTCCACCTGCTCCACAACCTTAGCCGCATCAACCCTAAAAACTCCACCATCATATCAAGTGCATTAGTCCTGGAAACTAGAACATCGTGGTCCAATAGCATACCCTTGATGGGAAGATGTAGCAAACATGACACATCATCAAGTGTTATTGTCATCTCCTCCATTGAAAGATAGAATCTAGAGGTCTCCTCATGTCATCTCTCAACAAAAGTATATAGCAGCTCTTGGTCAATAATACCATACTCCCTCCGGTCACATATATAAGCAAAAATTGACTTTTCAAATACATTGAATAATTAATGTATCCGGTCACATTTATTAGTTAGATACATTAGTTATTAGATGTATCTAAAAAGTTGTTTTTTGCTTATAAATGTGACCGGAGGGAGTAGTTGATATCTTGTAGCCAATGATGACCGGTGACCCTTATGGAACCTCTGAACCATCGTGCTTTCATTCGAGCCTTGTTTTCATCATCATGTAATGCTCCAAACTTTTTTCCATTGTTTATGCACTTTAACTTGCCTCTCCGCTGCAAAAATTAAAAACAAAAAATTAACATCAGCTTAAAAAAAATCAAAATAATAAATGCAAAAAGTTAACAACAACTTACAATAATTAAAACAACATAGGAATTCAATTTACGTTAAATAAAAGTTGTATAGTCTTGCCACTCCATTAGATATTCTCCTGACCATGTGAACATGATACATGGTCAGCACAAACATGTCATTTGGGCCACCAGGATAGTCATCTAGCTGCTCTGGCTCCAAATCCACCTATTCAACATCGCCCTCCACCTACTTCTCCCTCTCCAACTGGGGCTCGTACTGTGGCTCAAGATCGTTCACCTAATATGGTCCCTCGCCATTAGCACGTCATGCCCTGTCCCTACCACCACCACCCCACTATCACGTCCGCTTCATTCCTCTCTGTTATACTCTCGCATAAGCATGCATCACTTGTCTTCGATTTCTGATGTGATTCATACATTAACATGCAAAATTAAATATACACACCATTAACAAAAATCCACGAAACTGTCAAAAAAATATGGCTACTTGTATACTTCAGATTATAAAATCCGAACAACAACAATCTTGCTCATATTTTATAATATGAACAACTTCAAATCTACAGAGAAAAAAAATTGAACCCAAACAGTTGCATGTAGAGAGAATGATAACCTTGAGTTTGATGTTTGACAAAGCTTGAAATGTGATGATTTTAAGCAAAGAACCTCCAAGATTCGTCCAATGTGTTGTTTTCAGATTTTGTGGTGGGAGAGAGAGATTTAAAGGTAACTGTTACAAACTGTGTAAAATAGGGAAGTTTCTGATTTTGTATTATATATATGCAGCTTTTAGATTATATAATCTGAAAGGCAGGTCGGATTATAAAATCCAAACAAATGGTAGTTTTGGAAAGAAAAAAAAAAAGGACGTGCGAGAACCTCGTATAGTGGAAAAAGTGATAGTAAAAAATTTATATGTTGATTGGAGTGCTTACTTTGTACCTGTGTTAATTCTCAACAAAACTATAACAAAATACCATATAAGTACTATTGAGTTTTTTTAAAATTATATATATATATATATATATATATATATATATATATATATATATATATTAGGGAGTGTATCAAATGAGAGGACTTTTAAAATGAGAGGTGAGATAATTTAATAATAACCCTTGGATTAAAACCAACGCTTAGGATCTTATTTTTCCCTTAAATCTTCAGACTCTGCTTTCTTATTCTCATCTAAGCGCTTGTAAACAACATCATCCCTTATATTTGTTTAATAGGCTTGGATCTCATCCCAAAAGATAGCTCAAAGGATGAGGGTACTCAAACATATTTATACATTCAACAGTTTGGAACTTGGGCGATGTCAAAATAACAACAAACTACAAACAACTTCAACACCCACCTTCACGCTTAGCGTAAGCCTGGGTCCAATTCCCGCATCATAATCCTTAACCCGGTTTCCGGGAACCTTAACGATGTGCAGGGGCGGAGCCACCCCCAGCTAGCATGGGCACTAGCCCAGACTCAGCTCCAACTTTCCTTGTAGCAAGCCCTACCATTACTAGAATTTAGTTTTTCCTGCGGATTTTTGGGCAAATTCCGCAGGAAACACACTTCCTGCAAATTTTGCCATAGATTTAGGATCCCAGCTGAGGTAATACTAAGATTTTAGGATCCCCAGGAAAGATATATCCGCAGGAAATGTGAAATTATCCGCAGGAAATATGAAATTATCTGCAGGAAATATGAAATTATTTGTAGGAAAGAAGTAACGTTTTGCGATAATTTTTTTGTCCAAGCTCTATAAAATTTCTGGCTCCGCCACTGACGATGTGGGACTACAAACAACTTCAACAAAATTAAAATAAAATTATTTCAGAAGATATAAAAGTATATGAACATATAAAACATAAAAGGCTTAATTGCACTTTTCCCCCTATCTTTTGCTAATTGTGCGATTTTGCACCCCCTCTTTTTTTATGAGCGATTTTGCACCCCATCTTTTGTCAATTGTGTTTTGTTCAAAATCATCATTAAAAGAGGGGGAAAGGGACAAAAGATAGGGTGCAAAATCGCTCAAAAAAAAAGAAGAGGGGTGCAAAATCGCACAACTAGCATAAAGATAGGGGGCAAAAGTGCAATTGAACACAAAGATGGGGTGCAAAATCAAAAAGGGGGCAAAACGATGGGGTGCAAAATCGCTCAAAAAAAAAAGAAGGGGTGCAAAATCGCACAATTAGCAAAAAATAGGGGGGAAAAGTGCAATTAAGCCAACATAAAATAGAAAGCTAATCATTAAAATATAAGGAAAAATATATTTGTGTGGTTTGAATGTTAAATTAAAAAACAAAAGTCGCGTATGTCATGTTTGTTTTTGTATAAAATCACCGTAATTAGGGTATATATAGAGTATCCCAGTGAGCTTCCATCTTTTGGACAACTATGGGATTAATCTTTGATAGGATGTTTAGGTCTCAACTTAAAACTTTTGGCTAAACTACAATTTTGACCCCTTAACTTTGCCAATGTTGCGATTTTGACCCCCTATTAAAAAAAATGAAAATTTTGCCCCCTATGTTTTAGCCCCTTTGCAATAGGGACCTTTTGGCCAATTTTGACTGGGTCAACGCCTAAGTGGCATGCCACATGTGTAATTATTGATTTTTTAAAAAACTAAAATGCCACGTGTATAAATTGAATTAAAAAAATGAATTTTTTTAAATGGAAATTGAAAAAAATTATTGATTCTCTGATACATCAGTACACTTCCATCTTCTCTCCTCATTTGCTTCACTGCCGCCTCTACCACTTTCTCTTCCTCCTCTGCCGCCGTCGCCGCCCTTCCTCTCGTCTCCTCCGCCATCGTCGCCTTCCAAGGATGTTGTTGTTTCTGCAATGGACGTAAGACGACAACGTCGGATTCCGATGGTGGCAACAATAGAACAACGTTGAAGGTGGATCCAGCAAAGTTAGGGAACGCCAGCTTCATAAACTTGGTATAAAATCACAAACCACAAACCTGAATCCCATTAGACACCAAATCACAACTCAAAGATCCAAAAGATTGAGATTTCATAAACCCCAACTGCACATTCCTTGAAGAAGTCTGAGACTGCAAACCCAAATGATGAAAAGTTAAACATTTAGGACAAGGAACAGTGGGGAAAGAAGCCATTTTGAATGCAACCCACGAATCAAAAACATATTTTTATTTATTTAGAGTTGAAATGGTGAAATGGGTCGGTGTGATTATAAGGTTTTGTGTGGCGATAACTTCATCATCCTTTTTCCCCCCATTCATCATCCTTTTTTAAATTCTTCTGATTTTTCGTTTGGTATCATGTCCTTTTTCCCATTGCAGCGGTTTATTTGTGTAAAAGTTTTGAATTTCAGCAACTGTTGTTCTTGGAGCTTCAAAAAAGGCAAAAAGGGTGAGGACAGTAGCAACCTGCGATTCCATAGGGCAGCCTGCAACACAAATTGTTGTTGAAGATATTTTTTGAGTTTTTTCTTTTTTATTTCCTTTTCTATTTTTTTTATTTTTCAATTTGTTTTTAATTTATTTAATTTAGAAAATGATTATGTGGATTTTTTAATTTTTTTAATTTAGTAATTACACATGTGGCATGCCACTTAGGCGTTGACCCGGTCAAAATTGACCAAAAGATCACTTTTGCAAAGGGGCCAAAACATAGGGGGCAAAATATTCATTTTTTTTAATAGGGGGTCAAAATCGCACCATTGTCAAAGTTAGGGGGTCAAATCTGCAGTTTAGCCAAAACTTTTTTATGAGTATCTTATGTAGAGGGCAAAAATCAATTCTCTATCACAAGATAACCGTGAATATGTCATGTTTTTCATTTAACATAAAAAAAAAACGAACAACCTTGCCCATTGTAAAATATAATATCACAAATATGTCACGATGTCGTTGTCAATGTTGGATCTTCCTCTGGCAATGGACCTTGCATATAGTATGCATTGTTTTTACTAATTGAGTTAAGCTCACGAGGACAACGCTATATGGTTTTGATACCTTTGTTTGTGAGCAAGTTTTTGTGTGATAAGCAACATTACTCAAAAAGGAAATATTAATAAAAAAAAAAGTGTAATATTAATATAAAAAGTTATTAACAAAAATATTAAGTGTAATATTTACCTCACAATTAAAGAAAAAATGGTTAACCATTAGAATGGAATGGGAACACTAGATCTCCCACTTTAACGTATATCCACAATCTTCTCTAGGATTTGCCTCTCCTCTCTCTATCTCAAACAAGCACACATTCTTCATGTGTAATTTTGAATGTGCATGTTTATCATCAAAAAATTTCATGCATGACTCGGCTATTCCCTGCAAATCGTTTGTTACAAACACCAAATAATGAATGGCAACATTCTAATCCTTCTCGTGTTCTACAACAACAAATTTTGTGTCAAGCACAACAAAACTTTCACCCTAAAGGCATATTTTATGGTGACAATCCCTTAAGTCACTCATTCTCAGCACTTTTGTTGCACTTCGTTCTTGTCACCACCATCACCCGCGTTGTTCGTTTCATTCTTAAGCCTCTCAAACAACCTATGATCGTTTCTCAAATAATTGTAAGCTTCTTATCATACATTATTTATTTCTATTCTTATGTCAAATTGCATTGTATAGTAATAATAACAATAAATATTTATGTATACAATACAGCATTACGGATGTAGATTATAGATAAAAAAACAAATATGGTCTCTAATTTTGACGTAACGAAATAGGGACATATTAATTTTTTTTTCTGTCTCTATTAAACTTTTTGAGTAGTTATATATATAATTTGTTCAATAATGGACGTACTTTTTTATGGATAATTTTGACGTTTGTAACACTTAGGAACAAACTAGGTGACGAATTTCAAGTTTCTCTATATTGACGTTTGTAACACTTAGGAACAAACAAGGTGAAGAATTTCAAGTTTCTCAATAGATGATTCAACTTTTCAACAGTTATAGTATAAGTTATTCTCTAATGTGATATTTTTTCCTAGGGTGGTGTCATTATTGGACCATCCTTTCTAGGACGAAGTAAATGGTATCATCGACATGTGAAACCCGAAGCAGCGCAATTCCTAATGAACAACCTAGGAGTGATGGGATTCATGTTCTTTATGTTTGTCTATGGTGTGAAAATGGATCCAAGCCTATTGAAAAAATCCGGAAAGATGCATGTATCAGTGGGATTGGCTAGCATAATAGTTCCAACAGCAATAGTATTTGTGTTAGCACTATGTTTAAGAAAATACATGGACAAAGATTTAGCCACAATTTCATCAATGGGAATATTAGCAGGGTACATAGGAACAACAGCATTTCCAGTTCTATTTTGTATTCTCAAAGAGCTTAACCTTGTAAACTCAGATGTCGGACGACTTGCATTATCGACCGCATTAATCGGTGATGCACTTGGAATTTTTGGTGTTTTAGCATTTGAAGCGGGAAAACAAGGAGAAATAAAATCAGAGAATTCTTTGTGGTTCATGATTTCTGCTGTAGCTGTGGGAATACTTTTATTTTGTTGTATTAGGCCAACAATGATGTGGATCAGTAAAAAAACACCAGAAGGACAAGAAGTGGATCAATCTTTTGTTACTGCTATTATTTTAGGGGTTTTTGTGATGGCATTTATAACTGACATGTTTGGTATAACAATTGTTAATGGGTCTTTCTGGTTGGGTTTGGTTACTCCTGATGGACCTCGTTTAGGAGCAACAATGGTACAAAAGACCAAGACTATTATGAATGAGTTTCTTATGCCATTTTCATTCATTATGGTGGGACAATATTTTGATTTTTTTGCATTGAGGGCTTCTGATTGGAAAACTTTGCAACCTTTGTTTCTCTTGATTTTGACTGGATACTCAACCAAATTCTTTATTACTTGGTTGGCTGCAATGTATTGGCGTATGCCATTCAGAGATGGACTCACATTAAGCCTCATGATGAGCTTAAGAGGACAATGTGAACTTATCATGTTAGTGCATTTCATGGACAAAAGGGTAAGCAAGTTCCAATCAAATTTTTACATAGAATTCAGTTCAATAATTACCTTTTCTACACAAAAGCTAATAAAATAGAAGTACTAATCAAATCATTGTGGTTTGTGTGCATGCTTATACAGATCTTGAATGTGGCGGGCTTCACATTAATGCTGATAATGACAATAATATTAACAGCAGTTTACACTCCTCTAATCGCCATATTATATGATCCAACAAGGCCATACATGTTGAACCAAAGAAGGGACATTCAGCACAATCCACCAGGGGTAGAACTTCGAATAGTTTTATGCATTCTAGACGCCGAAGACACAAATGGACTCATCCATCTACTTGATGTCACAAATCCAACCTCAGACAGTCCAATTTCAATTTCTTCTCTTAGACTATTCGAGCTCGAGGGACGTGCCAGCCCTTTATTCATTGATCACACGACACAAGAAGTTCCTCCAATATATCAATGGACAAACACGCTAAACACACTTGAAAGTTACCAACAAATCAAAAGTGAGTTTGTGAAGATTCAATTTTTCACTGCCGTGGCTCCCAAGCAATCAATGTTTCGAAACATTTGTGAACTGGCACTCGAACAAGAAGCGTCGCTAATCATCTTGCCTTTCACGAATAGAAGCTTTTCTGACCATGGAAACAGAAAAACGACGAATTCACAAGTGTTGGATCATGCACCTTGCTCAATTGCAATTTTTGTTGATAAAGGTCTTCTTGAACACGTCGTGGTAGGAAGTTCGAGGCAACATTGTAGACATAAAGTCGCTGTGTTTTTTCTTGGAGGTGCAGATGCTAGAGAAGCTCTTTTTTATGCAGATAGGATGGTTGCGAAAGAAGATGTGTCACTTACGGTGATACGTTTTCTTTCTCACAACAATGAAGAGGATAATGTTTCGGAGAAGAAGCTTGATGATGGAATTGTGACATGGTTTTGGGTAAAGAATGAGATGAATCAAAGAGTTGTGTATAGAGAAGTTGTTGTAAGGAGTGGTGAAGAAACAATTGCAGCAATTCATGATATGAAAGATGGTGGTTATGCTCTTTTGATAGTTGGAAGGAAACAAGGGATTAACCCTGCTCTTCTTAGAGGGTTATCTGAATGGAGTGAAAGTGATGAGTTAGGAATCATTGGTGATTATGTTAGTTCTCATGATTTTTCAAGCTCAGCTTCTGTTTTAGTGGTACAACAACAAATCCGAAGAGGTTAAAAAAAAAAAACAGTTGAGTGAATATATCTCTCGGCAAGTAAATTTTCTTCGGTGAAATATCAACCATTCATTTATTTCTACCGCACGCGATCAAAGTCCCTATTAGGGAATTGAAAGGTGAGGATTTCCACCGGAAACTCTCCTGTAGAAATTGGGAGACGATGGTGAGATGATCTTGATAGGAATTTGTTAACATAGATTTAAGATTAGAGAAATTTTTAGCCATTTTAAATTCAAGAGGTACCTTGTAGCTAGATATGGCTTAATTAACTTGATATGTGTGAATATTTCAGGTTAGTTTTTAGATGAAGGCATGTTCAATGTACTTTAGAAAAGAGTAGATTTTGTAGCTTATTTGTAGATTCAATTCAGCTATTCCTTCCTTCATATGAGTGAATAGATAAATGTAGGAAAAACATAATGTAGTTTTTAGTTTTGGTTAATAAATACAATATAATCTACAAACTGTTTTGAATTTGATCTAAAAATGTAAGAAAAAATCATTATTCGGCAGCAGGATCCTAATATCTAAACTTAACAATATAACTTTTTTTAAAGAATGTTTGTTATTGTTTAAGAATGTTTGTTACTGAAAAGAGAGATACAAATTTTATATATAATATTGTTTGATATGAATGTGTTCAGCAATGACATTAACAAAAATAGAATAAAACCAGCAGCTGCGATTATGCAGTTCACAACTATGAAGATGTTTTTCCCTCCCAAAAAAAAAAAACTATGAAGATGTTTTCTTTCTCCTTCCTCCTTAGTCATGTAAGGTTTTAAAATCATTTTTTTTAAATACTCTAATAATTAAAAATTAACATTTTAAAACGAATAAGTGATGTGTTTTGAGTTTGAATTTTAGTTGCATATATAGTAAATAGTGATTGAAATTTCACATTCAAATCCCGACAGCTCTATATAATATGCAATGTCATACCAACTAAGCAAAATTAATGTTTTAAAATCAATTTATAAATAATCCATACCCAAAATATCCGCAAATAAAATATTAGGTAAAAATACAAAAAAAAATCATTTTTTAGTACGTTGAAAAAAAAGTTGAGTAAAAAAAAAACAGTCTCTTGACTAAAAAAAGATTAAAAAAATAAGTTTAATGGTACCTTTTACCTAAACATACGAACACAAATCTAAATTCAAATAGAAGAGATTGTTGTTGTTGTTGAAGTTACCTTCAATTATCGTCACCATTTCTGCTTCTGCGTTCGTGAAACCCTAGAAAGCAGAAATGGAGGAAGATGGTTCGAATTCAAACCGCCGCACCTCAGGCCGAACACGAAAAGTTGCATCCAAAATGGTCGCCGCACTTGCTAGCTCCGACAACCGTACCCAGGCTGCTCTTGCACGATTGGATGCTTTGGAAAATGATAATGCGGGTTTTGAAGTTGCAGATCCCAATCTTGACGATGATGAAGCTTCTCTTGATGACGATGATCAAGGTTAAGTTTTTTCCTAATTGCATTTTTTCGTTGTATTAATTTATTTATTTATTTTATGATGCTGTTCGTAACAGAAATTATGCTCTTGTGATTTTTTTTAAGGAGTTATTATTATTGTTGTTTTAATTTCAATAATTATTGTTGTCATTTTGAAAAAGGTAGTGTCATTTTTTTTATAAGTATGTTAAGACATCTTTAATCTTTCATTAAAAAATGAAACATTGGTCGGTGGTGTAGGCTTGAGACCTCTGGTGCCAGTTTATATGGGCCATTCCATACCTCACATGAGTCCCTTCTAGTAGACGGTGAAATTGGTCTCTCGGATTAGTCGGTTCTAGATTGGATATTAAGTTTCCTAAAAAATAGGCAATTTGTATAATTTTTTTCTTTCTCTATAGACGGAGTAGTAAACATCCTGTATGAAAGCATCCACCTTAACAACTTCGACATTGCCAATTGAGCTAGGCCTTAAAGACAATTTGTATTTTTAAATCAAAGAATGCAGCAAGTTAAACTTGTTTAATTTTGATACAAGAAAAATTACAACCAGTCTTATGTTCAATATCAGAAGTAGTTACGAGTAAAGTCGGGCGTTTTTAATGTTCAACGATTATGATCGAGTGAAAGTGTAAAAAATCTTTACACTTAAGTGTATGCATATAAATTAAATCAAAAATATAATTGAGTTCAGTTTTATATTATTGCAGTGTATATGCAGAGAAAACAGTCTAAAGGCACTAAAAGGAAAACCAGACAAGCAAAAGCTCTTGAAGCTAGGAAGGCCCCAAGAACATTTCTTGAGCTCTTACATGATGTGAGTTGGTGATTAGATTAAACCCACAAGAGATAACATCACACTCATAGTATTTAACTCTTTACTTTGGTTTGGTTCTGTTTTGTTTTATGAATTGACCTTCATTAAAATGCAGGCAAACTTAGAATCATTGCCACCACATGTTCCCACCTATTGGAAAGCAGCTGTTGGACCTCCAAGCTCAACCGCCCGTCGCCACTTTTGTACTGTCTGTGGTTTCTCTGCCAGTTACACTTGTGTTAGATGTGGTGTGCGCTTTTGTTCCAATCGGTGTCAAAATGTTCACAATGATACCAGATGCCTGAAATTTGTAGCCTGATACATTTATTTGATGTCACATTTTGCCCCTGCCCAGTATTTGGATACATGGTATCTTAAGTTGTCATATACTAGTATCAATTTTCATGAACAGTGTACAGAGCAAGTTGTTTAATGAATTAACTTCCCCCCTTTTCCCTTTTGAGATTAGTGTTTTAGTTGCTTGACCTTGTTCAAGGCAAGCAGAAAAATGTTTATGTTTTAGGTGCCTTGTTAAGGATGTTCTAAGCTGCTGCAATATATACAAAGCTATTGTTTATAAGATCATCTTTATCATGCTACAATGCTTGTTCTGTTTTACCTTTTAATTGCGGAGCCTTCTTCGTTTATGTGCTTGTATGATTAGACTAGCTTCAAGTAAACTTTGCTGGATAAGTGGTTCAGACACCTAATTTTATATGCAGATGTAGTATATGACATGACAGTTAGCACATACTGCTGATTTCGATTTGTAGTTTTTTTTTATGCGGCAGAAATGCTATCATCGCACGTCTACATAAAAAGCTACAGCATGTAGCTTCAATGTAATCGCATATCTGCAGTATTACCACTGTGACATCAAACATATGCTTCGACAATCTATTCAAGAGGTCGTCTGATGTTTTGTAGTATCAGAATCAACCTTATACGGCGGCGTTCATACTTCATAGAAGCCTTCCAACTGCTAAAACCAATACTTCAAATTTTGAAGCAGCAAAAACCAATAAAAATGTTTCAAGGATTAAATTGAAAATCCTTCATGTTATAGAGGCCCAAAAAAACATTTTACACTTAATTGTAAGTTGCTTAGGGTGCTTAGTTAATTTATATTTTAAAATGTAGATATTCATAAACTCCAACACAGGTCTAAGAAGTGCCAATGTTTATAACTGTTTACAAGAATGAAAACCAGGTGGGCAATTCTACTGAAGGACCAAGTGAAAACCAGTGTTTGGTCTTGAAGTATTTTTCAACCAACTTGAAAATTAACAGTGATTAAGGAATATCGCTTATTTTTTATTTCTTCTAGAAGGGTTACAATTAAACAGACAGACCCCTAACACACTGCTCAATTAAGTATCGCTAATTCTGGTACTGGGAACAACAGCTGTCTGTTTTGCAAATCATTGAAGAACTTTAAAACAGAACATAAATTTACCAACCAATAGTATTTTATTCATCTTATATGCGGGTAATTCTGCCCATGGACGATGGTACTATTGCCAAATGTGATGCGCCAAAAGAAACTATGATCCATTTCGAAAGCTTAAATATATTCTTTTTGGGACGAGGAGTTGAAAAACGATGCATTTGATATTAATGTCGCCATGGTTGCATGTTGCATGGTGTAAGTTCTTCATTCTATGACACTATTGTTGCATAGCGTGGACTGTGGACTGACTGAATGGCTTGAGGCATGATGGCAGAAGAGTTATGTTTGGTTCTTGATGATTTGGGAAGTTAAAAGTCAAAGTGGATATTGTTGAGATTAGTCTTATATTGCAGGCTACCCCCAAAAGAGACCGAGTTCTACTGATTGTATCGTCAATGAAATCGAACTACTATGATATTCCATAATCAAATGAGAAAAATCGTGCAGTTAATCCAAAAAAAGTAAGAGAACCTAAGTGGCTTAAAATATGTTTGGAGATCAAATCACACTTGACAGTTGATACAAAGCATATGAACTAAAAATGCAGTTAAGCCATAAAAAATAGACTTACATCAACACATGCAAATGCTAACATGGTAAATACCCGTGATCCCATCTGTGACTGGGAAAATGGGTCTATCTGATAATCTGTAAGGGATTTGAGAAGTATCATCACTCCCGACATGTGACGAACAAAAAATAGAGCTTTGGAATAATAACCGAAGGTCAACAGAATATCAAGAATGTATAATTCGAAAAAAATAAAACCAATGATACATTGCCAAAATTTTTGCTCAGACAAACAAGCTAAAATTCTCCACCAACAGCTCAAAAAGAGGGGAGGGTTAAATGTGCACTCAAGAAAATTTTACAGAATGACCAACAAAACTAGAGAAGCAAGCAATAAAACACCATGACTTCAACAGAAGCTTCTGACATGAAATCAGTAGATGAAACTAACGAAAATAACAGCATAACTGAAACACATTTTCTCGATCCCTGATATTGAAGTTTTCATATAAGGACTGATTAAAGAGCCATTTGTCAAGCTGAAATATAACTCCTGCACCAGACACTGATGACATTTCTTCAAACTTGAGCTATCTGCTGTTTCAGAGACTGCAATAACTTCAACTTTGATTCACAGATGGCTGAAAACTCTGTCAATACTTTAAGCTTCCCTGTCATCATTTTCCTGGCAACATCAGCAGGACTCCAAGACTTAAGTGAGTGGTAGATACGATCACCAACTTCCGCATTACTCATAGACGAAATATATGTTTCTAAAACATGAAAGACACGGCCCGGCCCATCATTATGCCCATCTTTATGGAGAAGAGAAAGAATGCTCTCCGAGTTCTCATCTTCAGGTTTTCTGTTCCAATCATTTATCTTATTCATAACAACTTCCAATACAGGAGATAATTGCTGAACAGAATTTGTGATTGCGTGAGCCAAATTTGAGCTAGACTGATAGGCCAACCCACTTTTCTTTTTCTTCTTACTTGATGGAAGACAGGATCTTAGACAAGACTGGATCACAAGTCCATGCCATGCCAAAGGTTCTGTAACTAACTGCATCAGAAGTTGAATGTCGCTGCAAGGAGAGCATATCTGGGGCTCCATGGAGCTAACCTTCTCTAAAATATACTTCTTCAACAATGAATCTAAGATATCCCAAATTATTGGCCTATGTTCATTTCTATCTGGGTGTACAAGTTCATGGGAACTCAGGTTCCACGCATTTAAGAATACAGTGAAATTCAACCAGTCAATCAAGTTGGAGTCAGAAACCTGCAACATTTTTTTGAAGATATGAGTCAAATTATTAGTTGCAAGTTGCAAAAATATATAAATAATATATTTGAATGCATGAAAAAAAAAATGAAAAACTGTATCAAACATGATGCCAGAACACCAAATTATAACATGCAGCAGTTCAAACATGCTCGAAATCTGCAAGCCCTATATCCTAAATTGTATGAAGAACAGCTCGATTTTCAACCACCGCATCTAGTATGCAAGTATTTTTTTTCCAGTATTAATTCGGTTTCATTTGAGTTCCGAGATATCTAGATCATCACATAGTTATTTTAACTTAGTTCCATTAGAAAAACAATGTAAAGTTTGCATTTGTATGAGTATAACATGCTAGGACATCAAAGAAACATTACAAAGTCTCAGTTCCATGGATCTACTAGAAATATTTTGCAATAGTGCATAAAAGCGTAAGTATTCATACCACAGATCTTTCACCATTAGAGAAACCCCCCTTGACCACTTCTACTGCTTCACTAAGAGAAAAGCCCAAAAATTGTGAAAAACGCTCCAGCAATAATTTCAGCTCCAAAGTGATGTCTGGTTTAACAGAACCATTGACCTCAACATGTTCCTTGATTGATAAGGAAGCACTTTGAATTGAAAGATAGATCATCCGTGGGAGTAGGGATTTCTTCTCAATCTCTCTCTTTAAACTTGTCTCCCTCTCTTTAGTCTACAGTGTTGACAAACCATGCAATGAAGAAGGAAATATTAAAAAACCTTAACAGTAGCTTTAGTTTTTACAGCAACAGTGTAATTTGTAATCCGATAACAAATGGTTCAGATGGATTTGACTTACCAATGTTTCTTTGGGGCAGTATGAAATCCCTTGGAATGGCCCTGAAACAGAAGGTGTCAGCTAAGTTTAAATATAGTAATCAACAAACACAATACATCAGAATGATACCAGTTATAATCCAAAATCTGAAGACTCTGAACCACGGCTCAGGACCCTCCTCC
Source organism: Medicago lupulina (assembly GCA_958299785.1). Taxonomy (NCBI): domain Eukaryota; kingdom Viridiplantae; phylum Streptophyta; class Magnoliopsida; order Fabales; family Fabaceae; genus Medicago; species Medicago lupulina. The sequence goes on along the minus strand of OY283144.1, from coordinate 25,928,405 downwards.
AAAAAGGAGAAATAATTGTGGGAGGCAAGAGAAAAAGAAGAAAAAAAAATGAGATAGGATAATATTGGTAACTTTGACCTCCCTTCAAGCCTAAAGGTCATTTACTTGAAGTAATGTTTTTAAGGAACAGCTTAATATTAGGTTAGATTATTTTGTGATTGCAAACAAAACACAATGCAGTATCACATACACTTTCACTTGTTTTGCATTAAGGTGAAAAGCCAATTTGATAATCATTTTAACGCTCACACATATTTTGAGGATTCATTTTCTTTTTGAGTAGTTGCAAGAATACAAGATGCATAGTTTCTACGCTGGAAATATCATTGAGAAACTAACCTAAAAGGTAATTTTGCTCTACTGTTGGTGTCCACCAAGGCCGTGACTCCAAGTCTTCATTGAACGTCAAAGACTTTGATCCAATCTCGTTAGACAGCTCAAGGAAGTCAATCCCACATTTCATGCTTTGAAGGATGCCCTAAGAAAATATGAACTTGTTAACCCAACCACTGTATATAAAGAGAGGCAACACATATCAAAGATGGAAGATGTAGATCACCTCTTCGTCTTCAATGTTATCTGCATTCTGCTTTAGCTGTAAAATGGGTGTTTCAACTCGTGTCACCAAATACTGACTGGAGCGCTGTAGCCTATCTTTGAACTGGACAAATTCAATTATCTGTAATATGAAGTAAATGTAAGCCTCAATTCAATGGAATAAAGACGGGATTATTTTCAACTTCCAAGAATAGATTTCTGTATTATCAAGCTGAGCTGTGAACGAATGTTTATATATTGTACATAATAATTCAAGGCTTAACCCACTTGCAGTTGGATAACAGCAACTCAAACTAACTGACTGACTTGTAAACATGCTAAGATATCATGGGTGCAAAACAGGGTATTACACAGAGGCTATACAGAAACAAAAACCATACAGTACAAGCTATGTACTCTAACATGCAATGTCAGTGTATATATTTTTATGTTAGTGAGCAGCAGCATCTCAACCGCACCACTAAATGGACAGATGCACACTAATCATGTTCTGAGTATGGCTCTCCACTAAGAATACAACAAAATATGATCAAATCTTGATTTCATTTCCTACAAGGTTCAGTAGATATCAAGACATTAAGTAAAAAAAAAAATCTTTTAAATATTCTACAAAAGGAACACCATTCTGCCCTTATCAATTTGAATTTTAACCTTGCATCAATTATGAAAAGATTTTAAACCTAGTCAAATGTTGTCAAGGACTCAACCACAAAATTATGTTACATTTTTTGGGAGAGGCAGACATAACGGACTGATTGGTAATCTCCATAGATAAGAATGTTGTAACTAGACATTGATTATCTAACATGCTATGCATGAACAAATGTTTTGAAGAAAATAGATTTACAATTGCAGATCTATGCATATACATGATCAATGTATATAATATAGTTCAAAAGGATAGTTTCTAGAAATAATACTAAAGTATTCATACTTTTGAATAATTTTTATGATGATATGCAAGAAATGTTAAATCTGCAGATTCTCTGAAGTGATCATCCATGAACTTCAGGTAATCCTTTAGCAGACTGTTTAACTCTGTCCATAGTGGAGAGACCAGCATCTGAGGCAAAATGTGGTGTAACATACTTTCCATCAAGATATTCTTGACATCCAGTGATTTATACCTGAAGAGAAGAATTAAAAAATACTTTACATAGGATAATGGCAACAAATTATTCAAAAGAACAAACCCAAATATTATGTAGACTTTTCTATCACGTAAAAAATAATTAACTGAACTACCTTACCCTTCATATGCCACTGAAAGAGCACCAAAGTGGCAATACAAGTGCAATAGCAATATCTTGTACTGTGATACATATCTGCAGAAGACAAGAAAAGTGCATCAGTTATTTCAAAGTAAAAAATGCTCCTATAACAGAATCATAAGCATTTAGTTTAAGATCTGCCCCCCTGAATCAAACCATCCAATGCATTAAAAGCAGGAGTATAAACACACTGAGGAAACAAAATTGAAAGTAACCAAAACAAGGACACGCCCAGTTCTCCTGCAGAAGACATAATACACTACACTATTCAAGAATAGAGACTACTCTGGCATTGTGTCGATCAAATAACTAAAATTAAAAAAAATCATTTAAGATTCAGAAAAATGCATTTAGTTCATATTTATTGAATGAAAGTAAAAAAATAGGAAGAAATATGCAGTAATAACATAAGAATACAAAACCTTTGCATGGTTATGCAAAGCAAGGCCAATAAAGTCAAACACTCTGCTGACAGCAGTACTATAGGATATTTTGCATCATCCATAGGTTTTCAAGTCAAAAGTCATCATATATCAATTGCTAACTAACTTAATCATGATAACCTCTAACCCTTCTAATGCAAGAACTAAAATAAACAGAGCAGTCTGAATTCATAAAAATCTATGAAAAAAAATCTGAACGGTAATTAGAGTTTTTTTCTATCAAGCAATAATTTGAATTAAATCCAAGAGAAGTTGCATTAAATTGTAGATTATAAAGCTTGGCTCTTCAAAAATTTTACACTATTATCTTATGATAAAGCAGATATTCTTCCCACTGTTGAAGTTGTGGGATTTGATATGAAAGGAAGACAGAAAATAATAAGAACTTTGGATATTATTGATAATAACTTGATACTGACTTGATACCAACGACTAAACACTAACCCCTATATATAGGGATACAAAACTCTAGCCCTAAATAGGGATATCAAGAAACAAATCAAAATAATATACATGTAATATATGAACTAATCGTAAGAGAAAAAGATACAATGAGATTATAAATAAATCTTAGGAAATAAAATATGATCCTCTAATTTAATATAAAAGATAATATTTATTATATTATAATACTCACTAAGCAGATTCTCTAATGTAATAGTTCAAACAGATACATAATATGAAGGTATAAAATCTATAACAGTACTGAATTGGGCTCCTCTATAGTGAGTGAAGGTACAGTGAGAAAATCAAATGTTATTTAAAAAAACCATGATTTATTATGATATACCTATAATACCCTTTGATTTCTTAATCAATAATAAAACTCATTTTACACTCTAAAGTGAGTTGCTCGCTTTAGAGGAGCCGGATCATATTACTGCTGTATTACATATATATGATGTGAAGACAGCATTGGCCCGATGTGAAGACAACATTAGCCCGATGTTATACATGATAGCCAACGACCTATGCAAGTTCAATGAAATGCTTCTTCTGCTTGATGCATTTTCATGGGAAATTTCAAGGTATAATACTAAACAATTATCCCTGACCTTCGTATTGACAAGCCAAACTCCAAAACCATGACCGCTTCTACCAAATAGCCGACATTTTTGGTACGCCAGAATAACTACAACAGTATCACAAGTAGTTAACAGGTCAGAGTGATGTCTTGGTATTTACAATGATAAAAATTACCTGCAATGCAGTTCTAAAACACAACAATGTTTAGACATTTTCAAGCATCACACAAGAAACATACACAATTCCAAATTTCCAAAGCAAAATGACGAATTTAATTTTTGAAGTAATGTAATGTAAATTCTTTTTGGTTTTAATTTAATTCAGAAACAAACAAACTACCAGTATTAAATTCTATAACCCATTTATTTATGTTTATTTATTTTGGAGAAAAAACATAATGGATGGGATAAAATACTCAATTATTTACTTTTTTATTTATAAAAAAAACCCTACAAAACAATAACTAATCCATTCTGAACATTTTTTAGGAATCAGATTCGACAGAAACATTCAAATTTACTATAATACAGGGACCTCTGAAAAGTTAAAACTAATGTTATTGTTAAAAAGAAAAATGCGCAATAAGCCTGGATCACTTCGAGCATCTAAAGCACTAGTAAATCAGTAACGGCTGATTACACACATGGTACTATCAGTGCCAATGTGCCACACATTTTATTTTAGTAGGGTACACGAACGCAAGAACACATATGCTAGATCACACAAGATGGATCAGATCAGGTTCACAACCTAGGACTGATTAATTTAGATTTAAGGTTTTTTTAAATGCAGAGAGGGAATCCATATTGGTGCGAGTCTGCGACCAGGAAACATTATTAGGTCCTCCTCTCCAGTTCACCACGATCAATAGTGGTGTGAGTCTCTAACTGTGCGACACACGCCAGTGTTGTTAAAATGCGGCCATGCTATGTCAGATTGCAGTGGAAGTTTTTATGCCAATCGCTATTCCAATTCTGTAAAGGACTGTGGCACCATCCACAATATGGTGTTTTGAGGCGGACAAGTATGGCAGGATTTGGGGCTTCTACTATTAGCCAAATCCACTATCAATAACATTGAAGCACTCTCTAACTCGACTTTTCAATTGCCTCACTGCAGATACTTATGGGGAATTAACACGATAACAAAGTAATATGCAGTGAAAATAAAGTTCTCCCAACATGCAAGAACTTGTGAGGAGCATTATATATTTTTTATTAGTACCATTCAAGCATACTATTTTTTATTCCCTCGTGAAAATCTTGTTTTCTATTTTTGATTATATCATTATATATTTTCTACGGATGTTTTCTACAATCTCTCACTTCTACAATATTTTAGTTAATTATATTTTTTCTATAGATGTCGTTACAACCCAATATAATTTCTATCTATATTTGATTATTTTTATCTTTTATTTTGATGTATCCTACCTTAAAAAAAAATTCATACATGTTGTATCCTGTACCAGGAACTGGTACCATACCTAAGCATCATAGCTTAAGACATAATTACTTTTAGACAAGGTAATATATCGACCTAAAACGAAAAAGAGAGAAGAGAGCCAAAACTAACATATCGACTATTTCGTCAAAAATAGAAATGCCACACAATAACAAAATAAGCAGATTGTCAATTTCTCTGCCTATTCTTCATTGATAACCATTTCATTTAACCATTACATCTATGTGTCTCCTACGACTCCCCATCCCCCTCCAGAAAACAATATGTAGACAATAGACTCTAGCATAAGCTGCATTACACTAATAACTATCAACAACTTGTATATTCATATGTAAACAAGAAACGAAAATAAAAATTAAAACTATAACAAGGGTAGGACATCTTCAAAATAAATTTGAAAACGTGCCAGATAAAAAAAAACATCAAAAATGAAATATAGCATACCTGAACCAAAATATTGCATGTAATTGAAAGCAGCTCCTCACCATGCATGCTCTCTTGTGGATCCAAATCTCTTGAAAGTGGAATGTTTTTGCAATACATTTCAAACATTTGAACACATGAGACCTCAACATCTAGGACAAGTTAAGAAGAACTACATTAATACTCAATATGGAAGCTCAGGGGGTGACCTATAAGCCACAAGCTGAAAACATGAGCAGCTTGTTTCTAACCTCTCCCAAGGAGGGAAACAGAAAAAGAAACGATTGATCAGGATAAAACAATTAAGAATATTTTAAAAGAAGGGACAACTTTGGTGGTAGAAGCAAGATAGATATTGTCAGAATGGATCAAGATTGAACATTAATAACAACTATTATTTGTTTTAGATGTACAAAATATGTAAGAACAACTGAGAATCAGATGTTTAAACACCAATCTCAATTGTCCATGAAAAAATACTGTGGTTGTATGGACGAAGCACATGCACACAGCCATAGGATAGAATTACAATTACATTATTAAAAAGACAATTAAAGAATGGTAGGAAAACCGATCAAATAACAAATATATTGTCAATGACTTCCAGAAAGTTTAATCTATCAGGTAAGGGCTCATTTAGTCGGGTATGTTTTATATTTCTACCAAGGCAGAACATTTGAAATTCTAGGAGAATAAACAATGATATGTATTCATATGCAACAAACAGTACAAGACCAACCATTCGCAGAAGAGTTAAACATGTCCCTTAGCAATAATTGTTGTTTAATTTTGAAAAGGCTTATAGACAGCCCAAGTGTCTTGGTTGGTGGAGTTGATAATGTATCGTTGATTTTCATTAACTTCTCAGACAGCTCTGCCTTCTTATCAGTAGTGAAGACTTCAAAAAACATCTCAACATCAGAAGTAAAGCAACCCAAGTGACCGAACCTGAGAACAACAGAGCTCTTAATCAAACAAGTATCACGTTTATCAACAAACTTTAAATATGGCAATCAATTTTTCTAAAACAATTATTATACAGCCAGCCAACCTAGAGTTACAAATACGTTAAAACCTACTAGAAAACTGCCATAGACTTCAAAAATCTCTGTAACAGCGTAATAATATTTTTAAAGATACTAAAATTAGTGTTTTCACTCTTCACGATAATTCAACAAACTAAAGAAAGCACTCAGGGTGTTTTTCCTCATCAGCAATAGCCAATGACTCAATGTCAGATTTCATTCAAGCCGCCTCAATAAGCACTGCATCTTTGTACGTGACATCTAACGATAAAGCTGAGAAATTATAAGAATGCTATGTTCTGTGCTATATAAGGTACCTGCAGAAGTATTGTACAATTCCGTCCATTAAGTTGTTATCATTTTCCTTCCCACGTAAATGCCTTCTTCTTTCAATTTCTATAGTTGCTAGGTATGGACCTCTTACAGAATTATCAACAGTGTCTGTTTGTAACTTCCGTATAAAAGCTGATGCAATTGATATTCGACTGTCAAACTGCACTCACAGTAGTTTAAATAATACATGAATCAAGTTCCATATGCAAATAGTAAATGCCCCTTTTATGCATAAATGAATTGCTATCTTAAAAACACCCTCAAAGATAAAATATTCACCTGTTCGTCTGTCAAGTGTGATACTTTGCAACTGACAAATTTTGGAGGGTGAACTGGATCATTAACTGCCTCATCAGACCAAATGCTGCCATCTTCCAGCAAACAGCCTAGGTAATGAAGGAAACCCTCCCAATCGTCTGGACTGCCAAAAGAAGAAGCAACATCAATGGTAGAAAACGCTGGCGAATGAATTTTATTCAGGAACAAACATCTTAAAATTCATTTCATGACTCAAGTGAAAAATACACAGAGAAGGCACGGCTTAGTATATAAGCTACATGTTAAAAAGGTAGATCTTAAGCACAACATAACATATAGAGGCATAAATCAAAAACAAAAGACAGTTAGAAAGCAGGGAAACGAACTGAAATATAAGTATTGGGAAAACCGTAGTCCCACATTAACTAGAGATAATGCATGAAAAGAGTTTTTAAAAAATGGACAACCCTCAAATTAAATGCCGTTGGTTTTGTATGGTTGACTTAGGTTCAAAATCTAAGATGGTATCAAACCCTATCCTTTGATTCAACTAGTGACCCACTGTGACACAACACTCCGGTCAAACTGATGACAGGTCTAGGATATGTACAATGAGATAATTTACGAGTCGTGAATAGTGAGAAAATGCAAGCAGGTCACAAAGACTTTTCCAAATGTATGGACTCATATCATGTGTACAGAACATATCCAATAATAGGTGCCATGAAGCATGCTTTTTGCATATGCTATAGTCTTGAATGGTTGGAGAGATAGGAGTAAATGGAAAGCTAGAGATGTGATGAAAAGCTTTGAAAACATATTTTTGGTTTAGCTAGGAGTAAAAGCGGGTATTTAGCATGTATGTCTAGTGAGAAGAGCACTAATTTCACTCAAAGGTGATAATTGGATACCATACCACAAATGAAATGGTTCAAGTATTTTGGATCCAACATACTAAATGATGTGAAAATAGATGGAGAATTATGCCATAGGCTATGCGTTGTTGAAATAAAGTGCTTTGAGCGTTGATATGTGACAGAAAAGTATTAATCAAACTTAAGGGAAACTCTTAGCAGTTATTAAACATGTAATGTTATGTGGGATTAAATGTTGGGTCGTAAAAAAATCAACAAGAGTTGATATTATAAAGATTAAAAAATTGTGATTAATAAGTAGCTACACGAAACGAGAGAAGATAAGGAAAAATGTGTTAGATAAAAAGGTAGGGTTACTAAGGTAGCATCTTTTGTAAAAAGAAAATGGAATTCCAACTTAAGTTATTTCAGCATATGTGAAAAAGACCTATAGAAGTCCCAGTAAGGAAAGTAAGTCAAATGAAAGGTATTCCAAAAGATATGGGTATAGAAAGGCCTAGAAATAGGCCATCCCATTAAGAAAGATTTGGTTTTGAAAATGAGTTATTATGATATAAAGTTATCAAAATTACGGTGTTACTTCATCATTATAGCTGACCCCATCTAGTTGAAAAGCCTACCAAAACTACTTCATTATCCATTAACATTTAACAACTGCCACCGGTTAACCAACTAAGCATTTGAGATGCCGTGTCTAAACAAGAAATCAGCATCCAAGGCATACCATGACTCAAGAATTTTGTGAAAGATTTCAGCAGCAGCAGTGTAGTCACCCGCCAGAGCCAGGAGTCTCCCCTGTCAACTTAAAGTCAAAGTTTAAAGGTTAATGAGAAAAGTCAAACAATATAAATGAAAATAATTCTCCCTATTTGTTTCCTATTTTTTAATAGAACAACAATTTTAGAGTGAAAGAAAATATACAAGGGTGAGGGAGAAGGATAAGATAACAAAAACCAAGCCTTATCCCACTAAAATGGGGTCGGCTACATGGAGGAAAAAAAAGCTTCCCAGTTCTCAATCCCTCCCCAAGTCAAACCAAGAAAAACCTTGAAAAATAAATATCTGAAGAGCAACAGAGAGAATCCATAAAAACAATCCAATCTCAAAGCAATTTCAATATTTTAGCTTGATTCAATTAATTTATCTTTTAATGCATACAAATGGGTCTGAAATACCGATTCTTCTGGTGTGACTTTTGGTAAACCATACTCCTATGTTCTGTCCACTTCTCTAAATAACCCCCCACCACTACCACCAATTTATGTGTCATATGTTTCTTTAATTAAGAAGCCGCTGCACAATTATTTTAACACTAATTGAAAGGAAGAAAAAAGTGTTTTCAAATATATCAAAATTCAAAAGTACACTTGTGTACATGTTATAACTTATTCTCTTCATGGCCATTTCAAAAAGTGTTTGCCTCAAAGGATCTATTTTCAATATTATATTCTTACAAGTTACAACACACTTTTGTACATGTTATATAACTTATTCTCTTGATTGCCATTTCAAAAATTGTTTGCCTCAACGGATCTATTTTCAATATTATATTCTTACAAGTTACAATACTGCATGGAATGGAACACTTTTCAGTTTGACTAACTTTGAAACATACAAATTTATCTAATTATGACTTTCCACCAAATTAACCAATGAAAAACATCCTCCCAATTCCCAAATATAAATATCCCCTTAATTTAATAGGATGAACAATTATATTCATAATAAATAGCAAGCAGAACTCAAAAGTTAAACTGAAGTTACATGACAGGAAGAAAGCTATTGAGATTACCTGCATTCGTAGCTTATCAACGTTGATCGTCAATAGCGATCCCAATTTCCCCGATAGAATTTCCAAAGCATCGCCGAACTTAGCTTGTTGTTCCAATATGGAAATGTAGACCATAAGAGCTGCAACCAATTTTAGAAATTTAGAACACGTGTACATATGTTTTGTTTAATGGCACAGCAGAGTCTTATCTTGCCCATAACAGAAAATAAAAGAACATTGAGTAGGAGGTTCCACTTTTAATTTTGCTTTGCAACATTATTTCCCTTTTCTTCTTTATACAATTTCCCATCTGCAAATTTTTAGTGTTCAGGATTATACTCTTAAAATTTTCCAGTTTTTGTAATGCAATGATATTGAATACTTTGAGTTGGAATTCCTCTTGGCATCTTGGGTTTTATTGACTTTGTTATTTTACCCTCTAGATAAAAGGATTATCCTCTTGATCCTCCTAGGGTGTTGTTGTTATTTGTGTGAAATCCTTCTTCCAATATCTAGTTTGGTCCTTCGATCTCAATGAACCAATTCGGAAGTCCAATGCTCTCTCTAAGATCATGTTTCTTTTATTTGAACAGCTGGCCTGCCCGTGATTCAGTTAATACCAATAATATTGTAAGCTTGTAGGCCACACAAGGCTATTTCCCCTAATGTAAGTGGCATATTTTATGCAAAATTATAGCCAGGCCTGCATCTACTTTTATACTTGTATCGTTGAGGGCCCTGAGTGATAAGCTTCTATTAGATAGGATTAGGTGTTGGCTTCTACTTGATGTAAAGCTAGTTGTATTGTTAGAGTTCCCTCGTAGATGTGTAAAGGGACTGGATAGGTTTGAATCCTTTTTTTCATTTACATAGGAGGATCCCTTATCCTCAAACCTCTCTGTAATCTTCTCCTTTTGTTCTATTTTCTCAGAATAATATTAATGACGATTATAATGAAATTAGAAGATCACCTTCAGGTTCATGTAAGCTATGTGAAGCAACATGTTTCTTAAGTAAGCCTTCAGCTAAAACTAAAAGTTTATCTCCTCCATTACCACAAAGCACCTATCAGAAGTTCAGTACACATAAAAGAAGTCAATATAAATGTTTTAGACAGAATTAAATCAAGCGCATCACCATGAATAGTTTAATATATTTGGAGGAAAAATAAAACAGAACAATGTTACATCAATGAACTGTTGTTGAAAGCATCACAATGAACCTAGATGCACAATGAACCTAGATGCATAAGGTCCGGCCAGTTTTAAAAATCAAAACCAAGTTATTGTAGATAAATTATAGATAAATAGCAGAATGCTATTGTCGAACAGTAGCAAAACGGCATTCAGGAGTTTGGTTTGGAAAAGGTTATAATGTAAGCAATGATGTACAAATATCGACAACAACTTGCCCAACTCAAGATCATATCATTAGAACACATTTTAATGTAATAATGGATGGCGGATGGTTATAGCTTCAAACACTGTCAGTTAAATGTTCTTAACTAACAGGTATATTACAGCCCTGCATTGCATCTATGTACTTATACAGCTTCATTATGAATGGGACAAAAACTTCTTGAACCTGAAACCAGACCAAGACTCTAGAGCTACTACAATCATCAGCAGCTTTGGTCTTGGCTCTGGTGACATAGAGGCCTTGAGATCAATTCAAACTGCATATAAAATAACTTCTTACAACTAGTTTCTTTTTTTCAGAATATTTAAAAAAATAATAAACTAGATTCTTTTCTTGCAACTGAATTTAAAATTTTGCACACTCCTTTTTACTTGTTCTTTAATTGAGTTGCATGTTCTTTGTGCAACCATATTCTAGGCAGAAAAAAATATTAATCATTATATCATATCTTACATATCTTAAGAAAGTCATATATTAGTATTCATAAAAAACCTCATTCTTACAACTACAAGGTTGACCAAAAGAAATGGGGAAAAAATAATTGAGAACCAAAACAATGATTCTAAAATTAACTAGTCAAAACTACACTAAATCATAGGCCATCAAAAAATAATAAACATATCAACATATTACGAAATTCTCAGCAGTGTCCATAATGTTCTAATATACTCTACTTTCTTGCATCTATCCACTATATGATGACATTTTACTTTCAATTCAGATTCAACCCCTCTCATGCTGACTCAGGTAACCAAAAACAAACACTTCAACACATGCTGGATAAGATAAAGGGAGAAAACAAGTGGGGAGAACCTGTAAGTGGATGCTACAAACAGACCAAAGAAGATATTTTTCTTCACCAGCGAGCTTGTACATTTTGATAGCTGTCTGCAAATCAGAAAACAGAAAATGACAAACATATAAAAAAAATGACATAAATTAAACAAACAAAAAATCAAACCCCTTGATAGAAGAAAACAACAAACCTGTTGTTGCTTAACGAATGAGTATTCCCGGACATAGCAGTTAAACAAACCCATCATGAGTTCCATTTTATTTGGAAATTTACCGCAGGCATGTTCATAACATTCAGTAGCCAAATCCACTAATCAAACAAACAAACTTTAGTCAACAAGCAATACACACAACACAGCATAATAAAGGAAAAAACAGATAAAACAATTATATTTAAAAAAAAAATGTTAAACATGTTTCTAATCTTTATAAAATTTATCCTTAAGTTTAATTCTAAAACAGAATTATTCAAGTTTAGTTTCGATTTTAAATAAAGATTACAAAAAAGTATTTTTAGTCTCTATGGTGCTGTTTGCATAAACAACTAATTTGCAACTTATAGCACAAATGCTTATCATGATATAAGTGCTTATGTATAAGTTGTTTCTATAGCAAAAGATAAAATAAAGTTAAATTGTTTTTGTATGAGTTATAAGTTGTTTCCATTAACTATCTTGAAGAATTAATGAAAATAAGCTGAAAACAGTTTATGAATGTCATTAACTATTTTCACAAGTTATCCCAAACAGTCTCTACAAAACTAACAATGAAAATAAGCTGAAAACAGTTTATGAACAATGTCATAAGCTATTTTCACAAGTTCTCTCAGACAGTCTCACACAACTTATGTCAATAGATATGCTCGAATAAGCCAATTCAAACAGCCCTATGTATGTCAAGACTAAATCTCGTCCTAGTAAGTTTAAACCCTACAACAAATACAAAATAGAGACTAAAATTGAAAAAACCTAAATGTGAATTATATTGCAATTAAAAACACATTTAACCCTAAAAAATGGAAAATGAACGAAACTAACATCGATCCAAACGCTGAAACACAATCTGCAATGTACTGAGAGTGAGATCATCCATCGAAAGCAAATCATTAGAAAAAAGATTCTGCTTAGCAGTGAGCGAAACAGCGGAGGCATCTTCAATCTTCCCCATTCTTTCAAGAACAAGAGCTTTAAGAGCCTAATTAACAATAAAACGAAACAAATTAGAAAAATCAGTTCAATTAAGCTGAATTAAGCGATTATTACAAAGAAATCATAAAGAAATGTGAAAATTGATCTTACGAGTACGTAAGGTGAATTAGGATGTTTAGCGAGAAGCGTAGTAACGTGTTTGAGAGCATTCTTGAATTGGCGTGAATCAATGGCGTCCCATATTGGACGAACCTTCCGTTCCGGTATGCCGCCGGCAAAGCCGAACTTCGACGCCATTGGAGAGGTTGAAGCTTTCGAGAGAGAGAGAGAGAGAGAGAGAGAGAGAGAAAACCTAGAAGTTATTCGAACGAAGTGCGAAGTGAAACTCTCTAACTGGGCTTTGGATTGGATTTGGAGTGTGTACTGTAGTGAGTGACCAGCGTATACAAATGTACTTGACAACTATATCTTAATGTATCTGAACGCAACTGCAAAGACTAACGAATGGTGGAACTTTCTTCGACGACAACAATTTTAACACGGTTGCATTCTTAAAAGCGCAACTACAAAGACTAATGGATGGCGCAGCTTTCTTTGACGACAACAATTTCAACACAATTGCATCTTTAAAGTTGGATTCAAACTCAGACATCCGATTAAGTAGTTTTAGTTTTATTTCTTGATTACCATAAATTTTACATTTTGCAAAAATAAATAAATAGCAAAGCAAATTTCCATATGACTATTAAATTTTGCCTATGAAAGATTCAAACTCTTCAGTTTTATGAAATTAAAAGAATGTGTAAATTAAATGATCGTTGAAAGGAAAAATATTATTTGTCACAGACAAAAATTTTCTAAATAATAACAAAGTTATATGATGGATCGGTTTTATCATTGTCCTTCCGTGATTTTTGTAAGATATATTGTTGAAAGTTCGACCACGCGGCTTTTAAGAAGAGGTGTATTGGTTTGTGATTTTGTGATGAATTAGTGTCTCGGATATAACGGTATTTTTTTTAAAATACTTGGACTAATTTGTGTAATAGTATAATAAAATTATGGAGTATATAATATAATGTATTCTAATAGTTCGTGTAAGTATAACAAAATTAAGGAACTAATGGATTGTAAAATAAATATAAGAAATTCATTTTTTTTAAGGGAAAATAAAATAAGAAATTCATGAAAATTATAAATAAAATAAAATATATCATATGTCGGAATAAGATACCAAATGAATATAGTGGTTTAAATTCCCCTCAAAAAATACATAGTAGTTAAATTCCCTCGTTACACAAACAATTGATTATCCTTCTTAAACCCTAGTCGTTATTTCTTTTTTCTTCTTGTCCATTTAAGAGGAGTGATTTAGGGTCAATTTTGACACATAATCACAACTTCAAATAAATTTTTCATTCTTTTCTAATTGAATAAGTGATTTTCACATATTTGCAGTCTTTTTTCGCTTGTTTTTTTTGACATCGTGGTCTCTACACGACTTTGTTTGCTTTGATTTCGCGTCTTTGTGCAGTGTGTTTTTATTTTACGTCTTAGTGCGGTGTTTTTTTTTATTCAGGTTAAAATATTAGTTTTGAACAAGTGCAGATCCGATCAATGACTTTGACGTTGTCAAAGTTGCAGATCTGAAAACATGAGTATTTCGGAGACGTAAATATAGTCATATTTGTATGCATAGATATTGTGAGCAGTGGCATTGCCAGGATCCCAAGTCAACAGGTTCAAACTTTTGAACTTTAATTATCAATTGAAATAATATTATAAAAGTCATCTATTATGAAAAATTATATTGTAATGATTGTAAAAGAAAAAATTATAGCGGACTCAATTGTATATAACTCTACAATTGTCATTTACCTAATCACATGTTCTCAAATCGTTGAACAATCAACCTATTATCAATATTGTCTAACATGTCTCTCAATATAAGCCACCATGTCTCTCAATATAAGCCACCAGACAATCATTCATCCATTCATCTTTATTTGATTACACAATCTAATTTTCACAACCTTCATAGCATAAAAGGATCGTTCGACAGTTGTTGTGGCAATGAGTAAAATCATTGTTAAGTTAAAAAGTTGATAGATTAATGGATAAATAATATGACTTTTAGTTTCGCGCAATTTTTTAAAAGATCGCTTATTTGTTTTTTCTGGTCAAGCATCACCAATTTAGTTGGACAAAATTCACTTAGATAAAATTTTGTAAATATAATCGGTAGTGAGAGCTGAACCTATGCAATTATGTTGTATGAATAAAATTTTATCAATTGAATCAACACATACTGACTTGTCAATTCTAATATTTATTGCTAAAAGTTTATAAGAGTAATATTTATCCTAGACAAGTTGCATGAGCCAAGACTTTTTGATATTGTCACTTCTCTTATGATCCATGGTCCGTGTGGTGATCAAAATAAACATTGACCGTGCATGCTGAATAAGAAGTGCACCAAATACTTTTCAAAGAAGTTTGTTGACAGTACAAACATTGATTCTGAGGGATATCCCGTCTATAGGAGAAGAGACAATGGCGTCTTTGTAAAAAAAGGTGAATCTTTTGTTGATAATAGGTATGTCGTACCATATAATCGACAACTTTTGCTCAAGTACAATGCGCATATCAATGTAGAGTGGTGCAATCAATCAAGGTCGATTAAGTATTTATTCAAATATGTCAATAAAGGCCACGATCGTGTTACCGCATCATTCTACACCGCAAACAAGATGTACTATGATTGTAGGTATCTCTCTGCATGTGAGGCTGTATGGAGAATATTCTCATTTGATATTAATTACAGAGAACCGTCGGTCGAACGCTTAAGTTTCCATTTAGAAGGTGAGGAACCTATTGTATATGAGGATCACGAGGATCTTGAAGAAGTCATAAAAAAACCCACACATGTGTGACACCAAGTTTGTCGCTTGGATGAAGCAAACAAATTGTATCCCCAAGCAAGAAATTTGACATATGGCGAGTTCCCGTTGAAATTCGTGTGGAAGGCAACTGAACGAAGATGGTCTCCAAGAAAGCTGGGTATATCAATTGGGCATGTTCACTTTGTGCTGCTTGGATGTGGTGAAAAGTTTTATCTGAGAACCTTACTAAACCACGTTAAAGGTCTTACGTCATTTGATGACATAAAAACAGTGGCTAATGTCAAGTACAATACATTTAAAGAGGCTTGCTTTGCTCTTGGATTGTTAGAGGATGATAGAGAGTTCATAGATGCACTTAATCAGATTGCTCAATGGGGAACCGCCAACTTTCTCCGCAGATTATTTGTGGTTCTCTTTGTGTCCAATCAGTTTTCTCAACCCGAAGTAGTTTGGGAAAAGACTTGGCAGCATCTAAGTGACGATGTTCTGAGTCATCAAAGACGTGTTCTTCTTGTGTAAGGTATGCTTCAGAAAATAAACTATTTACTGTCAGTATCTACAATATATGATAGTTTCCAAACACCATTATCGATATGCTACATTTCGTAGATTCTATGTGATAAGCTAATACGCTTTTATTAATTATCATTCATTTTAATGTTTCAACCATATATGACGATCATTGTTCTAATAGCATATATGCGTGATTTTACAACATATATAATATTGGCAGATGCTATTATGACTGCGATTTTTGTTATGGAACGATCATATATTCATTAAGCCATGAATTGTATTGAAAATTCAGCCAAATGTGGATTTTCGAAGAACCTAATTATTGTATCAGTAACATGCTACTGCATTTCTCATACCTATTAAAGTAAAAAATCTTTATATTTTGTTTTAATTGTGTGATAAAATTAAATTTTGCATTATATATTACAGATGCACCACCTATTTAAAATTATGAGATTTTTAATGCACTGTTATCAGTTAATTTTTTTGTGTCACAATTTTGTTTTGTCTGGAATGATAACATATGCAACTGTATCTGAAATAAACTCCAGCCATAACAATGTATTCCTCTTTGATCTCTACAGTATAGTTCCAACAATTACATTATGCAAAACCTCGCTACACTAATTTTTATAATTTTGTTGTACGGTTACGTTGCAGATTTAGTGTTGGATGATTCACAATTAAGGAGCTATGCACTCGCTGAAATTGAAAAGTTGTTACAATCTCATGGTAAATCTATGAAGGATGATTATCCAATGATGCCTAGGCCAAATGTGTCTTTAATCCATCGAGCACGCAATAGGTTACTATATGAGGAGCTGAGATATGATAAACATGTATTGGAAAATGAGCACAAGCGATTGATGGAGACAATGACTCAAGAGCAGAAAAATGTGTACGACACCATAATGACAAGGGTCGATGGAAACATGCAAGGGTTATTTTTTGTCTATGGATATGGTGGTACAGGGAAGACCTTTATATGGAGAGCTTTATCAGCAAAAATTCGATCTAGAGGTGATATTGTGTTAGCAGTTGCTTCGAGTGGTATTGCTGCATTGCTCATACCAGGTGGAAGAACAGTTCACTCGAGGTTTGCAATTCCATTTATTGTTGACGAGTGTTCAACTTGCACCATTTATCCGAAAACAAATTTAGCAGAGCTGGTTGATAAGGCAAAACTTATCATATGGGACGAAGCTCCAATGATGCACAAACACTGTTTCGAGGCTCTTGATCGAACACTTAAAGACGTTCTCAGACATCGCAATAATGATAGACTTGATATCCCGTTTGGTGGAAAAGTGGTTGTTTTAGGAGGTGATTTTCGACAGGTGCTTCCTGTGATGCCCAAAGCGACAAGACCAGACATTGTACATGCTAGCATCAACTCTTCACCACTATGGGCTCACTGTGAAGTGTTAACTTTAACCACTAATATGAGGCTATTGCACGGAAGTTCAAGCAAGGACTTTCAAGAGAGAAAGGATTTTAGTGAGTGGGTGCTTGGAATTGGAGATGGCAACATTGGTGAAGAAAATGATGAGGATATTCAAGTGCAGATTCCTGAAGATCTACTTATACACTGTTCAGGTCATCCGATTGCTGCAATGGTTAAATGCATTTATCCATCTCTTTTAATGAATATGCATGATATCTCTTTCTTCCAGGATAGAGCTATATTGACACCTAAAAATGTTATTGTTGAAGAGATAAATGAATATGTTATGGATCTTATTCTTGGAGAAGAAGTAACATATTTAAGCTGTGATTCCCCATTAGCCAACCAATCCATGGTTCATAGATCGGATGATGTGCACACACTAGAATTTCTTAACACCATTACTGCATCCGGTCTCCCTAATCACAAAATCAAGTTAAAAGTTGGAGTCCCGGTCATGTTGTTGAGAAATCTGGACCAATCAGCAGGCTTATGCAATGGTACCAGGTTGATAATTACCAAAATGGGTAGATATGTTCTTGAAGGAAAGGTGATAACAGGTAGCAACATTGGTGATAAGGTCTATATACCAAGGTTGACATTAGCACCGTCAGATACAAGGATACCGTTAAAATTCCAACGTAGGCAGTTTCCTATCTCTATTTGTTTTGCAATGACAATAAACAAGAGTCAAGGACGATCACTAAAACAAGTTGTTGTGTACATTTCTCAACTCGTGTTCTCTCATGGTCAACTTTATGTTGCAATATCCAGAGTGACCTCCAGGAATGGTTTGAAAATTTTAAGGACTGATGAGAATGGTCGAAGCATGAGCACCACTTCTAATGTCGTTTACAAGGAGAATTTCCGCAATCTACCCACTTGAGGGCTTTATTTATTGTAATTCTATTTTAACAAATTTATTTAGAACTTCAAGCATTTTAATTTTCATGTTATTTGCATGTTTTGTTTCCAAGAGATAGTCAAAGCATGGAAAGTACTTATAACGCAGTTTACAAGTAGATTTTTCACAATCTATCCACATGAAGTATTTTTTTATCTTGCTTTTCTTACAAACATTTTATGTTGCACCGCAATCATTTTAATGTCAGCTATTTGTGCATTATTTGTTTTAAATTGATATGACTCGTGCGGCAGCACAGGTGGATGGTCTAGTATATAAAAAAGAAAAAAGAAACTTTATCAAAAAAAAGGAAAAAAAAAAGAGATAATTAAATAAAATATAAAAGAGAAATCAAAGATTTTTTGACACAGTAATCGAAGATTACTCTAAGAAAAAAAAAGTTATGAATTGCACTTTTCTTTTACAAGAGTAATTAATGAATAAATTACTATGAAATAATATTGTAACCAAAGAATTACTATGAAATAACATGTATATAGCATTTGCAACTGATGTAATCAATTAATAATAAGCAAAGTCAAAACATGCTACTGCACCGCTAGGTTCTTTTATGGTTCTATCTTTGGGTCAGGTGGTGCAGATCTCAAATATGAGGCGATTCATGATCACATAAGATAGATAATTTGGTGTAAATCTAACAATTTTAGGGGATGCAGCTGCATCCTCTCAGCTGGCTCCGTCACTGATAGTGAGTTTGTTTGTAGATTTCATCGTTTTTGTTTTAACGACTTTAGATTTGTATTGTATTAATGCATTCTATCAATATAAATGAATGAATATCGTTTATTTTGGTCAAAAAAAAAATCCCTTCGTTGATTCATTTTTAGCAAAACTACCACAACATAGATGTCTACACGAATTGTTGATTTATTTGGTACCCCTCCGTCCCAAATTGTATGATGTTTTAAGCATTTCACACTTATTAAGAAATATAATTAATATTGTGTGGGAAAGAGATATTATAAGTTGTTTTACAAAATTGTCCTTGATAAATGATATGAGAAAGATAAATGAAAGAATTAAAAGAAGAAAGAGTAATAAATAGTTAAGTATATAATAGGAAAAATAGCATTAATGTTTCATTGATATTGTAAAGCGATATATAATTTGGGACAAATTTATTTTTCTAAAGTGACATACAATTTGGGACGGAGAGAATATTAGAACCGCAAAGATGGTTTTGGTAAAGGGTGGAGTAGGAATAAATGTAGCAAGAAAAAAGGAGATTTAAATTATGACCCTTGAATTTTAATTCTAAAAGTTCAACAGGTAAATATACTCAAGAAAAGTTATTGGTAAAAGTTAGACAAATAATATTAGAGTGTCTTAATATTTAAATAGTTGTTTTATCAAATACCAGAACATTATCGATAGTGTAAGATTAAATAATTAAGTAGTTTTACTAAGGACCATAATGTTATGGATAATAATTATATAATTAATATAGAGACATGAATAATTAAACAATATTAATTAGTTAAATATGTTTTTTTGTCTCTATAAATATATTTTTGTTTTAGTCCTCCTAAAATTTTCCCTCAACTTTTAGTCCCTAGAAAATTTTCAATCACTACTTATGATTCATATTTTCAAGTTAATTTTAGTATTTTTTTTTTTAATGAAATTGTGCAGAAATGTGTAGAATATTGTAAAAATATTTTCCAAAAAAAAATTAGAATTTTTCAACAAAACATAAATTAAATATGAATTTTTAACCATCAAAAATATAAAAATTCATATTAAATTCATGTGTTGTTAAAAAAATTTAATATTTTTTTGGAAGAGGTATGAATTTTTCTGCAAAATTTTATTCAAAAATATGAATTATACATATGAGTTTACTTTAGGGTTTAATATGTTTTTGGTCCCTAGATTTTGCCTTTATTTGACAAATAGTCCTTACATTTCAATAATTGTTTTTAGAATCCTTACATATTTCCTCTGTTAGTACAAATAGTCTCTGCTGTCAAATAATTAACGAGAAGCTGACGTGGCAGCTAGTGGACCCAGTTTTTTTAAGGGTTAAATGTTTTCAGTCCTTATATTTTGCGTGACTTTGAAGAATAGTCCTTACATTTCAATAAATGTTTTTAAAATCCCTATATTTTTCCGCTGTTAACAAAATTGGTCCATGTCGTCTGTTTTTACTGACCGGAGAAACGGCATATAGATGCCATCAAGGACATTTTAATAATTTCAAATAAAGTGCAGGGACATAATTCACCTTTACCCAAAACTTTACTCATAAAAATTTCAACTTTAACTCCGATCTGGTCCTCACAGTCGTTGTCACTTGCAGTTTAAATGGTTCCCTGACAACATAAGGGAGAAGAGGATGTCGCCGACAACGACAAGAGAGAGAGAACAGATCTGAGCAAATTGATGGTGGAGAGGAATGTGGTGGTTGAGGATGGGTGTGTGAGGCTGATGATGGTTGGGGAGAAATAGAGAAAACGCGAAGAGAGGGTGAAGATGAGAGAGAAGGTTCAGCTGAAAAATAAATTATGCCCCTGTACTTAATTGGAAATTACTAAAATGTCCTTGGTGGCATCTATGTGGCATGTTCCATTTGTCCAGTCAGTGAAAATGGACGACCAGGACCAATTTTGTTAACGGTGAAAAAATGTAGGGATTTTAAAAATATTTAGGCTAAATTGCATTTTTGGTCCCTTAACTATTTAAATAGTATCGCTTTGATCCCTTAACTAAAATTCGATTTATTTTGGTCCCTTAACTTCTCCCTGTTACACATTTTGGTCTTTTTCGTTAGTTTTAATTCAAAAACGTTAGGTTTTCTTCATCTTTTTCTCCTATTTTTCTTCTTCATATCATCTCCATCAACCTTCAACAACAAGAATCCCTGAAAAATTCCAGAAAAAATGAAGAAAACCTAACGTTTTTGAATTAAAACTAACGGAAATGACCAAAATGTGTAACAGAGAGAAGTTAAGGGACCAAAATAAATCAAATTTTAATTAAGGGACCAAAGCGATACTACGTAAATAGTTAGGGGACCAAAAATGCAATTTAGCCAAATATTTAATGTAAGGACTATTCTTCAAAGTCACGCAAAATATAAGGACCAAAAACATATTTAATCCTTAAAAAAATGGGGTCCACTAGCTGCCACGTCAGCTTCTCGTTAATTATTTGACAGCGGAGACTATTTGTGCTAACGGAGGAAAAATGTAGGGATTTTAAAAACATTTATTGAAATGAAAGGATTATTTGTCAAATGAGGGCAAAATATAGGGACCAAAAACATATTTAACCCTTTACTTTAAAAGAGGAACCAAAAGTGAAGATGGAAAATTTTATAGGGACCAAAAGTTGAAGTAAAATTTTAGAGGAATTAAAATGAAAAGTTGATATATTTATAGGGATCAAAAACATATTTAACCCTAATAATTATCAAGGACAATAAAACTCTGGAATAATTTATATGTTATGTAGTTATATTATGAACAAAATGTTATGAATAACAATTATATTATTAAGTTGAATGATAAAACCAGTATTAATATTAATGGTGTCCCGTGAGCTTAGCTCAATTGGCAGGGATATTGCATGATTTATGTAGGGGTAAGGGTTCGAACCTCTGACACCCCACTTATCCATATTTAAAATGTGTGAGCTCTAGTCACTAGGCTACTCGACAAAAAAAAACAGTATTAATGGTTAATTAAAGACCAGATAACTCTAGATAAATATAAGACAATTATATTTAGGGTTAAATATGTTTTTAGTCCTTACATTTTGCGCCCATTTGAAGAATAGTCCCTATATTTCATTAAATGTTTTTAAAATTCTCACATTTTATCCTCGTTATCAAAATTAGTCCATGTTGTTAATTTTATAACGGAATGCTGATGTGGCAGTTAGTGAGTCCCAATTATTTTAGGGTTAAATATGTTTTTGGTCTCTACTTAGTCCTTATTATTTTAGGGATTTTATAAACATTTATTGAAATGCAAGAACTACTTTTCAAAGTCACGCAAAATGTAAGGACCAAAAACATATTGAACCTTAAAATAATTTGGACCCACTAACTGCCACATCAGCATTCCGTTAGAGAAGTAACAACAGAGACTAATTTTGATAACGGAGATAAAATGTAAGGATTTTAAAAATATTTAATGAAATGTATGGACTATTCTTCAAAGGGACGCAAAATGTAAGTACCAAAAACATATTATGTGAATTCTTTTATTGGGCACATTTCCCACTGTGACATGTGCTCTCTTTTGTTGGTTGGAGAGATAAAATGTCCAAAATGTAAATTCTTTCAACTGCAGAACGTTTTTCTAATTCCATGCAGATTTGAAGCAAACACGCGTAGTGTAGACCAGTTGTGATCCGGTGGCTTCTGATGTGATACGTTGATGTCATATTGATGATGTCGCTCGTATCTCTTTGTAGTTTAACCAGAACACATGAGGACAGAGGAATCAAACACATGAGGACTCATAAAGAATTTATCAATTGATTCGGTTCAAAACAAGGTTGAATAATTGTGTTTTGGAGGAGAGCAGCAATGGAAACTTTGTTTGCAGGGGCATGTTTTACGGTGAATCTTTGTAGAATATTTGTAGCTTAAAAATTGGAAAGATAGAGTTGTTACCAAAATGGGCTAACAACTCAGTGTGTTCATCCAAGATAGGTTATGTTTTATTCTCATGCTGTAAAAAGAGACACTTGCACACTTTTTATTCTTTCTAGGGTGTGTTTTTCTTTTGTTTTATATTGACGTATGTCGCCATAAGCAACTAAACCTATTGATTAGGGTTTCATGATGAACCCCTTCTTATTTGTTGGAATTTATTAATAAAGTTTTCATTCAATTTATTTCTTTTATTTGTTGGAATTGGTTAACTACGAGAGTAACCTTGTAAATTGATTTTTAATTTAAAAGTAGGCACTGACAACCCAAAATCTCCAAGTTCATTGCCTTTTTAATGACTTAATATTTTTTAGGTTAAGTTTGTGTTGTCTCGGTATTGTTTTCCTTTGTTAGTGTAGTACATGACTCCAGTTGGTCATACATAAGTTAACTTAGAGACTTAGAACGAGTAATATCGTCGTGGCACATTAAATTAATGATCACGAAATAAGTTGTTTAATTTCTTGAAAGATAAATTCCATTCAAAGACGAATGGGGTATTTAAGGAAATTTTAATCACCGTTAATCATCTTGATCACAAAACCTAATCTCGCATTGGGCAGGGTAATTAAACCCTGCAATTCTAATAATCTTTTATTATTTTCCGTTTTAAAATAATTTTTGCTAATTATTGAGTTGAACGACAATCTTTGTGTAGAACGATACAACTTACTACTTTAATGCTTGTTGCGATTTGATGCACTTGCCAATTTCGTTCATCGGTAGGTTAATTTGGTCACCAATGAGTAAATGATAGATATGCAGGATGTCATTGTTTGAGATTTGGTCATAGCTGCCATTCTTAGGGAGGAAACTATAGCGATACATGTTTGCGAGAATTTTGGGAGTGGGTAAAAGGTTTGAAGTGTTGAGATCTTGCACATCAGCCTTAAAGATGGCTTTGCACGCTGAATCATGATCAAGTTCAAGATGATCGTACCAATTATCACCAAACACATAAGGACCTTCAAGAGGAGGTTTTAGAATTTTTGAAATTTTGTTCAGAGTGAGATGAATTTCAACACCCTTAATGCTAGACATAATTGGATTTTTCTCAGGAAAGCATTCAACCATAAGATAAAAGGCTTAAATATCATTTGGATAATGTCTTTCCCTCATATGAAGAAAAGGAATCCAACCAAGTGCTTCAGGGTATTTTTTTTTACAAAAATTTCCTCTTTTTCTAATTTTTCAAAATCGAAAAATCGACCTACCCCAATGGGTCTGGATGACCATTTTTATTTAAATTTTTTGTTCAGATAAGGGTCAAACAGTGGAGAAAACTTAGTTTTATATACAAAAAGATTTTTTATACCTACCCTCTATGAAACATGTTTCTTTATAAAGAATTTTCTTTATAGTTCCAGTAAAGAAAATTTGTCCCGAAGATGTTTGTTTAACTTCACATATGTTGGACTTAAAAACAACTTCAAAACCACTATCACATAATTGACTTATGGTAAGTAGATTGTGTTTAATCCTTCAGCATATTGAACATCTTTAATTTCAGTAGAATTTTTCTTACCAATAATATATTTACCTTTGATTTGTCCTTTGTCATTATTTTCAAAGGTCACCAATCATCCTTCTTTCTTTATGAAGGAAATAAAACTGTGTTTATCCTCTGTCATGTGTCTTGAACAACGATTGTCCAAATACCATGACTTTTTCCTTGCATTTTGAGAAGATTCATCTTCGTTGTCTGAGTTTGCCATCAGACACATGTTGGTTTCTTCATCTTCATATCCTTTTGGTTCTTCGAGATCATCAGCCAACATGGATTTCTTTTTATAGGGAGACTTATTTTGATTCTTTTTGTTGAAAGGACATTCATTTTTGTAGTGTCCTAGTTTGTTGCATCCAAAACAAGTTACTTGACTTTTGTCAACCTCGTTCTTTTGATTCTATCTTCTATTTGGAAAGTTTCTTTTTATTTGATATATGAATGAGGAATGCTAGGGACACTCTCTTTTCAACACTCTCTAACACTCACTTTTTTAATAGATGAAATTAATGTATGTCCCACCACTTTTTTATTAGACTCACATTGATTTAAACCAATAAAAAAGTGAGTGTTTGAGAGTGTTGAAAAGAGAGTATTGCCAGCACTACTCTCTATAAATAAGTGGAGAATCTCATATTTAAACTCCGATCCTTACACATTTCAACATTCCTACCAATTAAACTATGTTTACATATGCAACATCTCTATCAATTAAACCAAACTTTACATTATGGATATTTTATTTTTTAGAAATAGTTCATTGCGTAATTTGACTTTGGTTTATGAACCACACTGCTTAGTAGAACTCCCATCACGAAAGGATATTTTTGATTACATTTGTATGATAAAAAACAGGTAAACAAATAGCTGACGTTTATCATCAAAAGCGTTAAGGCAAAGCCATAGGATCGATCATGAGATGATGTCAATTGTTTCAACTAGACAACACAACACATGTATGTAGCAACCTACCTAGTCCATCATTAGCTGCCAAGTAAATATTAGTACTTTTGAGGATTAGTACCATGTGATAACACCAAGATCATATGGACGTTTGATTGTACCAGCCAAGTAAGAACATGTAGAAAATACGAGGTTTGTAATTTTTGATTCAATTAGTATTGAACAACGAAAAATAATAACATAGAATTCTAGCATCAATCCCAAACAAGACATTTGGTAGAATTCTTTAATGGTCAGAATCTTCTTACACTCCTCTGTTAATTTGAATTCAAATATACACTCATATATGATTTAATCAACAAACCCGAAATAACAATAGGAAATCCCAAAAAAATATTGAGTTGAGAATAGTTTTTAATCAACATAATTTATCAATTGATTACCTACTCTTGGACCGTCAATGTATAATTAAGGGCACATCGCCGCTAGAAGAGTCGAAAGAGCCCTAAGCAAGTCCCTCCAAAGGAGCTGTCTCAAAGAGCTTCTAGAAGCATCTGGAACGCTCTAAACGTGATTTAGGACCCAAGTTACTTGAGGTAAGTCATGGAAAACCAAGTTCACGAAAGGCTATAAATGCCCCTCATGAGAGCATTCTCAAGGCATGACCTAAACAGTTATAAACCATAGTTCTAGATATTGTACTCAATGCAAGTACAATTGATGCCCACCATGGGGCCTCGGTAAAACTAACCTAGACCGCACTCTGAAACCTAAAAACTCTTGGTGATCTCGAAAAAAGGAGGGCCGACGAAGAGCAAACCAACATCTCTACTCACAACGCCTCGAGATTTCCATAAACAGGGCATCTGCTACAAGGAAAGCTCCCTCAAAGCCATCTCATAATCATGTATTATGGTTCGATCATTCATAAATCTTGTTGAGCGAGAACGCGGGACTTTTACCTCTTTATTTTGCTCCATCAAGTGATTTCATGTAACACTCTAATTTCTATTTTATCATTTTTGATTGTTTTTAAATAGTTTATTTAATTTTAGATGGTTTATGTGGTGTTGGATATTTGGTTATTTGATTAATGTTATTTATATGATATTGGGAGGTTATTTATTTATTTAATAAAATGAGAAAGAATAATATTTATTTAGAATTATGGGGGTTGTTGAGAATTAATAGTAATTAGTGGGAGTTAAATGAAATGAAAGGGAGTTAAGGAAAGAATAGAAAGAGAAAGGGAAATAGAAAGTCAGTATAGCATTTTTCACGTATCAGTAAGAAAAACAGAGCTTTTGGGAGAAAGAGAGAGAAAACCAAGAACAAGGGGGAATTGCTAGAGGAGAGCTTGGATTGCTGTAATTGTTCATCTGAATTAAGGTAAGGGTGAGCTAGCAATTCAATTAATTATATATATATATATATATATATATATATATATATATGAATTCTGAAATTGAATTGAAAATTGGTGTTCTTGAATTAGGGTTAGAAAGTGATGATGTGATGTTAATTGTTGTGAATTATGTTGTTGGATGCATGTTTCTGAGTTGTTTTGGTTGTTGCGTTGCAAATAGAACTTGTAAACATTTTTGTAATTCAATTTGGGGTTTGGGTGATTGAAAATTGGGTTTTTGGAGTGAAAACTGGTCTGTTTCCGTAGGTTTGTTCACATTCCATCGTAGTACGATGCTGGGAAATTGTAGTACAATTTTTCCAGTAGCAAAAATGACTTTTTCAGCACATTCCATCGTAGTACGATGCCTTGAAATCGTAGTACGATTTTCAGTGAACAACATCCCCTGTTTTTCGTGTTCTTGCGTCTTTTTCACCCATTTCTGTTCCGAACTGGCTTTTCGTGTAAACATGAAAGTTGTAGATAATTGAGTTAGCTTTCTAATGGCTTTGGTTTGGCTAGAAAATGATTTTTAGATTTTGAGTTATGATGGAAATACTCCAGGTGGGTCTTGAGGAAAACTTTAAGAAAACTTAGCATAACTTATTCCAAGTTTGTCCAAAAACTTATGGTTGGTTTCCCAACTTCAAACTTAAGTATTAGGGATTTAGTTGAGGTGTTTTATGAGTATTTGGCTTATGTCTTATTGATCAAACTTGATTTGCTTTTGAAGGATGTTTTTGACTTTGATATGAATGTAATTGATTAATGTATATGTTGCTATTGTTGTTGATATGTTGGAATATATATGTTTATATATGTAAAATTATATACGGTGTATCGTTGTTCCCGTTGTTGATGTTGTTGAGTCGTGTTGTCCAAGTTGGGGAGTGTGTCATAAGTGTTAGGCACAGATGTTGATGTCATAGTAGGTGTTGTTGTTGTTGTTTGGTTGTATGCTGATATACACCATTGAGTTGTTGATGTTGTATGTTGATATACACAAGTGGAGTTCATTGCATAATGCATAAAAGCGGGAGAGCTTTTGCCCTGGAACGCCTTGTCGTTCAAAGCGGGAGGACTTATGTCCTGGAACACCTTGTTGTTCAAAGCGGTGAGGGCTTTTGCCCTGGAACGCCTTGTCGTTCAAAGCGGGAGGACTCATGTCCTGGAACACTTTGTTGTTCAAAGCGGTGAGGGCTCTGCCCTGTATTTTGGTACTACATGCATATTGCATTAGTTGTTGTTGTCGTTGCATCGTTGTAGTCGTTGAGTTGGTCGAGTTGATGTTGTCATTGGTTGAGTAGTTGTTGATGTTGATGAGTCGTTGAGGTTGAGGTGGTTGTTGAGTTGTTGTCGATGATGTGGTTGATTGCTTAATATAAATTAAAGGTTGCAAATCTAATGTGAAATGAAGTAGTTGTTGATGATAATGTTGATGCTTTTGGTGTTGTTGTTGTAAATCAATTATAATTGATGTAGTTGCTGTTGATGAATGTTAATGCCATGTATATATGGATTTAATAATGTTTGTTGCTATGATTGTTGTTGTTTTAATTCAAGTTGATGAATTATATATATATATACATATATATATATATATATTATTTTTGATTGTGAATCTCACCCCTTCTGTTGGAATTGTCGCCTTGTGGGCAAGTGCAGATTTCCAAGGCTAGTAGGATGTTGGCTCAAGTGTCTTAGGGCTCTGATACGTAACGGGATGAGGAAAATGTTGTTTTGTTTCTTTCATTCCTTTATGTATCGAATTTTGAACATGTTGTTGGATTTTAAGTTGAGGAATAATATTTTATTATGTTGAGGCCTTTGTGCCAAGAATTCTGTTGAAGTTGAATGATGATGATTTTGAAAAAAATATTTCCGCTGCAGATTTTTATAAGAATGATTTTGTTGGCATTTAAATAGTTTTATATTCTATTTAATAAGAATTTTTGAAAAGCAGATGTAATACTCCGTTGATGTTGAATCTGATTATATTATATGATTTGTTGTTTTGGAAAATGGGGTGTTACATTTCACGATTTTCAGAGTCGAGAGGTATGTAATCTTCTTTATAAAGTTGAGGGGGGAAATTATCGTTTTATACTAATTCAATAGATTTTTTCTGTGTTCTCTAATTAATTGATTGCCAAAATAAGTTATTTTTTCACACGTAAAAGTTGCTTTTACTCCTGTTTACCTGCCTACTTGGTAGCGGTACCAGGCATTTATAATTATTTAATTTAATCATCCATAAATTCAATAAATCACGACACATAAATAGTACTATTATGATTGAAAATATGTTCCCATTGTTGGGACACTGAGGGGAACCCTGGGGGACCGCCCACATCGAGGCCCGAACAACCACACAAGCAAGAGAGACGCCACACTCTTACCTAAAACCTTAAGGCAATGAGTTTATGGGTCATCTTACTTATAAGGTGTTCAACCTTTACTCTTTTTATCCGATGTGGGACATATAACTCACACTTGTACACAACAACACTCCCCCTCAAGTGTGAGTCCATCAATTCATCATGCTCCCGTGTTGCACACAACAACACTCCCCCTCAAGTGTGAGTCCATCAATTCATCATGCTCCCCCCTTCACGCGGAAGCTCTTACTTGCTTGTATCGCCGTTGTTGGTTTCTCCGCAAATGGTCGACACTGGTTGTACCGTCGTTGTTGCTTTCTGCGCAACGGACCGGTTGTGCCTCGCTCGTACCCTTCGTCGAACGGGGCTCTGATACCACTGTTGGGACACTGAGGGGAGCCCTGGGGGACCCCCCACATCGAGGCCCGAACAACCACACAAGTAAGAGAGACGCCACATTGTTGGGTCATGAGGGGAGCGTGGGGGACCGCCCACATCGAGGCTAGACCAACCACACAAGTAAGAGAGACGCCACACTCTTACCCAAAAACCTTAAGGCAATGGGTTTATGGGTCCTCTTACTTATAAGGTGTTTAACCTTTACTCTTCTTATCTGATGTGAACATATAACTCACACTTGTACACAACAACACCCACAACCTTCTATTCTACCAAGTCACATTTTGAATACACATTTAAAGTTATACATCTTTGATTTGGAGCCCTCCTCGCTAAACAAACTTGAACAAAACCTTCATTAAAAAAAGAGAAAATAAGTCTTGATTTTTTATTTATTCCATAAGGATATCTCTTCACTATTACTTTCCAAGTAAAGGAACACCCAATCACAATCTTCGTTTTCCCATAAGCTACAACACATATTTGTCGTCAGACTCTCCAACTTTGTCTCTAAGATGGCCAAGAAATGCACCTTTTGGCGAAGCATTAACTACTTAACTTTATTTCTTTTCAAACTCCCCCCATTCATCGCACATTAAAAGTTGTAACAATCATTGATCACAAACTATTATCTCCCTTTCTTCATTTCTCTTGACATCAATATCTTTCAAATCCACTAATTTGTTCAATGTCGCACCATCCGCCATTGTGAAGGAGAACCCAACTGATTTTTGAGTGCAAAAAACGTGAGTCGCCTCAACCACTTTCAAAGAAGAACCCTCCTCCTTATTAATTGTAGTTAGTTCAGGTGAAATTCAATGAGTAAAGATCTTCTCCATTTGTTAAAATAAATGGAGTGAGTGACACACACACAAAAATTTGATAGCGGATCCTATGACTACGTGGTCCCTTATCATTGATTATTTTATAAAATTTCCAAAATTCTTTGTGTCTATATTTCTTCAAATGAAAGAAATAAAGATGATTCTAACTTATATTCAATAAATAATTGTATATTAGTGAAAAAAATAAATACTATATTAATATTGATATTCTAAAATGACAATTATTTTGAGATATTGTAAAAATGCTAAAGAGACAATCGTAACAAGACCGAGGGAATAATAAATGTAAAAATTAGTAGAAAAACTATACTACACTGTTATGGCCATTTTCAACTAAGGGAAAAAGGCCAAATGCCCACGGCCATGGTTCTTGTTGCTCAAGGAACAAATCCTCAGGAACACAAATCGCTCCATGAGCACACACAATCCCCACCCCCACCATCACAGCATAGACAATCAACGACACAACGCTCGTCACCACAACCACCACAACAGTTGCTACAGTCAGCACAACCAGTAGCTCATTTTTCGAGAACACACGGTCGAAGATCACGAGTTTCTTCTCGGGTGGCCGGAGAATGTAGAGAAAAAGCCACGCACCGGCAAGGGAAATGAGAAGAAGGAGTGAAAGAGGACGCGAGAGGAGGAACATTGCGAGAACCAACGTTAACACAATGATGTAGTTGATGCGGAAGTAGTAAACGTTCTTCCGGATTCGGAAAAAGGCTTCCGTGAGTGATTCTGGAATGGAAATAGCGCTACGGTCTATGAGTTCGGTCCATTGACGACGGTGAACATGGTGGTGGAGATTCGTCAAAGAGGCTCTGAGAGTGGTGATGGCTATGGCTATGGGGACTCTGAGCTTCTCTGACGACATTGTTGTTTGGTATTTGTTTCATTTTCATTGATTCATTTTCGTTTCTTTTAAATGATGGAGTTTAAAGTTCGTGTAAAATGCAAGCTAGAGTTGTTGACTTTTTGTTCAAATATGCATGAATCAAGATATAAAATTGTGTTACTTGATTCTTCAGTAATTGCATGCATGTTGTGAATTGATAACGTGAATAAGAAAATTCCTAGTCAATATTTTTTTTTTTAGGGAGAAATTCCTAGTCAATGAATTGTAGATTTAGAAACTTTTATTATATAGCCTTTACTTATTGTTAAAGGATTTAGAATTTAATTTTGGGTTAATGATTTGTGTCGTCCTTACAAATAGAGGTCGTTTAAAAATTCGTCCCTGTATTCGTTAATCCTTGCTTTTTAGCCTTGCAAAGTTTAATCAGTTAAAATTTCGTCCCTCTCCCCACTTAATCACTGCCATGTCACTAAATCACACATGAAATTCCAATTTTACCCCTGGGTTTCCAATTCTTTCTTCCCCTTCTTAAGGGCAAAATTGGAATTTCATGTGTGGCAGTGATTGCCACGTCATTAAATTAGTGACGTGGCGGTCATTAACTGGGTCAAGGGACGAAATTTTAACTGATTAAACTTTGCAAGGCTAAAAAGCAAGGATTAACGAATACATGGACGAATTTTTAAACGACCCCTATTTGCAAGGACGAAACACATCATTAACCCTTTAATTTTTATACCTACAACGTGAAACTTTTTTACTTAACATTTAGTATTATTTGATTGGATGTATGTGTAAAAAATATTATACTGTCGATGCATAATTATGCTTAATTGTGGATTTGGTCATCTGCTTTTCGAGATTAGCAAAATCAGTCATTCTAATTCAATTTTCCCCGATTTGGTCCCTCAGTTGAATTTTACCCAATTTTTGTTCTTTGCTATTATATTCGATTGTTGTACTTCTTGTTCGATTCTTGTTATTGTTAGAAGCTTCTTTTTCCATCCCCTATGGCTTCCGCTTGTTCGATTTTCTTGGGTTTGAACCCTGAACCTTGCATACATTATGTATTGTTCTTACCAACTGAGCTAAACTCACCGGAACTTCATTGTTTTGTTTGAATCTTATTTTTTTTCTTCCATGACTTCTCTGTTGTTTTAGTTACATATGGTACAAAACTTCCAATTTGTTTAATTGAATGGATGAGCAGATGACAGAACTATCAAATGAAGTTATATTTTGTCTCTTTTGAGAAGGTCCAAAATCAAAGAATCTTCAATATTATAGGGGTAAACTGGAAATCGCTAATATTACAGGGCTAAACATATATTAAACCTATTAAATATATCAAATTGACACAATTAGTTGATTTCCTTATTTAGAATTTTTAAATTTAATTTCTTATTTTAATTTTTGTTTTTTTACCCAAATAAGGCATGTAACTCATTTTCTAATTTTTTTCTATACATTTAGTAAAAAAGTATTTTAGACAAAACTAATTTTATAATGTTTTTATTATATATTTCTCCATTTAAATATTTTTTAAAAATAGAAATAATTTATTTATTTTAATTTCAATTTCAATTTTTTTATTAAATTTTACTTGAAGCTACTAATTATAACTTTTAATTTGAAAACACAAATTTATAATAATTTAACTTATTTTTACAAGAATGTGTATAAACATAATCACTTCTCGTATGTTACAGATTAAAATAAAAGTGATTTTGACATAAAATAATTTAGAGATTATATTTTAGAGATTTTGTGAAAAATCAGAATCTATTTTGAATAATCTAGTTTGTTTGGATACAACTATATAAAAGAGATTTTTTATTACAAAATTAGTTTAATATTTTAAATCATATTTTCTCTCCTCTAAAAAAAATCTATTTTTTGAGAAGCTGCTCTTAACAGCTTTTCATTTGAAGCTGTTTTTAGATTTTTTTTATATATATATTTTTTTAAATCTTAAATAAATGGATGCAAAACTCTTAAAAATACTCTCTCCGTTTCAAAATAGATGTCCATTTTAGAGATTAATTTTGTTTCACAATACTTGTCCATTTCAAGTTTCAATGCAACATTAATTATTGTCTTGTCAATAATACCCTTATATATTTATTATAGAGAGAGAAAAAATAGAATGAAATAATAAATGGTTAAGGGTATTATAGAAAACACACACATAATTTCATCAAAAGTAACAAAATTTATTTGGCTTTTTGGTTACAACAATTTCTTCAAAATGGACATGTATTTTGAAACAGAGGGAGTAATTATTTATTTAAAAAAAATGATTTTTTTCTGAAAAACTATTAGAAACGGTCTCATAATTGATTACTGTTAAAGCATAACCAAACATACACATAGTGTTGTCATTTTCCATCTATTTTTTGCCGTATTGAAACAACCATGTGATGAACGCATGAACCAGTCAAAGAGGGAAAGCGCTATATAAGAGCCAAGAAGCTTCCATGTTTTCGTGAATGCATTAACTAATTGACTAAAGACATCAAAACATCAACAGTAACAATAAATAAAGACACGACCCAAAAAGCTGCGAAACTAACTTAACAAAAACCGCTTTCCCACGTTCTCGTCACGTCTCTTCTCAACTTCCACATTCCCATTTTACCCTCTTACACTTCACAGAAACCGCGTCTTTCCAAGGACATTCTCGTCATTCAAACCCTTTATTCTCAAACACTTCCTTCTTCAGTTCTTCTCCGAAGAAGTTCCGAGACTAACCAAAAAAATGTCTGAAAACGGTGAAGAGAAATTACTCGCTGTGGCACGCCACATAGCAAAAACGCTAGGCCAAACAAATCACAACATGACCGATGATATTCTTCAAATCTTCTCAAATTTCGACGGTAGATTTTCTAAAGAAAATCTCTCCGATTCAGGTCCACGGAATGATACCATACGATACACCGCACTTGAACAGACTCTTAACAATCTCGACCGTCAGATTTCTCATCATCTCTCCTCGGAGATTCCCACGGCGGCTTCCGTCGCGCTTCTCTCCGCCGTTGACGAGCTTGTTGCGATAATTGAAGATTGGAGTCCTCTCTCCGATGATAAAACTGTCGGCGCGTGTCTTCTACGTGCTGAGGATATTCTTCAACAAGCTATGTTTCGTGCGGAGGAAGAGTTTCGGTCGTTGATGGAACTCGGCGGTGCGTCGTTTAACGGCGAGATGAATCTGAACGGTAATTCACTTTATGAAACAAACGATGTGGTGGATGAAGAAGAAGAAGAGGAAGTTGACGGTGATGAGGATTTGATTCCTGTGGCGAAAGCGGTTGTTGATTATAACGTGGTGATCGACGCGCTTCCTCCGACGACGGTGAACGATTTACGTGAAATCGCGAAAAGGATGATAGCGGCGGGGTTTGGGAAGGAGTGTTCGCATGTGTACGGTGGTTGTAGGAGGGAGTTTTTGGAAGAGAGTTTATCGAGATTAGGGTTACAGAAATTGAGTATTTCGGAAGTTCATAAGATGCAATGGCAAGAGCTTGAAGATGAGATTGAACGATGGATTAAGGCTTCGAATGTTGCTTTGAAGATTCTGTTTCCGAGTGAACGGCGTCTTTGTGATCGTGTTTTCTCTGGTTTATCTTCGTCATCAGCCGCTGCTGATCTTTCATTTATGGAGGTCTGCCGTGGTTCGGCAATTCAGTTACTCAATTTCGCTGATGCGGTGGCGATTGGTAGTAGATCGCCAGAACGGTTGTTTAGAGTGCTTGATGTGTTTGAGACAATGCGTGACCTAATTCCTGAATTTGAATCATTGTTTTCTGATCAGTATTGTTCGTTTCTTGTTAACGAAGCAATCACGAATTGGAAGAGGTTGGGTGAAGCGATCAGGGGAACTTTTATGGAATTGGAGAATTTGATTAGTCGTGATCCGGTGAAGGCGGTGGTTCCTGGAGGAGGTCTTCATCCGATTACTCGCTATGTGATGAACTACCTTCGTGCTGCGTGTAGGTCGAGTAAAACACTAGAATTAGTTTTCAAAGATAATGCACTTTCTTTGAAGGATTACCATAAGCATGATGAAAGTTTACAATCAAATTCATCGTTTTCGGTTCAAATTTCATGGATTATGGATTTGTTGGAACGGAATTTGGAAGCGAAGTCTAGAATTTACAAAGACCCTGCTTTGTGTGCTGTTTTTATGATGAACAATGGGAGATACATTGTTCAGAAGACTAAAGACAGTGAATTAGGAACACTTTTGGGTGATGATTGGATCAGAAAACACAGTACAAAAGTGCGGCAATGTCATACAAACTATCAAAGAAGCTCATGGAACAAGTTGTTGGGGTTTCTGAAGGTGGAAACATTGGCTGCAAAACCCATGAAGGAGAAACTAAAGATGTTCAATCTGCATTTTGAAGAGATATGTAGGGTTCAATCTCAATGGTTTGTCTTCGATGAGCAGCTCAAGGAAGAAATAAGGATCTCCATCGAAAAGCTCTTGATGCCTGCTTATGGAAGCTTTATTGGAAGGTTTCAAATTTTACCGGAGCTTGCTAAGAATAGTGATAAGTATATCAAGTTTGGAATGGAGGACATTGAAGCCCGGCTTAACAATTTGTTTCAGGGAAGCGGTGGATCGAATGGTAGCCGTAAGTAAAGGTAAAAAATGCTCCTGGTTGTTGTGTGTATATGTATATGTATGAATTTGTAGTGTAATTAGGATACAAAGTTTTGAATGTGATCAATGTAGTCCACATTTGCTATCTATCTATGTATGCCATTGTATGTTTTTCTGCTCAGATCAGTTCTGTTGTAAAGTTTAGGTTTCAATTAGTGAATTCCTTACATTGTTCCATTGTAGTAGTTACTTCTCATTTGAATGTTTAGAACAGGATTTTAAGAGTAAAGAGTGAGCATTCTATCTTGATCACAAAATTTCATTTGTTAAATATATATGCCTGTTTCTCTTGTATATTTTTTTAGTCTTTTTAGTTCAAGGCCAAAGTTATGGCAGTGACAGGGACTAGTACCTGTTTTATGTGGTGTAAAAATGGACTACAATCTTTTGGATCCATTCTATGTTTGTTTAGCCATGAAGATTCACAAGACTTTAGGAATGGTGGATTAATGGTGTTTGGGTTCAAACTTCAAATTAGATTTTAGATGGTTTGCAGGAGATATAGGAGTGGCGAATGGTTACGCCAGAAAACTTAACAGTGGCAGCCATAGATTAAACCACTGAAAAGGAGGAAGGTTCTGCTAGCATGTATAAACTCTATTGTTTGTCCTAGACTAATAGAGTCATGGGTTTGTTAATTCCATTAATCTAACTGTATTTTGACATTCACAAATAGTACCAGTAACTTTTTCCCTCTGGTGAGACATGACAAGGTGTGAATAATTTGAGGAATAGAGAGAGGATATCTGGTTTTGGTCTTTTTGGAGTAGAATTTAGGAGGAAGAAACCTGGTCTCTCAGTACATGTAGGAGTTGGTATTCATTCACATGAAATGTATATTTGGATTGATGTTGAGTTTCGCGAAATCATGGTGACATCGTGGTTTTGTTGAAGCTCTAAGATGTAGCTTTTGTTAAAATTGTGGCGGTTTACCTTGATTCCGCCAAAGTCACTGCCAATCCCAACTGCACAAACATTCCCTCTTGTATTTCTTGCATACAAGTCAAGAGACAGGTTTCTGTAAATAAAATTTCAAACTTACGGTTCAGCTGTCTACCTGCACTTCACCCTGATAAAATTTGGTTTCTATCTTTATCAATTTTTGAAAAGCCTATGGAATTTGATTGGGGCTGCAGAAGATTTTGTTCTTATTATCATTTTGTTTTTCAGTAATTAACTAGACAGAGACAATAGCTAAAATTGATTGATCCTCAAGAAATCTGTATGGTTTCTATCCTTGTCTTCATTCCTTTATCCAAATATGCTATGGCGATAGCCATGAATATATTATCTTATTCCATCATTTAGCACATTCCATCTTTACCCCAACTTTGAATAGACTTGATTGGTTAGTCATATGTAGCTAGCGCTAGATGTAGACATAATTGAGACATGTTTGATATCACCGTGGATTTTGTCAAAATTACGGCATCACCATGAAATCTACTATGATATCAAACATGCACTTCAATTGCTGATGAACAGTGTTCTTGAATCGACTCTCAAATCCCATCAGCTCATAAAATCACAAAATTGCAAAATGGGGTAGTGTGAATTGCTTGTCACTACTTAGAAGTTAGATCTTGATTAAATCATTCAGTTATAGCTGCATATATTCATTCGAAAACTGAAAGAAAAGAATAATAAATAAATGGCATGTTTGGATAAACAACTTATATGCACCTTGTAGCATATGTATAGTATAAGTTTGCATAAGCTATTTTTATAGCAAAAAGATAACATGGTATTCAATTGTCTTTGTATATGTTATTAGTTGTTTTTATAAGCTATACTAGAGAACTTATAGAAATAAGATTAAAAACACTTATGAAAATTGTCATAAGTTGTTTTCATATATTATCCCAAACAGTCTCACAAAATCAAAACTTATGTTAATAGATAAACTCAAATAAGTCAATCCAAAGAAGCTCAGAATGTCTTGCCAAATGCCAACTTAAGAAGAAACAAATTGTTATTTCGTACGTACCATTATGAGGAGTTGTCGAATCCCATTAGCATTGTGATGAAGCCGAGGGGAATAATATACATCCGTTTTCATAATTTAAATGCACAATTTGGACAGTTTGCATAAGGTATTTGATCGATTGTGTATGTTTTTAAAATTAACTGCACTTATTTATAGAGCAAAAATGTAATCTACCTCAATATACTCAACTAGACTTTTGACCCGTTGCACCGGTATTCTCGATTATAATAGAGACCTATAAATAATCTTTAACCCATAAGATCGTGGGTCGATCAATAAACGCAAATTAGATTATTGGAGATACAATATTACAATGAAATGATAATAAAAAAAATTATAAAGAAAAAAGATAAAAAGAATACAAAATTATATTGTTGCACTGGTCAATTTTATTTATTACTTTTATTGTTAAACATAAAAAATTAATGCAGTTCATGGTTCCTAACAAATTATTTAGGGTAGCCGAGTTTGCATGGAAATTAGGGTATTCTATTTGTAAACGTATTAAATAAGTGTACAACAACTTGTCCAAAAAAAAATCTACAGAAACAATAGGTTAAGTTGTTGTAGACCTAATAAAATTAATAAATAATAAGGATAAGGATTAAGATATTTATTAAATTTTTTATTTAAAAAATATTCATGGTTATTAGAGAGAGAAATGAAAAACATAATGCAAATTTAAAGCCAAAATTTTAGGATAGAGTTGTTGCAAACCTAATAAGGGTAGTGGAGGGAAAAAATTAGATTAAAACTTACCAAAATTAATAAATAAGGATAAGAATAAGGATTAAGATATTTATTAAATTTTTGCTTTGAAAAATATTCATGGTTATTAGAAAGAGAAGTGAAAAACATATATCATGCAAATTTAGAGCCAAAATTTTAGAATAGAGTTGTTGCAAACCTATTAAGGATCAGTGGAGGACAAAAATTAGGTTAAGACTTAACAAAATTAATAATTAACTAGACCATTGACCCGTGCTAACGCACGGGTCTTTTTAAGAAGTTAATATTCACTGTAAAAATAAAACAATGTAGTTCGCTTGAATATAAAAATTGTCATAAATCAAAGCAAAATGTCGATTACCATAAACTTTGTTATTGTTCCATAATTCTAGTACGTAGTTCCTGTTACTTTAACATAACATATAATTTTAAAAGGGAAACTAAAGTTCGTTGACATGCAAATAGTTTCAATAAGTAAGAAAATGAATAGTACACAAAAGTCCTACACATTACGGAAAACTTCTCTGTAGACCACATTTGATGCAACATCGGTATCATCGCCGTCCTCGTCATTAATCAATATCTTTAAACCACCCCTCGAAGTAACCCATGATATTGCGACATACAATTGTCCATGTGAAAAAACAGGAGACGGTAGGTAGACACCAACATGTTCTAGCGACTGACCTTGACTCTTGTTAATAGTCATTGCAAATGAGACAGATATCGGAAACTGCCTTCGTTTAAATTTGAAAGGAATTCTATTATCAGATGGTGTTAGCGATAACCTTGGAATAAACACCTTTTCACCGATATTAGAACCAGATATTACCCGTCTCCTGTTTACATTATAACACATTAAAGTGTAAATTAAAGTGTACATATATATCATGGCTGTGACAAACGAAACTTGAAATTGACAAAAAAATATTACCATGAGGAGCTACTATTGAATACATTACACAATCAAAAGGAGCTGGTTTTACTACTACATTTTCGTAGCAAATTTTTATGTCCAAAAACAATAGCAGAAACAGAATTACTATACTTAATAAATATGCAGATTGGTAGCTAAGCCTAGGCAGATCTGGAAGCAAATCACATGACAGATTTTTCAGCATAGAACATAAAACAAAACAAACTTCAATACAAAAGGAATAAGGCTTAAAAACATAAAACATTATAACACCACAAAGGAAGGGCTAAATTAGGGCTGTGACAAAACATTATGGAAGACTTGCTGAATTTATATCATGGCTCTGACAAAACATTATGGAAGACTTGCTGAATTTTACCAGAATTACTATACTTAATTAAAGTGTGTTGTTCCAATTATAAGAGTTTACTAATAAATTAATTGTCTTTGCTTTTCCAATTATGCTCCCATCCCATGCATATCTAGTATTATTGCTTTACAGTGAACTTATTCAATTGCAGCGCGGTGACAAATATTTGACGAAACTATTGAATGATAAATGATTAGTAAAATTAAAACTATTGTTGATAGGTTGAATGCCATCTAACAATGTCTGAACTCTGATGGCTTTTTTTTTAAAAAAAAGAACCGGTATAATTGCGACAATGTATGCAATCAAAATTTTTAGCCACGAATTAAGCTGCGCAATGATGCCTTTGTTATTTCCACCTATAAGGTTGTCAGCTGGATTGATCGGCCGGTATGCCTGCTTCATAAATAATTCCTAAACTGATGGTTTTAATAAGCCCTTTTAATGCTTTGAAGTTCGTAGAAAATATGTATGCTATAAGGAAAATTGAAAATTGAAAGTGGCAACACATCTACAACGATCCTTCCAAAACTAATGTATGATATAATGGGGGAAACTAATAGCAGCTGTTATCATTGAGTATTTATCTTATTGAATGCTTAACTTTAGGTTATTTTTATCTTATTGAATAAGAGCATATTATTCAGGTTACAAAACTTAAAATACATTTTTGGAAATTCTTTTAGATGAATATATATTAATACAACATCAAAAAAAAAGAATAGGTGCAAAATGAATGATTACCAGTGAGGCAGTGGTATGCCAGCAAAGTCTCAATGTTTCTGGAAGCCATGTTAAAAATAAGTGTGGCAAAAACGAAGAAGTTGTTTAAGATCAAGGAGAAATAGTAGGAGATAATGGTTAGGGTTTGGAGGAGGGGAATTAGGAGATATGGTTAGGTTTTGAAGTAGGGAAATTTTTTAGGTTAAATTAGGGCAAGAGTGCTTTGTTTAGTAATAAGAGATAAATAAGGATGTTCATCTGTTCGTGAAGGGAACAAACTATTTATCGTTTATCAATAATATAACAAATATAATAAAAATTCATTTTTTCTAATAACACCAATAATATAACATTTTTATATTAGCAATTAGACTTTTGACCCGTGCGACTATAATAGAGACCAATAAATGATCTTTAACCCGTAAGATCGTGGGTTGATCAATAAACGCAAATTAGATTATTGGAGATACAAATATTACAATCAAATGATAATAAAAAATTATAAAGAAAAAAGATAAAAAGAATACAAAATTATACTGTAGCACGAGTCAATTTTATTTATTACTTTTATAGTTAAACATAAAAAATTAATGTAGTTCATGGTTCCTAATAAATTATTTAGGGTAGCCGAGTTTGCATGAAAATTAGGGTATTCTGTTTGTAAACGTATTAAATAAGTGTACAACAACTTGTCAAAAAAAAATCTACAGAAACAATATGTTAAGTTCTGCAGCCCTAATAAAATTAATAAATAATAA
The DNA here is from genome assembly GCA_958299785.1 of Medicago lupulina. NCBI lineage: Eukaryota > Viridiplantae > Streptophyta > Magnoliopsida > Fabales > Fabaceae > Medicago > Medicago lupulina. The sequence continues at coordinate 25,886,706 of OY283144.1, read as the reverse complement.
GAATAAAGATTAAATTTTTGCTTTGAAAAGTATTTATGGTTATTAGAGAGAGAAATGAAAAACATATATGATGCAAATTTAGAGCCAAAATTTTAGGATAGAGTTGTTGCAAACCTAAGAAGGGATTAGTGGAGGGAAACAAGTAGGTTAAAACTTAACAAAATTAATAAATAACTTGAAACTGGACCCGTGCCCGCACGGGTTTATTGCTAAAGAAATGACATACGAATAATAAAATGCAATATATAATTGGTAACAGTGAAAAAATAACAGATGATAATCCAGAGTAGACAAAATAAAACGTTCCATAAAATGTATAAAATCTGAAAAATATAATAAAAGAAAATTCGGTAATCCTATCAATAATTCGGTAAAAGAATATGAAATTTTTAGTAAATTGGCATGTTGTTTCATCGCAGATTGCGAAATATTTCATCATATACGACGTTAGAAGTCACCTTGGTATCTTCGCCATCTTCATCCGTGATCAATATCTTTAGTCATTCTTTGGATGTAACTCTTGAAACAGCAACATACAACTGTCTGTGAAAAATTACAGGTGTTGGTAAATATACACCAACATGTTTAAGCGACTGTCCTTGACTTTTGTTAATTGTCATTGCAAATGATACAGACAAAGGGAATTGTCTTCGTTGAAACTTAAAGGGAATCCTGACATCTGAAGGCGATATAGATAACCTGGATACAAAAACTTGTTCACCAACATTACTTCCGGAAATGACCCTCCCCTCAATGACGTATCTTCCCATCCTAGTGATAACCAATCTGGTTCCATTGCATAATCCATATCGTGTATCTATATTTCTCAACAACATATCTGGCACACCAACCTTTAACCTTAATTTGTGATTAAGAAGTCCAGAAGCAGTGATGGTATTGAGGAATTCAGGTGTATGAACATTGTCAATATGATCATTGTTTAAGTTACGATGAATCAGTGAATCATAACTCAAATAAACCTTCTCCTCATCTGGAACCATGTCCAACATATAGTCGTTGATCTTCTCGACTATGGAATTTTTTGTTGTCAATATAGCTCTATTTTGAAAGTAACCTATGTCACTCATGCTCTCCAAGATGTTAGGATACGTGCTTTCAACAATAGCAGCAAGAGGATCTCCTGCGCTTTCTATGAGCAAATCTGACAGAATAGCAATGGTCTTGTCCACTTCATTGTCTTCCCCTATTCGTCCATCGCCTATACTTAAAACCCATTATGAAAATTGTCTTTTTTCCTCCATGTCTACTACTGACGCACCAGACAAAAGCCTCATGTTCTTAGTCAAGGTAAGAACCTCACAATAATTCCATAGTTTTGAAGAATTGATAATAGCATGAACGATTTCTGGTCTTGTGCTTTTAGGAATTACAGGTACAAAGGGATGTATTTGTTTCTCTTGTCCACCTCCTTCATAACGTCTCTGAAAGAACGATCAAGTGCTTCAAAGTAAAATTTGTGCATCATCAAAGCCTCGTCCCATATTACTAATCTTGCTTGGACTACCAACTGAGCCAACGAGATATTAGGTTTGACATTACACGTGGAGCATTCATCGATAATAAAGGGAAGGCCAAATCTCGAATGTGCGGTTCTACCTCCTGGTATTAATAATGCAACTATACCACTCGAAGCAACTGTTAAAACTATTTCCCCTCTTGACCGTATCGCTGCCGACAATTCAGGTGTATGATCAAAAAGTTACCAGTTAAGCAGTGGTATGAGAGGAAAGTTGTAAGGTCACGTCGTTCCATTTGCAAACCTCTAAATATCAATAGATATGATTCTTGTGATGTGTGTGAAATTTACCACGGGTCAAGGTTTTTTTTAGAGAAACACAGTTTAGGGTTTGATATATATAGCCAAGTTATCATGGAAATTAGGGTATCATATAAGTCTACAAAATATTGTCAAAAAAAAAAAAGATGCATTTTTTTAGTATCAAAGAAGTGTATAAAAAAAGGCAAGAGGATAGGAACGATGCATTTTTTTAGTATTAAATAATTGTACAAAATACTTTGTCAAAAAAACGTGTAGAACACAAAATAAGAAAATTAGTTAAAAAAAAACTAAGATTAATAAGAAGAAAAGAAAAAAAAATATATGTAGAAGTCTATCGATATGTTTAGCCTTTTTTTTTTTTTTGCTATTTATGAATGGATTTGTTTAGGCTTTTTTTTGCTATTAATAAAAACATATTTGATGCATTTTGAGAGGCAAAATTTTAAGATAGATTTGTTGCAAACCTAAAAAGCATTATGGAGGAAAAAAATTAGGGGTTAAGGTTTTTTTTAGAGAAACACAGTTTAGGGTTTGGTATATATAGTCAAGTTATGATGGAAATTAGGGTATTATATAAGTCTGCAAAATATTGTCAAAAAAAAAAGATGCATTTTTTTGGTATCAAAGAAGTGTATAAAAAAAAAGGAAGAGGATAGGAACGATGCATTTTTTTAGTATTAAATAATTGTACAAAGTATTTTGTCAAAAAAAAGTGTAGAACACAAAATAAAAAAATTAGTTGAAAAAAAAACTAAAATTAATAAGAAGAAAAGAAAAAAAATATATGTATATCGATATGCTTAGCCTTTTTTTTTTTTTTTTTAATTTTTGCTATTTATAAATGGATTTGTTTAGGCTTTTTTTTATTTTTGCTATTAATAAAAACATATTTGATGCATTTTGAGAGGCAAAATTTTAAGATAGATTTGTTACAAACTTAAAAAGCATTATGGAGGGAAAAAATTAAGGTTAGGCTTAACAAAATTAATAAATAAGGATGATGATGATGATGATGATATATTATGTTCTTCTCTAACTTAACTTGCATGACAAGTGTATCAACTAAGCATATGTTTATTCCTTTCTTTTTAATCCTCTCTCATTTGAGGAAATTGCTCTTTAGGCACGTAGCAAGCGCCAAACAGTAACTAATTAGCTTTAACACACTTTTTAAATTGGTTAAATCAATTTAAAAATTGCATTAGTCGATTTAAAAAGTGTCAAACGGTACTTAATTGTTGTTCGATAGGTGTCTGTCAGCAATTATTAGATGCTAAAGAGCATGCACCCTCGTTTGAATGTCCCCAAGCCCATGAATCCTTGATAAGCCCATTTATCTACTCGACTTAGCAAAACTTTGAGATAGTTGCTCTTTTAACACCTCTATTTGAGATGCAACCGTTTCTTAACAATTAGAACTTACTTTAGACAAGCTCCGGCGGATGCAATATTAAGCAAGAATTTGAAATAGCAAACAAATAAGCAAAAATAAATAACCAAAACTAGACAATAGTACAAAAAAAGTTGCAGAAGCATTTTATTGTTATTAACAATAACTGCTTTGATTTTGTTTCAATTTCAAAATAATATTTTGGTTTGTTAGCAAGATGATAATTTGTATTGCTTGAATCTTGTTAAATGTGTATAAGGTTCTCGAGCTAATGGATGTGTGTCGATTTTGTTGTCCAAATATAAGTATGATTAGTATACAAGAATTAGAGGTTGCTATCTTTAATTATAAAAAAAGAAACTATTCCATTCAGTCATTATTATAAGTAAAATTTCATTTTTTAAGTGAATAGTGTATATATATATTGTATATAATAGTGATCGGAGGACCTGAAACATGAAATTTGTTTATAATAGTGTGACCGGAGGGAGCACACATCTATATATTGCATGTGAGTGTCTGGTGGAGAATTAGAATTTCATTTTCTTTCTCATCTTCTAACTTATCGACCAGACTTGAATTTCCTAAAGTCGGGTTGGGACAATCCAACCTTCACTTAGTCACGCAATCTTACACATTTTAAATTGGAAAGTCCACGATTTGACATTACATTTTTTATAGAATAGTCTATATCTATATTTACAAAACATATTCAAAATGCAACGTCAAAACATGGACCTTCCAATCTTTGATCAGATAGTTCAAATTCGAAATGACGTGATTTTGTAAATCTAGACAATCAATTTCTCTGATTGACAGCTTGGCTTGATTTCTTTGTGCATGATGATTGCCTATCTGGCTTAAGAAAGTCTCTTGGTCGATATTAAAAAATTAGCCCATGCTATAGGGGCTAGGGCTAACACTTAATCAAAAAATTGATGCAGAGTTGAACTTATTACTTCGAGGCCTCAAAATACTTTAGAAACCTGATTTATGAATTCTCTGATCACATCACATTTTACATGATAGAGGATATTTTGAACATCTGCAACAATAATGAAAGAATGTATTAATTAATTATTACCAATTTGATTGAATTTGATTCCATATCTTCAATTTGACTGTGACCAACTGAAGAGGTTCATGCACCATGCATGATACACGGATGCCAATCTGCCAATTTCACTAAGACCAAGAGTTTGTCTTATTATTAGATTTGATTGGATACTAACCCACTCGTGGGCATATATCATTATCATATATACTAGTCCAATTTATTGGTCTTGCCAGTTAACACCAATGTTTAAAATTAATCTCTTCATATATTCTCCAAGATCCTATTCAATGTCCCGAAACTTGAAGCAGTACTTCAAAAATATATGTAGATTTGGTAGTTACAATAACATTTGTAGTTTAGGAGTTTGATGTAAAGCTTTACCTAAACAATTACTAGGGTGGGGAAGTATTACATATTGTCTCTAGTAGATCTATACTCATTTTTCTTTTTAAATTTTGGTTACTATCGTCGTCACAAGTAGAAATTCAGAGCCTTTCAAGTCTTTGCGACTGAAACTAACATAATTGACGTTGATTTAATAAAAACAAGAAAAGATATTTATAAATCGAGTTTCGAGGAACTAATATAAGCTTTTTATGTTTCTTTTGTTGGCACCAATTGGATCACCGTCTTAACTTTAAGGACAAGTAATATTATGATTTTCTTTTAACCCATTTGAGGTTGACCTAGTGGTTGACTTGAGATCTTGGAGTGTGCTTCTTTCAGATTCGATTTCCTCTTGTACCAATTTTGGTGGATAAGTCCATACAAAGTTTTCCTAAACTATGGCTTAGAATGTGGACTCCGCAAATGGACGGTGGTCCTTTCAGATTAGTCGGTCATTGGATCGGATACTGAGTTTTAAAAAAAATAAATATATATTATGAATTTTTACTTATGGAATTGGAGGACGACACCACAATTTTTAAACATTGATCTATGGGAGACTATATAAATGCACCTTACTTGATATGTACAATCGTAGTCTATAATAATGTTGAAGAGATAACTGTGTAAAATCTCACCTACTGCTCATATATCTGCAAAACGATGTCATAAATCATTATAGTTGGAGATAAATTTGTACTTTTGTGGGTGTAGATGTAGTCTTGGAGAATGGAGACTACAGATAAGAGGAGTTTTTGCACTTTATTTTGTTTTTTAATATAGTAATTGGGTCACTCGGAATCTTTGTTTACTGAAATTGATTTTGTATATAATGACCCTTTCAATTTTTTTGCACACCAAACAAATGAACATATTAAAAAAAAAAAGTTAGTATATTAATTACTTTTTTGTTAGGATTCTCATTGTTAGTGTATATTGTTGGATAATGAAGGGAGTTCGAGTATCATACTGAACTAGGAGTAATACACAAGCAGACCAGATATCATATCTGAATCCAAAATTTCAAAACTTTAGTATATAACTTATCTCATTTATATGTTGTTCAACGCTTTTTTCTTTCTTTCTAATTTAAAACTTTTAATTCACACCACACACTAACATGTATATATAATCAAGTTTAAATTTCATAATATCTTACTATTGTTCCCTTTAATATTATTGGCTATATTTTGTTTGGTGAAAAAATATGGTAAGTATTACGTCTATTTCAACATATTCGTGGATGATATAAACTCGTTTCTATGGTATACCACATTGTTTGGACGTTAGTGCAAGATACATATACCAACAAGATCTTAGGAAAGTACGTTAACCACACAAACGAAAAGTGAGCTACAAAAATCTAATAGGATAGGGTTGGGTCATGGTCTCATGAAGGGTCCATTCAATTAATGTTCTTCAACTTTACTAAATTATTTCAAGATTTCGACTTTGCCGTGAATCAATACCAACTGGCATTTTAGTTTTTACCAATCTCACTCAAATAATGTGTATATGATAAACTTCTTAATCAACTAGTGTGCATGGTTATGGTTATGAATTAAAGCTCTAAATTTACGTAAAAGTAAGATGAGTAAGTTTTGATATGCTAGAGGTGAAAGATCAAATGATCATAGACATAAATAATATAATTTTTTTTTGTAGTTAAGTCTAATTTTGATAATTAGAGAAGAGTAAATCTAACTAGCTAGGTCATATAATCATAGATGGATGATCATAATCAAAAGTTATTTAGTCGTTGTATGACTACTAAACAATGTCACATGACATTATGTTTCAGTTTGAGCTAATTTATTGTTAGATTCAAAGGGTTACTCATTTCAATCTTGAATAAACAAGACTCTCTCTCTCTCACTTGATATGTATTCACATGCATAGTCAATTGGTAATGAAGTGGGACAAAAAAGAATAGGAAGGATTTGATCATGTTTAAAGTTCATTTTATAAAAACATGAGTTGATAAATGAGATTATCTCTGGACATGATGCTAGCAAAAATTGATTTTTTTTTTTTGAGTAGATGAAGAAATTGAATGTTATGTTTGTCTTAGTACGGTTACCGTGTAAGTTTTGGTGAATGAGAATTTCCTTTGAATTGAAGTCTGTGGCGAGGGATTCTTTATCTCCTTTCTTTTTTTGGTAGATAGATGAATAACAAAATCATTATAAATTCATACATGTAGAATTGTCAGGATTTGAACCTCGATCATGACGTCTGTTTTCTTTTCTTTGTTTTTGAAGGTTTGCATTCTATGTTTAGAACTTTGTGAGGTTGAGATTTTTTCAAGGGTTTTCAGGTTGGTTAATAATATTTTGATCACGGGTGAGAAGTTGGGCAAAAATTAAAGCTATTAAGAAAATTCTTATGTATTTTGAGGTGGTTTCTAATGTTAAGGTGAATTTTCATAAAAGTTTGTTGGTGGGATATTACCGGTTTATTTTATTTCTTCACGTCCTTCATATATCATTTCTAAAATCATGTTTTTATTACTACTATCAACTTTGTAATTTTTTATCATTTACTCAACAAAATGCTATATTTAAGAATGGAACATTAATTAAGAAACAGATGGAGTAATTCACACGGTTAAGTTAAATACTGCTCAAGGTTATGGAACCAAGTAAGTATCTGCACCTGATCAATCTTGTACTGCTTAAAGATGATATTTTATCGAGATGTTATTAAGTCTTAGTAGAAAGAACATGCACTTAATTGACTCATAATAATAATAATAGTAACTTATAAAACACGATATAGACATAGAAACTGGATACAACACTGACAGTGACATGTTGACATTGCTAATAATTTAAGAAAATAATATAATTAAATATAATTATATGTATCGATGTTATTTGGTGTTGAACACGACACATATTCGATACCAAAACACACGTAATCCAAGGTGTATACACACCTCATAAATAGTAACAAAACTTAGAGTCTCTCGAGATGGTGTGCAGTTGATGAAGCTCATAACAAGATTAAAAGAACATTATCAGTATGTAGCTTAATTAGAGGTACCACGGTAGTCTTGATTTGAAGGATCTTATAATATTCCTAATCATTTATACATCAATGGTCGTTACTCAAGTACATTTGTTTAGACTTTACGAAAGATCATAAAAATAAAAAGTGAGGTTGATTAATTAATGTGCTTCCACCTTGGATTTAATGTAATGACAGACTAAGCTCACGTTGTTCAATAATGAATTAAATTTTGTCTTTGTTTCTGTTAGATTTAATTAAGTGTAAAAAATGGTAAACCTCGTGCGTTCATGTAACCACCACTATTGTTTATGTGAAACGTTTGATTGAGGTTTTGAACTTTTTGTGGTCGGTGCCTGAAACCTCAGTGCCATGAAGCTTCGTCTTATATATTGTGTGTGCACATATTCTTACACTAACTGCCAAAAATTGAAGTTAGGGTACACAGTTGACTGGTTTGACCAATGTAAATGTTCTTTTTTATGTTACTATAGTGAAGGTTGCAAGACTACCAACACTATAGATTTGACCTAATAGTAAAACTGACATATCGTGAGTTTGAAAATCTTAAATTATAACTCGGTTATTGTTTTTAAATGAGGTAAATGTAAATACTTTTATAAATATATTTTAGCACGAAAATATTTTTTTTAGACATCATATCCTTACCTTAATTTTTTTTTAAGAAAAAAGGTTTGCGAGGTTACTTTTGGCTTAACTGAAGATTATTTTTTGTTTGTTTTTTTACCTACAAGATTTAAACTTAGTTAAGAGATTACTTCAAAATTTTTTTTTGGTATAGAAGAGGGCAAGATAAAAAAAAATACTGAACGAACATTCCTAGGCAGATAAGCCCCATAAACATCATCAAAAGGAGCCTTTAAAGTTTACTAGGAGGAGTCTCCAAAACAAGCAAATTCAAATAATCCATAATAATGCTAATGTTTGCAAGCTAATCAACAATTCTATTTCCTTCACGTCAAGTATGATTCATTTTCACATGACATCTCATCATTAGAAGCTTTTGGATACGCTGGACTAAAATAAGGATATTCCAGTTGAAATGAAAATTGTCAGAAATCATGTCGATCAAAATCTTTGAGTCGCTATCCAGTACTATTAGATGAGAAGAATGCTCTCTCCAAGCCATGTCCAATCCCAAATACAACACTCCATATCTACGCATGTAAGGCATCACACACATCTATTTATAAAATTGAGTTTTTCTAACCTATGCAACATTACATAGGATAAGGTGCAATAAATGTCTCACTATCTTTAACATAAACTATCATATTTATCCTTTTCTTGAAAAATGACAATTTACTTTATCCTATTAATCATTCTATTTTTTATTTTTTTATCACTTCATACTAAAAAAAAAAGTCTACTTACATGCATGAAAAAAAATGCAAATGGAACGGCATCGTAACAAACAAAATGAAACTAAATGGAAAGAAATTATATGAGCACAAAAAAAGAAAATTGTTACATACTAAGACTTTAATTTCATGATATACTAAGACTTTAATTTCATGATGACTTCTTTTTGGAGTTCTATATTAACGCAGAAGAAGAAATTTTTTACATATACTTTCACACAATTTTTCATATGGTAATGGAACCACCATATCCTTGAAGAAAAAAAAATTTAAAGCAGACGAGAAAAATTGTGTTACAAATGGATGAGTTTGGTCACCTTATATAGAGAATCCTGTTCCAATTTTTTGTTGTTACAAATGGTCAAATGCCGTTCCATCATTCCATGTATGATTTTTTTTGTTAAAAATAAAAAAATAGAATAATTAATAAATTAGAGAAAATTATCATTTTTTAAGAAAAGTATAATCAATATGATAATTTATGTGGAAAATAGTGAGACATTTAATGCATCTTATCCTATGCAATGTTGCATAGGTTAGAAAAACCCTATAAAATTTTATATATATTCCTTCATCTTCTTCTATATTCTTACTTGAAACATGATGTTTATTTTTCTTCATAATCCAGCATATTTAATTCTTTTTTAGAGCAACATATTTAATTCTTCTAGGCTGGTCGTTTTGATATATGTCTCTCAAGTTTAAACTTTAATGAATGAACTATTAAGAAATAGATATAAAAAATAACAAAAAGAGCCAGCTCTACATGATAGCAAATATATATATATATATATATATATATATATATATATATATATATATATATATATATATATATATATATATATATAATGGAAAAGGCCAGCCTTATCTGTTCGATGTAAGTTGATTTTTCAGTACAACTACAAACATAATTAGCAGCAATATAGTATAAGAAAGAAAACAAATGTTTATCTTAAAAACATACACCAAAAACATCAATATTTGTTAAAAAAATAATGGGAAAAAAAGAAGAAAGGAAGTGACTGAGACTAGAGAGATCTGATCACCGAATTGGTATACTTGAAGAGCTGTCTAATTTTCACACGCTTTCAGAAATAAAATGTTGATCTATCAATTTAAGTATAATTTATACTAGTGATATTTAGTGTTTATTTTATATATATGGACCTTATTTGTTTCATCAATTATGAGTTGTACATTTCATCACCTAAATTATTTTATGTAAAAGGGAAAATAAATTAAATATCTGTCGTATTTCTTTTGAAGTAATAGAAATATCACATCACAATAGTCCCCATTCCCTCAAATTATATATATGAAACAGGAAAGGTGGCATGGGACATAGGAAATGAGTTGAATGGTAGCCAGGTCTACTTTTTATTATTTTTTTCTATATGAAGCTTAGTCCACATCTTTTTCATGCTTAGTCAACATTTTAACTAAAAAGGAAAAATATCATGTTTATAGTATCTAGAGAATGTCTGCATAATAGTAATCGATGATGATCATTACCACATTCTGATTAGTTAAAGAATTAACTCATAAAAGTTAAAACAATCTTTTTTTAAACCGCTAAGCATATAGAGATATAAGCATTGTAAATTGCTCTATTTATGAGTCCTCGGTTTTGCTAAAAAGTCCTTCAATTTATTAGAACGTAACTTTTGATCGCATAAAGTTTATTGAAAGAGATACGTTTCGATCGTTTTTTTTTAACATCAGAAGAAATCTTTTGATCAACTTATTTTAAAGGTTGAACAATTCAAGGAGCACATAGGGCAACCGACATATCAATTAAGCGTAAGTGAAACTCAAGCCTACAAGCACATATAAGTATAGATGAGAATAAGAAAGAAAAAGATGTGTTTAATGTGTGTAATTCATGTTAAATATAGACCAAATACCTCCCTAGGTCCTTTAAGTTTCACGTTTGTTTCAGATAGGTCATTTAAGTTTATAAGGTTTCAGATAGGTCCTTTAAGTTTCGAGTTTGTTTCGGATAGGTCCTTTAAGTTTCTAAGACTTTAGATAGGTCATTTAAGTTTCGAACATGTCCTTTAAGTTTCTAACGGACATATCAACTTTGGCTTAAAGGAGGTTGATAGAAAGGACCTATCTGAAACAAACTCGAAACTTAAAGGACCTATCTGAAACATTAGAAACTTAAATGATATATCCGAAACAAACTCGAAACTTAAAGGACCTATCTGAAACCTCAGAAACTTAAAGGATCTATTTGAAACAAACATAAAACTTAAAGGACCCGGAGAGGTATTTGACCTTAAATATATTATGTTTGATGTTAAATCTGTTGTGTTTTAGGATGTTTCAGGGTTCATATATTGAATTTAGTCTTAACAAAATTGATTTGAGTTTAAATTAGGAAATGTATATAAACAAACTTAGAAGAATCAATTTTTAGGTAGAGATCGATTTTAAGAAATTTAGAAAATTGGTTAGAGAAATCAATATTTGAGTTAGAAAAAAATGATTTGATATAGAAAACTCACAATCAAAATTAAGTGTAATGGTCTCAACTTAGATTAAAGGAAAAACATGTTAATTTCCGTGGGTTTTCACTCACTAAAAGACCAAGGTAAATGAAGGGCATTGTCCCTTGTTGACAATATAAGAATATAGCCGCCAAGCAAAAAATCTTCCACATTGACACCTAATTATCTACTTCTATGGAATCCATAGGCTCAAAGCTAACTCAAACTATCGTAAAACCTCCATTATTACCCATAGACTCTCCGCACACTTCTTTTAAATCAGAGACTCCTAGAGAACACATATGCATGAGTCCAACTCCTCAGCCAAAGAGGGTGTTGTTGTTTATCACATTGAGTTTTGAGCACTTATACACCACATTCATGAAATCAGACATCGTATCTTCATCAAAAATCTTTAGACATTATGTATATACGAATCCCCACGTTAATATGTTTTCAACATTCAATTTTTCATCAAATATTGTAGAACTCTTACTCACCTTTGAAATACCGAAAATCTCTCAGTAAAATACGAGTAATTTATCCATCGGTTGGGATTATTACTCCTCTTCAAGTGAATTTTTCCCATCCACATTCATTTTCACCGCCATTGGCACTTACATCAACGAGACATGTTGTTGACTACCATTGTTAAAAAACTTTCAACATAAAAACCCGATCACCTTAGTCAAACACGAACCATACCATTATTGAGTTTGTTGAAATGTGTCTCAAAATTGATGTTGAAGTCTGGAAAAATCGTAGCACGTTTGCAGGGCAACGTGGCGCATTTTTGAGTGTGTTTTTAGGAGGTTGTCACTGAAAAAATCATGGCACGATGCAGGAGCAACGCAGCATGATGCAAGAGATAAGATCAAATACTGTATTGCTACCAACTCCAACGTGGAACAATGGGATGGAAACGTGACATGATGCCTCAAGGTCTGGAAACTATTTAAGACTTCATTCTTCATGTTTCTGGTAGAGTTTTAAGAGAGAGAAACTAGGGAAATTAAATGAGGTAACTTTAGAGTTGATGGTCTTTTATTAGGGTTTTCTTTAGAGGTTCTCTTGGGCTGGGAAACATTTGTAAACACCTTGGGTTAGCGAAAATCATTGAGTGTCTTGTTCTTTGGTAGAAATTATGGTTTGTTATTTTGTTGAAGCTAATTTCTTGTAACCCTTTTGTATCTCTTTGTAAGAACTCATTGATAGTGGATTGGAGAGATCAATCTCTCCCCTAAAGTAGGTCAAGTTGGACCGAACTAGGTAAACATTTCTTGGTGTGTTTATTTCTCTTCTCTCTTTATCTTTTGCTTGTGGTTTTGTGCTTTTCACTTTGATTCCTAGATTAGATCTAAATGTTGTTATTATTGTTATTGCTTGTGGTTACTTTAACATTGGTTTCAAAAAAAATAATATTGATTACTACTTTCCTTTGCTCCACACATAATAGTTTTATTTGTGTGATTTTGAATCGAAATTCACAAAAAATGAAAAGGCAACATATCATCGCACTAAGTTTTGACCAACCACATAAGTGAATCAAACGATACATCTTAACAAAAAAAATATTCACAATTAGATAAGAAATAATATTAGTTTAGAATTGCAATTCCTAACCGTTAATATATGATTTTTTTTTTTTACACACATACCACCGTACGTATTTGAAGACTATGTACTTTCCAATATTAAATGCACCTAACTAACTTTGGTGAATAATTCGTAGCATGAAGATTCTGCCAGTAAACACGGTAACCTTTAAACGCGGATTTCTCAGTTTGCGAGTTTTATTTGTCATTATTTGGAGCTGTATTTGATTGATTTTGGTTTATCGGTGAACGAGGTTCTGATCAGGTGTCATGCATTATATTCATCTATATTCATGTCTTTTTTAACTTAACTAACGTCTTAATTCAAATTTAATAGCCATGTAACAACGTTAAAAACGTTAAAATTCATAGCTAAGATTTGTCACCTATTTAATTTCCACAAAGTTCGTGAAATTAGTCTATATAGTTGCACGTACGAAGGATATACCTGTTTAAAAAAAATATTCATCTATATTTCTTTATAACCTTCGCACTTCATATTACTTTGATCTTGGCAGTTTCTGAATCTAAATTTATCTATCATCTGTTTATGGGAAATGATGATTTGTTTCTTATGTTTTTTAATTTGTATATTCGATGTCACAGCATAGAAATAATAAGTGTAAAATGTTGATGTTATTTGGATAATTTATATTAAAATTGATTTTGGATGTATAATTACTAAAATGGGTTTCAAAATGTGTGTATTTTTAATTTTATTTTAGATAATGATTTAATTTATTGTGTTATTAAATTTAATATAATTTATAAAAAAAATTGATTCTAATAACATAGATGATTATCTACATATTTTATATAAACATAATATTGATTGAAAAAAATATATCTTTTTAGAGAAATAGACAAAATTCACTTACATTTATAAAGAAAAAAATAATTTTTTTGACAATTTCATCAAACAGATGATAAAGACAATTTAAATAAAATGAGGAGAAACAAAATCACATTAATTAAACACACAAACAGAGTAGTAGTAGTAGATAGTTAATGATTCGAATTATTTCTTGTAAGACTAACTGTGCACATGGTTGAGATGCATTTTGTTACAAGATTTTTTACCTAGTTCGAGTAATGATATGGTAACCAATAATTTAAAATTACAATGATTTATGTTGCAAAAATATTGAAATTCTAATTTGAATCCGTAACACCTATTTAGTGTGTTAATTTTGCAACAAAAAAAGAAGAGACAATTACAGGTAGAGGTCCTTTGTTTAGTCAATTAAGTAACTTAGGGTTTAGAAACTCACATTGTAAGATGAATAAACGAGGTGTCTGGAGTTCAAATTTCATCAATACATATATTATATAGTGTTCTTATCAACTGAGTTAAGTTCACGGTGACGAGATCCGCTCTGTTTAGAAAAATAAATAGTAGACTTCGTTTTATGAGAGAAATAAATATAGATGGGAAATGCTTAATGTTACTAAAGATTGTTCACAATAATAAACATCCATTAAGTGTAGTTATAAAGTTTTTAATTTAGTTTCTCATTGATATATATGGTAGATATAGTGAAGGAGGAATATTTTCTCACTCACTTTGATGTTGTAATTAAAAGAGAATTGTCAGGAAGAAAAACAGTACTAATAATTGTACTAGATCGAACTCTTTGTTTAAAATATATACATCAAATGAGACCACAGCTGTGCTACCAACCAGAACTCATATTTAAATTCGTCTAAGAAAACTCATATTTAAATATACACTCAATAAATTAATTAAAATTATCCTGATTTTCATAGTTCATATTTCAACACCCTCTATCTTCTATTTGAAGGGTTACCCTATTTTAATTATAATTAGAAACTAAAACAATACTAATCACCTCCTTAAAGCAACCTACAAGAAGCTAGAATTACAAAAACAATGAACCCCACCCCACCCCACCATGTGAAAATACAAACCACATAAATTGAAAGACACCCTATTCTCAAAGGACAATTTTGTCAATTCAAATTTAAATCCACATATAGTTCCTTAATTATTAACTAGAACAATCACATCACAATTATTATTTAATCGAACCCTCCATTTACATTATGAGTATGGTTGTTGCTATATATACCTAAGTAACCTCATAACTTTTTCCTCGGTTCAAACAATCCCAAAAGACTCAAACAAGTTTTGATTAGTTTTTCTACATTGTTCTTTTTTATTTATTTTTGCATAGAAGCTATAATAATATGGGTAATAGCTTAAGGTGTTGTTTAGCTTGTGTTCTTCCTTGTGGGGCATTAGATTTGATCCGGATAGTGCATTTGAATGGTTGTGTAGATGAAATTACACATTCAATCACAGCAGGTGAGGTTCTCCAAGCCAACCCTAACCATGTTCTAAGCAAACCAAGTTCTCAAGGCGTTGTTCGTCGGATTTTGATCATTTCACCAGAGACTGAGCTCAAGAGAGGAAACATATACTTCTTGATCCCGGCAACATCTTTGCCGGAGAACAAACGGAATGGATCAATTGTTAGTGACTCTCATCTTAACAAGAAAGCATCATTGTCTACAAAGAAAAGAAGCTCCAACAACGGTGATGATGGTGATGGCAATAGTGGTAGTGGTGATTGTTTTTACTCATCAACATCACCCTTGCAGCATAAGGAGAAGAAATCCTCAAGACGGGATCGCAAGAAAGGTCGTGTTGGAATATGGAGGCCTCATTTAGCAAGTATTTCTGAAGACTAAATAGTGTTCGGAATTATCAATCAGTATCATGTACATCATGACACTGGTTGCTGCAGCGGAGAGGGAGGACCGTTAAAAAAATTTAATGGTTCAATTATTGAAATATATAGCAACATGGCCTTTTTTTTTCTTTCTTGTTTTACAAGTGTACGTGGGCATTTAATTTTGTGGATAATTTTTTTTAACCTTGCTTTTCGTATACTTGTGTTTCAATTTCTGTGGGGTGAATTATGTGTGAATTGGATTTTATCAAATCATATAATTTTATTTGCTTCATAGAAAAATAAAAGAAAACAATATATAACTATATAAGGTGATAAGAATTAAGGTTCAAATTTATATGAAGTGATTTTCAATCTCAAAGTCACAAGTTTCGGTCAAAATAGATTGATTGACTTTGTAACTTGAAGAATTGAGTTCAAATTCTCTCGCCGAATGGTTGTAAAAATAATAATTAATTCATGTCACTTTAATTAATAATAATTATATTTTTTTCTAATATTTTCAAAAATAATTCTCAAGTTGTAAGGTTATGGAAATAGTATCTTCCTTTTCTTTGTGTTTTGTATACATAATACATAATTGAAAATGAGAGTTGAGAAGAAACAAATGAGTGCTGAGCTTTTCTTTGTGCCCCACCATTTGAAATTATTCAATGCTTTACCTAGCTATTTGTCCTAATTAATTAGCTTTGTGTCAAAATGAAAATTTGAGAGTTACTCCCTCCGTCTCAAATTATAAGCAAAAAAAAAAAAAATCACATTTATTAAGAAAACTAAAACATAAGAATTTGAAATATAGTTTTTTGTGTTTTCTTTGGAAAAAGTTTCATAGAAAGATGTAAAAACAATTTTCATTGGCTATTGGTTATGGAAAAATTGAAAGAGAGAGAAAATTGAATGCAATTTGCATTTAATTTTATGAGAATAAACAAAAGTTTTTATTGAAAAAGAGATTTTTTTAAAAAAAAGACTAAATAGGATAAAAGATTGTCTTTTTTGCTTATATTTTGGGACAAAGAAAATGAGTTTTTTTTTGCTTATATTATGGGACGGAGGGAGTACATAGCTGTGATTTCGTAAGTATTCTCAAATAAGAGATCCAACTTAATTTTGAATTTTAGCACTTTTTCAATGATCAAGTTATTCCCCTAATTTTGTGTAAATAAAAGAAGTTAATATTCTAATTTTAATGAACACCTTGTTATATTTTCACACATATGATGAGAAGTATGTAGTGTATATATTACCAAACAAAGAAAGAAGAAGTATGTATAGTATATTACTTACGGTTAACTTTTTGATTTACTTCTAAAACAACTAATAAACCAATAAATAGTCTAAACTTGTTGTTAAAGGATTTATTTTATTATATATATTACTTTAATTACACACCTAATAGATTTAAAAGATATTTTAAAGAGCATGAGTATTTAATTGGTATATGCATGTTAGGCACATATGCATACTCAAGGAATCTATCTATTGAAGAAAACGAGAAAAAATGGCTTAATTAGGCTGACATTATTATTAAATAAATGTTCTTTGATTAAGATGCTTTTATAGTTCTTCTAAAATAAAATAGACTAAAATAAGCATATTAAGAATTGATAAAATAAAAAACTAGAAAGAAAGAAGTAAACCTTCTCAAGCCGGCTCTATTTATGTAGTGAGAGAAATTTTAACTTTTCTCTAATTTCGTGATATGTCATAAGCTTATGGTTCTATTATGTAGTAAAAAAATTGATGTCATGAGGAGTAATGTTTATTATCAACTTTTTAAGATGATTAGCTAAAAAGATTATAGCTTAAGAGATTGACGTTGGTATGAAGATTAACAATAATATAGAAACGATTTAGGTGAAGTAAATAATGTAACCTACGTCCCTTTTCATATAAATGCATAAGTGTGTTTTAAAATCCCATTTTCTTCGCGGAATCGATGACAAAACCATTTAAGTTTGATTACCCTATATCACCTCACGGAAAACTAGACTATTTTCATATTTTGAATTCTTTATTACTCCCTCCGTCCCTTAATATAGTCATCTATTACTTTTTTCACATTTCTTAAGAAATGTTGTTGGTGTAGTTAATGTGTCTGTTTTATAGTACAATTTTACAAAATTACCCTCATTAAAGAGATAATGTGAAAAGTCAATTTATTGTAATTTTAGAATTAGTAGTAGTATTAAATAAGGGTATATATAGAAAAAAATAATTAATGTGTGTTGTAATTTGAAAAGGGGGTTATATTTAGGGACAAATAAAAAAACAAAAGGGGGGTTATATTAAGGGACGGAGGGAATATATCTTATAGGCTCGAGACCAACCATCACCATTTATTTGTCGACATCAAACTTCACCTTTTAGTCATTCGTTCAATATCTAAGATTGAATAATTATAATTATATAATTTAATACGCAAAAATGTTTCTTAGGAACAATAAGATATAATTAAGGTTTTGAAATCGATTGCAACAAGAATTCAAATTATGAAATGTTTGTCATTCAACTTCTTTCAACAATCTCATCTAAGTCTAGTCACTCATACTCATTGAGACTAAACAAAGTTAAATAAAGATATAAGACATAAATGATTAAGGGTCATGCTAACTTGGGTCCTTATGAAAGTAAAACATAAATTTTATCTTGAAAAGATAAGATTTTAAACTTCTAAAACATGGAATGCACGATTTCCAATAAAATGTTTATATCTTTAGTTTCTTAACTTATTCCTCAAGGGCACAAGATAACAATTCCGAATGATTAAAGGAAAACTTACTTTTATTAACGTAGCAAAATGCAAGAGTAAGTATAAAGCTCTAAAGTTGAAAGCACAATGAAAATTGTAAGGTATAATGACGAAGTACTCATAAGAGATAAAGAGTGGATGCTATCATGTTAATATGATTTCTGCTCTGCACTCAGCAAAATTTGCTCGCGTCCTGCAGTGTTGTCAAAAATACCCATGCGCTAGTTAAGTAGCGCCGCGCACCTTAACTAGCGTAAGTAGTATTTTCTGCGCCACTTAAGTAGCGCCACGCACGTTAAGTAGCGCAGCGTTACTTAAGTTATACAGGCGCGGACAGAACCATTCTCTCACTTCTCCAACTTTTCTAACCACGAAAATTTGCTCTCCAAGTGCGATTTTCACTATTCTTGCGCCATTCAAAGCTAATTCATCCCATATTATCAACTAAGTGATGATTACCCTACTTAATTACATTTAAGTTGTAGAAATTTTTGTTTTTTTTGAAGAAATTGTGACTTTTTAGGGTTTTATAAATTTTGTTTGCATGTTAGTTTTGATAATTGTTAGTGATGAATTAACTTAGAAATTGTTGTTTAGAAGTTGTTTAGAGTACATTGTGGTAGTTTAGTGATTGAAAATTGTTAGATTACTTTGTTGTTTGAAAATTGCACACCAAGTGTTTGATAAAATGTCTCAATGATAATTGTTTTGTTTTTTTGGATTGTGACTTATGAAATTAGTTAGCATATGGTTTGTTAATTTTGATTATAATATGTTTGACTGCAATGTGGTAGTTTATGGATTGAAATGTCATTGTTGGAATTTTAGTGTTGTTGTTGAATTGTTGGAAATGAAACAATTATCATGTGAAATTGTATAATTTAATTTGTGTTTTGTTAAATATTGTGCAGATATGTCTCGGAGGAATACTTCTCAGATACCGTTCGAGCAGGATAGGAGCGACATGACTGTGCCGTAAGCACAGACTGTGCGCCACTTAACTGTCGCATGTGCTAAAAGGCTGCACGAGTTAACGTGCGCAGTGCCAGTTAACGCGCACAGTGTTTTACACATGCGCTAGTTAAGTGACGCATCGTACGTTAACTAACACAATATTTTGCACTTGCGCCAGTTAACTAGCGTAGATGTATTTTCGCCATGGCTACAGGGCGCGAGCAATTTTTGCAGGGTGAAAAACAGAACATATTAATATAGCCTAGTTTTGTGCATTCAGTAGCAACCCATAATTCATGAATGATTATTGCTTTGACACCACACAAAAGTCAAAAAGCAAACGAAAATCCCATCAGACATGTCCATTACGACCCTCGACATACACTACTGATGGCCGTAGCCACCACAGGAATTAAAATCCATACCATCTTGGACTCCAATAGCCACTACATCCTTAATCTGTGGCTACGGGTGGTAGTCGCCTATTCTTTTTAGGGAAATGTTAACTTGTGTCTCGAGTACTCGTTAAACATTTTAAATAATAATTTTTTTATAAATCTTTTTATAATAAAGTGTATTGAAAATTGATCACTTTAATATTTTTAAAGAAATATTACTTAATTTAGAAAGCTTAAAGAGTGCATTCAGAATACTACTCCCTCCGTCCTAAATTGTATGACGTTTTAGACATTTCACATATATTAAGAAATGCAATTAATATTGTATGGAAAAGAGATATTATGAGTTATTTTACAAAATTGTCCTTAATAAATAATATGAGAAAAATAAATGAAAGAATTGAAAGAAGAGAAAGTAATAAATAATTAAAGTTGTAATAGGAAAAATAACATTAATGTTGCATTGGTATTGTAAAACGACATATAATTTAGGACAAATTTTTTTCTCTAAAGCGACATACAATTTGGGACGGAGGGAGTAGTTAATAGGACCTTCTTTTTGTATTGGAAGTTGTAATTAAGTTTTCAACCCTTTCGCATTGACTTGGCCTTCAAGTACCATAATTTAATTCCTTATCTTTAAAGCTTGGCCAAATGCACTTTTTTTCATTGCTTTCTTCACGTTTTCTTGTTCTTGGCCTATGAATAGAAATCAAAATGTAGTGAATTGAAACTAAATCCAAATAAAAATACTGACTTATTAAATAAAAGAAAACCAACAAACGAGGCTTATCACCTCTATTCTTCTTCTTAGAGAGGTCATTTCTTAGAGGTCGTTTTAGGTCATAGTTTAGTCCAAAAGATCTATGTGCATCGTTTTTCTCTCCTTTCATCTAAATAAGTATTATTTACATAATTATTTTTTGTGATTTTATTCTAGGAGTAGTTTGGTTTTCTCGTCTTATTGTGGTGTTTGTTCTGTTTAAATTGTCAGATCAAATTTGACTCATTATAAATTCAACTAATGATGATCTAGGCATCAACACTACACATTTGGTGGCATGAATATTTCCGTAACTTTAATTAGAATTCATAACAAACTCTAGAGGATTCACATCATGTATAAATAGAGAATCATAGCCTTGTCATAACTAGATTTGTGAATATTACAATCTTTGATTCTTTTTTTGAACGATTACACTCTTTGATTCTTAGATTTTTTTCTCTCCATTTTCCATTCTTCTATGTTGCTCAAGCTCAACGTTACATGATATATGTTTCGAATTTTCGGCCACACTGAGAAGTACCATGATCAACGTTTTGAGGCAGAAGCTTACCCAGAAAAAAGAAAGTGAGGGAAAACATTGTTTGTAATGTTGTGACATGAGAATATGAGATTTAGACCTTATTGTTTTCTTTTTTTCTTAAAAGTATCTTTTGCTTAATTATTTTTTTAGGCATATTTTTGTATAGTGAATGTCCCTATACATAGGATGATGAGAATGAAAGCAAGTTTAGGCATAAAGAAAAATAATTTTACGAACAAAGATTTTAGTGTTACAAAACTACAAAGAGTGTATTGGCATATATGTTTTTACCCAACATACCAAAATTCATTATTAAAAGGTTGTTGTTGCACAACTAAAACAGAAAATGTAAAATCTGATGTGGCTAAAAGGTTCCCAACTGGGCCAAGCTCAGGAAGTTCACACCATTCTGTCAAGCCCATAATACATGGAGAATTTGCTATATGATGTCTACCAACTATAACCAAACTATAACGTCCTTCCATCCTACGAATAACTTGTGTTGTTCCTGCCCCATCTTCCACAATCTCCTCCTTAAAAAACACCTTTTCTTTAAGGTTACTAGTATACCTTACATGTTCCATCATATCAATGTAAGGATTTTTTATGTTACATTGTTTTTGTTGCATCATATACCGTACCCAAATCACGGTGAGTTTTACATTAGGATGTTCAGCGATACGCATACTGTAAGCCATCGCTTCTTGATCATCAGCACCGCCTAAAAATAGCATAGCAATTTCACAAAAGCACTTTTCATGAATAACCAATAATTTTCCGCTCCTTTGGCTTCGATCGATTAAGACACCGGTCGAACAAGGTGCTTTATTCAGTACTTTTTGGTTCACCGACCTAACTGAACCGTTAGAAGCTTCAACGTTTCCATTCATGGACCATTGCTTATGAAATGGCACAATTAAAATGTTTGCTTTTGTGTCCATTGCCATGTAGCATATATCATCATGCATGCTAGCATATGGTGCAATTGCTGTAAAAAGTTGCAATGTGACACATTCTTGGTTATGCAATAGAAATTGATTAAACACATTGCTTATGTGTTGACTTGAAGTCTCCTTATAAGTGCTTGGTTTAAATTTAGTATTCTCATTTTTGGTGAGGATTGAGGCTGCTCTACCAGATAATTCCATGAGATGTAAAACAAAGACTGAGAGAGGTGTTGTGTTTGTTGGATTTGTGGCTTGAAGGAGGTTTATCATTGGATGTACATTTTCTTCATCTTGGATGCATACAAGTATTTTGAGATCAAAATCTTTTTGTGAGTCTTTAACTGTTTTTCTGATGTAGGTTTTGTATCTCCTTGAAGGATCATATATGTAATGAACAACTACAGTTGCAAATCCTGTTATGGCCACCATTGTATATATCATGAGAGTGAATGGAAGTTCACTTATTTGCTGTTATAACACATGTTAAATTGATGGAAAAATTAGTGTAATATTTAATTTAAAAAGTGCTTTATATATAATATAAGGCTTAATTGCAGTTTTGGTCTTCTAAGTATCACAATCTTGCGATTTTGGTCCCCTGTAAAAAACAATAACAAATCAGCCCCTTAAGTTTACTCCTTTTGCACTTTTAGCCTCCCAGACTAATTTTGACTGGGTCAATGCATACATGACACCTATATCACTTTATTTATTAGGTTTAATTGCAGTTTTGGCCGTCTAAAAAAAATAGAAAGTCACGTGGCAGCTCACTTTAAGTGATGTGGGTGCCATAGTCACATAATTCGTGCACCATGCCAGGATCCGCGAATTGATTCTTGCGAACCGGTTCCCGGTTCTTTGGCGAATTGGTTCGCGAGAATTCGCTCCTGAATTCATTCAAAAGAGCGAACCAGAGAACCATGTCTAAATTCGATTCTGATGAAGCTGTGACTATTTTATTTCGCGTTCAACACCATCAGATGCGCATTTCAGTAGTGAAAACGTGATTCAGAGATGTGTACACAGTTCAACACCATGTCTGCAAAGTGCAAACCCTTGCTGCAGTTCTCTAGTCCAAGCTTGAAGATGAACTGTGCTTTGGGCCTTAACCCGAAATCAGCCTATTTAAGCCCATTTACTCTTTTTTCTTTTTGGTCAGGATTGTTTATAAAAAATTTCGAGGCATGACATCGTATAATGCAAGCATAATTAAGAAAGATGCTTATTTATTTTATTGAAAAAAGAGTTATTTATTGTTTTTTTTAAACAATACAAGCATGCATCTTACATTCCCGATGAAGCTTCACTAAATATTCATCTTCTATTTTATTTTTTGTTAATTAACTATTTTTTTATTAGTAACGTACCGATTATTATATTTGAACGTACCACGAACCCAAACAGCGTACCGACTCTGTGTACCCCCCACGTACCTAGTTTTTTGAAAGTCGCGAACCGCGTTCCCAAATTCGTACCACGTATCGAAGCGAATGGCGAACCGTGTGACTATGGTGGGTGCCATGTATGCATTGACTAGGTTAAAATTTGTCTGGGGCCAAGATCACACGATTGTAACACTTAGTGAGCCAAAATTGCAATTAAGCCAAAGACAAAGAAAGGATGTAGAAAGTACCTTACTGTTCAATAATATGTTGTACAAGCTGAGATCGATGAGGCCTTTGCAACACATGATTGTAGCCAAAGCAAAGGAATCCCAAAATTCAGTATGAAAGTGAAGTGATGGTAAAATGGTTCCAACAAATTTTCCTATATACCCTGCAATTATGATAACCTCCATGAATGCTATTTTTGACCCTTCTAATTTAGGAACTTTTGTCCTTAACCCACTAATAGTACAATAAGCTGGAACAGTCAAAGTAGAACCAATAGCACCAAGTCTTTCACTCAAAATAGAACCTAAAGGAGGACCATCCGGCAAAAACAAACCAAACCAAAACGCAATGATAAAAGAAGATTGTCCCGCAATTTGTGCGGAGAATCCAACTAACAAAAGTATACAAATTATCATCAAGAAATGGCTTTCCGTCATCGGCTTTCCCTTTGGATTGCGATTCGAGATCCATATAACTAATGGCCTTAACAAAAAAAATAAGACGGCGAAATAACTAATTGTCATAGCCAATTCTATAAGAAATCTATATGATTTACGTTCCAAGGCTATACTTCCATTGATTACCAAAAAATAAAATACCCACAGACAGGCATCACTAACTATGGATGTTGATAATGCCATTCTCCCAATCTCTGAATTTAAAATGTTCATCTCACTTAGGAAGCTACTAATAACTGAAAATGAGGTCAATGAACCAAAAATTATCAAATTTATCATACTAAGTTTTTCAGATCCTAAAGGAGTGAATATTTCAACAAGCTTTAGGGCTATAATGCCAAATACTGTAGAAGATATGTGGCCTGATACTCCAATTATTACTGCACGCTTTTCAACCATAAAAATCTGTTTAGAGTTTATTTGCACCCCCATCTTAAAGAAATAAATTATCATTCCAAATTCTGCAAATGTTGAAAGTATCATTATGCTTGCTGATGGAAATAACATCTCAAAACTTGTGTTGTCTCGACCCAAAAATAATGGACTCACTATGATACCAGCCTGTTAAAAGTAAAAACAAGATGATTATGGTAATTAATTATAACAACAATAATAGTAAAAGAAATGTTAATGACTGCTTTGATGCATTTGTTCAAAAATCTAAAGATTTTTTTTGGAGATTATTAGCGTAACCCTAATGATAATAATGACCGGGTCATGTTAAACCGTATCCTAGGGACATTGATTAAGGAAGTCAAAAAAAAAAGACATCTTTTAAACATTTAGAACATTGATTACACAATTTTTAAGATAATACAACTATATTTGATTCCTTAATGAGTGTCTTAGAGAGCGCATTAGTTAACATTTCTCAAGATAAACATAAATAATCACTTTTTTAATTACTTTTGAAAGTTTTTGTATGTTTGTTACATATGTTTAAATGAAAAGGTGTTTTTAACTGCTTTTCTTAAAAGTTCTTAAAGAAAACAGTTTTTACTTAAAAATCATGTTTTATAGATGAAATTTAAAACAAAATATGATTTTAATTCCGATAGACAAACACAAAACAGCTTATACTTTTTTTAAAATATTTTAAAAAATAATTTCTAAACTATTGGATGTCGAAATCAATTTCTATACACTATAACAAACATAACCCGTGTATCATCAAATCAAATGAGTTCCAACTGGGAAGTTTTGTCAAGAAGTATTTGCTTCTATGTGAAAATCAATTATTGAGCATGTTTAAGCTAAAATACATGGTCATGAATATATTTTAATATTTTAACCATATAGAAAAAATGATATAAAAAGAGTGATCATATTGTTAAATTCCTTCATTTCCTAATTGATGCTAAGAACACAATCAAATAGTAAAGGTTAGATGTACTATGTTGAAAGAAATAAACTTACCACAATTTCTGCAATAAGGAGTGTTTGATGACAAGGACTTAACAAGAAATGAGTAATTCTACTAAGAACAAACATAAGAATAATCTGAATTGCTAGAACAGATTTGGTTTCTTTGAGGGGATTTTCTCCAAAAAACACACCCTTATGTGTATCTGTTTTCATGTATTGACAAACTAATTTCTCATTATCAATCATTCCATAGGAAGTCAATTGATCTAGTCTTTCATTTTTTGCATCCATTTCTATTTGATTTAATGAAAGTTAATCCTCATAAGAATTAAGCAAAAAGATATGAACAATGCAAATAAACTTTAGAGAATGTGTTTCTGAGAGAGAGATGATGGAAAAAGAGAGTGAACCAATCATTTTGATAATGGATGAATGAGGAAGTCAGAAGCTTAACGGTTGAAAAGTAACAATTATTGTTATCCAATAAATTTGAGTAGCCAAAAATAGGAAATTTTAACAAAAAAAAATCTTGATTGATTGTCTTGTTTGATGGTAATTTACTGTGGAAATCTAAAATCAAATAAGGTTGTTATTGCATCATTTCAAACCAACAACCGACCTTAGTATGAGGGAAACTGAACTCAAATCTAAATTCTTGACTTCCAAGACCAAGAGTTTTATAAACTTCCAAGACATTTATATTTTTGTTTGTGCGCAATTTTTTGTTTCAAATAAGATAGTAGATTTACAAAAATAGTATTAGTAGATAGATCACTAATCATCAATAAAATATAATTGTCTTAATATCAAAGTTAGTTCGAAAAAATTACTAATTTTCTAGGCTGCCATGTCTTAATATTTTTCTAGGGTTTCTTAATCATCTAGCAAATTTTTTGTATTCTTCCAAGACATTTTTGTGCAGATTTATATGATAAAAATGTTTTCCTCTATGAGATTGGCTGAGAGCCACAGACCATCAGCATAATAAGGTTAATGAGAAAAAAAAATGCAGATGATGCAGCAATTATATATGCAAATGTTCCTTCATATCACAATATTCATAGAAATGTAGAAAATATGCATATGATGCAGCAATTATATATTTTACTGTGAGTAACTTTCCATAGCCTCAATTCTTAAGGAAGGCAGCTAGAGACTAGAGAATAATTTTATAATCTTTGTCATGGCCTAAACTTGGTGTGTTGAGAATCCCTTAATTTTTTTATACATGCACCGACTATTTCACTAATTCATTTTATGAATCAATATTCATTAAAAAATTACTTTATGAATAAGAATTGGGAATAAATCTGAAACATATATATATTCATCACTTTTCTTGTTAATAGTGATCAGAGGTCTAGGTTCAAATTCAGCTCTGGAAATGCAGCGACTTAAATCTCTCGAGGAAGAGTTTTACAATACATTGAGGTCCTACTCATCTTAAGAGAATAATCTCTATAGTTTGCGCGTCGAAAATACTCAATTTGTACCAAATGAAGTCACCGTAGAATGAGCAAAAGCAATCCAAAGAAAGAAAGAAAATGAAAACAAAGAAAGAATTGAAGCAAATTTTGGAAGGTTTTAGGAAACATGTTCTATTTAAAACTAAGTGTATACATAAGAATGTTTCTGTCAAATCCTAAACAATGCTATACATTTACTCTTCTCAAATGTGTAGACTCTTCTGGATCACGTGACCCCCAAAATTTAGTTTGTTGTTGCACAACTAAAACTGAAGTTTTATCTCCAATATTCAAAGAAGCAAGAATCTCTCCTACAGTTCCCAACTCACCATGCTTCCATTTTCCAAGTTCAGACATCAACTTTGAATCTTCATGCCTCTTTCCAACCATAACAAGATCATAAAAACTATCCATGTATTCAATAACTGAAAGCACATCTCTTCCATTTGTTACAACATTTTCTTTATAAGAAACCCTATCATTCCTAAAAGCATTCAACCTAAACTCACTCAATATTTGAGTATCAAGCTTTTTGCTTCTATCTGAACCACCAACAATATCTTTCGAAGACGAACAAAAATGAAAGAGAGTAATATTTACATTAGGTTGATCCATCATACGTTTCGCGTACGCGAGCGCTTCTCTATCGTCTGGGCCTCCAAAGAAAAGCACAGCAACTATATATGTTGATTCGTTCAAATAGCCGCACCAAAATTTCTTCTGATTGCCACGATCGATGAGGACACCGACCGAGCAAGGAGCTTTCTCGAGAACGTTTTTGTTAAGTTGCTTGAATGCGAAAGTCGACTCGGCCATACCTCCGATTATCCATTGTTTATGGAAAGGTATGATTATGAAAGTTATTCTTTTTTCAAGTGCCAAGTAGCAGACATCATTGTGCATTGTAGCATAGGGTGAGATGCCTTTATAGCAATGCAGTGATACCTTTCCCTTATAAGCATCTTCAAATTTGCTGAATGCATTGAAGATTCTTTCGGTAGGCTTTTCGCGCGGTATGTGCGCAACAAGCACAGAGGAAGCTCTACCAACAAGCTTAACAAGCTGTAGTACAACTAAATCTATGCGGGTTTTTTCGTTTGGATTTGAAGCAGCAAGGAGGTTCAGAATAGCCAATACATTATCTGGTTTGTGAATGCAAGCTAGTATGCGCAATTCTTCGTCACTTTGGTGATGCAATATTGTCCTCCTTTTGTAAGCAAGAAATCTTCTAGAAGGATCATATAGAGCTTTCACAACAGGCGACACAATGCCGGTTACAAGCACTAAAGTAAGAACCAAAATAGCAAACAATTCATCATTCAGAACCTGCAAAGACATAAAAAAAGTTTCCCTTTAACTAATCTTATATACAATACTAGCTAGCTTTGAGTAAATAAACATTTTAGTCTTTGACATTGTAAGGGTCTTGATTCAGTACCTGAAATTTGCAAAATAGCAATTTAGTCTCTCGATCAATATACTTCTTTAGTAAATATCCATCAAAACAAGCATATAATCTTTAAAATTGTTGCAAAATTTGAAAAAAAGACTAAACTTATTGATATTTTTCAACTTGAGGAACTAAATTTTACAATTTCAAGGATTAAAATGTATTTTTACTCGCTAGCTTATGAAATTGTAATATGAAGATGAATGAAAAAACATGACTTACATTTTTTAATTTCAGGTTGATCAACAATGCCAATTCAACTGTGCCTTTGCAGTTCAGTATAAGACCAAGAGAAAGAGCATCTCTAAATGGCATCCTGCAGAAAAGTAGAGGCAATAAAACCCCAATAATTTTACCAAAAAAAGTAATGCAAATAATCAACTGAACAATTCCCAAATTCTTCATCTTCTGTATTGCAAAAACATCCGTCCTCAATCCCACGACCACGAAAAGTATCGGTAAAAGCACAACTGAAACAAAACACTCGAGCTTATCTACCAATGCTGCACCTAATGGAGGACCATCTGGAATAGCCAACCCTACCATAAAAGATACAATAATTGCATCTAAGCCGATAACTTCACCGATGAATCCACAGAATATTAGTATTATAAGAGTTCCACAAATGTAAATTTCTTGAACTGGTTTTCCTTCTGGTGTGTGTTGAATAGCATATAATGCAGCTGGATGAACAACAAAAACTATGAACAAAACAAGAAGAGTGGTTGAACACATCAATCCAATAGATACTCCTATTGACTTCGTCGATGATATATTTGCAGCAAACTTCATTGTCAAAACTAAACTAAAGCAAACATCGCATATGAGCGAAGATGACGAAGCCAACCGTCCGATCTCTGAATTGAGGATTTGAAGTTCAGCAAGAAAGCAAGAAATTACTGGAAAGGCCGTGATAGATTGAATTTCTACCACTACAGGAAGCATCCTTGAAACATCATTATCCAATGATACAAAGTGGCCGAGGAGAAAAACAACCATTCCGCCAAGTATGTAAGGAACAAAGAAGCCTAAAATTCCAATGGCAAACGTCCTTTTCCCTGATCGAAAAATGATGGTTGGATCTATCTTTACTCCAAGTAGGAAGATGAATAACATGAATCCAAAAAATGCTAATGTGTCAAGCACATTTCTTCCTTTTATTGGGAAGAAAGTGTCGGCAAATGCTGAATAGTGACCAAGAATTGAAGGACCAAGTGTCATACCACCCTAGTAAACATCAAACATTGTAGAAATAGATCAGATATACATATCATTAGCCATTCATTCTCATTGGTATGCGAATATCTAGTCCTTTTTTTCGAAAGGTCTCTTGTGGTAGGGATTAGACTAATGGACATAATAATCTCTTAAAAAATCTCAACAAGAATGATATAAGAGATCACAAACAAATAAAATATTCTATACACATAAACAATCAATGAATAACCCAATACCAAAATGGTATCTTAAAATCAAAATCAAGGTTGTTTTTAGAAACCTCGGTGACAACTATTTGGACCGCGACATCAAGGTTTTTGATGTCTTTGAGAATGTAACACGATTACAGTTGAAACTGCCTCAGTCACATTTGACCATGATTATCCGCATTATCAAGGATTGTGATCTCTATAGGCTGTAGCACTGACACTTTTGATTGGTCTACACCAACACATGTGATAATTCAATTTTCTTATATTATCACCGGTGTCCACGTATCAGTGTTAGTGCCGTGTGTATGTCATTGCTTCATTCATTGGGACGGCATTGCGAAATTTAAAATCTTGATGAAAACAAAGAACAGAAAAAGCTTGCAAACTTACAAGAATCTGAGAAACAAAATAAGGTTGACCAAATGGCCTGAGAATAATGTAACCGAGCTGTGTGAAAATGAACATGAGAAAAACTTGGATCAAGAAAAGAGGGACAGAAAAAGCAAGTGGATTTTCTCCTAACCAATATCCCCTAGAGTTGATATGATTAATTGTATGACATATGAAAGATCCTCCAAACTGTGACTCAGTTCCATCATCAGGCATAGAATTGTTGCTAATGTCAAGGTCTTGGACTGACTCCATGGATGGAGCAAGAAGAGAGTGGTTGAGAGACCTTGAGGGAAGGAAGAGAGGGAAAGAGACAACCCCATTTGGATTGAGAGAGAATTGTGATCATGTGGTTGGATGAGATAGAGAGAGAGATTCAAAGTATTAATTGGTAGCGCTATTGGTTCCCTCTTATACGTTACTATTGCTTTGACCATATTTTTGCATTGCTTCACACGTGCATTTTATTTTATTTTCTTGAAATGCTAACTTGTGCAGATTTGGTTCATTGGTACTAGCTCACTCATAAAACTAGTCTTCCATTTTAAAATCACTTGATTTTGGTTTCATTTCAAATTTTTTGACTTAAATTTGATTTGATGATGTGGCACATTTTTTGAAGATGTGTCGCAGCCCAAATGTATTAGTGAATGACATGTCATTAATTACATAATTAATTTTTTTAAAAGAAAACAATAAAAATTAAAAAATTAAAATTAAATTACCAAAAACATTAGTTAGAGGAAACGAAAATGTTAGTTGTTGCGAATTTTTTTTTCACAATAACTTTATGATAGGTGTAAGTGTAGTTGCACCATGACTTATTCATTTTCATCTATTCATGTATTTATGATAATTTTAAGATCTAACGCTTCTCCTTTGTTCTCTATACATTCATAATGTTTATTTTCTAGATAGATAACAACACTCTAAATGAAATCCAAATCTACCCTCTTTTCATCATATGCCCTTTTTGAGCGTGACTTAAAATCTCATCATGTGCGAAAAAGGAGGTTATGGAAAAGGTGTTTTATGGATGGCTTCTATCTCATGTGTAGCTTGTTAGCGATGTCACTGTGCGCGGGTGGCGGGATATATGTGTGAGGTGCATGACTGCTGACTAAGCACATTTGGTAGAGTCTCCGACCATAAGAAGAGATTTGAAAAAATGGTAGAAATTAGGGTTTATTACTAAAGGCTAATTTCTTATAACTCTTGTATCTCTTTGTAAATAATTCTTTTATGGTGAATTGAATATATCTCTTTCTTGCAGATGTACGTCATTGTTAGACCAAACTAAGTAAACAAATACCGGCGTGTTCTTCCTCTTCTCTACCACTCTTTTATCTAGTTGTTCTTTGATTTGATTCTGAATTTGCTTTACATTGTTGTTAGATCTGTTGTTGTTGGTTGAATGTTTGGTTTTTGATTGCCACTTACACTTTCTCCAAACTTCTAAGTTTTTTTGGTGTGCTTTTGAGTCTGAATTTTTCAAAACATCCCCATTACTCTCCAACCATTCTATCAACTCTATCCTCTTTCCATCCCCACTTCAACAACTCTTTCTCAGTTAGTTTATGATGCTTCATGATGGGAGTAGGAGTGGCGTTAAGTTATGGGTGCCAATCAATTGCTAATTTCAGAAAAGCTCTTCCGTACATATTCTCTCTTAAAATCAATGAATGTGCACCGATCAAAGTAAAGTTAGAATGTGCACCGATCAAAGTATCTTAAAGTTTCTATTGGAGCAGAGTGTGACAACAATCAAGAACCAGCAAAATTGGCACGATAAATTGACGGGGTATATACATTTGGAAAAATGTTATTTCTCTAGAAAAATAACATCAAGAACTTTTTAAGACACAATTGGCAAATTTTAATTGCATGATTTATTTGTTCACTTTCTATTTTTCAGCCACACCTCTTATGATTGACTGCTCTTTATTCTTAAAGAATTCTTGATGTTATAGATTTTCCATAACGTACTAAAGATGTTATCTGTACAATTATAATTAACAAATATAATTAAACAAAAAGAAAACATTCCTTGTACTGCTTCTTAAAAAAAATAAAATAATTCCTTTTACTAATCCATGTTGCTAACCATTTAAATCCACATTATATGATAATCAAGATCTTTTAAATTTATATTGAGTAAAATCAAATCAATATCATCAATTCTTTCCATTTGATCATCAACTATAACTTGAATGAGTTTCAATAACTCCATGGTAGATAACCCACGCAAAGCAATGACTTCCTTCAGTAGAATCTTTATAGATTAATCTACATAGAAGTATATCATATGGAAGACACGAGAGAAAAGAACCTAAAAAGAAAGTAAAGCCAGACTATTGGTTTTTTTAATACTGCATAAAATAACTTGAGGTGTGTGTGTTGTGTGTGCGCGCGCATACGCGCATGAGTATTATTCAGGTAATCCAAATTTTCCAAAAAACACTATGCCTCTCCCAGCTTGTATTCCGAAGAGAGCCAAATCATAAACCAATCAGAAAGGGAAATAAGTTAAACCAATGTGATATTCATGAATGTCATTGAAGTTCTTAGCCTTCCACAGACGATGCGCAACAAGGTCACTAGAACATGCACTACTCTTGGACATGTTACATTTAAAAGACATGTTACATTTAAAAGAGGAAATAACAAAGTGAATAGAAAGAAGAATTGATAGAAACTGAAGAATGACAATAAAGAAAAACCTTATATATCCTAATTTTGGTTGAATGCAGTTACCATGACATCGTCAATTTTTTTCTTTCCTTTAATCCTTTGATTTATTCTTCAAGATCATGTATTGCTTGTTTTTGTTCAAAAATTTATTGATTCTAGAGTTGTAAGACACCTGCATCAGCCTTGAGGAGGCATCTCGATTTATTAGGCCAGTAAATATATAAACACATTTTAATTCCTGACTTCTATTTCTATGTTGCCAACCACACAGAAATAGAGTTTCAGTAACAATAAACATTAAACTAAACAGTATTTTCTTTCACCTCCTGCCAAGTAATTCAAAGTCGGTCAAAACTTTTTTTTTTGGTTACATAAAGTCGGTCAAAACTTTGATCGAACATATTTTTCCCGTTTCAAAAACAAAATACACCACTTTTAAAATGAAGAATTTTCAATTGCATGAAAAAATAACCTTTTTCAAAAATATTAAGCACACAACAATATAATTAGCTTTAACGTCAAAAACTATAGCACACCAATCTAACGTGCATAATAACATAATGTATTATCACGTGACATTAAAGGCATATTCTCTACTCTTCACAACCATGAGTCCATTTAGATTGACTTATTTAAACCTACCCAGTTGCGGAGCCAGGATTATTGTAAAGCCCGGGCAAAAAAAATTTGCAACACATTTATAGGAGTTTACATAAGAAATTGCAAGCAAATAATCAAAAAATTTAGAGAAATTGCCCAATTTATAGGGGTTTATATAAGAAATTCATAAAAATTTACACAAAAAATTGCAAAAAATTTGGCCCGAAGCCCGGGCAAGTGCCCGGAGTCGCCGGGCCTTAGAACCGCCACTAAACCTACCTATACTCGCATAAACACTTGTAAAAACCATTTGAGACAATTTATAAAAACAACTTACAATAATCCAAAAAAAAACATCTTATTTTCATAAAAAAAAATTGCTTATGATTTATATGAAATCAGTTTTACTTATATGATTAGCATGTATGCTTTACTCTCTATAGTGAAATATAAGAAAAAGAGTATTTAGAAGTTAATGTATGCAGTTATTTATTAAAAAGGGTGTTTTAGATCATATACATCAATTTTTCAGATACATTTTTACTTATATTTCATTTCGTATGGAGTAAACACTGAACTAATTAGTTTATCTAAAATTCTAGTTCATAGTTAGTAGACACTAAACAAAATCAAACAACCAACTCATACCCTTCTTAAAAAACAAAAACAATTTTTTACCAAAAATCCAACTCACTATGAACCAAAAACTCAATTTAGTAGATACCCACAAAAAGAAAATCAACCATCTCTAAAAATCCAATTCCACACTCAATCAAACACATATACAAAAGGACTTCATATTGTGATATGAACTTGACTATTTTTACTCTAGGCAGCCTAGACTCCAGGGTGTACGGGTATATACATTGTGCAGCACTTGAGAACAGTAGATTATAGTAGATTTAGTTCTTTCTACCTTCTTATTAAGCTTTTACAAGTTTTGAGAACAAAATATTAATATCACAACCATCATTGACCAAAACATGCAATTGAAAGGAAAAGGCATGGAAATTTACCATAATCATTCTAATTCACATTAAATCATATACATTCTTTCTAATTATAAATCATCCAAGCATCAAGAAATCCATTGGATCAAATCATCACCTAGAGTGCATGTAAGTCTACCAAGATCAAAAAATTCATTTTCAAGCAAGGCAGAATATGATAAATAGCATGAAGTTAAAAGATCTTAAACACACCTTAAGAGAGGTTTTAAGGTTTGGATTTATGACTATGTTACCTTAGGGTTTTGAAGTGAATATGGTTAATTGCTCAAACTTGGTATGAACTTCTTTTTCAAACTTTCTTTTTTTCTTGCCACTCCTCTTGATTTCCACCTTCTTCTTCCGTCCACTGTTTTTCTCCAATCTCTTCGTCCAACCCAAAATTGGTGTATTTTCCCTTTAGTCTCCATCCCTCGCAGTTTACTCTCCCTTTCTCTTTTCTACCTTCTTTTTTCTCTTCATAACCGGTGGAGAGAGACGAGGTAAGTGGAATACAATGCATGTTTTCTAATTGGTTAAAAGAAAAGGGATACATATGGTTCGAATAGTTTCAACGTCTCCTATCACATGATTTAAATTTTACTCTTATTTTTCATTTCATCAACTTTAGGCAGAGTCCAAAACCAATCCAATATACACTTATAGCTTTCAAAAATTGAATAATCATATTGTAACAAACTTTGTATAAAAAAGCTTTGCAATTGAACAAATAAAAATAGAAGGAAACAAATAATGAAAACCTAATTGTCCTTCACCTAATTATAGTGTTGAGACCATGCACAAATGCAGATTGTTACAATGTTGTTTATTCCTTGGATTGCAGCTATTGACTACAAGTTTTGCTCCCTCGTATTGTTGTGCTTTAATTTTAATCAGTTCTTATTGTATTTCTATTTGCTAATGATGCTATTTTTGTTGCACCACCTACTCTTTATAATTGTTTTTGTCCTTTACATGTACTACTACCATATAGATTTTATCCAATTTCAAAGAAAATTAGATTCTCCATAAAAATGGACTATCACTTGCAAATGAGACTTGGTAAGACTTGACATCCGCTAAGGTTTAACCCCCTAACTTTAATTAGACTTAATTAGACTTAATTGCAGTTTTAACCCCCTAACTTTCACAAAGTTGCGATTTTGGCCCCCTAAGAAAAAACTACAAAACGGCCCCTAAGTTTTGCATCTGTGGCAGTTTTGGCCCCCAATGTCAATTTTGACTCGGTCTGCGCTGACGTGGCACCCTAAGTGAGGTGCCACGTGTTTTTTTTTGTTTTTTTCTTTGCCTTGGGGGACCAAAACTACTACAGATGCTAAACTTAGGGATCGTTTTGTAGTTTTTTTTAGGGGGTCAAAATCGCAACTTTGTGAAAGTTAGGGGTTAAAACTGCAATTAAGCCTTTTAATTATTTTTACAAAATGTCACCAACATATTAAATTTGTGTCAACACTTCACCTTAAAAAAAACCTTTGTAAGTATCAAAATTGTCAAGTAGATACAAACGTTAGCGCAGTAGAAAAAGCGGACAGACTGGCACGAGAGTGCCCGTCTGGACGCTAGTTTCTTATAATATTAATTAATTCAAAAATTAAAAATATAAATCATAACTAATTGTTTATGTAAAATAATCAATATTAAGATATTATAATAAGGACATGAAGTTTTTTTTTTTTTTTAAATAAAGACATGAAGTGATATTTGGAAATAATTTAAATTAATAATTTTTTTTGTCAAGAAATTAATATTAATATTATCTACTTTTATAATTATAACTATTTTCTTTTTTTTATAGAATATGTCTCGGTTATATGAATGGTATGATTGTGACTAAGCACATTAAATTGGATCATTGAACTTTTTTTTTTTTTTTTATATATATTTATAACTATTTCCTTTTTCATAGAACATGTCTCAGTTATATGAATGGTATGATTGTGACTAATTATATTAAGTTGGTTCAATGAACTTTTTTTTAAAGGATTATTATGATGGGTTGGTTCAATAAACTAGTATTTTTAATATAATTTATTACAAGACTTATTTATTTAAAAAGCTAATACCATAAATTACAAATATTTTTTTTTCTAAAAATTACAACAAATTGTGTAACATCCCAACTTTATCTATTAGCATCTAGAACAATAAATTACGTGTATTCCTATCTGTTTTGAATATTTGAATATTTTGGTTATTTAATGAATAGTAAAATGAAAATAAAGTAGAGAAATGAGAGGAAGTACTTAATTGTAGCTAGAGTCTTACCCTTAAATTTAGAGAAAACACGTGACTTGGAGTGCCAATGTAATGTGACATTGGTCAAACACAATGTCACAAGTATAAAAAGACAAAAAAAAATCCTTGTAACCACAAAGTCATGATTTTTTTTTTCTTTTTGTATACGTGTGACATTGTGGTTGACAAATGTCACATGACATTGACTCACCTAACTGTTTTCCCTAAATTTAAGGGTGAGGCTCTAGCTACAATTAAGTACTCCCTCTCATTTATCTACTTTGTTTTTGTTTTACTATTCATTAAATAACCAAAATTATCAATTATTCAATACAGATAAGAGTACACATGATTTAGTGTTCTAGATTCCCGTGAGCTTAACTCAGTTGGTAGGGATATTGCATATTATATGCAGGAGCCGGGGTTTGAACTCTGGACACTCCACTTCTCCACAATTAAATTGTGTGAACTCTAACCACTAGGCTACTAGACTAGGGAAAAAAAAAGTTGGGATGTTACACAATTAGTTGTAATTTTTAGTAAAAAAAAAAAAATAGTTGTAATTTATTGTGTTAGCTTTTTAAATAAATAAGTCTTGTAATAAATTATATTAAAAATACTAGTTTATTGAACCAACCCATCATAATAATTCTTAAAAAAAAAGTTCATTGAAACAACTTAACGTAATTAATCAAAATCATACCATTCATACAACTTAGACATATTCTATAAAAAGGAAATAGTTTTTATTGAATTAAAAAAAAAAGTAAATAGTTACAAGTATAAAAAAAAGGTTCGATGAACCAACCTAACGTGCTTAGTCACAATCATACCATTCATATAACCGAGACATATTCTATACAAAAGAAAATAGTTATTCTTTTAAAAAAAAAGAAATAGTTATAATTATAAAAGTAGATAGTATTAATATTAATTTAAATTATTTTCAAATATCACTTCATATCCTTATTTAAAAATAAACTTCATGTCCTTAATAAAATTTTAATATTGATTATTTTTATTTTACATAAACAATTAATTATGATTTATTTTTTAAATTTCTAAATTTATTAATATTATAATAAACTAGCGTTCAGACGGGCATTCCCGTACTTATCTGTCCGTTTTTTCTAGTGCGATAACGTATGTATTTACTTGACAGTTTTAATACTTACAATGGTTTTTTTAGGTGAAGTATTAACACAAATTTAATATTTCGGAGACATTTTATAAAAATAATAAAAAATTAAACCTTAACGGATGTCAAGTCTTGACAAAGTCTCCTGGCCCAAGTAATAGTCCATTTTTATGGATAAAATCTATATGGTAGTAGTACATATTAGACTATATGTATATATGTCCACATTCATTGTAATAATTAGCCTTCATTGTAATTATTAGATTGATATTATTCATAACTAGCATGATTCTATGCCAAGTCTTATGTTGTACAGATATATAATACCATACAGATATATAATACCATGGTATTATATATCTGTACAACATAAGACTTGGCATAGAATCATGCTAGTTATGAATAATATCAATCTAATAATTACAATGAAGGCTAATTATTACAATGAATGTGGACATATATACATATAGTCTAATAGTACATGTAAAGGACAAAAACAATTATAAAGAGTAGGTGGTGCAAAAAAAACAACATCATTTGCAAATAGAAATAAAATAGAACTCATTAAATTTAAAGCACAACATTATGAAGGAGTATTACCTCCGTCCCTATATACGACTCTTTTGTTAAAATTACGGGAATTAAGAAAGTGAATATTTATATTAAAATTGTTTGTAATTAATATTGTTTTTACAATTTTATCCTAAAGAGAAAGGGAATTAGGTTATGTCTTCCATATGCTATTTATTGTTGATTGAAGAAAAAAATGTATAATAAATAGAGACATATATGTAAAGAAATAATTAATGTAGTTGAAAATAATAAAGAAGTCTTATATAAAAAAACAAAAAAAATTCTCAAAAAAGTCTTATAATCAACAATCCAAAGGAATAAACAACATTGTAACAAACAAATAAAAAACAAAAGTATTGGATAAATATAGCAGAATACCCATGTTGCCGATGTTTTCATCCCTGGCTGAAACTTTGTCACAGTCAAACCGACATAAAGTGGGAATTATAGGATCCCCAACTGCCAACACTTGCTATGACTCATTTGGTTCAGATAGTTTCAACTTCTCCTATCACATGATTTAAATTTTACACTTATTTTTCATTTCATCAACTTTAGGCAGAGTCCAAAACCAATCCAATATACACTTATAGCTTTCAAAAATTGAACAATCTTGTAACAAACTTTGAATAAAAAAGCTTTGCAATTGAACAAATAAAAATAGAAGGAAACAAAGAATGAAAACCTGATTGTCCTTCACCTAATTATAGTGTTGAGACCATGCACAAACGCAGAAATCAGAAAATGCAATGGAAATATATTTGAAAATAAAAACGACATAAGTGTTATTTGGAAATGATTTAGAAGATAATTTTTTATTGCACTTAGATTGGAAGATATTATTTAGTTTTCTATTTTCCCTTTATTTCACGTTTTTTTTTGTTGATAGAATCTGTCTCAGAATTGTCTAAATCACATGGTTTCCAACTATATGAACATTAATTTGGTCTATTAAACTTATTTTTTGAATATGATTTATTATAAAATTTATTTATTTAGAAATCTAAAGAAATAAAACATTATTAATTGTTTATTTAATGAGTCTTACTAACAAGTATCCTAAGGGCATTGTTTAAGGAACCTGCAAAAAGAAATTTTGTTTTGAAAATACAAGTAAAACATATGTTAAAATTATAACTACATA
This sequence comes from Medicago lupulina, assembly GCA_958299785.1. Taxonomy (NCBI): domain Eukaryota; kingdom Viridiplantae; phylum Streptophyta; class Magnoliopsida; order Fabales; family Fabaceae; genus Medicago; species Medicago lupulina. The sequence goes on along the minus strand of OY283144.1, from coordinate 25,846,958 downwards.
ATTTCATATGCAAAAGTTAATATTACTGTATGTTTAAACAATGCTCTAAGGGCACTTGTTAGCATTAATACTTGTATATTCATTGTTGAGGTGATTCATGTATTAAATGCACTTGAGAACAATAGTTTATAGTAGAATTTTCACAATGCATTGTTAGTTCTCTGCTTGTTTTTATTAAGGTTTTACAAATTTTGAGGACAAAATGTTAATATCACAACCATCATTGACAAAAACACACAATTAAAAAAGACATGGAAACTCAACAAATTGATTCTAATTCACATTAAATCATATACATTCTTTCTGATTATAAATAAATTCCAAGCATCAAGAAATTCATAGGATCAAATCATCATCTAGCTAGAGTGCATGTAAAGTCTACTAAACTCAAAAATTTATTAAACATTCAAGCAAGGCACAATATGATAAATAGCATGAAGTTAAAAGATCTAAGCACCCCTTAAGAGTAGTTTTAAGATTCGGATTTAAGACTATGTTACCTTAGGGTTTTGAAGTGAATGTGGTAAATTCCTCAAACATGGTCTTAACTTCCTTTTCAAACTTTTTTTTTTCTTGCTACTCCTCTTGATTTTCACCTTCTTCTCCCGTCCACTGTTTTTCTCCAATCTATTCGTCCAGCCAAAAATTGGTGAAAAGGGAAAAATTTATCTTTTCCCTTTAGTCTTCATCCCTCTCACTCTCAGTTCACTCTCCCTTTCTCTTTCTACCTTCTTTTTTCTATTCAAAACTGGTGGAGAGAGACGAGGTAAGTGGAGTACAATGCATGTTTTCTAATTGGTTAAAAGAAAAGGATACATGTGGTTTGAAACTAAATTCAAGGGTGAGGCTCTAGCTACAATTAAGTATTCGCTCTCATTTATCTGCTTTATTTGTATTTTTATGGAAAATGTTAACGAGTGCCTTTAAGATATTCTTTAAGGATTTAAAGTAGTAACTTTTTTTATGAAAATGTGTGTATTCAATGCTTTGGAAATTGAACTATTTAAACTTTTTGATAAATAATTTACTAATTTAGAATGCTTAAAAACCGCCCCGGAGATACTCGTTAGCGAGACCCTATTTTTATTTTACTATTGATTAAATAACCTAAATTATCTCAATTATGAATCATTTGATTCAGATAGGAGTACACGTAATTTATTCTTCTAGATACTAATAGATAAAGTTTGAATTTTACACAATTAGGTATAATTTTTAGTAAAAAAAAAAGATAGTTGTAATTTATTGTGTTAGCTTTTTAAATAAATAAATCTTATAATAAATTATATTAAAAATACTAGTTCATTGAACCAACCCATCCTAATAATCCTTTAAAAAAATTCATTGAACCAACTTAATGTGCTTAGTCACAATCATACCATTCATATAACTGAGACATATTTTATAAAAAAAGGAAATAGTTATAATTATAAAAGGAAATGGTTATAATTATAAAAAAAAGAAACAGTTATAATCATAATAATCCTTTTTAAAAAAAAGTTCATTGAACCAACTTAATTTACTTACTCACAATCATATATATATTCACATAACCGAGACATATTCTATAAAAAAGAAAATAGTTATAATTATAAAAGAAATTTTGTTTATTATAAAAGGAAATAGTTATAATTATAAAAAAGGAAATAGTTATTATCATAATAATCCTTTTAAAAAAAATCATTGAACCAACTTAATTTACTTAGTCATAATCATATCATTCATATAACTGAGACATATTCTATAAAAAAAGGAAATAGTTTTAATTATAAAAGGAAGAGTTCTTCAAAAAATAAAGAAGGAAATATTTATGATTATAAAAAAGGAAATAGTTATAATTATAAAAGGAAATAGTTATAATTATGAAAAAGGAAATAGTTATAATCATAATAATCCTTTTAAAAAAAAGTTCATTGAACCAACTTAATTTACTTACTCACAATCATATCATTCACATAACCGAGACATATTCTATAAAAAAGGAAATAGTTATAATTATAAAAGAAATTTTGTTTATTATAAAAGGTAATAGTTATAATTATAAAAAAAGGAAATAATTATTATCATAATAATCCTTTTAAAAAAAAGATCATTGAACCAACTTAATTTACTTAGTCATAATCATATCATTCATATAACTAGACATATTCTATAAAAAAAGGAAATAGTTTTAATTATAAAAGGAAGAGTTCTTCAAAAAAAAAAAAAAGAAGGAAATATTTATGATTATAAAAAAGGAAATAGTTATAATCATAGTAATCCTTTTTTTTTTTTGACAAAATCATAATAATCTTTTAAAACCAACTTAATTTCCTTAGTCACAATCATTTCATTCATATAACTGAGACATATTCTATAAAAAAGGAAATAGTTATAATTATTCATAATAATCCTTTAAAACCAACTTAATTTACTTAGTCACAATCATACCTTTGAAGCTTAAAAAAAAATCTTTTTTATTAAAAAAAAATTGATTCACTGCGGGGACGGGGATTGGATTCAATTTCTCATCCTCATTGGGTATGAGTAGGGTAACGAGTAAGTATATGGGAGTAAAGGATGCGGATGAGGAAGGCAAAATCCCCGCCACATTGTCATGCCTGTCTACAACTTTTAATAATTAAAAAAAAATAGATTTTTTCACCGGAAGAAAATAATTCAAGGAAAAAAAATTCTGATTTGGGTATAGGTTTTCCGTGAATTCGTTTGAAAGAAAAAAGTGATTGAAAACGGAAAACAAAAAATCGGTTTAGAGTAAAATTTACAGGAAGAAGTTTTTTTGTTAAGATATGAAAGGAAACAAGTGGATTAAAATAAAGGAAATGCTAACCGGTGTCATCGGGGCACTGGTTAAGCATACCATTAAAGGGAATTATTACCATAAAAGGAAGCTGTTTTTGACATTATTATAAATTAATTACACAATTTCAATGCATTAACTTCTATATAATTTCTTTTTATGGTAATAATTTCCTTTTATGGCATGCTTAACCAGTGCCCCGATGGCACCGGTTAACAGGACCCTTAATATTATAATAAATTGTATTAAAATACTACAGTTCAGCGAATTAAATTAATGTGTTTTTTTTAAAGGTCAAAATGAGATATATGTGATTTGTCTAACATGTGCAATATTGCATAGGTTAAGTTAACTAAAATTAGTAAGTTTTTATTGAAAACAACAATTATTTATTGAAAATTTACATATAAAATATAAAATGTACAAGTTCCAATTCAAATTTACTACTTTAAACTTCTTATCATGTGCAAATTTGCACATGATAGAAAAACCCATATATATATATATATATATATATATATATATATATATTTTAACAAGTCAAAATATAATTAATAGATCAAAAAGAGTGGTTCATCTCGGACAAGGCGTGTAAAAGATAACCACTCAAAGTTTGTACAAAACCATAGTGCCAAAAAACAGACTAAAAAAATAATAACCAAAAGAGAAACAACAAAGTTACTGTAAAACTCTCATGCAAAGTAGAAGATGTCTCCAGCAGTCACAATAAAATGAGATATATATTAAAAATCCAAAATAAGTCCTACCAGCACAAGATCTATTGTAAACGACTTATTAAAAAGCAGAGTTACAACACAAAAAGTCTGTACACAAATGGAAAAAAGAAAAAGGCTAAATTCTAGTAGTTAAGCAAGAAATAAGATTAAGCCTCCAAAAGTGGCAATCAAAATTGATAGTAACATATTTCGACTTCAACCACCAAAAAGACTGAAGCTTACCCTTTCAATTAACGCTTGCATGTGCTCCTTCTTGTGTTGAAAAATTGCATCTATTGCGCTCTTTCCAGACGACCCAAACCACATAAAGTCAATATTATTAAGGGAGAAACAAACATTTTTCAAAAATCCCCCTAACCCTCTAAATTGAAATAGTTGATCCAATAAGTTTCCATGTGTTGTTGTTGAGAATCCAAGTCAGCTAGATATAATAGGCAAAAATCTACCAAAAAAAAAATCACATTTAATAAATAATAAGTGATCTATGTCTTCATTCATGTCACAATTAGACGAACAACTTTGATAGTTAAGAGGGAGAATTCGTATCCTGACCAAATTATCCTTTGTCGAAACACAATTGTCATACCCCAATTTTTGACCTAAGACACCACTGACACGCGTCCGTTGGTCCGTAATAATCTCCGACTTTTCAGACGAAATTTCGGCAGAAAGGTATTTTAAAATACCTCATTTTTTTGTTCCGATTCGGGTCCTCTTCTCTCATTTTAAATTCTTATCTTTTAAAAATTTCCATCTTTTATTTAATCATCCAATTTTAAATTCAATTATAATTTTAATTTATTTTACCTTTATTATTTTATTTTTGTTTTCTTTTTAGCCATTATTTTTTTTATTTTATTTTTGTCCAGAAATCATGATAAGTCCAAAAATATGCATAGTTATCTTTTTTTTTCCTTTTTTTTTATTATTTATTTTTATTATTAGGTGATAAGTCCATAATCCAAATGCAAGCTGTATATTTGCTCCCATTCTAATCCAAAGCCACAATTTTTGTGCTGCTTTTAACAAACCCTAGGATCAAAGCCTCTGACTATAAAGATCATCCTGCAAATCAACAAAGGGGGGACGGCCGTAATTTTATTTTAGGTGCTGCTTAATACTCTCCAAGTTTCATGTTTTAATTTTAGTTCTATGCAAATGTCTTGATTCAGTATCATATATTCCATTAAAGTTCCATTATTACCTTTGTTGTTGCTATTCCATGAGTACTGCTACGTGTCCCATGGATTGGTTTAGACACGTACATGTTTCAATTCCCTTTATTTCAAGTGCTGCTACGTGTTATTTTTATTGATTCCAATTGAGTTGTTGTTTATTTCAATTTGCTACCTATTCAATATCACGGTTGTTGCATCTGCTATTCCATAGTTTCATTTTCACCGTTGATGCATGATTGAATTAATGATACTGCTGCTGATGTGCCTTACGCCGTTGCTAGTTTGTTTCATCGCTATTGGCGCATAACAACACTGTTTTGTTCAATTCTAATTCCTTGTGGTGCTATTCTTATTTTATTTTTCTATGGCCATAGTTATTCTTTTCTGGTAACGTACTCAGCCTTTATACATGCAAACCGTGAGTGCATAATACTGCTGCATGAGTATTTAGTTTTAAAATTCCATTGATAATATTGCTTGCTATGCACGTGTGCTGCTGTCCATATATTTACATAGCTGCTGGTTACTGTTCATCTCCAATTACAATTCCAGTTGCAAAAGTTGATTCTAGATTTCTAACCGTGGCAATTATCTTAAGTCAAAGTATCATCATAAACAGGGTTGTGCTCCTTCAATTCCAATCGCGCTGAATCGCTACTGCCGTGTCTGCTCCCAAGGTATTCCACCCTTTGCATTCTTTTTTAATTCCTTCATGCATTTTTACTCTTCCTTAGCATTTTGTTTTTCTTTTCTCATACGTTTTATTAGTTTAGGTTTATTATTTTGCAACCTTAGTATTACTACTCATGCATATTTGTTTAATTTTCGTCATTTATTTCATCACATGGACCTTAGAATGTAAATTAGGTTTTATGTAAATTATTTCTCTGTTATTTAATTTCCGTAGACCGTAGAATGTACTAATAGGATTTTTTGTAATAGCGTAGGATATATGTGTGCGTGAGTGTGTGCATGCCTTTTATTTTTCGTAGTTTAGGTAAAAGTTTCTCGTGGTGGTCCAACGCTACCATGATTAACTTACGCTTTATTTTCTTGCTCCGTTAGCTGTAGTTTAATTTAATTATTAATAAAAACAAAAACAAAAACATTCAAATAACCAAAAACCACAAAAATATTTTCATAATAAACCTCGACTTTCAATCGAGTGATCGTTCATTTTTAGTTTCTTTCTTAATCAAATCTCAAGTCAAACTTAACTCTATCATAAGTCTATTTTCATTAATATTAAAAACCACAAACAAATATTATTATTTTTTTTCGCCACTTTGGCTTTCTTTCTTGTCAAACCTTTTTTTCAAACTAATAAAAAATACAAAACCAATCAAACGGAAATTTCTACCCCGAACTACGAGGTTCTGATCCCTCACGGGTACGTAGGCAAAGGACACTTGTCCTTCCGAATCAATAAAATGTAGATAATTAGGTCTTTTTTTTCTTTTAATCACTATTCTCAAATTCTTTCTTTCAAATAAAAACAAGCAAGTTTATAGCACAAAAAGTAAAATAAAGTCGAAAGGTTCTCGTAGAGTACTACGAATATTTAGGGTGCTAATACCTTCCCTAAATATAACCAACCCCCGGACCCCGCCTTTAAACAAATTTTTTTTTCAATCAAAAGTCGTAAAATATTTAGTGAGTCAAAAGCTAATCAAATAGCCTTGATCTCCGAAAAATGGCGCGACAGAAATGGCGACTTCACTGGGGACTAATTCGAGGGTTAAGCCTAACTCGACTTTATCTTAAAATTTTTGTGCTATAACTTGCTTAACAAAGAACAAAAATAAAAGATGGAAATACATGTATATATGTTTCTTTCCTTCTTCTTTCTCCTTTCTTCGTGAGTGGTGAGATAAGTCCTAACCCGGGCTTGAGAGAAATTTAAGATAGGAGTGGTAGAATCATAGTGACATTCCGAGAGTATTCTCGTGCTTTGGAACATGTGATATAACCACACTTAGCTGAGGATCTTGAAGTGGTATATGTTGGCGTGTGTTGTCACGTTCAGGCTTTGCTACTTTTAAGCATCCATCAAAGCTAAGGACCTTTAGTTACCCTTAACCCATCTTGGTCTTTTAGGACGTAGTGCGGTGGCTAACCAGGTGTTGTCTTGGTACTAGTCGATACGCGATACTACACTCAAACGAGACCTTCCTACGGACATTGTTGGACCGGGTGTTGTCCCGTCATCCGATAAAATTCAAAGGGGGTTGGACTTTGGGAACTTTGTAGAACCCGTGATACAGATACAAATGAAACCATAGTCCCTACCCTACGGCGTACTATCCATCAACTCCAACATTATGGACTAAACCTCACCATAGCATAAATCATGCATACATGCATTCATTCATAAAAACTTCTTTTGTTTTTTCATCAAATATCGAAGGATTTAGAAAAGTTTTTTGCAAACATCACGGACGAATGGACCTTGTAAGAAAGAGCACCAAGAAATACCACTTCAAAAATCTTAACTAAGCATTAGCTTTTGTTAAGAACTTTTTCCTTGGTTTCGTTCTTACCTTTGAAAAGGAATCGGTTGCAATATCTTCACAATTTTCAAATAAAAATCACGCTCATCTGCGATGTTTACAATTCACTTTGATAAACCCTTCAAAACAATGTGTCTATTTTTTTGCATAAACATATCATGCATCATCTTGCATTCCATAGTTTCAAATCCGAGTCTCACAAATTTCTCGTTTCCACAAAAAGGTCAACCTGTGGTCCGACTGTCCTCTTCAGTCAACTCGCACATACAACACTCGGGCAAGCATCAATGGAAGGTCTTGAACAAGAGAATCAGGCACTCCGTGAAGAGATAGCAATCATGTGGGCTAAGATGGACGAAATGGCAGCCACGCAAGCTCAGGTGGATGAATTAACTGAATTGGTGAAAACACTGAGAGCAGCACAAAAACAACCACCGCCTCATCCTCCTCCTGTCAGAACTCAGGTCGAAGCAGGTGAGTCTGATATCCCTGATTGGGAAATATGCTTTGAATCTCCAACGTCTTCCACGCCTCCACGATCTGCGCCTTGGTTCCCGCCCTTTACTTCTGGTGAAGTACTCCGCCCTATTGCTTGCGAACCTCCGGCGCCTACTTTTCAAGCTACAGCCCGCCCTCCTCCACAAGGGCCGACGCGCCACCAAAGCAAACCTCCAGTGCCTACTGTTCAAAACGCAATCTATGTTCCTTCTCCAGCCGTGACACGCCCTCAAGCCACTATGACCTATTCAGCACCAACAATCCATACTGTCCCACAAAATGAAGAACCCATCTTTCACTCCGGAATATGGGGGCCTATGATAGAGTGGATAACTTGCAAGAGAGATTTGAGATAGTGAATCGGGAGATACGAGCCCTCCGCGGGAAGGAGGCACCCAAAAAGGATGTTTATGATCTGTGCTTGGTCCCGAATGTCCCGATACCCCACGAGTTCAAGCTCCCAGACTTTGAGAAATACGAAGGGACTTCCTGCCCTAAAGACCATCTGACAATGTATGTGAGAAAAATGTCCATGTATGCCAATGATCATCGAGTCCTCATCCACTACTTTCAAGACAGTTTAACTGGTACCGCACTAAAGTGGTACATGAACTTAGACCGTGCAGAAATCCGAACTTTCAATGACTTGTGTGAGGCCTTCGTGCAACAATACAAATTCAATGTGGACACGGCTCCAGACCGAAGTGATCTTCAAGCTATAACTCAAAAAGACAATGAGACATTCAGAGAATATGCCCAACGGTGGAGGAATGTCGCTACCCAGGTCAGCCCACATGTAGGAGAGAAGGAGATGACCAAGCTCTTCTTAAAAACTCTTAGTCAGTTCTACTATGAGATGATGGTCGGAAATGTTCCCAGGGACTTCTCAGAGATGGTGAGCATAGGTATGCGTCTGGAAGAAGGGGTTCGAGAAGGACGGTTAACCGCCTCTATCGATATCCAAGAAATTGCCGATTCGTGGGAAACCTGATCTCTTTTGTGCCTTCCATCAAGGGGCACAAGGTCATGAAGTTGAGAAATGCTTTCGACGCCGGTGTCTTGCCTTTCAAAATTCGAATCCGAGCGTATAGCCGTGATCGGGTCACTGTCAATGTTCTTTCTACTACTCATCTGCTCTTTTAAATATGTTTGTCGTTTGCTGCTTTTCAAAAATCCTTTCGTCCCGCCCGAGACGAAAGTGAACTTGTGCAGGGCTTCTTTGCTTCAAATATTTTCCATCATTAATAAAAAGGTCGTTTCTATCCCGACCTTATTCTTTTGTGCTTGTTCTGGAAAAATGGTAACACAAAAAACCAAAAAATAATAAAAAATTCTCTTTAATCATTCTGAAATAACTGCATAATCATAACTTATACTTACTTGTCAAAATCAAATCATGCATTAATAAACCCGATGAACACTTTAACCGTGCACTCTCTCCCAACTTTGAGTTCCCTGTGTCCGGAGCTCGAAGAAAATGAAGATGAAGAAATTCCTAATGAAATCCCTCGCCTACAGGGGCATCTTAGTCGTCGAAGCTACAAACAATATTCAAGAAGAGTGTCCAGAAAGGGGCATTCACTTACAAAGACTGGCATAAGATGTTACAATCGCCTCGCATGGGTAGCGGGCTTCAATACACATTTCAACAGGGGCAGCCCCCCCTCCTTCCCTCAGAATACAGCAAGAAGGATCGTCCCCGTGGATTTCAAGAAGCCTTGTGCTAAAAATACACTATCTTTCCAACCAGACTCCAGGGGCAAGGGGATGCCTAACAATGAAGACCCATGCGCGGTAACCCCTGTGACTACAGATATTGACAAACCCGCATGCTGGTGCAGTCAAGAAATACTTTGTCAAAATATACAAAAAAATCAAAAAAATCAAAAAATCAAAAAAAATCAATCAAAAAAAATCAAAAGCTCGATGAGTCGCGAACCTGAAAAGGCGACTTAGGCAAAAATGAGCGTCTCGGTGGACTGAAAACCCAAAAGGGCGGTCCAAGCAAAAATTAGAGACATGAACAAAAACAATCATCCTGATAGATTGAAAAACCCGCAAGGGCGATCTATGCAAAAGTTAAGGATCAAACGACAAAGTAACTACATCAGTTAGACACAACTCACTTGGGGCATCCGGTCGTCAAAAGGCCCCCAATTTAGAGCATCTGCAAACCCAAGACCCGGAACTGGGGCAATTCAAAGTTGTTAGGGAGAATAGCGGTTACTGTGTTCAATGTACCCTTCCCATATATTTACCATTTTCCAATTTTTTTCAAAATCTGTGGAGCCGTGCCATTGGCGGGCCACCACTCTTTCAAATTAATTTGAGCCTGTGCCCATTTATTTGGAACTCTCATTTTATTCTATTTGCAAAATTTCTTCTATTTTTGATGACAATACTTGAAACAAATTTTTTTTCAAAATACAAAAAAACTTTTTTTACACCTTTTGAAAAGTGTGAACAACAAACACACTCTCTTTGAACTCATGTGTAGACGAAACGTGCATCAACATCCGCCTCGAGAACGGTTACATTCCGGAAGAGAAACATGGCTAAGCGTTATAGAGAAGACCTCCGCTTCAAGCAAGATGCAGTCACAGTCCAAAGATACAAAAAAAAAAAAAGCTCGCTAAGTTGAAAACCTGAAAAGGCGGCTTAGGCAAAAATGAGCGTCCCGGTGGACTGAAAACCCGAAAGGGCGGTCCAGGCAAAAATTAGGGGCACAAAAAAGGATTATACTCCCGGTGGACTGAAAACCCGAAAGGGCGGTCCAGGCAAAAGGTAGGGATTTTCACAAATAAAAATAGAGAATGATTGCTAAAGCATGCCGAGGGAAGAACACTCTGCTCCCATTTACAAATGGCGACTTCTCCCAGACCTTCAATCGTCAATGAGTTGGCTTCCCAAGGGGCATTGGCTGCCACCGTGTGCCAGGTTTCATACTGCCAATTGCCCAATTTATTCACAATAACATCAACTCCAAGGAAGTTTGCCGAGTGTCCGTACTGCGCTGTCAGTCCGCCTCCAATCTTACATGTCTAGTCTCGTTCCATCGAGTCACCAATCATATGCAGTTTATACGATTGTCCAAGAGTCAAATTCATACATCCATGCATTCATGCATCCGCATACTCACATTTAAGCGTGCGCAACGCGCACATACACACATATCAATTCACACATAATGGCATCAGTCGCCCAGAGTCTTGTCTGGTCATATCTCATCAATTCAGCCATCAATTCTTCCAAGTGGCAAGTCCTACATAATGGACAGCTTGAGGTTTATCTTTCGTCTTTCTTCCAAGCGGCAAGTCCTATATAACGGACAGCTTGAGATTTACTTTTTCGTCTTTCTCCCAAGTGGCAAGTCCTACATAACGGACAGCTTGAGGTTTATTTGTCTTTCTTCCAAGTGGCAAGTCCTATATGACGGACAGCTTGAGATTTATCTTTCGTCTTTCTTCCAAGCGGCAAGTCCCATATAACGGACAGCTTGAGGTTTATTTTTTCTGTCTTCCAAGCGGCAAGTCCCATATAACGGACAACTTGAGGTTTATTTTTCCTGTCTTCCAAGTGGCAAGTCCTATATAACGGACAGCTTGAGGTTTATTTCCGTCTTTCTTCCAAGCGGCAAGTCCCATATAACGGACAGCTTGAGGTTTATTTTTTTTCTGTCTTCCAAGCGGCAAGTCCCATATAACGGACAGCTTGAGGTTTATTTTTTCTGTCTTCCAAGTGGCAAGTCCTATATAACGGACAACTTGAGGTTTATCTTTCGTCTTTCTTCCAAGTGGCAAGTCCTACATAACGGACAACTTGAGGTTTTTTTCTGTCTTCCAAGTGGCAAGTCCTACATAACGGACAGCTTGAGGTTTTTTTTCCTATCTCCCAAGTGGCAAGTCCTACATAACGGACAACTTGAGGTTTATTTGTCTTTCTTCCAAGTGGCAAGTCCTACATAACGGACAGCTTGAGGCTTATTTCCGTCTTTCTTCCAAGTGGCAAGTCCTACATAACGGACAGCTTGAGATTTATTTTTCGTCGTTCTTACAATGATACATCCCCATTTTCCCAGTGAAACTACACTGTCCCCAAGCGGAGTCGGATCCATTTCTCAACAAATTCAGGTATCCCGTCATGGTTTCTCGTCCCAGTCAAAGTGTCTTCGCCGTCTTGCATTCATATTGCATCACAAGCATTCATAGCATCTTAGGTCAAAAATGACGTACTCTGTATTTAAGTCTCTTCGACCAGTCAAATCAAAGATTTCATCTTCAAATTTCCGGACGAAGAAACTTAAATAGGGGCATCTGTCATACCCCAATTTTTGACCTAAGACACCACTGACACGCGTCCGTTGGTCCGTAATAATCTCCGACTTTTCAGACGAAATTTCGGCAGAAAGGTATTTTAAAATACCTCATTTTTTTGTTCCGATTCGGGTCCTCTTCTCTCATTTTAAATTCTTATCTTTTAAAAATTTCCATCTTTTATTTAATCATCCAATTCTAAATTCAATTATAATTTTAATTTATTTTACCTTTATTATTTTATTTTTGTTTTCTTTTTAGCCATTATTTTTTTTATTTTATTTTTGTCCAGAAATCATGATAAGTCCAAAAATATGCATAGTTATCTTTTTTTTTTCTTTTTTTTTATTATTTATTTTTATTATTAGGTGATAAGTCCATAATCCAAATGCAAGCTGTATATTTGCTCCCATTCTAATCCAAAGCCACAATTTTTGTGCTGCTTTTAACAAACCCTAGGATCAAAGCCTCTGACTATAAAGATCATCCTGCAAATCAACAAAGGGGGGACGGCCGTAATTTTATTTTAGGTGCTGCTTAATACTCTCCAAGTTTCATGTTTTAATTTTAGTTCTATGCAAATGTCTTGATTCAGTATCATATATTCCATTAAAGTTCCATTATTACCTTTGTTGTTGCTATTCCATGAGTACTGCTACGTGTCCCATGGATTGGTTTAGACACGTACATGTTTCAATTCCCTTTATTTCAAGTGCTGCTACGTGTTATTTTTATTGATTCCAATTGAGTTGTTGTTTATTTCAATTTGCTACCTATTCAATATCACGGTTGTTGCATCTGCTATTCCATAGTTTCATTTTCACCGTTGATGCATGATTGAATTAATGATACTGCTGCTGATGTGCCTTACGCCGTTGCTAGTTTGTTTCATCGCTATTGGCGCATAACAACACTGTTTTGTTCAATTCTAATTCCTTGTGGTGCTATTCTTATTTTATTTTTCTATGGCCATAGTTATTCTTTTCTGGTAACGTACTCAGCCTTTATACATGCAAACCGTGAGTGCATAATACTGCTGCATGAGTATTTAGTTTTAAAATTCCATTGATAATATTGCTTGCTATGCACGTGTGCTGCTGTCCATATATTTACATAGCTGCTGGTTACTGTTCATCTCCAATTACAATTCCAGTTGCAAAAGTTGATTCTAGATTTCTAACCGTGGCAATTATCTTAAGTCAAAGTATCATCATAAACAGGGTTGTGCTCCTTCAATTCCAATCGCGCTGAATCGCTACTGCCGTGTCTGCTCCCAAGGTATTCCACCCTTTGCATTCTTTTTTAATTCCTTCATGCATTTTTACTCTTCCTTAGCATTTTGTTTTTCTTTTCTCATACGTTTTATTAGTTTAGGTTTATTATTTTGCAACCTTAGTATTACTACTCATGCATATTTGTTTAATTTTCGTCATTTATTTCATCACATGGACCTTAGAATGTAAATTAGGTTTTATGTAAATTATTTCTCTGTTATTTAATTTCCGTAGACCGTAGAATGTACTAATAGGATTTTTTGTAATAGCGTAGGATATATGTGTGCGTGAGTGTGTGCATGCCTTTTATTTTTCGTAGTTTAGGTAAAAGTTTCTCGTGGTGGTCCAACGCTACCATGATTAACTTACGCTTTATTTTCTTGCTCCGTTAGCTGTAGTTTAATTTAATTATTAATAAAAACAAAAACAAAAACATTCAAATAACCAAAAACCACAAAAATATTTTCATAATAAACCTCGACTTTCAATCGAGTGATCGTTCATTTTTAGTTTCTTTCTTAATCAAATCTCAAGTCAAACTTAACTCTATCATAAGTCTATTTTCATTAATATTAAAAACCACAAACAAATATTATTATTTTTTTTCGCCACTTTGGCTTTCTTTCTTGTCAAACCTTTTTTTCAAACTAATAAAAAATACAAAACCAATCAAACGGAAATTTCTACCCCGAACTACGAGGTTCTGATCCCTCACGGGTACGTAGGCAAAGGACACTTGTCCTTCCGAATCAATAAAATGTAGATAATTAGGTCTTTTTTTTCTTTTAATCACTATTCTCAAATTCTTTCTTTCAAATAAAAACAAGCAAGTTTATAGCACAAAAAGTAAAATAAAGTCGAAAGGTTCTCGTAGAGTACTACGAATATTTAGGGTGCTAATACCTTCCCTAAATATAACCAACCCCCGGACCCCGCCTTTAAACAAATTTTTTTTTCAATCAAAAGTCGTAAAATATTTAGTGAGTCAAAAGCTAATCAAATAGCCTTGATCTCCGAAAAATGGCGCGACAACAATTAAGAATCAAACGCCATGCAAAAATAGAAAATTTTAAGCATAGCAACCTTTATCCACAAAAGATGAGTGTTAGTCGGATAAATATTGTCTTCCATTGCAGTCAAATTGTTATACGCACTGCTAACTGTATCACAATGAGATGTATGTAATTTCCAAACTCATTCATCCCCTACCATTACCTGCAAAACAATTGAGATCAAACGCTCAACACACTACCCCAACAACTCCTTCTCCCAAGCAAACAACCTCATACACCACTTTCACGCCTCACCATTCACTCCCCAACCCAAATCATACATCTGAACTACAGTCACCATTTTGTTCTCCGCTAATTCATACAACCTACTAGAACTAACATTCAAAGAAAATCCATCAGACCATAGATCTCTCCAAAACAGAGTAGAGGACCCATCATCCACCTTTCAACCAATATTGTCTAGCAACCAACCTCCATCTACCAATCCGACACCCTTTTCAATGTTTCTTTTGAAGAAACTCTCTCTCTTATTTTATTCGCCACCAAATAGATCTGCCTCCTCCCTCAAGACACAATCGACCCCCTTCCTCACCTTGGATTAATGTGCATATTCTATCAAAACTATAGTAATAATGAGAATTAAGGATAAAATAAAATAAAAATAACAACTAATTTTTCAAGTCCCGCAAAAAAAAAAAAAAACTATTTCATGTCATTTCTAAATTTGGTTCACTAATCAATGCAAAATATATTTTGTCAAAAATAAATCAATGCAATATATATATATATATATATATATATATATATATATATATATATATATATATATTGAAGGTGAGAAAAACATAAGAAGGGGGGTTGAACTGTGTTTGCTTTTTCTTCGTTTTCTCCTACTGAAGTCACTGATCAGAAGCAGTTAGAATATAGCTTCTGAAGTGATGTTCAGAAGCTAATTGCAGCGGATAAAAACAGAGAGAGAGAGAGAGAGAGAGAGAGAGAGAGAGAGAGAGAGAGAGAGAGAGAGAGAGAGAGAGAAGAAAGACTGAAGCAATTATACAGGTTCCTTCCACAAACCGGAAGTAGTCATGTCCCCCTTGCACTTCCAAGGATAGTTCACTAAAATGTAATATCTGATTACAACTGCTCACTGCTAAATCTAGCAAGAGACTTCAAACTACTCAAGCACAACTGCAAGAGATTTCTTATAATCCTGAACACAATCAAGAGACTTCATATGCTCAAGCACAACTGCAAGAGACTTATATTCAAACAGAATTACAAAGAAAATTGTTTGAGGTTGAACACTTGATATACAATGAGTGGTGTTCACAATACAAATCAAATACAGACTCTTAAGACTCTAGAATTTCTAAGATATGAACTTTGATAAGAAATTCTAAGTGAACTTTTGATGCAGAACAATTTTGACAGAGTTTAGGCGCTTTCAAATTGTTATAGAGTCTTGCCATTCTCTAAGTCTTCACTCATTTATACAGAGGTGTGAAAGAGACGTTGTAAATTGCCAGCACATCAAAAATAGTCGTTTGAAGCTTTGATCAATCACCAATGATCTTTTGCCTGATATGGTTATTGTCCTATGAAGTATCAATTTCAAATCCATTCCAAGTATGAAGGAACATTGTTGCAGGCATAGCTGTTATTCTTGTTCTGTAGCAGAGACACAAACTGAGTAGTGGAGGTAGTGGTTGTACACTTCGTACAATTGTACTTTGTCAACGCTCTTCAAAGAACAAGCATCCAATGCCTTCAAATTCATTTGAATTAGCCGTTGCTTTACTCTTCTGGTCTTCTGCAATGCTAGGCGTGATAAAAACCTTTGAACATCCTTTGAAACTTTGATTCTTTCATCTTCTGATGATCTTCAGCTTCTGGTGATCTTACTTCTGATGAGGTGCTTCTGATGAATTTGCTTCTGATGACGTCATCACTTCAGGAGCACTATCTTCAAATGCTTCACGCTTCCTTTACTTTGTAGATTTCATTGCTCTCATTTGTTCTTCCAGAACCTATACTTTAAATAGACACTAAATTTTTGTCTATGATCCTGCACACTTAAACAAGTATTAGCATATTCAATTGACAATATTTAATACCTTGTTATAGTCAAAACTTACGGGTTTATGTTAGATACATTTTATTCCAATATATATACATATATATAATCACCACTAATCCCTAGCATAAAGTTTTATTGCTCCTTCTTCCTAAACAACCCACCCGATACATCAGTGAAAACAATCCAAATAACTGGCCAATGCAATTGTGAACTTTTGCTATTAAATAATAACGTAAATCACAAACTATTTTATTCGATAGAAGATAATAATAACGTAAATAACAAACCATTTTATTCGATAAAAGATTAAAGAAAAAATCTGATTTATCTGTGAACTTTTGCAATTATGAACTTTTCGGGAAGGTTCATAGAATACAACTAATTGGATCCCATATACAAAAATGAATTTAATTAAATCAGTTTTCTTTCTTTTATTCGATAGAAGATCAACTTTATTTTGATTGAATCAGATCTTTTATTCATGTAAATAATCTAGAATTGAAATTATCACGGAATTGCATGATTTTCTAAGCCAAATCTTAGATACAATTGTATAAACAATTTCAGAAAATAGTACTATAGTTTTCATCTTGATTTATTTCAACGTTCCATAAAAATCTAAGAGGTTGAAGGTATACAGGTACATAGATGTTGATCAATTATTCTATGAAGTTCGTAGGTGTAAAACTCAGCCACGCAAGTCTTTCATCTTGATTTATTTTAAGTTCCACGAAAGTCTTCGAGATTGCCTTGTCATTTGAACGTCTAGGTGTTGAGTTGTTTAGGAAGAATGAGCATTACAACCTTAAGATAGGGATTAGTAGTGATTAATCGTGACCATCAATTAATATTAAAATTAATGGTTAAGATTTGGAATAATTCTTCACACTTATTCTTGGAGTCAATATATATATATATATATATATATATATATATATATATATATATATATATATATAATCTATAATATTCATGATAGATGGAAGTGGTCGTTCGATCCTATTCATGGTTATTCGTTGCGTGAGACTTACCATTTTCTAACCGCTCTGTTTGCGTGGCGGCTCCTGCACAATAGACTTCCCACCAAAGACAACTTGGTGCGACGTCGAGTTCTTCAATTATATGCTAATTTGTGTGTTGGGGGTTGCGGTAATCCTGAGATGGCGGAACACCTTCTTCTTGGATGCACCATTTTTGGTGATATTTGGCTTCTAGTGCAGCAATGGCATGGTATATCTTTTGTTTCCTCTGTTGTGCTTCGTGATCATTTTGTTCAGTGTACTGGTATGGCAGACATGCACGTTTTTCTCATTCTTTTTTTAAGGTTATTTGGCTAGCTTGTGTTTGGGTAATATGGAAGGAAAGGAACAACGTATATTTAATAATGCGGCTTCTGATCCTTACGTCCTCCTTGACAAAGTAAAGTTGAATTCCTTCCTGTGGTTGAAAACAAATCAGGTTTCATTCATTTACTCTTATTACGATTGGCCGCAACACCCGCTTCTTTGTATGGGTTTGTTTTGTAAGCCCTTTTGGTTTTTGTTTTGAGGGTACTTTCTTCATTACAGCATCAATGACATTGTAACTTTATTTGGTTGCTTTACTTCTAGCACGGCTTGTGCGAGGTGAACCATCTCTGTTTTATAGTAATATATCTTATTTTGGTTTGTTAAAAAAAAAAAAAAACCAAATGTCACATGTAAGCTTAACAAATAATTGTGATTTTTTTTATAAAAGTTTAATTGTGATTATTTTAACATAAATAATAAATAGTAATTTATTTTTTTTAGTTTTTTGAATAAATAAATCTGATATGAAATTATATAAAAGAAACTAGTTCAATGGACTAAATTATCAGGCTTAGTCAACACCTAGAATTGATTGGAAAATTTAGTTACTGAGTAAAATATGTTAAACGATGGCAAAATTTTCTAATAAAATTACTATTTTTCCCTGAGTAATAAATTTTCCAATTAAATTCTAGTTATACGTCTAATTTTTTTTATTTCCAAAGAGAAACCATCTTATTATTTGGACCATCTTAACATTAAATGAGTTTTCTCCTTAATTCTGTCATTTGTTTAGAGTTCTAACCTCAAATTAAACAAGAATAAAGAATGGAGACATTTTTAACCGCACCAAATACAGAAAATAAGAATAGGTTAACATTGTAAGCCTCATGGTTAAATGTTAATTGTCAATTGTTTAATTTAGGGACATTTTCACAATCTGTTGGTATATAATTCTTGCAGCTATTAGAATATTTCCCATCAGTTTGGTTAAGAATTTGTGTAAACAAAACATGTAACTTTATCATTATATAGTACTATATATGTGTCTATTCCCTCACCAATGAGTTCTTAACTATATAGTACTATATTTTTGCCAATCCTTTTTGTATAGTTCTATAATCAACAAGGGAGCACTATATGGCATCATTCCTAATGCAATATGGTCAAAGTCTCTATAATAAGACTCACTTATCAATGACCATTGTGAATTTAATTTGGTTACACTTATGTGTATATAATATAGAGAATAAACATACAGTTTGGTGATGAATACAAGTAAAAAATGTATTTTGGAAAAATTCAGTAATCCAGATCCAGCAGCTATGCATCTTTTCAAACCCTGACAAGGAAATGCTTTTACATTCATTTACATTTATAATAACAATTGACCAAAAATGAATCTACAAAAGAATCAATTTAATCTTATAAAATCCTAGTATAAAAAAAATCCCTATACAAAAAATGTAATCAAAACATAAAGAAAACAAAAATACAAACAGGTCTATCACAACCATTGATGAACAAGAACACCAATATTCCTAAGTGAAGTAAACAAATCCAAACATTGAGAATATGTTTTCTGAAACTTAGCACTTCTTTCACCAGGACAACATCTTTGCCACCTATTATAATGACACTCAAGAAAAAGCTCATCAATCAAACAAATAGCCCCAGTTTGAATCAACCTAGGTATCAAATGAAATTCAGTACCTTCAACATCCATTTTCACAACCACAAAATCCTTACTTGTTACAACACTTTTCAACCATTCAGCAAAATCAAACCCTAGAATCTTATCCGTATCACCCATATGACTTGCACTTGTTTGAACAGGATTAATCCTTCCCATTCCTCTACCTTTCATCATCATTTTCTTACTTGGGTCTCTTGTTATCTCAAAAAATAATGTCTCATTCCTAACCCATGCTGCATAGGGTAACAAATTTACACCTTTTTTTGTTCTATACTCTTGATGAAATTTATTATCTGCTTCAAGTGCATATACCTCAAATGTTTTATTCTGCTTTGGGTATTGTTTTTTGAACCAGCTTCCAATGCTTGAACCATAGCTTCTAGCTCCAATATCAACATAAACATAATTGCTTTTGAAACTTATATCAACCATTGAAGTTAAGTACTTTATGCTCTTCAAGTTTCTTTTCAATGCAATCCATGGTTTCAATGGTTCTTCTAGTATCAATGATTCAGCATTTTTCACTATTTCACGTTTGTAACGTGGAATTAAGCACTTATTCAATGAAATGCCATTTGAGGGTAAAACTCCAAAATCTAGGGTTTTGAAATTTTGAAGAATTTTCTTTTTCATCAAAATTTCAAGAATTGTTGATGAATCAACACCGATGATTTCTCTTGTTCTGATCAACTCACAGCAATTGAATAATTCAAGAAACGAGTTGAAGCTGTATGAATCTCTTGCCGTCGTGTGAACCGCTAAGAATCCTCCGGGCCGGAGAGTTCTGCATATCTCCCCGGCGAATTCCGCAGGTTTAACCGAATCTTCCAAACCGCCGTTACCGGAGAATTCAAAATCGAAGGAATTACCGGGAAATGGATGTTTCTGGCCTTCTCCTTGAATAATAAACGGTGGTGACGGTTTCTTGAAGATTCCGACGGAGTCCACAACGCCGATTTCCTTCAACGCTAAAACATCTTCTCCGGTGGGAGTGTCAATGCAGAGAGCTTTAGAATTCGGTAAAAGCGAGCCTTCTGCGATGAGATCCTGGAAAATAGAGGCGTAGTGTTCTACGGAACGACGCCAATTCTTGCCTGAGAATGGATCGCTGGAGGTGGAGAGATGAGAGGGGGCGGTGAGGTTGAGATTTTCGGAGAAGAAACAGAAATCGGAGGAGTTGCATGATCCGCCGCGGACGGTGACGATGATGGCGAATCGAACAGCGAAGATGAGAACAGCGAATGAGAATATTCGGACGAGAATGTTGCGAAGGAAGCTGTGTTTTGCCATGGAGAGTTCCATGGATTGTTTGACAAGAAACGAAGGAGAAGAAAGAAAGAAATTTTCTGGGTAAGGTTTGAAAATTAGGTTTGGATTAGAGGGTAAAATTGGGAATTGTGTGATTTGGTGTGCGGGAATGAGGGTGGAATGAAAAGGAGTTTGCTATGTAGTGAGAGTTAATTTGCAAAAGTGACATTCAGTTGATGTGGAATAACAAAATTGCCATTATAGAGCCGTTGGTTTTATTTTTTTGCTAAGGGTTGATTTTTGGGTCCACAGTTTTTATTGGTTTTCTTCCCTGATAACAAGGCATCGAGTTAATAGAAGGTATGGTTTGGTTCTAGTTTGAAATTTTGTAATTGGTAGGCTATAAGTGTATGTCATTGTAAATCTTCAATAAAGTTGGTGGTTCTTTATGATATTGCATAAGTGTATTTCCTTTAATTTAAATTTATTTTACTAATGAAAGGAATTTGGACAAGAAAATATTTTAGAGGGGTTTAATAGAAAATGAGTTAAAGGTTGTGAATTTTTTTGATTTGATTAGATTGAGAAGTTTGGTCGAACTGAGCAACGTTTCGTTTAGTTGATGATAGTATATGCAAACACTTCGACGTTCAAGTCAGTAAGAGATTAAAGAGTGAGAGATGTATGCGATTAGAGAATGTGTACCTTGACATTATGGGTGATGAGCATATATATTCTCTTCACTTTAACCTTGTTGTATATGTCACTAAACGTGAATACTTAAACCTAAACCAATAAGATGGACATAGTTAGGTGTGGTGTCTGACTTACCTTAACTTAGGGACGGATCCAGACTTTAGGTACATGTGGAGCTAAAATTAAATAAATAATAATACAAACTATTTTTTTTAATCAACAAATATTATTACCTCATTGTTTGATCCAATGCATTACAATGAAAAAATCGTCTCCTATCCATTTTTTGAAAATGAGCTAAAATGACAACATTGCTAATTGTTAATAGAACATCTCTTTTTATATAAGTTACAAGACGGTCATTTAGCCACTGATCATCCATTTTGTTACTTAATTTACTCTTCACGACTTTCATAGCTGAAAAAACACGTTCAACACTTGCAGTTGCTACCGGCAAAGCAAAGCCAACTTCAAAAGTTTATAAACCATAGCAAATGTTTTGCACTTATTTGTTTCCACAAGTCTTGCACAAAGATCTAAAAACCCTTACAACTTAACAACTTTTGGGTCAAATCGAACATTTGTAACATAATTCTTAATTGTTGAGTGTGTAACGCCACTTCCAGAACATCTATAAAATCATTTGGATAAAATTCAGTCATTCTCAATAATTTGTTCACATCAAAAACTGCAAGTGACTTTGTGCGTACAATGTTGTACGTGTTTTATCTATTGGAAAAAAGAAAAAAAAAAAAAAAAGGGAAAAAGCATGTGGAGCTTTAGCTCCACATTGCTCCAATATGAATCTGTCCCTGTGAGCATATATATTCTCTTCACTTTAACCTCGTTGTATATGTCACTAAACGTGAATACTTAAACCTAAACCAATAAGATGGACATAGTTAGGTGTGGTGTCTGACTTACCCTAACTTACTTAATACCCCATTAATACCCCATCGTATATAGAAAGGGAGTTCAACTAGCTCGAAGAAAATCTTATACTTCACAACCTAAATCATCAACCTCAGTAAAAGGATACTTTAACTTGGCATACATTAAGTTCATTTCCTTCTTTCTTCTTCCCTATCTATCGCTCAACTCCTCTCTTTCCCCCTTGCATTCTTTTATTTTGGTTTCTTCTTCAAATTAGGGGAATTGTAAAGATCAAGAGGAAATGAATGGTAGGGTTTTCCCTAAAATCTTGAGTCAAAGTAATCCCTCAATGTCCCATTCTTAGTGTTTGAGCTGGTAAGGAATTTGGGTTTAAAATGCTCTTTAGTCTCTCTAATTTTATCTTGAATCCTTTAATGCTTTACTACTTAACTCAACTAAGTTAAAACATAATACTCCCTCCATCCCAAAAAAAAAAAAAATTAACTGACCTATTAGTAAAAAAAAATAATCCCAAAATGTCTTACCTATTTCAATTATCAATATAGCATTAATTGTTTTTCCCCCAATTAGACACCGTAACTAATACTACTTCCATCGCTCTCAATTCATTGTCTTATCTATTTCTATTTACATATATATTTGCTTTTTTATTGTAGGGAGGGAAATATTTCGGGAAGGACTCAATGTATGATTTACATATATAGTAATCATTCTATTTCTAATGTTTAGAGTTTCCAAATAAATTTTAAGGATGTGTGATTTATGGTGTATTATAAGTCGCATGAGCTGAGGTATTATTACATGTTCTAGTTAATTACTATCCAGGTTTAAATAAGTTCTTTAGGGAAGATATGCATTATAGAGTATAAAATGTGTAACCAAGTCCATTCGAAACTCTTCTAGAGGAAAGATATAAGATATTATCATCTATCTTATTTGTCAAATTTTTACTTGTTATTTGGATGAACTATGATACAGTGTACTAGAAGTGTGTATCAAGTTTCTATGCAAGGGAAAACAAGGTTTGGCTACTCTTACCAACTGACGAGAAAATGAGATCTACCTACCTAAGTGGTAATTGGGGTTACCTCAAGGTAACATATAACATGAGGATTAAATTTTAAGGTCCCCAAAATTTCATTTCTATCTTATTTTCTCATCATGGCTACTCTAATATCAACATTACTAGAACACAAGAGTCAATTGGACAACTATGCTACAACAACATTCATTAAAGAGTCAAAACCACCCCATAGGTGAGACACAAGATGAATCCAACATCAACCAAACTTGATCATTACGAAATTCAACGATTTCTCAACAATATCAACATCAACAATCAAAGTGTAATTCAAGACTACTCCTAAAGGCAAGTTGGGAGAAATTTGTACAAGATGGCCCCCGAAGATGTTATCAAGGAACAAAGTACTCGTGTGTATAGTTAAAATCACTTTAACTTTATTCAACTCTCATTCCACTCCTAGTTTTAATACTCATTATCCAACCTTTAGTCAACTATAGATAACTCTTATAAGTTCGACTCAAAGGAAAATTCAAACCTAATAAAAAAACATGATGAAATTTGCAATTGGAGAAGAAATTTGTTTTTGTTAAAGCCTTAAAGTAAAACTAATATCTCTCTTAAAGTTTCTCACTTTAATACCATGCATAATTATGCAATCTTGATAGGTTTGTCGTTTTCACTTCGGGAACAACACCTAGTCAACAACTAAAACAAAGAGAAACATCAACATACAATCAATTCACAAAGCTTCAATCTTGCAGCTTTGACATCTGCGTGAAGGATAACCATGGTACTCGAAATGACATGGTTTTTCATCTTGAGGCACAATGTTGAAGAGAAGTCTCCTAATTCTGTTAGTGTGAGTCATTTGATGATACAATTGTAGATAGATATGCAGTCGATCACAAGAAATTGCACTTTCACGGACCTCCTAGAGTCTCATTCTTCAAAAGGAACCTTGAGTTTCACATATTTCCAAGTTTGTTGGTGAACCTTTCAAAACCCTGCAAGTTTCATCTAGCGTACAATATTTATTTTGTTGTGCAGTAAGTGTGAATTAGAAGTCTTTCTTGTTTAGAAAAGTGGAGGATGGACATTTTATAAGTATGAGGATCGATAACATAATGTCTTGAGATTTTGGGTAAAAGTTTGGTGTCTTTCTCCATTGTTTGGCTGCTCTAGCCGAGGAGGCCCTTCAGGCTCCCCTCGTGACCCAACAAGGGTTTCAGAATTGAGATTCGACGTAGGGCCTGGTCGATTCCTTGTAGCGAAAGTCTTTATGGCAAGGTATATATTCAGGCGACGCATCTCATTGAGGAAAGCGACAAGCAAGTATGTGCGGATGAAGAGTTTTCGCTTGCGGTGTGTATGATTAATTGATGGACTCACACTTGAGGGACTTTTGGAACATCAAAGTTTGTCATTAGTAGTTGGATTTGAAAGTTGAGGTTTTCCTAGGAATCTCTTCGTCATAGTAGGATAACATGGGTCTTCCTAAAGTATCCACATTGGTTACCATGTGTTTGTTAATGTTCAACATCTCTTAAAATTTTCTTTTGATTGATTCCGCATCGGCAAAAGTAGTGTCGAGGATCTAGATTCCAGGCGGTAAAAAAATTAGGTAGTTTCATATGACAAAAGTAGTGTCGAGGATCATCAGACGGTCTAGATTTTAAAATCATCAATTTTACATAGTTAAATGATCTCAGCTGTCGGTTAGAGATTGGGCGATCAAGATCTGGTACATCGTCCTATTCCGTCATTTTAGTAAGTTCCAATAGTTATGTATGATAAACAGTAATAAAATATCTATCATATTCATAGTTGCACGGCAATAGCTACAGCTCATAGCCTCCATAGTAGGAACACCCATCTTGCATTCACACTGAACATTGAATCTAGACGAGGGGCAAACCTCTTACAGATATTGCCTGACCCCATCAGGCCATCACTTGGATAGCGATATAACCGATTGCTAGTTAGTAAGAAGAATAAATAAAGATGCTATGTCTCTAAAGTGAATATCTTATTTTAGAGTGCAAAAAAGTATAATAAATTTCTTATTAACGGATTAAAAGTAATTTTTTTGGTGAAATTAAACCAAACTACTGAATATTATTTGTTCATAAATGTAACTCAATTGATAAATACATTGTTTTGTATATACAGGGGTTGAAATTCAAATCCTAGAATTCTTCACATATTTATCAAGTGAAATTATAGCAAGTTATTTGATAAAAAATAGATATTATAATTAACATAATAAATTGTAATTTGTAAATTTATTGAAATAATTTTTTTCTTCACTTACATCTTTTTTGTCATTTAGCCAAATAAGAATAGAAAACCAAAGTTGACCTTCACCGCCTTGCACACCAAGTAATCTATCACCATCATCTAGACGTCTTTGTTTTTTAATTGCATTTACCAGATATTATACAAAAACAAGTGACATATGCAATCTCCAATCACCAAAACTACCTCCTCAACACGATATTTCCATTAGATGACACAAGTTTCATTTTCAATTAAAAAGTTATACATTATATTTTGTATAAAAAAACTATTATGTCGGTCAGGTAAATACAGGTACCATGGATGATCAAGTTTATTTTGCACCCTTTAAATTAAGAAGAGGAAAAATAAGACATTGTAAAAAGGCTTTATTCCATTAAAAAAAGGATGTAATATTTTTTTTTTTATCATCAAGGCATATGCATGTAATTAATTTGATTCCAAACTTTGTCATAATAAAAAAAAAATACAAACATACTATCATATTAATTAACTTACAACAAATGTTGAATATACATAGTATACAAATCCTGTATGTGTGGAAATATACAATAAAAAAATACAATAAATGAAATGAACTTAATCTTATTAGTCATAAGTATATGTAGGTATAAAACCCTAAACCAACCCTCTAAAAAGTTCCGATCATAAGAAACTATGCAAAAAATAAAGAAGGAATATTCCTTCAAGATAGAAAAGATTCAAAAAACGAGTCATCTTCTACAGGCTCCTCTTTGGCTCTACCTCTAATAATATTATTAACACGTTGTTGATTCATATTCATGTAAGAATCCACCGTGAATCCATTGTTCTGCATCATCTCATGGTTGAAGAATCCATTATGAAGTGAAACATTGTTGTTGTTGATGGAATTGTTGGCACTACTGGTGTTGTTCGTAGTTGTTTGCATTGGTAGTGGTTTGTTGATAGAGTGGTTTCCACTTCCACGTGGTGCAGGAACATCATGACTGTGTTTTCCTTCATAGGTTGTGATCACTGCTCTTAGGTCTTGTGAGGCTCGTTCGACATGTTTTCTCACTGGACATCCTGGGTTTGTGCACTTGTAGTAACTCCTATATTATTTTAGTAAAAAAAAAATTAATTACACACATTCATGAGTAAAATAAAACTAGTGGGAAAACCCTTTAGTCTTAGACATCACATGGCATAGAATATTTGGGTCTCATTCTCATCCCATGCATGCATTAGAGAAATGTGGGTTGCCAAATTTGACCAATAAGAATATTTAGACATTGTGCAAAAAGTCTTGAGAGTTTTTGGTCTAATTCAACTGCACGTGATAGGTAAAGTATAGGTGGTCCAAAACATGATCTATAATGGTACGTTGCTTTTCATAAATTCACTTTGAAATTTTTATACATATCAAAATAAATAGATCATGTATTTAATGTGTACAATTTTTGTATGAACTCTTAAAAAAAATTGTATATGGGTGCCTTTAAGTTTGACTTTATCTTCTAAAACACTTAGTTTTGTTAATTGTGAGTATCTTTAGAAAGAAATTAATGGTGAGTACCTTTAGAAAATTAATAATAATAAATGTATTTAGTAATCTAAATGAAAACTTAGACAATTTTTTAGATGAACCCGTATTAGAGATGGATAGTAGATTTTAATATCATTTTAGGTTAATTTTAGACTTAATAAGTATCAAACTGGCATTTCCTCAAAAAAAAAAAAAAGTATCAAACTGGCATGTAACATGATAATTCCAGACTCTGTCTACTTTCTTAAGGCCATATATCTAGCAAAGATTTGATTTGAGCTTTTTTTTTATATAATAAATTTAAAATTATGCATAATTAATGGCACTAATTAATTATAGGTACCAAAAAGATACGGATAGGTATCATAATTAATGGCATGTATCATGCATTTACTGTTATATTTAGGGTTATGATAAGAAGTCTATTAAGGACGCTTGTTAAGAAAATAAAAAGTAGTAGATCTACATTTTTTTTTAAAAGTAACTTTATCTGTGTCAGAAAAAAAAAAAGTTAAACTCATTATTTTCCAATGTAATATTTTTATTTTTATCTTCTTAAACAATGCCCTAAAGACACTTTTTAGCACTCTCTTATGTTTATACTCCCTCAATTTCATTTTAACTTTTGTTGTTTAATCACGTGGATTATTCACGTAATCTATTTTTCAAAATACCAACATTTTAAAAAAATTGGTGACACCTCATTAAAAATATTAGTTATCAAAGTTGTTTATTGACGTATGCAAAGTGACCAACAACAACACTTAGAAATGAATAGAAAATATTAATATTATTATTAACATACAATATGTACTCCACATTTAAGCAGTTAATTGAGGGAGTTATGATTGCCTACTAATATATTAGAATAATGGGAACTTCTACGGTACACCTGTCAATTAAGGTGTACCGGTACTCTTGTTTCAAAAATTTATACATTAACTATCATTTTTTTTATGAAAAAAGAGTTATTTGTTGATATTTAAATTTAGAAAATATCATTTCATTGTTTATAAAAATCATACTAATTTTTTTTTTACATTTTATTGTAAAGAATAATCAAAATTCTCTATTATGAGTAATAAAAATTCAGAAAATTTAAATTTTATTGCGTTGACGTTTTTGGTAAATAAGATTTAGTTATTATAATTATAGGTGATAGAAAATAATTTTTCTTAAAAATTAACTCATTTAACTATTATTTTAAAAATTTGATGTACCAATACACTCAAATTTTTTGTTGTACTATAGAATTTGCCTAGAATAATAGCAATTTTTTGTGAGTGTTAGCAGTATCATTATCTCAAACTTCCAAAGCATAAAAAAAGGAGTCAAAGAACTCTATGATGGAATTCTCATACTAAAATTCTTAAAGTTAAAAGAACAACAACTTTTAAAAAGTTGGGCATGATTTAATATAGTCATAGGAAAATATCAAAAGAGTGCTTTTAATTACCTTGGATTTGGATTTCCCTTTACTACTTTCTGCCCATATTTCCTCCATCTGTATCCATCATCTAGAATATCAATGTCACTTGTTGTTTGAACAACAACTCTAGGTTCCCTCACTGTTCTATTTCCAACTCCTAATGACATCCCCTCATTCTCACCTTCTATTCTCCTGCAATATTAATAAAATTAATTCAAAATTACTATGAAATGAAATGTAACTATATATAAAGTGATCATATTCATGGATTTGAAATGTGGTCCATAATATAACAAATTTTGAGGCATGCAACAAAGTATTACAATTGCAGTTTTGACTATAGGCGAGTTCCTCGGGACACTCTATAAGACTTTTAAAAAGTAATTTTTTTTTTAAAATTAATGTAATCAATGCATTAGAAATTGAAATTTTTAACTTTTTTTATAGAATAATTTCTTCTTTTGGATTGCTTAAAGAGTGCCTCGAGGTCACTCATTAATAAGACCTTAAAAAAAATGTTAAAACTCACCATTTTTTGGCATCAGGTTCATCTTCACAAAACTGATCATGATCTCCACCAGATTTATGAGAAGTCTGCTCAAAATCATCATCTCCGATCGATATCGATGAATTCTCCGGTGTAGCAACCAAATCCATTTGAATTTCATTTCCAAAATGATTTGAAGGAGGAGGATTTGCATGCGAGGACGATGAGGAAGATATCGAGTTTGTGTTCCTCTTGTTAGCCACAGGCTTAGGATGATTATGACTACCTTTGTAAACTATCTCAGTAATTTGTCCATCTAAACCTCTCTCAACTTTTTTCTTTGTTGGACAATTAGGGTATGTGCATTTGTAATAGCTTCTTGGATTTTCACTTCCTTTCACTTGTTTTTGTCCATATTTTCTCCAATTGTATCCATCATCTGATCTTCTACTAAGGATCTGAACTTGTGGCTGTACACTCTTGTTATAGTTATTTTGTTCACTAGTAGAATTATTCTCTGGTGTGAAACTTTGCATTGAAGAAGAGTTTTCTGTTTTCACCATGTTCCATCCCTGTTGGTATACATGAAAGTTTGAAACATGTGTCAAAGAATTGAATTTAAACTATTTAACTAAAGTAAGAGAAAAATATATATACTTCTACCAAAAAATATGAATTTCATCTCTAATTCTATCGCTAAGTGTTAAAGATGTAAGAATTAGAGATAAATTACTTTTATTCGTCTCTAATTTTTGTCGGTAATTCGAGTATTTTTTTAGTATATGCACATGTATTATAAATGAGTCTTGTGAATTTAAATTGGTTACATACATTTTGAACTGTGGCGGTTGAAGATTGAAACCCAGCTGGTTGAGCTTGGAAGGAGAAACTTGATGAGATGGCTTCCTCTTCTGCCTTGACATTCTCCTGCTTTTCCCCATAATTATTCTTCCAATTGAAGCCTTGATTATTAGCAAATGATCCAGTAGTTGGAGATGGAAGAATCTGAATTAAATAAAAATAAAACAAATTTATATTATATATGCAACCAACAAGAATCACATAGACATAAATTAAATAAAGAATATATAATATGACTTTAATTTTCATATATGGTTTCTATCAATTTTATTTCCACTTTAAACAAATCACAACCAGACATATATGTGACTTTAAAAATAATCATGATTAAAATTAAATGTTCATAATCATCTAAAAATTATGATTCATTTTTAAGTGTAAAAAAATGTTTACACCAACCATATACAAGAATTAAATCGATATGGCAAAACAACACAAAGTAATATCATATACTCAACAAACAACTATCACAAAAACAATAATTAATACAAAAGATAGTGAGAATTATGAAGTCAACTATAAAGTATAATTAAGGTGATTTGATGAATTATTTTTGTAACAAGAAGTTATGAGACTTACATGAGAAGAGTTGAGGAGAACAGGAGAGTCAAGAAGTTCAGAAAGAGAGAAGCCAGGTGGTATAGAAAAGTAAGAAGAAGGAGAATAGAGAGGTGTAGGAGAAAGAGGAAGAGATGGTGGAGGTGTAGACTTGAATTTGGGGGGTAAACCCGACCTGTTTTGATCCGACAACACGTGATGATGAGATCTTTCGGTGTCTTTAAGGTTTTGGTCGGTTGGAGAATTAAGGAGGTCAGAGAAGAAAGAGGAGGTCATTGAATGGTGATGAAGTTGAGATAAAAAAAAAATGTTGTTTTGTTGTATGAACAAAAAATATGAAGATTGTGGAAAAATAAATAAATTGAAGGGGTTGGTTTATTAAGGTGAAAAAGGAAGGAGAGAAGGGTGATGAAATGAAGGAGAAGAAGAAGATGAGTATGTATTTAGGATATAATATAATAAAGGATGAGAGGATATTTCTGAGAAGGTAAAATGAAGAAGTTGTGTATTTTTGTTTACTTTAAAAAAGACATTTAATTTTGGGTCAGAGGGTGTGGGTTTGACTGGATGGCGGCTGACACACACTGAGATATTTTTCTTTCTTTTTCTAATAAAATCTTGTTGCTCCAAGTACTCACTTTTTTTTCTTTTTTTATATAAATAAAAATTAAAGAATACTTAAATGGACACAATAGTTTGAACACAAGGTTTAAGCACACATACATAATTAAAAAAATATAGAGGGAAAAAACAATTAAATAATATCTTTTTTTAAATAATTAAATAAAATATATTTTTGTGCGTGAGTGTCTAAATGATATGTTTAAAAGCTTGTGTTTAAGCAAGTCTTTCTCATAAAAATTAACATGAATGATAGAGAAATTTAACCAAAATAGAGCAGCATGGCCTAAGCATGTGGAGGGACAACAATCTAGGACACCATATTTTTAGAAATACTAAAATTTTATTATTATTATTATTCCTCTAAGACATCCAAAGTTAATGGACCAACCTTGTGGAGCAACATTCCTTTGAGTTTAAATGTGAAAAGATGATATGTAAGTACTGTCCGATCAAGTCAGTAAGAAAGGAAATGGTGATAAGTTTAGATGGAAAAGAAAGTGCACCTTTACATTTTTGTGAAGGAGCTTATATAGTCGTCGAAGAGGAGCCGTTGGATAGGAATGGAGAATGTTAAAACAACGTCCTTCAATGCATGGATTTGCTAGTTGTTTGGAGTCATTTCAAATTGTTTAGGTGTTATGTTACGAACCGGAGAGGATTCAAATGTGGGAGATTGGTTCTGTTGGATTGGGTCCTTGTAGAAATTGACCACGAGATAATGAAGGATTGTACAACTAATAAGTCTGTCATAAACAAATAATTTTAAGAAATAATTTGTATCTTTTTAGAAAGAGATAACATTTGTATGTAAGTATAAAATAATGATTAATGGATCCGACTCTTTTGAAGTGAACAACTCACTTTAAAATGTAAAGTAATATCAACCGTTAATTTAAAAATTAAAGCGTATATTATTAGTACGATACAATAAATTATGAGTTTGTTATAATAACAATTTATACTTTACACACTTTAAATGATCCTGATCCATGATTAATTATTGATAAGTGTATAATGTGTAGTTCAAATAAATGTTTGATTTTAGATATAATTATAAACTTGTGATATGTGATTCTTTCCAATATCAATTAAAAAATAAATAAATAGATATTGTTTTTTAAGCTCTATGTTGCTCTAAAACCCTCTGTTTTTATTTGATGACGGTTAGTCATACCCTATTTTTGAAGTCACTTTTAATTAAGCTTTTAATCACTTATTTTTTGTATAGTGTTTAATTTAAAGTCATTTTAAATAAATTGTCATTTTTAATTTATTGAGTCAAGTAATATATTATTACCTATTATTACTATTGCTCAATGGCTACATGATCAAACAAGAGACAAAGAAAGCATGACATACTTTGGTTTGGAGGACTGAATAGTAAAGTTAGTAAGACAAAAAGCAATGGCTTTAAAGAGTTGATATAATTGATGGGATAATGAAAAACCAAAAGGGCTTATGTTGACTCAAGTGAGAAGTAACGGCAGGCATTTAGGTCACATAATTGTTTTTTTAACCTGTATATTTTCCTAAAAACATATGGAAAATACATTTTTTCCTTTAGTGTTAGTTAACTAACGTTGACTTCCAGCTGCAGTTAACTACTGTTGGTTTCAACTACAATTGGCTTTGTTGCACTTAAGTGCAGTTCCTATAAGAGAATCAATTGTGATTTTAAACGTTTCAGTCGAAAATCAAAATAAATCAAGGTTTATTCGGAATGCTACGAAACTTTACAAATCCTCTATATGTATTTTTTATAGAGCTGTCTTTAAAAAAAAGCAGCTCAAAATTTGATTTCTAGATCAATTTTTTGGTTTCTTGAGTTTTTTGCGTATTAAAAATTCATATTTAATATGTCCGTTGTCGGAAAATTCTATTTTTTTTTTAGAAATGTATTTTTTATGTCCTTAACAAGTGTGCAAAAAATAATGAAAAAAATCAACTTCTATGTAACTTTTTTGGACGTGCAGTTGGGAAAATAATTGCGATTTTACATGTTTCGGTAAAAAAATTAAAATAAATTGAGGCTTAGTCGAAATACTACATAAATGTGCAGATCCTCTATATGTATTTTTATAGAGGTGTCTGCAAAAAATAAATAGCTCAAAGTTTGATTTCTAGGTTGATGTCTTGAGTTTTAGACGCGTTAAAAATTCATATTTAATTCATCCCTTGTCGAAAAATTCAATTTTTTTGTTGGAGATGTTCTTTTTTGTCCTAAACATGCATGCAAAAAATCGTGAAAAAATTCAACCTCTAGGTCACTTTTCCGGACTCGCACTTGGGAAAAAATTTCGATTTTGCACGGTTCGGTTGAAAAACCAAAATAAATCGAGACTTATCGGAATGCTACGAAATTTTACAGACACCTCTATAAAAATACATATAGAGGATTTGAAAAGTTCTGTAACATTTCGAATAAGTCGATTTTTTTTCCTGACCGAAACGAACAAAATTACAATTGATGTTATGCTAGGAACCAAACTTAAGTGCAGCTGGGAGCCAGTGGTAGGTAACTGAAGCCAGAAAGACTGAACGATAGTTAACTACCGCTGGGGACAAATACATATAAAAGCCAAAAGAAGCCACACGAAGAAAGGGCATTTCGCCTTGTGAGGATTCACTTTTCGAAAAGAATGGAGATTCACGAATCACGAGAGGTTTTTTAATGTTTTTCATATAATTAGGTATGACTAATATGTTGGCGTGGTATTTATTACTTTTAAACTTACTTTAATATGTTGTTAATCTTTGTGAAAATGATGTTTATATTTGTGAAACTGATGTTTATTAATGTTACTTTAATAAATTGTTGACCTGCTCTGTTTGTTAAGCCATGAGTGTAAACTGATGTTTAGGTATTGTTTTTTATTATTTGCAATGGCGTGGCAATATAAAATGCATCAACAACGGAAAAAAGATAGAGACGATGCATGATACAGAAACCACCCCTATCATGAATGCACAGGTGGTGGGAAGCCAGAATGCAGGGCACCGGTCTTGGTTGGCTTTTTGGATACCAGCTACAGCCTGATTGACCATGGTCTGATATGTGCTTTTGTGGAGAGGTGGCACGAGGAGACTTCGAGTTTCCACCTTCCATTTGGGGAGATGACAGTGACACTTGATGATGTGTCATGTTTGCTGCATCTCCCCATTGATGGCATGCTTCTGTCCCATAGTACTATCACCCGGGACGAGGCGGTGGAGTGAATGGTGGAGCAGTTGGGGTCTGATCTACGTGAAGCTGTAGTTGAGGTGACTAAAACCAAAGGTGCACATTGTCGATTCAGCTCCTTGAGGAGGATTTTCAAGGACCGTATGTTAGAGCAGTTGGCGTTGGAGATTGAGCATGGTGTGATTCAAGAGGTGCAGAGGTTGCTGGACCAGGCTGTCCGCATATATTTGCTATATTTGGTAGGGATCACGCTCTTCATTGACAAGAGCACCACTATTGTGGATGTTGTCTACCTCAAGTTCTTTAGAGACCTTGATATTGTTGCTAGTTATTCATGGGGACCTGCGGCACTAGCTCACTTATATAGGGAGCTTAATAAGGCTGCACGTTGGAACTACGGTTATGTGTTGGGATACCTGACTTTGTTGCTGGTATAAATTAAAAATCATGTTTTGTTTTATTAAATGTAAGTGTTTATTTTTTGTATATTTATATGTGGTTGTCATTGCTGCAGACTTGGGTGTTTCAGCACTTCCAAGGTATGGGAAGCAAGGATGTCTGGGCAGGATATCGGGAGGAGTGAGATCCTCGCGCGATGCTTTTATACCACTGTCTGGTTTGGCCACAACAGACAACTACAGAAACCTACTAGATAGGCTGGATCTGAGTGGCGTTGTCATGGCCCTATATGGAGAGCACCATTAGACACGTCCGTTTGACCGGGTCAGCCTTTTCACTAGATGGCTTAGATAAGGAGACCGCACAGTGAGATATATGTCGTCGCGGGTTCTTAGCCAGTTTGGGAGGGTTCAGACCATACCGAGACATCTCGTTGAGGTTGCACCTCCTAAGACTAATTTGGGGGAGATCTCACTCCGATTTCAGCATGCTCTTGATCATACGCTGACCCCTGAGCAGTTGGGGCAGCGTGCAGTTCATGGCGTGGAGGCAACAGATGGATACATCGAGTGGTTTTATCTCCATTCTCATCCACACATGATTCTGCTCGATATCCCGGTACCGGTGTCGATGCCACCGGAGCGTGAGGTCCTTGATGCGCGAGCTGCTCAGGAGGATGGAGATGTTGGGTACTTACAGCTTAGCGGAAGGATGAGCCGCATCAGAGACCATGTCTATGCTCTGATGTCCAGTGGTATGGTGCCGCAAGGGTCTGAGGCATGGCAACATTTACGGGAAAGTTTACCTTCATCGGGGAGCTACTAAGGGTGGCAGGGGTGCCAGAGGTGGTGGTAGGGTTGGTGGCGGTGGTCCGGTGTAGTTATTAGGAGTTGATTTTTATTATGTTATGTTTGAACATCTTGGATAATTTTTTGTGATGTAACATTTGGATAATTTTTAATGTTATGTAATCTTGGATAATTTTTAATTATATTTGATTAATGTTATGTTCGAAAATTATGTTGTGTTGATAATTTTAATGTTATAAGTTTGATTTATTGTTAGAACATGTCACCGATATGATATGTCTGTTTGGAAGCAAGAAAAATGCGCCAAAACAGAGGCTCAGCCAAAACAGATGGCTTCTGCCTTAGTTCTGGTGTAGTTTGGATTACATAATCTGGACAGTTTAACGCATTCCAGATTATGTATTCCGAAAACCTCATCTCCCACCCCTTTTGTTGACTTTCAACGGGGTGATTTACACATTTCGGATTACATTTTTCGGAATATGTACTGAATTTCCAGATTAAATACTCTGAATCCTTCTATTCAAAACTGGCACCATCATCCATCAGGGTGGTTGAAGTGCCAAAATCCACGAATTAATCCGGATTTCGTTTTTCGGATTTTATATTCCGGACCAGGGGTATTTTTAGAAAAAATAGGGCGCGCGAGGAAAGTCATAGGGTGGGAAAAGTAAAGTAAATCTCTAGATGTTATCATTATGACTTTGGTTTGGGCTAAAACTTTAGAGTTGGATCAGACTAATAAAACCATGTTAATTCATTTTTGCTATTAGAACCTCTCATTTAGGAAGCATTTAGTTTGATTTGATCTTTATTACATTTCAACAAAAATTCTAAAAAATAATGACCGAGTCAAATCCACTTTTGATTCAATCACTATACAAATTTTGAAGTCGATGACTACGCCAGATCCACTTTTGGTTTAGCAATTGTAAAAATTCTAAAAAAAAGTAGTGATGGCGTCAAATCCACTTTTGATTCAATCACTGTACAAATTTTGAAGTCGATGACTACGCCGGATCCACTTTTGGTTTAGTCATCGCAAAATTTCAAAAAAAATAGTGATTGCGTCAAATCCACTTTTGATTCAATCACTGTGCAAATTTTGAAGTCGATGACTACGCTAGATCCACTTTGGGTTTAGTCATCGCAAGAACCCAAGATAGTGATTACGTCAAATCCACTTTTGATTCGATCACTATTTAAATTTCAAAATTCCGGTGACCACGTCGAATCCTCTTTTGATCTGGTCATTGCATAAAAATCCAAAAAAAAAAATCAATAACTTTGCTAAATGTACTTTTGGTGCAGTTTTCGTTAACTTTTGCATTAAAACACGAATTTTCAAATAAACTCAAGAAAAACAACTCTTTGCAATCAATTTATTTTTTACTTGCATTTATCACTACAAAACATTTTTCTTAAAACAAATCAACACACAAACATTTTCTACCCATAACTATGTAGCTTCGAATTCTCAATCGCACCAGGAGATACGTCGGAGAAAGATCAAACTCTTGCCAAGCACACTAATAAAAAAACTTTTTTTTTCTCTCTAACTAAAACCAAAACATTTTCATTTTAAATGTATTTTTAATTCGCATTTAATAAAAAGGAGAAATAAATATTTAGAAGTTAACAAATCTTGCACAATTAATTAGAGGTAACCGTTATTTTTAACGGATGTTGTAGGATGCTAATATCTTCCCTACGCATAATCGACTCCCGAACCTAAAATTTGGTTACAAAGACCATTTTTCTTTTAATAAACATTGGTGGCGACTTCATTGTCTTTCGAGCATCCCTCAAAAATTTTTAGGCCGCTTCAAGTCATAACTATTAAATCTGAACCAATGATTCTGTTTAACTTTACATATTAAGCTAGAGATAGAAAATTTTGAGTTATGACTTAGGGATTAACGAACTAACAATTGCTTCCACAGTTAGGAATCGACTTAAGAGATTAAGAGGTTATAACTTAGGAAAGGGTTTTGGCTCAAGAGATTGCTCAAAACTATTAGGTCAACCCATCGTAAAACTATGTGAACATTGAGAGAGAAGAGGCGCAAATTATTCACAATGCACAATAGAGAATTCGAAGGCTTGATCATCTATTTTAATCTAATTTTCAAACCAATTTAATTACAATGTTATAAGCTTTATGCAACCAAACCAACTGCCTAGGGCAATCCTCCAATTTAATATATCCTTTAAGTTAACAAAATTATTGAGTAGAGATTAACAACGGTCATCGTGGATCCGAATATAGTTTTAGTACATTTGTCAAAATCCTATCACTACTGAAAGTTATCTT
This sequence comes from Medicago lupulina, assembly GCA_958299785.1. Taxonomy (NCBI): domain Eukaryota; kingdom Viridiplantae; phylum Streptophyta; class Magnoliopsida; order Fabales; family Fabaceae; genus Medicago; species Medicago lupulina. Next base: position 25,809,247 of record OY283144.1, on the reverse strand, counting down.
CTGATAATTACTGAAAGTTATCTTCTGATAATGAATTTTTTTACTCATTTCCTAAGCCATCTTCTGATAGTCTATTTTGTTTTTATTTTGAGGGGAGATAGTTTATTTTGTTTGTTTTGAGGGGCTAAACAACAACCTTAAGAAAATACCTATTAAAATTATGAACAATGTTAAGATAGAGGCAATTCAAATTGCTTTGCAAGTTCGGTCGAATAATCTAGAAAATATTTTTTTCAAAAAGCTAAAAAAAAATTATATAACTGATCATTCTAGACTGCCCAACAAGGAGTGCCAGGAAAAAGACCAGAGAAAAAATCAGATACATCAATCAATAGTAGTTATGAACAAAAAAAAGCCAAAAGACAAAGCTAATTACAAAACTACTCTCAAACATAACACGGGATTAAACCACCACATATGAAAATTGAAAGCGAAATAATGTGGTTCACTTTCAACAATCAAAATAATTGAATCTTAATTTTTTCAAGAAGATGATGTCCTTTGGTTGAAAAACTCGAGTATTTTTTTCAAACCAAATAACCCAAACACAAGCTAGTCTAATCAACTAAGCAGATATTTTTAGAAAAACCACTCAATGATCCAAATCGGAGAAGATGATATGTAATCGTTCCCGGATGAACCGTAGTAATTCCTATATATACACACATACACATTTTATGTCTTGTTTGTTTTACTTAGAATCAATTATTTATTGTTTAACTCTATCTTACTTCTCTTGTTTTAAATAGAGTTAAATGATTCGATAAATTGCTTATTTTTGTCTAGAAAGCTTCCTAAAAGCGTTAATCAAGCAAACTTTTTTTTTTTTTTTAAGGAAGCAAACTTATTTTTGAAATTGTAAACAAAATTCAAATCCCTTTTTCTTGTATTTCCTCCACCCTCAAAATGTATATGTTAGGGTTACAAACTCAAAGTTTACGTGAGGGTCTAATTACCCAGTGTAATATGTGTATAAAATTAGAAATTGTGAGGATTAATAACTCATTGTTTAGGGAAATACGATAATATGAGTCAAGTATTAAAAATCAATATGACTAAACCTAGAGGAATAAGGCTAGACCTTAGGGACCTTATATTGAGGAATTCATATGCGGTTTAGGGGTAATTATTTAATATCAAAAGCTACAATGCAACTTTTTTTTATCGTAACTAGTCACTTATGTGAGTCTCATGTTGTCTGCCAACCTAGAAATGGTGGCATAATATTTTGTCTCCACACCTAGTACTTAGAAGTTAGTATTGAGGGTAATTTCTTGATCGTGTTCATATCTAGCCATTTGATGAAGCTTTCTTTGAGAATCCTTTCTACATCATCTTAAATCCAAAGCATCGGTGCAGATTAAACTTCAATGGATATTTTGTGTGGTCTATATCCTTTCTTGACATGTAACTTGTGCTCGACAAGTTATCTAGCAAAACAACGCATTTCATGGTAACTCCATACAAAACAATCCCTAAAGCACTTGATCAACTCTGATTCTTCTCTACATCAATTAGCTATCAACTAACTTTTTTCATCTAGGTTCTTCAAGGGTCCCTACATTGACCTCCACTAATGAATCTTGTGCTTCAAAGGTTGATAATTAACTATTAGTGAAAACGTCGTCTAAAGACACCCTTTGATAGATCTTGAAGGAGAAAGCGTTGTATAATTCCCCTCTTAGATAATGATTTTTACATATTTTAAAACACTATTTAGATCTTTAGCAACGCGATATTACATAGCGCTATCTAAAGCCAAAAAAGTGTTATCTAGACCATTATTTTGCATTGAAAATGTGATTTGGTTGCCTTACTCCATATACTTTACTCCCTCTATTCCTTTTTACATGTTGATTTTTGACTTTTTACACAAACAACGCAATCAATTAATTTTGATATTATTATTTATCTTTTTATTATAATATCTTTAATCATTTATTTTATTATTTCCTTTGTTTATCTCTCTGCAATAAATGAATAAGGAGATTTTTTATATAATAATAATAATAATAATAATAATAATAATAATAAAAGTATTGCATTGAACTTTAAAATGAGAAGCAAATAGGAACAAATTTTTCTACAAAAGTGACAAGGAATAAGGAACATAAGAAGTAATAATATTTTCTTTAAAAAAAATATATAAAACACAAAAACAAAGTCTTTATTAATTCTGTTGATGAACATCAACACGATAAAACAAAACATGACACAAAAACAAAGACTACATGTTTGAAACAAACACGCATTGGGACTGACTACATTAAACGCACACATAACTGATAATTAAGACACTAACAACCAAACAACTCAAATCATGAAAGATTTGATAACTCAACTCAAAACATGACTCAAATCATAGAGAGGATCTTGACTCTAACCAAACATAGCCTAAATTTTCTGGAGAATTATGGAGTAGATAGGTAAAATTCATTTGGATCGAAATCAATGTCATCAAAATCAATTGAATCCTCTTGAGCTTGGAAATCCATTAAATCCAACTTTTGGTAGACTTCCTTCAATTGCTTATTAATAAAGTCCGTAAGATCATTAGGATTGGTCAAGTGAGCATCATCAAAATTAAATTCAGTGGCACACATATATTTGTCTATATATTCAGCCATTTCTTTCTTCTTGTTTTCCACCTTTAGTTTGTTATACTGATCTTCGGCTTTCTCAATTCTTTGTTTCAAATAGCTCTCTAAATCCAGCATCCTTTTTCTTTGTGCATGTTCGGGCAAATTCCAGAACCTTGACAACACACTTACTACTCCAGTTGGAGAAGGCCAAACCTCAGCTTCTTGACTTTTTTCATCAAAAATGATTGCACAAGCATTGATACCACAAAGGATGCTCAATTCGTTGATCATCTTCAATAACCCTATTGAAAAATATATATAAATGATTTATAATTGAGAAAAAAACTAAAAATTTAACAAACCATAAGAATTATTTTTTATTTTTTTATAAGAATCGCTAAAACAACAATTTGTATGATTACAAAGTTGATATTAAACGTTTTTATTTTTATTATTATATAAATAAGATGAAAGCAAAATAAAACTACCTACATCAAACTTATCTTTACAAAGTATAAAATTATCAAATAAATGCATTTTTTATATATTAAACAATTAGGGTAAGTTACGGCAGCCACCAACAAATTACCCCATTTATGAATTCAAGAATAAAAATCGTCATGATAACAAAACTTATTTTACTTTTTTATATTTTTTTTAAGGGAAGTAATCGTACAATTTTTTTTTTAGATTGTTGAGGTGGTTGATGCGTAGGGTGTTGAAATCTAAAACAATTAAAATCAAACCTTAAATCTATAAATAAATAAACTACACAAAATGAAATATGATTGGATGTTATTTTGTGAAAATCGGTCAGATCTGATTTATTTTTTAATTCTTGTTTCATAATAATTGAACAAGACTGTATATATAAAAATTATAAGACTTATTTATTTTCAGTAGTATGAGATATTTAAAGATAAATAAGTATAAAAAAATTATATACATGATTTAATTTTGAAAAAAGAATATGAATGTGATTTGATATAAAAGATTTTCACAAAATTTACCCAAAAATATCCAACAATATTCAGTTTTGATGTTTTCCAATCTTTTGCACCAATTTAAAATTTTGATTTGGATCGAAAGATTTGTAACATTCATATAAGCCAACATCAGGTTATCCAGTTTTTTTTTAAAAAAATAAAAAATAAAAAAGGAAAGTCATTAATAGCAGTAACGACTTCCATTAACAATTTCACACGATTTTTTTCATCTTGTGAAAAATGGCCCAAGTCGTTGGTGGCAGCCACAACTTACCCTAATTCTGTAATAAAAATGATTTCATAAGCTAGATAATTTAGATGCTTTGATAAAATATAAAAATCAAATGATTACCCTAATTTTTCAAATACTTTTTATTTTATTTCTAATGGTAACGAATATCTAATTATTTATGAACACGCTGAGAGTACAATTATGTATAAAAATAATTGGATGTGTTGTTGTCGACCAAATATTAATTTCATACTTCGTCTCAAGTGCCTAACTCATAAAGATGCATTGGGACACACACCGATTATCAAAGATTATAATCATAGTGTGGTCAGAAAAAAAAAACATGTATGTTATAAAATAATAAAAACATGTTTTAATTAAAACTAGAGAAAAGTTAATCGCTTACCATTTTTTCTTGTTTTGAATGTTAACCTCCGCTTTGAGTTGTTGACTATGTATGCGAGTTTCACCTTCCTTCTGCCCATAGTAGTGATGACTCAAAAACAAAAAGAAACGAGAAAGAAATAAATTTTGGAATGGTGTATGTGATTTTCTTTTTACTCCGGTTATGACGCTTATATAGGCAAAACTAGAGTCACGGAAAAAAACTATTATTCAAAAAACAATAATTATGAACAATGTTTACCAAAAATATTAAAAAAAATATATGAATAGTAATTGATTAAGATATTTCATACATTAGTTTTGATAAATATAGTATTCCTTATTTTTTAATTTACATTACAAGACATTTTATGGTCGTTAAATAATATATACTTTTTATGTCCTTAATTATAAAACTTTTTTTTTACATATTTTTTGTCCCTTCTTTTAAAATAAGTCAAATTAACCCCCCGGTGATAATCGAATATCACACATTGAGAGGAGCACAACTCAAACTCATAACTCAATACCACCAAATCAACCTAAATGACTATATTTCTTTGTCCCTTAATATAAATTATTTTAAAAACTTTCGTATGCATTAATTATTTATTTATAAAATACTTATATTTATTTTATAATATGGAAACTTAATTTTTTTTCTCTATACTATGGAAACTTAATTTATTCTCTCTTTGTCTTATAATATCATTAATTGTAGATACATGCACCTGCCCTTGCCATATATGTAAGTATTTATTTGTTTTTTCTGATTCTTTTTATACGAGAGATAATAGTTAATAAAAGTTTATGTATCTGATCTATATTATGAATCAGATATATTAATTTTGACAGACTTATTTGTCTCTCATAGAAATACTTACATATACGAGAGATTTCCTATGCTCCTGAACACAATCAAGAGACTTTTATGCTCAAGCACAACTGCAAGAGACTTCTGTTAAAACAGAATTACAAAGAAAAATGTTTGAGGTTGAACACTTGATATGCAATCAGTGGTGTTCACAATACAAATCAGAGACAGACTCTTAAGACTCTAGAATTTCTAAGATATGAACTTTGATAAGAAATTCTAAGTGAACTTTTGATGCAGAACAATTTCAGCAGAGGTTTGGCGCTTTTAAATTGTTGTTGAGTCTCTTACAATTCTCTAAGTCTTCACTCCTTTATATAGAGGTGTGAAATAGACATTGTGAATTGACATCACATCAAAAAGAGTCATTTGAAGCTTTGATCAATCACCAATGATCTTTTGTCTGGTATGGTTATTGTCCTATGAATGATCAATTTCAAATCCATTCACAATATAAGAGAACATTGTTGCAGGCATAGCTGCTATTCTTGTCTTGTAACAGAGACACAAACTGAGTAGTGGAGGTACTGGTTGTACACTTCGTACAGTTGTATTTTGTGAATGCTCTTCAAAGAACAAACATCCAATGCCTTGAAATCCATTTGAATTAGTCGTTGCTTTACTCTTCTGGTCTTCTGCAATGCTAGGCGTGATTAAATCCTTTGAACAACCTTTGAAGCCTTAAGTCTCTCATCTTCTGATGAACTTCAGCTTCTGGTGATTTTGCTTCTGATGAGGTGCTTCTGATGACGTCATCACTTCAGGAGCACTTGACTTCAGGAGCACTTGACTTCAGATGCATAAAACTTCCTTCTTGTTGATTCCATTGCTCTCATTTGTTCTTCCAGTACCTAAGCTTTAAGTAGACACAAATTTTTTGTCTATGGTCCTGTACACTTGAACAAATATTAGCATATCCAGTTGACAATTTTTAATACCTTGTTATCATCAAAACTCTCAAAAGGTAATGTTAAGCACATTTTGTTCCAACAATCTCCCCCTTTTTGATGATGACAAACATTAGTATTTAAAATGTTCAATTGTTGTTAATCTAATTAACAAGTTGATCATAAGGGTATTAGGTTTGTAAGCTCCCCCTGAGTGCAATAGTACTTTAAGTTGAGGTTTATAAGCTCCCCCTGAGTTCTATTCTTGTTAATTAAATTCATCATTAAAAACGTAATAACTCTCAGAATTAACTCACATTAATAGACTAAGAGATAAGAAGATAGTTCTATTAATTTAAATTGTTCGAAATTAAATTAATGGGGCTCAGAGCCTATAAATACTATACATCTACTTTGTCATCATCAAAAAGTATAAAATAAAGACAAAAAGAAAGAGATGAGAAAAACAGTGAGAAATTCTTTTAAGAACACATAAGTATAATAGCATAAAATGAGTTCAGAAGCATAAGTATAAAACAGTCAGAAGCATAAAATGAGTTCAGAAGCAGACATATGTAATGGTACAAACAACATAAATAAAACAAGTTAAGGGTGTGCAACTAAGATTGGGATTGTTTCTGGACATTTCCATCATCTGTTTCATCATCCTGTTTGTCTCTTCTGCTAATCTTCATTACTTTTGATCAAGTTCTCCTCTCTAACTCTAGCTTCTTCCAATTTTGCTTCTGTAGAGGACTTGTATTCAAGCAGTAGAAGTTTCTGGTCAAGAAGTTCTTTCCTCTGGGTTCTTCAAAGAGGTTCTTTCCTCTAGGTTCTTCTGTAGATGACTTGTATTCAAGCAGTAGAAGTTTCATCAATTAGCTATCAACTAAATTTTTTCATCTAGGTTCTTCAAAGGTCCCTAGATTGACCTCCATTAATGAATCTTGTGCTTCAAAGGTTGATAATTAACTGTTAGTGAAAAGGTCGTCTAAAGACACCCTTTAATAGATCTTGAAGGAGAAAGCGTTGTATGATTCCCCTCTTAGATAACGTTTTTTAAATATTTTAAAACACTATTTGGATCTTTAGCAACACGATATTACATAGCGCTATCTAAAGCCAAAAAAGTGTTATCTATACCATTATTTTGCATGGAATATGTGATTTGGTTGCCTTACTACTGAGATCTTCAATCAAACCCTCTTGAGATTCTTGTTCTTCATAACTTATAATAGTTTGATTTTGATGGTTTGAAATATCATCGGTACTCCATATACTTTACTCCTTCTATTCCTTTTAACATGTCGATTTTTGACTTTTTACACAAAGAACGCAATCAATTAATTTTGATACCATTATTTATCTTTTTATTATAATACCCTTAATAATCTATTTTATTATTTCATTTGTTTATCTCTCTGCAATAAATGAATACGGAGATTTTTTATAAAATAATAATAATAATAATAATAATAATAATAATAATAATAATAATAATAATAATAATAATAATAATAAAAGTATTGCATTGAACTTTAAAATGAGAAGCAAATAGGAACAAATTTTTCTACAAAAGTGACAAGGAATAAGGAACAAAAGAAGTAATAATATTTTCTTTAAAAAAAATAAATATAAAACACAAAAACAAAGTCTTTATTAATTCTGTTGATGAACATCAACACGATAAAACAAAACATGACACAAAAACAAAGACTACATGTTTGAAACAAACACGCATTGGGACTGACTACATTAAACACACACATAACTGATAATTAAGACACTAACAACCAAACAACTCAAATCATGAAAGATTTGACAACTCAACTCAAAACATGACTCAAATCATAGAGAGGATCTTGACTCTAACCAAACATAGCCTAAATTTTCTGGAGAATTATGGAGTAGATAGGTAAAATTCATTTGGATCGAAATCAATGTCATCAAAATCAATTGAATCCTCTTGAGCTTGGAAATCCATTAAATCCAACTTTTGGTAGACTTCCTTCAATTGCTTATTAATAAAGTCCGTAAGATCATTAGGATTGGTCAAGTGAGCATCATCAAAATTAAATTCAGTGGCACACATATATTTGTCTATATATTCAGCCATTTCTTTCTTCTTGTTTTCCACCTTTAGTTTGTTATACTGATCTTCGGCTTTCTCAATTCTTTGTTTCAAGTAGCTCTCTAAATCCAGCATCCTTTTTCTTTGTGCATGTTCGGGCAAATTCCAGAACCTTGACAACACACTTACTACTCCAGTTGGAGAAGGCCAAACCTCAGCTTCTTGACTTTTTTCATCAAAAATGATTGCACAAGCATTGATACCACAAAGGATGCTCAATTCGTTGATCATCTTCAATAACCCTATTGAAAAATATATACAAATGAATTATAATTGAGAAAAAAACCAAAAATTTAACAAACCATAAGTTTATATATATATATATATATATATATATATATATATATATATATATATATATATATATATATATATATATATATATATATATAAGAATCGCTAAAACAACAATTTGTATGATTACAAAGTTGATATTAAACGTTTTTATTTTTATTATTATATAAATAAAGATCAAAGCAAAATAAAACTACCTACATCAAACTTATCTTTACAAAGTATTGAATTATCAAATAAATGCATTTTTTATATATTAAACAATTAGGGTAAGTTATGCCAGCCACCAACAAATTACCCCTTTTATAAAATAAAGAATAAAAATCGTCATGGATAACAAAACTTTTTTTTGTGAACAATCATGGATAACAAAACTTATTTTACTTTTTTTTTATTTTTTTAAGGGAAGTAATTGTACAATTAACTTTTTTTTTAAAATTGTTGAGGTCGTCGATGCATAGGGTGTTGAAATCTAAAACAATTAAAATCAAACCTTAAATCTATATATAAAATAAACTACACAAAATCAAATATGGTTGAATATCATTTTGTGAAAATCGGTCAGATCTGATTTATTTTTAAATTCTTGTTTCAAAATAATTGAACAAGACTGTATATATAAATATTATAAGACTTATTTATTTTCAGTAGTATGAGATATTAAAGATAAATAAGTATAAAAAATTATATACACGATTTAATTTTGAAAAAAGAATATGAATTGTGATTCGATATAAAAGATTTTCACAAAATTTACCCAAAAATATCCAACAATATTCAGTTTTGATGTTTTCCAAATTTTTGCACCAATTTGAAATTTTGATTTGGATTGAAAGATTTGTAACATTCATATAAGCCAACATCAGCTTATCCAGTTTAAAAAAAAAAAGAAAAAGGAAAGTCATTAATAGCAGTAACGACTTCCATTAACGATTTCACACAATTTTTTTCATCTTGTGAAAAATGGCCCAAGTTGTTGGTGGCAGCCACAACTTACCCTAATTTTTTAATAAAAATGATTTCATAAGCTAGATAATTTAGATGCTTTGATAAAATATAAAAATCAAATGATCACCCTAATTTTTCAAATACTTTTTATTTTATTTCTAATGGTAACAAATATGTAATTATTTATGAACATGTTGAGATTCCAATTATGTATAAAAATAAATGGATGCGTTGTTGTCGACCAAATATTAATCTCATACTGGGTCTCAAGCGCCTAACTCAGAAAGATGCCTTGGGACACACACCGATTATCAAAGATTATAATCATAGTGTGGTTAGAAGAAAAAAAAAGTATGTTATAAAATAATAAAACATGTTTTAATTAAAACTAGATAAAAGTTAATCGCTTACCATTTTTTCTTGTTTTGAATGTTAACCTCCGCTTTGAGTCGTTGACTATGTATGCGAGTTTCACCTTCCTTCTGCCCATAGTAGTGATGACTCAAAAACAAAAAGAAACGAGAAAGAAAGAAATTTTGGAACGGTGTATGTGATTTTCTTTTTACTCCGGTTATGACGCTTATATAGGCAAAACTTGAGTCACTAAAAAAATTATTATTCAAAAAACAATTATGAACAATGTTTACCAAAAATATTAAAAGAAATTATGAATAGTAATTGATTAAGATATTTCATACATTAGTTTTAATAAATATAGTATTCCTTATTTTTTAATTTACATTACAAGACATTTTATGGTCGTTAAATAATATATACTTTCTATATCCTTAATTATAAAACTTTTTTTTTTACATATTTTTTGTCCCTTCTTTTAAAATAAGTCAAATTAATCCATTGAAATTGGTCCTCCGGTGATAATCGAATCTCACACATTGAGAGGAGTACAACTCAAACTCATAACTCAACACCACCAAATCAACCTAAATGACTATATTTCTTTGTCACTTAATATAAATTATTTTAAAAACTTTCGTATGCATTAATTATTTATTTATAAAATACTTATATTTATTTTATAATATGGAAACTTAATTTTTTTTTCTTTCTATACTATGGAAATTTAATTTTTTTCTCTCTATCTTATAATATCATTTACTGTAGAGACATGCACCTGCCCCTGCCATATATGTAAGTATTTATTTGTTTGTGTGCGTGTATTGCTCTTTCTGATTCTTATTATACGAGAGATAATAGTTAATAAAAGTTTATGTATGTTGTCTGTATTATGAATCAAATATATTAATTTTGACAGACTTATTTATCTCTCATAGAAATGACACAAGAGTGTATTAATATGATATAATGATGATGATGATGATAATAATAATAATCTATATCTATATTCTATATCTATATTTCTATATCTATACTATATATAATGAAAATTACCCCTTTCAGCATTTTTGGGTTGAATTTTTCTTTTCAAAAATACCCTTAATTTTAAATAAAAATAACACACGTAACAAATAGATAAGAATAAATTTAAATATTAAAACAAATGTAACAAACACGATATGAATATATGTATATCTGTTTTTTTTCCTTGATCATTTAAAAATTATAACAAACTAGATGAATATATTTATAGTTACTTTTTCATTATTCCAGTTATACTATTAAACAACTTTTTCTATAATAAAGATTGTTGTTCGTGTCATTAAAAAAACAACAAACATTTATATTTTTACTTTTAATCAAAACCAAAATCCCATAAAAAAAAATACCATTCAAAATTAAAACCTTCAAACTAATATGCATTGATGTTTGACCCTCTTTACAAATCAACGAAGATCAAGATAAATGTTTTACCCTATCCACACCCTTCAACAAATTCTCTACTTTTCTATTGAAAAGAATGCCATTGTGCTCCAAACAAATACACCAAATTGTGATTTATTTCTCTACGGTCGGGATGGAATAACTGTACTCTTATTTTAATATATAATTTCTCTTTGTTTATATATTTTTTTCTCGAAAGGATGATTTCTCTTTGATGTTAAATAGAAGACCTTGTTGTAAATTTTAAGTATATTTCAAAAGTTTTAAATATTTTGTGTACCATATTTTTAATTGAGAAATATAGAAAATTATTTTAATAGAAAATTATTATCTTATTATTAATTATAATCTTTGACTTTTGTAACGTGTTTTTAATTCTAAATTTTGTAACCGCCTTTCTATTGATATCTCTTGAATGTGACTATTATTAAGGCTTCTTTTGCTTGACTCAAGAACAATGTTTTTGGCCTAATGATACACGTACAGAAGAAGGAGGTTACAACTTTTTCACTTGCTTTTGATCAATATTGAAACAATAATAATTATCTACCTTCCTCCCATAAAATTAGTTGTTTCTTCTTCTAATATATTGAATTCTGGGTTGCATCTCCTGTGATTATCAAATTCAAGTTGTTCTGTCACCTCTGACATGATTCATGTCAGAGAAGAACCTGTTGTATCCTGGGAGGATATTCGCTTATGAGGCGGATAAATCCTTAAGGTCAGTGACTTCGTCACGCCTCAGGTTATGTAATGGTTTATTGTTTTGCAGGTTATTACCTTTCATGGTTTCATGTTTGTTTTCTTCGATTTTGTCGACTTCAAACACCGCAATTTGAAGAAAGATAAGTTTACTTGATATCCCTCTTGTTTATTCTCTTTAATATTTAATTGATGCTTTTATTTATATGATGATTATTATTTATAGAGAGAATTTATTCCTAATTTTACAACAATCTTAAGGATTTATCTTGTAATGATAAACCCTAAATGACAAAATTTATTTCCTCCATGAGCAGAGAGAGATAGATGACAAATTGGCAATGGAATTTCTTGTACAACCGGTGATACCAGAAGAATAAATAAATGTAATGGAGGAAAACATTTTATAGCCACAGCCGTTATGTTTATCAAGGGAGGTATAGTTTACTACAAAGGCTTTGATACTCAGGTTTCTCTTTCATCCTTATTTCCTTCTTCAGCAATGAATTTGGTTTTATACATGACACTGATTTTAGTTTCAGGCGTGGATAAATATTGTGCTGTTAATGTTTTGATCCTGTATGCTTATCATTTATTATTGGTTTTTGTTTTTGGCTTTAATATGTTGTGTGATTTCTATCAAAAAGAGAAATAGAAAACAGATGTACGCCAGTGAGCATATATCTTAAATTTTAAAGAAAAAAAAAAGTTATGATATTAAGTTTTTCTTTAGTGCATTATTGTCATATATGTAATTCATGATTTTGCTTCAAGTGATTTTCTTGTGGCTGTCTTTCTTCTTGGTTTAGAAACCAAGGTCTTATGTGATTTTAATTATAAGTTAATTTCTCTTGAGCGATTAAAGTCCTTTTTATGCCATCTCATTATAACATTGTAAAACTTTGTATTTAGGTTGAAGTTGAACTTTCTGATAGTGTTGCATCCTTTTTGTGATATCTTTAGTTTTCTTGATTTAAAGGACCTGACATCTAAATTGATGTGAAAGACATAATAGAATCAAGTATGATCCTTATATCTGATAGAAATGAATTGGAATGAGATATTTTATTGATAAATTTACGAAAAATATGTATGGTTGAATCATGAAATATTCGAGATACCATAAAATATTATATGGTATATTACGGACTATCTATTGTATTAAAATAATAATACAATGATGTTTAAGAAAATATATATTTATTGGATTAATTTTTCTATTATGGAATTGTTGTCACTTGAAAATTATTCAAGTCATATAAATTCACACAAAGTCATATGGAAGGTAGGTGGATGATATATGAGATATTGTTTATAGAGTGAATAAACATTTGTATTAAAATAATACAAAGATGTCAAATTAATAGAAATGAATCCAATGAGAATAAATTTATAAGTAGAATTGTCTTATTGATGAACATGTTGTCGCTTAATAGACAACGACTTGTATTAATTTATTGTGTAATCCGAGTTTATTTTTATATAAACTTGATGAAATATGAGGTTAATTGACTTGGAGACGTCTTAGTCAATATTTGTGAATTTAGTGGATCCGTATATAAAACCCCTTGGGAAGAAATTTAGGGAAATGAGACTTTGCCACTTGAAAACGACAAGTAATGGGAACCCAACCTTTGTGATTGGAGATCCCATGAAGAAGGTTCAATGGGTAAAAACAAGTTACTTGTTATTTCTGTTAGCACTAAAATAATGTTGTCTCTTTCCTATAATGTATGATAATGGATGAGATGTGCTAAATAATATAAAATTGATGGGTAAGCTTTAAAAGCTTTTAATGATTACCATAAGTTCTTATGGGTGGTGTTTGATTGTAGCATACACTAGATGGAATCACCTATATGAGTGTCAAGTGGGGCCGCTTGCATGAGACCGTGGCGGGTCTCTAGAGCACTCATGAATACCAGGCACGCGCACGGCCTATTAGCGCACAACCGCGTAACAGCAAGAATTGTGGGGGTGTAATGTGATTGTGAGACCTCTTGCATACAACAAGTGTCTTGGGTTCCATAGCTTGCTAAACCAATTCATTGTGTGTTAAGTTTCATTAGTCTAGGACGGGTTCCATAGCTTGCTACACCGTTCCGATGCATTACATCTACGATGTTTACCCAGGAAAACTCTTTTTAACATTTTATTTTAACTTTTGAAATATGTGGGGGATTGTTGTAAATTTTAAGTATATTTCAAAAGTTTTAAATATTTTGTGTACCATATTTTTAATTGAGAAATATAGAAAATTATTTTAATAGAAAATTATTATCTTATTATTAATTATAATCTTTGACTTGGTTTTGTAACGTGTTTTTAATTCTAAATTTTGTAACCGCCTTTCTATTGATATCTCTTGAATGTGACTATTATTAAGGCTTCTTTTGCTTGACTCAAGAACAATGTTTTTGGCCTAATGATACACGTACAGAAGAAGGAGGTTACAACTTTTTCACTTGCTTTTGATCAATATTGAAACAATAATAATTATCTACCTTCCTCCCATAAAATTAGTTGTTTCTTCTTCTAATATATTGAATTCTGGGTTGCATCTCCTGTGATTATCAAATTCAAGTTGTTCTGTCACCTCTGACATGATTCATGTCAGAGAAGAACCTGTTGTATCCTGGGAGGATATTCGCTTATGAGGCGGATAAATCCTTAAGGTCAGTGACTTCGTCACGCCTCAGGTTATGTAATGGTTTATTGTTTTGCAGGTTATTACCTTTCATGGTTTCATGTTTGTTTTCTTCGATTTTGTCGACTTCAAACACCGCAATTTCAAGAAAGATAAGTTTACTTGATATCCCTCTTGTTTATTCTCTTTAATATTTAATTGATGCTTTTATTTATATGATGATTATTATTTATAGAGAGAATTTATTCCTAATTTTACAACAGACCTCACATCTCCAATTGACCGTGTTGATTTTTCATGTAGTAATTGAATTCATTCCGATCTTGAAACTTGGATTTTTAAAAGTGATAGCGGGGTGGTAGGAGAGCAAGGCCTATGGATCTTCAAATGATGGTGATGGTTGAACAGACCCACATCTTCCGCCTTGGAGGTGGGGTTTGTACTTGAAAAATACTATGACGCTCAAATTAGTATATGGTTGAGGCCGTGGTTAGGTTTAGAATGAAACATACCTTAAAAGACGATGAAGAAAGGCTTATATAGGTCTAAGAGAAGCCTCAACCATAAGTTGGATTTCATAATATGATGTATAAGGTGTTCATACCCAAAATAGTACCTTAGACAATTGTCTTCGTGGACCACGGTAGACTGGTCATGGTTGTCTCAATATCAGTCAGTCCTGACTTGATCAGATGGTCATAACCCAATCTTTTAGAATGTTTATAGGTAGAGTTTATATGATGGTCCACCTACAAGCTTGGGGTGATCCGGTTTAAAATAGGATGTAAACTAATATCTCCAACATATTAATCAAACATAATGTTTAATTATCTAAACAAATTATTATACGCACAATTAATAAGCTTATAGAAATATACACTTAACGTTAACTACCAATAAAATAATGATGATTTATTGGTCCAGAAAAATAAAATAATGAGTCAAGAGTTTTTGTCCTTCTAGGGAATAGTATCACACCGTGCTTGTCTTTGGTATATTCCTGAGCTCATTACGCGCCTGCATTAGCAAAATTTAGAAAACTAAATTAGAATGAAAGTTTATTGTGTCCATAAACTTAACTTACTCGTTGTTAACTGATAATGTATAATATAAATCTGTTCGAATTTCGACACCTTACTTATTCACCTTAAACTATTACAATGATAAATATCATAACTCTGAACACTCTAATTAATTAGCAGTTTTTTTTTTTTTTTTTTACAGAAGCTAATCATCAACATACATGGTAAATATCTCTTTAAGAGTTGTAAGAAAGATTGCTATATTAATTTGGTTTTAACATGAGACCTATGATTAATACTCCCTTGCCTGTTTTTTTTAAGAAAAAAAAGTTTCAATTAATCTTTCGTATTCAAAGATGTGATTACTATGATAACAATTATTCTTTTGGGAAGCCATGCAAAGTGCCAAAAGTAAAATAGAAAATTGCAGATTTAAACTTGCGTTCTGCAGCCTTTAACCATCTCAAGTGTACTAAGTCATTAGACATAATAACAATTTTTTTTGTTGACAAAAGACATAATAACATTTTGTTAACTGGGACATTTACCTTATTAACAAAGATAGCGAAGTAATAAATGAGTGGTTTAATAAAAGATAATTAAGATTGTCCGGTAAACATAGTTTAGTTGATATATGTAAGCAATATTGATATTGATATATGGTCTATAAGCAATATTGATATACGTGGTGGTTTAATTAAGTAGGTTATTTTAGTCGCCGTGAACTTAACTCATTTGGTAAAGGATAATGCATATTATATGCAAGGGTCGAGGTTCGAATTATGGACACTTCACTTAAGGTAAACTTATGATCTCTTTCATTTTTTGTCTTATACCATATTATACATTTTTTTCAATTGCGACATTTATCTTTAATTATCTATCAAATTTGTTTTTTTTTTTTTTACATGTATGAGATTTGAATCTTGATTCTTGGATTTTACCAAGTAACGTTTTTCTTTCAAATTTTTAATTTCATCAAATCATCTAATAAATATGATTATGACCCTCTTTTAGCAAATGCATATGACACTTGTACATATTGATTTTGACTAATCAATATTTATATGGAAAAGTGGAGTGTCGGGGTTCGAACTCCGACCTCTACATGTATTATGCAATGTCTCTACCAACAGAGTTAATTAAGCTCATGAAAAGTTTATCATGTGAACTTAATTATACTCATCGTCCCTTAATTTAGTTTTAGATAACGATTTTGTCTTTTATTTTTTTTCATGTTTTTTTAGTCCTTTTGATCCGTTTGTATATGAATATTCAAACATCATATTTTAAAATTTATATGAAAATATGAGTGAAGGACAATAAATTTGAATCATAAAAATGCATATGCAAATTGATTTGAATGATGACAACGACTTAAAAAAATAAATGACAAAAATGTTACTTAAAATCAAAATCAAGTTAATTATACATTAGAATTGAATATTTAGTTTAACAAGTATAAATTTTGAATCTTGATTCTTGGATTTTACCAAACAACGTTATATTTCTAATTTCATCAAATCATCTGATATATATATATATATGATTATGACACTTCATTAGCAAATGATTATGACACTTACACAGATTAATATGGACTAATCAAACTTTTTTCTCAATTAGTTATTCAATAAAAAAACATATTCTACAATTTTCATTTCATTAATCAATGCTTTAATTTCTTTAATTTTAAGTTGGATATTTATAAACAATTATTAAAATATTCATCATCTGTATGTATTTTATATTTGTTAAATTTTGTCCCTAAAATGCTCATACACGACCCTGAAAACGTGCTACAAGCCTACAACCTACAAGTTTGTTTGGGTCACATGTCAATTTCATTTCTAACTTATTGCTATCAAAATCAACTGTTAAACAAAGACTTATCATATTTATTTATAAGCTATAGTGCAATGCATACAAAATTCAATCGCCTATATAAATGTATCATAAGCTACCATGACTCAATAACAAAAGCACCAACCTAATAAATTGTGATCAAAATCATAATGAAGATCACTCCGAATGAAATTGTCGAGGAGAATGTCTTCAACGCGCCGACGGAATCAGAACTTGAAAATCGCAACCGGAGGGTGGTGAAAATGGTGTACAAGGCACTACTACGCGGTGGCGAGACCGAGAAGATAGCAAAAGTGGTAGGAAAAGAATTGGAATGGAGGTATCATGGACCTCCACATTGCCAACATATGATGAAAATGTTGACTGGTGAGTCAATGCAAAAGAGTTTCAAGTTTAGGCCAAGGAGAATGAGGACTGTTATGGGTGACCGTTTGATTGTTGAAGGATGGGAAGATGTGGGGGAGTATTGGGTGCATGTGTGGAGGCTCAAGGATGGGAATATTACTCAGCTACGTGAGTATTTCAACACTTTGCTCACTGTGGTTTCTGAGGATGGAAATGAAGGTAGGCTTTGGAGGAGTACACCTTGGGCTAGGGTTCAAGGATCCTTGCCCGATCTTGTGCTTTCCATATGAATCATGCCATGATATGATATATGAATATGATATGATATCTCCTAATAGAATAATGATCAGGAATTTTAATGATGAATATTTTAGTTTGTGGTTGGAGTGGTGGGAGGAAGCAATCTGTAACCGTATGAAGAAAAGTTAATTTTATAATAAATTATATAAGTAATTTATACAATGTATGTTGCTTTTTTTGTTTACAAATGCAAAAATACAATGTATGTTGCTAACAAAATTACACTACTAGAATGTTAGACTTTATGTTTGAACATTTGTTTTATCTGCACAAGTAAAATAATCTTATGTTATGTATAATTATATTTTTATAATTGAATCAATAAATCTCGTCATATCTCATTTGATATAATGATGAAATTTATTGATCATATTATTGAAACAATCTTGTAAATTATAAAAATTTATCTCATTTTTACACCATAAAATTGGCATTTGTTTGAGTGCGTAAAAATTAAAATTGAGATGGTAATATTTGTTTTCTTTTGACTAGCTTAATCAAATTAGTTTCAAGTTATCTTGGTTTTGGTTATGTGTCCTCCAATTCAACATGTATTCATTTTTTTTTTATACTAAATGAGTCACTAATAACTTTTTTTCACTAGCTTTCATATCATATTAATAATTATAACAATTTATTTATTAAATAATTTGTTATTATATATAAGAGGAAATAGTGTGCTTCTAAAAACCTCTTCCTCAATAGCTACTCTTCTCACTCATCCTTCACTAGGTGCCAAATAAGTTAGACTTCATATTGGGTTAAGGTATTTTCATTGAAGATACTCTAAGGGGTTTTGATGTCCTTGTGTTGACGTCTATTCCAATTTCCTTGTGTCAATTTTGTTCAATAAAACACACGACCAAGCTTGAAATATGACACTTGGGGAACGGTAAAGGAAGAGGTTGTGGCTATTGCGTTGGGTAAGGTCAAGGAACAATTACTAAGTGTGACTTAATTTTGTAGTTAGTCTTTATATATAGTTTCAATTGAAACAAAAACCTTAAATTCTCAAGTGAGGGGTATTGGTACTTAGAAGTTTGGATAAAAGATAAGTATAGTCTGATTAAATATTGTTTCAGTCAATGTTTCAATTTTAATTTTTTCGAACCAAATGACCTTAAGGTCATTAACCACTTAATTAAACATATTTTAATTTTTTATTTAAAACTCGATATTCGATTCAGCGACCGACTAATTCATGGGACCAAACCGGCCATCCATTAATTAATCCTATGCAACTCTTTGAATTTATTGAAAAGAGGAAATGTAATTTGTTGAAGAAGAAATAAGAAACGGAAGAAATTTTCTCTCCTAAGTGTTGCTCATATACCCCAAAATCCCAAAAATACCCTTTTTAGAACTTGCCGGAAGACATCTTCTGTTCAAAACTCGTCGTAAGTAACATTCGCTCACTACTTACTAGAAGATACGTTCTGGTAAGTACCTATAAATCATATTTTGTTATACATGTATTCTTCAAGGGTGGATTCTAGAGTGAGGGCTCTATCAAATCCCTCACCAATGGACCAGTATAAACAACAATTAAGACCATTAGATTAATCAAGTCCTCATATCCTATTGTACACTACATATACTAGATTACCCGTCTATATATTTACCATCTCCCCTTTACTGTCAATAGTGAAACCACCATGGGCATGTCCAGGAACAACAAGATCTTTGTTTTTGTTTATTTTTCTTACAAATATGATTATTCATGTGATGTTCTCTTTTGATTCACTATCTTAATTTTTAAGAACAATTATGATCATAGCACAGTCCTCACACCATTTTATCAAGATTTGCACGAGATAATTTTCATGGCTAAGAACAAGTTTTACAAGTTTCAATCTTTCGTTGTTTTTTGCATGAAAATTTCATGTCTGAGATAATTTTCATGGATAATTTTATCAAGATTCTTTGTTCTTTCAAGGGCCATTTTCAATCTTTCATTTTTTTTTTCATGGATAATTTTCAAGGCATGATGCAATGAAAGTTTCATGAAACCTAGGAAAGGTGGGCACGTGATGGCATAAAATAAAGTGTTAATAGGATTTTACCTACTTGCCATGTGGGGGACTTTTGGTATACCCCTGTCAAAAAAAACTTGGAGATTCCTCCTGTAAAATGAAGATTCTTTGGTTTTGAACCATGAGCTCATCTGACTGTACGTATAAACTGATGTGGTGGTGCTGACTGGATTAAATTGCATTTTTGGCTCGCTGAGTTGGAATTTTATAATATTTTTAAAAAAAATTACAAAAATTAATTTCCATTTTTGTTTATTCCATTTCCATTTTTTTTAATAAAAAACTTAATTTAAATAACCAAAAACATAAAAAAAAAATAATCCTTCTTTTTTCTTTTCTCTCTCCATTTCAACGTGTCTCTCTCTTCTTCTCCACCCTTTACATTTCCAAACCCACAAAAACTCCATTTTTACATCACATAAACCTCTATTACCGCACAAAAATCAAATTTTCATCAACACCCATAAACAAAAACTCATTCCACATATCATAAACCTTTCAAAAACACATTTTAACACAAAAAATATCACATTCCTTTCAAATCCGAAAATCACTACCCACCCTCCAAAATTTTCAAATTTCACCACAAACCAACACTAAAACTCGAATTTCTTCACCACCCATCACCAAAAAGTCCGAATTTCACCACAACAACAGCAGCAACAACAACAAAATCAATCTATAAAATTTTCATTTTTTTCATGTTGAACAGTACACGAATTCTGGGTACACGAAATTTGAATTATGAGTTTGTATGAAAGAAACAAATTTATGGGTTTGTATGAATCAAATTCGGATTTGGGGATTAGGGTTTGAATTGAAAAGAAAGAAGAAGAAAAGGAAAAAGAGAGAACAAAAAGAATTGGGAGGATTAAAGTTTTTTAGGTGTTGTTGTGGATTGTTGTTTTGTTGTGTGTTGTGTTGATGAAGATGATGATGAAGGAGGAGAGAAGAAGAGAAGAAGGCGCTGGAGGAGAAGAGGAGAAAAAGAATTGGAATTTTTAATTTGACATTAAGGGTATTTTAGGTATTAGACATTATTTTTTGTAAAGAAATTATTATGTGTGCCATGTGGAATTTAAAAAAAATCAAAACTAAAAAAAATAACACATCAGCGTGCCACATCATCTAATTAATACAGTCAGATGGGCTCAAAGTGCAAAACCAAAGAATCTTCATTTTACAGAGGGAATCTCTAAGTTTTATTTTACAAAGGGGTATATCAAAAGACCCCAATATGACAGAGGGTAAAAGACTATTAACCCTAAAATAAAATGTGTGACAAAAGGAGGAGGGAAGGGATCTGTGCCAATGGGTATGGAGGTTTGGGAGAGAGATTTTTTTTAATAAGCCGATAGAAGAGGAGTTAAAAAAGATGTGTGATCTAGTGTATATGGTATATAATTAAACCCGTACACACAATTAATCAAGTGGCTCTTAATTGTTATTCAAAATAGTCCATCGGTGAGGGACTTGCTAGAGCCCTCACCCTAGAATCCACCTTCTTCACGACTTAACCTTCAATATCATCCAAAGCTCACATTTTTACACGAAATTTGTGTCTCATTACAAAGTTCTGTCATTCATAAAGTCTATCTACACTATTTTGGTCTCAGAAAATACAATGTATATTTTAAACCAATCACATATTTTTTTTCACACTTTTCTTTTTTCTTTTCACAACCATACTTCAAGGCATGAATACATCTTTCGGTAGGCCTACTTATTTAAAATGGTCAGACATTAACTTTCAGTAACATCTAAACTGAGTCATGCTTGTTTGTTTTTTCTCTTTGTTTTGTGATATATTTGTATTTATGGTTGAACTTCCTATTAATTCAAAATCCAACATTTAAACAAAAATATTTATACAACTAATAAATAACCTTCCTATATCTAACTACACACTTAGAATATCTCACTACGTTGGCATAAGATAACAACAACCTTTTCTAAACAACAAAACAACATTAAACCTCAAAATACTCAAAAACACATTAGAGGAATTGAATTTGTTGAAAATGAAAAGAAATGTGATGCTTTGAACATTGATTTGACAAAATTCAAAAGAAGAAGCGGTTTAGTTTGTTAAGATTTAAGATTTTTACTGTTTTGAATGTAATAACACATATGAGGAGGAATAAATGAGTTTCGGTTTTATGTTGACACCTATCGAAATATAATCTTCCGATAAGTAGCGAACGAAGTTAACTTCAGATAAATTTTAAACAGAAGAGAACTCCCAATATACTCTAGTTTGTACATTTTTTAAATTTTAGGGGTCTTTAACCAACACGGGGTAGAGCAAACTTCGCCTTTATCGATTTCTCACATGCAACTATCGAACGACAATTAACTATAGTTTGACACTTTTTAGATTGAAAAATATTTTTTAAATTGGTTCATCCAATTTAATGTGTATCAAACAGTAGTTAATTATCGTTTGACATTTACTAGGTGTCTAAATGGCAATTCTCAAACTTCAAGGCCGAAAGATATAGTGGGCTATAAAGCTCAATGAAAATGATCGGACCAAACAAATAACACTCTTTCTTTTCACAACCTATTGATTTCTCATACGTCCTATGTAGTTCGGAAAATAGATTCCAAACTGTATAAACACCCTGTAAAAACCTCAAAAAAACATTAAAAGTTTTTGAATTTTAGAATCTGAATAGAACGTGCGAGAAACTAGAGTTGAAAAAGTAAGAAAATTACTCTTCTCCCATCACATTTTGCTCATTCCCATATAAATTTTCGTAAATATCTCCCATGTGACTTAAGTCACGCATGTGTAAAATGCAACGTGACTTAAGTCACACTAAATTACAACATGCGTGAGTTAAATCACACTGAAATCCAACGTGAGTTAACTCACGCTGCATGATCTTTTAAACATCAAACAACAATTCATTTCTTCATTTCCCCTCTTTCACATCTAAAATCTCCAAAAACTCTCAAATCAACCAAATCCGTAATTTCTTCAAGTTCAAATCAAACAACACTCCAATAACAAATAAGTTTTCATAATCAAGCACCATTGACATTTTTTTGTTTATATATTATATTTTTCCTCTTAAATTATAAATTGTCTAGTTTAATGGTTTGTTTAAATTTTGATTTCTTTGGCAAGAAATGATACAATGTATACATGTAAATGACTTATATTGCTTAATTGTTTAGATGTTTGCACGTACGTTTATGTTTTAGTTTTGAGTTTTAGGGTTTGTGTATAATTTGCACTCCAAGTGTTTGATGAAATGTTTGGATGAAATTTTCATTGATTGTTCAATTTCTTATGGTGTAGATCTGAAACAATGGACAAGTTGTTCAACGCTCAAGTACGCTTCAACGGTGGAAACCCTTATTTGTTTAAAGTTTGGGTCGATGTCACGCTAAAGGATCTGAAGGATCCACTGAACGAAATAAACCAATGACTCAACCCCTGAGACACAATGGAGGACGTTCAGTATACCCGTCCCAGTTTATTCAAGTCCCAAAAGATAATGCTGGCATGTTGGTCTATATGGCTAGATGGTTACCAAGCAAGAGGGGGGATGAATAACGTTTTTGAAAAACAATTCAGAGATTTGATAAAATTCGATTTTAATTAAATTGACTATTGGAATTTAACTTGAATAATCACAATCAATGAATCAACAAAAATCAAATATATGTGGAACAAGATTTTATCTTAGAATTGAGAGATTCAAGATACAAATCATTTTTACACAATCAATTGTTACTAATCCTATAACAAGGTTCAAAACAATACACAATTTCAAACCAAACCTATATGACAATAAACCTAATTACCAATTGAAAACACAATACTCAATAGATTAATTGAATAGGTATTGCAATGAATTGATCCAAGTAATATAGTTTTAACCTAAATCAAATGGATTTAGATTATTCGTTAGAGAAAGAACTACTTAGATCAAACCTAGCAATTCACTTAACAATTAATCAAACAATCAAGTGCAATATTAAAGGTAAAAGGAAAGGGAGAGAGAGAGAGAGAGAGAGAACGCCGATATTTATAGTAGTTCACCGTTGTTCGTCCTCGCTAAGGGCTACGTCTACTCTTCTTGATGAAGTACGCCTTCACCAAGGTCATCCACTATGTATGAAAAGCTGTTACAATGTTTACAAGAGTTCCTTTAAATTAAAGCCCTAATTCTTCAACTCCTATGTAAAACAAAGCTCCCCCAAACTTCAAGTAACCCTTGAATTTGGTGCTCCTTGAATCTTCATATCCTTGAATTACCTGTGCACTCCTTCGATCTCTTCATTCGAGTCTTCAATGCTACGTCCGGTAAACGAACCCCCTTCGATATCAAGAACAATTAGAAAGAACCCCAAAGCCCTTTGGAGGTGGAATGAGATCCTTCAATTCACTTTGAAACCTTGATTAAGCCCAATCAATCTTCTTGAGAGAACCAACTTACAATCCCTACTAGCACCCTAGAGAATCTATACACTCAAAGACAAAGTGATTCTAAGAAAAAGTGTTTAATCTTGAAGAATGTATGAGCAATGAGTTTTTGAAGCCTAGATAGAATAGATGAAAATGATTCAAATACTTTGGGTGTTATGAGATAGTGAGTATATATAGAAAAGGGTGGTAAGAGCAAGATTTTGACCAAAAACAACATTTTGAATCAATTCAATTAATGTCTGAATCGATTCAGACTGTTAAGAGGATTGAATAGATTCAGTCAGGATTTGAGTAGATTCAAAAATCCCAGGATGAAGATTATCAGACAGAATTTGAATAAATTCAAAAATCCCCAGATGAAGATTGAATCGATTCAAATAATTTGAATCTATTCAACAGAGTCAAAGAGGAATTTGAATCGATTCAAATATAATTTGAATCTATTCATTGTGATGCTAGTCATAAAAATTGAATCTATTCAATATAATTTTGAATCTATTCAACCAAAGTCAAAAAGGTGATTGAATTTATTCAAATTCTGTTTGAATATATTCAAACATCACAAAGAAGGATACTAACACACAAAAATGAAGATTGCCAAACAAGACACCTCACAAGACATCAAGCATCAAGGGATCACATGACACGATGAGACAAGATTAGCTAGGGTGCTTTAACAAATTTCTAAGCTAGAACTAATCAACATAATGAGCAACAAAGAACAACCTAGCTATCTAAACAACATCAAACCATAAACTAAGGAAATAACCAATATCATCATCAAATAACCTAGCCATCTTAGACATCATCAAAACATAAGCTAAAGCAATAAGCAATATTATCTTCATGACAGACGATGATTGCGTGAGGAGCATGTTCTCCATATATCGTCAACACCGCATGTTCCTGAGGATTGAGATGGAAGTTACGTTGCTGAAATCGCCTGAAGATATTCTCAAGAGTTTGATTCTGCTAGAAAATTATGTTCAGGTAGCATCATTATTATGTAGTGTCTTTATTTTGTTAGAATTTAAGTTTAATTCTTGTTAATTTGTTGAAGATGTTGGTATTGAAGTGTCTTATACTTAGCGTAGAGATTTTCAAGACTCTTTGAAAAGTCAAAGAATGAAGAGAACACAACATGTATTTTACCAAATCAACTATATATGTTTTCACATCGAATTTCCTTGTATAAGATGAGTGTCACATATGGGAATGCACTTATAAGATGTTGTTTCGTGCTTGATCATGCTCCTCTGTCAATTGAAACTTGTTAGTTGGTAGGGCAATATGATTAAGTTCAAAATAATATATTGGGATGCATTCCTTTCTGTGATGAATCATCTTATATGAGGGAATTCGACGTGATAACCTATATTCTTGATTTGGTAGAATACATGTGTTGTGTTCTCTTCATTCTTTTAAATTTTCAAAGGATGCTGCGAATCTGTACACTAAGGATAAGACACTTCAATGCCAACATTTTCTACAAACTTTCAAGAATATAATTTAAACCCAATATCATGATGATATCACATATTTAGGGAGAATGTAATGTAATGTATATGAAATTAAAACTAAATAAAATTGTGTATTTTTTGAATTGATTTCATGTACTTGTGCAACTTTATTCGAATTTAATCAATATGCAACTTTATTCAAATATATTCAATACCAAAATGTTCAACATATAAAAAAAACATAAAGAAACATCGAAAAAACCAAGACATTACAAGCCATTATATTAATCATCTTCCTCGTTAGTTAATTCAATTGGGTTGTCATTGACAGTTCTTGGGGCACCTGCTTTTGGCTGCGGACCAAAATTTAAGGTTCTTCCCCTCCGTCTCATCTTATTGAAGTTGTACACGAGCACATTCGCCTTTGCTTATTTCTCTGGATCCTTTGCATTCGATATCTTCTCTAATCCTAAAAATTCTACCACAAATACCTAACAATTTCAAACAGTTCATAACAATTTCTACCACAATTCAATCAATTCTATTCTAATCAACAATTTCTAGTCCAATCAACATCTAACAATTCAATCAAATTATAAACATCTAACATCATAAAATCAAAAATCAAAAATTAAAAAACCTAAATATGTGACAATTTATCCAAAAAAATCTAACAATTCAATAAAAAAAAAACCAATGCAATAGGATAATTAACACTTACTTAATTTTGGGATTGTAATTGACGTTGAATGACTTAAGCTTGGAGAAAATCGAAATAATGGAGCTCAAAACCGCAACAATGAAGTTTTGGAAATTCATATGATATTGTTCTGTTTATATAACAGAACTCAGCATGAGTTAAGTCACGTTGCATATATCGACTGCGTGAATTAACTCAAAGGTAGTACTTTAGATAGTTAAGTTGAGAATGAGGGAAACTTGTTGGAAGAATAGCAATTTTCGAAAAGTAATACCCAACAAATAAACCATTTGCCCCAAGAATAAGTAAAGTTTTTTTTTTTTTTTTTTTTTTTTTTTTTTTTTTTTTTTTTAAAGTAAAGTTTATTACTGATCTCATTTTCATAGCAAAATCTTCTCTTCTCCTCTTCTTTCAGTTTCGTAGCTCGCTTCCATAGCAAAATCCCACTCTCTCTGATTCATCTGAGAAACCAAAACGTTTAACAAAAATGTTGCGGCACATTACAAAAACCGCAGCAAAAAACCACCATTCATACCTTAAAAACCTAACACCAACAATCTCATCTCTAAACTATTCTTCCAAATCTCCAACAAAGCCCACAAAACCCACAAAACCCACTTCCAAAACCTCTGCCACCACCCCCGCCGCCACCGCTGATATTTTCTTCGACGAACAAGAACGTCTCCGCAACCTCACCGCCGACGAAAAAAACCCATCACTCAATGTGGGCCCCAATGGCCGACGCCTATTCACTTCGGCCACTTCCATATCTAAGCTCACCAACAATGATACCTGCACCTACTTCAATCTCAAGTATGTACTTTCACTTTCGTTTTTTCTGTTGTTTTTCGTTGTGGCATTTTCTCGAACAGGTTGTATGTGTAGTTGAATTTTCGATTTTTGACTTTTTTTTTGTGGGTTTTGAGTTTTTGGGTTGTTTTTGATTTACAGGAAGGAGGGATTAGATGCTGTTTTGCCTGAAGGGTTGCCAGTGGGTATGGAGAAGGAGTTTAAGGATTCTATGAGAACTGCTTTGCTTGTTCGTCAGAGCTTTTTGGATCTTCGTGATAATTTTAGACGTGTTGTTGATCCACCAATGTGGTCGCCTCACGGTAAAGGTGCGGTCTTTGCGTTTATACTTTTGAATTAAGTTCAGTTTCGATAAGCAATTTAATGAAGCGCAATAAACACTTATTTCATAAGTGCTTATGCATAAAGGTGCTGTTCTTTGTGTTGTTTATACTTTTGAATGAAGTCAAGTTTCAATAAACAACTTAATGAAGCGCAATAAACACTTAGTATCTTTGGATTGACTTATTTGAGCTTATCTACCGACATAAGCTTTGTGACACTGTTTGGGAGAACTAATAAAACAGCATATGACACTGCTTGGTAGAAACTAGACTAAGGTTGTTTGGGAATTCAGAGAGAAGACTTGTGGATGTTGTAGTTAGGAGAGTAAATCGGAGTTGGGAGTCAAATCTCTCGAGGGAGAGGAAGACCAAGAAAAATCATTAGAGAAACTATCAAGAAGGATCTAGAGATCAATGAGTTGGAGAAAGACACGGTTTTTGATAAAAAACAATATGACGTCATTTGATTCACGTAGCCGACCCCACTTAGTGAGATGAGGTTGCGTTGTTGTACATTTTTCATATGCGTTTTTCAGCTTATTTTCACAAGTTCTCCAAGATAGCTTAGGAAAACAGCTCATAGAATATACAACAACAATTTAATTTAGTTTTACCTTTTGCTATAGAAATAGCTTTAAGCTTATACATAAGTGCTTATCATGATAAGCGCTTGTGCTATAAGTTGCAAATAAGTTGTTTATCCAAATAGGGTATATTTCTATAACAAAAGAAATAAAGTCAAACTGTTTTTCATATCTGCTATACACTGTTTCTATAAGCTCTACCAAGAAGTCTTACAAGCACTGATATCAGTTGGTAAACTCAAATTAGCCAATCCAAACAGGCCTTACTCTACCACTTTCAATGTTGATATATACATATCGATGTGTTTTGTAATTCATTTTGTGACTCGATTTGAATTTTTCCCTTTTCTAAATTTTTTAGGGGTCAAAGTTAGAAAGCAAGTTGTTTTAGATGGTCCTGTTAGCTGTGGGAAGAGTATTGCGCTTGCAATGCTTGTTCAGTGGGCTAGAGAAGAAGGTTGGTTAGTTTTGTATGTTCCTAGCGCAAAAGAATGGACTCAAGGAGGATTTTTCTACAAGCATCCGCAAACAGGTCTATGGGACACACCTGTCCAGGCTGAGAATGTCCTCAAAGTAAGACTAGGAGTTTTTACTATTTTTAGCTTTACCAGTGTTGTAATTGTATATCATTTGATTTATGTTGGTGTGTTTATGCTAAACATACTTTTCAGTTGGAAATCTGATTTTGATAATGTTTCAAAGAGGATAAATGAATGAAACAATGTGTTTTCTTGACGATGTTTTGACAACAACATATCTATTTATAGAGGTTGCACAGTTAGTTTCCTAGGATGGTTATCGACTGTTCGAGTTAATATGGCTGCTCAAGTGGTTGGTTACTCCAATGTCATTTGGGGACCTACGTTATAGCTCTGTTTGCGTATTTGTATGTCATTTGGGAACCTATGTTGTAGTGCTGTTCGCATGTTTAATCTGGTAGTTTACCTATAGGAAATACATTGCGAACTCTTAAATACATAATTATATTTAGCAAATAACAAAGAGTAATACACTTTTCTTTCATCTCTCTTTCCCTAACTGATTCACACACTCTTTCTTTTCATGAATACATGGAGAGAATGTTGATTTTCGCTGATACCATGATTTTGTATACATCCTGATACAATGTCATGATTATGAAGGCTAGAGGAGTGAATATCCACATGTCATGTAAAATTGCTAAGTACTAGGCTACTATATTAGTATACTGCTAAACCTCTACGCATGTGGGTTGCTAGACATATAGATGTTTAATGAAGAAAATTTTATAGAAATTGAAGAAGGAAAAAGTTATTCTCCTACTTATTTATTTAATTGTTGGCTACTTACTTATATTACATATTAATGATGATTACCAATTTTTACTATCAACAATGTTTTGTTACCAGCTTCCTTGGCTCATTACCCAAAGTAATTTCAAATGTTATGGATAATTTTCTGTCAGGATTTCTTGAAGTACAATGAATCCTACTTAAAGCAATTGCCATGCCAAATATTTGATCCAATCCATTTAGGTGAGGGTGCTGGGGTTGGATGGTTGAAAGATGTTGATTCATTGGCAATTCCTGAAGGTACAATGTTGTATGAGCTGGTGAAGACTGGTATTGAACAAACACATGCAGCTGTTGGAGTGGTAGTTCGTTTGAGGAAAGAGTTATCACTTGTTAAAGACATGCCTGTTCTTATTGCAATTGATCAGGTGAGAAACATATTCCTTTATGTGAAAATGATGTTTGTTCTTTGAAATCATTTGTTCTCAATTATGTTATGCTGCATATTTTTGACTTATTTGTTTTGGTTACCTGTCTCCAGTATAATAACTGGTTTACATTCAGTGAGTATGAGGAACCTGTCACAATTCGTTCTTGTCGGCCAATACATGCTAAAGAACTTACAATGGTTAGTACATTGCTTCTTTTTATATTTTAGAACAATGTCACCTATACATACGTACAATGGTTACTTATGTTACATTTTTGTGCATTCTTTTCTTTTTAATGTAAACTTACTTCTTTGGGAAGTTTTTTATAGTCATTTTATAATGGGATGTGACAGAGAGCTTTACTATGTGGCATTTTAATTTGTTTTTCTTAATATTACATAGGTCAACTGTTTGACTTTTGTATGTTTTCATCTTACTATTGCAGGTGAAGGCTTTCAGGTCAATGATGCATGATGATATGATGGTAGGAGCTTTTTCTCATTCGACAGCTGTAGGAAAGCTTCGCAAAGACTTACCAGATGTACCAGTAGATGCCCGTGCTATGTTTCCTCGATACAGTTTAGAGGAAGCTGAGACCGTTTGTCATTATTATTTAAGGTATGCTTACACAGTCTCTATTTACCAGGTTGATAGCATTACTTATGGCTCACAATAAAAGTTTCTAGTGTATAGCAGATAGAAAAGACATAAGTTAATAAATTAACCAGTCTAATTTTGTATCTGCTTAATTCATTTTTTCTATTTGTAATGTATCATTGTAGAAGATTTCCCATATGCACTTGTAAGTCTATAGTTTTGTCGGTAGAGAAGATACATCGTAAGTGTTT
Source organism: Medicago lupulina (assembly GCA_958299785.1). NCBI lineage: Eukaryota > Viridiplantae > Streptophyta > Magnoliopsida > Fabales > Fabaceae > Medicago > Medicago lupulina. Next base: position 25,778,346 of record OY283144.1, on the reverse strand, counting down.
CTTCAGCAAATGATCAATGGATTAATGTCCTTGTACATTTATATATTTTTTTAGTCCTTGAGTAGAAGTATTATTTTCATTCATATCTTGAATTACTCCTGCTCTTAATATTCTGTCTCTAGTATTAGTATATCGATTTTCTATTTTTTACTTTGATAACTAGGATCTATCATACATTGGTTACAGTTAGAGGAATAAACTACCTACCTAATATCTTTTGAAAGAATACTGCACGTACCTTTTTTTGATTGATACTGCGGCGCATACAAATTTCATAGCTTGAAAATTGTGTTTCATATTCCTGATTTTCTTGTGTTTTCATATTTGACAGGCAAAGGCTTATTCGCCGTGAAGCATTCACTGAAGATAATTGGAAGAAAATTTACTTTCTATGCAATGGGAATGGAACAGAAATTAGGGGGTTAGTTCCTTTCATGCGATAACAGACATCAGATGCATTTTTACCCCATTCAAAAAAAGATGCATTATTATTAAAAAAAAAAAAATCAACCAATGAGATGTGTTCTGACTGTCATCCATAATAATATTGATGTTTCTTATTGTCATGAGCTATATTATCATAGGATAGGATACAATTGGATTACTATTGTATTTGCATGATCCACTAATCTGTTTAATTTGCTTTTAATCTTGTTCTCAAAGGCAGTGTAATGGGTGTTTGATTCAGATTTTGTACATCTAAAAACTCTTATAAAAATATATAATTTATGTTTAAAACATGTTTTCTCACTCTATTAACTAGATGCCAGGTTTTTTTTATCTCTCGTTCTCTGCTTCCCTTTACTGGATCAAAATGAATATCTAATTACAATCTCTCCTCTATTTTGCTCTGTCCAATCAAATGTTGTGTAAAGTCAGTCTAAAACGTAACATTTTAAGGCATGGTACAAGCTCTGACATCAGTGCTTCTGCCTATTGTGGTGCTGGTCTCAGTGTTGGTGGTTGTGTTCCAGAAGTAGTGATTACTGTGATGTCTAAGTCGTAGTTGCAGGACTGAGATTGAGATATCTGAGAACGTAAAAGTTTTCATGGTTGGCAAATATTTTCTGATGGGATGAAGATGTGTTTGTGATTGTGAAGGTGGTGTGAGGGGGGTTTTGGGTTGAGGGTGGGTTGTCGAAGTGGTTGAATTCACGGATTGATGGTAAGTTGGATCAGGGTGAGTGTCTCTGGGTTTGGTCATGTAAGTGATTCATGACTCGACTGCGGCTGTGTGTCAGGGATGGAGCATTGTAGATAGTTTACATGCCATGTGACTCATGGCTCAATGGTGGCTGTGCGATTAGGGAAGGGCGTGATGAAGGTCAGAGGGCAGCAATTAGATTGCTGTAATGTTGGTTGAAGGAGCCACCAAGTGATGTTATGAAGAGGATGGTTGTTGATTATGGGTGATAGATGATAAAGTCCTCAACTAAACGTTCTAATAAGTTATTGAGTATAAAAATAACGTTCATAAGTTATTGAGTATAAAAATATGCGACGTTGTCACCATGAGCTTTACTTAATAATTACTCTGAGGATTAAGAAAGAGCGCATGATGAATGGAGTATTTGGAATTTGGCTGTCAACGAGAGTAGGAGAGTTTTGCAAGATGTTTGAGGTGATTGTGAAAAAGCTCGACAATAAGTATGCGATATGTGAAAAGTTTTTCCACGGGTTATGCTCCTCTTCATTTTCTATTCTTTCCATTTTCTGTGATATTAATTGAGTTCAAATCTTTTTATAGACCTCAAAACATTTGTAAACTTTAGTAATGGGGAGAATTAACAAAGAAAAAAATAGAGGATCTTAACTCTAATTTTACTCATTCACGACTACTTTATGTTTCTCCTCTTATACACCGTATAATACGTTAATAAATTTCTTCATTATTTGTCGGAGAATCAAGAAGTGAAGTGTGAAGGTTGTGGGGGGAACATTCTTATACGCAAAAAGTTGTACGAAAGCCATGCACATTTTTTTAACCAATAATGATAACTGAAAGAATTGACATTTTTTTTTTTCAAAGAATCCAACGGCGAAACTAAAGAAGTGGGGAAGAGTAAGGAGAATCAAGATCCTGATTTACACAATACTAAAACAAATGTGATACTAAAACAAATGTGATTCATTTGCATTAGAAAAGATTCATACGATGTAAGGAGAATCTATATCCATTGATTTTGTTCTCAATTTTTGTTTAGAATAAATCAGGTTTTTTTATGTTATTCATTTCGTTGATAAACAACGATGTTGTAATGCTTCGAAACAACACGTCTTTATTTTGTTTGAATCGTTGTATGTTTCATGATATATACTATAATATGCTTGCAGGCGAAGTACAACTTTCCAATTCGTTAAACATTAATGTATTAATGTATACTTTGCACATAAAAAAAGGCTGCCAATAATGGCCTTTAAAATAAAAATAAAAATAAAGCATGTGGCAAAGTTAAAAGGTGGAAGAACTTCAAGACACCAGCTCTGAACTGAACAACCACTTTTATAAAGTTTTACATGATCCCAATTCAAACCTTTAGCAACAAGTACACCAAATAAGCGATGCATGCAAGGTTATGAATTACTAACCAACAAAACAACATACTATCTATGAGTTGTTTTCAAGATTCTCATTAGAAGTGTAAAATATTACCCCGAAAATCCCTCATGTTTGTATTTAACATAGATATAAATTCAAGTCTTGAAACAGCTGAAATTGGGCACTTTATCCTTAAAACTTGTTCATCCTTTGAAGTCTATATTGCTATCTTGTATGCTTTTATTAGATTGGAGATCATTGCAAACCGTACTGTTCAGAAATTTTAAAAAACTCCTGTTGCATTCGACTTCTGAATGCACTTTCTTTTACATATATCATTGTTGATTATTAATGGTTTAACCGATATATAATAACAAGCACAGCCTCTGAAAGACAGACATGTGGATAATAGATATTGAAATAAGCACTTGAAACAGTTTCAAACAGTTATGTTTTGTTACACCCATGGAAGACAGAGATGTCAATCAAAGTCAAATGTTGAAATTTTTAAACCGCAAGAATGTGCATATAAGAGGCACATATAAATTATCTTGATAACATTCATTAGCTGTCACCCCGTTTTTACCTCAATAGGGAAATGAAACTTGGGAAAGAATCATCCAACCATGGTCCTCTTTCGTCCTCTTTGTCGCACTACAAGTTGTGAAGATTAACATAAGTACTAAATCTTGAAGAAAATATCTTAAATTTTAAGTAGTATTAGATGGAAGGTAGTACCGTCTGCTAGCTTGTTCATTGTGGATGACCACTGCTTTGATGATTTGCGGTAAGCAGCAAGTATTTGATCCATCTATCCAGACAAATTTCAATAATTAATGTCAGTACAGAAACATATTAAGCAGAACCGGACTTTCAGTCTTGTTAAGTACTTCCTCCACCTTATAGTAATTTCAGTACATAAATACATTAAGCAGAACAGGACTTTCAGTCGTGTTAAATACTTTCTACCTTATATTAATGCCAGTACCAAAACATATTATAGCAGAACACAACTTGTTAAATACTTCATCCATATAGAAAGTATTTATTTTTTTATGAAAGTATTTTTTTTGAGGCTAAGATACAGAGGTACTACTATTAGTATCCTAGTAGTACAGAGGTAGAAATACTAATTAATATATGAGGCTAAGATACATGTAAATAAGGGTAACAATCACAATTGGTAATTATAACCTTCTAACTATTTTAGTGATATATTTTGGTGCAAAGGAAAGCTTAAATGTTCGTCAATAATGGTAAGTTCAATTGTGAGATAAACCTAACATAAAAAATTCATTATAGATTATTGTCCTGTTATACATATCCCATGGTATTGCTTTTTATAAGGATTCAAATTTGACTTTGTGTAAATGGACTATTATGCTTTCTGTCCTAAAGTTCTTTCCTAAATCAACCTGAGTGCTCATCAATTCTGATATTACAAAAAATGAAGTATAAAATCTTTATCCTCTTGGTGAGATTTTTGGGCCAAAACAAGTCACAAGCATGGCAAAAAAAAAAAGTTGAGGGAGGGAACAACCTTAAACTTGGAGCAGAAAAATATACTTGCACTCCGATTCAAATTTAAATAACAGACAAATAAAATCCTGTTTTAACATCCTTAATATTTAACACTATAACAATTAGGACTATAGGAAAAATTAGAAATTGGCTTACCACATTACCACATGAAGAATGCATCGAAACAAGGGCTCTTTCAAGGACATACAAATCAACAGCCTTGTCTTCTGGTAGAGTTGAAGTGAAGCTCAAACCGAAGTCAATAAGAACCTACACAAAATACACGTCACAACTGTAACAAAAGTTAATGATGTTTCTCATATTACATAACCTGAGTAAGCAAATTAAATATTACAGGACCGAAGCAAGAATGAACTCACCAATTGATCAGTATCATTCTTTAGTAACATGTTTGATGTTGTTAAATCACCATGAACAAGACCGCCATCGTGTAACTTTGCAATTACATCACCAATTTGAGATGCAATCCTGCCTAACCGCTCTTCATTGATGCCACATGATCCGAATTCAAGAAATACATCTTTGACCGAAGGTCCGTCAACGAATTCAAATGTTAAAGTGTGCAACACAGGATCAACAGCGTATAATACCGGTGTACAAACCCCGAGTCTCCTTGCCTTTGTTGTGCACCTCGCCTCCTACTCCAACAATTGATTGGTGGAACAAAGCATTAAAGACATCCAATGACACACAACTATATAACAATAACGATATATTTGAATTGACTTTTTGAGCTTATCTACAGACTTAAGCACTTGTGAGTCTGTTTGCGATAGCTTTAACATGTCCATAAGCTATTTTCAACTTATTTACATAAGCACTCTAGGATAGTTTATGAAAATAGCTTATAGCTTATAAGAAGTAGTTTACCTTTATTTTATCTTTTTTCATAGAAATAGTTTATACATAAAAACTTAAATGATAAGCGCTTATGTTCTAAGCACTTAATTAAGCAGTTTATCCAAACAGGATCTAACTTCATCAGAAATAAAAATGAAACTGATGTCTAAATCTGAGCATACCGCATTTAAGCGCTTGAGTGTCAACTTAGCATCCAAAGTCGGATGTCTGTACTTCTTTGAGAATCTCTCTTTGACAACAGACCTTCTTCCCACAAAAGAAGTCTCAAAAACCCTCTACAACAACAAGAAAACAAAATAAAAAGCCATAAGCAATTGCAAACCAAATTTCCTTCAATTTCCCAAAACCAGTATTGTCAATCACAAATAGTAAAAAATAGCGGCTTTTCAAATTTCGCTATGCAACAATGCCACAGTGTCGCTATTTGACAACATTTTGTACTAAATAGCATCTCACAAAACAATAGCAATTTGTTCAATTCAAATTCTCTAAGCTATAGCAGCTACCTAACAACATTGCCACAATGAAAGATTGAAACTTTAAACATAGCCCATGAATCAATTTTAAATTAACAAGGCGTGTGCATATAAAAAACAAGAAAAAAAAATTGATTTTTTACATAATGGGTATATGCTAAATTAATTCTGAAAAACCAATGAGTGTGAATTAAACTTACAGCTTCAGCTCCTTGTTTGATGAGAATGAGAGAGGTATCTGTTGACTCAGTTTCAGTCCCCATAATATCAATCAAATTCCTTTAATTTAACCCTTCAATGTAAAAATATAAAAAGAGTTAAAGAATTTTGTATTAATTGAAGTTGAACAAGTTTGGATTTCACAGAGAACATTTAACAAACAGGTTATAGTACATAAAAAAGGGAAGTGACTTCATGAATTATTTTTAAAACTCATGAATTCAAGAAAAAAATGGTTGAAGTACATAAAAAAGGGAAAGCATGGACGGATAATCTCACCGTTTATGGCGGCGGACGACGATGTGCGGCTGAGTATTTATGGTAAAATGGAGGGCAGTTCGTGTTGTAGAAAAGAAAACACACAATGCTTTTAATTTAATACATTGGTCAATAAAAAACATATTTAACTTTTGGATATTAAAATTTGAAAGAAAAAAAATTAAATAGATTAAAACATTTACAGGGACCGAAAACATATTTAACTTTTTATTCATTTATCTGGTGTTATATTAGAGGCAGCATCTATGTCATTATCTCCGATTCATTGATTGATGTTGCATAAATCGAATTGTTTTGTTAACGAGTATCTCTGAAACGTTTTTCAAAGACTCAAAAAAAAAAAAATTTATTTTATAAAAAGTTAAATATTTTGATTTTCAATGAATTGATTATACATATTCTCATAAAAAGTTACCATTTAAAAGTCTTAAAAGAGTACTTGAGAAACATTTCGATAACATTTTCCTAATTGACTTGCCATCGTTCCCTTTGATTATTAGTCCTATTTGAGAGTTTAGATGGGAGAAGAGGCAAAGGGCTTTCGAAAGAGGGGATGAGAGTAAAATATAGAGAAACCTTACGCCTTGTTTAAAAAAGCATTTTTGTAGAGAAAGATAAATAAATGTTTATGTTAATATATTTTTAATTATGAGAGCGTTGTAACAACACATATTGAATTTAAACTCTAAAAAATCTCGAAAATCCTCGCTCCAACACATATAGGACAACACATATTTTTCCATGTCTATAATATTTATGATAATTTTTCATTTTTATTAAATAAACCCCAAAAGTGCAATCATTGATTTACAATAGGGTTTATATAGGACCTCCAAGTATGGAGTCAAAATTGGAACAAGTTCTGCATCCATCAGTATTGCATTTGCTTCACATCTTTGACATTGTGTAGTCCATCACATCTACTAGGAAATCTACAATTATGAAGTAAGTAGTCTAAATTAGCAAACAAAAATAACAATAGAAAAATAGAGTATTAAGTAGGAATCAAAAGAAAATGGTGATGATGATTATGACAATCAACCTGCATCTTCCTTAGTGAAGCAAAGTGGAGGTGTAACCCTTAAAACATTACCATTAAAACCACCTTTCCCAACTAGCACTCCCATATCTGAAAAACATTGAAACCTTAATATTAGCCAAGACACTTCATCTAGTGTATGTGACACGAGGGAAACACATGTGGCACAGACACTTCAGATTTGAAGGCGCATCTAGTGTATGACACATGTTAGTGTATGGCACGAGGGAAACACATGTGGCTACATTCGGTTATTTTATTTTCTCAAAATATTAGTAGTCTCAATGTGTTAGGAAGTATCCTTGTCGTGTCTATGTCAGTGATTCTTAGGAAAGAAACAATAGAAATAGACCTTTCATCTGTTCGAGGATCTGCACACTTTCATCTTTTGCAGGTGTTTTCAGCTTCCTATCTTTCACAAGTTCAACTCCAAGCAACATTCCCCTTCCCCGTACATTACCAATTACTGAAACAAGAAAATCATGTTAATAATAGCATTCATAAGCCAAATTCATGTGCTCATTATGCATCAAACCAAAGATGGAAAGGAAAAAAGGAAGCTTACGCTCATGCTTTTCCATTAGTGAATTAAGACGGTCCTTTAAATATGATCCAACAACATATGCATTTTGCTGAAGTTTATCCTTCTCAATTACATTCAGAACAGCTAATCCAGCTGCAGCACAAACAGGATTTCCTCCAAATGTGCTAAAATAGTACGCATATTTAAGAACTTTTGCAATCTCAGGAGTTGTTACAACTGCACCAATAGGTGCGCCATTACCAATTCCCTGAGATGACGATGAATAATGTTACACAAAATATAGAGATGTAATGAATTAACCAAGATTAGTAGGGCATGAGGTGTAATGAATAATTGGCAATTGGTATGTTCTCCGAACAGTGTCACTAGAATTTCAAATTATCTACGAAGCACTAGCACAAACACGACATTGATACTGACATGTAGACACCGGTAATATTTTTAGAAAATGAAAGTAATTGAATGTAACTACATGTGTCGGTGTTGGACTCTAACACGTGTAAGATACCAAACATGCCATCAATATGAAATATCGGTGCTACATAGCATATTATTATTCAAATTTGTTCAACTGTTCAAAAAAGCCAGCACTACTTTCCACACTTCTGTAATTTAAGGATGGCTTGATAATTGTTCGCCAAATAAAACTGCAGGATTAAATATATAGTTCTGAAATTGCATGCAATATACATATAATGTTATACAATAAGTAGTGGAAGTTTCTATCTATTAAACCAGAGAAAATGTTCATTTTGAATCTTAGCTTAGACAAATTCAAGATTTCCTTAAACTTCGTATCAAATCAAAGATTGTGTATAATCATAAGCATCATTTAGACATGAGATGCTGATTATCATGGTACATGTCTTGTATAGTTTGTGTTCGCAGAACCTAAAAGAGTGTACTTTTAATGATTCACATGAGGGCTGTGCCTGAGTGCACATATGTGCCAAGTCATTGCTATAAGTTTCATTGATATCTCTGAAAAATGGTGTCAAAAACTCACCTTTGCCAATGTTACAATATCAGGGACAACTCCATGTGCCTCAAAGCCCCAAAAGTGACTACCAGTTCGACCAAAACCCGATTGAACCTCATCAGCTATAAAGAGACCTCCTGCTTTTTTGATGATGCTATAAGCTGCTGGCAAGTAACCTGGAGCCAATTCTATCACTCCACCCACTCCCTGTGTCAAGCATCAACCTTTTACTATATAATATGAACCCCTTTACAAATTTATGAGAGTGAGAAAGTACCATTATGTTTATTTCCATGTTACCACTTATGGTCATTAAAGAGTGTCCCAGGGGCACTCGTTAGCATTTCCCGTATTTAATTCATATGCATCACCGGTGTAAAGGTGTTTTACACTTTCTTACAACCAGAATTGTCGGATGATAAAAAATGTTTTCCTTTAACGATAACTAGTGTAGAACTTTTACACTAACCATATATCAAAATTAAACTCAATTAATAAATGACATATATCAGTATTTACCTGAATGGCCTCAGCAACAAAGCCAGCTACACGACCACAAGTTCCATAATTAATTATATCTTGAACATCATTTGCATATTTCGCTCCATCCAAACCAAAAACTCCTCTGTACGGATCTGGGTTAAGGACATGGTGAACTCCAGTCTACTGTCATAGAAACAATAACAAGGTTAAAAATTGATGCAATTAGTAGTTATTTTTGTGAACTTTTATTGGCGAAAATTAAAAGTACAAAGGCATCATTATGAATCACCGACATATCAACTATGTCGGCACCCCAACAAAACAACAATGCAGTTGTTTTTGTGAACTTAATCGATGCTATATCAAATTTAAACAAGAACTGTTTCGCACAAAAAATACCATCATTATAAGAGAAAAAGTGTCACCTGTACAACATTAAACTTGTGAAAAAACTGCGCAGTGGCACCCATAGTTGAGGTTGCATTGCCATGGTAACCATTTCTAATGGAGATTATATCATGGCAGCCAGTGTACAGCCTCGCCATCATCAAAGCTAACTCATTGGCTTCTGTCCCAGAATTTGTGAAGAAAACAGCCTTAAAAAATGAATTATTTTCATCAATATAGTAAATAACCCAGCTGTGGCAAAAAAGAATGAGCAAATCAACATTTTAGACCTTGAATTTGTAAGATTCTGTCAATTTAGTGCCTTAAATTGAAAAATGTTGGTAAATTTAGTTCTTTTTTGCAAACTTAGCACTACAATTCTAAATGTTTTATACTTATCTTGATGTAAAAAGAGATTATTGAAATCATTATGTAGGTTTTTAAGTGATTTTGATGGATGTTTACTATAGAAATAAGTTGATTGAGTGACTGTATGGATTGATCTTTCGTCTTAACTCTTAGGTTCCGAGGAGAAGAGAGTCTTGTTAATCCGGTCACTAGATTCCGGTGTTTGGCTATAGATAAGTAAAACCTGTCAAGGATTGTTCCAACCAGAATTCGAACTCGGGTTCGCTCTAACAATTTTTGAAAACTAAAGTTCATTAGTTTCAATCACTTGGTTATTGATCGATCTTTTTTAATTTACAAAAAAAAAAATTTATTCGATAAATTTGACGGACTAAATTGCTCAACCGTTACAATTTTGATGACTAAAATGCTGATTTATCCAAAACAATATGTTAATTTCTAAACCTAAACAAATTTAAAAAAAAAAAAAAAACGAGAAAAAAATTAGAAACCTTGAGTTCTCCTGGCATCTTAGCAGCAAGTGCCTCACCAAAATCAACAACATTATGATTCAAATAAAGAACAGTAGTATGTTGCAAAAGCCTAGTCTGATTAACAATTGCTTCAACAACATCAGGGTGACAATGACCACATGAAACAGTAGCAATTCCACCAAATGCATCCAGATATCTTCTACCATTTTCATCATACACATATTGCATTTTACCCTCCACTAGATTCAACTGTGCCACCATATAAAATAAGTAAAATAAGTATAGTTTTTTTTCATGCAAAAACATTTCATCAAAGAAAAAACTGCTTACTGGGTGGTTGTAATAGGTGTTAACAAAAGTTGGAAGATACTGATTTCTTCTCTTTATGAGATCAGATGCTGAAGGGCCATTGTAGGGAGCTGGAGTGTGATTGAATTGTGGCATTTTGGGAAGAAATTTGACACCATCTTCATCGCTTCGAGCTATGGTGGTGGAGAACACACGATTCTGCCACATGCAAATTTTGTCCCACATAAATTTTCGTGGCTGCATGTTTTGCAATGTTAGAGTGTCGTGTGGTTCTGACTTCAAGGGACTATGTCTGGAAAAAGTGATGAAGGCTTTTCAGTTGTCAAAGGTGATGAAGTTCTTATTTATTGAGATTACTTTTAAAAGCTTGTTTGTATTTATGTAAAATTATGATCAGATTTCTTTTAGAAAAAACTACTATAAACAACTTATCATTTTAATCAGAAAATTACCTGACTTAAATGCACTTTTGATCTTTTATTTTACTTGAAACAATGTGACTTTAGTTTTACTATTTAAAAATTAGTGTTTTTTGTCCAACAATTTCTATTGTATTGCAATTTTTATCCAAAGCCCAATTTTTATTTTACAATTTTTACTAAACAAATGTTATTCATTCAAATTATTAGCAATTGTATTAAAAACAATACAAATCTCAAAGTCGTTATAAGTGTAAAGAATGAATCTGTGAACAAATTCACAACACCCAAATTTACAACAAAAACGAAAAAATGTCTATAAATGTGACAAAAAAAAATGTCTAAAATACTCGTTTATTTCATTTACAACATTGAAAATGAAAACATCAATGTCATTGCTTGAAATAAGGGTGGACATCAACCCTCGAGCTAGAGAAAATCGAGCAATTGAACCCACAAAATGAATTTCGGATGTGTTTCTATGGGTTAAACGGGCAACAGATCGTTTTTAACAGATTCAAATAGATAATATCAGGCAAACTCGAGTGGTGAATTTGGACTCATCGAAACCCGAACCTGTGTGACAGCTATAGGGTGCAGAGTTCAGACCATTGGGAATAAAAAATCAGAGTGTTAAGTGTAGCTTTTACTTGGTAAAATGTGTCTAGCTTAGCCTAACTGATGCTTTTGTTTGTTAATATTATTAATTAATGGGTCATGCTAGTTTGTGTTCTTAAGACACATGTTAACGATTTTATGAATTGTAAATGTTTATTACAAAACATTAATTTTTGATCACTAAAAGAATAAATTGACACGATTTCTTAGACAAAATTTTCCCTTTAGATTCTTTAACATGTGTTCTAATGACACAAATTAACATGTCTCTTAATTAATTAATTGATATTTTTTGAAAGAAGTTAATAGTAATTAATGTTTACTATTCTTTTGCTATAAAGGACAATATATTTTGATTTTGGTATCTTTTTCTCTCACCCACTCAAAACAAAAGATTATGCCTTCTTGTCTCATCCACTAACGAGTCACGTATGCATGGGTGTGCATTGTAACACCTTAAACCCCTTTAAAGTGATAAAACACGAAATAATATAATTATATAAAGAATTTAGAAGTTACTTCTTCAATAAGTTCAAAACATGTAAGATTAATTTTCTTAAACATCGCAGCGGAATAATAATGCCATCACATCAATACTAAATAAAACATCTTCAAGTAGCCATGTCATATAATCATACTACAACCAAATATAAAATCTCAACTCAACATGTGGATTAATAAACATCTCATACAATCATAATATAAAAGACAATAACAGACACCCCTAATCAGAGTCCAACACACTAAGACTCTGATGTAGCATCCTCAAGCAAAACTACTTACCAAGCCAAGCAAACTAATCATACACGCTGTCTACCCATTCATACGAATAAGATAGACGGTCAACCAAATAACCACTAGAGGTTAGTTAACAATTCATAATTAAACATAATCACTTGAAAATAAACGACATAATCAACTTTCAAAGATTCAAACAACACTAAATCAATTCATCATCATCAAAGATCATCTAGTACACAAGTACAATGATTCATAAGCACAATCTCACATCATCAAGTATAAACCAATTTTCATCAAGTTCACCAATGCACATAACTCACCAAAGTTCACCGAACACATATCAAACATTATACATTTAAAACATTATTGAATGTATGTAATAGACCTAGACACAACTCTATATTCATGTGGTACACATGATTGTAGGGAGCTGGAGTGTGATTGAATTCTGGCATTTTGGGAAGAAAATTGACACCATCTTCATTACTTCGAGCTATGGTGGTGGAGAACACACGATTCTGCCACATGCAAATTTTGTCCCACATAATAAGTTTTCGTGGCTGCATGTTTTGCAATGTTGAGTGTCGTGTAGTTGTTTGTGACTTCAAGGGACTATGTCTGGCAAAAGTAATGAAGGCTTTTTACATGTCAAAAGTGATAACACATAAGTTAACATTAAGTATCTTAACGAATCTGGTTTGTATCTTAACAAATCTATAAGATAACACGACAATAATAAAGATGATACTGTACTTGACTTTTCTTCTTCTAATTTTTTGTTAAGGAGTTTATTAGTTAAAACTTACACAATTAAATATAGAAAAGTAAGATGTTTGGGATTTGAACTCGACCCTGCAAATAATATATATTCCTACCAACTGAGCTCATAGAGATTTCTTCGAATTTTTACTTTTTATTTAAACTATTTTATGATTTATATAGTATTATTTAAAGAATAATGCTACAAACATTCCTTTTAACAAACTCTAACAATGGTTTTTTTTTCTTGGTATAAAAGAGGGGTAACAATCACTCTTTTATTAGATTAAAATAATGTTAGAAAACTTTGTCTAACAACCATATCTTTAACCCACTTTTTTTTATTGGTTAAAATTCAGAAGGGTCCCACAAAATTACGTGGGTTCTATATAAATTTAGTGGGATTAATAATAAATTTTACTCTTTCCGTCCTATGTTATAAATCGTTATGACAATTTCACTTGTATTAAAAAATAACTTTAATTTATATAGAAAAGATATATTATGTGTTGCTTTACAAAATTGTCTTTAATAAATAATATGATAAATGTAAATTAAAGAATTGAAAAAATAGAAAGTAATAAATAATTAAGGGTATAATAGAAAAAAATCATTAATTTTTCATTGGTGTTGTAAAACAACTTATAATTTGAGACAAATATTCTTTATTCTTTCTAGAGTGACTTATAATTTACGACTGAGGGAGTAACCAATAGAGAAAAATGTGTTAGAATGTGTAAGAATGTGATGTTAGCATTCTTCATTGGATGAAATACATGTAAATCATTCTACATTATGAATGAGTTTCATATTATTTTTTTGTTACAGAATGAGTTTCAGATTTAATGGTGGGATACATATCTATTTCACTCAATAAATTAAATTAAAAAAGATAAAATCCAAAACAAAGGATGAAAAATATCAAGAACAATAGGAATAACAAACCATATCAATAAGAACAATGTTGGAGATATGAAATAAACCTTATTTTGTTTTGATGTAACTTTTTTTCTTACAATTTTAACCTTCAATTATTATTATTATTATTTTTTTTTTATCATTTTGTGTCTGTTTTGACGTTAGGGATACCTTTTTTATAGCTGACTTTTTTTATTCCAAATTTATCTTTCAATTAAATTATTTTATTTACTAAATTATTTTGTTGTATCCAAAAGATTTGCTTTCATATATTCTCTTGTATTAATCACTCAGAGGATAGCTTAGTTAGATATGATGACCCTTAAGCTTGTAATAAATGCAATCTTCTATATATATTATTATATTTAAATTAGAAACTTGAACTATTCTTAGACTTTTATTGTGATGATGTGACATGCTTTAGAGATGTTTCTCATCTCTATTTTTTTAAAGCTTCTCAACTCTAATTAAACATGACCCATTATATTTTACAATAATGTCTTTTTTTTTTTAAGGAACAATAATGTCATTCTTTAATAGTTCCTAATTTAACATCCCTTGATAGTCCAATTAAATAAATTATGTGCTACACTATTTCTATTCCATCAATTAATTCCTAGCCACCACTAACCTTTTATTTTCCCACAATTAGTAACAATTCATGTTACTTATTATCCTCCTCCCATTTCTTCTTTTATTTCATTTTTTTTGTAGTTTTCATTTTCATTCCTTCTTATATTTCTTCTTTTATTAGTTTCATTGCAGATTTTGGAAATAGGTGAATTTTGTTGAAATGCAACTTCTTATACGAAAAGGTTGTCCATCTTTACATTTTCTTTCATTTCATTTTTTTTTGGTAGTTTTCATGTTCATTCCTTCTAATATTTCTTTTTTATTAGTTTCATTGCAGGTCATAGAAATAAGTGATTTTGTTGAAATTTCACTTCTTATATGAAAAAGGTAGTCATCTTTACATTAATATTGTTATTTCTTCCATTATTTTTTACTTATAAAAACCTTGACTTTTCGATTTCATTATATCAAGTTGAAAACATGTAAAATACTGTATCCATCCGAGTAAAATTTTTTTACAAAAAAAAACAAGTATTTTTTTTTTATGCAGTGGCATTCTGGTAGCATTGTTGTATCTTCCTTTCGACAAATTAGTTGTTAATCAAAACAAGGTATTGAAGGCACCGTTTTCTTTGACAATAATCTTATACTTAAGATATTTTCTTCAACTTGAAAAAATGAGTGCAAATTAAGCTTGGATAGGAAAGAAAAAAAACCAGTAAAAATAGAAAGTGAAAAACTTACAATATTAGACTTAGAATTGATTGGTTTTAATTTTTCAATATCCAATTAAAATTTGTTAATTAACTTATACCAAACAAAAAATTCTTTAATTAATTGGCTTCATCCTTTCATCCACCTTATTTAATTAACCATTGTAAATTTATTTATAGTATAATAACCTTTGAAGAACATGGAAAAATATATGGTTGCTCATCTAACCAGGGTGAGGAAGATTTAGAGGAGAATTGATATTGTGTTATTGTCTTAGTTTAGGTTCATCGTGTGTATAAATATGTGATTTAGGGTCATCTTCTCTTTATATCTTTGTAATCTAAGTTTGAGTCATTCTAGAGCTAGAATTATGTCTATGTGGCACCTTTAGAAAAGCTTCTAACACTATTAACAATTTGGCTTTCTCTCTTACTATATTATCACACTATTAACAACTTGGCTTTCTCTCTTACTATATTAATATTATATTGCTTTAAAGAATTAAATAAATCTAAATTCATGAGCTTTCCAGCTTTAACAATTCCATTTGATAACGACCCCAAAGTTTCTCAACAAAATGCTTCAACTTTTTAAAGCTCTTTCCACTGCATTTCTCCAAAATATTGATAGCATTTAATTATATATGAATAGGTTGTTATTCTTACTTTTTCTTACTACTCAAATCATGATCTATCTTCTTCTAATAATAATAATAATAATAATAATAATAATAATAATAATATCTATCTATCTATAGTTATCACATTAACCTTTGAACTACTATTTATTTAGTTGTTTTATTTTTTTGTATTCTAAACTCATATTTCTTAACTATGATCATTCACTCACTCATTATATATACATCACTCATTATGTATATAGCCACCAATATGATCTCATCTCAATATTTTTAGTTTCTACTAATGAGACTATTTGTTCATCATTAAAAAAATTGTGTCATAGATATGTGAGTTTGGGCACCAAATTTTGGGTTTTGCTCATCATCACTCTCAACCAACAATTGGATAGTTCATCTTCAATTTTGTATTACTTTTTTTTCCACTCAGATTTACTCTTCATTTCTTAATTGTTATTTGATTCTTATGACATGATAGGAAGTCAAGTTACTCTTAGATTGTGATTTTTATGACATGACAGGGAGTCAAGTTACTCTTAGATTGATCAAATGTTTGAGTTCTACTTTTTTTTATTGATATGATGTTTGTTAGTCTATTTTTCTAATTTTCTTTCATATTTTCTTTTATTCCTTAATGTGTATGTGGAAATTTATTATGTGTATTAGGAAAAGAGGATAAAGAACGCTTCTGTTTTTTTATTTTGTTACATCATTGTTGCTGAGGAAGAAGTTTATGAAAAATTGTTGTTTATCATCACTTTCTTCAAGAAATTATTCGAGAGTACCTCTTCAATTTGATATTATATTTCTTTTTATGACATACTAGAGACTCAAGTTACTTTTAGATTGATCATATAGTTTATATTTCTGAAAAGAGTAAAAAAAAAATTGATTAAAGGTTAATGAAAGGTTGTAAGATATGTAATGTTATTTGTTTTCATCTATATTTATTTTCTTTTGGACAGAAAAAAATCTGTATTTATTTTCATATTTATATTTTCAATATATTTTATTTGTTTATCATGTTTATATACAATTTCAAAATATAGAACACTAAAATGTTAAATTTCATTAAATAATATTTTTTTCACAAAAGTTTGCAACTTAAAAATATTTTAATATTATTTGTTAGAAAAAATATAATGTAGAATAACAAAATAATTTTAGTAGACAAATGTTACAAATGACAATAAAATGATCACTAAAATAATATTTATTGCTATTATTTTATATTTAGCCAAAAAAAATTTGTATTTATTAAAAATGTAAGAACGGTTAAATAAAGGTAAATGAAAAGTTATAGGTTATAAATTAAAATAAATTATATTAATAAACTCATTATATTAATAAAAGATTGTAACTTTCAGGATAAAAATGAAAGGTTGCAAGATACAACATTTGAACTATTATTAATCTAATGAATTAATTGGTTAACTAGTTACTAATGTTTATCAATCTACTTTTATAACCTTCTTATTCCTTTTATTACTTAATTTTGATATGACAATATTTTTGTGTGGATTTCGAGAAGAGGATAAATGAGGCTTCTATTTATCGATTAAGTATAATATATTTAAAAAATAAAAAATTAAAACTACAATATATTTAAAGAGTCTAAACTTAGAGTCTTTACGTAGGTATTAATTATATAGAACATGAAGTAATAGTTCAAATCATTTTTATTCAAACATTTTAAATTGAATATGGAAGATTATATCTTACATAAAAGCAGTATAATTTAGTTTATAAAGATGAAGACAATTGTCTACCATTTTTTCAATAAAAACAATAATAAATATATTATAATATAATTGAGACAAAGATAGACAAAATTGAGAGAAATAGAGAATAGTGCCTCTAAGAAAAAGATACGTAGAATACTATAGAATATGATTCAAGTTCCACATTTGTGGCAATTTGCGTAGGAAAAACAATAGATGAATTTATACAATATAAGTTTAAATTCATTGCAAATAAGGTTAAAACAATTCATAAAAAAAAGGATCCAACTAAAATAAATTTGAACGATTAACTACAGTTGACTTGAATGAATTGAAAAAATTATAAATGTAGACGAATAAGACAAAATATGATCTCATTTGCACTAATTAGTCCCGAATAATGCATAAAAGTAAAGTTTAAAAAAGGGGAGATATAAACTAAACCAAGAAAAAAAATATTAAAATAAGTTTTTGTTATAATTCACTCTTCTTCTGCAATTCTATTGATTTTTAATTGAGCTGAATGACACATTATTTATATCAAAAGTAATTTTTATCTACTCTATATTCTATATTCACTTCACGAAAGAATAATAAGTTTAAAAATATTTTAATAACGAATTTTTTAATCAAAGAGTAATTCAATAGAAATCCACCAAATTTGTCAGTTTCCATAAAATAAAAACAACATATTAAAACTCGTGCAACGCACTACGACAAATATGTTCTTTAAAAATAAAATAAAATTCACAAACATGCACCTTTTTTATATAACAAAAGAAAACATCAAAAAATTATCAAATATAATAATGCATTTAAGATTGTACGATAAAAATATCTATAAACCTCTATTTATTATCTATTGTCATTAAACCTTCAACTTTTTTTAAAAAAAAAATTAGTTATAATTTTAATTCTATCGAACGAAATGGTCATTATTTTTTCAATTATAAACAAAACATTTTAAACCAAAATTAAGTGTACTTGAATGACAAAATTATAACTGCATTGTATCAATATTACCTTTTTTTAGTTAATTAAATATTTTATTATTTTTTTTGAAGGAATATTTTATTATTATTTAAACATAGAAGGAAGCTTTCCCTGTTATCACGCTCAAAAGCAATCCTTTTGCAAGCTATGAGACAAGCTTCATAACCACCACTTCTGTACCACCCAATTCAAATTTGAATTCAATTTCATATTCATATTCAATTCAATCCTATCTCTCTTTCTCACCCTTCGCTCTCTCTCATCAATCAAAAAATCAAGGGATGTCTTCATCTCTTCACTCTTATTTTCCACCATTTCCTTATCCAACATCTCTCTTACATGAAATGGAGAACAACAAATCAACCCTTATCCCTCTCCTCCAAAATTCGCTTATCGATCGGGCAAACTATTTTACCATTTTACATGCAAATCTCACTTTCCGGTGGATTCGCCGCTCAAACTATCATCGTCCAATCATTCAAAAGCAATCAGAAGGTAACTAATCGAAATCCCTAATTTTATTTCATCACAATCACTTCAATCTTTTGTTTTGATTTTTGAAAACTTGGTGTAGCGCCAACGCATTGAAGAAGATGAACAAAATTGAGTGTTTGAAGGTAAGTCTCTGATTATTATTAGTTTTTTTTATTCAATAATAATAGTTTTTTTAATCATTCGTGATTTTTTGTTATTCACATGTTTGTAAACACCGTATATTCACTTCAGCAAGCTTTTCTATATCAATAAATAAATATCCATTTTTATTTTGCATAAATTATGTGATATTGAAATGTTATTTTGTTTGTAACTTATGCAATGATGATTTATTTCATTATCTGTATTGGGGTTTTAGATTTTTGTTCTAAACATCGTTATTTAAAGAAGTGATAGTAATAGAGTGTAATATGAAGGATTCATAAAAACAATATAGTCTATAGCTCTCTTAAAAAAAAAAATTTATAGCTCTGTTTTTATAATACAAATATCTGTGATTATAGCCCTTATTAGTTACTTTCTGTTGACATTTTGAATTGAAACGATTATGTTTGGATGATTTTGTTTTGGGAATGGTATTGTCAAATAGAAATTTAAGATCAATATATGACATGCTTCAAAATACTTTATGATATGCTTAAAAGTCAGTATTATATTTCTACATGAATACACCAACTTCATTTTTCTTTTCCTCTCAATTGCAGGTTTGAAGAATACATGGTGTGAAGACTAGGTATTTGATTATTTGTTCAACTGAAATGCCACATGAAAGTTATTATGCAGGTAGCTTCATAAATTAATATAATTATTTTAAAGGTGTAATATTTTCTGTGTTCGAAAAATTAATCACATATTTTAAACATATTTATGTCTTTTTAGTGTTGAATAACAAATGTCTTTCTTTGTCAAAAAAAAAAATGTCTTTCTAATTTGACATTGGAAGATTATTTGCTTGCTTGGATAGATTGCACCTTCTTCATTGTTGGCTCACATGTGAAACATGTAATAAAGCATATCATATAATGTCCCGTGATTATCACTCTTCCACTTTTACTAATTATACTTATTTTTTCAATATTTCATCTTGAAATTTCAACTTTTTCAGTTATAAACCTATCAAAGTTTTAAAGTTCCAATTATGTCACTTTCAAATTAAAAGTATTAGCATTGATTCAGGATGATACAAATAGCTCTGTTTGGATTAGCATTGAGGATTAGCTTTGATTCAATTTCTTTAATTAGTTGGTGTGGGGAAAGTAAACTAATAGCTCTATTTGGGTAATACAAATTATGGCACTCATTAGAAGAAAAAAAATCAGTGATGATTCATATTTCTTGTGAAGCATGAAGTAGTATTACTTGGCTACATGTGTTACTTTGAATTTGCTATTTTTGTGCCCAATGATTTGCTTCTTTATGGGATTTGGGATTATAATCATGTTTAACTTTCATTATAATCATGATTTTTATGCCCACTAATTCATAGTAATTATCATTCTTGATTGAGAAGACAATAATTTATCAAATTTTAAAATAATGAGTATTAATTGGATGTTTGAACAATTGGACAGAGCTAATTCAACTTTAGAGTTTATAGATATGAGTTGGATTCAATATTTGCTTTGGTTGAAATTATATGGCCTTAAAATTTCTTTGGAAAGGTTCACATGATAAAATTTTAGATTATTGAGTTTTGATGGTTGATTTCTAATAAATGACCACTATATAAATGGCTTTGTCACGCTTATATCATGTAGTTTGGATACCACTATATTTGATGAAATATTCATGATGCTCTTAACAAATTGGTTTTTTAATAGCCTCTATGTTTCGAAATTTTTTGCTCTGTCATGTTTTAACTTATCTTTTAACCCACCTTTTTCTATTCAACCATAGAAAATGTTAAATATTTGTGGTTAGTATTGTTATGTTCTATTCCATGTTTGTCCAAACTGTCTTTGAAGTACTTGCTTCAAATAAACTTGATTATGGTTGAATATTTGCTAACTTTTTTTTCTTTCTTTTTTTTGTTAGTCTACTTTTATAAATCTATCCAACACCTCCACTTTTGAATTTGTAATAACAACTATTTTTTGATTAATTTTACTTCCAAAATGAAACTTCTTATGCATATAATTTTTGAATTAGTCCCAGTTTGCAAATTTGTCATATTATCATTATAATTACCTTCGGAAAGGATTGTCTTCTTTTAACTAATGAATGCGCTGACATAAACTATTTTTGGTTTATTTTTGTCAATGATATGTTAAGGTAGTAGCTTTATATTGGTTTGAGAGTTTCAATTTACTTTTTTTTATCTCTTATGATCACTTGCTTGAAATCTTTTAGGTAAGATTTCACGGCATGAATTGAAACAAAAAGTGATATATTGACTAGCTATTTTTGGTTATTTCTTTGATAATCTGTGTTTGGATTTTTTTCTATAAAAGGGTAGTCTTTGATTGAATATAATTGTACAAGAGCAAATCAAACATTGCTTGCTCTCTTATTCTTCCTTTGTTGCTTCTTTTGTTAATCTGAGCTTTAATTCAACTTTCTTAGTTTCTAAAGATGTTCTTTACTATTTTGTTCCGATTACTTTCTATTTGAATGTGCAAGCCATGCTATTTTGACTAAATATATGATGACATGTTTTATTCAATTTTTAATCTCTGATTTTAAAAGAGTTCAAATAAATGACGTTGGAGAGACAGTCAAACTAAAGGGATAATCATTGTTTTAAACGACTGGCTTGAAATTTATTGTTAAACAAAATGTTTTGGAGCCTAAATTTTATTTTATACAGTACCTTACATAGAGGTGATATTCACCCTTTTATGGTTCTATTCCACTAAGTAAAGAAATGGAAGAATAATTTTTTCCTTTTGGAAACTTTCTCTTGATTTGGTTTTGAACTGTTAATTCCATTCATCCATCAGATATCATGAAATCAAGCCCTTTGTCAAATTGTGTATCAAATTTTTTTTTTTAGACCCGTGCACTTTTTGTCAAGTGAAACTGATGAGTATTTTCAAGCCTAACAAAATTAACAATCTTACATCCCATGTCCTTCTTTCAATGGTTTTAGTTTGAATGTTTTTAAAATTATACTGATGTGTCTTTTTATTCTTTTATGAATTTAGTTATTGATGTTTTTTTTTGTGTGTTTGTAGAGATAGAGATAAGTGAAGAAAAACATGTGATATTATCTACATCTTGGAAGCTGATTCCAACTCTGACTTATGTGCTTTCTGAATTCTACAAAACTAAAAAGATAGGTAATTTATCTACATTTTCTCTTCTGATGATGAGAAAAAATGATCTAACTAAGAGTTAATATCTTATTTCATCATGTTTTGAGTTAGTATCTGCCATGTTCTCTTCTCTACCATTTTCTTGAAATTGGATTTGGATTCAAATTAAAACATACATAATGCTAAAGAGTTCAAAATTTAGATCTATATATGACACATCTGAATCTTTTGGTTTTTCCTTTCATACCGTGTCTAGATTTTTGGCTATAAAATGGTAGTTTGTGTTTTGTATTAAGTTGACATACGGAGTTTAGATCTTTTACCATTTTCTTGAGATTGTGATTCAGCCAAAAAGATAGATATTGCACTATAAAAATTTGAATCTAAATATGACACTTATCTTTCTTTTGGTTTTTTCTTTAATAATCTTTGTGTCTGGATTTTTTGGTATAAAAGGGTAGTCTTTGATTGAATATAATTGTACAAGAGCAAATCAATCATTGCTTGCTCTCTTATTCTTCCTCTGTTGTTTCTTTTGTTAATCTGAGCTTTAAATCAACTTTCATAGTATCTAAAGATGTTGTTTATTCTTTTGTTCCGATTACTTTCTGTCAGAATATGGAAGACATGCTATTTTGACTAAATATATGATGACATGTTTTATTCATTTTTTAATCTCTGATTTTGTTTGGTGACATGTTTTTGTTGTAGAAAATGCTACGAAGACCTGCAAAAACAAAAATAGTGAGGATGATCAGAGACGTGTTGATCGCACTGTCCTCAAGGATTTTCCGCGTATAGAATGCTAATCCCCCAGGATTTAACAAACCCTTCTCGAAACAAGTCGAGGATTCAGAACTTGCAAAAGATATTATATAACAGGAAGTGTAACCAATAACAATTTTATAAAAGAGTGAAAGAAGTGTTTTTGTTTCTTTGCACGTGAATTATTTTCTTTCTAAAAAGTTCAGTACCACATATGTGCTCCAAGCTATATATATAAATAAAAGTACTCTTAATATTACTGTTCAGCCAAAATCAAAAAATGATTGTGAGAATAATGACTATTAAGTGGTGGATTGATTGTTTCCTTATATTCCTCATTGAGGGTGCCCCTAATATGGTCCTTAATTTTAAAGGACCACCCATAGTCCCCTTAAAATGACCTTCTATAACAGGTTTCAAAAAAAATGTTTCATGGTCCCACACGGTTAAAGTAAACATTTGTAGTTACTTTTATGCCCTACAATATAAGCCTAAAACCCAGTCATTTTTCTCCTTTATTTCTCTCTCTTCATTGCCCAGAATAATGGATTCTTTCTCTTCTTCTTCCATCTCTCTTTCACCTTCAACACACAAACCCTAATTCTCTCTCTGTTTTCTCCAATTTGCTTCTTTTTCCATCGGTTTTATTATACTAATGTCATTTATTGTATTTTGTGTTAAAGTCTAGTATATTTCTTCCCCTTTCTGAAATCATCGTGTGTCAACAGAGTTTTTCATGTGTGTATGTTGTTTTCTAGAAATTTTAATATGATGTGTGAAGTGGTGGTTATTAAATCCCTGTGTTGTTTATTCAAATCTCCATTTGAATATGAAATAAATGTATGAAAAAGACTTAATACCAACATTCAAACCAATTACTCATGAAACACCTCTTCATCATCTTGCTTCAATGTTTGGAACTTTGATACCAAAGCTTTCATGTTCAAGTTTTGTTGGATCAGAGTTACTCCAACATCGTATAACCAATTTTTTAAGAACAATTTCATTTGACTGTTGTAATTTTGTTTTATTAATTATTTATGGTAACCTGTATGCTTCAATATATGTGTCCGTACAACCACGCATTTGTGGGCCACAAAAAAGGAACAAACTATATAAAAAATTAATAAAATCCAGAGAAAAAAATAGTTAACCGGCTATGGCCATTAAATCAATGAGGTTCACCCCTGGACCCCTAATATTGGGGACCATATTAGGAGCTCCCCCTCATTAAAGGCATGAAAATAAGTTACACAACAAATGCATGCGTTACTGTAACAATGAATTTTCAATTTCATTGTCTTTGACTAAGCCAAAGCCAACCTTCCAAATAGAAATAAACAAACTTTAATGCCAATTGATACACGGTTACTATTTTATTAAATAATTGAATTAATTACTTTTTACTAAAATATTTTTCAATTAAAAACGATGAACAAAAATATTTTTGGAAACTTTTGAAATATAAACATAATTTACAACAATGTTTTATGCATCAAACATGGGTCATATAGATTTTGTAGGAATTCCTCATACATGGAGGCTATAGGTATTTGATTTTAGTCCAAATGTTTATATTCCTCAAATATGGGTCTATATGTATTTAGTTTATGTTTCTACTTATTATATTTTAGGTATAAATATTATTGTTATTAACTATTATATTCAATAAATTGGTGACTTTGACTAATAATTCTCATACATTTCTTTTGTAGTGATATTTGGAGCCATTAAGAGATGTTGAACCTATTGTTGAGAAGGACTTTTTTGATTAGTTTATCTTTTATCTATGTTATATTTTTTTTTTTATGACTTTTAACTAATGTTGTTATTTGATGATTATTACCCAATGTTGTGTTATGGAACTAAAGTAGACTAAAGGATATGTCGTTTGTTCACTTTTTATTTCTAACAAGATAATCATATTTAAATTATCTATAAATTATATTATATTTTAAATATTTTGTATTGTATTGAGAGTTAACATCTACATCTTTACAAAAAATATTCATTCAATTTGTGGAAATACTAGTATTTTAACATACATTAAATAGGGTTGAGTTTTAATAGTTATCATGTACTTGAGAAACACACATTAAAGAACCTGGTGCATTTTGAATGGATATCATCAAAACATAGTCTAAATAGTCTTGTTAACTAGTGCCCTAAGTGCAGTTATTAACAATCTCCTCTCTTATTGATGCAAACTTACTAATTTTAACACTTTAACCGATATGTCAAAGGCACTCATCAACATTCTCATTTTATTCCTTAAAAAAAAAAAAAAAAAGCTTTCTCACTTTTATTTAGTAATATCATAACTAAAACATGCAATTTCAACGGATGCCATAGATTCCCATTTCAATTAAGTAACCTTAAAGCTTCAATTTCCTCCTTGAACTTTGGCAAGGCAGCAACAGGGAGTGATGTGAAAATCTTAACTCCTCCTTTCATTGATGGATCATCATCATCATCAACTTTACTAGGAGATGCGAAAATGCACCCTTCCAAAGACGCAAACATGTTGCATGGTGCTGGTACTAAATTCACTACTTCGCTCCCTCCAAAATCTACATCAAGAAAACCTAAATGCTTCCACTCAGTCAGAATCGTTACCGCACCGCTACCGTCCATGCTAAAACCTTCCTTATGCTCCGTCTCCGGAGTGTCGATCGATTTTTTGACATAATCAGTGGTGGAAGCAATCTTTTTAGTCTCTTTGATCAACTTAACAATTTCATAGAGTGGCATTTCGTTAAGTTCACTCACCTTTAACACAACATTTCCATCCACAGTAGTATTACCATAATACCCTTTAGGCAAAGGATCATAACCTTTCATGTTGCGTCTAATACCAACTAACATATTCAACATTGCTTTTCCATTAGGGCTAAGTTGTAAGGCTCTTGCTCTTGATCTCCACACATAAGCACCAAGTGACTCAAAAGTTGTAACTGGTTCACTTTCACCATCACCTTCCTTCATCAAACTCATCTTAAGTCTTTTTATCACCTCATTCTCAACTTTAAAACAATAGATTTTAATAACTGTTTTTGGTTGAACTAAAGGTGAAAATGCAATAGGTTCTTTTGGTTGAAGTAATGGTGGAAGTGGTTGTTTGGTACTTGTTGAAGAACCAACTAGTCTCTCTCTTTCCCACACAGGTATCACAGAAGGCTCACTTCTTCCTTTTGCAAGTTCAACAATTGCTTTGAAGACTTGAATTGAACCATATCCATCACAAACAACATGTGAACACCCCATTCCAATTGTGAAACCACCACAAATAAATTTTGTCACCATGAATACCAAAGGGTAACTTTTGTCTTGAGGAGAAGGAACATCAAGCACAAAGTCTTTTGCAATATCTGTGTCAGTATTGTCCAAGTAATGAAGAGAAGAAAGGGTGCAATTAGCAGTTGCTTCTAAGAATGGAACACCATATTCTGCACCACCAACACCAAAGTCGACTCTAAGTCTTCCGTCTCCTGCATGTTTCACTAGTCTACCTGGGAAACGGAGTGAGAAGTTGGTTTAGTGGTTTGAGGAAAGAAATATAGAAGTTGAAGATATAAGAAAGTGTGCCTATATGATTCATTAACGAGACATTCTTCTATGTTCACAAGCATAAATAAACAGTGTTTGGATACACACACACAAAGATTTTTTTACAAGTAACATTTATTGGTAACAATTCATTAGTAACAATTCACTTTAGTAACAATTCATTCGTAACATTTATCATTATGAAATTTCTTTTTTACAAGTATACCTGCAAGAGGATAATAATAATCCAAAGCCTTTGAGAGTGCTTCTTTGAATACATGACAAGGGTCGAAACCCGAATCAGAATCATGAATTGTTGACGATCGGTATACATGAACAGCTTGACAAAGGTTATAATTGTTGTCTTTATTGTCAAGTGTAGACAAAGAAAGAATACAAGAAGGAATGGACTTCGATGGTTTTACAAGCACAACATCTTTCATTTCTAGCTTTAGGGGTGCTTTCTGATACGCCATAATGGAAAATGATGAGAATAATGTGCATGGGAAGGTAGAATGGATTTATAGAAATACAAAGCTACGAAATATATGGATGAGGAGAAACGGTTGGTGGAATAGTGAGAGAAGAAGCCGTAATATATAAACTTGGATGCATGTAGTTAATATATTGTAATAATAGGTGTAAAACATCTAGAATTGCCTAAAACAACCAAACACCTATGAGCCTTGAATTATACATTGTTGTGTTAGGGGTGCTTTCTCATACACCATAATGGAAAATGATGAGAAATATGCCTGAGATGGTTGAATAGATTTGTAGAAATACAAAGCTAACTCACAAGGACAAGGATAAGAAATTATGGATGAGGGGAAACGGGCGGTGGAATAGTGGAGAAGAAACCGTAATATATAAACTTGGATGCATGTAGTTAATATATTAGTAAGGCTAATTAAATTACACTATGTCCTTTAAATTTGAGGTTTATAATAGATTGATCATTTAAGTTATTTTGGTTATAAATAAGTTTTCATATGTTATATTTCATATGAAACTTATTATTTTATCATATTTTTAAAAGATTCTTATTAATAAAAAAAGTTACAATTTATAAATTGAATATTCAAAAACCGATCCAAATTAAACGACATTAAATTGGATTGGATCAGTTTTTAAAAATTAATCATCCAAAACTGAACCAAACTGCATATTATTTTATCTTTGGATCGGATGAGTTTTTGCCTTAAAATCGATCTAAACCGGACCACGAACACCCCTATTAGACACTAATTTGTAAATAAATTTTAAAAATATTAGCGTCAACAATATATATTATAGAGTGCACAAGTCTGAAGCTAAATTGCATAAAAAAATGAATTGAAAAAAATGCTTTTGCATCAAATTTTTTGGACGCTAAACACATAGTATTAGCATCTAAAATGGTGTGAAGCTAAAATTTCTTAAGCTAAATGACAATTTTCTGTAGTGATTAAATTTTGGGGTTAGATTTATTATTGGTGTTAGGTGCCCACAATTTGGGTGGTGTTTGAATTAGTGTTGTCATTTTCTTTTTGGTTACATTTGTTTTGCAGTTCTTGTATGTCGGTCCCGTTGTTTGTCTTCTGCAAGGACAGTCTTTTGAATTTGAATGTCTTGGGTGAATCATGAGATGATGTCGTATAAAAAAAATTAACAAAAAATACACAAGAATAAAAGAAATGAACATAAGTATGGATCTTTAAAATGTGAACCAAGTGGCGCTTTAAACTAGGATTCATGCTCAAAACTCTACATATTGAGAGCATATTTTACACAATAGCACACATAAATCATAATTCAATGTTTATATTCATAAACACCTATGAAGAGGCTTCTTCTTCCTCCTCTGAGAAATCGTTTCACTTTTTACTATTATATCATAATAAAAGAATTGTATAACTATTTAATAAATAATTAGATCGTTTGGAACCAACTCTTAAGAGACTATTATATTTATACGACACCGACACTTTTTGCTTGTTGTCGAAAGTCAACGACTTGTGTTATTGTGTTCTTGTGTTGACAGAATTGAGATAGAGAGATTAGAAATTGAGAATTAAAAAGAAAAGGGTACACATAAACTGAAATAAAATAATATGATTTGTTTTTTTATACTCTATCATTATTCTAATTTTAGAGCCCTAATTATGAATGTAATTAATTGATTTCATTCAATATTTATTCAATCACATGCATTTATTATTTTTGATTTTATAATGCTCATATAACTTTGTTAGCAAATATTTTACATAATCGAAATAAGATTTTATATATATATATATATATATATATATATATATATATTAACGGTAAAATTTACTAATTAATTAATTACTATATCCCTGCACAAGACCAGGGCTGCCGTTAAAAATAAAATTGACCTATATATATATATATATATATATATATATATTAACATCAAATATTATTAAAAAGGCCATAGCACAAAGAAAAGGGGTATGAACTTGCAATACAGGGAGGCCGAAAGGCACACAACACCAGAAAAAAAAGCCAATAACAGACTTTATTTTTTTATTTCAATACTGATCCCTGTTATAAGTAAAAATTTACATTTTATATTTATTTAATAAATGATGTATGTGGTCTTTAATATAGACCAGAAACATCATTCAATTTTTGATCTGGTTAGTCAAATTACCTGATTTGTACCCATGACTCGGTTCTATAAATACCAAAAAGACCAAGTTTTTTTCATTCTTTCACTTCACACCACACTTCCTCGTCACGGTTCATCTATGTATATGTATTTTGTGGACTTTATGTATATGTATTTTGTGGACTTTGAACTTTGAGTCATTTACGACTATATGCAATTTATTATTTTTTTTGTTTGGTAGAATCTTCAATTTTGAATGTGATTTTACGATTTGCGATTTTGCTATCCGATATCGATTCTACAAAAGTCCTTGAATAAAATCGTTCGATTTTGATTATGATTTTACGATTTACGATTTTGTTATTCTCTTTCGACCTGAAATAAAATCTCGATTTTGACAACCTTATTCTTGACTAATAGCCATATGTGGAAAAGAAAAAAACTAGTTTGTTTGTTAGGACTAAGATTTTGTTTTTTTTAAAGTACTTTTGGCTACTGAAATTTCTATGTGGGTTGATAGCGTGTTGACTCTAAAAATATAGATGCAAAATGTTTCAACTCGTAGTAATTTTTTTTTGTTACATCTTATAGTCATCAAATTGACTGTACTCTTATTATTTTAGAACATAAATGAAATTTATTTTACAATAAAAAAGACTAATAATTACAAAATCAGGAGTTTCTTTCATGCATCTGATATGGTTTTGCTAGTGCTTGAGTTATTTGGAAGGAAAGAAATGTCAGATTCTTTAATGGTAAAGAAAAATCTCCTCTTCAGCTGGTGGAGGATATTAAAGGATTTGGATCCTCTCCATTGAAAATTCTCTAAAGTTTTCTCCATTTTCAATTTCCACCATTAAAATACAACAACCACTTTTTATTATAATTTAATTCTCACTTTCTCTCTCATGATTGATGGTTCAGATTCCACATGAGAAAACTTGAGAGAATTTTTAATGGAGAGAATCCAAATACGATATTAAACTTCTTTCTTTCTGATGGATTAATGCAAAATTTACTATTTTCCATTATAGTTTTCATGATTGGTGCCCAAATCCATTTGTGTGTTTGTGTATCGGCTAATTAGTGCCACAAACTGTTGAATTTTTGATATATTTTTGGCTAGCTTCTCTGGCACATCTAGTGCTGGGTTGACTTGATGTTGGTGGTAATATATTTCATTTTGATCTTTAAAAAAAAAGAGACTAAAAATTACTATCTCGGTTGTTCTTAAAGAAAACAAAAACTAGTATACCTGCAAGAGGATAATAATAAAACAAAGCCGGGGATATCGCTTCTTTAAATACATGACAAGGGTTGAAACTGGAGTCATAATCATGAATTGCTGATGATGATTGGTATACATGAACATTTTGTGCAATGTTATTATTCGTACCTTTATTGTTAAGTGTTGATAGAGAAAGAATACAAGAAGGAGTGGATTTTGATGGTTTTACAAGCAAAACATCTTCCATTTCAATCTTTAGGGTGGCTTTCTCATACTCAATGGAAAAGGATCGATGAGAAATGTTTTGGAAGGTGAGATATTGATTTGATATGCTTTTGGAAAATAAGGAATAAGGATGGGGAAACATATGGGAGAAGAAATTCCTATTCTTGTATAAACATCAAAGCAAGTAGGTCATATGTTAAAATCAGAAACGGTAATCTGTACGAATCTTTTAGTTTACTCTTTGACAATCTGTACGAATCAATGCAATTTTATTTTACAAGTAGAACTTGAACCTCTATTTTATAACACTCAGATTGTGTTTGTTTTAAATTTATCAAATTTATTTTTAAGAATAACAATCTTTAGAATATAAAAATGTGAATTTATTTTAAGATATTTAGAAAAAAGATTTTGATTAACATTATAATATTTCAAGTAACTTTGAAAATATAGATTATAATAGGTAGTTACCCATGAATTTATTCTCATCTATATGAGAACTTTATTCTCACCATTTTCTCTGATTTTTTTTTCTATTCCCAAAAACATTTTATACCGGAGAATAAGATACAGTAAACTTATAACAAACATAGACATGTATATTTCAATCGTTTTATTTCCAATAATATATAAATATAACTTGAAATAAACACATCCTTACATTATACACAAAAGATAGACATTAAGATGCTCCTTTGTCTATATTTCTATTTGGATTAATTGTATTTTTTTTAAGAGGAGGATTAATTGTATATTTAATTTATCACACACAATTTTTTTTTTTTGGTTACTTATCACAATTAAAGATAATTACAAAGATTAAAATAAGTTAGTTCATTTTATAGTATTCGATATTGTTCTTATTACATTGAAAATGTTTCTATTGCAATAAGATTTGTCTCATTTTTAAATTAAAGATTTAAATGTATTATATAAAAGGATAAATTCATAAATTCAATAGTTTGAATGAAGCCTGTCATTGGAAGAAAAAGTATTTCGTTATATATATATATATATATATATATATATATATATATATATATATATATATATATATATATATATATATTGACCTAGTATTTTAGTGAGAAAAACTTTCATTCTTTTAAGTTCTCAATTTCCTTCATTTATTAAGGATGGGTGGTTTTAGTTTATTTTTGATCTAGAATCACCTCTTTTTTTTCTTAATTCTTTCGATCTAAATAAATGGTTTTTTACATATATATCAAATTTTTTTTCTTTTGTGTTTTTTCATAATTTCTTTATCTCAGTGCGACATTGTGTGATGTGTCGTCTTGTGCGACATTTTTTGATTTCACGTCTTGTTGCGGTCTTCGATTGGTTCATATTAAAATATCGACTTGAATCAATTAAAAATTCAATAAATGATTCAAGAATCAACATTGTAGATCCGAAAACAATCTCAAGTTTGGACTTTGTTTTTATTTTTTATTTCAAGACTCCCACACAATAATTTTACATCAATTACATTATTTCATAACTCCCATGCTGATGTAGCGTATTAGGCAAGTGTACCAAATCGTTACCAAGTAACAAAGTTATAAGTATAATATCATATCCACTGAGATTGTCGTTTCGTCCAAACAATTCGGGTTACTTATTTTTATTTTGACGATATAATAAAAGAGTTAAGGGTTAGAGCTTTGCAATTTTTATTTGTTATCAACATAGCAAAGTACCTATTTTTGGTTGCAGAAAAGTAAGCAACAGTTAGGATTCTTCAAATCCCCCCTATTTATATAGTTGGATTTTAAATAACAGTAATGTCACGTTCATTTATCTTAGGTAGACTATACAAGTGATGAGGCCGTTGGGACGTTACTAACCTAATCGTTCGTCATGTTGCACCTACTGGTCACACGCTGATATTTACGTGTGAGGTCTATACTTCTCGGTTAACTAGGTCTATCCGTCCAATATTTGGTTGCACCTATTGGTCACACGGTGATCCTTACGTGTGAGGTCTTACCACCTCAAAGGTATTGAAAGCATACTTTATATTGGCTTTCCACGATTTTCCAAGGCAATGAAGGTCAAGGCAACCTTATCAGCGTCTACCTTACCAAAGGTTTAAGAAAATGGTTCTACTATGATACGACTTATTTTCTTCCAAGCAGACACTTGTTTCCTTAATTATTAACTAGTTACCTCCTAGGTTTAGCAGATTTTACTCAATATTAGTAATGTCACCTTTTAAGTACTTACTACTAGGGTCAACTCGCTTTTGGTATCTTTCGCTAGTTATAACTAATTACTTCCTAGATAGATAGATATTAGTATCAAGATATAAATATCAAGATATAAGCATCATGATAGTAATATCAATATTAGACCTTGTCACAACCTAAGTATCTAATATAGGGTTGCGGTACTACAAAAATAAACTAAATTGCTAATAAAACTTAATAGCGAACAAAAGATAAATAAAATAAAAACGACATTAAATTAAATAAATATCCAACAAAAATAAATAAAGGTTCATCTTAAAACTCTAAAAGACAAATGGTGCTCCCATTGAGCAACACTAATACAATATTATATTCTTCGTTTTTTTGGCGAATATCAATATATTTCTTCTTCCATTTTATCTTAACTCAACCTATTTTTTTCATTTGGAACCATTATTACTAATACATAATAGATGCTAACTATGAAGCACGTATACTTTTTAAATTAGACATGTTCCAATATCCGTAAGTGTTGTTATTCAACACCAAAATATATAATTTTATTGAATTATGTGATTTTCTCAAATTGCTGCATAACATTACTGTCAATAGTACATAACAATACTGCATGACAACATTTTTTTTTCTTTCTTAACATATATCATTAAAGACGTAGCCAACCAAGGTTCACACCCAAAGAGGACACACCAGGGAAAACAAAGCCAAACAAAAACTCCTAAACACATGCTACCCCCCCCCCCCCCCCCCCCCCCCCCCCCCCTCCCAACGAAAAACTCTCGGGGAAAACCAGACCAAAATATAAACTCTTGTTACAAATTGATGATATATAGGGTTAATAGTGTTTTTCACCCCTGTAATATATGTCATTTCTGGTTTTCACCCCTATAAAATTTTCGGTTTGATTTGCACCCTCGTAAAAATTTTATTTTCCGGAAAACACCCTTTATAGGCCATTCAAAAACCAAAATTTCTTGAAAAAAATTCTGAAAATGGCCTATAAAGAGTGTTTTCCGGAAAATAATTTTTTTACAAGGATGCAAATCAAACCGAAAATTTTATAAAGGTGAAAACCGGAAATGACATATATTACAGGGGTGAAAAACACTATTAACCCATGTATATATGAGCACTTTTAAAATATACTAACTATACATGAGCCCTTCCAATTCATTATATTTCAAGTAGACTATTAACTCTTTACAATCCTATCAAAGCAAAAAAAGGAAAAAATAGTCAATATTTGCATTTAATAAATCTATACAAGAAAAAACAACATATATCAATTAAAACTTACTTATTAGGAGATCGAGAAGGCAATACTTAAAATTTTTCTTTTTGTTTGAAGAATTTTGTGAGTCATTATTAGTTCCACCACAACTTAGAACATGTCAATGACGAGGCTTCTTTGACGCTTTAACTCCTCCTTTTGATCTTGATTCTTTTGGTAGACCTTTAGATTTTGTAACAATGGGATTTTCGACATCACAACCATTGTTATTAAGACCATTAGGCTCCAAATCAATCAAATATTCTCGAGTTTCTAGGATGCCTTCTATCTCTTTCTAATTCTATTGTAGCAACTCGTTATCTTTTGTTTGTCTTTAATGATTCAACTTCCAAACATGGAATTATATACCGAAACTTAAGAGAGGAAGTAGCATTGCAATTGACTACATGACTAGATTTAGGGATCAATGAACTTTCTTGTCTCCATCAAAAAGAGAGATATTTTGACGGAAGCTAAAATAATTTTGAGAAATGCTAATAACTCACATTTTAACATACAATTTCCAACACATTTTCTTTGATTGGTTAAAATTTACATGAGACCCACCGAGTTTATATGAGACCCACATGATTTGGTGGGAACTATGTAAATTTTAATCAGTCAAAGAGAATGTGTTAAAAAGTGTATTGTTATCGTTCCTAATACCAATTTTTTTTTTTTTTAATGATACCAATTTTTTTTTTAATGAAAAGAATATGAGTGAAAAATTGTATGAAGAAGATGATGTGTATTGGAAGACAACATGCATTTTATAAAATCAAGCACACCATTACAATTTACAAGCACTTCACTACTATACTGACTTAAACAAAAAATAAACTCCCTAACATTAATGTTCTTGAAACAAACCATAACATAACAAGAAATTTCTTGAAACAATAAATACTTCACCGGGTCCTTTAAGTTTCATGTTTTTTTTCAGATAGATCCTTTAAGTTTCTAAGGTTTCAGATAGGTCCTTTAAGTTTCGAGTTTGTTTCAGATAGGTCCTTTAAGTTTCTAAGGTTTCAGTTAGGTCCTTTAAGTTTCAAGTTTGTTTCAGATAGGTTCTTTCTATCAACCTCCGTTAAGCCAAAGTTGATATGTCCGTTAAGCCAAATTTGTTCTGGTTGGGGAAAAAATTGATGCCAAGTGTCATAGAGAACCACCTCACCCACTTAACGAACATATCAACTTTGACTTAATGGACAAAACAAATTTGGCTTAACGGAGGTTGACAGAAAGGACCTATCCGAAATAAACTCGAAACTTAAATGATTTATTTAAAACCTTAAAAACTTAAAGGACCTATCTGAAACAAACGTGAAACTTAAAGGACCCAGGGAGGTATTTGTCTATTAAATGACATCATAATTGAAACACTATTTCACCGGATTCCATAGATTCCCATTTCAATTTAGTAACCTTAGAGCTTCAATTTCCTCCTTGAACTTGGGCATGGCAGCAACAGGGAGTGTAGTAAAAATCTTAACCCCACCTTTCATTGATGTATCATCATTGTCAAATTTATTAGGAGGTGTAAAAATGCTCATTACTATGGAATCAAACAAGTTGCATGGTGCTGGAACTAAATTCACTGCTTCATGCCCATCCAAATCTACATCTCCATCAAGAAAACCTAAATGTTTCCACTCTGTCAGAACCGTTACTGCACCAGTACTTTGCATCCTGGATTCCTCATTATAATTCGTCTCCAACGTGTTGATTGAATTTTTGACAAAATCAGCGGTGAAAGCAATATTTTTAGTCTCTCTGATGAGCTTAATGATTTCATAGAGTGGCATTTCATTGAGCTCACTAACTTTTAAAACAGTGTTTGCATCAACACATGAATTGCCATAATATCCATTAGGTAAAGGATCAAAATCCTTTAAGTTGCGTCTAATACCAGCTACAATCGTCAGCACTGTTTCACCATTGTTGTTAAGTTTTAAGGCTCTTGCTCTTGATCTCCACATATAACCTGCAATTGATTCAAAAGTTGTGAACCTTATATTTCCACTTTCCTTCATCAAACTCAACTTAAGCCTTGTTATCATTTCACCCTCGACGTTAAAACAATATTGCTTCATAACTGTAGTGTTGTCTTGATTCAGAAAAGGTGAAAATGCAACAGATTCCTTGTTCATAGGGCATTCTGGAAATGGTTGTTCAGTTATTGATCCAATAAGTCTCTCTCTTTCCCACACAGGTATCGTCGAGGGCTCATTTCTTCCCCTTGCAAGTTCAATGATCGATTTGAAGAATTGAGATGCACCAACTCCGTCAACGATAGCGTGCAAAGCCCCCATTCCGATCGTGAAACCTCCACAAAGAAATTTTGTCACCTTGAACACCAAAGGGTAAGTTTTGTCTTCAGGATCAAGCACCAATTGTTTTGCAATTTCTGTGTCGGTATTGTCCAAGTAATTAACAGACGAAAGGGTGCAGTTAGCAATTGCTTCCACGAATGGAACACCATAATTTTCTGCATTAGGATTGCAATTCACTTTAAGTTTTCCATCGTCAGCATGTTTCACCATTCTACCTGCAAGAAGTAGTGATATGTTAATTGGTTTGGTGGCTATGAAGCACGGATACGGACACGGACACCGGACACGACACGGACACTGACACGCCGTCATAGGTAATAATTTGAAAAAATCACATAACTTAGTGTAATTATAAGTGTCGGTGTCGTGTCGGTGTCGGACACAACACATGTCCAAAATCGGGACACGCCTAATCTGGGGAGTGTCCGTGCTTCATAGTTTGGTGGTAGTTTGAGGAAAGAATACAGAGGTTGAATTATTAGAAGTTGTGTTCCATAAAATACATTTTTGGGTTAAATATGATTTTGATCCCTATAAATATGTCATTTTTCGTTACACTCTCTATAAAAGTGTTCTCAACTTTTGGTCCCCTAAACATATTCCCTCATAAATAGAATTCATATTTTTGAATACAATTTTGCAGAAAAATTCATAATATTATAAGAATTTCTCCCATAAATAATTAGAATTTTTTAACAAAATATGAATTTTTATATTTTTTAAGGATAAAAATTCATATTTAATTTATGTTTTGTAACCAAAAAAAAAAATCTAATTTTTTGGAAAAGGTTTTTACAATATTCTACAAATTTTTGCACAATTTCATTAAAAAATACAAAAAATAACTTAAAATTTGAGATGAAAAGTAGTGATTGAAAATTTTGTAGGGACTAAAAGTTAAAGGAAAATTTTAGAGGGACTAAAACAAAAAGTTAGTGTATTTATAGAGACCAAAAACATATTTAACCCTACATTTTTTGGGACATTCTTTTTGTTTTGGTTTGGACTCGATATGCTGAGGCTCGAACCTGTAACAACTAGTTCTTACATGACCAAGTTGGAACGATGGCATTTTAGGGACATCAATGACTCTTTCATAAAAATATTCAAAAGTGGACCCTTGCAACTTTTTTGGTAATATAATGGATTTTGCTATAATTAAAAGAAGAGTATAATATTTTATTAAAATTTATAAAATATATGAGGCTTTATTTTGAAATATTTTATTAAAATTTCAAAGGTTTATATTAGCCGCATCCATATTTTAACAACACTAATTGCAAAAAAAAAAAAAAATCCCTAAAAAAAAAAATTGTATTTAATGAAAGAAAATAAAAATAACTAGTATATACCTGCAAGAGGATAATAATAAAACAAAGCCTTTGAAAGTGCTTCTTTGAATATATGACAAGGGTCGAAACCCGAATCAGAATCATGAATTGTTGATGATCGGTATACATGAACAGTTTGAGCAAGGTTATTATATATTTCTCTATTGTCAATTGTAGAAAGAGAAAGAATACAAGAAAGAATTGATTTTGATGGTTTTATGAGTACAACATCTTTCATTTCAAGCATTAGGGGAGCTGTCTGATAAGCCATGGAAAATGTTTATGAGAAATGTAGGAAGGTATCTAGGTTAATTAATTTGATATACTCAAGTTTTAGTGAACATATACTGAAGTTATATTTTCTTTTTCAGATGCATGGTTCCTTGTGTTAAGGCCTCTATTTATAGAGAAAATGAGGCAATGTGAATTCAATTTTTTTTGGTGAAACGTGTGCATCGCATTGTATTTCTACAACATCAGCACCGTCAGCCCTAACTATGAGGACAAGGTTTTAGCTTTCAACAATGATGTGGCAATCTTAATGTGTACATCTTTTTGGGTTTTGTATCATTCTGAAAAATTTCAGTTAACTAAATATATTGTCTGTGTGATCACATTTTTTTTGAGAATTCTGCTCTTTCCCCAACATAAATTGCTCGCTCCCAACTGAAAAGACATTATTACCCCTGCGCATGTTAAGTCTCGCTAGTGTTAAATTTGTGTGAGTTAACTCACGCTAGAGTAAACCACTGCGTGACTTAACTCGCGTAGGATATTGAGCTTGCGTGAATTAACTCACGTCATGTCTGTGATAAGTCACAGAACAGGCAGAAGCACTACTGTGCTTGATTTCATTCACTTCATCATTCATATATACATTCATTCCTCTCAAAAAATACATGTTTTCATCATTTATTCAATATTCAAGCATTCACTCATAATTGAATTACGAAGAATAAAGGAATAAAATAACGCAAACACGCTAATGTCATAAATGAAACGCAAACGCGCTAATGTAAATATATTACAACCATATCCGACAAAATGTCATAAAAAAACTAAAAATATACAAAACTCATAAAATAAGACCCTACTGCTGCTCCCGTGGACTCTTACTCCTCCTCCGCGGAGCCGGCACCTCATCAAACACGGTATAATCAGACCGGATGCCCTCCAAAATGCTGAAAAAGAGTGGATGTTAAGTCACATCAGGAATCTCCATTGCATCCTCCACTCGGGCTCTGATGTTACCAATGATCTGAAATGGGTCGGGAGGATGTCTGACCCACTGCTGATCAACAATGACCTCCTCGTAGACAGGTCTGGCAATTGTGTACTCAGGAACGGGAGCAGGGTCGATGATAAGAGGATGGGATGCACGATAGAACCATCTCGTGTACCCCACTGAATGCTTATGCCCCTCGCCCTCCGGGACCGGATCACCCCTCTGTTGCTGGCTGAGGACATGAACGACAAACTCCAAGAAGCAAATAGCCACCTCCCCTGGCTCAAGTGGCCCAATCGATGTAGGAGGTCTGGGAACAGTCTGAACATAGTCGTACTGCCTCAGAACCCGCTCCAGCAAGTGACGCACCATCATAGCTTTGTGGCCATGATCCATCCGGAGGACCAACATATGTCCTGAAAAGGCGTGATGTGTCGTCGTCTCTCGTATGACCTCCATATGACATGAGCATGCTCCATCGAATCAATCCCTAGTCTGAAGTGTCCAACATCTGAAAATCCCCTGGGAGGTTTCCATCTACCCACAAACGGGTCCTCAGGCTCATAATCTTCATAAGCCTTCCTCGAAACTAGCTGTATGAAGTGAGCCAAAACCCATCCCTGCAAACACAAAGAGACAAATTTACATCAGCACATAAGTATCAAACAAAAAACTATACATTTACGATTCATTAAAAAAAAAAGCAAAAAATATATTATCACTAGCAAGCTCATGTAACCACCAACGGCTCTCATAGATGGGTCGGACGTAAGAGAAAGCTGTTCATATAGGAAAGCAAGTCTCATCCCACCCCATGACCACTCGTCTAACTCCTCCAAATCATGAAGAACAAGCAGCCACAACAGATTAATGGTTTGGTTGTTCTTGCCGGCAAGAAGGGTGTAGCCAAGCAAGAGTAACCAAAACGCCTTAACACAGGCGGGCCTAACAACATTCTACTCTGCCTCCTCCTCCTCTGATAAATCCTCCACCAACTGGTTACACCTATTCAACAACTCCTCATAACGCCTTTTCAAGACTGTGTAACTGATATGAGCACTACAATTATTATTCACCTGCTCCACCACATCCTCCACGGAAAACAATAACTCATTCTCCAACAGCTCTACGCCTCGCTCATGAGATAACTCATCCTCCTAAATGAGCTTTCCAACGATGTGGATGCCTAGAAGACACGCCACGTCATCTAGTGTGACGATCATTCCCCCACAGGCAGATGGAAGTTGTTGGTCTCCTCATGTCATCTCTCCGTCAAGGCACAAACTAGCTCGTGAAAGATGTTTTCGTACCCAATCTTCAAGAGGGGGGGTAAGACCGGAAGCATTCACCAGAAGCATTCTTCCCGTGCGAGACACCGTTAATCTTATGCTGCAATTGAAACTGAAATACAAAAAAAAAATCATAAGTAAAAAAAAAAAACAATATTAATCATGAAATATTCTAAGTAATAAAAAATGTCACGTATTTTAACGAACACCGTTAAAAAAGTAATAAGTAAAATAAACATGAAATATTCTAAGATAAACATGAAATAAGTGAACATAATCATTAAAATAAGTTAGTTTATAATATTGTAACATGAACATTAAATAAGGAAATTAAATAATAAGTAACATATCATTAAATTAAATAAAGCAATTATACTTATTACTTTATCGCCTCAAAGTCTGCATGCCACGTGTCTATCAGGCTATCAGGTCCCCCTTGGAAGGCTATCTGGTCCGGCCTCAAACTCCATATCAGGCTGCCCATGAGCCTCAGTTTGCTGTTGAGGATGCTGCTCATAATGAGGCTGCTCATACTGATACTCCTCATGATACTGTTGCGGATGCTAATACTGATACTGTGTCGGATCCACCATTTGGGATGGACCTGTCTGTGACAAAGATCCCCCCGCAACATCATCCCCACCAAACCTCGTGGGTCCACCTCTCC
The DNA here is from genome assembly GCA_958299785.1 of Medicago lupulina. Taxonomy (NCBI): domain Eukaryota; kingdom Viridiplantae; phylum Streptophyta; class Magnoliopsida; order Fabales; family Fabaceae; genus Medicago; species Medicago lupulina. Next base: position 25,737,305 of record OY283144.1, on the reverse strand, counting down.
GTCGACTAGGAGCATGAGGAGGAGGGCGTAGTGCTTGCTTTTCCCTCCGTGAACTACCGGTAGAAGACTCCCTCCCTAACCTAAGTATGTCAGTCCTCTGGGGCCTTTGAGACATATCTGCACAACATTTGAAAAAACAAAAAATCAATTGAGACATTTTCAAACGGACAATTCAACAACATTTCTAACAATTCAACATTCCTAACTATAATCAACTATAACAAATTAATTTCTAACAAATTTCATCATTAACAATCCAAAAAACAAAACAAAAAATTCATTAAGACATTTTATCAAACACCTACAGTATAATTTTCAATCAACTTAAAATCAAACAATTTCAAAAATCTAAAACTACCACATTGTACTCTAAACAATATCTAAACTACAATTCCTTCACTAAAAATCCTAAAAACTAACATGCAAGCCAAATTTTTAAAAACCTAAATTTTTTAAATCTCTTCAAAAAATCTAAAATTTGAACCAAAAAAGGTAATGAAGTAGGATAATCAACACTTACTTGTTGATTTGCGAGATTTGACTATGATTTGGTTGAATTTGGTGAAAGTCGCACTTGGTGGAAGAATTTTCGAACTTGGCATGTTTTGAAACAATGTATGTTTCTGTTTCGGTTGATGGCATATAACACTTAAGTCACGTAGCCTGACTTAAGTCATGCATAATGTATAAGGTGCGTGAGTTAACTCACGCATGGGTAAAATTGTCATTTTAGTTCGGAGAGAGCAATTTCTGTTGGGTAAAGAGCATAATTCTTTTTTTAGTTGCGTGGCTAATATTTTTCCATAATTTATTTGGTTAATTAAGTGAAAAAATAGTGGTCACGCGTATTTTAGTTGCGTGACAACATTTCTCAGCTTCTAAATGTGGTCACACAACTGAATAAAATGTGATCACAAAGATCATATATTTGTTTAACTGAAATTTTACATAATGACATAAAGGGATGTACACATTAAGGATGTCAACCTAACTTATTCTTTCCCGTTTTGCATTTAATGTGTGAACTTCTGCATGACTATTTGCTTGTGGCAACTTTTATTTGATAGTTATACATCTCATTGTATTTCTACTTGGATGGTTTCTTGCTAAGAAAAAAGGACCATGTTTGCATTATGAATTGTGGGTTAAATGTTGTTTATACTTCTGTCCTTTTTAATAAATTTGGTTAAAAAAAAAAAAAGGAAAACTCACTTTCAATAAATTACATAAATACCCTTACTTAAATATAAAAGACTTGCATAAGTGCATGTACGCGTTGTTGAACGTGATAATTAGTTTTGTTAGAAAAGAAATATACATCTTGTGGTCACTATATATTATAAGTAAAAATGCACATCTTAGACGGATTAAATAAATGATGTATGTTGCTAAATAAGAAAACATATATGTGGTCTATAATATAGAACACATACATCATTTAATAAATGAATCTAAAAAAATATATTTTTATTTATTGTAATGACTGGAGGGTGTATGTATGTTAATTGATATGAATATTATTATGTTTTGATAAAAAGAATAAAATGAAAATGATGAACCTTTTTTGTTAAATTAATTTAGAGTGTCGTGAATGTTATGAACTTTCCTCTCACTTCTTATTAGGTTGTGTAAACTTTGAGAGCAAAAACTGGATATTAGGTTGCACATGAGATAATCTTAGAATTTACTTTCAGGACAATGACTTTTGCGATTGGAGAACATCACTTCTTATATTCTTTCCTAAATATCTGAAGTTTTATTTTTCTCTCAATATGTATAACTCGTTGTTGGAATTAATTTATTAATTTATCAATTTAAATATGCTCTATAAAGATTAAAACTATAATCATATATCTTCATCCAGAATAAACACATGATCATGTATATAATGATCTACAAAATCTTGGTTTACCTTGATATCACGAATTACAAATATTTGAATGAACTTTTGGTGGTAGTCTCTCAACAACAACGATATGAAATATATACAGATAAAGAGGTGGGAACCTATTGGCTTTTGGTTCTTCCTCAGTCTGAATTTCTTAAGCCCTAAGCACTTTTCTAATGGGAAGAAGAGACAATATGCAAAGTTTGGTATATTGAAGACCATGTCATATTTATATATATGAGCTCATATTAATTAATTAAATATTTAACTAATTATCCAATTTAAAATCTTAATTGTCTCATTACTTTATTTGATTATTAATCAATTTATGCTACTATCTGATAAATAACTATTATGATTCTTATAAATAAATACATTTTTATTTAAAATATAATTATCTTAATTATTTAAAATATAATTAAATAATAAAATATTTCAACATACACATCTTATCTTATCTATATTATGCACAAATGCCTTGCAAAATTTCAAAAATAATCGTGGTACTCTAGATTGCCAATCCTCGTTAATGTACTAATACACATTTAAGATTTCTATAGCAACAATATATTGTAATAATTGGTGTAAAACATCTAGAATTGCCTAAAACAACCAAGCACCTATGAGCCTTGAATTATACGTTGTTGTGTTAGGGGTGCTTTCTCATACGCCATAATGGAAAACGATGAGAAATGTGCCTGGGAAGATAGAATAGATTTATAGAAATACAAAACTAACTCACAAGGACAAGGATAAGAAATATATGGATGCGAATAAACTGTCAGGTGGAATAGTGGGAGAAGAAAATTGGTGGTTAGATTTTGGTGGCTAGATTTTTTATTGGTCTTGGTAGCCCTTAATTTAGGCGGTGTTTGAATCAATGTTGTTATGTTTTTTTCTTTTCTTTGGTGTTCTACCTTTGTTATGTAGTTCTTGTATGTCGGTCTCTTGAATCTAGATATTCTGGACGAATTATAAGATGGTACCTCTATAAAAAATTTAACAAAAATATACAAGCATAAAAGAAATTAACAGAAAAATTATTGCACATTTTCATATTACACTATGCAAACAAAACACAAATATGGAATTTTGAAATGTGAATCAAGTGACTTTAAACTAAGATTCATGCTCCAAAGTCTACACTCGACTCTTGAGAGCATGTTTTACACAACAACACACATGAATCATTAATTCATTGTTTATATTCATAAACAAGAGACTTCTTCTTCTCCTCCAAAAAATTGTTTGACTCTATTATAAAATAATTGTATAACTATTTAATAAATAAATAGATCGTTTGGAACCTATTTTCAAAAGACTATTATATCTATAAGACACTGATATTTATGCTTTTGCTTGTTATAGAAAGTTAATGACTTGTATTCTTACGTTAAGAGAATTGAGATAGAGAGATTAGAGAATTGAGATAGAGAGATTAGAGATTGAGAACTCGAAAGATAATGGTACACATAAACTTGGATGAAATAATATGTTAATATATAAGATCTAAAAATCTAACTCTTAAATTATTCATATTCTATATCATTATTCTAATTTTAGTGTCCTAATTGTAAATGTAATTAATTGATTTTATTCAATATTTTATTCAATCGCATGCATTTATTAATTTTGACGTTATATGGTCTATATAACTTTGTTAGCAAGTATTCATAAGAAAAATGCTTGGTGCGAAGCATGTATTTTGTTTTAAAGGATGAAGCATGTATTATTGATGATATTCCGCTAACTCTAAGCAGGTACGCACCATCAAAAGCAAGCATATATGGTGATTTTTATTTTAAAGGCTTAATTGCTATTTTCGTCTCTAAACTTTCTCTTTATGTTTACACTGATTTTTGATGAACAATTGTTGGTTTAAAAATGTTTATTTGCAGGATCAACCAGTAAATCGTAATGACATATTGTGTTTGTTATTTTCAGAAGTTAATGTTGTTCTTGAAGAACTTGATAAAAGTAAGTAAAAAGCAATTGAATTCAACCCAGTTGAACTCTATCGAAATCGATGTAAATAATAGTAAATGAATTGCTCAAAAGGAAACAAGTAAATTGCAAAGACATTTAAGAAAACAAACTTAAATTGCATTGGTTGAATATAAATTGGTACACATGTTCATACATTGCAACTTGTGATTCGTTTCTCCCTTTTATGCGGATAGTTTGAGTATAAGTTTTTTATATGATTGAATTGTGACCCTTTTTCCTTAGGGAAAAACTACTATTTATACAAATTAAAATAACTACCTAGATTCGAATTTAAAATGATAACTGCAGTAAACTAACTTATCCATTCGATTTGAATTTCGAATGTTTCTTGGAAATATCCGTTGCTTTGACCTTATCCAAAAAAACTGCCCTTCGAGAATTTCCATTTGTCGAACCGAGACACGCGCTTTCAAGTATCCCCAGCAGGTCCAACTTCGATAAGAATAAGAGAACAATTCGAGAACAATTCCTTCGATTACAAGGTCAACTTATTTGACTGCATTTAATGATAGGCTTAAAAATATTGGCTTACACTCAATTACATATTTTGGTTCTTTCCGTTAAATTTAATTAAGAAGAAGAAGAAGAAGAAGAAGAAGAAGTAGTTTGGGAGAAATTGAGATCTCGACCCAAATCGATTGAGAAATTAGAGTTGAAGTTCTCTAAATTTCTTTGTACCATTTGCTGAAACCGAAATTCGAATTTGAATTTCTTTATATCTCTGGATCTTAAAAATCTGTAAACTTTGAATTGAGGGTGAGTGAATTATGGAAGTTCAATCTTAAAAAAAGTTTCAAAATGAGATTGTTCTTTAAAATTGCATTATGAATATCAAAAATTAATTGATCATTAAAATTTTGTAGGGACTAAACTTAAAAACTCGTTAAATTTTAATCCTGGTATATATATTATATATAAAGAAAGTAGACTTATTTTGCACTGTCTTTCCAATTATACCTTTAAACAAATTTGAGTTATTTTGTTGGTGTGATAATTCAAAAAGACCAAAAACACATTTAACTCCTGTTATATTGTATCATTAAAAAATATAAGTATAGATTATTACAATACTAGTGTGTATGCATGGAAAAAAAATTCTTTGAATTAAATAAAAGAATAAAATACTTTATACTTATATCTTAAATTGTTTTAAAGTTTGAAAAAGAAACTATTCTCATTTTTAAACTGATAAACTATCTTTACTTTTTGTGAAATAGTTAAAGAAGTACTCATTCTGGAACGAAGATAGTATTAGATATGAAAATGACAATAGCTTAAGAAAATGTTAATAAATGAGGAGAACATCATTTTGGTGAAGTAATTTGTAGTTACCATCCAAATAATGTGTATTATTACTATTTACATTAGTCGATTCATAGAAATTGTCCAAAAAATGTATGAACATAAAGGGGAATCAATCATGGATTGTTCCAGCTTGTTGTCCAACTAAAAGCCAATGGGGCCACCGTCGTAATAGCTATCATCTTGCTCCAATCCATCTAACATTACTTGAAATTATCAACGGTAACCTTTTATTTCATTCCTCTAATGCACCCCTACATTGACAAAAAATGAAATCCAATTGGAAATTTGGAACCAACCATCAAGCATAACTTCGCCACATTAACACATGCATCCCCATTTCAACATTCTTCTTCCCCTAACAAAACATGTATAATCATTGGCATAAAAGAATTGGAAAACAAAATTGATTTTACATTGGCCAAACCATTATTAAACATATCACACAATAAAACAAACAGCAAAATTCATTACAATAGTATAATCTAACGCATATGAGAATCTCACACCATTTGGTAATGCAAGATGAAATAATGAATTTTAGCTTCTTCAAAAGAAAACGATGAAATAATGAAATTGAGTAATCGAATACATCCAGTATGTTGGAAGGGGTCGGACATCAGAGCAAACCATGGAAGGTTTGACATTGATAAAGATAATATATACCCTTCACGAAGAATGAGGAAATTATAAAAATGGTTACTGACGGTGAATGTTAAAGGAAAAAGAAGAGTGAAATACAATAGTACGCATCGAAAACTCTAATTTCAATTGAAGATGGAGGGAGATCGGAAGTAGATGGTTTTTGAATTATGCTAACTAGTGCTCTAAAGCACTCGTTAAGGAAATTAAAGATGGTAAGTTTGCATTGAATTCAACAATTTTTTAACTTTTAAAAGGTCAAATCTATCACTTTTCACTATTTTTCAATACAACATTTTTAAATTTGTCATCTTAATTAATTCCATAAGGGCACTCTTTAACATTTCCCTAACATTAATAAGATGTGGGAAAATGCTATGTACATTGAATACATAGATTAAAAAATAATAATCTAAATTATTGAAAAAAAAGTAAAATAAAGAAATAAAATAATTAAAAGATAATTAAAGAAACATTTGCTACTATTATAAAGTTTAGGAAGAACTAAACATTCTCATTACATGACAAATATCATACTTGCCAACATAACTATGTTTGCTTTGTTATATTTTCGCACCATTTAGGATCACTCTTTGCATAATCTAAATAAGATAAATTCTCCTTTAACATATATATATAGGTAAAAAATAAAATGTTGGTGCCCCTAATATGGTGCCCAGGGCTGCCGCTCCCTTGGCCATGCTCAGGGCCACCCCTAGTCTTGTGGATGTTATTCTAACAACTAAGTGAGTATTTAAGTCATATAGTCTAGTTGGTTGACCTCCTTTAATCTTAGGCTAAAGTGCATTTTTCGCGCCCTAAGTTTTAAAATGTTGCGATTTTGGTCAGATACGCTTAGTGTTCAAAACCAAAGAATCTATAAATTATAAGGGGGAATCTCCAAGTTTATTTTCGCTGGAGGTAAACCAAAAGACCCCCAAATGACAGGAGGTAAAAGCCATTTAACCTAGAGGTGAAAACTGCTTTTTAGCTTAATCTTAACAAGTGGTCATTGTTTCCGTTACAATTGGTGGTTTTTAACAATGGAAACGTGAAACAATGGAATGCTATATAAATTGGTTTCATATATGTTTCCGTGGTAGAAAAAGAAAACATTATATTCTCATCCTCTTGATTATTCTCCTCTAGCAATTATTCTGAGCATTGTTTGTGAAGCTCCAACGCGCTGGTTTCGAGTGGACAGGTTTAAAACACATAGTTGTGTAAACTTTAGGGAGCAAAACCAGATATTGGGTTGTACTGGAGGTCCATCTAAAATTTGCTTTAACGGTGGCTTTTGCCACGACACAACATCACTTTTTCTATTATTTCCTAAATATCTGAATTTCTATTTTTCTTTTAATATTTCCAACAATCAGAAATCAAATTTTATTTATTTAATTATATCTGTAAATATTAACTTTGTAATTTTTCTATGTATCATGTTAGTTCGAATAACATGGAAAGGATCATTTTATTCCATCGTCAAATGAATAGTAAAGAATATTGTGGGTGAGAGTTCAATTAATTCGTCGTCTAATTTGAGGTTAAAAGACGAGCTTCGTATTCAAGTAAGCCTTAAACTAAAAAATGTTTGTACTTATGGATGTTAAATCTAAAGGTCTGATATTTGTTTTATGTCTTTGGTTATAAGAAATTATCTATATATTTTTCTGTTCGTGAAGAAAAAAAAAATTATAGATAAATTTACATGAAGACTTCTACGTGCTAGTATAGATTATAGATAAAATTCCATTTCCAATACCATGATTGGTGTAGTTTTTAAAATTTTAAAGTGTGCAACTGCATACCCTCATTATAGGGTAGATCCGCCCTTGGTTGTGAGAAGAAGAACAAAAACAATTTTAATTGTGATTGCTATTTATTCTTGTTATTTTTAAATGTGGGCAAAGTATTAAAGTTATTGAAACAAGAGAAAGTAGAAGAATTAGAAGCAAAAGGAAAGGAAAAAAAAACCTTTTGGGGCATAGTAGATGATATAATTTTCTCCTTTTAGTTAGTAGGAGCATAGGACGTTGTTACATTATGATAATTCTACTATCTATGAGATGTAAGGGTTAATCAATGATATTTTATTGTTATTTGAATTAAAATAAGGTATTAGAAGTGAACAATATTTCATGAAAAATATGGTTTGAAATAGATGGATTTGCCTTAAGGAAGTAATTAGCTCATAGATAGTTAGTGGAATTTCAAAAAATAGTCTAATAGTTCGAGTGTGTGATAATTGACTATGTTGCATATTTTATGAATTATATATGGTATGAACTTTGAGTCATTTATGACTATATGCAATTTATAACATATATTTAGCATTTCCTTTTAAAAAAACAACAACATATATTTAGCATTATTTTTGTTTTGTAGAATCCTCGATTTTGATTGCGATTTACAATTTTGCTATCCTATATCGATTCTACAAAAGTCCTTGAATAAAATTATTCGATCTTGGTTGTGATCTTACGATTTGCGATTTTGCTATTCTCTTTCCACCTGAAGAAAAATTCCGATTTTGGCAACCTTGACTAATAGCCATATGTGAAAAAAATAATAGATTGTTTGTTAGGACTAAGATTTTGGTTTTTTAAATTACTTTTCGCTGCTAAAATTTCTATGTGTGTTGACTCTAAAAATATAGATGCAAAATCTTGCAACTCATAGTCAAACCTTTTTTTTTTTTTTGGTTATCATAGTCAAATTAATTGTACTCTTCTTATTTTAGAACTTAAGGAATAAGGATGGTTTTACAAGAAGGAGTGGACTTTGATGGTTTTACAAGCAAACCATCTTCCATTTCAATCTTTAGGGTTGCTTTCTCATACTCCATGGAAAAGGATCAATGAGAAATGTAGTGGAAGGTGCAGATATTGATTTGATATGCCTTTGCTAAATAAGGAATAAGGATGGGGAAACACATGGAAGAAGAAATTCCTATTTTTATATAAACATCAATGCAAGTAGGTCATATGTTAAAATCAGAAACGGTAGTCTGTACGAATCTTTTAGTTTACTTTTTGACAATCTGTACGAATCTTACTTGTACCAGGGTTCGAACAAACACATTAAAAATGCATCACTACGTCTGCAACAACAAAAAAATACAATACAATTTGTTTTTTTAGCAAATTGTCACTTTAGTCCTGACTCTGCACCTCCCTGACACAAAGATCCGTGACTCATAATTAAATACAAAAAAATCTCCGACTCTATACTTCTGTTATCACTTTAGTCCATGACGTTAAATAATTCTGTTAAGTGATGATGTAGCACATGTTTTACGATGACATGACATATGAGGTGTCACAGGGACTAAAGTAAAAGTAGAAAATAGTCACTTTGGTCCCTGAACTAAAAATCAATATCCCGAAATTGAATCTCAAATCCATATATCCCTAAATCTCAAATCGCTAAATGTCATATAATTTTCTCTTTTGTTCAAAATTAATCTTCCATTAAAAACTAACTTACTGTTAGGTCCCTCACTGTACATACTTACTATCAGTTAGGTCCCTGACAGTAAACATGTACTCTCACTAAGGTCCCTGACAAGTTATGGATCAATATGAGGGCTTTGAGTTTTTTCATCTCCATCTCACTCCTATTACACATAATGCTTTCGGTTTCAAATCCTTATTTTTAATAAAACTAAATACATGTGTGTCTATCATGTATTCTTTGACAAAAAAAACTTATTAGTGTCTTTAAGAAGATGAAATGATAATAATAACAGTTATGATTATAATGTTTATTATTGTCCATCCCCATATCCGTGCTTATAAAATATAATATACTTCATGGGTATATCCTCTTTCTTATTTAGGAAGTTTGATTGTGGCTTCCATGGCCAAAAGTTATACTAATATTATACGTTCATGTGATTACTATAAGCCTTCTCAAAAATTTATAAAAAATATATTTATTCCATCCGGTATCTCTTTGTAATTGCATGGTCATTTCAACTGCAAAGACCTTAATGAGAGTATATGTGTACTATCAGGAACACTGATAGTAAATATGCACAACCAGGGACAAAACAATAAATTGGTTTTAATGGAAGATTGATTTTAAATAGAAGACATAATTAGATGACATTTAAGGATTTGAAATTCAATTTGGGTATATTGATTTTTGGTTCAGGGACCAAAGTGACAATTTTTTACTTTCACTTTAGTCCATTTGACACCGCATATGTCATGTCATGGTAAAACCTGTGCCACATCATTACTTAACATAACTATTTAACACCAAGGACTAAAGTGATAACGGAAGTACAGAGTCAAGGACTTCTTTGTATTTCATCTTGAGTCAGAGACCTTTGTGACAACGAGGTGCAGAGTCAGGGACTAAATTGACCATTTATTTATTTTTTTTTACAAGTAAAAGTAGAACTTGAACCTTTATTTTATAACAATTAGAGTGTGTTTGTTTCAAGTTTATCAAATTTATTTTGAAGAATAACATTCTTTAGAATATAAAGATGTGAATTTTATTTGAAGGTATTGAGAAAAAAGATTTGGATTAGCATTATCATATTTCAAGTAACCTTGAAAATATAGATTATAATAGATAGTTACCCATGAAATTATTCCCATCTACATGAGAACTTTATTCTCACCATTTTCTCTGATTTTTTTTTCTATTCCCAAAAACATTTTATACATGGGAATAAGATATAGTAAAGTTATAACAAACATAAGCATGTATATTTCAATCGTTTTATTTTCAAGAATCTACAAATATAACTTGAAACAAACACAACCTTACATCATACACAAAAGATGGACATTAAGACAATCCTTTGTCTATATTTTTATTAGGATTAATTGTATATTTAATTTACCACACGCAATTAAAGATAATTACAAAGATTAAAATAAGTTAGTTTCAATATTGTTTTTATTACATTGAAAATGTTTCTATTGCAATAAGATTTGTCTCAATTTTAAATTAAAGATTTAAATTTATTATATAAAGGATAAATTCATAAATTCAATGCTTAAATGCACTTTTGACCCCCAACTTTTCAAAACTTGCGATTTTGACCCCCTAGTTTGGAAATCACATTTTTAACCATCTAAGTTTCACCCCCTTTGTAAAAGCTAGACACCCTCTTAATTTTGACTGGTCAATGCTGATTTGACACGTTTATAAAATAAACAAATTGACACCTATGATATTTTTTATCCACCTGGATTTATTATAATTATTATTGTTTTTAAAAATTACAAAACATAAAATAAAACAAATTGAAAAAAGAAAATAAATATAACAATCCTATTACTTCTTCTTCTTTTCTCTCGCCAAGCTTGTTCAACTTCGCCGGAACTCGTTTTCTCTACCTTTGTCGGATTCAAAATCACGAACGCATCTTTTTCATCACTGTTACTTCTCATCTTTGAATCTCGTAACTTCCACAGCTTTGATGATCATGTTGAATTACTCTTCATGTCTTTTTTTGGATTCCACTCAGAGTACGTGTTTAGAAACATGATCAAACCAGAAATCCTAGGACATGTTGTGCATTGTTTTTCAAGCGTTCATCAAGTTCATAGATTGCTTTACGAACAAGACAAGACCGTATGGCGTCTTTCGACATAAAAAAGTTTTAAAAGCGGTAAATGAAAACTAATGATTCCACTCGGAGTACGTGTTTAGAAGCATGATCAAACTAGAAATCCTAGGACATGTTGTACATTGTTTTTCAAGCGTTCATCAAGTTCCTAGGTTGCTTTACAAACAAGACAAGACCGTATGGCTTCTTTCAACATAAAAAGGTTTTAAAAGCGGTAAATGAAAAGTAAAGGCATTAAGTTAAAATTGCAAAAACTTAAAGAAAAGATAAAATACAATGCATTAAAAATAATGGTGGTTCAACAAATCCTTTACATACATTCTGTATGACTCTTTTCTCTCGCACCGGTACTTCGAGTGTTTAAGAATTCTGAATAGGTGATAAATTTGCGATCTGTTTTCCCTATGGAAAACTAATATTAATACATTATAAAATAACTAGAAAAAGCCTAACTCCACGATCAACACTTCTTCTATCTAGACAATCGCTTGTCTCCCACGTTCTCCATTGAGGAAACCGCTCCTTTTTGAAATTCGAAATCTTCCCGCCTCAACAAAAGTTGTTTGACTTCGACGGTCTTGCATTCATGACTCACATCTTGTCGAACTCCTCAAGTTAAAGGAAAATACTTTGATCCCTACAAAGATAAAAAGTCAACTAATGTTGACTGCATTAAATGGGCCTTTTGAAATTACAGGCTAACAAATTTCCCCCCAAAAAATGTCATTTTCGACTGAAAAAATTTTGAAGGAGAAGATTGGCATTTTTGAGAAGCTCTAAGTATTTCAAAGTATGATGTCATGATAATTTTGACTTCCAAGAGTAGTCTTTTCAGGTTCCCTTTTATTGCATGATCTCAAGATTTTGTGGGCCACCACTTTTGCAGTTGAAAAGTTAGTGGAGACTTTCTATTCATCCCGAGACTCTGCACGTCCTGCATTAAGCCCTCATTTTCAAATCTTCCGCGTTTCCCTGTTCATCATTACTGAAGCGCCTCCTCTTTTTCGATCGGTTTTCCTTGAGATTTTCAACTTCCCCATTAACTCCAGGAACCACTGAACCCTTTTGGCGGTTATTAATTAAAGGGAAATGAAAAGTTTTCGCTCCCATTAAGCTCTCATATTACCTATAAAGCTCAGTTACATGTTCATTCTCGATCCCAACCTATACTCTAGAGAGACCTTGCATTCTCTTTCTATGAACGAAGAAAACACAACTCCACAATAATGGAGAGCCTTCCAGAAGATGTCTTGCTTGTAATCATCAAGAAAAATAGCAGCATTTAGGGCTGAAGACCTTCTTCGGCTTGAGATGACTTCTACATACCATTAGAAGCTTTCTTGCGAGAACGCAATGCTTAGAGCCCTGCCATGAACTTACGTATGGTATCTTACTGACCATTGGCCCAATGAAGGAAAACGCAAACTCATGCAACAAATTTCTCACAGCGGCCATGTAGTATACAACTTGGCATCGACGACTCAGATTCTTCAAGGGCATCACCCTGATTTGGAGGAGATAAAGTTAATCCTCAGGGAACCAGCTGCTCATGGGTCTGACCAGAGGTGGTTTCTCAATGGAAGAGATCCTTCCTGTCTTCAAGGATCTTTTCGATCGCAAATAATTGGCTGAATGCGGAAGAACCCTTATGAATTTCGACGACATTACTTTCTTCTGGGTTTTTCATTGGATAAGGCCTTTACCTCCAGATTTAGAGTATAGGTTCACCTGTACTTCCAATGGGACATGTAATGGCTATGGGAGGAGGCCCAACATCTTTTGGCCGCTCCCTGGAGCAGACTAGGAATATTCGACAACAGACCTTTTCCTTTTATGTCATCTCAATGTTGAAATTGTCTGGTTCCTCATCCATTTCCGCTTCATGGAAGACACAAGGTTTTATGTTTCTGTTTATGGCCAAAAATAACTTTCGTAACTAGGTTGTCGAGTTGATCCGAATGGTTAGATCCATATCTTCGACATTGTATTTAGGCCCATTAGTTGGATCTTTAATTTAATGAAAATGCCATTTCCCAACTCACCTGCTTTTTCCTATAATATTTGATGATTTCTAACAATTTAGAAAATTGCCTCTTAGCATTAACCTTTTAATTGAAGTTTCATGCCATGTTTTTGTTTCTCGTCGATACTACTCTTGTATTATTTCGACAATGTCTTGACTTAGACAATTTCTTTTCCTGGCATCATTTTGCTTTTGACAATACCAAGTTTCATTTCTCGACAAAAGATTACTCTTTCATCGTTCTGCCTGTTTTTGCAACAAGTTTATAGTTTTTCAAATATTCGCCATTTTAAGTTAAAACATTTTATTGTCAACAAGTGATTCACTTGACAAATTGTTAATGGCAAAAATTTGAAAATTTTTCAGGATATAAACAATTGGGATAATAAACAATTAAGATACAAACAATTAAGATATGAAAATGGCTCACTTGAACTTAAAGAATCTGGATCTTCTACCCCCACAAGTTTTGGCATTAACTATTATATCAAAGGGCATTCAATAAGAACCAATTTATCGTTGATCTTCATTAACTCTTGTAATGTCTGTTTAGAAATCATATATCCTGAAATAACTTGTGTTGAAATAACAAAAATGCAATCGTGTTTTTGGTTTTTACACCAATTATCTCGACAACATCTTTTTCAATGGTTTCTATAACCATCTTTTGTTGTAATTTAACCACTAAGGCCTTCTTTGATCTTATTTTCGGCCAAGTAAGCCGTAATCCTGTTCCAAGCATCTTACTCAGACATGATCATCATTTAAATCAATCCTCCTGGATGGGGGAATTAAATCTTTCGCCACAATTTCTATGTTAAGAACTTCCTTTTCCCACATGAAGCCATGGGTTGGGTCGAGCCTTACATAACTCACATCTATTTGATAATTACAACCCTTTTCAGAAAAAGAACATGGTGCTATTTTTTCCAAGCTTTTCTCAAAGGCCTTTCTTGTGATATTATTGACTTAAGGGAGAAAGTAACGTTGACCTGCCTCAACATTTTCAACCGAGCCATCATCTTCCAAGATTAAAATCTCTGGTGCATATATGAAGCAACAACACCTATTCCATGTATCCATTCTCTTCCTAATAGCAAGTTGAAGTTGGCTGTCGGTGGAACTACCATGAACAAAGTTGGTCTGGTGATAGATCCCAAAATGAGATTCACTTGGGGAGCACCAAGCAAAATTCCAGCCTTTCCTTCATAGTTCCATAAACCTATGTTGTTAGGTTTCAAATCTGTACCACATTTCCCAATCTTATTAAGTAAAGATTGATGCATTAAATTCACAGCATCACCACCATCTACCAACACCTTGTTGATTCCAATATCATCAACTTTGGCTTGAACGAATAATGGTTTGTGATGGCCTTTCATTGAGCCACTTGGTTTCTCAAATATGGTCTTCTTTTGATCACCACAGCCATAATCCCTTACATAGAAACACATGGATTTATATTTCTCCATGTCTTCTGGATTGTAATCTTCTTCTGATTCTTCGACTTCAGACACCACATCATATTCTACAGGTAAAATTGAAACTACATTGCATACGACGTCGAAATCTGGTTCTGAATTCATGAAGTTTAAATCCATTTCATCGTCTCTAACAAGATTTTCCTCAATAAGAGGTAGATACAATCTTTCCTTCATTGGTCTTTTAACTGTTTCGACCATCAATTCCTTTCCTTTAGGGTCAACCGCGCTTTACCATCAACACTTGTAGCAATACCCTTTTTAGACCTTTGATACCTTCTCCATTGAGTCTGAGTCACAGGATTTTTACCTTTGTAATTATTACGGTAAGCGTATTTCCTTGACTCATTTGCATTCTCGGCATCATTGGTAACATTTAATGTTACTAGTTCTACCTTTCACCACATTGTTCTTCATATACTTAAAATTTTTATGGGTCGAATGAACCCATTTTCGTACAGGTGCCTTAGCATGGGGCACAAAAACTTTCCCTTGACCATTATTGTTAACATAATTAGTGGTCGAAGAGTTATTGATGTAAGGAATATAACTCTTGGTAAAGAAGAACTTTGGCCTATGATCAGCGGACCATTTCCCTCTTTTCTTGGATTTTGGAACAAAACCCTCAAGGCTTTTGGTAACCTCTTTGTCGAACACAGAACTGCATCTTGGGCATAACATTACCTCATAGTTCTTCAATCTGTAGTGATTACGGAAATCAATCAGTTCATCTTCAGCCATGGGATAAACCATTTTTGCCTTTTTATTAAACTAAGACTTTAAGATGATTTTGTCAGCACTTTTGGGGATTCCAAACACTTCTACCATGTGACATTCATCAACATCTACTTTTGCTTCAACATACAGCTTTTCGACAGTGTCCACAATGGCCTCCACTATGTTACAACTTGCAACTTCAGCCTACATTGCGTTAACGTCTTTTGTGGGATCGACATCCACTTGCATTTGATGCTTTGTTTTATCTCCAAACTTTAACCTGCATTCATTCATAACTTTTTGCACCAAGTCTCTGAAAAGTATACAATGTGAGATCTTATGTCCCTAAAAATTATGATACTTACAAAATTGTCTCTTTTTACGTTGCTCTAGTGGTGGAAATTTTAAACTATTAGGTACCGTCACTTGACCATCAGCAACTAAGAGATCAAAAATCTCATCGCATTTGATTACATCGAACATGTAAGTTTTGGGTGTGTACTTATCATTTTGCGTTTCGACAAGATTTCTCCCATCTGATGGCCTCAACATTTTGCAAAGTTTTAGTTCAGAAAAGTTAAACTCGCCGTCTTTGACATCTTCATAAGTTATGTCGAATTATTGGCCGCTTTCATTTGTATCTATGTAAGTAACTTTTTCTCTTCTAAACTTATGAGTTCTAGCTTTTTCAGCCCTCAATTGTTCTTCTCTTAACACTCGCCAATTCTTTTAGACTTATCTTAGATTGACCCATGTAAAATTGTTCACGTAAAGGCATTTTTTGTTATAGAATTTGGAAAGAGTTTCCATCTCAAATTCTCATTGTTTGCTATATCTTCAGCCTTCGTTAAATAATATGCTATATGTTCGACATTGGATTCAATGGTATCGCCAACAAACGTTGTGAACTTAGGAATTTTAGTTTGTAAAACATATTCTAACAAAGGAGATACAAAATTTGGCCTATGTAAACACAAATTTAAGCCATTATGAACCATAATGTTTTCAACTAAATTGGCCATGTTATCATGTGCTCCAATGTGTTGTTGTTGGACATTTCTAAGAACTTCATCTGCATCATGATTCTCGTTCACTAAAATTACCTCTGGCTGCGCCTGTATCATTGGTTCAACCAGTTGGGATTGAGGCACATGTTTTTGCCTTTGAACCACAAGTTTGACAACTTGCACATGTTGAATGTAACGCCCAAATTTCTTAATTATTATTTTATTAATTTATTGTATTTTTAGTGTGTTATTATTTGATTGATAATATATATATATATATATATATATATATATATATATATTTTGATGAAATATATTATTATGTGCATTATTTGGTGTGTTAATATTGTAAGTGGGGGAGGAATATAATTATTAGAAATAATAAGATAAAGGGGAAGAGTAATTTTGAGGTGATAAGAGTAAAAAGGTGTATTAGGTTAAGAGTCAGTAAGGAGAGATGAGAAAATCAGAACACATACAGTTTTTGAAGAAAAAGAGGAGAACTCAGAGAGAACCCTAGGAAAGAAGAACGCTACTGTTGATTTCAGAAGAACAATCTAAGGTAAGGATGAGATTCATATTCTCTAATCTTAAGTATGTTTTTCTGAAATTGGGTTTGACAAAAGTTGTAGGTTGTGAGTTTTGGGAATTAGGTTTAATTCTATAAAAATGGCAGAAACTATATGAATTTCATGTAATTGATGTAGAAAAGTGATGTTTAAGTCATAGAATACATGTAGGCAGTGATTCCTATCAATTTTAGGGTTTGGGTGATTGAAAATTGGGTTTTTGAGGTGAAAACAGTCTGTTCCTGTAATGCTGTCAGTCATCTCTCGCCATGGCGGAGAATATTTCGCCTGGCCAAGTAGCCCAGTTCATAGCTCGCCATGGCAGAGAATACTTTCGCCTAGCGAAATGCACAGAAAACAACATTCTCTGTTTTGCGTTCTTGTGTCCTTTTCACCCGTTTCTGTTTTGAACTGACTTTTGGGGTAAACATTAAAGTTGTAGATAATTGAGTTATCTTTCTAATGGCTTTGGAGTGACTCGAAAATGTTTTGTGAATCTTGAGTTATGATAAAAACACTCTAAGTGTGTTTTGGGAAAACCATCATCTGTTTTGCGTTCTTGCGTCCTTTTCACCCGTTTCTGTTTTGAACTGGCTTTTGGGGTAAACATGAAAGTTGTAAATAATTGAGTTAGCGTTCTAGTGGCTTTAGTTTTATTTGAAAATGATTCTTAGATTTTGAGATATGATGAAAATACTCCAGGGAGGTCTTAGTGAAATTTTATGAAAACTAACCCAAAACTTATAGATTGTCTCCGAACTTCAGAGCTTAAGTACTATGAGTTTAATTAAGGTGTTCATAAGTATTTAATCTATGTTGTGATGAATCTAACTTGGTTTGATATGTAAGTAATTGATTAATGTATATGTTGCTATTGTTGTTGATAGGTTGGAATATATTATGTGATTATTGTATGTTGTATAATGTCATGTTGCTTATGCCATTTAAGTTGTTAGTTGTCTAAGTTGTTGGTTGTCTAAGTTGTTAGTTGTTGGTTGTCTAAGTTGTTGGTTGTTTAAGTTGTTGGTTGTCTAAGTTGTTGGTTGTCTAAATTGTTGGTCGTTGAGTTCATGCATACAAAGTTGAGGGCTTATGCCCTGGAGCTTATGCTCATTAAAGTTGAGGGCTTATGCCCTGGAGCTTATGCTCAATTAAATTTGAGGGCTTATGCCCTGATTGGTACCACATGCATAATGCATTTGTCAAGTTTCTAAGTTGATGTTGTTGCATAGTCAAGTCGGTGTCGTTGTGTTGTGTTAGTTGTTGTTGTCAAGTTGGTTATTATTAATGAGATACTAATGAAGAATTATGTGAAGTAATAATATTGTTAAACATTGTAGCTTATGTTGTTGAATTCCATTGATGAATTATATGCTTACTATTTTTGAATATGTATCTCACCCCTTCTGCTTGGAAATGTTGTTCTTCGTATGAGTAACTTGCAGGTAATCGAGAATAAGTAGCTGTTGATTGTTGTCGTGAGTGGATATCTCTCGTTGTGTCTTTAGGTGCTCTGATACGTAACGGGATGGGAGTTTGCTATGTTTGATTACATTTCTTGTTACGTATCTCTTTTACTAAACAATAATGAACTATTTTTATGTGGATTCAAGATAATGTTGATGTTGTGGCCTTTTAGTGCCAAGTACTATTTAAGATGTTGAAAATAATTTCGCTGCATTTTGTTGAATTTCTATTAAGGCAGATGTTTTAATAAATAACATTTTTGTTCCATTTATATTTGAGGAAGATTTTGTAAGTTGAATGTGACACTCTGTTTTTAAGTTGAAAAACTCTGATTAATCTATGTTATTTAAAAGCTGGGAAAACGGGGTGTTACATTGAATATTTTGGAATTGTGGGATATTTTGGATCTGAGGAATTCGTTGATAAACAAGTTGTAGAGGGGTGAAGAAATATGCTATTCTCCCCATTTTTGTGGCTAATGTTTGGTAACACCATACCAATTTGTCGTGTTAACAAATTAACCATTTCGTGATTGCTCTCATCTATTTGTTGCCTAAACAACATCATAGATTATGTAGTTAGGGTTGGTAAAGAACTTCTGCCAAAAACACTAGAACTTGAAGGACTATATTTATTGAATGGCGTGAATGGATTTACATGGTCTACAGGTGCATACACATTATTATCCAAATTTGCCATCATTGAAGTTGACATTCCATAGGGTTGTTCCCTAGACAAACTTTGCATAGTTACATACCTATCATTAAGTCTAGGTTTAACTTGATGATAAGAAGATGTAGGAACATTGTTAGACACGGTTACAACATCCGTAAATGGAGGCACAAAACTAGCCTAACCATGGCTGCTTCCACGACCGTTGATACACTAGCACCTACTGAAGGGGAAGATGCCTGTGTAACTCATGTTTGTGAAGAGGACTGCGATGATTGCCATGACGCAGAAGCACCACTACTAGATGATTTAGTCATCATTTCCAAGGCTTTACAACTTCTTAATTGCATGCACAAAAATGCGAATTTTTCCTCAGAAAACAGTTTACCAAAAATAGTTGCTAATCTTCAAAAAACAGTTTTCACGAGAAAGGTTTTTAGAAAAATGTTTTGAGAAAGTTGTAGGAATTTCTTCCAACAAAATTTTTTTAAAAATTTTTTTTTAAAAAAATGATGCATAAACAGGGTCCCACCGGGCGTGCCAATTTGTTTACCGGTGTTTTTTGGTAAACAATAAGGGTTGGTTTTGGTTATTACAAGCATGATCAAATCAGAAATCCTAGGACATGTTGTGCATTGTTTTTCAGGTGTTCATCAAGTTCATAGGTTGCTTAACGAACAAGACAAGACCGTATGATGTCTTTGGACATAAAAAGATTTTAAAAGCGGTAAATGCATAGTAAACACATTAAGTTAAAAATGAAGAAACTTAAAGAAAAGATAAAATACAATGTATTAAAAATAAAGGTGGTTCGACAAATCCTTTACATACATTTTGTATGACTCTTTTCTCTCGTGCCGGTATTTCGAGTGTTTTAGAATTCTGTATAGGTGATTTGCGACCAGTTTTCCATATTGAATAATACTATTTATACATAATCAAATAACTGGAAAAATCCTAACTCCACAATCAGCAGTTCTTCCATGTAGACAATTGCTTGTCTCACACGTTCTCCATTGAGGAAACTGCTCCGTTTTGAAATTCGAAATCTTCCCGCCTCAATTGAAGTTTCTTGACTTCGACGAATTTGCATTCATGACTCAAGTCTCAACGAACTCTAAGGCTTTTAGATCATTTCTCGCTAAGTTCAAACCTCGTCGAACTCCTCAAGTTAAAGAAAACAACTTCGATCCCTGCAAAGATAAAAAGTCAACTATTGTTGACTACATTAAATGATCCTTTTGAAATTACAAGCTAACAGTACATTCCTTCCACCACCGAATAATTCGACGTCGTCGCCGTCTCTGATGAAAAGAGTGATTGTACAAAATATTTCTTCACCGGTGAACAGTTTCCAGATTCTTTATCGTAATTGTCGGTAAAATGAATATCCTGACCGTAAAAGATAAAATCGGACGAATCAGGCCGTTATCAAACACATCGTCAGCGGAAATCGGTGAACCATTAGGATCTGTGAAAACAAATGTAAACTCATCATCATCTTCATCTTCTTCTTCTACTTCGTGTTTATCTTTGTCTTCGATTTTAAGCTTTGAAGAGAAATCATTCTCGAATTTTCCTGAAACCTCGCCGAGAGGTGAAGTTGAAACAATTTGCATTGTGAGTGATTGCGTTTCATTTTTTTGTTTCATAATTTTCTGGATTGGGGATTTGGTTTGGGTGATTAAAGGATATTGTGTTTTGGTGTTTTTATGTTTTATGTTGAAGATTGTTTAGATTTGATTGTTCAATTTGAGGATTTTATGGATTTGTTTTTAATGAACATGTATGTGATGAAGATTGAAGATTGACCATGAACATGGGAGTAGAAGTTGAATAATGTTGAGATGAAGATTGTTGAATTTTAATTTAATAAATGACAAATGTATTGTTATTGATAATTAAATAAAAAAATATCCAACCATCAATATTTATACAATCAATATGTGCATGTCATCCACATTAGTATTGTCCGGTCAAAATTAAGAGTGAGCCTAACTTTTGCAAATGGGGTGAAACTTGAGGGGTTAAAAGTGTGATTTCCAAACAAAAAGGCTAATCGCAAGTTTTGAAAAGATGGGGGGCCAAAAGTGTTTTTTAGCCTAAATTTAATAGTTTGAATGAAGCCTGTAATTGGAAGATAAAATATTTTGTTTATATATTTATATATATTGACCTAGTATTTTAGTGAGAGAAACTCTCTCTCTTTTAAGTTCTTATTTTCCTTCATTCGTTAAGGAGGGGTGATTTTAGGTATTTTTTATGGAGAATCACCCCTCTTTTTTCTTATTTCTTTCGATCTAAATAAGTGGTTTCACATATATCAATTTTTTTCTTGTGTTTTTTCATAATTTC
The DNA here is from genome assembly GCA_958299785.1 of Medicago lupulina. Classification (NCBI taxonomy): domain Eukaryota; kingdom Viridiplantae; phylum Streptophyta; class Magnoliopsida; order Fabales; family Fabaceae; genus Medicago; species Medicago lupulina. The sequence continues at coordinate 25,715,582 of OY283144.1, read as the reverse complement.
TTCGTCTGAATGCGATGTTGTGTTGTGTGTCGTCTTGTATGATATTTGTTTTATTTTGCATCTTGTTGCAGTATTCGATTGGTTCAAATTAAAAGATCGACTTAATCAATTAAGAATCCAATTAAAAATTTAAGCGTCTAACATTGCGTATACAAAAATATTCTCAAGTCTTGCTTTGTTTTCCCTTTTTTTATTTCATGATTCCCACACGATAACTTCACATTTATTACTTCCTCCGCCCCTAATTATAAGACCCTTTTGAGAAATTTTTTGTCCCTTTTTATAAGACCCTTTTGTTATTTTCAAGTACATTAATTATTTCTTTACATACATGCCCCTATTTATTCTATATCTTTTTCTTCAATCAGCAATAAATAACATGTTGAAAACATAAACCAACTCTCTTTCTTAAAAGATAAAATTGTAAAAACAATAGTGATTACAAACAACTTTAATGCAAAAATCCATTTTCTTAATTCCCGTAATTTTGGCAAAAAGGTCATATATATAAGGACAAAGGTAGTACTTTATTTCATGACACCCACGCGATAATTTTACATCAATGGGTTTGTCTAACATGTGCAATATTGCACATGTTAAGTTAACTAAAATTAGTAAGTTTTTATTGAAAACAACAATTATTTATTGAAAATTTACATATGAAATATAAAATGTACAAGTTCCAATGCAAATTTACTACTTTAAACTTTTAATCATGTTAAAATTTGCACATGATAGAAAAACTCATTTAGTAATGTATATCTAAGTCTCGAATTAATTATAAAAAAGGTATCTGATATATTGACACATTTCAAGTAGTGGTTTTGTTTTGCTTTTTTTATTTCGTGACTCCCACACGATAAACTTTACATCAATTTAATAATGCATCTCTTAGTCGGCAAATAAAAAAAAAGTTTTTCTATCGTGTGCAAAATTTACACATGTTAAGAAATTCAAAATAGTAAATTTATGTTGAAAGTCGTGTATTTTATATCAAAAATATAATTTTTTAATATATAATTGTTGTTTTCCAATAAAATGTTACTACTTTTAGTTTTTTTAACATGTGCAAAATATTAAATATATTAGACAAACACATAAAAAAAATTATAATAACTAGTGCCTCAGAAAACTAATTAAGAAAACGAAAAAGTTAAGTTTTACATTAAAACAATATTTTCTACACTTTTTAATACTTGATTACATAAGTTTAAAAAAATCTTTACTTTTTTTATTTCTTTTATTTTGAAGGAACTTTTTGAATGATCTTCATTTGATTTTTTTTTTTGACACAAAATGATCCTCATTTGATGTTAATATAGTTTCATTTTTGCTTGTTCAAAGAAGAAAAAAAAACTAGCGCATGAAGTATTCGTTATCATTCTCAAAAAAAAAAATATGCAACTCTTTTGTTTGTTCTATAAACAAGTCTTTTTTTTTTTTTATGACTAAAAATAAACTTTAACCTCGAATTTGCAACACTTACAGTATATAAGTTCACAAAAACAATTAAGGTCAAACTTTGTTATTAATCCCTTCACAAACTTCACATGGTTCAATTTACAATTATTTTTTAAGAGAATGCTAAGAAGTGTCCGTATTGGTTAGCAACCAAAACAAGGTATAGTTCAATAACAATTTCTATTTATCGATTTATTATCTAATGTCTCAAGAACACTGATTAGCAAGACCATTTCTTTTATAATCACCGACCATATATCTAGTGTAAGCAATTAAAAAGATATGCTTAAGTGTGTGAGGTAGCTCAATTGTCAATGTCAATATTGAATGTATATTGAAAGTTTTCACTTAGGTTTGAATTCAATAACTTGCAGTTGTGTGTGTGAGTTTCAAGTGAGTTTGAATTCTCTCCTTTTTGATTTCTACAAATTCGGTATAGTACATAAATTATTGACAAGAGTTTCGCCGGCTACGCAAGCGTCATAGTTTATACCTCAAAAGAAAAAAAAGGTAAAATACCTTTTTTGGTCCTTCAAATTTGACATAAATAACATGTTAATCCTTTAAGTTTTTTAAGTTCAAAATATGTTCTTTTAAGTTTTAGATAGGTCCTTTATGTTTTTATAAGTTTCAAATTGTGCTTTAAGTTGTTAATTTAATGCACCTATTTAAAGTTTTTAAATTTTTAAGTTTCGAGTAAATCCTTAAAAGAAGGAGAATGTTAACCAGTGCCCCTAGGGCATTGGTTAAGCACAAAATGAAGTAAGTTTATATTAAAACGTAATGTAATTATTACTTAATAAAAAGTGACAGTTTATATTTCCAAAAGAATAATATGTGTAACGCCCATTTTTTTTAATTATTTAATTATTTAATTTATTTGAAGAGTCTAGATATATTTTTATATATTTTAGTAGATGTGGAGAATAAGATTTATATGATTTTTATGTGATTTTTGGTGATTTTATGTGACGTAGTGACTTATTTTATTGTTTAATAAAATAAGATTTGAAAATAAAATAAATATAGGGATGTGAGGTAATTTTGGGATTTTAGAGAGTTATGTGGGAGAAAGAGTAAATAAGATAAGATTTGTTGGGAGTATAAATAAGGCAATTAGGTTAAGAGAAAAACACAGTACATACGTTTCTGAAGAAAAAGGGAGAAAGGTAGAGAGAAGGAGAAACCTGGAGAGCAGCGATTTCATCTGTTATAAGGTAAGGGTGAGCCTAGCAATTCAATTATATTAATCTGTAATTCGTTTAATCATAATTAACAAGAGTAAGAGGTGGTTTTTGAGGAATTGGGAATCAGGTTAAAGATGAAGAATTAGTGAATTGATGATGTAAAACTGTGAAATTGATGTAGTAATTGATTACAGAGCCTAGAATATGTATAATGCTATTGTTTCAGTCGAATTTGGGGCTTAACATGATGAAAAATAGGATTTTCGGTGAAAAAGTTCGTAAACCCGTAGTCTGTTCTGACATCGTTCCACCAGGCGAGAAATATCTCGCCATAGCGACAGACCCGCATCGTTCCGCCAAGCAAGACATAGCTCGCCATAGCGACGGACCCGTAGCGTCCCGCCAGGCGAGAAATCCTCCCGCCATGGCGAGAGAGACCTGTAATCTCTCGCCAGGCGAGCAATTGAGCTCGCCACAGCGACCTGTGCTGTGACAGAATGTCACGTTTCCTATGATGTAGCGATCTGTTTCGCACGAGACTTTGAGAGATGAACCTTGGGTAGTACAGTAAGCTGTTTTTAATATGAATGACGCTTGTGATAACCTTATGTCGTTGTTAATGATTTATGAATCATATGAAATAGATATGTATGAAATGTATGTGATGTTGAGTTGATGTTTTTAATGATATTGTTATATCCTGTGACTTGCTTACTGCCATGTTGTTGTTTACATATGAATAATGCTGCATGTGTCAGTCCATGAAGTTTGTGATGTTTGCGACGTCTAAGATGTTAACTTGTTTAAGTTAAAATGTGTTGAGTCTCATGCATACTCATTCAGAGATGAGGGCTTATGCCCTGGAGTTTTTACTCACCAGCGACGAGGGCTTATGCCCTGGAGCTTTGCTCACTAGCGACGAGGGCTTATGCCCTGGGAGTATATTTATACTCAAAGCGACGAGGGCTTATGCCCTGGATTTGGTACCACATGCATTTAAGATGTTAGGGTTGCATAGTCAAGTGAAGTTGTCGAGTCGAGTCGTTTAAGATGTCTACGATGATGATTTTATGATGATGTTATGATGCTAAGTGACGTGTTTTACATGATGATGCTGTAGATGCTAAATGCCATTGATTGTGACGTGTTGAGCTTATGTTTTGTTGTTAACTGTGATTGTTGAATTACATGTTTAATATAATTATTGTGAATCTCACCCCTTCTGTTGGAATTGCCGTCTTGTGGGCAAGTGCAGGTAACCAAGATTAGGTGCAGTCGTGTGAGGCTTTCCTCGGTTGTGTCTAGGTGCTCTGATACGTAACGGGATGGGGAACCCTTGATTATGTTTTCTCTGTTCCTTGCGTATTCTTTTATTTTGACTTTCATGATTATGACTACTGATGTTGGATTTTCCTGAGACGTTATGATGAGGCCTGCGTGCCAAGACTATGTCGTATTTGATTTTCTTTTCCGCTGCGAAGTTTTAATGTGTTGTGAAGAATAAATCATTATTTATTCCTAATTGAGTATTTATGAGAAATGTGACGCTCCGTTATTTGTTTACTCTGATTATTTGTTTAAAGAAATTTTTAAGTCGGGAAAACGGGGTGTTACAATATGGACCTATTTAAAACTTATAATCAATGCAATAACCTTCCAATTCGTCCATTTTTACTACGAGTTTTTCTAATTACACCTTGTTTAATCCTGGTTACACCCCAAAATGACAAAACTATCCTTCCATAAAATTTAATTTTCAAAAAGCCTTTTCTTCTTTATTGGCTACACCCCAAAATCCATGTTCAGTTTAAGTAGGTCATGTAAACTGAGTTTAAGTGTACATACTTAAACTCAATTTATGTAGGTCATGTAAATTGAGTTTAAGTGTACATACTTAAACTCAGTTTAAGTAGGTCATGTAAATTCAGTTTAAGTAGGTCATGTAAACTGAGTTTAAGTGTACATCTAAAAGTTCAACCTTGTTCAATGATTCTACGTAATTTCAGTTTAAGTATCTACATGTAAACTTAGTTTAAGCAGGTCATGTAAATTAAGTTTAAGTGTACATACTTAAACTAAGTTTAAGTAGGTCATGTAAACTCAGTTTAAGTAGGTCATGTAAACTGAGTTTAAGTGTATAAAAGTTCAACCTTGTTTAATGATTCTATGTAATCTCAGTTTAAGTATGTCATGCAAACTCAGTTTAAGTAGGTTATGTAAACTAAGTTTACATGAACCTACTTAAACTGAATTTAAGTTAACCTCAACAATGTAAAATTGAAACCGCGTTGTACAGTGCAGTTGAACAAGAAGAAGAAAATTGAAACTAGCATTATTGAAAAAGAAGAAGAAATTCACACACTTATATGCAATCGAGTATGCATGAAAGATGTTTTGATTCACTGTTTAATCTTCCATAGAGATTGATTGAACATTAGGATTGTTTGATGGTTTGTGTGTGAAAGAGAGTGAAATTTTAGAATGACAGTGAATGAAATCGAGATTTTAAGAAAATTTATATAAAAGGGCGATTTTGGTATTATTAAAAACTTTTAAGAAAATTTGGGTGTAACCAGAAATATATGGGGTGTGAATAGAAAAACTCTTTTACTACTCACTGTTTTATTTCCTTAGGTCTAACTAGTAGATCTTTAATTACTTTTGATGTTCCAGTATTAAGCTTACACCACATATTTTATATTATATTTTGCGGTATACACCTCTTAATCTAAATTCGGTACACACTATTAGAAACTTTCGCTTTTCCTGTGGAATTTCTTGCGGATTTGGATGAAATTTTTGCAGGAAATCCATTTCCTACAGATTTGGCCAAGTATTTAGGTTTCAACCTAATACCTCCATAGGTAATTATTTCCTGAAGATATTAGGATTGACAGGAAATATTCATGCGGCTAATCTGCAGGAGATGAGAAAGAAATCAACAAGAAATCTTTGGTCAGCAATTGCCAATTAGCGAGTTTTGCTGCCGGAGAACACATTTCCTGCGAACACCGCATGTAGGTACTTCCACAAGAAAAACCGCAGGAAAATCTGCACGAAAGTAATATACAAGTAGAAAACCGCAGGAAATGTCTACTAGAGAATAATAATCAACTAGAAAATCTACAACACGATTTTTATTTTTTTTATAATAAAAAGATATTGAACTTCAATGCATTCCAAAATATAATCATATAAATCATTATTAAAAAACATCCTTTGATGTTAGCGCCTAGTTTCTTCTGATTTAGCATCCTCTGATATAGGTTTTCTAGGAGAGAAACCAATGAAGTTGCTCATAGCTTATCTATGGCAACTCCATGTCCAGCTAGTTTATGATTTTCATTCGAGTTCCATCATGCATCTCTACTCTTGTTTTAAGTGAAATGCATTGTTTTCTCTTGTAAAATTTTTTGATAGATTGCATTGACATAATACAAATTCAAAACATCTTCCTTTTCAATCTTTAGGGGTGTTGTAAATTTGAGGTCCAAGTTCTATTTTTACTCGTAAAAAAAGACTTGTATATAGAACAAACAAAAGAGTCGCATCACTTTTTTTTCAGGCTTAGAGATGTATTGTTTTTGAAAGAAGCATACTTAGAGATGCATTATTAAATTGATGTAGAGTTTATCGCGTGGGAGTAAGAAATAAAACAGAAAATCAAAACCTAGACTTGAGAATGGGTCAATACATCAATACTAATTTTTATTTTTATTTTTGCTGACTTTGAGATGCAAATTTTTTTCATGTGTTTGTTTGAACTCTGGTGCAAATAAGATTGGTACAGATTACCATTTCTGATTTTCATATATATCAACTAGTCTGCCTCTTCATATCCACAATATCCTCACAATCCCTAGCCAAATGCTTGAAGATCTTTCCATTCCTAGACTTCCAAAGGCATATCAAATTCATATCTAACATCCCACTACATTTCTCATCGATCCTTTTCCATGGAATATGAGAAAGCAACCCCAAAGATTGAAAAGGAAGATGTTTTGCTTGTAAAACCATCAAAATCCTCCCCTTCTTGTATTCTTTCTCTATCAACACTTGACAACAAAGGTGCCAATAATAACATTGTCCAGACTGTTCATGTATACCGATCATCATCGGCAATTCATGATTATGATTCCAGTTTTAACCCTTGTCATGTATTCAACGAAGCGCTGTCAAAAGCTTTGTTTTATTATTATCCTCCAGCAGGTATTATACTAGTTTTTTTTTTTTCTTTTTCTTTTAAGAACAACCGATAGTAATTGCTAGTTCTTTTATGGTAAAATAAGCTTCGTTTAAATTCTAAAATAGGGAGAGTACAATCAATTTGACTATGAGTTGTAACATTTTGCATTCATGTTTTTAGAGTCATATACAAGCTATTGATACATATAGAAATTTGACTAGATAAAAGTACTTTAACATGCCAAAATATTAATCATAAAAACAAACTAATTTCTTTCACAAGTGGTCATTGGTCAAGAATAATGAAAGATCCACAATCTTTAATTGCATCTATCTTCAGAAAATAAAAATTGTTGTTGTTGTTCGCTTTTTTTGCTGGTAGACTAGTGAAACATGCTGATGGAAAATTTAGAGTCAAGATAAATATCAACAATATAGAATTTGGTGTTCCATTCTTGGAAGCAACTGCAAACTGCACACTTTCGTCTCTTCATTACCTGGACAATACCAACACAGAAATTGCAAAACATTTGGTGCTTGATCTTCCTACTCCTCAGGATAAAAATTACCCTTTGGTGTTAATGGTGACAAAATTTCTTTGTGGTGGTTTCACAATTGGAATGGGGATGTCAAATGCAATATGTGACGGATTTGGTGCATCGCAATTCTTCAAAGCAGTTGTTGAACTTGCAAGTGGAAGAACGGAGCCATCGGTGAAACCTGTGTGGGAAAGAAAAAACCAAGTTGGAACAATATAGCTACACAACCATTTCAACAATGTCCCATGGACAGGGAATCTGTTGCATTTTCACCCTTTGTGATATCAAGCAATATTGTTTTAAAATAGAGGGTGAAATGATAACGAAACTTAAGTCGAGTTTGATGAGTAAAAGTGAGAAAATAAACTTTACAACTTTTGAAGTGCTTGCAGGTTATGTGTGGAGGTCAAGAGCAAGAGCCTTAAAACTTAGCTACAATGACAAAACAATGCTAAATATGTTAGTTGGGGGAGTGATTATGGTGCATAAGGAAATCCTTGTGCACCGTGCATAAATCCCAACATAATTGCTTCTTACACCTCCTAAAGAAACCAAACAAAACAAAACAAAACAAAACGAACCAAACGCGGAAACAAACTGAATCATCACCGTCGTTCATCATCATCACCACTGGAATCTTCAATCTCATCATCAACACTGTCGTTCATCATCATCACCGTACCGGAATGCCAAAACCATTTTGTTGTAGAAATGGTTTCTGCGAGTTGTACTCCAAACCCATTTTGCTGTGGAAATGGTTTCCAGAATCTTCAATCTCATCATCAACACTATCGTTCATCATCATCACCGTCATCATCACCGTACCAGAATGCCAAAACCATTTTGCTGTGGAAATGGTTTCTGTGAGTTGTACTCCAAAACTATTAAATGTACTTAATGGTTTTGAATTTTCTTCTTCATCAAAATTTCAAGAATTGTTGATGAATCAACACCATTGATTTCTCTTGTTTCGATCAATTCGAATAATTCAAGAAATGAATTGAAGCTGTGTGAATCTCTCGCCGTCGTGTGAACCGCTAAGAATCCTCCCGGTCAGAGAGTTCTGCATATCTCGCCGGCGAATTCCGCCGGTTTAACGGATTCTTCCAAAACGCCTTTACCCGAGAATTCAAAATCGAAGGAATCACTGGGAAATGGATGTTTTCGTCCTTCTCCTTGAATAATGAACGGCGGTGACGGTTTCTTGAATATTCTGACGGAGTCCACAACGCCAATTTCCTTCAATGCCATAACCATTTTCGTCTCTTTGTTTGTTAGATCTAGAATTTGTGAAGCTTTGTTTTGAAAAATTAAGGCTGGATTTGTACTCTACATGAAAAAGGATATCTAAATATGGAAATTTGTTTGGATTCAGAGTTGTTTCGAAACTCCAGCACGGTGGTGCACCCACCGGCCACCGTGCCAGAATCGTTTTGCTCGTCGAAGAAGAAGGAGTGGCCGACGCTCTGTTTTAGTGAGAGAAATGGTGAGAGAAGCAAATGAAGTTTGATTTGGTGTAGTTTGAGAAACCTAGGATTATTACACGTGTACACTAGATCTGATTGTTGTGAAGTGTTTATGCACGGTGCATAAGGATTTCCTTATGCACGGTGCATAAGGATTTCCTTATGCACCATAACTTTTGCCCATTATATGTGGAGAAATAGGGAATTCGGGGTTCGAACCCGGCCTCTGCACAAATTATCAATGATAGTTACCAACTGAACTACACTTACCGAACGAGTTAAGTTTATTATTGTTGGTTTTTCTCTCTTTCATTTCCTTGGTATTCCTTTTCGAGGCTTTTTAAGATAAGTTGACATTTTAATATCCCAAAATATGATAGTTTTCACTATAAAAAAATGAGCAGATCGAGGGAGAAGTTTGTTTCTTTTTAGGGTGGTTTTTATGCACTCAATTCGCAACTCCCTAAAGAAAATAAACTGTAACACCAATTTATTTATTTTTTTCATGAAAAGAATATAAGAGAAAAATTATGTGAAGACCCTCTAAAAAAAAAATATGTGAAGATTATGTGTTGGAAGACAATGAACAATGTTTATTACATTCAGCACACTATTACAAGATTAGAAAATAAACTTCTTAAAATAACCGCCCTGGAAACAAATCATAACTAAAACAGTCTCTTAGAAAACTTATTAAGTAATATGATAACTAAAACATAGAGAAAATTTCAATAGATCTTGTAAATTCAAATTTCAACTTAGAAATCTTAAAGCTTCAATTTCCTCCTTGAACTTGGGCATGGCAGCAACAGGGAGTGTAGTAAAAATCTTAATCCCTCCTTTCATTGATGGATCATCATTGTCAAATTTATTAGGAGGTGTAAAAATGCTCATTTCCATGGACGCAAACAAGTTGCATGGTGCTGGTACTAAATTCACTGCTTCATGCCCACCAAAATCTACATTTCCATCAAGAAAACCTAAATGTTTCCACTCGGTCAGAACCGTTACTGCACCAGTACTTAACATCCTTGATTCCTCGTTATAATTCGTCTCCAACATGTTGATTGAATTCTTGACAAAATCGGTGGTAGAAGCAATGGTTTTAGTCTCTCTGATGAGCTTAATAATTTCATAGAGTGGCCTTTCATCGAGCTCGCTAACTTTTAACACCGTGTTTGCATCAACACATGAATTGCCATAATATCCATTAGGTAAAGGATCAAAATCCTTTAAGTTGCGTCTAATACCAGCTACAATCGTCAGCACTGTTTCACCATTGTTGTTAAGTTTTAAGGCTCTTGCTCTTGATCTCCACATATAACCTGCAATTGATTCAAAAGTTGTGAACCTTATATTTCCACTTTCCTTCATCAAACTCGACTTAAGCCTTGTTATCATTTCACCCTCGACGTTAAAACAATATTGCTTCATAACTGTAGTGTTGTCTTGATTCAGAAAAGGTGAAAATGCAACAGATTCCTTGTTCATAGGGCATTCTGGAAATGGTTGTTCAGTTATTGATCCAATAAGTCTCTCTCTTTCCCACACAGGTATCGTCGAGGGCTCATTTCTTCTCCTTGCAAGTTCAATGATCGCTTTGAAGAATTGAGATGCACCGACTCCATCGCAGATAGCGTGCAACACTCCCATTCCGATTGTGAAACCTCCACAAAGAAATTTTGTCACCTTGAACACCAAAGGGTAAGTTTTGTCTTCAGGATCAAGCACCAATTGTTTTGCAATTTCTGTGTCGGTATAGGCCAAGTAATTAACAGAAGAAAGGGTGCAGTTAGCAATTGCTTCCAAGAATGGAACACCATAATTTTCTCCATTAGGATTGCAATTCACTCTAAGTTTTCCATCGTCAGCATGTTTCACCATTCTACCTGCAAGAAGTAGTGATATGTTAATTGGTTTGGTGGCTATGAAGCACGGATACGGACACAGACACCAGACACGACACGGACACTGACACACCAACATAGCTAATAATTTGAAATAATCACATAACTTAGTGTAATTATAAGTGTCGGTGTCGTGTCGGTGTCAGACACGACAAATGTCCGACACCGGGACACGCCTAATCTGAGGAGTGTCCGTGCTTCATAGTTTGGTGGTAGTTTGAGGAAAGAATATAGAGGTTGAATTATTAGAAGTTGTGTTCCATAAAATACATTTTTGGGTTAAATATGATTTTGGTCCCTATAAATATGTCAATTTTTCGTTACACTCTCTATAAAAGTGTTCTCAACTTTTGGTCCCCTAAACATTTTCCCTCATAAATAGAATTCATATTTTTGAATACAATTTTGCAGAAAAATTCATAATATTATAAGAATCTCTCCCATAAATAATTAGAATTTTTTAACAAAATATGAAGTTAATATGAATTTTTATATTTTTAAAGGTTAAAAATTCATATTTAATTTATGTTTTGTAACCAAAAAAAAATCTAATTTTTTGGGAAAGGTTTTTACAATATTCTACAAATTTTTGCACAATTTCATTAAAAAATACAAAAAATAACTTAAAATTTGAGATGAAAAGTAGTGATTGAAAATTTTATAGGGACTAAAAGTTAAAGGAAAATTTTATAGGGACTAAAACAAAAAGTTAGTGTATTTATAGAGACCAAAAACATATTTAACCCTACATTTTTTGGGACATTCTTTTTGATTTGGTTTGGACTCGGTATGTTGGACTCGGTATGCTGAGGCTCGAACCTGTAACAACTAGTTCTTACATGACCAATGTTGGGATGATGGCATTTTAGGGACATCAATGACTCTTTCATAAAAATATTCAAAAGTGGACCCTTGCAAAAAAATTTGTAATATAATGGATGTTGCTATAATTAAAAGAAGAGTATAATATTTTATTAAAATTTATAAAATATATGAGGCTTTATTTTGAAATATTTTATTAAAATTTCAAAGGTTTATATTAGCCGCATCCATATTTTAACAACAATAATTGCAAAAAAAAATAAAAAATTCCCTTAAAAAAACATTTGTATTTAACGAAAGAAAATAAAAAATAACTAGTATATACCTGCAAGAGGATAATAATAAAACAAAGCCTTTGAAAGTGCTTCTTTGAATATATGACAAGGGTCGAAACCCGAATCAGAATCATGAATTGTTGATGATCGGTATACATGAACAGTTTGAGCAAGGTTATTATATATTTCTCTATTGTCAATTGTAGAAAGAGAAAGAATACAAGAAAGAATTGATTTTGACGGTTTTATGAGTACAACATCTTTCATTTCAAGCATTAGGGGAGCTGTCTGATAAGCCATGGAAAATGTTTATGAGAAATGTAGGAAGGTATCTAGGTTAATTAATTTGATATACTCAAGTTTTAGTGAACATATACTGAAGTTATATTTTCTTTTTCGGATGCATGGTTCCTTGTGTTAAGGCCTCTATTTATAGAGAAAACGAGGCAATGTGAATTCAAATTGTTTTGGTGAAACGTGTGCATCGCATTGTATTTCTACAACATCAGCACCGTAAGCCCTAACTATGAGACAAGGTTTTCGCTTTCAACAATGATGTGACAATCTTAATGTGTATATCTTTTTGGGTTTTGTACTGTTGTGGTAAATTTCAGTTAACCAAATATATGGTCTATGTGACCACATTTTTTTTTGGGAATTCTGCTCTTTCCCCAACAGAAATTGCTCGCTCCCAACTGAAAAGACATTATTACCCTGCGCATGTTAAGTCTTGCTAGTGTTAAATTTGTGTGAGTTAACTCACACTAGTGTAAACCACTGCGTGACTTAACTCACGCAGGATACTGAGCTTGCGTGAGTTAACTCACGTCATGTCTGTGATCAGTCACAGAACAGGCAGAAGCACTATTGTCCTTGATTTCATTCACTTCATCATTCATACATACATTCATTCCTCTCAAAAATACATGTTTTCATCATTCATTCAACCATTCATTCAATATTCAAGCATTCACTCATAATTGAATTACGAAAAATAAAGGAATAAAATAACGCAAACGCGCTAATGTAAATATATTACAACCATATCCGACAAAATGTCATAAAAAAAAACTAAAAATATACAAAACTCATAAAATAAGACCCTACTGTTGCTCCCGTGGACTCTTACTTCTCCTTCGCGGAGCCGGCACCTCATCAAACATGGTATAATCGGACTGGATGCCCTCCAAAATGCTGAAAAAGAGTGGATGTGAAGTCACATCAGGAATCTCCATTGCATCCTCCACTCGGGCTCTGATGTTAACAATGATTTGGAATGGGTCGGGAGGATGTCTGGCCCACTGCTGATCAACAATGACCTCCTCGTAGACAGATCACCCCTTTGTTGCTGGCTAAGGACATGGACGGCAAACTCCAAGAAGCAAATAGCCACCTCCCCTGGCTCAAGTGGCCCAATCGACGTAGAAGGTCTGGGAACGGTCTAAACATAGTCGTACTGCCTCAGAACCCGCTCCGGCAAGTGACGCACAATCATAGCTTTGTGGCCATGATCCATCCGAAGGACCAACATATGTCCTGTAACGCCCTGATTTATTATTTATTTATTTTATCGATTTTAGTGTCTTTTTATATATTTTATTTGAATAATTGCGATGTGTGATGTTTTGTGTTATGTGTTAATATATATATATATTAGTAGCTTATTAAAATATTTTTAGTGAAAGAATAAAATTAAAATAGAATAATGAGGCAGTAAGGGAAGTTTTGGAATAAGGATAATTTATTTAGGTTAAGAATATAAGAGGTGAGGAATAGAGAGTCAGAACACGTGAAAAACAGTTTTTGGGAGACATAGAGAAAGTGAGAAGTCAGAGAAGAGGAAGCTTGTAGATTTCAGAATTCAACAAACCTAAGGTAAGGGTGGGACTAACCTTCTTTAATCTTAAGCATATGATTCTGAAAAGAGCTTAATCATGTTGTTGTTGTTGAATTTTTGATGTTATAGGAATTTGGTCTAAAATCAATAAAATTTGTTGAAAGTGTATGCAATCCCATGAATTAATGTAAGAAAGTGATGTCTAGGTTGTAGAATAACAGTAGGTAATGTTTCGTATCAATTTTGTGGTTTGGGGTCGCTCAAACTCGCCTAGCGAGAAAATGTCATCACTCGCCCAGTGAGTGGTCTTAGTCGCCTGACGAGTAGTTCCCAACTCGCCACAGCAAGTGTTTTTAGTCGCCTGGCGAGTAGATCCCAACTCGCCACAACGAATATTTTCCCCGCCTAGCGAGTAGACGCCGTCGCTCGCCACAACGAGTAATTGAACTCGCCTAGCGAACTGTTCAGCGGCAGATTGCCTGTTTCGCGTTCTTGTGTCTTTTTCACACATTTCTGTTTTGAGTTGGACTTTGTCATAAACATGAAAATTGTTGATATCTTATTTATCTTTCCAGTGGTCTTGAGTTGATATGAAATTCTTTTGTCGATGATTTAATATGATTATATGATGTTGTTGTTGTTGCATTTAAGCTGTGTCATTGCATAACCATTGTCAAGCGAAGGGGGTTGTAGCCTGTCAAGTCGAATTATAACTTTAGCGAAGGGAGCTGTAGCTCTGTTGTTTCTTAAGCGAAGGGGGTTGTAGCCTGTCAAGCCGGATTAAGGCATTAGTGAAGGGAGTTGTAGCTCTATTGGTACCACATGCATAACTACATTGCATTTGTTGAGTCGTTGTTGTTGCATTGTTGAGTCGTTGTCATTGCATTATTGAACGAAGTTAAATGATGATTGTTGTTGGAATTATGTGAAGTATTCTTAATGATGAATTGTTGTTGTTTTGATTTGATTAATTCTTTACATGAATTGTTGCTAATTATTATTGAATGTGAAATCCCACCCCTTCTGTTTTAATGTTGCCTCTACGTGGGTAACGTGCAGATAACCAGGAGTAACCGCTCATGTGAGTTGATTCCTCGTGTCGTCTTAGGAGTCATGCTTTGATACGTTACGGGATGGGGATACTATATGTTTTGTTTTCCTTGTTACGTATTTCTTTATAAGTTGATGTTGAACCACTTTTGGAATTGGAATTTTATTACGTTGTTGATGTTGAGGCCTTAGTGCCAATTACTGATTTTACATTGAATATTTTCCGCTGCGACATTATTTTGAATTATTGAAAGCAATTGTTTAAATAAATAGTGAATTTAACTCTACTTATATTTAATGATATTTTGAAGAACGTAATGTAACATCCTGTTTGCGATGAACTCTGATTTATTATATGTTATTTATATGTTGGGAAAATGGGGTGTTACATGTCCTGAAAAGGCGTGATGTGTCGTCGTCTCTTGTATGACCTCCATATGACATGAGCATGCTCCATCGAATGAATCCCTAGTCTGAAGTGTCCAACATCTGAAAATCCCCTGGGAGGTTTCCGTCTACCCACAAACGGGTCCTCAGGCTCATAATCTTCATAAGCCTTCCTAGAAACTAGTTGTATGAAGTGAGCCAAAACCCATCCCTGCAAACACAAAGAGACAAATTTACATCAGCACATAAGTATCAAACAAAAAACTATAAATTTACGATTCATTAAAAAAAATAAGCAAAAAATATATTACCACTAGCAAGCTCATGTAACCACCAACGGCTCTCATAGATGGGTCAGATGTAAGAGAAAGTTGTTCATATAGGAAAACAAGTCCCATCCCACCCCATGGCCACTCGTCTAACTCCTCCAATTCATGAAGAACAAGCAGCCACAACAAATTAATGGTTTTGTTGTTCTTGCCGGCAAGAAGGGTGTAGCCAAGCAAGAGTAACCAAAACGCCTTAACACAGGCGGGCCTAACAACATTCTGCTCCGCCTCCTCCTCCTCTGATAAATCCTCCACCAACTAGTTACACCTATTCAACAACTCCTCATAACGCCTTTTCAGGATTGTGTAACTGATATGAGCACCACAATTATTATTCACCTTCTCCACCGCATCCTCCACCGAAAACAATAACTCATTCTCCAATAGCTCTACGCCTCGCTCATGAGATAACTCATCCTTCTAAATGAGCTTTCCAGCGATGTGGATGCCTAGAAGACACGCCACGTCATCTAGTGTGACGATCATTTCCCCCACAGGCAGATGGAAGTTGTTGTTCCCCTCATGTCATCTCTCTGTCAAGGCACAAACTAGCTCGTGAAAGATGTTTTCGTACCCAGTCTTCAGGAGGGGGGTAAGACCGAAAGCATTCACCGGGTCCCAAAACCAACAATTATCATCTACCTACAATAGTAATGACAAGTTTTGAAGATTAAGTTTCTTCCCGTGCGAGACACCGTTAATCTTATGCTGCAATTGAAACTGAAATACAAAAAAAAAAAATCATAAGTAAAAAGAAAACAATATTAATCATGAAATATTCTAAGTAATAAAAAAGGTCACGTATTCTAACAAACACCGTTAAAAAAGTAATAAGTAAAATAAACATGAAATATTCTAAGATAAACAAGTGAACATAATCATTAAAATAAGTTAGTTTATAATATTGTAACATGAACATTAAATAAGGAAATAATAAGTAACATATCATTAAATTAAATAAAGCAATTATATTTATTATTTATCGCCTCAAAGTCTGAATGCCACGTGTCTATCAGGCTATTCGGTCCCCCTTGAAAGGCTATCCGGTCCGGCCTCAAACTCCATATCAGGTTGCACATGAGGTAATCTGAGAATTTTCTTTCAGGACAATGACTTTTGCGATTGGAGAACATCACTTCTTATATTCTTTCCTAAATATCTGAATTTCTATTTTTCTCTCAATATGTATAACTCGTTGTTGGAATTAATTTATTAATTTA
Source organism: Medicago lupulina (assembly GCA_958299785.1). Taxonomy (NCBI): domain Eukaryota; kingdom Viridiplantae; phylum Streptophyta; class Magnoliopsida; order Fabales; family Fabaceae; genus Medicago; species Medicago lupulina. The sequence continues at coordinate 25,698,917 of OY283144.1, read as the reverse complement.
TCAATTTAAATATACTCTATAAAGATTAAAACTATAATCATATATCTTCATGCAAAATAAACACATGATCATGTATATAATGATCTACAAAATCTTGGTTTACCTTGATATCACGAATTACGAATATTTGAATGAACTTTTGGTGGTAGTCTCTCAACAACAACGATATGAAATATATACAGATAAAGAGGTGGGAACCTATTGGCTTTTGGTTCTTCCTCAATCTGAATTTCTTAATCCCTAAGGATTTTTCAAATGGGAAGAAGAGACAATATGCAATGTTTGGTATATTGAAGACCATGTCATATTTATATATATGAGCTCATATTAATTAATTAAATATTTAACTAGTTATCCAATTTAAAATCTTAATTGTCTCATTACCTTGTTTGATCATTAATCAATTTATGCTACTATCTGATAAATAACTATTATGATTCTTATAAATAAATACATTTTTATTTAAAATATAATTATCTTAATTATTTAAAATATAATTAAATAATAAAATATTTCAACATACACATCTTATCTTATCTATATTATGCACAAATGCCTTGCAAAATTTCAAAAGTAATCGTGGTACTCTAGATTGCAAATCCTCGTTAATGTAGTAATACACATTTAAGATTTCTATAGCAACAATATATTGTAATAATTGGTGTAAAACATCTAGAATTGCCTAAAACAACCAAGCACCTATGAGCCTTGAATTATACGTTGTTGTGTTAGGGGTGCTTTCTCATACGCCATAATGGAAAACGATGAGAAATGTGCCTGGGAAGATAGAATAGATTTATAGAAATACAAAACTAACTCACAAGGACAAGGATAAGAAATATATGGATGAGAATAAACTGTCAGGTGGAATAGTGGGAGAAGAAAATTGGTGGTTATATTTTGGTGGCTAGATTTTGTATTGGTATTGGTAGCCCTTAATTTAGGCGGTGTTTGAATCAATGTTGTTATGTTTTTTTTCTTTTCTTTGGTGTTCTACCTTTGTTATGTAGTTCTTGTATGTCGGTCTCTATTCGTTTTGCGAAAAGTCGGTCTCTTGAATCTAGATGTTCTGGATGATTCATAAGATGGTACCTCTATAAAACATTTAACAAAAAATATACAAGGATAAAAGAAATTAACTGAAAGATTATTGCACATTTTCATATTACACTATGCAAACAAAACACAAGTATGGAATTTTGAAATGTGAATCAAGTGACTTTAAACTAGGATTCATGCTCCAAAGCCTATACTCGACTCTTGAGAGCATGTTTTACACAACAACACACATGAATCATAATTCATTGTTTATATTCATAAACAACTATAAAGAGACTTCTTCTTCCTCCTCCAAGAAATTGTTTGACTCTATAATAAAATAATTGTATAACTATTTAATAAATAAATAGATCTTTTGGAACCTACTCTCAAAAGACTATTATATCTATAAGACACTCATACTTATGCTTTTGCTTGTTATCGAAAGTTAATGACTTTTGTTCTTGCGTTAAGAGAATTGAGATAGAGAGATTAGAGATTGAGAACCGGAAAGATAATGGTACACATAAACTTAGATAAAATAATATGTTAATATATAAGATCTAAAGATCTAACTCTTAAATTATTCATACTCTATATCATTATTCTAATTTTAGTGCCCTAATTGTGAATGTAATTAATTGATTTCATTCTATATTTTATTCAATCGCATGCATTTATTAATTTTGACGTTATATGGTCTATATAACTTTGTTAGCAAGTATTTTACATAAGAAAAATGCTTGATGGTGCGAAGCATGTATTTTGTTTTTAAAGGACGAAGCATGTATTATTGATGATATTCCGCTAACTCTAAGCAGGCAGTGGCGGATCTTCCTTGAGACCCGTAGGGGCCATGGTATCCCCCAAGGTTTTTATATATATGATATAAGCCGTAATGTTTCACAAAATTTTGCTTGTCTTAGTGGAAAAACGCTTGAGAAATGAATCACTGGTCGTGGGTTCAGCACCCCTAGATGTCTTTTTTATCATATTTCTACCGATAAATTATAAATAAAAAAACGTCCCCGCAGGTACTCGAACCTGCACCACTGCCCTGCAATCAAGCATAGTTTACCACTATTCCAATTAATAACTTCAACAATTGTTTAGCACTGTTTAATATATATTTCAAACATGTTTGGCATCCCCAAGAAAAAAACTTAAGATCCGCCACTGTAAGCAGGTACGCACCATCACTACAAGAAAAATTGCATTTTGCGACACTTCATATGCGACCCTTAACTTGCAACTGCCTCATAATGCATTTTTGCAACAGTTTTGTGGCTGTTTGATGAACTGTCGCGAGTTTTCTTTGATAATTAATTAGAAGGCGCGTTATAATTTTCATTCCCCGCTTTACCAAAATTTCATTCCCCCCTTTCTCACTTTCCCAAAACCCCCAAATCTTTCTAAACAAAAAAAAAAAAAGTATCAAATCTTCAATCTTTCCCACTTGTTGCTCACTCAATCTCAACCCCCAAAACCTAACATGAGATTCACAAAACCTAACCCCCAAAACCCCCAACAATCGGTGCTCACTGAATCTTAGAATTACAAAACCTAACCTCCAACAATCTCAGAATCACTCAATCTCAGAATCACTCAAACGGTCGAATCGGAACTCAAACGGTGCTCAAACGAAACTCAGCTCACTCAATCTCAGAGTCTCAAAAAATGTCACGTATTCTAACAAACACCGTTAAAAAAATAATAAGTAAAATAAACATGAAATATTCTAAGATAAACAAGTGAACATAATCATTAAAATAAGTTAGTTTATAATATTGTAACATGAACATTAAATAAGGAAATAATAAGTAACGTATCATTAAATTAAATAAAGCAATTATATTTATTACTTTATCGCCTACCAGTCTGAATGCCACGTGTCTATCAGGCTATCCGGTCCCCCTTGGAAGGCTATCTGGTCCGACCTCAAACTCCATATCAGGCTGCCCATGAGCCTCAGCCTGCTGCTGAGGATGCTGCTCATAATGAGGCTGCTCATAATGATACTCCTCATGATACTGTTGCAGATGCTGATACTGATACTGTGTCGGATCCACCATTTGGGATGGACCCGCCTGTGACAAAGATCCCCCCGCAACATCATCCCCACCAAACCTCGTGGGTCCACCTCTCCGTCGACTAGGAGCATGAGGAGGAGGGCGTAGTGCTTGCTTTTCCCTCCGTGAACTACCGGTAGAAGACTCCCTCCCTAGCCTAAGTCTGTCAGTCCTCTGAGGCCTTTGAGACATATCTGCACAACATTTGAAAAAACAAAAAATCAATTGAGACATTTTCAACCGGACAATTCAACAACATTTCTAACAATTCAATATTCCTAACTATAATCAACTATAACAAATCAATTTCTAACAAATTTCATCATTAACAATCCAAAAAACAAAACAAAAAATTCATTGAGACATTTTATCAAACACTTACAGTGCAACTTTCAATCAACTTAAAATCAAACAATTTCAAAAACCTAAAACTACCACATTGTACTCTAAACAATATCTAAACTACAATTTCTTCACTAAAAATCCTAAAAACTAACATGCAAGCCAAATTTTTAAAAACCTAAAATTTTTAAATTTCTTCAAAAATTCTAAAATTTGAACCAAAAAAGGTAATGAAGTAGGATAATCAACACTTACTTATTGATTTGCGAGATTTGACTATGATTTGGTTGAGTTTGGTGAAAGTCGCACTTGGTGGAAGAATTTTCGAACTTGGAATGTTTTGAAACAATGTATGTTTATGTTTCTGTTGCTGGCATATAACACTTAAGTCACGTAGCCTGACTTAAGTCATGCATAATGTATAAGGCGCGTGAGTTAACTCGCGCATGGGTAAAATTGTCATTTTAGTTGGGAGAGAGCAATTTCTATTGGTTAAAGATCATAATTCTTTGTTTAGTTGCGTGGCTAATATTTTTCCAGAATTTATTTGGTTAATTAAGTGGAAAAATAGTGGTCACGCGCATTTTAGTTGCGTGACCACATTTCTCTGCTTCTAAATGTGGTCACACAACTGAATAAAATGTGATAACAAAGACCATATATTTGTTTAACTGAAATTTTACATAATAAACTAAAGGACTGTACACATTAAGGGTGTCAATCTAACTTTATTTTTTCCCGTTTTACATTTAATGTGTGAACTTCTGCATGACTATTTTCTTGTGGCAACTTTTATTTGATAGTAATACATCTCATTGTATTTCTACTTGGATGGTTTCTTGCTAAGAAAAAAGGACCATGTTTGCATTATGAATTGTGGGTTAAATGTTGTTTATACTTCTGTCCTTTTTAATAAATTAGGTTTAAAAAGAAAAACTCAGTCTTTCAATAAGTTACATAAATACCCTTACTTAAATATAGAAGACTTGCATAAGTGCGTGCATGTACGCGTTGTTGAACGTGATAATTAGTTTTGTTAGAAAAGAAATATACATCTTGTGGTCACTATATATTATAAGTAAAAATGCACATCTTAGACAGATTAAATAAAGGATTAATATGTTTTTATCCCCTGTAATTTGGGCGAGTTTCGATGTATCCCGCCGTAAAAAAAAAAGTTTAGATTCCAACCTTGTAATTTAAGATTCTTTCGTTTTAGACCCTGAGGCCATCTTACTGGACAAAATGCTGACGTGGCACGCTGACTGTGCATATTTGATTATGTGGCACGCTGACTGTATAATTAATTTTTTCTTTTAATTTTTTTAAAATATAAATAATATAAATGAAGTTATATTAATTGAAAAATAAAAAATAATTTTAAAAATCAGAAAATTAATTTTTTAGAATAAAAAAATCGTAAAAAAAATATTTTCGAAAAAATAAAAAATTCTGGAGTTTAATTTTTAAAATAAAAAAAAAACCAAAATTTAGGAATACAAATTTGAAATTAAAAAAAAGTTGAGGAAAATAAAAATATTGTAAAAATAAGAAGAAAAAAAAATTAGGAATTTTGATTTTACGAAAAAATAGAATTTTAAAAAATTCAGGAATTTTTTTTACTACGAAAAATATTTTCCAAATTATTTTTTTTTTATGAAAATGAAAATCAAGCTTTTTAATTTCGAAAAAAATAATCTAAACTTTTTCGAATTATATTTTCTAATTATTTTCGAAAATGTTGAAATACATTAAGTTCCAGAGTTTTTCATTTTCGTAAAAAATAATTTTTTTTTTCTAATATTTTAATTCTGAAAAAGATTTTATAAAATTTTCGGAAAATAATCTTAATTTTTTGAAAAATAAGTCAGAATTTGTTTTTATTTTTTAGAATTTTAAAAAAAAATCTGATTTTTTATTTTCCGATTTTTTCAATTTTCGAAAAAATAATCTGATTTTTTTTCTATTTTTAAATTAACATAAATGAATATAAAAAAATTTAAAACAAAATTAATCATACAGTCAGCATGCCACATCATCCAAAAGTGCTGACTCACCGTGCCACGTCATCATGTTTGCACAGTCAGATGGCCTCAGGGTCTAAAACGAAAGAATCTTCAAATTATAGGGTCTATTTTGAAAGAATCTTCATATTTTAGGGACGGAATCTAAACCTTTTTTTAATAGGGGGAAAACCGGAACTCGCCCAAATTACAGGGAGTAAAAACATATTAACCCTTAAATAAATGATGTATGTTGCTAAATAATAAAACATATATATGTGATGAACCTTTTTTGTTAATAATTGATATGAATATTATTATGTTTTGATAAAAAGAATAAAATGAAAGTGATGAACCTTTTTTGTTAAATGGATTTAGAGTGTCGTGAATGTTATGAACTTTCCTCTCACTTCTTATTAGGTTGTGTAAACCTTGAGGAGCAAAAACTGGATATTAGGTTACACATGAGGTAATCTGAGAATTTACTTTCAGGACAATGACTTTTGCGATTGGAAAACATCACTTCTTATATTCTTTCCTAAATATCTGAATTTCTATTTTTCTCTCAATATGTATAACTCGTTGTTTGAATTAATTTATTAATTTATCAATTTAAATATGCTCTATAAAGATTAAAACTATAATCATATATCTTCATGCAGAATAAACACATGATCATATATATAATGATCTACAAAATCTTGGTTTACCTTGATATCACGAATTACGAATATTTGAATGAACTTTTGGTGGTAGTCTCTCAACAACAACGATATGAAATATATACAGATAAAGAGGTGGGAACCTATTGGCTTTTGGCTCTTCCTCAATTGGAATTTCTTAAGCCCTAAGCACTTTTCAAATGGGAAGAAGAGACAATATGCAATGTTTGGTATATTGAAGACCATGTCATATTTATATATATGAGCTCATATTAATTAATTAAATAGTTAACTAGTTATCCAATTTAAAATCTTAATTGTCTCATTACCTTATTTGATCATTAATCAATTTATGCTACTATCTGATAAATAACTATTATGATTCTTATAAATAAATAAATTTTTATTTAAAATATAATTATCTTAATTATTTAAAATATAATTAAATAATAAAATATTTCAACATACACATCTTATCTTATCTATATTATGCACAAATGCCTTGCAAAATTTCAAAAGTAATCGTGGTACTCTAGATTGCAAATCCTCGTTAATGTAGTAATACACATTTAAGATTTCTCTAGCAACAATATATTGTAATAATTGGTGTAAAACATCTAGAATTGCCTAAAACAACCAAGCACCTATGAGCCTTGAATTATACGTTGTTGTGTTAGGGGTGCTTGCTCATACGCCATAATGGAAAACGATGAGAAATGTGCCTGGGAAGAAAGAATAGATTTATAGAAATACAAAACTAACTCACAAGGACAAGGATAAGAAATATATGGATGAGAATAAACTGTCAGGTGGAATAGTGGGAGAAGAAAATTGGTGGTTATATTTTGGTGGCTAGATTTTTTATTGGTCTTGGTAGCCCTTAATTTAGGCGGTGTTTGAATCAATGTTGTTATGTTTTTTTTCTTTTCTTTGGTGTTCTACCTTTGTTATGTAGTTCTTGTATGTCGGTCTCTATTCGTTTTGCGAAAAGTCAGTCTCTTGAATCTAGATGTTTTGGACGATTCATAAGATGGTACCCCTATAAAACATTTAACAAAAAATATACAGGATAAAAGAAATGAACCGAAAGATTATTGCACATTTTCATATTACACTATACAAACAAAACACAAGTATGGAATTTTGAAATGTGAATCAAGTGACTTTAAACTAGGATTCATGCTCCAAAGCCTATACACGACTCTTGAGAGCATGTTTTACACAACAACACACATGAATCATAATTCATTGTTTATATTCATAAACAACTATAAAGAGACTTCTTCTTCCTCCTCCAAGAAATTGTTTGACTCTATAATAAAATAATTGTATAACTATTTAATAAATAAATAGATCTTTTGGAACCTACTCTCAAAAGACTATTATATCTATAAGACACTCATACTTATGCTTTTGCTTGTTATCGAAAGTTAATGACTTGTGTTCTTGCGTTAAGAGAATTGAGATAGAGAGATTAGAGATTGAGAACTGGAAAGATAATGGTACACATAAACTTAGATAAAATAATATGTTAATATATAAGATCTAAAAATCTAACTCTTAAATTATTCATACTCTATATCATTATTCTAATTTTAGTGCCCTAATTTTGAATGTAATTAATTGATTTCATTCAATATTTTATTCAATCGCATGCATTTATTAATTTTGACGTTATATGGTATATATAACTTTGTTAGCAAGTATTTTACAAAAGAAAAATGCTTGATGGTGCGAAGCATGTATTTTGTTTTTAAAGGACGAAGCATGTATTATTGATGATATTCCGCTAACTCTAAGCAGGTACGCACCATATAAAGCAAGCATATATGGTGATTTTTATTTTAAAGGCTTAATTGCTATTTTCGTTCCTAAACTTTCTCTCTATGTTTACACTGATTTTTGGTAAACTATCGCTGGTTTAAAAATGTTTACTTGCAAGATCAACCAGTAAATCTTAGGGACATATTGTGTTTGTTATTTCCAGAAGTTAATGCTGTTCTTGAAGAACTTGATAAAAGAAAGTAAAAAGCAATCGAATTCAACCCAGTTGAACTCTATCGAAATCGATGTAAATAAAAGTAAATGAATTGCTCAAAAAGAAACAAGTAAATTGCAAAGACATTTAAGAAAACAAACTTAAATTGCATTGCTTTGACCTTATCCAAAAAAAATGCCCTTGGAGAATTTTCATCTGTCGAACCGAGACATGCGCTTTCAAATATCCCCAGCAGATCCAACTTCGATAAGAATAATAGAACAATTCGAGAACAATTCCTTGGATTACAAGGTCAACTTATTTGACTGCATTTAATGATAGCCTTAAAAATATTGGCTAACAAATTGCCCCCCCCCCCCCCCTCCCCCCGAAACGTCATTTTCGACTCATCCTTCGATAGGGAGAAAAAGATGTTTCTGAACCCTAGCTTCAATCGAAATAAAATTCGTGACGTCATGGTCTAGAGAAGCAGTTCAAAAAAACCTTTATGGTGTCCCCACCATGGCTAGTGGGCCATGTTCTCAGTCATTGGGAACTACCAATTTTATTATTAAAAGAATAAACTGTCAACCGCAAGATGTTAACACCTATCAAGATCAGAGGTTATAAATAAAGATATTTACCTTTACCTTTCCATTTTCTACCTTCAGAAAATTTTCGCTATTCCTTCTTCTTCTACGCAAATACTCTTATCAAAACCCTTGCAAATTTCAAACCTTTTCCCAGAAAAAGTTTATTATTTTCTTTCGCCGTTTATACCGAAAAACTTCAATCATGACGCATGCAGAAGGATCAACTTCCAAAACGTCAAATCATGATGAGCCCATCAATTTATCTAAAGAACTTCCAAGCGGTCATCCTCAATATATCGTAGAACCAAACATTAAGGAAACTGAAGACAAAATCTGGAAAACCCAGGTAATTATCTCTTGCCGTAATTCACCGCATGCATTTCTAGGACGCTTCCCAGATGACAAAGAAGACCTAGAAAAACTTAGAGCTGTTTTTCCTAGTTTTGAAGAACGATCACCTCTGATTTTCACCAAAGGTCCTTATGACCTAAGTTTCTTGAAATCCAAATTTAGGACAGAACCCAAAATTGAGAACAATGAGAAGTCTTTCTGTTGGTTAGACAAAATGGAGAAACAAAAGGGCCAATTTTGGAAAGAGATGGGAATTTTTGATCTCATTCAGCTATCGAGGCAAGGTCCAAAATATCATAGTGAAATGATAATTGCTGTATTACATTTCCGGAACCCTTCGACCTGTAGCCTCCATTTAAAATGTGGCATGCTCACGCCCACGTTATTAGATGTTGTTGATCTTACCGGTCTAAAACCTGTTGGCCAAATTTTCGATCCAGACATCCATGTCTCAGAGCTTTCTTTTGATTTTGCTAGACCTGCGTATGACAATTTCATAGTAGATCACCATCTTACTTCAAGTACTGAAGTGTCTGATATAGAACACATTGCCTTTCTTACCTATTGGTTATCCATGTATATTTTTTATTCAAGATCCCTACAAATTCGTAAAAAATTTACAACTCTTGCCATACAATTGCATGAAGGAAGAGACATTTGCTTAGGCAAACTTATCTTAGGATCTTTATACGAGAATCTGAATCAGGAAGTGATGAGCATAAAAATGTTCCAATCTGGTGGCAGTTTGATCATACCTGGCCCCATTTGGTTGTTTCAAATGTGGCTCTTGGCCACTTTTAAAACAAAACTGGCAATCAACCTTCCTCCCAGCCTTTCGAAGGCACATGAAGAGAGATCCATCGAAGGAATAGGTTTGGCCATGCATCAATATGGTAATAGGAGTTCGCAAGATTTGTTCTCTATTGCCTACAATGCTCTTCTAAGTTGTGATGTGTTCACCCCTTCTATGGCCCCATTTACAACTAGGACTCGAGGGCCAGCTTAGTTTAAAAAAGATTTTCCAACCAATTCAATCGTAGATGAGGCAGAGATAAATTCTGTATGGGAAGCTTATTTAACCCCTACGTTTTTATCCAGCAAGGTAACATCTGGTAGCCCTTATGGAATCTATGGTTATCAACCAAATCATGTCGCCAGAAAATTTGGTTTAATTCAACCAAAACCTAGCTCTTTGTACAAGTGTGTGGATGATTTGAGACAGCCCTTGATAGAACATGTGTGGAGATTAACTTTACGACGAGCTCAGGAACAAAAACTCGTGTTCAAGCCTACTTCTTTTGTCTCATCCTTTGCATGCACTGAAGCATTCTATCGATGGTGGCAAAACTATTATAGCCGCCAATCCAATCGAGTAGATCTTGACACTTTGCTTCCTCAATTGATACTTGCTTTTCATGTGCAGAAAAAATCGAAGAACAAAGGTACGCATATTTGAGAAATTCAAGCTTTCCAGAAATTCTTTCAAACTGCATATGATCATTTGCATCTAAAAAGTAAAGTTCATTATGTTGCTCAAACTTTACGAGATAAAATCTATGATAAAATCCCAACAATGACATTTCCACCTTTTACCCCTAGTAAATACCTTTTTGTATTACATTTCAAAATGAAACTTCCAGCTTTGCCAACCAGCAAGTTAGCCTTGGCTTTTAGGCCGCCATACCTAAAATGGCTACCTTGTGATTCACTGCATGAGGCAAAAACTAATCACTAGAGAAAAGGACAAGGTGACTTGGACCAAATATTATTTATGTAACTTTAAGGGCTTCCTTCATTTAGATCTGCCCTATATCGAAATCATTTCTCCAATAGGCATAGGTATGAAATTTTTCGATTGGTAGAATCAACAAATAAGTATTTAGAGAAACGTACTACTTATTTGTTTACCCATTTGTTTGTAGCTCTTCCTCTTAAGTCAGGGGATGAAGGACATGATGAGGTCGAAAGCACCCAAAGACCCTCGAAATCTAAATTGGAAAGATCATCCAAGAAAAAGAAATCCTCTAAGTCGGAGAAAAAGAAGGTTCAACACTCCCCTGAAATACCCCCCGATGAAGTTGGAGAACCTGCAACTGAAGAAGACGTAAGTCCCTTTTCTTCGATCAATATTTGAATATCTCAGAATGGGATACATTCTTAATGTCGAATTCGATTTGCAGCCTGAAATCCTTCCTGAAGCTATTGAAATCACTACTGTTCCTGAGGCACCAAAAGCCAAAGAAATTCGAAGGAAAAGGAAGCAAGAGACCTTGAAAATAGTTGTCGAAGCAACTACTGCTGATAAATCTCCAGGCGAATCAAGCTCTAAGCGGAGGAAGCATAAAGATTCGGACCCCAATAGTTCCCATTCTCATGTTGGTGACAATTGCTCAAAGGTAGTAACCTGATTTGTTTAAACCAAGTTTTATTCCCTTGGCTTCGAGATTCGAGATTTGCTTTAACAATCACATTCTTTCTATACAGGGTATAGAGCATAGTCAGACTGACAAGTCTCAGCATGCATAAATTCTATCCACTGACCAAGCAACGACATCACCAATTGCAGAAGAAGACGAGGGTGTCGAGACTAGCACTCCTCCGCCTCATTTTGAAGTGACTTCTCCTAACCAGCTTCCAGCAGCGCCTGGTGAAGATGTGGTCATAGAAATATCGGTTGGCGATAGCGATCTCGATGATCGCGAAGACCAGTATATCATCGCTTCAAGAGAAGACAATGCTAGTTTGGACCAACCAACTACTCCTGGTGAAAAACTATCACTTGAGGTTATGCCAACGACGAACGCCCAGCCCACCAAGATCATTAGTCAAGAAGACTTCGATCAACTTGAGAAAGTTAACCCTCTGGATGCTTTTGACTTTTTAGCACAAGATGTTCTCTTTTCCAGGAGCACTGGAAAATCTTCCAATGTTTCTACTGATGATCCGTCAGAAACTTCGAAGGAAAACCTTCTAGCAGAGTTTCGAAGTAAAAAAGTCTTGGGAGCCAATCTTTTTGAGGCTATAGAGCAAGAAGAGAACATCATTGTTGAGGTAAAAGAGTTACTATGCAAATTGGGTAATCTTCTTTCTGGCTCGAAAATTCAGGAATTTTCTCGAGCGTTAGAACCTCTCTTAGAGGGTATTGGCCAAGGATTTCAACAGAAGAATACTGACCAAGCCAAACTTGAAGAGAAAACCATACGTTGTGACCAACTTTTAGATGAAGTTGCTGCTTTCAAAGCAAAGGTCGATGCTTTTCGACAGGAGATTAAAACCAATCAGCAAAGAGTAGCAGAAATCGACTCTACCATTGCTAAGTACAAGACATAAATTATAAATCTGGAGACTCAGAAAATCAACCTCTTATCCAAGGAAGACCTCATGAAGCAAGAGGCTCAAGTTGCCATAAAAAAAGCTAAGGAATCGAAGTTGTCTCAACAAGAGATAGCTATACTTACTGATAATGGCAAAGCCCTTGATGAGAAACTTAGTGATTTTAAAAATCAACTTGACAAGCTTACTTCCGAATTTGTAATTTGAAAAGAACTCTTCGTGAGTTTTAACTTTAAGTTTTTTGCTCCTTTAATTTTGTAATCTATAATGGTACAAGAACCGCTTTTAATAATATTTTAGATTTCCTTTAGATATCTCTATTTATCAATTTATTTTAAAATCACAAAATTAATGCTTGGAACAAGTTTAAAGAAAAAGCAATGATGAGAAAACTAAAAAGTCTCTTTTACTTAAACTGTCTAGGAAACCGTGAAACTTCCAAGTTAATGATAAGACTTGAAGAAAATTTTTAAAATATAAATAAAATTATACAACTTCCCTCTTTTCCTAAGGCACATCTACAGACACCCATTTTGCCACGTGTATACATTTCTGCAAGGTGAAAACTATACAACTGCATCCTCTCTCAACTTCTTCATCCACTATAAATACTTCATCTTCTCTTGCAAGTTTTGCCATCTCCTCTTGTTCTCCTCACCCCTTTGTTCAAAAAGAGAAACTTCAACAACAAAACCTCCTTTTTTTTTAACAATGGATTCTCTGAGTGATGATCTAATAATCAATATTGCTACGAGAGTTGCTGCTCATAGCATGTACGACCTCTTCTACTTCCAGCGAACCAACAAAAGGCATGCAGCGCTTTGCAGAGATCCTATCGTTTCCAAATCTGTTTTCAATGACTGCGTTGCTCTGTTTACTGATCTGGACCTAACTCATGAAAAACTTGATTTCATGGACCGTTTATGGGATCATGGCAACCCCATGTTCTGCATTCTCCGGTGTTCTCAGCATATGTTGCATGCCACTCCAAACTTTGACACAATAAGGTGTTTGTTATCGAATGCTGAGGCTGCTCCCTCGAATAGCGCTAAGTATTTTCACCTCCTGATAAGGGCTACTGCTCCGCCTCCTATAGACGAGGACAAACTTCTGAAAAATCTCTGGGACCTTTTGGTGACTAGGCGCATTTCACGCTATTGAGTGGATATTTAGGGGGGCGCCACTTCTTTCAGATTTCGCTGCACTTGGTATAAGAGATGCATGCCAGCAGGCATGGTTCGCCGTCGATTTTGCAACAAATGGCTTAATTGCCCAGGAGATGGGAGGAGACCTGGGAATTATCGTGACTATCTTCCTGCTGATGATGATGAGTATGTTTTAAACGACTTCTGCATCCGATGCCGTCTTGTCTCTGAAGTTCGATGGTTTATCGAAGTTTGTGGCATCACCCACCAGTGGTAGAGTCTTAGGTTGTTTTCATATTTCAAATTCAGATTTACATCTCTTAGCATTTAAGCTTCTTTTGGTCTGCTTTTTGTTTTGTAATGGCTGGTTTGTTGTATCCGTTTTTGGGGACTTTTAATGTAACCTGCCCATTAGTTGGCATTTTATCTAATTAATGCCATGTTTCGTTTTTTCCTTTCGAACTACTCTTGTATAATTTTAATTTCTTGTAGCATCGGTTTATATTTCTTCAAATATTTCCTGTTTATGCGTAAGATTCTTTGATCGTCGTTTAATTCTTCGATTTCATACGCATTGTTCGAAAAGACTCTTAATATTTGCCATGGTCCTTCCCAACTGGGAGACCATTTTCCCAAGACTTGATTTTTCTTATCCATTGGCAGAATGAGTTTCCACACCAAGTCCCCTTGAGCGAATAACTTTGACTTCACTTTTTTGTTATAAGTCTTCACCACCATTTCTTTCTGTTTTGTAAGGACTTCTAATGTTGTTAACCTTTCTTCATCTAAATCAACCAATTCATCTAAAATCATATTCCAATAATGGTTTGTTGGAATCTCGAATTGTCTTTGAATTCTGGTAGATTGAAGTAAAATTTCGATTGGTAATACAACATCATGACCAAATCTTAATCTAAATGGTGTGGTATTTGTCGATTCTTTAGGAGACGTTCGACATGCCCATAAGGCTTTGCCAAGAACTTCATGAAAATTCTTGGGTTTCCTTTTAGTTTTCCTTTTAATAATGGGAATAAGGTTCTTATTCGCTGCTTCAACTTGATCATTTGCTTGGGCATAATATGGTGTCGAAGTTAATAATTTAAAACCCGTGTTCTCAGCAAATTTTACCATTTTTTGACCAGTGAACACAGATCCTTGATCCGTAGTAATGGTTTCTGGAATGCCAAATCTATAAATAATATATTTTTGGATAAAATGTATAACCTCGTCTTAGGTAACCTCCTTTAGGGGAATTGCTTCTATCCATTTGGTGAAATAATTTATTCCAACCAGGATATATTTATGGCCTTTTTATGACTTAGGTTTAACTTGTCCAATTACCCCTAAAGCCCAACCCCTAAATGGCCAAGGTTTGACTATCGAATGTAACTCACTTGCTGGCACACGATGGATTCCAGCATGTTTTTGGCACTCCTGGCAACCTTTAGCAAATTCTATGCAGTCTTTTAGCATAGTTGGCCAATACACGACTTGTCGAAACAAAAGTCATTTCATCTTGTGGCCTGCTTGGTGCATACCACAAGCACCACTATGTGTGTTGGAGACAGCCAAATACGCCTCTGTCTCTCCCAGACACTTAAGCAAAACTCCTTCTGGAGTCTTCTTGAACAACTCGTTGCCTACTATCACATATCTTAAGGCTCGATACTTTATTTTTTGACAAGTTGTACCATCTAGATTCTCTAAATAATTTACTATGGGTTTTCGCCAATCATTGTTAGTTAAATTTTTTATGACCAAAATTTCAACTAAATTCATACCTTGTGAGTGTCCTTGAGATGTTTCTATCCCCCAAAGTTTTGGCATTAACAATTTCTTAGGGAGAGCGTCTATCAAACTACGCTTGTTCTTGATCTCAATCGGCTCTTGCATTTGGTCTTTTGAAATTTTGTATCTAGAAGCCATTTGGGCTAGATCGTTCGCTTTTTGATTCTCTATGTGGGGAAGGTGTCGAATCTCAACATGAGTGAAACGTTTGAGTAGTGCGTTAGCCATAGTGTCCAATCCCAGTGCCATTTCTAAGGCTGGATCCATCGAAATACAACTTCCAGGGCTGGCTCTCGATGCCCCCAGGAAATGGTTGATCTATTGAGTGATCAACAATAAAATCAGCGACAATTTGGCCTTTCACAAATTTCAAAGATTGATAGGTCAATGAATATTCTGTAAGGGCTAAAGTCCATTTACCAACTCTGTTGTGCAAAATTGGTTTCGATAACATGTGTTTAATTATACCAAAGTGAGAATAAACATAAACATCAAAAGGCTTGATATAATGCTTAAGTTTTGTACATGAGAAATACAAACAAAGACATAGCTTTTCACTAGGATGTTATCTTGTTTCAGCATCATTTAACACCCTACTAAGGTAATAAATGGCTCTTTCTACGCCATTTTCATCCTCTTGTGCTAACATGCTACCTATAGTACATTCAGAGGTTGCTATGTACATCTTCATTCTTCTATCTTTCAGAAGAGGTGAAAGTATAGGAGGATTAGTCAAATATGACTTGATTTCTTCAAAAGTCTTCTGGTACTCTAGCTTCCATTTGAACACGTCTTCTTTCTTCAAACGAAGCAATGGCGAAAAAGCTTGTGTTTTGCCACTTAGGTTCGATATGAACCTCCTGAGAAAGTTGATTTTTCCTAACAAAGATTGCAATTCTTTCTTTATCGAAGGAGCTTTAGTCTCCATTATTGTCTTCGTTTTGTTTTGGTTAATTTTGATTCCCTTCTTGTGGACAACAAAACCTAAAAAATCACCTGCACAAACACCAAACCCACATTTTAATGGATTCATTTTCAATCCATATTGCCTCATTCTTTCGAATGATCGGCGTAAGTGATCTAAGTGTTTATCTTCTGAAGATGATTTTACAACAATATCATCGATGTAAACCTGCATGAAATCCTCTATGACATCATGAAACATCGAATTCATTGTTATTTGGTATGTAGCACCAACATTTTTTAATCCAATCGGCATCACCAGTCATTCATAGCAACCTAATGCCCCCGGGCATCGAAATTCAGTTTTGGAGACATCCTCCTCAGCAATAAAGATTTGATTATAGCCTGAATAACCATCAAGCATACTAAAATATTCGAATCATGCCACTTAGTCCACTAGCATTTCTGCCGCTGGCATAGGATACTCATCTTTGGGGGTGGCGATATTTAAATCTCTGAAATCAATACAAACTCTTATAGTTCCATTTTTCTTCTTAACAGGAACTACATTTTCTAACAAATCTACATACCTTGCGGTTCTGATGAAACCACATTTCAGGAGTCTTTCGATCTTTTCTTTAATCTTTTGCAAGATTTGTGGTGCAAACCTTCTAGGAATCTGCTTTACGGGCTTCTAACCTGATCGAATTGGCAATTTCAATTCCACCATTTTTCGGTTTAAACCAGGCATTTCGTTGTAATCCCAAGAGAAGCAATCTTTGTATTCCTTCAAAAGCTCCACAATTCGAGTTTTGAACTCCTTGGGAATTTTGGTACTAATATAAGTTGGCCTTTTGGAGTGCCATCCCCTAGATCCACTTCTTCGAGGGGATCCTGTGCCCTTATTTTGGTAGTAGACCCCATAGGATCTTCTTCGAACCCCAAAGGTTCATCATCGTATATCCAATCTAACTTTTGATCATCGATGAGATCATCAATAGTATCTTCTGCCAGAGTTTCGATTACCTCTTCCTGCAGAACTTCGGCCTCTTTGGCCGCATTCAATTTATTCTCGGCCACATAGGCCGTAATTTTATCCCAAATATTGGGCTCAGTCATGGATCACTTTTCGATATCCCACCCAGTTGGTGAGATTGCATACCCAGGAGATTTTGGAGTGAGGTTGTCAGTCACCTTCTTGTACGTTGAAGCTCTTGTCCTGAGCACATCTTCCTCTCTTAAAGGAGTTTCTTCATGATGCACAATTATGTAATCATGATCAATAAATTCTCTTTCTCAAACAAAACCAGATCCTGGTTGGAGTTTCATAGAATACATTTCATCCTCTGAGATTGTCTATTTGGGACCAAGAGACATGACCGGAGGAATATATGCTAGTTGTTTGTCGAAATTCTTCTTGGTAATGTTATTCACTTCAGCCAAGAAATAACTTTGGTCATCCTCGATGTTCTCTACCAGACCATCTTCTCTCCATATAGCAATCCTTTGATGTAAAGTGGAAGGTAATACCCCCACGCCATGGATCCATTCTCTACCTAATAGCACATTGAAGTTTGCTTTGGATGGAACTACCATGAACATGGTTGTTCTGCTTACACTTCCCACTATCAGATCTACTTCGACGACACCAAGGGAATTTCCAGTCGTTCCTTCGTAATTAGTGAGAATCACGTTGGGAGGTTTCAAATCGGAATCAAAGAGTCCAATCTTCTTTACGAAAGATTGGGGTAGCAAACTAACAGTAGCGCCACCATCCACCAGTACCTTATTAACTCCGACAACATTGATTTTTGCTTGGATAAACAGGGGTTTGAGGTGAAGTCTCATCGAGAGATCGGGACGCTCGAACACCGCATGTTGATCTTAAACACAACCATTATTCATGACATAGTAGCACAATGGCCTGTGAATGGCCATTTCTTCAGTGAAATCGCTCTCCACTTCATTGACCTCTGATGGAACATCATATTTGATTGGTAGCATTGATATAACGCATAATAAATTGAAGCTCGGGTCAGATTCAGAAAAATTTGAAGTCAATTCTTCATCTTCTTCTGGAAAATCTTTCTTCAAAGTGGGCAAAAGAGGAAATATCCTTTCAGTGGCTGGTCTTTTGATCATTTCGAAAACAGTCTCCTGCTTTCCTTCTCCTTTGTCAACATTGGTGACGTCTTTCAAGGTGTCTGCCTTTTTATGGCGTTGATACCTGCGCCATTGTCTCTTTGTCATAGGGTGTTTACCCTTGTAATTGTTGTTGTAGGCATATCATTTAGAATTCGATGCCTCTTTCTGATGGGGTTTCATGGCCACTCTCTTCACCCACTTAGTTGGTGGGGTGGAATAACCAGTTTTCTTTCCCCAAGAGAAGACCCAAGTGTCTGTAGGAGTTTTTGAAGGAGGGTTGAGAGTCTTCCTGTGATTTCTGCCTGGATTTTGTTCTGAGGATTTCATTTTGTATGGGCCACCTCTCTTGTTGAGACCGAATTTTGGGCGGTTCTCAACCCATCCTCCTTCGCGTTTTGTATGTGGTAGGAATCCTTCGACAGATTTTGCAGCCTCCTTATCGAACACTGCGCTGCACCTAGCACAAAGCATGGCATTGGTGTTAGAGATCTCGCACCTGTTTAGAAAATCAATTAGATCTTCTTCAGCCTTAGGATACGCCACTTCCATTTTTTCGACAAAATGAACCTCAGTAACCATCGAATTTGCGGATTGATGGTCCTCAGTGACCATCTCATCATCGGCTTGTGGATTTTCTTCGAGTGCCTGCTCTTCGATAGGAAGTTCGCTATCAAATTCTTCTGTGATATCCACCATGTTTATGCCAATCACTTCGGCATACATGGAGTCATCTTTTTTCAAAGGATCAACATCAACTTGCATTGGCTGTTTGGTTTTCTCCCCAAAATTCAGCCTTCCCTCATCGAGAGCCGTCTGCACAGAATCCCTGAAACGAGTACATCGAGATAAGTTATGGCCTAAAAACCCATGGAATTTACAAAATCTTCTCTTTTTCCTTTGTTCTAAAGGAGGTAGTTTCATGTCTTTTGGCACCAAAATTATGCCATCTGTGACTAAAAGATCTAAAATCTCTTCGCACATAGAAACAACAAAAGTATATTTTTGGGAGGATATTTGTCGTTTTTAGGTTCCTTAGGATTTTTTCCATTCGACGGCCTTAGTAATTTTCACGTATAAGGCGGCCCATCTTTTAATTCTGCAAGATTAATTTCATTATCTTCGAAAGTATCTGATCCCCAATCGAATTCTGGGTCACTGTCTCCTGCGTCTACATAGGCAACTTTCTCCCTTTTAGGGAACCTGTTTGCGTCTACACTGTCTGTCTGCTAACTGTGCCATATCTCTAAGATATTGAGTATCTAACTTCTTTCAAACAGAATAGTCTAGGCCGCCAGCGGCCATTTCAACCAATTCATGTTCTGGCACTGATGTGAAACATCTAGCCTTAAGAAGGCGGAATCTATTCAAATAATCATCAATTGACTCATGTGTTTTACGTCGAACGCTGGCTAGTTCTTTCAAACTAATTTTAGATTGGCCCATGTAGAACTGTTCATGGAATGCTTTTTCCAATTGATTCCAACTAAAAATGGAATGTGGGGGGGGGGGGGGGGGGGGCAATGTTGTAAACCAGCTAAAAGCATTTTTCGTCAAAGAACTTGGAAAATACTTCATTTTCAAATTTTCATTATTTGCCAAATCCCCGGCCTCCATAGGGTATCGAGCAATGTGTTCGACTGTCGATTCATTAGTCTCCCCGGCGAATTTAGTGAACTTGGGGATTTTCGTATTTCTCGGCAAATTGGTCTCTAACACATATTCAGATAATGCCGATACAAAATATGGCTTATGTAGTCCCATATTGAAACCATTTTGGGCTAGAAAGGCTTCAACCACATTGGCTATATTATTATGGCCCTCGTAATTGTTTCGACGGGCTTGTATGACCACTTGGTATGCATCTTGGTGCCTATTTACCACTATTGGTACCCTTCCTGGCTCCTCTTGGGCCGGTTGTTGTATCCTTTGTGGGTGTGCTTGATTTTCAGGCACTTGGTTAATTTGACTAACTGCAGAGTTTTCTACTGACCCAACATTTAGATTTTGAGACACCGGCGTATTTCGCATTGCGGGAGCGCCATTGAAGTCAGCCATTTGCTCCATTTGAACAGACAACGCCTGGTAACTTTTGTTCGTATCTTGAATTAATGGATTAATTACTGCACCTATCTGTTGAGTCACTAGAATAACCATCTCGTGATTGGTTTCCTCCATTTGTTGTCTTAACGTATTCAAAGAAGCGTTAGTCAGCGATTGTTGGGGAGACCTAAATGGAGTGAACGATTGTTGGGGCGTTCCAAATGGGACACTTACCCCAGGATTGAACAGTTGGGGCATATGTACGTTCAAACTTTCTGAAGATGTAGACGGGTTTGTATGTAGGCCTTGCATCAACGAAGTTGGCATACCATATGGCATCCTACGACCTGTCCCAAGATTCAAAAATCCTTGAGATGATGCCATTCCTGACGTTAGCATGGCTTGTGAGGTTTGCGCGGCCACAGAAACCGTCGGATCGACCTGAAAGGTTGATGCAGCCATAGTAGTTGTTGGAATGGCCTGGGAAGTTTGTGCGGCCCTCGTTGATCCTACTAGCTCTATCACGGTTTCCATGGTGCTACTTTGGGTTGATTGTGTAGTACCTGATGGTACTCGTGGGTTGGTTGTTGTTCCTGATGCACTGGCGACATTCGAAGCCGCTGCGTTCGGATTGGGAGAAGGACGCGTCATTTTAGGAAGTTGATTTTTATTCCTCAATTGCATACACAACACAAACCAACAATATCAACGGTTTAAACTTCAACAGGAAATTTATAAACAAAAGCACAAAAGGTCCCAATGGCCGTGCCAATTTGTTTACACTGATTTTTGGTAAACAATCGCTGGTTTAAAAATGTTTACTTGTAAGATCAACCAGTAAATTTTAGGGACATATTGTGTTTGTTATTTCCAGAAGTTAATGTTGTTCTTGAAGAACTTGATAAAAGAAAGTAAAAAGTAATTGAATTCAACCCAGTTGAACTCTATCGAAATTGGTGTAAATAAAAGTATATGAATTGCTCAAAAAGAAACAAGTAAATTGGAAAGACATTTAAGAAAACAAACTTAAACTGCATTGATTGAATATGAATTGGTACACATGTTCATACATTGCAACTTGTGACTCGTTTCTCTCTTCCATGTGGATAGTTTGAGTGTAAGTTTTTTGTATGATTGAATTGTGACCCTTTTTCCTTAGGGAAAAACTACTATTTATACAAATAAAAATAATTACCTAGATTCGAATTTAAAATGATAACTACAGTAAACTAACTTATCCATTCGATTTGAATTTCGAATGTTTCTTGGAAATATCTATTGCTTTGACCTTATCCAAAAAAAACTGCCCTTCGAGAATTTTCATTTGTCGAACCGAGACACACGCTTTCAATTATCACTAGCAGGTCCAACTTCGATAAGAATAAGAGAACAACTCGAGAACAATTCCTTCGATTACAAGGTCAACTTATTTGACTGCATTTAATGATAGCCTTAAAAATACTGGGTAACACTCCATTACATATTTTGGTTCTTTCCGTTAAATTTAATTTAAAAAAAAATTAGGGTTTATCAATTTCTGGAAAATAGGAAGAACACCATTAACAACAGCAAGAAAACCCGACAGCAAGAAGAAACAATAACAAAATCAATCATCAACAACAACAACCCAGCATTAACAACCTACAACAACAATCCATAGACAACAACAAACAATAACCAACCAATAACAACAACAACCCAATAACAACAACACCTAGAAAAATGAGTAACAAAAAACAACAAATTAGGGTTTGTGAAAGTTAGAAGAAGAAGAAGAAGAAGAAGAAGAAGAAGAAGAAGAAGAAGAAGAAGAAGAAGAAGTAGTTTGGGAGAAATTGATATCTCGACCCAAATCGATTGAGAAATTAGAGTTGAAGTTCTCTGAATTTCTTTGTACCATTTGCTGAAAACGAAATTCGAATTTGAATTTCTTTGTATCTCTGGATCTTAAAAATCTGTAAAATTTGAATTGAGGGTGAGTGAATTAGGGAAGTTCAATCTTAAAAAAAGTTTCAAAATGAGATTGTTCTTTAGAATTGCATTATGAATGTCAAAAATTAAATGATCATTAAAATTTTGTAGGGAATAAACTTAAAAACTCGTTAAATTTTAATCCTGGTATATATATTATATATAAAGAAAGTAGACTTATTTTGCACTGTCTTTTTCTCTTTCTAATTATACCTTTAAACAAATTTGAGTTATTTTGTTGGTGTGATAATTCAAAAAACCAAAAACACATTTAACTCCTGTTATATTGTATCATTAAAAAAATATAAGTATAGATTGTTACAATACTAGTGTGTACGCACGGAAAAAAAATCTTTGAATTAAATAAAAAAAATAAAATACTTTATACTTATATCTTAAATTGTTTTAAAGTTTGAAAAAGAAACTATTCTCATTTTTAAACTGATAAACTATCTTTACTTTTTGTGAAATAGTTAAAGAAGTACTCATTTTGGAACGAAGATAGTATTAGATATGAAAATGACAATAGCTTAAGAAAATGCTAATAAATGAAGAGACCATCATTTTAGTGAAGTAATTTGTAGTTTCTGTAACACCCCGTTTTCCCAACAACGTAATATTAATATAAAATCAGAGTAAATCAACAAACGGAGCATTACACTGTTTTTCAAAAAATTTCATAAATAAATTAAAAATACTATTTATTCAACAACGTCAACAACATAATATTGCAGCGGAAAAATCTTTTAAAACATTACAACCACAACATAAATATCTGGCACAAAGGCCCCAACATAAGTAATATTTCAACATTTTATTTCAACAAAACTCCAACAACATGCTTCAAAAATTGATACATAAAGGAATGAAAGAAAAACATCGCAACGATTCCCCATCCCGTTACGTATCAGAGCCCTAAAACACATGAGCCACCACTTCTACTATTCTGGATCACCTGCAAGTTACCCATACGAAGGGCAACATTTTCAAACAGAAGCGGTAAGATTCACAAACAATAATAATAGAATTATAATTCATCAATTGAATCCAACACCCTAAATATCAACAAATACTTCAATGTAATTATAAACTTCATGGATAACAACATATTCTAATTCATCCAACAACAACAACACAACCAACAGCTCAACCGACGACAACGACTATGCAATGACACAACGACGAATAACGACAATGCAACAATGCATATGCATGTGGTACCATTTAACGCGTTTGAATGACAAGGCATTCCAGGGCATGAGCCCTCAACATTTGAATGGTTAAAACATTCACAGGGCATGTGCCCTCAACAATTGAACGACAAGGCGTTCCAGGGCATAAGCCCTCAACAATTGAATGATGAACATTCCAGGGCATGAGCCCTCAACAAGGTATGAGTATGAAATGGACTCAAAATTGTGTATATCTGCATACAACTCAACAACAGCAACGACAACTACTAACATGCATAATCAACTATGACTTACTCCCCAACTTAGTCAAATATGACACAACAATTCACACGGCAAAATTCATCAACATAACACATATTCTCATAATTTAATCCAATTCATCTATAAAGAAGTTTTATAGGATTTAGTGCATATACATAGGTTATATAAGTTAAAATAAACATTTTAGAATGCTCAGACGGGTCCCCTAATGCACGGAAAAAGATCAAAAAGTGGCTGACAAAAACCCAGCTCGCTTGAGCGGGGGCCTGCTCGCTTAAGCGAGATCATCACAGAATGGTTGGTTTCTGCTCGCTTGGGGTTCGCTTGTGGCTCGCTTCAAGCGACCTAAATGACGAAGGTTAAGGTCTTGCACGCTTGCAGTTTGCTTACAGATCGCTTAAGCGTGCGGGCTCTTACAAATTTTGGGCAATTAACTTGAATACTCGCTTAAGCGACGGGCCACTCGCTTAAGCGACCATTCATCTGGGTAGTGAAAAAGCTCTCGGATTTTCTAACCCTATCTCATTCAAAACCCAATTTTTAACCCCTGATTACCCAAAACGTGATTTACCAAATGTTTACAGGTTCAACATACAATAATGCATTACAAAGAACACAAAAACAACATCAAAAACAACAATTCAACTCATTTTTCAACAATTGCATTTTCTCCAAAAACCTAACTCAAGCTCCTCAATTCCAACTAATCATCTTGTTAAATCAAATCAGAATTATAACAATATTATTATTGAGAGATAGTCTCACCCTTACCTTAATTTCAGATCAACAAAGCTCTACAATCTCTCTGGTTCTTTACTTTGCTACCTTGGCTCTTCTCCCTTTTTCTCCCAAAAACCCACTGTACGTGAAAAATGTTTTCTACCTTCTCTAACTCCCACTAATATTTCCTTAACTCCTCCTTTCATTTCACTTAACTCCTACTAAATTCTATTAATTAAAATATAACCCCCCAAAACCTCAAATAATATTAATTCTCACTTATTTATATTAAGTAATAAAAATAACTATATAATAAAATAACAACACACCACATAATCACATAAATCATTTAAAATCATATAAAAGACTTAAAATCAATCAAAAATAATTAAATAATAACTAGGACGTTACGGTTACCATCCAAATAATGTGTATTATTACTATTTACATTAGTCGATTCATAGAAATTGTCCAAAAAATGTATGAAACATAAAGGGGAATCAATCATGGATTGTTCCAGCTTGTTGTCCAACTAAAAGCCAATGGCGCCACCGTCGTAATAGCTATCATCTTGCTCCAATCCATCTAACATTACTTGAAATTATTAACGGTAACCTTTTATTTCATTCCTCTAATGCACCCCTACATTGACAAAAAATGAAATCCAATTGGAAATTTGGAACCAACCATCAAGCATAACTTCGTCACATTAACACATGCATCCCCATTTCAACATTCTTCTTTCCCTAACAAAACATGTAGAATCATTGGTATAAAAGAATTGGAAAACAAAATTGATTTTACCTTTAGAACTTTTATTTATTTATTTGGATTTTTATTGGAATACTCTTTCATATGCAAAAAAAATTCAAATATTATTCTTGCAAATACACATTGGCCAAACCATTATCAAACATATCACACAATAAAACAAACAGCAAAATTCATTACAATAGTATAATCTAACGCATATGAGAATCTCACACCATTTGGTAATGCAAGATGAAATAATGAATTTTAGCTTCTTCAAAAGAAAAAGATGAAATAATGAAATTGAGTAATCGAATACATCCAATATGTTGGAAGGGGTCGGACATCAGAGCAAACCATGGAAGGTTTGACATTGATAAAGATAATATATTCCCTTCACAAAGAATGAGAAAATTATAAAAATAGTTACTGACGGTGAATGTTAAAGGAAAAAGAAAAGTGAAATATACAATAGTACGCATCGAAAACTCTAATTTCAATTGAAGATGGAGGGAGATAGGAAGTAGATGGTTTTTGAATTATGCTAACTAGTGCCCTAAAGCACTCGTTAAAGAAACTAAAGATGGTAAGTTTGTATTGAATTCAACAATTTTTTAACTTTTAAAAGGTCAAATCTATCACTTTTCACTATTTTTCAATACAACATTTATAAATTTGTCATTTTAACTAATTTCATAAGGGCACTCTTTAGCATTTCCCTAACATTAATAAGATGTGGGAAAATGCTATGTACATTGAATACATAGATTAAAAAATAATAATCTAAATTATTAAAAAAATAAATAAGTAAAATAAGGAAATAAAATAATTAAAAGATAATTAAAGAAACATTTGCTACTATTATAAAGTTTAGGAAGAACTAAACATTCTCATTGCATGACAAATATCATACTTTCCAGCAAAACTATGTTTGCTTTATTATATTTTCGCACCATTTAGGATCCACTCTTTGCATAATATAAATAAGATAAATTCTCCTTTAACATATATATATATATATATATATATATAGGGGGCATATCACATGAGAATGGGTAAAATATATATATATATATATATATATAGGTAAAAAAATAAAATGTTGGTGCCCCTAATATGGTGCTTAGGGCTGCCGCTCCCTTGGCCATGTTCAGGGCCACCCCTAGTCTTATGGATGTTATTCTAACAACTAAGTGAGTATTCAAGTCATATAGTCTAGTTGGTTGACCTTCTTTAATCTTAGGTTAAAGTGTACTTTTCGCGTCCTATGTTTTAAAATATTGCGATTTTGGTCCCTTGTTAAAAAAATAAAAATTTTGCCCTCTATCTGTAGGGAAATAAGTTTTTTTTACCCTCTAACTTTATGAAAATATACTCTTTTAACCATCTATCTTTAGGGAAATAAGCTCTTTTGACCCTTTATCCCTAAATTTTTTTTGCAATTTGACCCCCTGTTTTGAGACATGTGACTTCTTCTCAGCAGCTTTGCAACGTTTTGTAAATATCTCTTATTCATAAACCTAACTTTGTTGCCCTGATTTTAACCTAAAAATTTTGCCAAATTTCCCTCCTCCTAAACCTAACCGTGATTTCCTAAATTAACGCATTCATAAACCTAACTCTGTTGTCCTAATTTTAACCTAAAAACTTTGCCAAATTTCCCTCCTCCTAAACTTAACCATGATTTCCTAAATTAACGCATCTCTTAGTCATAAACCTAACTCTGTTGTCCTAATTTTAACCTAAAATTTTTGCCAAATTCTCCTCCTCCTAAACCTAACCGTGATTTCCTAAATTAATGCATCTCTTATCTCTTATCATTTATTCATAAACCTAACCCTGTTGCCCTAATTTTAACCTAAAAATTTTGCCAAATTTCCCTCCTCCTAAACCTAAGCGTGATTTCCTAAATTAATGCATTGGATGCTATTAATCACATATATCAAATCCTATTTAATTCGCAGAAATTTTTCTTGGCATAATTTTTCATTGCTCTGTAGTCAACTGATTTCCCTACTTCTTTGGAAGCGATTAACTATCCTATTTAATTCCCATAATTTTTTCTCACGTAGTCAACTGATTTTCCTGCTTCTACGATTAAGTTCAACTCATTTGCCAGCTTTTTTGGAAACGATTTACTTCCAGGGATATTCTCCTTAATCTTATACATATTCACGTTTCCCTCATCTTTCCTCCCTTATCAGAACCAAAATATTATTTCTCTCGGGACAACAATATTCAAAACACATTATCTACCTTTTAGTAACAATTACAAACTTTTAGTAACATTATTAGTAACAATTATATGCTTTTAGTAACAAACCATGACTTTTAGTAACATGAATCAAATAGTAGATTTTCAACAAATTAATTGTCTTATTCCCTTCGCATCAATTTTCTTTTTCTCTTATATATCATGAAATTCAATTGGTCAGTTGCTAGCAATTAATTTATGAAACATTTGCCAATATGTTTAACTTTTTAGACCTATTGTTTAACCAATTATATATCAAAAATTTTATAATATCGAATAATCCACGACGTAAATAATTTAGAATATCTTAAACAGCCATAATTATTTCATGCTCACTGCAAGCCCTTCCTGTTGTTATGTTAATTATAAACAAAAATCGTAATTACTCTGATTCAATCAACTAAGAGATTTCATCCTCATCTAATTTTTTTTTGTCGCAGACAATGTGCTCCGCTTCCTCTATTTATGACAGCAAAAAATCCAAAACCAAATCTCTATGATTGAATCAAGTAGTGGATTTCATCCACATTTCTTTCCTAATTAGTTGCAGGTGATATACACCTCTTCAAGATTGTTTTTCCATTACCACTTTATTTTATTCAAATATTAAGTCAAACTTTGAAAGTCATTAATTTTGTGCCCCTCCCTATTTACACGCCAATTATAAAGTCAAACGAAGTCCCCCAACAAAATAATAATTTCATATTTTTTGTATTAATCTTTATCCTAAAATGTTGGGCATTTCCTAATTTTATTACACTTCAAGTGCATCAGTTTTGGAATTATCGTTATAAACAATACTCCTAATTTTAACCATCAAACTTTGCTCACACGTATTACACCTTTGTTAAAGTAACATGAACGATGTACTAGAATTATGGAACAATACCAACGTCTATGGTAATTAACATTATGATTTGAGTTACGACAATTTTAACATTCAAGCGAATTACAATATTTTATTTCTAACGGTGAATATTAACTTCTTAAAATGACTCGTGCGTTAGCACGGGTCAATGGTCTAGTTACGGTAAAAATTGGAGATTCCCCCTTGCCATTAGAAGATTCTTTGATTTTGATCCCTGATGGCATATGATTGGACAAATATGATGATGCGACATGTTGATTGTGTAATTAATTTTCTTTTTTAATAATTTTAAGTACACGTGACATTTTAACCATTTTTTTAAAATAATTAATTAGAATAATATGTCATTATTTTTTTTAAAAATAAAAATTATTAAAAAAATAACTTCATCTTCACAACATAAATTCATGAAAAAATCCAACAATAACACAATTCTTTTACAAACTCATTCATCTTCTCAAATTCGTCATCTTCCCTCTATCAACAACACAAACACATCTTCATAAAAAAAAAAAAAAAAAAAAATATCTGGAAACGCAAGAACAACATAGGAACAACAACATTTCATCATTTTCCCTTCAATTGAAACCCATTTATCTATTCTTCATGATCCAACAATAACAGCAGCACCACCAACACTTCCAACACTTCACAACCAACAAAAATAATCAAAACTTGTACAAAAAAAATTGAAACCTGTACAAATCGAATCTTACAAAAATAATTGAAAAATCAACCAACACACAAATCAAAACCTATTGATGAAATTGGATTTAATCTCAAATCTTTTTCTTTTTCTTTTTCTTCTTCTACAGTGAACTTATCCTCTTCTCTCTTCTTCCCTGACTTTTCTTCCTTCTCTTCTCCAGAACATCATATTCATCACACTCAATCTTCTTTCAATTGCAATCAAAAACATCCCTCAAGCCCTAAATTTGAAAACCCATTTCAGATCAACAAAAACATAAGAACAACATTCTAAATTTTTTTTCATAAAATTTGCAACCCCAGATCCAAATTTATTTTCAGAAAATTTGCAAAACAAGGGTCCTGATTTGTAACCCATAAATTCATCTAAAGAAGAACGAATCTAGAATGTAAGAGGAAGAATGAACTTAAATTGATCCAAAGAACAAGGGTTCGAATTTGCAACCCATAAATTCATCCAAACAAGGGTTCCAATCGAGATTGTGCATGAGGGAGATTGAGCAGGAAAAAAAATTGAGTATTGTGAGAGAAGAAGACGACGAGGCAAGGAAGAGGAAGAAGATAGAAAAAAAAAACTGGAAATGTAAGAGATGAAGAAGGTTTATTGTGAGGGAGAGACAGAGAAGAAGAGAAAAATTATTTATTTTAATATTTTTAATTCATTAAATTAAGATTTAATAAAGGAAATTCAAATGGAATTAAAAAAATTGGAAAATAAATAAAAAAGCCAAGTCAAAGTGTCATCTCATTAATTAATGCACGGTCAGCATGCCACATACGCTTAGTGTTCAAAACCAAAGAATCTATAAATTATAAGGGGGAATCTCCAAGTTTATTTTCGTCGGAGGTAAACCAAAAGACCCCTAAATAGCAGGAGGTAAAACCCATTTAACTTGGAGGAGAAAACTACTTTTTAGCTTAATCTTAACAAGTGGTCATTGTTTCCGTTACAATTGGTGGTTTTTAACAATGGAAACGTGAAACAATGGAATGCTATATAAATTGGTTTCATATATGTTTCCGTGGTAGAAAAAGAAAACATTATATTCTCATCCTCTTGATTTTTCTCCTCTAGCAATTATTCTGAGCATTGTTTGTGAAGCTCCAACACGCTGGTTTCGAGTGCACAGGTTTAAAATACATAGTTGTGTAAACTTTAGGGAGCAAAACCGGATATTGGATTGTACTGGAGGTCCATCTAAAATTTGCTTTAACGGTGACTTTTGCCACGACACAACATCACTTCTTTTATTATTTCCTAAATATCAGAATTTCTATTTTTCTTTTAATATTTCCAACAATCTGAAATCAAATTTTATTTATTTAATTATATCTGTAAATATTAACTTTGTAATTTTTTTATGTATCATGTTAGTTCAAATAACATGGAAAGGATCATTTTATTCCATCGTCAAATGAATAGTAAAGAATATTGTGGGTGAGAGTTCAATTAATTCGTCGTCTAATTTGAGGTTAAAAGATGAGTTTCGTGTTCAAGTAAGCCTTAAACTAAAAAATGTTTGTACTTATGGATGTTAAATCTAAAGGTTGATATTTGTTTTATGTCTTTGGTTATAAGAAATTATCTATATATTTTTCTGTTCGTGAAGAAAAAAAAATTATAGATAAATTTACATGAAGACTTCTACGTGCTAGTATAGATTATAGATAAAA
Source organism: Medicago lupulina (assembly GCA_958299785.1). Lineage (NCBI taxonomy): Eukaryota > Viridiplantae > Streptophyta > Magnoliopsida > Fabales > Fabaceae > Medicago > Medicago lupulina. The sequence continues at coordinate 25,668,128 of OY283144.1, read as the reverse complement.
TTCCATTTCCAATACCATGATTGGTGTAGGTTTTAAAATTTTAGAGTGTGCAATTGCAACTGCATACCCTCATTATAGGGTAGATCCGCCCCTGGTTACGAGAAGAAGAACAAAAACAATTTTAATTGTGATTGCTATTTATTCTTGTTATTTTTAAATGTGGGCAAAGTATTAAAATTATTGAAACAAGAGAAAGTAGAAGAATTAGAAGCAAAAGGAAAGGAAAAAAAACCTTTTGGGCATAGTAGATGATATAATTTTCTCCTTTTAGTTAGTAGGAGCATAGGACGTTGTTACATTATGATAATTCTACTATCTATGAGATGTAAGGGTTAATCAATGATATTTTATTGTTATTTGAAATAAAATAAGGTATTAGAAGTGAACAGTATTCCATGAAAAATATGGTTTGAAATAGATGGATTTGCCTTAAGGAAGTAATTAGCTCATAGATAGTTAATGGAATTTCAAAAAATAGTCTAATAGTTTGAGTGTGTGATAATTGACTATGTTGCATATTTTATGAATTATATATGGTATGAACTTTGAGTTATTTATGATTATATGCAATTTATAACATATATTTAGCATTTCCTTTAAAAAAAACAACAACATATATTTAGCATTATTTTTGTTTTGTAGAATCCTCGATTTTGATTGCGATTTGCAATTTTGTTATCCTATATCGATTCTACAAAAGTTCTTGAATAAAATCATTTGATCTTGGTTGTGATTTTACGATTTACGATTTTGTTATTTCCTTTCCACCTGAAGAAAAATCCCGATTTAGCTCATTAGATTGTTTGTTAGGACTAAGATTTTGGTTTTTTAAAGTACTTTTCGCTGCTAAAATTTCTATGTGTGTTGACTCTAAAAATATAGATGCAAAATGTTTCAACTCATAGTCAAACCTTTTTTTTTTTTTGGTTATCATAGTCAAATTAATTGTACTCTTCTTATTTTAGAACTTAAATGAAGTTTATTTTACGGTAAAAAAGACTAATAATTACTATCGGTTGTTCTTAAAGAAAAAAACCAGTATACCTGCAAGAGGATAATAATAAAACAAAGCCGGGGATATCGCTTCTTTGAATACATGACAAGGATTGAAACCTGAGTCATAATCATGAATCGCTGATGATGATTGGTATACATGAACAGTTTGTGCAATGTTCTTTGATGGTTTTACAAGCAAACCATCTTCCATTTCAATCTTTAGGGTTGCTTTCTCATACTCCATGGAAAAGGATCAATGAGAAATGTAGTGGAAGGTGCAGATATTGATTTGATATGCCTTTGCTAAATAAGGAATAAGGATGGGGAAACACATGGAAGAAGAAATTCCTATTTTTATATAAACATCAATGCAAGTAGGTCATATGTTAAAATCAGAAACGGTAGTCTGTACGAATCTTTTAGTTTACTTTTTGACAATCTATACGAATCTTACTTGTACCAGAGTTCGAACAAACACATTAAAAATGCATCACTAAGTCTGCAACAACAAAAAAATACAATACAATTTGTTGTTTTAGCAAATAGTCACTTTAGTCCTTGACTCTGCACCTCCCTATTACAAAGATCTCTGACTCATAATTAAATAAAATAAAAATCTCTGACTCTATATTTCTGTTATCACTTTAGTCCATGACGTTAAATAATTCTGTTAAGTGATGATGTAGCACATGTTTTACGATGACATGGCATAAGAGGTGTCACATGGACTAAAGTAAAAGTAGAAAATTGTCACTTTGGTCTCTGAACTAAAAATCAATATCCCGAAATTGAATCTCAAATCCATATATCCTTAAATCTCAAATCGCCAAATGTCATATAATTTTCTCTTTTGTTCAAAATCAATCTTCCATTAAAAACCAACTTACTGATAGGTCCCTCACTATACATACTTACTATCAGTTAGGTCCCTGACAGTAAACATATACTCTTACTAAGGTCCTTGGCAAGTTGTGGATCAATACGAGGGCTTTGAGTTTTTTCATCTTCATCTCACTCCTATTACACATAATGCTTTCAGTTTCAAATCCTTATTTTTATTAAAACTAAATACATGTGTGTCTATCATGTATTCTTTGACAAAAAAAACTTATTAGTGTCTTTAAGAAGATGAAATGATAATAATAGCAGTTATGATTATAATGTTTATTATTGTCCATCCCCACATCCGTGCTTATAAAAAATAATATACTTCATGCGTATATCCTCTTTGAAGTTTGATTGTGGCTTCCATGGCCACAAGTTATACTAATATTATACGTTCATGTGATTACTACAAGCTTGCTCAAAAATTTATAAAAAATATATTTATTCCATCTGGTATCTCTCTCTGTAATTGCATGGTCATTTCAACTGCAAAGACTTTAATGAGAGTACATGTCTACTGTCTGGAACACTGATAGTAAGTATGCACAGCCAGGGACAAAACAATAAATTGGTTTTAATGGAAGATTGATTTTAAATAGAAGAGAGAATTAGATGACATTTAGAGATTTGAAATTCAATTTGGGTATATTGATTTTTGGTTCAGGGACCAAAATGACAATTTTCTACTTTCACTTTAGTCCATTTGACACCGCATATGTCATGTCATGGTAAAACCTGTGCCACATCATTACTTAACATAACTATTTAACACCAAGGACTAAAGTGATAACAGAAGTACAGAGTCAAGGACTTCTTTGTATTTCATCTTGAGTCAGAGACCTTTGTGACAACGAGGTGCAGAGTCAGGGACTAAATTGACCATTTATTCATTTTTTTTTACAAGTAAAAGTAGAACTTGAACCTTTATTTTATATCACTTAGAGTGTGTTTGTTTCAAGTTTATCAAATTTATTTTTAAGAATAACATTCTTTAGAATATAAAGATGTGAATTTTATTTCAAGGTATTAAGAAAAAAGATTTGGATTAGCATTATAATATTTCAAGTAACCTTGAAAATATAGATTATAATAGATAGTTACCCATGAAATTATACCCATCTACATGAGAACTTTATTCTCACCATTTTCTTTGATTTTTTTTTTCTATTCCCAAAAACATTTTATACATGGGAATAAGATATAGTAAAGTTATAACAAACATAAGCATGTATAATTCAATCGTTTTATTTCCAAGAATCTACAAATATAACTTGAAACAAACACAACCTTACATCATACACAAAAGATGGACATTAAGACAATCCTTTGTCTATATTTTTATTAGGCTTAATTGTATATTTAATTTACCACACACAATTAAAGATAATTACAAAGATTATAATAAGTTAGTTTCAATATTGTTTTTATTACATTGAAAATGTTTCTATTGCAATAAGATTTGTCTCAATTTTAAATTAAAGATTTAAATTTAATATATAAAGGATAAATTCATAAATTCAATGCTTAAATGCACTTTTGACCCTCAACTTTTCAAAACTTGCGATTTTGACCCTAGTTTGGAAATCACATTTTTAACCATCTAAGTTTCACCCCCTTTGTAAAAGCTAGACACCCTCTTAATTTTGACTGGTCAATGCTGATTTGACACGTTTATAAAATAAACAAATTGACACCTATGATATTTTTTATCCACCTGGATTTATTATAATTATTATTGTTTTTAAAAATTACAAAACATAAAATAAAACAAATTGAAAAAAGAAAATAAATATAACAATCCTATTACTTCTTCTTCTTTTCTCTCGCCAAGCTTGTTCAACTTCGCCGGAACTCGTTTTCTCTACCTTTGTCGGATTCAAAATCACGAACGCATCATTTTCATCATTGTTACTTCTCATCTTTGAATCTCGTAACTTCCACAACTTTGATGATCATGTTGAATTACTCTTCACGTCTTTTTTTGGATTCCACTCAGAGTACGTGTTTAGAAGCATGATCAAACCAGAAATCCTAGGACATGTTGTGCATTGTTTTTCAAGCGTTCATCAAGTTCATAGGTTGATTTCCGAACAAGACAAGACCGTATGGCATCTTTCGACATAAAAAAGTTTTAAAAGCGGTAAATGAAAAGTAATGATTCCACTCGGAGTACGTGTTTAGAAGCATGATCAAACCATAAATCCTAGGACATGTTGTGCATTGTTTTTCAAGCGTTCATCAAGTTCCTAGGTTGTTTTACGAACAAGACAAGACCGTATGGCTTCTTTCAACATAAAAAGGTTTTAAAAGAAGTAAATGAAAAGTAAAGGCATTAAGTTAAAATTGCAAAAACTTAAAGAAAAGATAAAATACAATGCATTAAAAATAATGGTGGTTCAACAAATCCTTTACATACATTCTGTATGACTCTTTTCTCTCGCACCAGTACTTCGAGTGTTTAAGAATTCTGAATAGGTGATAAATTTGCGATCTGTTTTCCCTATGGAAAACTAATATTTATACATTATAAAATAGGCTAAAGTGCACTTTTGGCCCCTTATCTTCCAAAAGGTTGCGATTTTGGCCCCCCAAGTATAAAAACTACAATTTTGGCCCTCTAAGATTTAGCCCCTTTGCATATTTGGTCCTTTTGGTCAATTTTGACTTATTCAATGCCTACGTGGCAGGCCACGTGTGTAATTAATTAATTAAATAAATAAAAAAACCAAAAAATCAATTTTCAAATTAAATAAAATAAAAAAGAATTAAAAAATCTATCAATTTTTAAATTAAATAAATTCTTCCTCTTGAACCCAAGAAATAAATTCTTCCTCATCACCTTCCCAACAAATAAATTCTTCCTCTTAAAGTAAAAAAATCCAACCACATCGATTCCGAACTTCCCTCCACCGTCAATTACTCTTCCGACGCCGTTCCCAACAACGAACCCGAAAACGACACTGACGACGATGACGACAAGGACGAGGAGAATTCTAAGAAGGAAGAACAAGGGTTGCAAGCAAGCGCAGAAGCAGTGGTGGTGGTGGTGGTTATTGAGGAGCTGATGGTGATTGTGGTAGGGACTGTGGTTATGGCGATGATGGAGATTCCCACTATTCTTCACGCGGCGGTGGTGATGGTGGAAGCTGGAGAAATTAGTTATGCAGATGTTAAGTATATATGCTTAGTTTTATGGGGTTTTTCAAACACTTCTTGAATTTATGGGTTTGTAAATCAAATTGGATTCGTTGTTGTTTATTTGGATTCCCAAAAGAATGGATTTTGGTAATGGGTGTTGTTGATGTTGAAGAATGGATTTGGAATTCCTGAAGAATTTTGGAAAGTGTGTTTTTTATTTTTGTATTTATTTTCCTTTTAATAGAATAATGGATTTTGTTAAAGATCAACATGATGTTGAAGGAACAATGATTATGATGGCAGTGGAATTTCAATTGGATGAAAATGGTTAATTTTTCTAGAATTTTTTTCTTCTGGGTTTGTTTTTATCTTAGGGTTGTTTTGCTTTGTGATTGGTATCAGGAACTTGAGTTTATTTTTCTGGGTTTGTGATTGTTTTGGGGAAGAAGCTCACTCACGTTGGAGATACATCATGTGCCATTCCTCTCCAATTTTTTTATTTTTTATTTTAATTCAGCTGAATCTTTTTTTAATTTGAAAATTGATTTTTTGGTTTTTAATTTTTTTAATTAATTAATTACACACGTGGCCTGCCACGTAGGCGTTGAATAAGTCAAAATTGACCAAAAGGACCAAATATGCAAAGGGGCTAAATCTTAGAGGGCCAAAATTGTAGTTTTTATACTTGGGGGGCCAAAATCGCAACCTTTTGAAAGATAGGGGGCCAAAAGTGCACTTTAGCCTATAAAATAACTGGAAAAAGCCTAACTCCACGATCAACACTTCTTCCATCTAGACAACCGCTTGCCTCCCACGTTCTCCATTGAGGAAACCGCTCCTTTTTGAAATTCGAAATATTCCCGCCTCAACAAAAGTTGTTTGACTTCGATAGTCTTGCATTCATGACTCACATCTCGTCGAACTCTAAGGCTTTTACATCCTTCCTCGCTAAGTCCAAATCTCATCGAACTCCTTAAGTTAAAGGAAAAGACTTTGATCCCTACAAAGATAAAAAGTCAACTAATGTTGACTGCATTAAATGGGCCTTTTGAAATTACAGGCTAACAAATTTCCCCCCAAAAAATGCCATTTTCGACTGAAAAAATTTCGAAGGAGAAGATTCGCATTTTTGAGAAGCTCTAAGTATTTCAAAGTATGATGTCATGATAATTTTGACTTCCAAGAGTAGTCTTTTCAGGTTCCCTTTTATTGCACGATCTCAAGATTTTGTGGGCCACCATTTTTGCAGTTGAAAAGTTAGTGAGACTTTCTATTCATCCCGAGACTCCGCACGTCCTGCATTAAGCCCTCATTTTCAAATCCTCCACGTTTCCCCGTTCATCATTACTGAAGTGCCTCCTCTTTGTCGATCGGTTTCCCTTGAGATTTTCAACTTCCCCATTAACTCCAAGAACCACTGAACCCTTTTGGCGGTTATTAATTAAAGGGAAATGAAAAGTTTTCACTCCCATTAAGCTCTCCTATTACCTATAAAGCTCAGTTACATGTTCATTCTCGATCCCAACCTATACTATAGAGAGACCTTGCATTCTCTTTCTATGAACAAAGAAAACACACCTCCACAATAATGGAGAGCCTTTCAGAAGATGTCTTGCTCGTAATCATCAAGAAAAATAGCAGCATTTGGGGCTGAAGACCTTCTTCGGCTTGAGATGACTTCTACATACCATCAAAAGCTTTCTTGAGAGAACGCAATGCTTAGAGCCCTACCATGAACTTGCGTATGGTATCTTACCGACCATTGGCCCAATGAAGGAAAACGCAAACTCATGCAACAAATTTCTCACAGCGGCCATGCAGTATACAACTTGGCGTCGACGGCTCATATTCTTTAAGGGGATCACCCTAATTTGGAGGAGATAAAGTTAATCCTCAGGGAACCAGCTTCTCATGGGTCCGACAGGGCAAAATATTTCGAGCTTATGTTAAAGGTGCTGACCAGAGGTGGTTTCTCGATGGAAGAGATCCTTCCCGTCTTCAAGGATCTTTTTGATCGCAAACAATTGGTTGAATGCGGAAGAACCCTTATGAATTTCGACGACATTACTTTCTTCTGGGTTTTTCATTGGATAAGGCCTTTACCTCCAGATTTAGAGTATAGGTTCACCTGTACTTCCAATGGGACATGTAATGGCTATGGGAGGAGGCCCAACATCTTTTGGCCGCTCCCTGGAGCAGACTAGGAATATTCGACAACGGACCTTTTCCTTTTATGTTGTCTCAATGTTGAAATTATCTGGTTCCTCGTCCATTTCCGCTTCATGGAAGACACAAGGTTTTATGTTTCTGTTTAGGGCCAAAAATAACTTTTGTAACTAGGTTGTCGAGTTGATCCAAATGGTTAGATCCATATGTTCGACATTGTATTTTGGCCCATTAGTTGGATCTTTAATATAATGAAAATGCCATTTCCCAACTCACCTGCTTTTTCCTATAATATTTGACGATTTCTAACAATTTAGAAAATTGCCTCTTAGCATTAACCTTTTAATTGAAGTTTCATGCCATGTTTTTGTTTCTCGTCGATACTACTCTTGTATTATTTCGACAATGTCTTGACTTAGACAATTTCTTTTCCTGGCATCATTTTGGTTTTGACAATACCAAGTTTCATTTCTCGACAAAAGATTACTCTTTCATCGTTCTGCCTGTTTTTGCAACAAGTTTATAGTCTTTCAAATATTCGTCATTTTAAGTTAAAACATTTTATTGTCAACAAGTGATTCACTTGACAAATTGTTAATGGCAAAAATTTGAAAAAATTTCAGGATATAAACAATTGGGATAATAAACAATTGAGATACAAACAATTAAGATATGAAAATGGCACACTTGAACTTGAAGAATCTGGATCTTCTACCCCCACAATTGGGATAATAAACAATTGAGGTACAAACAATTAAGATATGAAAATGACACTCTCACATCTATTTGATCATTACAACCCTTTTTAGAAAAGGAACATGGTGCTATTTTTTCCAAGCTTTTCTCAAAGGTCTTTCTTATGATATTATTGACTTCAGGGAGAAAGTAACTTTGACCTGCCTCAACATTTTCAACCGTGCCATCATCTTCCAAAATTAAAACTCTTTGGTGCATATATGAAGGAACAACACCTATTCCATGTATCCATTCTCTTCCTAATAGCAAGTTAAAGTTGGCTTTTGGTGGAACTACCATGAACAAATTTGGTCTGGTGATAGATCCCAAAATGAGATTCACTTGGGGAGCACCAAGCAATATTCCAGCCTTTCCTTCATAGTTCGATAAACCTATGTTGTTAGGTTTCAATTCTGTACCACATTTCCCAATCTTCTTAAGTAAAGATTGATGCATTAAATTCACAGCATCACCACTTTCTACCAACACCTTGTTGATTTCAATATCATCAACTTTGGCTTGAACGAATAATGGTTTGTGATGGCCTTTCATAGAGCCACTTGGTTTCTTAAATATGGTTTTCTGTTGATCACCACAGCCATAATCCCTTACATATAAACACATGGATTTATAATTCTCCATGTCTTCTGGATTTTAATCTTCTTCTGATTGTTCGACTTCAAACACCACATCATATTATACAGGTAAAATTGAAATTACATTGCATACGACGTCGAAATCTGGTTCTGAATTCATGAAGTTTAAATCCATTTCATCGTCTCTAACAAGATTTTCCTCAATAAGAGGTAGATACAATCTTTCCGTCATTGGTCTTTTAAATGTTTCGACCATCATTTCCTTTCCTTTAGGGTCAACCGCTTTACCATCAATACTTGTAGCAATACCCTTTTTAGACCTTTGATACCTTCTCCATTGAGTCTGAGTAACAGGATTTTTACCTTTGTAATTATTACGGTAAGCGTATTTCCTTGACTCATTTGCATTCTCGGCATCATTGGTAACATTTTTAGTAACAATGTTATTAGTTCTACCTTTCACCACATTGTTCTTCCTATACTTAAAATTTTTATGGGTCGAATGAACCCATTTTTGTACAGGTGCCTTAGTGTGGGGCACAAAAGCTTTCCCTTGACCATTATTATTAACATAATTAGTGGTCGAAGAGTTATTGATGTAAGGAATATAACTCTTGGTAAAGAAGAACTTTGGCCTATGATCAGCGGACCATTTCCCTCTTTTCTTGGATTTTGGAACAAAACCCTCAAGGCTTTTGGTAGCCTTTTTGTCGAACACATAAATTCATCTTGGGCAGAACATTACCTCATAGTTCTTCACTCTGCAGTGATTAAGGAAATCAATCAGTTCATCTTCAGCCATGGGATAAGCCATTTTTGCCTTTTTATTAAACTAAGACTCTAAGATGATTTTGTCAGCACTTTTGGGGATTCCAAACACTTCTACCATGTGACATTCATCAACATCTACTTTTGCTTCAACATACAGCTTTTCGACAGCGTCCACAATGGCCTCCACTATCTTACAACTTGCAACTTCAGCCTACATTGCGTTAACGTCTTTTGTGGGATCGACATCCACTTGCATTTGATGTTTTGTTTTATCTCCAAACTTTAACCTGCATTCATTCATAACTTTTTGAACCAAGTCTCTGAGAAGTATACAATGTGAGATCTTATGTCCCTAAAAATTATGATACTTACAAAATCGTCTCTTTTTACGTTGCTCTAGTGGTGGAAATTTTAAACCATTAGGTACCGCCACTTGACCATCAGCAACTAAGAGATCAAAAATCTCATCGCATTTGGTTACATCGAACATGTAAGTTTTGGGAGTGTACTTATCATTTTGCGTTTCGACAAGATTTCTCCCATCTGATGGCCTCAACATTTTGCAAAGTTTTAGTTCAGAAAAGTTAACCTCGCCGTCTTTAACATCTTCATAAGTTATGTTGAATTATTGGCCGCTTTCATTTGTATCTATGTAAGTAACTTTTTCTCTTCTAAACTTATGAGTTCTAGCTTTTTCAGCCCTCAATTGTTCTTCTCTTAACACTCGCCAATTCTTTTAGACTTATCTTAGATTGACCCATGTAAAATTGTTCACGTAAAGGCATTTTTTGTTAAAGAATTTGGAAAGAGTTTCAATCTCAAATTCTCATTGTTTGTTATATCTTCAGCCTCCGTTAAATAATATGTTATATATATAGTGGATTCAATGGTATCACCAACAAACGTTGTGAACTTAGGAATTTTAGTTTGTAAAACATATTCTAACAAAGGAGATACAAAATTTGGCCTATGTAAACACAAGTTTAAGCCATTATGAACCATAATATTTTCAACTAAATTGGCCATGTTATCATGTGCTCCAATGTGTTGTTGTTGGACATTTCTAAGAACTTCGTCTGCATCATGATTCCCGTTCACTAAAATTACCTCTAGCTGTGCCTGTATCATTGGTTCAACCAGTTGGGGTTGAGGCACAGGTTTTTGCCTTTGAACCACAAGTTCGACAACTTGCACATGTTGAATATTTTGGAATTGTGGGATATTTTGGATCTGAGGAATTCGTTGATAAACAAGTTGTAGAGGGGTGAAGAAATATGCTATTCTCCCCATTTGAGTGGCTAATGTTTGGTAACACCATACCAATTCGTTGTGTTAACAAATTAACCATTTCGTGATTGCTCTCATCTATTTGTTGCCTAAACAACATCATAGATTATGTAGTTAGGGTTGGTAAAAAACTTCTGCCAAAAACACTAGAACTTGAAGGACTATATGTATTGAATGGCGTGAATGGATTTACATGGTCTATGGGTGCATACACATTATTATCCAAATTTGCCATCATTGAAGTTGACATTCCATAGGGTTGTTCCCTAGGAAAACTTTGCATAGTTACATACCTATCATTAAGTCTAGGTTTAACTTGATGATAAGAAGATGTAGGAACATTGTTAGACATGGTTACAACATCCGTAAATGGAGGCACAAAACTGGCCTAACCATGGCTGCTTCCACGACCGTTGATACACTAGCACCTACTGAAGGGGAAGATGCTTGTGTAACTCGTGCTTGTGAAGAGGATTGCGATGATTGCCATGACGCAGAAGCACCACTACTAGCTGATTTAGTCATAATTTCCAAGGCTTTACAACTTCTTAATTGCATGCACAAAAATGCGAATTTTTCCTCAGAAAACAGTTTGCCAAAAATAGTTGCTAATCTTCAAAAAACAGTTTTCACGAGAAAGGTTTTTAGAAAAATGTTTTGAGAAAGTTGTAGGAATTTCTTCCAACAAAGTTTTTTTAAATTTTGTTTTAAAAAAAATGATGCATAAACAGGGTCCCACCGGGCATGCCAATTTGTTTACCGGTGTTTTTTGGTAAACAATAAGGGTTGGTTTTGGTTTACAAGCAGGATTAAATCAGAAATCCTAGGACATGTTGTGCATTGTTTTTCAAGCGTTCATCAAGTTCATAGGTTGCTTTACGAACAAGACGAGACCGTATGACGTCTTTGGACAGAAAAAGATTTTAAAAGCGGTAAATGCATAGTAAACACATTAAGTTAAAATTGAAGAAACTTAAAGAAAAGATAAAATACAATGCATTAAAAATAAAGGTGGTTCGACAAATCCTTTACATACATTACGTATGACTCTTTTCTCTCGTGCCGGTATTTCGAGTGTTTTAGAATTCTGTATAAGTGATTTGCGACCAGTTTTCCATATTGAAAAAATACTATTTATACATAATCAAATAACTGGAAAAATTCTAACTCCATAATCAGCAGTTCTTCCATGTAGACAATTGCTTGTCTCACACGTTCTCCATTGAGGAAACTGCTCCGTTTTGAAATTCGAAATCTTCCCGCCTCAATTGAAGTTGCTTGACTTCGACAAATTTGCATTCATGACTCAAGTCTCATCGAACTCTAAGGCTTTTAGATCATTTCTCGCTAAGTTCAAACCTCGTCGAACTCCTCAAGTTAAAGAAAACGACTTCGATCCCTGCAAAGATAAAAAGTCAACTATTGTTGACTACATTAAATGAGCCTTTTGAAATTACAAGCTAACAGTACATTCCTTCCACCACCGAATAATTCGACGTCGTTGCCGTCTCTGATGAAGATAGTGATTGTACAAAATATTTCTTCACCGGTGAACAGTTTCCAGATTCTTTATCGTAATTGTCGGTAAAATGAATATCCTGACCGTAAAAGATAAAATCGGACGAATCTGGTCGTTATCAAACACATCGTCAGCGGAAATCAGTGAACCATTAGGATCTGCGAGAACAAATGTAAACTCATCATCATCTTCATCTTCTTCTTCTACTTCATGTTTATCTTTGTCTTCGATTTTAAGCTTTGAAAAGAAATCATTCTCGAATTTTCTTGAAACCTCGCCGAGAGGTGAAGTTGAAACGATTTGCATTGTGAGTGATTGCGTTTCATTTTTTTTTTGTTTCATAATTTTCTGGATTGGGGATTTGGTTTGGGTGATTAAAGGACATTATGTTTTGGTGTTTTTATGTTTTATGTTGAAGATTGCTTAGATTTGATTGTTCAATTTGAGGATTTTATGGATTTGTTTTTAACGAACATGTATGTGATGAAGATTGATGATTGACCATGAACATGGGAGTAGAAGTTGAATAATGTTGAGATGAAGATTGTTGAATTTTAATTTAATAAATGACAAATGAATTGTTATTGATAATTAAATAAAAAAAATATCCAATCATCAGTATTTATACAATCAATATGTGCATGTCATCCACATTAGTATTGTCCGGTCAAAATTAAGAGTGAGCCTAACTTTTGCAAATGGGGTAAAAATTGAGGGGTTAAAAGTGTGATTTCCAAACGAAAGGGACTAAAATCGCAAGTTTTGAAAAGATGGGGGGCCAAAAGTGCATTTTAGCCTAAATTCAATAGTTTGAATGAAGCCTGTAATTGGAAGATAAAATATTTCGTTTATATATTTATATATATTGACCTAGTATTTTAGTGAGAGAAACTCTCTCTTTTTTAAGTTCTTATTTTCCTTCATTCGTTAAGGAGGGGTGGTTTTAGGTAATTTTTATGTAGAATCACCCCTCTTTTTTCTTATTTCTTTCGATCTAAATAAGTGGTTTCACATATATCAAATTTTTTCTTGTGTTTTTTCATAATTTCTTCGTCTGAATGCGATGTTGTCTTGTGTGTCGTCTTGTATGATTTTTTAATTTTATTTTGCATCTTGTTGCAGTATTCGATTGGTTCAAATTAGAAGATCGACTTAATCAATTAAGAATCCAATTTAAAATTTAAGCGTCTAACATTGCGTAGACAAAAATATTCTCAAGTCTTGCTTTGTTTTCCCTTTTTTAATTCATGATTCCCACACGATAACTTCACATTTATTACTACCTCCGTCCCTAATTATAAGACCCTTTTAAAATTTTTTTTTGTCCTTTTTTATAATACCCTTTTGTTATTTTCAAGTACATTAATTATTTCTTTACATACATGCCCCTATTTATTCTATATCTTTTTCTTCAATCAACAATAAATAACATGTTGAAAACATAAACCAATCTCTTTCTTAAAAGATAAAATTGTAAAAAGAATAGTGATTACAAACAACTTTAATGCAAAATTCTACTTTCTTAATTCCTGTAATTTTGACAAAAAGGTCCTATATATAAAGACAGAGGTAATACTTTATCTCATGACACCCACGCGATAATTTTACATCAATTTAGTAATGTATATCTAAGTCTCCGAATAAATTAAAAAAAAGGTATTTGATATATTGACACATTTCAAGTAGTGGTTTTGTTTTGCTTTTTTTATTTTGTGACTCCCACACGATAAACTTTACATCAATTTAATAATGCATCTCTTAGTCGGCAAATAAAAATAAAAAGTTTTTCCATCGTGTAAATTTTACACATGTTAAGAAATTTATGTTGGAAATCGTATATTTTATATTAAAAATATAATTTTTTAATATATAATTGTTGTTTTTCAATAAAATGTTACTACTTTTAATTTTTTTAACATGTGCAAAATATTGCATATATTAGACAAACGCACAAAAAAAATCATAATAACTATTGCCTCAGAAAACTAATTAAGAAACGAAAAAAATAAGTTTTACATTAAAACAATATTTTCTACACTATTTAATACTTGATTACACAAGTTTAAAAAAATCTTTACTTTTTTTATTTCTTTTATTTTGAAGGAACTTTTTGAATGATCTTCATTTGATTTTTTTTTTTTTGACACAAAATGATCCTCATTTGATGTTAATATAGTTTCATTTTTGTTTGTTCAAAGAAGAAAAAAAGAACTAGCGCATGAAGTATTCGTTATCATTCTCCAAAAAAAAATATGCAACTCTTTTGTTTGTTCTATAAACAAGTCTTTTTTTTTATGACTAAAAATAAACTTTAACCTCGAATTTGCAACACTTAAAGTATGCACCAATCTAGATAAGTTCACAAAAACAATTAAGGTCAAACTTTGTAATTAATCCCTTCACAAACTTCACATGGTTCAATTTACAATTATTTTTTAAGAGAATGCTAAGAAGTGTCCTTATTGGTTAGCAACCAAAACAAGGTATAGTTCAATAACAATTTCTATTGATCGATTTATTATCTAATGTTTTAAGAACACTGATTAGTAAGACCATTTCTTTTATAATCACCGACCATATATCTAGTGTAAGCAATTAAAAAGATATGCTTAAGTGTGTGAGGTAGCTCAATTGTCAATGTCAATATTGAACGTATATTGAAAGTTTTCACTTAGGTTTGAATTCAATAACTTGCAGTTGTGTGTGTGAGTTTCAAGTGAGTTTGAATTCTCTCCTTTTTGATTTCTACAAATTCGGTATAGTACATAAATTATTGACAAGGGTTTCGCCGGCTACGCAAGCGTCATAGTTTATACCTCAAAAGAAAAAAAGGTAAAATACCTTTTTTGGTCCTTCAAATTTGACATAAATAACATGTTAATTCTTTAAGTTTTTTAAGTTCAAAATATGTTCTTTTAAGTTTTAAATAAGTCATTTATGTTTTTATAAATTTCAAATTGTGCTTTAAGTTGTTAATTTAATGCACCTATTTAAAGTTTTTAAATTTTTTAGTTTCGAGTAAATCCTTAAAAGAAGGAGAATGTTAACCAGTGCCCCTGGGCATTGGTTAAACACCAAATGAATTAAGTTTTTATTAAAAAGTAATGTAATTATTACTTAATAAAGAGTAACAGTTTATATTTCTAAGACAGAAATTACTATTTATAGATTTCTTAACGGACACTGTTAACAAGACCCTTAAAAGAATAATATGGACCTATTTAAAATTTATAATCAATGCAATAACCTTCCAATTCGTCCATTTTTACTACTCACTTTTTTATTTCCTTAGGTCTAACTAGTAGATCTCTAATTACTTTTGATGTTCCAGTATTAAGCTTACACCACATATTTCATTTTATATTTTGCGGTATACACCTCTTAATCTAAATTCCGTACACACTACTAGAAACTTTCGCTTTTCCTGTGGAATTTCTTGCGGATTTTGATGAAAATTTTGCAGGAAATCCATTTCCTACAGATTTGGCCAAGTATTTAGGTTTCAACCTAATACCTCCATAGGTAATTATTTCCTGAAGATTTTAGGATTCACAGAAAATATTCATGCGGCTAATCTGCAGGAGATGAGAAAGAAATCAACAAGAAATCTTTGGTCAGCAATTGCCAATTAGCGAGTTTTGCTGCCGGAGAACACATTTCCTGCAAACACGGCATGCAGGTACTTCCACAAGAAAAACCGCAGGAAAATCTGCACGAAAGTAATATACACGTAAAAAACCGCAGGAAATGTCTACTAGAGAATAATAATCAACTAGAAAATCTACAACACGATTTTTATTTTTTTTATAATAAAAAGATATTGAACTTCAATGCATTCCAAAATATAATCATATAAATCATTATTAAAAAACATCCTTTGATGTTAGCGCCTAGTTTCTTCTGATTTAGCATCCTCTGATATAGGTTTTCTAGGAGAGAAACCAATGAAGTTGCTCATAGCTTATCTATGGCAACTCCATGTCCAGCTAGTTTATGATTTTCATTCGAGTTCCATCATGCATCTCTACTCTTGTTTTAAGTGAAATGCATTGTTTTCTCTTGTAAAAAAATTTGATAGATTGCATTGACATAATACAAATTCAAAACATCTTCCTTTTCAATCTTTAGGGGTTTTGTAAATTTGAGGTCCAAGTTCTATTTTTAGTCGTAAAAAAAGACTTGTATATAGAACAAACAAAAGAGTTGCATCACTTTTTTTTCAGGCTTAGAGATGTATTATTTTTTAAAGAAGCATACTTAGAGATGCATTATTAAATTGATGTAGAGTTTATCGCGTGGGAGTGAGAAAGAAAACAGAAAATCAAAACCTAGACTTGAGAATGGGTCAATACATCAATACTAATTTTTATTTTTATTTTTGCTGACTTTGAGATGCAAATTTTTTTCATGTGTTTGTTTGAACTCTGGTGCAAATAAGATTGGTACAGATTACCATTTCTGATTTTCATATATATCAACTAGTCTGCCTCTTCATATCCACAATATCCTCACAATCCCTAGCCAAATGCTTGAAGATCTTTCCATTCCTAGACTTCCAAAGGCATATCAAATTCATATCTAACATCCCACTACATTTCTCATCGATCCTTTTCCATGGAATATGAGAAAGCAACCCCAAAGATTGAAAAGGAAGATGTTTTGCTTGTAAAACCATCAAAATCCTCCCCTTCTTGTATTCTTTCTCTATCAACACTTGACAACAAAGGTGCCAATAATAACATTGTCCAGACTGTTCATGTATACCGATCATCATCGGCAATTCATGATTATGATTCCAGTTTTAACCCTTGTCATGTATTCAACGAAGCGCTGTCAAAAGCTTTGTTTTATTATTATCCTCTAGCAGGTATTATACTGGTTTTTTTTTTCTTCTTTCTTTTAAGAACAACCGATAGTAATTGGTAGTTCTTTTACGGTAAAATAAGCTTCGTTTAAATTCTAAAATAGGGAGAGTACAATCAATTTGACTATGAGTTGTAACATTTTGCATTCACGTTTTTAGAGTCATATACAAGCTATTGATACATATAGAAATTTGACTAGATAAAAGTACTTTAACATGCCAAAATATTAATCATAAAAACAAACTAATTTCTTTCACAAGTGGTCATTGGTCAAGAATAATGAAAGATCCACAATCTTTAATTGCATCTATCTTCAGAAAATAAAAACTGTTGTTGTTCGCTTTTTTTGCAGGTAGACTAGTGAAACATGCTGATGGAAAATTGAGAGTCAAGATAAATATCAACAATATAGAATTTGGTGTTCATTCTTGGAAGCAACTGCAAACTGCACACTTTCGTCTCTTCATTACCTGGACAATACCAACACAGAAATTGCAAAACATTTGGTGCTTGATCTTCCTACTCCTCAGGATAAAAATTACCCTTTGGTATAAATGGTGACAAAATTTCTTTGTGGTGGTTTCACAATTGGAATGGGGACGTCACATGCTATATGTGACGGATTTGGTGCATCGCAATTCTTCAAAGCAGTTGTTGAACTTGCAAGTGGAAGAACGGAGCCATCGGTGAAACCTGTGTGGGA
Source organism: Medicago lupulina (assembly GCA_958299785.1). Classification (NCBI taxonomy): domain Eukaryota; kingdom Viridiplantae; phylum Streptophyta; class Magnoliopsida; order Fabales; family Fabaceae; genus Medicago; species Medicago lupulina. The sequence continues at coordinate 25,650,467 of OY283144.1, read as the reverse complement.
AAGGAAAAACCAAGTTGGAACAATAGCTACACAACCATTTCAACAATGTCCCATGGACAGGGAATCTGTTGCATTTTCACCCTTTGTGATATCAAGCAATATTGTTTTAAAGTAGAGGGTGAAATGATAACGAAACTTAAGTCGAGTTTGATGAGTAAAAGTGAGAAAATAAACTTTACAACTTTTGAAGTGCTTGCAGGTTATATGTGGAGGTCAAGAGCAAGAGCCTTAAAACTTAGCAACAATGACAAAACAATGCTAAATATGTTAGTTGGGGGAGCGGTTATGGTGCATAAGGAAATCCTTATGCACCGTGCATAAATCCCAACATAATTGCTTCCTACACCTCCAAAAGAAACCAAACAAAACAAAACAAAACGAACCAAACGCGGAAACAAACTGAATCATCACCGTCGTTCATCATCATCACCACTGGAATCTTCAATCTCATCATCAACATTGTGGTTCATCATCATCACCGTCATCATCACTGTACCGGAATGCCAAAACCATTTTGCTGTGGAAATGGTTTCCAGAATCTTCAATCTCATCATCAAGACCGTCGTTTATCATCATCACCGTCATCATCACCGTACCGGAACACCAAAACTATTTTGCTGTGGAAACGGTTTCTGTGAGTTGTACTCCAAAACCATTAGATGTACTTAATGGTTTTGAATTTTCTTTTTCATCAAAATTTCAAGAATTGTTGATGAATCAACACCATTGATTTCTCTTGTTCCGATCAATTCACAACAATTGAATAATTCAAGAAATGAATTGAAGCTGTATGAATCTCTCGCCGTCGTGTGAGCCGCAAAGAATCCTCCCGGTCAGAGAGTTCTGCATATCTCGCTGGCGAATTCCGCCGGTTTAACGGATTCTTCCAAACCGCCTTTACCGGAGAATTCAAAATCGAAGAAATCACCGAGAAATGGATGTTTCCGTCCTTCTCCTTGAATAATCAACGGCGGTGACAGTTTCTTGAATATTCCAATGGAGTCCACAACGCCAATTTCCTTCAACGCTAAAATCATTTTTGTCTCTTTGTTTGATAGATCTAGAACTTGTGAAGCTTTGTTTTGAAAAACTAAGGCTGGATCTGTACTCTACATGAAAAAGGATATCTAAATATGGAAATTTGTTTGGATTCAGAGTTGTTTTGAAACTCCGGCACGGTGGTGCACCACCAGCCACCGTGCCAGAATCGTTTTGTTCACCGGAGAAAAAGGAGTGGCTGACGCTGTGTTTTAGTGAGAGAAATGGTGAGAGAAGCAAATGAAGTTTGATTTGGTGTAGTTTGAGAAGCCTAGAATTATTACACGTGTACACTAGATCTGATGGTTGTGAAGTGTTTATACACGGTGCATAAGAATTTCCTTATGCACCATAACTTTTGCCGTTAGTTGGTATGAGACGCAACTTGATGGATTATGATACTTTACCTAAAGGGTATTATGGCAATTCAACTATGGATGCAAAATTTGTTTTGAAAGTTTGTGATCTCAACGAAATACCACTCTATGAAATTGTTAAGCTGATTAAAGAGACTAAAAATATTGCTTTCACCACAGATTATGTTACTAATTCAATCAACTCCGTGGAGACAAATCAAGAGGAGGATTTCAGCATGGAATTGGAAGCTAGCGGTGCAGTAACAGTTTTTACAGAGTGGAAGCATTTGGGTTTTCACGAAAATATTGATTTTGGAGCCTATGAAGTTGGGAATTTAGTACCCGCTCCATGCAAGATGCTTGCTACAGTTGATGCGTGCATATTCTCGCATCCTAATAAACTTGATGATCATGATCCATCAATGGAAGGAGGAGTTAGGATTTTCACATCACTCCCTGTTGATGCCATGCCTAAGTTCAAGGACGAAATTGAAGCTTTAAGGTTTCTTTACTCGAAGTTGTAGGAGATCCACACTCAAGGTGCATGCATGAATCACATGCATATATAACATTATAAAAGTTGTTTTTTAATTTCCAAATTGTCGTATTTGAGTTTCTAAATTCTAGTTTGAAAGAGAATATATATGAAAGTTGTTACTGGTTTGAGTCACGACCAGGTCGCTCTTTTTTAAACTTTTTGTGGCACTGCGTAAAATTGTGCAAAATAGTCTATCAACCATGCCGACTGCAGAGGATAAAACAAGCACAACTGCAAATGTGTGGTTAATTACTGCAATGTAGAAAACCGTTCGAGAATTACACCTACAATATGATACTAAGACCATTCTTTAATACTAAAACCACTTTAATATGATATTGTGACCACTCTATTATGGTGCTAAGACCACTCAAGAATGGTTAACACTATTCTAACATTTAAGTTCTCCAAAATATCAATATGGTACTACGACCACTCAAATATGGTGATACCGCCATTCTTATTTTTTAACTCCTCCAAAAGAAGAAAAATATTGAAAGAATGTTTATATACTGTTGAAATCCTTCATAATTCCGACGGGACATTATTATTCTAAAAAGAAACTATGATCTTAAAAGTAATATTTATTCCTAATAGATATATATTATCGAAGGGACTATGTTTTTGAAACATTTCTTAGTTCTAGAGGGACATTATACCGAACAAGGACTAAGGTCTTAAAAACACTCTTAGTTCCGAAGGGACAGAAAAATAATATGAGGAGAAGAAAAGTGTAACACCCTCAGACCCCACATGCAATATTTAATAATAACCAGAGTTAAATACAAGGTTCAAGGTGCTACATCTTTAATAATCCAAGAAAACATGCATAATTCATTTTCAAAATTCATAAAACAGTCGCAGTAGATTCATGAAACATAATACCAACATCTCAAGGTACATCATCATACATATGGTTTTTCAAAATAATCCAACAAATCAACATAAACAAAATCCTGACAAAGCCCCAATCAGAGCTTACACTAGACTCCAAAGCAAGCAATAAAAACGAGGAAGCCACAAGCTATTATCGAGTGAGGCGATCAAAAAGCCACTGGAAGGTAAGATTAAATTCAACATAAAGAAATTACGAACTCAAACATAGTATATTAGGATATCACATAATAAAAAAACCATCTTCCTAACAACACTATATTCACAATTCACATGTCATCTCATTTAATATATCAAGTAGATTCAATAATTCTCAAATCATCAACAATAGGATATAGTCTCATGAATATAACAAGTAATAAAGTCATCACTTCAACAACAATTAAACTCATAGTATTCATACTTTATCATGTATAAGCATCAAATCAGATTCTATATTATATTTCATGTTATAAAGTCAACGAGTTTCCACTAACGTTTCATAAGCATATATGCATTTCGACGACAATTAACAACTTCAAGTTGACATATAATCAAAATAAGTATCATTCTCATCTTAACACAACAAAACTCATCAACGATTATCACAATTTCAATTAGACATATTGACACATAATTCATCGTTACGCTTCACTTTACCAAATAACATATCATCCCTTTTCACATCTTCAATTACACATGTTCATTGTAGACCTACAATATTCACATGTATTTTCATCTAGTTATTTCAAATAGATACAAGTAAATTCAAATCATCACCTTAAGTGTATAAACAAGAAAGTCATCATTATGACAGAAAATCACCAAGTTGAAAGCACCCCATTCAAACAGATATTCACCATTAAGAGTTCACCAAGAACACACAACATTCACACCATAGTCACCAATTACATAGATTCACTTAGGTTCATATAGTCAAGTACATATTTTGCACGCTTCATCACCATCACCAAGTCAATTCACATTAATTACAATTCAACACCATCATCACAAGTGCACATATATCACCAAATATTCACACATAGTCATGTACACATCATCACATACAATCACATATTTGAATACATGACTATCATATCAATTCATATGCATGCAATATACTAGACAAGACTCTATATGCATGTCGTACTGTTTGGATATCAGAGTTATTTTACCGATAGATCTCATCAATACTTAGACTTGATCATGTATGCATGAACATATGACTCAACACCGCATATATTCATACACTATAACACAAGTCATCAACATCATCACTTTATACATATATATTTTCGTCGTTACTATTCAACATCATCATATTTCATCGTCAATTCATATATCATAAAATAATGAAAAAATAGATAATCTTTGTTGTTTCATAAAATAATGTGTCATAAAATAATGTGTCAAGGCTACAAATAGAATCTTGCTTTATAACATTTCATGATAAAAATAAGACAGTTGTACAATAATCCAGAGAGGATATATATAATTAACAAAACAATTAATAATGACAAGTCATGACAATACTTTAAAATAGAAATTAGGGATAAGGTACAAATGAAATGAAAAAGAATGAAATTCAATCCGTTGAGTCTTTGAATCTTCCTTGCATTCAGTTAAGACGATTGCCTTTAGCACCTCAAAGTTGCCCACCTTGATGAAATTAACCGGTCTGAAGTTACGATCCTATCGAATTTTACACACAAAAATAGTCAATCAGGATCCAAAGACTCAACATCCCATTGCACCAGCCACCATATCCAAATCCACATTAATTTCAATAAAGAAACCTTAAAGCTTCAATTTCATCCTTGAACTTAGGCATGGCATCAACAGGGAGTGATGTAAATATCCTAACTCCTCCATCCATTGATGGATCATGATCATCAAGTTTATTAGGAGATGAGAAAATACACGTATCGATGGTGGCAAGCATCTTGCATGGTGCAGGTACAAAGTTCACTAATTCATAGCCTTCAACATTTAAATTTTCCTGAAAACCCAAATGTTTCCACTCTGATAGAACCGTTACTGCACCACTAGCTTCCAATTCCATGCTCAAACCATCCTCTTGATTCGTCTCCAAAGAGTTTATTGAGTTTCTTACATATTCAGCAGTGAAAGCAATATTTTTAGTCTCTTTAATCAGCTTAACGGTTTCATACAGTGGCATTTCGTTGAGATCACAAACTTTCAAAACAACTTTTGCATCCATAGTTGAATTGCCATAATACCCTTTAGGTAAAGTATCATAATCCATCAAGTTTCGTCTGATACCAACTAACACATTTAACATTGTTTTGTCATTGCTGCTAAGTTTTAAGGCTCTTGCTCTTGACCTCCACACATAACCTGCAAGCACTTCAAAAGTTGTGAAGTTTATTTTCTCACATTTACTCATCAAACTCAACTTAAGTCTTGTTATCATTTCACCCTCTACTTTAAAACAATATTGCTTAATAATTGTAGTATTAGTTTGATTCACAAAAGGTGAAATTGCAACACATTCTCTGTTCATGGGACATATTGGAAATGGTTGTGTAGTTATTATTCCAACTTGTTTTTCTCTTTCCCACACAGGTTTCACCGATGGCTCAGTTCTTCCTCTTGCAAGTTCAACAACTGCTTTGAAGAATTGCGATGCACCAAATCCGTCACAAATAGCATGTGACATCCCCATTCCAATTGTAAAACCTCCACAAAGGAATTTTGTCACCATTAACACCAAAGGGTAGTTTTTATCTTGAGGAGAAGGAAGATCAAGCACGAAATGTTTCGCAATTTCTGTGTTAGTATTGTCCAGGTAATGAAGACACGAAAGTGTGCAGTTAGCAGTTGCTTCCAAAAATGGAACACCAAATTTTGTACTGTTGGTATTGATCTTGACTCTAAATTTTCCATCATCGTATTTCACTAGTCTGCCTGCAAAAAAAGCGAACAACAACAACAATTATATATATTTTTCTGAAGATAGATGCAATTAAATATTGTGGATCTTTCGTTATTCTTGACCAATGGCCACATGTGAAAGAAATTAGTTTGTTTTTTATGATTAATATTTTGGCTACTTTTCGCTAGTGAAATTTCTATATGTATCAATAGCGTGTATATGACTCAAAATATAAACGCAAAATGTTTCAACTCATAGTCAAATTGATTGTACTCTTCTTATTTTAAAATTTTAACGAAGCTTATTTTACCGTAAAAGAACTAGCAATTACTATCGGTTGTTTTTAAAAGAAGAAAAAAAACTAGTATAATACCTGCTAGAGGATAATAGTAAAACAAAGCTTTCGACAACGCTTCTTTGAATACATCACAAGGGTTGAAACTGGAATCATAATCATGAATTTCCGATGATGATCGGTATACATGAACAGTCTGGACAATGTTATTATTGACACCTTTGTTGTCAAGTGTTGAAAGAGAAAGATAACAAGAAGGAGTGGATTTTGATGGTTTTACAAGCAAAACATCTTGCTTTTCAATCTTTAGGGGTGCTTTCTCATATTCCATGGAAAAGGATCGATGAGAAATGTAGTAGAAGGTGAGATATGGATTTGATATGCCTTTGGGAAATCACATGGGAGAAGAAATTCTTATATATAAACAAACACGTTAAAAAAAACTTGCATCTCAAAGTCTGCAGAAAAGATAAAAAAAAGTATTGATGTATTGACCCATTCTCAAGTCTTGGTTTTGATTAGCTGTTTTATTTCTCACTCCCACGCGATAAACTCTACATCGATTAAATAATACATCTCTAAGTCTGCTTCTTCAAAAAAATAAATCTCTAAGCCTGAAAAACAATGTGATGCAACTCTTTTGTTTATTCTATATACAAGTCTTTTTTTACGAGTTAAAATAGAACTTGGATCTCAAATTTACAACACTTGTATTATTGTAATCAATCCCATTACAAACTCCACAGTTGACTATTATTTTTTATTTATTTTTTATTTTATAATCTCGGACTATCTATCTAGTTTTAAGATATTAAAAAGATATATGTATAGTTTGTCGGATCAAGTTCAACCGTCAATACTAATATTGTTAGGCTAATCGTTTTCACTCAAGTTTGAATTAAGAATCTCGTTGTTGTGTGTGTGAGCTTCAAGTGATCTGTGACTTCATATGTACATCAACAATACAGATGCACATTATTTCGGACCGTGATTCATTGCAGTTGGAGGAATCACGCAGTCACGCATTCAACTCACTCTCAACCACTTGATGCATCCAATGGTCCAAATTACTTTTTTCTTTATTTTCCTAGTTTCACACAACCTTCTTCCAATTCCCTGCCAACACCACTTCCTCTCTTTTGCAGCAGACATGAAACTTCACACCTACAATTCGGTGGCATTTCATTTCAATTAAGTTAGGATGAATCAATGAATTATGTATGAATCACTTGGTGCTAAATGAATTGTAAAGGCCATTTCGTGCATTTATTATTTTGGAATTTACTGGTTCTTTTGACAATTTTTTTTTTAAATACTAATATAAATTTAAATAAATGGACAGGACGAAAGTGGACTAGAATTCAAGGATTAATGTCTGTCCGTCTTCCACTGGTGTACTGTATATCCATTTTTCGTCCATTTTCGTTGTGAATCTGTTAATGCCAAAGAAAAAGAACATCTCATGAAAACAGATTGGATTTTTAAGCTTTTTGACATGAATAGGTGGAAAACATTTCTAAGAGAAACCGATTGATTAAAAATTTGACAACTCATGTTAACTTGAATGCGTGACTGCATGATTTGCTTGACAGCAGTGAATCACAATCCCATTATTTCATCTATTCTTGTAATCCAAAATTTGTCATGTATTATTGTGCATATACTTATAACAGCAACACTTACACCTTTTCAAATTACATGATACATTTAATGCTTATTTTCAAAATAATCCTCTAATTAATAACACTAAACATCTTGAAATATGAAAAAATTTAAATTGATTATATACATTTACTGGTTTCTTTTTTTTTGATAAATTGTACCAAGGGTATTCTAGATACATGTATGCCTAAATAGACACATTATATACACTACAAACTTTTCTTAATAAGCATGAAATATACAATAAGTATTTACATTTATGTACGAAGATATTATTCATCAGTTGTAATTCATAAATACTTAGGAGTTTGACTGGGTATCGGTCCCCTGTAATTAAAGTTGTTTAAAATGATGAACACATATCCAACAAAACTCCAAAATACCATAGTGTTCCATTAATTAGTCTATTCAATAACGCCAAACCAATCTCTGTAAGTGCATAGGCCCTTTTAGTAAATAATAATTTGTTTTTATTAGATGCCAAAACTAGTTTAGAATTAATGTAAATAGATAAGTCTTTGAATATGAAATCACATATTTTTTAGGAAAATGTTACATAGACACACTTGGTTCTTATACATCCTTGTACACCTCATGTACTAGGAAGAGAGAAGAGGAAATGAAAGATAAAGTGTGCTTATATGGGATCCACGTAGCCACGTGAGATTTTTGTGTGGGTGTTAAGGGGTGTGTTGTTAGCTATGGTTGTCTATGTATCATAACTCTATTTTTTAATATCATTTTTACATGTTTTTGAAAATCTGCATATGTCAATCAATTCATTTCCCCGTTTCAATAGGCATGTGAATAGATTCACTATGTGTTTTAAAATAAACTTTTTTATTTAAACGAATATGTTCACCTCAAATTTGGAGTTGTGAAGTTTTCTCAATTCAAAAGGTTCTTTTTGGATACTTGGCAAGAATCAATGGAGGCTCTAGGGTTGAGTTGTTCAAAGCATTGAGTGTGTAATATAGAATCAAGCTGAAAATTTGAAGGGGATTCTTCAAGGTCAAGAATCATGGTTTGTTTGATTATTTTTTTTTAATTATAGGGTGTACTGTGAAGACTATATATCACCCCATATTGTATTCAAATAAAAATAGGAGAAAAACAAGAAAGATAAACTATGCCAAAACCTCCTCAAGAGTATGAAAACCTAAAATTAGACATTCCTAATTTGTTCTTTACAACACTCTCTTGAATTGCCACATGGAGCTCAAACCAAACAACTAAATGATACAGTAAGCCCTATATTAGCTAAAGTTTCACTACATTGGTTTCCTTCCCTATACACATAGGAGACAAATAAATCATATTACTAGTTAGCATCCTATAGTTATTTCGAATTTCAAATGTGCTCCAATAATTGGAAGTGAAGAGATTCAGGATAAGCCAACCAACACCATAAGTTCAAATCATATGTACATTCATCTCATCCCTAAATCTAAAATATTGTTCCTTTTTTTTTTGGCTAAAAAGGGAACCTATTGTAAACACAAAGAAGATAAATTAACCCAAAAACCACATTAAATTTATACTGCCATCTTAGCTTTTGTTTGGAATTGTGGTAAACAGCCAGCAAAATCACGTTTAGGTTGAAGCTAGGATATCCAGCTTCAGAAAAGTGGCGTTGAAGTTACATTGGGAAGTGGGAATCTATATTATATACAAATGCAAATGTTTTACATTGGCAAGTATTAAATGCTTTTTTTATCTAGCCTATCCACCTATGCATTTTGCCACGTGGCACTCAATCAAAAACTTATTTCAATTATACTTACATCACACATTTTCATTAGACCTTAAAGCATCATTCCTCATTCTAATTTTGACAAAACTAATTATAAAAGACAAAAATCATAAAAGACATTAAGTATTAAATGGTATATAACAAATTTTTAATTTTCATTCTTTATTAGAACAATTATTTACAATCATTTGGTTCTTTATTTGAACATATAAAAAATACTAATTGTAACAATCCATGATAATCATTCGAAAAGAATGAATTAAAAATGCTATCAACTAATGTCTAATAATGCTATGAAATTCCCCTTTCTATCTACAAATACGTGTATCTATAAATTTCTCTTTTTTTTTTAATATAATATTATTCCTATACCTACTTTTTAATCCATAAGATGCTTAATGTCCTAATCACTCGTGTGGGCTACTTACATAATTTTTTCAAACGTATGCATTGATCAAAATTAATACTCTGATTTTCAAAATTAGTGCAAATTAATGTCTACATAAGTAGTGTTTAAAAGGGTCCGTACAATAATACATGAACAAAGGTATTGTACAAAAAGTGACTAATTTAAATTATATGTTTACATTTTTACAAATCTCAAACAGTCAACTGTCATAAAGGACTGGTTTTAATTCGAGTTCATTTTCATTTAAATGTAATTACAACAATTTATATAATTAACAAAACTACATTCTCAATTATCCTATAAATGGGTTGATCCTTCAATCACTCATCACTACATTGTTTCTTATGTCTCTTTTTCTTTTTCAGAAGAACAAACTTTGAAAACTTATTTTTTAATTCGGTTGCATTTTTTTGTTTTCAAAATGGTTGTATGTTCTAAAAATGTCTTGATTTTTTATGTTAGTGAATATGTCCACAGTTTGTTGATGACAGTTAGGGTTTTGAGAATGTGGCTTGTGTCCAAGTTCTCGGACCCATTTAAATTCTGATTCACTCAAGTTGGTTTTGAAGGATTATGAGGTTGATCAATATATTATATCTTTGCTTTTTGTGTTTTTCTTTTATATTATTCAATGTACTAAAATCATTTTAATTCAATGTATACATATAGGGTATAAGACCCTGATTTACAGATTTTAGTACATCATCAACTTTAACAAATAACAATTTTCAATTAACCTTCATATCATGGCAACTATATTTTTTCCTTTAAATGTATCATGTAATTGTCCTTATATGATTGGCTCACACTTTAAGTACTCGCAAAACTAATATGAAATTTGTTAATCCTTTAAAAAAAATGGAATTTGTTAAAATAACATTAAAACAATATTAAATTCTCATTACTTATGATGTATAATAATTTTAGTATTTTTAGTGTCAATCTATTATATACAATTGCAAATGTTTTACTATGACCTATATTAAATGCTTCTTTTCTATTAGGCTCTCCACATATGCATTGTGCCACTTGGCAAATGATGATTAAAATTCTCAATTTTCATGACACTAATTATATAAGCAATGTTAATTAGCAAGATTAAATTTCTCATTTGACTTTTCTCCGTCGTCATTTAAATTTGTTAATTTTTTTTATTTGATCAATCAAAAAATAATAATTCTAAGATTGCTTGATAATCCTTTGAAAAAATAGTTATCAATCCATGAGGGTCAATTGAACAAAAAAATTACCCTATAAATAAACGTGTAGAAGAATAGTGTCCAACGAAAAATTAAGGAGAGAATATTAGTGAAATATTAATTAGAATGAATCCAATTATTAGTGAAAATGACTTACAAAAAACATGTAAAAAAAATTAGTAAAAATTATTAGAAAAACACGTAGTAAAATATTGGTGAAAATGAATCTAAAGAAAAAAAGTGCAGCAAAATATTAGTAAAAATTATTATAAAATTGTGTAGCAGAATATTATTGAGAGAGAATTGTGTTGACTTGAAATTGTCACATGATGTGATTTTAAAGCATATTCATTTTCATTAAAATCTAATTACTACAAAAAAATTGACTTAACAAATCTACATCTCTGATTGTCCTATAAATAGGCTAATTTTGCAGGCACTTTCCACCACATCGTTTCTTCCGTCTCTTTTTCAGAAGTATACTAATATCCTTGATTTGATGCAAGCTTTTAAAAGTATCAAAATATACTCAGCAATGTATAGAGATTTTTTTTTATTTATGGGATTTTGAAGCTAAAGGTTTCTCTCCTTTTACTATGCATAAGGGTGAAACTAGCTATCATATTCTTATACTTTGATATGCCATAACTTTTTTATGTGTTATGAAACTCAATATTAGATGTATTGGTTTTTTACTAACCTCATGTACATGGGTATACCATTATATATTTGTGGATACGTTACTATTCATTTATGTATCGTGAGTTTAATTTTGTATGAAATCCTTATATGTATAGAATCAAAGAAAAAGTTAATTGATATAAGAATTACTTATCAATTCACTTTTAAAAGCTATTTTGTGTGTTTCCATAGGGTTTGCCACATGTATCAATTTTTTTCTTCATATTCTATTTCACATTGATGCATATATAGGAACTTTGGTTGGAGTTGACACATGTATTTTTTTCCTTCAATATTCTATCTACAAATAGGAACTTTGGTTGCAATCGTTTGAATTAAAAGTTACAGTTGTTTGTAATTAATCAATAATTTTTTTGACAAATGTAAATAATCAGTAATAAATAATATAAACATACTATTAAAAATTAAAAAATGTCATTACATATCACACTATTCTCATTATAAGTTTAAGTATGAGATATCCGTTGAAATATAATGTGCAAACCACCAAACAAATAAAATGTTATTTGAGCTTGAAATATATTAATAGTACATGCAGTCAACAAAAAAAGTTTTTAATTGTTTTGAATTACCATTTCTCATTATAAGTTTTTAATGGTTTCCATGTTATAGGTAGGAAGTTTCTCATGTCATTTAACAGTGACTAATCTTCGTCGAAGAATCTATAAATCAGTATAAGTTGTCCCTGCGATGATATTTTTTCTTATACAAATCTCATAGCACTCGGATCAATTCATCGGTGATTTTTTCAATATTAATATTTTATCAAAAAAATTATGGAGATATTCACAAATAAAACAGATCATATATCATCAAATAATATTAATAATTTAGAAACTTTGAAATAAGGTGTATATGGACATAATAATATACAAGCATAATTTCATATGTTACTTAAAAAAAATCATATGTTAATGCAATTTAAAATATATATTAATGCAAGAATTGACCGATGATCGTCATTTATTAGTAAATTAAATGCTTTTTATTTCTGAAATTGATGCTATTTTGAAAAATCAAATGGGGGCACTGATGAGAGTGGTCCATTTTTCCTATAAATATGTAAAATTCTAATGTGAAAAAGCACACAATGCCTGTTTTTTTTTATCCTTTGTTTGCTATCATGGTGTGTTTTTTGCTTTTTTATTTTGGCTCCTTTATTTATCAATTAGTCTCTTTTTAAGATTTAGTGTTTTTGTTGTCAAAAGTATATTTAATTATTTATTCGGTGTTTTGTTTAGGGAAATGATAATTCTTACAAATCAATGTGATAACAAAATGTAAGAATAACATTTTCTTTGTTTTCCTCTCAACAAGAGAAAAGAATTGTTTCTTACTTTCCTAACCACATTTCATCGGTCTCGATCTTTTTTAAATGGTGATAAAACTTGGTTGACCACTTTTTCTTCAAAATGTTTTCATATTCTCTTTTTATTCTGCAATAATTGTTATATTATTATTTTTATCAGAAAAAACTTATTTATTTATTAAAAACAAATCATAAAGAGTTAATTATTGTTTTTGTGATTAATAATGGTTTTTTTTTTTTAATATTTGCAGTATTTCACATGTCAAAGCAATTAAAAGTAACAACTTTTTATTGAAAAATAAGAATTTTTTGCTAAATAATTATATATTTAATATAGAATGTATAAGTTCAAATACAAACATATGATTTTGAACTTCTGACATGACTAAATTTGTATATGATAGAAAAACTCAATAATAATATATTTATCTTCAAAAAAAAAAAATCTGTCAAAAAAAAAAACAAAAAAATTAATACAATGTATATCACTCAGAAGCTATTATATTTCACTTTATTAACAAAATAAGTTATTTCTATGTTCCATAAAAAATCATAAGGAGCTTATTTATTTTATTCATTTTCCTAATATCTCATCATATATTGGTAGATCACACTAAGTCTTATTTGTAAATTTTTATACTAAATAGTTTTCATTCTTTCCTATTTTTTCTTGGAAAAAATAGGGCTCCAAGATCAAAGAAATCTTTTTACACTGGAATCCCCAAGACATTCCCTAACAACAACAGGTTCTATTTTGATTGGGAAAAAAAATGATAATACATGTTTTTAAAATAAAAGACAAGATATGCTTGCATTTTTAAAATAAACTATATAAATAATCAACTAAAACTGATAAGTTTGTGGTAGGAGAAAACTTGCATTTTCTACTTTAAAATTGAAGTTTGAAAATGAAAAAAAAAAAAAAAAAAGGGATAAATCTTTAGACTCTCAAAACAATCTCCATAATCTCAAATTTTCACTTTTTCATGTCAAAACACTATTTTCACGATTTCTTAACTTTTTTGTTGAAACAAGGCATCTGTTATGTATTTTTTTTGCAAAGGGAGGAAGCATCACTTTTTATTATTTATAATATATAATTGGAGTAAAAACTGTTCATTTGACATCTACGCAATTGTGTTGCTTCAATATTACACTATATGGAGCATCTTATTACCTTTTTTTTAGAAAAAATTATTACTTATTTATCGCTTAATAAAAATCTAACTTATTCTACATTTAATTTTCAACCTTATTCAAGTAGTTGATGGTATACTATATGGACTCTTTTTATGTTGATGATCGGTTCATTTTTCAGTTTTAGACACGGTTTGATGCTTTAATGGGCCACACATAAACTTTTCTGCTATATAGTTTAATATTTGTAGACGGGATCATTTAATTGTTCCCATGATTAATGATTTTTCATTTATTTGATAGGACTTATTAGGGTTGAACTAACTAGGTTGTTATGTTATGCATGCATGTATTATGTAGAGTTGATCTACATTGTTTGAATTTAATGGTGCATATTCTCTTCTCTAAAACAAAATATTTTCAACAAGAGACATGAACCAAACTTACCATCGAACCAATTTATTATTGGGATAATTGATTGTTTGTATTTTTTTTTTCTACTAACGTTAATTTCTTACTATTTGAAATAATTCATGTTTGATTTTTTTTTTTTTTTATAACAAAATTCATGGTTTATCATTTTCCATTTTTAGACCTGGGTTGGTACTTTAATCAATCACACGTAACCTTTCTTGCTATATGGTTTTATTTTCGTACACGGGTTCGTTGGTTTGCTCCCGCGATTAATGTACGCGGGTTCGCTAGACTACAATCATAGTCCTCCTTTTTATCAATTGTAACACAAAGAAGAAGGGGACAAAATGTCTAAACCTTCTAGGTGAACATAAAATGACAAAATAAAAATAAGACTTCTTTAATTGTAATGTTCCCTTTTTTTCTAGAATTTTAAGGTATTATTTTTGTATCTCCTTCAGTCCTTAATATAAGAAAGAAAAGCGAAAATCATCAAAACCAATATAATCTTAATCAATGTAACTTTTTAGATATTTTTACTAATATACCCTCATAAAAAATACACCCACTAAAATTAAAAAGAGAATCATTAAATAAAGGATAAAAATATCTTTTAAGCAATAACTATATCTTAAAAGATGTGACATTTTTTTACAAATAAGATCACAATTTTTTTTGAAAATTTTCTTATTACCACATGAAATATTTTTTTAAAAAATATTATTTAATATACACAAAATAATTTATGAAAAAACATTTCCTGTGCAGGGCACGGGTCTCAAACTAGTTGTGTTACAAACGCCACCCAAACACACTATTCGGATTGTTCATGGAAATCAACCATTGAACATTTAGACTTCTATTATTTTAGAGTAATTTCAATCCAAATGAATTGTACTTTTCAATGACAACTATATGATGAGAATTATTTATAATATGAGTTAAAAGAATTATATACAGTGAAAAATATTGTCTTATTAGTTAAATTTGTATGTAAAGAATTGAGAAATGCAAAAGAAAATAAATGAGGTTTATTGTAAAATTTCTGTATATTAATTCATGTAATTTGATCTCCAAATTTTTGGAAAAAGTGTTTGAGGATGATGAAGAAAGGCTTTTGGCATATTTAAGAGATATGAATGAAGAGAGAGAAAATATTTGTAAAATACCAAGAGTGCATGATAAACCTGTGCAGTATCATTCATCTAACGGTTCACAAATTAAACT
The DNA here is from genome assembly GCA_958299785.1 of Medicago lupulina. Lineage (NCBI taxonomy): Eukaryota > Viridiplantae > Streptophyta > Magnoliopsida > Fabales > Fabaceae > Medicago > Medicago lupulina. The sequence continues at coordinate 25,634,659 of OY283144.1, read as the reverse complement.
CATCTACGGTGGATGATATGTGAGACTCATCCAGCCTCGACGGCGCCCTAATTGGAATATAATAACAATGTTATCCCCACACCAACAGTCTGTCCAGAAATCAATATTAGAGTTATCACCAGTTAACCAAGCTGAATTATTGATGATAACTTTGTATTCTACCTTCATCCCACTCCAAATAGAAGATGAGATATGGTGTCAGATGCAATTTCCTCTTATGAAAACTCGACTTTTTAGAAAGATAACCCATTAAGAATGTGTTCCCAACAAAGATTTAGATTTGAAACTTCATTGAGAGAAATAAGAGACCATATACCTAAACATCCCTCACCAAAATCAACACAAATTTTCTTCCATGTAAGCGTAACAAATTTCCTTTTTGAGATTTCTCCATTCCGGAAGAAAAAAAAATTGATGCATTTTTCTAAATCTCTAATCAAAGCAACATGCCAAGAATATAATGTTATTGTATTAATCAACATGCTTTGCACCATAGATTTTACTAGTTTTATTCTTCTAGCTATAGAGAGAGCAATGATGATTTCCAAGCAGACAACTTTAATTTGACCTTTGTTATTTTCTACGTGACAATTTTATTAACATTAAGGATATATTAAACTCAGGGTTGCGCTAGACAGTTGGATTGGTTTTTACAACATAAACTGTTCAAAAGACAAAAAAAACTTTGGTTTTAAAAATTTAATAGAAATATGGTTAAGACCTTCAAATCCTCTGATGTTCTTATATGATAATTTGCACCCTGTTCAATCAATGTTCATCTAGTTTAAAGACATATTAACAAAATAAGTCTTTCTGGCTTCCAACTCCCATAATTACAATGAGTTTCACATAAAAATTGCATTAAAAATAACTAAGAAAAGAGAGATGACAAAGTGTCATCACTAACAACATCAATAAGGTGCTAATCCAAATTATGATTCGGCACCTGCAGGAAAGAATAGACATACATAAACATATTAAAGTCTTAAGCGGTGACCAAGGAATGTTCATATAGTTGGAGAAATTCTTAGTGTAATAAACCTGATTACATGTATGCTTAAAAATAAAAATACAATAGCCAACTTTACAACATCAAAACCTTAATATTATAGACACAAGGTGTGCTTAAACTACTACTAAAAAAAAAAAATTAGAAAAAACAAAAACAAAATAATAAATAAGATTATCAAACATGAGAGTCATGGACAAAATGTTGTTGTCAATTGATAAAAATCAACGTTGCAGAGATGTGTTTCTTCCACTTGCTCCTTTCTCTTTTTTTCCAAGCTTTTCCTTCCATTCCCCTTCAAACTCGCAACAAAACCTTAGTCTATAAGTGATACATTTTCTTTCTCTCATTGTTTATTAACATTCAAGAAATTGAACGTACAATCAATCTTATTCAAAATATAAAATTTATTTATAATTTTTTTTTTTGTGGTACACGAATTATATTGGTAGGATTTCATTATTGCATACATTTTTCATTTGAACATAATGATAGTATTTAATTAGTATAGAGCATAGTAAATATTAAAATATCCCTTAATCTTCAACTCTTTATGTACTAAATAAAGGAGATAGACTATAACATGTATATTTGTACTGTTATTTTGTAATGGCTAACTTTGTATTATAATAACGATGATTAGATAGAATAAAAAAGGGTGAGAAGTTATAAAAAATGTGAGAAAGTTTTTTGAAGTGACACATAGGCAAGCTTAAGAATTACTTTAGTCAGTTTATGGAGAAGAGGTTTTTAGAGGCGACATTTAGTTTATAGAGAAGTTTTTTAGAGGTGACACATAACAACCTCCTTATTACGAAATATGTAAAAAAAAACAATGGAAAATCTTTAGTTTTAAATAGAACAAATACCTTCATATATAATAAGCTGTCTTTCAACAACACCCTCATATTTTTTAAACCTACACATGCAATTTGGATACCCATTTCACAATACAAAATATTAGATGGAAAGGGAAATGCATATAAGTAAAACACTCGACATATTTTACTACAAAGAAGGTTAAAAAATGGATAATGGAGACACAAAATGAGTGCAGCACTAAACTGAAGACACTTATATATAGAGGAGATGATTTGACATTATCTACATATGCACACACACGATTTTTTTGGCTACTATGACCAATCGGTGTTTTTAATTGTAGTTATGTGAATGCTTTTTCAACCTCCAAGATTTCAAGAGGCAGAGAGAGTAGGGCTAAAAAAATGAAGATAGAGAGGAATGGAATATGAAAGTACATTCATAGAAAATTTATTTGGTTGACAATCAGTTACAGTATCACGTTATGTTTTTTTCACTTCTAAATGGTACCGTTTTATTTTTGTTGACAAAATAGTACCGTTTTTATTTTCATAAATTAATTGTTTTTTACTTGATCATGCAACATTAATTTCAATTATTGGAAATACTATAGAGAACTGCCATGTAGGCAAAATCCTAGCTTAAGAAGAGGTTTTAAGTAAAGGGTGAGATTGTTACATGAAGGTGCCACATAGACAAGTTTGTTTTATATATAGATATAGATAGATAGGCAAAATTATATCATTCTTTAACCCTACAAATCAATAGAACATGAAACAAATCATTTTTATTTTAAAACTCTTATTGTTGTATCCAAATCAACCTCTTTATGTTGCAGATCGATTGGTTATATGAAGCAAACATCATGGCATAATATACAGAATTGAAATTTGGAGTCTTGAGTTTAATTTGGATATATTTGTGTAAACACGTTTCCAACTAGCAAATTAACAAACTAAACCATTGATGACATTATCATATAAACTTGCTGGATAATTTCTGGATATACTTGAAGGTGATCGTATCCTTTTTTGTCCCATCGTACTGGATGACATTACCATATATACAACTATATTGTGTTTCAATTCAAGGGATGTGAAAGGTGAAGAAGTTCATAGTCTTCAAATTTTCCCATTGAGCTTGAACATTGCTTGATTGAATCCTGTGTTCCTAATGATGAGTCACTCACTTTTTTTTTTTTCTCTCCTAATTATGCTTATAGTTGTACCTAACAAGTATAGAAAGCATGAATTTGAGATTTATCAACTGCATCGTTTAGCACAAAATAATCTATTTGTATATGGAACTTAAAATTTTCTGGTGACATATATATTGTGTAGGAGAACCAATTGTAAAAAATCATGCTATCCTGCACTATTGCATTGGAGGTGTACTGCTACGTTTTAGATCAAGGTATTTAATGTCTTGTTTACTAAAGTGTTTTTTGTGGGTGTGGCTGGCATATGATAATCTAATGTGTAAAATAATTGACAAGGTTCTCCTTTTTGCTTCTTGATTTTCAAAATATATATATCAATATTTGAAAACACAATGATCATATAGTGTATGTCTTAAGTTGTCTTCTGATCATGGATGAGCAAGACTATTTGTTGAAATTTGATTAAAAATTGTGATTCTGTCAAACTCAAAATCGTGGCGCGATTTTGAGTGGCGTGCCGCTATTTTTTTGGTAGAATGTATGGTTTCTGTTGAAGGAAAATCTTGGCGTGATTTTGTACTGGCGTGACGCGATTTTTAGATAAGGTTGTCGTACCTTGGGTCATACGCTTGAACCGTGTCGCATTTTTCACTGGCGCGGCTCGATTTTGTCTATCACTGTGTACTATTTAAGTGTTTCACATCAGATTTTTGAGTAGAGCTTGAAGAAAGAGAAACTTGGGACTGCAAAGGAGGGAACTTTAGGGTTTAGGGTCTTTGTATTGAGGTTCTCTTGGGTTGGAAAACATTGTAAACACCTTGGGTGAGTGAAAATCATTGAGTGTCTTGTTCATTTGTGAGATTGGGAAAATGGGTAGAAATTAGGTTTTGTTCTTTGTGAGCTCTTGTGCTAATTTCTTGTAACCCATTTGTATCTCTTTGTAAGAACTCTTTGATAGTGGAGTGGAGAGATCAATCTCTCACCCATATTAGGTCAAGTTGGAACGAACTGGGTGAACAATATTTGGTGTGTTTGTTTCGTTTCTTTCTTGCTTTCATCTACTTGATTTTGTACTTTTCACTTTGATTCCTGGATTAGATCTAGGTGTTGTTATTATTGTTGCTTTTTGTTACTTTGATATTGGTTAGCACTTTCCTTTGCTCCACACATCATAGTTTGTATTGTGTGAGGTTTTAGACCGGAATTCACAACAATTGGCGCCCACCGTGGGGCAAAGGAGTGAATTGGTTTAGTGAGTACCATGGGTTCAAAGCGGGATATTGAGAAGTTCACCGGAAGTAACGATTTTGGGTTATGGAAGGTGAAGATGCAAACGGTGTTGATACAACAAAAGTGTGAGAAAGCTTTGAAGGGTGAAGGTGCGCATGACACAAGCGGAGAAGACCAAGATGGTGGACAAGGATAGGAGTGCCATTGTCTTGTGCCTCAATGAAAAAGTTTTGAGGGATGTCGAGAAGGAACCAACTGCGGCGTCGATGTGGTGTCGCTATAGCCACACTAAGCCTTCAAGTGGATTCGTCCTTGGGTGAGGGGCATAAACGTCAGTCCCTTAGGGTGAATATAGGTTATAGGATGAGTCTGAACACGAGTTAAGTTTATTTTCTTTTTATGTCGAGTAACCTAGTGGCTAGATTCGAGCACATTATATGTGGAGAAATAGGGAATTCGGGGTTAGAACTCGGCCTCTGCAAAAATTATCTCTGGTAGTTACCAACTGAACTACACTTACGGGACAAGTTAAGTTTATTATTGTTGGTTTTTCTCTCTTTCATTTCCTTGGTATTCCTTTTCGAGGCTTTTTAAGATAAGTTGACATTTTAATATCCCAAAATATGATGGTTTTCACTATAAAAAAATGACAGTGTCGTTCCTAGAGTTTTACGGGCCTTGGGCATAATATGAGAAAAAGGCCCCTTATATAATACGTCAGAATTTTTTTTAACTCATTGTTGTGATTTTATTAGCTCTTCATTTTGTTTTTTTTTTCCACTTTTCACTACCAAATATTTTTTTTAGGCAACATCTGAAAATAAATCAAATACTTTATAGACACCAAAACAAAATAAAATACCGTAGAAGATAACAATAGTTCCTGCAAAATGATAATGAATGCGTCTCAAATCAGTTTCATGACCATGAATGCTCTCGTATGTTCTTACACTATCAAATTCAATTTTGCAATCCTTTCAATTAATTCAAGAAATTTGACATTACAATATTGATTTAATTTTTTTTTGGGAACCTTAGAATGTCAAGTTTAAGATTAATTTTGAAGGCTCATTTTCAAGTAAAATATAATTTGTTTTGTTATGAAAATCATCTCAATTTCTTGGATAATAAATATCACCTATATTTTTAATATTAGTGAGGCACATTATTAAGAACAAAGGGACCAAAAAAATATTTTTAATTTCTTCGATAATAAATTTTTTCGTAAATTATTAAGAAAGCCAAATTTTTTATAGGGAGGGTGTATAAAGAAATCTGTGTTATACGAGGGTATATATAGCAAATCTTGGCGAAAAGGCCTAAAACATTAACAGAGTTGAGCCCAGATCTTCACCTTGTTAATATTTCAGGCCTTTTAATGAACTTTACTATATAAACCCCCAAGAAACCCAGTATTTCTATATACACCCCCTTCCTAAAAAAAATTAGGGCCCCCTAACGGCATGGGCCCTAGGCCATCGCACTCCCGGTCTATGCCTAGGGCCAGATCAAGGGAGAAGTTTGTTTTTTTATAGGGTGGTTTTTATGCACTCAATTCGCAACTCCCTAAAGAAAATAAACTGTAACACCAATTTATTTATTTTTTTCATGAAAAGAATATAAGAGAAAAATTATGTGAAGACCCTCTAAAAAAAAATTATGTGAAGATTATGTGTTGGAAGACAAAGAACAATGTTTATTACAATCAGCACACTATTACAAGCTAAAACCGTCTATTAGAAAATAAACTTCTTAAAATTACCGCCCTGGAAACAAATCATAACTAAAACAGTTTCTTAGAAAACTTATTAAGTAATATGATAACTAAAACATAAAGAAAATTTCAATAGATCTTGTAAATTCAAATTTCAACTTAGAAATCTTAAAGCTTCAATTTCCTCCTTGAACTTGGGCATGGCATCAACAGGGAGTGTAGTAAAAATCTTAATCCCTCCTTTCATTGATGGATCATCATTGTCAAATTTATTAGGAGGTGTAAAAATGCTCATTTCCATGGACGCAAACAAGTTGCATGGTGCTGGTACTAAATTCACTGCTTCATGCCCACCAAAATCTACATTTCCATCAAGAAAACCTAAATGTTTCCACTCGGTCAGAACCGTTACTGCCCCAGTACTTAACATCCTTGATTCCTCGTTATAATTCGTCTCCAACGTATTGATTGAATTCGTGACAAAATCGGTGGTAGAAGCAATGGTTTTAGTCTCTCTGATGAGCTTAATAATTTCATAGAGTGGCCTTTCATCGAGCTCGCTAACTTTTAACACCGTGTTTGCATCAACACATGAATTGCCATAATATCCATTAGGTAAAGGATCAAAATCCTTCAAGTTGCGTCGAATACCAGCTACAATGGTCAGCACTGTTTCACCATTGCTGTTAAGTTTTAGGGCTCTTGCTCTTGACCTCCACACATAACCTGCAATTGATTCAAAAGTTGTGAACCTTATGTTTCCACTTTCCTTCATCAAACTCAACTTAAGCCTTGTAATCATTTCACCCTCCACATTAAAACAATATTTTTTCATAACTGTATTGTTGTCTTGATTCAGAAAAGGTGAAAATGCAACAAATTCTTTGTTCATAGGGCATTCTGGAAATGGTTGTTTTGTTATTGATCCAATAAGTCTCTCTCTTTCCCACACAGGTATCGTTGAGGGCTCGGTTCTTCCCCTTGCAAGTTCAATAATCGCTTTGAAGAATTGAGATGCACCGACTCCATCGCAGATAGCGTGCAAGACTCCCATTCCGATTGTGAAACCTCCACAAAGAAATTTTGTCACCTTGAACACCAAAGGGTAAGTTTTGTCTTCAGTATCAAGTACCAATTGTTTTGCAATTTCTGTGTCGGTATTGTCCAAGTAGTTAACAGAAGAAAGGGTGCAGTTAGCAATTGCTTCCAAAAATGGAACACCATAATTTTCTGCATTAGGATTGCAATTTACTCTAAGTTTTCCATCATCAGCATGTTTCATCATTCTACCTGCAAGCCGTAGAGATATGTTAATTGGTTTAGTAGTTTGAGAAGAATATAAAGATTGAATTATAAGAAGTCAACAATGATATATTAACCAAATATATGGTCAGTGTGACCATATTTTTTTAGTTAGGTGATGACCACTATTTTTCCATAATTTATTTGGTTAACTAAGTGGAAAAATAGTTGTCACGCAACTGAAAAATGTGGTCACAAAGATCATATATTTAGTTAACTGAAATTTTTTAAAGTGATACAAAGAAGTGTACATATCAAGAGTGTCAATGTATCTTTATTCATAAGAAAATCCATTTTTAGGGACATTCTAAATTTCTAATAACGACTTTCATAAATTTCTAATAACGACTTTCATGAAAATATTCAAAAAAGGACCCTAGCAATTTTTAGTAAAATAATTGATTTTGTTATAATAAAAAGAAGACACTAATATTTTATTAAAGTTTATAAAAAATGATAAGGGTGACACCCTATTTTAAAGGTTTACTCCCTCCATCCCTTTTTATAAAAGCACTTTATGAAAAATATGGATATTAATAAAAGTTGTTGGACTAATAAATTTTTCTAAAATATATGTGATTATAACTAAATTAACTTTTGTATAATTATATATAAATGTATTCAATGTTACTTTTTATATTCTAAGATAAATAAATAATATTAATAAGCAGTATATTTAGAAAGAATAATAAATGCATCTAATAGTTTGAAATGTGTCTAATATGTAGGGACAAGTTATTTTATAACTGATCTTGTAATTATAAACGGGTGGAGTATACTAGAGGCATCCATATTTTAACAACACTAATTTCAAACGTTTGTATTTAATGAAAGAAAAAAAAAACTAGTATACCTGCAAGAGGATAATAATAAAACAAAGCCTTTGAGAGTGCTTCTTTGAATATAAGACAAGGATCGAAACCCGAATCAGAATCATGAATTGTTGATGATCGGTATACATGAACAGTTTGAGCAAGGTTATTATATATTTCTCTATTGTCAATTGTAGAAAGAGAAAGAATACAAGAAGGAATTGATTTTGATGGTTTTATGAGCAAAACATCTTTCATTTCAAGCATTAGAGTAGCTGTCTGATAAGCCATGGAAAATGTTTATGAGAAATGTGGGAAGGTATCTAGATTAATTAATTTGATATACTGAAGATTTAGTGAACATATACTGAAGTTGTATTTTCTTTTTGTGATGCATGGTTCCTTGTGTTAAGGCCTTTATTTATAGAGAAAATGTGGCAATGTGAATTCAATACTAGTTCTTAATTTTTCAAATGTTTTCTGGTGAACCTTGTTTGACAAATGTTGCTGCAAATGTGAATGTGCACACACATTGTATTTCTACAACATCAGCACCGTAGGACTAAGAGGACAAGGTTTTCGCTTTTTGCATTTAATGCACGGTGTGAACTTCTGCATGACTATTTGCTTGTAGCAACTTTTATATGGCTGGACACAACCCACATATGTCCTTTACAAAAGTTGATAGTAATACATCTCATTGTATTTCTACTTGGAGGAGATTTTAACATGGTCACGCGATCAAATAAAAAGTGTTTGGTCACACACACATAAAAAAATATTTTTTTAATAATAAAGTGGAAATTGATAAAAAAAAAAAAATTGATTGAATATTTTAAGGGGAATCTTTTTATGTGTGTGTGACCAAACACTTTTTATTTGGTCATGTGACTATAGAAGAATACCTATGGTTTCTTGCGAATAAAAAAGACCATGTTTGTATTATGAATCAAAAATCATTTATGTGATGGACTTTTGTTGTTAATTAAATTTACGTAATTACATAAAAAATAAAAAATAAATTATTTTTCTTTAAATGTTTTTTTTAAAGAATTTTTTTCTTTAAATGTTATCCATATGTATCTGTAAATATCTATGAATACCTTAAAATAGTTGAATTATTCGTCTAACAAATATCCGTGTGAATATAAAACGGTCACAAATATCATATTTATCTAACATAATGAACACATATATCATATTATCCCCGACCATTTCCATCTTTAATTATGGCTTAAAATATGGTTCAAATATATTAAACTGGTTCCGAACCAGTTTTAAACTTGAACTGAATTATTTTTAAAAATAAATCAATTTTTTTTTAAGTGGTTTTAAAAACTGAACTGAAACCAATCATGTGGTTCAGTTCCAATGCAATTTAGAACCATGAACACCCCTACTTATAGAAGGTGAAACAAATACCATATGTAGTGGTAACTTTCCTATAGTTCCTACGAGTGCATATCAGCAGCACGATTAATCAATTTAATCAATTTGTTACACTTGAATCTCGCCTCTCTCTCGAAATATATTAAACTTATGAAATTTTATACCACATGTTGTAATTAATTTTATCATATCTATAGTTAATTTAAAGATTTAGTTAATTCATATACTTTATAGAAGTTGTATATTATAAACCATTATTTACACTTGAATAGAAGGCAAACAGGTAACAAGCTGCGTCGTTAGATCTTTTTGGATGGCAAAACCAATCCTCGTAAATACAACATTCATGGACCTAGGAGACATGACATTGCTATGCATGACCTTTTGAACTCTATGTAGAAGGTCAACAACCTCTAGTGCTAGGAAACCGAAAGTGTCAAAAGCAAATGATATAAAAGCTCAGTTCTCCACGTATATTCTACATCGCGAAATCAACGAGAACCATGACATCATTAAAAATATATAACTTTATAAATAAACTATTTTTAAAGATAACCATTATATCCTAATTTTCCTATGGAACAATATAATAGAAATTTTCTCTAGAGGTTTGGTAATGTTCTTGTATCCATGCTCAAGGTAGAACATAGATAGTTACGTAGACACCCTTACGTCCACTCATTTTCGTGGTCGTTTTTGTACATATAAATGTGGAGTTGGACTCTTGAGTATGAAGGTGTCCATACAATTTGCTTTATGTGTGGGACTAATGTTCTCCAAGAGAGAAACTGAGCTTATATGAAGGCTGGCTAGGTGCAAATAAATGCGATTTGGAGAATGCAGCTTATTCTGAAGTTAGGAACAAAGATAAGGTTGGTGATCAATGATCATGAGGCCTCAAAGTTCTGTACATGGATATATATGTTGGTCAAATGTAAAAATAGGAAAAAGATGAATCCTATCCTCTTAATTTTTCAAATATTTTCTGGTGAACCTTCTTTGACAAATGTTGCTGCAAATGTGAAATGCGCAACACATTGCATTTCTACAACATCAACACCGTCAGCCCTAACTATGCTTGAGGACAAGGTTTTCACTTTTTGCATTTAATGCTCGTTGACAATTGGGCATGACTATTTGCATGGCAAACTTTATTTGGCTGGACACAACCCACATACAAGAGTTGATAGTAATAGATCACGCATTGTATTTCTATATGGATTGTTTGTTTCTTGCCAAGAAAAAGGGACTATAATGAAATACAAACCCACTTCTCTGTTTAAACGCTTAAGTTAGAGTTTAGTTCTTCGTTAAGAAAATACCCTTTGTATTTTTCTCTCATTTATACTAAATTTGGTTATTATTGTTGAAATTTTTGGGCCTAACTCATCCTTACAAAACCGTAAGGTGAGGATTGGTTCGGACTTGGGTATTTTCCAATACATTCTTTGGGCTTGGTGCGTGAATGAATAGGTTTAGGCGGCCCTTGAATTCGACAAACTCTGATACAATGTTAGAAATCGTGGTTGGGTTTAACACAACCCCACAAAACCGGCTTGAGAGGAGAGGATTGTCTCCTCTATATAAACTCCTATCGGGAGTCTTATCTATCCGATGTGGGACTTGAGTATTTCCTTGTAATTATAAAAAACTATTTCGCCTTTTAAAAAGTTACATAAATATCCTTACTTAAATATAAAAGATCGTTAATTAAATATCCTTACGTAAGTGTACATACTGTTGTTGAATGTGATGAATATTTTTGTTAGAAATGAAATGTATTAATATTAATACGTATGAATATTATTATGTTTTGATAAAAAGAATAAAACGAATGACATGAATTTTTTTTTTAGGAAATGATTGTGATTTGATAAAACTATTAATATTTAATTTGCCAAAACCATTAATCTAATACATGTCATTACCTACAAAATTAAGGAATTAACATTATATAAAACTTATGACATCATTAGTCCAAAAAAAAAAAATTTATTACATTTACATCATACGTGCATACTTATGTCAAACTATTTCATGTTATACATTCATATATCTCTCTTTCTTAGGTTCGAGTAACACACACTAATAACTGAGAAGTGAGTAATTGTACACTTATGTCGTGTGAATTTGTATAGTATTCCTAATTTTCCTATGTAACTATATAATAGAAATTTTCTACAGAGGGTTGGTAATGTTCATGTATCCATGCACATAGATAGTTACGTAGACAACCTTACGTCCAGTCATTCTAGTGGTCGTTAGACCTTGCGTGTGGGAGTACTGTTCTCAAAGAGGGAAACTGAGCTTATATGAAAGTTGTTGAGAGCTATTAGGTGGAAATATGATTTAGAGAATGCGGCTGATTATGAAGTTAGGAACAAAGATAAGGTTGGTGATCATGAGGCCTCAAAGTTCTATCAATGGATATATGTTGGTCAAATGTCAAAATAGTAGGGAAAAGATGAATGCTCCTAATTGTCTACGCGTCGTGATGGTGGTCCAGTAACACAATCTTGCTTTCCCATATGTTCTAAAAGTTGACATAAAATTTCACCGCGTTTATTTCTTTCATTCCACGATACACTCTTTGTATATACTCCTCCGATCTTAATTATAAAAAGTAATTGAAATTTTTAATTTATTGGATAACTGATGTATTCGGCTAAATATGTGAATTATTCAATAAATTTAAAAGTCAATTGTTTTTTATATATTAGACCGAAAAAAGTAACATATTTTAGTCTAATATTATTATCCATATGTAAAGATAAATGGTAATAAATAAGATGTTACTGAGTTTGCCTCAATTAATATTTTTAAAATATCAATTTTTATAATTTGTATAAATAGATAACTAAATATACTAAAGATAAAAATTATGTTTATATATTTTTTTAACAGGTAAAAATTATGAATATTAATATATATCTTTAAACAATAGCATGTGTTTTGGTTGTCCATCATACGAGGGAGGAACCCGAAAAGAAGCACATCCTATTAACGGAGTGTCTGACGTTTATGATAGACCATCTTACGATATTTTCAATATATTTTTCGTTATCATTAGACCCAAATTAGAGGAGTTTCAAAACAATTGTCTATGGTTTAAAGGGCATTGTGTAATGTTTTCGTATTGAGTCATGTAATTCTAGTTTTTTCTAAATCAAGCAATTCTTATGTGTTTTGATGTATTTCATTTAAAAATATTGTAATTCAGCAAAGCAAAACACCTTATAAAAACTTGGGAAGACAATGAATGAAGATTTAAGAGGTCTCTAAAGACTTGGATCTAAAAAAAAAAAAAAAAAAGAGGTCTCTAAAGACATTAAAAGTTGAGATAATTTTATCTCAAGTCCAAAGGAAAGTTTAAATGAAGAAATCACTCAAAAAGACAAAGAAAAGGCAAGAAACGCACTAAAAACAAGTGTTATGTTCCCCGTGTGTGTTGTCATGCGCCACATGGGTGTGCAAAATAGAGCTGAAAAACATTAATTTTGCACACATGCAAGGCACGCCAGACCATGCGCGTGCCGCGTGCACCTTCGTGAAGGAAGAAAACAACTTTTTGTTGTTTTTCGCTGCGGGTTTGAGGAAAAAGACCAGTTTTCAGCCCAAACCCGCTTGAAAATCAGCCTATGAATACAACTCCTCTCATTCACAAATTCTCATTCAAAAGGAAGCGGTTAAAAAGGAAAGCAAGCGCTAGGATCATCAAGGGAAGAGTCTCTCATCAACCTTTGTCTCTAGAGTACTTTTTTTATTTCTTTTGTAATTTGTCTTTGGTTACCATGAGTAACTAAACCCTAATTGGGTAAGGTTCTGAGATGAACCTCTATTTGTTTGTTGGATCAATTTAATTCAAGTCTTTTATTTAGTTATGTTTTGAGTTTTATTTAATTTGTATATGCAAAAGTCTTAATGACTTTAGAAATCCTAGAGAGTGTGACATACCTAGGGAATTTCAATTGAACATAGAAACAGGGGGTGCAGACGGTGATCCTGAGCCGACACCTCTGGTTACTCCTTTTTGAACGTTGCATTATAAACTTTTTGCTTTCCGCTTGGTAAGGTAGATGACATAGAGCTATCCACTCGTAGAACTACTAAGGTACGAAAGGGTATATGATGTACTTTTAAGACTCATAGACGAAGTTGGAGCCTTTAGATAACAATTTAGGAATACCAATTCTTTTATGTTTCAATTTCCTATGAGAGAGTAAGACCCCACTCTAACAACCTTACATAGGCATAGAGACCCTATAGGATTGACGACCTTACTCGTATAGCATGTATAACCTTATTATGACTAGTATATGCAACTTGACAGTTGGAGGGACGTAACAATCCAACGAACACCGCTGAAATAGAACTCTTGTTCCATAATTGATAATTACTTGTTTAATCCAACAAAGAAATATAGGAGATTCAAAGAATCTTAACCACGACTAAGTTTTTCAATAAAAAAAAAATTACTTTTCTGCAATCAAACTCAATTACTTTGCGCAATGAAATCAAACTTGCAAACTCCCTTTAGTATACTTGCTTTTATTTAATTTATTCTCTTTTTATTTTTTGTTTTAATAAGTATAGCTAGTTGCTTAGTTGATACAATAATCCATGTGGAGATGATTTTACTTACTACTTTATTACTTAAAAACGGTTAGGTGCATTTGCCAAATTTAGTTATCAGGTATTAGGGCATCGTGCCCAATCAACATCTGAAAATCCTAGAAGTTCAAGTGAAGAAGATCTTGGAAAGAATATACCACATGCGTGAGCTTGTTTGAGATACCTAAGGACTCTACAAACAACATTAAAATGAACTTGAGTATGAGTATCAAGAAACTGGCGCAGATGTTGAACAATTAAAGCGATAATTGAATGTGTGGTAGTTAGATACAAACAAACACGACCAATTAATCTTCTATATGGTGGATTATCTGGAAAAAAGAGACCCACCATCTTGGTGGATCTTGATGGAAGGATCAAATGGTGTATTGATAGGTTTACAGTTCAAATGTTCACTAATAGATAATAATTCTAAGCATTACTTATGTTGACAAAGAGAAATTCCTGGTTCAGATCTTGCAACTTCTAGTCTTAAGAAGTATTTTGAAGTGCCAAGGTCCTTGATTTTGAAAGATTTATGAAGAACAACTTCGATTATGGAAAGTTGGGGAAGTGTGTTTTGTGAACAAGGAATGGTTTGAATGTGCTTATGTATATCCTTGAGCAATAAGCAAATCAGTGAATTTTCATTAAATTTCCTATTGGCTTGCTTTGAGACCATTAAGTGATTTTAGAAGCTTGCAAACTTGATTTGGCGTAGCGCATGCGATTCCTTCAGGGACAAGCATGTATACTTCTTCTTGGGGTTCACCATGGAGTATTATATTTTTGACATCTAATTGATGTAAGTTCCATGAATAAAAGTAGTAGACAATGGACCCCATATATAAAAAAGAATTAGTTCAATATTAGAACTAGTTTTATTATTACTTGTAGTACAAGGAAGCCTCTTTTGTTTGGAAAAATGGCAGATATCACAAACTATCTTGTAACCTTGATTAGAAAAGAAAAAAGAAAAAGATTTATTCATAAGCATCTTCTCCCATGAGAAAGATTTCCTAACCTAAAATGGCAAATGAGTGACTGAGAAATGGTAGTACTATCCATGTAAACACTGTAAACTTAAGATTGTTTTGCATACACTAAAATCTTGTACAAACCATTCATTGCTTAGCTAAACCAAACATCCTTTTCGATTTTGAATCCTAAGTAATACATTGAGAATTAGAGAAAGAAACAATGCAATTAGAATGCTGAAAGATTTTGAAAAAATATGTGAGATTTAAATAAAAATTTGGTAAGTTTTTTGTCAATTGTGCAGTAGCCTTTACCTGATCGTGCTAATGTCACTGGTTATGTTGAAGAGTCACGGGTCTCAGTAATCTTTAGAACCAATGTTTACTCAAGCGAAGTTTGACAGTCTCATTGCTTTGATTCTCCAACATTAAATATAAGGTAGCATAACATTAAACCAATCACATAAGCTTCAAAGCTCAATTTGGTCCTTCACCACTTGATACTTCTGTTTCAGGTAAAGTTTTCTCGCATAATTTTTCTTTTACTTTTAGCTGTTTTGTCAATTATAATGCTTCCATTCCTATATATGGTAACCTTCAATCATGATTCATGATTATTGGATTCAGGTGCAAATGATCATGTTTGATCATCTCTTAGTTGGTTTAGCACCTTTTATAGAATTAAGCTCGCAATTGTTCAATTACAGAATGGTTATTGTGTCATTGCCCAAATTGGTGGTACTATCAATCTTAAACCTTAGTCTTGTCAATGTCTTTGAATTATAGTGTTACCATGCTTGACGGTTAGGGTCCCCAAGAGCAGGAACTAGAATGGTACCATTAACAAATTGAAATTTGTTCTTTGCGCCCAATGCTCTGCGCATTGCTCGAGTCCATGCCAAGTAGTTAGAACCATCAATCTTGGGGGATACGGTTACAGAATTCGGCCCTTCACTAAGATGCACATAGTATTCCAAAGCTTGATTTAGTGTAGGGTCAATAACTGCATTATTCTAAATATGGTATTGGTACACATGTTTGTGTTGCGCGCTATGAAAGCTTGAAGAAATCCTTGAAGATTGAAGAAAACACAGAAA
Organism: Medicago lupulina; assembly: GCA_958299785.1. Classification (NCBI taxonomy): domain Eukaryota; kingdom Viridiplantae; phylum Streptophyta; class Magnoliopsida; order Fabales; family Fabaceae; genus Medicago; species Medicago lupulina. The sequence goes on along the minus strand of OY283144.1, from coordinate 25,618,537 downwards.
AAAATCAAGGAAACGATTGAAATTCATCAAATTCAACAAACGTAACAGAAAAGCAATGAAAACCACAAGATTCTTCAAGAAAATAGAAGAATTAACAAGAAATTTCAAGAATGCAGAAGTATGAGCTCAAAAGGCTAACGATACATTATTATGAGATCAAGAACACAAAGAATTGATCGAGAAAACTTAATTATTGACTCAATGAATTGAGTAAGAGTTAGTTACATGAATTCTATTTATAGAGCTAGCTATCTAACAAGTTATCTTGTCTAGCAATAGTTAACGGTTGTAACTAACTAAAATCTAGTGTAATTATGACTCTATGAACTTGATGAGCTGCCAATATGACTTGCATCAACAATATCCTCTATTAATGGTAGTTCACAACAGAAAATTGAATTGATTTTAGTCTTTTTTATTATTATTATTTTCACTTCAAAATGTGTCAATAATTATTTTTTCTTATGCACTCAAAGAAAGAAGAGTGGTGGAGGATATATAGCACTTAGTGCATGAAAATGGAAGTGAATGACTTCAATACGAAAACAAGAGGAGTGTGTTTGTCATTTAAAAACACCTCGAGGAGGTCATTGCAATTTCCTCTTTTTTTAATGAAATACATATGGCTATTATCGAGAGTGCATGTGATGATTTCATAATAAATCAACACGAAAATGATACGCTATTGAAAAAGTGAGTAGGAGAATACATGAATACTTTAGTGAATGATTGTGAGCCTTTGATTAAACTAAAATCGAGGTATATATGATTATGAGTCTTCACAAATGGCTGTGTGTTTTAGTTATATCAATTAAACTAAAAGTACATATCAAGCCACATTTATTTTATCCTCTAAAAAAGCAAACCACATTTATTTGTCCCCATTCTTAAAGTTCAGCCATTGCGACTAAAGAGAGAAAGCATTTGAAAGAAAAAAGCAAATTTGCAGATGAGAAATGAGAAGGTTTCAATGTCAATAAATCGTCTCAAACGCCTGCAGGAAAACCACCCTTTCTCGGATCACTGACTGCCGCAATCTTTCTGATACCATTGTTTATTCCAGAACGGTAAGAAACGTTTGTAACTATAAATTGGCATATTGCCCCACCAGCAAAGGGTTGTAGGACATGGCCCCTGCTTTTAAGGAATTCTCTGATATCAGCAGGAAGTTCAAAGTGGTCACCATATGGAGTTGTCCAGTTCTCATAACTAACCCAATTTGGTATTAGCTGCAAAAAATAACTATATGGTTAGTTTCTCATCAGTTAAGTGATGGATTGGTTAGGGAAAGTGAGCGTAGTTACCTAAACGCTTAAATGTATTTTTTCCGATTAACGATTTTAGTCCTCCTATTACTAAAAAATGCAACGAGAAAGGTGTAAGATACTCTACCTGATGATAGAACCTTGGAGCCACTACAGCAGAAAAGGGATTCATTCCTTTGACAAAGTGATTCATAAAAACCTCGGCAGTTCCGGGAATAATGTTAGCTCCTCCACTTGCACCTACTATTGCTTTCACTTCTCCATCCTGAAAATAAAAAATTGTATATTTACGTGGACTAAAAACATATTTAAACTATTATTTTAAACCATGGAAAGAACCTTGAGGGCAATAGTTGGTGATATGGATGATAAAGGTCTCTTCCCTGGCGCGACGAAGTTAGCAGGAGCTGGTGGTGGAACATTTTTAGACGCATTTTTCATAGGCATGGAAAAATCATCCATCTCATTGTTCAATATTATTCCAGTACTTGGTGAAAGGAATTTCGAACCAAAAAATGCATTTATGGTACACGTCAAGGAAACAGCATTCTTCTCGAAATCTATTATGCTTAAATGAGTTGTACCATGATCATTGATCTGATTCCACTTGCCACCATAGTGATTAGTACTCAAAGTTTTATTATCATTGATGTCTCTTCTCAATGCTCGACCAAACTTCGGAGAAAGCATATCAGAAATAAGTCTAGTGATATTTACAAAATCAGGATCCCCAAGATTCATTCTCATAGCATATACATGTTTCATTGCCTCAATTTGTCTATGGACCCCAAGGGCGCCAGAAAGGTCTGACGGAAGTTTATATTTTGATAGAATGTTCAACAGCTGTAAGACAAGGATGAGATTGGCCATAAGCTCTATCATTGATAAACACATAAGAAAAACACTAAGTAGGGTTCCCTACCGTCACTAATTGCATGCATTCACAACGGTACGACCTGATTGTTGGATTGAGATTGGATAGTCCATATGGTTATGAAAATTTTGATATCTTTTGAAATCTGAAACACTAATTTTGAAATATAAACAGTCTCATTTCGATCCAATGGCGTCCACCTATGTTGACCGTGTGAATGTGTGCAAGCAATCATTGACCGCACGAAATCTGAATTCGAAAAACATCATACTCTACTTTTGGAAAATTTTGACCAACACTATCATTCTAAAATAGCCCGCAATTAAATTACGATGAAACAAATTTTCTCATAAAGTTGTTAAAGGGACAAAAAACATTAGTGGTTAAATCAAGTCGTTAAATAAAGTGCTCAATGAGTTTTAATGATTATCGAATCCATTGATTTACCCGAGTTTGAAATATGACTAAAACAATCATTAGTTAGACTCTATTTAGCTTCATCCCAAATCAACTTACCAGCATCGTTGCAGGTCCACCTGAAGGAGGAGGCATACTAAGGAGTTTTAATCCAAGAAAATCTATAGATATAGGCTCCTTTGGTTTAACAGTGTATCTTTTGAGGTCTTCCACGGTTAATATCCCTTTAGCATTTTGAACATCTTTAACAAGGTTGACGCCAATTGGTCCACCATAGAAAGCTTTTGGACCGTACTTAGAAATTACTCTTAGTGTTTTTCCTAGTTTCTTATTGTAAAATAGTTCACCTACTTTCAAGAGTTTTCCATGTGGTGCAAACACACTACGAAGACCTTTGTCATTCATTATATCTGTCTCTGATTGTTCCATCTGATCGCGGAGGAGCTTCGATACTTTAAACCCTCTACGAGCAATTATCTCAGCTGGCTTAACAAGTCTCTCCCATGGAAGCTTACCATGTTGTTTCCACACCATGTGAAGGCCAGCAAGTTCTCCTGGAACTGCTATTGCTAGGCCACCTGTTGACTTCAAAGTAGTATTGCCATCATACATATCCTGCAAAAAAACCGAAAATGTCAAATTTCGAGGTTTGATATGATGAGAAATTAAACTAAAAGTAAACTGATTTAAAGACCGAAAATGTCAAATTTGTCGCTAACGTCATTAACACGAACAATGGCTTAATACCTTTCCAAACATCCTCTTTAATTCAGTAATAAATTTATTTAGCAACCGATTTTCAACAAGATTATGCATCGCTAAACCAATCAATTTGAAGACCAAACTATTTTCGTCACTAAACCAGATGCTCTATACCGAATTCTTTTAGCTCACTAAAAAAGCATTTATTCTTTTCCTTTCCGTCTAAATTATTTAAAACCATTTTTCTATTCCATGTACGACAATAATCAATGAAAACTAAATGCAAGTTACTTTACCTTAGAAGCACGAAGAGGAGCGGTTTCTCTCATATCAAAGGCCTTTGCTACACCATTAGCTAACCTAAGAAGCATAAAGCCTCCACCACCAATACCACTTGAACCTGGACTCGCAACCCCCAAACATAAAGCAGCAGCCACAGCTGCATCCACTGCATGCCCCCCTTCACGGATAATATCCATCCCAATTTTAGAGCAATGGCGGACATCAGTGGCAACAGCGCCATGATGAGCGATTACTTCATTGCTTGTTTTTATTTGTCCATTTATGGAAGCAGTGGAAATAAAGAAGATGAATGCAAACACAGCTGCAGCCATAAAGTTGACACAACAAAGTATCTCCCACAAAATGAAATTTTAATTGTAGTACGTCTCAAATGGTATATGCTCCATATATATTTCATATGTTAGGGTGCGGGTTCAAACCCGCAATTTCTCACTAGTCACGATATTACGTGTGAACTTTGCCGTTAGACTCTTTAGAAAATTAATATATATTATAGGGTAATGCTAAAGAGTGTTCTTGAAACATTGATTAAGAAAATTAAAATAGAAAAAATGTATTGGCGAATGGTAAAAAGTTGTGAATTAAACTTTTTAAAAGTCAAAAAATTATTGATTTCAATGTCAACCTATAATTTTTGGTTTTCTTAACAAGTTCCTGAAATGCACTTGTTAGCACAGCACTATGTTATATTTCAATTGTTATAATACGTTAAACTTGAATACTCAATTATATTTATTAACACTTTTTTCCGGAGAGAAATGGGTCAATAGTAATTTGAAGTTGGGTTAGGAAAGTAAAAAAAAAAAAAAAAATGTATCAAAATAAAAAATTATTGTGTTGGATGGTATTTTGTTGTGACTGTATTGGAAATCAATTATTATATTTTGTTTGTTAACGCCTCTTCAAAAAAATATTTTGTTTGTTAACGATGAAGATAATTTCCATACCATCTGGCTCAATATTTCTTGTTTATTCACACGTATTCTTGTTTTATATTTTGGTTGTGCACAAACTTATGCATGTACTCTTGTTTTATATCTTGGTTGTGCAAGTAGAGGAGAGAGGAAACAAACGCGGAGAGGGGAGAGAGAGTGTGGGAGAGTGGAAGAGAAAAAAAATTAGTAACTAAAATAAATTATACTTCTATTCTTTAAGAGATGCTTGAATTATAATCCTCTCCCTTAAAAATTCTTTATGTACTACATTTTAATTCATTTTTACATAAATAAATATTTTTGTGATATCTACAAATTTTTATCCATCATTCAAGAAAAAATAATTCATTTCTTTTTTATACAGTAAACTTAATGATTTAGAATATTAAATACATTTTTATTAGTCATATAGTATTTCATTGGCTTTCAGTAGTTTTAAAATTTTAATTTATTTTATATTGCATCATGTTTTATAATAATTTTTGAAACTATATATATGTTAATGATATTCTATATCAAAGATAGAGAAAAATATGATTCGAATTTTGATTATAATAAAATGGATTTGCATCCTTTTTCACCGTTGTGGGTGTCCGTTTGATTTTCATTGTTATACTATTAAAAATAAAAATATAAAATATTAAGGGAGAGAAGTACGGTAGATTTTAACGGTAGAAGGGATTAAAATATAATTTAAGATTCTCTCAAGGGAGATGAGTGTAATTTTTTTTATGTTTTTCTTAAGAGGAGAGGGGACTCTCAAGAGAGAGGAGTGTAATTTTTTCGAATATGTTTTTCTTAAGAGGAGGAGGGGGTATAGTGTAATTTACTTTAAAAATAAACATTAACTTTTAACTGTAAATTACATTTGTTCTTTAGTTTTGATATTTTTTTTTTTAAAAAAACAAAGAGACAGGACTTTTTGTACAAATGAATGTGCTAGCTGCTAATAAAATAGACCTTCATAAAATGAAGTCATTAGAAGAAGACCGCTCTGAAGTGGACGTAGGTCTATTCTAGTAAAACCTTCATAAAATCAGAGTATGTTATTGTTGGGCCGAACTAAATAAACATTTCTTGATGTGTTTGTTTCTCTTTCAATTTTTTTCTTGAAAATTGCTTTTCTGATATAGGAAACTTCCTATTGACACAAGTAAATGACGTTTTTACCCCCAGCGGCAGTTAACAACCGTTAGCCTAAGTGCCGACAGTTAATTGTCGCTGGCTCCAGACAGTTGCTTTGTTGCTTTTTATTGTGATTTTACGCGTTTCGGTCGAAAAATCAAAATAAATTGAAACTTATTCAGAATTCTATGAAACTTTACAAACCCTCTATATATATATTTTTAGAGCTGTCTGCAAAAAATCAGATCAAAATTCAATTTCTAGGTCGACGTTTTGATGTTTTCGTGTCTTAAATTTTAGGCGCATTAAAAATTTATATTTAATCAGTCCCTTGTCGAAAAATTCAAAATTTTTGTGGGAGATGTTATTTTTTTGTTCTAAACATGAGTGCAAAAAAGCGTGAAAAAGTTCAACCTCTTGGACACTTTTTCAGACTCGCACTTGAAAAAAATTGCAATTTTGCATGGTTCGGTCAAAAAATCGAAATAAATCGAGACTTAGTCGAAATGCTACGAAACTTTATAGACACCTCTATAAAAATACATATAGATGACATGCAAAGTTTCGTAACATTCCGAATAAGTGTCGATTTTTTTTATTTTTTCAATTGCGATTTTGCGCGTTTCGGTCAAAAAATAAAAAAAAATCGAGACTTATTCGGAATGTTACGAAACTTTTCACATCATTTATATGTATTTTTATAGAGGTGTCTGTAAAGTTTCGTAGAATTCTGAATAAGTTTCGATTTATTTTGATTTTCGACCAAAACGCGTAAAATCATAATAAAAAGCAGCAAAGTCAGCGACAGTTAACTGCCTCTGGAGGAGCCAGCGGAAGTTAACTGTCGACGCTTAGGCTAACGGTTGTTAACTATCGTTGGGGATAAAAATATCATTTACTTGTGTCAATAGGATGTTTCCTATGTTAGAAAAGCAATTTTCTTTTTTCTTTTGTTTGTGGTTTTCTTATTTACACTTAGTTCCTACATCAAATATAGGTTTCTTATTGTTGTAGTTTTTTTAATTACTTTGATATTGGTTACTATCACCATTTACTTCACACATCTAAAGGCATCAATATCAGTTTTCACCGTAGTTTCACAATAATCAATGCCACCATGTGTGGTATTATTTACTTTTCTTCCATCTGGTTGCTCTACATTACCACGATGTCTTGTGAGTTTTTTTTTTACACATACTTTTTTAGTAAACATCAAGGACAATAACAAATTAGGTGCGTATATAGTGGGTTGTGGGCCCAATTTAGATTTTTATGGGTTCTATGGATATTTAAAATTTGAAGTTTAATAGTTTAATTTTTTTTTAGGGGGAGTAGTTTAAATAATTGAAAAATGTAAAATAATATAAAAAATTAGGTGGGGGCAATTTAAGATACCAAAGTGAATATCATGAATGTAGATATTCTAATGCTATGTTTGGATGCACGTTTTTCAGTGCAATATTGCGCCTCACTCCACCTTTACTGCTAAAACCTTGAAACTACTATATAATACTTTGTTGGAACAAAGGGTGTTTCACAAGTATACCACTTAAGTTTTGATGATAACAAAGTATTAAAAATTATCAATTGGATATGCTAAATATTTATTCAAGTGTACAGGACCATTATCAAAGTTTTATTTACAAGAGGTTCTAATTGAATGAAATAAAGAGCAAAGGAAATTTAGACTGAAGCTTGAAGAACATCTGAATGAAAGCGCTTCTGGAAATTCAGAGTCAGAATGCGTCTGAAGAAAGAGCTTCTGAAGATGACGTCATCAGAAGCAAGTTCTTCAGAGGCAGACTCATCAGAAGCAAATGGTCTCCAGAGGCAGATTCATCAGAAGCAAAGATTCTTCAGACACTGAAAAGCGTTGACAAAGCATAATGTACGAAAAGTACAACCACTATGCCTACGCCTGTTCCAGCAACCACCAACTCTGCACAGTGTCTTCTATACACGACAAGAATAACAGTAACTAAAGCAGAAACTTTTCCATATTTGCTGGAATGGATTTGAATTTGATTTCATTGTACAAGCCTCAAATCAAGCAAAGGATCAAAGGTGTCAAATCAGCTTCGGTAAAGAAAAAGTGATGAGCTGGCAGTTTCCAACGTCTCTCAAATTCTCTATAAATAGAGATGAAGACTTGAAGAACTTACGACTGAATACACACGCGAATTAAGCTCTTCTCTCATACTCCAAGTTGCAAACATTGCTCATCAACAACTTAGATAATTCTTACAAAAGCTTACATTTTAGAATTTCTAAGTGTCTAAGAAAAACAGAGTCTGTTCTGTTTTGTTTTGTCTTGTGAATACCTCTGATTGTATATCAAGTATTCAAAACTCTTTTCAATTCTCTGTAATTGTTTTTGAAGTCTCTTGCTTGTGTGCTTGAGCATTTGAAGTCTCTTTCTTGTGTGATTGAGCAAAGGAAGTCTCTTACTTGTATGTTTGAGCAACTTGTAATTTGATATTACATTTTAGTGAAACTCTCCTTGGAAGTGCAAGGGGGACAGGACTACTTCCGGTTTGTGGAAGGAACCTGTATAAAATTGCTTGTGTCTTCTTTCTTTCTTGCATCTGTTCTACATTCCGCTGCTAAGACTCTGAACTCTGATCAGAGTCTGAACTCTATCAGACTCTGTATCCTGAGAACATTGTTATTTTTCGTAAGAAAGAAACGTTTTTGAAAACACAATTCAACCCCCCCCCCCCTTCTTGTGTTTTTCCCACCTTCAGTTGGTATCAGAGCTTCGGCTCTGTAGTTAGCACTTAACCGTGTTACAGTAAACGATTGGTGAAAAAAACATGTCTGGGGATGAAGCTTCTGCATCTGCATCTGGTTCTGGTTTTGGTTCTGGAGCTGCTGTGCATTATGACTACAGCAACATCAACAAAAGTGAAAAATCTTCTAATCACAACAAACCACCTATGTTTAATGGTGATCCTGAAATGTTCTCTTGGTGGAAGACCAAGATGTACAGTCACATCATGGGAATGGATGAAGAGTTGTGGGATGTTCTTGAAGATGGTGTTGGTGATCTGAGGTTAGATGAAGAAGGAGATGCTCTTGATAGGAAAGCTCACACTCCTGAGCAGAAAAAGCTTTATAAGAAACATCATACGATCAGAGGCATTCTTGTGGCTGCCTTGCCTCATAAAGAGTACTTAAAGATGAGTGACAAATCAACAGCAAAGGCTATGTTCACCTCATTGTGCTCACTTTATGAAGGTAACAAGAAAGTCAGAGAGGCCAAGGCTACTATGCTTGTTCATCAGTATGAGTTGTTCAGAATGAAGGAGGATGAAAACATTGAGACCATGTACTCAAGGTTTCAGACTCTTGTTTCTGGACTTCAGATTCTGAAGAAAAGCTACGTAACGTCTGATCATGTGAACAAGATTCTGAGAAGTTTACCTGCAAAATGGAGACCGAAAGTAACAGCCATTGAGGAAGCTAAAGATTTAAACACCTTGAGTGTTGAAGATCTCATAAGCTCCTTGAAATGTCATGAAATAGGTCTTAACGAGCATGAACCTGTCAAGAAGCCCAAGTCCATCGCATTAAAATCCAGAGGCAAGTCAAGTAAGGCTCTGAAGGCTTTGGAGTCTGAAGAAGAATCTACATCTGAAGATTCAGATGAAGACTCTGAGATTGTTCAAGAGATGGCCATGCTCACCAACAGATTACAATATCTCGCTAAGAAGAACAAGAAGTTTATGAACAGAGGTAGTAATCACAAAAGCTCAAGAAAGGAAGATCAGAAAGGTTGCTTCAACTGCAAGAAAGTTGGACACTTCATTGCTGAATGTCCAGACTTGCAGAAAGAGAAATCCAAGGAAAAATCTAAGAAAGCATTTTTCAAGTCTAACAAATTCAAGAAGCAATTCAAGAAGAGCTTGATGGCAACTTGGGAAGATCTGGATAATGAGTCTGAGTCTGACAAAGATGATGTTGAAGATGAAGCTAAAATAGCTCTGGCTTTGGTAGCTACTGCTAATAATGAAGAAGAAACATCTGATGCTGAGTCAAGTACAGACTCTGAAACTGAAACTGAGGTATACTCTAAACTCACTAGATCTGAACTAATTGATTCTCTCAAAAAACTTCTTTGTCATTATGAAAACCAATCCACTGAGTTGAGGAGAGTTAAGCAACGATACATTAAGCTGCTAAAACTCCATGAATCAACTAAGACGGAAATGGAAGCTTTAAAACAAGAAAATAATGATTTGAAAACAATGACTAAGAAGGGTGATAATAAAACCTTGTCTGAGCAGGATGCTGCTCTTCAAGAGTTTATTAACACAGGAATTGATAGAACCAAAATTGCATCCATGATTTATAGCATAAATCAGAACAACAAAAAGGGAATTGGCTTCACAAGAGGAAACTCTAGTGAAGTAATTCTAAAACCTTGTTCTGATAACATCAAAGAAGGTCTGAAAATTCATTTTGTGTCTGAGTCTGAAAAAGCTTCTCATTCAGAATCTAAGTCTTTAAATTCAGAGGAGTTGACTAAGTCAAAACCTAAGAATCATAAGACAATGGTCACGAATGACTGTAAATCAAAAGCTCCAACGTTAAAGATTCTGAAAAGATCAGAACCTATCAAACAGGTTCTGAAGAAAACAGAGTCTGAAACTCAAAAGCCTAGATTTCAGAAGAAGGAGACTATTTTTACTAAGTCACATTCTAAGACTAAAGGTTCTGAACCCAAAGTCTGGAAGAAGACTGATAAAGAAAAATTCAGACAAAGTACACAAAAGAGATTCAGAACTTCTAGGACTAACCCAAGAGGACCCATGAAAGTATGGGTACCTAAGACACAAATTGTTGATGCTGCAGGTATGTCTAAAAGGAAATACAAAGCAGAAGTCCTGGTATCTGGATAGTGGCTGCTCGCGACATATGACGGGAGAAAAGTCTATGTTCCTAACCCTGACCATGAAAGAGGGAGGAACTGTGGGATTTGGAGGAAACCAAACTGGCAAAATCATTGGTACTGGAACAATTGGTAATTCCTCAGTCTCAATCAATAATGTGTGGTTTGTAGATGGACTAAGGCATAAACTACTTAGCATAAGTCAATTTTGTGATAATGGTTATGACGTCTTGTTTAATAAGAACAACTGCACAGTAATCAACACTGATGACCAATCTGTGGTGTTTAAGGGAAAGAGAAAGAACAATGTTTATAAGATAAATTTTTCAGAACTGACTGATCAGAAGGTATTCTGCCTCCTGTCAGTGAGTGATAAGAAATGGTTGTGGCACAGAAGGTTGGGACATGCTAACTGGAGATTAATCTCCAAGCTTAGCAAGTTACAACTTGTCAAAGGCCTACCAGACATTGATTATCATTCAGATGCACTATGTGGTGCATGTCAGAAGGGAAAAATTTTTAAAACTACTTTCAAATCTAAAGACAGTGTTTCTACCTCCAGACCCTTAGAACTACTTCATATTGATTTATTTGGACCAGTCAGTACTGCATCCATATATGGAAGTAAATATGGATTGGTGATTGTTGATGATTACAGTAGATGGAGTTGGGTTAAGTTTCTCAAATCTAAAGATGATTCATATGATGTGTTCACAAAATTCTGTATTCAAGTCCAATCTGAAAAAGAACTTAAAATTCTAAAAGTCAGAAGTGATCATGGGGGAGAATTTGAAAATGAGCCATTTGAAATATTCTATGAAAAATTTGGAATTGTCCATGAATTCTCTTCTCCTAGAACTCCACAGCAAAATGGAGTTGTAGAGAGAAAGAATAGGACTCTTCAAGAAATGGCAAGAACCATGATTCATGAAAACAATCTGGCAAAACATTTTTGGGCAGAAGCAGTGAACACAGCGTGTTATGTTCAGAACCGGATCTACATCAGACCCATTCTGAACAAAACAGCATATGAACTCTTTAAAGGCAGGAAACCTAACATCTCTTACTTTCATCAGTTTGGATGTACCTGTTACATTCTGAACAATAAAGTCTATCTGAAGAAATTCGATGCAAAAGCTCAAAAGGGAATCTTTCTAGGTTACTCTGAGAGATCTAAGGCATACAGACTGTATAACTTGGAAACACTCTGTGTCGAAGAGTCTATACATGTCAAGTTTGATGACAAAGAGCCTGGAAGTCAAATTCCAGAGCATAGTGAAAACAATGCAGGTTCAGAAGAGTCTGATGATTATTCAGAACCTGATCAGACTTCAGAGACACATGAAACTTCAGAAGCTGTGACAGCTCCTGATGTCCCAATTGTTGAAGCTTCTGAAGAAAATCAAGATGATTCACAACAAGTTATCCAATCCAAAAATTCATTCAAATACAAGTCTTCTCATCCTGAGGATCAGATCATTGGTAGCAAAGAAAGCCCCAGAAGAACTAGATCTCATTTCAGACCTGAAGAGTCTGCCTTGGGTCTGCTGTCCATAATAGAACCTACAACAGTTGATGAAGCACTAGCTGATGATGGATGGATCTTAGCAATGCAAGATGAGCTCAATCAATTTAAAAGGAATGATGTATGGGATCTTGTATCTAAGCCTGAACACAAGAACATTATTGGAACTAAATGGGTGTTTAGGAACAAGCTGGATGAACAGGGAGAAGTAATCAGAAACAAAGCCAGACTTGTTGCTCAAGGATACAGTCAACACGAAGGCATTGATTACACTGAAACTTTTGCTCCAGTTGCAAGATTGGAAGCAATCAGGTTACTTCTTTCCTACGCAGTAAATCACAACATAACCTTGTATCAAATGGACGTCAAAAGTGCATTTCTCAATGGAGTCATATCTGAAGAAGTGTTTGTGAAACAACCACCTGGTTTTGAGGACTTAAAACATCCTGACCACGTTTATAAGCTAAAGAAATCTCTGTACGGTCTGAAACAAGCTCCCGGAGCTTGGTATGACAGACTGAGTAATTTCCTGCTTAAAAATAATTTTAAAAGAGGATAGGTTGACACAACACTCTTCAAGAAGACACTTGAGAAAGACATTCTGATTGTACAAATTTATGTTGATGATATTATTTTTGGTTCAACTAATAGATCTCTTTGCAAGGAATTTTCTAAGATGATGCAGGAGGAATTTGAAATGAGCATGATGGGAGAACTGAAGTTCTTTCTAGGAATTCAGATCAATCAATGCAAAGAAGGAGTGTATGTTCATCAGTCCAAGTATACCAAAGAGCTTATGAAAAAGTTTAAACTTGAAGACTGCAAGGAAATGAACACTCCAATGCATCCTACCTGCACTCTGAACAAAGAAGCTCAAGGAACCAAGGTTGATCAAAAGCTGTATCGAGGTATGATTGGTTCTCTGTTGTATCTCACTGCATCTAGACCTGCTATTTTGTTCAGTGTCTGCTTGTGTGCAAGATTTCAATCAGATCCTAGAGAATCACATTTAACTGCGGTTAAAAGAATTTTTAGATATCTGAAAGGAACAACTAATCTTGGACTTCTCTATAAGAAATCCTCATATTACAAGCTAGTTGGATTCTGTGATGCTGATTATGCTGGTGATAGGATTGAAAGAAAATCAACCAGTGGAAACTGTCAGTTTCTTAGTGAGAATCTGATATCCTGGGCCAGTAAGAGACAAGCAACTATTGCGTTGTCAACAGCAGAAGCAGAATACATCTCAGCTGCTAGTTGTTGCACACAACTACTTTGGATGAAACATCAGTTAGAAGACTACCAAATAACTGAAAACTGTATCCCAATTTATTGTGACAATACAGCTGTTATTTGTTTGTCAAAAAATCCTATTCTTCATTCAAGAACCAAACACATTGAAATCAAACATCATTTTATCAGAGACTATGTTCAAAAGGGGATATTAGATATTCAATTCATTGATACTGATCATCAATGGGCTGATATCTTTACAAAACCCTTAACTGTTGAAAGATTCGATTTTATAAAGAAAAATTTGAACATGCATTTTGTCTCTGAGTAATGCTTGACTCTGAATGAAAAATCAGACTCTGAAAATTATCAGACGCTGAAGAAGTTTCAGACTCTCCTTGGAAAATCTGAAAAGACTCAGCCTCTGAGAAAATTATCAGACTCTGAAGAGGAATCTTTTTGTGACTCTGAAAGTACTGGGAAGTGGAAAGGTTAAAGTTATTTTTTGTAGGCTTCTGACACATCTATCTGCATTGGGAAACAACGCTTTTAAGGGCAATGATGGTTTTTCTCTCTTAAATTTTTTCGCGCCCCTCAAAGTCATTAATACGCATGTTTGGCTGTATCTCCTGAAATGTGAAGAGTTGTTTTTCAAATCACTATAAATACCAAACACACACTACTCACTCACTTTCTTACACTTTCAAGTCTTAAGCGGTTTCAATCGAAAATCATCTTTCTCTCTTCTCTCAACTTAGAAACCCTAAACCCCCAAACTTCATCTTCTCTAATGGCATCATCTACTAGTGGTTCAAGCTCGAAATCAAACTTCTCCATCAAACAAGTAACCGTACCCATTCCAATCGATTCGTTGGTTGTTCAAATCGAATCGCCGGTGGATTTCTCCTCCTTGAAAAGAAACAAAGTTGATATGGAGGCTTTAATCTCTGCTCAGAAGATGGCTGGGTACTTTCAGATGCTAAACGGTCCAACTTACGTGAATTTGGTAAAGGAATTCTGGATTAGGGCTGAAGTTTTTGATGTTGATTCAGCAAAGGCACAAGAAAGGGAAGCTGTGTCAAGAAACCCTTCCTTGAGAGGAAAAACAAGAAAGGAAATGGGTCTTGAACCTTTTCACGACCTTGAAATCAAGTCTGCTGTGATGGGTATCCCTGTATCTATCACAGAAGGGGTGATTGCTCAGGCATGCAGGATGCCTCTGGAAGGAAGGTTTCAATGGAACGTCAGCAGTAAAGATGCCATGTTGGACAGCTTTACAAGACTACTGCTGAAGGGAAACCCTGCAACTAGGCTGGTTGAAATGGATATTGAGCACAGGGTGCTTCTGAAGATCATGAACGAGTGCTTCTTCCAGAAGGGAGGAGGTGATGACCAACCAAATTTAGATCATAAACTGGTGCTGTATTTCTTGGCTGGATGTCAGCCAATAAATCTTCCAAGATATATCATGCATCATTTATGTTGGGCTATCAAGGAAGCCTATAAAGGAAAAAGAAGACAAGTCCATTGTGGAAGACTTCTCTCTGAAATCTTCTACCAAGGAGGTGTACTGAGGACTCTGGAGACATTCAATCTGGTGTCAGACAGAGTGCTGGGTGTCACTACTGGAAGGATGATCAATGGCACATCCCTTTTCAACATGAAGGCCATTAAGTCAATCCTCACTGATTCAAAGGATTTGAAGGAGTCTAAAGCCCCTTTCCCATTCATCAAAAATTTTCCTTCTATTCTTAAAGAAAACCACCCTAAAGCATTATCTGCTTATCTAGCAGCTTTTGCTAAGGAGTCTGGAGAGACTCAGAGGAAATCTGAAGTTGCAGTGGCCAGAAAGCAGAAGGCTGCTAATACTCAAGCAACTACCTTTGGAACTGTAACTGCTCCAAAGAGGAAAAGAGGTAAGGCTGATTCAAACATGGAGGAGAGGTATCAACGAGCCCAGGAAGAAGAAGAAGATGGCTTTGTTGAGACTGTCAGACCACTCAAGAGGCTAGCAACTGGGGAGATTGTGATGCCTATGTTTGAACCCACTCCTTAACAGCAGAAGAGGACTGAGGAACACTATCAGAATCTCAAGAATGAGAAGAAGAGGTTAGAAGCTCAATGCCGAATTGACAGAGACAAGGCTCTGGCAGCTATAGGCATTGACCATGATGAAGATCAACACCTCATTGAGAAGGTTATTGAGGCTCAGAATTTGGCCAGGAAGCTGGAAGAAAGTGCTGTGAAGGGAGCTCAGAAGGTTCTGAAAGAAACTTCAAGAACTTCTGAAGCTGATACCTCATATGTTGTCCCTCTAGTGAATGTTTCAGTAGCTGCTGGTCCTCCACCAGTAATACGAACAAGTGTTTCTCTCCCAGAAAAATCAGTCACTGGGATTTCATCAGAAGCTACTGCTTCAGAAGCTGCTGGACCTTCATCAGTAATCTGGACAAGTGTTTCTCTCCCAGAAAAATCAGTCACTGGGATTACATCAGAAGCTGCTGCTTCAGAGGCTGCTGCCTCAGACGTTCCCAAAATGTCTAAGGTAACTCATAATCCAATTCCCCCACCTTCTACTTCTACTTCATCTTCTACAGACTCTGACTTAGACGACGCACCTCTAAGTCAGAAATTCCAAATATCCAAACCTGTCCTTAAGGCCAAACGAACCCTTAGAACTAAAACAACCACTACAAAATCCAAACTCTCTCCTAAACCCAAACCCTACAAAGAAGTTTCAGATGATGTCTATAAAACAATAGGGGAGTTAGGTGAAAGGAGAATAGGTATCTGTAACAAGCTACCTGCCAATCATCCCTTCCAACCACCTATTATCAAACCACTAAATATGCTTGCTCCTGATGCTTCTATTCCACCCTCCTCAACCACAAACCAAGGTAGTCCACAAGTTGTTGATTTAACGGCTACTGCTGAAGAGCAAGTAGTCGCTGAAAATTCACCTACAAACAACCAACAACAACCAACCTCTTCACCACAAAACAAACCCACTGAACAGGATGATCTATCCAACCTTGAATGCCATTTTTCAGGAGAACTTCCTGAATATCAACAACAAAATACCACTGTCAACCAACCACCAGTACAAACCATTCCAGAATCTGTTATGGAGACTGTGGCTACAGAGTCTGTCCCAGTGACAGAATATGAACCCACTGTGTCTGTTTCACCTTCTGAACCAACACAAAACCATACCTCTGATTCTGACCAATCCTCACCCTCTTCACCAATCCAAATGTCTGACCAACCTCCCACAAACATTCTGGATTCTGAATACCTGGACGAGCGTCTGGTGGCACTTAATGATGAAATGCAGAGTTTAGTGCTTCTAAGGAACACTCCATTTCTACCATTCGTTTATCAAGACAGCTGGTGTAATCTCACGAACAGGGCATTGAATTTCTTTGATGGTGTTGCCCAGAAGTGTTGTCATATTCAAGCTCGCGCCATGAGACGTCGTTTGCAAGAATCACACTCTTCTCCTCAACTCCAAAGCAAGCCTCTGTATCTGGCTAATGCTCCGTTCTACGCTGAGTCTGAGTATGTAACAAGAGACTCCAAGGTCTTCAAGATGCTGAAGCAAAAGGTGCTAAGGCAGCAAGAAGAATCTAAGGCTAAGGAAGACTATCTTCTTCAGAGGCAATTGGCTCTAGAAGAAACTGTTAGGAAACAGTCTGAAGACATTAAGCGTCTGATGGCTCTTGTCCAACAGCAACAACAACAACAACAGTCCCAACCCACCCCTTAGTTGCACACCTTGCTTTGTTTTCTTGTTATGTGCTTCAAATGCTTGCTCTAAATTCTCTGTACTCTTCTGACTATCTTTTATATACAAGCTTTTATTTCTTCACTCTTGTTCATTGCGTATGTTTTACTGTTTTTGTTTTTTTTAATTAATGACAAAAGGGGGAGTAATAGAAAGTATTTAACAGAATCTGAACCCAAGAATGAAATAAAATTTAACAAATTTTATTTGAGAACCCAATTACCCAATTTTATCTCATCTACATTTTATGAAAGTATTGATAAGCTTAAAAATGAACTTAATTAACCTGGATAGGACTTAGGGGGAGCTTACAAACCTCACCTTAAAGAATATCAGACTCAGGGGGAGTCTGAGCTTACAAAACTCAGAACCTTTAAGAGTCAACTTGTTAATTAAGTTAACAACAATTGATCTTTTTAAATACTTATATTTGTCATCATCAAAAAGGGGGAGGTTGTTGGAACAAAGGGTGTTTCACAAGTATACCACTTAAGTTTTGATGATATCAAAGTATTAAAAATTATCAATTGGATATGCTAAATATTTATTCAAGTGTACATGACCATTATCAAAGTTTTATTTACAAGAGGTTCTAATTGAATGAAATAAAGAGCAAAGGAAATTTAGACTGAAGCTTGAAGAACATATAAATGAAAGCGCTTTTGGAAATTCAGAGTCAGAATGCGTCTGAAGAAAGAGCTTCTGAAGATGACGTCATCAGAAGCAAGTTCTTCAGAGGCAGACTCATCAGAAGCAAATGGTCTCCAGAGGCAGATTCATCAGAAGCAAAGATTCTTCAGACACTGAAAAGCGTTGACAAAGCATAATGTACGAAAAGTACAACCACTATGCCTACGCCTGTTCCTACAACCACCAACTCTGCACAGTGTCTTCTATACACGACAAGAATAACAGTAACTAAAGCAGAAACTTTTCCATATTTGTTGGAATGGATTTGAATTTGATTTCATTGTACAAGCCTCAAATCAAGCAAAGGATCAAACGTGTCAAATCAGCTTCGGTAAAGAAAAAGTGATGAGCTGGCAGTTTCCAACGTCTCTCAAATTCTCTATAAATAGAGATGAAGACTTGAAGAACTTACGACTGAATACACACGCGAATTAAGCTATACTCTCATACTCCAAGTCGCAAACATTGCTCATCAACAACTTAGATAATTCTTACAAAAGCTTACATTTTAGAATTTCTAAGTGTCTAAGAAAAACAGAGTCTGTTTTGTTTTGTTTTGTCTTGTGAATACCTCTGATTGTATATCAAGTATTCAAAACTCTTTTCAATTCTCTGTAATTGTTTTTGAAGTCTCTTGCTTGTGTGCTTGAGCATTTGAAGTCTCTTTCTTGTGTGATTGAGCAAAGGAAGTCTCTTACTTGTGTGTTTGAGCAACTTGTAATTTGATATTACATTTTAGTGAAACTCTCCTTGGAAGTGCAAGGGGGACAGGACTACTTCCGGTTTGTGGAAGGAACCTGTATAAAATTGCTTGTGTCTTCTTTCTTTCTTGCATCTGTTCTACATTCCGCTGCTAAGACTCTGAACTCTGATCAGAGTCTGAACTCTATCAGACTCTGTATCCTGAAAACATTGTTATTTTTCGTAAGAAAGAAACGTTTTTGAAAACACAAGTCAACCCCCCCCCCCCCCCCCCCCCCTTCTTGTGTTTTTCCCACCTTCATACTTTTGTGTTACGGTGAGTTTAGGTAAAAAGATGTTAATCCATATGGACACCAAGTTTATTGGTGTGAGATTTCGATTTGATCTCATCCATAGTCACATAATTCATCACCCTATTGGAAAACCACGAATTGGTTCGCGCAAATTGGTTCGTCATTCTTTTTCGAACCCGGTTCTTCAAAATTCGTGTAGAATTCGGAGAACGCAACGTACCGATTGAATAGAAGGGCGAATAATGAAAAATGACGTGATTTCTCCCTTTTCCAGTTTTGAATTTCAAAATCATGACTCTAGATAGATATGAAGGAAACAATTTCAGGTTGCATAAAAGATTTAAGGGAGAAGAAGAAAGGAGTGTGTGTTTATGAAGAAGGAGAAGTTTTTTTCTTGAACAGACGAAAGGTTATAGAGAGCTTTCTCTTTCTCGCTAAAACCAATAGGAGAATGAGTTAAGTGTAATAAAAATATTACTTAATCATTGTAC
The DNA here is from genome assembly GCA_958299785.1 of Medicago lupulina. NCBI lineage: Eukaryota > Viridiplantae > Streptophyta > Magnoliopsida > Fabales > Fabaceae > Medicago > Medicago lupulina. The sequence goes on along the minus strand of OY283144.1, from coordinate 25,599,307 downwards.
TGTCCAAGAAGTCTTTATAGTAACCATTGTATCTAAATCTGAATACTAATTGATTTTTTTTTGAACAAATCAAAATAAGATATATTGATGAACGCTATAGTGGTTCACCCCATACAAGCTTTGCTAAAAGTGGTGAAAACATTAAGAGTCTGATACATAGACAAAAACACCTAAAAAGAGACCTTACAAGAGGTCGCTTGCAACCCAAAAATTAAAAATTACGTGACACCCATGTATTTAAGCGGGTGTCGCCACCAATCATGGAAACAAAAACTAAGCGGTACCTTACTCGAAGACAACCATACAAAGGAATTCAACTTAACTTTTTCAACAATATTAAAAGGATTGGTAATCGCGTTTTTAAAGATACGATTGTTCCGATCCTTCCATATTGCCCATGTACAAGCTAACCAAATACTCTCTTTGATAAAACAATGCATGAGTAAGTGAAACAAACAATTTGGAAAAAGATGCTAAGGAATACTTAATAAATTTGGCAAATAGCTTGACGAAAAATAAAAAAAAAATATGTAGTAATTATATAAGACTCAGATTTTGAATGAATATAATAATATTAATATTTTTACACATGTTGTATTTTTAACTAGATAATTTATTTTATTTACAACGAACCGAATAATACATTATGTAACAAAAAAAAAAAAACCGAATAATACATTAGAGCGTACCACGAACCTAATTAACATACCGACTATTTATGCCCCCTATCAAACCCAATTCTTCAAGAGGTACGTACCGCGCACTTAAACTTGTACCAACCCGAACCCGTACCACGTACCGAGACAAATTATGAACCTGACGACTATAATCCCAACATTTAACATGCATGAGTGTTCTTCACCACCACAACCAAAGCAAGTAACCAACTATTCAACCAAGATGGTGGCCAAACTCCCTTGCCACCACCATACTTCTCTTTCCAACTCTATCATCATTCATCGTATAAGAACTCTATCATCATATAAAAAATAAACCATTCCATTAGAACATAAACACATTTATCCTATCCTATGTCTACATTTTCCAACAAACTCAAACCCATTTTTCCTTCCCTCCCAAAACAACCAACCTTAAACCAAATCAAACAAACCCATGCAAAAATCATCCTTTCAGGCCAATCCCAATCACGTCTCACTATTCACATTCTCTCTCTACTTTCTCTCTCTAACTCCCCTCTCAACTACTCTCTCTCCATTTTCAACTCCATTTCTTCACCAACAGTTCTCGCTTTCAACTCCATCATTCGCATTCACGCAAAATCAAACTCTTCACCTTCACATTCTCTCTCACTTTACTCCTCATTGCGACGCCGTTTCCTTAACGCTAATCAACACACATTCACTTTCCTCCTTCACGCGTGCACGAAAGGAGGGAAGGGATGTTTCAATATTGTTTCAGGTGTTCAAGTTCATGATCATGTTGTTAAGCTTGGTTACGCGCGCCATGTGTTTGTTCGTAACGCGCTTATTCATTTTTACTTTGAGGGTTTTGATGTGAGTGAGTATGCTAAGAGGGTGTTTGAGGAAGAGGTTGATGAGGTTTGTAGTGATGTTGTTACGTGGAATTCTATGTTGGCTGGTTTGGTTAGAAAAGGTGAGGTGAAAGATGCGGAGAAGATGTTTGATGAAATGCCGAAGAGAGATGCTGTTTCCTGGAGTAGTATGATAATGGGGTATGTTCAAAATGGGAAATTGGAAGATGGGCTGAAGTGTTTTAGGTTGATGAGAGGGAAAGGAATAAGACTGAATGAATCTATTTTGGTTACGATGCTTTCTGCTTCGGCTCAGTTGGGTTTGTTAGGGTGGGGGAGGTTTGTTCATTCGACTATTGAATATTTGAGATTTCGGATAAGTGTTGCGATTGGAACTGCTTTGGTTGATATGTATGCGAAATGTGGGTGTATTGAAGAGTCGAGAGGTTTGTTTTATGGAATGATGAAGAGGGATATTTGGACTTGGAATGTTATGATTTGTGGGTTGGCTTCGCATGATCTTGCAAAGGAAGCACTTGCACTGTTTGATGAGTTTATACGTGAGGGCTTTAGTCCTGTGAATAAGACTTTTATTGGTGTTTTAAATGCTTGTAGTAGGGCTGGTTTGGTTAGTGAGGGAAGTTATTACTTTAAGTTAATGGTTGATGGTTATGGCATTTCGCCCGAGATGGAGCACTATGGGTGCATGGTTGATCTCTTTGCTCGTGCGGGATTAATAGATGAAGCGGTTCGGTTAATTGAAACGATGAGTGTTGAACCGGATCCTGTAATGTGGGGAACACTACTTAATGCTTGTAAGATTCATGGGTTTGTGGAAATGGGAGAAAAGATTGGGAATATGTTGATAAAAATGGATCCAACCCATGATGGTCATTATGTGCAGTTAGCTGGAATCTATGCAAAATCAAGAAAATGGGATGATGTAGTTAGAGTTCGCAAATTAATGGTTGAGAGAGTTGCCATTAAAGTTGCAGGTTGGAGCTTGATCGAAGCGGAGGATAGAGTTCATCGATTTGTAGCAGGGGACAGAGATCATGACAATTCTTCAGACATTTACAAAATGCTTGAAATAATAGGACTGAGATGACTGAAGCTGGTTACTCACTAAAACATCTTACCTGTGTAGCATGACATAGGTGAAGAAGGGGATCAATTTTCCAAAACATCTTACTCAATCAATGAAGTTTCCCAAGTAGGGGAATAATTGCGGGGGATAATTCACCAAAGCTTTTTCAGTCAAGACACTAGATATAATCTAAGCTAGTTTTATTTAACAATTATGTGACTAGAGTTTTCATCTGAATGGAAGGTCTACGGTGCTCCTAGATTTTATGCTTTCTTTAAGATGGAAAATATAGTTATATATGACATGGAAAAATCACTTGTTGATCAGCAATAGAAAAATCACTTGTACAGGAAATATACGAGGGATATTGATTTAGACTTGGTGTAGAATAAGCTTGGAAAATAATGGTTCAGAGTCTAACATTCTTATGATTTTGGTTTGTTTGCTGATCAACGATATGCAAATATGCAAACCTTCAAATCATCAAAATTATATGAATTTGAAGGTATATTGGTTCATTGTTTAAGTTTTGATCTTTCAAGGCCATTTCTGTTTTTGCCCTGCAAATGTGTTTACAAAGTAATCTGCATTGATACTGAATATAATCTTGTTCATGCCTTTCAGGTTTGGGAGCTAAGTTGTATTCTTAAGGTGAAGTAGCTTTCTGGAGTTCTTAGCTGTTCCAATGCAGTTTTTGGGCATTTTTGTGGGTTAGACCTTATTTATATAGTTCCTTGTTTGTGCTGTTTGTGGGGGAGTAGTATAATCTCTTGTATAAACCTATTTTGGGCGGTGTTCTTAAGCACATCTTGTGCTTTGGTTCTTCCCCTTTTATTCAAAGTTCTTTTTGCCTATAAAAAAATTCCTGAATTTCTTTGGCATGGGGTTGTGTATATATGTGCATATGTGTGTAATGTTTGTGTTTAATCCACATATGAATGAACTATAGGATGTTTGAATTGGCTTATTTTAGGCTTATTTAGGATTATCGGCTGGCATTAATGCTTATGGAATTCTATATCAGTGAATATTATAAGAATTTACGAGCTCCCATAAGCTGTTTTTCATAAGCTCCCCTAACAAGCTTATAAACTTGGGCTTATAAATTCCCATAAACTGGTGGGCATGTGTCTTGTTCAGTGAACCCAAAACACGTGAATCTCTCTTTTCTCTTCACCTCTCGCCTTGCAAATCACTTTTGATCTCTTTGTTGCTATTTTTTGTTTTTTTCTTTTTCCTTGTATTTGAGGCCAATTTGCATGCTCTTTGATTCGTTTCTGCATTTATGTGATTTTTGTTTGTTCCTGTGTTCAATTTGCTTGTTCCTGTTGTAATTTTTGCTAGCTCCTGATTTATGTTGTTATCTTTGCTTGTTAATGATTATTGCTGCTGCTTTTGCTTGTTATTGTTGTTTGTTCTTGATTTGCTTGCTTGTCCCCGTTAAATGTAAGACACTCCTCGCATTATCAGCAAAAGTAGTATTTCTTTTCATATGAAGTGATGGCTTCCTTCCAAACATTAGAATTTAGAACTCAGTAGAATTATTTGATTAGGAATAAAACAAACAAAATCATGGTCAATGGTTTCCGTGTCAACCAACAACTCCACGTCTTTATAAATATGAATCAAAGAGTCAATTAAAGAAACCTAGTTTCATATGAAAGGTTGGTATGGATAGTGACATTGTTCCAATACCAAGTTCCTAAGAACCCTAAACCCTAAACATTCAGTTACTTGGTCTATTTTTAAATGTGGCATTTTTATCCCAGCCTTGATTCCATGAAACATTTAGATAATGGTAAGGAACCTAAGTACAAAAACCAGCTGAGGATTGGGGTTTGGTTAAATTTTATGCCCAAATAGCTTCTACCTTGAACTTTCTCTGAGCTAATATCTACTTCATTCAACTTTGTTACAGTTCTTGGTACATATTCTGGTTCATCTCCTATTTTTGGCTTAACTTGTTTGGATAAGAATCTTTAAAGTAGTCAAGAGCAAGCTCAACAAAACCAACACAGTTTTCCTTGTTGCTTCCATTATCTCCTAATACGACCCTTTTGTATAATTCATCTAATACAAACAAAGGAAGCTGATTTTTAAAGCAGCAACAAATCCCTTCGTATGATCTTCTAGATCCATGATGTGGCGAACATGTAGTCATTTTTGTTCAGATATATTTGCTTTTCTCAAAAATAGTTCCATGATGAAAACTGAGTCTAACAAAACCTTTTCCACAGACTGATCCATCTTGCAAACTTCTGGCTTGGAATAACAGTTACTTATATTTTCGCTGTTTTCTTCAAGGAAAGCTTTATATTGTCCCAAAGCCAAAACCCCTGTTTGTTTGATAAACATTTACAAAATGCATGAAAGTACTTTTGTTTGTGTTTCTCCTGATTTTGTTCTGAATTGTGACTGAAAAGAGGAACATATCCTATTTTTATTTTATTTTACTAACTTGCCTGGTAATGCTGAACTTTTGTTAGATTATCAAGTTTGGTTATTTTGTAAATTATTTTTTGAAGCATTTAGATTTTGTAGGGTAGTATTCTCTATGGATTTATTTCACCTGCAAGCTATAGGATATAGTTACCTAGTAGTACTCAATGGATGAATTGATATGTAGAGGAACAGAATACAATATGTATTGATCTCGATAGTGATTTGGATGCAAAGGATTGTGAATCTTTCTCTTTTTCATTTTTTTGGTTAGTTACTTAGCAGCATGATATGGGGAGGCAGTCTGTAGTGTTCTGAGAAAGTGTTTTGCATAGATTGATTTTGGGAGCATAAAAATTATTGAGCTGGAAATTGATTGATTACCAGGATCTTTATTTTAGTGGAGAGGCACTACATTGTTTATATCTTACCATTTTTGTGATACCCCTTTTCCTTGACCTTTTCTGACATTGAAAAGAAAATATTTGGTCACTGGTTCAAGATTTAAGGTTTAATGGTATAACAAGGGTCGGACCGTTAATAATTAATTATATTATTATTAATTTTTGATATCTCATACCAAATAAAATATAAATACAAATATTAAAACAAAAAGTATTAAAACCCAAAACTATGGGATCAACATCATTTAGGTGGAATAGGTCTCTCGGATTGTGTAAGGTAATGTTGAGGGAGTGGGACTTGTTACTTGAGCTTTATGGCCATCATAGTCTTTTATTTTTATATCTTTATCCTAACAGTAATATGAATTGTTGTCATAGTTGTCAAAATTCTAATTTAAATCGCAGAATCCTCGAGTTTACGACTTCACTAAGCATCACAGATCCATATTAAGCATCGAATGTCGGGGCATTTTTATTTAGGCCCTCCAATATCTTTAAGGTCTCGTAAATACACATCTTGTAGTTATCTATCAGATATACGTTATTTATTTTTTGTCAAAAATACATTTGATAGATAACTGCCAAATTTGTATTTAGGGGGCTTTAGAGATATTGAGGGTCTAGAGAGAAACATTCTAAATCTCAATTAACTGTAACGAGCTTGGGAGCTTGGCCCAAAATTAGTGTAAACAACACTTCAATATTATTTTTATTTAAATAACTAACCTTTTTCTAACCACACCCGTTTTTCCTAATCACATCCACTTTTTTCCACGAAAGTATACCCATGTTCTAGTGTTATTATGTATGTATATATTGGCGGAATAAATCGGCCATTATTAATTCTTTGAATATCATGATATACGTTACTGACGGATTTTTTTGTCAGTAATTACTGGATGATTATTCCGTCAGTAATTACTGAAGGAAAAATCCCTCAGTAATGTTGTTATTATTATTAGTTTTGGTAGGATTGTGATGTTATGTCTTACCATCTTATGTTTTTATATATTATTATTATTGGTAGGATCATTCGATCTTGATTGTTTATACATCTTTTGATCGTACAAACTTAGTTGGGCAAGGTCCTTCAATCTTGGTTGCCATATCTTATGCTTTACGATTTTGCTATCTCATTTGATCTTATGCAAGATTGATTGCTTTAAGGAATGTTATGAAAAGGTAGATAACTTCGCAAATTTGGACCCTTGCTTTTCCTAATAATATGAATTTCTTTAAAGAATTTTTTTTTTTGAGGTAAACTTTTTCAAGAATATCATGAAAGTACAGAGAAGGGAATACATGAATAATTTTATTATTGTGCTCTCAGTTCATTGTTTCAACCCTTGATTTTAAATGCTCAATTGGTTCGTTAACTTGATTTCAAGTATTGGTTTGGTCTCATAAGTAATAAAAGATCCATTTAGGTCCTTTAGTTTTATTTAAAGTATCGGTTTGGTCCATTCTATTAATTTAATTAAAAAAAACGTTAAATTTTGGTTCATTAACTTATTTAATTAGTATTAGTTTGATCTCTTAACTTATTTAATTAGTATTAGTTTGGTCTCTAAAGTTAACGTTTATTTGAATTAAATTAACAGAAATGATCAAACCGATACTTTAAATAAAGTTAAGGAACCTAAACGGACTTTTTATTACTTATAGGACTAAACCGATACTTAAAATCAAATTAAGGGATCAATTAAGCAGTTAAGCCTTTCTTATTTCATCATATATTCTGTTTTTATGTCACAGCTTCTTCTTTCTGTATTTGTGGCCACATAAATGGTTTTTTTTTTTGTGGGAAACACATAAATGGTTTTGTTTTATGGCTTGCAGAGAATTTTAACCTTCGAGCGAAACATCGTACCTATTTTGTTGTGCTTCATGCTGTTTATGTCAGTCTCTTTCTGTCTGCTTCTGTCACAGCCTCTTCTAATATATTTTTTTCTTTGAAATTATGATTTATTTCGACCATTGTATAACTGACAGATCAAAGGAGGAGCACATATAACACCTGAGCGAAACATCGTACCTATTTTGTTGTGCTTCATGCTGTGCAATAATTGCATCAACAAATGCAGCATGAGTCTACAAAACTCAAACTGTATTTTATTTTTTGAGGTTTGGAGTTGCATACTATTAGTAGGTGTGTGTTTCAAGTACTGAGAGCTTGGGAGTGGGAAGATTTGTTGCAACATTGCTATATATCCGATTGGGAGTTCAAAGTATATTTGGAACTGGGAGCTGGGTCTCGACTCTTGGTCTTGCCCCTTTTTTTGTACACCAACTTTTTTGTGTGTAACTTTGCATAAATTATCAAACTATCTCAATTTAAAATTCTGCCATACTTAACTAAGGGTATAATAATCAATTGCATTTGTTAAAATTCATAGGCTTTAACATGTGTTTCGTCCTTGCAATTAGGCGTCAATTAAAAATTGGTCCCTGTAATCGCTAATCTTGGCAATTTACCCTTGCATTGTTTAATCATTTAAAATTTCGTCCCTCTCTCCACTTAATCACTGCCATGTCACTAATTTGATGACGTGGCAATCACTGCCACACATGAAATTCCAATTTTACCCTTGGGTTTCCAGTTCTTTCTTCCATCTTCTTTCCCTATTTAAGGGCAAAATTGGAATTTCATGTGTGGCAGTGATTGCCACATCAAATTAATGACGTGACAGTGATTAAGTTGGTCAAAGGACGAAATTTTAAATGATTAAACAATGCAAGGGTAAATTGCTAGGATTAGCAATTACAGGGACCAATTTTTAAATGACGCCTAATTGCAAGGACAAAACACATATTAAACCCAAATTTATATCAACTTTTCACTCTCTAAGGTGGTGAATAAAGCGAATTCGGGATTCAAATCGAGCTCATACATATTAAGGTGAATAGTGTTTTTTTTCACCCCTATAATATATGTCATTTTCACCTTTATGAAATTTTCGGTTTGATTTGCATCCTTGTAAATAAAAAAAATTCGGAAAACCTCCATCCAACTTACCAAATTCGATTTCGTAGCGTTGACTTGGTTTTTTTTTTAATTGGCCACATCAGATTTTATTATTAAAATATCTGAAATATAATTTTTTAAAATTTTAAAAAATCCAAAGAACAATATAAATTCATTTGTATTAATTTAAAATAAAAAAATAATTTGTAGAATTTGAAATTTAATTTTTGAAAATAAATAAATAAAAATTTTACGAAAATTTTTTTATTACCAATTTTTTTTATTTTTAAAATTTCACTTTTTTAATATAAAAAAATTCTGAAAAAAATTTAAATATAATTTTTTAAATTTTCCAGAAATTTTTTTATGGTGGCATTTCACATCAGAAAGGACAAAAGCTTCCCACCATAGGAAAGTTAATTTTAACGGGTAGATCAAACAAAAAAACATTATCTTGTCATACATTCTCAACACCATATATTATTTTGTCAACTATCTTCCATCATCTCTCAACACTATATTCTTTTGACTATCTCCTTTCTCATCCACGGCAGTGCCACTTCTCTCAGAGTCAGAGGCATATCTCCTCCTTCACGATGGAAATCTCAGCAACAACACTTAAAATAAGGAAAACTTGTCTTCATCCATGAAAAGTGGGATCAGCCAAAGTTTAATTAATGGGTATTTTTGCAAACTATGTATGTGCTGGTGAGAACATGATAGTAGTAAAACTTAGACCTAATAAAAATCTGTGTCATTTTGAATTCATTTTGCTTTTTTATGAATTTAATCCTAATATTTTGTTGGGGATTTTATATCCATCCAATTTGTCGATTAATCAAAGACCATGATGGAGAAATGGGGAACACGAGAAAGAGGAAAATAAATGGCTGGAGAAGTTGTCAGAGAAAGATGAAGACGTTGAGTGAGGCAATGAGAAAGAATAGTGGAAGAATAATATGGTGATCAAAGACTATAATAAAAGTGTGTTCATTAGTTGATCTAGTGGTTAAAATTAACTTTTTTATGGTGGGAAGTTTTTACCCTTTCCCATGTGAAATGACACCTAATTTTAAATTGTAATATAAAAAAAATTATTTCTTAAAATTTCGTTTTTTTAAACAAAAAGTATAAATTTTGGTAATAAAAAATATTTCTAGAATTTTCTTAAAAAAAAAATATTTTCTGAATTTTACAATTTTTTTATTTTCAGATTTTTAAAATATTTTTTATTTTTACATTAATATAAATGAATTTAAATTATTTTTTGGAATTTTTTTATTTTTAAAAATTAAATTTCAGATGTTTTAATAATAAAATATGATGTGGCCAATTAAAAAAAATGAAAATTAAAAATAAAAAACAATTCAGCGTCATGTAAGCGAATTTGGTTAGTTGGATGGAAGACAAGGATTTTTCAAGAATTTTTTTTTTTATAAGAATCAAACCGAAATTTTATAAAGATGAAAACCGAAAATAACATATATTACAGTTTTCACCCTACATATTATTTACTATATCCTTACCAATTTAGCTATGTTGACATGAATTTTTTATTTTTTTTTCATCTTTTTCTTATTTTCACCGAACAACGTTTTCCTCTATTTTTTTTATGTATTATATCTCCTTTTTCACATTTCTCATAAAACTATTAATAAAACTCCTAGATCATTGACCCGTGCGATGCACGGGTCATACCGACTAAACAAACACGAATAAGTAATACTGAACATTAGAATTGTAGTGTAATAAGTCATATGATAAAAATGCATTATATCAGTCATATCATAATAACATTAATAAAGTTCAAAAAACGTACATTTTACATTAATTATCATACATTACATAATACTACCTTTCTATAAACGACATTTGAAGTCACATCAGTGTCATCACCATCTTCATTATTATTTTCAACTCATCTAGACTTTTGACCAGTGCCGTTAAAAACACATAAAAGAACTTAAAAGCGTCTTTGTATACCTTTGAGTGGCATTATTTTTTAAGGAACCTTTGAGTGGCATTTAAAAACTATATTTTAATATGCTTAATATTTCTAAACAAATTTTATAAATTTTTTAAAAAACTCGGTATCTGGTTCATGAATCGACTAATCTAAGAGGTCGAGTTCCACGTTCCACTTGAAAACTTATTTTTGAAGTTCATAAGTTATATAGAGGACTTATATCTGCACGCCTTCAATTTTAATACACATATGTAGTATTGTTTCATTGTAGATATAAACTTGCAGCAAAATCCAAAAATGTGATGAAATAGGCGATATGATCATCGACTTATATAGAAACATTGAATAGTTTTATAAGAAAAAATTAAAGTCATGTTAAATCTTTACACCCACCATCAATAATAAATCACTTCTTTGACCTAAAGTTGTTAGCATTTTTTTTATATACAAACATATAATTGTATGATATTTTAAAGACTATATCGTTATGTTTAAAATAAAAAAAAAAGACTAAAATTTAATGGCTTAAGCATGATATTTTTTTTTGTTGAGAGAAAATATGGTAAGAAATTGGATTATGTATGTTTAAATTTAATATTAACTCCAACAATTTAAGGCTACATACAGTTGAAAAATATAAAAAATATTCATTATGTTTTCATTTTTGACAGGAACTTCATCTCTCTGTTCTAATTTAGTGGTTTTTGTAACCCATTCATGGAAAACTCAACCTGAAGACAATTTAAACGGCTACAGTTATGCATGCAAGGCAAAAGGGTTTTAAGTTACACTAATTATTTACAATAATAGATATTAAATGATTCAACTATAAAATAAATGTGGACCTCTAGCTTAAAACAGACCAAATGCTTACATTTTTTTTTAGAGACCAAATGCTTACATTTTTTTTGTCTATTTCTTTCCCGTTAAAAATTTCAAATTACTAACCTAATATTTACATGTCAACTTCCTTCAAAAGAAAAATTACATGTCAACTAATGTATCAAAAGTAAATTTGAAAAGGTAACAAAAACCAATAAGTCAATAACATGGATGCACATGCCTAAAGAATATTAGGAGAATTTTGGTCAAAAGAATGTCATCAAAGGCTTTAAACATGAAAGGGTAGTTTCATTCTCATTAAGCTCTACCAAACTGTAGAGAACTTGTTTGTCTTCACTCCTTTTCTTCATCATTGATTAAGTAGAATGTAGAGGATTTTTCTGCATTGAAACTATATATATAACAGATCTTTACAAAGACCATTTTCCTTGCAACCTTGCATGCATATCATATTAGCAAACAAATTTCTTCATTCATTTTGCTTTCCTTCCATCATTCGTAAATTTTATTTCAGTAAAGCACACTTCCTTGTTATCCATTCTTACAGAAGCATTCCAAAGGCAATTACATATCAACCACCAAAACAAATATGAAACTAAAAGTAAAAATTATCAATCTAAAAAGGAAGAGATTGATCGCCATTGATGCCTTTCCTGTTGTTGAATAATTGTGGTGAATATAATGAAAATGAAATTGAGGAGAGGGAGATCAAGATGTGACCTGAAGCGCAACCTCGGTTAGTGCGTCAACATGTAGAGTTTAGCAAAAGTGTCGACAGTTAAAAATTGGCAAAATCGTCATGCAAAAGCTCATTTTACTTGACGACATCACATATGTTGTACTTCTTACAAATTGAACCAACTCACATCTAACTCAAACAATCATAGAAAAGTGAAGGAAATCAAACATCAACAATCTAAATGAAAAATAAAACAAAATATAGAAATCATATAGTGCAGATTTCTAAGCCTGAAAAAGAAGTAATGAAAACCTACATTACCTTGTGGTTATCAAAGTGAAGGATTTCTATGAGTTATACTCATACATACCTCCCACGTTTTTTTATGAATGAATTGCACTTTTTTGGTTCTGAATGGTTTGAAAGAAGAAAAATGGCATGTTATATAAAAAAAAAAACATATATAGTAACACCGATTAATACAAAGAACTTTTTTAGAAAATGAACAAATGAATAAGTATACATACTATCTTATGCTTATAAAAAAAAGTACTTATCTTCCTCCTAAAATGATTTTTAGGGCAATGGATTTTGTCGTACATTGTCCACCAATACGGCAACATTTGCATAAGTATGAGATGAAAGAAAAAACTCAGCATCAATAGCAAAAAAAAAAAATTCAATTTCATAATTAAAAGAAGTGTGACAATAAAAAGATACAATTAGAAAGTGTAAATAATTAAATACAGAAGAAGATGAAAATGAAGAAGGAAAAAAAAGACAAAAAAAAAGTGTTACGCCATCGTTATGTTACCTTGTATCTCTATATGCGGTGGTGGTTTTAATCGACGCTCCCAAACTAAAAGTCTAAAACTAACAATTACTTTCATATATAATGTAATTTAACAATGAAGTGAGGATGAAAAAAAAAAAGACAACCAAAATAAGCATATAGATAAATAATAACTATCAGACTCACATATTTTGCAAAAGACAACATAGGATATGTGTGAATTGTGATGCAATCGTAGTTGTAACTCTTCATAATCACACAATGAAACATCTCCAAGTAAGAGAATAAGAGAATAAGGGAGCGTAATTGAAATAAAAGAGTTCTAGTGGTTTACAAAATAATTGTATTTAAATGCATCATAAGGAAACGCATCATAAAAATAGGAAATTATTGTTTTGATAAGCATGAGTGATTACGTTTAAGAGTAAGAGAAAGGAAATGATGGAAATGATTTTGTTTTGTTTTCAATAAAAATAGGATAATTAGTATGAAAACGATTTTGTTTTGTTTTCAATAAAAAATAAAATAATTAGTTTGGAAACGATTTTGTTTTGTTTTCAATAAAAATAGGATAATTTGTTTGGAAACGATTTTGTTTTGTTTTCAATAAAAATAGGATAATTTGTTTGGAAACAATTTTCTTTTGTTTTCAATAAAAATAGGACAATTAGTTTGGAAACGATTTTGTTTTGTTTTCAATAAAAATAGAATAATTAGTTTGGAAACGATTTTGTTTTGTTTTTCATAAAATTAGGATAATTAGTTTAGGTAGGAAAATAAGATAATTTGTTAAGCAACGATTGGATTAATGAGAGCGATCTGTTTTTTCCAAAAAAAAATAGGACCGATTTGTTAACAACAAAATAGGAGCGATCTGTTTTTTCAAAAAAATAGGAGCGATTCTTGATATTTAGTTTGGAAATGATTTTGTGTTGTTTTTTAATAAAAGGAAATAATAGGAGTGATATGCTGTTTTTTGTTATGGATAAGAATATGAGGATTTGTTTAGTAAAATTAAGGAGAAAAATTAGGAATACCGTAAAATTAAATTAAGGAGGTTAGTAAAATTAAGGAGGTTAATACTGTAAAATTAAGCAATTAAAATGAGGTTAATACCGTAAAATTAAGCTGAAAAAGTAAGTTAAAATTAGGGCAAAAGACTGCACACGGGTTAACTTTAAGGAGTAAGAGAGGTTAGGTAGGAAAATAGGATAATATGTTAAGCAACAATTGGATTAATAAGAGCGATCTGTTTTTTCAAAAAAATATAGGAGCGATCTGTTAACAACAAAATAAGAGCGATATGTTTTTTCAAAAAACTAGGAGCGATTCTTGATATTTAGTTTGGAAATGATTTTGTTTTGTTTTTTAATAAAAGGAAATAATAGGAGTGATATGGAGAAAAATTAGGAATATCGTAAAATTAAATTAAGGAGATTAGTAAAATTAAGGAGGTTAATATTGTAAAATTAAGCAATTAAAATGAGGTTAATACCATAAAATTAAGCTAAAAAAGTAGGTTAAAACTAGGGCAAAAGACTGCATACGATTAACTTTAAGGAGTAAAAGAGTTTAGGTAGGAAAATAGGATAATTTGTTAAGCAACGATTGGATTAACAAGAGCGATCAGTTTTTTCAAAAAAAATAGGAGCGATCTGTTAACAAAATAGGAGCGATATGTTTTTTCAAAAAAATAGGATCGATTCTTTATATTTAGTTTGGAAATGATTTTGTTTTGTTTTTTAATAAAAGGAAATAATAGGAGTGATATGCAGTTTTTTTGTTATCTATACTATTATCTATACTATATATAAAGAAAACTACCTATTTTAGCAGTTTTGGGTTGTATTTTTCTTTCCAAAAATATCTTTAATTTTCAATACAAATACACATGTAACAAACATATAAGAATAAATTTAAATATTAAAACAAATGTAACAAACACGATATAAATATATGTATATATGTTTTTTTTTTCTTTATCATTTAAAAAGTATAACAAACTAGATTAGTATATTTATACTCCCTCCGTTTCTTTTTAAGTGTCTTTTTAGCGTGTGTTTTTCGTTCCTATTTAACTGTCCTTTTTGTATTTTTAGGGTATGATTTGTCAATTATACCCTTTTTCAATTACTCTTAACTTTTTCAATAAATCTAATTAATGTTATCTATTTGGAAAGCTAAAGTTTGTTTTTTTTAAACAAAGTTTGTTTGTTTTTTTTAAACAAAGTTTGTTTCTTATTATCTTCAAATTTAAACAAAATTTTGTTACAAACAATGGTTCGAAGAAGACTTAAAATTCTATAAATAAGATGAATAACAATTCTATAAATTTAAAAATTCTATAAATAAGATGTCGCACAATGCGAATCTAGCATTGGTTGAAGCCATAGTTGAAGTCTTAACTTTGATTAAAGGAGTTGGAAGGAAGTAAAGTTTTTCTTAGTTTTTGATTAATGTGAAGTTGGAATAATTTTTATATTGACTTATAATAATTTAAAAGATGTGCGGAATATTTAAAAAATTGACAATTGTTTATTTTGGGAGAGAGAGCGCGTAAAAAAATAGGAATTTGTTGGAGAAAAAGATAATAACTAACAACTGTTTGTTACGAGAAAAAGATAACATATTAAATTTATTGGAAAGATAAAGTGTGTGCAAAAAAATATGAATTTATTGTTGAATTAAAAGGAGGGTATAATTGGAAAAAAAAACGTGAAAAAATACACTTTGCTATTTTGATGGAAATTTTCTAAAAAGACACTTAAAAAGGAACGGAGGGAGTACTTACTTTTTCATTATTCCAATTATACTCTTAAACAACATTTTCTATAATAAAGATTGTTGTTCGTGTCATTAAAAAAAAAGCAACAAACATTTATATTTTTATTTTTAATCAAAACCAAAATTTCATAAAAAAATACAATTCATAATTTTCAAATGGTAGTGCAATAAAAAGAGCGGAAAGACGGATACGGAGTGCCCGTCTTTTCGCTAGTGGATAAGAATAGGAGGATTTGTTTAGTAAAATTAAGGAGAAAAATTAGGAATACCGTAAAATTAAATTAAGGAGGTTAGTAAAATTAAGGAGGTTAATACCGTAAAATTAAGCAATTAAAATGAGATTAATACAATAAAATTAAGCTAAAAAAAGTATGTTAAAATTTGGACAAAAGACTGCACACGAGTGAACTTTAAGGAGTAAGAGATTCTTCCACATTAAATCTAGTTTTTTTTTTTTTTTTTATATATATAAATCAAGTGTGCCATTAGTATATTATAAAATTGGATTGTACAATTAATACACGATTTGAATATTTGTCTTTAATTAATCAGCTAAGTTTATATTATTTTTATGTCTACTAAATAAAATAAGGCTTAAAAGTGTTTTTGCCCCCATAACTTTGAAAAAATAACGAATTTGCCCAAAAAAGTTAGTACGTCGTCCACTATGTTTGCCTTTTTTTTGCAAAAGAAGTGTATGTGAGACTGAAGAAAATTATACAAGCATTGTTAAAGAAAAATGATGCATTAATAAAAAGGAAAGAAGTTGTGTGATTGCAATTGTAATATTAGAGATTATGCTGTTGCTAAGTATGTTTGTA
Source organism: Medicago lupulina (assembly GCA_958299785.1). Lineage (NCBI taxonomy): Eukaryota > Viridiplantae > Streptophyta > Magnoliopsida > Fabales > Fabaceae > Medicago > Medicago lupulina. The sequence continues at coordinate 25,583,034 of OY283144.1, read as the reverse complement.
ATTTGCATTAAGTTGGTTTAAATTATGTATTGTTGTATGTTGTGTAATGTTATTTAGGCTATTATGTGATGTTTTGTGTAAGCACTACAATGATGTAACTTATGATTTGGCAAAGAAGTAATAAACACTTATAGTCCTTATCTTTCTAGGCACAAACAATGTTTAAGTTCTTACAAGATGTTTCGCACTTTTGATAGTTCTGGCGTAGGCAACATATTTGGATGTCATTGCTGGACGAGTTATGATGTTTCAATCGGAGGGTCAGTTTTTCTTGCATCTAGTGTGACATTGGTGCTTGCAGTAGGTGGCCCAGTGTTGCTTGCAGTGGGTGCCCTAAAGTTGCATGTAGCAGGTGGCACAATGTTCCTAGTAGCTGGTGGGCTAGTGTTGCTTGCAGCAGGTGTAACACCCTAATTTTCTATTTTTAATTAATTCAATGATATCTAATAGGAGGAATTTTGATTAATATTATTGTTGTGTTTGAGTATTATTTTGTTGTTGAGAAAATAGAAAATAATGATGTGGAGTAGGAGGTGGTTTGAGAAAATTAAGAGAAATGAAAAGGAGAGTCCTAACAAAATAAATATAGAGTTATGGGTGTAGAAAGTAATATTTTAATAAGTGGGGGAGGGGAGAAGTAAAAGAGTAATGTGTAGGAAAGGAAGACAATTATAGTGAATAGTGAGCTCAAATATAAATAGGAATATTAGGGATTAGAAATCAGTTTTGCTTATCAGAGAAAAGGGAGAAGAGAAGCAAAGGGAGAGAAGCGGAACCTTAGTGTAGCAACATCGAGCCAAACCGAAGTTTCTATGGATTTGAGGTAAGGGAAAGAATCTATTAATCTATAGGTTTATTTTTATTTTGTGGGGTTGTAAAGAGGTTAGAAAATGAGTGTTGTTATGATAGTGATGAAATTGTTGACGGGGCTGTTTAATTCTTAAGATAGGATTGTTGTTATGACGAAGAATTCCACTGAAAAATTATGATGAATGAATGTAAAATTGTTGTTAAAAAAGTAAAATAATGGGTTGAGATTTTGAACCCATCACTAGTAGGGTGTCCGCTCGACATAATCCACTAAAACGGGTCGGTGACGTGGTGGGTTTGCCCGTTGAGTTGAAATTAAAAAACAAAATTGATACTAAATTGTAACGCCCTTATAAAGTGTCTAGAATTTTTACAAGAGCGTTAAAATTTCGTACTGAATATATTAAATTACAATACAAAATTTACAACTGAAAACTGATATTATACATAATCTGAAACATAAGGTCCCATAAGCTGACAAGAACTATAATACATCATAACAGTTCGAAAGACAAATATGTAACATCATCTTAGTAGCAGAGAACCACTTCGAGACCTTTCTTTACCTTTCTTGCTAGATGACTGAGAACTTGAAAAATATAAAATTGAATGGGATGAGACATAATCTTTTTCACTTCTTTTTATTTTAAGTCACAATAAATTTTCCAATTTTCTCTTCTATATAGTCGAGAAAAATAATTCATTTAATTTCATCACTTTTGTTTCATAATTTTAGCCTCGTGTTTTTAACGGTTAGTGAATTGCTAACTCATGAAGTTTTTATTTTGGATGTCTTATTGATTTACTATTGATTATTAGATGATAAAATTTATATGTTTGAATGATAATTTAATATTTTTAGTGGAGTCATTAGTTATTTATTTAGATTTCCTTAGATTGGTTTTAAATTTATATATTTTTACACTATTTTTTTGAATTTTTTGAATAATAATTTAAAAAAAAAAATACATTGACAGATCAACCTGCCAACCACCGGTCCGTCATAAAACGGGATGGGTTGAGATATCAAACCCCGCATCTCTAGTTGACATGCCCTCCTCCGCCCCTTTTTATACGAATTATTGACTAGGTGGGGCAGAATGACCGGTTGGCAAGTTTTGTCATCCCTAGTTCTTCGTCCCTATACATGTAATAACTTCTTTTTTTAAGAAGTTAAACAAATTATATTAAAAAACCAACACAAGCTCCTCTAGCACAAAGTATACTAAAGAAATCTAAAGTATTCAAAAATTACAATGAGACAATCCACAAGCTATGACAAAGTAGGCAAGAAAAATAAAATTACGTTACAATCTGAAAACATAATTGGCTTAGTGGTTGGCTTGGGATCTTGGTGTTTGCCCCTGATAAGTGCTCAAAAGTAACATATTTCATGTGTTAAAATAGGCATTTTAGTGAATTGTTCTGCAAGTTATCTAAGGGAAAGCAATCATTTGTTGTAATTTTACCATTTATGCTTTGCATGCCTGATTCTACCCAATATATGCAGGAAATGACAAGCAAGGACCAAGAAAGAAGTTCCTGAACAAAGGTCAACACGCTTAAGCGACCTCAGCTCGCTTAAGCGTGCAAGTTGCAGTAAGCAACTTTCCTGCACGCTACAGGACGCTTACGGTACACTTCTGAAGAAAAGGTTGGCTCGCTTAAGCGTGACTTCTGTCGCTTAAGCGTGCAAGTTCCAGTAAGCAACTTTCTTGCACGCTATCAGGACGCTTATGGTACGCTTCTAAAGAAAAGGGTTGCTCGCTTAAGCGTGACTCCGATCGCTTAAACGAATTAGTACCAGAGAGCTTTAGAGTTGCTTGCTTCCCACACGCTCAAGTGAAGTTCATCGGTTGCAATTGGATAAGGCACATGTGGCAGCTGCCAATTGGCCAACGAAAGATATTTTGCTGGCACGCTTAAGCGACCGGTGCACGCTTAAGCGTGCAGACACGAATTATGCCCATATAAATAGCTTTCTCTTCTCTTTCCATGCAATCTTTTACTGTTTTATTGTATTTTCTGATTTTTAAAGAGAGAAACTAGGGCATTTGTAGAGAGAGAAACACAAAGCAAGGTAGTTAAGAGTAGATTCAACCCAAGATTTAATGAGACATCATGGATCTAGGCATGGAATCTTCATCTTTTCTTCATCCTTTGCAAAGCTATCATAGACATATGGTTCTAGCTTATTTATTCAATATTGTTGTTATTCTTGTTTTTAAAGCTTTATGAGATTTGAAATGATATTGACAAATACTTTTGGATCTAGGAATAGAATAATAATCTATTTAAGTTTTCATTCTAGACATAGATTTTAATCTTTTATAATCACTTTTAATCTAGGACTTAATGATTTTGGATCAATTAATGAGAATGGGAAATCATCGATTAAATGATCCAATTGACTTTGTGATCGTTTAAATAGTTTGGACACGAACATTTAAACGATCCCTTAGAAATAACGATATCATTTGGACACGAATGATATTGTCGAGTGATTGTGATAATATCGTTTAAAAAGCTAGAATCGGTTATTTGATCGAGAGATTTCAACTGTTACGCTTGGTTGAGTGTCTCTGACCCCAAGCGAAATCGCCATATCTCTCCTCTATTTATTTTATGTCAAATAGTTTATAGGTTTACACAAACAAACATTTTAAACCCAAACACTTAAGATGATAAATGATGTTGAAATGCATATGGTATACGATAGTCTTTGTGGATACGATCCTATTATACTCACGTATAGTTAGGTATATGACATGTAAAAATCTTACATCAGCCCCTCTCAAGGTCTCATGTTCGATTATCTCTGGTGCCAATTTCGGTGGGCAAGTCCATACAGAGCTAAGCTCTGGCTTAAAATGAGGCCTCCGCAAGTGGGCAATGAGATTGGTCCCTTTGGATTAGTCCCCTTGGATTAGTCGCTTAAAATTGTTCTGATTTATCGTGAAAATGTATCATATTTAGGTCCTTCCAAATCGTAAAATGAGCTGAAATCTAGATAATATTAAAAGCCAAACGAGACTTGTTGGGAAATCCCCAAAACCTCCAAACTGAAGAAAATGATGAAATAAGGAACCTTGAGGAGTCATTGAGATGCCTAACCATTCAGATATTAAAAGCCAAAGTTGCCCATAAAAAGCACAAGAAAAGAACAAATGATCCTGATCCTCAACCAATCTGCAAGCCTCCGAACAAAAAGAATTATTATGATCCAAGATATTTCTCCCAAACAGATTCATCCTAGTTGCTAATCAATTATGGAACAAAACGCCAAATAAAAATATTGCCCTTTTAAGTTGAATTTTCTTAAGCCATAAAACATGATTGCAGCGGTCATCAATTGCTACATCCGAACTGGTCAAGTGATTTTAAGCACTTTTGACCGTGTACCTGTGAGAAGAATGCAACTTCCAAATCCACCTGTCAGACACACCAACCTGCAAAACCGCAAGTGAAATATGCTCTGCGTACTCCATCACCAACCCCTCCTCCCACACAAATATTCTCCTTCTTCACTTTTACGCCTCACCATTAACCTCCCAATCCAAAGAGAACATCTCCGCAACAGTGGCACATTTGTTAAAAGCCAGATCCAACAATCTACCATATCTAACATTTAATCTTTCAAATATTTTAAGCGTTAAATATATTGTTGATCCTTATAAATATATGTTTTAGACTCTTTAAAAAATTTCTTCGACTTTTAGTGACTAAAAAAATTTCCATTATCATTTCATGTCTTTACTTTTATATAAAATCTTGTGTAGCCTTCATATTTTTGAATACAATTTTTGAGAAATGTTTAGAATATTATTAGAGTCTCTCCAAAAGTCCTCGTGAGCTTAGCGCAGTTGGTAAAGACAATGCATAATAAATGCAAAGTTTGAGGTTCGAACCCCGTACACCACCAGAAAAAAGTCCATAAAAAAAATAGATATTAGATTTTTTTTTCAAAACATAAATTAAACAATTTTTAATGTTTTTTGTGCATAAAATATGTATTTAATTCAAGTTAAAAAATTATAATTTTTTTAGAGAGATTCTTATAATATTATAAACATTGATGTTTTGTTAAGAGTAAGACCAAAGGTGGTGAATGAAAATTTTTAATGGACTAAAATTCACAATCTTTTTTTAAAAAAATTACTAAAACGAAAAATTAACATATTTATAAAGATGAAAAATATATTTTTTATTTTTTTGAATGACAATATATATATATATATAAAAACAAAATAAAGGAGTACAAATACACCAGAAGGTCATCCGAAAATGCCAATAAAAAACAACCAAATAAAAACAACAACCGCCACACCAAAAAAAGGGAAACACGGAGAGGCAATACCCCCGGCTCCTAACAATAAAAAAAGCTAAGAACACCACCAAGGAGAGATCACCAAAAGGTGACCACCCAATTCCAACGAAGCACCTGCAAGAAAAAAGAGTAAAAAGAGAAAACCAAGAAACCAGGCCGGAAGGGAGGAGGTAGCAAGATAAAAAATATATTTAATAACTTCTTTATTGTTAGAAATAAATACTTTTAATTATAAACATAGATCATGCGTTCCTCACCCACACAATATTTTCAAGAATGTCATGGATTGTGACCGTAATATAAACCAACATTTTGCTTGAAACGAGTCTATATATAATTTTGGTTAACCCTAACTCAATCCTACAACCAAACTTTGAGACTTAACACGTATATCGTATTAGGCCTCAACTTAATTAGTTGGATCGACCCCAAATAAAACCGTTTAGAATAATATCAGGACCCAATTAAAACATAGGTGCTGTGTTCCTCAACCACATAATATTTTCAAGCATGTCATGGATAGTGACCATAATAAAAAGCAACATTTTACATGCACACAGTTACTGCCACGTTGTTCCAATTTATGTGTCACCATATTAATTTCTTGACTTTGCTGAACACATTAGTTATCTGACCCATCATTTTTTCTTCCAACATTTAATCCCTCACACTACTCCCCATACTATATAAACTCTATTAATAGCTTAGAAGTTTTCAATAATTTTTCAAGCTTCTTCTTCACAATGCCTTCTTCTACTCTTCAATGGCTTAGCCTAGTTGCCATCATTTGGCTCCAAGCCATAAGTGGAACAAACACAGATTTTCCCACTTACTCTTCCCAACTAAAACAGATTCTTTCCATTTCTCAAGTTCAGCTCAATAACCTTGCATTTGCATCTGATGCTGGCAAGCTTTTTGGTTGGTTTTCTGGCCTTGCAGCCATTTACCTTCCCCTCTGGCTTGTCCTCATCATCGGTTCCTTTCTCGGACTAATCGGTTATGGTGTACAATTTATCTTCATAACCAACCAAGTTTCTTCCCTTTCTTATTGGCATGTATTCTTACTAACTTTTCTTGCTGGAAACAGCATTTGTTGGATTAACACTGTCTGTTATGTGATTGCTATAAGAAACTTTCTATCTTATCGCCAAGTTGCGGTTGGATTATCAACTAGTTATCAAGGATTAAGTGCAAAAATTTATACCAATATTGTTGATTTTGTTTCTCCACACAATAAGGCTAAAAGTTTTCTCTTCTTGAACTCTCTTGTACCTGTTGTAGTAGGCTTGATAGTAGCTCCTTTAGTAAGAGAAATCGAAGTGAAAAATCCTAAGCATTCTAGGGTTGGTTTTGCTTTGATGTTTGTTATTACAATTGCCACTGGAATATATGCTGTGATTAGTAGCTTGCAATTTTTCACTAATAAAATATCATCACTTAGTGTCCTTATTGGCATTATAGTATCCATTCTTTTACCTCTATTGCTTCCAATTTCTGTGAAGATCAATGAACTATTAGATTCATGGCACAAAAAAAGAGAAAGGTTAAGAGTCTACCATTTTACCATGGAGGATAATACAAATTATGAAGGAAGGACAGATAATGAGGTAAAAGATGGTGAAGACAGTTGCGAATTTCAAGTGGTTGGTGTTATGGAAGAAATTGGAGTGAAGTTAATGTTGAGAAGAATAAATTTCTGGTTATATTTCTTTGTCTATTTTTTTGGTGCAACAATTGGTTTAGTATTTCTTAACAATTTGGGACAAATAGCTGAATCTAGAGGTTGCCTTGCTACTTCATCTTTGGTGTCTTTGTCATCTTCTTTCGGATTCTTTGGCCGTCTCATTCCATCTCTTATAGACTATTTCAACAGGTAATGTGGTCATGTGGAAAACTTTCTATGCCTTTCCATGAAAATCAAGTTAAATCCATGGTGTCTGGGGTTTGAAGCCTGGACTTTGCATATATTATGCATTGTCTTTGCATATATTATGATTGCTAACATGCTAACATAGTCGGGGATGTCAGTAATTCATAATGTTGCTTTTGCACTACTAATTTTCGGGGAAAAAAAAAAACTTTAATACTAATAGTCTGTGTCGCTTAATTTTTTATATTTTAGAAAATTGCTGGAAAATGTGCCGGATGCAACATTAATTATGGCCGCGTTGTGGTGGACGAAACCATTGTATTTATGCAAATAATGACAATGGATTGGTCTACATTGATGAAATCAAACAAATTAGCAAAACAATTTATAGGTCATTCTTAGTACTATAATCATTATTTTAATTTCAGGGGAAAACGTACAATTTCAAGACCTGCCATTATGATGGCAACGATGGCACCAACAGCATGTGCATTCTTCTTACTTCTCAACAAAACTGACCTTGCCCTATACATAAGCACTGCTGTGATTGGAGTCTCTACTGGAGTAATCACTTCCTCTGCTGTTTCCACAACAACTGAACTATTTGGCACAAAAAATTTCTCTGTAAACCACAATGTGGTTGTGGCCAATATTCCAATGGGATCCTTTTTATTTGGTTACTCAGCTGCACTTCTTTACCATAAGGAAGAACATGGACAAGGGAGTTGTATGGGCATGGAATGTTACAGTAAAACCTTTATTATTTGGGGTTCCTTTTGTTGTTTTGGAACATTTTTGGCTTTCATTCTACATTTCAGGACTCGCAAGTTTTACTCTACAAAACAATAGGGTAACATTTTTGGTTTATTATTGGTATTATATATCTTTTTAATGTCCATAGCGATGGATTTCAATAAATCATAGATACCAAATTTTACGGCATATCTTCGTATCTTCATAACCAACTATATTAATATGTAGTCCCTTAAAACCAAATACATTGTTATATGTAGTCCTTTTTAACTACCAGATTACTTGACAAAAAAATAATTGAATCCGGTCAATTTATTCTTTTATTTTTTTAGAGAAAAATTAAGCTGCACTTAAATATAAAATCAATATAGTACAATGAAAATGATCATGCGTTGAGATATTCTCCATCCACATTTTAAACTCAAAACTAGTGATTAAGAAAGCTATAAATACGCTACCACTCATGATACACATAAGCATTTCAAGGGCCAATGAAAAGTTAACAACCCAAAACCTTAATCCTAAAAACCAACAAAATTCTTCCACATATGATCAATGGTTAAAAAAAAAAAAAAAGGCAAGATCCACAATCATTAAAGGTGCTTTGGAAAGAAAAAAAAAACATTAATAGTGTTTTACCTTCTGTAATATATGTCATTTTTGGTTTTTACCCCTATAAAATATTTTTTTGAATTTTATCCTTGTAATTTGAAGATTTTTTGGTTTTAGACCTTCATGGAATATTTCACCCCCTGTGATTTGAGAAAATTTAGGTTAACCATCTTGTAATTTGAGAAAATTTCGGTTTACCCCCTGTTAATTTGAGAAAATTTAGGTTTACCCTCTGTCATATCTTCGATTTTGTACAGTCAAAATTCATGAAGGTCCAAAACCAAAAATCTTCAAATTACAAGGACGAAATCCAAAAAAAAATATTTTACAAGGGGTAAAATCAGAAATGAGCTATATTACAGAGGGTAAAACACTATTAACCCAAAAAAAAAATGTTGGTGTTCGCTTATATCGACTATAAGTGATCTCTAATATAACCAATCCAACTACATGTTGACAAATCATTTATAAGGCTGGAAGGATGCATAGGGTTTAGCGATAATTTCCATAGACCCATTACTCAGATTATGGTACCGGCAAAGAGTTATTTTCGGGTATTTCATCAAACACATAGAGTACAATCTTAAAACTATAAAAATAATGATAGAAAACAAGTGAAAAATAGCGATGCAGTAACCAAAACACACAAATATCATGGTGGATTTCGAGGGGGGCACCATTTTGAAATTGAGATTGCAACCATGACAGGCGATGGATGAGGTGGAGGCGCTCTTCCTCTTCACCATTGTTAATGTTGTTGACACCATATGAGAGAGTGATGAGGGTCGTTAAAAAGGAAGACGGAGCAAAAGAACACACGTGCACTGAACCTACGGAAAATCGAGCATCGAACCGAAACAAACAACAAGCATAAAACCGAAGGATGTACACTATACACCAAAGTCTCTCTACAAGCTCTAAACTCTAGAGTATCGTGAGAGAGAGTTGTATAAAGCCATATACTATTTATACCATTGCAAAACAATATCATAATAGATTCATTGTCTTAAACGACACTTTTATTTTTGAAATCTTCTAAGATCTAAGTACTTTTACTTGCTTTCCTATATTGTTATTGCTTTTAATACTTTATTTTCATTGTTGTGACATCAAATGATTTCCTTTATTTTTATGCAAACAAATTCACTCCTGAAAATCTACATAAAGCTATAACATCTAAATACCTTTGGGTTTGATCTTTTTATACTATTACTTGAGATAATGTATACTTGCATTTGCAAGACCCCTTTGTTATTATTGTGTGTTTGTGGTGTCTGTACTCGTAGGGTACAAATACTCTGGTTGAGGAGTTCTAGTTGCGAGCCGATTAAAAGGTGACGACGGAAGTTCCTTCCGTTATATTTTATTAGTGAAATACTATATAATCGAATTACGTGCTCTGATCTGTAACACTAGGGTCTGAGTTTTGTCGTTTAATTATGTATTTTGGAGTTAAAGTTTTTGGAATTTGTGACTTATTTTTCTAGATGATGAGAACTAAAATTGTTTCATTGAATTTGATAAACCATTCTGTTGCTAGACTTATGATTTTTTTTGTTTTGTCAAATGGTGAAATGTTGAGCACGGGTAACATCCATTTAATTAAATATATTCTTTTATTTAATAAATCAAGTTGGGGTCATAGTATTACATACTCCCCCCTTCTTATTCCCATCACCATTCTCCCTTGACAACACACTTAACATATTGGCACTAACTTCATTGACCTTCAACCTAATAGATTTTCCTACCCCACAGACATCATCAACAACCTCCTGAGGCTTAATTAACATGTAACACCATCCAATTTTTCCAATCATCATTAGTACCTAAAGACTTTGAACCCATTGACAAAGAAACACCATCCTTATTTCCCGCGAAAGACATCGACGAACTGCTAATAACCTTTTTCTTTTTAGTTCCCTTAAGAGAATAAATTAAATCATACTTATCTTTAGCTTCAAATCCATCAATGACGGTGCATATTTCTTGACTCGTGGTTTGGGAAGCTGCACAACGACCTCCTGCTTACTAGAAATATTCCAGCCTTTTTTTGCATAAATACCTATCAGATATAACATCTTAATAACCAAGTAGTTTGGGCTTCAGTGGCAAGGAGCTCCTTCCAAGGACGTATCCGGAGAATACCGGGTTCGAATTTCAGGGAGAACAACGCTTGGCCAGTGCACATGCCTCTACGCATGAGCCGGATTAGTCATCCACTATTGATAGATTAAAAACCGGGGCGAAAGCCAAAAAAAAAAAAAAGATATAACATCTTCAATTACATACACCTTTATTTTTAAGTTTCTTATAACTCCAAGGTCCTTGACTCATTAATTATTTCCATCACAGGGGAAAATATTGAACTCTTGCAAGCCAATTAATTTTAGCATTTAAATTAAATCCTCTTTATAATAACAAACACATGAGCATAATTCAACTTCACTTTATTAATAGTGTAATCATCAATCTTCGATAGCCTCCCTTTTACCGAAATAAGTTCCACAAAAAACGTAACATTCCGCATGTAGCGGTATACCATAATGTCATACCCCAATTTTTGACCTAAGCCATCACTGACACGCGCCATTTGGTCCGGAATAATCGCTGACTTTTTCGAATGAAATTTCGGCAGAGAGGTATTTTAAAATACCTCATTTTTGTTCCGAGTCAGGCCCTCCTCACGCCTTATTTTTATTTTTAATTTTAAATCCAATTTCCATCTTTTATTTAAGTTTTAATTAATTCTAATTTTTATTTTTTCTTAAACTCTTATTTTTTTAATAGTAGTATTTATCCTATTTCTTTATTATTATTATTATGTTAATCCGATAAGTCCAGAAGGAGCCTCAATCGCGTCCAAAATTCAACGTCATCCAAACAGCAGCACAGGGTTTCCTTTATCCCAATCCAGTACAAACTTTCAGGATCGATCGTAACAAACCCTAATAAAATTCTATAAAACAGTAGAACACAATCAAGGAAGGGGGCAGCAAGCATTCAAATAGAAAACACACATCAGAGAGGAGGAAATCGGAAACAGCCAAAAATCACAAACAGCCGCGGCCGAAACACACACATACAGCCGTACACAACATACACGGCCGCACACAGACCGGCACCAACAGCCGTAGCCGTACACAAACCCAGCGACACTCACGAAGACACACAAATCACAATAGCACGGACACAAACACACACGCGGCACACCAGCACACGCACACAGAGCCACGAACACACACACGCGGAATCGCACGAACCTCCGAACAGAGCGAAGGTATTAAAAGTTTCCGTTTGATCTTTTTTTGTGTTTTTGTTTTGTAGATCTAGGACAATTGGTGAGGGATTCGAGAGTTTCAGACGTAGAATCGGACAGAGGGGAGGAAATAGAAGACAAAGAGCGAAAGAAGGGGAGCTTTTAACCTCCGGCGCGGCGGCGCAGCCGCGATGGCTCGCCGGCCACCGCGCCGGGACCATTCCTCCTCACCGGAGAAGAAGGCCGTTTCCGGCCGTAACACCATGAGAGAGAACAGAGAGATTCGGGTGAGAGAAGAAGAGAGAGAAAGGATTGAGAAAATGAGGAAAGCTAGGGTTTACAACCCTTTTATATCACCTGAACCGGTTCGGTTCCCTGGACCCGACCCAGGATCCGAACCGATCCCCCAACCAGGGCCCAATTCCCTTTTCTTTTATTTCCTGCACCCCCTAACTCACTGATTGCACCCCCAGTCTGTTTTTTTCTATTTTCATTCTACTTGCATGCATTCTTTTTATTTCTTTATTTTTATTCTACATTTATATTTTGATTATCGTATGCATATTTAAATTACGTCATTTGTTTCCTTTACGGACCTTAGAATGTAAATTAGGCCTTTATGTAAATAATTTATCTTTTTCGTATTATTTATTTTATCGCAGACCATAGAATGTATTAATAGGTTTTTTGTAATAGCGTAGGATATACGTGTGCGTGTGTGTGCATGCCTTATTTTTATGCTCTTAGCTTAGGTTAGAAATCTTCGTGGTGGTCCAACGCCACCATGAGACATTCACGCTTTTATTTTCCGCTCCGTTAGTTTAGTCGTTCTCAAACAAATACAAAAAACGACAAAAACATTCAAATAACCAAAAATTCACCAAAAATATTTTCATAATAAACCTCGACTCTTAGTCGAGTGATCGTTCTTTTCGTTTCTTTCTTTGATCAAACAATAAATCAATCTAATTCCATTTTGAATCATTTTCTTTTAACATAAAAAACACAAACAAATACTTTTTTTCGCCACCTTGGCTTTCTTTTATTTTCAAACTTTTTTCAAAACTAATAAAAAACACTCAACCAATCAAACGGTAATTTTTACCCCGAACTACGAGGTTCTGATCCCTCACGGGTACGTAGGCAAAGGACTCAGTCCTTCCGAATCAATAAAATGTAGATAATTAGGTCTTTCTTTCTTTAATCATTCAAAATTCCATTTTTCTCAAAACAAGCAAGTTTATAGCACAAAAAGTAAAATAAAGTTGAAGGGTTCTCGTAGAGTACTACGAACATAAAGGGTGCTAACACCTTCCCTTTATGTAACCAACCCCCGGACCCCACCTTTAAATAAATTTTTTCAATCAAAAGTCGTAAAATAATTTAGTGAGTCAAAAGCTAACCAAATAGCCTTGATCTTCGAAAAATGGCGCGACAGAAATGGCGACTTCACTGGGGACTAATTCGAGGGTTAAGCCCAACTCGACTTTATCTTAAAATTTTTGTGCTATAACTTGCTTAACAAAGAACAAAAATAAAAGATGGAAATACGTGTATATATGCTCTTCTTCTTCTTTCTCTTTCCTAAACCGTGAGTGGTGAGATAAGTCCTAACCCGGGCTTGAGAGAAATTTAAGATAGGGGTGGTAGAATCATAGTGACATTCCGAGAGTATTCTCGTGCTTTGGAACATGTGATATAACCACACTTAGCTGAGGATCTTGAAGTGGTATATGTCGGCGTGTGTTGTCACGTTCAGGCTTTGCTACTTTTAAGCATCCATCAAAGCTAAGAACCTTTAGTTACCCTTAACCCATCTTGGCCTTTTAGGACGTAGTGCGGTGGCTAACCAGGTGTTGTCTTGGTACTAGTCGATACGCGATACTACACTCAAACGAGACTTTCCTACGGACATTGTTGGACCGGGTGTTGTCCCGTCACCCAATGAAATCCAAAAGGGGGTTGGACTTTGGGAACTTGGTAGAACCCGTGATACAGGTACAAATGAAACAGTAGTCCCTACCCTACGGCGTATTATCCCTTAACTCCCACATCATGAACCCAATTGTCACATGTTTTCTATGTACTTTTTGCATAATCATGCATACATGCATTCATTCATAAACTTTCTTTTTCTCATCAAAAATCGAAGGACTTATATAAACCTTTTTTCAAACATCAGAGGCATGGGGAGTATTGTAAGGAGAACCCATAAATATAAATTCAAAAGGCCAGACCTGGAGAGTTTAAGGAAACTAGCAAAGATGGTGACTAGCCCAGATCACTTTCGAAAACGGTATGGACATCTGCTCAGTGTTCTCAGGACGGATGTTGACGAAGGGCTCATTAACACTTTGGTCCAGTTCTACGATCCGCTTTACCGCTGCTTTACTTTCCCAGACTATCAGTTGGTCCCTACTCTGGAGGAATATTCTCACTGGGTCGGTCTACCCGTGCTCGACAAAGTACCCTTCCATGGTCTTGAACCCGGTCCTAAAATCCCAGACGTTGCAGCCGCCCTCCACATAGAAAAACCTGACATAAAACAATACCTAACCATCAAAGGAGGCCTCCAATGCCTACCCTTCAATTTCCTTTACCAAAAAGCTACCGACCTTGCCGAAAGATCCAATGCCAATGCCTTTGAAACTATCCTCGCTGTACTCATCTACGGTATAGTGCTCTTCCCGAACATTGATAATTTTGTCGACATGAATGCCATCCAAATCTTCCTAACCCAGAACCCTGTTCCTACCTTGCTCGCCGATACCTACTTTTCCATCCATGACCGTACCAACAAAGGGCGCGGAGTTATCACTTGCTGCACGCCTCTACTCCATATCTGGATCACTTCACACCTACCTCGCCCTAAGGTTAGACTAGAGAGACTTCCGTGGTCCGAAAAAATTATGGCCCTCACCCCTGATGACATAGTTTGGTTCAACCCAACTCTTGACCCAGAAGGTATCATTGACCACTGTGGAGAGTTCAACAACGTACCTCTTCTCGGGACACGTGGGGGAATTAGCTATAACCCAGTTCTCGCCCGACGCCAGTTTGGATACCCCATGAGGATGAACCCCCTTTACCTCATTTTAGACCGTGACTTCTTCTTCTATGAAAAAGACACCGAGAACAAGAAAGCACAATTTGTACGAGCTTGGCACTCCATCGTCAAGAAAGATAAAAACCAGCTAGGGAATAAGTCAAGTGCAACCCATGAATCCTACCTCCAATGGGTTATTAATATAGCTACTCAGATAGGGATGCCATACCCTTTGCTAAGGTCCTTAGCCTCAACTAATCCAACAATGCCTTCTCCCTTACCCCCAGAGTCCATGGAAGAGTACCGAGCACGGTTGACTGAGTCAGAACATGAAAGTGCTACTTGGAAAAGGAAGTACAGCGAAGCTATGCTCGAGATGGAAACAATGAGCGGACAGTTGGAACAAAAGGATTGTGAAATGTTTAAGCAAAGACGTCAAATGATCGAGAGGGATGAACTTCTCTTAGTGAAAGACAGGTTGCTCGACCGATACGCTAACAAGAAGAAGCGTATGGACTTCTTTTCCGGCGCACATTCCAACTCTGATGATCCACCGACCTAAAAAGTTTGAGAGATTTCTGGAACTGTTTTGCTTTCTAGTTTTCCTTTATACTTTGGGGTCTATCCTTTGGCTTAGTTTGTTAAAAAGGGAATTATCTTGCAGTACTTCAATAAAATTTTCAAATATGATGTTTACAAAACTACTTTTACAAGTCCTTCGATAAATAAAAATGTGTCTATTTTTGCATAAACATATCATGCATCATTTTGCATCCATAGTTTCTAGTCTATGGTCCGTGTCTCACACTGTGTCTCTTCCATACAGGGGTCAATCCATCAGTAAAGTGGTCCGATGTCTTCCTTCAGCTTGGGTTCGCACATGCAAACACTCGCGCAAACGCAGAAAATGGATCAACTCGAACAAGAGGTCCATGAGCTCCGTGAAGAGGTGACAACCCTCTGAACCGAGGTGGAAAAGTTAACTAACCTGGTATCTTTGTTGATAGTGCAGCAGAAACCCCAACCTCCATGCGTACGACCACCTAAGCGACAACATCAGCCACTGCGCATACAACTGCCTCGACAACAGGCTCCTCAACAGCTCGACGCACATAATCATGCTCCGGGAACGCTGGTTGATCCAATCCCCATGAAATATCTGGATCTGCTCCCAAAGCTGCTCGAAAAGAGGTTGGTACAAACCAGGGCGCCTCCTCCAGTGCCAGGGAGATTTCCAGCAGGGTATAGGGCTGACCTCACTTGTGCTTTTCATCAAGGGGCACCTGGTCATGATATTGAGCATTGCTTTGCTCTGAAGAAAACGGTTCAAGAGTTGATTGAAGTCGGCCTCCTACCTTTCGAAGATCGAAATCCGGGTACGCAAATTGTCTCTGTGCCCGAACAGTATCAACAACAACCTCGACAGCAGGCTCCTCAGCAATTCAATCCACAAAAACATGCTCCGAGGACAAAGTTTGATCCGATCCCCATAAAGTATGCAGAGTTGCTCCCAACGTTGCTTGAAAGGAACTGGGTCCAAACTAAGGCTCCTCCTCCAATACTCAAGAAATTTCCAGCATGGTTTAGGGCTGACCTCTCGTGTATCTTCCACCAGGGGGCACCCGGTCATAATGTGGAGGGTTGTTATGCTTTGAAGAATGCAGTTCAAGATTTAGTTGAAGCCGACATCTTGTCTTTCGAAGAATTTGAACCCTGACACGCAATTTAACTCACTACCGGATCATGGTACCCAAAGTTGACACATGGTTTGTTTAGCTGCACTCGGGTCGTTTTTGATGTTCTTTCTACTACTTAGTTGTTCAAATAATGTTTGTTTGCTTGTTTTATACTTTTCAAAAATCCTTCCGTCCCGCCCGAGACGAAAGGGAACTTGTGTAGGGCTTTTTGTTTCAAGTATTTTCCATCATTAATAAAAAGGTCGTTTTTATCTCGACTTTGTTTCTTTTGTGCTTATTCTGGAAAAAATGGTAATCCAAAAAACCAAAAAAATTCTCTTTAATCATTCTTACATAACTGCATAATCATAACTTATACTTGTCAAAATCAAAATCAAATCATGCATTAATAAACCCGTTGAACACTTTAACCGTGCACTCTCTCCTAGCTTTGAGTTCCTTGTGTCCGGAGCTCGAAGAAAATGAGGATGAAGAAATTCCTGATGAAATCCCTCGCCTACATGGGCATCTTGGTCGTCGAAGCTGCAAACAATATTCAGGAAGAGTGTCCAGAAAGAGGCATTCACTTACAAAGACTGGCATAAGATGTTACAAACGCCTCGCATGGGTAGCGTAACCTCAATACACATTTCAACAGGGGCAACCCCCCTCCTTCCCTCAGAAAACAACAAGAAGGATCGTCCCCGTGGATTTCAAGAAGCCTTGTGTTAAAAATACACTGTCTTTCTAACCAGACTCCAGGGGCAAGGGGATGCCTAACTATGAAGACCCATGTGCGGTGACTCCTGTGACCACAAATGTTGACAAACCCGCATGTCGATGCAGTCAAGAAATACTTTGTCAAAAATCAATCAAAAAAAAATCAAAAAAGAGTCAAAAAAGCTCGATAAGTCGGAAACCTGAAGAGGCGACTTAGGCAAAAATGAGCGTCTCGATGGACTGAAAACCCGAAAGGGCGGTCCAGGCAAAATTAGAGACATGAACAAAAATAATTATCCTGATAGATTGAAACCCACAAGGGCGATCTATGCAAAAGTTAAGGATCAAATGACAAAGTAACTGCATTCGGTCAGACACAGTCAACTTGGGGCATCCAGTCATCAGTAGACCTCCGATTCGAAGCATCTACAAACGAAAGGCCTGGAACAGGGGCAATTCAAAGTTGTTAGGGATGATAATGGTTATTGTGTTCAATGTACCTTTCCCATATAACTACCATTTTCCAAATTTTTCAAAATCTGTGGAGCCGTGCCATTGGCGGGTCACCACTCAATTCATCAAATCTGAGCCTGTGCCCATTTATTTGGAACTCTCACTTATTCTATCTTCAAAATTTCTTCAATTTTTTGATGACAATACTTGAAGCAAAAATTCTCAAAATACAAAAAACTTTTTTTTACACCTTTTGAAAAGTGTGAACAACAAACACACTCTCCTTGAACTCATGAGTAGACGAAACGTGCATCATCATCCGCCTCGAGAACGGTTACATTCCGGAAGAGAAACATGGCTAAGTGTTACAGAGAAGGCCTCTGCTTTGAGCAAGATGCAATCACAATCCAAAAAAAAAACAAAAAAAAAACAAAAAGCTCGCTAAGTTGAAAACCTGAAGAGGCGGCTTAGGCAAAAATGAGCGTCCCGGTGGACTGAAAACCCGAAAGGGCGGTCCAAGTAAAATTAGGGGCACAAAAAAGAATACATTCCCGGTGGACTGAAAACCCGAAAGGGCGGTCCAGGCAAAAGTTAGGGATTTTCACAAACAAAAAACAAGACGACTGCTAAAGCATGCCGAGGGAAGAACACTCTGCGCCCATTTACAAATGGCGACTTCTCCCAGACCTTCGATCGACAACGAGCTGGCTTCTCCAAGGGGCATCGGTTACCACCGTGTGCCAGGTTTCATACTGCTAATGGCCCGGTTTGTTCATGATAACATCAACTCCAAGGAAGTTTGCCGAGTGTTTGTACTGCGCTGTCAGTCTGCCTTCAATCTTACATGTCAGGTCTTGTCCCATCGAGTCACCTGTCGTATCCAGTTCAAACAGTCGTACAAGTTACATATTACGTTCATACATTCATACATTCATGCATCCGCACATCAATACTTTCACATATTCACACATTCATGCATACACACATACACACACCATGTCAATTCACACATGATTGCATCAGTCACCCAGAGTCTTGTTCGGTCGTACCTCCTCAATTCAGTCATCAACTCTTTCAAGTGGTGAGTCCTAAACAACGGACAGCTTGAGTCGAGTGGAACGTCCTAAACAACGGACAGCTCGAGTTTACTTTTCGTCTTTGTTTCAAGTGGTGAGTCCTAAACAACGGACAGCTTGAGTCGAGTGGAACGTCCTAAACAACGGACAGCTCGAGTTTACTTTTCGTCTTTGTTTCAAGTGGTGAGTCCTAAACAACGGACAGCTTGAGTCGAGTGGAACGTCCTAAACAACGGACAGCTCGAGTTTACTTTTCGTCTTTGTTTCAAGTGGTAGGTCCTAAACAACGGACAGTTTGAGTCGAGTGGAACGTCCTAAACAACGGACAGCTCGAGTTTACTTTTCGTCTTTGTTTCAAGTGGTAGGTCCCAAACAACGGACAGCTTGAGTCGAGTGGAACGTCCTAAACAACGGACAGCTCGGGTTTACTTTTCGTCTTTCTTTCAAGTAGTCCTAAACAATGGACAGCTTGAGTCAAGCGGTGAGTCCTAAACAACTGACAGCTTGAGGTTTATTTTCTGTCTTCCAAGTGGTCGGTCCTAAACAATGGACGTCCTGAGGTTATCCCCTTGTCATGTTTGTCAAATGGTCAGCCCCAAACAACAACCTACTTTTGTTTACCCGTCAATTTCACACAAGTCATCCCTAGTCTGTTTGGTCAAAATGTGCCTCTCCATTCCAAACCAATACAATGATACATCACCATTTTCCCCAGTGAAACTACACTGTCCGCAAGCGGAGTCGGATCCCTTTCTCAACAAATTCAGGTATCCCGTCATGGTTTCTCGTCCCAGTCAAAATGACATCGTCGTCTTGCATTCATAATTGCATCACAAGCATTCATAAGCATCTTAGGTCAAAAATGGTGTACTTTGTATTTAAGTCTCTTCGACCAGTCGAATCAAAGATTTCATCTTCAAATCTCCAGACGAAGAAACTTAAATAGGGGCATCTGTCATACCCCAATTTTTGACCTAAGCCATCACTGACACGTGCCATTTGGTCCGGAATAATCGCTGACTTTTTCGAATGAAATTTCGGCAGAGAGGTATTTTAAAATACCTCATTTTTGTTCCGAGTCAGGCCCTCCTCACGCCTTATTTTTATTTTTAATTTTAAATCCAATTTCCATCTTTTATTTAAGTTTTAATTAATTCTAATTTTTATTTTTTCTTAAACTCTTATTTTTTTAATAGTAGTATTTATCCTATTTCTTTATTATTATTATTATTATGTTAATCCGATAAGTCCAGAAGGAGCCTCAATCGCGTCCAAAATTCAACGTCATCCAAACAGCAGCACAGGGTTTCCTTTATCCCAATCCAGTACAAACTTTCAGGATCGATCGTAACAAACCCTAATAAAATTCTATAAAACAGTAGAACACAATCAAGGAAGGGGGCAGCAAGCATTCAAATAGAAAACACACATCAGAGAGGAGGAAATCGGAAACAGCCAAAAATCACAAACAGCCGCGGCCGAAACACACACATACAGCCGTACACAACATACACGGCCGCACACAGACCGGCACCAACAGCCGTAGCCGTACACAAACCCAGCGACACTCACGAAGACACACAAATCACAATAGCACGGACACAAACACACACGCGGCACACCAGCACACGCACACAGAGCCACGAACACACACACGCGGAATCGCACGAACCTCCGTACAGAGCGAAGGTATTAAAAGTTTCCGTTTGATCTTTTTTTTGTGTTTTTGTTTTGTAGATCTAGGACAATTGGTGAGGGATTCGAGAGTTTCAGACGTAGAATCGGACAGAGGGGAGGAAATAGAAGACAAAGAGCGAAAGAAGGGGAGCTTTTAACCTCCGGCGCGGCGGCGCAGCCGCGATGGCTCGCCGGCCACCGCGCCGGGACCATTCCTCCTCACCGGAGAAGAAGGCCGTTTCCGGCCGTAACACCATGAGAGAGAACAGAGAGATTCGGGTGAGAGAAGAAGAGAGAGAAAGGATTGAGAAAACGAGGAAAGCTAGGGTTTACAACCCTTTTATATCACCTGAACCGGTTCGGTTCCCTGGACCCGACCCAGGATCCGAACCGGTCCCCCAACCAGGGCCCAATTCCCTTTTCTTTTATTTCCCGCACCCCCTAACTCACTAATTGCACCCCCAGTCTGTTTTTTTCTATTTTCATTCTACTTGCATGCATTCTTTTTATTTCTTTATTTTTATTCTACATTTATATTTTGATTATCGTATGCATATTTAAATTACGTCATTTGTTTCCTTTACGGACCTTAGAATGTAAATTAGGCCTTTATGTAAATAATTTATCTTTTTCGTATTATTTATTTTATCGCAGACCGTAGAATGTATTAATAGGTTTTTTGTAATAGCGTAGGATATACGTGTGCGTGTGTGTGCATGCCTTATTTTTATGCTCTTAGCTTAGGTTAGAAATCTTCGTGGTGGTCCAACGCCACCATGAGACATTCACGCTTTTATTTTCCGCTCCGTTAGTTTAGTCGTTCTCAAACAAATACAAAAAACGACAAAAACATTCAAATAACCAAAAATTCACCAAAAATATTTTCATAATAAACCTCGACTCTTAGTCGAGTGATCGTTCTTTTCGTTTCTTTCTTTGATCAAACAATAAATCAATCTAATTCCATTTTGAATCATTTTCTTTTAACATAAAAAACACAAACAAATACTTTTTTTCGCCACCTTGGCTTTCTTTTATTTTCAAACTTTTTTCAAAACTAATAAAAAACACTCAACCAATCAAACGGTAATTTTTACCCCGAACTACGAGGTTCTGATCCCTCACGGGTACGTAGGCAAAGGACTCAGTCCTTCCGAATCAATAAAATGTAGATAATTAGGTCTTTCTTTCTTTAATCATTCAAAATTCCATTTTTCTCAAAACAAGCAAGTTTATAGCACAAAAAGTAAAATAAAGTTGAAGGGTTCTTGTAGAGTACTACGAACATAAAGGGTGCTAACACCTTCCCTTTATGTAACCAACCCCCGGACCCCACCTTTAAATAAATTTTTTCAATCAAAAGTCGTAAAATAATTTAGTGAGTCAAAAGCTAACCAAATAGCCTTGATCTTCGAAAAATGGCGCGACACATAACAATGCACCCAATCCCCTATTTCATAAACCATGTCACTATCCTTCGATCAAGCAAGACAATCATCATACATAAAATTATGAAAAAATCACCCGCTTCAGTGGAAACAAACCTCCACCTTATTTGTAATGTACATAAAAATTTTGTCGTAACCCATTTAAACCACCATGAAATCACTGAACCCACATCTGAAATAGACGTCAATAGGTACCCATGGGTACGGATACTATGATACTCGTCTCCGCCCCGTTGGATAAATTGATACCCGTGTCCGCCCCGTACTTTCGTGGGTACCCACTATACGGATACCCACGGGTATTGAGGTATCCATGGGTTATCATGGGTACCCATGGATTTTTGAAATTATTTATTTCTTTGTACAAATAATAACTTTTTTTAATTACAAGAAAACTTCAACATTTAAACATTCATACGTAATCCATTCAAAATTTCATAAATCATACATAATCCATAGAAAATTCATGATTCTTACATAATCCATAAAAAATTCATGATTCTTATATAATTCATAGTGTCATACACCAACATATAAGATATGTTTTATGATGTGAATGAAGTGGAAAAAAATGAACTTAATAAGATGAATTAAATATAAAAACAGGTTATTAATGAGGAATCTTAAGTGGGCCGTAAAATTTCCCTCAATAAGATAACAACTTTAAATAAGAAGATAAGATATATAAAAATATAAGATAACAACTTTAAGTACTAAGATAAGATATATAAGAATATTTTAGTAATTTGTTTAATTTATTATCAGGTATGAATACCCGTTAATATGTGTACAATCAAATCTGTATCCATATCCATATAATAATGGGTAGTCAAATATCCGTTTATTATACTTGTGGATAACCGTTTAGCTACCAGCCTCGTGCCCATGATAGATTTTACCCACGGGTATCGGTGGACATGAGTATTTTTGCCACCCTAAAAATAGTTTGTTGAAGAACCAGAGTAATGACACCGTTCTGGTTCCTAGCTGAGATAGTTGCAAGCCCATTTAATGTCTTCAAACAACGACACATAACATCTAATCACTGGTGCCACCTCTTACTTCTCCCCTTCTCTCACTACTACCTTCTTAACCTTCCCCGCCGCTAAGCATGCATACGTCACCTCCCTAACATTCGAATTCGTTCATGGAACCCTCCTCCCACTCCTCTTGCACCTTGCTCGATACCACACAACTGAAACCTCTCTCTCCTCTGTCTTTCCTTTTCACTCCTAACCAGTTCATCCTTCACCATCTCTAACTCCTTCTTCCTGCTATTGGTTTTCTCAGCCTCACTCCTCCGATACTCCCTCATATTTTTTCCTGCCTCAGCTCTAACCAGACTAGCTCGTTTAGCCCGCTATTTTTAACGGGATAAACTGATGTTTTGAACTTGCTGCTTTTAGTTGGCTCGTCCTACTTAATTCGTTGAAAAAATGGAATGAGGCAGGGACGGGGTCGGCCGACCCGCCACCTTGTCAACTTGCAAATTTTTAATTGTGAATAGTTTAATTATGCAATCATGATAAAAAAAAAAAATTACTACATGATAATTGAATGTCATTTTAATTGTGAAAACGTATGTTTCAGATTTAAATGGCGTTTAATTGTGAATTGAAAGCCTTTTTAAGTTTTATTCATTCAAATTGTGATTTCAATGCCATTTTAAAGGTAAACGTGATGTCCTTCAAAAGAAAAAAAAGCTAAATCTGATGGTTTGACCTTAAAAAACTTGATGGAAATGTCTAATTTTTCAACGACGATTAAAAATGTAATAAATATTCCAAAAAAAATGAAATAAATATATTTTCAAATAATTACTAATTGAATTATTAGACGAAAATATATAAATATCCATTTTATTGAGTGTAAAATTAGACGAAAATAATATAAAATTCCATTTTAATTTACAAGTGATATGTAATCATATATCCGTCTAATAAATTTCTCATTAATTGCTAATTTGAATTCCATTTAATTGTCATTTTATATAAAGGATTTTTCATTTATTAATTGCTAATTTCCCATTTGAATTCCATTTAACAAACTTGCACATGTTAAGAAATTTAAAATAGTAACTTTGACTTGGAACTTCTTTGTCCCTATATATAAGACCCTTTTGTTAAAATCACGGGAATTAAGAAAGTGAATATTTATATTAAAATTGTTTGTAATTACTATTGTTTTTACAATTTTATCCTTAAAAGAGATAATCAATTTATGTTTTCCATATTTTATTTCTTGCTGATTGAAGAAAAATATGTATAATAATAGGGGTATGTATGTAAAGAAATAATCAATGTAGTTGAAAATAGCAAAATGGTCTTATAAAAAGGGACAAAAAATTTCTCAAAAGGGTCTTATAATTAGGGACGGAGGTAGTATGTAGCTTTTAATCAATAATTGTTACTCTCTCCGTTTCTAATTATAAACAAAATTGATTTTTTAGCAACGTACATCATTAATTAAATGAACTTAAAAAATAAATTTTTGTTATAATTAAAAACGGAAGGAGCAAGCAAGAGTTGTTGTGATTGAAAGTTTTGAGAAAATGCATTTAAATTTTTGTTTTTTTTTTATAAAAATAAAACGATATTCATTTATTCAAATTGATAAAGTATACAATATCATGTTTAACCTTAGATCAATAACCTCTTAATAAATAATTGTTGTTTTTCAATAAAAAGTTGCAACTTTTAATAACATGTGTAATATTACACATGTTAAACAAGCCTAATACTAAAATAATTCAAAAAATTTGCTCACAATTAATACAATTCATTCTTGCTGACCAAAATGAGAAAAGTCATTGAACAAATCCATCTTTCAAGCCCCCTTAATGAGCTCCATATTGGCTGAAATCAATTCCCATTAACAATTTCATAAAAGACTAATTAACAGGTCAACAAGGCTATTTTAAAAGCTTTTAAGGCAGGTCTTTGAATTTGCAAATCATTGTAGTATAAATTAAGATTGGTGTAAGTTTGGTAGGCGTTGTACTTACAACAATGGCAGCATCAAAACCGATTATCTTAAAATTTTCAATACTCAAAGTAGTGGAACTTCCAAATCCACAAAGTCTCATCATTCGCAAATCCGGAGATAATGATCTTGGAAATCACATACTTAGATTTGGAGATTTCAAGTCAATAGTATTTCCAAGGACTAAAAATACTCCCTCCGTCCCTTAATATAACCCCCTTTTGTTTATTTTTTTGTCTCTAAATATAACCCCCTTTTCAAATTACAACACACATTAATTATTTTTTTCCATATATACCCTTATTTAATACTACTACTAATTCTAAAATTACAATAAATTAACTTTTCACATTATCTCTTTAATGAGGGTAATTTTGTAAAATTGTACTATAAAACAGACACATTAACTACACTAACAATATTTCTTAAGAAATGTGAAAAAAGTAATAGGTGGCTATATTAAGAGACGGAGGGAGTACTTTATTCTACTGCAAATTTGTATGGCTTTCAAACCGCCGTCTTCATTATCTTGACATTTACGATCAAAGTCATGACAATTGCAAAAATTGTAAAAAAATAAAATGATGTGGCATGTGGCACAATATGATTGGCTATGTCATGTAACATAGCGTTTCATAATGTCGCAGAAGTGGAATCCAAAATGAATAGAGAACTTCTACGGTACACCTTAAAATTAAGGTGTACCAATACTCTTATTTAAATTTTTTATAAATTAACTATCATATTTATGAAAAAGACTAGCTGTTTATTGATATTTATATTTTAGAAAATATTATTTCATAAGAAAAAACATCATTTCATTTTTTATAAAAATCATACTAATTTTTTTTACATTTTATTATTAAAAATAATTAAAATTCTCTATTATGAGTAATAAAAATTTAGAAAAATTAAATTTTATTGCGTTGATGTTTTTGGTAAATAAATTTTAGTTATTATAATTATCGGTGATAGAAAATAATTTTTTCCTACAAAATATAACTTAGTTAATTATTAATTTACCAATACCCTCAAATTTTTAGATGTACCATAGAATTTGCCAAATAAATATAGATGGAGGTTGTTTGAACAATTATCCGTGTGGTCATTGGAAAAGTGTTGAATTAATGGATGCATACAACACTTCGAAGTGGCCTCAGAGGAAGGGGTTGGTTGAACGAGGAGATGCTCAGTCTCCAACTTTTTAAATTATTTATTAGTGATAAAAGCATAGCCTTATACTTTTAAGGTATTGTTTCAATTTCAACGGCTTGTAAAATGGTCATCAGTATCACTTTAATTAATAAAAGTTGTCCTTATAATTTTCATTGTCAATTAAATATATAGTCTTTCTTTTAAGTGTATCAGATAACAGCAATGATATGCCGCGACAAACTACATGCAAACACGAAATTAAACGAATCATGATTACTGAATATATTGAGTTTGTTTGTCGATTTTTTAAAACAAAGCAATTAAATATGAAATCAAAATATACAACATAAAAACATGATATCCCGCATAATGTGATGATACTATAAACCGTAAAGAAAATAAGCATTGTTTTATTGATTTGTTTTGAATAGATCAACTTCTGTTACAACAACAGAAATGGTAGAGAAGATCAGAACAAAGAACATAGAAGAAGAAATCGAGAGAAGAGAATTGATCCAAATGTTGCACACATCACTTAGTCACACACATTCAGTTATATATCCACTTTAATTTCTTAATGTGCTTCTCTTTTACTCCTTTGTGTCTACGTGTCACATTGTTATATACATCTATTAAATAGGTTCATAATTTTTTTGTCTCATAAACTTGTTAAAGTGAATCAAGAAAAAATAACTACAAATGAAAAGCATAAACACATAGAAAAAAAGCTACGTCCATTTTGAAGGAACATTTTGGAGGATGATTTTGTTGAGATAAAATCTAAAAAATCCTTTTTAATGTTTTAATGATAACAAAATATGTAAATATGTTTAATAAATTCTGATATTATTTGTTATTTAACTTGTACTCTTGAGAAGATTTTAGAAAATAGGTTACAAAGCAAACAACATTTTCAAGAACATGCTTAGAACAATGTTCATCTCCACTCCTTATGCTTGCGTTGCAAAAGTCAGCTCGAACAAGACAAATTGAAAGTTATTGTTAATCATGGGTACACAGATCTTGACCTTTAGAAGAGAATTTACTTATCAAGGATCATTGTGAAAAAGAAGTACAAAAGGATCAAAAGTCATATGCTACATAAGGAACATATTCAATAAGATATACTATCAAATGAAATGAATGGAAAGAAATAAATAAACATAAGCTATCAAATGAAATGAATGGAAAGAAATAAATAAACATAAGCTATACAAAGAACCAAAGAGCATCTACATCTATGCCACTTATATGAGTGGTATAAATGGACTCCACTAATATAGTATATTAATTCATACTTCTCAATTATTTAAATATTCATACTATTCATCCAAAACTCTAAAATGGGTCTCATTAAATTCAAAATATACTATATAAATTTATGATTTACATTAAAGGGATCCCACTAAGTGTTTGTGAAACAATAAAAAAATAGGCAAAATAACAAAAGCTACGGTGGTTTAGTTTGGCAGCGGTGAAAAAAAAGGATACCAATAGTTCAACAAATATCCATGCTTTTATAACATTCAGTGTGACATGTGGATAAAAAAGGCAAAAGACCCCATGGATAATTATGCTCTAAGAAGAACAAAAGGGAACCCATGAGCATTAGACAACACATCAATAAAGAAAGGAAAACCAATGAGAAGTGGACAACACATCAAGCTAAAAGCATTAGATAAAATCAAATCACTTTGTACTCTCTTTCTTTCCTTCCAAGGAGAAATTTCTACAACTCACTAAGGAGATCTTGGCTGCCAACTTACAAACAAAATCTACATGTTACTACTATTCATGATGTCACACCTTTTTACAAGTTGTCTAGCAAAATTCTGAGAACGTTCTCATAACAATTAGAACCATAATTTTAAAACTCGGCTCGATTATCGATTCGGTAGGGGTACTAGGTCACTGGGTCAAAGGTCGAACCACTGGATCATTAGTCGAACCACATGAATGAACTGGAACCATCCGGATGACTCGGTTAGATAACTCGGTCTAGAGATTAAATTTATATAGTTATTTAACCGGATTAACTTTGATTGAATCAGTGACTCGGTCACTTTTAAAACTAAAATAATGTCACCTAAAATTAAAGAAAAACTATCCAACGATAATAATTTCATAGGCTAATTGTTCAAATTCAAAACATAGTCATAACTCAAAATACAACTTAGTAGTAAAAATCCAAATAGATCTCAAAAAAGTATAATTCAACATAAATTCAAGTAAGAGATTGCCCTAGTTATAAAAATCCAAAAAGATCTCAAGAAAGTATAATTCCAACACAAGTATTATCATCAATAACATTTTTACCCTTTTCTGACCTTTCTAATTCCAATTTTTCTTTTTAATTGCCAAATCCAAAACGACGTCGTTTTAGTTGAGTAAAAAAAAAGAAGATCCAGTCTGACCTGCAACTCGGCCGAGTCACCGGTTTTAATCGGTTTTGACCGGTTTTGACTGAGTTAACTGCATGACCGATCCAAATGTTGGCTCAAACCAACTTACCCACCAGTTCACGGTCCAACCGTTCGACCGACCGGTCCGAGCCGAATTTCAAAACTATGATTAGAACATTCTGCCAGCATTTCTACACAAGAGTATTTCACTTACATGAGTTGACCAACTTTTGTCTTCCACATTTTCCCTACTGAGTGCTTGTTACAACAACAAGGGACTCCTTTTATCTATAAATACAAGGGCTTGCAAAGAGAAGAGACATTGAGTCGTTGAGCATAAACTACCTTACTTAATTATATACACATAGTGAACACTTCAAAGACTCTTTCTGTAACGCCCTAGTTTATATTTTTACTTTTTTAGGTGCTTAGAATATTTTATTTGAATTTATAAATAATATATGTTGATCTATGTGAATAATTGTGGTGTTGATATTTGATATATATTTTATTATATAATTATTTGTAGTATTTTATGAAAATAGGAGAAATAATAATTATGTGGTTGAAAAAGGGATTAATTAGAGTTAATAGAATTAAGGAGGGATTAAGGAGAAATTTAATAGAATTTAGTGGGGGGAGTAAAGAGAAAAAGAGGTTATGTTTTGGTAAGGTTAGAATTAGTCAGTAAGGAAAGAAAAGAAACATTTCACGTATCAGAGAAAAACAAGAGAAGAACATAGCTTTTTGAGAGAAACCAAGGGGAAGAACTAGGAAGGGAGAATCTGCCATTTTTGCTGTAGAATTTGCTTAATTGAGGTAAGGGTGGGTTTATGATTCAAATGCTATATATACATATGTGATTTCATGAAAATAGATTGGAATTGGTGATGGTTGTTCTAGGTTTTATGAAATGTGAAGAATGCTAATTTTGGAGAATTATTGTGTTGATGATGATGTTATGTGAATTGTTTTTGTTGTTTAATTGTATCTTGAACCTATAAACCTTATTCTAAATCATTTTGGGTGATTGGGGGATTAAAATTGGGTTTTTGGATGAAAATGGGGTTAGAAAATCGTAGGTTTTATTTCTGCCCAGATGAGCGCTCGCTCAAGCGAACTACCCGTCGCTCAAGCGAGCGACACTTTGCCACGCCCAGTCTGAAATTTTGGCCGCTCGCTTAAGCGAGCCACGAGCGAACCCAGGAGCGAACAATTCTGAACTTTCGTCAATTGTGCACGCTTAAGCGAACTGCCCGTCGCTTAAGCGAGCAACGTCATTTTGCCCGTTCGCTTAAGCGAACCGTAAGCGAGCTCCAAGCGAGCAACCCCCTGAGTTACGTCTTTTTGGTCGCTTAAGCGACCAGTAGCTCGCTTAAGCGAGCTGAGTCCTGTGCGACTCAAAATGTGATTTTCCTAGAGTGTTCCAAACCCAAACATAAGCTTCCTAAGTTGTTTATTGGATTTATTAAGAATTATTGGGGTGATAAAACTATAAAACGAAGATGTTTATGATGGATATATGTATGATTATATGAAATGAATTATACTTTGCTAATTTTGAAGTCGTTATTGAGGTGGTGAGTGGTTGTGTCTGGTTGGGGAGGATTGTCCTAGTTGTTGTTGGTGTTGGTTGCATGTTGATATGCACCATTAGGTGTTGTAGGGTTGTATGCAGATATACACCACAGAGTCTTCATAACTCATTTTCATTGGTGGGGGCTCATGCCCTGGAATGTTTATACATTCAATTGGTGAGGGCTCATGCCCTGGAATGCTAGTCATTCATCTGGTGAGGGCTTATGCCCTGGGATGCTTTAACCATCCAAATTGGTGGGGGCTTATGCCCCGGAATGCTTAGCATTCAACGCGCGTAGTTGGTACCACATTTGCATAATGCATTCGTTGTTGAGGTCTTGCATTAGTTGTCATAGGTGTGAGTTGTCAGTTGTGAGTTGTTGTTGGTGAGGTGTCGCCACAAGTGTTGTTGTTGTTGTTAACTGAAGATGAATCTAATTGTTGAGATAATATTGATGAAGTTGTTGAATTATGCTGATGATGGTTGTTATAATTGTTGTTGTTTCCCAATGAAATTTGATGATTCATATATTTATATATACTTTTGTTTTGTGAACTCACCCCTTCTGCTGGAATTGCCGCCTTGTGGGCAAGTGCAGGTAATGAAGGCTAGTAGATATTGGCTCTTGTGTCCTAGGCTCTGATACGTAACGGGATGGGGATTTTGATGTTTAATTCTTTCATTCCTTATGTATCATTTTATTTGAAGGACATGTTGTTGGAGATTTTATTATTATGAAATAAATTGTAGTATGTTGAGGCCTTTGTGCCAAGGATGTTGAATTTTGTTGTTGGTTAATTATCAAATGAATATTCCGCTGCAGATATTTTATAAAGATGATATTATTGAGGATATTTAAATAGTTTTATTTTTCTATTTAAATAATTTTTGAAATATGTATGTAATGCTCCGTTGTATGATGATTAACTCTGATGTTTAGATATTATTATATCATTTTGGGAAAACGGGGTGTTACACTTTCATCTTGTGCAGTACATCAAATATCCAGCAATAACTCTTTTATTTGAGTTTTTCAAAAAGGTGAAAAACAAATCAAATCAATAACAAAATTCATCAAGAATTCACTAAGTGTGTTAGTGATAGTAAATTGTAAAACTTAGTGAGTAAAGCTAGTGTGAAGCCAAAAAGATGTAAAAAGAAATAAATTTAATAGATCCAAGAAGTGGTATAAGAAAAGGCATAGTTGAGTCAACTACATATTGAAAAATCTCACAGTATTGTGGGTATTGGAGTATCGCCCATTGGGTGAACTAATATAACTTTCTGAGCGTGTATTTTCTTTCCATATCTCTCTCTTTATTTTTCAATATCACACACTACACGAATATTATTGTTTATTAACTAACCAACTAATCTAATCCAAGTATTTACTTAGAAATTTTTTATTGGTAATTATTATTAGATCACAATTGAAACCTCCATTTCTTGTGATATTATTTTACTTCATATTTGGAAAAAGAATCAAATGAATGTGTAACTAATAATACCACTAAAGCAATTGTTGATAATAATCCTCTATTGAGATTTGTGGATGGTACTAATTTGAAAACCATTGGGGAGGTTCATGTTGATACTATGCATCTTGAAGACATGGTTGTTCAAGGTAATGAGAATTTGAGTGATTTAGTAGATACAAAAACTCCCTCTAATCAGGATAATATTGTCATCAATTTGTTGGAGTAAGCCTTAATAGTCAATCTATATTGATTGTGTTTGGCTTTGTATCTTGATATAAATATATATTATGAATATATATAATAATAAGACATTTCTTTGTTGATTTTGTTTCGTTTCAAAATAATAAAATCTCTATAATAATTAGTCTATTTAATGGAGCATTAAGTGTGACTTAATCGTGAGACTCATTAAACGCAAGAACATTATTCTTAAAGTATCTGTAGTCAAGCTTTATTGTAAAAAGGGAAAACATTAAAACATAGAAACTATTATGTGGGTAAACCAATGATCATATCTCACGGATCATAGATAAAGAGTTATCATGTCTTCACATGAATATAAATAGCAAGGAAAAAGTGATATTTATGGCTGCATTTAAAACAAACACATTTTACTAAATTAGAATAAATTATATAGGATAAAAATTGATTTGAGATAAAATAATAATCGTAAAAAATAGAAGAAAAAATGACAAGCTATAAGCTCTAAGCTTAAAGGTTATTTAAAACAGCGTCTGAAGAATAAGTTATAAGCTCGTGATGAAAAGCAGTTATTTAAGGGGTTTTTTTTTTCTTCTTCATACGAGCTTATAAGTTATACAATATAAGCTATAAGGTAGCTTTTCTGCCTTACCAAACATATCCTAAGCTATAAGTGTCCAACCACCACGACTTTTGATACAAGGAGCTGATTGAACCTCTGTCAAAGCACGACTCTGAGGAAATTGCTCTTTTTCCAACAAAAAACACTCATGTCCAACTGAATAGACGAAGGTACTCTCGTGTGGCTTAAGTCACATTAGGTACTTTCACGTGAGTTAACTCACGCATGTTATAAGCCAGCGTGACTTAACTCACAGTTCTTTGGCTGATGGCGTGACTTAACCCAAGCTCTTTGGTCGGTGGTCTGAACCACATAAAACACATTTTTTGGACGGTGGTCAGCTGGTAAAATGAGATTTTACACGTTTTTTTGACTCATTTGACTCATCATTATGAGTAGATACAACCTAGGCATCCATTCCCCCTATATATACCCTTCCAACCTTCACCATTTCTCACACCATCATCTCACACTCTCTCATCCTCTTCATTCTACAACAACATTGTTTTTCCATCGATGGCCTTTCATAGAAAAATGTCTCTTTAAAAATTTCAGGGATTTTATGAACGGTCAATAGAGATGGCAACACACTGCAAAGAAGTGCGGTTTGTCTGGGTATCATGTTGGTTTGTTTGGGTGCAAGGTTTACCATCAATGTCTCTTTCGCCATAAACAAGAAACATACCTTAGCTCAGTCCCCTTCTCCCCCACCATCTATTTCACCTTCTCCTCCCCCCTACCCTAGACAAGAAACATATCTTATATTACCCCAATCCCCTTCCCTAGACAAGAAACATACCTTATATTAAATGTATCGATATAATAATAAAATGAGATTTTATGTGTATCATTTTGGTTCTTTTATTTTTGTTTATATTTGCATTTATTTTATGATTTTGACATTTAAAAAATATAATGTCTTCGAAGACTAATAATGTCCCGTATTTAATAAATTCGAATAAAGTGGCACAAGTACACAAAATCAATTCAAAAAATACACAATTATTTAGTTTTAATTTCATCTACGTTACATTATATTCTCCCTAAATATATATGGTATCATCATGATGTTAGATTTAAATTAAATTGTTGAAAGTTTACGGAAAATGTCGGCATTGAAGTGTGTTATACTTCGGGTAAAGATTTGCAGCGTCCTTTGAAAATTCAAAAGATTGAAAAAAACAACACATGTATTCTACCGAATCAACTTTATAGGTTATCACATCGAATCCCTTCATATATGATAAGTAGGGACATAAAGGAATAAGGTGCATTCTCTTACGCCTCACTCATCTTATACAAATTAAAGGAATTCATTGTGAAAACATATAAAGTTGATTTAGTAAAATATATGTTGTGTTTTCTTCATTCTTTGACTTTTCAAAGAATCTTGAAGATCTCTATCCTAAGTATAAGACACTTCAATGCTGATATTTTGCGCAAACTAACAAGAATTAAACTTAAATTCCAACAAAATAAAGACACTACATAATAATGATGATGCCTAAACATAATCTTAAAGTTCTGGAAGAATCAAACTGTTGAGAATATCTTCATGCGATCTCAACAACGTAACAAACATATTGATCCACGCAAACATGTTGTGCCAACAAAAAATCGAGAACATGTTGTGACGGAAGAAGTATATTATTTAGAGACGAAATTGGATATAACTTGGTAGTTTGGAGACTAAACTATGATTTATTTGATTTTTGGTTAGCAATGTTTCGAAACTTCACCCGTTCAGATGGACCAAAACGTGATATACTAAATGATAGTAGAAAATCCAAATTCCTTTTTTACTATAAAACACAATAATCCAAATTTACTCCTACACACACATTAAACCGGTAACTTCTTCGGGCTAGGTTAGACCAAACTTCTTAACTGACTAAATGGCCTAAACCCAAATTTGTAGGAATAAGCACATGGAGTAATGGAATACATACATTGTCGTATGTATAAATCTGCATATGTTAATGTCGTGTGAGTCTCCCATACATAGTATTCCATGTTATTAACGTTTGTTGGCGCTGTCATATAGTTTTCGTTTTATTTTGTAAAACGGTGCTCAATCTCATTAGAATAACGTTATCTTATCTTCCTTTTAATTTCATTATTTATATCTTCTAGTTAAAAGAAAATTTATTTGTCAATAGGTTTTGATTTGTTCGGTAATAAACGGATGAAGGCAACGGTAGTGATGCGGTGTTTCGGTACGGTGGCAGTGTGGTCTTTACAGTGAAACGAACAATGCTTGCAGATACATTACCACTTTGATACTCAAGTCAGTGTAAGGAATGAGGTTGAATGTCTAAAAGTGTGTAGGAAATAAATCGTACTTTGAAGGTGACGTGAAATCACCTTTATATAAAAGAAAGAGACGTTAATGGTTTCAGTAAAATACAGCTCCTCATCAAGGAGCCGTTGGAGGCCACATATACGATGCATGAAGCATATCTTGTTCCAAAGGTTTTGAGTCCACATGTCTTCGTGAGATTGGCTTTCTACTATATATTGAGGATAATATTTTTTTTGAAGGATAGATTGAGGATAATATTGTTTCTTAAATCATCTAACCTCAATTAACGAACACTTGTTCCTTCTTGTAATATACGGTTCTACAAGGAAGTTCGAACATAAATTATTTGTTGAATCTTCAAATGACAATTCACTATTTATTGAAAAACAATTGAGGGAATTGAACAACCTTAATTAATGATATGCTATATACACTTGAGGTGCTAATGTAAACCACATGTTCCGATTCAACAGTGTTCATTATAATGAGGCAACGTTAGCCATGTTCATAATTTGTCGTATTTTGTACGTCAAATCAACTGTATCAGGTATCTCTAGCTTGGAGAATTTCGACGTCTCACATTTGAGCATAATTAATACCTTCATTAACCGTTATGGATGAGTCCATGTCCATGTATTTGATACAAAGAATTTGAGTTAATTCCTATATATGATATTTGATTCTAAATTTCAAAGCTGGTCCATGCAATATATGGTTCAAAAACGATCATGTTCTGGCCCACAAAAATCTATCTCTGCGTGACATCATATTGACGAAACAACAAATTATTAGGAGCTTCTACCGTACACCCGCAAATTAAGGTGTACCGGTACACCTACTTTAAAAATCTTTAAATTAACTATTATTTTTATGGAATAAAGAGTTATTTGTTGATATTTATATTTTAGAAAATGTCATTTCATAAGAAAAACATCATTTCATTGTTTATAAAAATCATACTAATTTTTTTACATTTTATTGTAAAAAATAATCAAAATTCTCTATTATGAGTACTAAAAATTCAAAAAAATTAAATTTTATTTTGTTGACGTTTTTGGTAAATAAGAATTAATTATAGGTGATAGAAAACATTTTTTCTCTTCAAAAAATAACACTTTTAACTATTAATTTATTGATTTGGTGTACCAATACACTCATATCTATGAGTGTACCATAGAATTTGCCCAAATTATTACCTTCTATTTGTCAAAAGAACAAATTATTACCTTTAAAAGTTTAGTTTGGCGGCGACGAAAATTAATTTTGATAGAATTGAATTTGAGAGAATTGATTTTGATTAAAAGTGAGTTAGATGTGAATTGATTTATGTTTGGATCCACTCCTTTAAAAATGATTCTTATGAGTTGTTGTTGGGATAGTTTGAACCAAAATTGATTTTGAAAGCACAATGACTAAATTATCCTTTTAATTATATTAAAATTAAATATTTCATTCTCATTTTAGATAATTATTTCAACTTATCTAAAATCATAAATGCATTTTTATTGATTCTTAAATTCATTTAAAAATTATATTAGTTTATAAGAGTATATTTTTAATTTTTTTTTATCAATTGTATTGTTTTTAATATAATATAAAAATCAAAGGGGTGTCAAAATAAAGAAAAAAAAAACAGCATAGATAATTGAATGGGCTTTTCACAACAAAATAAATCGAATGGACATTTTCTGAAGCAACGTTGATGTTGCTTCCCTGACCTTAGAAACGGAACTGTAGCAATCTAATAATGAAGATAGAAACAGAACTGTAGAAGAAAACACAGCAGAAAAAAGGGTAAATCTGGAAATTTAATTGAGGTTTTTGCAAAATTGATTTTAACAGCCGCATAAGATCCAATTTGTGGCTTTTAGGAAACGAGGGTTTGGAGCTAGATTCACGATTCGCTTAAGCATGTTTGCAGCTAACCAAACATTTTAAAAAAATGATGAAATCGCGTTTGAATCCGTAAACTTGCATTTGAGGTCGGAAAACGCGTATCCAAACAGGTACTACACCTATCTCCACCAAAAAAATAAATAAAAAATACACCTAGTAAGATGTGTATTAAATATATTTTGAACAGATTATGGTGCTATACTAAAATTTGTGTTGAACTTAACTCAATCTTATAAAATGGTGAAAAATATATTTCGCTCGTAAACAAATTTTAGGTTATATCCACACATCAAGTTTGTCTTTAAAAAAAAAAAGTTTTTAAAGTCCACACATATGTTCGAAAATATACTTTTTGAGTGAAAAACTTTATTTTTTCGAACTTCGACGGTAACTTAAGGAATGGAAAAAGAAGAGCTCATCCTTTTAGGCCTCAACATATATTGTTGTACCGACCTTAAAAAACACCTCTTTGGTTTTCATACTTCACTACTACACTCATTGGGCAACATAAATGGACCGACCCTAAGTATATGATTTCTTCACCCACACTTAATATTTTCAAGCATCACATAAATGGTAACCATAATACAAAACCACATTTTAGA
This sequence comes from Medicago lupulina, assembly GCA_958299785.1. Lineage (NCBI taxonomy): Eukaryota > Viridiplantae > Streptophyta > Magnoliopsida > Fabales > Fabaceae > Medicago > Medicago lupulina. The sequence continues at coordinate 25,546,085 of OY283144.1, read as the reverse complement.
CATACAAGTACAGCCACGTTGTTTCATTTTAAATGTCACCATATTAATTTCTTGACTTTGTTGCACACCTTAGTATTCTAGCCCATAATTTTTTCTACTCAACATTTATTTTCTCACACACACACCCCACCATATAACTTCTAAGAGTTTGGAAGTTTTAGTTTGTCAAGTTTCTTAACAATGTCTTCTTCTACTCTTCAATGGCTTAGCCTAGTTGGTATCATTTGGCTCCAAGCCATAAATGGAACAAACACAAATTTCCCTGCTTACTCTTCCCAGCTGAAACAACTTCTTTCCATTTCACAAGTAGAGCTCAATAACCTTGCTTTTGCATCTGATGCTGGCAAACTTTTTGGTTGGTTTTCTGGCCTTGCTGCTATTTACCTTCCCTTATGGCTCGTCCTTATCATCGGTTCGTTTCTCGGACTAATCGGTTATGGTCTACAATATCTCTTTATAACCAACCAAATTTCTTCTATGTCCTATTGGCAAGTTTTCTTATTAACTTTCCTTGCTGGAAATAGCATTTGTTGGATTAACACCGTTTGTTATGTCGTCGCCATACGAAACTTTGTTTTCGATCGGCAAGTTGCCGTTGGATTAACAACTAGTTATCAAGGATTAAGTGCAAAGATTTATACCAATATTGTTGGTTTTATTTCTCCAAATAAGAAAGCTGAGACATTTCTTTTCTTGAACTCTCTTTTACCTGTTGTAGTTGGTCTAATAGTAGCTCCTCTAGTAAGAGAAATTCAAGTGAAAAATCCTAAACATTCTAGTGTTTGTTTTGCTGTCATGTTTGTTATTACAATTGCAACTGGAATATATGCTGTGATAAGTAGCTTGCAATATTTCACTAACAAAATATCCTCACTTGGTGTGCTTATTGGTATTCTAGTTTCCCTTCTCTTACCTCTATTGATTCCAATTTCTATGAAGATCAAGGAACTATTAGAATCATGGGACAAAAAAAGAGAAAGGTTAAGAATCTACCATTTCACCATGGAGGAGAATATTAGTGAAGAAAGCATAGAGAATGAAGTAAAAGAGGGTGGAGATAGTTGTGAAATTCAAGAGATTGGTGTTATGGAAGAAATTGGAGTGAAGTTAATGTTGAGAAGAATAAATTTCTGGTTATATTTCTTTGTGTATTTTTTTGGTGCAACTATTGGTTTGGTGTTTCTTAACAATTTGGGACAAATAGCTGAATCAAGAGGTTGTTCTGCTACTTCATCTTTGGTGTCTTTGTCTTCTGCTTTTGGATTTTTTGGACGTCTCATTCCATCTCTTTTGGACTACTTCTATAGGTAATATGGAACAATTTCTATGCATATTTAAGTCACATGATTCTTTATTTATATTCTAGAATTTTGCAGTTAAATGTGTCTGACTTTGATGCAACTAACTTATGGTTGCATTCTGGTAGAAAACCTTGAAGTTGCTGCCTAAATTGCAACGAAAATTTTCCTTAAAAAAATGTCATTTTAACACAAAAGTTCCGAGGAGTACTAGCAACACCCATTCTATCATACACTTTCTTTGATTGATTAAAATTCACATAGATCCCACTAAATTATGTAAGTCTCATATAAATTTGGTGGGTCTCATGTGAATTTTAACCAATCAAGGAGACTGTGTTAAAAATTGTTTGTTAGAATGTGTGTTGCTTGCATTTCTCCAAAAGTTCGACATTCTTGACACTAAAATTATTATACAATTTTGATCTTTTTTATTTGAGTATTTTTTTTATATGGTGTTTTTATAGTGTCTAACATTTTGTGTCTAAAGATCACTACTCTTTTAAAGGATAATGCTGAAAAATGCTAAGAGACATTGGTTAAACAACCAAATCAGATAACTTTTTATAAAAAAATAGTGTAATTATTACTTCATCAAAAATAAAAACTTACGTTTTTAAGATAAAATTTTTATTTTAAGATTCCTTAACTAAGAGTATCGGTTAGCAAGACTCATTTAGAATTTAGAATGTATCGCAACACCAACCAAGTTGTTTAGGCTCCGGTGGAAAGGAGCTCCTTCCAAGGACGTATCCAGGGAATGCCGGGTTCGATTCTCAGGAGGAACAACGCTTGGTTAGTGTACATGCCTCTACGCATAAGTCGGATTAGTAGTCCACCTTTGGTGGGTCGGAAACCGATACGAAAGGAAAAAAAATAAAATTCACAACACCAACCAAAATCATGGCATTTATGCTATCATTTAATGCAATAATGACAATGGTGATGTTGGTTGATCTACATTGATGAAGACAAACAAACCAAAAAAATTAAAAGCCTCTTCTCTTATTGACTTGGCTAGTAGCCACTACAAAGTACTGTTTTTTTTTCCTTATATTTTCAATGTTACTAGCTGCTACATAGTACTATATACTAATTAATAATAATTTTAATTTCAGGGGAAAACATACAATTTCAAGACCTGCCACTATAGTAGCAGTTATGGTACCAACAACATGTGCATTCTTCTTACTTCTCAACAAAACTGACCTTGCCCTATACATAAGCACTGCAGTAATTGGAGTTTCTACTGGAGCAATCACTTCCACTGCTATTTCCACAACAACTGAACTATTTGGCACAAAGAATTTTTCTGTAAATCATAATGTTGTTGTGGCAAATATTCCTATGGGATCCTTTTTGTTTGGTTACTCAGCTGCACTTATTTACCGTGGTGAAGGGAATGATCATGGGAAATGCATGGGAATGGAATGTTATAGTAACACTTTTATCATTTGGGGTTCCTTTTGTTGCTTAGGAACTTTATTGGCTTTGATTCTATATTTTAGGACTCAGAAGTTTTACTCACACAAACAATAGGGTAACATTTTTGTTTACATATTAATATTATTTTAATCTAACAAAGGGGGATATTATTTGTATCTCATGTCCCCAAATTGATCTCACATACATTTTCAACCAATTTAATATATTTAGTATAATTAACTGCTAGTTCTATGACTCTATCTATTTGTTGAGTAAATGGGTGTTATAATATGAAGAAGTTTGTTTTCATCATTGAATTAATAAATCGTATTCTAGATCGAGTAAGATAGGGTCAGATATAATGGTAAAAAAAAATGTGCATAATACTACATTATTTTTTTTTGGGTTAATATGTTTTTACCCCCTTAATATAGGCGAGTTCCGGTTTACCACTCTGTAAAAAAAAAGTTTAGATTCCAACCCTGTAATTTAAGATTCTTTCGTTTTAGACCCTGAGGTCATCTCACTGGACAAAATGCTGACGTGGCATAATGAGTGGCGCGCTGGCTGTGCATATTTGATTATGTGGCACGCTGACTGTATAATTAATTTTGTTTTTTATTTTTTTAAGGGCACATGTGGCATTTTGCCTATTTTTTTAAAATAAAAAATAATATAAATAAAATTATATTAATTTAAAAAATCTGAAAATTTATTTTTGAAAATAAAAAAATCGTAAAAAACAATATTTTTTGAAAAAAAAACCGAATTTTCTAAAAAAAATAAAAATTCTGGAATTTAATTTTTAAAATAAAAAAACAACAAAATTTAGGGAAAAAAAATCTGAAATTAAAAAAAAAGTTCAGATTTTTTCGAAAAAAAAAGTTTTTAAAATTTTTTCTACCAATAATAAAAATTCTGGAATTTAATTTTTAAAATTAAAAAAAGTTAGTATTTTTTTCGATTTTTTTTCTACCAAAACTAAAAATTCTGGAATTAAATTTTTAGAATAAAAAAAAAGTACAGATTTTTTTCAAAAATAAAATTTTTTAAAATTTTTTCTACAAAAATAAAATCTGGATTTTTTTTTAAATCTAAATATAATTTTTTTATAATTCAGGTTAAAATATGAAAATAAAATTTTGAAAATTATATAACCTGAAAATAAAATTGAAATTTTAAAGAACTATTCCAGAAACAAATAAATTGTTTAAAGAACTATTCCAGAAATAAATTTTTTTCATTTTCTATTTTACTTTAATTTCTTTTATTGTCCTCTTTAGTTGTATTTTTCTTTCTTTCAGATTGAAAAAATTACAAAGTATACCTTTTTCGCAGATCGAGATAAGAAATTCGAAAAATTTATTTTATTTTAATTTTCAAAATCTTAATTTCAGATTTTTTTTATTTTTTGAAAATAAATTTGAATTTGTTTACGATTTTTCGAATTTTGTAAATTTCAAAAAAAAATCTGATTTTTTTTTCTTCTGATTTTTTCAATTTTGAAAAAAATAATCATAATTTTTTTTCTATTTTTAATTTTTTTTATTTTAAAATTAATATAAATGAAAATAAAAAATTAAAAACAAATTTAATTATACAGTCAGCGCGCCACATCATCCAAAAACACTGACTGAGTGTGCCACGTCATCAGGTTTGTACAGTCAGATGGCATCAGGGTCTAAAACGAAAGAATCTTAAAATTACAGGGTCTATTTCGAAAGAATCTTTAAATTATAGGGTTGGAATCTTAACTTTTTTTTTTACAGGGGGGAAAACCGGAACTCGCCCAAATTACAGGGGGGTAAAAACATATTAACCTTTTTTTTTAAAAAAAACTCGGTATCCGATTCAAGGACCGACTAATCATAGGGGACAAATCTCACCGTCCACTTGTGGGGGCCCCGTTCTAAGCCAGAGCAAAGCTCTGTATGGACTTGCCCACCGAAATTGGCACTAGAGGGAATCGGACCGGAGACCTTGAGAGGAGCACACACCAAGATCCCAAGCCAACCACTAGGCCAACCCCAAATGGGTTAATGCTACATTATTTTACTTAAACCCTTTGTCCACATCACCTATGTTACTCGATAAAATGCCTGAAATTTGGCTAATATTTTGATAAATTATATAGATTCCTGTAATGAGCTGAGCTAGGATCATACAGTATCATAGCCTTTAGCCTCGGTGCGCGTACATGCGTACGCGTGCACTGAGTGAGTTATCTGCTTATAAGTGGCTTTCAGAAAGGAAAGCCTACCTTTTTAACAGGCTAACCGACTTTGAGGTCGCGTTAGCCGACTAATAGAGGCAATTTTTTGCCGAATAAGGCCCCTTAAAAGGGGTCGGTAATATCATGTAATCTCTGGATTCCTTAACTCCCCAATGCGAGAGGCATGGAATGGGTGCTACTCCCTTATATCGAGTTCTGTAATATTACTCCTTCTAAGGAAGGAGCTTTGTAATCGAGATTTAGTCGATAAATCGTAGATTTTGACTTTATCTCGATTTTCATTTGCATAGCAGACACCTAATACTGGGATAGGCGTATGGAGCTCAAACGGAAACAAGGGGAATGTTGGTGTAGTGACTGGCCCGGTGTGGACCAGTCACTTAAACTAGTTCGCATTCCCCAATCTTGTCTTAGGAGCTGTTCCCCTGTCGGAAAACAGGCTCCGGGGGCTGTACGCGTTTTTAGAGAAAAAAGGAGGGGCATCTGAAGCGCGCGCGAGGGTAAAGCTAGAGAACGGGCGCAAAGCCAGCTTTCGAAAACTGGCCAAAAGAAAATGTGTTTTAACGTATTTTCCTAAACGCCCTGATTTCCGCTCCGGAAATCAGTAAAAAAACTTCTTATATTCCCAACAAGGGAATAAATACTGCTCCTTTACCGTTTTCGGAAGGGAAAGCGCTCGCCGCTTTACCCGCTTTATCTCCTTCTTTATGCTCTACTCGCTCACCGTAACAAGATCTTTGTTTCTTTCCTGAGCTCCATACACCTAACTTTATCTCGTATGGAGCCACCATCGTTGTAAGGATTGCCTATGGACTGGACTCATTTTAGGGGTACGCCCTAAAACTCAGTTTCCAAGTCGGTTATCGATGGAACCGACAGGCGATCAGGTAGTTTGGGGTAACAACTCCCACTTTCCTAACCAGTATGAGCCGTTTGCATCCGAGCTGGTATCAATAGTCGGGCCTAATTGGTTATTGATTGACTGAGAATTTGGATCCAATAACATCTCTCGCGTCCTCGGTAAATCCTTGGAGAGTAACTTGGCTAACAAGATTTCATTACTGGAGCCTCTCAACCTTCCTTTCTATTTTCCAAGATCTGTTTCTTTCTGGAATCTTTCTTTCCCTTCTGAATTACTAAGTGGCCAACCCCCTAACCGATTGCAACCGAACCGATTAAGGGATCGAGGTGCCACAAATATCACGGGAGCAGGCTTGCAGCTGTTTGCTGCAGCGAACGTGTGGACCGTCCGTCGAGATTCGCCCACAAGTTATTAGTTCCCTTCCTATCTCGGGTCTCAACAGGGATTGACTATGAATACATTTTGCCCATTAAGTGAAGTCGCAGTCCCCTATACTATTTCTCCCCGCCATCTTAGTCCTTGTCTAGTACTTACTAAGTATCAATTTTCTCCAAGCCAACACCACAAAAGAAATTATTAAATAGATCCCACAAATAATTCTATATCATTACATTTCAACAAAAAATTATTTATTTCATTCTGATTTATTAAATAGGGTCCACAAAAAGTGAAGAGAGAGAGAGAGGGGGTGCTTCAGTAGCCACCCTTCTCCATAGGCACCTAAATATTATACTCCACAATGGGGATGCCTATTTAATATGATGCTAAATAATTAACTATAATTATAAGTCTAAGTATTTCTCTAAATAAAGACACTTTTATTACAGGCGAAAATAAAGACACATTTATAATTGTCGCTGACTAGTGTCCACAATTTTTTTTGGAAAACTTAAAGTTGAGCTGAAATTTGCAAATATTGTTGTAACGTCCATACTAAATTGTCGAGAATATTTAGACGATGTTAAATATAAAGTAGTTGATATATTAAAATTTACAACAGAATTGAACAAATGATTTACAAAAATTACTTATAGTGTCGTACATTTGGTTAAAATATTATCTAGCGAGTACAAAATACTAATCATGTCTGAGTATATAGTAACCGGAGAGACATAATAAATAATGAAGAGTAAAAGTGAGACGAATAAGAGACAAACTCGTGCAAATCATTCAGACTCTTCTGCTTTATCTTCATCATGAGCCACCTGCTTAACTGAAATAAAATAAAAGAAATGGTATGGGACAGAATATTTCAGTGAGTTCTACCTATCATAGGTTGTAGGCAATCTCGAAGGACATATGATCATCATCTGTCTCTACATAAACATAATATAGAGCTTAATGTTTTGTCATGTATTGAAATTCTGACACGTTAGACTTAAGATGTTCCAACACCAGTTAAACGAATTACGATATTGAATTAGAGGTTAGAACATTAAGCTAACAAATAAAAACAAATGAACGGAAACAAACAGGAAAGTAAAAATGCACAGAGAGTTTGTTAACCCAGTTCGGTGACAACACACCTACTCTGGAGGCTACCAAGCCAGGAAGAAATTCCACTAGTGTTGTCCGTATTCAAAAGCTCTCAGCAAACCACGTTTGCACTAATGACCTATGACCTACCCGTACTGACTTCAACCTAGGAACTCTTAGATTTGAGATCTCATCTCACTCCCTTACAACTGATCACAGACTCTGTGATTCTTACAATACATATACAATCAATAAACGAAGTTACCTTCAAAAACACAACAACTTATATCGTGCTTCACAGTTTTAGTGCAGTGCACAAACTACCTAACTCTTTGCTTAAAAGCTTCTGAGCAGTGAACAAAATACAACTTAAAGCACAATCCTAAACATGCATCAATCTGACACACGAAAGGCTCACAAAATGACAAACTCAAAACCCTAGATGATCTATTCTTCAAAATGACGTTTTGAATAATGAATTAGGTCTTGCAGCCTTGTCTAACTACTGAGGCAATACGGGTCATATTCTTTTTCGGGCTTAAGATCAAACCGGTGATCAATTACTCAGTTAATAGGATCGGATAAGGAAACTCCTAAAAAGTAGGCACATCTTTAGGAACATTATGATCACCTTCAAACACTTTCCTAAGTCGTTAGCACTTCCTCACATATGTTCTGATCTTCTATTAAAGACACGCAGGTTGACCATGAAGGTGGGAAAAACACAAGAAGGGGGGGGTTGAATTGTGTTTTCAAAAACGTTTCTTTTTTTTACGAAAAATAGCACTGTTCTCAGGATTCAGAGTCTGATGGAGTTCAGACTCTAATCAGAGTTCAGAGTCTCAGCAGCGGAATAAAGATCAGATGCAAGAAAGAAAGAAGACACAAACAATTTTATACAGGTTCCTTCCACAAACCGGAAGTAGTCCTGTCCCCCTTGCACTTCCAAGGAGAGTTTCACTAAAATGTAATATCAAATTACAAGTTGCTCAAACACACAAGTAAGAGACTTCCTTTGCTCAATCACACAAGAATGAGACTTCAGATGCTCAAGCACACAAGCAAGAGACTTTAAGACAATTACAGAGAATTGAAAAGAGTTTTGAATCCTTGATATACTATCAGAGGTATTCACAAATCAAAACGAAACAGAACAGACTCTGTTTTCTTAAAGACTTAGAAATTCTAAAATGTGATCTTTTGTAAGAATTATCTAAGTTGTTGATGAGCAGATTTTGCGACTTAGAATATGAGATAAGAATTCAATTCGCGTGTATATCGTTCTGATACATGTGTAACAATTCTTCAAGTCTTCAGCTCTATTTATAGAGGTTTTGAGAGACGTTGGAGAACAGCCAGCTCATCAACTTTTCTTTACCGAAGCTGATTTGACACCCTTGATCCTTTGCTTGATTTGAGGCTTGTACAATGAAATCAAATTCAAATCCATTCCCTCAAATAAGGAAAAGTTTCTGCTACAGTTACTGTTATTCTTGTCGTGTATAGAAGACACTGTGCAGAGTTGGTGGTTGCAGGGACAAACGTAGGCATAGTGGTTGTACTTTTCGTACACTGTACTTTGTCAATGCTTCTTGGTGTCTGAAGAATCTTTGCTTCTGGATACCATTTGCTTCTGATGAGTCTGCCTCTGATGAACTTGCTTCTGATGACTTCATCTTCAGAAGCTCTTTCTTCAGACGCACTCTGACTCTGAATTTCCAGGAGCTCTTTTAGTCAGATATTCTTCAAGCTTCAGTTTAAGATTTCCTTTGCTCTTTAAATTTATTCAAACAGAACCTCTTGTAAATAAATCTTTGATTAATGGTCCTGCACACTTGAATAAATGTTTAGCAAATCCAATTGATAATTTTTAATACCTTGTTATCATCAAAACTTAAGTGGTATACTTGTGAAACACCCTTTGTTCCAACAATCTCCCCCTTTTTGATGATGACAAACATAAGTATTTAAAAAGATCAATTGTTGTTAACTTAATTAACAAGTTGACTCTTTAAGGATTCTGAGTTTTGTAAGCTCAGACTCCCCCTGAGTCTGATATTCTTTAAGGTGAGGTTTGTAAGCTCCCCCTAAGTCCTATCCAGGTTAATTAAGTTCATTTTTACGCTTAATACCAATATCATAGAATGTAGATGAGTTAAAATTGGGTTCTCAAATAAAATTTGTTAAGATAAATTTTATTTCATTCTTGGGCTCAGCTTCTGTTAAATACTTTTCTATTACTCCCCCTTTTGTCATCTATTAAAAAAGGTAAAACAAACAGTAAAAAAAATGTATAAAACAAAAGTGAAGAAATAGAAACTTTTATATAAGAATGATCAGGAAAGTACAGAGTGTCAAAACATAGAAAGCAGACAATTAAGACACATAACAAAGAAAACAAAAAACAAGGTGTGCAGCTAAGGGTTTGGTTGGGGTTGATGCTGTTGCTGTTGCTGTTGAACAAGAGCCATCAGACGCTGGATGTCTTCAGACTGCTTCCTAACAGTTTCTTCCAGAGCCAGTTGTCTCTGAAGAAGTTGATCTTCCCTAGCCTTAGCTTCTTCTTGCTGCTTCAGCACCTTTTGCTTCAGCATCTTGAAGACCTTGGTGTCTCTTGTTACGTAGTCAGATTCAGCATAGAACGGGGCATTAGCCAAAAACAGAGGCTTGGTCTGGAGTTGAGAAGAGGAGTGGGATTCTCGCAAGCGTCGTTCCATGGCGCGAGCTTGAATATCACAACACTTCTGGGCAACACCATCAAAGAAGTTCAATGCCCTATTCGTAAGATTACACCAGCTTTCTTGATAGATGAATGGTAGAAATGGAGTGTTTCGAAGAAGCACCAAACTCTGCATTTCATCATTCAGAGCCACCAGACGTTCATCCAGGTATTCAGAATCCAAAATGTTGATGGGAGGTTGGTCAGACATATGGATTGGAGAGGAGGGTGAAGATTGGTCAGAGTTAGAGGGTGAAGACGAGTGGTTTGGTGGTGGTTCAGAATGTGAAGCAGACACAGTGGGTTCAGATTCTGTCACTGGGACAGACTCTGTAGCCACAGTTTCCATTTCAGATTCTGGAATGGTTTCATTTGGAGGTTGGTTTACGGTTGTTGGTTGTTGTTGTTGGTATTCAGGAAGTTCTCCTGAATAATGTTTTTCAAGATTGGAGAGGTCATCCTGTTCTGAGATTGTGTTTTGTGGTGAATGGGGTGGTTGTTGTTTGTTTGTTGATGGATTGTCAGTTACCACTTGTTCTTCAGCAGCAGCTGTTAAATCAACAACTTGTGGACTGACTGGGTTTGTGGTTGAAGAGGGTGGAATAGAGGTATCAGGAGCAAGCATATTTAAAGGTTGGATAACAGGTGGTTGGAAGGGATGATTGGCAGGTAGTTTATTACAGATGCCTATCCTCCTTTCACCTAACTCACCTATTGTCTTATAAACATCGTCTGACACTTCTTTGTAGGGAGTGGGTTTAGAAGAAGGTTTGGATTTTGTAGTGGTAGTTTTGGTTTTGAGGGTTCTTTTGGCCTTGGGTACAGGCATGGATATTTTGAATTTCTGACTTAGAGGTGCATTGTCTAAGTCAGAGTCTGTAGAAGATGAAGTGAAGGTAGAGGGTGCAGGAATTGGATTCTGAGTTACCTTAGATGTCTTGGGAACGTCTGAGGCAGCAGCCTCTGAAGCAGCAGCTTCTGATGTAATCCCAGTGACTGATTTGTCCGGGAGAGAAACACTCGTCCGGATTACTGGTGAAGACCCAGCAGCTACTGAAGCAATCTCTTGAGGAACAGCATCTGAGGTAACAGCTTCATAAGTCTTTTGCAGAACCTGCTGAGCTCCCTTCACAGCACTCTCTTCCAGCTTCTTGGCCAAATTCTGAGCCTCAATAACCTTCTCAATGAGATGTTGATCTTCATCATGATCAATGCCCATAGCTTCCAGAGTCTTGTCTCTATCAATCCGGTATTGGGCTTTTAACCTTTTCTTCTCATTTTTAAGGTTCTGATAATGCTCTTCAGTCCTCTTCTGTTGTTCAGGAGTGGGTTCAAACATAGGCATCACAATCTCCCCAGTTGCTAGCCTTTTGAGTGGTCTTACAGTCTCAACAAAGCCAGCTTCTTTTTCTTCCTGGGCTTGTTGAAATCTTTCCTCAATGTTTGAATCAGCCTTTCCTCTTTTCCTCTTTGGAGTAGTCACAGTTCCAAAGGTAGTTGCTTGAGTATTAGCAGCCTTCTGCTTTCTGGCCACAGCAACTTCAGATTTCCTCTGGGCTTCTCCAGATTCCTTAGCAAAAGCTGCTAAATAAGCAGATAATGCTTCAGGATTGTTCTCTTTAAGAACAGAGGGAAAATTTCTGATGAGAGGAAGAGGGGCTTCAGACTCCTTCAAGTCCTTTGGGTCAGTCAGGATTGATGTAATGGCCTTCATGTTGTAGAGGGATGTGCCATTTATCATCCTTCCAGTAGAGACCCCCAGCACTCTGTCTGACGCCAGATTGAACGTCTCCAGAGTTCTCAGAACTCCTCCTTGGTAGAAGATTTCAGAGAGAAGTCTTCCACAAGGGATTTGTTTCCTCTTTCCTTTATAGGCTTCCTTGACAGCCCAGCATAAATGGTGCATGATATATTTTGGAAGATTTATTGGTTGACATGCAGCCAAGAAATACAGCACCAGTTTATGATCAGAGTTAGGTTGATCAGCACCTCCTCCCTTCTGGAAGAAGCACTCATTCAAAATCTTCAGAAGCACCCTGTGCTCTATATCCATTTCAACCAACCTGGTTGCAGGGTTTCCTTTCAGCAGCAGTTTTGTAAAGCTGCCCAGCATAGCGTCTTTGCTGCTGATGTTCCACTGAAACCTTCCTTCCATAGGCATCCTGCATGCCTGAGCAATCACTTCTTCAGTGATAGATACAGGGATACCCATCACTACAGACTTGATTTCCAGACCATGAAAAGGTTCAAGACCCATTTCTTTTCTTGTCTTTCCTCTCAGTGAAGGGTTTCTGGACACAGCTTCCTTTTCTTGAGCCTTGGCTGACTCAACATCAAAAACTTCAGCTCTAACCCAGAATTCCTTTACCAGATTTACATAAGTTGGACCATTCAACATCTGAAAATACCCATCCATCTTCTGAGCAGAGATAAACGCTTCCATATTAACCTTGTTTCTTTCCAAAGAAGCGAAATCCACCGGTGATTCGATTTGAACAACCAACGAATCCATTGGAAGAGGAACGGTTACAGGTTTAATGGAGATGTTTGATTTAGAACTTGAACCGCTTGCTGACGAAGCCATTTGGAGAAGATGAAGTTTGGGGGTTTTGGGTTTCTAAGTTTGAGAGAAGAGAGAAATTGATTTTCGATTGAAACTACTTAAGACTTAAAAGTGTAGGAAAGTGAGTGAGTAGTGTGTGTTTGGTATTTATAGTGATTTGAAAAAAAAAAAAAATTAACTCTTCACATTTCAGAAGTAATAGCCAAACATGCGTATTAATGACTTGAGGGGCGCGAAAATATTGAGAAAGAAAAACCATCATTGCCCTTAAAAAAAAAACGTTGTTTCCCAATGCAGATAGACGAGTCAGAAGCCTACACAAAGTAACTTTAACCTTTCCCCTTCCCAGTACTTTCAGAGTCACAAAAAAGATTCCTTTTCTGGGTCTGATAATTTTCTCAGAGGCTGAGTCTTTTCAGATTCTAGAGAGTCTGAAACTTATTCAACGTTTGATATTTTTCAGAGACTGATTTTTTTCATTCAGAGTCAGACATTATTCAGAGACAAAATGCATGTTCAAATTTTTCTTTATAAAATCAAATCTTTCAACGGTTAAAGGTTTTGTAAAGATATCAGCCCACTGATGATCAGTATCAATAAATTGAATATCTAATATCCCCTTTTGAACATAGTCTCTGATAAAATGATGTTTGATTTCAATGTGTTTGGCTCTTGAATGAAGAATAGGATTTTTAGATAGACAAATAGCAGCAGTATTGTCACAATAAATTGGGATACAGTTTTCAGTTATTTGGTAGTCTTCTAACTGATGTTTCATCCAAAGCAGTTGTGTGCAACAACTAGCAGCTGAGATGTATTCTGCTTCTGCTGTTGACAAAGCAATAGTTGCTTGTCTCTTGCTGGCCCAGGATATCAGATTCTCACCAAGAAACTGACAGTTTCCACTGGTTGATTTTCTTTCAATCCTGTCACCAGCATAGTCAGCATCACAGAATCCAACTAGCTTATAATCTGAAGATTTCTTGTAAAGAAGTCCAAGATTAGTTGTTCCTTTCAGATATCTAAAGATTCTTTTAACCGCAGTTAAATGTGATTCTCTAGGATCTGATTGAAATCTTGCACACAGACAGACACTGAACAAAATATCAGGTCTAGATGCAGTGAGATACAACAGAGAACCAATCATACCTCGATACAGCTTTTGATCAACTTTGGTTCCTTGATCTTCTTTGTTCAGAGTGCAGGTAGGATGCATTGGAGTGTTCATTTCCTTGCAGTCTTCAAGTTTAAATTTTTTCAGAAGGTCTCTGGTATACTTGGACTGATGAACATACACTCCTTCTTTGCACTGATTGATCTGAATTCCTAGAAAGAACTTCAGTTCTCCCATCATGCTCATTTCAAATTCTTCCTGCATCATCTTAGAAAATTCCTTGCAAAGAGATCTATTAGTTGAACCAAAAATAATATCATCAACATAAATTTGTACAATCAGAATGTCTTTCTCAAGTGTCTTCTTGAAGAGTGTTGTATCAACCTGACCTCTTTTAAAATCATTTTTAAGCAAGAAACTACTCAGTCTGTCATACCAAGCTCTGGGAGCTTGTTTCAGACCATAAAGAGATTTCTTTAGCTTATAAACGTAGTCAGGATGTTTTAAATCCTCAAAACCAGGTGGTTGTTTTACAAACACTTCTTCAGATATGACTCCATTGAGAAATGCGCTTTTAACGTCCATTTGATACAAAGTTATGTTGTGATTTACTGCGTAGGAAAGAAGTAACCTGATTGCTTCCAATCTTGCAACTGGAGCAAACGTTTCAGTGTAATTAATGCCTTCTTGTTGACTGTATCCTTGAGCAACAAGTCTGGCTTTGTTTCGGATTACTTCTCCCTGTTCATCCAGCTTGTTCCTAAACACCCATTTGGTTCCAATAATGTTTTTGTGTTCAGGCTTAGATACAAGATCCCATACGTCATTTCTTTTAAATTGATTGAGCTCATCTTGCATTGCTAAGATCCATCCATCATCAGCTAGTGCTTCATCAACTGTAGTAGGTTCCATCATGGATAGCAGACCCAGGGCAGACTCTTCAGGTCTGAAATGTGATCTAGTTCTTCTGGGGCTTTCTTTGCTACCAATGATCTGATCCTCAGGATGAGAAGACTTGTATTTGAATGAATTTTTGGATTGGATAACTTGCTGTGAATCATCTTGATTTTCTTCAGAAGCTTCAGCAATAGGGACATCAGGAGCAGTCACAGCTTCTGAAGTTTCATGTGCCTCTGAAGTTTGATCAGGTTCTGAACAATCATCAGACTCTTCTGATCCTGCATTATTTTCACTTTGCTCTGGAATTTGACTTCCAGGCTCTTTGTCATCAAACTTGACATGTATAGACTCTTCAACACAAAGTGTTTCCAAGTTATACAGTCTGTATGCCTTAGATCTCTCAGAGTAACCTAGAAAGATTCCCTTTTGAGCTTTGGCATCAAATTTCTTCAGATAGACTTTATTGTTCAAAGTGTAACAAGTACATCCAAACTGATGAAAATAAGAAATGTTGGGTTTCCTACCTTTAAAGAGTTCATATGCTGTTTTGTTCAGAATGGGTCTGATGTAGATCCGGTTCTGAACATAACATGCTGTGTTTACTGCTTCTGCCCAAAAATGTTTTGCCAGATTGTTTTCATGAATCATGGTTCTTGCCATTTCTTGAAGAGTCCTATTCTTTCTCTCTACAACTCCATTTTGTTGTGGAGTTCTAGGAGAAGAGAATTCATGGACAATTCCAAATTTTTCACAAAATATTTCAAATGGCTCATTTTCAAATTCTCCCCCATGATCACTTCTGACTTTTAGAATTTTAAGTTCTTTTTCAGATTGGACTTGAATACAGAATTTTGTGAACACATCATATGAATCATCTTTAGATTTGAGAAACTTAACCCAACTCCATCTACTGTAATCATCAACAATCACCAATCCATATTTACTTCCATATATGGATGCAGTACTGACTGGTCCAAATAAATCAATATGGAGTAGTTCTAAGGGTCTGGAGGTAGAAACAATGTCTTTAGATTTGAAAGAAGTTTTAACAATTTTTCCCTTCTGACATGCACCACAAAGTGCACCTGAATGATAATCAATGTCTGGTAGCCCTTTCACAAGTTGTAACTTGCTAAGCTTGGAGATTAATCTCCAATTAGCATGTCCCAACCTTCTGTGCCACAGCCATTTCTTATCACTCACTGACAGAAGGCAAAATACCTTCTGATCAGTCAGTTCTGAAAAATTTATCTTATAGACATTGTTCTTTCTCTTTCCCTTAAACACTACAGATTGGTCATCAGTGTTGATTACTGTGCAGTTGTTCTTATTAAACAAGACGTCATAACCATTATCACAAAATTGACTTATGCTAAGTAGGTTATGCCTTAGTCCATCTACAAACCACACATTATTGATTGAGACTGAGGAATTACCAATTGTTCCAGTACCAATGATTTTGCCAGTTTGGTTTCCTCCAAATCCCACAGTTCCTCCCTCTTTCATGGTCAGGGTTAGGAACATAGACCTTTCTCCCGTCATATGTCGCGAGCAGCCACTGTCCAGATACCAGGACTTCTGCTTTGTATTTCCTTTTAGACATATCTGCAGCATCAACAATTTGTGTCTTAGGTACCCATACTTTCATGGGTCCTCTTGGGTTAGTCCTAGAAGTTCTAAATCTCTTTTGTGTATTCTGTCTGAATTTTTCTTTGCCAATCTTCCTCCAGACTTTGGGTTCAGAACCTTTAGTCTCAGAATGTGACTTAGTAAAAATAGCTTCTTTTCTCTGAAATCTAGGCTTTTGAGTTTCAGACTCTGTTTTCTTCAGAACCTATTTGATGGGTTCTGATCTTTTCAGAATCTGTAACGTTGGAGCTTTTGATTTAGAGTCATTCATGACCTTTGTCTTATAACTCTTAGGTTTTGACTTAGTCAATTCCTCTGAATTTGAAGACTTAGATTTTGAATGAGAAGCCTTTTCAGATTCAGACACAAAATGAGTTTTCAGACCTTCTTTGATGTTATCAGAACAAGGTTTTAGGATTACTTCACTAGAGTTACCTCCTGTGAAACCAATTCCCTTTTTGTTGTTCTGATTGATGCTATAAATCATGGATGCAACTTTGGTTCTATCAATTCCTGTGTTAATAAACTCCTGAAGAGCAGCATCCTGCTCAGTCATGATTTTATTATCACCCTTCTTTGTCATTGTTTTCAAGTTATAATTTTCTTGTTTTAAAGCTTCCATTTCCGTCTTAGTTGATTCATGGAGTTTCAGCAGCTTATTGTATCGTTGCTTAACTCTCCTCAACTCAGTGGATTGGTTTTCATAATGACAAAGAAGTTCTTTGAGAGACTCAATTAGTTCAGATCTGGTGAGTTTAGAATATACCTCAGTTTCAGTTTCAGAATCTGTACTTGACTCAGCGTCAGATGACTCTTCTTTGTTATCAGCAGTAGCTACCAAAGCCAGAGCTATTTTAGCTTCATCTTCAGCATCATCTTTGTCAGACTCAGACTCATTATCCAGATCCTCCCAAGTTGCCATCAAGCTCTTCTTGAATTGCTTCTTGAATTTGTTAGATTTGAAGAACGCTTTCTTAGATTTTTCTTTGGATTTCTCTTTCTGCAAGTCTGGACATTCAGCAATGAAGTGTCCAACCTTTTTACAGTTGAAGCAACCTTTCTGATCTTCCTTTCTTGAACTTTTGTGATTACTTCCTTTGTTCATAAACTTCTTGTTCTTCTTGGCAAGGTATTGTAGTCTGTTGGTGAGCATAGCCATCTCTTGAACAATCTCAGAGTCTTCATCAGAATCTTCAGATGTAGATTCTTCTTCAGACTCCAAAGCCTTCAGAGCCTTACTTGACTTGCCTCTGGACTTTAGTGCGATGGACTTGGACTTCTTGACAGGTTCTTGCTCATTAAGACCTATTTCATGACATTTCAAGGAGCTTATGAGATCCTCAACACTCAAGGTGTTTAAATCTTTAGCTTCCTCAATGGCTGTCACTTTTGGTCTCCACTTTGCAGGTAAACTTCTCAGAATCTTGTTCACATGATCAGACGTTACGTAGCTTTTCTTCAGAATCTGAAGTCCAGAAACAAGAGTCTGAAACCTTGAGTACATGGTCTCAATGTTTTCATCCTCCTTCATTCTGAACAACTCATACTGATGAACAAGCATAGTAGCCTTGGCTTCTCTGACTTTCTTGTTACCCTCATAAAGTGAGCACAATGAGGTGAACATAGCCTTTGCTGTTGATTTGTCACTCATCTTTAAGTACTCTTTATGAGGCAAGGCAGCCACAAGAATGCCTCTGATCGTATGATGTTTCTTATAAAGCTTTTTCTGCTCAGGAGTGTGAGCTTTCCTATCAAGAGCAGCTCCTTCTTCATCTAGCCTCAGATCACCAACACCATCTTCAAGAACATCCCACAACTCTTCATCCATTCCCATGATGTGACTATACATCTTGGTTTTCCACCAAGAAAACATTTCAGGATCACCATTAAACATAGGAGGTTTGTTGTGATTTGAAGATCTTTCACTTTTGTTGATATTGCTGTAGTCATACTGCACAGCAGCTCCAGAACCAAAACCAGAACCAGATGCAGATGCAGAAGCTTCATCCCCAGACATGTTTTTCACCGATCGTTTACTGTAACACGGTTAAGTGCTAACTACAGAGCCGAAGCTCTGATACCAACTGAAGGTGGGAAAAACACAAGAAGGGGGGGGTTGAATTGTGTTTTCAAAAACGTTTCTTTTTTTTACGAAAAATAGCACTGTTCTCAGGATTCAGAGTCTGATGGAGTTCAGACTCTAATCAGAGTTCAGAGTCTCAGCAGCGGAATAAAGATCAGATGCAAGAAAGAAAGAAGACACAAACAATTTTATACAGGTTCCTTCCACAAACCGGAAGTAGTCCTGTCCCCCTTGCACTTCCAAGGAGAGTTTCACTAAAATGTAATATCAAATTACAAGTTGCTCAAACACACAAGTAAGAGACTTCCTTTGCTCAATCACACAAGAATGAGACTTCAGATGCTCAAGCACACAAGCAAGAGACTTTAAGACAATTACAGAGAATTGAAAAGAGTTTTGAATCCTTGATATACTATCAGAGGTATTCACAAATCAAAACGAAACAGAACAGACTCTGTTTTCTTAAAGACTTAGAAATTCTAAAATGTGATCTTTTGTAAGAATTATCTAAGTTGTTGATGAGCAGATTTTGCGACTTAGAATATGAGATAAGAATTCAATTCGCGTGTATATCGTTCTGATACATGTGTAACAATTCTTCAAGTCTTCAGCTCTATTTATAGAGGTTTTGAGAGACGTTGGAGAACAGCCAGCTCATCAACTTTTCTTTACCGAAGCTGATTTGACACCCTTGATCCTTTGCTTGATTTGAGGCTTGTACAATGAAATCAAATTCAAATCCATTCCCTCAAATAAGGAAAAGTTTCTGCTACAGTTACTGTTATTCTTGTCGTGTATAGAAGACACTGTGCAGAGTTGGTGGTTGCAGGGACAAACGTAGGCATAGTGGTTGTACTTTTCGTACACTGTACTTTGTCAATGCTTCTTGGTGTCTGAAGAATCTTTGCTTCTGGATACCATTTGCTTCTGATGAGTCTGCCTCTGATGAACTTGCTTCTGATGACTTCATCTTCAGAAGCTCTTTCTTCAGACGCACTCTGACTCTGAATTTCCAGGAGCTCTTTTAGTCAGATATTCTTCAAGCTTCAGTTTAAGATTTCCTTTGCTCTTTAAATTTATTCAAACAGAACCTCTTGTAAATAAATCTTTGATTAATGGTCCTGCACACTTGAATAAATGTTTAGCAAATCCAATTGATAATTTTTAATACCTTGTTATCATCAAAACTTAAGTGGTATACTTGTGAAACACCCTTTGTTCCAACAGACCAACACTAATGAAGGCGTGGATTCCTTAAATAAACACACGCGTGCGCAAAATAAGGCAAGGTACAGAACACACAAAACCATGCCTGGATGTTTAGAAAAATTCTCACACCATAACATATGGGTGTTCACGGTGTAGTTTGGATCGGTTTTGAGGCAAAATGTTATCCGATCCAAAATAAAATTCACAGTTGGTTTTGTTCGGTTTGGATGACTGTTCTAAAAAAATCTGATCCGATCCAAATATATATGGTTTAATTTGGATCGGTTTTTTTATATCTAAAATGCAAAAATGTATATATTTTTATTTACCTTTTTTAAGAATATAACTTTTTATTGATATTAATATTATATTACACAAACACGGTAAAATAATAGATTTGATGCATAATATACTAAAAAATTAAAATTACACTATGAAAATTATTGATTATTTTTGAAATATATGAAGTAATAATAATAATATAGATTAAAATAGTATAATACTAATAAAAGAATAAATAAGTATTAATATTTACTTTTGTGGTTTGGTTCGGTTTGATTCGGTTTTGAAAAAGCGATCTAAAATCTGATTTGATCCTAACAATTTCTGTAAAACAACATCCAAACACATCTAAAATTATTTGATATTTTGCGATTTTTGATTTTTTAGATCGGTTTGTGGTTT
Source organism: Medicago lupulina (assembly GCA_958299785.1). NCBI lineage: Eukaryota > Viridiplantae > Streptophyta > Magnoliopsida > Fabales > Fabaceae > Medicago > Medicago lupulina. The sequence continues at coordinate 25,525,890 of OY283144.1, read as the reverse complement.
TATTTTGGATCGGTTTGGATATGAACACCCCTACTATAATAATTAAAACTTAAAAAATTCCTACGAACAATATATAAATTCTCTATTTTTATTGTGATGACTACTTGAGTTCCATGCAACCCTACAAAGATAAGAGAAAATCCTACAAACTCTTGTTTTAAAACTTAAGTATAATAATCTCTAACAAGATGTAGTATTTAATTAAAGATTACCATTGAGTTGTTTTACTATGAAAAGTATAGTTAGAGTTGTAGATATTAGATTTGATCAAACAAAGTCCAATTGAAAGATAAGATATGTCTACAGTTCTAAAAAAGAATCATATTCTAACTTGGTCTTTAAAATATACTCCTATGAAATAAAAGGAATACACTATGAAATATAATGACGTGATGATTATCATAATACTAATGAGTTTAACTTGGAAAATTGAAAGTTACACAAACAAAAATTTAATGGATCTTATATGATTGAGGTTTAAATTGAGTAGTCCACTTTTAGAGCATAGGGAGGTGATGAAAAATAACATAGGTACCTCTTTTGTGGCAAACTTGTCATCATCCCCGTCTTAGAATTTGAAAACAATCATTCATTAGCACTATCAATAATTTGGATTTAACCTTGCCTTTGCCAAAGTATCTCTATTATTCTCTTAAATATCTTGTAACCAAATTTTCCTACCGAATAATTCTCAACAAATTGCTAACTTCACAAATAATTTAGTCATGGATAAACAGTCACAATGTCCCAGATGTTGGTTGTAATGGACTGATATCACTAAGACTACAAAACAAGTCACAATGTGCTTTCATGTAGTTTGCAAGAGCCTTTTGTGGTATCAAGATTGACCAGAGTCAAAGTTAGCATATAACTCGGGATGAATGAAATATTAAGTAAATGGTTTGAGAGATACTTGCTTATTTTTAACATATAATTTACGTATTTTATAAAATATTACTCACTCCGTTCCTTTTTAAGTGTCTTTTTAGAAAATCAACACCAAAATAGCGATGTGTATTTTTACACATTTTATTCCTATTATACCCTCATTCTAATCCACCAATAACTTCCTATATTTTGCACACACTTTATCTTTTCAATAAATTTAATATGTTATCTTTCTCTCGTAACAAACAATTGTCGGTTATTATCTTTTTCTCAAACAATTTTTTTTTGCGCACTCTCTCTCATAACAACCAATTGTCAATTTTCTAAATATCGTGCACATCTTTTTAATTATTTTAAGTCAATATAAAAATTACTCAAACTTCACACTAATCAAAAATTAAGAAAAAATTAACTTTCTTCCAACTCTTTTAATTAAAGTTAAGACTTCAAATATGGCTTCAACCAATGCTAGAGTCACACTTGAAATTTTTAACAATTGCTATTCATCTTATTTATAGAATTTTAAATTTGAAGATAATAAGAAACAAAATTTGTTTTAAAAAAACAAACAAACTTTGTTTAAAAAAAAAAAAACCTTTAGTTTTCCAAATAGATAGCATTAATTGGTTTTATTGAAAAAAATAAAAGTAATTGAAAAAAGATATAATTGACAAATCGTACCCTTAAAATACCAAAAAGACAGTTATAGGAACGAAAAATTCATCCTAAAGAGACACTTAAAAAGGAACAGAGGGAGTAATCATTTTATGATATAAATGTAACTTAAGGAAGCCCTTAATATGACCGATAACAAAAAAGGTCCATTGATGGACCTATGCAAATGACTTACAACAATAGGTTACCTTCATTTCAATTAATAATTTTCTCGTGCATAACATTTCAACTTTCATAGTAAATGTTATGCACGAGAAAAAACACGGTGAGGTTAGCGCAACCATTTCAATAATACATGATTAAAAAGAATGAATCTTATTGCAAAAATAGGAGCAGTTAGACAAGTAGTAAAAAAAAATGGAAATGTACAATCATTTTGAGGTTGTTCAAGTTGTTTTGCAGATCTACACATCTTGAGAAGATTAGAAAGATACCAATCTGCATTATTGATAGTTTTGTTGTTCTTGTAGAGGGAATGTTAGAACGAATTGAATGGATACGCTTTTTATTTTGGATTGTTGATCTAACAAGATCTAATCATTGATGAAATTATTTTATACATAGGAAATGATTGTTATTTCCAAATATTTAGAGCAACAATGAATTAAATATAAAGATTAGTAATCACAAAGAACATAAGATGTTCCATAAAAGAAAAATCATAGAGGAAGAAAGAGGTAAAAGACTAGGTGGTCATAAGAGTAGGAAATGTGGTTGACTAGTTGTGCATGTCGTTTGCATTTTTTATTTTAATTTGTTATATATTTTCTTTTTGTTAAAAATAACTATGTTGGCACGTGAGGGATTCTGTTCCCATTGAAACGTAGGGTATAGTTGTATTATGCTTTCTTACGTAGGCAACTGACTGTTGTGTGTTATTTACAAAGGTCCACCGATGGACCCTTATTTTTTTGTCCATGTTAGGGCCTCCCGTAACATAAACCTTTATATTTTTTCCTTGTATTTTCATCTATGTTTCTATATCTCATCAAAGTGGAGTTTGTTGCAATAGACATTTTGTGTTAATAAGATTATTGTCTTTTTTTTTTTTTTTACAACCAGTGTGTCTTTTATTTATAGTTTTTGTTTATAAAAGATGAATTTCAGATATTTGTTTTCACATATAAGTTTTGAAATATATCTATTTACTTATTGTATCTATCTATCTATATCTATCTATATCTATCTATATATATATATATATATATATATATATATATATATATATATATATCTTTGTAAAGGAAACTTGAGTTAATTATATGCAAGCATTATGTCTATGTGACACTTCTAAAAGAGTTTATTCTCACTCTCTGTTAGTCTAAAATTCCACTATCTCTTAGTCTAAAATTCATTATTTATCTCCACTATATCAATTTAATGTATGATGTTAATGATACAAAACTAAAACATTCACTAATATTTAAGTAAAAAAACTTGAGGAAGAAAAAGAGTAAATTGGCCATTGGAAGACTCCAAATAAGTAACCGTCAATTTCCTCATGTATTTGTCTTAATTCTCCACTTAAGTTGAACATAAATCATTTTATTTGATTCATATTTATAACACTCTGACTATTACGATATTAAAGAGAGTGTCCACTCACAAACTTATGCGCGTTTCCCCTCACATTTTTATTCCCATTTTCACGTAAGAATTTTTTTTTTTTTTTTTGGATACAATCACGTAAGAAAATTTCTATTGAACAAAAAATTATTCTTGCATGGTGAATTATTTTGTTACTGATGTTGAATTTCTTGCCTCCCATTAGTTTGTTGTATACCCATGTTTGTTTGTTTGACATATATAGTTGGTTTTTGCTACACATAGTTTTAATCATATTGCATTTTTTTGATAGTTTTCATCTTTCCCTTCCCTGTTCTTTAATGGATATTCTTTCTTTGAAGTTGCAAGTTTTGAAAAAGGGAGGCTTTTGTTGAAAGAACACTTCTTATGTGAAAAGGTAGTTATCTTTGCATTAACTTTAGTTAATCTTAAGTTTGGATTATGCTTATGTTACATTCCTATAAACCTCATCACCCTTTCTTGAAAAATTTGTCACCTTTTATATTATAATTCTTTCAAATTGATAAGTTATATAACCTCTACTATATTAATTTTATATCTATTGATACTAACTCCTCAATGTTGATTTTTGACATTTTGCATCGCTCATAGTTTTTTTTTCTAAGCTTATTATGTGTATAAATTTGTAACTTATTTGATCTCTTCCATTGAAAGTGTTTTAGCCACAACTTCTTTGTAAACTAAGTTTGAGTTATCCAAGAGCTATAAATGCGATGATGTGACACATATAAAAAAACATTCACACCTTTCCTTATTTTTTACCCAAGTTCAGTGCAAACAAAAACTTCTCATTCATTCTCACACTACAAGAAATTTGCCATATAGCAACGGTCACTTTTAGCAACTGCAGAAAAAAGAGTTGATATAGATAAAATTTAGCAACTGATGTTTCAATATCCCGTTGTTATAGGTTAAGAAACACTCTTTCTTCAACTATTTCTCCTTCTCCTTCACTTTTTTCAAAAGAATCTTCCACTCTTTCTTCTTTTTGAATATTCATAGAGTCTTTTATTTTTGCCATCAGATTTGTTATTCTAATTTGCACTTAAATTTGCAACAACATTACAGTCTTATTTATATAATTTCTACTCTCACTTATATGTAGCAAAAGTTTGTTATTAAAAAAAACAAACTTTAATTTTTCAGATACGGCGGTTTCATTATTATAGGTAACAAATATGTTAATCTTTTAACAATAATATAACAAATATAACATTTATTAAAAAAAATAACAAATATAATAAAAATTCTTTATTAAAAAAATAATTTTTTTATCTTTTCAATAACAAAAACAATAGAACATTCTTGCTCCCAATTATATACTGTGATAGATTATTATTATTATTATTATTATTATTATTATTATTATTATTATTATTATTATTATTATTATATAAATAACAAACACCACTTTCTCCCTCACATCGTTCATTATTGTTATAACAAACATATACATAACAAAACTCAAGTTTTTCCTCATTCACCCATCAATCAGCAATCACTCATACCAAAAATCCATTCATATTTCCTCAATCTAACTCCCAAACAGGTCCCCTAATCGGTTCCTAATCTAATTTCCCCTATCTAATTTCCAAATTCATTTGCCCTAAATCTTCACTTCATCAATCTAATTCCCAAAACCTTCACTCATCAGTTCACTTCGATCAGCTTATCGCTAATCTTACTTTGCTGCCGCAAACAGGTTCCTAAATCCTTCACTTCGCTCGGCCCGTTGCTCACTTAGCTCATCTCACTTGGCTGCTGCAAACAGGTTCAAGACTCTTTTTCTCTCCTTCTCTTGTTTTTATGTATGCACAATTTGAATGCCTATCTGTTAAGGTTTTGATTTTTCTTTCTTGGATTTTGTCAATTTGTTTGTGATTTGGGTTGTTTTTATAGATTTATATGTTTTAGTTAGTGATGATTTTTTGGCTGTCTTTTACAGTTGAATCCCCTTCTTTGTGTTCTTTGCTTCATATTGCTGTTTGTAGAGCATACAAAAGTTCTATAGTAGTGTTACTTAATTTTAGATGGAGTTCACTTTGCAATTGTGCATTGTTGATAAAAGTGGAAACATGAACTTAAGTGCCCCGTTCAGTAGCTTGTGGTGTATTGCTCTAATTAGACTTTAGAAAAACCAAACATGGCCTAAATTTGTTGTTAGGTAACAATTGATTAACCATTGTGAGTAGTAACAAACACAAATTCAACCTTAAAAAACATCACAAGCACTAGGAGGTGTAATACATACATTGAACTATTTACCTTTAGAATCCATTGACCGGAAAGAAGAAAACAAAACTTTTATATTGGGAAAGAGAGCTGCTACTTGGAGCTCAGCTCTCTTCCACACACCAGCTTATAGACTGTCATCTCTCCGTCATGACAACACCAAAAACTTTCACCTATGTGTATGTTTGGTGCTGTTTTTTTCGTTTGGCTTTGTGGAGCGCCTATGTGTATGTGTAACTCCCTACTTTTAATATTTAATATTTTATTAATTTATTGTATTTTTAGTGTATTATAATTTGATTTATAATATATATTTTGATGAAATATGCTAATATGTGTTATTTGGTGTAAAAATATATTTGTTATAGAAATAGGTTTGTTATATAGAGATATATTTGTTATAGAAATATGTTTGTTATGTAGAGATATATTTGTTATAGAAATATATTTGTTATTTGGTTTGAAAATATATTTGTTATTTTATGTAGAAATATATATGTTATTTTGTGCGGATATATATATATATATATATATATATATATATATATATGTTATCTAGTATAGAAATATATTTGTTATCTGGTTTGAAAATATATTTGTTATTTTATGTAGAAATATATATGTTATTTTGTGTGGATATATATATGTTATCTAGTATAGAAATATATTTGTTATTTGGTGTATTATTATTATTATTATTAAGATATTAGGGAAGAGAGTAGTTTTTGGTGATAAGAGTAAATAAGATAGAGGAGAAGAGATATATAAATAGGAGAAGCTAGGTTAGAATAGTTTGAAGGTAAAAACAATTTTTTGTGAGAAAAGTAGCCACCAAAGAGAAAAGAGAGAAAGCAATTCCCGTTTTTCTGAAATCTACCTCGGTAAAACAGCGATTTCTCACTCGTTAACCGTTGGATCGTGACGAATTTTGGACACAAGGTTCACAACACCTGGGTCTACCTTTTCACCGTTCGGATCGTCGAAACAAGGTCGGAGTTAAGAGAAAACTGTCGCGCACTGCAGCAGTATATTTGGGTGTTTTCATCACTTTTGTTCTCTTTCGTAAGCTTTGTTCATCTGAATTAAGGTAAGGGTGAGACTAACTCTCATTAAAATTAAGTATATGATTTCTGAAATTGCAATTAGCATGATTAGGTGTAGTTTTGAGAGTTTTTTGAGAATTAGGGTTATGAGAGAATTTAATGATTATATTTGTCGATGAAGTTGTTTAAATTGGATTCATGTGTTGTTTTGTTTGGCTTTGATTATGATTTGAGTTTTGATATGATTATGTGATGATGTGAACTTGATGATGCGATGATGTTTTCTATATGATGAATTTTGATGATGTTTTCTATATGATGAATTTTGATGATGTTTCTATACATGATTATGATGAGTTGTTTGAGATTATATTTAACTATGAGATTTTATGAACATGATATTAAAGAATTTGATGAGATTTTACGTTGAGGCCTTCGTGCCAAAGTTGTTTTTAAGATTTTTGAAATAAATTCCGCTGCGAAGTGATTTAAGATTTTATTGAAATATTTTGAAGGATAAATTATTATTTATTCCATTGTGATTTTTAAGAAATGTAGCATTCCGTTTAAGTTGTGAAACTCTGATTATTATTTTGAGAAATTTTTATGTTGGAAAAACGGGGTGTTACATATGCACTGGGCAGTATTGTAGTCCTGTTTTCTCGTCGTTTCTGTTGTGTGTATGCAATCAGCTTGTTATATAATATGTTGTTTTTTTAATAAAAAAAAAGTGATGTTTGACTAACATTACAAGAAAATTTTACCTTACCAGAGAATTTTGCGATAAGATTGATCACTTTTGCTTACAATCTCAATATATGATAGGATTGATCATTGGTTTTTTGAAGAGGCACAAGTAAGTCAAATTTAAAAGAGATATTATCATACTATAAAAATCTTCGAACTTGGTTCCTTCTTTCGACTAACATTATGTTGTATCAATTATAGAAAGAAAGTAAAAAGAATAGTCAGAATCGTAAAAGATATGAAGATATTCATTGCACGGGTACAAAAAGTCTCCCGAAATTGATCAATGAGAAGGTTAGTTAATATTTGAACTTGTAATTGAATAAATTGTATTTATAAAACAAATTACTTATAATTTCATTTGTTTGGTATTAGAAAGAAAAAGCCAAAGGAGTGTCGCCCACACACAAAGAGATTTACATTGATACACGTACTCATAAAATGGTTCAATTGTTAATGAACATGCTGTAAGATTTATAGTAAGACTTTCTTTCGTTCATACCTTTTTTGATTCTATAACTTATACTGAAACGATATGTTAAATCAATGAAATTGGATCCTTGTCTGTTGTATAAAATTGAATGTTGTATAAAATTGAATTATGACCGTAAGAATTGAAACTGGATCAATTGTTCTGTTTTAATTGTTCCGAATTATGTTCTGATTGTGACATAAAATTGGACTTGCTTATTCAATTTTAATTGTTCTGTAACAATTGTTCTGGTTCAATTGCTCTAATTGAATTCTGTTTTGAAGTTTGTTTTGCAAGTATAGTTCAGTTAGTTCCCTTTGAATGATTTTTATGATGTCATTCAGGTGGGGAATTTTGTTATTTATATTGGCCTCATTTCGAATTTTCTTGTCATGATTGTGTGTGTTTTTATTGTTGGTATAATTGAACTAGTTGTTACAAATAACTGATATATTCGAATGAGCGGTCCCCTATTCGAATGACCATCCACAACCATTACTTTGATCTTGCTTATTCTGTTTTAATTGTTCTTATTCAGTTGTTCTAATTTAATTATGTTCTAAATTTTGTTTTAAATTAATGAACTCTGTTTTGAATTCTGTTCTCAATTATGTTCAAAAGTTCTATTTCAATGAACATTTTTGTTATGATTATGACATAAAAGTGACCCTTTTTAATTGTTTTGATTGTCATATTAATGAATTCTCTTTTAAAATGTATTCTTATAATCTATATATCTTATAATTTTTCAGGAAGAACTAAACAAACATAATAATAAGGCAGAAACTTCTCAATCGGTTGGGACACAAAGTCATATGCCTTGGAAGAATGACATTTATTCCCGAGTAAAAGGAGCTGAAAAGAGGGGACATGTGCGTTGTATATGCAATATTCCCAAACCTAAGAAATCAAAAGCTACTTTGTCTGAAAATCAAGAATTGAGGGATGAACTTAAAAAAATGCGAGAAAGTCAAGAGAGGACAAATGTGTTTATGGCAAATATGATGTCAGTGATACAAAATCGATTATCTCAAGAAGATTTGAATGATATTATAGAAGCTGCAAAACATGTATATTATATAATTGATATTTTACTTTTAGTGTTCAGATATCGAATATTATGATAACATGAATTAAGTAGAGTTTGTAACATATTTTGTTTTTATTTTTAATAGGCCACAATTGGTGCTAGTACTCCAAACCAGATAAATTCTTCAAGTCGATGCAGTGATGAAGATGGAAGAGAGGAAGATTAGAAGAAAAAAAATTATCTTGGATATGTTTAGGTTCATCTAGTTTGTATCTATTTTTGTGTTGGTTATTATATAAAATTGACATTATTTTGTTATTTTGATGTTTGTAAGACTTACTACTTTGATCATATAATTGAAATTTTCTTTGATGTTACCTTAAATTTTTAGTGCAATAAAAAAGTATAGCCGAATATTTTTTTTTTTTTGGTCAGGAATTATTGTGAAAATTTAATTATTATTAAAAAATATTTATATTAGGGTGAATTTTATTTAAAAAAAAAAGAGAACCTATAGCAACGGACATTTTGGTCCTATACCAACGGATATGGAGGTTGACTAAAACTAATTAATAGGTGTAAAATGTCGTTGCTATAGCTCCAAAATCTATAGCATCAAGCTAATTTTCCGTTGGTATAAGCTATTGGGACGACATTCTTGCCGTTGGTATAAGCATAGTATCCTAGACGGTAACAGGTGGGCGTTGGTATAAGTTTTATGACCTATACCAACGGCTTTTGAGACCTTTACCAACGGTTTCTGCCGTTGCTAAATGGCAAGTTTCTTGTAGTGTCATTATATTGGCCTCTTTTTAGCTACATAACCATTATAAATCAGCATAACATTTTAATTCAAAACAAGGAAGTTAAGGAGTTGTTCATGCTTTTTCACGCAATCAAAACAAATATAAGGAAATTGTACTATCCTCCATTCAAATTAGTGTTGTAGTCCAATTCATAGTTTCTTCTTCTCATGGAAGCATTGCATTAATGCATTTAATATAATATTAAAATATATCAAAAATAAATAAATATCAGTTATAGATTATTTTGTCACTGTAAAAGCACATGACTTAAAAAAAATTAAAATTACTACTGTTATCACCGTACTCTTATTTATAACATCAAACACAATGTCTATATAAAGTTAAGCCAATAGGTTATAACCACCACAACACCAAAATGTTAGCATTGAGAATTTTTCATGTAGACATAGAATGGAGCTCGAGAAATGTAAGAAACCTCCTACCAATTGTGGAGAACAAGTATAGATATGTGTGTATATTTTAAGGAAATTTCAGTTAAAAGCATTTCCATCCGTTGTTCTCGGGGTCATGGAAGTATAATTGGAGTTTGTTAAATTTTCATTGCTTCGACAATGGTTCAGTTAAAAGCATTTCATTTACATTCATCCGTTGATATCAATTTCTTTACATGAAATGCAAAAAAAATCGTTTCAATATGCATTAAGCAAACTGAGGTATCGAATGCACCCTTGCCTCAACAATAGTCATATGCTAAATATTTGACCTTTAACTTCGAAGAACAACTACCAAAATATTCGCTCAAAATAATTTCTACAAAATTAACGACTGATACATTAAAAATACCATTTTTTTTAAAACAACTCTATACTAAAGAATAACAAAAACTAAATTTTAAATTTTCTTAACTTTTAAAAATGGGCAAAATATTGAGTCAAGAAATAGGGATTGTTTTATATGGACCCAGTTCAATGGTAGATCCTACCATTTTTAGTCAATTTAAAAAAAATATTATTTTTATTCGTCTTTTTTTATTATTATCAAAAAATTACTAAAAAGGGTAAAGTTCACTTTTGGACCATTTTTTAAGGAGAAATTAACAATTCTTAAAGTTTTAAAAAATCAAATACATCACAAACAAGACAATATTACTTTATTTGAATTTTTTTAAATTTATTTAATAATTATTTATTATATATTCTAAAGTTCTAAATAATTTTTAAATTAAATTACTATATATTCTGATGTGTGGTTTTAAATATAGATAATATTTATGTGTTAAAAATATATTTACATGAAATAAATGGATTAGTATTTTTCTTTTAAACTAAAAATGAGTGATTTTAGAATAAAATCAAACAATAAACATTATATGAAAAAATAATATCAAGCGCATTTTAATAGAACCCGTGCAACACACAGGTTAAATACCTAATATGTATATAAACTTACATAAACAGATGGGAGAAGAGCAATTATCAAGAAAAATTGAGTTTTTTTCATAGAGTTATAGACAAATCTAATAAATAAAGACAACACACCAAAATATAAAATTAATTGAATCGTCAACGATTGTACAAGATTATTATAATTTTGTAATGACGTTATAGTTTTTCTATCTTTTAAAAGCAAACAAAGCCTATGTGGATGTTAAAAAAAATTAAAAGAAATAAAAATTGAAGTGTAAAAAAATCCTAAGTGTATCAATATTATGCAAATATATAAATTATAGCTTTAGAAATAGCATAGTTTTTTTCAACTTAACTATTAAAGATATATTGATAGGTGGTTGAGTAGAAAATAAAAAGTAAAATTCCTGGACTAAAATCCACCCCAACATTTATTAAATTAAAAAAATAAATAATAATCATTGTTTTCAAATTGGATTTCATTACAATCATCTTATTGTACAAAGTCATAACTACAAGGATATTGATATTCGATAAAGGAAATCACATAAATTAGTGGGAGCCAACAGAATAACTAAATGATAACTCATGAAATATTCTAGCAATACATTTGTGTACTCTCCCAGGAATACCACTAAATAGATGGAGGAAAATACCTTTCCACAACACATTTGCAATAGGCGTTGTTCACACACGTTGGTATCTTAGGATGGCTACACATTTCTTTGGGACAATCGGAATCTCTAAAACATCTATTTTTATATGCTGCAATGAGTAAAAATAATAAAATAAAGTAACTAAAATAAGATAAAATAAAGCATATTGATTAAATTAGGAAATTCAAAAACTATCAAAATAATTACCTTCAACATTTGTTGCAATAAGAAATAAGAAAACAAAGATAATCATAACATAAGTAAACTTTACAGTTTTATCCATACTTCCCATTCTTTGCATGTAAAAAATGAATTGAAACTATTATGAAATATCCCTTTTTTTTTTGTGGAAAGAATGTGTTTGTTTTTAATCCCTTTAATATACTAAGTAAATATGTCACATACAAAACTTACCAATCATAAAGAGTCATTCTTGTTGAAAAAATAAATAAAGTCATTCTTTTTATGCTTTTAATAAATTATCAATATTTTTATAATCTTTCATGATATGAAAAGGATAATAGGCAATGTAAACACATTTTAGTATCATAGAATGGCCACACCTATCTTTGGGACAATCGAAATCTCTAAAATATGTAACTTTATAAGCTGTAATGAGTAAAAATAATATAACTAAAATACGATAAAATAATGTGTATGAATTAAATAACGAAATCTCTAAAATATGTAACTTTACTAAATTTTTATTCTTTTGATAAACTTTCATGACATGATTATAGACTTATATGTTATCTCAAACGTGATAGCACCTATGCATAATTTAAATCCTGTCTCTTTTAGATATTTAGGCTGATTAGACTCAAACTAACTCAAAAGATTAATTACGGAACATTACATCGTCGATAAAGCATTAAAAATATATTTAAACTAACAATCAACCATATCAAGAGTACTACGTAGATTCATGACTATTTACTTCCAATTCCAACGTAAAAGATAGTTACCCATGATATGCATAACTAGCATCACCAAGACTAATTCTAAACTTTCTAGATCTCTAATGGTGTGTTTGAACAAAATTGGTTTGTACAATTCCTCTAGAGTTTTGATGATTACAAAGTATTTAAGAACAATTAGATATGCTAATATATGTTCAAGTGTGCAGGACCATAAATTTAATTTTAACAAGGTTTGAGCATGTATAAAGAGCATCAGAAGCCAAAGAGAAGCTAAATAGAGTATGGTAGAAGATCATAAGAAAATTCAACCAGAAGTCAACACCTTAGATCAGAAGATAAGAAGTCACTCATAAGCTGAAAATCTACATCAGACTCTGAAGACCATCAGACTCTGAAAACCTCCAGACTCTTAAGAACAGAAGATCCTGAGGGACCCAACAACCACATCAGATTTGTCCTCTTATGTAGCTGTCTCTATCAAGACTCTGATAGTAAAGTTTGTCCTCTTCTAACTACTTGTAGAAACAAACAAAGAACTTCAAGGACAAAGAGAATGAATGGATAATTCCATTTTCAGCAAGGAATTTCAAATGTTTAATCAAAGATATTAACCATACGAGGTAATGGCCTAACGTCCTTGATTTGAAACTTATAAACGAATCTTAATGTGATGGAACTCTTCTCTAATGTCTCTCAAATCCTTGCCTATATAACGAGCTGAAGACTCGAAGAACGACAACAAGACTCTTCTATTTTAACTGTGCCCTTACTCTGTCAAATCAAAAAGTGCATAGAACATTTAAGAATTTCTTATCAAAGTTTGTATCTTTGAAATTCTAAGTTTTAGAGTCTGTTTAGAACCTCTGATTGTATATCAAGTGTAAGAACAAATTTGTTTACTAGTAAACCTTTAAATGTCTATTGGTTGTGTGCTTAAGCATCATAAGTCTCTTGCTTGTGTATTTGAGTATTGAAAGTCTTTTTCTTGTGTGTTTGAGCATTTGAAGTTTCTTGTTTGTGTGCTTGAGAATTTGAAAGTCTCTTGATTGTATCCTTGAGCATTTGTAATCTTGTGATTATAGTGGAAATCCATTGGAGGTGCTAGGGGACCTGACTACTACTGGATTGTAGGAAGAACCAATATAATTGTTTGTTTCTGCTCTCTCGCTCTCTCTCCCTCTCTCCCCCTCTCTCTCTCTCTCTCTCTCTCTCTCTATATATATATATATATATATATATATATATATATATATAAGTCTAAGTGTTTAGAAATGGTCAGAGTCTATGAGTTCACAGAGAGAAAGATATATATATCTTTCTCTCTGTGAACTCATAGACTCTGACCATTTCTAAACACTTAAACAAAGTTTGAAAAAGCTAACACAATTCTACCCCAGTTAGAAAAATCTAGTTTGACATATGATTAAGTTTATGCTTCCACAAGTGGAACAACAATTGGTTATTTTTCTTCTCTTTCCTTTACAATGCCTCTCCGCATATTATTCATCAACATAACCCCTGCTTAGCTCAAGGCCATGCTCCGACATCTCCTCTCCTTGTGTTCAGGAAAGTTAGGTAATTAATCCCAAGAATGTTAATGGCTTTCTATCTTTGTGTGAGGTTTCATCAATGACTTTCATTTCCTGAGCAATCACTTTAGCCACATCTACACGTTGGTTTGTGATCATGAAGTAAATAAGGTAACCAATTTTCATAGTTGTGGATGATACATTTTCTCTTGGATTGATGTTGTGAAGGACGAGAGCTTAGAAACATTGGGAAACTTGATTCATATTTTATTGCAAGAATCTAGAAGCCTTCAAATATGGATTGAGGTCATAAGTAAATCATTCAATGAAGATAGTTTATGCTACCTCATCATTTCCCTAATATCTTAATTCACCTTCCTCGAGTATGGACATGGTTCATCATTTTGGCAAGGATAAGGATAATCTAGATACTCATCGATTATTGTCTGATCAAGCCATATGTCTTTACCTCCATCTATTACGGTATAGAAAAATGGATTTTCATGATGTTATACTTTCATAATTAATTTCCTTTGGTGGGTTTACTAATACTCCACATTTCCTAGTGTTGATATTGCAGAAAATTGTCTTAGTTCTCCGACATGCTTGAAGTTGAACTATATTTACATGATGAAATTGATGTCGTAAATCCGCAAGTGCACAGTTCATCGAAGTAGTAATAAAGAGTATCGTTCTGACAGGGATTTGTGTATTTGATTTTTCTTTTAAATTGATTAGCTGAAGAATTAGGGTTTTGAAAAGTTGAGATTTTTATTGATTGAAAATTAATAATGATAAAAGCGCCTTGAGATTACTGGTTCATCTTGATGACAAATCTTTCACAAACCAAACCGTAAACATAAATCGTACGTTGGCTCTATTTTCTAAAGACAAGTTTCTCTTTGGCTTTTCATATCTCCTCTCGGTCTCAATGAATGTATTTCCATAGCAACCACGCCTATTCTCATGGTTGATTTCTATTGAAACCCTTTAAGAACGAAACTTTAAAGTCTCAAGGTTTCCTAGACTATTCTCATGTTTTGGAAACCTTGTCTAATCTCACATGTCCAATATCGACCTTCGTCTTTCGATCCTTCGGTTAGTATTTGAGATGACAAAGTAACAACTATTAAACTTCACCTTTCGGTCCTTCGTTTAATACTTGTTACTAATTTTTAAGAACGGTGAGAATAGATTAGAAAATAGGGTTACATAAAATTAGGGTTCTAGGCTTGGTTTGAATAGGATTAGGTCATTAGACTCATCCAACAATCCCAAGACAAAGAAGTCTACTCACTCATATTCATTGTAGACATAGCGAAGAAGAAGAAGAACATAAAAATAAATAACAAGAAAATAAAGAAGAACTTTTATTCAAAAAAATAATTGTCACTTAGAATTTCCAAGAACAAAAGATGAAGAAATATGTCTGATGGTTGCTCTATTTATAACCTAAAACTGACTTAAGCCCTAAGAAATAAATCACTAGAGTGTTCCACAAGGAAATCCATGGGGTTTTAGGTCCAAAACATAACAAATAATAGCCTGAAACCTTGGCACGACTGTGCCTATGCAGGCACGGCCGTGCCAAGTCTTGAAACAAAACTGCAAAAAGGGGGCGCACCATCACGCACGGTCGTGCCACTGGAGGCACGGGCCGTGCCAACACTCTGACTTGGGCATGTTGCTTCCAACTTTGGAGGCACGACCACACCGTTGTCAGGCGCGGCCATGCCTGATATTTTTGCACAGGATCTTCATATTTTTGTCTTCAATTAGCTGCAAATCATGCTCTATATCCTTTTATCCTTTAATCATGCTCCAAAACCCTTTCTTTTGCTCCAATACTCAATCTTTCACCATGTTTATTCCTGAAATTAAATAACAAGCAATTGAAGTAAAATAGTTTTAGAAAGTGAATAAAAACACATACAATCTAAATAAAATAAATTAAAATCAACACTTAAAAACACTAATTTATTGACTTATCAAAAACCTCTATTATCTAATCTCCTAAATCTTTCTTGGTTCTCTGGTCCCTTGAATCTTCTTGTGTCACAGGTACGCAAGTGTGGTTGAGCTGCATCCTGCCTTGTTGATTCTCATGGTCTTTTTTCAAAAGCATTTCTTGTTTTTGGAGCCATGACCGTATTGAAGATGGAACACAAAAATCTGCTATAAGGGAGACCGAGAAGATGAAAATGTGTGGTTTTGCTATAAGTTATTCTTAAATGATGAAGAAACAACCGATTACGCGCAAGGAATAGTGCTTATGCACCCCTAGGTGTGATCCTGGCACGCAAAAATGCACCTATGCGCCCCTGAGTGTGGTCTGCGTTCTCCCCGTCTGATATTTCCGAAAAGATATTGTTTGCTACTTAAAAAGTCCACTTTTTAAGCCCAAATCTAGTTGGAAATGAAGCATATAAATACAACTCCTCTCGTTCATAATTTTGATATACGAACATAGAATTAGCGAAACTTTCATTACTAGGAAAATTGTGAATGAACATAGAATTAAGCTTGAATCCTAATATGAATGTTGCATAGTAATTTTACCCTTTCATCCTTGGTAAGGAAATTGAGATAGGGCTTCCCATTTTTAGAGCTAGCAAGAGGAAATAATATGTTGATGTACTTCTACGATTAATAGATGAGAGTGGAACAACTTGTGAATGTAAGAACTATAATTTAAGTCTTTGTTTCAATTAACTCTGAGAGAATAAGGTCCCCACGTAACACTCCGTACGAAGGTGCACTATGCCTCTGAGATTGAAGACCATATGCCCTTGATCCACGTTTAACCTTAGGTGAATTGGGCGTAACCTAACGGCTGGAGGGGATAAACACCCACGAACTCAACACTTAAATGGGTATCATTTAACCAATCTTTGAATAACTTGACTGCTACTTAATACCAACAATTGAATAGAGAGGAATCCTAACCGCCTCTAACATTCTCTAATAAAAAAACAAGTTAGTTCTGAGAAAAGAGGCCAAATTGCATAACCCAACGACCCCCATCCAAACCACCCCCCCCTCCCCGATTGATTTTATTTTTATTGTTTTATTTGTTTATCTTCTCTTATAAATAAGTATCATGAATTGACTAGTTTGAACAACACTTCATGTTGATACGATACTCTACTTATCATTTTAGTAGTTGGTAATAATTAGATACACTTTCCACGAATTCGTAACCCCCGAGCACACGTGTGTTAGACAACGACTTTGCAAACACGCATCTCTATATAAAGGGGGTTCTTAGCAGTCCCCAAGGTTAGAATCTACTCTCTCTCTCTCTCTCTAAATCCCTCATTCTGATCTCATACTGACTTAAGCGTCAGAGTGTCTGCATGTACACACTCCCCGTCATTCCAGTTATCAATTAATGCAGTTGAAGTGCGGATTAGGCAAGTGTACCAAATCGTTTACCAAGTAATAAAGTGATAAGTAGAGTATCGTATGTATCAACAGGGATTGTCGTTTCGTCCAAACAATTTGCGATACTTATTTTTGTAAGTTTGACGTTATAAGATAAAGCGTTAAATATGTTTTTGGTCCTTATAAATATGTCAACTTTTCCTTTTAGTCCTTCTAAACAATTTCTTCAACTTTTAGTCCCTAAAAAAATTTCCATCTTCACTTTTGGTCCCTCCATTAAAGTAAACTCATATGTAGAATTCATATTTTTGAATAAAATTTTGCATAAAAGTTCATAATATTATAAGAATCTCTCCCAATTTTTTTTTTTTGAATGTTTTAACAAAACATGAATTTAATATGAATTTTTATATTTTTGAAGGTTAAAATTTCATAAATAATTTGTGTTTTCTTCAAAAAATTCTAATCTTTTTTGGGAATTTTTTTTACAATATTTTACACCTTTATGCATAATTTCATTAAAAAAAAAAACACAAAAGTTAACTTAAAAATAGGGACCAAAAAAACTGATTGAAAATTTATAGGGACTAAAAGTTGAAGGAAAATTTTAGAGGAAATAAAATGAAAAGTTGATCTACTTATAGGGACCAAAAACATATTTAACGCAAGGATAAAGGTTAGAAAGGTTGCAATTTTTATATGTTTGCAACAGAGCAAATTTATCTGTTTTTGGTTGCAGAAAAGTAACCAACGATTAGGATTCTTCGAATCCCCCCTGTTTATATTGTTGGATATTAAGTAACAGTAATATCACGTTTATTTATATTAGGTGGACTATACAAGTGATAAAGTCGTTGAGACGTTACTAACCATATTTGGTCTATCTCTCCGATGGCTAACTGCACCTGCTAATCGCACGGTGATCCTTACATGCGGGGTCTTAAATTTGCTTTCAGTGTTTCCCAAGGTAATGAAGGTCAAGGTTCCCTTAGGTATGCCCATCTATAAATCATAGGACACTCATAGCATACCCTTTCTACGCTCTTTGTAGTTCTACAAACGGGAAGCCCTAATCTACGTTTACCTTACTAAGGGTTTCAAGAGAATGGTTCTATTAGGCGATGGCTTATTTCCTTTAGCTAGGCACTTTTTCCCTAATTACTAACAGCTACATCCTAGGTTCAGCAGAGTTACTACTCAGTCTAAGTAATGTCACCTTTTAAGTATTTACTACCAGATCAACTCTCTTTCGATATCTTTCGCTACTTAACAATCACTTACTTCCTAGAAACATAGTTATCAGTAAAAGGATATAAATATCAAGATATAAGCATCTAGTTAGTGATAGCAATATTAGGCCATGTCACAACCTAAGTACCTAATCTAGGTTTGCACCTATCACATAAATAAACTAAGGAATTTCCTAATAAAACTTAATAGCGAACAAAAAATAAATAAAATATAAACGACATTAAATTAAATCCAACAAAAATAAACAGAGGTTCATCTTAGAACTCTAACCTAAAATGATTTAGTTACACATGGTAACTAAAAACAAATTACTAAAGATAAAAACATACCATAAAAAATCAAGGAGAAGATAGAAACTCTCCTGAACCTCCAAAGTTACCTTCCTCTTGAACTGCCATAGTTTTGAACGAGAAATTCTGAATGAGGAAGGCTAGTATTTATAGTGAGAGTTTCTAATTGGGTTTGAGATAAAAACGCAAGTTAAACCCACAAAAACTCACAAAATTACACAAGCACCCTCGAATTTTGAAATGCCCAAGGCGCATATAGTGCAACTTTGCCACACCCAAGGCACATGGGATATGCCCATGGCGCATGGCAGCTTGTAGCCATGCCCAAGGCGCATGGCAGCTGCTTCTCGGACCCAGTTTCTCCGATGTCATCATTTTTAGGTCTTCGTCTTCAAATAACTTGCCTCAGAACTTGGGAACATAATTCCTTCCTATGTAAAATCTCTTGAGTCTTCTTGAATCTTCATTCTTGGTCATCCCAAAGTCTTGAGAATTCTTAAGGATTGGTGTATACCTCTCGAAGTGTAGAACCTCTGTAGCATAATAGTTTCTGATCTCGAGCAAAGAAATGTAGTGATGCCTCTACTTAGTCCACAAGAACAAAACTTCTCTGATGATCGGTGCTAGCCAATTCCAACGGAGATTCAGAGAGACTAGGGTTTAGAGAGCGGCGGCTAGGTTTATGACTTTGTGAAATAGGTTAAGCGTTTTAACCAACCACAAAGTTTCAGCACAATGGTTATATTAATAGAACCACTTGTGGGTTCAGAAAGTCAAGCACTTAAGTACACCATACCTTACGGTGCACTATATTTCACTTAAATACATCGTACCTTACAGTGGACTGCATTCTCTATAATTATAAATTAAATAATAAGTCATACTTAATTATTTAATTACTAAAAAGTCCTACTTATTATTTTATAATTAAGCCAAACTTATTTATTTCTCTCTATTTGTCCTTTGTGTGTGGCCCTATAAGTTCCCGTAATGTTGACAATAACATTAAATCACATATTAAATATTATAAACAGCGAGTGGTATCGAGCAACACATCACAGCTACCCAAGTGACGAGAATGTCATGTGATCTGACAAAACCTTACCATGATAATGATCATGTGTATAATTACCCTTTTGCCCTCATGTCTATATTGAACACAACGCATAGTATGTCACCTTTGGCCATTTCAATATTGGATCGGTAGACATTTCTCCTGTTATGTAGGAGGGACAAATTTCATCTAGGTCACTCATGTCCCTCAACATGAGTTGTGGAGTACCCATCAACCAAATTTATGGTCATCTTGTTACAGACAACGTTTGAATGGTGATAAAGCACTCGACTCCAACATCTAGGGTACATAGTGGTTTCAGGTCAAAGGGTGAAATACACCACTATCACTATGAGAATATCTTATGACACTTTTATAACTTTTACTATGTAGTACTCTGATGGTGGGTCAAACCAGTATAATTATTACTCCTAATATTTATACCTATGTGAAGACATGATAACTCTTTCTCTATGATCTACGAGATGTGACCATCGGTTTACCCACATAATAGTATACATGCTTTAATGTTATTCTTTTTCACAATAAAGCTTGACTACATATACTTTAAGAATAATGTCATTACGTTTAATGGGTCTCACGATTAAGTCACACTTAATGCTCCATTAAACGGACTAATTATCCTAGGGGCTTTATTATTTTGAAACAAAACAAAATCAACAAAGAAATGCCTTATTATTATATATATTCGCAATAAATATTTATATCAATATCATGATACAAAACCAAACATAATCAATATAGATTGGATATTAGGGCTTACTCCAACAGCTGTTCATACAGTGATGGAGACAGATCCTAATGTCTTTCCTCATGGCCAAACTATTGCTCAAAGAGTGGTTGATAGGGTGAACAATAATTGATCCGGTTATATTTGGATGTGCGTTCTGTTGAGAAGTACTATATGTGTTGGGATGTATTATGATCAGATGTGTTAGTTCATATGTGTGATTTTTAGATGTGGTTAGTACTATTGTGTGTGTTTGTTTAAGACATGTTTCTTAATCCTCTAGTTTGATGTGTTTATGTGATTACATTATGTCTATGGAACTTGATTTTTTTCTTTGAAGACGGTTTTGATGTTTGCCTCTGGAGGTTGAAACTAGTATGTATAGACATATCTCTTTTATGTTATGATGATGTTCTATAATGTTTTGGATATCTTATTTTCTTATATGAAGTGTGTTGGAGTATATACCTATGTGTGATGAAGTATTTTATGGAGTTGTTGGAGGTTAATGTCCATCTATGTGTGTGTAGTGTTGTGATGTACTTGCTGTGATGTATTGGTTTGTATTGGACGCTTATAACCTCTTAATAGTTATGCCTTTATGTGTGTGGTATGACTTTATGTCTATGTTACAAGAATCTAGTATGTTATGGTGTAATATTCTTATGAGTGTGTAGTAGTTTTTCTGGTCGTGTTCCCTTTATCTTTTCCGCTGCTTGTGTTCTTTGAAATGTTTTTTTAAGATGATATTTCCTATCTCAAAAGATGTATTTCGAAGATGATATTTCCTATCTGAAGATTTTCTTTTAAATTGAAGAAAGTTTTTGAAGAACTTTTTATCTCTTACACACATATAGGTTATTGAAGATTGTTTTAGCCAAAATTTGTAAAAGGAGGAAATTGTTGTTTCATTTTGTTAAAACAAGTTGTGATGGCATGATGTTGTACCAGATGTCTTAGACATATAGTACGACATCCTTTGTATGAAGTATTACCACATTTTGCATTACTTGGAGTAATGTATTTTCGCGTCTGATCTAAGAAGATTTGATTTATGTTACTTGTACTCCAAAAAGCGTGTTGTTCTAGAAGCTTGCCTATGCCGGTTTAATGTTGTCGTATATTTGAAGTGTATTTTCAAAATAGATTTCGGAAAAATATATTTTTCTAGAGGATTGTAGCTGAAAATATAATTATTGTCAGCTGGAATTGTTTAGCCCGTGTGAAGAAAATCCCATTCAGAACCTTAGCAATATAAGGAGACTCAGACCTAGTCTCCATTTACGATATCAGGATTAGAAAAACATATTATTAGAATTTCGTTGTTAAGCTTTTTGCTTTATTTTGAATACCGCTTTTGTGCCACCGTTGAATATCAAAAGGTCAGGAGTTGCACGTTGTTATTTGTATACCACTATAGTGCTTCTAGCAAGAGTTGGTTTGTGTTTGGAGTTGTTCTCCTAATCTTATTGTATTTGTGATTTAGTCAATCATTGGGGATAATGGTTGAGGGAAAGTAAGAGGAGATCTCATATTTAAGGGAGTCCTAGTTAGAAATTCACGATTAGTATTAGGTGAAAAGGCAGTGAACAAGGTTTATTCACATAAGACTAGGAACTAATACTATTGATAGTGGATTTCCTTACTTGGTATGGATGCCTACAGATGTAGGTGATGTTGCACCAAACTGGGTGATTTGTGTCAGTCTTTATCGCATTTTATTTTATTTTGGCTAAATTGCATTTTTGGTCCCTTAACTATTTTACTAGTATCACTTTGGTCCCTTAATTAAAATTTGATTTATGATGGTATCTTAACTTTCTATCCGTTACACATTTTGGTCATTTCCGTTAGTTTTAATTCAAAAAATTTAGGGTTTCTTCATTTTCATCTGAATTTTTTTTGGGATTTCTGTTGTTGAAGGTTGATGGAAATAATATGAAAATAAAGAAGAGGGGAAGAAAATGAAGAAACCCTAATGTTTTTGAATTAAGACGAAAAAAAAAACTTCGAACGTGTCTGTGCACGTAAATATATAGGGGAAGCCAAACCAATTAGGAAGAGAAAGTGAAAGAAGAGAGAGAGAAATCCTTTACCCGTGAGGAAAACTTGGAGGCATTCAAAGACCATCAACACCAAAAGCTGTTACATGTTTTTGACACTTTTTTGCAAGTAGCTATAGTTGCTATTTTGAATGGTATCTTGATATATTATTAGAAGATTGCTCTTCTCCTTTTTAAAATTTCTCATTCTCTTAATTCGGTGGGAGTTAACTCATGTTCGATATTTTTCAGCGGTAGTTAATTTACACAGTCATTTTTTAGATGGATTCAATCAATTTTTAAATCGGGTCAATCGATCTTAAAAGTATCAGCATAAGTTAATTACGCCTGAAAAAATGTCGAGCGTGGGTTAACTCCTGCTAAGTCAATAGAATAAGAGTAATTTTCGATATATTATAGCCATTGATATTGATATTGAGAGATTCTTTATCTGCTTCTAAGTTAACCCCACTATACACTGCCATTGCACCACCATCACTTTCATCAGTAGTTATTCACGTTCCTCGCATGCAGAAGAATGTTTGTTTTCCTAAACAAGTATACTGTTTTCTTTTACTATCTATGACCCTACACGTCAATCTTCTTTCATATTTATGTATAATGCTTGCAGGACAAACTTACACCAGCTTGCATTTGTTGTCTTTTTCTATGTTATCCACTTGGAATGTGGCAAATCAAACTTCATTTCTCGTGAATGATTACTAACTTACTGTTTTCATTCTTCTAGTTCGTTTCCCTTTGTTACACCAACAATGTTTAGATAATTTTAAGAGTTAAATAAGATTTTTTGTTTTTAAAAAACTATCAGATTTTGTTTTTCTGTTATGGCATGTTTTCGTCCTTACAAAATTTTCTCCCAGGCGTCTTATTACTTGTTGTTAAGTCAATGTCTATTTTTGAATGATTTTCTTGCAGACATAATTAAAAATTATAAAAAGTTCGTCCAAGAAAAAAGTTTAAAAAATTCACGAGAAGTAAGTTGAAATTTTTAGGTTGAAAAATTCAGGCATAATTTTGTCCTTAAAAATAATTTAGTTTGAAATTTTTTGATACTTTTATCTTAAACTTTTAAAGTTTAAAAAATTCATATTTAATTCATCTTATTTTAAAGAATATTATTTTTTGTAATAATCTTTTTATAATGGTCTAACTGCCTGAAAACAATTATTTAAAAATATAAAAGTTGAAGGATAATTTAACAATTTTGAAAAACAACATAGACCAAAATTTTGTGCAGAAAGACTTATTCTTCAATTGATTAGTTTTTCATCTTATTCTTTAGATTGATTATTGTGGAGAATAATATTTTTGTAAATCATATGAAGCTTACATAGATAATGTACAAATTTCAAATGATAAAATTTTTTGTTAAATTTGTTGAGTCCAACAACAAAAGATAGATGAGATAGAAAGCAAGAGAGAGAATAGTTCGTGAGTTATCTTATTTGTTTGTCTTGTTATTAAGTTTTCTTAGCTTTAATTGTTAAATTGATTGATATTTTCTTGTGTTTTATTTGCATAGGTTTTATTTGTCAATGGATGTTGTGTTTGAGAGGATTGTTTTTGCAATCTAAAGAGGTTAGGGGTGCAGTTTGTTGTTTGTTTGCCTTTCATTTCTATGTAATGTTTTATTTGAATTTTAAAACAATAAAAAAGAAATTATATGAAGGGGAATTGATTTTGCTCGTAAAATATTGGTATTACGTTTTTTTTTTTACATATCATATTTTACTCTCCACATCAATTGACCCTTTTTATACCTAATTTTGTCTTATTATGCAATGTATGTTTTCTCAACGGCAACATTTTCTTTGATCTAAAAAGAAAAAGTGTTCAAGACCTAGATATCGTCGGAATTGTTCTATTCAACCATGCTATAAATTTTTTGAAGAAACAAGACCAGTGTAGGTGTTCATAAGACCACACTTAAAAGAAAAAATGATATGTTCTTATCAATATAAAAATCAAGAAAAAGTCAAGAACATAAGTTGGGTATAAATCTAGTCCAAAGTACTCTTGAATTAACATAAAAGTTTTATGTATCATCCTCTCTGTGATACTTACCATCATAGAAATGACTTTGTATCAATTAGATACAAAATCAACCAGGCTCATGTACCTCGCCCAATACTGGCAATCCTTTGTAATTGTCTAGAGGGACTGGAAACAAACATAGTCTAAAGAGAGTCTAAACACTTGGGGTCTTCACTGGTGAGAAAATGTGGAGTTAATTGGTCTAAGTTAGGATCATTGTTGGGTAACTCATCATGATAAGTGATAGGATCATCATGGTTGGATAACCGGGTCAGTGATGAGAGTAATGGACTTAGAAAAGATTGATGTTTCGTGAAATCCTGGGGTTGATGCTTTGAGTATCGTAATCGTGAGTTATGATGAAGTCCTTCTCGTGGAGACGCCAAAGCTACCATGGATAAGTGGATTGGACTAACCATCAGGTTGATGATGAATTAGTATAAACATACTAGGTCATTCTCTTGAAATAGAAAAATGATACTATAATTTATCGAGTTCTAAACGACAATCCAATATTTTAACGAAAAATTATTTAGGCTTTTAAAAAAGTTTTCAGGTCATGTCAAATTAATCTTCGATGATATTTTGAATACTATTCAGAACCTTATCATTGAGATCTTGTGAAATACTTGAGTAGAAGAACAAAAATGAATGAAAATGTTGAATTGTGTTCTTAGAAACTTAGTGAAGTATTTAACTTCAATTTTGAATGTTCAATAAGAGAATATTTTTTGACATATGATTTATCAAACATAACTAGAAAAAATGCATAAACAGTTAACTTTGTTCGGTCTTAAAAACATATCAAATGATTTTTGGTCTGTATAATGTAAAAGTGATTGAAATCGATC
This sequence comes from Medicago lupulina, assembly GCA_958299785.1. Classification (NCBI taxonomy): domain Eukaryota; kingdom Viridiplantae; phylum Streptophyta; class Magnoliopsida; order Fabales; family Fabaceae; genus Medicago; species Medicago lupulina. Next base: position 25,500,260 of record OY283144.1, on the reverse strand, counting down.
GAATTGTTAGGGAGAATTTATTCCAATGATTTTGGACTTAGTGGAACAATTTTTTAAGATTTTATTTATCTCTCAACCAAACTTTTGATTAATAAGGTCACTTTTCCTTTAGGGTGGTGATAGGCGTACCACCTTACGTGGCGTACCACCCTATACACCTTCCACATGTAAAACAATAATTATAAAATAATCTTTTTAGGTCTACATTTTATTTTTGATTTATTTTATCTCTTACTCTTTAAAGTTAACCCGTATGCAGTCTGTTGCCCTAATTTTAACCTACTTTTTCAACTTAATTTTATGGTATTGACCTCATTTTATTTGCTTAATTTTACAGTATTAACCTCCAATTATTTCTCTGCAGCAATAATCCCCAATAATCCGTCTGGTCAACTGATTATGTTCAACTTATTTTCCTGGTTTTTTGGAAACGATTATGTTCCTAATTATCTTAATCTCACAGTGGTTGTGCGTTTCCCTGATGTTTCTTGTCTTATCAAGATGTCCTATTCATAAGGAAAAGAAATTAGTTTTTTGTTATTTTAGCTTTATGAATTTTGATACTTTGACAAATTTCTTTTTTATCTATGAATTTTTTGGTGTTTTTTTTCTTCTTATTTTGGGGAGGCGAGGCTAGGTTTAATTGATTTGAACTGATTCACAAAACAAAATATTTCACACAGTAAGAATGAGAATTTAAAAAAATAAAAAAAATTAGTAGTAGTTGTTGAATTTACCTCTTCAATTCGAAATTTGAACGTTATTATTTCTTTTTGTTGTTGTACTGTTTAGGTATTGTAGCCGTCAATGGAGGTTGGAGTAGTACCAAAACTCCTGCTGAAGCAGCCTAAAAGGTCATGAGAACTAAGTGTAGCCTATTTGTGTTGTGCTATTTTAAAAGGTTAATTTGTGCATAGCTTATGAGGACTCAAGTATAGAGCTAGCACTAAAATAACATTACGATTTTGCACACTTTATGTTTCAAGCTTCATGTGAAATATTGACATGTTTCTTAAAAATAAGTGGTGTTAGGAGTGGAAATGTGTTGACATATTTTTTTTTTATGCCTTTTATGAGTTAAAGTAGTATTATGGTGAGTAAATGAAACAAAGTACAGACTCACGATTTCAAAATAGTTATCATACACGAGACGAAAAAGATACCACTTAAATCAATCATACTAAATTTTTTACTTCCTCTGTTTCTTTTTAAATGTTGAATTGGTATCAAAAAATTATTTACATTTTAATGAATGTATGAATTTGTTACTCATGCTATGTATAAAATAACAACAATAACCATTTACTATTTCATCATTTCAAATAAAATGATGATAAATATTGCTTTATGGCTTCCCAATCACAAATTAAGATTAAAAGTTGGGGTGCCGGTTATGCTCTTAAGGAATTTAGATCAGCAGTATGGGTTATGTAATGGAACCAGATTGATTATAACTATAATGGGAAAGTTTGTGCTGGAGGGGAATGTAATATCTGAAAGTAATGTTGGAGACAAGGTATTTATACCCCGGTTATCTCTATCACCTTTGGACATCGGAATTCCTTTCAAATTTCAGAGAAGGAAATTTCTTTTGGCGGTCTCATCTGCGATCACTATCAACAAGAGCCAGAGGCAAACACTTGCACATGTTGGTGTTTACCTCCCAACGCCTGTATTTTCACATGGACAATTATACGTTGTTGTTTCCAGAGTTACGTCGTTGAAGATATTGATAACTGATGAAGACGACGAAGATACAAATGACACGTCTAATATCGTATACGAAGAAGTATTTCGAAATGTGTGATATGAATATATCTAATATGTGTTGTTTTAAAAATATTCGATTTTTACTATTATCGTATGTAATATTGGTTAGACGATGAATTCAAAGTAGCTGTATCTTGTCAACAATCATTTATTTTATCCAATTATATACTAAATGGTTCGGCTAAAAGACTCGTGCGGAGCACGGGTCGATGGTCTAGTTAATCAATTAAAAACAATACAACCCAAACCACTCACTTTTACTCTCCAGTGACAAATATATATAATTGTCACGCAAGAAAAAAACAAGAGCCTTGAAGTTAAAACTTTTAACATACATATGATAATTCCAAAACTGCATCACATGTGATCAACAAGATTCTGTGTCCACATCCTCTTTATAAACCAACAGATATTGTATAGATTTCTTTGTGTAAATTATAAATTTATAAGTTCTCTCTATCTTGTGAGAGAGAGAGAGTGAGAATGGTTTCCAAGGTTCACAAGAGAACAGCTATGTACAGAAACCTACATCTTCTACGTTCAATCATACACTCTACTTCGGTGATTATTCTCATAAATCTCTTTCTATAACTCGAATAACTCCATTTTTCTTCTTCTTTTGTTTAATTATGTTTATGCCTCTATATTTACTTTGCATCATCGAATGTTATGTGTTTGTTAATGCAGCATAGTAAATCCTCCGTAATATTGGATGCAACAAAATATATACAAGATTTAAAGCAAAAACTTGAAGAACTAAACCCATTACAAATTGCAATATCAACAAAAATGGTTGATTATGATGCTACGCCTAAGGTAACATGTTCATGAACCTGATTATTAATCAACCAAATAATTCATATGACGCGGACTTTTTATTTCAAGCAAAAGATTTAAGTTTAAGATATAACAAGGGGTGTTCCAATATTTGACACGATATAAAATTGCAAAATCAATAAAACCAAAAAAGGAAGACATTCCTTGGACATAAACAAGAAATTATTAATTGTGTTTGATTTGTAATATATTGATTTTGCAGATTAAAGTTGAAGCAAGAGAAGAGGGCTTTGTAATCGAGGTGATGAGTGAAAAGAGATGTCAAGGATTGCTAGTGTTCATCTTGGAAGCCATTGAAGAGCTGGGTCTTGAAGTGCTCGACGCTAGGGTTTCTTGTGTTGATAACTTCTGCTTAGAGGCTGTTGGGAACAAAGTAATTGCTAAACACATAAAATTACTCACATATGATACATACAGCTGCAACTGCAGTTGTATGTAATGTTGTTACAAAGACCTATAAAACCTTCAAATTGCAACAGCGAATATAATTGTGAATTGCAATTTAGAACTAAGTAATGATTTTTTTCACGAAATCACTTATCTTTGAAACATATTTTTACGGTATCACTGACGCAGGTAATTTTATATATTGTAGCAGGAGAAGAATGAAGATACTTGTCCTTTGAATGCACAATTAGTTGAACAAGTAGTGTCTCAAGCTATTCAAAACTGGAGGGAAGTTACACAACAATGACAATGAATGATAGTATCATACAACAACAATGATAGTATCATACAACAACAGTTTTGTATCTAATCAGAAAATCTATGCTTATTAATGCTTGAGTTTCCCTTGTTGTTAAGGACTTTTGCATGGTGGAAAAGTTTGCCTTTGTCATGAATATGTTGAACTTAAAATACTTGCGTGTATAGATGAAAGAATCGAAACAAAATTACATATTGATGGGGAACATCTTAAACGGGGTGTTTACCCAAAAGAAGTGAAAGAAATAGAAAGATGATGCGAAAGACATGATAGAAGCAGTTATATTTTAACACCCATATAAGTTTGAAACACTCATTTAACTTCTCATTTTCTCTCTTTTGCCATCACATCATTTATTTTTCTATGAGATTGCCATCTCTATTACTTTCTCTCTCTCATGTGATGTCGAATGTATGAGAATATATTGATGATATGATAGTAAGATTGAGACACAAAAATGGGGTGTTAAATAGATGTTAGAGAATTAAGGGTGTCTATATATTATGTTTCTGTTTGGAGATAGAAGAATATTTCATGGGAAAAGCTTCTTGGTACGATGGCTGGGATACGAAAAGCAACGGATTGATTATATCCATTGGAATATTTATAATAGCCATTGGATTGGATTTTGATTTTAGCTTTAATTTATTTCAAAAATATAAACCACAACCCATCTTTTATTGTGTGCAGGTCGTACTTGTGTAATTCGCACCATATAGCAAAGTTGATACTTCATACACACCTCATAATTGAAACACCAATTCAAAACATAGTCATAACTCGAAAATTTTGAGTTATGACCTAGTGGTTGTGAGCAATGACCCTGTGGTTTTTGTTGTTATAGTAGAATTTTTATTTTTTTTATCAAAAAATAAAATAAAATAACAACGTTTTAATAATCAAAATAAATGAACAACTTGAACTATACATTTAGTCAAAAATAATTGAAAAATACATGATGAGTTACCAGCTTCCATTATTTTCTTTTTTTTTTTGGTGAAAAAATAAAATTATCAGCTTCCATTCTTCCAAAATAAAAAAGTGTACTAGCTTTAAAAGACATAATAGCGTAAAAAAAAAAGGCCAGTCACTAGAGGTATACAAAGTAGCTTCTTGTTTTTTTTTAAACAAAACTGCTCATTTATTAGAAAAATTGCATATATTAACACGCGGCATTAGTTAAATGGCGCATATATTAACACTTGCGCTAGTTAACTAGCGCAAGGGCATTTTCGGTATGGCTGCAGGGCGCGAGCAAATTTTACAAGGTGGAGAGCAGAATTCAAACTGCAATTGGCGCAGTGGTTAAAGCCTAGTAATTTATTTCTCAAATCCGACCCATGCCAATTTTCAAAAAATTTAAAAAATAATTGGAAGCACGGTCAAAGGCTAACGTTGACTTGGCCGGTTATTGGCAATGGTATGGGCTTATAGTGTATCACAAAATCATATCCATTGAATTGGAATACGATATCTCTATGGCCGTCAATGTACTTGTGTATAATTACACAAATTATTATTTTTGAGAGAATAATTATTATACATTGAATCTGCGAATAAACTCACATCATCATATTAATAAAATAAAACGGCAAAGTATCTATTATGTCTGCAAATACGACTATATTCAAGTCTCCGGAATACATGTCTCCGGATCTACAACGTCAAATAAACACCGCACAAAGACGGGAAATCAAAACAAAGAAAGTCCTAAAAATATGTAAAAATCATTTATTTAATTAAGATAACAACAAAAACAACTCGAAAGGGTGATTTTAAATCAAAATTGACCATAAATCATCGTTCTTCGATCAACGGGGAAGAAGAAAGGCCGACGGCCAGGGTTTGTATACCTTTTTTTTTGAAAGAAAGGGTTTGTATACCTTAAAATCACCTTTTCGTTAAACCCTATGGAATGGACCACACTAACTATATATAACCGTCTCCTACACTTTCATCAACCTTTTCTTTTCTTTTCTCATTTCAAATCAAACCAAAACAATGAATCCTTCATCAACTCTCACACCTTCTTCTCTCATTCCATTACCCTTCCCTTCCCCACTCTCTTCATCCACCAAACGACACCGTTTCAAACTCTCACTCCCTCGCTCTTCATCCTCCTCCGTTCCTCCACCCAAAGACCTCACCGGAATCGAAAACGTCGTTGACAAACTATCACCGCCACTCCGTCTCGCTACATCCGCCGTTGTTATTGCCGGTGCTGTCGCCGCGGGATTTCATCTCGGTTCCAAATTTGGTGGAAGTCGAAATGCTGCTGTTGGAGGAGCGATTGCTTTAGGCGCGGTTGGTGGTGCTGCTGCATATGCTCTTAATGCGTTGGCGCCGCAAGTTGCGGCTGTGAATTTGCATAACTATGTTGCTGATCTTGATCATCCTTTGTTGTTGAAGACCGAAGACATTGATCAAATCGCCAATAGGTTTATTTGAATTCATGTTTATTTTTTTAAACGTTGAATCTATTATTATATTTATTGTATTATACTATACCTGTAAAAGTGACAGTGATTTAATTTGATGTACGTGTAAAATTATTTTACACCGTCATTGCATAACAGTTAATCTCTTATATTATTACAAGTTATGAGTTATAAATTTTCTGTTCATGATAGTTTATTGAGATAAAAAAAAATGTTTCATGGACAACCACTTTTTCGTAAAAATATGGTTAATCATTTGAAAAATATGGTTAATATGATTAACATTGATAATTATGGGTAGTTCATGTAGTTGAATTGAATTAATCACAAATTCCGTTGTGAATTGAATTAACCAGGTGTTGTGTGGGTGTACAGAAAGTAGGTGTCCATGTTTCATTATTGTATTGAAATTGATGATGATCACATTATTTTTTTAATTAAATATCTAATATCTGTTTGTTGTTTTTGTAATGCTTAATTTTTTAGGTATGGTGTGAAAAAGGAGGATGAGGTCTTTAAAGCAGAGCTTTGTGATATATATAGAGAGTGAGTGACAAATCAAGTTACTATTAATTTTTTCATTTGATTTTACATTTTCATGATTGCCAACTATGAAGTTATGTGAGAAATGGGTCATAATTTTCTGTATGGCTTTTGAAGTTTGGATTTGAATCATGACATTTTCACTTCGACTTTTTATTCAGGTTTGTGTCGTCTGTGCTTCCTCCTGGTGGTGAGGAACTCCAAGGTGACGAGGCTGATAGGATTATCAAATTTAAGAATGCTTTAGGAATTGATGATCCAGATGCAGCTGATATGCATATAGAGGTATTTGTTATGTGTGTTAATTGTGTGTATGGTTGTGGCTATTGAATATGTTTCATATCATGACTGGAAGTTGTTGCTTATCTTACTTGTTTGGTTCCTGTTAATACTTAGGTTGGTAGGAAAATTTTCAGGCTAAGGCTTGAAGTTGGGGATCGTGAAGCGGATATTGAGCAACGCAGGGTAAGTCACGTGAACTATTAAACGAACCAGTATATGTAAATAATAGATTGTGAATTCGAATGAGAAAATGGAACATGACCATAATAGTGAATCTCCAGTGCAGGCATTTCAGAAGTTGATATTTGTGTCATATCTCGTTTTTGGAGAAGCGTCATCTTTCCTTCTACCGTGGAAGCGTATTTTCCAGTTTACTGATTCACAGGTATCTATTTAGCTATTTATCTGTGGATACTTTTTTAATGTACAATCTGTAATGTGACTTGTATTTGTCTCATACAATTAAACTATATAATTGTATTATCGTGCTTCGTGCATATGGGTGTATTCCCAAAAATTAACATTGCACATCCCTGCATGTGTATACAGTCAACAATGACATGGATATGGCCTCATGTGCCTTGAATTTTAACGTTCTCATCATCATTTTGTTAGTCTAGTCCTATTGTTGATTCTATATGACATGATGGCAACAATATATTCCTTTTTAGGTTGAAATAGCTATACGTGACAATGCCCACCGGTTGTATGCTTCCAAGCTGAAATCCATTGGCAGAGGTAATTCTGTAACACATCTAGACCTGTTGATCTTATTGTAATGAAGTGTCAGTACACTGATTTATCAATTAATTCTCAAGTTGTCTTAATTTTTTATATTTTGTTAATTAGTTTGTTACAGGACTTTTGTTTAGATTATAAGAGCATGTCCAATTCTGAATTATGTAACTCTCTAAACTAATTGCTATTAAAAAAAATGTCTCAGAAAATCGTAGAATTAGTGGTCCAGTTTTGCGCTCTTTAGATCTAACTGAATATTTCTCACCAGATATTGACACTGAACAACTTGTTAGACTTCGAGAAGCTCAACGTCAGTATCGTCTATCTGATCAGGTGCATTTTCTTTATTTCTTTGTTCGTAAGCAGAGCTTTCAAATGCTTCTTTTCTCTTGGATAGTCAGACCTTTATGACTTTCAAATAGTTCATTGGTAGGTTATAAAAACTACTTATTGACTAAATGAAATTTTCCTTTGAAGCTTGCTGAAAACTTGTTCAAGGAGCATACAAAGAAATTGATTGTGGAAAATATTTCAGTAGCACTTGATGTACTTAAATCCCGCACAAGAACTGTGTAAGTTTTCTAGTTCTGGTAAAACATGTACTTATATTGATGTAGCACCCTATGTTGTTGGATTTTTATGCATTCGACTATTCTTTTTATCGAGGGATTTTTATCATTTTAGGTTTATATTAATAACTGATCTTGTATAATTAGATGCTCCTAAAACATTTCCATGTTAAATATCAAAAACTATAGATGCTATTGTTAGCATTTTGTTTCCCAAGTTTTTTTTTTTTTTTATTTCTTTATTCTCGTGAAAGTGAGCAACTTGCAGTCGTAGAATATACCGCTTCTAATCAATTTAAAATTTCTTAGTCCTGGAGTTAGTCAAGCGGTAGAGGAGCTTGATAAGATCTTGGCATTCAATAATTTACTCATATCGTTAAAGAACCATGCGGATGTCGATCTCTTTGCCCGAGGTGTTGGCCCAGTTTCTTTTCTCGGTAAGCTTCTAGACTGATTTTATTTTATGTCTTTGTTACATTCAACTTCTAGTGTTTTGAATATAAATTCTGAGTTGACCGTAGTTCATATTTGATTGGAACAGGTGGTGGCCAGTATGATGGTGATAGAAAGATAGAGAACTTGAAACTTCTTTACAGAGCATATGTTACAAATGCTTTGGCCAGTGGTTGCATGGAAGATAACAAGGTAAGTGGCCATTGCATTCAAATAAGCACTGTTACATAACTGATTTTTTTTTTTGCTCTAAACAATTAAGAAAAACATTTTCCTTTGGACTTGAGTTTAGATAAATGTTTTCTTGACAAAAAACTTTCCAAATATTTCATTGGATATTATAAAGTTGTATGGGAAGTGGAATCACTTAGAAAATTTATGAGTGTTTGGAAAAGATAGATGGAACATTCTAGCTGTATATCGGTGCTCCATGCTTTGTTATCTACTACTTGTTTGTCATTTCAGGTTTCATTTAAACCATTACTATAGATCTGATCTATTGGCGAGGCTTTCTAGACGTCGTTTATCATTTGACTGCAAATTTTCACTTTAATACAATGCCAAATTCTGATTGAACTTGTTGTTTGGGTTTATTGTATCCTAATTCTTGTTTCTCTGAATCTCGTTTTACTGCTCAAATTTAAAGTAAACTCTGTCTTCAGAACACTTGTTCATGTTGGTCTTTTTCATGTTTCACTACTGCGAGTTTTTACATGTGGAGAAGTTAGATATTCTAAAATAGAGTCTTGGGGTCCTTGCTAAATAGCTTTAGCTTTAAATCTCAAAATAGATTTTTTGTTCTTTTTAAAATTTTGTTGCCATGAGTTAGCATTCAGGTAAGCAAAGACAACTTTTTGCTTTAAGTCTCAGTGATTAATAAGCTTAATTAGAAAAGGTTGTTTTTCATATTTGTTCCAATACTTGACTTGTATGTTACGTTTAAACTCATTTATTTGAGTAAAGACGTTGTAATTTCTAAAAGAGTAGAAACAGATTATTTTCTAATATATTAACTATATATTTCAGCTTCCTGCACTAGCTCAGTTGAGGAATATTTTTGGGCTTGGTAAACGTGAAGCAGAAGATATTACAATTGATGTTACATCCAAAGTATATCGCAAACACCTTGCAAAAGCTTTTACTGGTGGTGAATTAGAAATGGCAGATAGCAAAGCAGCATTCCTTCAAAATTTATGTGATGAATTGCACTTTGATCCTCTAAAGGCCTGTAAAATTCATGAAGGTAACTTGTTCCACATATTTCTTGTCATGTTTACAATTAGCTGGAATTTTTCCACATTTAGTGCCAAAATTTTCAACACTTTGAGTTCTGAGGCTATGACAGTAGCATTTCAATTTAGTATCTTTCTTTATAGCTGTTGGGTGTTATATTTTTTCTATTTTTATTACTCTAATTATAACGAAATTTAACTCTTGTTTCTAATGTTAGAAATTTACCGCCAAAAGCTTCAGCAGTTGGTGGCTAATGGAGAGCTTGGTGAGGAGGATGCTGCTGCTTTGTTGAGATTGCGTGTAATGCTCTGTATTCCTCAACACACTGTTGAAACAGCTCATTCAGATATCTGTGGCCGTTTGTTTGGAAAGGTACTCTGTTTCTTACTTCCTCCTTAGTTATTTTTTTTGTAGCTACCAAAAGCCCATGCACCCATTTATTGACAAAGTGATCATGCTATGTATTCATCTCTTTTCTTGTTTGAGAGACAATTTTGTATATCTCCTGTGACCGATAGGTTTAGTTTTGTTGACACTTGTTGGTTACATGTCTAACTAGAAATTAATTAGAATGGTTTTTGGCTTCTTGGAAGCGTCACAGGGGTTGATACTTTTGCTGTCATAGTGTTTGCCATGAGAGTTTGTCTATCTTCTCATGATTTTTGTTGTTGAACTGTTGTATGAATTCCATGTAATTTACTAAGGTCATGTGTTTTCACTTTGTAAACATGTATGCCGTCTGCATACTATTAAAATTTTATTAGTTCTAATTCTCTTGCGTCCAAGCTGAAAAGAACACAATCACAAGTGTGTAGATAATTGATAGTACTGATATGTGGAAATATTAATGTTACTTATGTTTTTATGTCTTGCAAGGGTCGTTTAAAATGGAGTTGCTGAATTATATTTTTCTTTATAGGTTGTCATGGAAGCAATTGCATCAGGGGTTGCTGGATACAATGCTGAAATTAAGGAATCAGTACGAAAAGCAGCACATGGTTTGCAATTAACCAAGGAAATTGCCATGTCTATTGCAAGCAAGGCTGTGAGTATCCATGTGTCAAGAAAATTGATGGTTATTTACGAGGATTTTAAATGGTTTTAACTTTTTCTATGCTGTTATATCACACTGCAGGTAAGGAAGATGTTTATTACTTACATAAAACGTGCACGGGGTGCTGAAAATTCTAAGGAGTCTGCAAAGGAACTCAAGAAGATGATAGCTTTCAACACTTTGGTTGTGACTGAATTGGTGAATGACATTAAAGGGGTGTCTGCTGATGTATCAACTGAAGAGGTTGTAAAGGAGGATATAACAAAAACTGAAGACGGAGAATGGGATCTTCTTCCAACACTCAGGAAAACAAACCCAGACAAAGAACTTTTAGAAAAAATGGGGAAGCCTGGTCAGACGGAAATTACTCTTAAAGGTGACCTTCCAGAAAGAGATAGGACCGATCTTTACAAGACATACTTGCTTTATTGCCTAACTGGTGATGGGACGGAGATTCCATTTGGTGTCCAGATCACTACCAAGAGGAATGGTTCAGAATATGTTCTTCTAAATCAGCTTGGTGAAATTCTCGGTTTAAGTGGTAAAGAAATAGTGGATGTACATAGAAGTCTTGCAGAGCAAGCTTTTAGGCAACAAGCTGAGGTAATTTTAGCTGATGGACAGTTGACAAAGGAAAAGGTGGAGCAACTAACTAATCTTCAAAAGGAAGTAGGCTTACCCGAAGAATATGCTCAGAAGGTAATCAAGAGTATAACTACTACCAAAATGGCAGCTGCCATTGAAACCGCAGTGACACAAGGACGGCTAAATATCAAACAGATAAGAGAACTTAAGGAAGCTGGTGTTGATTTAGACATTATGTTATCAACAAACATGAGAGAGTTTCTCTTCAAAAAAACTGTTGCTGATATTTTTTCATCAGGCACTGGAGAGTTTGATGAGGAGGAAGTATATGAAAATATCCCATCGGATCTCAATATTAATACAGAGAAATCAAGAGTTGTTGTACGGCAGCTTGCAGAAACTAGGTTATCAAATTCACTCATTCAGGCTGTGGCACTATTAAGACAGAGAAATCACATAGGAGTGGTGAGTGGTTTTCTGAATCTTATTTTTTAATAAAATGTAATACGTTTCTAAATTCGGTTATGGATTGTCATGTGTGAATGTGTGATTACTTCTCGCCTTTTGTGTAGGTTTCTTCACTCTATGATATGCTGGCTTGTGACAAAGCAGTTCACTCACAGCCACTATCATGGGAATTGCCAGAGGAGCTTGCCGACCTTTACACCATATTCACGAAGAGTAATCCAGCTCCTGAAAAATTGACTCGCTTGCAGCATCTGTTGGACATAAATAACTCCACAGCATCTGCTCTTCGCGAGTTGGGATATAGATTAATGAAGACTGCAGTGGAGGAAGAAGAGTTTGTATTCTGAGTGGTATAACAAAGTAATTGTTAACAGGCATATGGAACACGTGGCGACCAATTTTGATTTGTGATTTCGTTTAAAGGGGAGATATTGGGAATGAGAGTCGTGATTAGAGATTATTTGAAAAGAGGTTAGATCAGGTTTATACTAACAGTTGGAATTTCAGATAACCAATTTATTAAGATCATTCAATTTATAAAGTTAATGTTCTGAACGAATTAAAAACATTGGGTGTATATGTTTAATAGCAAGGAAGGCTGCGCTAAAGAGTTATATGTCTAATATCAACCTATGTCGGTAAAAATGGGGTGTTTATCTTGTAATATGATATAACGATAGGCAGGTTGCTTTGCAGGATGACATTTGAAACAAGAATGATTGGAATTCAAGAAAGGCGAATACATGTTTAGTGGTCGACTGTGTTAGCAAACTCAGAATGAAAATTCTGTTTGTGCTCGTCTAGTATGCTTGTAGTAGGCTGCCATATATGATAAGTTTTTCCAGCAATGGAGGTAAACAGATGAATACTTTGATTCTGCTAACCTTCACTAGGCCACATAACGCCTTGCAAACTGGTAACTTTATGCATATGTTCAACACATTCAGATTTTTTTATAGAACTTGTTGGTTTAAGCATTTACTGCTTTTGTTTACCAGCGTAAATGCATTTTTGTAAAAAACAGCAAAGAAAGGTGTCAACCATGTGCTTAGCGTGGTTTTGATTAGAAGATTATTGTTTACTTGATAAAAGAATAGAGTGTAAGATAATAGAATAACTTTATGATATGATTCAACAAAGTTTATAGTATGCAAATAAGGTACGATCTATTCTTTTTATCGATGTACTAATCAATATGGATGATATGGGATTACAAAAGTTATGTATGACAATTTGGAATATTGAGATTCAAAGAAACAACAAAATTTGGAGAAAGGAAGCAGGGATTTCAGTATATTATTTTAAGAGCAAGGTGTGTTTGGGAGGAGACTAATTCTTCGCATGCTTATGCCAGTTGGTTCACCTGACTAAGTGATTTAGGATTGTAAAGAGTGGTGTGATTAAAAATTAATTCCAAACTAATATTTTTTTTATTATGAAATTTGATTCCAAGTTAATGGTAGATGCAATCAGATTTTGGTTTTATGTTTTGAAATTTTCATAAATTAAATTTGATTTCTGAATTACTGTTCTGAAATTTATCTTGAGATGAAATCTGGAGCGAAGCGGAATGGAAATGCGGATTAGAATGGAGCAGAATGAGACAAAAACTTCATTCCATTGTTTGGATATTCTATAAAATATTTTCATTCTATTGTTTGGAAATTAAACGAAACGGAACAAGTTATAACATGTTTATTTCTTTTTTACCCTTATTATGTAAAATATATTATTGCTAAAATCTTATTTCCTTCAACATAAATAGGATAAAAAAACCGAAATAAGACACAATTTGAAAAAAACTTGGAATGTCATCTTAATTTAAATATAAATTTATATTTTAATCAAATAAAATCTACATACAAGTTGACAAAAAATCAAATCTCCAAATCACACATTCTTGAATACTAATCGAATTTGTCGTAAAAAAATTATATCCATAGAAACTCTAAAAAATAAAGTTGTTGAGTACGTTGATCCTATATATCTACTACTTCTTTATTCAGAAAATATACATGTGCTGCTTCGTCTACCATTTTGCACATATTGGCAAACACAAAAATTACGACTCTGATCATTATTCGTATAAGTCGTTGTTGTTGTATATTTTGCCTCTAGTTAGCTCTTGTTTAAGTTCAGGGACATATAAGCGAGCTTTATGTTCATTGAAGAAGCTTATAACAATGGCATGCCGAATTAAAAACGAGAAAGAATGATTTTTTATAGTAGAAAAAGAATGAATTTGAATTTAAGAGAAAGAGTCAATGGTATAATTAAATATAGGGGTAAAAAAGTAATATTTTTATCATGAAACCTAGTTACTAACCACTTCATTCAATCCAAACATAGTTAAACTATTCTCTTTCCTTAAATATCCACTCAATGCTAAGAAAATTGACACAAAAATTAAAAAACAATAAAAATGTCAATTTTCACAACGCAAACTTGCAAGTGTGAGCCACCGTCGAGATGCTATTGATGGTAACACGTTACTGTCAAAACAAAAACTATAAACTTATTTATGTGGTTTCGAAATGTAAGTGAAAAGTATTTTAAACTTTAGTAAAAAAATTAAATTTAACCTCGTCTTAGTTGAACATATTTTGTTTTCAAGAGAAATGTTAATAACATTCTCATTTAGTAACAGATCCAAGAATTTTGACAGTGGGGCACCTTATATATAAATTTGTAGGACTCGTGAATATATCTTAGTTGGTAAGGTTATTGTGACATGAATTTTTAGTTATTAAACTACTTAACCAGAAAGAGAAATATAAATCATAATTGTCTTTAATAATTGTTAGATTCTCAAAAACATTGAATGATTTATGATAATTTTATTTTGTTATAATAAGTTATTGTTTTAGGTCATACAAAATAGTGTCCTGGACACAAGTTAAAAAAGCAAAAAAGGTATGACTATATTTTATACACTTTCTAATACTTGATTACACAAATTTCAAGAAATTTTTACTATAAATGTTTCTTTAACTAGTGTTCTAGGGGCACTAGGTAACATTTTCATATTGTTTTTTTATATTTGAAAACATGAAGATAGTTGTGTTATTACTTGTTGTGTCACATGTTATTGTATGTGTGGGTCAAGGGAGAAATAATTTGTGATATATATGAGTTATATGATCAAAATATTAATTTTTACTATATTATATTACTATAAAAAAAAATTAAAAACTTAGTGCAGACACAAACCTATAGATGTTTGTACCAGCATCCATCCCTCCTCTCTCTAACATTCATTTTCCTATTAGATAAAACTCATGTAGTCCTCACCACTTTATGTGGAATCCATTTCTAATATGTGGTACCTAAATGAGATTTCATCTGATCTAATAAAAGAGTGAGTGTGAGAGAGGGAAGTAGATTTCCTTCAAAATAGAAGGATGTTGTAAAGCATGTCAGTCGTCCGATCAAAATTGTACGTCCAAGATCATTTTATTAAAAAGACATAATTTTCAATCTTAATCATTCAATCTCAAATGAACGACTATGATTGAAAACTATGTGTAACTGCGTCTATTTATTACATCGCCAAATCTGAGTTTTAGAAAGAATGTTAGAAAGAGAGTGTCTATACTCCATAACACTCCTCTTGTTTTCAAACATATTTTTTTATAGGCTTAATTGCACTTTTGGACCCTTATCTTTCCAAAAGTTGCGGTTATGGACCCTTAACTAATTTAAATACAAAACAGCCCCCTATGTTTTGATTCTTTAGCAGTTTTGGACCCCCAAGACAAAAAAAAAAAAAATAGACACGTGGCACCTCACTTAGGGTGCCACGTCAGCGTTGACCGAGTCAACAATGGACTGGGGGTCCAAAACTGCCAAAGAATCAAAACATAGGGGGCTGTTTTGTATTTAAATTAGTTAGGGGTCCATAACCGCAACTTTTGGAAAGATAGGGGTCCAAAAGTGCAATTAAGCCTTTTTTATAAAATATTCTATAATCTTAGATCACTACCCCGAAAAAACCCTTAGAGGTTGATTTTTCGTAGTTTTATTTTTTTGTCAATTTTGCACAATGTTAAGCAAAAATGGTAATTTATACCCTTATTATGGCGACCACATATCGAACTAATCACAGTTATTTTGATCATTCCTTACAAAAAAAAGTTATTTTGATCATGTACCCCCTTTATGTTGATACTTTAATTTCAAATGCTAAAATGTGAGTATTTCCATATATACAATAAAAATCACGATATTAGTGGGGTGTTAGGCAAGGGCAAGTATATTGTCATTGTCTATCCTATTTTCCATCTAGACAACTTGCCATAAAATTCAAAAGAATGAGAATGTTGAAATCAATATATTTTATCTTTACTAAAAATGATTGAGTTGTAAATGGTGGCAACGGAATATATATTTAAATATGATGACGCTAACTACTAATTTGTTAGACAAAGCCATCTTATGATGTAAGCATTTTTCGTATAGTTTCATGCATATTTGATAAACTAGTTTTAAATATGAACCTTTTGGACTCTATAGTATATGTCGTCTACTTTTAATTTGAATTAATAATTATTATTATTGTCTTATCCTTGGAATGTTCTGTAGTTTGGCAGAATAGCAAAACTTGGTTCTAAGGTTTGAAAATATTTTTGTTGACTAATTGGATTCCTTTGACTGCGTGTTCACATTCCAAACAACACAATAGTTTACGAACGAATTAACATTTAAATTTCCAATAGTGGAAGTAACATGCCGCTTGCATTTAGGACTATTAGCTCTCTTTAATATATCGTGAGGCACGGACGAAACCCATAATTTTTTAGTAGTGTAAGCAATCTATAAATTTTAGTGTTTAAAAGTATAGATGTATATCATAATGGTTTTAGTGATTTTTCATATAAGTAATTTGAACAATCGCATTAAACTGGGGGCAATTGCCCCACTAATGTTTGTGTTTTAATTATTGTCTCCTCTCTTAAAGTAATAGATTTTCCATTAAATTGAAAATTTATATCATAAAAGAGTTTTTCTCATGAATTTTACATAATCTAAAGTGCAAATGCATTTAATCAAGTTGTTTGGGCTCCCGTAGCAAGGAGCTTCTTTCAAGGACGTGTCCGGAGAATATCGGGTTCGATTCCCAAAGAGAACAACGATTGGCCAATGCGCATGCCTCTATGCATGAGTCAGATAAGTTGTCCACCATTGGTGGGTCAGAAACCGATGCGAAAACCAAAAAAGTGCAAATGCATTTAAGATGAAATTCTAAATGATTCTTTCACATATAAAGTGAGATATTTATTATAGTGTTGAAAATTGAACAAAATTCTACAATACATTTTAAAATATAAAGACACATAAAGAGCAATTTTAATTTGTAGATGTTAAAGAATCTTTGATTTTTCTAATATATAATGCTATGATGTTTCTTGGTTGAAAGTGTATACTTCAACATAGAATTCTTGGTTAGAAACAAGCATCAACGGAAGAAAAAAGAACATTGATATCTCATACGATTTTACGTCCTATTTTTTATAATATTCATAGCACAAAAAGATAGTAGCGAGCAAAGATGGATGCAAAAATTTTGAATATTGAAAGCATCATATGTATAATTCTAAGAAATTTAAAATTTGTTCTCTAGACATGTAATGTGTTGTTAATATAATATCTTATTTATCAAAATTAAAACTAAATCTCCAAATGTCTTGCTCAAAAAATTATATAACTAAATTGACTAGCGAAAATTAAATTTGAGAACTAAATCAACTAACTACACGTATAAAGAGTAAAATTACTAATAAAATACACATTTAAATTCATTTCCATAAAAATCAAAACACATGGAGGCACAATCTATAATATATATTATATGTCTATGTTTTTGTCATATTATTGTAATTACTCTTTAGTTTGTTAAACACTATGAAAAAATGTTTCTCGAAATGTAGTGTAGGCCATTGCCTACACAACTCAAAACATTGGGTCTCACCTTGCTTGGGAGAAAGATAGATTTTTACTGTATTATTAAATATTAGTATATTATTTTTATAATGTGCTTCAATTTTATACTTTTGTGCTTCAATTAGTTATTTTATTAAACCAAGGGAAGGTTTGGGCCCACCCCACACCACATATATGGAGCCGTCCCTCGTTAGAGGTTGATGTTCTTACAATGGTTTGTGGGTTTTTTTTATTGAATATTATTAATTTTGATGAATTTCAATAACATTAAATGTTTTTGTATTTGTCTAAAATTTTACATGAATGATGTATACTTACCAAATGAAACAATATTGAACGGTATAAAAATTTTACATCTCTCTTCCCTCCCCATACACACAAATTAAAGTTGGTGCCAGAACATAAAAAATTGTTAAAATAACATTTTAATAGCAAAATTGTATATATCAAATTAAGCATCGAGTCAAAAGTCATATATATATATATATATATGTGTGTGTGTGTGTATGTAAATAGGAATAATTGTAACAAAAAAAACAAATAGGAGTATACAATTCATTATTATTTTATGAGAAATGTAGAAAACTTATGAGTAATTAAATACACACTTGGCAAGCAACCGTCACAAATCCACTAATGGTTGACAAAAGAGGACCAAACAACTGAGAAAACTTATGTAAATAGGAGTATACAATTCATTACTATTTTAATGGACCTTAACTTAACATTGATAAACAACTCAAGTCTCAAAAATACAAATAAAAAACTCCCTCAAATAAATAAATAAAACTCTAGTCTCAAAGCAGGCCAGTGTAGACCAACTATCAATAATAATTGACAAAAGAGGAAAATTTGGTTGAAACCCAATAGTGCATGTAGTGTTTGCAGAAGTGTGTTTTTCCACTGCTTTGACCAAAGTTGATGATATCCAAATTAGACAACTTCCACACTATAAATTAAGCTCGAGGACCCAACGCTTACTCACAGAATCACAAATGCAACACTTGATTTAATTTCTAACTAGTGCTGATTCTTGTTGTGTTTATAATGCCCAAAAAAATGGCTTTCAACTCGCATTATAACCTATTTTTCTTCTTTATGTTGTTTTCCTTCTTGTCCATGGCCTCTGCTCAACTATCTTCAGATTTCTATGGAACAACATGCCCTAAAGCACTTTCTATCATACACTCTGCAGTGTACAGTGCTGTTTCTAAAGAACATCGCATGGGTGCTTCATTGCTCCGCCTTCATTTCCATGATTGCTTTGTCAATGCACGTTCTTTCTTCTCTCTAGCTAACATATTCATGCATATACGTGCATGCATATATTCATATGACTTTGCTTGCATGAACATGCATGTGTGACTTAGATAGTAAATTAAAAAGTTAAATAAGTTGACAGTGAATTTTGATTTTCGTCCCTAAAAAATAAAATAGGATGTTTTTCATCCTCGCAAAATTTTTTGTTTTATTTTTGGTCTCTAATGACTAATTTACGTTCATATTAATGTTGAGATTATCATTCTTTTTGTTTAAAAGGTGTCCATGTTATGTCTATCTATTATATTCAACCCATGTATTTTCATATTATGTTTAACAAATGTCAAAAACATGTCAAAAGTCTATATCCATTTGTGACAAAAAACAAAACGAAATTTTTTGTGATGATGAAATCGTATCATTTTATTCATATGACATTCCTTGCATGAACATACATGTGTGACTTAGATAATAAATTATATATATATGTGTGTGTGTGAGATCACGTTTTTAAATTATAGTCATAATAGTTACGCTTACGCAGCAAACTTTTATATTACGGTAAAATGCAGACAAATGCGGCTGCAGTTGCGGTTAGGTTGCATTTGTAAAGACTTTTGAAATTGTTATATTGTCGCCACAATTGTAGCTGCAGACTGCAATTGTAGAGAAAATTGTATCTTCAATGATGATTTTATAACTTGCAGGGATGTGATGCATCAGTCCTGTTAGATGACACTTCAAGCTTCACCGGAGAAAAGTCGGCTGGTGCAAATGTGAATTCTCTCAGAGGTTTTGATGTGATTGACAACATTAAAACTCAATTGGAAACTGCTTGTCCTGGAGTTGTTTCTTGTTCTGATATTGTTGCAGCTGCTGCTCGTGATGCTGTTGTAGCAGTAAGTTTTTTTTTTTCTTTCTTCTAAAGAGCCCTACGGCTAAACTCACACATTAAGTCCTTATAAACAAGGAATTATTTGCTCAAACTGGTCCCCCAACATATCAAATGTCCTTGCAATCTATTGCCATCTGAGTTGTACTGTAGGAACATATAATTTTTTTTGTTAATAGGCAAAATAAATGAAAAAAATATATATATTGCATTCCACATATTTGTTAATTTTAAAAAAATAAGTATTATAATATGCAAAATATAGAAACAAGTTGAAGTTATTATTCACTATAGTACTAAGATTGGATTTATACCTGCAAATAGCACTCTAGGTTGACAATTTGAATTTTATGTCAAAAAATTCAAACCTTAAAAAGTTCTAGATATGATTAATTTAAACCAACTTTAACTAACATTTTGTGTGTTCAATTTACTATCTCAGTTGGGTGGTCCAACATGGAGTGTTGGATTAGGTAGAAGAGATTCAACCACTGCTAGTAAAGATACTGCCACTAATGATATTCCATCCCCTCTAATGGATCTTAGTGACCTCATATCTGCTTTTTCAAACAAGGGATTTACCACCAAAGAGATGGTTGTCCTTTCAGGTAACTTCATAATTCTTAATTAATTAATTAGCCCCATAATTAAGATCAAGTTTTTAAATTTTGGTTGCAAAAATGCTCGTCTCGCAATCCTAGGCTCGCATAGAATTGCAATCAAATGTGGCCTCAATTGCAGTCGCACTACAAACGTAGTTACATTGCAGTCGTAGAGACATCAAATGTCATGATGTTTCATCTTGAATTGCGGTCACGAACTTTTTTTTGAAGAGAAATGATATTTGTATAATTATTCTGTGATTATTTGTTTTGAAAACTTGGATGCATAGGTGCTCATACTACGGGACAAGCCAGGTGTCAATTGTTCAGAGGCCGGATTTATAATGAGACAATCATTGATTCAAATTTTGCAACCTCAGTGAAATCAAACTGTCCAAGTACCGGTGGTGATAGCAACCTTACCTCACTTGATGTCACAACCAATGTGTTATTTGACAATGCTTATTTCAAGAATCTAGTTAACAAAAAAGGACTTTTACATTCTGATCAACAACTCTTTAGTGGTGGTTCTACTGACTCTCAAGTCACTACCTATAGCACAAGTCCTTCAACTTTCTATACAGATTTTGCTAGTGCTATGGTGAAAATGGGAAATCTCAGCCCTTTAACCGGGAATAACGGCCAAATTCGTACTAATTGCCGCAAAGTTAACTAAATCGTTGAAACTATGATGAACAAATAATGCTTGTCTAGTTACAAACTTTCATGTAATCTTAAATTTTACATTACCATAGAAAATATGATGAGCAAAACATGCTTGTTTAGTATGAGTCTTTAATGTAATATGGTGTTTCCAAGTATCTGTCTAGTTTAATTATTTCAGAATCTAAATTGTAAGGTGTGGTGGTGAGTCAGATGTTGTACTTGGCTCTAAATAAATTTATCAAATGGATGGTTAAAAAAGAGTGATGGTATTGTTTTAATGGTGATTCTATGCTCATGCAAGTTTTCTACCTTATTGTTTTCAATAAAATGTGAAATAGAGGGAGTAATTTTTTTCTATTATTCTTCAACTACTTTCATTGATCAAATGGCCAGTGATCTCGACGGATAAGGCTCCAATGGGGAAAGGCTCTGCTAGTGCACTGTCTCCATTGATCACTGTTTTTATTCTCACTGCCTATTCTCACAAGGAGAAAGTCGCTACTTAACCTTTTGATTTAATACACTCTAATATATGCAAACTAGACGGTAACTTAACTAAAGAAGGACAAAGATATTTTATTACCTTTATTGATGACTGTTTCCGACTACACTTATGTGTATTTAATGAAAAATAAAAGTGATGTGTTTGATATGTTTAAACTTTTTATTAAATAAATTGAAACTCAATTCAATAAAAAAAAGGCTAAAGTGTACTTTTTACCCCTTAAGTTTCAAAAAGTTGCGATTTTGGCCCCCTATTTAAAAAAAATACAATTTTGGCCCCTTTCGTTCCAAAATTGTTGAGAAGACGCCACGTGTCCCAAAAAAGGGGTCATAATCGCAACTTTTTTAGAAGATAAGGGGTCAAAAGATCATATTTTCCTTATGTTAGGGGGTCAAAAGAGCATATTTCCCTAAACATAGGGGATCACTTTTGTCATTTTTTTTCATAGGGGACCAAAATCGCAACCTTTTGAAAGATAGGGGGCCAAACATGCACTTTAGCCAAAAAAAAATCAAACGTTTTTGTAGTGACAAATACACCGGATATGGATCACACACATTGAATGAGTAATATAAAGAGTTTAGAATAAGGGCCCGTTTGGATTAGCTTATTTTTGAGCTTATATAAAACAGCTTATGCAAATAAATAAGTTTTTATGTATTATTTATAAGTTTTTAAGGTAGTTTATGAAAAAACCGTTTATGAGGATACAATTTTTATTAGTGAGAGTTTATAAATTAAAATAGAAGCTTATTTATTTACATAAGCTATTTTTCATAAGCTCAAAATAAGCTCAAACCAAACGGGGCCTAATTCATGAAACAACTGCACTTTATTCTCCTAAAATTAACGGTAAAGCTGAAAGAAAAAGTAGAACATTTACCGAATTAATAGTTGCTATCATCCTTAATTCCGAGCCCCTCATTGGTGGGGGGAAATTATATTGACTATTTGCTACGTGCTAAACAAAGTAGCCATAACTAGGAACAAAGTTTCACCCTATCAAATTTTGAGAAAAAGACAACCCAATTTGTCTTATTTTCGAACCTGGGGTTGTGTGGCCTATGTTAGGATACCTAACCCCAAGAGAGTTAAACTCGTCAGTAGAGCCTATAAATGTGTATTCATTGGGTATGCTTTAAACAACAAAGCATATAGGTTTTATGACCTAAAAGTTAAAGTGATCATAAAATCAAATGATTATGATTTCTATAAAACGAAATTCCTCTTTATATCAAGAGATACTGGGGGCAATAGTGGGGACGCAAATATGAACACTACACCTGATCACACTCTAGTAATTAGAGATAGTGATGAAAACATCCTACCAGATATTATAGAAGTTCGAAGAAGTAAGACAATAAGAACTATTAAAGAGTATGGACCTGACTATATGGCCTATAAATTAGAAGAGGATCCATCAACCCTCTAGAAAGTCTTGTCTTCTTTGAATGCCGACTTATGGCAAGAAGCTATAAATGACAAAATGGACTCTCTACAGTTTAACGGAACCTGGCACTTTGTTGATCTTCCTTCTGGCTGCAAACAAATAGGTTGTAAATGGGTTACGAAAAAGAAATTGAAACCTGATGAAACTGTTGATAAATACAATGTAGTTCTGATTGTAAACATTGAATTATTCTCTCTTTAACCTTTCTAACTTCTCTCGTCCCTCTCTAACCTACAATACCCAGACCATCCAAATCCTCTGTTGCCCTCTAATGCAAACCCTTTTGTCGCGATGTAGCCTTGTTTGCTGGTGGTACGCTCGTCGCGGAGGCACCACCCTCTCAACCGTCGGCCCTTCTCTTTCGTGAATGCTCAAACCGACACAGATTCATCTGTGATAGAGGTCGTGATTTGTGTTTTGGATCTGAGTTTCCTCGACTTTTGGGGTCCGATGTTTGATTCACTGTCAGTTTTGTGTTATTTTGAGATTGCTGCAATCAATGTCTTCTATTTGGAGGTGGTGGTTGTGTCGATCTGTTGATGTCGTCGCTCCTCTGCCGCTGTCGTCCTTTCACCGTCGTTTCTCAGAGGTGGTTGGTGGTTTTGTGTGGTGAGGCTCTGTTCGACATCACTGTTTCTTGCTCTCTTTTTTTCGTCTCCGGTCCGGTGGTGGTGTGTGTTCGTGTTGCAGGGTCGCCGGACGATTTAGTTCATTGTTCGTCGGTTTGTCGCCTTCAGTGGGAGGTTTGCTTTTGTGGGTCTCCGGCTTTGGTTTTGTGTTTTATGTTTTTGTTATGTTGCTGCTTCAGAGATTGGGTGTGGCTACGGATCTGTGACCTATTTTACGGTGGTTGGATTCAAAAACCCGAAAGGGGCGGTGTGGGATTCAAAACCCGCAAGGGTTGGTTCTTTTAACCCGAAAGGGTATGGTTATCAACATATTGGACTCATCTCTCGATCTGAGTTCTTACACGTGTTTGTTTGAAACTGTTGTGTTTGGTGGTATGATGTTTTCGATTAACTGATATCATTCCAGGTTTGTTGAGATCTGCAGATTTCGAGGGGTCATATCTACCTTCACTCTATTACTGCTTAAAAGAGCTATCTATGATTGTTGTTGATCAGGAAGTTGTTGGCACTTGGATTTTGATACCGTGTTGGCGGTTGATCCATTCGCCATTTTAAAACTCTAGTTGTTCTCTGCAAATGTTCACTTTTCATACTTTTTTTGTAACTTGGTTTCACGGCCGTATACGGGTTCGTTGGGTTACACTTATGATTAGTGAATTTATTCTAGGATAGATTAGAGTTGATCCACCTAGACTAATTTATCACGTTGTATTCCCGTTTTGGTTATTCCTTGGTCAGGTCCATGCCCCCCAGCATTTGTATCTCTTTCATTTTATTTAATATAATTTCTATTTTGCCTAAAAATAAAAACTGTTTTTCTTTTAGAAAGATTTTTTATCGTAGAAACTTTTTGACAGAGAATTTAATAACGTTGAAAGTAGTTGTCTGTAATTTATGGTAATTTTAAATGCTTTTGAATTGAGGGGATAAAAAGTATTCTTCATTTAGAAACGTTATTAAAAAATTTGAATTTATATTTTAGTTTTTTGACCAGAATTTTATTATTACTGTTAATAAATTTATACTTTTATGATTAAAATATTAATATATTATTATGTATATAAAGAGAGACACAGACATGACAAATTTCTTCATTTCTATACAATATCATTGAACGAAGAAGATACAAAGAAAATGGCTCAAATACAAAAGTTTTTCATTGCAACTTTGATTGTGTGTGTTCTATTTGCAGTAGGTATGTAGACAATTAACAATTTAGTTTGATAAATTATTTTTTTATGGGAAATTTGTTCGATATTTTTTATCCATGCATATATTATGTGCACTAATATTATTCTTTTCATTAGGTATACTCAAAACTGAATGTCATAATATACAACGTGTTAAATGCATTGGTGCATGTCCTCCTCTTAACTTATGTGATTCCAACTGCAAAAAATTGGGCTATACGAGCGGGGAATGTTATGGCCAGCCTTATAATTGCTGTTGTTTTCTTAATTGAAATGAATAGAGAGCTTTTCTTCTAGTTGTGATAAAATGTTATGTTTCATTTTCTTTTTTGAAAGGAAAATGTTATGTTTCATAAACAATTAAGCTTCATTACGCTAAAATAAAAACATGATATATTATCTAGAAATTGAGTTTATCCATATTCATATATGGTTTTATTTCAAATAATTATTTCAAGTTAAAAGATTAAAATTGTAAGCATCTAATATGGACTTGTTGGTATAAAGACGAACCTTGTTACCTTTAGTAAATTCAAGTAAAATATTATATTTGAAATCCCTTTTATTACTATAAAAAAGTTAATAAAAATGGTAATGATTCGCCTTTAAACTATTTTCTAGAGGTTCGTATTAAATTCATCTTTAAAATTGTGTGAAACTTATGATAAAAGTGCAAATGTAGTTAAACCTTAAAAAAGTTGAAGAACAAAGGTAAATAATATATGGACATATATAATGAGAATGATATTTTTATGTGAGAATGTGAGGATGAATTTTCATGGTTAAGATTAAAATGCTCAATTAATAAAAATATGTGCCCCTTCCTTTCTTATCGCATGCCCACCTCTACTTCTTTCCTTCATCTTCTTCCAATCTAACAACCTTCCTCTTTTTTTTTATTTTTTTTTATTTTCTTTTATAGATGAATACATCCCTTTCTCCCTATTCCTATAAATTTTTTTCTCGTTATCAATTTTGGTGTAACAATCACCCAGGTTTGAAATCTTTTCAGCCTCATTCATCAATATTTGTGAACCCAGATTCAACATCTTCAAATTCGTGAATCCATATTCTTCTTCGTGAACCTAAATACGAACTCGCAAACCCAAATATTGGTCGAGCCCCAAAGGTAGAAGAGAAATAGAAACAATTTCAAAACCCTAATTCTCAATTTTGGGAATCTGAAGGAAAAAAAAAATCAAAGATGGAATACTTGATCTGAAAAGATTATTTAAAACTGGAAGTCAAATAAAAAAAAAAGGTTTTTAATGTTGATGGCCCCAAATTTTCATCTTTAATCCTCTTTGCATTCAACAAAATATGAAGAGAGAAGTGTAGCCTTTTTCCATACATACTTTATTCCAATAAGTAGCAATGGTAATGTTGAATCTGGGTTTGCAAGTGTGAGTAACTTGAAATGTATTGAACCCTTTTTTGAGTCTGACAATAAGAGACTAACTTATTATAATGTGAGTAACATATTTAACCAACTTGAAACTTTTAAAACATAAGGGACCAACATGAAACATTTAAAACATAAGGGACGAACTTGAAACCTAAAATAAACATAAGGGACCAAACATGCAATTGAGCCTACTTTTTACAAGTTCCAATCAAGTGTTCTCTTGTGGTATAGCCATCATAGACGTTACGGTGAAGAGAAGTGGGATAAAAGAGGAAAGAACGCGAGTAATGTAATACCCTCAAATCCCACTTGCAATATTTAAAAATAAATCAATAGATAAATACAAGGCTTATGGTGCTACACATTCAATAATCCAAAATCATGCATAATTTATTTTCATAATCATAAAATAGTCGCAACGGATTCATAAAGTAAAAAAACATAACACCATCATCTCAACATTTCAAGCTACATTATCATAAACATCGGGGTTTCTCAAAAATAATCCAACAGATTAAATAAAAAAATCCCGACAAAGTCCTAATCAGAGCCTACGACTAGACTCCGAGGCATAAAAGCGAGGAAGCCTCAAGCTACCCTCAGGTACTCACGCCGATCATGCGTCCTCAATCTTGCATGTCTATACCACCACGAAAGTGATATAGGCGGAAACCCGCAAAAGGGTGAAAAATACCCTGTCATACCCCAATTTTTGACCTAAGATTCCATTTCACATGTCTTTTGGCCCATAATATTTTTTCCTTTTCAAGAAAACTTTTGGCAGAGAGGTATTTTAAAATACCTCATTTTTTATTCGCTTTTTGTCCACTTTTTATTTTTTTTTAGTTATTTTTATTTTAGTCCTTTTTTCTTAAAAAAATACCTTTTACTTTTATGTCTTTTTATTATTATTATTATTATTATTATTATTATTATTATTATTATTATTATTATTATTATTATTATTATTATTATTATTATTATTATTATTATTATTATTATTACTACTACTACTACTACTATTATTATTTTATTTTAATTTTTTTATTTGTCTTTTTATTTATTATTTTAAACCGAAAAAAAAAAAAGTAAAAGAGGTCAATGGTTAACATATATAATTAATCATAAGACATTCTTGATGCAATTATATATAATTATGTGAATCAAATTGTCAATGGTCATATTTATGGAAAAATGGTTTTTCAAATAAATTAGCATTATAATTAACATATGTTAATGGATTTTTATAAGGATCGATCATATGAAATTAAAAGGTCATTAAGATGAGTCGACACTTTCTATTTGATAGTAGTGTGTGTGTGTGTGACTTATAAATAGACCTTAAGTAATTTGATCAAGAGGACACAACAACAACAACAACAAAATATTAAACACAAATATGCTCTAGTTTTCTTGTTCCACTACTCAAAGGTTGAGAGTAAGAATGGGTGTGGGTGTTGATACGCGTAGAGTCTTCATATCTTTGGAAAAAAATTTATGGTTCAAGAATTGATACAAAGGTATACTTTTAGTATCTAAATTTGTAATTTTATTTTCCCAAGGAAAGGGATTCGCTTTGATCCGGTGTCACTGCGTAATTCTCGCTCATTTATTTCATTGTTATTTTCATTTTGGACCATAAAAAAATAAAAAAATAAAACATTCAAATACTCAAAAAAACAAATTTCAAAAAGGAATTCTTTTTTCTAAAAAAAATCTTGATTCTCATCAAGAGATTTTTTTTATTTAATTTTCTTTAATAAATACTTTGATGCATTCAAGTTCTTTTTTTTTTAAACTAAAAAACACCAAAACAAATATTTTCTTTTGCCATTTGGCTTTTATTTACAAAAGTTTTTTTAAAAAAAATAAAAAACATCAAACATATCAGTTGGTTTATTTTACTCCGAACTACGACGTTTTGATCTCTTACGGGTACATAGACAAAAGACTTTTGTCTTTCCAAATCAAAAATAATAAAATATGTTTTTTCCTCATCACACCAATCTTTTGGCAAGCGAATAATAATTATTCGTAGCCAAAAAATAAATATATGCAAGAGGTTCCTATAGAGTACTATAGACGTTTATGATGCTAATACATTCCCTTCGCGTAATTAACCCCCGAACCTTAATCTCTTATTTAAATTGTGGGTTTTTATTCGAACTTTTCCCTTTCCCTTGGAAAAACTAAAGATCGGTTATGAATCCTAATTTTGTGAGTCAATGCTAATCAATAGCTTGATCTCCGAAAATCACCGCGCCATACTCAACAAAGGAAATCAGGAGCATAGGAAAAGTTTCAAGGCAACAAATATCATATATTCAATAATTCAATTTATCAAGGAA
Organism: Medicago lupulina; assembly: GCA_958299785.1. NCBI lineage: Eukaryota > Viridiplantae > Streptophyta > Magnoliopsida > Fabales > Fabaceae > Medicago > Medicago lupulina. The sequence continues at coordinate 25,471,697 of OY283144.1, read as the reverse complement.
TATTCTCATGTAAATAAGCATATCAATTCTCAAACTATGAATCCAAGATATAACAAGTATTTACATCATCACCTTATCACAAAATCAATCACCATCATTACAAGTACACAAATATCCCCAATGTTCACATATTCATGTACACATCTTCAGATATAAGCATATAATTGAATACATGACTCTCACAAAGATTCATATGCATGCAATGTTCTAGACTTGACTATACATGCATGTAGTACCATTTGGATATCGGAATTCTATTACCGAGGGATCCAACATCATCTTTAGAATAGTGTTGTCTTCAAATAATAATCCATAGATAAACTACTGAATTAATCACCATATATTCAATAACTCATCTATTGGATTGGTTCGGTTTTGAATACCCCTATCCACGAGGATTGTCATTCAACTTAGCAATTAAAGTAAAAATAGTAAAAGAGATAAAGGGGTTCAAAGTTTTCTGATTGTCCTGCACAATGCGAAATTAGGTTGTTTGATTTAGAGGTTTAACGATGTTTATGATATCATTGAATTTCCTCAACCTTCTTTGTTGAAATTAACACGGTTGCATATATGACTTGTCTTGATTCAAGAGAGTAGGAGATATCCCCCCCCCCCCCCCCCCCCCCCCCGCGTGATCCAACGGAGGAAAATTTGAGTAACTATGCCGCAATCAAAGATTATAACTATGGCGTTCGCCTAAAGATGAATCATAACCCTAACAATCATACTTAGATTCAATTCAAAGAATAATTAGAAAATATGCAATTTATTAATGTTCTTGTTCGGATGGTAGGCATGATTGTCAGTCATATACAAATTATATCAAACACTTGAATCATAAATTGAATAAAAACTTTATTAATTGAATGCAATAAATAAGTGGAGGTTTTTCGTGGAACCCTAATTATGAGAGGTTTAGTAGTGCATGACAACCGACATCATTACGAAAAAATAGAAAAAACATACCATAGAGAGAACAAGAGGAGGAGAAAACCTTCTGCCTTGAAGCACTGATACTTGACCCTTGCCTTGTACCGCTAGTTTTTTTTATGAATAAACGTATGTGAAAGGGTCTCTATTTATAGTGCATAATTTCTTAGGGTTTAAGAGATGACAACTGGGCCTTTTCCTCCTATACAACTTCAAAAACAAGCAAAATTAGCTTTTTACCCGCAGTCGTGTGCTGGGGCACACAAGACCAAATACAAGGGCTCATGAGGCAGTAACCAATGCTGTCTCATAAGTAGGGGCACATGAGGAAGTAGCCCATCTTGGAATTTTCCAGTTTTCGTCCCTTTTTTAAGTGTTCTTGCATCTTGAAATTCCTTCGTACTAGGGATGAATTCTCCATTACTTGTATTGTCTTCAAAAATCTTTCAAGAACCATTGATCTTCAATCTTCATATCCTTGATCCGTCATGTGATATCTTGCTTTATCGATTTACATGATTTCTCACTAAAAAGACTTAAAACACCTATGTAGTTGCATGATTTAGGATAAACGTGAGTTACAACGACTCAAATGAAAACAATACAAAATGTTTCTCAAATCATTGACAACTCCTCTAAATCACCTCTTATTTGTGTTAAAGTGCAAATAAAATAACTAATAACATAGTCTAAAGTATCATATGATGATCCATTGTCAATCACTAAGGAATTAGGGAAATAGAATTGTATAGGATTCAGTAGTAATTCGATAAAGGAATTCAATAGTCATAGTCAAGTTGATAACTCAGGATAGTCATTTAGTGAAACTAATCTTTAACAATTTTATTATTATAAAGTTGAAACCAATTTTATTGTGCATACTTTTCAATATTGCCACCAACAAATGCAGGACCTTTTTGTTCAATTAAGTTATAAATATTATTCAAAATTTTAACGCAATCATCGAGTTCAACACTTGGTCTTATCGTTTTAAATTTACTACTTGCACAATTTTGTACACTTGCGAAAATCATCATCAATTTTTTTTCCACTGTTGTTGGGGATTGTCAAATCATTGTTGAATTTTATTTTCGCTTACTTGTAATTTCTTTCCTTTGCAATAAAAGTTTTTTTTTATTTTTATTTGTTGAGTTTTCGAATGTCGTTTGCTAGTGGTGTTTTTCTTCTCGAAAAAAAACACTGAAACTTGTCTTCTATCTACACAATGTCGTATACTTTGAGGGGGAGATCTTGAGAGATACATTTTAAAAAGACCTCCTTCAATTTCTACGTATCTAGATTGGATTTTTGTTGAGAAGGACAAAGGAGCAGGGCAGTTCTAAGGCTCGGCGACCCCGGGCCAAAATTTTTACAATTTTTTATGTAAATCCCTCTAAATTTCTTTTATGAATCCCTATAAATTGGACAATTTATTTAGAATCTTTGATTATTTGCTTGCAATTTTTCATGTAAACCCCTCTAAATGTGTTGCAAATTTTTTTTGCCCAAGCTTTATCATAATCGTGGCTCCGCCACTGCAAAGGAGTGACACCTTTGATTATTATATCCCATCCCTAGAAGGTAAAGATCAATTGGTCTTGGAAGTAGAATAAGATGAGTTTTTCATAAAAAAATATCAATTAGGAGAAAATGCTATATACTCAAATTCTTTCCACAGTTTCATATGACAAGAACTTTTATATCAAGGATGTTTTAATTGAATTCATGAATAATAATCAAGTTTCTATTGAAAGATTTGAAAATCAATGTGAGAGGTTCTTTGAGCTAGTGGTTGAGTTTGAAAAGTTGAAGATTGGAGATAAATTCATTGTTGTGGTAAAGAAAGAAAAGAAGGGGGAACTGCAATAGAAAATCGACATATCAACGAAGACAAAGGATGCAGCCGGAAAATAGAGTGGACTAATAGGAAGAGCAACAATGAGAGGTGACGCCGGCAGTGTTGGAAACTTCTTCTAGTTTACTTTTTTTTCTATGTTGTTTATGTTCCTTATCGCGAGTAGCTAAATTTCTAGAATTCTGCTCTTTACCTAAATGGATTTGCTCATTCCTAAAGTAAATGACCAAAATGCCCTTACGCATGTTAACTCATGTTAGTATTAAATTTGCGTGAGTTAACTCACGCAGAGATTTACACAGAATTTACACTAGCGTGAGTTAACTCACGCTAAGATTTTCACTAGCGTGAGTTAACTCACGCTGCGCAAGTTAACTCGCGCCGGAGTATTTTCAACATTTACTTTAGGAATAAGCGAAACTGTTTAGGTAAAGAGCAGGATTCAAATTTCTAACTGTTAGGGATGAATTAATCGTGATGAATATTTTTGGGCCTAGTTTCTAAAGTTGAGCTTCATATGAAATTTTTAAATGAGGCAAAAATATTTTACCTCAAGCGTCAAAATTTTAAGACTATTACTTTTCTCATCCTATGCTATTCTCGCGCGCTTTTTTTTTTCTTTCAAAAATACCCCTAATTTTTCGGATTTTAGAATTTGAACTGAGTTTTTTCTTTGTTATGGGGTAAATGAGTTTTTCACCAATTCAAAATTTATAATATGAAAACCTCAATAAATAGGGCACGTTCCTTGATTTTTTTTCTTCGAATTATTGAATCCGAACACCCCATAAACACCATTTTTCTAGGGAAAAACAGTTCAGATTATATAATCCGAACTGTATCAACATAAATTCTGAACATGTTTGGGTCATTGTTAGTTTTTCTTAGTCAAAAATCCGGTTTTTGGGCTACTTGATCGGATTGCTCCAAAAGTTCTCCAAAAAATTAGGAAAAAATCAAGGATCAAGACTCATGTGCTAGAAGGGACTTCTTACGGGACTCCGCCCCTCAAAATCCAAAATTGCATCGTTTAGACCCAATTTTCATTTTATTAAATTTTTCATATTCTCAGAAAAATCCGAAAAAATTTGCATTAGTTTTATTTTATTTTTAGATTTTTTTTTGTGTGGTATTTTTATATGTATATGATTTTATTTGAAAGGTTTTTTTATCATTTTTTTTACTTTGTTTTTTGGTTGTTTTTAAAAGCAAAATTAAAAAGTGTTGAAATGGAAGAGATTCTGGTTGTTGTTTATACATGCATTGCATATTTCGGATTCCAAACTCAGTTTGGATATTTTTGGATTTTATAATCTGACACATGTACATTTTTTAAAATTTGATAGGACATGAGAGAACCTCATAGAATGAAAAAAGTAATAGCCAATTTTTAAATGACACTACTTCACTAGACACACATTTTTAATGTGATTAATAGCATCGAATGCATTTATCTCTTACTCTTAAACGTTAACTCGTGTCGCAATATTAAACCTAATTTTTAACCTAATTTTGTAGCCTATTTCCCTCCAACCTAAACTAATTATCCTATTTTTATGGAAAGCAAAACAAAACCGTTTCCAAACTAATTATCCTATTTTTATGGAAAACAAAACAAAATCGTTTCCATCGTTTCTTTTCTCTTGCTCTTAAACGTAATCACTCATGCTTATCAAAACAGTACTTTACTATTTTCATGATGCAATCCTTTCCATAATACCAAAATGTTCTATTTTTATGATGCAATCATTTCCTACGTTTCCTTCTAATGCAAATCCTTTCTCTTTCCATTCTATTTCCTCATCATTTGTTCTTCTCCCACTATCTCTTCAATTCTCTTCCTTCCCGTTCTATGACACGCCATCATGATGAAGAAATATCTCATTTTCTAGGTTTTCTTCTGACACTGATTTATATCTCTCCTTCTAATTATTACTTTTGTAATTTCTCTTTGGCATCGACTTTTCAGATCGACTGGAGAAATATTTTGGTAGTACGAATGATAGATTTTGAGATAAAAAATTTATGCATTTTTCATGAGTAATGGATTCTAAATAATTTTTTTTAGCTCATTTGAATCAATATGTTATGTTTCTCACTGCCATACCTTTTTTAAATTGTAATGCACAAAATTTTTTTATTTTATTTTTTTTTCATATTTGTTCCAATTCAAACAATTTTGTTGTTTCTCATATTGTTTTTTGGAAATGTGATAGATAAGTGAATCGATATATTGATAGGTTGCTCAATATCTCCAAAAAGTGATGCTCATATAGAGTATGGAAGCCTTTGATTTTGATAGAAGGATGGCTGTTAAGAAAGAAATAGAGAAAATAGGAAATGCACGGCAATCAAATGCACTTTCTGATGATAGCTTTAGCTTTCTTATATAAGCAACCTTACTTGGGATTACAGTGAGTTTTTTCTTACTTTACTGGATTACAATCACTTTATTTCCTTATGATGTATAACTTTGTATAATGCAATACAACTCTAGCTAGATAAAAATTCATTGTGTTACGTGTTTTACATCTTCTTCATCGTTATAAATGGCATTACTATTATAGTACTAGCATGAAGTGTGTTTAGTGCTCAAATGTAGGGATTTGATGACTGGTTGGAGTAAGTTGATGAATGATGATGATGGATGATGGTTGATTCTAACCTCTTAGGTTGATGTGCACTGCAGGTACCAAGGTTGTTTCCCATTATGTAAATACCCAACATTACTTTCTTTTTAGTGTATTTTTTGTGCCTTTTTCTCTTTACCTCTCTATATAGCCCTCAATCTCTCTTGTTATGTGGTTTCATTTAGCATGAAAAGTGTCATGAGCTAATTTTCATTTGGTTTTCTTTATTAGGGATTGGTAACATATTGACTCAGTATTTTGGGGAATTATTACATCCTCCAATAGAGGTATTTTTTCTACAACATTGCTAAAGAATATATTTTATTTCACGGGGACTACAATGCAAACCATTAACCTAAATAATATATTTTATTTATTTGATGGGTACTACAATATTAACCTAACACAATGATGTTGAGTTTGCTTATGCTATGCAGGATATTTAACTCACTATATATTGAAATTTGATTGTTGTGTCAGTTATGGCTTGCTTTATATCAAGGTATTTTTTTTTCCGTAGATGAATTTACACAAAACATAGTCATGTAGATTAAATCATTTGCTTTTTTTTTCTTCTACTCTTCTCTTTAGTTTATATATTCACTTTTGTTTTGAGTTTTTCTAAGTTGATTTTGTTATACTCCTATAAGTTGATATTCCAAGATTAGTTTCCGTTAATTGTTTCATTTGCAATGACTATCAACGAAAGCCAAGATTAGTTTCCGTTAATTGTTTCACATGGACAATTGTATGTTGCAATATCAAGGGTTATTTTCAAGAGATGGTTTGAAGATCTTGATAAATGATGAAGACAGTGAAGATATCAATGTTACGTCGAATGTGGTTTATAAAAAAGTTTTTTGTAATGTGTAGTACTTCGTTGTATAATATTATTTTTCCGACATATGTTCATTTTAAAGATATTAGCAAAGTATCAAACTTTTTGTGTTAAACGACTCATGCTATTTCAATATTATGTTATATTCGCATAGTAGATGTTTCATTATAAAATGAACTATGTCATTGCATTTTTATATTATTTTTTATTTCATTGTCAATTATTACTATTGATATGACCGGTGCGTCAGCACGAGTCGATGATCTAGTTTAGGAAATCACGGTTAGGTTTGAAATGAGGGAAATTTGGCAAAAAATTTAGGTTTAATTTAAGGTTATGTTGATGAGACATGATTAGGTTTAAGAATAAGAGATAACATGGGTGAAAAAAATGTCTATACAAACATTTCAGGGAATGTTATCAATTTAATTTGATTTTATAATAATTAATTTTCTACGTTTGCTTTCATGAATGTATTGTATTAGTCCATGATATATCACAAGTTTAACCATCATATTCATCTTTTATTCACCAAGATATATAGTATACCCTTGTTGTGGGTGGGCCTTCAATCTCGCCTCAATGCATTCTTATGTTGATCCTCATCATATAGCACAGTGCAGAAACACCACATATTTGTATTGTTCTTCTTTGTGAATTGTAACATTTTGAAGAATTTAAAATTGGAGGTGCCAAATATTCAATTACGTGACTTTTTTCCTTCAAGAAGTAAACTCTAAAAGGAATGTGTTAAAGCTTGGAGGTGCAGGAATGTGTTAAAGCTTGGAGGTGCATCATACTTTAATATATGGTAGGTGTCAAACATTCAATTGCATTAACCTTTATTTGCCTTAATATGAACATGGGTTTGTTCAGTACAATCTAAATCTCGAGATTACCAATAATTAAAATTAAATGATTCTTTCAATAAACTAGATTACATAATTTGTTATTACCAAGGGTGGGTATGGTATGATTTACGATCAAAACCGAACTGAACTGAATTATTTGTTCAATTTAAAATAATTTAATCGAATTAAATTGTTAGCATTTCGAACTAAATTGAAGTGTTTCAAACTGAACTAAAAATATATAAAAAATTAAACGAAATCGAATTTTAGAAGTTTTAACGCCGAACTGAATTGTTTCGAACCGAATGAATCAAACTAAACCAAAATGTTTTAGTTCTATTCTAGAATTGTTAGTAATGGATCAATTTTTTTTGGTTTGGCTCGGTTTCGGTTCAGCAGTTCGATTTGGTTTTTTGGTTTTTTTTCCATCCCTAATTATTACAATGAAAAATAAGTAATATATCATTCCAAAACTCTAAAAAAACCTTAAGATTATTGCTATGGACGTGGATTCCATGCATATGAAGGTCAACAGGTGAAACAGATTGGGTCCAAATAGGTCAATGGATAAACGCGTAAAAAATATGGGTTGTATTGGTGTGCTATGGACCAGTTTGGTTGGGAGATTTGGATCCTTATGAACTAGGGACCAACCGACTAAAGTGTAAAAGTTCCTTTTACTTTCCAGTGTGTAGCATGCTAGACAAATGGACCAGGTCCATCTGAATCCGACCAGCCTGCAGGTCAACGGGTCAAACGTATTAGGTCCAAATTGGTCAATGGGTTATACGGGTGAAAAAGATGGGTTGTATTGGTTTGTTACGAACCTGCTCAGTTGAGAAATTTGGATCCTTATGAATTTGGGCCCGAACGACTGAAGTGCAAAAGTTCCTTTTAGTTTTCAATGTATAGAATGCACGCCTATTGTTCCTCATTGTCTTGTCTAACAATCCTAGTAAGAAAATTGCTTTTTTGACATTGAAAACATCACAATAACACATGTAAATTACCTAAAAGCCCCCGGCGATAGTTAACTACCGTTGGGACATCTGGCAGCAGTTAACTACCGCTGAGCCCCAGCGGTAGTTAACTACCGTTGAAGAGCAAATTTTTTCTGCAAGTTCCTCATATTCATCCTTTTCACCCTGTTCACATAACCCAAAAGAAAATGCATGATTGTTTTTCAACAGAACATTCCTAAAACCACACTCATTCAAGTTTCAAGTTCAATTTGTTGAACATCCAACAAACATTGAACAAAAGAATAAGAACAACCAATACCTTAAAAACTTGGAAGCTTCAATTTCTTAGATTTTTGCATCTCATTCATACTTAATTTGTTATCAGAATTAATAATTTTAAAATCCTCATTCTTAAAATTCAACTCCAATTGAAAATTATGGAAGAGAGAGGGACTGGACAAGCCAATTATTTGAGAGATATTAGCTTGGAAGAAGAACAAGAGGAAGTTGCAGAAAGAAGAAGAGGTGTAATTGTTGGTGGTCGAGGGTGAGAAAGAAGAGAAAACTAATTTTAATAGTGGCCACATGAATATGTGATTTATACTCCTCTTCTTTCTCAATGTTTGGTAATTTGTGGATGAGTGGTAGGCTGGTTGTGTGTTGAAGCTGCTTACTTTGCAGAACTCACATGAACAGATGTTAGAATTTGGCAAATTGAATTCAGCGGTAGTTAACTATTGTGGGATGTCTCGACGGTAGTTAACTACCGTTGGAGGCTTTTTAGTAAATTACATGTATCAATGTGAAGTTATCAATATCAGAAAAGCAATTTTCTCCTAGTAAAATATGTACATGTTAACCTTCTCCATTCAGACCTAGTAGACTAGACTCTCCTACATCAATTTAATTTAGAGTAAATTACCCTCCCCTCCCCTCAAAGATGCTTGAATTACAATCCCCTCCCCTCTTATGTTAAAATATACATTCCCCTCCCCTCTTATTCAAAACATATTAGAAAAAATTTCATTCCCCTCCCTTAAGAAAAGCTTGAATTACATTCCCCTCCCCTCTTATGTTAAAATCTACATTTTACTCCCTCAATATATATATTTTTATTTTTAATAATCTAGCAAAAAAATAATAATCTAATACACTTCGAAAAAAACAGTATTGCAGATCTATTTTAACATAATAAAAAATTGAATACATATTTTTTTGCTATTTTTTATTCACAATTTCATTAACATGTAGTTTTAAACCCTATTATAAAATATGAAACAAGCCAAAATAAAATTAAAATATGTGAAAAATTACTAACAACAATAAACCATGGTTATTTAAAAGTTAATTTTAAACTCTAAATTATAAAATCAATAGCAAATATATTTAAATTTAATTATCATTAACATTTAAATTATAAAGAAATGAATTAATTTTTCTTAAAAGGTGGTTTAAAATTAATATATATCATAAAAATATTTATTTATGTTAAAATAGATTAAAGTGTAGTGCATATTTAATTATCAAGTGAGGGGATTGTAATTCAAGCATCTTATAAGGAAGGAGAGTGTAAATTTTACTTTTCAAGGGAGGAAATTGTATATTTTAACATAAGAGGGGAGGGGAGTGTATTTCAAGCATCTTTCAGGGGAGGGGAGTGTAATTTACTCTTTAATTTATTTAGAGCTATACAAATAATACAAACCATTTTGATTCATTTAATATTATGAATGTTACTAGCCCGAGTAAATAAAATGATTATGATGACAACTAGTGTTAGGTAGTACGTAGTAGTCAGACTTAATAGGTCATTTGGTCATTTAATTAATTTCAAGTTTTCATTTTAGTCCCGTAATTAATAAAACTCAAGTTTTGGTCCTTTAATTTTCCATCCTTAAAAAAAACCCTTCTATCAATACATTAAACTTTCGTTAGTTTTTGCCAGCGTGGCAAGTATAAAAGGCAAGTTTTTTTTTTAGAAACTCAGAAATTATGGTTTTTTTTTTATCACCATTCCTACCTCTTTTCTCTTCTTTCCCATTCGAATTCATTCTCCTCTTCATCCTTCCCGTTCGAATCCCTTCTATCAAATCAAATCCAACATCACAAGCTTCTCTTCTCTTCTAACCAAATCCAACATCACAATTTCATCATCATTATCACCATCCACAACACCAAATTAAAAAAAAATGAAAAAATGAAAAAACGGTTCCAAATTCTCCAACACATGTTTTGAACATGATTAAGCTCATTCCCAATTCCAACTTCCCACATGTTCTGTTAAACGATTAAACTGGATATGTTTTGAAAACGAGCAAAGTTCCAAATTTCCAATTGACATAAGAAAACGATTAAGCTAATTGATTTTGATTATGTTGTGTGTTGTTTTTATATTTGTGTGTTTTGTTATGCATTTTGTAGCACATTCTTAAACCACTGTTATACAAATATATTCTTGTTGGAATAGTGTCTTTCTTCTTTAGGTGGTCGAATCCTATTTTTGATACGGGTCGGATTCAGAAAGCTTGAACATGTTAATGTTCCATTTGTTCCTCACTCTGAAACTACTATACTAGTGCTTCTTCTATGTTGGAAGAATCTATTCAAAAACATAAGCTTAAAGGTGGTTCTTTATCAAAAGCTATTGTCCATTATGTTTGTAAATCAGTGGCGATCACTAGATCCTTCTTCTATTAACAGCCAAAAATTCATTTGACTAAAGGAGACAAACTTGAGGGACTAAAACATGAGTTTTATTAATTATGCGACCAAAATGAAGATTGATAATTAATTAGGGGACCAAATTACCTATTAAGCCTAATAGTTATTACATTCATTAAAAACATTTTAAAAAATTAATCCATATTTTCCTTCTCAATAGCTCAAATGTTCAATGATTTACAATCTTCAAGCTCGTACTCCATTCTCCACTCTTTGATTAAATTTAGACACTCAGTGATATTTTTCTCTTTCACACAAACTGTCGTTGTTCTTCTCCACATTCACATGATCCGTGAAACAGAGGAAAGACACTAGGTAGTGTCGCTAAACTCTGGATTTTTAGTATCTTTGGATTTTTATATTCTTTCTCTCTATAATAAACTTGATATTCATGATCATACACACATAAGTATTCTCTCACTCTTTTGGTCTCTCTGTTGTACAGGGTCGACTCAATGCATTTGTAGGTTTAAAGTGAATTTTGCAGTGAGGCCTTTGAAATATGTTGACAGAGAAACATAAAAATTAAGAACCTTAAATATGTTTATCTGAGGCATATCGGACACTAAATATGGGTATCGCTCACAATCAGATTTTGTACATTGAACCAGATAGTTAACACACACAAAAAGAAAAAAAAAATTATAATCAAACTCGCACCATGAACTACAAATCTACAACTCTCCATTTAACTACCAATAAAACTATGCGCAAAAATGTTTAAAGAGTTGGACTTACGGAAAAATATTAGGGGGTCTGATATGTGATGGTCGGATTAGGCAAGTGTATCAAATCATTTACCAAGTAATAAAGTCTAAGTAGAGTATCGAATCCACATGGATTGTCATTTCGTCCAAACAATTCACATTACTTATTTTGTTTGATGATATAATAATAAGAGTTAAGGAATATAGATTGCAATTTTAATCTGTTTGCAACATATCAAGCTACCTTTTTTGGTTGCAAAAAAGTAAGCTGCGGTTAGAACTATTTGAATCCCCCCCTATTTATTTGTTGGAATTAGATAACATTCATGTCGCGTTTAGTTATCTTAAGTAGACAATACAAATGAGAAGTCGTTGGGATTTATCTGACCTAGTCGGTTTGTTGAGTTGCACCTTCCGATTGCATGGTGATCCTTACATGTGGGGCCTTACTCCCTCTGTTGATTTAGGTATATCCCTCTTTTGTTTAGTTGCACATGTTGATCGCACGGTGATCCTTACGTGCGGAGTCTTACTGCCTCAAAAGTAATTGACACATATACTTAAATTGACGTTCCTAGATTTCCAATGGCAATGAAGGCCAATGTTCATGAAGGTCTTCCCATCTATGAATCTTAGGTCACTCATAGCACACTCTCCCTCTCGATAACTCTACAAATGGGAAGCCCTATCAGCGTCTACCTTATCAAGGGTCGAGGAGAATTGTTCTACTAGGTTTTACTTATTCCAGAGTCACTTGTTTCCTTAATTAATAACTAGTTAACTAGGTTTTAATATGTATTCCCATAGTCACTTGTTTCCTTAATTAATAACTAGTTACATAGGTTCAACAAATTTTACTCTATAAAGTCTTATGAAGCCTTTTGAATCTTCATTCTCCATCTTCCCAAGGACCACATAAATCTTCATATGTCTTTCTTTGCCTGATTTGCATGATTACTTCGTGAATTACATCAAGAACACCATAAAATTGCTATGTTTCGGAAAGAATAGAATTACATACTCAAATATAGAAAACAATACAAATATTTCAAAATCATAGACAATTGATCTAATACTCCTTTGTTTTACTGGTAAAACCTAATGAAAATGACTGAAAAATATGCTAAGAATAACGTAAGATGACTTGTCATCAATATGAGGCCTAAAAAAATTGGGGGCTTAAAGTCCTTGCTTTAGTGGGAGCTCCCTTGGGTCGGCCCTGCTGTTGTATTTTTTTAGATTTTATCTTTTTGTTGAAATTTACTACAATAAGCTAAGTAATTTTTTGGTTACTAAAGCCATATTTGAGTCAATGTGCTCTACTTATAAAGGAAGTCATCAAGTTAAAGAGGTTAAGGCTAACCTATTGGTTCAATAGTATGAGTTGTTGAGGATGAAGGATGATGAAGACATTGAGACAATGTTTTCAAGGTTTTAGACTCTGGTGTTTGGCCTTTAGGTCCTGAAAAAAGTTATATTACTCTTGAACATGTCAAGAAGATTCTTTGGGGTCTTCCTGCCAAATGAAGACCAAAGGTTACTTTCATACGGGAAGCAAGGGACCTTAACAAACTTAGCAATGAGAATCTGATAAGTTCTCTCAAAAGTCATGAGATGGACCTTATCGGAGATGAACCTGCTAAGAAATCCAAGTCCATTGCTTTGAAATCTAAAGGCAAATCTGCTAAAGCTCTTTAAGTTGTTGAATCAAAAGGAGAAACTCCTGATGGAGGTTCTGATGATGGTTCAGATGCTACAGAGATGGCCTTTTGACCAAAATATTTTAGTACTTGGTCAAAAAGAACAAAAGGCTTCCTGGTAGAAGTAGTGGGTCCAAAGGATCAAGTTCTAAACTTTCTCTTGAAGAAAGAGTTCAAGTTTTTAAAGATCTCATCGACCACTGTCACTTTAAATTAAAGAAATATAAAGTTTTGCAAAAACAATATGATTTTGTGACAGAAGAAGCTAAGAAGTTGAACATAGTAAATAAGAATCTTATAATAATAAGAAATGAGATTCTGAGAATGATCAGTTATCTAAGTTCAGAAGAGATATGATACCCCTTGATAAGCATGAACTTACTCTTAAGGAGTTTGTCGTAAGCAGCATTGAAATAAGCAAGTTAGCTTCAATGATTTATGGAGTAAGAATGAAGAAAGAAGGATTTGGATTCTCAGAAGATTCACCCCATCAGAGTAAAATCATTTCAACAAGTGTTTTTAAAAACATTCATAAACAACATCTATCACCTAAAAACACAACATAGGTCTGCTTTAAAGTACATCATTCGACATATTCTAGGTACTATTAATTTCAATCTACATTTATATCCTTCCTCCATTGATAACCTCGTCACATACCGATATTGCAGACTAGGGAGTATTTTCTGACAACAAAAGGTCTACGTCTAGGTATTGTGTATATCTTGCGGATAACCTCATCTCTTGGTCTTCCACACAACAACCTATGTTGTCTCGATCTAAGGTTGAAGCCGAATATTGTGGAGTCACTAATGTATTGGCTTGAAAATCTTCTTTTGTAACTACATTGTTGTTTTCAAAGGCCACGTTATTCTATTGTGATAACATAAGCGCCTTGTATCCCTCTTACAATCCCGTTCAACATCATCACACTAAGAACATTGAGATAAATATTCATTTTGTGCATGATAAAGTTACTCGTGCCAAAGTTCGTGTGTTACATGTTCATTTGCCATACCAAATAGCTGAAATATTCACTACCGACCTTCCACGACAACTCTTTGATGACTTTTGACATAGCCTTAACATCCTACAACCTTTATTTTCAATTATATACGGGGATGTATTAGAATATATAAATATCTTTTATATTTAGCATGCAAATATATTTTTATATTGATCAAGAGAGACTATCATTATGATTTGGTAACGCACGTCTTGATAGTCAAGATACTAACGTGTTGGTAGTCAAGATATGATCTTGTATATAAAAAAAAATAGCCGGCCCTAGTTTTCTAGTGAGAGAAACTCTAACTTCTTTCTAAACTTTCTTTCTCCTTCGTTCATCAAGGAGATGTGATTTTAGGTCATTTTTGACCTAGAATCACCCCCTCTACATCTTTTTCCCCCTTTTCTTCCAATCTAAATAAGTGGTTTTCACACATATCAAGTTTTTCCTTTTGTTTTTTTGTGATTTCGTCGTCTAAGTGTGGCGTTGTGTTATTCGTCGTCTTGTGTGTAACGCCCTAGTTCTATTAAAGCGATAAATCACGCGAATATAATAAATATTCAAGAAATAGACCTATCACGTCTTCAAATAATTCACAATTGACATGCATAAAAATTTCAACAATAAAACATCACAGCGGAAATATAGCATACACCTCAAGTAACCATGTCATCAACTCATAAATACATCCAAATAATAATAATAATATCCAAATCCCGACACATGGGTAAAGTATCAACAACGTAAAAGACAAATCCTAGATCAGAGCCTATCTAAGACTCTAACAACGGAAAGAAAACTGAGGAAGCACTCGCTATCCTCAAGCAACTCACCAAGCAAGCAAATCAAACTAATCTTGCATGCCGTCTACCCATTCATACAAATAGGTAGGCGGTCCACCGCAGACCACTAGTGGTTAGCTTCACATCAATCATAATCAAAATGTATAAACAGGAATAATCAATCATCATAATATTTCATGGTTCATAAACACCAACATATGTACATCTTCAAATATTCACCAAATTGTCACCAATAATTTTCAACAAGTATATGATTCATCGATCACAAAATAATCACCAAGCACACAACAACACCAAACACGTAATTCACACCAAACACATAAACAATTATGCCTCATCCTAAACATGCAATGTGCCTAGACCGACTCTAGACACGTGTGGTACCAAATCAACTCCGAGGTCGTCGCTCCTGATGCCAACTGAACATCATAAACAACCCGAATAATTGAATACAAAGTATTCGTCACCAACATGGATATGAAATCCGACATCAACAATGTGTGGACCTATGACTCAACAACAACAATGCATATTTTCATACAACTTCAACAATCCACACCAACATATTTCAATACATGCTTACACCAGCAATTCAACACCAATAGCATGTAAGAAAATTCACCAACAACATATATGCACATAACATATATAAACACCAACAACATCACCATAGTAATTCAACAACTTCATATAATTCTCACAATTCAAGTAAAGGAGAAAATACACCACATTATGATAAACATCATATTCAACACTCATCAATCATTCATACATCTTTATTTATTCATAGAAAACTATTCATAAAAGATTTTCAAGGTAATCGGACTCAAATATTATATTCAACCAAGTTCGTCTCATATTTCACAACTTTGAAACAACTAATACTATTGAACCAAAACTAAGAAAACAACTCAATTGCCTCAACTATGTATACACATTAATCACATATGAGTGTAGTTATGTATACATGTTCGTTTCACCGGCCAATTACTACGAAATCCTACAAATCACAAAGTTCGTCTCACTTTTCCAAAAGAATTCCATTTTCAAAGCAAAGCAAGTTAATTTTCAATGAAATCGAGCAAAACCATTTTTAGAAATCACATAATCAGTATACATCCTTAACCCTACTTCATTCTTTTGAGAAAAACAAGTTTCGGAAAAATCGGCGTTCTTAGACATATTTCAAAAGTTAAGTTCAATTCACAAAATCAAGTTCAATTCAATCCATAAGATGTTCCAGTAGGTTTAAGTGTATAAACAGAGATTAAACAAGTCAAAAGAAACATTTTAGAAAGCCCGGATTGGTCCTCAAGTGCCCGAAACGAAAAACAAAGAAATGCTGAACTGGGCACTGCTCGCTTAAGCGAACAAGTTCCAGTAGCTTACAGTGGTTGTTCGCTTACCGTTTGCTTAAGCGAACACTCATCTGTTCTGTCAAAAATGTTACGGGTTCCAACCCTTTTTCACCCAAAATCCCAAATTTTAATCTTCCAAATGTTCAAACTCGTTCCAAATGTTGTTTACAGGTCTTTATACATCAAAAGGCACTCAAAGTTACACAAAACTTGAAATCAAAACATCATTTCAACATAATTCAACAATTCAACAAAGTTTCGCCAAAACTTTCAACTACAACTCAATTCACATCACCAATCCACAATTATGAACACCCAATGCATCAATTCATCAACAACACATCTCATAACAACAACAACAACAACATTCAATCATGAAATCATTCACAATTTAACAACCACAACATCATTCTTCATCAATTTTGTTCAAACATAAAACATATTCATATATATACACTTCAAGCATACAAATTCAACATCAACAACACAATTATCATTCAATTCACATACTTAAACATAGCATCAAAATTAGACACAAATTTCTATAACTAAACTCAAAATAATCACTTATTCAAATAAGCACTTTTGAACATGGGTAGAAAAGAGATTACAATTAAAAGATTATGCTTGAATACAATCCCCCTTGCCTCAATCTCCAAGAATCCTAGCCTTAGCTTCACTTTAGCTCCTAGAATCATCAATCCCTTCTTGCTCTTCAAGCTTTTTCTCTTCTAACCCTTTTCTCCTCTTTCTCTAGCTTTTCTCTCTCTACCTCTTTCAAAATGTTTTATGGGTTCAAAGATCTAATTAATCTAATCCACAAGTTTCTATTTACTTACGGTAAAAAAAATTAACGAGTAAACACCGGCTCTTAATTAATTACCACAACCCACTTAACAACTTAATAAAAATAAATGGTTCCCACTTAAAACACTAAAAATAATCTACACTATAGAATTACTAAATTACCCTTGCTCACTAAAAGACCAAAATACCCTTCTAATACGAAAACCTAAGAAAATACGTCCAAAGATAAATAATCACACACAAGCATATATAAACACATATTAAACAAATAAAAATAAAAATTAACGAAAAATCGGGCTGTTACATTTTGCGGCGTTTGATTTTGCGTCTTGTCGCGGTGTTCGTTTATTTTCTATTGAAAGATCTGCATCAGTCAATTACAAAAATCAACCAATGATTTGGGCGTCAACGTTGCAGATCCGGAAGAATGAGTATTTCGATAACTTAGATTTTATCATATTATTAGTAGGCATTTTGCCGATGTATGCTATTAACTTGGGTGTTGTGAGTTTGTTCGTAGATTCACCCTTTACTTTTTTAGCGATGTTTGTATCTGATGTACTCTATCGATTTGAATGAATGAATATCGTTTTGTTTTTGTCAAAAAAAAGATACGATCTTGTATATATACACGATTATGCAATGAAATAGAAAAGGAAAATATTATGTTACACATAATTTAAAGCATTAACTCGTATCTTTATTTTAAAAATGTGACATATGGTCACATTTGTTCTTTCTATGAGTGGGATCATGAACGCTTTCTGTGTTGACACCAATAATGACTTGTGGTGGATTAGTCTTGAGGTTGATTAACTGAGGGGTTTTGTTCTTAGTCTTCCTCTTGTTCGGGTATGATTGAGTGTCGGTGATGGGAGTTTAAATGATTTTCTTTTGATGTTTTAATTTCAGTTCTTATTTTTTTTTAAGAGAGATTCTTTGTTGAGTACTTCTTATACTCTCTTTTTTTGGTACAAAAGAGGGCCAAAGCCCAAAGAGAAAGAAAACTAAGAAATTAAACGGACGTTCCTAGGCATGCAAGCTTCGGATATATCATCAAACAAAAGATGAAAATCTAGAAACTCTGAAACTCACTAGGGAGATTCTCCAGAATATGAAAATCTAGAAAATTCATCGAAATACTGAAAGTAGCAAGTCAATCTGCACTTTTGTTGCCTTCACGCAAAGTATGGGTAATTTTGACAGTCCAACTCAAACTCAAAAGTTGTCGAATACGCTTGACCAAGGTAGGAGTCGTTCCACCAAAATTGCAATTTTCAGTAATCATGTCGACCAAAATCTTTGAGTCACTCTCCACTATAAGATGAGTAATATTCTCCCTCCACGCCAAGTCCAAGCCTAGATACATGCCCCACATTTCAGCATGAAAAGCATCACACATTTCAATCTTCTTGAAGTAGCCTTTGATCCATCTGCCATTAGAGTCTCGAAAAAGCCCTCCACATACTACAAGAGTACCAGGTCCCTTCCAAGCACCATCAAAATTAAGCTTAACCCAACCAATTTGAGGTCGCACCCAACCGGTGTATATAGTTTCCTTTTGATGTGGACTTTTATGCACCAACTTCGTATTGTCTTCTATCTCTCTGGTAAACTTTTGAATTACCAATTTTGGATTGCTTGGTCTTTGAAATCCTATTTCAAAAATAGATTTGTTTCGCCAGTTCCACAAATACCAACATGTTGTCACAAAAATAGTCTATTAAGTAGCAGAATTATCTCCAATCCCTTTTTACTAAGGTTCTTAGACTCTTATTTCTATTTATTGTTGTACTCTTAGAGAAGATTTCTCCCTTTTATTCATAAAATATTCCATTCAAAAAAGTTTTACATCTTATCTATACTTTATATGAAAACATTAATTAGTAGAAAAATTACCGGTGGCATTTATGTGGCTATAATGAAATTGATATGCCTTTTTGCAACTTTTGTTAGAATTGTCAACCATAGCACGTTACACAACCCAAACGTGGCCCCCTTTTTATTTTATAGAAAAAGATCGTGTTCCCTAACTTTAATAAGGAAAAATATATCCCCTCAAACAAAAAATAATAATAAAGCCAAATATAATTCATGTCAACATTTGTCAATTAATATCATATTTTCAATACTTGAAACTTTTGTTACCATCCACTAATTTGTCTTTCTTATTTGTTGACTGGGTAAGGGTTTTAGTTCCATGCTGCAGCATGCACTCTCTCTATATATATACAAAGGTCTCATATACACAATTTATCAAATTATAGCTATACTCATCAATAGCTATACTCATCATCTTCTCTAGCTTCACTTGAAAATATGGCACATTCTCCTAATTCTTATGTTGCATTGGTTTTGGTCTTCCTTCTTATAGGGACCTCTTCAGCCAACCTTTCTGAGAACTTTTATTCTAAGAAATGTCCCAAAGTTTTTAACACGGTGCAGTCTGTTGTTAAAACAGCGGTTGCCAAAGAAAATCGCATCGGAGCATCTCTCCTTCGTCTCTTCTTCCACGACTGCTTTGTTGATGTAACGTACTTGCTATTCTATCTATATATGATCTTATTTTTAGGTTTTATTTTTATCTTTCAATGGTAGATTGATTTACTGAGCTAACTTTTGCATGTTAATTTTTTTTTTTCATGACAAACGAAAAATTGTGGTGTAAGTGTGTAGTAAATGGCTGTTGGATTTTCCAATAAGCAAAAAAATAACGATTTTCACTTCTACACCCACAAAACTGATAATTTCTTTTGTCCCTGGGTATAAACACTATTAGAAAGAAAAAGCGTGTTCCTAAATATAAGTTCAATGCCAAATTATTAGATGCATTATTATTATTATTTTGGGTAAATTACGTCAGGGGTCTTTTAAGTTTGAGTTTTGTAACATATTGGCTTTAAGTTATTTTAGTCATACATAAGTCCGTTTAAGTTTTAGGTTTGTAATAATCGTCATCTAATTGTTTTAGTAATTAGACAATTTATTTGCTTCTACAGTAGACAGACATTTTTTATTCTTTGGAATTTGAAAGGTTCTAAAATTTACGAAATAACAATTAGTCACTTAACTAATAGAAAATTATCAATTAATTTAACATCTCCAATCAAAATATTTATTTACTAAACATATATAAAAAACAATGAAAGACACACATGCCGACTTAAATAGTTTTTTCTCCATAAAAAAGCATAGAATACTTAAAATGGTTGTACAAAGATTGAGAAAAATTATGATAGTTTTTAATTTAAGGGACTAGATGCTATTTCACAAATTCGGAAATCTAAATTAATCGATATTTACAATTTCAAAAGACTATTAAATGCTTTCTATGCTAAAATCTCACAAGAGACAAATAAATTACATAACATATGCTTTCTTGTATTAAGGTGTCCTCTTGAGCGGTGTGGTGTGTTACTTTGGCTAGACGGTAACCATTTTAGGTTTCGAGTTGTTATGTTGTTGTTCAAAAAATATATCTATAATTTTCATCTTTAACAATGAAAACGTTTGTGAGTATAAAATAGTACCTACAAAGCACATGCATTTTTGTTTTATTATCTTGTTGTGTGTGTGTATATATATGCTACTGATCATTGACCCTTTGTATGATGAGGAGATTTTTTCAATCACTTTTCAAGTTATTGATATTTAGAGGATATGCTATTCCAACTGCACACGTCAAAACTTGTCTCAAAAAAGATACACACGTAAAATTACCGAAACCTAATGGCTTGAAACGTCATCTATATAACTCACTTTAATCTTTAATGATATATAGATAGATACATGCACATGGATAATGGATCCTTCAATACTTCAAGTCATGTCTAAATTTGAGCCTTGGTTTTTAGGTTACTTTTTTTTTGCTTTCTTTTTTTTGTTACATTTGAGCCTGCCTTGTTTTGATTATTACATGTTATATATACACATGCACAAGGATATACTGCTTAAATATAATATGAAAATTTTCATTATTTAAATATTAATTTTTCATATTTCAAAAAAGAATATTAATTAATTAATATTTCCCTTAAAAAATTTAGTTAATTAATTTTCCTCATCTCCCCTATACAAATTCTGTTATTAACTTTTAAGTCCGAAAAAAAAAACTTATAAGTCGGTGGATATATATACAAGGTTGGTTTACTAGTTCGGATGCATTAGCATAGTGATAAAAAGACGGTTCAAACATCGCTCTCAACATAATATCAACAATACTAATAGTTCTCGTTTTAAAAGAAAACACTTAGGTTCGAACATCACTCTCAACATAATATTTACAATACTAATAGTTGTTGTTTTAAAAGAAAACGCTTATAAGACTTCAAAATATTTTCAATCTTTAATCTAATTACTTTTTGAATGCTTCTCTATAATATTTTACAATAGTTACATAATTATCATGCTGCTTGAAAAATGAATTAGGGTTGTGATGGGTCAATACTACTTGATGACACTTCATCCTTCAAAGGAGAAAAAACTGCAGCTCCTAACAACAATTCAGTGAGAGGTTATGAAGTAATTGATGCTATAAAATCTAAGGTGGAAGCAATATGCCCCGGTGTGGTCTCGTGTGCTGATATAGTGGCCATTACTGCTCGTGATTCTGTTGTGCTTGTAAGTACTTCAAAACCAATCTACTAACAATGAATTAGGGTTAGGTTATACTTTTTAGTACTTTAACTTGATTTTAAGTTTCAATAAGTCTTTTTTTTGTAATACTTCAGCGTCATATTCCACAATTTTGTGCAAATATGACCAATGCTACTGTAATTATGGTTGCATACTGCAATTTAAAACCATGATCTCAAATGCACAAGGTCTAAATAATTAACGATGAGAGGTTCAAATTTTATATAAGTCTAATATGCATGTTGCAAAATAATACAGGCAGTTGCTAGTAGTTTTACATCTTGGTCGTTAATCAGAGATCGAACGACTCAAATTATCCTACTAACAAACTAATTATGAATGATTATGGCCGTGGATTTGAGATCTGACGACCTGAATATTTAACTGCGTCCTTGAGTCGTAGTACGGAATCCAAATCCCTATATCAAAGGTGCCACCAACCCAAATCGAAAGAGTTGTAGGAGAAAGTCATCAACAAATCTAATTAGGTTCTCTAAAAAAAATTACATGACCAAAAAGTAATGCTACCCTTTTTATAAAATAATGGTCCATAAATTCATAATATATTTATTTTGTTTTCTCATGATATATATATGATTGTCTTTTGTAGCTTGGAGGTCCTTTTTGGAAGGTAAAAGTTGGGAGAAGAGATTCAAGGACAGCTAACTTCACTGCTGCTAACACTGGGGTGATTCCAGCTCCTACATCTAACCTAACTACCCTTATCTCAACTTTTAAAGCTCAAGGACTTTCTGTCAAGAACATGGTTGCCTTATCTGGTACTATTTCACTTTTTTATTTCTTACCTTTTTCTTCCATTAATTGAAAATTAAAACAATTATTAATCTTTTTGTCTCTTTAGGAGGGAGACACGGTTTAGTTATGATTTTGCATGTAACAACTGTTTTAACCAACTTAATATCAAGGATGTGACATTTAAACAACTAAATATTTTATTTTATTTTTGAGGGAAAGCAACTACATAATTGTTATATGGCGTGAAACGTCTATTTTTAAGTCTAAAGTCACGTCATTTCATAAATAGCTTAAAGCCATGCAATTAAGAAAAAAATAAATGAAAATTGTGTTTAACCAATTGAGATGATGTGTTCATCTTCCATAATAATTTCTATGATTGAGGAAATAAAGAAAACCAACTACCACTAACAACCGTTTTTATTTCAAATACTAGAAAAAATAAACTAACAAATTTTCATCAAAAAAAAAAAGAAAAGAAAAAATAACTAGCGAGCAATTGTATAAATTAAAAAAAATAGCCAACAAGAATTATACAGATAGCTAAGTGTCCGTAATTTTTTTGGGTTAAAACAGTTGAGTGGATTTTTGGTCTACCCTCTGTAAAAGAACATATTCCAACTTTGCCATTTGAAAATTCTATGAATATTTGATGGTGAACACAATAGTATCCATGCAAATAAAAAAGTTTTATTTTAAAGAAAACCCTACAAAAAAAGGGCATTATTGAATGAGGTCTATTCATGATATTTTACGTGGTTTTTAGGAGCTCACACAATAGGGAGAGCAAGGTGTACAAGTTTCAGAGGCCACATATACAACGACAGCAACATTGATAGTACATTTGCTAAGATAAGGCAAAAGCAATGCCCTAGAACAAGTGGCTCAGGAGACAACAATCTAGCAAATCTAGACTTGAGAACTCCAACTCATTTTGACAACAATTACTACAAGAATCTCATTATCAAAAGAGGACTACTTCATTCTGATCAAGTACTCTTCAATGGTGGATCCACTGATTCACTTGTTAAAACTTATAGCCAGAATGATAAGGCCTTTGATTCTGATTTTGTAGCTGGAATGATTAAGATGGGAGACAATAAGCCTTTAACTGGGAAACAAGGGGAGATTAGGAAGAATTGTAGGAGATTGAATTAGAAGGGACAAGTGATTTTATATGTTACAAAAATATGTATTGTTTGTTCAATTCAGCTTAAAATATAGTGGTATAATCATGTTATGTTATGAAATAAATTATCATAAGAAGGGTTGATGTATTATGGATATGTAGAAAGGGGAATGCACCTTGATTTGCATTTCCAAAATTGTAAGTTCACTTAAACCTAAAAGTTTGATCAGTGTGTGACTAAAGATTTGAAGTGTTTATAACATTTACTTTTCAGTATAATATCTAACCTATTTTATTTTTCGGCTAGGCTCAAGATTTGAAGTGTTTATAACATTTACTTTGAGTTTAATGATCATATAATACTGTCGGTGTAAAACTATGAGAGAGGCCACCACTTTTCCATATCATAATAATCATACAAAAGTAAGATGTTGTAGCAAAATAGTTGATTGTTATTGGATGTCAGTGCATGCTCTTAGATTAAAATTGATTTTCTTATCAAATAAGTATGTTTTGGAACTAACTAAAAGGAACTATTTAAAGTTTTATTTTCTAATTGTCAATGATCACTTGGCATGTGTTTGGCTTGCAAAAATACCAAAGAAGAGGGAGGGTGTGAAGTGAAAACACATAAATCCATTTATTTTCCTTTGATTGTTAGTGCAAATAAAAATATTAATTTCTTTCATTCCAATTTTTACACAGCGAAACAATAAAACGCACCTGTTTTAACTAACTTTCTTTTTACCTTGTCCTTCTATCAATTGATTATATATAATCATCTCATTTTCTACTTGCTTTATTTTCTTTCGCTTTCTTTCCTCACTATTTTCAAAACCAAACAGAGTATTGATGTACACCAAATTCGCTTTGGTGGCTACGTCTACTTCAAATGAGATAATATTAAGCCATCCGTAGGAACTATTGGTATGACTGAATGACCTCTATTGCTTGGTTACCATACACATAGGAACTAAAAAGCAACAATTGAGGATTTAATGAAACTGAAACAAATGAAGAGTATTGATATTGTTTAAGTTCAAAAGTTCAAAAGTTCAAAATGTACAACTAAATTTATCCAACCTATGAATCCGTTGAACAACAAAAACCCTAGGCAGAAAGGGTGGATGACGCAAATCAGTAGGTAACGATCTCTTCTATACGTTCTGTTTCTGTTTCTGTTTCGTCGCAACAAAAGTATTTTGTAACAACAAACTATCATGTCATAGAGATTCAACACAGTTTTAAGTTGGTTGTCAAGGCCTAACACAACCCTTTCCTTTTACTACGACTTAGGACCGGCCTAGGCACTAGACAGGATTTTGTAACAGCAAACTATAATGAAGTTAAATCGTCGTGGGGAAAAAGAAAAATAGGACACCAAGAAATGTGTCTACATTTTTAATCAAGTACCATTTCATGTCATGCTTTCTTTGACATGGGTTGCCTTGTCTGCTTCTAGGTTCTAAATTATCCGTACAATTGAAAGAGACAATTCGGACATAACTAAATAAACCAAATAATTTTATTGATCAACAACCATCATATCCTAGCACCGCAAGGAAAACTATACATTTTTTCGTTACAACAAATGCTAGACTTACATATATAATTCTTACAATGAAATGTTTTACATATGAGGACACAATCAATCCTCCATAAATATTTTCTCCCCTTTACAATCAGCAAAAACAATACAAAAGACATTTACACACATTATTTGCACCATGTAATGTATAATAAATTAGAGACGTTCTATAGGGGTTAATTCAAAACCTTTGGATAGCACAAGCGGCTACAAATTCAAGATCAGCCCCTCCCAGAATTCCCATGTCTTTGACTTCTAAATTGATTAAGGAGAGCTTGGGCCTAAATATAAAACAAAAACCATCACCATTTTTGTAAGAATGGAAACATAATAAAAAAAATTAAAAAAAAGGCAACTAAAATATGAAACTATAAAGAAAGAACCACACCTTTTCTTTGGCCCTTGGTGTGCCTGACTGTGATAAAGCTACTAATGGCGGTACGGCTCCGTGTTGGAGCACCATGCTTAAGAATCTATTACTGTGTAAACAAAGATGTAGAAGAGCTGCTGCCGCATTCTCCTTTCCTCGAGCAGAACCCAACTCAACAACCTCAACTAGAACAGGAATCCCACCTTCCTGACCAATTGCAATTCTTCCTTCTGGAATTGTGGCAAGATTTGCTAAGACAGCAACAGCCTTGTCAACCATTCCTGCCGCTGGGTCCATTAACTCCACAAGGTGCTTCACGGCACCAGCTTGCACAATCCGATTCTTGTTCTCGTGAAATATTGACAAATTAAACAAAGCAGTGGCAGCATCCTTTTTTCCCCTTGGAGTTCCATTCCCTAATAAATCTACAAGTGGCCTAATTGCCCCAGACCTCCCTATGTTAACCTTGTTTTCCTCAATCACCGACAAGCTGAAAAGAGTGGCCGCTGAATTCTCCTTGGCTTCTGGGCTCCCGTGCTCGAGAACATGAATCAGAGGTTCAATTGCACCGGCATTTGCAATTGCAGTTTTGTTGTTGTCATTGATTGATAAGTTGAGAAGTGCTGTAACAGCATTTTCCTGGACCCTTGAATCATCTGATTGAAGTAAGTCAACTAATATGTTAATGGCTCCACAATTTGCAATTGCAATTCGATTATCCATATTGTGCTTAGCAAGAAGGCGGATTTCTGAAGTTGCGTCTCTCTGAATATCGAGATCAATACTCCTCAACCCCTCAACTAAACTCCGAACCTGTGCCTCAATACCAGAAAGATCAACTCTTGGTTCAATAGCAGAAGATGATATTATCCTAGGAACAAGCCTTTCTGATGGCCTCCTCCATATAGCTTGGCTTCGAGACCTTGCCTCCATCAATCGGGGTGGGAACTCAGGCTCTCTCTGCATAGATGGCATGGGAGCAGAACCAGAAGCATCTGGTACTGGATTTAATTCGCCAGAAGTATCTCTACTGTAGCCTGGACTTATTGACAGCTGAGAAGCATTGCCGTCATCACCTTGTGTTCCTTGAAAATTTGCATCAGAAAATGCACCAGATTCAGATACAGCTCTAACATGGTTTTGAGATAGTTCGGAGCTGAAGGCACCGGAGGATTCCCTTCTAGATGGTGATATTGAAGGTTGGCCCATTGAATCGATACTGCTTTCATCTGAGCTAGCAGACCTGTCTTCTAAACCTGTGGGTGATGTTCTAGCAGCATCCAAATATTGCCCATTAACTATGCCACTCAAGGAACCTTCTGAAATTGAACGAGGGTGCAAAGGTGATGTTCCCTCTCGCTGGATACCACCAGAAGAAGGTATATTATTACCTGGTGAATTAAAAGAACGAGAACGAGCCGACTCCGGTGAGGATGGCAAATTGCTCCTGGAATGAGGGAAAACAGGAGATTCCCTGGCTGTACCAGACTCCATATACCCATGAAGGATAGACGCTTGATTTAAGGTTGTGGACTTTGTGGGATCAACCAGCTTCACATTGTTTGATTCACACCAGTTTGCAATTAGTGCCTTTACAGTGTAGTTAGGTATTAGGTTGGTGTGCGCCAGAGTCTGATGTGTCTTTGGACAAACAGTAAGACCAAGATCAATCCAGTTTTTGATAAATGCCCGCTCATAGGTTTGCCCTGAGGCAACGATCACTGGATCAGTCATCAACTCCAAAGAAAGTGGACAACAAAAATCAGCAGGTACTGGAACTGGACTGCTACTCTGGGATTGCTTAAGCAGAACAAGGCGCTCATGCATACGAGTTACAACAGCAATAATTTGATCAATGTATTCAGCTTCTGCAGTCTTTTCAGTCTGTTCAGCATTCTCCTTCAACTTTTCTAGGGCCACAGCCTCAATCAGAACCTCCTCGTTAGATTTTAGTCCCAGGCTATCAGCAATTTTTTCCAGGACCTCTGAACTGGGTCCTGCATCATCTAGTTGTTCCATAATAGCTTCCTTAATTACAGATGAGGTTTCTTCAAGACCCAAAATCTTAAGTTTCTGAACACAGTGCTGCAGTTTAAAATTTATACCATAAATCCTAAGTTTATTTCATATAATGAATATATAAATCCAATTGAACCGGGAATCTTAAATTTCTAAGTAGATTAATAGAATAGAATATGTTACCTCCAAATGTTCAGAATTCAATTCATCATTGGGAGATTGCTTTGAAGCCTTCAGCTGCTGCAGGACCTTGAGACCTGAAGTCCGAATCCTAGATATCAAGGGTTCAACTTGCATAACCTATTCATCAAAAACAGGAAGTAGTCAGAAATTGGAATGCATTTAATATGCAAGCACAATAAAAAGAAGCATGTTCTGCTTCTACACAGATGGCAAACCAACTCAAGCAAAGATACTTGCACATTGCTCACTTTTAACCTAATCGCATCTCGTGATGGAGAGGAAAGAAAGGAAATGGCAACAATTTCGGAAGGAGATATTTATGGCAATGCTATACAAACAACGTTTTTACACACAAACTCGACTATTTCTTTTTTTTTTTTTTGAACAAACAAACTCGACTATTTCTATATTATAGATTTAGCTCTACATCTGTACCATAAACTTCTATATGACTCAACAAGCAACCCAATGACTCTGCACACTCATTATCTCTTTAAGAAGTCCATATATCATTATCTCTCAGAAGTATCCCCACATTATCGACATGATGAATTCCACACATTTGAATATTCATATCCCGAATCCAGCCATCATCCAAAGACCAATTTGTCTTCTCAAAGAGATTAAAGGGATTGAGAAGAAACAAAAACATTGTAAACTAACCAAAACAATGACACGCGGAATCTTTCAATAAGAGAGTTCATAAGTCACACAAATATCGACAGGTGGAAACTGGAAAGTCAGCAAGATAATAGGAACTGTCTGTTATGGATAACAATTTGAAGAGGCAGACAATTAAATATGATCATGTGGAAAACTATATAAAGATGTAAACTAATTTATGTAAGCTGCAACTTGCAATCTTAAAATGTTGCTCTTCTTGAGGCACTACATACATGATAGAGACCGATGGGAATGCTATTAGTTAAAAGGGTATTATGGGAAAACCCAAGATATGGAGGGTTTATTAAAGGAAGCAAAAGAAGACTAGGTTGACTAATGAAGTGGCTAAGAAGACTATGTTGACTGAAGAGTTGGTTAAATAAGGGAATATTCTTGATATGGGGTATATAAGGGAAATTCTTAGGAGATAGAGAGTATGATAGAATTAGATTATATTTATGGCCAGAGAGAGATATTTGCTCTGAGTGGAGTCTAACTCTAGGAGTACTTAGAGAGATCATCAACTACTATTATCATTCAATCAACAATAATATACACCATTTTCCCTCAATTGTTCACACTTGATTCATTTTTTTCTGTTGCATCTTCAGTTCACAAATTATATAGTTTCAGAAATCGTACATAGGGAAGGGAAACATCGCTGAGGAAGTCATGCAAGACGATTGACAGGTTGTCCGAAGTCAGAGATGAGCACAACTCTGCCAAGGCAGCGGCAAAAAGCTCGCTGGAGACGGAGGAAAAACAGGGTACGCCGGCGAGAGCTCTGGGAAAGGGAAATCAAGTGGAATTCATTCATTGCTGTCACCGAATCCCAAAGTGACGAGGCTGCAAGGCAATGCTATGGACAAATTTCATCTATCGGTCAAGAAAGTTGAGCATCCAATGTTTTCCAGTGAGATCTGGCCGGAAGGAGAGCGAGGGCGGAAGTATATTTTCGTTTCAAGATACTCGTCCAGAAATTAAGGTCGATTTGGCACAGCTTTCTATTGATGGTTCAGCCATTCGCTTTTTCAAAGCTTTGATGGAGGAAAATGAAGGACTCACTTGGGAGAGGTTGAGATATGCTTTGTTGGAATGTTACGGTGTAGTGTGCGATAGAAATGTGTTTGAACAACTAGCCTCTTTCAACAAGAGGGCAACGTGGAGGATTTCATGGAAGATTTTGAGCGCCTTACTTCCCAAGTAACTCGTCTGCCCGATGAACAATCTCTCGGGTACTTTATCCATGGGTTGAAAGAAGGAATTTGGGACGTGTCTGAAGCCTTATCACATTAGGTCCGGTCTCACGACATCGACTACTGGATTTGGAAAAGGCAGTGGAACGCAAGTTTGATGAAAATCCAAGCTATGGAATCACAAGGAAACCAAACTATGGCGGGGGAGGTCACGACCGAGGGGAATCCACAAACCGGGCAGTTCGCACCACAATGGTCTATGTTAAAGATGGGAAGGATCACTCGGACCGACGGACTGTGGTGGAGTTATTTTTTTAGAGGTCTTAAAATGATAGAGATACACATTTTCAAAGAGAACAGAATGACCAAGCAAAGTAGGTTAGAAATGAGATCATGATAGAATACAGACCACTAATAAAAAAACTGCAGTCTCAATGTAACAAGCAAGCTACCATGTTGTCGTAACCACCACCAACACATGGTCCACATCTCTACTTTTACCACTAAGCAAAATTACCACCATCCCATCTTTTAAATTAGAAGGGTCCTCAAGGACCTGACCCTTTAATTCTTCAAAAGTAAAACTTCTAATTAAAAACTTGAAAAAAACAGTTACAATATAGGTGCACATAGGAAACAAAAAGCCAAGCATTTATCAAAGCAGAAAGTGAAACACCATGAAGTACTGCTGAAAGGAAGGTTGTGAGAACACAGAGACATAACATTACAGAATAAACCAATGTTATCATAGTTGTGTTCCTAGTCTTTAAGACAGCAGTGTACAGCATGATTTCCTAGCAAACCACGACACGAAAATATTGAAGACATTTATCCTAAAACTTATTATGTGCAGAGTCATATTATAGTCATTAACAACAAAGGTAAGTATGTCCTCCAAGAGTTAAGACATTATGAGACTTACAAAGTAAACTTTGCTAGACAATAGGTGCCAATTCTCAACATACTCCTTTACTTCATCAACAGCATGACCAAGTTCTTTGAATGTCTTACTAAGGACTTCATCGGATGCTGGCTCGGAGTTAGCAAAAGTATCAATGATCGGCTTCAACAACTTAAGTATCTCCTCTGTCTTCTGGTAATATTTTGAGACAGGTTCTGAGTTCATGTTTCCAGAAAATGATATATGCAAAAATGAGGATATGCTGTCAACAAGCATTTTCAACAATGATATCTCCACAACACCTGCATCAGAAAATAGTAATAACCTGCATATAGATCCAATGAAAAAGTAAAATATCATCCAATGAAGAAGTAAAAAATAGTAATACAAGCATTTCCAACAATGATATCTCCATAACCCTTGCAATGTTATTTAATTTCAAGAAATAAAACTGGGTATGAGGGAAAAGGGTCAAGTTATAGCCACTGAATATCAAAAATGCCAATACTCCCATTAAGGAATGGGATCGTGCCAGTGCGACGTGAAACAGTAGTTAGTCACCACTGTGAGGCCAGGTGTGTTGTACATTAAAGGTATGAGTGGAGCATCGTCGTTTGCGGCACTGCAGCGCAGGTCATTTTGTGAATTTTTATTGCTAATTATGAATCTCTTAATATAAGAATGAAAGATGCTGTGGAAAACACCACTTTGCCCCAAGCTCTTAGATTGACAAATCAGCAAAATAAGGGTAAAACATGTCCAAAATTTACTTTATGTAACTGAATGACCATAATTCACTTTCATGATGTCATGTAACTAAGGAAAAAATATGGTTTGGTTTGTTTGCTCTACAAAAACACATTTTCCTCTACATTGCAACTAGATAATTCACTTTTGCTGCAAGTTGTACTCTTGGGGGCAAAAATTCAAAATTCAAATTTCAAATACTATTTTATATATCATCCAATACTTCTTCACTATTATATCATTCTCACTTTTTCTTCTCTTTCTTATCCTTAACTGGTTTTTATGTATACTTTTTTTTTCTCCTCAAATTTTTTCTAACCTCCATATTTTGTTCATCTCTATTTTGCAGAAAATTCTTCAACAACAAATGTAGGTAAATGAAACTTCTCTTATCTTCACAAAGGTATGAAGATGATAATGAACTAATTTTTTTGGTTGTGCATTGTTTTATTTTTTTCTTTCACACATCAGATCTCTAACAAGCTATAAAATGTTAAATGAAGCTCTTTTTTATGTAAGATCCATACATGAATGCATATATATTATATTCTACAACTAGCTAATCAATATCAACATTGTTTTCATTAATGATGAAGAAAACAAAAATGGAAAAGACCAATCTTAATATGGAGACACTCACCACTACTCTACAATTAGATTTACTTTATTTTTTATAAACTCAATGATTTTATTTTTAACATACTTGTCTTTTAATATATGAACTTACATTATAATCAACATCACAGAAAAATGTAGAAAACGGGAAATGATCAAGATGAGAAGTTAAAGAAAACATACACATCCAAACACAGTTTTACAATTATATCAACAACAAAAAAAGCATATTTTCATAAGAAAATGTCTCAATTGTGTCTTTTTTGTTTGTCTTGCAAACTTTTCAGCTGATATAAAATGGGAAAAATAAAATAAAAGAGTGCTGATTCTCGGAGTATTGAGAATATGGTTTAGTATCAGTTTTTTTTGATGCATAACAATTTGTGCTGAAGAAAAAAAAAACTATGTTTTTAGTTAAATCATAACAAGTAATAACATAAACTGAAATTTTTTAGAAAGAAATGAATATTATTTGAGTCATATTACAAAAAAATGTAAGTGAAATTTTTGTTAAATCATAACAAGTAATAGCAGAAAGTGAATGTTGTTAAAAAAAATTGATTTACAAGCAAAAGATAATTTATTCATCTGTAAAAAAAAGAAAACTTCCTATAGTCTGAAATAAAAAGTCTTCGTTTTGACTTACAAAAAATCTTCTATTTATATCATTTTTGCAATCTCCAAAGAATTCACAGAAATAAGAAAACAAAATTGTTTTATCAAAAAAACAAAATTGAATAAAGGATTTTTGTTATCAATAGTATAAAAAAAAAAATGATTTTTTATCAACAGTTTTAGAACTAAAAAAGACAAAAAAGGATGCAAAAGAATTTTTGCATCTCTAGAAAATAAAACAAAATCACATTCAATTTAATATTTTTACTATTGTTGTTGTTGCTGCATGGAAACAAAATATGTAAACAACTTCACCTTGATGAAGACAACAACACAGGTAAGAGACCAGTGTTTGTGTACAAATTCTGACCCAGATTGGGATGAAAACACATCAGCTATTTTCTGGCGCGGTGGTTGCAAACTTCGGCACGGTGGTAATCGGCGAAAGTGATCTGATCCTGATTTTTTTAATGGGTTTTGTAGAGAAGATGGAGGGGACTATTTTTATGGTGATGGTTTTTCAAAAACTTGTATGTGGTTGTCTAGATCTAGCCGAAAAGATAGGATGAAGATGGTGGAACAATGAAACGCCGCCGCCGGAGACACACCGAAGGAGGGAGGCGGCGGCTAGGGTTTGACTGTGAATCAGAGAGTTTTTCAGACTTTCTTTGGTGAAGAGAGAGAAAAATAACTATGAAATGAGTATAGTGTGTGGGGGATAATGTTAAATGAAAAAAATAAAATAAAAAGAAAATTATAAAAAAGACTGTACGAGATAGAAAGGGGAATGTGTTTTTTTAATAACATAATAATAATAATAATTTGTAAAAAAATAAATAATAATAATATTATTTTTTTATCAAATATTAAAAATAATAGTAGTAGTTTAATTAATCTCTAAAAAATAGTTAAATTAATGTTATTTTACAAATATTTAACGACATAGTTAAATTTCATTGTTACATAATAAAAATAATGGTAAAACATTGATCATCTGAAATGTACAAACAAACATGTGGCAAAGATTTCTTACTGATAACTATTTAAAAATATGTGCGATATTTATCACGGTTGAATATAAAAACAAATATATAAGAAAAATATTTTTAATTAATAGATAGAAATCAAGAATAAAGATTTTTTTTGTCGAAAAAAAAGAATAAATATTCGTCTCCTTAAAAAAAGAATAAAAATATTTGTCGGTGATACATACAAATAAATATGGGAAAAACATTTGACACAAAAAAAAAAAAAAAAGATTTGTGATTGGTAGATATAAGAAAGCAAGAGACAAATATTTGTCACTTGTAAATTTTAAAAAATACCACATAAATATTATAAGAATGCTAGGGTCACACCCTTTAACACACTCTTTAGACACATTCCAATAATATAAAGCCAAGTCAACCCTTATTTTTATTTCATTACCTGATAACCGGTCAAACAAGTTTAGAAAAGGCATTTTTTTTTTTAACTTTTCTAGGACATCGTTGCCCTCTCCAACTTCCAAAAACTCCATGGATCTCCACCTGCATCATATAATCTTGCAGCCACTAACTCCATCTCTGGTTATCTTTTCTCTTTGGCTACTATATGGATCTGCAAAACTGTTTTTATAATTTGCAGTCAACAACCCCTTTCCCTTTCGTTCATCTTCTTCCTCTAACTCTAAAATTCATGAAGATCTAAATCCCTAAATTTTAAATTCACCAACTCTTCGTGTCATTGACTAAACTAACTTTGATATACTGGACAAGTTGTTATTTATAAAAAAAAAAAAAATGGATATGCTAAAACATGTCTACTATTTATAATATCATTTTCCTCCTCAATTCTACAATGATATTGAACCTTCATCGACTAATATACACGAGATATGTGAACATTGACTAAAATTTTATAAATAACCAAAATGAAAGTTGAGAACTTGACATTGATTAAATGAACAGTCGTGCACAAGAGAAGATGACATTGATTAAATTACAATATCATGTAGTTGACAATTTTTCACTAATAAATGTTCAGAATTAACTAAAATAAACACGATAAGTTGTCACTGACTAAACTAACTTTGATACACGTGATAAGTTGTCATTTATAAAACATTGTTCATGTCTCTGTTAATGTCTAAGTTATCCATCGGAGAAGTGGTTATTGACTAAAATTTCATAAGTAACATAAATGCACGAGATAAGTTGTCGCTAACTAAACTAACTTTGATAAACGATATTTATAAAATTGTTCCTGTTAAAATGTTCCTGTTATTTATAATGTCACCTCACTTTGATTCTATAATAATATTGAACCCTCATAAACTAAAATGCACGAGATAAATGAACATTGACTAAACTTTCACAAAAAAAAATTAAATACACGGAATAAATTATCATTGACTAAACTAACCTTGATTTACATGACAAGTTGTTCTTTATAAAAATTGTTCCTGCTAAAACATTTAAACTATTTATAACATCATCACCTCAATTCAATTCTACAACGATATTGAACACTTTTCAACAACAATGCACAGGATAAACAAAGATTGAATAAAATTTCGTAGATAACTGAAATCCATCGGAGAAGTGGTTATTGACTAAAATTCCATAAGTAACATAAATGCACAAGATAAGTTGTTGCTAACTAAACTAACTTTGATAAACGATATTTATAAAATTGTTCCCGTTAAAATGTTCCTGTTATTTATAATGTCACCTCACTTTGATTCTATAATGATATTGAACGTTCTTAACTAAAATGCATGAGATAAGTGAACATTGACTAAACTTTCAAAAGAAAAAAAATTAAATACACGGGATAAATTATCATTGACTAAACTAACCTTGATTTACATGACAAGTTGAACTTTATAAAAATTGTTTCTGCTAAAACATTTAAAGTATTTATAACATCATCACCTCAATTCAATTCTACAACGATATTGAACACTTATCAACTAAAATGCACAGGATAAACAAAAATTGAATAAAATTTCGTAGATAACTGAAATCCATCGGAGAAGTGGTCGTTGACTAAAATTTCATAAGTAACATAAATGCACGAGATAAGTTGTCGTTAACTAAACTAACTTTGATAAACGATATTTATAAAAAAAATTTCCTGCTAAAATGTTCCTGTTATTTATAATGTCACCTCACTTCGATTCTATAATGATATTGAACTCTCATAAACTAAAATGCACAGGATAAACTTTCATAAAAAAAAAATTAAATACACGGGATAAATTATCATTAACTAAACTAACCTTGATTTACATGACAATTAATGCTTTATAAAAACCGTTCCTGCTAAAACATTTAAACTATTTATAATATCATCACCTCAATTCAATTCTACAACGATATTGAACTATTTATAATATTACATGACAAGTTGCAATATTATAATAAACTGCTTGATATTATTTTTAATATTTACATAGACTGAAAATATACACACAATATATCATTCTCCATTATATTCAAATATTATAACATTGTTTTCGTTTCAAGTTTAACAAATTTAAATAAACTTATGCTATGTAAAAATTGTATTATAATATCTCATTCTCTGTTAATGTCTAAGTTATCCATCGGAGAAGTGGTTATTGACTAAAATTTCATAAGTAACATAAATGCACGAGATAAGTTGTCGCTAACTAAACTAACTTTGATAAACAACATTTATAAAAAGTTGTTCCTCCTAAAATGTTCATGTTATTTATAATGTCACCTCACTTTAATTCTATAATGATATTGAACCCTCATAAACTAAAATGCATGAGATAATTGAACATTGACTAAACTTTCATAAGAAGAAAAAAATTAAATACACAGGATAAATTATCATTGACTAAACTAACTTTGATTTACATGACAAATTATCCTTTATAAAAATTGTTCCTGCTAAAACATTTAAACTAATTTCGTAGATAACTGAAATCCATCGGAGAAGTGGTCGTTGACTAAAATTTCATAAGTAACATAAATGCACGAGATAAGTTGTCGTTAACCAAACTAACTTTGATAAACGATATTTATAAAAAATTGTTCCTGCTAAAATGTTCCTGTTATTTATAATATTACCTCACTTCGATTCTATAATGATATTGAACCCTCATAAACTAAAATGCACAGGATAAACTTTCATAAAAAAAAAATTAAATACACGGGATAAATTATCATTAACTAAACTAACCTTAATTTACATGACAATTAATGCTTTATAAAAACTGTTCCTGCTAAAACATTTAAACTATTTATAATATCATCACCTCAATTCAATTCTACAACGATATTGAACTATTTATAATATTACATGACAAGTTGTAATATTATAATAAATTGCTTGATATTATTTTTAATATTTACATAGACTGAAAATATACACACAATATCTCATTCTCCATTATATTCAAATATTATAAAATTGTTTTCGTTTCAAGTTTAACAAATTTAAATAAATTTATGCTATGTAAAAATTGTATTATAATATCTCATTCTCTGTTAATGTCTAAGTTATCCATCGGAGAAGTGGTTATTGACTAAAATTTCATAAGTAACATAAATGCACAAGATAAGTTGTCGCTAACTAAACTAACTTTGATAAACGACATTTATAAAAAGTTGTTCCAGCTAAAATGTTCCTGTTATTTATAATGTCACCTCACTTTAATTCTATAATGATATTGAACCCTCATAAACTAAAATGCATGAGATAATTGAACATTGACTAAACTTTCAGAAGAAGAAAAAAATTAAATACACAAGATAAATTATCATTGACTAAACTAACTTTTATTTACATGACAAGTTGTCCTTTATAAAAATTGTTCCTGCTAAAACATTTAAACTATTTATAACATCATAACCTCAATTCAATTCTACAACGATATTGAACACTTATCAACTACAATGCACAGGATAAACAAAGATTGAATAAAATTTCGTAGATAACTGAAATCCATCGGAGAAGTGGTTATTGACTAAAATTCCATAAGTAACATAAATGCAAAGTATAAGTTGTCGCTAACTAAACTAACTTTGATAAACGATATTTATAAAATTGTTCCTGTTAAAATGTTCCTGTTATTTATAATGTCACCTCACTTTGATTCTATAATGATATTGAACCCTTATAAACTAAAATGCACGAGATAAGTGAACATTGACTAAACTTTCAAAAGAAAAAAAATTAAATACACGGGATAAATTATCATTGACTAAACTAACCTTGATTTACATGACAAATTGTCCTTTATAAAAATTGTTTCTGCTAAAACATTTAAAGTATTTATAACATCATCACCTCAATTCAATTCTACAACGATATTGAACACTTATAAACCAAAATGCACATGATAAACAAAGATTGACTAAAATTTCGTAGATAACTGAAATCCATCGGAGAAGTGGTCGTTGACTAAAATTTCATAAGTAACATAAATGCACGAGATAAGTTGTCGTTAACTAAACTAACTTTGATAAACGATATTTATAAAAAATTGTTCCTGCTAAAATGTTCCTGTTATTTATAATGTCACCTCACTTCGATTCTATAATGATATTGAACCCTCATAAACTGAAATGCACAGGATAAACTTTCATAAAAAAAAAAATTAAATACACGGGATAAATTATCATTAACTAAACTAACCTTGATTTACATGACAATTAATGTTTTATAAAAACTGTTCCTGCTAAAACATTTAAACTATTTATAATATCATCAGCTCAATTCAATTATATAATGATATTGAACTATTTATAATATTACATGACAAGTTGTAATATTATAATAAACTGCTTGATATTATTTTTAATATTTACATAGACTGAAAATATACACACAATATCTCATTCTCCATTATATTCAAATATAATAACATTGTTTTCGTTTCAAGTTTAACAAATTTAAATAAACTTATGCTATGTAAAAATTGTATTATATTTAATGTGTATTATCATATTCTGCAAAATGTAACTATCATTACAGAGAAATAATTGCTCATCACATGTAACGAAGTTATATTAACATTTTCAAAACCTAAAAAAAATATTACATTAAATTTTTAAAATTTAAATAACAATATATAACAACCATTAAAAAGAAAATCAGACTCTTTTTGTAACGCCCTCTTTATTTATTTAATTATTTTATTAGAGAATATAGTATATTATTATATATTATATGATTTTTGGTGATTATGTGACGTATTTGTGATGTGTGACGTGATGATTATTTTATTGTTTAATAAAATAATATATGTGATGTTTTTATATATATTTATATGAAAAATAGAGATTTGTTATAAAAATATATTATTTTGAGAAGTGGGGTTATATTTATAAATAGGAAGAGTTATGAGGGTTGAGATAGAATTAGATAAGTTGGGAGGTGGTATAAAAGGAAATTAGGTTAAGGAAATAACCAGAAACGCGTATCAGACTTTTGGGAATTGAGAGATAGAACGGTTGAAGGAAGAGGAGAAGCTAGGCTGCAATTTCTGCGATTTTTCCAGGTAAGGGTGAGCCTAACTTCAGTAATGTTAATTGTAGTTCATCTGTTTATGATTAGCTAAGAGATTAGGAAGAATTGGGAAGAGTTTCATGAACTAGGGTTTTGTTGATTTTGATAGATTGGATGTGAGAATTGATGTAGTTGCTGTAGAAACGTGTTACAGAACCTAGATTATCCCCTATGATAACAATGCTGACGAATTAGAGGCTTAGTATGAGAGATTGGAGATGAATTGGTGAGAATTGGAGTGAACCCGTAGTGGTTCTGAGATCGCTCGCTTGTGGCGAGTGACTACTCGCCGTGGCGAGTACATCCTTATCGCTCGCGAGGCGAGCAGCATAGCTCGCCGTGGCGAGCTTGACCCTAAAACTTAGGATTTTTGCCAAACTTTAGGTGGTTTTGAGTGCCTTATTATTTATGAGAAAGACCTGTGAAGTTGTTTGGACCAATTTGGATTTAGGGAACCTTAAAACGAAGATTTTTAGGCGATAATGTCAAAAAGGCCGAGAGCACCCAGTATTGCTCGCCTGTAGCTCGCCCCCAACTCGCCTTTGGCGAGCAGCTTTTGAGAGAGCTCGCCGTAGCGAGCAAATCCCTCGCCGTGGCGAGTTAGTGCCTTCCTGAACCATTGTTGTGTTTTGCAGTCTGTTTCGCATGGGACTTTGAGAGGAGATCCTTGGGTAGTGTTAGAGATGTTTTATGACTTAAGATGCATTCTGTACTGATGATTAATGATGGTTCTCTTATGTTAATAATAATGCGATGTATTGCTTATATTTTAATGATTTATAAGCATGATGTTAAGTGATGTTATGTGCCTTTGTATGTGTGTTAAATGAGTTGAACTTCTGCCATGTATTTATTATAATTGCATGTGTCAGTTTGAGTTGTTAATGATGTTTGAGAAGTTGTAAATAACTTGTTTAAGACGTAAAGAGTCGTGTCCATGCATTTGCATATATGAGACGGTGGAGCTTTTGCTCAAAGCGACGGTGAAGCATATTAATGCTTATATATGGTACCACATGCATGATGTCAAGATGTTAAGAGTTGCATTTAGTGAGTCAAATTGTTGACATATTATGAGACGATGTTTTTAAGACGATGATGTGTTATTTGAGATGTTTTATGACGATGATGTTATCCATGTATTTTAATATGTGATGTATGTGATGGGTCTATGATGTTAATCATAAATGTTTGATTTATATATTAATATTTCTGTTGTGAATCTCACCCCTTCTGTTGGAATTGCCGCCTTGTGGGCAAGTGCAGGTAACCAAGCTTTGGTGCGCGGATGTGAGGAGTCTTGTGTGACGTAGGATTGCTCTGATACGTAACGGGATGGGGTCTTTCTTAGAGTCTATTCCTTTATGTATCATGTTTGAACTATTTAATGATTTCTAGTATTTTGACGGATTTATGAGACGTTTATGAGGCCTAGTGCCAAGACCTTTTTGGAGGATATTTAATTATGATTCCGCTGCTATATTTGATTATTTATGCGAAGGATTAACTAATATTTACTTGGTTTAAAGATTTTGTTGTTGTGAAATGTGACACTCCTTTGTGATGTTCCTCTGATATACGTTTCATTTAAATGAAATTTTTAAGTCGGGAAATTGGGGTGTTACACTTTTAAACAACAAACAGTCATTGTACCCGTGCGTCAACACGGGTATGTTACTAGTACTTCATAAATTTACAATACCTAAGTTTTTATAGTATTAATAAATTGTTTAATCCGTCAAAAACATACAAACAACGGCCATCACACCACCCGCTATTCCAGTATCTTAGTTTCGAGGTTGACCACGTCATGCCGCGACACTGTCTAGAATTGACAACAAAGTTACTACTACTTTCAACGATTCCAATTAATGTGGGTTTTCTTTCCGTGTATGTAGACAAAATGGCAAAAAACGCCACCTAAAACTCACACACACACAACTCTGACGTCCCAGGTTCAAATCCGGGTGAAAATGCCTAACCTATCAAAATCAACTTTGCCAGTTGAGCTAGGCCTTACAGACTAACATGAGTATTTTAGTATTAACACATTATTTCAAAACAAAATCGCGTTGGAATCACTTAATGAAAAAAGCGATAGATAGAAGAGAAATGAAAACCTGTAAGTGACGGCGGACGATGACTAAGTCCGACAAGTTGAATGTTCAGTAGGACTGAGTTGAATTATTACAGAAAGAGGAAAGGTTTGATTTTGAAGAAGGTGTTTGAGTTTTTGCTTTTTTAGGGTTTTAATTTGATTAAATTAATTATTCTTCAAGTTTAAATGTCTCTGTTTTATTTGTTTTTTTATTTTTGTTGAATGAAAGGGAAAATGTCTTGAAATTTCTCTTTAGTCAATCAATGATCATAGACTTCTTCAACTACGTTTTCGTCTTGTCAAAAATAAAAACAAAAAAACTTTTTATTTTATCTTTTTTATCACTTTTTTTTAATAATAGTACTTTTTGATCTTGTTATTTTTTTCACGAAATTTTTTTATCAAATAAATTTGTAATTCACCACAAAAAAAATAGATTTGTAATTAGGTGGAAAAAAGAAAGTAGAAACAACAACAATAGAAAGAAAAAGGACAACAAATAATGTTTAGTATAAATATGCGTTTATTGATGTGTATGCGTTGGGTTTTTTCTATTGGATTTAACATCACATATTTACTAAAATAAAAAAAGTTAAACAAATTCTAGCTTACAAAATAGAAAAATCGTTACATAAAAGTACAAAGGAGTAAATGTGACAATATATAAAGCTGATGAATCTCATTTTCAAATACACGCATAAATATCAATACTTCCTTATAGTTTCTTAACATCATGAACATCTTCATTGTCTTTGGTATCATGTTTACATATGTTTTTGTTGGAAATTTTGTTTCAAATGCTAATACCCTGCCATATGAAGCAATCTTCAATATTGGCGACTCATTAAGCGACATCGGAAATGCTGCATTTGACTATCCATCTAATAATACACATATTGTTTATGGTTCAATGTACTTTAACCATCCATCACGACGTTTGTCAAATGGATGACTCATCATAGATTTCATAGATAATTTTACACATATTTTGTTTAGCTGCTTAAATAAATTTCTCTTGTATTCAAGAAATATTAATTGTGAATTTTTTATGCAATCTAATATAGTCTATTTTATATAATTGTAAGATTTTTTAAGAAGCATATCGTTGTAAGAATTGAAATCAATAACACTTAATGTTGATACATTTTCTATCGTGAAAATCATTAGCTCATGGTCATTTTATTTATAGCCGAGGCATACGGATTACCATTTTTGCCCGCTTATAAGAATGTCAACAAAAGTCAAGGAAATATGATGAAGGGAGTTAATTTTGCATATGCTAGTGCAACTGCAATTGAACTCAAATATTTCAAGAATCGTATTGGAGTCCAAGAACCAGGGACAAATAACTCATTAAAT
Organism: Medicago lupulina; assembly: GCA_958299785.1. Classification (NCBI taxonomy): domain Eukaryota; kingdom Viridiplantae; phylum Streptophyta; class Magnoliopsida; order Fabales; family Fabaceae; genus Medicago; species Medicago lupulina. The sequence goes on along the minus strand of OY283144.1, from coordinate 25,429,124 downwards.
GTGCAATTTGATTGGTTTAAGGAAATAAAACCATCATTGTGTAAAAGTGAAGAAGGTTTTGTCCTAATTACTTGCATATTATTTTTGTAGCAAAGACATGAATTTCCTCTTTATAACTAACACAACTTTTATGTTGTTGTCCTTACACAGTGTGATAACTTCTTAAAAAAAAACATTATTTCTAGTGGGAGAAATTGATGGAAATGACCTTGTTTCATATATTTCCAAACCCATTACATAATTACGAGAGATAGTTCCATTAACTGTCGAATCAATTACAACTACCACAAATGTATGTTATATCAATTCTAAATAATTAAATGTTTTTTCAATTGTTTAATAATTGTTTTTGAGTTATAGATATTAGTGAATAAATAATAATCTTGGCTAAATATAATAGTCATTTAATTAATTATATTTTCTAGGCATTAATTGAAGAAGGAGCAATAGAGCTAGTGGTTCCAGGGAACTTTCTAATAGGGTGTAATGCCGGCATATTGTCAAGGCTGAATAGTCTGAAGAAAGAAGATTATGATGAATTTGAATGTTTGATAGCTTACAACACTTTCATCGAATACTATAATGAGCAACTAAAAAAATCTATAGAGACATTAAAACAAAAACACCCACAAGCTAAAATAGTATATTTTGACTACTGCAATGTTGCCAATCGTTTATATCAATCACCGCAACAATATGGTATGTGGAGTAATTATTTTCTTTTCTTTCCAAGTTTACATTAATTGATTCTTGTCAAATTCATTTGAATATGTACACTATTTTATGTACATTCATTATGCAGGAAGGTCAAGTTTCTGCAAGCATGTTGTGGAGGAAAATGACCATGCCATGTTGATAAAAATTCTTGTGGAATGCCCGGTACAAAAGTTTGTAAAGATCATTTGAAGCTAATAAATTGGGATGGATCCCACTTTACCGAAGCAGCTCATAAGCAGATAACAAAAGGTTTAGTCGAAGGCCCTTTTGCGAATCCTTCTCTAAAACCTGTACCTTTTATGATGGTCTAGAATTGTTAATGCAAAGATTCTTTGATGAATTCTAAACATGATTACTTTATCTCTGTTAGGAAAAGTTTAAATGTCTTTTTTGAAGTGAACATAAATTTATTTTAATGTTGAATTATTATATATAAATTCAATAAAAATGTAATTGTGACATATAAACCAAAAGTTTAATTATTTTTTGGTTTGATAAAGATATCAGATATGAGATTTGAACTAAGGTGATAGGCCATAAAATTGTTAATTTAACTTCACACAAAAAATATTACTATGTAAATAATTAAAGATGTCAGAAATGGGATTCGAACCCACATGATATTGATATTCTCATTATTGTTGTTGTTTTTTTTTTTTTGGTACAATGTTGTTGTTATTATTAGAGTTAGGTTAAGGATTCAAAAATAAACAAATGATAAATTTTATGTAAAAAAAAAACTATTTTTTAATGTTTTAAAGTATTGATTGTATAATTTTCAATATGAAATTTTCATTTTAATCTTCTTAACAAACGATTAGAGGCATTTGTTAGCATTTTCTTTTTTATTATTATTATTATTATTATTATTATTATTATTATTATTCCCCAAAACACAATAAGTCCTTGATCAAAGGGCTCTACATACTTTAAAATAGTATGAAAGTTCTAAATCTTTGAATTGACAAAAATTTATCATGGTACAATACACACATTGCATGTCACCATCCGATCCTTGTATAAATGTCAAGTAGTCTTTTAGAGCATGTAAATGTAACTGCACATTGACAAGTAAATCAGATAGGTTTACTTAATTGATTAATATATCAACTTAAAAGTCTCACGTTCATTACACTTTAAAAGAAAACTTACATTTAGAGTGAATTCGTTTATATCATGCAACATTAACTACTTTTACGTGTATATCCTATTGAAGAAAATATTATATAAACATCATCTTTTTTTCTTCGAATAAATACATCACCTAATTTGTATCCAAATAGTTGTTTAAATGCTAAAACTCAGATTATGCACAAATTTTAAAATCAACTTAGGAACTAATAAAATTAGTTCGAATATGAAAGGGGATCAAACTGTTTAAATTCACTAAAGGTAACTCCTATATCAAAGTGAGCAATTAGTGTATATATAAGACATATATGTGGATTATGAAATTTTTACGGATCATGCAATTTGTATTGTGAAATCGGTATGGATGTTTAAAAATTGAAGTTTTTAGGTAATTGAAAAAACATTTTTTCAAATTTTTTTAAAAAACCCTAAAATAAAACTTAAAAATCTTAAAGGTCGTCAAGACAACTCTACTTATAAGTGTTTGAGTTGTAAAATTGTTTTGGGAGGCAAGAGACATGCCAACAATATAAATTCTTATCCCATAATAAACCACAACACAATTTTTTGGGCAAATATAAGTTGCATAAAATACTAAAATAACATTTTATCCATAAAAAAAATTATTAAATATTGTAAAAGTTTATTATGTGTTTTTTTTTTTTAAAGAAAAGTTTATCATGTGTTATAATACTATTTAAAAGATCAAACAAACTCGAAAAGTTAAAAAGAAAAAACAAATGATAAAAACAAAACAAAATAAATCACTCACTTCAATTGAAAGTTCAAAGTTGAGCATTTCACATATCCAAACCCCCAACATCATCATCAACATTACAATGGCCACAAATTTTGCTTCAAGATCAATTTTCTTTTCTCATTCCATCAAACTCTTCATCTTTCCATTCAAACCCCCTCTTTCTTCTTCACACCTCCCCTTTTCTCTCCCACTCCGTTTCACAAGACCAACCTGCACTCTCCAACACCAACATCACCAACAACCTCAAAACACTCGAAATGTCATCGGAATTCTCGAAGAAAGAGGGTTACTAGACTCATTAACAAACGATTCTCTCAGAAGCATTTCATCAAACACCATCAATGCACCCTTAAAAGTCTACTGTGGATTCGACCCGACTGCTGAAAGCTTGCATTTGGGCAACTTATTGGGTCTCATTGTTCTCTCATGGTTCCGCCGCTCCGGTCATAACGTCGTTGCTTTGATCGGTGGTGCGACAGCGCGTGTCGGTGACCCGTCTGGGAAAAACATTGAAAGACCCCAGCTTGATGGTGAAACTTTGGAGAGGAATACTGTTGGGATTGAAAACACCATCAGAACAATCTTGGGTCGTTCTCAAAATCCAAACTTTAAAGAGTTGAATGTGAATGGTAATGAATTTTGTGATGATTCTGTTGTTGTTTTGAATAATTATGATTGGTGGAAAGAGTTTAGTTTATTGGATTTTCTGAAAAGGGTTGGTAAATATGCTAGAGTAGGTTCAATGATGGCTAAGGAGAGTGTTAGGAAGAGATTAGAATCTGAACAAGGAATGAGTTATACGGAATTTACTTATCAGTTATTGCAAGGTTATGATTTTTTGTATTTGTTTCAGAATGAGGGTGTTAATGTTCAAATTGGGGGTAGTGATCAATGGGGTAATATTACTGCCGGAACTGAATTGATTAGGAAGATATTGCAGATAGAAGGTGGTACCTATGGTTTGACATTTCCTCTTTTGTTGAAAAGTGATGGTACGAAATTCGGTAAATCGGAGGATGGTGCAATTTGGTTGTCTCCGTCGATGTTATCTCCGTATAAGTTTTATCAGTATTTTTTCTCGGTTCCGGATGCTGATGTTGTTAGGTTTTTGAAAATTCTTACTTTTTTGGATATTGATGAGATAGTTAAGTTGGAGGAAGAGATGAAGAAACCTGGATATGTGCCTAATACTGCTCAGCGGAGACTTGCCGAAGAAGTTACCAAATTTGTTCATGGGGAAGATGGTTTGAATGAAGCTCTTAGAGCGACTGAAGCGTTGAGGCCGGGATCTGAGACAAAGTTGGACTGGAAAACTATTGAGGGGATTGCTGAGGATGTTCCGTCTTGTTCTTTAACTTATGACGATGTTTTGAATCAGTCTTTGGTTGATCTTTCTGTTTCTTCTGGTTTGTTTGACAGCAAATCTGCTGCCCGCCGGTTGTTAAAGCAAGGAGGTGTTTACTTGAATAACAGCAGAGTAGATAGTGAAAATAAGAGGATTGAGGCAGCTGATATAGTGGATGGTAAAGTTCTCCTTTTATCTGCGGGAAAAAAGAATAAGGTGCTGGTGCGAATAGCATAATAGGATTTATTAGATGATTATTCTTTGTAGAGTGTTTCACTTATTTTGTGAGTTTGTTTTGTGCTCAGTGAACCTTTGATTTTGGTGCTACACAGTAACTTTTGAGTTATTCATCAAACGTGTTTATCGGTAACTGGTAGCCTATTTGCTTGGTGTCCCAGTGTCTTACTTTCATTACATGAGCGACATTGTATGCTTGTGACATTTGTTACTTAGTTACGTTATTAATAAACTTTGCAGCTGTCTACTAATTTTTTAAGTGTCTATCATCATTGCAGCACACAAATCAAATTGCAAGATTAAAGTTTCTTGATTATTGAATATACAAGCAGATAAGTTGATCGACCATAGTTGAATTGAGTTATTAATGCCAATGACATTGAGTATATATTAGTAAGTTCTTAAGTTATTTGAATGGTTATCTTATGTTGAAATGAGTGTTTGGCTTCATCTTGCTGCAGTGGCCTCTTATTATCTAGGATTTTGAAAATTTGATGTTTGCCAACAATATTCATCCCTAGACTTCGTTCAAGGTTGGATGAATAAATCAAAGTTTTTTATATTGACTTTCATCTTATATGATATATTGATGTTAAACTTGTATGCTTATATTAAAGCAAGAACAATGGGTGGAAGCTTGCTTCACATGTCATTATAAGCTTATAGGTATTTATAGACAAGTTAAACGAAAGAGTTCATGAAATAATTGAAATGAGAAGCTAATTTTCAATTTATACAAGCTGTTAAAAAAATTAATAGGTATTGTGAAGTTCTTTTGATATTTCTTTTTGCAAAATAACTTCTCTGAGAAGTTTACCCAAATTACCTAAATTACTTATTTACATGTTGCAAATGCACTCATTGAAATCTATCTTACCTTTCTCCACTGCTGAATGATCATTACAACAAACAATTTTGTTTTTTTTGGTGTTGTCCGGGTTTCAAACCCCGGACCTTGCATATATTATGCATTGTCCTTACCAACTGAGCTAAGCACACATGGACTACAACAAAAAAAGTTATTGCCTGCATTGCAGGACTTTCAGTTTATTCTATCTTGTGTATTTTTGCTCTGTCTTTACACTGAGTAGTTTCCGTAGAGATAAGGCCAGGCAGTTAGCTTCTCTTTGTAGCATCAGTATACTGATCTTCATACCAGAGCCCTACTTGAAACCAATAGCTTATGTGTGTGGTCCTCGCTGCTTACATATTTTCCCTCGTGACAAATTAACCACTAACATTTGCCTATAAAACACAAATAAAGGTAGCCCAAGTGTGTCTTCTGGATTAAAATTTATTTGAAGGTAGTTTCCTTGCATGGCAATGAATGGGTTTGCTTGGTTTTGAAATAGATTCTGGTGATTGCTACTACTACTGGTTGTGGAAGAGAGAGATAGATAATGATGATTTGGTTGGTGGAGTTTATTTTTTACCTCCATTATTTTACTTTTGATTTGTATCATCCTGGTCATGTACATTTGACTTGCTATGACAAGTTTCATTTGGGTTACCATCTTACAATAATATAAAGTTTTTTAATAGTAATACAAAATTAGATTAACCTATTATATATGGTAACCTCAATGATTTGTGTCTAAATGATTTCATGAAATAGAACATAACATAAATTCTAAATTGTGATGCAACTGTAATTGCGGACATGTTATAAAGGATTTAGAGGTCTCCACAACAAGATTATAACCACAGTTACGGTCAACTGTATCAGCTGCATTTGCTTGTATTTTTCCGCATTTTTAAAAGTTTGCGGTGCAATTGCTATGAAAATTTCAAATCACATACGGTAATTATCTTTGTTCCCAACAACTTTATTTTTTTCTTGAGTGAGCTCACAGGATGTTCGGTCTATTCACGATAAGTGTTGTACCTTTTGCGACTGGTCGTACACTCTTTCTCCAAACAGGACGGGGTGTATCTGCAAAATGCACTACGATGTCAAAGTCAGGCAGTGTGCTAGCTTGTAGCAAGTGATGTACCTTTTGCGACTGGTCCTACACTCTTACTCCATCTGTTTTGTGTGCAAACACACTTGTTACTTTGATACTGGATAGATGTACGAAGGTTAGAAGTGTTAGAGGTGAAAAACATTTAAATTATTTGGAGAAGATCAGTGTGGATGGGTGCAAAAGTCTGGAGGAATTTGCACTGTCTTCGAATTTAATTGAAAACTTGGATTTAAGCAGTACAGGAATTCAAACACTAGACCTAACAATTGGGCGTCTTCAAAAACTCAAACGACTTAATCTAGAGTATTTAGGACTAAACCTTTTCTTCCGAAGGAGTTATCTAGTGTGAGATCTATTAGGGAGTTGAAGATTTCTGGCAGTTGACTAATAGTTGAGAAACAACAGCTACATGAGTTGTTTGATGGCTTACGATCCCTACAAATACCACACAAGAAAGATTTTGGACAGCCGTTTGAACTCCCCAACAATGTCGATGTTGTATCAAAGTTGATGGAATTAAACCTTGATGGAAGCAACATGAAGAGGTTGCCTCAAAGCTTTAAGAAACTTGAAGAACTGGTAATTATGTCTTTGGTGAATTGCAGGGAGCTTGAGTGCATACCAGAGCTTCGACCTCTCATCATGCTGTTAAATGCAGTTAACTGCACATCGCTGTTTTCGGTGTCAAATCTAAAAGAATTAGCAGCAAAGATGATGGGGAAAACCAAGCACATTTCATTCAGTAACAGCTTGAATTTGGGTAGACATTCACTCGGACTTATAATGGAAAGTCTCAATTTAACCATGATGAGTGCTGTGTTTCATAATGTGCAGCTACAACTATAACAGTGTTGATGCTTGTCGACCAGGAACAGATATCCCGAGGCTGTTCCAAATTCCAATTTCAAACGGCTGCTGACTCATCCATTACCATTAAATTGCTTCCTGATCGTTCCAACTTGCGGGGATTCATATACTCAGTGGTTCTTTCTTTCTCCAGCAGATGGAAATGAAATGAACAGGGCTGGAGGAGCTAGAATAAAATGTCAATGCAAATTGGGAGAAGATAGTATAGAGGCTACCTGGCTAAATACTGATGTCACAAAACTTGACTTGGTTCATGTTTAAGTGTTGTATGATCCATCCTATTGTGACATCATTCTTAATTTTTACGAACCTAAGATTTGTTGAGTTCTATGTTACGAACGATACTGGCCACGAAGTTGATGGTTCAATTTGAATTTGGAATGCATAAAACAAGCAACATATGAAAAAGTTTCTCCAAATGTTGTGAAGCTTGTCCAGAAAATGACATCCTCTATTGAGAACCTTTTCAAAGAATTTGTCATGACTAAAAAAATTGGTTGAAGATCACATAAATGATTTGCAACAAAGAGAAAATCTCATGCAGGAGTGAGAGATGGTAAGAAGCAGAAGAAACGAATGAAGAAAAGAGTCAGTTTGAGGATGAAGCCAAGCGTCTTGAGGAAGAGGGTAAGAAGGTGGATGAAAAAAATTAGAGTTCTTTTTAAGCATAAGGAAATTATTGAGTTGGAAAAAACTAATTTGAAGGAGAGCATGGAAAGATGTGAAGAGCAAAAGAAGAAAATGGAAGATGAGGCTAAGAATAAGTTTACTGAGAGCAAAAAGTTGATGATGAGTATTAAGAAGGAATCAATGTTCACATTGATTTTTCAAAACCTAACAAAAGAGACAAAAGAGTAAAAAAAATTATTGAGGTGTCAAGTGATTAGAATGTGACATAATTATGTTTTACTTTTAATTAGTATATATAGATAGATAAAGATATAGAATATTTTTCTTGTGTTTTGTTAAGTACTTCTCCAATTTTTTATTTGATGAAGTAGCCTAAATATTAGAAGAGTTTGATGAGAGAGGGTCGACGACCGTTCATGAGAGAGGGAGAATGAGTCGGAATAGAGAGACTAAAGGGAAAGAGGATAATGGAAGAGAAAGAAGAAAAAAAAAAAAAAACTTCTAAGTTACACTTACAAATTGGGGTGTATCGATACTTATGTTTTTTAATTTTCTAAATTAACGATTATTTTTACGGAATAAACTGCTCTTTGTCAATATTTATATTTTAGAAGACAATGTTTCATAAGAAAAAACACCATTTCAATGTTTATAGGAATCATTTTTTTTTGTTGTCATTTTCTCAAAAAATAATTAATATTGTTTGTTATGAGTAATTAAAATTCATAAAAATTAAATTTTATTTCATTGATGCTTTTGATAAATAAGATTTAACTATCATAGTTGTCAATGATAGAAAATAATTCTTTTTTTTTCAAAAAAAACAACACATTTAATTATTAATTCAATGAAATGGTGTACTGGTACATTCAAATTTTTAGGTGTATCATAGAATAAAATTTACCAAAAGAAAATATATGAATGTATGGTTAAATTTTTTAGGGTATTTTAGAAACATTACTTATTTATTTATAACTAGACTTTTGACTCGCGCGTCGCGCAAGTCTAACTAAAAATCACAAACAAACTTAATAAGTATACAATATTATGATTAAAATTAACTTAATTCAACAACATTTTAGATGAAATTTGTTAGGTTAAATTGCTGCTAAGCTAATGCAGATGAATTTTTTTTTTAAGGAATAAGGGATTATGATGCAAATTTAGAACCAAAATGTTAGAGTTGAGGATTAGCATTGTTTAGAGCTAAAATTTTAGGGTTAAGTTGTTGCAAACCTAATAAGAAATTAGTGGAGGGAAAAAATTAGATTAACACTTAACGTTCACTAATTGATTAGCATCTTTAATAAGAAACAAAATTTGTAAAAAGAAAAAACTACCTGTACATATCAATACCCTAATCCCCGTCAAAGCTCTATATATATAAACTAAACAAAAACACGAGTGTTCACTGTCACACAATAAAACCCTAGCCTCATCAGAACAAGTTGGTCGTTCACCCATCAATCACCATGAATATGAATATCTTCAGTAGGTTATATCACCCATCAATCACCATGGATATGAATATCTTCACCATTCTTCTTGATGCAATTCAAAAAGGAGAGAGGAAGAAATTAGACTCGAAGAGATTGATATGACAGGAAATACCAATAAGTAGATAAGTTTTTAACCATGGTTGATTTGAGTTATTATTACAATTATTATTATCATGTTCTTCTTTAAGTAGTTGTTGTTTTGGTAATATCCTTCCCTAGATATAATTGAAGGATGGTTGAATAAGAGGCTTAGATTACCCTCTCTTATTTAGGGGTATTTAACCAATCAAAATGTAAATTAAATGAGTCAATTTTTTTATAAAAAAAAATCAATTTTAATAAGGTAACTTTTAATTTTTATTTAATTATATTTAGGTATACAATCTTAATTAATTTACATTATAGGGCTTGTAATAATTAAAATTTCACATCAAATTCACCGAATAAAATTTCACATCAAACTCAACAATAGTCTCTAATAAAATTTCACCGACAATTTTGATCTCTGTTTTTTTTTTTTTTATAAAAGAGGGCAAAAACTCATTGATCTCTATTTTTATGAATCCCAAAAATAAGAGGAAGGTGGAAAAAAAAATGTAAGCAAGAATATATAAACTTTTACAACGTATCGTAGGTTAGTTATAGTTAAATATAAAGCATTTATTTTAAGAGCGTTCCTTAAAAAATAAAATAAAGCATGACAATATTTTTTCAAAGGAAAAAACGTGGCAGTTGTTTTATCAAAAAATAAGTTGTGAACTTGGTCGTTATTTTTTAAGACATGAACATGTTGTTTTATTAAAAAATAATTAAATTAAATTAATAGGGTTTATAAAATTAGAAGAAAATATAAAATAAAAAAAACTACCAGCTAAAAGCTCAAAAACTACTTGAAATAGCTTATCAAAAAACGTTGTAAGCTAGTGGAAAAAGCTTTTTATCAAACACATCTTAGGTACCGTTTGGCCAGACTTTTTACGGTCTAAAAGCTACGTTAAAACAAAGTTAAAATAAAGGTCTTTAAGAAAGGAGTTAAAGCTGTTTAGTTTCTTAATTTTTTTTTAGTTTTAAAGCTATCTTTAGTTAAAAGTTGTTTGGTAAAATATTTTGCAAAACTTTGAATTTATTATTTTTTTGGTGGTGTCCGGGGTTCGAACCCCGGACCTTGCATATATTTATGCATTGTCCTTAACAACTGATAAGCTCACGATGACAAAACTTTGAATTTATTGTGAATTAACATAATAAATAAAAAATGTTTCTAATATTTTTTGAACGAAAAAAATGTTCAAAATATAAAAGATATTTTTTTTCCAAATACTATATTTACTCAATGACGTTTATTTTGTGTAACATGAATACAAATTTGTATCATCATATAAAAGACTTGTTAAATATTTTAATAAGAGAAATAATTTAAGGAGGCTCAAATAATAACATAAATAATATCAAAATAGTTGGTTTTTTCTTTTCCAATTATACTTTATAACAAATTTCATTATAAGAATACCATATTTTTTTGTGTCATTCAAAAAGATAAGAATTTATAGTATATGATATTATATTTGTTAGGTTGTTGGTGTCATTGAAAAATATATGTTTAATTTTTTTTTTAATAAGAAAAAGATATGCATAGTTTGTTACAATATAGGTTTAAATATGTTTTTGGTCCCTATAAAATTGTGACCTTCTAAGTTTAGTCCTTACTTAATTTTAATAACTTTTTTAATCCCTACAAAAAAAATTTACTTCCAATTTTAGTCCCTGCTAAAACAAATTTTGTTTAATTATCCTTAAACTCTTAAATTTTTTAACGATTCTTTTTATACATGTTTAGAACACTATGAAAGGTTCATTTACTAAAATCTAAAATTTTTTAACATGAAATAAATTAAATATTAATTTTTTAAAACGACAAAAGTTTAAGATATAAGTAACAAAAATATGGACGTAGAAATCTAATTATTGCGATATTTTTTTCGGAGGAAGTTTTAATAACGTTCTTAATACGCCTGTAAAAAATTGTTGAAAAACTTAAGAGTTTAAGCATAAATTAAACAAATTTGGATTGAGTAATGACTAATATTGAGTGTAGAAATTTTTTTTTAGGGATTAAAAAAGCTATTAAAATTAAGTACGGACTAAACTTAGAAGGTCGCAATTTTATAAGGACCAAAAACATATTTAACCCTACAATATAAAGGTGCAAAATATATATAAGTATACTTTTTTTAGGCATCTATACTTGTACTTTTAATTGAAATCAAAATTTTATAAAAATAATTATATGCATTATACACACTTAAAAAAAATTATACGCATCAACGTAACAAAAAACTGATAGACAAACATAAAGTATTACTCTAAACGCTAATGTGTGTGTAAATATATTTTTTTAAATAGTGTGTGTATATACTTGCGAGGTTGAAGAAAGGAAATAAAAATATTTGTGAGGTTATGATGATTAAACGATATTGAAATTAAAAATATAAGTAATAAAAATTTAATAAAATTCCTTAAAAAAAGGATAATAAAATTAAATGGCCCCTCCTTCAAAAAAAATTAAATGGACCGGTTCAAAATAATAAAATAAAATAAAATGGAAAAAAAAGCAAATTGAAATATAATATTAAAAAATAAAGGAAAAGGTTGTCAACGTGAGTTGAAGAGAGGTGTTTGTGAAATAAATTGCCGAGAAGTAGTTCTTTGAAGTAGCATTCAACAACTTTTCGTCAAAACTCATTCCATTCAATTTTATGCATTTTTAAAAAAGTACTTTTTTTAAAAATGTAGAGAAGCTGGAAAAAAAGCCGGGCCAAACGGTATTATGTCAAAACAAGCCTATAAGCTAGTCCAACAAGCTATAAGCTAGCTTATTCGTGTTACCAAACATAGTCATGATGGGTTGAATTGGATGTGAAATTTTAACTGTTACAAGCCCTATAGTGTAAATTAATTAAGAATAAATACGTAAATATAATTAAATAAAATAATTAAATAAAAATTAAAAGTTACCTTATTAAAATTGATTTTTATAGAAAAATTGACTCATTTATTTGACATTTAATGTTACATTTGTATATTACATTTTGATTGGTTGATATCTTGAAGGGGTAAATACCCTCTAAACAAGAGAGAGTAATGTAGAAAAAACATGTTTTTTGGGCTTTCTACGTGTCTATCATTTTGAGCTTATATGAAGCAAGAACAATGGGTTGGAAGCTTGTATCAATTAGTGGCACTTGCTGAAGGTGAAAGGCATGATCAAACAAGTGGATTTTCTTTTCTCTAACTTCATTGATATTTATTTGTTCATTTACTTTATCCTATTGAATGAAAACCTAGATTAATTAATGAACTTCATTAGATTGACCATACATCCATTCCTTTACTTTTTTTTGTTCTCTTTAGATATATACACAATACCTTTACATTGATCAAACAAGTGGATTTTCTTTTTTTTCTCTAACGTCATGTAATTCTATCATTTGTGTTCTTATCAATTTACAGTAATATTAAGTTTGTTAATTATTAACCTACTACATATACAAATCATTTAACAAAGACTGTTTTCTCACCTTTGTTCAGGGCTTCCTTGGAAACTGAGAGGGTTTGCGATGAACAGTAACCTTCCTCTCCCTTTTGGCAATGAGGATGAACAGTAACTCGATTTGCTTTGGAGGTGTACAAACGAATAGTAAATCGGAGTTAATTCCACCGTACCATCTCCATTCCTGATTCGATTTGGGGTTTAGAGATTTTGGTGGTTCGACTTTGCTGGTTTCTAACAGGTAAGTTTCTGAATCTGATGCGTTTGGTTTTTTGCGTTGTGGCTGGTTCGATTATACTCTGTCACTATTTCGATCTGGTGCGATTTTGTTCATCTTGATCTGTGTTGCACCTCTTCTCTTAATATCAGTTGTTGTTATTGTTGGTTTGGGGTTTTGCCATGGAGGAACAACCAAGCTTTTCTGGTTCTCTCTTGAATGTGAATGAACTTGCCGGGGTGCCTATGAGTGTGCCTTTGTTTGGAGTTTCCAGCACAACTTCTGTTGAGTATTCAAGCATGCCTTCTGCTGGTCTGGTTGTGCAGGTTGAAAAGCCAAGGGCTGCCTTGGATGAACCTACTCGTGTTGTTCCTATCACCAAAGGAACAAGTGCAAAATCATTTGCTCAAGTATTGAGTAAAACGACTGTTATCCCTCATTGTCAATTTCCAAAGGCTAGCTTAAAAGGAGATGATTTTGCTATCAAAATTCCCGAGAATGAGTACAAGTCTAATCTTGAATCGTGCAAAAATCACCTTCATGGAAGGTTGATTCTATCTAAAGGAGACCCTCCCCTAAAATTTCAAGAGTTGCGTGATAAACTGAATATTCTTTGGAAGCCTTTAAGTAAACGGGGACTTGTTTCTTTAGGAAGAGGTTTCTATGAATTTGTTTTCTCTGATGTTGAGGATGTCCAACGTGTTCGTACGGCGCTTTCATGGAGCCTAAAGCCTGGTTTTCTCAAACTTTTCGCTTGGACTCCCGATTTTAATTCAAATAATCACAAATAGACAACAATTCAATGCTGGGTTCGTTTTCTGGAATTGCCTATAATATTATCTTTGCAATTGCTAGCTGCCTTGGAACGCCTTTGCGATTGGATGCTGAAACAAGTAAGTGCCCTCTTGAGAGATCTTTTGGACATTTTGCAAGAGTTTTAATTGATATTGATTTATCTGCTAACATTAGACATAAGTTGTGGGTTGAAAGAGAAGGTTATGCTTTTCTTGTTAATGTTGTTTATGAAAATTTGCCCCTTTTTTGTTCGCAATGTCATAATATTGGTCATGGTTTTTCGTCTTGTAAACTTGTTAAAGTGGATCAAGAGAAAGTGACCACAAATGAGAAGCATAAACGCATGGGGAACAAACCTACGCCTATTCCGAAGAATGATTTGGGAAAGGAATCAGTTGAATGTGTAACAAATAATGCCTCTAAAGCCGTTGTTGATAATAATCCTCTATTGGGTTTTGTGGGTGGTTCTAATGTTGTTAATACTATGCATCGAGAAGACATGGTTGCTTAAGATAATGCGAATTTGAGTGATTTAGCATAAACAAAACCCCTTTATGGTCAAGGTAATATTGACATGATTTGTGATTTAGCTGACTTTTTCTGTCATGATGATCATCAAGAGGAAGTAATATCATATACAATTCCATTGGGAGGTAACTCCATTGTGGTGACAAACTCAGACTTATCAAACTTTAGTGCATCTGTTATTCATGACATGCAAGTTTTAGGAATTGTTCCTACAGAGGCCCAACAAACGATGAATTTTTTAAGCGAATCATGGGCTAATATGGCTCGAAACGATGAAATTGTTGATTTGGATGAAAACACAAGTCAACCATTTCAATTGGTGATCCCTAGAAAGAAGAAACACAAGAAGAAGCAACCTTAGGCGGGCAAAGGATTCAAGGTGGGTGCTTCCAGCCGTTTGCCTCATTAGTTTGCTTTTTTTGGTTTCTCTTTGTTTTGGTTTTCTTCTGCTTTTATGGACGGTTTTGGTTTTTGTCCCACCTCTTCTTTTTACTTTTTTCTTTCGTTTAATATATGATTAGGGTACTGCAGCAGGAGACCCCTCTGCATCCCATCTTTTGCTTAAAAAAAAATCATTTAACGAAAAAAAATTGTGAGGCAACTATAATTTCAAATTCTAAATTGTGGTGCAAATGTAATTCTGAATTCAATGTAAAGGTTTTAGAGATCTCCTCAACGGTGTTATAACTTATAACCACAATTACGATGGACCTACATTTGCTTGTATTTTTCCTCATTTTATAACGGTAATGACAATTTCAAACGACATGTATGTGTTTGTGTTACACTGCAACATTATTAGCAATTATTTTGTTCCCAACAACTTCTAAACAGAAGTTATCAACACAAGAAATCACAGCGTCGAGAACTTCCGGACTCAGCTCTTGAAAGACTTCCAATATGAACATAAGCAATCTACGGTAAAAATTTTCACTCAGCACCTTGATCACAAAACTCTCTTCTTGTGCCTCAACTTTAAGCTGCAAAAACAGTAGTAACAAACACAAATCATTTAACTAATAACTTGTTCATTTCTTCTGGATTTTTCATTTAAATCTTGTATGTTATGTGTTATTTGTTTTAATTCTTTTTCTCTTACCATATTTTAACATACTAAACATGTTGCAACAAAATCATAAAAAATGCAACCTCAATGACATTTTTCTAAATTTCACGTATATTACATTACATGATCAATAATAAGAAGAATATCAAATTATAAGGTTATAAAATGAGTTTTTATTGTTACCGTGTCATTTTTCAGATTTTGCATATATTAGAGAGTCAAATTTGAAAAATTAACCCAGCTAATATTTTTGCTCAAAAAAAAAAAAAACCAACTAATATTTAACTGTTTCCTTTGGAATTAGTAAAAAATTTAAAATTATAATTTAGTTTAGATATCCAGAGACGATGCAAATCAAACAACACTAACTTGGATCAGTTATGTTCTTCAAAAAAAAAAAATTGAAGCAGTTGGTGTACCAAAAAAAAATTTGGAATTTTTTAATATTTGTTTTTTTATTTAAAAAAAAAGGTATTTGGTTTTATGAATTTTTACTTCAAACCCGATTCACAGCTATACCACTACCAACTACTAGACCATTGACCCGTGCTAACGCACGGGTCATTTTAAGAAGTTAATATTCACCGTTAGAAATAAAACAATGTAGTTCGTTTGAATGTTAAAATTGTCATAACTCAAATCATAATGTTAATTACCATACACGTTGGTATTGTTCCATAATTCTAGTACATCGTTCATGTTACTTTAACAAAGGTGTAATACGTGTGAGCAAAGTTTGATGGTTAAAATAAGGAGTATTGCTTATAACGATAATTCCAAAACTGATGCACTTGAAGTGGAATAAAATTAGGAAATGCCCAACATTTTAGGATAAAGATTAATACAGAAAATATGAAATTATTATTTTGTTGGGGGACTTGGTTTGACTTTATAATTGGCGTGTAAATAGGGAGGGGGCGCAAAATTAATGACTTCCAAAGTCTGACTTAATATTTGAATAAAATAAAGTGGTAATGGCAAAAACAATGTGTATATCACCTGCAACTAATTAGGCAAGAAATGTGGATGAAATCCACTACTTGATTCAATCGTAGAGATTAGGTTTTGGATATTTTGCTGTCATAAATAGAGGAAGCGGAGCACATTGTCTGCAACAAAAAAAAATTAGATGAAGATGAAATCTCTTACTTGATTGAATTAGAGTAATTACGATTTTTGTTTATAATTACCATAAAAACAGGAAGGACTTGAAGTGAGCATGAAATAATTATGGTTGTTTAAGATATTCTAAATTATTTACGTCGTGGATTATTCGATATTATAAAAAATTTGGTATATAATTGGTTAAACAATAGGTCTAAAAAGTTAAACATATTGCCAAATGTTTCATAAATTAATTGCTAGCAAGTGACCAATATTGAATTTCATGATATATAAGAGAAAAAGAAAATTGATGCGAAGGGAATAAGACAATTAATTTGTTGAAAATCTATTATTCGATTCATGTTACTAAAAGTCATGGTTTGTTACTAAAAGCAGATAATTGTTACTAATAATGTTACTAAAAGTCTGTAATTGTTACTAAAAGGTAGAAAATGTGTTTTGAATATTGTTGTCCCCAGAGAAATAATATTTTGGTTCTGATAAGAGAGGAAAGATGAGGAAACGTGAATCAGTATAAGATTAAGGAGAATATCCCTGGAAGTAAATCGTTTCCATAAAAGTAGGCAAATAAGTTGAACTTAATCACAGAAGCAGGAAAATCAGTTGACTACGTGAGAAAAAATTATGGGAATTAAATAGGATAGTTAATCGCTTCCAAAGAAGTAGGGAAATCAGTTGACTACAAAGCAAGGAAAAATTATGCCAAGAAAAATTTCTGCGAATTAAATAGGATTTAATATATGTGATTAATAGCATCCAATGCATTAATTTAGGAAATCACAGTTAGGTTTAGGAGGAGGGAAATTTGGTAAAATATTTAGGTTAAAATTAGGGCAACATGATTAGGTCTATGAATAAGAGAAGAGATAAGAGATTACCTTCTCTAATCTTTCAAAAAAAAAAAAAAAAACTATTACCTTCTCTAAAAAAAACTATTACCTTCTTCAAAAAAAAAAAAAATACCAACTATTACCCCGAATCCTATTTTGTTCTCATCAAACCCTAAATCCCTCTGGTAGCCCTAAACCAAAACATGAGTTTCCAACGCCGCACAAACATAAAACCTTAGCCTCCTCAATTCATAACAATTTCATCAGTTCATCCATCAATCACCATGAGCATGAATATCTTCAGTACGTTGGATCCAGATATTATTCGTTCGCACATCCTGCCCCGCCTCGATGGCACAACCTTAACCGCCTTATCCTTCGTATCTTCAGAACTCCGCCACATGATCTGCAACGATGAAGATCTATGGCGGAACATATGCACCTCAACATGGCCTTCTTTGCTATTGGATCCCATTGCTAACAACGTCATCTCCACTTTCCCCGGTGGTTATCGTTCCTTCTTCAACCATCGAAATAATAATTCTTACACTTGGTGTCCTTCGGGAGAATTAATCCACGCCATTGATATCTACTTACATGGAGAACCTTTGCTTTCAAGAGTTTTAGTTGGCTGCCTAACTACAGAGAATCTGACTATTGTTTATGACTCCACTTTGGGCCCAAGGATTCACATTCCGTCAAAGGATGGGTGGTTTGAATATTTGTCAAAGAATTTGACGTTGAGTTGGATCCTTATCGATCCAACTCGTAAGTATGCAGTGGACTTGTTTCATTCTTGTTCCAAATTTGTTTGGTTTGCAGGATATATCAGGGGTGAAAATATGGTACAGTTTGAGATTGGAATGATGGGGAAGGGGCAAAGATGGCCGAAGATGGAGCTCATGTTCGACTTTATGGGTGGAGATGGGTTGCAGATGCATTTGAGGAGAGCAGTGATTGTAAGGAAACCACAATCCATCATGAGATCCCGTAAAGCAAGGTGTTAAAAAAGTTATTATTATTATTATCCAATTAAATTGAGTGGTTGATTGATGTTTTGCAAATATTCTTCCCTAGATATGTTGAAGATTGGTTGAATAAATCATGCTTATATGAAGGAAGAAAGCATGATCTAACAAGTAGATTTTCTTTTCTCTTCATTGACATTTATATTTTCTTTCTGTTTCTTTATACTGTATATATTCTTTTTTCCTGTTCTTTTACTTTATCCTATTGAATGGAAACCTGGATTGTATACTATTACTAGTGAATTTGATTAGATTGGTCATACATCCTTTATCAACTATATCATAGATTTGATTTGTATCACCTGATCTGGAACATTTGACCTGCCACGACAAGTTTCATTTGTGTTCTTATCAATTTACAATAATATTAAGTTTGTTTAATCGTGACACAAAAATACATAACTTAATATGAACATAAGCAATCTGTGGCAACTCCTTTCGCTTAGCATCTTGATCACAAAATCATTTTCTTGTGCCTCACCCTTAAGCTGCAAAATCAATAATAACAAACACAAATTATTTAAGTAAGTACATGTGGATAGTCCAATCCAAGGCATCAGATCGTAATTGGTTGGTTGATTATGTGTGTGTGTACACACACCTTAGGCAGTGTATCATAGTGAACATTTTTTGTGCTGTTGGAACAGGTTACTCATAACTGGTTAAGTTCTTCCTTTTTTTTCTTATAAATCTTTTATGTACTTTGTTGCATCCAATATCATTGAGATTTTCCTTGACAAATTGTTGATAACCTGGTAAATCTGCCCAACATTTTAACAGTCATCGCGGACTCGGACCTGGTAAATCTTTTATGTACTTTCTTATAAATCTTCTATGTACTTTGTTGCATCCAATAGGCAGGCACCCGACTCTTTCATTCATCAGCTCATCGGATTGCATTGAAATCTCCATTCACACACCATATTGCCCCCTATTGTTATTAATCAACTCGCCCAATCTAGACCACAACTCTTGATTCCTTTCACCATCACTAGGTGTATACACATTTTCAATTGAAAAGACACTCCTACTATTCAAAAACCACCCTTGAATGACCAAAACATGTTCAAAACTTCTTGTGACCCAAACCTCCACCTCATTAACATCCCACATCGTCGAAATTCCACCAGAATCCCCTACATAAGGCCAATAGGTAAACCTATAATGATTATATCCCCAAAGAGATCGACAAACTCGCATGAAATGTATTTATTAATTAGAATTTTTTTTATACAAAATATTAAAACTATTGTCATTTTTCATTGGATTACCTAAAAAGAAAAACTCATGAAGATAGTTTTGTTGCATCAAATAGATCCAAGATGAAAAACACCTATACATTATAAAACTTATTTTAAGTAAATGTAAATTAATATAAGGTTCGTTTGTAAAAAATATTGAAAAAAAAAAGATTTTTACATTTAATAATTTTAAGATTTTTTTTATTAAAAGCAATTTAGTTGTGTTTGTTTATCATATTAAAAATCACTTCTTAAAAAACAAATAAAGTTTGTTTGGATACAACTATATAAAAGTCATTTTTCGTTGCAACATCATCTCCGTGTTTTGATGCTTATTTTCTCTTCTCTAAAAAAAAATATTTTTTGCTAAAAAAAAAACAATTTTTATTTTTTTTGAGAGAAAACAAACTTATAAGATTTCATTAATCAAAGTGCTTTCAATACAATCTAGTATTTCAAATAGAACCTGGAGACTAGTTGACAATAAGGCCGCCTTAGCTAATTTATGAGAAACCTCATTTGCTTGTCTCCATACAAACCCAATAGTCGAGTTTTCATAATAATGCCTAAAGAGAATTTTAAAATTTTGGATAATGATGCCAAATTCAGTATCATCATGTTGAGAAGATAAGAAACTATCCACCACTCTCTTCGCATCCATCTCAAAGTCAATAGGTCCCAAGTTGAGCTCATGCACCCACTCTAGTGCTGAAATCAACCCAAGAGCTTCTCCAATATGAACTTCACATATGGGACTAAACCAATCAGTTTTGGCAAGGACAAAAGCACCATGTTCATCTCTAATACACATACCTAATCCAACCTTATTCAGGTGCTTCGAAAAGGATGCATCAATATTGCATTTGCATCTACCTGTGTTTGGTTTTGTCCAACAAATATTACCATGTTGCTGCCGAGGCACAAAATCTGTTTGCTGCAGATTTCTAGCCAACTTCCACTCATGCAAGCTGTCTTTTGCGCGAGATAGAACAAAGGTGTTTCCATCTGTAAGCTTATTCCACACCTTATTGTTCCTTTGCTTCCAAATGCTCCAAAGAATGCAACAAAAGGCAACTGCATCTTCGGCTGCCAACACCTGCAGAATTTTAAAAACAATTGTTTTGTTGTCATAGTCTTGGCTTAAAATAGCAGAAATGGAAGAATATCCTTCCCATATACTCCAAACAGAACAGCTACTTGGACAATGAAAAAAGAGGTGGAGAGTATCCTCTTTTTTCGAATTACACAATGAACAAACAATATCACAATTAACCTCTCCAAATAAAGTTTTTAACTCGCAGTGGCATTTTTAGTCTCCAAATTATATCCTAAGAACCGGAAATCGTAAAATGAGACACATCAAAAATTTCTTGTATACACATATGATATGCACTCATGACCGAGTATTCACCATCTATTTCCTTCTTCCAAGCTAAACGATCTTTTGTCATAGAAGGATAGAGAGGTGTTTGTATTATATTTTCCACCAACTACGGACTAAAATTAGCTTGCAGAAAAGGAACATTCCAGGCTTTTAGATCTTGTAGCAGGCAATCCTTTACTCGCAAATATGCTAAAGGAGAACCATCATTGACTAGTGGTGTAATAATAATATTATCCAGTAACCAATTATTATTCCACACCGGTATAGAGCTCCCATCACCTATTCACCATCTGCTACCCGCTCTTAAAATGAATTTGGAATTGCAGATACTTCGCCAAACAAAACTAGGATTATGGCCTAAAGTTGAGTCAAGAAAATTGCATCTCAGAAAATACTTGGCTTTATACATCCTAGAGATGAGCATGTCAAAATTAGTCATAATTCTCCACCCTTGCTTCACCAACATAGCAGTATTATCCCAAGATAGCCAATTAATTCCTTTGTTCTGTGACCCTGAGTGACCCCACCAGAAAGAATTTAACATTTTTATCAATTTCATCACACAAAGACGATGGTAGAGTAAACAGACTCATGAAGTAGGTTGGTATGGATTAAAACACCGATTTAATTAAAACCTCTCGACCAGCCTTAGAAAGGCACTTACTACTCCAAGAATTAATCTTTTTCCAAATTATATCTTTAATAAACCCGAAATTTGCTTTCTTGCTTCTACCAATCATAGAGGGCAATCCAAGATACTTCCATGTTCCGAAGAGTGCTCGAACTCTGAGTATATCAACAATATTGTTATGATCAGTGCTAGAAACATTTCTACTGCAAAAAAATTCTGACTTTTGAAGGTTCACAGTCAACAATGTTGCTTTCTCATAAATATTGAAAATATTTTTCATCTTCATAGCTTTGAGAATTATTTGCTCTAAAGAACATAAAACAATCATCTGCGAAGAGTAAATAGGATAAAATAGGAGCATTATGACAATTTTTCGCCCCATTGATCTCGCCTCTTGCTTCAGAATTTCGAATAAGGACAGAGAGTCCTTCTACACAAATAATGAACAAGTATGGTGACAAAGAATCACCTTGTCTGAGACCCCTTTCCGAAATGATAGGACCCGCGCTATTGCCATTGACAAGAACTGAGTAGTCGACTGTTTCTACACACATCATTATCCATTTTATCCACTGATTAGAGAAACCGATTTTTACCATAACCCCTTGAAGATAACTCCAATCGATTCTGTCATATGCTTTACTGATGTTAAGTTTCAGAGCTACTTCTCCCACATTTCCTTTAACTTTCAGCTTCATATGATGGATAATTTCAATGGCTGCCATTGCATTATCTATTATAGATCTTCCTAGAACAAACACTGACTGTCTATCGGAAATACATTTACCTAGCACTTGTTTTAGCCGGTTAGCCAAAACTTTTGCCACCACCTTATAGATAACATTACAAAGTGATATGGGTCTCTAGTCCTTCATTGAAGTTTGAACGTCTACTTTTGGAATAAGTGCTATATTCGTGGAGTTCAAAGTAGGAGGAAAAATATCTGAGGCCAACCACTCACAACATTGCTTAAAAAGTTCTTCACCGCACACCGACCATAACTTTTGAAAGAATCCTGGATTAAATCCGTCAGGACCCAGACACTTGTTAGGTTTCATGGAAAACATAGCATCTTCGAATTCTTCAATTACGAAGGGTGCAAGCAGAATATTATTATCTTCCTCCGAAATTGGAGTATCAATAGCAACAATTAAGGATCAACATCACTCATTTGAGGTTGGAAGAGATTAACAAAATAATCTTTTGCGACATCACACAACTTATCCTCTTCAGTAACTCATCACGCAACCAATGCACCTTAGCACGCTGCCTCCAGAAAGCATCTTCCTGTGTAAGCAATTGTGTCATACGGCTTCTGACATGGTTGAAGGGATCAATATTGCCGCAATCCACCTGTCCTCACAGTCTTTCAATTTGTTTACGACAATCATCAATATCGCGCCTCAACCTTTGAAAATTATTCCTGCTCTAGTTAGATAGATCTGCTGCACAAAATTCCAGCTTATCAATTATCGGTTGTCTGCCATATGAATTCCACTTGTCATTAACAAAACTGCTAAAATCAGGATCAGTAGAAAGAGATAAATTTACATTAAAATAGAAGTTATGAGGGTGAACACTTGAGGAAAGAAAGAGCTGACATCATCCAAACAATCAAAAGCAAAATATGGGGTGCACACTTAAGGAAAGAAACAGCTCAACAACATCTACACAATCAAGAGAATTATGCAACATTTCAATGATGTAATCAATTTGTAGCATTTTTGTAACAATTCAGCATCCTAGGCATTTATGTTAGCTTTATTTGCTGAATTAATAATTTTCCTTTAAGTTTCTCTTTGTAAAAATAGTGTGAACCTTTGTGTATAAAAGGCACACGAAATTTCAATAAAAGACATATGTATTTTGATAAAAAAAAAAAAAAAAAAGTGAGCATTGCTCTTTTGGTTCTGGATTGGACCAAGTTTTGATCATATCAAGAATCATTTTTTGTGGTGATCTTCAATCTCAAAGACTTATCACTTTCTTTGATTAGAAAGTGTGGCGTCCCTTTTTCTTTCCATCCATTCTTGTTTGATTGAGTTAAATTCGTATCAAATTCTGTTTGTTTCACAAATTCACCCAAATTAGCCAAAAATCACAATTTGTGTCAAAGTAATCAAATTTGCCTATTTTGGTTACCAAAGTATCATAAGTGCACGAAAATTCAACTCAAAGTACAAAAATATATTTTTTACATGAAAAATGGACCTTTTCACGAAATAGGGTTCATCAGGTGGTGACAAGTTTTTCATTCCCCATCCACATACCCTACTCTCATATACTTATTTGTTACCTTACCCATACTCAACGGGGATGAGAAATCGATACCCATCCTCCACGGGTTCAGGTATTGATAAGTGCTCAAAAGTAATATATTTCATGTGTTAATTTAGGCATTTTAGTGACTTGTTTTGCAAGTTATCTATGGAAAAGCTACCATTTGTTGTAATTTTGTCATTTATGCTTTACATGCCTTAATCTACTCAATTTGTGCAGGAAATGACAAGAAAGGACCTAGAAACCACCTTCTGAGCCAAACCAAACTCGCTTAAGCGAGAAAGTTTCAGAGAGAAGCACCTCAACTCGCTTCTAGCCACGCTTCCAGCTCGCTTCTAAGAAAAAGTCAACTCCCTTAAGCGAGATCAATTTGCTTAAGCGAGTTTTGTGCCGAGAGGAAGTGAAGAATTCGCTCTCCAACTCACTTCTAGTTCGTTCAAGCAAGACATGAAGAATGAAGCCAACTCGCTTAAGCAAGATCAGTTCGCTCAAGCGAATTTTGTCCAGAGAGAAAAGGAAGAATTTGCTTCCATCTCGCTTAAAGCGAGATTCAGCAAGTTCAATGGATAAGGCCCATGTGGCATTCTTTCAATGACCAGAGTGGGATTCTTTGGCAACTCACTTAAGCGACTTCAACTCGCTCGAAGCGAGTTTGCCCGAACTCAGCCCGTATAAATTGATTTCTCTCTCTTTCCTTTGTATCTTTTTACTGTTTTATTGCATTTTCTGGTTTTAGAGAGAGAAATAGGGAATTTCTAGTGAGAGAAACACAAAGCAAGGGTGTTAGGAGTAAATTCTTCCCAAGATTTGTTGAGATATCATGAATCTTAGCATGGAATCTTCATCTTTCTTCCATCTTTTGCAAAACTTTCATAGACATATATAGCTACATCTACTCTTGTGGGTTTTGAGGTATTCAAACAAGCTATTATGTAATCTTTGATCATTTAATATAAGGTTCTAGCTTATTTATTCAATATTTTTATTATTCTTGTGTTTAATGTTGTATCTAAAGATTTGAAATGTCATTGAAAAATACTTTTGGATCTAGGGTTAGAATAATAATCTATCAAAGTTTTTATTCTAGACATAGGGTTTAAGGTTTGATAATATCTTTGTAATCAAGAACTTAATGCTATTGGATCGTTTAATAGATTGAGAAATCGTCGATTAAACGATACGATTGAACTCATGAAGTTATTTAGACATAAATAACAATTGAAATCATGACATTATTTAGGCATGAATAATGTTGTTGAGTGATTGTAATAATATTGTTTAAAAATCTAGAATTCGTTATTTGATAGTGAGATTGCAGTTGTTACGCTTGGTTAATTAACTCGAACCCCAAGCAAAATGGCCCCCGTCTCGGTTTATTTTAATGTCGATTAGTTAGAATAGTTTTACACAAACAAACATTTAAACCAAACACTTAAGATGATATTTGACGTTGAATGGCTTATGGTACACACTAGTCCCTGTGGAAACGTTGCTAATATACTCACGTGTAAATAGTAATATGACATGTAAAAATCTTACATCAGGTATCCCCGTCCCATCCCTATCCTCGTAGTGGATAATTTATTTGTAATAAAAATAAAAGGTATTTTCATCCCCGAGCGGAATGTTATAATGCATTATCTAACGAAGAAATGATGTGATTGATGGCTATAGTTGTAACACCTCGTTTCCCAAAACAACATAATATTATATATATAACAATCAGAGTAATCAACAAACGGGCATGTCACACTGCTTTTCAAAATTATTAAATAGAATATAAAACTATTTAAAATACCAACAAAATCATTCTTATAAAATTCTGCAACGGAAATATTATTTTGCAACCAACATCATTCAACTACAACAAATTCTTGGCACAAGGCCTCAACAGTTAAAATATTATTCAACATTTAATGATTCAACAACTAGGTTCAACATTTGATACATAAGGAATGAAAGAAATAAACAGCAAATTCCCCATCCCGTTACGTATCAGAGCCCTAAGACACATGAGCCGACATCCTACTAGCCTTCATTACCTGCAAGTTACCCATACGAAGGGCAACATTTTCAAGCAGAAGGGGTGAGTTCACAATCAAAAATAATATATATAAATAATCCATCAACTTGAATTAAAAACATCAACAACACAGCAACAAGTATTATCAAGTCCATACATATATGGCATCAACATTCATCAGCAATATTTACTTCATTTTATATTCAAATTATAACAACAACACCAATGGCGACAGCTCACCAACAATAACTTCGACATCAAGGACGACACAACGACAACAACAATGCAACGACATCAACAACAAATGCAATATGCATGTGGTACCATTTTACGCGCGTTGAATAACAAGCATTCCAGGGCATGAGCCCTCAACAGTTGGATGGTTAAAGCATCTCAGGGCATGAGCCCTCAACAGGTGAATGACTAGCATTCCAGGGCATGAGCCCTCAACGGTTGAATGTTAAACATTCCAGGGCATGAGCCCCCAACAATGCATATGAGTATGAAATGAACTCAATGGTGTATATCAGCATACAACCCAACGACTAAATGGTGTATATCAGCATACAACCAAACAACAACAACAACAGCTACTTAGGACATCAACAACTGTGTCTAATACTTATGACACACTCCCCAACTGGACAACACAACTCAGCAACATCAACGACAACTCAAACATAGCTTGGATATTTATTTTCATATAAACATACTTAATTTCACCATATTCATCTTCATATATAATTTTCACCACTAAAACAACGTTAAGTAAATCCAACAAACATTTCAGGAAGCTCTGATTAAAGTCCTAAAACAAGTAGCAAAATTCACAAAACGGTCGTTCAGGACCAACTTCGCTTAAGCGAGGCACATCTCGCTTGAACGAAATCAATGTCGTAACTCAGGCTGTTCTTCGCTTGGGGTTCGCTTTAGCGAAGTACAACGTCGAAAGTTTGGGATTTGCTCGCTTGCAGCTTGCTTATGGTTCGCTTGAGCGAACAATTATTTTCAAAATTCTGGGCAACACTCAGCGTCGCTCGCTTAAGCGACGGAAAGTTCGCTTGAGCGAACACAAACGTCGAAAGTCAGGACTTTGCTCGCTTAGCGTTCGCTTGGCTCACGCTTGAGCGAACGGTCAATTCTCATTTCTGGGCAACTACTATGGTAGCTCGCTTAAGCGACGGTTAACTCGCTTAAGCGAAGCATCATCTGGGATTTCAAAAACCTACGATTCTCAAACCTCTTTTTCATTCCAAAACCCAATTTTGATCCCCCAATCACCCAAAATGATCTACTACATCAGTTATGGGTTCGGTATACAACATATCATCAAAAACAACTCAGAAAAACACAATCAACAACTCAATCAACAACATTTGACAATTCTTATAACTTTCAAAACCTAAACCAAAACCACAATTTCAATTCAAATTCAGGAATCATGCATATATATTATTAAATAATCACTAGCTCACCCTTACCTTAATTTAGATGAACAATTACAACAATTCAAGCTCCCTCTAGCAATTCTCCTCTTGTTCTTGTTTTCTCCATTTTTCTCCCAAAAGCTTATGTTTTTCTTTTACGTGCAAATGTTTTCTCTCTTACTGACTTTCTATTTTCTTTACTCAGTAAAACATAACCTCTCTTATTTTCTTAACTCCCTCCTTAAAACTCATTAATTCTAATTAACCCCCATAATTCTAAATAAATATTATTTTCTCCTATTTTACTTAAATAATGAAAATAATCACTAATTATCATATAATAACACATTAATCAAATAACAACACCACATATTCATATAATCATTTAAAAATCAAATAAAATATTCAAAAGCAACTAAAATAATAAAAATGGAAATTAGAGTGTTACAATAGTGATAGAGAAGAGAGAGGCCGAAAGTGTGAGATATGAAAGGAGAAAGAGAGAACTATGATAAATGAGTATCATTTGAAAGACTGATACTCTACCTATGTGAGTGAAATGATTTATGGTTTTTGTTTCTATTTATATAAAATGGGTAATAAATTGAAATTCTACATTCAGGGTGAGTTTGAGTATGAGTTCAAGGTGGGTACCTATGTCTCTGTTACCCGTCTCGTACTCATGTTTTAAAATTGGATAAAACTCACTCATACCCAAAATTAATCAAATCCGATGAAACTCGTCAAATTAGATTTAGTTCAGACGGTACCCGCGTACATGAGTTGTGTTGTCATGCTTCAAAGCAACATAAAAAGAATTCACCGAAAAGACTTTTGAGGATTCTAGAATCACATCACATTAATATAATAATTTACTACTAGCCTTTAATTAAAAAAACCAATAAACCTAGTCGTATTCCCTTCTTAACCCTGAGTTTAAAACAAAACATGCGTTTCCACCGCATCAAATAACTTAAAACCCTAGCTTCCTCAAAACAATTTCATCGTTCACCCACCCACCATGAGCATGGGTATCTTCAGTACGTTGGATCCAGATATTATTCGTGCCCACATCCTTCCTCGCCTCGATGGCACAACCTTAACCGCCTTATCCTTCGTATCTTCAGAACTCCGTCACATGATCTGCAACGATGAAGATCTATGGCGGAACATATGCACTTCAACATGGCCTTCTTTGCTATTGGATCCCATAGCTAACAACGTCATCTCCACTTTTCCCGGTGGTTACCGTTCCTTCTTCTCCTTCAACCATCACAATAATAATTCTTACTCTTGGTATCTTTTTGCAGAATTAATCCACGCCATTGATATCTACTTTAATGGAGAACCTTTGCTTTCAAGAGTTTTAGTTGGCTGCCTAACTACAGAGAATCCTACTCTTATTTATGACTCCACATTGGGCCCAACAATTCACATTCCGTTAAAGGAGGGGTGGTTTGATTATTTGACAAAGAATTTGACGTTGAGTTGGATCGTTATAGATCCAACTCGTAAGTGTGCAGTGGACTTGTTTCATTCTTATGGAAACCCTTTGTGGTTTATAGGATCTAGCGGGAGTGGAAATATGATACAGTTTGGGATCGGAATGACAAGGAAAGGCCAACTATGGCCGAATATAGACATTTGTAAGTTGGATCTCACGTTCGATTGTAAGGGTGGAGATCGGTTGCAGTTGCATTTGAGGAGAGCAGTGATGGTAAATCGTAATGCACGATATCCAGTAAAAGCAAGGTGTTAAAAAAGTTACTATTATTATTATCCAATTAAATTGAGTGGTTGATTGATGTTTTGCTAATATTCTTCCCTAAATCATGTTTTATGGACTTTCTAATTTGTCAGTCATTTTGATGTCAAACTTGTTAGCTTATATGAAGGAAGAAAGGCATGATCTAACAAGTGGATTTTCTTTTCACTTCATTGACATTTATTTTTTCTGTCTGTTTCTTAATACTATATATTTTCATTTTTCCTGTTCTTTTACTTTATCCTATTGAATGGAAACCGGGATTGTATACTATTACTAGTGAATTTGATTAGATTGGTCATACATCCTTTATCAACTATATCATAGATTTGATTTGTATCACCTGATCTGGAACATTTGACTTGCTACGACAAGTTTCATTTGTGTTCTTATCAATTTACAATAATATTAAGTTTGTTTAATCGTGATAAAAATGTACATTAACCACGATGATTTAAGTTAACATCAAAGATCTAAATGATTTCATGAAGAAAAAAAAGTGTGACACAACAGTAAATGTTAAACACAAATTCTAAATTGTGACGCAAATGTAATTGTGAACTAAATGTAAAGGTTTTAGAGGTCTCCACAACGGCATTATAACCACAGTTACAGTAGACTCCATCGGCTACATTTGCTCGTATTTTTCCGCATTTTATAACCCCAATGACAATTTCAAACCCCATGTATGTGTGTGTGTGCGCGGGCTTGTGTTACACGGCTGCATTATTAGCAATCATTTCGTTCCCAACAGCTTCAAAACAGAGGTTATTGACACAAGAAATCACAACGTGAAGAAGTTCAAGACTCAGCTCTTGAAAGACTTCCAATATGAACACAAGCAATCTGTGGCAACTCCTTTCACATAATCACAAAACCCTTTTCTTGTGCCTCACCTTTAAGCAGCAAAATCAATAATAACAAACAAAAATTATTTAGGTAATACATGTGGATAGTCCAATTGGTTGGTTGATTATGTGTGTGTGTACACACACCATAGGCACTGGATCATAGTGAACATTTTTTTGAGTTGTTGGAACAGGTTACTCTTAACTAGTTCAGTTCTTCCAGTTTTTTCTTATAAATCTTTTATATACCTTGTTGCATCCAATATCACTGAGATTTTCCTTGACAAATTGATGATAACCTAGTAAATCTGGTCAACATTTCAACAATCATTGTGGACGTGGACCCAAATTCTCTTCGTCAATAATCGACAAAACTGGACAATGATTTGAAACTCCTCTAGGTAGTGCAGTTTGAATACAATGAGGCCAGATAGCACACCACTCTTCAGATAAAAGAAAACAATCCAGACGACTCATCGTTGAACCATCACCACGATACCAAGTAAAACATATATCATGCAAAAGGAGATCAAAAAGAATATTAGCAATAAAATAATTAAAGCAGGAATCCGACTCTTTCGTTCATCAGCTCATCAGATTGCTTTGAAATCTCCATTCACACACCACATTGCCTCCCTATTGTTATTGATCAATTCACCCAATCTAGACAAGAACTCTTGATTCCTTTCGCCATCACAAGAAGTATACACATTTGCAATTTAAAACACACTCTCACTCTTCAAGAACCGCCCTTAAATGATCAAAACATGTTCAAAACTTCTTGTGACTCAAACCTCCACCTCATTAGCATCCCACGTCGTCGAAATTCCACCAGAATCCCCTACATAAGGCCAATAGGAAAACCTATAATGATTAGATCCCCAAAGAGATTGACAAACTCATATGAAATGTATTAATTAATTAGAATTTACTTTTATGAATAATTTTTTTATACTAAATGTTAAAGCAATTGTCATTTTTCATTGGATTACCTAAAAAGGAAAACTCATATGAAGATGTTTTTGTTGCATCAGATATATCCAAGATGCAAAACACCTAAATATTATAAAACTTATTTTAAGTAAATGTAAATTTTTTTTTTTAAGGAAAGTAAATGTAAATTAATATAAGGCTTCTTTGCTACAGATTGAAAAAAATAAATTTTAGATATTTTTTAAAAGCGATTCAATTTTGTGTTTGTTGATTATATTAAAAACCACTTCTTGAAAAAACAATTTAGTTTGTTTGGTACATATATAAAAGTGATTTTTCGTAGCAAAACCATCTTCGTCTTTTGATGCTTATTTTCTCTTCTTTAAAAAAAATTATTTTTTGAAATGTTACTCTTAACAACTTTTCATTTGATTTGATGTTGTTTTCAAAAAATTTGTAGATTCTGTTTTTTTTAGGAAAACAATAACAAACGTTACAATACTCATTTTATGTAAAAACAAGTGATTTTGTTTCATATAAAAATTATAACAAATGGTCTCATAAAGGGAATATACCTTTTTTTTGTTGGACTTTTATTGTCAATTTTACCCTCTACTTACGTACTATTATAATAATTATTGATTTAATAAAACATGTAACTAGTTTTCTTAAAAAATATAAAATAAAGGAAGAAACAAAACACAAAAAGATAATGTATTGCATCTCTTTTGAAACAATAACAATATTTAATGGGGATATGAGATTTTGGGGTGGATTTCTTATTATTCAATAATATCCTTAAACAAATTTTGGGGATATGAGATAAGAATTTATATTAAATTTGCCATGTTGTTAGTAAAAGATAAACATAATTTGTTAAAATTTGAAAGTAACAAATTTCTTTAGGGATAAAGTAATGAATATTTTTACATATAATAACCAAAAAAAATTGGGATAAAGTAACTAACATTTTTACATATAACTTTAATTAAAATTGAAATTTAATAAAAATATATTCCTCATAATTTTTACGCAATATCACAGTCAAAAAGCGGATAGACGAACATGAAATTCCGATCTGAACACTAAGTTAATAAAAGAAATATAATTTATAAGTTGGATATCCAAAAATATTGCAAATTAAATTGCATTAAGTGTTGCATAAGCCTTAGCTCAATTGGCAAAAATGCCGAAATTATTAGGTCGGACATCATGACCGGGGTTCGAACCCCGGTACCTCCACTTTGTGTGTGAGTTTATGATGACTTTGTCATCTCTTCTATCTACAAAAAAAAATTGCATTAAGTTGGAGATCTTGTACCCAAAAAAAAAAAATTGGATCAAATATTTTTAAAATACGTTATCTTTTTTTTTTTTTTTTTTGTCTTAGATGAAGTGACAATCCACTGAAATTAAACCCACACACAACTGTGAGGTCTCGGGTTCGAATTCGGGTCATGACGTCCGGCCTAGCAATTTCGGCATTTGCTAGTTGCGTTAAGACTTCTAGACAAAAATATATGTTATCTAAATGTGCTGAACATGTGTAATTGTATCTTTAGATCAAATCCTAAACCACAACATGAGTTTTCACTAGGGGTGTTTAAAACCGAATCAACCCAATAGAAAAACTACAAATCGAGCTAAACCAAAAGCGCAAAAAGTTGTATTTGGTTCGGATGTAATCAGATCATTTTCTTGCTCAATCACATAGTTTGGTTCGGTTTGCGGTTTTCATTTTACCAACCAAACCAAAATCTCCTTTTCTCTTTATACATAGTATAGATAACAATATATAAAAGGGATATGAGATTTTGGGTTGGTTTTTCGTTTTCTATTTTCCTATAACGATTCTGCTATGTTGTTGGTGTGATCGAACAAGGTAAGAATTTATAATAATTTTTTTTAAACAATAAATTTGTTATTTGTTGGTAAAAGATAAACATAATTTTTGTTTTACATAATAATTTGTTAAAATTTGAAAAAGTAACATTTGTTTTTTCGAGGGATAAAGTAACAAACACTTTATACATAATTTTAATCAAAATTATATTTTTTTTGACAGAATAATTTGTTAAAATTTGAAAGTAACATTTTTTTTTCGAGGGATAAAGTAACAAACAAACATCTTTGTCTATAATTTAAATCAAAATTAAAATTTGATAAAAATAATAATATATTGTTCACAATTTACACACGTTAATACAGTAAAATACGAAGTTCCCGTTAGAACCTCATATTCATAAAAAAATATATATAATTTATAAATTTATAATTTAATTTTGAGATATTGTACCTAAAAAATATTTGGATCAAATATTTATTTTTGACGGAGGATCAAATATTTTTAAAATTAGTCAATTAAACCTGCTGAACATGTGTAATTGTTTCTTTGGATCAAATGAATTTTCTTTATGTTACCAAAAAATACATTCTTTTCAAACCCGACCCACAACTACAAATACCAATACCCCTAATCCCTTCATTAACCCTAAACCAAAACATGAGTTTCCACCGCCACATAAATATAAAGCCCTAGCTCGTTCAAAAAACATAAAACCCTAGCTTCCTCAAAACAAGTTGTTCGTTCACCCATCAATCACCATGAGAATGAATACCTTCAGTAGGTTAGATACAGACATAATTCGTACCCACATCCTTCCCCGTCTCGACGGCGCAACCTTAACCGTCTTATCCTCTGTATGTTCAGAACTACGTCACATGATCTGCCACAACAACGAAGATCTATGGCGGAACATATGCACCTCAACATGGCCTTCTTTGCTGTTGGATCCTATCGTTCACAAAGTTATCTCCACTTTCCCCGGAGGTTACCGTTCCTTCTTCTCGGACGCATTCCCTTCCCTTCATCACCATAAAAATTCTCACTGTTCATATCCTCCTACAACAGAATTAATCCATGTCATTGATGTGTTCGTACATGGAAAGCCTTTGTTTTCAAGAATTCTAGTCGAACCCTTAAACACAGACAACTTTCCTTATTTTTCCCGGAGTATATTTGATGTGAAGTTTGATGATTCAAATTTGGGTCACATTTACTCTTGGGTAAACGAGGGGTACAATGAATATTTGCAAGAAAATTTGAGGTTGAGTTGGGTTGTCATCGATCCAACTCGAAAGCGTGCAGCAAACTTGTTTCGTTCTAGTGTCAAACCTATTATGGTTATACCATGGGTTAATCACTATGAGGTGGTTTACGCGATGGAGATGGCGGGGGAGAGCCACGTAAGGACGAAGATGATCAACTGTGTGGTGAGGGTATTTTGCTTCTTTAATGAAGATGAGTTGCACCTGAAGAGAGTGCTATCTAAAATAGAGGATATGGACGGATGTCTTGTCGGAGTGGAGCAATGTGTAACTATTCTCCTTAATGCAATTCAAAACGGAGAAAGGAAGAAATTTGAAACATCATACTTTGATATGATCGATTGATAAAACAAGAACAATAGGTGGAAGCTTGTATCAAGTGACACTTACTGAAGGTGGAAGGCCTGATCAAACAAGTGGATTTTCTTTTCTCTAACACCATTGACATTTATTTGTTCTTTCTGTTTCTTTATACAATATATGTTTTTTCCTGTTCTTTTACGTTATCCTATTGAATCGAAATCTGTACAGTATGCCAGTGAACTTCGTTAGACTAATCATACATCTTTGGATTTCATCCTTCACTTTTTGAAAGTTTATCCAAAAACTACTAAAATATCTTATTTACATGTTGAGTGCATTCTCTGATGCCCATGCTTTCTCAACAACGCTGCTGAATGATCATTGCAACAAATGTAAAGAGAAATTTATCTTGTGTATTATTTTATGAATAATTTTTGTACATATAAGGTCCAACAGCTAACTTCTCTTTATAGCATTAGTAATTTAGTATACTGATCATATCACCAAGCCTGCCTGAAAGGCTGAAACCAATAGTTTTTGTGTCGTCCGGAAGGTGTAGTCCAGTAGTATGGGATGAGAGATGTTGAACGAGTATTAAAAGAAAGGAGGCTCAAGTTTCAATCACTTATGCTAACAATTAATTACCATATATAGAGTCGTATTACTTCCACTATTTTACATTTGATTTGTATCAACCTTGTCCGGAACAACCTTCATTTTTGTTTTTATCAGCTTTACAATAATATTCAGTTTGTTTAATAGTAATAAAGAAGGGGAATAAGCTACTATATATGTACTAAGTTAACATCAAAGATCTAAACAATTTCATGAAATAGAACATAACATACATTTAAATTGTGACGCAACTGTAATTACAGATGCAGTATAAAGGTTTTAGAGGTCTTTGCAACGACGTTATAACTACAATTATTGTCGACTTTATGGGCTGCATTAGCTCGTATTTATTTTTTTTTGCATTTTTTTAAGTTCACAGCGAAATTGCAATCTGAATTTTAAACCACAAATGATAACTATCTGAGTGTTTGTGTTACCATGTTGCATTACATTATTAGCACTTACTTTGTTCTCAGCAGCTTATCAACACAAGAAATCCTAGCTTGGAGCACTTCAAGACCAAGCTATTCAAAGGCTTCCAATATGAACACCAACAATCTCTAGCTAGCAAGTAGCAAGCAACTCCTTCCACTAACCACCTTAGTTACAAAGCCCTCTTCTTGTGGTCAACAATCAATATTAACAAACACATCCATTACATTTTTTTATTTTTACCGGTTATACAAAAAGTGTTACAATAATGTAACATTTTGCGACAATTTTTGAATGTTACAAATAATACTCTAAAATGTAACTAAAGCTCTTTAGTAACAAAGGGCAATTGTTCAAATGTTACTAAATATAATTAGTAACATTTTTCTTGTTTTAGTAATAGTTTTCAATTGTTACTAAATCTCAATTATGTTGTAGTGATATTATGTGGTCAATATGGAATTGTAAATTGTCCAATCCAAAGCATAATACCGGTTGATTGATTATTCTTCAGGTTCAAGTATAAAATGTACCTTAGGCATTGGATCATAATAATCAATTTTTGTGTTGTTGCGACTGGAAACCGATTCGATTCTTCTGTTTTTGCTTTAAACATTGTATATATTCATGCAATATCATTGATCTATTACACTGTGCGACTAATTAACTGAGAAAAATTCCATCATGCATATTGCATGTCTAAATACAACCAGAAATGAAGAACATACTAATACTATTAGTTCCAATATTACTTTTTCTTATTACACTACAACTTGGTCTCAATGTTTTCTTGTCCAATTTTGGTTTATGTTTGGCTTTGCTGCTATTTAACTCCCTTTTGTTTTCTTGTCCAAAAGGTTTTCCGTTCCATTTATGGCTTGGAGACAAATGATGCCAACAAAAGAGACTTAGCCATTTAATTAGGAGATGTAGAATGCATGGTGAAGAAGCTTGAGAAACTTAAAACTTTAAATCTCTTAAGAGGTTGATTAATGATATGGTGTGTGTGAGAGAGAGGGGGATTAAATAGGGTTATGTGCTTTTGTATTATCATAGATAGATATAATAGGGTTAATGATGTGTTTCGTCCTTGCAAATAGGGGTCGTTTAAAAATTTGTCCCTGTATTCGTTAATCCTTGCTTTTTAGACTTGCAAAGTTTAATCAGTTAAAAATTCGCCCCTCTCCCCACTTAATCACTTCCATGTCACTAAACCACACATGAAATTCCAATTTTACCCCTGGGTTTCCAATTCTTTCTTCCCCTTCTTAAGGGCAAAAATGGAATTTCATGTGTGGCAGTGATTGCCACGTCATCAAATTAGTGACGTGGCAGTCATTAACTGGGTCAAGGGACGAAATTTTAACTGATTAAACTTTGCAAGGTTAAAAAGCAAGGATTAACGAATACAGGGACGAATTTTTAAACGACCCCTATTTGCAAGGACGAAACACATCATTAA
The DNA here is from genome assembly GCA_958299785.1 of Medicago lupulina. Classification (NCBI taxonomy): domain Eukaryota; kingdom Viridiplantae; phylum Streptophyta; class Magnoliopsida; order Fabales; family Fabaceae; genus Medicago; species Medicago lupulina. The sequence continues at coordinate 25,392,383 of OY283144.1, read as the reverse complement.
CCCGATATAATATTGCCACACATAAAGAGTACCTGTACGTGAAATGTGGTTATGTGATTTTGTCACAAACTAGTGGAAGAAGTAGGTAGAAAATAGAAAGATAAATGATTTGGTACTAGCTTGGTGAAGTTTATTATTTTTACTTGGATAGTGTATAAATGATTAATCATCTATTGTATTATATCCAATATTTTACATTTGGTATGTTCCAAAGGTTAAGCAGTACAAGTTGGAGTTTTAAGATTTAAAAATTGGGTAATAAAAAGACCTTAAATATTTTAATATAGTGATAAGCATATATAATATGATAACTAGTCATAGATTTTATAGCTCAATTAGTCGGAATGAAGACCTCATATCCTCTTTGATGAATAGGTTCAAATCTTAGACTCAAATAATATATTTTTTTTTATAATTTTAATTTTAATAGGTCTCACTATAAAATTTATTTTAGCCCTCTAAATATATTGGGCGGTATGCACATAATCTAGGCAATTTTGCTACATATTCTGAATTATGAATTGCAGTTGAATTTTCGTTGCCAAGGATTTCAAAACTTTTGTACATTTGGTCAAATTTTCATTCCCTCCCATTATTAACGCTCTTACTGGTGCAGATAAGTCTTGCTTGTATAGTAGATTGAAATGGTAAAATTTTCATTTATTTTTTAGCATTATACATTCTCTTACATTCTTTTAGAATCAGACAAAACATTAAGTTTTTTGAGTAAATAGGCAATTACTCTCTTAAAATTGTAAGTTTCGTCAATTACTCCTTTGAAATTAACAAAAGTTCAATTATCCCCCTGAAATTGCACAATGTTAATCAATTTACCCCTCCGTCAAATTTTTCTGTTAGTCAACATCACGTTTTGCAAATACCTCCCCTGAAGTTTTGCATTTATGTGCAAAATGCCCCCGGAACTTTTTTTTTTTCTCTCTTTTTCTTATCCTTAACTCAAAAGATATTAAAGGCAAACAATTAACAATTAATTTTAATACTTTAAACTCTACAATATTACAATCCAATATTACAATTAACATTTGGATCATTTATTACAATCCAATAGATTTGAGATGGTTTAGATTGCATAGCAAATATAAAAATATATTATAGAAAGTAGAAGAACAGTCACAACTCCTAAGGTTGTTCTAGTATTAAATTGTAGGCTACCAATTGTGCTTTGGTACATTGGAAGGTGGTAGAAGAATGGAAATACATGGTTAATGTTTGATCGTTCCAGGGAACATATATGGTTGTATACCGTCAAAACTTAGCTAATATGCTCCACAATTCAATGATAATGCAGTCACTTTTAAGGATAAGAAAAAAATATAAATTTTTTCAAGTTTAGGGGGCATTTTGCACATAAGTGCAAAACTTCTAGTATTAAATTGATTAACGTTGTGCAATTTCAAGGGATAATTGAAGTTTTGTTAATTTTAGGGAGTAATTGACGAAACTTACAATTTCAGGGGGTAATTGGCTATTTACTCCAAGTTTTTTCTTTCAACGACTATAGGTTATTTCTATATTATCCTCTTTTAATTATATTGGGGGTAATTTAACTCCTGATGATATCAACCAATCAAAATGTAATATACATAGGCAACATTAAATGTTAAATAAATGAGCCAATTTTTTCTAAAAAAAAAAAAGTCAATTTTAATCATAAGGTAACTTTTAATACTTTTAATTTTTATTTTATTATATTTAGGTGTTCAATCTTTTTTTGTTTGACAAAAACAAAACGATATTCATTCATTCAAATCGATAGATTACATTATTCAACACCGCTAAAAATGTAAAGGATGAATTTGCGAACAAACTCACAACATACTGCCTGCAAAAATATATGATAAAATAAAAGTGACCGGAATACCCATGCCTCTGGATCTGCAACGTTGATGTTCAAATTTTTAATTGAATAATTGTTCTTTCAATATGAATCAAATGAACATCGTAACAAGAGGAGAAATCAAACAATGCCGCACGAGATAACGAACAACAAAGCACCACACTCAGATGGCAAAATCACAAAGAAAAAACCTAGATCTATGTGAAAATCACTTATTTAAATTGAAATAGAGTGAAAAAGATGAAGATGGGTGATTTCAGGTCAAAAATTGACCCACAACCACCCCTCAATGAAGACGTTGGAAGAGAAAACCTAGTGAGAAAAAACAGGGCCGGCTTATTGGAGAGGGAGAGAACAGCTCTATGATAAATCGCTTGTTTCCAATAGCTAAATTTAGGTGTTCAATCTTAATTAATAGTATTTTCACCCTGTAATATATGTCATTTTCGGAATTGTCCCCTGTAAAAAAATTGAATCGGTTCTTGTAAAAGAAAAATTGTTTCAATGTACCCCCTTAGACTATCTAACTGTGCATATTTACTGATGTGACACGTTAATAACTTTTTTCTGATAATGTGGCGCGTTGACTGTATAATTCTTTGTTTTTCATTTTTTTTATGGATACAAGTGGCATTTGTGCCATTTTTAAAAAATAAAATAAAAATGAAAATGAAAACTAATTATTGACAATTAAAAAAAATCAAAAAATTCATTCCCTTTTATCAAAATTAAGAAGATTTTTTTTTTAAAAAAAAAAAAATCCTCGAACTTAATATATTTTGAAATTTTCAAAAAAATAATTTAAATTAAATTAAAATTTATAAAAAAAATTGAAAATATAATATTATCTAATTTTTTATTTTGAAAATTAATTTCCAATTTTTTTTTAAATTCAAAAAAACAACAGAATGAAAAAGAAATTGGAATGAAGAGGATGTTTTTGGACTCGCGTTCTGGGTTCGTGTGATCGATTGCAATGGGAAGCATAATGAAGAAGAAATTGGAATGAATGAGATGTTTTGTTCTCACGTTCTTGAAGGAAATTTGATGTGAAATTTTAATTATTATAAGCCATATAATGTAAATTAATTAAGATTGAACACCTAAATATAACTAATTAAAAGTTACCTTAGGATTAAAATTGACTTTTTTTTTTATAGAAAAATTAACTCATTTATTTAAAATTATAAGCCCTATGAAGGGGTAAATTACCCCAAATCAAGAGAGGATAACGTACATCTCACCACGACTATATTTTTTCAAAATATTATATTTTCATTTTTGTAATGGACACGTATAAATTTAGTGCTTGGAAAATACATATAATATTCAGATGATTTAATTGCAATTTTGATCCCTTATTTTATATAAGTCACGAAAATGGTCCTCTTATTTTAAAATCGAACTATTTTATCCTCACTTTTCAATATATTGCAATTTTGGTCCAACTCATTTTTTTCTTCAAAGTTCATGATTTCTTGTCTAAAAAAGGTGATTTATTGTGTCAATGTTGATTCTAATGACAAAATAACTTATTGTGAATTAGCGTATTGCAATTAAGAGTCTAAATGGTGTACACATTTTTTTTTTTTGGGCTTACGTGTATTTTAATCCCTTATCTTATTCAATGTTGCCATTTTGACCCCAAAAAAAATATTTCAACTTTAAATTAATCAAAATGAATTTTTTTTATCAATGGATCATATTTTTATGCTTTGAAGATATGAAATGTAGCCCTATCATAGACTTAATTTCTAGACATTAGTACGACCGTTAGGGTCCATTTTGGTTCAACGGATGGCAAGGGAGGAGAGAAACTTTAATGGAGGGGAGGGAAAGGGAAAGGAGGGAAGATATTTTATTAATTACATGTTTGGTTCAAAAGAGGGGAGGGGATTAATTTTAATTAAAAATATGTTTGGTTCACAAGAGGAGTGGAGGGATTTTAAAATTAATTTACTAATTTACCCTTAAACTTATTTAAATATACGAAAATGCTTGTTTTTACTATTTTATTTATAGACCGACGAAAGACCGACTCACAATTTACATTGGAGGAGATCTGAAGCAACCGTTGGCAGCAACAAAGTAGCGGTAGGTTGGGAAGAGTGGTTTTTACAAGTGATAAATAGGAGTCATAGATAACATAATAATAAAAGTTGTTACAATCCTTCAAAAAAAAGTTGTTATAATTAAGGATCTAATAATAATAATAATAATAAAAGTTGTTATAAGGATAATATTGAGATTTTAAATTAATCTAATGATAATTTTATGATTGTAGATTGGTTTTCTCCTCTATGTGATGTCACAACAGGGGAAGCAGCTGGCTTACCCACGACATTGCAATGGGTTTAAGATCTCCAATTTGATAATGTAGACTTTGTATTAGATTGACAAAAGGTTGTGGATTCCTTTCATATAGGGGTAGATGATGATAGTGAGCTTGATTGTATTATTACTGCTTGTAGACAGTTGTTTTATGATAAGTTTGAAAACTCTCATGTCGAGTTTAATAGGAAGCAAACTAATGGAGTCCCTCACGAATCAACAAAGATAGCGATCCTAGCCCCAATATTTATGATGATGTACCGTCATGTATTTGGTATCATTTTTTGGTGGTGGCCGGGGTTTGAACCTCAAACCTTGCATATATTATGTATTGTCCTTACCAACTGAGCTACGCTCACGATGACATGTATTTTGTATCTTTTTTTTTTGTGGTGTCTAGGGTTCAAACCCGGACCTTGCATATATTATGTGTTGTCCCTACCAACTGAGCTAAGCTCACGAGAACATGTATTTGATATCTATTAGCTAACGAAATGCATTGATTTGCTTCTTTAAAAAAAAAGTGTTTCTTCCATATTTTTTTAAAAGCCGAAGTCTTTTTTTTAAAGAATCTTTTCATTTGATGTTGTTTTTTTAAAAATTTTGTTAATAAAAAAACTATAACCAACAAATACAATACTCTTTAAATTGATTTTTTTTTAAAATTATAACATACTTGATAGGGTTTGTTTGTTTAAATTTTTTTTTTATAAAATCACAGCAATTTTTAAATTTTATTTTCTCTCCTATCTAAATTAAAAAAATTGTTAAAAAATATATATATAAAAAGATAAATATATAATGAGGTGTGAAATGATTAGGAAGTTGTTTTTGTTGATTAGAGTTATGATGTTTTGTTCTTTTTTGTCCTATCTAATCTTAATAGATCAAAAGCACTTTAAAAACATAAATTTTCAAGTACGGAACAAACAAGGTTAGTTGGGTTTGTTCTTGACGTCACTATTGCCTCTTCTGAGAATTTGAGAAGGATTAACTTTCCTCCTTTTCCTCGTGTATATCAATTGTATCAACTCGTTGTGATGACTCACTCACAACTCACCAACTCGCTCTCTCTTCATCATCATCACAGTTTCGTTCCCAATTACCGCTCCTTCTCTTCTCAATCTCAAATTCTCCTTATTCCTTCTTCTTCTTCATTCGCTAAACCCAAACCGTTCCTCCGGTTCACTCCCCGAATCTCTCAACCCCGGTTCATTGTTTCTAACGTCCATCAATCTGAACCGGACCGTCTTCCTCCACTCAATGCCCACAAGGTATTCACTTTCTAAGGGGATATACAGTTTAAATTCAAAAAAATTGATTTTTTTTATTTGGGTGTGTATTATTAGATTTGAGAATTGAATTTGCGGAATTTGATTTATGTTTAGATATTTTCATGTAAAAGTAAGTTGAACAATGAATTCGAGTGTAAAAATCAATTCTAGAATGTAGAACATTAGCTACAATTTAGTTATGTGTAACTTTGATTTACTTTTAATTAAGAAAATAGTTGTTTTAACTATATGCACCTTCTGTTTGAAACGGTTTACAGTGACGACGTTCAATGTATTTCAGTATGTTGCCAATGTATAAAAAGGATTGGACATTTGCAGTGTAATCAAATAGCCGCTATAGTAGCGTAGCGCCATAGGGTAGAAGAATTTAACAATACTCTATTGTTTTGAAAAACACGATTTAGTACAAAGTGTTGTCAAATATCGGCTATTAACAGTAGTGTAATTTTAGCAAACTTCTATTTTCTGTGATCTGCAATCGACGACACTGGAAATTTGTGTAAAAAACCTGAACACAGTAACTTAACGTAGTTATTCAAATAAAGAATAAAATGCCATCTGCAATGTACTGCATTTGTTTGTTAAGGTTTCGATTTTGTGTGTGTGAATAGTGTTATATTACTTGTGTTCTTTTGGTTTGCTTCCTTTGTTAGTGAAGGAATGGTTAATTTTTTAAGTTAGTTAGGAAATGGTGAATTTTTTGAAGTTAGTCGAATTTTAATTTAGTGGTGAAAATTTGAGGAAGCTTTTTTTACTTAGAAAGTTTAGAGAACCAATGAAAAATTATGTTAGGTGATGTACTAGCATTTTTTTTTTACTGAGCATGCATGTGTAACAGAATATAGTCTCTGAAGTCGGTGCTACTAAGGAGTTAATGGAAGCCGTGATTTGCCCTTGTAGGAGGATTCGCTCTTGAAATCTCAACCGCAGGTTAGTCAGCTTAGGAACAGAGTTGTTTTTGGACTTGGGATTGGGCTTTCTGCTGGCGGTATTGTTTTGGCCGGAGGATGGGTCTTTGCAGCAGCCATATCTGCAGCTGTCTTTGCTGGTGCACGTGAATATTTTGAATTGGTTCGGAGTCGAGGAATTACAGAAGGAATGACACCTCCTCCGCGATACGTGTCACGAGTCTGCTCTGTCATTTGTGCCTTGATGCCACTTTATGTCATGTAAGATTAGTCAGTATGCCTTAATTTTTCAATGAGTGCTTACATCTGACAATCTCTAGCATATGTTACATTTTTCCAAAGACAGGCACTAAACAATGAACTTTTAACAATGTTTGTTTTGCCTGTTGAATAAAGCAATTTATTTTCTGAATTTTTTCCTTATGATATATACTCTTTCGGGTGTTTGTGTATATGATAAACAATATTTGAGATAAACTAAAATATGGTAGATGAAAGGATAAATAAACTTTCTGACTCTAGAGATGGTTCTTTTCTTTGCTTCTTTTCCTTGATCTTCTAGTTTCTTTCTAATTCTAAGGCACGAGTTAGAAATCTTTGTCTTTTATTATTCATGTATGATGTGTGAATAATGAGCTTTACATGCAGCATCCGTTTTCTAAACTACACTCTAACATGAAGGGGTCAAGTGATAGGACACGTAGGCATATTATAGAAGAAAGTGGAGCCATGGGGAGAGAATGAGTTAGTTAGTTATGTGGAGCTAGATTATAGGAGAGTTTTTTAGAGGATGAGAATATAATCTGAGTAGAGACTGGGGAAGGGTATTCAGAAATATTGTTAGTGAGTTAGTTGTGAGATTATTCTCTTGAAAAGGAGCATATTGCTCTGGTTAAGAGTTCTTGAACTCTGGTTTATCATTTCAGTTTGTGTTTCCACCGTTGTAGAGCTCTTGAGCTCATCTCTTTTCTTAAATAATATACTACTCTATTGTCTTGAATTTAAGGTTTCTATCGTCAAGGCACTATTTATCATTAACTGGATAGCTTTCGCTATGAAGAAGATGGCATATCAGTATCATCACCATTTATTCTTGTCATCTTCTCAGTTTCCTTTTCTCAATTATCTTCAACTGTTCGGTTCTTCTTCATGATCCGCCTAGGTGGTAACATAAACCATTTGCTTAGGTTTAACCGTAGGGCAATCTGTTTTTCTGGGGTAGTGTGTATTGTCCCTTTATTTATAAGTCTTCTTTGCTTTTATCTATATCGTGAGAAAACTTGTATAGAGACACTAGTCTTAAAAAAAAAAAAAAAATTTACTTCCATAACTTCAGGCATGTAAGACTGATGGATGTTGCTTGCTGATTTATTCGTATCTATTTCTGATTCATGCCAGGTATCATGGTCATATTGATGTTTCCGTGGCTTCAGCTGCTTTTGTTTTGGCCATGGCGTTACTCGTGCAAAGAGGAAGTCCCCGTTTTGCACAGCTAAGCAGTGCCATCTTTGGGCTATTTTATTGTGGATATCTTCCATGTTTTTGGGTTAAGCTTCGATGTGGTTTAGCAGCTCCAGCCTTGAACACAAGTAAGTAATTTACTTTTCTAGTTCTCTTCTCTTTTAATTTTAGTTCTGCCCATTGTGAAGCTGGAAGGTTCAGATGTATCTATCTATCATCAACACAAAGAATACTGATGTCACTCGTTCTACAAATAAATTGTTATTAATCAATATCTGTAAATAAATTTTTTACCAAATATTATTCTGATTGTTATTTTTCTCCTGTTGGATTTTTTTACTAGGATTAAATTTTTCCCAATAATATTATGCTACTGTATTTTTTTACTTCTGTATATTAATATTGAGCATCTTTTCAAACTCCAATTTTACTACGTGGTTTGAATTACAAAATGTACGTCCTTAATAAATTCTTATTTTGTAGGAATAGGTGCAACATGGCCTTTTCTTCTTGGTGGTCAAGCTCATTGGACAGTAGGTCTTGTGGCAACTTTGATTTCCATAAGTAGTGTTATTGCAGCTGATACATTTGCATTTATTGGTGGCAAGGTATACAGGCTAATTGGTTTGCAAATAACTATTTCTATTTTTTTTCCTTTACAAAAGAATTGGGCTGTGTTGTGGTTTGCAAATAACTATAGCTAGTTTTCATTGATTTCACATTCAGATTGTTTGTTTCTCATTTCTCTTAAAAAATACATGCTTAATTAATCTAGTATTCGATTATGAAATTTCTTTTTTTTTTATCTTCATGCAGGCATTTGGCAGAACGCCACTTACTAGTATAAGTCCAAAGAAGACATGGGAGGGTACTATTATAGGATTTTGTGGGTGTATAGCCACTTCCGTTGTCCTGTCAAAAGTTTTCAGCTGGCCTGTATCACCATTAAGGTACACTACATTTCGTTGAAGTTAATGTCAGTGTGTTATGAATAATGATTTATGTAGTGCCTTCTGTAAACGTTTGCTTGATAAATTGTCGGTAGTGATTTGCATAGTCTTTATTTAATATTTATTATTTTATTTTGGTGATTTGCATAGTCGCCTTATGGGAAAAACTTTTCCAACTAGAGGAAACGAAGTTTCTAGACATGCTGACATTCAGTATTAGGGCCAAAATTTATGGCATTAGCATATTGTCAATCTTACTGCTATTGTTGAGCACCTTGCTTTCTCGAGAATCAGGTTTCTTTCTATGTTCACGTGGTGTATACACCGCATGTGATTTGTTCGTTAGTAGCATATAGTTTTTGCTCAAGGTTTGTTACTTGTCTTACATTAATCATTGATTAGACTTCACTCTAGTTTAAGATAAACATGCATACATTTTCCATGTAATTTTATATATCTGGTGCCCATTTATCAACACTTGTATTAATCTGTAGTTCTGTTTTATGGGTTTTGTCAGTGCAATAGCTCTTGGCGTTCTGACTTTCTTTGGGTCCGTTTTTGGTGATCTCACTGAATCAATGATTAAACGCGATGCTGGGGTGAAAGACTCTGGCTCCCTAATACCTGGTCATGGTACATATTTCTGTTAGAGATGCATTGTTTATTTTTCTTGATGCAAGAAGAAATTTTACGAGATAGCAAAAAAAAATATATTTAAAGATCTTTCTATTTTTTCATCTCTAAATTGTTATTTGGTCAATAAGTAATTACAGCCATTTGGTTCAAAGCTTTGTTTAAGGATGTTATCTTGCACCTAATTTTGTTCTCCATCAGAAAGTATTTGAAGGGTTAACACATTTTATTGGTTTCATCTAATGCAGGTGGAGTACTAGACAGAGCGGATAGTTATGTTTTCACGGGTGCACTTGCATACTCCTTTATCAAAACCTTTCTGCCGCTTTACGGAGTATGACATTGAACAGTGGTCAGTGTTTCTTCAATTTAGTTTAGATTTCATCCATTTACAGTTTCAAACTCAATAACATCAGTAAAATGTAAATATCATAACAGTTAGGCAATGGACTGACAAAGTTGATGTGTTATTATTGACAGCAAATTGAGTGTAAATATTTATCGGATACTTTACCTTTGGATCAGAAGACAACAATCACATACATAAAATTTGGAAAATCTTGTTGAGTGGATTAGATGATTTTTGTGATGATCATCACTTCATCAGAAAAGTAACAGCAGGAATTTCCTTCATCATTCCAATTGCAAGACAAGTTGACCATAGTTCAAGTCAGTTTCCAATAAATGATACACAAGGGTATAAGGACCAAACTAGGGTATCATTTATTGTGTTGTGACATGTAAATAGCCATAATTGGCTTTGAAAGAGATAGAACGGTTGCAGTTGCTGTAACTATTTTGATGTATGAGCTAGGCGGTAGTTAATAGTCTCAGTTGTATTTTGGTGACAAAATTACCATTCACATAATTATTACTATTGTATTACATTTTGAGTGCTATCTTGGTCTCTTTCCAATTTTCACATAGACTGTAGTATTGTTGTTCTGTGCAAATGGTGCTAGTATCAAGTTCCGTGCAACATAAAAATATAAATTCTACCCAAAACGCTTAGATGATGATTCTTGGTTCAAATTTAGTATTGAATATGCAACAACGTTAAAAAAAATTGTAAAAAGTTTGTTGCTCATTTGAGTTTCACAAGACTCGAGGGATTAGTCTCCGCAGTTACACGCGTGGAGGATGCCTAATTTATGACAACAACAAAAAATTAACATTATAATTGGTTTTAAGAGGCATGAGTTAATTTGATTGTTAAAGTTGTATCGAACCTATTATCAATATTTAACTTCAATTTTTAAAATGATTAATTCGTTAAATAAAAGAGTTCAATAGCTGAGCATTGTTATCTAGTTATTTAATTAGAGTGTATAAACTTATTTGAAGGATAGAATATACTTTTCTTTTACAATTTTTTTTTAACAATTTACAGGTTTAACACTTGAAAATCTCAGATTAAATGAAAGAAAATTAAGAGATAAAAATGTCACATTTTAGATGCAATGTATATAGATGAATTATTCATTCATATTCATAATCCAACCAAAAGAAGGGCAACTTTTCAATCCCTTCAGTTTCTTTAAAACCGCACACGTGTCTGTAAACAGTATTTTTTGACGAAAATGTCTGTAAAAACAGGATGAATAAATGTTACAAAAGGGTTCTTTCGAATATTACAAAATTGGTAATTCTTATGAATATCAAAAAACAAGATATGGTGAAAAAAGTTGTTTAGAAAAAAAAAAGAAAAAATTGTCATTTAGCAATTGTGAACCCACCTCACACGCTAACTCAAGCATTGGAACGTCTTAGGCTGAGGACAGGTCCCACACACACTTGCACATCATTTTGGTACCTTCCACAATCAAATAAACATGTTTGTCCAAAAATTTATTTGGTCATTGATTTTTTTTTATAATATATAGTACATTATCGACATCAAAAAGGCAAACTAACAATAATATGATCAACGAAGTTATTAATTTATTAAGTTAAAGTTTTTTTTAAGAAAAATTTATTAAGTTAAAGTAATTAATGAATTTCATTAAAGTACGAATCATATATAGTGGAATTTAACTTTGATTTGTGTGTGAAATAATTATTTGCTAAAAACATCATTAAATAAAAAATTATAATTAACATTATATTTTTTTTTAGTCTGTTTGAAATGATCAAATTCCATTTAATTGAATAAAGTTGGGTTATTATTGTTGTTTGAAATGGTCAAATATAACAAATGTAAATAAACCATTAAATTGGTTTATGTCTCTCTAAACTACTTTTAAAATTAGTCTCTTGTTAATATTTTAAACTAGTTTTTAATTTTGTCAAAGTTTTTCATTTAAACTTATATTATGTTTTTGTCGTATGACGAATTTCATAATCGAAAACTTTTGACAAAATAAAAATTATAAAATATTAATAAAGTCGGAGAGTGAGGTTTACTCGATGAAGAGAGTAGTAAGTAAACTACTAACATATTAATTCTACTGACTTTTTTTTATTTACTATACTGAATTAACCAATTCAACTCATTTTGGTATCCTAATCCTTGATCAAAATCTTCATATACACATTCATCTGGATTTGTGCCCTTCCCTACATCAATATACTCCCTTTATTGCTTCCTATCGGTGCTTCAACCCAGTTCATAAGGTTTGTCCATTTTTTTATTTTCTTCTGTTAAATTTTCTGCTTCAATTTATGAGTGCAACTTTAACATATTCCTGATTCTTCTTGATCATGTCACCCTAGTGCACGGTAACCTGAGAGGTTTGATTTGAAAACTTTATTGCTTAAACCATAGTTAATGATCTTATTCAATTCAATTCTCATATAATCTTTATCATATTTTTAGAATATCTATCATTTTCTCAAATTTTATTTTATTTTTTGGTGTATGTTGTAATCAGCAGCTGATTTATGTAAATTATGTTCATAAGTTTTATATATTTATATGAAGCACGGACACTCCTCGGATTAGACGTGTCCCGTGTCGGACACGGACACGTTACCAACACATATAATTACACTTAATTATGTGTTTTTCTCAAATTATTAGCAGGGTCGGCATGTCTGGTGTCCGTGTCCATATCCTTGCTTCGTAGTTTATGAACAATTATTAAAGTGGTGGAATTTTCTTTATTTGTTTTTCAGATTCTGTCTGCAAAAACAATCTGCTGAAATTCAAGTATATATTGTAGCTGAAAGAGACACTTTGGGAATGCCTAAAAGATGTACCTTCTTGATTCCAATTTTATCTATGAAATCTATAAGGTGTTTTTATATTTTCTCTCACGGCTCCATTTAATGCTTGTGAAGAGTGAGTTCCAAGTTTATACCTCATACATTAGCTATTGCTTGATGCACAATTGGCACATTAGTTTTTCTAGATTGCCTGTTCTTCTAATTCGCGATCGGTGCGAAGACGGTTGAAATTCAAACTTGGTACATCTTTTTCATAAATGTATGTAGATAGAAATACTTTAGGAACTAGGAAGTTAGTGTAAAATATTATACTGGTTTAAGATTTAGTATGGAGAGTGATATGAAACCGAATGTGTTGATGGAACGATACGAGTTAGGAAGGTTACTTGGTCAGGGAACGTTTGGGAAGGTTTACTATGCACGGAGTACCGTAACTAACCAGAGTGTCGCCATTAAAGCAATTGAAAAAGATAAAGTTATGAGAACCGGTCAAGTTGATCGAATCAAGCGTGAAATATCTGTTATGAAATTGGCTAGGCATCCGAATATTATTCAGCTTTTTGAGGTTATGGCAACTAAGAGTAAGATTTACTTTGTTATGGAGTATGCTAAAGGTGGTGAACTCTTCGACAAGGTGTGTAAAGGAAGACTCAAAGAAAAGGTTGCGCACAAATACTTTAAGCAGTTAATCAATGCGGTCGATTTTTGTCACAGTCGAGGCGTGTATCATCGAGACATTAAGCCTGAAAACGTTCTGTTAGATGAAAATGGGAATCTAAAGGTCTCTGATTTCGGGTTAAGTGCTCTTGTGGAATCAAATCAACAGGATATCATCCTCCGTACGCCTTGCGGCACTCCGGCCTATGTTGCTCCAGAAGTCATCAAAAGGAAAGGGTATGATGGTGCCAAAGCCGATATTTGGTCTTGTGGAATAGTTCTCTTTGTTTTATTGGCAGGTTATCTTCCTTTTCATGACTCAAATTTGATAGAGATGTATAGGAAGATACACAAAGCAGAACTAAAATGTCCTGGTTGGTTTCGACCGGAAGTGTGCAAGCTATTAAGCGATATATTGGATCCTAATCCCGGCACTAGGATTTCCATAGAAAAAATTAAGGAACATTCTTGGTTTAAAAATGAGCCTAGAAACAAAAAACCACTGTTGGAAAACAACACTGTCTCTTCTTCGAGTTCAGTTGTTTCTGATCAAAATGATGAAAATGACGGACCAGAAGCCGAGGCAAAGGAAGAGTCGGTCGTACCAATCAGTATAAATGCATTTGATATCATCTCCCTTTCAGCTAGTTTTGATCTTTCGAGATTCTTTAAAGACGATGTTCAGAAAAGAGAAGCAAGGTTTAGTTCAAAACTACCTGCATCAGTCATCATCTCGAAGATAGAAGACATAGCTAAGCAACTGAGGATGAAAATTAAGAAAAAAGCTGCTGGTTTGTTGAAACTAGAGGGATTTGATGAAGGTAGGAAAGGGGTTTTATCCATTGATGCCGAGATCTTTGAGGTTACTCCTCATTTCCATTTAGTTGAGGTGAAAAAATCAAATGGAGATACGTTGGAATATCAGAAAATATTGAAAGAGGATATAAGACCTGCTCTTCAAGATATTGTTTGGGTGTGGCAAAGCGACCAACAACAGCAGTCACAACAGTCAGATCAACAGCTACAGATACATGAACAGCAGCAACAGCAACCACAATCATAACACACTCAATTTTGAGATAGCTTATTGTCTGTGTATACTTTTTTTTTTTTTTTTTGGATAAAAAAAGTTTCGGAGAATCGGGTCTCGATGGCTTATCAGGATCAGAGCAAGCATCAGCTTAGAGAACGCTGACAAAGGTACTTACAAACTATCCGCAAAAAAGGTTCTCATGTCATCGGTGGGAGTTGAACACGCATCTTTGTGGAGTATGAGTCAACTTCATACCAACGAGGATGTCTATTCTTCTCACTGCAATGCCCTTTACTTGTTTTTAATACAAAAAAAGTCTCAATCGAGCACCTGCGGGTTATAGTAGTTCTTGATGGGATGTTTTTTTCTTTCTTTCAATCATGTTAAGATTTAACTGTCTCAGATTGACCTTACTGTAGCATACATCTCTTTGCAAAGTACATTTCTCAATTTTGTTGTATGAGTTTTATTGAAATTTTGTGTAGTTTTAATTTGATCATGATTGAGTTTTAATGTATATACAAACATTACTAGTTTCTACAGCATTTTAGCAAAATGGTGTGAATGGTAAAACTTGGATTGAACTTAACTTAACCTACAAAACCGGTATGTGATAGATGTATCTCACTTATAAACACATTTTTAAGCCATATTTTATTCAATGCGGAACTATCAACTTAGACTCTTATCTTAATTTCAAGAATTGAGGTAATTATAAAGCAGTAATCATGATGTATGTCATGTCATGTGACCAAGAATGGTAGCACCATGTTTGTATCTCAAATTTTTCTATACTATACAATCTCGAGGTTTTCTGGGAATCTATGTCTATGGTTGTCATTGATCAATGTGGTTAATTAAAATTAGGATTAGTTAATTGTCAAAGGTTTATGACAAAAACATTAAGAGTTCACTGTCTCAAAAGATTAATAATATGGGCACGTAATAAAACTCGTTTTTATCACAAGTTATTTAAGAAGTTTAGATTAAAATAATGTATATACTTCACAAAGATGAAGTTGATAGTTATTACCAACATAGAAAATAAAATGGATAAACCATAAAATTGGTTTTCAAATTATAAATTTCTTCCCAATTTAGTTCAAGAAGTATACAAACTTATGAAAAAGTTCTATGTTGGCTCACTATCTTTCCTAAGTGGAATTAATTGGTCACTCTCCTTCCTAAACTCATCAGTCTAAAGATTTCACTTATATTGGTGCAATGTAATAAGGATGAATCATATAGTAGGAGAGTGACCATATTAATTAGTATGTTACTCGTATGTTTCACAAATATACACAAATATTTAATCTATTGGATTTGTAATAGAATGTCATATGTGATTTTTTTTTCCCGCTTAATAGCACTTTTAACCCCCTAACTTTGCTAAAGTTGTGATTTTGGCCCCTAAGAAAAAACGCTACAAAACTGTCCCTTAAGTTTTGTACTTGTGACAGTTTTGGCCCCAAGGCCAATTTTGACCCGGTCTATGCTGACGTGGCACCCCAAATGAGATGCCACGTGTTATTTTTTTTATTTTTTATTTTTTTTTGTCTTGGGGGGCCAAAACTGCTACAGTTGTAAAACTTAGGGGCGGTTTTGTAGTTTTTTTTAGGGGGTCAAAATCGCAACTTCATGAAAGTTAGGGGGCAAAAACTACTATTAAGTTTTTTTTTTTTAATCCGAAATATATTCTCCTTCCTAAATATTCACCAAAGAAGTGTATATATTTGTTAAACGAACGAGAGTAACATACTAAATGATTTTGGAATCCAATTTAAAGAGTATAGTAGTGAAAAAAGATGCACAATATATCTGAGGATAATTAAATTAAAATATATGAGAATGTGCAACAAATTTAAAAGACATGCCATACCAGCTTATAAATAAAAAATCATGGTACAACTTTTTTAGATTGCATATGTAAAATCTTGAGGAAGGAAACAACAACTCACTTATTTGTTCATGTTTTATTCAAGTTCTTACAACATTCAATAACAATGATATATTCTATATGCCATCAGAGAATGACAATAGTGTATCACACACCAGATTATTTTTTGGTGGACTAAGATATCTCCCGGCGAGCTAGATCTCAAGGCACTGAGATCTGTTTAAAGAACTGACATCTTCTAACAGAAGGCGGTTCCATACACATCCATCTGGATCGACCCTCTGGCCACATTAGTGTGTGAGAAATCATTACAGTTGGATGAAGTTTGGGGACTTCGTTAAGTCAATAAACTCGGAACTAACCGAGGAGGAAACTTTTCTCTTCTTCCTATCTATAACGCTTCTACAGCTAGGAGACGGGGTAGACAAATCAATTATCTCAGCTTGATGAGGCACAAAGGATGCACCTCTGACATCAAAAGCACCTGTTTCTTCAGAAGCTGGCTTATTTGATCCAACACTACTCTTTATTGTCAAACTTACGAGATCCGTATTTTCGATCACTCCTCTTTTTGATGAATTTGCCTGTGATGATTTTCCCTTGGGTGATGAAATTGAACCAGATGGTTGGCTCTGCTCTTGTAGAGTGAATAAATGACTTGGTGGTTCTGTCAATTCTGATTCTTTGTTCCCCTCAGGCGATGAGATTGAACCAAATAGTTGGCTCTGCTCTTGTAGAGTGAATGAATGATTTTGTGGTTCTCTCACTTCAGATTCTTTGTTCTGCTCAAATGGCTCAGTAATCTTGTCACTATGATTCGAACTTTTTTGTGAATTATCAGTTACATAATCATCACTGGCATCTGGAACAGAACCGCTAGTGCTAGCATTGTTATCATCAAACTCCACTTCATCGGTAATATCATCTTCGTTCTCTAACAAACCATCGATTCTTTCGGTATAACATGGAAGTTCGTCCATCGAACCAATCTCAACTGTCATGTGCTCCGGCAAGTTTGGGCAACCGGCGCAATGTTTCATGTATTTTGTTGAAAAGAAGTTCACGGTCATGTTCATGCTGTGACCATTTATATCAAAAGTCAGTATCTAAAACTAAATTACACCCATTCTGCTAACAAAGAATGTACATCTATGCAGCACCACAGACACTTCAAATTAAATGTGTTTGGTGTCCAACACCGACACATGTGGTTTACATTCAATCACTTCCATTTTCTTAAAATTATTATCAGTGTACATGTGCTAGTGTTGTGTCCATGTTTGTAAATGTGTTTGGTGTCCAACACCAACACCTGTAGTTTAAATTCAATCACTTCCATTTTCTTAAATTATTATCGGTGTATACGTGCTAGTGTTGTCTCTGTGCTTTATAGATGTACATTCCTTACTCAATAGAGATGGAAACGGATACATACTTTTGCCAGGATGGAAGGGTGAGCATTGTGTATGCAAGTTTGATTTTATTGGCGATTCCTGAGAGGGATTTGAACTCAACAGCTGCTTTTCTTACAGCCAATGATTCAACAGGGTGTTGCCAGGCCCATTCAAACTGCAAGTCAAAATCAAAATAACCCCATGAAAACAATATCTTAAATTTGTCACATTAAATAGCATGACATTCTTTTTCTGCGGTTAATTATCGAAAGCTTCCAATACAAAAAAGAACCACAATCATTTTTTGAACAAATCAAGTTTGCCAATAGAGCAGAAATCACTGGATTTTGAATCAGAGCCCAATATTGCATCCATATTTTTCACATCTGATATTTCCAAATGAAATTTCCAAGGAAGCACATAAACACATAAGTGATTGTATTTGTTAACAACAAAAGGAATGAGTATAACAAGTTTTTTCTCTTTAGTAAATATGAATAATTCATTTTGGAAACCATGACAGTTGCAAGGTGCTACACATCTAGAAGCATATTAGTCCTACTTGCAATCGGTATACTAATCCAAAATTATTAATGAAGAGTTCATCCTTGCTTGCAATTGAATAGAAGGGATGTGCACTACTGGTAAATGGTATAAACATCATAAACTAAATTCATAACTTATAATCGAGCCTATTGATAATAAACTCAACAAACTCACAAACTTTCAGTATTCAATAATTCATGTCTCCATACTTATAAAAAAAGGAGGTAAAAGATTAGATTTTGATACACCTTTGGCAAATCACAACCAATCATATGTGTGACTAAATTATAACTAAATTCAAACACTTTTAATGATCACGTGATTATCATTGATTGACCGTGTAAAAATTGTTTACACTATCGGTGTATACCAATTAAAATCGATAAAATTATACCAAGCTACAGTTTTATGCTGACATTGACACTTATAAATTATTTAACTTGGTGAATCAATTAAAATACTTTTTAGTAAACAAGCTCAAAATTATATAATGGAAAACGGTATCAGACCAAAACCTGAAGAGCAGCCAATCATATGTGTAACATAATTATAACTAAAGTCAAACAGTTTTAATGATCTCGCAATTACAATTGCTTGAGGGTGTAAAAATTGTTTACACTATCAGTGTATACCAATTAAATCCAAAAAATCATAGCAAACTGCAGTTTTAAGCTGACACACATTATAATTGATTTAACTTTCTCGATCAACCTATCATTAAACTTCAAAATCTTTGTTAAGCAAACTCATAAGTTAATAATACATAGAAAATGGTATCAGATAGTAGAAACCTGAAGAGCAGCCACATTTGTTGGGAATCCATATATACACAAAACCATCTCCCATGGCCTCTTCTTCTTAGTTCTCCAAGCTCCACTCCCAATTTCTCCATTGTGTTGCCTAATCCTCCGACGCGGATTCACCGTAAATCTACAAAAACACAAAATTAAACTAATTAATTAATTGAAAAAAAGCTAAATGTTCAAAATTGTTGATCAAACAAAAAAAAGAACACAAACCCAGAATTTGTATGAACAAAAAAACAAAAGGGGTGTGATAAAAATTAGATTTTGAGAAGATTCGATACGAACCCTATGTAAGTGTGGCCTTTGAAACGAGGGTTGAGAGAGGCTAAAAGGTAGCAAGCGAAGAATCCTTCTCCTTCGGCAACTTCGTTTTCGTTGTTGTTGTTTTGTTGAAGTTGAATTTGAAGAGAATCTTCTTCTTCTGGTAGAGAAGATGAAGCAGAGTTGAAATTGTTTGGGTTAGATCTTGCACCTTTTTTCTTCCTCATTTTTCTGTAAAATGAAATATGACCGTTGTGAAGTGAAAGAACAGAGATAAATGTTTGATCGCTCTCACACTCTTATCATACGTTATAGCTTATTTAATTTTTTTTGTCAATAATAAAGACCATGTATAAAAACGTCAAAAAAATATCATATAGATCGTTAACTAAAAGAATATAACATGTGTATGTTTTTTTTAGAGAATAACATGTTTAACTTTTGTTAGGGATAAGCCAACTTATTCACTCGAAAAAAGTGAATTCTAGTCACTAGACAAAAACACAATTAACTTTTGAAGGAAGGTTTTTCTGCCCATCGAGGTGTAATTTGGATCGATATATTAGTATGACTATTATTGTGCGCCAAGATTTATGATTAGCACTCAAAAAATAAAATAACATAACATTATGATATATTTAAAGGTTAAATAAAATTTTTCAAATAAATAAATAAATATTTTTGTCATATTTTCATCCTTACAAAATTTTAAAGCATGATTTTTTTTAAAATGAGTAAGCTTGTAGCATTTCATTAATGATAAGAGTGTTTATATAATGAGGTACATCGAAATAAATAATGGGATTACCTGATAATGCGGCAACTCCAACATGGGTGTGAGCTACCTCGTTTATTTGTCACCTTTTAAACTCGACCGGAGATGAAATAAGAAGTGTAAAAAAACCCCTACAAGCTAAGATCACTTGACCAAATTTTATAACATCAACGAGGTGAGTGTGAAAAGCATCCGTAACAACCTTCGAGTGTAAGACAAAATTAACACTCTCAAATTGCATAAATATTTATTTTGCAATGTATAAATATTCTTTTGCATCCTTTTTCGTAAGTTGAATGAAATAATAATGATATTTTGATAAAATAAAAATAAAAATAAAAAATAGATGATACAGAATGTAATTCATATGTTTTAATTATACACTAAAGGTAAGTATGATTGTGAATAGGTTTTTTGTTTATTCTATGTTAAACTCTTTTTGCTGTGTAACAAAAAAAAAAACTATTTTCTCTTATGGTCATAAATCTTTCTCAGTTCTTTCTCATGTTAGTAAGATTCATTTGTTACCGACAAACAAAGCTCAGAATAAAATTGTGACGAAACAAAGGATCCTTATAAATTGTAGGGTCTCTCTTCCAACCAGTTTTTAAACATTTATATATAGTCAGTCACATTTATAAGCTGCAACATTTGGACTGATGACCAAGTCTCCATTAACTGAATGATTGATATAGATAGGCAATACATTTTGGTCATTAATTTTTCTTAACTACATTAATGTTCCCCTACGCATTCAATACAGCCTCAAGCATTCACAAATCATCTGCCTTGTATGCTTCATTCAACTCACATTCTAAGTTCATTCATAGTACCAATATCACCAAAAACAGGCCTCTGTAATGACTTTAGTGAGTACTGACCATTTGTAAATGATTATTCGAATGTAAAGGGCGTATTTGCAAGGGAATAATGCATAAAGAGCTTGAATCTAACACAGGTTTTTCCAGGTTTTTCCTCAATTCGCACTCTTTGCTACAAGATCAATGACTAGAGAAGGAAAGTTTGTAAATCATTCATTACAAATGTTAGACATCTTCGTAACATTTGCACCTTGTCACAATCAAGACACTATTAACACTTGGAAAGATCATTTGACACATTAACCTGTTAGTGCTTTCAGTATAGTACCATATGCTAAATTCATGGACACTAGATGCAAGAGAATCAAGAAAACAAAGAAGACTAATGAAATTTTGAAAATTAACTCTACTAGTAGTGTACAAAGATAGTTTATTTTCAGTTTAAGCAGTGTTTTCATGGTCTCTGATCCAAAATCTGGATTCTGAATAGTGTGAGACTGATATATGTTTCTGATTCCAAGAAAAGTATTATACCATCTGTCAAGGATAATTTGCCTAAGATACTCCATACTGTGGATAGGAGTTGAGACATCACATGACTAATCAGCAATACTACCTTCCTAGAAAGTGGTTTATTGTTAAGAATATCTAAACAAACAACTCTGTACACTTTTCAGAAATATTATCAAAATCAAGCTAATATTAATTGACATGAATTCTTCCAGATAAACACTCAGAAAGGTAATTCTCTGCATAGAGAAAAAATCATGGAAATTTCAAGCACATATTTTAGAGTAGGATTACTAGAAAGTTGATACTTTATATTCTTAAAGGACTGAAATGTATTCCAAATTCATGTAGAATAAGTTCTGGAAAGGCATTTTTCTGAAACGTATTCCAAATTCTCTAAAGGCATTTTTCCAGCAGATGTCAGTTTCATGAATAATTTATGAAGTTATCCTGTGATTCCAAGCTTTCCTACTTATCTTTTCTTCAATTTAGGGATCTTAAATTTTACTCTAGGCAGTCCCCTTCCTCAAAAATCATCAGCAGTTACTTTTAAGAAACAAAGATCTTCGTGCTTATCTATCTAAGAACTCACAGGCATCCAAAACTACTTCTCTCTAGAGTGCTGTTTAGAGTACTCAACTCAACAGTTAACAGCTTGGACCCCAACCATTATACAGTTATAACATTATTATGAATGAACCAAAATAAAGTATAAACACATAATTATACTAGGTAACTTTTTAACCCACCACTTTTCCTTCCTAACATCCTTCATTATTCTTGCCTAAATCCTAAACTTATCCTGCCACAATGCCTGTCCATCTCATGAATTTTGAAGAAAAAATTGCATCAACTCTCATACTATCCTACATTAACATTAGTTACCTTGCGTTGCTAACAAAAGCAATGCAATGCCTGTAACTTCTCATTGACACAACTGTGAATCTATGATAAGAGCTTTATACCTCTATTGAAAACATGTTAAGTAAATCACAGGCTCACAAAAAACAAATGTCCCTCAAATCTACACGGCATTTGATTAAGCCAACAGAATATCAAAGTTTAACTTCACATGAAAACCCGAAATTGAAATTCACAACTTTACATGAAAACAAGAAGCAACTCAAATCCATAACAGAAACAGTAAAAGGACACACACCATAAGTTTAACTTTGACATATATCAAGATCATAATTTTTATCATCATCTTCATTATTTGTATTGCAAATTCAAAACCAACAATAAAAACAACAATACTATGAACAACAGCTATGATACAGATTACAAGTATGCAAATTGACCCAAAAATCACAATATCATAGGAAAATGATATTGATCAATCACCCAACATGCATTCACCGAAAACACATCATCAGCTAGATTTCTTTGAAGATGATGATACCATATGCTTCCAAAGATAACGTCCACTAGCCATATCCACAAAAGTCCAAAACCCAGATTCTATCACAGCACGAACCTAAAAATCAACAAATAACAAATTTAGGATTAATTAAAAAAACACATTTTTATTAAATTGAAGCAAAAGGGTCAAATGGGTCAACCTTAGAATTTTCATTCGATGAAGCATTTGAAGAATCTGAGATTTTAGGGTTTTTAGGAGCAAGATCTTCATCCTCATCATCATCGATCTTAGGTTGATTTCTGAAATTTCGGAGAACGAAGATTCCGGCGAGTGTTGCGGACAAGAATATGAGAATTAGCCTCAAAGGGCACATTTTGATTTTATTTTTTTTTCTCAATCAATCTCTTCTATCAAGAATTTGATTGAGAAAATTGATTAACCTAAGCTTAATAAATGTTCTTTGAGTGCTTGTATTAAAAGACTTCAAGATTAAAAAAAATTTCTTTTTTTGATATAGACATTAAAATACATTTTGTACATGACTAGTGGAGAGTAGATTATGACCAAGAGAAAAATCCACATGTGGGGTTGGTGGCTTGCTTCCAATCAAATTTTAGTCAATTTTTTGGGGCAGTGTTTGTGGATTATGTTAATGATAATAGGTGGCAAGTTGACATTAAGTTTTTCTATTTTTTACTCAGCATTAGTTGATAATGATAATAATATGTAGACTATAGAGTTAATCTGCTCAAAAAGAAAAGACTCTAGGGTTAATGAAAGTGACATGCACCTTTCGGTCACTATTATAAGCAAAAATTTATTTTTTAGGTTCATTCAATAAATGATGTATGTGGTTCATTAAATAAACCACATTCATCATTTATTGAATGAACCTAAAAAAAGAAATTTTGCTTATAATAGTGACCGGAGGGTGTACATAGTTGGATCTTTACGGTCAATTTATTATGTAGAATAAAATAAAGATAAAATACGATAAATAGTTGGATAAAAATAAGATATAATAATGATGATATAAATATTTATCACATCATATATTTGATGTTAAAAAAATTCTTTCTCTAATAACAAGATTTAAAAAAAATGAAATTACAGTTTTTATTTGCTCATCAATTATTGCAAATTGTAGTTGGTTAAACGGTTACACATAAAGAATAGGAGATTACGATGGGAGATTGTGATGTCTTTCATGCTGAAATGTGTGGTATGTATGTACACGAGAATGTAAATGAGAAATATATAAAGGTTTTTTATTCAAAAATAAAAAAATATGGAAAGGTTTTACTCACCTCATAGTTGAGAGTAACTCAAAATTTATAACTGATATGGTAACAAGGAGTTGTAAGTTTAACACACACACCCCTATCTTAATCCACAGTATTCAGGATCCCGCTATCTTAAATGGCAATATTGCTTTTAAGCACACTGAACGTGGGAGAAACATGCGTGTTGATTGGTTGACTAATTTTAATTTTAATCAAAGTTCTTATGATGTACTCCCTCTGTTCCTTTTTAATTGTCACATTTTGACTTTTTACACAAATCAAGATAACAATTACTTTTACTACTTTTTATACAACAATGTTTTTTTTTTTTTTATAATAACCTTAATAATTTAATATCTCATTTCATGTATTTCTCTCTTTGTAATAAATATCTAAGGGTAGGTAAAACAACATTTAATGATGTATTGGATTTTGAAAACGACAGTTAATTAGAAACACAATTTTTATGCAAAAGTGACAATTATAAAGAAACAGAGGGAGTAAAAATTTTAAAAACCCTTCTAAGGAGCTCCAAAATCTTCTTTTTGATGACATATCCGAAACTTACATGCCAAGAATATCGGGTAACTTTGTAATTTGTTTTGTTTTATTGGGCACTACCCTCTTCGATGACAAAAAAGTAAATATATAATGTACAGAGTACGTGATAAAATCTAGTGTATAGAGTACATGATCAAATCTTATGGAATAATTTGACCCCACCGCCAATGGCGGAGCCATGAATTTTATAGAGCCTGGGCAAAAAAAATATTGCAAAATGTTACTTCCTTCCTGCGAATAATTTCACATTTCCTGCAGATAATTTCACGTTTCCTGTGGATATATCTTTCCTGCGGATCCTAAAATCCTAGTATTGCCTCACCTGGGAACCTAAACCCATGACAAAATCTGCAGGAAATGTGTTTCCTGCGGAATTTGCCCAAAAATTCGCAGGTAAATCCGCAGGAAAAACTAAAAATTTTAGTAATGGCTGGACTTGCTACAAGGAAAGTTGGAGCTGAGCCTGGGCACTAACCCAGACTAGCTGGGGGTGGCTCCGCCCCTGCCCACCACCGCTCAAACATGTGATGAACGGGGTGCACGTTATGTGAAGGTCTTGAACCATAGACTTTGCCAAAAATTGAAGTTGGTACTTAAATATTTTACATAAAAATACAAATGAATATAGAAATAAATAAATTTTCTTGCAAGAACAAAAATATCAATTGCACAAAAGAAGGATAAAAAAAATGCACAAATTTAATACGCACAAGGTAATTTGTTACCATTTTTTTTTTTTGTTACCTTTTGTAATTTGTTGCCATTTTTTAAAGAATAACCTCTTTTTTTTTTTCTTTCAAATTTAACACATTTCATTCATCATGTAGATTCGATACAAGATGAGATACTTAACACATTTCATTCATCATGTAAATTCGATACAAGATGAGATATAATTAAACCCTCGATGACTAGAAGAAAAAAAAACGTAATTTATATCTTTTCTTAATGTTTTCCACCTATGTATAAACTATTCAGTCCAAAGTCAACTTATTGACAAGAGGATTTCAATGTTTTTCTATTTATAGTTTGTATTTTGCACCAGATAGCACCACTGTAATGATGTTCATGCTTATCCTACAAATCCACTTCCTATGAAAATATAATAATAAATTGAACCATTGGAATTGGTTGGCCGGTGAGGTTAGGTACCTATGCTGTAAGCATTTTGAAAAGAGTGGGAAGCATGCATGCAACCATTCTATTTGACCAAGGGAAAAAAATGTTTAAGTTAATTAACATAAATTAATGGCTAAAAAGGTAATTAAAATGGCAGTCTACACATCAGAGACGTGCCACATAAAATTGGATATCAAAACAATAAACATGTCATTATTCCTACGTGGTGTCTTCAGGTGTAAAACTTCTACATCAGCAAAAACACATGGCCTGCAAAGTATCAATAGCAACAAAATTGGATGTTACAGAAAGCAATGAAACATGACTATTTTTAAACTAGTGACAAAAAAAGTCATAAAAATTGTGATTGATGAATGTGCAAATGTTGTATTGATATTGAACTACTCTCAAAAGGGAGTTCCCATTTACTTGAGTTGAGTACAAAATCAGCCACTACCCACTACCATACATTAACAAGATGATTACATGAGTTTTTACCGGTGTACGGTAAATAAAATGGGCTGTATGTCCCGCTAGGCGGCAACAGACTCTAGGACTAGGAGATTGACCTCAGGGTGAAAAAGCTGAAGAAGGGAGACGGTGTTGGCCGAGGTGTGGACCTTGTTGGCTGAGTTAAGAACAATGGGGGAGGAACGATGAGAGAGTGGTGCAGTGATAGAATGGAACGGAAAAGCGGTGTAAAGGTGGGACAAGCCGGCACGGAGACTAGGCGAACACACCAGCACGTAATGTCGCACTGGCGGTAAAGATGCACCATTACATAGCTTTAACATTTCCCTTGTGTTATAAGCTCAGACAAAAAGTCATGCTTGGAACCGAGCTTTTACCTGGCTTGGATTAAATGGTTAAATAAGGATTTGGGTGAAGGTATTGGCTTTAGGGACTGTATGGATTAATTTATTTGAGTTTAACTATTGACATAAAAAATTGTGTCGGGAGGACTTATGAAAACAACTTATAACATGCCCATAAGCTGTTTTCAGCTTATTTCCTTGAACTCTGCAGGATAGCTAATAAAAACAGCTTTTAGCATATATGACAACAGTTTGAATTTATTTTATCTTGTTATAGAAATACCTTATACCTAAGCACTTATATGATAAATGCATATGCTAATAAGAACTTAATTAAGTTGTTTATCCAAACAAGGTATTAACCTGAAAAACAAAGTTACTCCAATACCACAGAAAATAAAACAGCTAATGTTAAAGAGAATGTGATCCTACTAAGTTAAGTATTACTCTCGTATATAGTAGCTGATTTTACGGCAAGAAAGAAGTGACCTCTTTGTTTGGTAGTTTGGTTTTATCAATAAAATAAACATAAAAGTGTTTAATTTATTATATATCTATGTTTCTATGAGTATGAAAACTTCAGAAAAAACAAATAGAAGAAAACACCTTATTATATCCTTTATTTGACAAATCGAGCTATGCTGGCAAGAACAGTTCTCAAGCTTCTGATGCCTGCTCCAGATTTCGAGCTAGCCATCATCTGCAATAGGCATCATCAGGAAAAACAAATATTACAACCAACAATAATGTCAAAAACGTGGAGGGAAACCAAAAGAATCGATCTTACCAGAGGTTGAATTACAGACTTGTTCGGCAAGAGACTCTGTGATTGAGCATGAAGACACTTGTTAATATCCAAAAAAGAACGTTAATTTCTAGGGGGGAAAAAGGTACTGATTGGCAATATTCACCTCTTCGATTTGCATGGCACGCCGCGCCACATCAATTGGGAATACGGTATCTGTCTTGGTTAATACTATCTGGTATTTAGTTTTTGATCTGCAAATCGATAACATCCATTAAATATATTCAGTGATCACGATGTAAACCACACTTGTATATGTAACTTGCTCGGGGGAAAAATAAAATAAAAGGTGGATGCAATGTTTTAAAAACTAAATCGAACCGGACGGTTCAATTGGTTGAACCATGAACTGACATTGTCTACGGTTCGGTTATTTGAGTGGTTTGACTGCAGTTTTGTCCCAATTCAAACGGTTAAATGCAGTTGAACCATGGCTCAAAATTCTTGCCGGTTCGATGTCTGGTTCTGTTTTTAAAACATTGGGTGCATGGCACCAATTTCCCTTGTATAGTTTACCTTTCCATTAAGTCAATCAGTTCAATGTCTCTTGGTTTCATGCCCCATTTTGTATCAATTAAAAGGCATACTTGCTTGAGACCAACTCGTGTTGCTACATACTCCTTTACCTAAAATTAGTGGTTTTCCCGAAAAACAACTAATCAGCACTTATGTTATAATAAAATAAGTTAATAACAAGGCAACTCTAATTCCAATCCTTAAATATGTCAACAATAATACATGAGGAAAATGTCAATGAATATAAAACTGGACTTGGATTTGGTGCAGTAACTGCACCACACTGTTTTCGATCTTAACCGTCAGATTTTATATTAATGGCCAATATCGAAAACTGTGTATAATTGCATCTTATGTTTACTGCAGCAGATCCTGGTCCATATAGAAGAGACACATAATAAACACATCTATGTAATCAGTGAAAACTTGAACACTTTAAAGATGTGCAGTGCCCCGACAACAAAACAATATATAGTTTCTATGGAACAACTAACAACCAAGCCTTATCTCCTGTTCACTAACAATATGAAGCTTTAAGACTGTAAAACAACAATTAAGATTTTAATTTATTCATTATTCGCCACAACCACTAAATCACCTCCTTCTGTGTAGACAATGAGATAGTTATTTATTTAATTAGTGAAGGAAAAGAAATGGGTCTTAGTATCGAACATGATTGCTAAATTTATTGTTTTTAAATGGCAAAGCTTATATATTATACTAAGTTTTAAAGGCTTGGCCGGTTTATATAATCATGTTTTGTTCTTGCATCAAAGCGGATTGCTTATAGTCTAAATCTTTTCTGTAATTTCTTCTTCTTATTGCATTAAAAAAAAAACATCTAAAATGATTTCAATCGTTTTCAAGATATCTTTACATGTAAAACTGGAAGATGTAAACTACCAAACGACATTGAATTCTCAGGGAAAATTCAATTCGTTAACTTAACTGCCTTGCATGTTAACAAACAGCACAAAACAGAACCAATGTGACCAGTGAGAATTTGACATAATTTGCATACTTACAAGGTCCTCCCAAGCTTCTTTCACTTCTTCTTTTGCATACGCAAATCCATATCCTGGCAAATCAACTAAGCTAAGCTTTGTTCCCAAGTTGAAGAAGTTTATTGTCTGCAGATGATTCACGATTTGTTGGAAAAGAAATTCATGTATCAACAACATGTCATCTTTTGAATTCCACATGTTTCAAACTTTAAGAACCTAGAATACCTGTGTATGGCCAGGCTTGTCCGATGTCCGTACAACCCCCCATTGTCTGGTAAGTGCATTAAGAAGAGACGATTTACCAACATTTGACTTTCCTGTTAGCCAGAACACAATCAGCGCATAACAAAAATCTTTTAACTTGTTTCGCTAAGCAACTACAACTACTACTGCTATAATATAATGATGAATTCCAAGAATTAAAACTATACCAGCAAATGCAATCTCCGGAAGATTAGGAGGTGGGAATGACGATGAGACCTTCGCAGCAGCAAAAAATTCCAATCTATTTCTGAAAACCTGTCTTGGATTACCGGAACAAAAAATCACAACAGTATTTAAAATGAATAGAAATTGTTATTCAAAACGTAAAAATAGTCGTTGTGAATGCAATAAACGGCAACATACATTTTCTTCAATGTTCTCTCTATCGGAACTTTTGGAGAACGGAATATTATCTAATGGCATAGGAAGTTCTATATTGTAGCCTGCCCTTTTTATTTCTATCATGCGCCTCCTGCCCAACAGCTGCGAATTATAATTAGAGTACAGTAAATCAAAATTCCTTCAAGGAAATGATGCATTAACATTATCAAATATGACAATAAAAAATCTTCATACAAAATTACATTTTTTTCCACAAAGGTAAGTATTGAAGGGCTGGGCTGTATTGCACGGAATTGGGCATTCTGAGACATTTCAGGCTCTTTCTCCGCGTCCTTTTTCTTCTCCTTCTCTTCTGTACTTCCTGAAATTAACATAAGGAATCAAACTCGAGGTAAACAAATAAGCAGTAGAAAGAAACACACATTGAAGATTAAAAAAAAAAAAAAAAGCATTTCCAATACAGAAAACAGCCAACGTGTGAAACAAAAAATAGAAATGTCAAGGGAACGACAATCGTCAGGTGTTTCGCTCCCATAGGCGAATTGATCAAATTCTTTTATCAAAGTTCAAATTGAAAATAAATACAGAACACAAATCAGATGTTAAACATTTGGGCTCTGTTTGGATAACAGCTTAATTAACCGTTTATAGTATAAGCACTTATCGTATAAGTGCTTATGCATAAGTTTCTCCTATAACAAAAGATAAAATAATGTCAAAAGAGTTATTGTATAAGCTATAAGCTGTTTTTTATAAACTGTCATGTAGATCATATGGAAATAAGATGAAAACAGCTTATGAACATGTCATGAGTTGTTTCTATGAGCTCTCTCAAACAATCTCACAAGTGCTTATGACAATAGATAAACTACAGTAAGCCAATTCAAATATACTCAAACTTCAAAACCTTATCCAGAAAGAAAACAAATCATATTCGTTTCACTGGCAACCATAAATCCCTACACTAAGGTTTTAAGGTTTGGTACAAAACTACAGATGCAACCAGTTTAATATACGTCAAGCTTGGTTCTTATATTTTTTCAAAAGAGAAATATTAGATGTGCACATGCCTGAAAAATCTATGATGTACAGACAAAACTAAAGGCTAAACTGGTTCCAGTGAAATTATACGGCTTCCATTTCTACTCACTGGAAGGAAAAAGGTGGAGTATAGGGTTTACGGTTTAGGCAAAAGATGAACAAAATAACCTGAGAAATAGCAATACTAAGTTTATCTTCACCCGTAATTTGTTCACACTACCAATCTACCATATCTTTTAACCCATTCATATATTGTGCCTAGCAAGTAGTATTTGAAGTATAAAACAAAAATTCGGAATTTTTACAATTATGCAGTTTTGTCATCTTAAAGAAAATGTAAGCCATTATCTCAGTACAGCTCTAAAACTTAGTTCACGGCTATCATCATTTGCATGTCTTATACATCATAGAAAAGAGTATATGAGTACTAACACCATTGAATTATTTGGAATTAAATCATACATCAATAACCATCTACAAAAAAAGAAGTAAAACAGTATATGATTACAGGACACATTTTCCAGTTTGAAAGGAAATTATTTGCATATTAATAATAACGTAGAATTGACAAACATTATCTAAGGATATACAGAAAGATAAAATTCGTACCATCAACAGCAATGGAATCATCTAGTCTCTTGTTTGAGATATCATATGGATCAATCCTCATCACCCTTTTCTTTTTCTTCCATGGGCGATCATCTAGACTCTTAGCATCATCCTCCAACCCTGGTTTTTTCATGTCAGATTTTGAAGGATACACAACTTCTCTAACTTTCTCAGCACTATCATCTTTTCCATCAATTTCTTTCTTGTCCTTCAAACTTTGATTCGAAAGCTTGTTTTTTGATTTTGCCTTCTTCAATTTACCAAAATCCCAGATTGTACGTTCATCATCGGTTTTCTCTTCCACAGTCTCATCTCTCACCTTCTTCTCCCCTTTCTTAAACAAAGGTTTCTTCTTCGATATCTTCACACCACTCCATGATTTCTCGCTTTCCTCCATTCCTTCCTCATTAGCATACACCCTCTTCTTCCTCCCAAAAGAATCCAAATTTTTCAACTTTCCCCTCTCATGAAACTTCTCACCGTTCCTTTCATCACCCGATTCCATTCCTTTAAAGTTCGCATTTTTCTTCAACTTTCCCTTATACCCGTTTTCCCTATCAAAAACCACATCCTTGTTAAAATGATTCTCATCATTTCTAGTTCTCGACGAGTCCCTAGAAGTTTTCAACTTTCCCCTCTCATGAAACTTCTCACCACTCCTTTCTTCGCCCGATTCCGTTCCTTTAAAGTTCGTATTTTTCTTCAACTTCCCCTTATACCCATTTTCCCTACCAAAAACCACGTCCTCGTTAAAACCATTCTCATCCTTTCTACTTCTCAACTTCCCTCTCTCATAAAACTTCTCACCACTCCTCTCTTCACCCGATTCGGTCCTTCCAAAGTTCACATTTTTCTTCAACTTCCCCTTGTACCCATTTTCTCTATCACCTCTCACATAAAACTTTCTTCTCTCATAACCACTCTTTTTTTCACCTCCTCTAAACTCTTCATTTCTCTTCAATTTCCCCTTATACCTATTTCCTCTATCATCATTTTCACCTCTCTCATATAAATTTCTTCTCTCATAACCACCCTTTTCTTCATTTCTACTAAATCCTTCGTCTGTTACAATTCTAGACGAGTTCCTAGAAATTCTTACACCAACTTTAGGCTTTTTTCTAATCTTATTCCTTAAAACTTCCTCAGTAGACATAATGCTTCAATATCAAACTCTCTTAATGCTTTCAAAAACAATCACAAAACATTCACAGAAACAAAACAAGAACACACCCACTTTGATTTTTGTATGAAAATGAAACAAATAACAAAATAACAGGGTTATAACTAAGTGAAAATAACAGGGTTATAACTTAGAAGGAAAAAGTGTTACATGGCACCATCAGAATTTTGGATTGAGATTGTTGCATCATTGTCGTGGAGGCAGTGAGACTGAAACATGGGAGAAAGGAAAAAAGTGTTACGAAGTTATAATGTTGTTGTTTTGTTGTCGCAAGTGTTGTTTAGGTATGTTTGATTGAACGACAAAGGTTGATTTTCATGGGCGGTATCCACTGGGCTAATGGACTTGGGCTTCTTAGACTTGAAAAGACTACTTCTTTTTCCGACCAGTGTTTTATGCAGGTTGGATTATAGAATCTGAACAGTATAGAAATCTTCAAAAAACACATTGAAATATTTTAGATTTTAAAATCCGAGTATAGTGTGCGACTAACTATAGAGTGAAAAAAAGTAATGGCCATTTGAAAATTGTTTTTCAGGCATCCGAACTAACCATTTTACTCTCAACGAAAATTAACTATTGGACCAGTCGTTTCATTCAGAGACCGAATCTGCTTCCGGTCCAATTGAACATCAAAATAGCTTGATTATCATGGGCTTGGTATCCACCATTATGGAAAATGGGATATGTCTTTTTAGATTTGAAAATTGTTCTTCCAAAGCAACTCTTCTCACTTTCATTTTTTCTCTCACACACCTCAAAAATACCAAATACTCCCACGACAGTTAACTGTCATTAGGAAAATGTTGTTTTAGAGCGAGCGGCAGTTAATTGCCGTTGGGGGTATTTTGGTGTTTTCGAGGTGTGTGAGAGAGAAAAATGAAAGTAGGAAGAGTGGTTTCCTTCTTCTACGGGCACCCCGAACTAACCATTTTACTTCCAATGACAATTAATTACTGGACCAGTCGATCTCATTTGGGTTGACTGAGTGGTATTGACTTGCGATCTAGGAGTGTGCTTCTCCTCATAGTCTCAGGTTCGATTATTTATGTTGCCAATTTAAGTGAGTTAATTTAACTTCGTAAAAACATATTATTGTATCAGTCGATTCATTCAAAAACTGAATCTGCTTCCGGTCCAATTGAGCATCAAAATAGCTTGACCAAAAAATCAGGATAAAAACCATTGGTTCTTTATACATATCTATAGGTTGACAACATTGTAGGAGATTAGCCTCTTTATAAGTACAATGGCGTTATTTATTTATTTATTTATTTTCTTTGTGGTGTACAATGGTGCTGGCTAATCATGGCTTTATTAAAATGTCATCAAATCATCAAATATGTTATCTAGTGATTGGTCAAGTATTTTCTTATCTTTGATATAAAAAAAATTGTAACAAATGTTTATACAATATTTGATATGGTTATGGTATATATTTAGCAAGTGTAGTAATTTTATCGAAGTAATAATTTTAAGTTCGTATCCACGAAGACTGTATTAATCTCAATTTAGCAATATTGTTATTATCTCGGATATGTAAAATTAGGAGGGTTGTCCCAGGCAGTCAGTTTGATTCCATAAAAGTAAATAAGCAGATAAAAGTTGTTTTGAAAATATATAGAGAGATGAGATTAGATCTTTTGAATCCTCTGATTATTATTGTTTGGTAAACTACACATATTTTCTCTAAATATTTCAAAGGTTTTAAAAACGTTAAGCAAATATCACAAGTAAACGATTATCTTTGCCTATACTAACCCTGTTTATTTGAAGAATTTAATTAGGTATAAGTCGTAAGCTAGAGTCAGTAGTCATTCGATCTTACCAATTCAAGTTATATCGTGTCAATATATAAAGTATTAAGAACAGTTGAATTGAATAAAGCAAGATTGATATTCACAAGCAATAGAGTTTCACAACCACATGTTTCAAACATGAGTACTTCAGATTCATCTCAGACTTAATCTCTAAGAGATTTAGCTACTCACAACATGGATTACAATTAACATCATCAATTGAAGCATAAAAACATAAATAAGCTGACTATGAGTTGGATGGAATGACCACCTATTCAGTCTTCTGCTCTCAAAATTGTGTTTCAGATCTCCAAAATTCAGAACCCTTGTTTTTGAAACAAGTTTAGCTTAAATATAGGAAATTTTGTTACAAAAATTGTGTCACGATCCTCAGTAATTGTGCCACGCTTTCAGTCCTAAACCTAACTTCCTGATCATACTTTCTTCAAAATCATGTCACCCCTTATAAAATCCTACCACAATTTTATGGGCAGAAACGAGCTTAGCTTTTGCACACAAAATTGTGTCACGATGTCAAAATCATGACACGATATGATGATTTCATGTTCTTCATATTTTCATGTTGTTCACACCCTGACTGTCTCAAATTGCTACATACTCAGTAAAAATGTCAAAATAAGTAAAAAAAATTATGTAACGACAGCATGCCATCAAGTTATAAAACTATTTTGATAGTTCTTTGATACAAGAGTGTGATATTTTGTTTTACTATTTTATTTACCTTGAAACAGTTTGCTGCAGATGAACTAATTAACTAATATTTTTAAATGTGAATTGATTATCAAAAAATTATATTTAATTTTTTTTCTACATATTAACCTAACATCAAACCCTACCCTAGAAATTTCTTATAAATAGGTACTCAACTTCTCTTTCACGATGCACCAACGACGCTTCCTCAAAATTGCAGTCTTCTTTTTCTCTTTTCTAGATCCATTATCAATATGGTCTTTCACCATTTATTTTTCTGTCATTGATTTGTATACAAAATATGTTCGTGCATGTCTACTTGTATGATTGGATTGAATATTTTTTATATGTCTGGGAGGGGCACATATCGATTGAAACTTCATCCAACTCAAGCAAAAATTTTATATCTGCAAAATCTCAGATAAATCATCTTGTCCGATCTTTTTATTTAATATTTTTTGTTGTTGGCTTGTTTTCTCCAATTTAATCTTGTTTTGTTTTTTCTCCATAAGATCCACGAGCGAAACAACAAAACTCAGGTCATGAAGTATCATTTCAAGCCTAATCAAATGGAAACTATTTACGTTGCTGTATATTTTTATGTCTTATCTACACTATGTTGTGTTGTATCGTTCGATTTAGTGTCGTCCAACATAAACATTCATCAAGTGTGATTTCTTTGATTAAATACAGGTAAAATGATATACATAAATCTCCTTCAATTTCATTATTATAATTTATTTAGAATTACTTGATTTTATATTGATGAGTTCAATTAGTTTAGTTTTTGTTTAGGTTTATTATGGATAGCATGATTTAGTGAATGGATAATAATATTTTAAACATTTTATCTAATTGACATATAAATTTTTTTATTATGTATTTTATATAAGTTTAATATTTATATAAAAGAGTTATTTATCCTTTCAGAAAAGTGATTTATAAGCACTATTTTACTACTCGATTTTCTGAAGAAAAAAAATAAAGTAAAGAAACAATAGTATTCAATTTTATCTGAATCCATGTTGCTGACATGTATTATGTCTTGTAATTTTTTTTTTTTTAACTATTGCCACACAATATGTGAAATAAAAAAATTTCATTTAAATAAAAAACTTTGAAATAAAATGTACAAGTTTCAAAACAAATTTACTAATTTAAATTTCTTAACCTTTGTAAGTCTTTATGGGTTGCATTCTTAGCTAAAAAAAACATGTGCACTCGCACGCTTCTTGCTCATTTGTATGTGAATGTATGATAAGTTATATTTGAATATTGTGGACAAAAATTACAAGATGATTATAACAATTGAAACTATTTGGTTTTCATGTATCTTGTTCTCCTGTACAGGTCTAGTTGATGATTGACCTCTTGTTCTTCCAAACTTGCTAAGTGCATTGGAGACCTCAATGACCTCTTAGCTAACAACAAGTTCTGGAAACATGGTCATTGGTGATGGGGATCAATTTATAGTTATTTATTTTTATTTTTGCTTTTTTTTTCTTTTTCTTTTGTACTGTTAATTGGTACAATGTTATGGTCGGAGACATTCACATGTATATGTAGATGATGTAATTTTTTCCCATATAAAGTTCAACTTCTAGACATGTTGTCATGTGATACAATGTAGATAATTGGATAACCAAGTTGTACTTTATTTATATTAAGATATATGAGAGCTTCTCAATTGAGTACTGGGGACTCATAAATTTATAGGTGAAGTAATAAATTTTTCATTACTTTAGCTTCTCAATTTATTAGTTTCTCCTTAAGCATATCATAATGTGTGTTTTGAGCACCTTAATAAGTGATGTCTGGGGGTTGATTTGGAATTTAGAAGTTCCAGAGAGAGCCAAGTTCTTCATCTGGAAATTGTATGATGGATTATATAGGTTGCTAACCAACTATCAAAAAATTAGAATGCAATTGGGAGACCCTTATATATTCATAAATCAAAATTCAGTGGGTTATCGAAGAAAAGATGTTAGTCTTCGTCCAGTTAAAATATACAGTAGAAACTCTTTAAATTAATACTCGGTAAATTAATAAACTCTCTAAAATAATAAATTTGTCCGGTCCCGACTTGGGTCAGTGTAAAAAATTGAATAATTTGATAAAATAATAAGATAATAATTTTTTGGGAGATCCCTTTATAATTTTCGGTCCCAAGAAAATCATAAATTAATAATTCATAGAAACTGAAAAAAAATATATTACACTTTGTTGAAATATGATTCAATAGTTGTTTGTTTTTCTTTAAAGTTCAAGTCTGTTTGGAGCTCATCTCTAACTTTTCTTATTGCATCCAATAGCTGAGGTGTTGTATTTTTGTATTGTATCATAAAGTTGTGAAGAGTGTTCGACGCCATAAGTGCTTCCTTTCGCGTAACAGGCTCCAAAGACACCGTATCATCTTCGTCGTCATCCTCTGCATTGTTCTCAATGATAGTACACACAATATCTTCTAAACTCTGAACCTCCGAACATGCTTCATTTTCACCTGGGTAGTTCATTAGATTGTCGATATCCATCTTATTACGATAGCCACATTGATTGATCATAGTCTGGAGGTCTTGAGTTTCTTCATCAAAAGTGGATTCATCCAAATTTCCTACAACGTCACTAGCTAATTTTACAGTGTCGGAAGCAATTCGCTATTGTTTCTTTTCGAACATCTATCGTCCAAGCTGGGATTGCCAAATTGATAGCATCAAGGACATTTATCTTCCCTGGATCAAATTGTCCCACCTCATAACCTTCCAATATTTTGCGGTAAAACCTTCTACGGTAATGCATCTTGAAAGCTCTTATTATCCCAGCATCGCAAGGTTGAATCTTTGATGTCATGTTGGGTGGCAAGAAGAACAACTCAACGTTTCTTAGCCCTTCAATATTTCTTGGATGTGCTGGACAATTATCCACCACAAGTAGAACTCTTCTACCATGCATCATTTGGTCAAATGAACGAACATATTCATCAAAAAGCACACTAGTCATCCATGCTTTTTTGTTAGCTCGATACTGACAATCCAAGCTATTCATGTTGACATTCTTGAAGCAACGAGGCTTTGCATATTTCCCAATAATCCATAGAGGGATTTTTTCAGAGCCATCTTCATTGCAACAAATAACTACCGTCAGCCTTTCTTTATCTTCTTTTCTTCCTTCAAGTTGTTTTGTTGCCAGTGAATGATCAGCTTGTAGCCTATAAAACAACCCAGTTTCATCCATATTGAAAACATATTTCATAGGGAACTGATCAATTTTCTCTCGAATCGATACCAATTTCTGCTCCATGTCTTGTACATCAACAGACCCACTCTCGCCAAAACGACGAAATGACTTTATGCCATGTTGGTGCTTGAATTTCCCAAGCCATCCTGTAGAGAAGTTAAAATCTGAATCATCATGAGGGTACAAGAGTTTCATTGTATCTCTTGCCTTCTGCAAAATTAATTCTCCTGTGATATTCACACGTTCTTGATGCTATAGAAACCACTCATAAACAACCTTCTCCATGTCAGGATATTTTGCTGGTTTGTGTCTTTTGATCTCCGCTCTTCCCTTTTCTATTTCAGCAGAGAGATAGTCATTTGACCGCTTAAGTGTGTTTGATATTGTTCCTTGACTAACTTTCAACTGAAATTTTCCCTCAAGCCATCTCTGCAAGTCTTTTTGTGTGCTTGCAGGATTATCTCTCTTGTACTCGCACAACTCCTTACGTATTTGATCTGACATAGTTGATTTTACAACACCTTTTAGATGATAAGCCATCTTGTGAGTGAGATATGGTTTGAATACTTTTAACACATTCATGTAATTTATATATGCCAAACTTGCTTAAGAATACATTGAACATTCCACTTGTTTACATTTACTATACACTTCAAAAGTCAAAAGTCATATTTCCAATGGATATGAATACAATATTTATTAATTTACATTGAGTCCCAAGATTTGCTGCAACGTAATTCTAAGAGACATAGACTAATTTGCCTTTTTGTTTGGTATGTACAGTATAATTACTTAAAAACTCTTTAAATTAATAATTATTAATTTATCAATAAATTAATAACTCTCTAAATTAATAAATTTCTCCGGTCCCGACATTATTAATTTATAGAGTTTCTATTGTACAAAGCTTAACCTTACACCTTCATCATAGATTAAAAAAAAAAAAAAACCGTAAGTATTAATATTTAACAATGTACAAAACAAAACCATTCATCAAATGATAGATATAACCACTACCATCGAATGTCTGTCAGACAAAGATCCTATCCACCAATTTTCATTTTTTTTTTTCTTTCTAAACTTTGTACAATTTTTATTCAGGTTGACGTTCATTCGAATGTGAAGATTCAGGTTCACGTTCATCTAAATGTGATGTCGTTGCACCACATAGTAGCAACTGAGGCTTAAGCTTATTATCCCACAAATCACTAAAAGTCGCCGCGTCATTTCCTCTCCTCCGTACCTCAACCATCACCACCTCCTCCGTTAACCGATAAACCTCGATCTCAATTCCAAGTTTACCATTCAACCCTTCTAACTCTACCCCACATTCTTTCCTCCACCTCAACGCCATTCCCTCCGCCACTCCTATTTCCTCCACCACCTTTAAAATCCTCTCCGGCGACTCCCTTAAAACAAACCGCTCCGTCCCATCAAATTCCCCGAACAATCCAGACAAATTCAAACCGGAAGAAAATGATATAATATCAAAAGCATTCAAATTCAGTATCTTTGATCCATCACATTTACACCCGAACCCAAACCCGTGTCCGTATCCATAATCTTCCTCATGAAACTTTATTTCCTTGTACCCTTTTCTAAACCATGGATCCCGGGTCATACCATCAACAGTAATCCGGGTTTCCGGGTTTGTATCAAGTAATTTTGACAAAAATCTTTGGAGACCTGGCGACATCCAACGTGGACACTTGTATTCACCTTTATAAATTTTCCTATACATTACCATTAAATTTTGATCATTAAAAGGAAGATATCCTGCCGCAAGGACAAACAAAACAACGCCACATGACCAAACATCAACTTTGGCACCATCATATCCTCGCTTAGCAAGAACCTCAGGTGCCACGTAAGCAGGAGTTCCACAAAGAGTATGAAGCAATCCATCGGATCGGATTTGATCTGTGACCGCACTTAACCCGAAATCCGAAACTTTTAATTTCCCATTTTCATCTAATAACAAATTCTCCGGCTTAAGATCCCGATGAAAAACCCCTCGTGAATGACAATAACCAACAGCCGAGATTAATTGATGAAAATATCTCCGGCTAAGATCTTCGCTAAACCTACCCTTTGATATCTTCGCGAAGAGCTCGCCACCACGAACAAAATCCATAACAAAATAGATTTTCGTCTTGGTGGCAAGAACTTCGCGAAGACGAACAATATGGGGATGATGAAGACGACTCATGATTGTGATTTCGAGTTTCACATTTTCGGCTAGACCTGTACCGTTGAGTTTCTTTTTGTTGATTATCTTCACAGCCACGCTTTGTCCTGTTTGAACGTTACGTGCATAGTACACTTTCGCGAAAGCGCCACAACCGACAACTCTTCCTAATTCGTATTTTCCAAAAAGAGCTGTTACCGCTGCTACATCCGGTGATGCTTGTCCGATCTCCGGCATTGTTGTGGATACCAGAGACCGAACCTTAATTGTTACAAAGAAAATAAATCAAATGGAAATGAAGATTTGAAGATGGGTTTGATGAATTTAATGTTTGAGATGAAGTGGATTGTTTGCAGAATTCAGTTTTTATTTATTGTGTTGTTTTGATGGTTTTGTTTTGTTTAGGAAAGAGAAACAAAAAACAGGTTTTTTCAGTTTTTTTGTGTTTGTTTCTATCATTGTTGTTGGTTTGTACGTAGTGATCATAGAGAGGAGAGAAATGTAAGGTAATATGGGACACACATGTGAGTCGTGTAAAATGGTTTAGGTTCATAGATTTTGCCACGTGATTCTGCCGTGTGAATGAAATATACAAATGATATATGCTTTATTAATTTGGACTTGGTGACTATTTTAGGTTGAGATTGCTTTGTGAAAGTGTGGCATAAAATGATTTTGCAATTATGCTTTACACATACGTGTTTGAAATTGCTAGGAATGATCATGACTTATGTAAATCTTATTCATGTGTCTTAGATGATAAAGAGGTTATATTAAACAAAATTGTCAACTTTTATTTTGATACCCAAATTTTAAAATACTTGAAAGAGTAACAAGGATATGAATATTTGTAAATACTTGTTTTAGAGCATCATAATATTGATGATAGTGCTTAAATTAATCTCACATGTATATATCGTCAATTTTGAATTTTTAATTGAGAAGGGTTAAGCAACTAAATATAAAAATATAATGTTGAACAATGTGAATTCAATACATTTTATTTACTATCAAAAGCTTGAAAACTTAAAAACATATATTTTCAATATGAAGTTTATTATTTAATATATTTTTTAGCCAAATTAATAGCTAATAGAGACGCTCTTAAGTTCGTTAAGCATAATTAGCATAATATATTTATTTTTTTGACGAAGTTAAGCATAATTATATGACATTAAAAGAAAGCACAATTAGCCGATTATGTATAAGAAAGTGTGCTAATATAATTTCATTTTGTGACATTATAAGTGTTTCTCTCAAAATCAAACATGCAATCTACATTTATCTATAATCTATAATGATATATCTGTAGTCTAAACATGTACCATGTCATATAAAAATTCATTCAAGAGCACGTGTTAAATAATATCAAAAGTCATAAAACTTTGTGTTTAGAAGAAGAACGGATGAGTATGTAAAAGGAGATGAGAGAGTGTAGAAAGAAGAGAGAAGTCTTAAGAGAGAAGGAAAAAAATTGAAAATAAATCTTAGATGAGAGTAGGGATGATAATATGGATGATGTTTGGGTCAGGTACTATAGTGTCTACCAGTTCCAGTGATAGGAATAGTAGCAAGGTGAACCATAAACACTACAAATCTAATTGGAAGTGGTGCCAAAACCTATACACAATTGTAGATTATTTAACACACAACAAAACCAAACAACAAAAATATACAACATTAAACTTTAAAGTACTCTTTGTTTTTCTTAGACTTAAAAGGAATTAGAAAAGAAGGAAAGTAAAAGTACAAAAATAAGAATTAAGGAGTACATAACGTACTGGAACATGAGAGTCTCTTGCACTTCTTTTGGATCTGTGGCAGAGAAAATGGTGTAAACAAGAGCAAAAGTTTCAATTAATTCAGCACCTAACCAAGTTCCTTTACTATAGTATAACCATCATTTAACATGTTAGCACCACCTTTGTACCCATTGTAGTAACCTTTCGGAAAAGCCTTTACAAGTCCAACACCACATATTGCTCCTAAACATTGAGCCACCATGTATAATACAGCTCTAATTAATGATATCTTCCTCGCCAGAAATAGCCCAAATGTCACCGCCAGATTTATGTGTCCCCCTGCCACCAAAGATACACCTTAAGACGACAGAGCAAACAACTAGCCACCAGAAGCCATTAAAATCAACATTTTCTTTCAACAACTTCAGAATGTTCTTTAATTTGATGACTAACATGAAATTATCAGTGTTAAATAAGATCAATATTATAAAAACAACATGTAATTCATGGCATTTACTCTTTTACAACAAACGACTAGAGAAAATTTCGAATTAACAATAACCGTTCAAATTCCGCAATCAAATATGAATCATTGG
The DNA here is from genome assembly GCA_958299785.1 of Medicago lupulina. Taxonomy (NCBI): domain Eukaryota; kingdom Viridiplantae; phylum Streptophyta; class Magnoliopsida; order Fabales; family Fabaceae; genus Medicago; species Medicago lupulina. The sequence continues at coordinate 25,349,910 of OY283144.1, read as the reverse complement.
CACTGCATAAACGTAGGTTTGTTCAAATTATGAATCATTGTTTAAAGCATACAATCAAATAGAAACAAAATATGAATTATCTTCTAATCTTGCAATAACAGAGATTCATCCTATAGGGAAAATAACACTAAAGTATTTTTATCAATCAATTTGTGTTCAACAAATCAAATAATCACTTAGAGAACATTTATCAAACAGTTTGTGTTCAACCAGTAACAAATCAAATAAATGTAAACCAGATTATGTAGTGTGAATTTACTGATATTCTATCCTGACACCATGAATTACATGTTACCAAAATCCCTAAATCCACAACAGAAATACAAAATATTAAATTGCTAGAAGATAATCCTATTCCTAATCAAAATCACAAAATCAATGAAGAGGAAATTAACTTACCACCGGATGAAGTTTTTAAGTCAGGTGGATGGCAACCTATTTAATATCCTTGACTTAAAAACTGTTTTTTGTACTATTGAACTATAAGTGAAGGTGAAATTAACTTTTAGATTTCATCAGAAATGTTCAATTTGGATGATATCATTTCAACATTTTTAACTAATGATATAGAGAGAATCCTTCAAGCTTCGATGATCTATAATTCTGATGTTTTAACTAAGAGTTGTGTTATTTAAATAATCATTAGTGTGCAAGTAAAGTTAATTGAGTAAACCCATTTGATCCTCAAGGCAAGGCAACATCATTAGAAGAATAAATCTACAAGAAAATCCTATGTCGTATTATGGGAAAGTCTTGCAAGAACGTACAAGGACCCAAGTGGTTGTACTACAGTTGTCTAACCTAGCTAGTACTGCAAAGGGATTAATTTTACAACCTTAGAGATGTTAGGGATAGTAAAAGTGGTCCACAGTAAAGAGTGTACCCTAATCATTAGGGAGTGAAAAAGATGAAGAAATGTTAATAAATATGGGCTTATTTGAATATTTTGATGAATGTATGAAGATGAAGATGATGATGGGGAGGGAAGAAGATGAAGAAATGTTAATAAGATTACATGTTGGTGCTACACGGTAAGATACAATATTCCTGTATAATCTAACTGTTCTCTTTTTTAAAATAGATCAAATGGCTGAAATTAAAAAATTAATAAGGTCTATGGTGGATTATATATAATGTTGGTCCACCATAGACATTTGAGGTTAAAAACTGACGGAGAAGACCTAAATAGTAAACCGCAGAAGATTTATGGGACTAAATTGAAACACTTTATAGTTAAGGGACCAAACTGAGCAAATAAAATAAATTAAGGGACCGAGGGATGTATTAAGCCAATTATTTGCTTTCCTCTAATCAAGATAGTGTTATCAAGGAACTTGAATCCTTCTCAGTTTTTTTATTTTTTGTCTTTCTCTCTCTTTATTTTTTCTGTCTCTCTTGATCTTATTTTTATATCTTTTATGTCTCTTGATCATCTCTCTAAAATTTAGACACAAAACGTAGGACAAAGAAGCAGGGACGAAGGTCTGATGTAGCATATGTGGTTTTTTTTGGGTATTGTTACAATGCTAAAAAAAACAAGAAAACAAGACAACAATAGAAGAAAATAAAAAAAAGCAAAAGAGATAATCTCTCAAAAAGAAGGTTCCAGGCGCATCACTCTCCTACGAAGAGAGAAGATCTGTCGAAGGGGAGTCTTGACGAAGAAGCTCAACAATAAAGGAATAACTGAGTTTAGCCATGAAATCCACACATTGGTTCCCTTCATGACGGGTATGGATAACTGATACATTTTTTGCTCATTTAAGTCTTTTATGTCTTGAATCAAAACTGCATAAACATGATATTTCAAGGAGGGGTCTTTGATGATGTTAATATCATGAAGAGAATCATAATAGCAAACTAGCTCAGTAATACCCATGTTATTAGCCAACAAAAGACCGTGATAGATGGCATAGAGCTCGGCATACAGGATGTCAGAAGAGTTTTGAATGTAACCTGCATCATTCCTAAGAACTCCACCAAAGCCAGCTCTTATGAGGAAGCCTAGACAACAACCATCAACATTGAGAATGACACCTGAATGATTGTTGTTATTCCACTCCACCTGAGTGATTGGGCATGCGTGGGTTTCTGCCTAAACAAAGGTTTTAGAACACTTTTTTTAATAGTATAATGCACCAATAATTAACATTTTAATCATATGGCTGACACTTATTACAAATCATTTCTCTCTTAGCCCACACCTATCTTCATATATATCTCAAATCCTTGTTAATATGAATATTATCAAGACTAATGATATGAACTATGAACTATGAAGCCGAAACAACTAGATAGTACTTCATTGCTGTATATTCACGCTTTCAGCACAGTAAAGACTAATGAGTTATTGAAGGCTTTGTATCCAAATTATTTTGGTGATAATGATTTATACCATTTCGCGATCACTATTTAGGACAAATGTGTTGTCTGACGGTATAAGAGTTAAAGTCCTAGGTTTGGTAAATATATTTTTGGGTTAATAGTGTTTTACCTTTGTAATATAGTTCATTTTCGGTTTTACCTTCTGTAAAATATTTTTTTTGGATTTCGTCCTTGTAATTTGAAGATTTTTGGCTTTGAACCTTCATAAATTTTGACCGTACAAAATCGAAGATATGGCAGGGGGTAAACTTAAATTTGCTTAAATTAACAGAGGGTAAACCAAAATTTTCTCAAATGACAAGATGGTAAACCTAAATTTTCTCAAATTACAGGGGGGTGAAATTTTACATGAAGGTCTAAAACCAAAAAAATTTTAAATTATAAGGATGAAATTCAAAAAAATTATTTTACAAGGATGAAAACCAAAAATGATCTATATTACTGGGGGATAAAATACTATTACCCCTATATTTTTTTCACTGAGAGCTAATAATAAACAGGTTGTGTTGGAAAATTCTATAAGGCAAGGTCGGCCAACTATTTCAAGAAAGCAAGTTATAAAAGATTCAAACCTTGACTAGTATTTTGGGACCAATTCGAAACGAAGTTTGCTCATCTTAAAGGAAAAGAGACTAAAAATAAACATGTTGAACTATTGCCATTTTGCTTTCGTTAAATAAATTAACTATTTCAATTATTGGATGCCATTTTTTTTTTGAAACAATTATTGGATGCCATTTAGTATATTGCGTATTTGATGTCTTAATTATTATACATAGGATAAATTGTCACTACAAGAAATTTGCCATATAGCAACGGTCACTTTTAGCAACGGCAGAAAAAAGAGTTGATAGAGATAAAATTTAGCAACTGATGTTTCAATACTCCGTTGCTATAGGTTAAGAATTAAAAATGAAAAAGCGCCAAACATTTTCACCAAATATTCCATTGGCTCCAAAACATAATCGCTTTTATCATAATCGCTTTTCTTATAATCTCCTTCAATTAGTTTTCTCAAAATCGGTTATTGCTCATGTAATACCCCGCTCATCAGTATTGAATTATTACCAATTAAACGTATCAGAGGATAAATGTTCGTGATGCAATGTCGATAATTACACGCATGTTCAGTTATCGGTATCAAGTCAAGCACGTTTAAGACAATGGGTATTTTGATACTTGCACGCAGACAGTATATAAGTGTATTATGTCCCTATTATTTCATTTCCTCATGATCTTTCTCTCTCTAAGTTTAGAAAATCAGAAGTTTTCTCCCTTCTTTCCATCTCTCTCGGCTTCACTCTCTTCCCCCCTAATCTCATAAAATTCAATTAAGCTCCAAACCCTTTAAACATGCAATCTTTCTATCATGAATCTTGGATGATTTAAAGTGTGATTTATGTATTAAACTCCTACTTCTCTTCTTCTTCCTTGCTGGCCGAATCATCACTTCCTTTCTCATACTTGAAATGTTGATTCTTCAAGCTTCAGTGGTTGTATGCACGTATTGCTGACTTGATTGTGGATTGTTGGCTTTTAGGAGCTGGTAGAGGAACAAGAAACACAGATCAGTGACTGGGTCCTAAGTTTGGGTGTGGAAGCTTGGAAAGGGTTCAGACTAATCAAATGTAAGTTCTCTAATTTAGTTCCCACCTTGGGTGTTTGTGTGAGATGTTAGAAAATGAGATTGAGATATAGCATTTGAATGTGAATGATTGTTTATTTTGGACCGTTAATGGTATCAGAATTGTCGTTGTTGCTGTTTGGAATGAAAAGCTAGAAGCTAAAAGCCATAAGTTGTCGGTTAAGCTATTTTACAAACAGTCAGAAGTGCTTAACTGGTGAATAACATGTTTTAGAAAGCTGACAGAAACGTGTTTGCTGGATTTTTAGATTCTACATTCAATTCACTTCAAATCGGATATAAATTTCGTATGATTTGGATTAGAAACGGATTCGGAAAACGCATTTGAAGATTGGTAATTTCTGCTGGATTCTGGTTACGGGTTTGGGACAAGGTTTCACTAAAACGGTAATAACTCTTTCTATGTAGCTTGGAATTCAGTGAACTTTGTTGCTATGGTTAGCTAAGGTAATGCCCGACATTTTGGTACCAGTTTCACTGATTATGGTCCAGTATTAAATTCTGTAGACGATTTTGAAGTTTGGGGACTGTTGTAGACTTTGAGCTGAAGCAATTGTTTGCATGTTGGTGTAAAGGATGCTTGTACGGATTATGGCGAGGTCTGATTGCTTGAGCCCGTGGTTAAGAAGTTATCAGAAATCTATAAGGTGAGTTCCTTTAGATAGTAAACCCTCCATTTTTGGGTAGTAAACTTATGCCATATAATTTATAACCCTTGAGTTAGAATAATTTTAATATAGTCAGAATAGTTATGATTTTAGTTAAATACTCATATCAATATATTCTAAAATCCCTTTTATGTTAATGTGTATGTCCTTACTGGCACTAATGTTGGAGGATGGAAACAAGGCAAGTATTCGATATATACATATATTCATATAACTTTGAAAAATTGACATTTGATTATGCCGTTAGTCACTAATTTATTTTAATCCTCTTATCACTTGGAATCAAATATTTGCTAAATGTAAATTGGCCATTGTTCGGCCAAATTTGTTAAACTTATTTTTATAGATAAAATTTAGCAACTGATGTTTCAATACCCCGTTGCTATAGGTTAAGAATTAAGAATGAAAAAGCGCCAAACATTTTCACCAAATATTCCATTGGCTCCAAACACTAGTACAAAAAATACTTTTTAAAATCATGCTTAAGTCGGTTCGCGCTGCCACCCATCTTAACAAGTGACGCGGTGACATTTTTGCAATTCTTTTAAACTTTCTTAAGTCGGTTATAAGAGTTACCCGACTTAAGGTTGATGAATAGTGAAAAGAAAATATTGATAATTAATTTCTTAAGTCTTTAGGTTAACCACATTACCTAAGAAGTCATTTGCTTAAGTCGGTTTGTTGACCACTCAACTTAGAAATTTTTCCTTCTTATTTTTGTTAAAATAAAAACTTTTCCTTATTTTCTTTGTGAATCAACTTTCCTTCTTTTAATAATTAATAATAATTAATTAAATATTAATACTAATATTAATTATAAATTACTAAATTAAATCTATCTATTAATTAAGTTAATAGTTATATCCTTTCTCACTTTCTCTCTTCAATCGAACCATCTTCTCCCTTTTCCTGCTTCCGCGCGCCACTCGAACCTCCCTCCCTCATCAAACCTTTTCGCCGCTGTTACTCCACCACTCCAACCTTCCTCCGCCCACTTTAATCAATTTCTACAAAGTTTCTGCCTCCACACTGATGTTGAATCTCCAGAACCTTCTCACTCACTTGCTGCTGTCACTCGCACAGATATCGCTCTCGGAACCTCCGTCACTCACTTTCTTCGTCACTCATTCTCCCCACAAAGGTATGTTTATTCTTTCACAATTTGTTCTATGATTTGGGAATTAGGGTTTACAAAATTTTCATGCCTTAGATTTATTTATTTATTTATGAAATTGATAATTCTAGGTCTTTTTGGTTTTGATTTCCATGAAAATTTGGGATTAAGAAAAGTGAAAACTTTCTGGACAATAACCATGACTGTTTTGATTTGAACAATACTTAGTGTTAGCTCATGAAATTGATTAAGTTCTTATTATTAATTTTGGATTTTGATTGATTGTTGTTGAATATTGGTAGTATATTACTTTTGATTTTGTTGAAGATTATTACTTTGCAACTGGATTTAGATTAGATTTTTGAATTTTTGAAAGGGTTCTGCAATTCCCTTGTTTATGATGCGAAGTAGTACCACATAGTTTCAATTCCCTTGTATGACATCTTTGTTTCATCTACTTTCGTATCGAAATTATAGTGAGTCAGATTGTGTTAACTTATCACATTAAGCACTTTTCCTACAAAGCTTCTACCGTGGCAGGGTACAAACAAACTCCAACCCATTGTGAATCTATTTTATAGGTCTTGCCTAAAAACTCCAACCCTGTATACAAAAAAAGAAACATTTTGTTAGCATAAGACTTTTTTTTTTTTTTTTGAAATAGTAAATATTATTGAAAGCCTCGTACAAGACGTACAAGCTGCATAGATACAGAAGCAAAGTACAAAGGTTCCGTATATAAGCGGACAAACCTCAAAACCAAAAAAATCCCCCACTAACATTCAACTCCTACAAACTAGCAAAATCCCACAAAAAACAAGTCCACTGTTGGCCCTGTGATGGCAGGCAGCAGCAGATGCCCTATATCAGTACCAAAACAGCCACGACAACTAGTTACGACGGCTTGCAATGAATTGACACACCAAACTGAAAAACAGCAGCTACAGCCTTCCACTGTGATAGCATAAGACTTGATGTTCTTTTTTTTTTTGTGTAAGATTGTAACTGTGAAAAAGTACACCCCCTTCTATGTGCTTTGCATTAATTCTAGAAACTAGAAAATCATCATGCCAATTTAATGTGTCCCTTGTTAAAAGAAATAAAAAAACTCTGATGATGCCATTTTAATGAAAATTTTACAATATAGCACAAATTTGATAATAAAGAGCATTATGTTTTGTGGAAAAAGGTATTGAAAGTTTTAAACTGAATTATTTATGTTTGGTAGCTTTAAATTTGATAATAAGTAACTATTTGATTGATTTAATGGTTCAAGCAAAATCCCATTGTGTAGATGTTTCTTTAAGAATAGGTCCTGCTTGACAAAGATACCATTCTATAAGGCTAAAAGTGACATGTGTGACATGTGGTAAATGTTAAATTGTCTTCAATGTATAATTTGCTTGCTTTATATTACGTGGCTGATTTGGAAAAAATGGTAGAGTTAATATTAATTAATAGATTGTAGTGTTTCTAATTGATATGTGCTGGTTTCTTAATTCCTATATAGAACAACTAATTTGTATCTTACAACGCTTTATTTGTTGTGAATTTTTTATAAACAATGACAACTCTTCAGGATCACTACAAGACCTTAAGCTACCCACAAGTCATAGAGGTTAGTCATTCTCTAATACTTTATTCTTTTTCTCTTTATTCATTCTCTAGTTGATAGGTTGTTGAGGTAATTCACGTCAAACTAATTGAAGTGGCTTAAGTTAGTATAAAATAATATAGTGAAATATGCTATGACTGAAGAGTATTGGGGCCAAGTGAACTTGGCGTCACATTCTGAATGCCAAGGTCCTAGCTTCATATTTAAGACATTTCTGAATGGATTTTGTTCTATGATGTTATGTTATACCTCCAATTTTCACTCTATTATTCTCGCTTTGCATATTAATATTGATCTGAATTCTTTGATTAACACTGGAATTGCTTTTTTCTGATAGACGTAGGTCACTTTTCGATCTTCGTTAACAATTGAATGTGTTCGATCTTCTCATATTTTTTCTTTTTATTTGATAATCTTTAATTTAATTTCTCGTTGAAATTGGTTCAATGCGTGTGTGATTTTATTATCTTTTACGTCTACAATTCTAGGTGAAGTGCTGATGTATTTACTAGTAGGTTGCTTTTTGTAGTGTATTAGCTTTGCTAGAAGGAGTATTGGTGCACTTTAAAATTGAATCAAGAACATGTACTAAATTTCGTATTCTAGTTCAGTGTAGCTGTTAGCTGTTAGCACATGTCAGAATCAGCTTTGTATGAATTTTTGTCATATTTGTGAACTCAACACTAGTACGATGAGTTAAATTTTTTTAAACTTAAATTTAACCTCTTGATTTCTATATGATGCACAGGCGGACAACCAAACCCAACCTTCATCGCCAACAGAGATTTCAGTGTCCTTCTTCTGTTACAATTTCGATCTACAATATCATGAAGTGTTTGATAATTTCACTCAAAAAAAATTGAATATGTTTTGCATTTATGTGCTTAATTTGACTCTATTATTGTGTTGCATATGAAGTGTTTGATATATTCGAATGAGCGGTCCCTATTCGAATGACCATCCACAACCATTACTTTGATCCTGCTTATTCTGTTTTAATTGTTCTGGTTCAGTTGTTCTAATTTAATTATGTTCTGGATTTTGTTTTAAATTAATGAACTCTGTTTTGAATTCTGTTCTGAATTATGTTCAAATGTTCTATTTTAATGAACATTTTTGTTATGATTATGACATAAAAGTGACCCTTTTCAGTTGTTTTGATTGTCATATTAATGAATTCTCTTTTAAAATATATTCTTATAATCTATATATCTTATAATTTTTCAGGAAGAACTAAATAAATATAATAATGAGGCAGAAACTTCTCAATCGGTTGGGACACAAAGTCATATGCGAGAAAGTCAAGAGAGGACAAATGTGGTTATGGCAAATATGATGTCAGTGATACAAAATCGATTATCTCAAGAAGATTTGAATGATATTTTACAAGCTGCAAAACAGGTATATTATATAATTGATATTTTAGTTTTTGAGTTCAGATATCGAATATGATGATAACATGAATTAAGTAGAGTTTGTAACATATTTTATTTTTATTTTTAATAGGCCACAAATGGTGCTAGTACTCCAAACCTGATAAATTCTTCAAGTCGATGCAGTGATGAAGACGGAAGAGAGGAAAATTAAAAAAAAAATTATCTTGGATATGTTTAGGTTCATCTAGTGTTTTTTTTTTATGTAGTATCTATTTTTGTGTTGGTTATTATATAAAATTGACATTATTTTGTTATTTTTATATGTTTGTAAGACTTACTACTTTGATCATATAACTGAAATTTTCTTTGATGTTACCTTAGATTTTGTGTAGTGCAATAAAAAAATATAGTCGAATATATTATTTTTTTGTCAGGAATTATTGTGAAAATTTAATTATTATTAAAAAATATTTATATTAGGGTGAATTTTATTTAAAAAAAAAAAGAAAGAGAACCTATAGCAACGGACATTTTGGTCCTATACCAACGGATATGGAGGTTGACTAAAATTATTTAATAGGTGTAAAATGTTGTTGCTATAGCTCCAAAATCTATAGCATCAAGCTAATTTTCCGTTGGTATAAGCTATTGAGACGACATTCTTGCCGTTGGTATAAGCATAGTATCCTAGACGGTAGTAGGTGGGCGTTGGTATAAGTTTTATGACCTATACCAACGGCTTTTGTGACCTTTACCAACGGTTTCTGCCGTTGCTAAATGGCAAGTTTCTTGTAGTGTGTAGTTGATGCAAAGTTTAAAATAAATACTATACACATATGACAATTTTTTTTTTTTTTCAGAATACACACATGACAACTGGTCGCTGCTGAAAATCCAAAAATAAATATGAAGCATGAAACAAGTTGTTTTGATACAAATTTCAATCTATAGGAAAAAGTTGCAGGTGATAGAATTTTTAAAATAATTATTATACATGATATATGTTTTCGTTGATACAAAATTTAAAATAAGTATTATACATGAGACAAATTGTCACTGATACAAATTTTAAAATTACTATTTGTCATACCTCATTTTTTGACCAGTTGCTTTCTTTATACTCGTCTTTTGAACCAACTTTACCTAGTTATTTTCTCAACATTTTACAGTTTATTTCCCAGCATTTTATCTGTTATACTTGTCTATGTCTCAGCTTTTAACCTGTTTATTTTACAAGCATTTTATTCGTTTATTTCTCGACTTTTTATCTCAACTTTTTTTTACCGAACATTTTATTTGTTTATCTTTCAACCTTTCACTTTTATTGTCTCCTTTTTACTCATCTTTTGAAACTACGAAGTTTCGTCGTTTCAGACGAAATTTCGACAGAGAGGTATTTTAAAATACCTCATTTTTTGTTCCGAAGGGACAGTTTTAAATCTTATTATTATCTTATATTTAATTTATTATTTATTTCTTTATATTTTTTTTTTACATCTTTTTCTTTTCATTTGTCACTCACGTGAAATTTCTTTTTATCTTTTTTTTTAATTTCTTTATTTGTTTTAAGTTTTGGTCTTTAGTCCATTTTTAGTGTCCTTTTCGGTCCAAGTCTCTGATCCAAGCAGCAAGGGTACAAGGGTCCAAGTCACAAAAAGGGACACCTCACTGTTTCAACCTGCAAAAACCTAATCCGTCGGTATAAATAGGGGCATTTATTATACAGAAAGGATCCCCAATAATTAGCAGCCGCAACAGAAACCCTAATTCCTATCTTTTCAACTCTTTTCTGAATCAAACAAAAAATAGCAAGAACATTACTGATTCATTTTCCAGAAATGAAGAACACATGAACAAATTCGTGAACAAATTTTCCAGTACTAAAACATCAACAACAGATCCGGCCGAATCCACAACTGAACCAGTTTGAGAATGGATAAGATGAACTGATCTCGGAACCTACACCAACAATAAACATACTCGAAGTTTTCCGATTCGCACAACAACAAAATCTCCATATCGTAATCGATCCAAAGTGGTAAAGGTATATACGTGTGTTCTTGCTTCATTTTTGTAGATCTGTGTTGTGATGTGAACCTTTTTCAAAAAAACACTTTCGAAATCAACAAAAAGAGTAGAGGTTTAAATTTGAAAATATTTCGAAAATCTTTTTCTATAGATCTACTTCTTTCCGTTGATTTTCTTCAAAATCCGAGTTCATATTTGAGTTCGGAAGCAAAAAGGATGTTAGAAAATGTAGTTTGTTTTCAAAACGGTGGAGTTTAAATCTCCGGCGCGGTGGAACCACCTCCGGCCACCGTACCGGAGTGAACCACCTCGCCGGAGAAGATGAAGATAGGCGGCGTTGTTCTTTGTTTTTTTCCAGATTTTGTTTTGAGAAAGTAGAGAGAAGTGAGAGTGTTTTATTTAGAAAGAGAAAGAAGAAGTGAAATGAATTAAGAACCAGAAACATGATTTTATAGACTCCTTTGAACCAACCTTTTTTTTCTTTAGAACCGAACCTTTCTCTAAACCGGCCTCAGTTTTTCAGCCGTTAGATCTCAGATTGAACGGCTGTTGTGCCTCTTCTCTTTTCCCTTTGATTCTGTGTGTTGGTCCATAGCATAACTGTGCAACTCCAGGACTAGGCTGTTGGATCTAAGATCCAACGCCCCAGGATGATCCTGTCTGAGATTCAGTGTGCTTGCTCCTTTTGTTTATTATGTGCTTGTGATTTTTTAAACCGTCAGATCTACGATCTAACGATCCTTGTTTTTCTTTGTTTTTTAAATCCTTTATTCCTTATTTTGAGTAGTTGTGATGATTTCTTCTGGGATCAGTTTTGGACCTCTTAATTCATCTAAGGGTCCAGAACTGCTCAGCCTGAACCTATTGTTTTGGCACTAAGCCCAACTGTTTTTCTTTTCTCTACAATTTTACTAATTGCATCCCTGCTTTACTTACTGCACCTCTTTTACTTAAAAAATTTCCCTCTAAATTTACAAAAAATATTATGTTTTGATTTATTTATTTATCTACTGTTTTTTTTTATTGTTACCTTATATTTGCATTATCATTTTATGTCATCTCATGCATATTTTAATTCTTGTCATTTACTTTAATTGCCATTATTTTTAGTATGTATTTAGGACTTGATGTCATTTATTTTTTCGCATTTTATTTTTCTTGTCATTTACAATTTGTTTGAGACTTTAGCATGTATCTAGGTCCCATGTAAATATCCAATAATGAGAATATGTACCGACACATACACCGACACTGATGACAGTCAGTCATACACTATTTTTAGAGTCACTTTTATTTGAGTTTTTAGTCAATTTTTACTAGTTTAGTATTTAATTTAATTTAATTGGGAGTTATTTTAAATAAAGCATCATTTCTGATTTATTGAGTTAAACAGTGTTTTCTTATTATTATTGGTCAATTAGTATAACATGCTTTTAAGGCTTAAGAGAATGAGAAGAAGTTAATGTGGCACTTGTCTAGCCTAATGAGAAAAAGGAGTTATGAGTAGAAAAATAGCAGCAAGATTATTTGGTGTATTGGGCTATGCATAAGTTGTGGACCCGAGAGAATTTACAAGAGATTAATATGTGAAGCAAATATAAGTGCCACAACATATAAAAAGAGGGGCGCTACACAACAGCCTGGGATTCACGATTTGGCACAACAGGAGCTAGGTCTTGGATTCACATTTTTTTAGAGAGAGAGCACGGTATGGAAGGAAAGCCAGAAGCAGCACGCACACATATAGAAGAGTAGCATCACGGATTGAAGAAATTTGATGAGTAAAACATCTCTCTTTGTAATTTCTTTTAACCTTGTTTAAATTCTTTTATCATGAGTGGCTAATTTCCATTGATTAGGTCATAGATGATTTTGTTCTAGCTCATGACTATGTAATCTGTAACACTGAATTACCATGAATGTTATTCCAGGTTATTCAGTATAAATTGTGCGTAATGCTTTTATGATTCTGACCCAATATAATTGATCTTAGAGATTACATGACTGCTGACACCAGCTTATAACTCAGACATATTTATGCTGTTCAATTTAACGGACAATCTAGGGATGGAAAGTTGTTAGGTTGTGATTCTAAAATTAACTGAATTAAAACCTTTGCTGATTATAGGTTCACCTAAGGAATTAGGGAATTATAATTAGAAAAGAGAGCTCTGAGTCAAGGGATTGACCTGAGTTATTTTGTTAATTGTCATAAATTGAATAGCAATCATATGATTTAGATGCAGATTACTAATGAGTGATGGACAGATGAATCGAAAGACTTAATCCTTTCTCTAAACATATTTCAAAACTGATTTTTTTTTTCTTCAGTCATTTTTTTTTATGCAATCAAACCAACTGTCTCGGGCACTTATAAAATTTACACATCCTATATATTAACTTTATTGCTAAGTTGAGATTAACACAGTCCTCATGGATACGAACTTATTTGTATTACTTTGATAGTTTTAGTACACTTGCTAAAATTCTATCAGACACTATCACACACTTGTTTACCGTTTTATGCCATAGCCGTCATCAAGGACGAAAAATGAATTAGTGACAAGTTAGGTTAATAATCGGACTTTAAATATTTTCTTAAAATCAAACTATTAGTAATTTTAGGTTCATTTCAAACTTGAGAATTTGCTTAGGATCCAGCGTCCTTTGTAAATTTCTCGCTTTTTTATTACCTCACGTCGTTATGCTTAGTTTTTTTTAGTTTGCGTTTAACTTAGAAAAATCATTTCCAAAAACATTCAAATATGCAAAATCACAAAAACATTTTCTTAACAAACCTTGGAAAAAAACCAAGTGAATCTTCCTTTCTTTACTTTTTTTCAAATCAATCTTAATCATTTAGACTTTCTTTTGTTTAATTAAAATCAAACAACCTCACATTTTTATTCTTCTATGCCTTTCGGCCTCTTGTCCTCTCAAAAACATTTTTCAAACTCTTAAAACCAATCCAACTCACCAAACGAAATTTTTGAGGTGAACTACATGATTTTGATCCCACTTGTGGGTATGTAGGCAAAAGACTTATGTCTTTTCAAATCCATAAAAACAACAAAAAAATATATTTCTTCTCTTTCCATTCTTTCACTTAGACTTTAGGCAATATTTTACAAATAAATAAACAAGTAATTAGCACAAGATAATTTAGGTAAGAGGCTCCTTCGGAATACCGAAGTCGTTTAGGGTCCTTAACACCTTCCCTATTCAAAACCAACCCCCGGACCTTGATCTCATAAGGGTTTTTACTCACTTTTTTCCTTCCCGCGAATAAAAGTTGAGAGTTCAAAGATTGAAGGTTCAAAACCAATTAATGGATTGATACCCGAAAATCACGAGCACACTATTATACACGCGACAAGTTGTCACTTATAATTTTTTAAAATAATTATTAAACATGAGAGAAGTTATCATTGATATAAATTTGAAAATAACTTTTTTTAGGGTAGATTATAGAATAATTATGCACGTGACAAATTGTAACTTATAAATTTTTTAAAATAATTAGTTTTTTTAGTGGGAGAAACTTCACCTTCTCTCTAAGTTTTTTTTCTCTATTACTCATCGGAGAGTGGTGGTTTTAGGTCATTTTATGACGGAGAATCACCTTTGCATCTTATTTCCCCTTTGTTTTACTCTAAACAAGTGATTTTCACATATAGCAAGTTTTTTTTTTTTTGTGTTTTTTTCTTAAATTCGTAATCCGAGTGCGGTGTTGTGTTGTTCGTCGTCCGATGTTGTTTGATTTCACGTCTTGTTGCCGTGTTCGTTTGGTTTCTATTGAAATATCCGCTTCAGTCCATCACAAATTCAATCAATTATTTGGATGTCGACATTGCAGGTCCGGAAGCATGAGTATTCTGACGATTTAGATTTTATCATATTATTTGTAGGTATTTTGATGTTGTATGTTATTAATTTGGGTGCAGTGAGTTTGTTCACATATTCATCATTTATGATTTTAGCGATGCTGATCATGTTATTGTATATGATGTATTTTATCAATTTGAATGAATGAATATCGTTATACTTTTGTCATTTTTTTAAATAGTTATTATATGTGAGACAAGTTGATATTTTGATTTCTAAAATCATATATAAACAAAATATCTAGCTGAAATAAATCATACAGACCAGAGGCACGAGTAACTTACTACTAGTCTATTGAACAAGATATATCTTACTACTACTTCCGTTCTTGATCATACCTTTTTGAGAATTTTTTTGTCAATTTTTGTAAGACTCATTTAGTACTTTCAACTACATTAATTATTTTTTTTACCAACATACATTTATTTATTTTATATTTTTTTTTCAATCAACAATAAATACTTTCTTGAAAACATAAATTACACATATTTTTTTAAAAAATAAAATTGTAAATGAAAGTAACTACAAAATTTTTTAATAGCACTATAAATTTGTGGTTTTGCCAAAATGACTCTATATCGAGAGAGACGGAGGTAGTAGTTGATTTTGAAAATGAAGGACCAACTTTAAGAAAGGAAAAAAGAAAAATCTAAAGGATAGGAAAAACCAGCTGTGAAGTTCGTAACGAGAGTAAATTAAAAGGTCTTGCACACATGCAAATTTAATTCACTGGAGTGTACGTAGATTTAATTTCTTACCAAGATCAGACTTGGGGGTGGTTAGAAATTTAATTCAATGGAGGGTACACAAATTTAATTTCTTACCAAGACTAGACTTGGTGGGTTAGAAATTGAATTCAGTGGAGTGTACACAAACTTAATTTCTTATCTGAATGGAGTCTACGCAGATTTAAAAAGTCTCTCTCTCTGTAGCTGTTGTTTCAGACTTTCAGTTACAATGCTTTTCTTTGTGTGTTAGCTGGCTGAACTACCGAATAAGCGAGGTAATCAAGCAATTTCATATAGTTTCCTTTCATTTCGGTCACATTTTCAACTTAATTTTCTGTTCGTGTATTCTTGCTATCTCATTTCTTATATGTATATTGTATAGTTTAGTGGGCTGGTTTTAGGAGAACATATGAGATAATGAGAGAAGTCTAGTTGCATATGACTCTCTTTCTCTATCTTGTACAAAACTTCTGACAACAAGGGTTCGTACTTGTTCTTTAGTTGCATGTGTGTCTCATTGTCACTCTTGTTGAAGACTTCTAGCAGAGACGTTCTCTCTCTTTAGTTGCATGTGAATCTCCTTGTCGGTTTTGTTGAAGACTTGTGACATATACCTCTCTCCTTAGTTGCATGGGAGTCTTTCTGTAGGTTTTGTTGAATACTTTCTACAAGGACTCCTTCTTGCTCTAGTAGTTTCATTTTTCTATTTAGGCATGTACTCAAGTTGAGCCTTAAATGCCGTCTCCGTTTTATTTATCGTTTGGACTAGTGTGCTCTGATTAAACTCGAGTCTTAAAGGCCACATGTTTAGTTAGTTGGACTTCAATTTAAGAGACGGAGACTTTTAGGCTACATGTACTTCTCTATCTATCTCTCTTCCATACATATTTGTATAGTTGAGAAATGATATTTGTACAATTATTTTTTAATAATTTTTAGATAATTTTCTCTCTTATACTCATATGATCTTTTCCTCTCGCTTCCTATTACTCTCTCCATTATTTTTTTTTTATCAATAAGAAGAGATAAAAATAAGGTTGTCAAGAAAGTTTTCTTCAAATAGATGTACATTTATCACTGCTCTTTGTAGTTTTGGGACATTTGTACTCAAACAAAGTTGGACCATGTGACTTCTTATACTTCTTTCGTGTTTGAGTCAAATAACTCATCTTTTTAGTTTAGTAGGATCTATGATTCACATTTTCATTTTTTGAGTGAATTACTACAATTATTGTTATAAAACAACATGTTGAGTAATTTTGTGTTACTAGTACTATTGTTTGAAGATTTATGAGTTTAAGTTTTGAGTTTAAATTTGTGTTAATTTTGGATGATGATGATGAAGAAAATATTTTGGGTTTTATTTTTGAGTTTTATTTTTTTATTTTTGAGTTTTGTGATGAAGTTTATTAATTTTTCTGGGTTTGGTCATGAAGATGAATTTTTTGGTTTGAGAATGAATATGATGAAAGGAGGAAGATGTATGTTAATGTTTTTGAACAAAAGTTAACGGAATGGATTTATTTAACTGAGGGAGGAAATTTATGGGACCATATTGGAACAAAAATTAACAAGGGGAGCAACATGAAATCTCATAATAGTTAACAGACCATTTATTTAATTAAGCCAAAAAAAATATTAGTGTTGAAAGTGACTCAAAATTTAAGTTTTAGAATCTGTCACATCGTAGTGCTATGTGAAAAATCGTAGTACGATTTTGGACCAATTTTTTGAACTTTCGATTCTGAAAAAATTGTACTACGATGTGGAAAATCGTAATACAATTTTACGCTGATGCAGAAAAACATAATCGTATTTTATGGGCCTGATTTGGTTCCGGTTTTTGAGGGATGCTTTCCACTATAAATATAAACCTTGTATCAGATGATTATGTGTGCAAAAAATAGGGTTTAGAAGCCAACATACAAACTAGGGTTTATAGAGAATTTCTCTTTGCAACAAACACTAGGGTTGGGATTGTTTTGATTCACCTTGAACAAAGCACTATTAGGATTGAGTCTCTTGGTCACGGGAAGAGGCTGGGACTTGGGTACAATTAGGTTTGAAGGCTGATTCTTGTAACTCAATATCTCTTTGTAAAGAAACTCAAATCATTATAGTTGAACGGAGAGCTGCTCTCTCCCCCAGACTATATCATCATCATTAGACCGAACTGGGTAAACAAATTCTTGTGTTCTTCTCCTTCTTCCTTTCATCTCTTGCTGTTTACTTATTGTTTAAATTATTTTGTCAACCGCTTGATATTGATTGCTCAGTATTAATTTGGTCCACGCATCAAAAGTATTATTGGTGTGTTTTTATCAACGAATTTACAACAATTGGCGCCCACCGTGGGGCCAAGGTCAAATCTATAACCAGGTATCATGGGTTCGAAGTGGGATATTGAAAAGTTTACCAGTAGTAACGACTTCGGGTTGTGGAAGGTAAAGATAAGGGCAATTCTAATTCAATAAAAGTGTGTTGAAGCATTGAAGGGAGAAGCATAGATGCATGCACATCTAACACTTGTTGAGAAGCCTGAGATGAATGATAAAGCGGTCAGTGCCATCATTCTGTGTCTTGGAGATAAGGTGTTGAGAGAGGTAGCAAGGGAGACTACTGCTGTGTCTATGTGGAATAAACTTGATTCATTGTACATGACCAAGTCCTTGGCACATAGACAATGTCTGAAACAACAACTCTACTTTTACCGAATGGTGGAGTCTAAACCTATAATGGAGCAACTGACTGAGTTCAATAAGATTATTGATGATTTGGCGAATATAGATGTAAATCTGGAAGGTGAGGATAAAACCTTACACCTACTGTGTGCTTTACCTAGGTCCTTTGAGAATTTCAAGGATACAATGCTTTATTGCAAAGAAGGCATTATCACTCTGGAGGAAGTCCTAGCGGCTTTGAGAACCAAAGAGTTAACTAAGTTCAAAGAGTTGAAGGTTGATGATAGTAGAGAAGGCTTGAATGTCTCAAGGGGGAGAAGTGAAAACAGAGGAAATGAGAAAGGCAAGAATTCCAGGTCAAAGTCTAGGTCGAGGGGTGGTGGTAATAAAACACAGTACAAATGTTTTATTTGTCACAATCCAGGTCACTTCAAGAAGGATTCTCCTGAGAGAAAGGGCAATGGAGGTGGTAATCCATCCGTTCGGATTGCAAGTGAAGAGGAAGGTTATGAGAGTGCTTAAGCACTAACTTTGAAAAGTTGGGAACCTGACAAGGGCTGGGTCTTGGACTCTGGGTACTCTTATCACATTTGTCCGAGAAAGGAGTACTTTTGAAGGATGTGAGGTATATTCCTGAATTTAAGAGAAATTTAATATCTATAAGCATGTTTGATGGTCTAGGTTATTGTACTAGAATTGAACGTGGTGTGATGAGAATTTCTCATGGAGCATTAGTTATAGCTAAAGGGTCTAAAATACATGGTTTATATATTTTAGAAGGTTCCACTGTTATAGCTCATGCATCGGTTGCTAGTGTAGACACTTTGGACATAACTAAACTGTGACATTTGAGGTTAGGTCGTGTCAGTGAGAGGGGTTTGGTTGAGATAGCTAAACAAGGTTTGCTAGGAAATGAAAAATTGAACAAACTAGATTTCTGTGATAATTGCACATTAGGCAAACAACACAAGGTGAAGTTTGGGGTGGGTGTGCATAAATCTAGTAAGCCTTTTGAGTATGTTCATTCAGATCTTTGGGGTCCAGCATCAGTTAAAACTCATGGGGGAGGTTCATATTTCATGTCTATTATTGATGATTATTCTAGAAGGGTATGGGTTTACATTCTGAAAATAAAAGTGAAGCTCTTGGAAAATTTAAAGAATGGCATACACTTGTAGAAAATCAGATTGGAACTAAACTGAAAGTGTTAAGAACTGACAATGGCCTAGAGTTTGTTTCAGAGCAGTTTACTGAGTTTTGCAGGAAAGGAGGTATAAAGAGGCATAGAACCGTGGCATACACACCTCAACAGAATGGTCTTGCTGAAAGAATGAACAAGACCTTGTTGGAGCGTGTGAGGTGTATGCTGTTGAGAGCTGGATTGTCCAAGAGTTTCTGGGGAGAAGCTGTTAGTACTGCAACATATTTGATTAACAGATGTCCATCAACAAGGATAGATCTCAAGACACCTATGGAGGTTTGGAGTGGGAGACCGACAGACGACTCTAATTTGAAAGTTTTCGGAGCTTTAGCATTTGCTCATGTCAGACAGGACAAACTTAAAGCTAGAGCTGTGAAGTGTATTTTCATTGGTTATCCTGAAGGTGTGAAATGTTACAAACTGTGGAAGATGGAACCTGGAGGATCAAAATTCATTATAAGCAGGGATGTTACTTTTGATGAGACCCGTATGGGGATGAAATGCAAAGACCTGGAAGAAAACTCAGAAACAGGGGTACAAAAAATTCAGTTTGAGGTGGAGCCTACCACTGATGAAAGGGAAGGGGAGGATCAGACTCCAGTACCTGATGAGAGTGAAGGCCAAGAAATAATTGATCCTGACTATCAGCTAGCAAGAGATAGGCAAAGGAGACAAATTAATCCTCCTGTTAGATACGGTTATGCTGACCTTATTTGTTATGCTTTGAATGCAGCTAAAGAATTGCAAGACTCGGAACCAAAGAACTTCAGGGAAGCATTTGAAAGCAATGAAAGCAAGGACTGGCTGAAGGCAATGAATGAGGAAATGCTTTCATTGGAGAAGAACCAGACTTGGAAACTTGTTTCATTACCTAAAAATCAAAGGGTAGTGGGAAGCAAGTGGGTCTTTAAGAAGAAAGAAGGTATACCAGGGGTCGAAGAACCAAGGTATAAGGCAAGACTTGTAGCAAAGGGTTTTACTCAGGTGGAAGGGATTGATTACAACGAAATCTTTTCACCGGTGGTAAAACATTGTTCTATAAGGGTACTTATGGCGATTGTTAACATGTATGATCTTGAGTTAGAACAGATGGATGTGAAGACCGCATTTCTACATGGAGAGTTGGAAGAAACTATCTATATGCAACAACCAGAAGGTTTCGTAGAAGATAATACAAAAGTGTGTTTGTTGAAGAAATCTTTGTATGAGTTGATGCAAAGTCCAAGACAGTGGCATCGTCGGTTTGATGTAACAAGGGAAATCTTTGTTACAATTAAAAAGTAACAAGGGAACTTTTAAAAAAATAATGTAACAAGGGAAATAAAAATTTGTGTAGTTCTTTAAGTTTGACCATTATTCTAGATTGGTTTTTTAATTTTTTCATTCGGTTATTTATGATACATTGTGTTTGCATTGTTATCTTAAAGGTTGTTAGATTCGCGAGTCTACACAGACTTGAAAAGGATCCGTAGACTCGACTCGTAAACTCGTACGAGTTTATAAAAGTAATACAAAGAACGTAGGATTATTGGACGATGAATCCTTGCCTCCAGGATGTTAATGACCGTTCCTAGCCCTTTAGATCGCCAAAAAGTAGGTATTTGGGAAGGAAAGGTTGCAAATATTTCTAGATCCACACTCCCTCAATTTCAGAAAACAGCCATGCGTGCATCACACATGACCTTGCGCTTATCGCACATGAAGATGTAAGTGGAAATATGATTTTCTCCCAAGTTGCGTGATGCACAACTTCTAGTGGCCATCGCACATGAAGATATAAATAACTCACTGAAATATTTGTAGTGACTATACCCTAGTAGATTACTTGATACATCATGTAATAAGTATAGCATGATCATAAAGTTTTATGGTTTGGGTCATTTGTCATCGCTCCATAGTCTTGTGTGCACTTTACTCCTTCAATGTTCCTTCCTTTGATTTTTTGAAAAACTCAGACTAAAAATTATAGAAACCGCGTGCTAACATGAATGCAAAATGACTCCTAAAAGACACTAAAAACATGATTTGATGGTCTGTCATCACAACCCCACACTGAAACTGTCGCTTGTCCTCAAGTAACGGTAAAAGAACAAACCTCCTTGAGTGACAAAAATTCCAAAGAGTCTTTTACCTCATCCGGTAATGGAGCCATCAGTTTCTGTTGCATTTTACTGCTTAGAGAACCTTTACCTTTATAGACTTCAATCAAGTAGGTCCCAGGAAATCATCACATCGATGACAGCTAAACATATCTTTTTCGATCAATCTCATTAATCCTCTCACCATCGAATAAGAGTGATCTCTTAATCAACATGCACATTCCTCTTGACCATACAAATTTCAAGACATTCTAAGCAAAGAATCAAAGTTAATAGAAAACACTCATTTTTAGAGGACTTTAGAGTTATAACATGACTTAGGTAATGGGTGGATACATTTGAGAAAGTAGATGAAAACTGGATTTAGATATCCACTACTTATCCTTATATTCAAAAGACCAACAATTACAAAGAAATCACGCCATTCAAATTGGGTACTAACATATTTATATAATTCATGAAGATACCATATTTTTAGAGACAGTAGTTCTATCTTTCATTTTTATCATTTTTATTAAAAAACTGATTTAGGTACATGTCTCTTAGTTCCAGCCCCCCATCCTTGAATTAAAATGTTGTTGATTCAAGAAGCAAACCTAAATTTAAAGTCTAACCATGATAAGTAATTTAACCTATATACCTATCTAACCTATCTATATAGAGGATAAACATGATTAAAAACTTCAAGTCAATTTGGCTTATAACGTGGGTTGTCACAAAAAAAAAAAAAGAGGATTTTGTGAAGGCTCAAGGGTTTAGTAAAAGATAATTATGAAAAAGGGTGGTTTGAAAAAGGCTATATGTTTTAATAAAAGTTTCCTCAATGTGTATATGTAAAACTAATAAGCTATTAGAGAATTAACATAGGCTCAAGAAATGAACACATAGATGGTTACATTCATTGGTGTTGGCATTTCGGTAATTGGACAGCTCTCATCATTTTCAGTTGCACTTAGATCCTCAAACACATATATTATTAACGAAATATTCATTATTAATACCTCATTTTCATCTTCAATTACCAAAATGATGAAGTAGACTGGAAATTTGAAGTGATCCACCTGTAAGATTACATCTTCAACTTTCCCATGTGGTTAACTTCAACCAAATCACTAACCTTATAATTTCAGAAAAGTTAAACTGGTTTACTATTTAATTGAACTAGTTTATTCTCAAAGGCACAAACTCATTACTTCAGCCTATAACAAAAAAAAAAGTGTTTTAGTGAGAAACGAAAATTGCGCTTCAATCCTAAACATGCTTTCACAAACTCGATTTCATAAAAGCGATTTCACAAACGCGATTTTATAGCTTTAATTAAAACATTACTTAACAAAGTCACTTCTCGTAAAGAGTCATTGGCCTTTCTTTCTAGAGACAAAATTAAATTCTTTTGTTTTGCACAAGTTCTAGAAAGAGTCGAACATTCTTCATGTAATTCATGAAATGCATTTTGTAATTCCTCATATGAAGGTTTATCATTTAATTCATAATTACTAACCTCTTCTTATCATTGGAGTGGCGTGACGCCATTAATGTATGTTTGCTTCTTCATCTGAAGATAAATTTATCTCATTGTCATTCCATGCCACATATGCTTTCTTTCACTTTCTATCCTTCTTATGTTTGAAACCATTATTCTTTTGAAGTGTAGGGCATTCACTTTTGATATGTCCTCTATTTCAACATTCAAAGCAATTAACCTTCCTTCTAGGTCCTTCTTTCTGACTCATTTTTGTTATCCTTCCTTTATGAACTTTTCAAACTTCTTGATTAATGAATCATATTCGTCACTATCAAATTAAGATTCTTCTTCTTGATCACTATCATATTCTGAAATGCTTGTTACCTTTGGTTGCCATGCTCTTATTAATGATTTGAGAATCTTCAAATTAAAATCATTGTTAGTAAGAGTTTTTCCATTGGTTAAATGAATGAATGTCTTTTGCATATCTAGAATTCTTTCTCCCAGTAGCATTCTAAACTTTTCATATTCTTGGGAAAAGGTGTTAAGTCTAGATCGTTTTAATTCTTCGGTTCCCTCATGGGTGGTTTTTAAAGTATCCCATATTTTTTGTAGCAGTCTTACAATTTGAAATTCTAAATAATTCATCCATCTTCAGAGCAGATGCAAGAATGTTTTTGGCTTTTTTATCATATAGGACCTTTTTGTGATCATCATCATGCCACGATGTTTTTGATTTTAGTGTACTTGCACCATTTACAACAGTAACGGGAATGTGAGGACCATTCTTGACCGTATTCCAAATTTCTGAGCCTTGTGTTTCAAGAAATATCTACATGCGAATTTTTCAGAAATCATAATTTTTCAAGCATTATTTTTTTTGTGAAAGATTTTCAAACATTCTTCTTTTTTACAACTACAAATGTTATGTTCTCAGTTGCTTTTCATTACCGTTGAACTTCAATACCTAATTCTTTGTGTAGATTATAAAATGTGGAAAGTTATTCACAAGACTTGAGCATGCACTGAATGTACGGAAACCGAGGTAAGAAAAATATCCATGGTTGCGTTTATCTATTTACTTTTTAGTTTTTCCTGCCGTAGATTTTATTTAGAAACATAAAATAAGAGATTATATATATATATATATATATATATATATATATATATATATATATATATATAACTGTACAAGAGCACTCTAGAAATACGAACAATAATGTTCTCATATATATGATCATATTTATTACAATTATGGATATAACTCATAGATGATAGGTAAGTATATATTGATTAATGAGAGAATATTATGATTGGGAAATGAGTGAAACCTTTCTTACAAAAAAAAGTAAAGTGAAACTTATATAGTCATTGAGAACTATTAACTAGTCTAACTAACTAGCTTAAAAAAAATAGTATAACTAACTAGTATGCAATGTGCTTACTAAACTTCTAGCCTTAAAAATACAAGAAAATAATTGTAAAAAAAAACAGTATAACTTCTTTTTATATAAAAAAATAAAATAAAAAAAATAGTATAACTTTTTTTTGACACAAAAAAAAATAGTATAACTAACTACTATGACTAATATTTGTATATATATAAAGCATATAAAGTGTGAGCAATGTTTATAACGAGAGATGAGAGATGAGAAGAATAAATAATAACCATCCGATTCTCATAAACAGTTAACCTTTTATTTTTTCTCTTCAATTCCAGATCGTGGGAATCCATGATTTATTTCAATCAAGTTGAAACCCATTTAGGCTGCGTTTAGATTGACTTATTTTGAGCTTATATGGGCTTATCTACTCCTATAAGCCTTTTTAAAAGTGTTTGGGTAAATAAATAAAAATAGTTTATCATAGTTTTATAAGCTGCTTATGTCATATTTTAATAAGCCTAAATTTTCAGCCTACCCTCCCGCTTAACAAGGAGCTTATGAATTTATGTAACCTCCTTCGATTCTCTCTGGATCCACTTTTTCAAAACATATATTTTAATTATAATGTTAGTAACTTTGGCGATGCATGAGTAACAAAATTGCTATATTCTTATCTTACTAAAGTAACACATGTAACTAAGATTTTTTTTTTTTACGTAACAAAATGGAACTGAATAAAAAAAACAAACTTAATTTGTCTTTTTTTGATAACAAACTGTACACTAATATATATATATGGTAAGTTTATTTACACCTCTAATGTTTTTTTTTTTTGAACAAATCAAAATGGAATATATTGCTCAAACGAAAGAATAATTCATCCCGCACAAGATGTGCTAAAATGATGAATCATCCAAATCTGTTACAAACCAAAGCACCTATGAAAAGGTTGCCACCACAAACAAAAACAAAAAACAAAACAAAAACAAAAAAAAATTACACAACACCCATACAATAAAGAGGATGTCTCCACCAGTCATGATAGCCAAAAGCAATAGGAACAGCATGCGAAGACAGCCAAAGAAAAGAATTCAACTTCACCTTTTCAAGAATACTGTAAATATTGATGACCGCACTTTTGAAAACACAGCTGTTTCTATCTTTCCAAATTGCCGAAACACATGCAAGCCAGATAATTTTGAGATAAGAATGAGTAGCTCTCGGGAGCGCCGGTAATTGAGTAAACTGCAAATAGTGCTCCTTGATACTTCTTGGAAAAACCACATAGATACCAAGCCATTGAGAAACCAAATTCCAAACATTCCCAAATAATGCACACCGAAGAAAAAGATGATCCGTTGTCTCAGTGAAGCTACATCCTCCAACACAAATATTAGCATTAGGTTGTAAAATATGTCGTCTTACTAAGTTTGATCTTGTCGGAATTCGATCTTGGAGAAGACGCCAAGCAAAGAGAGAAACTTTAGAAGGGACCAAGCGATGCCAAACAGTAGATGCTACGTTTTCAGTTGGCGATGTACCTTGAGAAGTTAGTAAATGATAAGCCCCGTACACCGAATACCCATGCGTGGGATCAAGTTTCCACCTCCAACGGTCAAGAGTGTTATCCTGCAAAACAACGTTAGTTACGAGAGCAACGCACTCCCTCAAACTATCCTCCTCCCATGCCCACAAACGTCTCCGCCACCCCCACGCAAACCCTCCTTCCTCCCAACCCAATCTAGCCATCTCCTCCACCGAACACTCCTTATGGTCTGCTAACTCATAAAGACGGCTGAATCGAAGTTTTAGTGGCACTCCGTCCAACCATTTATCAGTCCTGTCATCGCGATTTTCGGGTGTCAAATCATTAATTTGATTTGAACCTTTCGATCATTGATGTCTCTATTTTTTTTTGGGGAAGGTAAAATCGAAAAAAACCTTAGAAATCCTAAGTTCGGGGCTGATTTCATTACGGGAAGGTGTTAGGCACCCGCAATGACTATAGTATCCTATAGGAACCGTTTTACTACGCTTTATGTTTATGCGTTGCTTTTATCGCTACTTGTAAAAGAGATTGGTTTTAAGAATGAGAGGGAGAAGATTGGATTTTATTTTATTGGACTTGGAGAGATTTTAAGTCTCTTGCCTACATACCCTTTTAAGGGATCAAAATTCCATGTAGTTCTCTTCTAAAATATTTTTGTGGGTTTAATTTGTTTTATAAGTTTTAAAAAAAGATTTTGAAGAAGGGAAGGAGGCCGTCTAGGCATTAGAATTGAAAAGAAAAAGAATGCATTTGGTTGGTTCAATTGTTAATGAAAACGGTTAAAATTGGAAATTAATTGCATTTTGATTTGATTAAGAAAATAAAGGGAAAATCCTTTGGAGTTTTGACTCCAAGGTTTATTTGGAAAAGATTTGAAGCGATGGAAGTTATTTGTTTTTCAAAAAGGGTGATTTTCTCTAAGTATCGCGCATCCTAAACATACACCTAGCGATGAACATACAACGTGTGTGCGTGTGTCGGTGCATGTGTCGGTGTACATCATTATAGTCCATAGTCTTTTACATCGGGTCCTATTTTACATTCTATAGCCTTGCATGAAATTAAAGAAAAGCAAACTAAACCTAGAATATTACATGAATTAATGTAAATTGCATAAGGGTGACTAAAAGGGAGAAAAACAAATGAGAGTGGGGCAATGCTTGCAATGTGCATGAGACATAGAACAAAATGGTTAGTAATGAAATGAGAGAATAGCATGAGTAGTAATGCATAATAGATGAAACTTACTAACAAAGCACTAAACCAATTGAAAAAAGATGAAGTGAACATAACTAAAAACATTAAGCAAATTGCAAAAGAACAAACACCAAAAATAATGCAAATGGCACCAAACTAAAACCTAAAATCTAAACTAAATCCTATGACCTATAACCTTCACCCAAAACAGCACCTCCTCTTCAAAGAAAACATTTCAAGAATCAAAGAGAAATTATGAGTCACACTTAAACCGTAAAATCAACACATTTCAACAACAAATTACATCTCAAAATTAACAACTAAACTTGACCAAAGAGAGGCTTTCAATTAATCTTGCAAAGAGAAATTAACAAACAAGATTGTGGCATTGTGGATTGCAAGCAACTTGTAAAATTATTGAGCACTTGAACTAGAGGACTAGGAATTAATTTGTAAAGCAAGAAAGGATCCATTGAGTTTGAAAACCAAGGAATTAACAATTAGGCATGCAAGAATGTAGAAACGGCATGAATTCAGAGATGAACACATCACAAAAATCACATATCAAACATCAACGCCATAGAGCAAGAATTGGATCCAAAATAGCGCAAGAGAATTCGCAAAAAGCATCAAAACATGTAAATCCAATAAAAATTAGCACACATACTTTTTATCCACTTTGAAATGTGAAATTACCACAAAACAATGAAAATATATCAAGAAACATGTGATAATTTTTTCAGGATTTTTGCGAGAAATTTTAGTGCACACAGGGGTTCAAATAACAAGAAAAGAGGTACAAATAGTATGAAAAATCAAGAAAACTGAAAGAAAACCAAAAGCTGGCGGGTAAAAGGCCCAAACCCAACACACAGATGGATCCGGATCTCCAGAACGCCTCTGGGGCGTTGGATTGATCCGGATCCATTAAACCTAGATCAAACGGCCACAAACACGGTAGAATGGGTCGGGTTTGACCCGACCCGGTTTAGGGGCTACATAAAAGGGGAAAGGATCCGGTTTGCTCATTCTCTTGAGCGTTTCTCTCTCTACCTCTCTTCCTTGCTCTCGTTCTCTCTCCGTCCGTTCAAGAACCCTAACCCTAGCTTGAATCTACCCAGAAATGAAAGAAACTTGGCTTAATCGTCCTAAATCTTCCCCTAAACATGATTCTGGCGTTGAAATCTGTAAACACACAACGAACCTATGCGGATTTGTTGAATCCGGTACAGTTTCGAACCGTTTCATGTTTTCTTGATTCGAAGCTTTTTCGCATGAAATCCTTATGGATTCGTTGATTTACGACGGTTGAAAATCGTTGTGAATCTCAGAATCTCTGTTGTTTTGGAAAAAGGTTAGGGTTTCACCATTTTTTAATGAGAAAGCTTCGAATCCTATTAATCCGCATCGGTCTAGTGTTCATTACTGTGTATGAATGAAAGGAGGTAAGTTTCTTTGACGATTACCTGATTTTCGTTCGGAGATTTGATTCGGATCTTTGGAATACTTCGATTCGATGCTGTTTTCAATGATCCTTGGTTTGAATTCTGAAATAGAACTGGTGATTTTCTTCTTCTTCCCCTGGACCGGTTCGGATTCTGTGAATTTCCTTCCCTCTTCTTCTCCTTCGTGATCGTGCTTGAGTTCGTCGCCAATGGTGATGAACTCGCACTGGAATTGCGAAGAAAAACGATCCGGTGATGAATATTCGTCAAGAATTTCTGAGGATTGATGAATTTCCCTGCTGATTTGTGTTTGATTCTGATTCTGGAAAGTTCTAGGGTTTGTTCATGATTCTTGATGATTTTCTGTTTTGATTCGTAACTGAATAGAAAGAGAATGTGAATTTGTGTTTGTGATGTGGCGAAATTTCTGTGGATCTCTGACTCTGACACTGTGCAGTGGTGGCCTTTTATAGGCTGCCACATGTGCATTTGGACCAATGGGAACCTGCCATCTGGATTGAACTGCCCGTGTGGCTCTTGAGGACCAATCTGCAATTGTATAAAGATTTGGACTGTTTTGCAATTATGTAAAAAAATGGGACTGAACTGCAATTTATTAAAAATGGACTGTTTTTTAAAAGAAATGAAAGAATTGGACTGTTTTCAAAAGAATTGGGACAAACTTGCAAAAAAACAAAATATTTGGACTGAATTGCAATTTTTAAAAGTATTTGGACTAAAATGTAAAAATAATAAAATTGGCTAAAAAATGTAATTTGAAATGCAACGTAAAGTGAAACGATTAAAATTGACACAACGGACTAAAACGAACAAACTACCAAAAATGAGGTATTTTAAAATACCTCTCTGCCCAAAATTTATTTGATGTGAAAAGATTAAAATGCCCCTGGGGCAAAAACGACTCAAACTGACTCAGATGCAAAACTAAGATGATTTTGGTACAAAATTCGGTTAATGATTCATGCAAACAAATTGAAAAGACTCAGGGACGAACTGCAGGGACTGAAACTGGGTTCCTTTGTAGGAAATGACCAAAATACCCTTTTGTATGATTTTATGCAAAAAGTTTAAAAGACTGAAGCAGTAACGTATGCAGTTGACACACAGTAGAATTTGAAAGCATTGGAAAATAACAGAGGAATTTGAGTGAGTATTTTTAGGTCCAAAATGAGGGTATGACAGCTGCCCCTATTTAAGTTTCTTTGTCTGGAGAGTCAAGAGACGGAGTCTTTGGCTTGACATGACGAAGATACTTAAATATCGACATTAGCACTGATTTTGGGCATAAAAACACATTCGTAGATGCTATGTATGCCATGCAACATTTGTGTTATGAATGCAAGACAAACTGAGAATTGAATTTAACAGAATGTGTCGTATCCATTGCGGGATTGGTAGACATTAACAGAATAGCAAAAAGGAGTATGTCGTATCCATTGCGGGACTGATTGACATTAACAGAATAGCAAAAAGAAAAATGTCGCATCCATTGCGGGACTGATTGACATTGAAATAACAAGATCACAAGACTCACTGGGGAGACTCGAAAGCAAATTTGACAGGTACAAGCTGTTCTGGGATGCGAACTGGCCGCTTGACCGGGAATATTGACAACAAAGGGCGCAAGCTGCTCTTGTATTTGAGCTGGTCACTTGGCTGAAAGAAAACATAGAAAGCGCAAGCTGTTCTTGGACACGAACTGGTTACTTGGCTGAAAGGAAAATGTAGGAAGCACAAGCCGTTCTTGGACACGAACTGGTTACTTGGCTGACAGAAAACAAAATAGAAAGCACGAGCTGTTCTTGGATCTGAACTGGTCGCTCTGCGGATATCAAAAGAATAGGTACAAGCTGTTCTTGGATGCGAACTGGCCGCTTGACCGATAACAGAAGCAAATTGACAGGCACAAGCTGTTCTTGGGGTGCGAACTAGCCACTTGGCCGTTAACAGAAACAAATTATAGTTGAAAAAGAATTGAATTTGATTGACATAACTGCAGGAGCTTGAATTTTGACAAGAATGTTGACAAGACTGTTGAATTTTGAAATTGACATGACAGTAGACATTTACTGTTAGCGGAAGGAGTTTGAAGTTGACAAGATTGATTTTGATTGAGATTAACATAGGAATTGAGAATGCAGATGCGTATGAATAGCAAGACAATTTTATCAAATGCATGAACATGTAAGATGCATGATTATGCATGTATGAATGTTTTGGAATGCATGATGGTTGGCAATTTGTAGACACAATCTCGCAGAGACAGACAAAACATTGGAATATTGGGCACGTAATGGCTCGTGCTCGGACATATAATTGCAAAAGTTCCTCTTCTGGGGATGCCGTCGTCGGGAGATGCATCATGACCAACGCTTGAAGATAGGAAGCTGTAAAATTATAGAGAAAAATAGTTTGAATGGTATCACTGCTTGTTGGAACGGTCACGTAAGTGCTTTGGTCATCGCATCTGTGGTCAATGCTTTTGCACGTTTGTTGTTTTTTTTCATTTCGTTTTTCATTTTCTTTCATCATCCCATTTTTGCCTGGATCGCCCTTTCGGGTTTTCAACCCACCGGGGAATAGTTTTTTCTTGCCCCTGTTTTTGCCTGAATTGCCTTTTGAAGGTTGTCAATCCATCGGGGTGCTCATTTTTGCCTAAGCCGCCCTTTCGGGTTTTCGACTTAGCGAGCATATTTATTTTTCCATGCTTTTCATTCTTGCCATTGACCACAGACCGTCACTGGGAGGAAGGCTTGCTAGTAACTCGAATTGGAACTGATATCAATATAGATTTGTTCATGCATGTTCATTTGAATGTACCTAGCTGTTCAGGCTTGTTTTCAAAATACTCAAAAATTTCAGTTTTCAGAATGTTTATTCCAGACATGCACCATTATTAACATAGAAAAAAGCTTTTTGTACAAAGTTTTGAAAATAGAACGGAAAATGAGTGCCAAACAAAAGCATAGGCTCAAATCGATGTATAAGGGTGGTAATCGGCCAAAAGCGCGACCCCACAGATTTACAAATCTTGGAAAATGGTAATTTTATTGGTTGATGGTACATTGAACACAGTAACTGCTATGGTATCTGAAACTCTTGAATCCGCAGGCGTTGGAACCTCGGATGAGAACAGCAAAACATCAATTGCAAAGATCCCAAGGGGAAAAGTAATTTGCCAAATATAGTCAATTGTCTTTTATTTCAATCTCATTTTTGCATGAACCGCCCTTTCGGGTTTTCGGCTCATCGAGACGCTCATTTTTGCCTGAGTTACATGTAATCTCAGCGAGCTTTTACATTTTTGTTTCTTGTCCCTTATTTTGCCTGGACCGCCCTTTCGGGTTTTCGACCCACCGGGAAGCGCATTTTTGCCTAGGCCGCCCTTTCGGGTTTTCGACCTACCACGCTGTTCTTTTCATCTTTAGACAAAGTACTTCTTGACTATATCGGCATTCACAGGATTCGGAAGCTCTACCCCATCCATATGCGTGAGAATCAAAGCACCGCCAGAGAAAGCCTTCTTGACAACATAAGGTCCCTCATAGTTAGGCGTCCATTTGCCCCTTGGGTCGGGTTGCTGACTCATTCTTCTTTTCAACACGAGTTCACCCTCTTTGAATTCCCGAGGACGAACCTTCTTGTCAAAAGCATTTTTCATCCTTGTTTGATACGTCTGACCGTGAGCCAAAGCATCCAGTCGTCTTTCCTCAATCAAATTCAACTGGTCGTACCGACTCTGGCACCATTCAGCCTCAGACAACTTGGCTTCCATAATCACACGGAGAGACGGAATCTCCACTTCCAATGGGAGGACTGCTTCCATGCCGTATACAAGAGAGAAAGGCGTTGCCCCGGTTGAACTACGAACTGTAGTGCGGTAGCCATGTAGAGCATAGGGCAGCATTTCATGCCAGTCTTTGTATGTTGTTACCATCTTCTGCACGATCTTCTTGATGTTCTTATTGGCGGCCTCAACTGCACCATTCATCTGAGGTCTGTAAGGAGAAGAATTGTGATGTTCAATTTTGAATTTCTCACATAAGGCTTGCACCATGTCATTGTTCGGGTTGGTACCATTGTCAGCGATAATCTTGCTAGGGACACCATACCGACAGATGATATTGTTTTTGATGAATTTGACTACTACTTGCTTAGTCACGTTGGCATATGATGCAGCTTCGACCCATTTGGTGAAATAATCGATTGCTACCAGGATAAAACGATGACCGTTTGAAGCTTTCGGTTCAATTCTTCCGATCACATCAATGCCCCACATAGAGAAAGGCCACGGAGAAGACATAACATTGAGAGCGTGCGGAGGCACATGGATCTTATCAGCATATACTTGACATTTGTGGCACTTTCTGGCGTATTGATAGCAATCGCGCTCCATGGTCATCCAGTAGTAACCAGCTCTCAACAACTTTCTAGACATAGCATGCCCCGATGCGTGGGTCCCAAAGGTACCATCGTGCACATCGTGCATCAGCTGTTCTGCTTCACATTCGTCAACACATCTTAACAACACCATATCGAAATTCCTTTTGTACAGGACATCACCATCCAGCAGGAACCTGCTAGCCAACCTGCGCAGCGTCTTCTTGTCTTTGATGGAAGCACCTGGCGGATACTCACGGCTTCGCAGAAATTGCTTGATATCATGATACCAGGGTTTGACGTCGGCTCCGCCTGAACCCGTCTGTACAATTGCATCACTGACAGTAAACACATGAGCGGGCCGATCTAAGCGTTGTACTTTGATCATCGGCACATGATTCCAATGGTTCACTTGAAGCATAGAAGATAAGGTAGCAAGAGCATCGGCCATCTGGTTCTCCTCTCGGGGGATATGGTGCAACTCGACCTTTGTAAAATACGTCAACAGACGCCTCGCATAGTCACGGTAAGGGATCAGATTAGCATGATGGGTTTCCCACTCTCCCTTTATCTGGTTGATGACTAATGCAGAGTCTCCATAGATGTCGAGGTGCTTGATTCTCATATCGATGGCCTCTTCAATTCCCAGAATACATGCCTCGTACTCGGCCACGTTGTTGGTGCATTCAAACACAATCCGGGCTGTGAAAGGGATATGATGCCCCTGCGGAGCCACAATTACTGCGCCAATTCCTCGGCCATAAGCATTAACAGCACCATCAAAGACCAACCCCCACTTGCTATCAGGGTCTGGACCTTCACCGATCAGTGGTTCTTCACAGTCTCTTGATTTCAGAAACATGACCTCTTCGTCGGGGAAATCGAACTTCAACGGTTGATAATCATCAAGTGGTTGGCAAGCGAGATGGTCAGCCAGGATACTCCCTCTAATGGCTTTCTGAGCTTTAAACACAATATCATATTCTGACAGTAACGTTTGCCAACGTGCAATTTTTCCAGTGACAGCCGGTTTCTCAAAGATGTACTTGATTGGATCCATCCGGGATATCAACCAAGTTGTATGATTTATCAAGTAATGACGCAGGCGTTTGGCAGCCCAAGCCAAGGCACAACAGGTTTTCTCGAGCATTGTATACCGAGTCTCACAATCGGTAAATTTCTTGCTCAAATAATAGATTGCATGCTCTTTCTTTCCAGTTTCATCTTGCTGACCGAGCACACATCCCATGGACTCATCCAATACTGACAGATACATGATCAATGGCCTTCCTTCCACCGGCGGAACGAGGATAGGAGGTTCTAGCAAGTAACTCTTAATATTGTCGAAAGCTTCTTGGCATTCACCATTCCATACCACAGGCTGATTCTTCCTGACCAACTTGAAAATCGGCCCGCAGGTCGCAGTCATGTGGGATATGAATCTGGAAATGTAGTTCAAACGCCCGAGGAATCCCCTGACCTGCTTCTCGGTTTGCGGAGCCGGCATCTCGCGGATGGCCCGGACTTTGTCGGGATCTACTTCAATGCCTTTCTGGCTGACAATGAAGCCTAGCAACTTCCCTGATCTAACACCGAACGTACACTTGTTTGGGTTCAGCCGAAGCTTGTACTTCCTCAACCTTTCAAACATTTTAGCCAAGTATTCGACGTGTTGTTCTTCATCGCTCGATTTGACAATCATGTCATCTACATACACTTCAACCTCTTTGTGAATCATGTCATGGAACAAGGTGGTCATCCCCCTTTGGTAGGTAGCACCAGCATTTATTAGACCGAACGGCATTGCTTTGCAGCAGAAAGTTCCCCACGGAGTGATGAACGACGTCTTCTCCCTGTCTTTAGGTGACATTTTGATTTGGTTATAGCCAGAAAAACCGTCCATGAAGGAGAACACTTTGCACTGGGCCGTATTGTCAACAAGCACATCGATGTGAGGCAGTGGGAAATTGTCTTTCAAGCTTGCTCTGTTCAAATCTCTATAGTCAACACACATCCGAACCTTACCATCTTTCTTCGGCACGGGCACGATGTTAGCAACCCACTCGGGATACTCAACTGTCATGAGAAAACCCGCATCGATCTGTTTCTGCACTTCCGCTTTGATCTTCAGAGCCATGTCTGGCCGAGTCCGTCTCAACTTTTGCCTGACAGGAGGACAGTCTGGTTTTGTCGGTATCCGATGCTCCACAATCTGAGGATCCAAACCTGGCATGTCTTCATACGACCATGCAAAAATGTCCGAGTACTCCCGGAGAAGCTGGAAGATCCTTTTCTTGACCCCTTCCTCCAATGCGGCACCGACTTTGATCTCTCTTTTGTTATCTTTGGTACCCAAGTTGATTAGCTCGATCTCCTCCTGATGAGGCCGAATGGTCTTCTCTTCTTGCTCAAGCAATCGGGCAATCTCATCTGGTATGTCATCACTATCCTCATCTTCGGTCTCGAATACCGGGGATTCAACAGTTTGGAGAAGCATAGAGTTACCGTGTTCAACGGGTTTATTTTGGTTCGATCTGCGTGACATGATTGGATGATTTTTTTTTAGAAAATAGTTTTCATGCAGATCTTTGAAATTAATAAGAAAATGCAGATGTTTTGGTTTTTTCTGGCATTACCATTATTTCCAAGGGAAAAGCATTAAAGAAAGAAAAAAGAGTCGTGAAAGAAACGACGTTTTTTATTGATAATGGTGATGTCGGAACAAACAGGCCCTTTACAAAAAAGGTCACTTCCGCCTCGGGCAAGACGGAAGGATTGTTATTTTGAAAATAAAGCCTAAACAGCAAGACATATTACTTAGAATCATGCACAGACACAGGGAGATTGATAACGTTCCAGCTCTTTGCAATGCCTCCTGGTATCACAAATGTGGGCCTAGCCCCCCTTTCAGCAGTACCATCAAGAATTGCATTGGTAAATCCAGCACTACGGAACGTTCCCGTTGACATGCCTGACATCGGAGAGAAACCGAGACCCTCTTTGTGTTTGTTGTCCTGTAGCTGTATCAATTGGCCCCAACCAGCGGCCTGACCCTTCTGAACGGCTCTCTGCGCATCCTTTAATGAAGCCATGGCAGCACTAGCTCTCTTGGGCTCCGCACCCTCGATAGTCAAACCCTGGAATGCAGTTCCTTCGGCAGACTTAGCTTCGATACAAGAGAAGGATGATAACTGACTGACCAGATAAGCTTCTTCCCCATGCACTGTCACAAGTTTATCATTCCTTACGAACTTTAGCTTCTGATGGAGAGTAGAAGTGACTGCCCCAGCCTCGTGTATCCATGGTCTCCCGAGCAGGCAACTGTAGGAGGCATCTATGTCCATAACCTGGAAAGTAATCATGAATGTTTCAGGACCAATAGTCATGGGGAGATCTACCTCTCCGAGCACAGTTTTACGGGAACCATCGAAAGCCTTGACTAGAAAAGTACTCCTTCTCAGAGGAACCCCTCGGCAACTTAACTGATCCAAAGTTGATTTAGGCATCACATTCAACGACGACCCAGTGTCTACCAACACGTTGGACAGCATATCTGTTTTGCAGTTCATGGAAATATGCAGGGCCAAGTTGTGGTGCTTTCCTGCCTCTGGAAGTTCATCTTCACCAAACCAAAGGTTACTGCAAGCAGTGATGTTAGCCACTATTCCGCCAAATTGATCCTCTGTGACTTCGTGGTCAACATAGGCTTGTTCCAACACCTTCAATAACACATTCCTGTGAGCCTCCGAGCTGAGGAGTAGGGCCAAGATGGATATCTTCGAGGGAGTCTGTAGCAGCTGATCAACGATCTTATAATCGCTTTTCTTGATTATCCTCAAAATCTCATCCAGATTGGAATCTTCAATGGATTGGCCTGGACGGCTGGTACTTTCAACAACAGGAGGGATTGTCACTGGAGCAGTCTCATCAGCAGGAATTGTAACTTGCACATCATCTTTCTTCTGAAACAAAAGGGGTCGGACCTTGCCGCTCCTCAAAGCCGTCACTTCAGCTATGCTGCCTACTGCGCTTGAGGACACCAAAGGTACTTCCTTCCCGTTTTCCAACATAGTCGCACTGTACTTGTACGGGATGGCTTTTGCAGAGGTATGTGGCACTGGACCAGGCAACCGTATGACCAACGGTTCAACGTCTTTCCTGACGGGCGCACTCTTGACTGGAGTATCGTGGAAGATCGGCACTATCATGCAAACATCACTGGTAGTCAAGTAGTTGTCATTCATCAATCCTTGGATATCAGTCTGAACTACGCTGCAACCTATAGGGTTCTGGAGACATTCACAGCAGGCGGCGTGGTCGTGGCTGAACAGAGCAGCTCGGCACAGCTTGATATGTAGCGGTACTAGGGGAGTAGCAATATTACGGACACTGAGACGAGGGATTTCTTCACATACTTCGATCATATTCACGGCGGCATGGTTGGGGAGTGGATTATCAAGTACGTGTGGGACATTGTTTTCAAAGGATAGCTTTCCCTGGTCGATCAACTTCTTTACAATGTATTTCAGAGCGTAGCAACCTTCTACGTCATGACCCAGGGCGCCTTGGTGGAAATCACATCTGAGATCAGAGCGGAATCTGGGAGGCAATGGGTTTGGCGGAGGCTTGCCAGGCCTAGTGGTGCAATACCCCTTATGTAAAAGAGTTGGGAGTAGTTCGGCATACGCCATTGGTATCGGCGGGAAAGACGGTCTAGATTGAGGGCCTTGTTGTTGTTGTTGCGGTTGTTGTTGAGCTAATGGTTGTTGTTGCATTTGTTGGGCGATGGCATTAACAGGGACCTGAGGCTGGCCCGGTAGAGGTGGGTATTGATGGTAGAACGGCTGATAGAACGGATGCTGGGCATATTGTAGGTACTGATACTGTTGAGGCAGTTGTATAGCATTGACAGGAGCGGCGGCGGCAGACTGATTGGTTCCGGCGGACACCATTCCAACTTCTGATTCCTTTTTCTTATGGTGACCATTGCCGTACTTCTTCGGTGCATTTGAGGACTCGCCTTTCTCAAACACGATGATCCCCTCTCGGACAGCTTCCTCCAAGCGGGTTCCCATAGTGACCATCTCAGAGAAGTTGCTTGGGGCAGCAATAATCATTCTTTCAACATAATCCTTCTTCAGGGTCTTCAAGAATGTTTGAGTCATTTCTTCTTCGTCTAAGGCGGGAGTGATACGGGCAGCTGCCCCTCTCCACCTCTGTGCGTATTCGCGAAAGCTTTCGTCCTTTTTCTGAGAAAGAGACCGGAGGAATTCTCTGTTCGGCTTGAGCCTGGTGTTGAACCCATAGTGGTTCTTGAAAGCAGTAGCTAGATCATCAAAAGTGCGGATATCATCCTTGCTCAAACCGGTATACCACTCCGCGGCATCCTCCATTAGGCTGTCCTGGAAGCAATGGATCATAAGTGAATCATTGTCTGCATGGTTAGCCATCTTCCGGACGTATTTGATGATGTGGTTCTGAGGGCAAGTCAGCCCGTTATAGCGGTCAAATTCCGGGACCTTGAATTTCTTGGGAACATCTACCCTCGGCACTAAACAAAGGTCGTGGGTTCTGACGAGGTCACTGCTCCCACGGTTGGCCTTGATCTCGCGACGGAGTTCTCTGGCAAGTTCTTCCATTTTTTCTTCCATAGTTCCCAATACAGGAGTTTTTCCACGGTAATCATCAGCATTGGCGCCCTGAGGCGTAGGGTGCACAATCGGAATTGTGTAGACCGTTGACTGAGGCAAGGTAGTGTGAAGAGATGTGAAATCTGGTGGGGGTACTTGACCAACATTAGCGGCACCTGAGGTCGCGGTTCCTGAAACACCGGCTGCAGTATCGGGAGCGAAATAAGGTGGGAGTCCATACGGGAATCCTCTTGGCATGATGAACCGGCTATCGAAAGTTGATACTGGAATTGCCTCAGTGGTCTCTGGAGCAGACGAGGCTGGTTGCTCTTGAGCGGCTACCAGAGCGGTCATGGCGTCGAGAGCTTTGGCTAACTCTTCTCTCACAGAAGCTAATTCAGTGCGGAGCTGTGCATTCTCTTCTTCCATAGCTACTTGATTTCTCCTTCTGTACTGTCTGGTTTGATGTACTCTGGTAGGTTGATCAGTCCTTCGAGCACGAGCCACTTTTCACTCTGCGGCAGAAGAACCAGGAGGCAATGAGCACTTGGAAGCTTTTTTTTTTGTGACCGATGAATGATGCATATGATGCATGATATGCAAATGCGGATGCGAAAATGACTCTTTTATTATCAAAGGGTTTTTTTAGACAAATTAGAATTCCTTGCAAACATTTCTGGACCAACAAATTATTCAAAGCAAATTGTTTTGATACACTGAGCCAAGGGAGTAGGCTTCTGAAACATAAGCTGAACAAACAACATAACCAATAGCAATATAACCAATAACAGTCCTATCATCCAGAACTAAGGAGTGACTGGGTAGTATTCGGAATCCGAGTCTGAAGCTGAACCACAATGTCTGGCGAAGAAATCTCGACGACCTCTGACTCTCCTGGAGTCTCTCTTCAATAGATCATCCTTCTCCTCAAGCTCTCTCCTAACTCTAGCTAGTTCTTTCTTCAACATTCGGTTCTCGTGATCCTTCTGTTCGTCCCTGCCATCCAAAGTCATGATCAAGTTCTCAGCCTCACTGTAACGGGCTTTCCATGCTCGCTTCTCCTCACTCTCCATAGCTAGATGCTCCTGATATAGCTCCTGAGTCGCGGGAAGCAATGGTAATGGTCTAGATGGAGTAGATGCAGATATATGCCTCATGGCAGGGTAAGGCATGCCGATCTCTTCGGCTCGGTCTATCACCCACTGAGTATAGGCCTCATGAGCAATACCAGATCTCACACCCAAATGCTTCACATTCCTCCTTCGAACCTTAAACCAAGCATCTGTAAAAGCTTTCCTTTGCCCGGTGGAGGCATTGGAATAGTAAAAGAACTCCTGAGATGTAGCAAGGTTAATGGGCTTTGCTCGCATAGGAAAACCAAACTGTCTCATGGCTAACTCGGGGTTGTAGTTGATTCCTCCCCGGGTACCGAGAAGAGGTACATTGAGGAAATCCCCACAACCAGTAATAATCTCCTTAACTCGAGCTGCTGGAGTGATCCAAACCACCTCATCGGGAGTAAGAGCCATAATCCGCTGCGAATAAGACCAATTCTCCATGTTGGCATGGAAAGGACTCGGGAGATGAGAAATAAACCACCTATATAGAAGAGGTATGCAGCAAAGAATAAACCCACGACCCTTGAGAGTCCGATCATGGATAGCATGGTACGTGTCAGCTAACAACGTAGGAACCGGATTCCTGGAATGGAAGATCTCAATAGCATTCATGTCCACAAAGTTGTCAAGATTCGGAAAGAGAACGAGCCCATAGATGAGTAGTGCAAGAATAGCCTCAAGAGTGTCCTGGCAAGTAGATTCGAGATTAGCCTGCTCAAGTAAGTACTTTGAAGTGAAACCCTGAATGTGAGACTTCGTGATAAGATTCTTAGACACATCGGAAGTCTTGAGATATAGATCCTTAGCAATAACCAGAGGAGTAAGAGAAGACCCTGGGCCTGTGAAGGGTGCCTTCTCGGCTATAGGTAAACCCAATAAACAAGAATAAGCCTCAAGTGTAGGAACCAGCTGAAAATCCGGGAAAGTGAAGCAACGGAAAACTGGGTCATAGAATTGCACCAGAGTGTGCACCAGCTTCTCTTCTACATTAGTCCGGAGAATACCAAGCAAACCACCGTATCGGAGCCAAAACCCAGTCGGATTCTTAACCTTGAGTGCCAACTCCCTTAGGCTAGCCAAATCAACTTCTTTGAACTTGTAAGACTTAGTCCTCTTCATGCCTGATCATATTTGCAAAGAATTTTAGTTTGTCTATACCCCTTGATAAATGTATGTAAAAAATTATGCATGAATGCATGTATGCATGGTTTTAACAAGGAAAGCACGGTGGGCTGAGGTAACAAGTGGACACGGTGTCCGGTGAAACTAAGGCTTTGGCAATAGTAACCAAGGTTCTATAAAGTTCCCAAACCACAACCTCTCTTCCGTATATCATAGTAGTACAAAGCAACGCTTGTCCATGATTATTCGTAAGAAGGTCTAGTTTGGGTGTAGTATCGCATGACGACTAAATTTCGAGACAACGCTCGGTTTAGCCACCGCACTACGTCCTAAGAAAGGCCAAGGATGGGTTTGGTAACTACGGTCCATAGCCTTCATCGGTCAATTGGAAGTAAAGTGTCTAAGCATGACAACACACGCCGACAACATCACCTCCAAAATGCCTCAGCTATGTGAGATTGATCGCGTAATCCAATGCACGAGGCAACCCTCGGAATGGATTGTCGATTATATCTCCCCTAATCTTAAGTTCACTCAGCCCGGGTATAGGGCTTTTGACATTCTCACCCCACACGTACACAAGAAAATTTTACATGTAAAAATAAAGCAAAGCATAAAACATAAAGCGTGTAAAACTAGGCGTAGCCTTAACTATTCCCCAGTGAAGTCGCCATTTCTGTCATCGCGATTTTCGGGTGTCAAATCATTAATTTGATTTGAACCTTTCGATCATTGATGTCTCTATTTTTTTTTGGGGAAGGTAAAATCGAAAAAAACCTTAGAAATCCTAAGTTCGGGGCTGATTTCATTACGGGAAGGTGTTAGGCACCCGCAATGACTATAGTATCCTATAGGAACCGTTTTACTACGCTTTATGTTTATGCGTTGCTTTTATCGCTACTTGTAAAAGAGATTGGTTTTAAGAATGAGAGGGAGAAGATTGGATTTTATTTTATTGGACTTGGAGAGATTTTAAGTCTCTTGCCTACATACCCTTTTAAGGGATCAAAATTCCATGTAGTTCTCTTCTAAAATATTTTTGTGGGTTTAATTTGTTTTATAAGTTTTAAAAAAAGATTTTGAAGAAGGGAAGGAGGCCGTCTAGGCATTAGAATTGAAAAGAAAAAGAATGCATTTGGTTGGTTCAATTGTTAATGAAAACGGTTAAAATTGGAAATTAATTGCATTTTGATTTGATTAAGAAAATAAAGGGAAAATCCTTTGGAGTTTTGACTCCAAGGTTTATTTGGAAAAGATTTGAAGCGATGGAAGTTATTTGTTTTTCAAAAAGGGTGATTTTCTCTAAGTATCGCGCATCCTAAACATACACCTAGCGATGAACATACAACGTGTGTGCGTGTGTCGGTGCATGTGTCGGTGTACATCATTATAGTCCATAGTCTTTTACATCGGGTCCTATTTTACATTCTATAGCCTTGCATGAAATTAAAGAAAAGCAAACTAAACCTAGAATATTACATGAATTAATGTAAATTGCATAAGGGTGACTAAAAGGGAGAAAAACAAATGAGAGTGGGGCAATGCTTGCAATGTGCATGAGACATAGAACAAAATGGTTAGTAATGAAATGAGAGAATAGCATGAGTAGTAATGCATAATAGATGAAACTTACTAACAAAGCACTAAACCAATTGAAAAAAGATGAAGTGAACATAACTAAAAACATTAAGCAAATTGCAAAAGAACAAACACCAAAAATAATGCAAATGGCACCAAACTAAAACCTAAAATCTAAACTAAATCCTATGACCTATAACCTTCACCCAAAACAGCACCTCCTCTTCAAAGAAAACATTTCAAGAATCAAAGAGAAATTATGAGTCACACTTAAACCGTAAAATCAACACATTTCAACAACAAATTACATCTCAAAATTAACAACTAAACTTGACCAAAGAGAGGCTTTCAATTAATCTTGCAAAGAGAAATTAACAAACAAGATTGTGGCATTGTGGATTGCAAGCAACTTGTAAAATTATTGAGCACTTGAACTAGAGGACTAGGAATTAATTTGTAAAGCAAGAAAGGATCCATTGAGTTTGAAAACCAAGGAATTAACAATTAGGCATGCAAGAATGTAGAAACGGCATGAATTCAGAGATGAACACATCACAAAAATCACATATCAAACATCAACGCCATAGAGCAAGAATTGGATCCAAAATAGCGCAAGAGAATTCGCAAAAAGCATCAAAACATGTAAATCCAATAAAAATTAGCACACATACTTTTTATCCACTTTGAAATGTGAAATTACCACAAAACAATGAAAATATATCAAGAAACATGTGATAATTTTTTCAGGATTTTTGCGAGAAATTTTAGTGCACACAGGGGTTCAAATAACAAGAAAAGAGGTACAAATAGTATGAAAAATCAAGAAAACTGAAAGAAAACCAAAAGCTGGCGGGTAAAAGGCCCAAACCCAACACACAGATGGATCCGGATCTCCAGAACGCCTCTGGGGCGTTGGATTGATCCGGAT
This sequence comes from Medicago lupulina, assembly GCA_958299785.1. Lineage (NCBI taxonomy): Eukaryota > Viridiplantae > Streptophyta > Magnoliopsida > Fabales > Fabaceae > Medicago > Medicago lupulina. Next base: position 25,306,667 of record OY283144.1, on the reverse strand, counting down.
CCATTAAACCTAGATCAAACGGCCACAAACACGGTAGAATGGGTCGGGTTTGACCCGACCCGGTTTAGGGGCTACATAAAAGGGGAAAGGATCCGGTTTGCTCATTCTCTTGAGCGTTTCTCTCTCTACCTCTCTTCCTTGCTCTCGTTCTCTCTCCGTCCGTTCAAGAACCCTAACCCTAGCTTGAATCTACCCAGAAATGAAAGAAACTTGGCTTAATCGTCCTAAATCTTCCCCTAAACATGATTCTGGCGTTGAAATCTGTAAACACACAACGAACCTATGCGGATTTGTTGAATCCGGTACAGTTTCGAACCGTTTCATGTTTTCTTGATTCGAAGCTTTTTCGCATGAAATCCTTATGGATTCGTTGATTTACGACGGTTGAAAATCGTTGTGAATCTCAGAATCTCTGTTGTTTTGGAAAAAGGTTAGGGTTTCACCATTTTTTAATGAGAAAGCTTCGAATCCTATTAATCCGCATCGGTCTAGTGTTCATTACTGTGTATGAATGAAAGGAGGTAAGTTTCTTTGACGATTACCTGATTTTCGTTCGGAGATTTGATTCGGATCTTTGGAATACTTCGATTCGATGCTGTTTTCAATGATCCTTGGTTTGAATTCTGAAATAGAACTGGTGATTTTCTTCTTCTTCCCCTGGACCGGTTCGGATTCTGTGAATTTCCTTCCCTCTTCTTCTCCTTCGTGATCGTGCTTGAGTTCGTCGCCAATGGTGATGAACTCGCACTGGAATTGCGAAGAAAAACGATCCGGTGATGAATATTCGTCAAGAATTTCTGAGGATTGATGAATTTCCCTGCTGATTTGTGTTTGATTCTGATTCTGGAAAGTTCTAGGGTTTGTTCATGATTCTTGATGATTTTCTGTTTTGATTCGTAACTGAATAGAAAGAGAATGTGAATTTGTGTTTGTGATGTGGCGAAATTTCTGTGGATCTCTGACTCTGACACTGTGCAGTGGTGGCCTTTTATAGGCTGCCACATGTGCATTTGGACCAATGGGAACCTGCCATCTGGATTGAACTGCCCGTGTGGCTCTTGAGGACCAATCTGCAATTGTATAAAGATTTGGACTGTTTTGCAATTATGTAAAAAAATGGGACTGAACTGCAATTTATTAAAAATGGACTGTTTTTTAAAAGAAATGAAAGAATTGGACTGTTTTCAAAAGAATTGGGACAAACTTGCAAAAAAACAAAATATTTGGACTGAATTGCAATTTTTAAAAGTATTTGGACTAAAATGTAAAAATAATAAAATTGGCTAAAAAATGTAATTTGAAATGCAACGTAAAGTGAAACGATTAAAATTGACACAACGGACTAAAACGAACAAACTACCAAAAATGAGGTATTTTAAAATACCTCTTTGCCCAAAATTTATTTGATGTGAAAAGATTAAAATGCCCCTGGGGCAAAAACGACTCAAACTGACTCAGATGCAAAACTAAGATGATTTTGGTACAAAATTCGGTTAATGATTCATGCAAACAAATTGAAAAGACTCAGGGACGAACTGCAGGGACTGAAACTGGGTTCCTTTGTAGGAAATGACCAAAATACCCTTTTGTATGATTTTATGCAAAAAGTTTAAAAGACTGAAGCAGTAACGTATGCAGTTGACACACAGTAGAATTTGAAAGCATTGGAAAATAACAGAGGAATTTGAGTGAGTATTTTTAGGTCCAAAATGTGGGTATGACAAGTCCAAAAGAAAGTATTTTTCCCATCACCTACCACCCTCTCGACATTGTCCTCGAACCAGTTTCCTATTCCCGACCCTATCCCCTCCCTCACACCGCCCAACATCCTCCACCATGCCGAAGCATTACGATCCCCTTCCTGAATACGACCACAAACCTCCCCATACCTAGCCTTCAGCACTCGGTACCACAAACTATCTTTCTCAACTAACAACCTCCAACACCACTTTCCTAACAAAGATAAGTTAAATTCCCTGATCCTCCTAACCCCCAAACCACCATTAGCAACAGATAAACAAATCGACTCCCAATTTACCCAACAAATTTTTTTAGAGACGTCACCACCCCCCCAAAAAAAGTTTTTAAAAAGAGATTCAATAGAGGAAATAATACCTGTAGGTGCCTTGAAAAAAGAAAGGAAATAAACCGGTAAAGAGGACAGGACAGACTTCAGAAGAACCAAGCGACCACCAAAAGATAAGAACCTGTTGTTCCAAGATGATAACCGGGAAATAATACGCTCAACCACAGGCTTCCAAAAGCTGAGTTTCCTACTATCACCCCCTATAGGTAGTCCCAAATACAAAAACGGAATTGTACCAGTTCTACAATTTAACACTGAAGCAGCCTCAACTAACCATGATGAAGAGATGTTAACACCTGTAAGCATGCTTTTGTGAAAGTTGACCTTCAGACCCGATATCTCCTGCAGTAATAACAACACCGCGCGTATGGAACGCACATTCAGCCAACATTTTGTACCAAGAATGAGAGTGTCGTCAGCGAATTGAAGATGTGATAACTTAACCCCCCCCTGTCTTCCAACCTCGTATGCTTGATATAAATTATTAGATACCAAGGCCTTCATCAACACATCAAAACCTTCAGCAGCCAATAAGAATAGAAACGGAGAAAGTGGGTCCCCTTGTCTGAGACCCCGTTGTAAAGAAAATTCTTCCGTCGGACTCCCATTTACAAGTACGGAAGCCTTAGCCGTCCCAACACATTCCATAATCCATTTACGCCATAAAGTTGGGAAATTCATGCTTTGCATAACCGAGTTTAAATAATTGAAATCCACGGAATCATACGCTTTCTCAAAATCCACCTTGAATAGCAACAACTCCTTGTTCAAACGTCGAGCTTCATCAACCACTTCATTTGCAACAAGAATACCATCAAGAATTTGTTTACCACGGATAAAAGCTGACTGAGAATCCGACACAACAAACTCCATGACAGACCGTAACCTATTCGCGAGAACTTTTGCCAACACTTTATACAAGCAACCAACCAGTGCAATAGGTCGAAAGTCAGCTAGACATTGAGGGCTATCCACCTTTGGAATCAAAGCAATAAAAGTTGAATTTACACCCTTTGTCAACTTCCCGTTCCGGTGAAATTCCGTTATAAATCTCATGAAGTCATCCTTCAATTCAAACCAAAAATCTTTAATAAAGCCGAAATTAATTCCATCTGGACCCGGACTTTTAAAGCTCTCACAGTCCCAAACAGCCTGTTTTACCTCCTCCAAAGTAAACGGACGCACCAAACTACCTGCTTGTGGATAGGACAGTTTTCGGAAATTCATCCCTTCCACCCCTGGCCGAACCGTTTCCAAAGCACTAAAATGACTAGAAAAATGGTTCCGAACAGCCACCCGGATATTTTGTACCCCTTCAACAGGTACTCCATCTACATGAATAACGTGAATAGAATTCCTTCTACGTCTGTTTGACATTACATTATGAAAAAACTTTGAATTTGTATCGCCTTCCTTAACCCAACTCATTCTCGCCTTTTGCCAATTCATACTAGTATGTACCCGATATAAAGAATGCAAGTTTACCGACAAATCATGTAGTTCTGCAATTTCCTCCTCAAAAAGTTCGAATTCTTCTGCTTTAGACTCCAGGGAAGAGATTCGATTTTTCACCGTTGAAATCTTGCTGTCGATATTCTTGGTATGTTTTTGGTGCCAATCCTTCAAACTAAGTTTAATCATTTTTAACTTCGATTTCAAGACATGTCCGCCCCACCCATCCTGTTCAAACGAAGCCAGCTTATCACGAACAAAATCTGCATAACCATTAAAATCCGCCCAACATTTCATCAAACGCAACGGTCGAGGACCCCAATTAACATCGTCAATAAACAGCACCAAGGGAACATGATCAGATAGACCCCGTTGGTGTGCCACTTGAATACAATTAGGCCAAGACTCACACCATTTTGCAGACACCAAGAAGCGATCCAACCTGCTCATTGACACACCGTCACCGCGATACCACGTAAATAACCTCCCACAAATTGGAAAATCTACTAAGGAACTGCCATCGATGAAATTATTAAAATTGTCTGTATCTAGTTGTCTAGAACCAGTATTGCTACCTCTTCTCTCATCCTCGGATCTAACAGAATTGAAGTCTCCACAAATACAAATATTTTCACCCCCATTATGAAGATTGATATTTACACCTCTAATGTTAATTTTGTCTTATATGAATATTGATATTTTTTTAAGGACGAATATTGATTATACTATATATATATACGAATATTGATTATACTATATATATATATATATATATATATATATATATATATATATAAATTATAACTAATATATTATAATATTATTTTTTACATCTTGATTAATTTTATCAAAAAAAATCTTGATAATTGTGGTTCGATTCTTTGATTTTTTTTGTTAAATTAATTGTTTTTTAAAATTTCGATAATTGCTTATGTAATGTCACATCCAAATACTTCAATTTATGTAAGTACTTTTTAGTGTACATATCCAAACATAAATAACTTATCAAGTATAAGAGCTTATGATGTAAGCTCTAATGTTATAAACCCTGATGCCATAAGTATCTATATAAGTTGTTTATCCAAACGAGGCCTTGTTATGATTTGTAAACAAAGAAAATAATAAAGAAAAGAATAAATGGGTTTGTTTGCTCATGTAAATCTTCAACAAGCATATTCTATGATTATTGTTCTATATGTGCTTCCATTAATCATTGTCGTCGTCGAGGAAAAACACAGTCAGATTCCTTTTATTTCATTAACACATATTTTCTTGTGGTTTTTTCACACAAAACGTACGAGAAAAACCACAAACGATTAAGAGGAAAAACATACCAGCAAAACCCCCCAAAACAGTTGAAAAGCCGAAGCCACAACCCTCCAATACAAAGTGCCAAATCCCAATAACACAAACACAAAACAACAAACACAAGAGCACTAAAAAATGCAGCACAAACTGGCGCTGGCAGCAAGCTTCGTATCCCATGCACATATAACCACCAAAAAACAATATTTCCCCGTTCATGATTTCATATCCGGCAGACAAATAGGAAACAAAAACGCAACACCATCAACACACAAAGAAAAATCCCATTCATCTATTTAAGCACACTGTCTTGGGTTCCAATTCCATTCATAGAATAGATACAACATAATTTTCATTCTAATCAAGCTCCATCATCAAGATAACACTTTTATTTTATCCACCATTCCATCAACCTTTTTAACCCAATTGTTGTAAATCCTATCATTTCTTGACCTCCAAATTACCCAAACGACAAAATGCCAAATTAACCACATCTCTTTTTGTAATCTCTGCTCCGTAGTCTTATCCAACCAACAAGTGAAATCCATCCATCTCATCACTTTTTGTCAAAACCTTATCCACCAAGTACATTATCCACCAAGTTACAAAATAGAAAAGAGGTGAGTTGAAGTAGAAATAAGTTCAAGTAGAATAATACAAGAGAAAGATACAACATTTGAGGGAGCCGGGCTCCTCCAAATGACCTCAAACATTTGTTTTTCCATACAATGCAAACATCCAACGTGAAGCAACACATCCTCTAAAGTCTAGAAAACTTGGTTAAAAGTGGCATTTCTCCTGCCTAAATATCCTTCCAAAATTTAGTTTGGTAGTCACTTGCTACTTTGCTTATAATATTATTGTTACACCAATTTGATCCCACCACCTCCTCTAAAGGCATTATATCCTTCCATCCACCCTCTACCACCAAGTTACCAATACTCTCCCCATATTTAACTTGAAGGAATTTTTTCCACAACGGCTTACCATGTATCGGATCAACCTCCATCTCCATTTTGCTAAAAGGCTCAAATTAACCACCCTAAGGTTTTTAACTCCCAAACCCCTTTTCATCTTTTGGTTGACCCACTTTCCTCCAAGTAACCCAATGAATTTTCCAACCTCCCCCACACCACCTCAAAGAAATTGATGTATAATCTTTACCGCTCACCTAAACAGGTAGAACATAGGTACCTAAACTCATATACTTGTTCCCCCATGAATTTAATCTCCTCCTTAATTGATCCTAAAACGGTTCCCAAGTGGCCAATTTTCTTGGATTTGCACCAATCGAAAGACGCAAAAAGACAAACGGTATATGAATCCTTGCTTGTAAGCAAGAAGATTATTAATTTATTCACATTCCCACACAAACAGAGTTATCCAACAAGTTGACTGCCAAAGTCCTCCTCTATCGCAATTCTCCCAAATTTCTCCCACCTTAGCCTCCTTTTGATTTTAAATTAAAAAAAAAGTCTAGAAAACTCGGTAAAAAGTGGCATTTCTCCTGCGCAAATATCCTTCCAAAAATTAGTTTGGTAGTCATTCGCTACTTTGCTTATAATATTATTGTTACACCAATTTGATCCTACCACCTCCTCTAAAGGCATTATAACCTTCCTTCCACCCTCTACCACCAAGTTACCAGTACTCTCCCCATATTTAACTTGGAGGAATTTTTTTTCCACAACGGCTTACCATATATTGGATCAACCTCCATCTCCATTTATCTAAAAGGCTCAAATTAACCACACTAATGTTTTTAACTCCCAAACCCCTTTTCATCTTTTGGTTGACCCACTTTCCTCCAAGTAACCCAACGAATTTTCCAGCCTCCCCCACACCACCTCAAAGAAATTGATGTAGAATCTTTACCGCTAACCTAAACAGGTAGAACATAGGTACCTAAACTCATATACTTGTTCCCCCATGAATTTAATCTCCTCCTGAATTGATCCTAAAACGGTTCCCAAGTTGCCAATTTTCTTGGATTTGCACCAATCGAAAGACCCAAAAAGACAAACGGTATATGAAACCTTGCTTGTAATTCAAAAAAACTACATGCCATCTCCATAAAAGTTCATGGCACATTAACTACCATCAAACAATTATTGGAAAAATTAACTTTCAAACCTGACACCATCTCTAAGACTCTCAAGAAAGTATTTAATATCCAAATATTTTCCACCATCGCCTCGCCTACACAAAAGTGTCATCAATACAATGAAGATGAGAGATAATTGTTTCACCGCATTTTCCAATGGGTCTCCTTGTTTGAGACCCCTTTGAATATTAACATCCTCTATACGACTCCCTCTTTGAGACTCCGTTGAATATTAATATCCTCTATGGGACTCCCTATGACTAGCATAGGCACATTACCCCAAAAACAAAAGCCTTCATCCATTCCATCCATTTCTCACACGACCTCACTCTCCTCATCATATACTCTAAGAAACCCCAATTTACCGAATCGTAAGCCTTCTCAAAGTTCACCTCAAGAATCAAACACTCGTGTTTCCTCCTTTTAGCTAAGTCCACTCCCTCATTAATAATTATGACCCCATCCACTGAATTACGAGTTTACGACCTTTAAAAAAAGCAGATTTGGATTTAATATATATCATTCATAACCCTTGAAAACCTTGCCACCAAAACCTTGGAAAGAAGCTTATACGAACTCCCCAAAATAGATATATGCCAAAACTCGTTCAAAGCTAAGGGAGACTTTACCTTTGGGGACAAGGACACATAGTATGGCAAAAAACTCTATGGAAGCCTCACATTACCATCAAATTAATCAAACAAAATGTGCATCTCATTCTTAAATAAATATCAAAACTCCTTGAAAAAAGCAAAATTAAAATAATCCAAACTTGAGCTCTTAATCTCATCATTTTCCTTCACATCTTTGATAGTACTTCTGCATGGACTATTTTTTCTCCTTAGGTACTCTAATAATTATCCAAACCATATTATCGCACTAGAAGAAAAAAGGCACATCAAAATCTTAAGTAATGAGTTTTCAAAATTTTATCACATCGAATTTCTCGTATCGGTAAATAAAAATTTGAGTTTAGAAGTATAACAAATAAAACCCACAACGAGTGCGGTAGAAATACTTAACGGAGTTTTGCATATAAAATAAAAAAATATTTAAGAGAACACTACATTAATATTGATATTTTGAAAATAGTCATGAGTTTTCAAAATTTTATCATATCGGTCTTCTCATATTGGTACGTAAATTATTTCTTACGTAGATATACGCACATAAATCCGTAATGATTGCAGTGCAAATGTATTACAATGTTTTGCATATAAAATAAAAAATATTTGATTTTTTTTTTTGAAAATTGTAACAAGTTATCAAAATGTTATCATATCGGTTTTCTTGTATGTGTAGATAAAAATTTGATTCCACAAGTATTACAAATAAAATCCGCAATGAGTGCGGTGGATATACTTAACGGGGTTTTGCATATAAAATAAAAAAATATTTGAAAACACTACATTAATGTTGATATTTTAAAAATAGTCTTGGGTTTTCAAAATTTTACTTTCTCGTTTCGGTATATAAAAATTTGCTTCCACGTATATAAGCAATCGAAAGAACAAAAGCCTCATGACATAACCATTTCAGTAGCAGCCGAAAAAAAGGCTAGCAAACTCCCACAACATCACAACGGTAACACCTGCTAGCAGTCCTCAAAGTACAACAAATCACTTACTTAATTGTTATGATTAACTACCTCACAACCAAGAAAAATCAAGTCACCATACCTGACGTGGTTCTGGAAATAACGACATTTCTCACGATATTTGGAATCAAATGAACGACGACGATGCTCACGAAAATTGAAAACTGCAGCAGTTTGGAACGACAAAATTGAACAATGAAAATGGGAAGAATAAATTCTATGAATGCAACTGATAAATTTAAGGACATTCAGATGAAAGAAATTTGATGTGAAGTTTTAACTTAACACCTAAATATAATTAAGACAAGATTACATTAGGGGTCCTTTATCTTATTTATTTGTAATACTTTGGTCCTTTATTTTTATTTTTTTCCGTTTAGGTCCTTTATCTCTCTTAAAAGCACATATTCATCTTTTTTCTCATTTTTTAATTAAAAAATACATAATTTTATTTTTAAAAATATATTTTTATTAAAAATGAAACAAATCCAGAAATATGATGAAGATGTTCATCATCTTCATCTTCTTCCTTTGGATCTTCATCATCTTCTTCAAATCAACAAAAATATATCTCCAAATATCATGAATTAGTGTTATATTCACCTCAAATCTTCTTTTAAACACAAAAATCAAAACCTTAATTTCACAAATGTTGCAAGGCGGATGGTGTAGGCTTAGTCACTGGCGAAAGGGTTAGGCGTTAAGAAAGTTAAGATTGTTCTGGAAACAAATTGATGTGCAAAGCTGCTCTCAATTTTGGGGTTACTTTTATGTCGGGTTTGAATATTGAGTTAGAAAATAATAATAATAATAATAATAATAATAATAATAATAATAATAATAATAATAATAATAATAATAATAATAATAATAATGATGATGATAATATACGGTGTGACAATTTCTATAACTAAAGAAAAAAAAATCTTTTCTTTTTGTGATGAAACTAAATCTCTTTAATTTCTATATAGGGTTTTGATTTTTGTGTTTAAAAGAAGATTTGAGGTGAACATAACATTAATTCATGATATTTGGACATATATTTGTGTAGATTTTTTTTTGATTTAATGAAGATGATGAAGATTTAAAGGAAGAAGATGATGAACATCTTCATCAAATTTCTGGATTTTTTTTCATTTTTTAATAAAAATATATTTAAAAAAATAAAATTATGTATTTTTTTTAATAAAAAAAAAATGAGAAAAGTGATGTATATGTGCTTTTATGAGAGATAAAAGACCTACACATAAAAAAATAAAGATAAAGGACCAAAGTGATACAAATAAATAAGATAAAGGACCTCTAATGTAATCTTATCTATAATTAAATAAAAATTAAAAGTATTAAAAGTTACCTTATGACTAAAATTGATTTTTTTTATAGAAAAAATTGACTCATTTATTTGACATTTAATGTTGCCAATGTATATTACATTTTGATTGGTTGATATCATGAGTGGGTAAATACCCCCTAAACACGAAAGAGTAATCTAGAAAAAACCTTGGGTGTAGCATTTACTTTTATTTATTATGATCTTCATGCCTATAATGGGACATTCCTCTAAAAAAACGTCTTTAATGGAGTTCATATTCTCTCTATTTCCTATGACAAAGTCCATTTATTATATTTTTGGTGTATAAATATTTAATTAATGTCACATATTATAGAAATGTTTACTTTTATATCATATATTTACTACAAAACTATAGTAATGGACTGTGTCATTTATTGAGTAAATGGAGAGCATCTCAACTTCCTTTAACGATATATTTGTTACGAGTTGAGGGGTAAATATCCCCTCCATTTAGCAAAATAATTGGAGTATGCAAATTGGAGAGAGATAGACATGAAATAGATAGTGAGTTCCATCATTAAGTGGGTCCCACCATCATTAATTACTTTTTACTTTTTTCAAAAATTTGTAGGTCTATATATCTCCTATAATGGTAGAAATGGAGAGGATCTTGACTCCGAGTTTGAGATCATCTCCATTTATAAAATTAAAATGGAGATTGTCATTATGAAAGATATAGACACAAACAATTAGTGGTGGGTCCTATCATTAATTGGGTTCCACCATCATTAATTATTGAACTTAAATTAAATAAAATCTAAATAATGTGTATTTAAATACCTTTTTTTAGGGAAAAAATTACAATACCTTTTGTATTGCTAACTTTATTATGTTGATATCAATTTAGATGGACGGTGGTTGCCTGACTGATATTAGGAAGACACTTGCGGAGAAATTGGTAAACAAGGCAATAGAAAAATCACGCAATATATTTTGCTTCACATGCATTGTTAAAGAATTCAATGAAGAAAAGGAGAAGTTGGAAGCAGGAAGGGTAACTATGAGGGAACAGTTTCAAGAGGCTACCAATAAAGGAAAAGGCATCAAAACTAATGCTCGATTTTGGGAAGAACAGGCTAACAAGCTCATTCAGGAGAACACCGAGACAGAGAAGAGTTGCACTAATTGTTTATGGAGATATAAAAGGGGAGAAGAGTTGGCAACAAAGACAAAGGAGATTAGAAAATTAATGAAAGAGAAATTTGAAAATGTTGAACTCGCTCGTCCTCTTCCAGGTGTTGAGCGTCTTTCTTCTCAATACTACATTTCATTTAAAAGCAGAGAGTCGAAACACAAAGAGCTTTTGGATGCACTAACAGATGACAGTAACTATATAACTGGATTGTATGGGATGGGGGGCACAGGCAAAACTACATTGGTAAATGAAGTAGGTAAACAACTTAAGACATCAAAGCAGTTTGCTCATGTCATCGATACAACAGTGTCATCTACTCCTGATATAAAAAAGATTCAAGATGATATTGCAGGGACCTTAGGGTTGGAATGGAAGGACGTCAATGAATCAGATAGACCTAGAAAGTTGTGGGACAGATTAACCAATGGTGAGAAAATTCTGCTGATATTGGATGATGTGTGGGAAAATCTCAAGTTTGATGACATAGGGATTCCAAATAGTGATAATCACAAGGGATGCAAAGTTCTTGTAACCACACGCATTCTGAGGGTATGCAATCAAATGGCATGTGGAAAGACAATTCACCTAGATCTCTTGAATGATGAGGAGGCATGGAGCATGTTTCAATTGCATGCCAATCTAGCTGATATTTCCTCCAAAAGTATCCTCGAGAAGGGACGTCAAATTGCAACTGAATGCAAAAGATTACCTGTTGCAATTGCTACTGTTGCTAGTAGTTTGAAGGGCCAAAAACGTCGTGAAGAGTGGGATGTTTTCTTAAAGACCTTACAGAAGCCATTGTCCAAGGGCAGTGTTGGTGATGATTTGGTTGATATTTATAAATGTTTGAAGTTTAGCTATGACTTTCTGAAGGATAAAAAAGCTGAGGGACTTTTCCTCTTATGTTCTACATTCCCAGAAGATGAAGAAATTTCAACCGAAGTTCTAACCAGGCTTGGCATAGGAGTTGGCCTTTTTGAGGATGATTTCGGAAGTTACGAAGATGCTCGAAGTCAAGCAGTTGTATCAAAAAATAAACTCTTAGATTCATGTTTATTGTTGGAGACAGAGAAAGGAGATGTGAAAATGCATGACTTGGTTCGCGAAGTAGCTCAATTGATAGCAAAGGATGAGATTAAGATAGTAAATTTTTCCAACAAAAGTCAAAAGTCATTGGTTGAAAGCGAAAAAAAAATCAAATATTTGATATGCGAAGGAAATCTTAGGGATTTTTTTGCATCTAAGTTTGATGGTTCTAATGTAGAGATTCTAATCGGCGACATGCATATGGAGGACATTATGCACATCCCCGTTTCATTCTTTGAAAATATTCCAAGGCTTCGTGTTTTTAATTTATCACGCCATAGTACTGATAGGAAGGATATATACCAACATCCTCTATCATTACCACGGTCAATGAAGCCATTGTCGAATATTCGCTCTCTATCATTTGAAAAAGTTGATTTGGGTGACATTTCTGTTTTTGGAAGCCTGCAAAGTCTTGAGACTCTTGAGTTGACTCATTGTGGAATTGATGAACTTCCTCGTGAAATTGAGAAACTTCAGAATTTTAGATTGTTAGAGTTGAAATATTGTGAAATTAGAAATAATAACCCATTTGAAGTTATCCAAAGATGCCAATCACTTCAAGAATTGTACTTCTTGAATAGTTTCAATGAATTTTGTAAGGAAATAACCTTACCAACATTGCAAAGGTATCGTCTTAGAAATAATCAGTATTTTATTATGGAAGATACAATATCAAGAGGTGTGTCTTGTGAATGGGATTGTTTATCAGAAGCAACATTGAAGTATGTGATGGAAACAACAGAGGTTCTTCATTTGAAAGGAACCAACAAGGGATGGAAAAATCTCATGCCTGGGATTCTTCCTATAGATAATGGTATGAATGATCTAATTCAACTTTCTTTGGAAAATTGTCATCAAGTACAGTGCCTTGTAGACACTAAACATATAAGTTCTCAAGTACCAAGTGTCTTCTCCAAGTTGGCTTTCCTACGCCTCGTGGAAATGGAAAATTTGGAAGAATTATGCAATGGTCCCATCTCATCTGTCTCTTTTAACAACTTAGAGGAGCTAACTATCTTCAAATGTGGAAATTTGCAAAGCTTTTTTAAAAGCAGCATAAATTTTTGTAATCTAAAGTTCGTGCTCTTATTTGCATGTTCTATGTTTGTTTCTGTTTTTGATCTGTCAACTTCTCGAGGCCTGCTGCTATTGGAGAAATTGGAAATATGTTATTGTGACAAATTGGAAAGCATAATTAAAACTGAATGTGAAGAAATAGTTGATGGTGATAATGATAACAACAAAAGTTGCAACTCAGTGTTTCCAAATCTGAAATTTCTCCGTATTGAAAAATGTCCCCAATTAGAATTTATAATTCCATGTCACTCTGCTCGAGACTTTTTGTTACTAGAATCTATCAGTATAGAAGAATGTGATGGGCTGAAATACATATTTGGCCAACACCAAGATGTTCAACTCCCTTCACTAATTCAATTGGAGCTATATTATGTGCCAAATTTCATCGACATATTTCCAGAGCCTTCATCCATTAAAGGGTCATCAAATTCCATTTCAAAGCCACAATCAGAATTGGAGCCAGTCAAATCTAATACATTCTCTTGGAGTCAAATATGTTGTTATGGATACAAATTGAAAGGCAACACAATCACACTGGTAACAAAATCTGATAATTTTTCATTTCAATAGATATATAGCACAAATGTCGGCCAGACTGCTCAATCACATTGCTTTCTATTATTTATTAATTTTTTCTATAATTATTTTTTAGCAAAGATTTTTTTTTTGTCTTAAATATGAAAATGGTCCCTATAATATTCAATTTACTCCTCATTTTGAGGGACTAAAATCAAATATTTTACATGTTACAAGAACCAAATCCAATATGAATCAATTTTATAACGACTAAAACAAAATACCAAGGACCAAAACCAAATTTTTTAATATTTGCAGGGACTAAAACCAAAAAAATATTTTTACAGGGATTAAAACCAAAATGTCAGATATTTGCAGGGACTGTTTTCATATTTAAGCTTTTTTTCTTCTTTTTTTTAAGAAAGCATCAAATGAAAAATTCTTTGAATAGTTTCTCTTAAAATGATATTCTAAGTATTCAACATTTCGTGATAATTTTTTATTTCTTTTGTGATAAAATTTCAAAAAATATCTAAAGTAAGAAGTCATTTCAAAAAAAAAGTTATTATTTAAAATCTCTAACAATGAATATTTTAGTTAGTCATTGCCAAAATTTATCCTTTAACTTATAACAAACGAGCTTGAAATAATTTCAGCTATTTTAAAAAAGTTTTACAAAAAAAAGTTTTACAAAAAAAGTTTTAGAAATACAAAGATTTTTTAATTTTTAAGACTATGATTTGTCAATTATACCTTTTTCAATTATTCTTATATTTTAAAAAAAAAATTAATGTTATGTATTGCGAAAAATAAAGTTTGTATTTTTGAAACAAAGTTTGTTTTTCCGGTAAAAATAAAAACAAAGTTTTTACTTTTAAATAGTTATGTATTTGGAAAACAAAAGTTTGTTTTTTTTTTTAAACAAAGATTCTTTTTTTAAAACAACGTTTGTTTGTTTTTTGTTATCTTCAATATGAAAATATATGTCACATAGTGTGAATATAGTTTTTGTTGAAATCATATTTGAAGCCTTATTTTTGATTAAAGTAGTTGAAAGAAAGTTAAAATTTTCTTAACTTTTAATTAATGTGAAGTTTAAATAATTTTTAATTTGCTTTACTGTTATTAAAAAATATGTGTGCAATATTTAGATTATTGATAATTGTTTTTTTATGATATAATTGTTTGTTAGGAGAGAGATAAAGTGTGTACGAAAAAAATAAAAAATTGTTCTTTGAAAAATAATATTTGTTGGAGAAAGAGAGAATAACTGACAATTGTTTGATATATGAGAGAAAGAGAACCCATTTAATTTATTGGAGATAAATTTTGTGTAAAACAATAAGAATTTATTGGTCGATTAAATGAGGGTTTAATAGAAAAAAAGTGCAAAAATCCACTTCCTTTTTATCTAGTACAACAATTTCAAAACTACACTTAAAAAGGAATGAAGGAAGTAAAATAGTTTACACAAAGAGTTAAATGAAAAATGAGAAAACCAGCTCAAACTCTTGTGTAACATTTTTTATTTTAATTTTTCAATTCACTTAATTTTTTTTTATAATTTTATACTTTCTTACGAATCAAATAATTTATTTTTAATTCTCTCAAAAAAAATAAATTAATATTATTGAAACTTTTATCATTTTTATCGATAAAAGCATAAAGACAACGAGCCTGTTTTGAAGCTACTATTGCATTCCCTTTATTTTTATGCACAATAAGAGATCGTTTGGTTTGATTTAAGTTCGGATTATATTGCAGGAATCAAGCTCATGTTATCCTAACACATGGGAACGTGCTCAATGTTTTTCAACTTCAAGGCTATCACATATTCTGTACAATATTAAAGAGATGAGACTGATATCTCTTCCAAAGATAAAATCATTGTTTGTAATGTCTATTGCTTCAAAATTGTCATTGGAGACCTTGATTATTGGATATTGTGATGAATTGGAGCACATAATAGTAGACATTGAAGATGGCAGTGGTGGAAATAATTGGGGAAACAATGTCTTCCCAAAATTAAAAGAGCTCGACGTTAATGATTGTGAGAAACTAGAATACATATTTGGGCACACTGATCATCACCAAAACCACAATAATGAGGTGACCCACCTTCATCTTCCAGCTTTGGAATGCCTCCAGCTTCATAATCTACCAAGTTTAGTCAGCATGTGTACCAAACACTATCGCACAACGTTGCCAGCTTTGACAGAAGTTAAACTAATAGATTGCTCCAACAAGGTTGATATTACATCTATTGGTGATTTCATCGTTGCTAATTATTCCAACAAGGTACCCACCTGATCTTTCCATTTATTTCTATTAATGTTTGTGAAATTAGTCTCTCCGTTGAAAAATAATGAATCATCTAGTTGACTGTTTTATATTTAATGTATAATTTTGATCTTTAATATTTTAACGGAAAATGCACATGTGTCTTTAGTAGGGGTGTTTACGATGCGGTTTGTTCGATTTTAAATCTAAGTCATCCAAACCGTAAGATAAATAAGAATGTGGTTTAGTTTGGTTCGGTTAACTTTTAAAATAAAATTCGAATCAAACCAAACCAAACCAAACAAATACGGTTTGGATTGAATCGGTTTGTACGGTTTTATTAGACAATATTTTTTTTTTCAACATTAAAATCAAATTAAAAAGCAAGACACAACATATTTTCAACAATGTTTTAAATTTCATCCAACATTACAAATTATTTTCATCCAACAATGATCTCAACTACGTAGATCAAATTTAAACCCGGACAAAAAGTAATTCTATTTTGTAAGAAATACAAATGACTAAAATTTTTATCATTCTATATATTTTTGAAAGAAAAAGCAAAAAAAGAAATTTAACAAGAGAAAAAATATGTCATTTTATTAAAATTTTTATTGAGTTTCTATGAATTTTGGTCCAAGTGATATTTATCTAATTGGTGTTTTTTTCTTATATTGCGGTTTGGTTTGGTTTGATTTGGTTGGTAAAATCAAAACCGCAAACCGAACCAAACCATGCGATTGAGTAAAAAATTGATCCGAATACATCCGAACCAAACGCGATTTTTTGCGGTTTCAATTTGGATTAGTTCGGTTTACGATTTTTCTATTGGATTTGTTCGATTTTGAACACCCATAGTCTTTAGACATGTGTCTTTAGTGCATATGTTAAAATTTTATTTTAAATATATCGAAAATGTATCAGTTTATTTATCAAAATTTTGAAAATTATTTTGTCCTCATTAAATACTAACTATTTATGGAATCCTTAATGTGTCATAAGAGCACATGTTATCATAACCCTATCTTTAATCACCAATTAACAAAAATTATAAAAAAAATAATATTTAGAAAATATTCACGATAAGTTTATCAAAATTTAACTTTTGAGCTCCCATTATAACCATAACCGACAAACTACCACAACAAACACATGCTTTCAGTCAACCATGTCCTTTGTCACTAAACCCAAACCGTTGTCACATATAATCCAAGAAGCTCAAAAAAGACATGTTTTGTAGCTGACTTTTCATCACGAACTTATAACTTATTTCACTAACTTATATTATATTATTCATAAGTTATTATATTACTCATGTTCACCCTTTATAATTTATTTATTATAGTTTAAAACAAAAAGAAGTTACTATTGTACGCAAAAAAATATTATGTCAACGACATCACTTTGAGTGTCTATGACTGCTACAAGCTACATACATGAGCCACCAAATATAAGTTACTCTCTCCGTCTCATTATCAATAAGTCTTTTGTTTATTTTGACAGTTGATTTTACTAGGGACAGAAATGGCTTGCCTAATTACCGTTTCCCTTAGTTTTTTCTGTTTCTTTTGTTTGCTTTTGTGGTTTCTGACGGTTTTGGCCTAGTCCACCCTCTTGTAAATATTTTTTTCCCTTTTTTAATAATATTACGTATTGGAAAGGCGGTAGAGGACGGGGGCCTCAGTTGTTGGGTGCCAACCTAGTTGGGATGTTTCAGTTTCCCCTTGACGCCTAACCTTTCTCTTGGCCTTATAAAGAAAAAAAGTAAGTCTTTTGTTCATTTCACACATATTAAGAAAAAATGAATAAGTGAAAGAGAGAGAAAAATAGTTTTGAGTATTTTGTCACTTATTAGTTTATTTCTCCTTATCATAAATGTAAAGTAAAATATATTGAATTGAGAGTGATGAAAATAATATTAATTAGAGTTATATTTTAAAAAAAGTTATTAATGTGGTATTGAAAAGTGAAATGAGTCAATTTTATGGGACAATATTTTTGTACAATTGACTCACTTATTATAGGACAAAGGGAGTATAAGTTATTAACCAACTTATCAGTTATCTGTTATTTTTATTTATTTATCAATTCGACCATTTCGTTTACCACTAAAGCACTATCAACAATCCTTTCAAAAAAAATAAAAACTAGAGTCAACAAGAGCCTCCGTTTGCTAAATGTAGATTCAATTTTTGAGATAAGTGTGTCTATTAACTCGACAAACTGTACAGTTAGCACCTTTGGAATTAGAGCAACAAAATAGAAAAGAAGAAATTTAGGAAGTTTTCATTAGCATAAAATTTGTCAAACATAATCTTGACTTTCGTCCTTATGATATCCCAAAAATGATTTGACAAACGCAAATGTGAACTCATCCAAACGAAAGCCACATCTCTTATTTCCTCCGTGAAAGGCCTAGAAAACCACTCGCAAGCTCCACCTCATCTAGATGTGGCCTATTCAAACGAACATCTTCAAAGTGATTTGCAAAATACTCGATTATCTCCTTCCGCACACCTCCACCTCATCTAGATGGGAGCTCCCAAATGCATGAATTCTGCAATTTTTTACCCTTTATCAAGCGTTCTTCTGTCTTGTGATACATTGGAACTTCAAATTAACCTTCTTCTCTCTATATTGTATTCAAATGTATTCTAAAAACCATATATTAAACTTCAATCTTCATATCCTCGATTCTTCACATGATCTTTTGTTTTGTCAATTTACATGATTTCTTACTAAAAAGACTCAAATAACCTATGAAGTTGCATGATTCAGGATAAAACTCGATTACAATGACTCAAATGAATACAACTCCTCTAATTGACTTCTAATTTGCCTTCAAATGCAAAGAAAATAACTTAAAACATAGCTAAAAATAACATATGTTATTCCATCATCACAACCCCAAACTTAAAATGTTGCTTATCGTCAAGCAAAAAAATAGCATGAAGTTAGAATTTACATGAATTTGATGATGGAACATACCTTTCCGGAGATGGTTCTCAAATTGGTACTCTTCCCACTTCTAGACTTGACTAACTAACAACATCCATGCAAGTGGGAAGTGCTTTGAGAAGATACTCTTACTTTCAACCACTTACAAATTCAAGACACATGTATGTACCTCCTAAAGCTAGTGGGGCTGATCAAGGTATTTTCCACACTCAATTCGTCATATGATTGTACCTTGCTATAAAATTTAAGTAATCATAAACAAACATTCAAGGTACATATTACCACACACATATAGAGGTGTTTTCAAAGTTATAACATGGCTTAGGTTAAATGTGGGATATATTTGGGAAAGTATGCTAACAAAACATGTTAGAGTTTCCTTCAAGAAAAAAAAACATGTTAGAGTTAGTTTCCTAAGGATTCCCTATTGAAATAATTTTTTGGCTTATTTGATTCATTGGTCCCTCCAATAATTTCAAGTTTTCATTTTGGTCCCACATCTCTTCCATCTCTCTTCTGTTCCATCATCTCTTCCTCCTTCTTAAATGTGGGACCAAAATAAAAACTTAAAATTATTTGAGGGACCAATGGATCAAAGAACTTTACTTATTTTTTCTTCTAACCTAAAACTTCTTATTCACAATCTGTCACAACCAATGTTTATGTTGTATTAACTTTTAAGCTAACAAGGGAAATGGGTACGAGTATAACTTCTTATTCTCTTTTTTGAAGAGACCACTTTTGTTGGCTCTTGATTTTCTATTTTATTTTTGTGTAGACTATCATTTTCTTATTCACAATTTGTCACAACCAGTGTTTATAAGGTACTAACTTTTAAGCTGACAAGAGAAATGGGTACGAGGATAACTTCTTATTCTCTCTTTTGAAGAGACGACTTTTGTTGGCTCTTGATTTTCTATTTTATTTTTGTGTAGACTATCATTTTGATGTTTTATCTACATTTTTTCTTTTTTATTTGATAACCAAGTTCTATCGGTACCCTACCCCAAACTTAAGATGCTGCTAATTTCAAAGAAAAATCTCATGCTTAATTTCAAACCACGCCAATTATTTCACTAATCTATCTAACTAAAAAAATAAAGACAACACACACACACACACACACACACACACACACATATATATATATATATATATATATATATATATATATATATATTCATTATAAGGTTCAAAACTAGTCACATGATTCAAGTTACATAAGTAACAAAGAAAGAAAATTGCACGGAGGCTCATAGTGGTTTCAAAAAGGATATAGAAACAGTAACAATGGGTGCCTCGTGTGTATGATAATACAACCAATAATCTATAAACAAGTGCCTCGTGTGTATGATAATACAACTGATAGTTCCTAAATAACTACCGCAATTTCAAGCAAAAATAACAATCCACATGGAAAACACATATTGAAAAAATTATAGTAGAAAGAGTGAAAAATATATCTGGTTCAAAATCTCATCGGTTATGATATACATAATTGTAATGGTGCGTATTGTTGAGTATCTTGCACACCAAGCCTCAAAAGATATCGTGCTCTTGAAGTTTGGAAGTAAGTCAGCCCTCTGCTGTTAATGGTTAGGATAATTCTCCGAGACTAAAATAATTTTTTTTTGAGATTTTTGGAAAAGGAAAGGTTATGCAATTCATGTAAAAACAACGCGCCTCGTGAGTTAGAAAACAGTAAAAGAAAGAAATTGTTAGATGTAATGCTATATAAAATGATTGAAATTGAAAATTACTAAAATAAATGTATGGGTTGCCTCTCATTTAGCGCTTGTTTAGCGTTTCAAGCTTGACGCATTTGTCTAAGGTGAGCTTGGGAGTCCAAACCTTTAAGATCCTTGTTTTCTTCTTCCATGTTTTCCTCTGATCTCCACTCCTCTTCAGAATCTGATCGTCCATACTTTACAATTTCCTCTTCCGTAAAGTTTACCAGTCAACAAAATTCTTGAAATACTTTTCTTTTGCTTGAGCAACCTCATCTTCTTCATGCTTGTCCCATTATGTTTCTTCCATCAATCGCCCAGACTTATGAACATCAATGTAACTCATGACATCATCTCGAATCATGACATGTTCACCATTTCTGATGGATTTTACTATGAACGGCCCGCATCATTCTTTCTTCTCAGATTGAGTAGAAAGATCAAGCATGTTAGGGTTTCGAAGCACTACCTTATCTCATGCATCAAATACCGGTTTTTCTTCAAAACTTCCTTCAGCTCTATCTAGGTATTCCCATATGCTTGTGTTATCACCAATCTCCTCATCTGGCTCCTTTGGTTTGGTGATTCGTGGCCTCTTTAATGCTTAGTTGGATGTGAAATCCTCACACTTTCCATTTTGCATGCCTCTTTGGATGGTCGTCCTTCGATGGCATCCACTTGATAGGTTCGAGAATCACCATTTGATTTTATCCTCCCATTTTGCACATCTATTAGTGCTTGAGCAGTTGCAAGGAATGATCTCCCCGATAGCAAGGAACACTCTTAGTAATTTGTCATATCTACATTTGTCATATATGCCGGAAAAAGAAGATTTGTCAACTTTTACTTGTACATCTTTTGAAGGTGAGAAAAACACAAGAAGGGGGGTTGAATTGTGTTATGATTTTCTTCGTTTTCTCCTAAGTTGAAGGACACTGATCAGAAGCAGTTCAAGAACAACTTCTGAAGTGATGTTCAGAACTAGGTTGCAGCGGATAAAAATAGAGAGAGAGAAGGAAGAAAGACACAAATCAATTATACATGTTCCTTCCACAAACCGGAAGTAGTCATGTCCCCCATGCACTTCCAAGGAGAGTTCACTAAAATGTAATATCTGATTACAAATGCTCACTGCTAAACTTAGCAAGAGACTTCAAATGCTCAAGCACAACTGCAAGAGACTTCCAATGCTCAAGAACACAATCAAGAGACTTCTATGCTCAAGCACACAAGCAAGAGACTTCTAATCAAACAGAATTACAAAGAAAAATGTTTGACACTGAACACTTGATATACAATCAGAGGTGCTCACAATACAAATCAGATACAGACTCTTTAAGACTCTAGAATTTCTAAGATATGAGCTTTGAAAAGAAATTCTAAGTGAACTTTTGGATGCTGAACAATTTTGACAGAGTTTAGGCGCTTTCAAATTGTTGTTAAGTCTTTTTGTTCTTCAAGTCTTCACTCCTTTATATAGAGGTGTGAAATGAACGTTGAGTTGGCAGCACATCCAAAAAGAGTCGTTTGAAGCTTTGATCAATCACCAATGATTCATTGCCTGATATGGTTATTGTCCTATGAAGGATCAATTTCAAATGCATTTCATGTATGAAGAAACATTGTTGCAGGCAGAGCTGTTATCCTTGTCTTGTAGCAGAGACAAACTCTGTGTAATGGAGGTAGTGGTTGTACAATTCGTACAATTGTACTTTGTCAACGCTTTACAAAAGAACAAGCATCCAATGCCTTTGAATCCTTTTGAATTAGTTGTTGTTCCTCTTTTCCACTCTTCTGCAATATTTAGACGACATTGAATCCATTGAACAACTTTTGAAACTTTAAGTTTGCATCTCCTGATGAACTTTAGCTTCTGGTGATTTCTAGCTTCTGATGAACTTGCTTATGATGATCTTGCTTATGATGACGTCATCACTTCAGGAGCGCTTTGTCTTCAGGAGCACTTTGACTTCAGGAGCAGTTCTCTTCAGATGCTCTTAAGCTTCCTTTTTGTTTATTTCTTTGTTCTCTTTTGTTCTTTGAGAACTTATTAATGATCTCAAAATTTTTGTCTATGGTCCTATACACTTGAACAAATATTAGCATATCCAGTTGACAATTTTTAATACCTTGTTATCATCAGAACTTTTAAGGGTAATGTTAAACACATTTTGTTCCAACAATCTCCCCCTTTTTGATGATGACAAACATTAGTATTTAAAAATGTTCAATTGTTGTTAATCTAATTAACAAGTTGACTATATAGGGTATGAGGTTTGTAAGCTCCCCCTGAGTCTAATAATACTTTAAGGTGACGTTTGTAAGCTCCTGATGGGATAAAACCGCAAGTGCACGGTCTTATCGAAGTAGTAATAAAAGAGTATAGTTCCGACAGGGAGTTATGAATTCAATTAACTTTCAATAATGATTAGAAAAGAGTTTTAGTTGAATGGTTTGGATTTTTAATTAAAATAAAATAACAAAAATAATAAAAGAGCCTTGAGATTTATTGGTCCATCTTAATAACAAGTCCTTCACAAACCAAAACTTTAAACCTAGAACCTTATGCTAGACTTAATTTCTAATGACCGGTTTCCCTTTAGCCCCTCACTTTTCCTTTTAGTCCAGTTAGAGTTTTCTTCTAGCAATCAAACCTATTTCACTGATTTGATTACTAGAAGAAGCTTTTAAGGATTTGAAACTACTAATGTCCAAAGATTGCAAAGACTATTTCACTGCCTTTACAACCCTTGTCTAAATTCACTTGTTCCAATATCAAGACTCCGTTCTCGCTTTATGAATTGATATTTGGGATAATAGATTAACCATTATCAAACCCTGCACTCTCGCTTCTACAGTTTGATAATAGTAAATTCATGTTAAAACGATGAATTTAGATTAGAAACTAGGGTTACATAAGATTTAAAGATAAAGTTTGGTTTGATTAGGATTATGTCATTAAGACTAATCCAACAATCCCAAGACAAGAAGAGTCTACTCACTAACGTTCATTGTAGACATAGAGAAGAAGAAGAATAACAACATAAAATAAAGGTGAACTTTTATTCAAAGAAACAATTGTCACTTATTATTTCAGAGAACAAAAGATGAATTGTTGTGATAGCTAGCTACTCTATTTATAGTTTACAATGTCTTAAGCCCTAAGAAATACATCACTAGAATGTTCCATAAGAAACCACGGGCTTTTTGGTCAGAAATAAACTAATAGGTAACTTGTACAAGAAGCAAAAATAGCAAAAGAGCAATCCTGGGACTTGGCACGGCCGTGTGAGATATGGCACGGGCCGTGCCAAGCTTCTGACTTGGGAAAATATATTTTTGCGTTGAATCTTGTATTTTTCCAGCCCGAATCAGCTCCTAATCCTCTTTCTTTTGCTCCAAGACTGAATCTATCAAATATTCGTTCCTGAAATATAAATATGCAATTGAAGTAAAATATATCTAAAAGGAAATAATATTTAAATAAAATAAACTTAAATCTAAATAAAACGACACTAAATATTATATTAAAAACAACTAATTATTGACTCATCAAACTCCCCCACACTTGAATCTTTGCTTGTCCTCAAGCAAAAGGCATAGCAGCATAAAACAAGATTACATATGACAATTAAAATAAAACTCATGTCTCCTCAAAGGATTTTATTTCAAGCGTACACTAATCACAAACTCAGGCATTTCTTGTAATCTTTATTCAGCCCAACAATCAAGTTCTAAGTGAGTGTGTGTGTGAAGTCCAACCCTTTTCTTGTTCCTGTATAAACAGATATTATGAGGAAATAGGTTACACCATATCGTACCAAGTAATACAGAAGTAAGTTAATGGTCTCCACAGGGACTGTCGTTCAAATCTGTAAATAAAAAAAGAGGTTGATGGTGGTTGCAGGATTTTAATTGTCCTGCCCAATGCGATATTAGATTTTTGTTTTTCATAAGTGTAACGGTGGTTAGGGAGTCCTTGAATCTCCCTTTCGTCTCTGTTGAAAATTAAATCTAGAAATCATTAGTTTATAACTTGTCTTATGTTTGGATTTAAGAAAGTAGAACATAACCCTGTGATGAATCAGTGAAAGTTTTATTTAATGTCCCTGCAATCCAACCATTTACAATTGTGGGGGTTCCCATAAGATGAATTATATTAGAAACTAAGAAATTCAATACTTCCTTGGTCCAATGGAATTAGGGTCGTCAATCATAATATGCTCCATCTAAAATATGATAAAGAAACAGGCATATGCAAATTAAATTAATCTTCAGATTATAAACTAAATAAATACTTTATTAATAGAATCTAACAAATAAGAAGGAGATCATGGAACCCTGATCAAAGAGATTTAGTTGTTAATGGCAACCAACATCATTACAAAATAATATAGAAAAACATACACTAGAAAGAACAAGAGGACGATGGAGATCCTCTGTCTTGAAGCTCTTGATGTTTGACCCTTGCCTTGTACTGTTAGCTTTCTAAATGAATAAAAGAGTGTGCAAATGTCTCCATTCATATTCAATGATTACTTCGGGGTTAAGAGAGTGCAAATAGGGGTTTTCCACCCAAAACAGCTTGGAAAACAATAAAACAACACTTCCTACTCATGTCCATGCACGGGGCGCATGAGGCAGCCATTCCTGCGTGAGTCCTACAGTTTTCGACCCTTTTTCAAACGTTCTTTCGTTCTGCGGTGCCTTTGAACTTCAAATGAATTTTCTTCACTTTGTATTGTCTTTTAACAACCATTGAACTTCAATCTTCATATCCTTGATCCTTCATGTGATGTCTTGTTTTGTCGATTTACATGATTTTTCACTAAAAAGACTCAAAGCACCTATAAAGTTGCATGTTTTATAATAAAAATGAATTACAATGACTCCAATAAAAACAACAGAACCAGTTCTCAAACCATTGGCAACTCCTCTAATTGACATCTAATTTACCGTCAAATGCAAAGAACATAACTACAAACATATCTAAAAATATCGTATGTTATTCCATCATCAACTTTCCTTTTTACTTGCTTTCTCCTCTAATTGACATCTAATCTAATGCAAAGAAAATAAAAAAAAACATATCTAAAAACATTGTATGTTACTCCATCACCAGCTTTCCTTTTTACTTGCTTTGTTTTTTTTTTTTTAATATTGAAACGGCGTGATCGCAGGGACTAAATTTTAGGACGCGTTTGGAAAAGCCTTGCTACGTATAAGGTGTTTTTTTTCTTGGCAATTGTTTCTCCATGGGTTACTGACTAGGGAGAAATTGATGAGGCGTGGGGTGTTTGAGGCGGGAAATGTGTAGTTGGTGTTTGTGGGATAAACGAAAGACCATCTTTAAGTAAATTGTGTGTTTGCTACCGAAATATGGGTGTTTGAGGGACGATGATGGGGGACATTTTTAGGTTGTTAGAAAGTTGTTGTTTCATCAATAGGTACAATAACAAGGTCAAGCTGTTACTCTTATATGTCACACATGGGTGTGGTTTATTTGGAGGGTGCATAATGATTTTATTTTCTTCGAAGTGATTCTGTAGTTGAATGAAGTAGTTGATGCCATCAAAAACATCTCCTGGAAATGGTTTGTATAATATGAAGAAAAAAGGGCCCTTAATGTGGGTTTAATACCACATGTACTCTCTCCCATTTTTAGGTATAGTAGTCACATTCATTTTCAATTCATATTTATCTGTCCTGGTAAAATATAAAGACTATTTTAGTGACTTAGTTCTTCTATCAAGCTAGTATTGTGTTATACTGTTTCATCACTCATATTTGATGCATGTGTAATTTATTTTCCATTCATTTATGGCAGGAATTGAGTGCGAACGTGGAGCATTTTCTCTCCTTGGAAAAGCTGAAGGTACATGATTCCAAAGTAGAAAATATGTTTTGTCTCAAAAACCTTACAGGGATAAAAATTGTGAGATGTGAGAAATTGGAAATTGTTTTCTCTACTTCCATAATAATGTGTCTACCACAGTTGCTTCATATAAGAGTTGAAGAATGCAAAGAGTTGAAGCATATCATTGAAGATGATTTGGAGACTAAGACAGTATGCTTCCCAAAGCTACAAACACTTGTTGTACAAAAGTGCAAAATGTTGAAAAACGTCTTTCCAATCTCCATATGCAAAGAGCTTCCTCAGCTAAATGCTCTACTGATAAGACAAGCAGATATGCTAGAGGAAATATTTGTATGTGAAGAAGGTGATGAGAAAGTCAATATTCCAAATCTGAAATTTGTAGCATTTGATAACCTACCAAGCCTCTGCCAGACCCAAGGAAATCATTTTCATGCTGTTCCAAATCGATTTGTAAAAAATTGTCAAGAACTCTCTCTGACTAACGCAATAACAGAAGACTTTAGAAAAAACATATATGATTATATTTATTTCTCAGGTACAGACTTTGTCCAATATTTTTTACATTTTGGCTGTAAATAATTGCATATCATACAGTATTATTTACAGCAACAAAAACATACTGAGCAGATTTATGGATTTTTTCTTTTAAAATTAATATCGACATTTTAACCCTTTTTTTTACCAAAGTCTAGAATGAAAGTATCCACATTTCTCTCAAGATCTAATAAATTAGAGCTATGCATGTCTAAACTAAAATGTCTGAACTCATGGAGTGACCTATCTTTATATAAACTCTAAAAGTGGTGATTTACAGTTGAAAGTGGACATTTTGTTTTATTACTATGCTTATGAGTTACTATATAATGATGTTCATCTCTATAATATTGTGCTATAGATTATAGTGTGTATGGGGATATCAAATCTGTAATTGATGAATTACTAGAAGAGACCGGAGACCGCGATACCCGTAATGAAAATCCAAGTTCAAAAACCACTAAAGATATGGCAGCTGAAATTGAAGTTCAAGTAGCATCAGGACACATGTTGACTTCTTCACAGGTCAATCCCATTCCATTTATTCAAGCATGAATTTGTTGAAAATGTCAAATTCCCTTCTATATTTCTATGCATACAACTCATTAAATTAATAGGCTAAGGCTTTACTTAGTAATAGATGTAATTAATAGTTTCATATCACTGCTGCTTCTGTTCTTATTACACGAATTGATGAACCAACAATATTCAATTGGAGAAATTTATAGCACCACCTCATTGTGCACATTATGCTAAAAATCAAGTATTAAAGAAAATAAATTTTACTCTAACTAGTAACAACTACTTAAAAATATACTGCAACTAATTTACATTTTCATGCTATTCAATCAGTTGGAGGGTTCAACGTCAGAAAAACCTGTAGCGGAACCGTTGTCCACCATTTCAGCAACAGAAAACGAGCCACCAGTACAAGTCATTGATCATAAACAAAAGGCATTTCCTCTATTTTGCTCTTATTCATTCCGACACTTTTCCTCTACAAACTGAAACATCCTTTAATTTTAAGCAGGGTGTCGAGATAACTGTTGAAGAAGTAACTGCATTAACTAATACCAAGACATTAAAATCCTCAACTCATTCAAAATCACTCAGTTCATCTTCACAGGTGAGTTTATTTTTGTAACTTGAAATTACCATAGCATTGAGTCAGACAGACGTTGTAGAGAAAAAATGAAACAAACATCAAAAGGAAAGCAAGAATTTAATCCAAACGTCCCTGGTTTAGATAAACCTTTAGTACCAAATTAACCAACAAGTTCGAAGACGTTAGTTAATAATGGATATAATTAATAGTTATGTATCCCTAATTCATCTGTTCTTATTACAGGAGTTGTTGAACGAACAATCAAAGAGTCAACAATGTTTGATGGACGACCGACATCTACCTGGAGAAATTGATACTATCGTCAAACCTTTTCTGGTAAACAATGTAATATCACCTAACTATTCATATGCAAATCTAGATAAAAGTGATCATAAATAAGGAAAGAAAATGTAGAATGTAAATCGGAAAATACGTTAAGTGATTGTTATAAAGAGGAAAGATCAATTAAGTTAGAAATACGAAAATTATCATCTGAATATTCTTCACACTTCACAGTACCTTCACTTCCCTTGTTCTGCTTCTATTACAGAATTATTGCTTTCCATAAATGGATCATCATTTTGGCTATATGTTGCAACTTATTTTCATTTTCAGGATCAAAGCATTCAACAGGGTTCTACGTCAGGAACAAAAAATAACCAAGATATTCAACGAGTTGATATTGAACAAAAGGCATTCCCCTTTTTATTCTTTTGACTCTTTTTCAACATAGGAATTGAATTATGATACCCATTTAAATATGATTTTCATTTTATGCAGGGTATCACGTCAAGTTTTGAATATCTTGGAGACTCTCAAGAAACAACTCAGACTAATAATAACCAAGGTGAAGACTTTTTGGATTAATTTTCTTTAATGATGCTACCTCATCATACTTCTGATTTTGAATTTACACATGTTGTTCAGTTTCTCTAAATGATGAGGCTGTCATGAAAGTAAGCTTAAATATTGAGAAGCAGTTTCCTAGGATCACATCTCCTATTGAATCTCAGTTTCCTTCAATTCCATCTAAAGGTATTTTATAGCTTCATTTTATTTTCAATGAACATTGTTTTTCTCAAATAGGGGACCCTTCTCAAAGAATAGAAGATTTAAATCCTTCAATTATCAACTATTTCAATAAAAACCCAATTTAAACATTTACATATACAGTGATACTAACTGATACGTTGTTTTGCTATAGATTTGGATTTGTATTTTCATATGGAGAGTTTATTTCGAAGATTTCAAGAAGTTTCTAAGGGTCATAGTAACAGTAATGGAAATCTAATTGCACAAACCGCTAAAGAATTTGCAGCATGGATTGAAGCAGAAGCAGCATCAACGCACGAGTTGACTTCGTCAAAGGTTCATACTATTCTAATTATTCAAGCTAACCACACCTGAATACATTCATCATGACAATGACTTTGAACCAAACACTTTTTTTTTTGTGCACATAAAAAGGAACCAAACACCAGAGGTAGAGCATGAATTTGTTGAAAATGTTCTTGATTTAGAGATACCATAAATAGCAATATTACCAACAATCACCATATCACAGGAGCTGATTAATGAACAAAAGTCACTTGGAGAAATTGATGCTACCATCAAACCTTGTCTGGAAACTTATGTAATATAGCCAGTACTACCTCATTGTGCATATAAAGCTATACCAAACAATGCAGAAAATAAATTTTACTTCAACTACTATACATAAAAATATGCTGCAACTAATTTCCATTTTTATGCTATGCAATTAGTTGGCGGGCTCTGCATCAGAAAAACTAGCAGGTGCAACTTTGTCCACCATTTCAGGAAAAATCAATGAGCCACCTATACAATTAGTTGTTCCGAAACAAAAGGCATTTCCCTTATTTTTCACACATTTTCAATGCAGGAATTGAAATATACTACAATCTTAAACATTCTTTTATTATTTAGCAGGGTAACGAGATAAGTGTTGAAGAAGGAACTACGTCAACTTGTGACAAAAAAATAACATCAACTCATTTAGTAAGTTCGTCACCAACTTATAGTGTGTACCGAGGGTTGGTTCAATACATATTGAGGCCTGGTATATTTTATTTAAATTTTCACATTTACGCTTTTTATTAAGAAATATTGTGATTGATGACATTTCAACTATGTTGACACCCCATCAAACGAACAATCATCTACAACAGCCAAAAAATATTAATGATAAGAAATAAAGAAAACAAAATGACGGTGGGCAACAACAACAAAATATAATGTTAAGGTGACCGAATCTATTAAAAAAAAGTTCTCCATAATACAATTTTGCAATGAATCTCACCAAATTACATCATTATACAGAGAGCCTATATTGACTAACTTATAGCATAATTGTTGTCTTCCCTATATTGGAGACACTGACATCATTTGTTTATTAATTTAAATTTTTAGGAAGTTGGTGATGGTAAAATATGCATACCCTCTATTTCAATTGTCAATACAGAGCCTCCTCCCACCAAAGACGGTGCTATTGGAGACTCTCAGAAAACAATTGGTGAGTTTTTTTATTTCTTCATTAGATTTTAAGGTTTCTCCTCCAATCTTGTGTTTAGTTTCTTAAAATGATAGAGCTTTCATGAGATTAAGATCAATATAAGTGAAAATCAATGAACTCTTGTAGCCATGGAAGACATTAACAAGTTGATGGAAGAAGACCCACTTTTTGCATTTGAAAAGCTTCTTGCTGGACAAGTCTCAATTTCCTCCATTCGAATTTTACTTCAAGAATTGAAGAGTTTGATGGACTCATCATCAAACCTTGACCATCTTGTATCAAACCAAGAGTCCAAAGAGAAATTGATTTCTCTTTTTCATGGATTGAATCAGCATCAAGGACTCTTACCTTCTCATGTGAAGGAGTTTATTGAGAAAGCGGAGACCTTTTTCAATGACAGCATTATCAAATATGCCATTTCACAAAGAGTACTCAATAAGCACAACCAACTTCTTGATTCAAAAACCGATCTAGTGAACAAGCTTTGGAGTGCATATAGTACACAAAACCACATTGACAATGAAATTTCAATTGCCAATGCTCGAATAGATGAGCTCTCTTTACAAACTGATGCACATAAAAAAGAGTTGGAAGATATTAAGAATCAAATAGAAGATTTGAAGTCAGTAGTGAACAAAGGCAATGTTCGGAAGAACGAGTTGAAGGCTGAATGTACTGTGTGGGCTCAACAAAGTTATGAATTACTTCCTGCACTAGCATCATCGGCGGTCGACGTAAGACAAGCTGAACGTGGGAGGAATCTTGCGACAGAAGGCTTTGCAAATTTAAAATCTTCATTTCCTAC
Organism: Medicago lupulina; assembly: GCA_958299785.1. Classification (NCBI taxonomy): domain Eukaryota; kingdom Viridiplantae; phylum Streptophyta; class Magnoliopsida; order Fabales; family Fabaceae; genus Medicago; species Medicago lupulina. The sequence goes on along the minus strand of OY283144.1, from coordinate 25,275,132 downwards.
ATTTTAGGAAGGAACCAGATATATGTCCTCACACAAAAATAGACTAGGTTGCCGTAATTATTGTTTTTGTTAATATATTTTGCTACTGTATACTTAGTGCTGCGCTCTTTTTTCCTTCACCTGGTTTTATCCCATTGGGTTTTACAGGTAAGGTTTTTAATGAGGCAGTTGTATCACACTGTTATTCCCTTATGTAATATTGATTGTCCTAGTCCCCAAGTTTGTATTCTTTTTAATCATATGATTGGAGTGCTCCAGATGACACAAGTGGTAGGATTTTGATGCCGGATGTCTCTATTTACCATAGTTGAATATTAGCAAAAGCATGGTTTACTAAATAATACACTTTTTAGCAATAATGTCTGTATTGTACATTGTTAGTAACCAATATTGTCACCTTTCAGAAGAAAAACCACATGCATCATTACTTCCTATGACAACACCTGATCATTGAAATACTCTACTATCAAAGCTCTAATAAATCTGATATAAACAGCTGACCGATGAAAAGGAAAGAAAAAAACTGTAGTATTCTAGGCGTAAGATCACAAAAATATATTAAATATGTAATATGGAAAACTTTAGGTTGAAATGATGTTTTGGTTCCTCTATTTTGTAAAAATTTAATACTAATTGCTAATTTTGCCAGATAGAGACTGAGCTTTTAACTCATCCAATTTGGTTTATCTTCAAAACTCAGTGGCTCCAAGAAACTAGACATCGAACTTCGTTGGCTTTGTTAATATTGGAGTATGAACTGACTGTGAAATTGAATTAAACTTATTTAATATGAGCTAGCCGTGTTCTTTCATAACATGAAATCCATTTTGCTTCCTTGATTTGCTAGTTGATCCTGTTTGTTTCTCTCTTTCAGTGATTCCGTGTTTCTGTGATACCTCAAAATTGTCCAAAACAGGAAAGCCATAAAATCTTAATTAAATTAGGAAAACACATAAAGGATAAGGGTCACTGATCTTTTTCAACCTTTGTCTTCTTGAACTCTAATAGAAAAACCAATTAACAATTTCACAATCATGTGCAACAAATCTATCTATACATATTATACTCCAGATCACGAACTTAAACTTCAAATATTGAAGGAAAACAAAAGAGACTGGTGAGTTCAGAAGGTAAACTTGAAAACAGTTAATATCATTTGAAACATACCTTAGCTTGTATGAACATCAGTGTCGCGTCATTTCTCGGAGATCAAGGCTATTTGATTAGCTTTTAACTCACTATATTATTTCACGACTTTTGAAAAAAATATTTGAATTAGATTGGGGTCCGGGGGTTGGTTACATAAGGGGAAGGTGTTAACACCCCTTATCTTTGTAGTACTCTACGAGAACCTTTCAACTTTATTTGTTTTTTGTGCCATAAACTTACTTAATTTTGAAGAAAAGAATAAAGGTGAATAAAGAGAAAAAAGGAAACCTATTTATCTACATTTTTATTGATTCGGAAGGACTGAGTCATTTGCCTACGTACCCGTGAGGGATTAGAACCTCGTAGTTCGGGGTAGAAATTTCCGTTTGATTTGTTTTTGTGTTTTTTACTAGTTTTGAAAAAGGTTTTAAAATGAAAAGCCAAAGTGGCAAAAGTAAGAATTTGTTTGTATTTTTTATATTAAAAGAAAATGATTGGAATATAATTAAATGGATTGATATTTCATTAAGAAAGAAATAGAAAAAAAGGAATCACTCGATTTATGGATCGAGGTTTATTGTGAAGATTATTTTTGTGATTTTGGATTATATGAATGTTTTTGTTGTTTTTTGAATAATGATAACTAAACTAAAATTAAAACTAAAGGAGCAAAAAGTAAAACGTAGGTATTTTGTGGTGACGTTGGATCACCACAAAAACCTTTAACCTAAACTAGAGAGAAAAGAAAAGGCAAACACACACGCACGCACACATGCCTAAAACTATTACATTAGGCCTATTATACATTCTAAAGTCTGCGAAAAAAATAAATATGCATGATTTACATTAAGTCTAAATTTACATTCTAACTCATGTGCAATAAATAAAAGTAAATGACATAAAAAAATGAATATGTACATATGCATGAAAATAAACCTAGACTAAGAAATGCATGAATGATTTTACATCAAGCCTAATTATACATTCTATATCAATGTGAATAAAAATAAAAATAAAAAAATTACATAAAATAAATATGTTAAATAAATGAATGATAAATATGCAACCTAATCTAATAAACAAAAAAATGATAAAGTGCAGAGAAAATAAATAATAAAAAAAATGCAAGAAAGATTAAAATGCATGAAGGAAAGGAAATAAAAGAGTGTGATGCAAAGAAGGGGGTTCAGACAGTAATCAGGAGGGGGTAGTAATTAAAATGGGAATTGGGCTCTGGATGCAGCTGAGGGGCGTATGGGCTCAGTCTAAATGAATTTGGGTCGTCTGATTGATCAGACGGCCCTGATTTGATCAAGGAATAAAGGCATCAGGGGCCCTTGATTGAAATCAACGAACATAAGCGCATGGGTGCATGGTAATACCATGCACCTTTGCATACAAGATCTGCAGGCCCTATAAATGGGTTATGGCTCAGAATTCTTCTCATTTTCACACTTCTATTCTCTCTCCTCTCTTCTTCTTTGAACTCTCCCTCTATATTCTCTCCCCTGTTCTTCTTCAACAACATTTCGACGAGTGTTCTTGGAGCACCGCCGTGTCCCCCCAGTTCCCGGTTGAAATTTTCTGCGCCGGCGCGGTGGCAGATCATCCCAGACAGAGCCGCCGCTGCCGAAAACTGCAAATTTTCTTTATTTTTCTTTTTTATCTTCTTCTACTCTTACTCCTCTTCACGATTCTAAACCTAGTTTTTTCTAAACACACCTACACAGACCTAAATCTAAAAGTAGAAGAAAATCTACCTTTATTATTTTTGTTGCGGATCCGGTTGTGTGCTTTGATGCATACGAGTTGTGTTGAGTCGCGGACTGAGTTTGTTCGTGTTGTACGGATGGTTACGAGCGGTGTTGTGAGTCAGATTTGATTGACCGCGCTGGCTGTGACTGCTTATGTTGGGGTTTGATTTGTGTGGATGATTGAAACGGTTTGGATCGGAATTGGATTTGTGCGGTTAATGGTTTGTGATTGAAACTACTTGCGGAGATTTGGTTGATGAGATTGTGTGCAAACTGTTGATGTCGTAAGTGTATTTGTGTTTGGTTTATGTGGGATTTGCTATGTTGTGTGTTTGTGCGATTGGGTTTAGGTTACTGCTTGTAATGTGATTCTGTTACTGTTTGTGATGGAGTTTGAGTTTGGATTGTGTTGGTGGTTTGGTTACAGTAGTAACAGTTTGTGATGTTACTCCTTGCTGGGTTTGGTCATTCGAAAGTTGTGATGGTCGATAATTGTGTTTGTGATGTTGTGTGTACTGGTTTTGGTATTGGGTTGTTGTCTTTGATTGCAGGTTTGTGGTGTTGACAAAATCGGCCCCCCTCTAACTGTCTTATGCAGGCTTTGTTAAAGAATCCATAAAAAAATTGGTGGTTATGGATTGGGATGTGAAGAAAGACCCGTCTGTTCCTATGAAATTGTTGCAGATGAGGTGCTGGAAATTTGTTGCAGATTGAGGTGCGTGACACCTGCCTTTTTGGATTAGGACTTTTTCGGATATTATTCGACCAAAATGAAATGAAAAATAAAGTAACAAAAAAAAGATGATAAAGACTAAAAAAACAATATAAGATTAAAAATAAAAAAAATTTATTTTTAATCTTATATTGTTTTTTTAAGATTAAAAATAAAGATTATAAAATAACAAAATTAAAGTTAATTAAAAACTTAAATAAAATATGGAAATTAACATTAAAAATAAAGAGAGAAGAGGGCCCAACTCGGAACAAAAAAAAGAGGTATATTAAAATACCTCTCTGTCGAATTTTTTTACTGAAAGGTCAAAGACTAATCAGGGTTAAAGGGCACGTGTCAGTGATGTCTTTGGGTCAAAAAATGGGGTATGACAGATGCCCCTATTTAAGTTTCTTTGTCTGGAGACTTGAAGATGAAATCTTCGATTTGACGGGCCGAAGAGACTTAAATACAGAGTACACCATTTTTGACCTAAGACGCTATGAAATGCTTGTGAAATGCCTGTGATGCAATTATGAATGCAGGACGACAAAGATGACTTGACTGGGACAAGAAACATCGACGGGATACCCAAATTCGTTGAAGAAAAAGAGATCCGACTGCACTTGGGGATAGTGTAGTTTTACTAGGGAAAATGGTTGTCTACTATCGTATTGGTTTGGAATGAAAGCTCCATGAAGACAACTTTTAGTGACACGCTGGGGATGACGCTTATGAGAAAACTGTAGGGTAATTGCAAAATTGTTCATTTGTTAGAACTTGCCACTTTGACACATGGTAATAGTAAAAAGGAAGATGTAAAATGTTCTTTTGTTGGAACCTGCTGTTTGAAACATGGTAATGGTAAAAGAAAAATGTTCGTTTGTTAGAACTTGCTAATTGACATTTGACATTTGATAAAGGTAAAGGAAAATGCAAGATGTTCGTTTGTTAGAACTTGCTAATCGACAAGATATTTGTTTGTTAAAAATTGCTGAATAGGAGATGTTCATTTGTTAGAACTTGCTGAATGTGAGAGGTTCATTTGTTAGAACTTGTTGAATGCGAGATGCTCATTTGTTAGAACTTGTTGAATGCGAGATGTTCATTTGTTAGAATCTGCTGAATGGGAGATGTTCATTTGTTAGAACTTGCTGAATAAGAGATGTTCATTTGTTAGAACTTACTGCTTGAGATGTTCATTTGTTAGAACTTGCTGAATGCGAGGTGTCCATTTGTTAGAACTTGTTACTTGACAATGGTAAAGGTAAAATGGAAAATGCAGGTCGTTCATTTGTTAGAACTTGTTATTTGACATGATAAAGGTAAAATGGAAATGTCAATGTTCGTTTGTTAGAACTTGCTACTTGACAATGGTAAAGGTAAAATGGAAAATATGAGATGTTCATTTGTTAGAACTTGTTACTTGACAATGGTAAAGGTAAGATCGAAAATGCAGGATGTTCATTTGTTAGAACTTGTTACTTGACATGATAAAGGTAAAATGGAAATGCTAATGTTCGTTTGTTGGAACTTGCTACTTGGCATACAAGACTGGTGACATTTCTTGACCAAACATATTGGAGATGACACTTGTGAGAAAATAAGGGTAAACACAGAGTTGTTCGTTGGTTAGAACTGGCCACTTGGCAGGTGATAAAAGGTAAACTCAAGTTTTCCGTTAGTTAGGACTGACCACTTGAAACATGATAAATAAGAATTGAAACAGAAGGATGCAGCCGACCAAGACTTCGGGTGACTAATGCAACCATGTGTAGATTGATGTTGTGTATATGTTATGTACGCATGAACGTGTGTATATATGGATGTATGAATGGATGCATGTAACTCGTATGATTGTATATATATTGCATGTTGTAGATGGACTCGACGAGACAAGAATGGTAAGATAGGAAGTGGATCGACATTGCAGTACAAACACTTGGCAAACTTCCTTGGAGATTGTTTTATCGTGAACAAATCGAGCCATTGACGGTGTAAAACCTGGTACAAGGTAGAAACTGATGCCTCTTGGGGAGAAAGCCCATTGTTGATCAAAAGTCTGGGAGAAGTCGTCATTTGTAAACCGACGCAGAGTGTTCTTCCCTCGACATGCTTCAACAGTCATGTTTTTTTTGTTTTTTTTGTTTTTTTTTTCTTTTGAAAATCCCTAACTTTTGCCTAGATCGCCCTTTCGGGTTTTCAGTCCGCCGGGACGCTCTCTATTACCTAAGCCGTCTTTTCAGGTTTTCAGCTTAGCGAGCTCTTTTTGTGTATAATTTTTTTGTATTTTGGGATTATGACTGCATTTTGCTCAAATCAGAGGTCCTCTCCATAGTCCTTATCCTCTTCCAGAATGTAACCATCCTTGAGGCGAATGTTGATGTATGCTTCACCTACTCACGAGTTCAAAGAGAGTTTGTTTGTTGTTCACACTTTTCAAAAGATGTAAAAAAAAATTGTATTTTGAATTTTATTTTTTTTGCTTCAAGTATTGTCATCAAAAACAGAAGAAATTTTGCAAATAGAATAAATGAGAGTTCCAAATAAATGGGCACAGACTCAAATTTGATGAATTGAGTGGTGACCCGCCAATGGCACAGCTCAACAGATTTTGAAAAATGGTAAATATATGGGATGGGTACATTGAACACCGTAACCGCTATTCTCCCTAACAACTTTGAATTGACCCTGTTTCGGGTTTTTGATTTGCTGATGCTTCAAATCGGAGGTTCTTTGATAACTTTGGATGCTCCAAGTGGATTATGCCTGACTGATGCAGTCACTTTGTCATGATCCTTAACTTTTGCATAGGTCGCGTTTGCGGGTTTTCGCCTATCAGAATAATCATTTTTGTTCATGTCTCTAATTTTTGCCTGGACCACCCTTTCGGGTTTTCAGTCCACCGAGACGCTCTTTTTTGCCTAAGCCGCCTTTTCAGGTTTGCGACTTATCGAGCTGTTATTTTTGACAAAGTATTTCTTGACTGCATCAGCATTTATAAGACGCGTGAGTTTGTCACTATCCTTTGTGATTATGCATTACTTTGCCCCTGGAATCTAGTTGAAAGATAGTGTCTTTTTGAGAACATGGTCTCCTTGAAATTCACGGGGACGAACCTTCTTCTTGGAAGTTTGCTTCATCCTTTTGATGTAACTGTCCCTGAGAACTTTTCATTGTCGGGACTTTGACCTCCATAGGAGATCCAACCTCCATATTGTGAACTGAGGGAAGGAGGGGGGTTGCCTCTGTTGAAATGTGTAATGAAACACGATACCCATGTAAGGCAACGGTAACATCTCACGCCAGTCTTTGTAAGTGACTGCAATCTTCTGAACAGTCTTCTTGATTTTTGTTTGTAGCTTTGACGGCTAAGATGCCCCAATATACAAAAGATCTTGTCAGGAACCTCTTCATTCTCCTTTTTTCTTTGGATAAAAGGAAACTCAAAGTTGGAAAAGAGTACAAGGTTAATGTGTTCAACGGGTTTATTAATGCATGATTTGATTATTTGATTTTCACAAGTAAGTATAAGTTATGATTATGCAGGTATTTGAGAATGATTAAAGAGAAATTTTTTTTTTTTGTATTACCATTTTTCCAGAACAAGCACCAAAGTCGGGATCAAAACGACCTTTTTATTAATGATGGAAAATACATGAAGCAAAAATCCCTACACAATTTCTCATTCGTCTCGGGCGGGACGAAACGATTTTTTGAAAAATAGCAAACAACAAACAAACGCATTATTTGAACAGGTAAGTAGTAGAAGGAACATCAAAAGCGACACAGTTGCGGCTATCTACTCCATGTCTCGCAATACTAGGTTGTATAATCTGGCAGTGGCTTAACTTGCACGTCTGGATTCAACCTTCGAAAAGCAAGTTATTGGCTTCAATCAACTTCTAGACTTCAATCTTCAAAGAGCGACAATGCTCGATGTCATGGCCGGGTGCTCCTTGATGGAAGGCACGAGAGAGGTCAGGTTGATACCAAACCGACAACTCGTTAGGCAACCAAGGAGGCGCTCTAGTTTGGAGAAGGTTCTTTTGGAGCAGGATGGGGAGTAGCTCTGCATATGTCATTGGGATTGGGTCAAACTGCATTCTTGGAGCCTGTTGTCGAGGTTGCTGTTGATGTTGGCGTTCGGGCCTTTGCTAGAACTGCAGCTGATTCTGTGAAGCTACTAGTGAAGCCACCAGGGTACTCAGTCTTTTTAATATGGTCTAGAGTGTTGTTACCTCTTCACGAATATTCCTAGATCTCTTGTTCAAACTGATACGTTCTCTCTTATTGTTTGCACGAGTGTTGTAGGTGCGAGTTGACTTTGGACGAAGACAGTCAGACTACTAGCTTAACCTCTTGAGGGAAAAGAAAACTTTGTGAGACTCGGACTGTGAAACTATGAAATGCGACATGATGCATGACGTTTATGCAAAAATGGTCAATCTTTTTTCTAAGGGTTTATCAAAGTGAATTATAAACATTGCAGAGGAACATGACTTTATTTGAAAATTGTGAAGATATCGCAACCGGTTCCCTTTTTAAAAGTAAGAACGAAACCAAGGAAAAAGTTCTTAACAAAAGCTAGAGCTTAGTTAAGATTTTTGAAGTTGTATTTCTTGGTGTTCAAGGTCCGTTCATCTGTGATATTTGCATGAAACTTTTCTAAATTCTCCGATATTTGATGGAAAAAAGTTGTTTATGAATGAATGCATGTATGCATGATTATGCTGAAGAACATATAAAACATGGTGAGGTTAAGTCCATAATGTTGGAGTCAAGGGTAAATACGCCATTGGTAAGGACTATGGTTTCATTTGTACTTGTAACAAGGGTTTGAATATATCAGTGTATAGGAATGCTCCTAGTCCAATAACATTCACAAGGAATTCTAGTTTGAGTGTAGTATCGCGTGATAACTAAAGTCAAGAATGCTCTTGGTTTAGCCACCGCACTACATCCTAAAAAGGCCAAGATGGGTTAAGGGTAACTAAGGTCCACGACTTTGAGGGACACTCACATTGAAAGTAATAACATTGACACGAATGTTCATGACAACAAAAGTACTACCTTCCGTGAGGCCTCCACCGAGTGGGGTTATATCACATGTAAACATCACTCAAGAATGTTCTTGGTATGTCACTATGATTGTACCCCGTCCTATCTTATGTTTTCCTCAAGTCTGGGTTAGGACTTATCTCACCACTCACGTTAAGAAAGGAGAAAGAAGAAGGAGAACATATATACATGTATTTCCATTATTTTTTTGTTTTTGTTAAGCAGGTTATAGCACAAAAAATTAAACAAAGTTACGTTAGGCTTAACCCTCGATTTTTTCCCCAGTGAAGTCGCCATTTCTGTCGCGTCATTTCTCGAAGATCAAGGCTATTTGATTAGCTTTTGACTCACTAAATTATTTCACAACTTTTGAAAAAAAATATTTGATTTAGATTGGGGTCCGAGGGTTGGTTACATAAGGGGAAGGTGTTAGCACCCCTTATGTTCGTAGTACTCTACGAGAACCTTTCAACTTTATTTGCTTTTTGTGCTATAAACTTACTTAATTTTGAGGAAAGGAATAAAGGTGAATAAGGAGAAGAAGGAAGCCTATTTATCTACATTTTTATTGATTCAGAAGGATTGAGTCCTTTGCCTATGTACTCGTGAGGGATCAAAACCCCGTAGTTCAGGGTAATTTTCGTTTGATTTGTTTTTGTGTTTTTTAATAGTTTTGAAAAAGGTTTTAAAATGAAAAGCCAAAGTGGCAAAAGTACGAATTTGTTTGTATTTTTTATATTAAAAGAAAATGACTCGAATATAATTAAATGGATTGATAATTGATTAAGAAAGAAATAGAAAAAAAAGGAATCACTCGATTTATGGATCGAGGTTTATTGTGAAAATTATTTTAGTGATTTTGGATTATATGAATGTTTTTGTTGTTTTTTGAATAATGATAACTAAACTAAAATTAAAACTAACGGAGCAAAAAGAAAAACGTAGGCATCTTGTGGTGACGTTGGATCACCACAAAAACCTTTAACCTAAACTAGAGAGAAAAGAAAAGGCAAACACACACGCACGCACACACGATTAAAACTATTGCCTATTATACATTCTAAAGTCTGCGAAAAAATAAATATGCATGATTTACATTAAGCCTAAATTTACATTCTAAGTCATGTGCAATAAATAAAAGTAAATGACATAAAAAAATGAATATGTACATATGCATGAAAATAAACCTAGACTAAGAAATGCATGAACGATTTTACATCAGGCCTAATTATACATTCTATATCGATGCGAATAAAATAAAAAATGAAAAAAAATTGCATAAAATTAATATGTTAAATAAATGAATGATAAATATGCAACCTAATCAAATAAACATAAAAATGATAAAGTGCGGAGAAAATAAATAATAAAAAAAATGCAAGAAAGATTAAAATGCATGAAATAAAGGAAATAAAAGAGTGTGATGCAAAGAAGGGGGTTCAGACAGTAATCAGGCGGGGGTAGTAATTAAAATGGGAATTGGGCTCAGTCTAAATGAATTTGGGCCGTCCGATTGATCAGACGGCCCTGATTTGATCAAGGAATGAAGGCATCAGGGGCCCTTGATTGAAATCAACGAACATAAGCGCATAGGTGCATGGTAATACCATGCACCTTTGCATAAAGGATCTGCAGGCCCTATAAATGGGCTATGGCTCAGAATTCTTCTCATTTTCACACTTCTATTCTCTCTCCTCTCTTCTTCTTTGACCGCTGCCTCTCTATTCTCTCCCATGTTCTTCTTCAATAGCATTCCGGTGAGTGTTCTTAGAACACCGCCGTGTCCCCCAGTTCCTGGCGCCGGCGCGGTGGCAGATCATCCCAAACGGCTTCGCCGCTGCCGGAAACTGCAAATTTTGTTTTTTTTTCTTTTTTATCTTCTTCTACTCCTACTCCTCTTCACAATTCTAAACCTAGTTTTTTCTAAACACACCTACACAGACCTAAATCTAAAAGTAAAAGAAAATCTACCTTTATTATTTTTGTTGCGGATCCGGTTGTGTGCTTTGATGCGTACGAGTTGTGTTGAGTTGCAGACTGAGTTTGTTTGTGTTGTACGACTAGTTACGAGTGGTGTTGTGAGTCCGATTTGATTGACCGCGCTGGTTGTGACTGCTTATGTTGGGGTTTGATTTGTGTGGATGATTGAAATGGTTTGGATCGGAATTGGATTTGTGCAGTTAATGGTTTGTGATTGAAACTGCTTGCGGAGATTTGGTCGATGAGATTGTGTGCAAACTGTTGATGTCGTAAGTGTATTTGTGTTTGTGTTATGTGGGATTTGCTATGTTGTGTGTTTGTGAGTGTTTGTGCGATTCGGTTTAGGTTACTGCTTGTAATGTGATTCTGTTACTGTTTGTGATGGATTTTGAGTTTGGATTGTGTTGGTGGTTTGGTTACAGTAGTAACAGTTTGTGATGTTACTCCTTGTTGGGTTTGGTCATTCGAAAGTTGTGATGGTCGATAATTGTGCATGTGATGTTGTGTGTACTGGTTTTGGTATTGCGTTGTTGTCTTTGACAAAATCCCCCCCCCCCCCCCCCCCCCTCCTCCTCTAACTGTGTTGTGCAGGCTTTGTTTTATAGTGTTACAAATTGGATTTAGGGTTTGTTAAAGAAGCCATAAAAATTGGTGGTTTTGGATTGGGATGTTAAGAAAGACCCGTCTATTCCTATGAAATTGTTGCAGATGAGGTGCTGGAAATTTGTTGCAGATTGAGGCGCGTGACAACTGCCTTTTTGGATTAGGACTTTTTCGGATATTATTGGACCAAAATGAAATGAAAAATAAAGTAACAAAAAAAAGATGATAAAGACTAAAAAAACAATATAAGATAAAAAATAAAAAATAAGAAATAAAGATTAGAAAATAACAAAATTAAAGTTAATTAAAAACTTAAATAAAAGATGGAAATTAACATTAAAAATAAAGAGAGAAAAGGGCTCGACTCGGAACAAAAAAATGAGGTATTTTAAAATACCTCTCTGTCGATTTTTTTTACTGAAAGGTCAAAGACTAATCAGGGTCAAAAGGCACGTGCCAGTGGTGTCTTTGGGTCAAAAAATGGGGTATGACAATAAGACATACAATTATATTGCTACTAGAGTTATGCTATTGTAGTCTAGCAAAGCAAGGCCTTCATTTTGTATGCATTGAATTGTACTAATATCTTGGCAAAGAATCGGCCCTGAACTCTTCTATCAGTAGTAATGATATAGAACATCATCATTAGCATAATCCAGTTTGGATTTTCATATACAAACATCATACCATAGTATAGAAAATTCTCACTTTGCCAGTCAGACACAACCCTTATTTGTTTCTTTCAATTATGTATATGAGCGACCTGTATTATTAAAATTTGTTATCAAAAACCAGTTACCACACATATTTATTGAGAGTTTAAGGACAAAAAGTAAGTGGTCTATGTATGTAAATCTAATGTGATTTAGTTCTTCATGTTTCACTTACTTGAAAGTTGAAACGAATCATTATTTAGTTCTTCGAGTTTCACAAGCAGAACAGTTAAATTCACATTACACCAAAAGCATGGAAAAATCGAAGTCTCAAAACAACCATAACCTTTGAGGAAGTGTGAATACCGAATACCTATTCCTTACCTCTGCATCTGTTAGTCTACCTAATATGTATTCATGTCCTTTTATGCATCTATTATTCTTTGCTCTTCTATAATGGTATAGGAGTAATTTTCTCAACATAAAAAGTTAATAGACTACATTTCAGTTATAGATTTATTCAAGACATCATTGTTCTTGTCTCATAACATCCTCATTTCATTCTAAAATCAATCTTTACTTGATAGATCCCAATAAGCAAGCCTCACCTCAAAACGCATACCTTGCCTCTACGGTGGTGATCATCACTGCAATTCAAACAACGTAAAAAGTCATACATATCTACATTGATGCCGACCGCCCAACACTACCATGTTAAGCTTGAGTTTTTCTTAAATCACTATACACACAAATTATCTTGAATTTCAAGTTTCCAACAAGTGTCGTTGAATAATCTCTCCGGTGATTTGTGACTGAACTATGAAATCAACTTTATCCCTCAGCCATGTTTTCTCCTTTCACAATGTATGTACTCATTTTCTTCAACAACTTTAGTAAATACAAAATATGTGAATATTTAAATGCACTATTCTGCAAAAGTATAGGTTTTTATTTTGTTTTTCTTCAACAACTTTAATAAAGACAAAATGTGTGAATATTGGAATCCTTTGGTACATATCATATTTTAATAAACAAGAAGGGTACGTCTTAACTTTCTTTTTAACTAAGATTTACATCTTGATGAATCAGAATGATCACATCTTCTAAACTTTATTTTAACTAAGGTTTGCAAATTAGATTTTATCTGAAAATTTGAAAAAAGTATCCACTATTATTAATTGTATATTTTAAAATTTTCTTATGCATGGTAGACTTTTTTTTAAAGGAGTATGGTAGTCATGTTTACATTTTCTTGCACTGCTTTAAATAAAGTTAATATGCAACTGTTAAATACTTGCGTTGGTTTTTTATATTGAATGAATTGAGTAAGACAACAACCAACTATGTCTTGAAAAAAGAGTTCCAAACTTATTTTAAAGGAGGAATTATATCAATTCTCTATTTTTATCAAGTAGTTCAATGACTAAAACCTCATCCCTTAAAGTGAATAAATGGGAGATTTGGGATTCGAAACCGCTCACACATATTGCAATGTCTTTACTGACTGAGATATGCCGACAGGAAAGGAATTCTATCAATTCTATGAAAGGAGTTTTTTTTATGTACTGATTAGTTACTTAAAATTAGTTTTGAGCTTTGGTTTTCGTGATAGAGTTTTTTGGTGATGGAAAGTTACTTTCTTTGTTTACCTCTATGTTATAGAAAAACTATTTTTGAATTGATTTCACGCAAAAGTTATTTCAATTTTATTTTCCCACCGCGCAGCAACAAGTGGCGCATGTGTATATATCATTTATTTTTTTAACTAAAAATAATATAAAATCATCGTAAGGTAAAAAAGATATCCATCATAGCACGTAACAGTTGGAGCACTCCAATAATATTAATAAAATAACGATTAAAAAGAAGATACAAAATGGGAGAATAACAGTGTGAGAAGGTTGCCTCATTAAAAACCTTACCTGTAAAACCCAATGGGATAAAACCAGGTGAAGGAAAAAAGAGCGCAACACTAAGCATATAGAAACAAAACAATGTTAACAAAACGATAATTTAAAATTTCCGTTTCCTAGATTTTAGGGATGCCGTAAAATATAGGAAATGAGGATTTTAAATTTGAAAAGCCTTCTTTTGCCAAATTCCTTGCACGCTCAACTTCTCTGGCATTGACCTCCGATGAAGCAAGTTCAGAAAGTAATTCTTTACTTTGTTGTGCCCACTCAGTGCATTCAACCTTCAACTTGTTCTTTTGAACATCACATTTATTCACAACTAACTTCAAATCATCTCTTTGTTTCTGAATATCTGCCAACTTTTTTCTAAGTTCATCAATTTGTAAAGAGAGCTCATGTATCTGAGCATTGACATTTGAAGTTTCATTGTCAATGTGGGTTTGTGTACTTTGTGCACTCAAAAGCTTGTTCATGAGATTGGTTTTCGAATCAAGAAGTTGGTTGTGCTTCTTGAGTACTTCTTGAGAGGTGGCATGATTGCTAATGTTGTCATTGAAGAAGTTCTGCACTTTCTGAACATACTCCTTCACATCAGAAGGTAAGAGTCCTTGATGCTGATTGAATCCGTCAAAAAGTGACATCAATTTCTCTTTAGACTCCCGGTTAGATACAAGATGATCAAGGTCTAATACTGATTCCATAAGTGTCTTCAATTCTTGAAGTAAAGATTCAATGGAATAACTTTGCACTCCAGTAAGAAGCTTCTCAAGTGCAAGAAGTGGATCCTCCTCGATCAGTTTGTTAATGTCTTCCATTTCTACAAGAGATCATTTATTCACTTATTTTCATCTTATTACTCTCATGGAAGCATTATCATTTAATTTAATAAAGAAAAATAAAACTCACCAGCAGTTTCCTGGGAGTTTAAAATATCAACATATTTGGTGGCAGGAAACTTTATATTGACATTTGAAGAAGAGGGTATGCATATTATTCCATCACCAACTCCCTAGAAATTGAAATTAATAAACAAATGATTTCCTTATCTCCAAAATAAGGAAGGCAACAATTCTGCTGCTGATAAGTTAGGCAACATAAGTTTTATTTTAATGAGGTAATTTGGTAACAGATTTGGTTACCTTAACATTATATTTTGTTGATTTTTTTTTTATGGGTTTGGTGTTGCCCCCCATCATTTTATTTTCTTTATATCCTATCGTTAATATTTTTAGGATGTTGTTGATGATTGTTTGTTTGATGGGGTGTCAACATAGTTTAAATGCCATCAAGCCATAATAATATCCTTTTCAATTTCCATTTTTCTTACTAAAAAGTTTAAAAATGAAAATTTAAATAAAATATATCAGGCCATATTGGACCAACCCATGATACATACTATAAGTTGGTGATGAACTTACTAAATGAGTTGCTGATGTTATTGTTTTGTCACAAGTTGATGTAGTTCCTTCTTCAAAACCAATCTCGTTACCCTGCTAAATATTAAAAGGATGTTTAAGATTGTAGTATAATTCAATACTGCATTGAAAATGTGTCAAACAAAATACTAGGAAAATAAGGGAAATGCCTTTTGTTTAGGAGCAACTAATTGTATAGGTAGCTCATTGATTGTTTCTGTAACGGTGGACAAAGTTGCACCTGCTAATTTTTCTGATGCAGATCCCTCCAACTAATTGCATAGCATAAAAATGTAAATTAGTTGCAGCATATTTTTATGTATTAGTTGGAAGTAAAATTTATTTTCTTCATTGTTGGTATAGATTTATAAGCACAATGAGGTAGTATCGATTTCTACAAGTGACTTTTGTCGATTTATCAACTCTTGAAATGAGAACAGACACGTTAGTGATATTAATTTGACATGGCCTTCAAATTACTTCTATTTTTGTTGGTAATGTTGCTACTGATGGTATCTCCTGATCAGGAACATTTTCAACAAATTCATGTTCTACCTCAGGTCTTTGTTTCATTTTTATGTGCACGGAAAACAATGTGTTTGATTCGAAAACATTTTCATCATGATTTTATTAAGGTGTGGTTAGCTTGGATAATTAGAATAGTATGGACCTGTGAAGAAGTCAACTCGTGCCTTGATGCTGCTTTTGCTTCAATCCAGGCTGAAAATTCTTTATTGGTTTGTGCACTTGGATTTTCATTACCGTTACTGTGACCCTTAGAAACTTCTTGAAATTGTCGATATAAACTCTCCATATACAAATATAAATCAAAATCTATAGCAAAACAATATTATATAGATTAGCATCATTAATGTAAATGTTGAAATTGGGTTTTTATTGAAATAGTTTGTAGTTAAAGGATTTAATCTCCTACTATTTGAGAAAAACAATGTTCATCGAAAATAAATTGATGCCAATTAAAAATACCTTGAGAAGGAATTGTAGGAAACTGAGATGCAATAGGAGAGGGTTTGGAATTGGAAATTATCTCACCATCCTTAGGAAACTGCTCCTCAATATTCGAGCTTACTTTCATGAGAGAATAGTCATTTAGAGGGACTGAACAAGATGTTTAAATTCAAAATCAAATGGATGATAAGGTAGCATGAGAAAAGAAAATTGATCCAAAAAGTCATCACCTTGATTATTATTAGTCAGATTTGTATCCTGAGAGTCTCTAAGATCATCATCTTCAAAACTTGACTTGATACTCTGCATAAAATGAAAATGATATTTAAGTGGGTAGCATAATTCAATTCCTATGAAAAGAATATAAAGAGGAATGCCTTTTGTTTAAGAGTAACTAATTGAATAACTTGGTCTTTCTTTGTTCCTGACGTAGAACCCTCTTGAATGTTTTGATCCTGAAAATGAAAATAAGTTGCAGCATATATCAAAAAACTGTCTAAAGTATAATTTAATTCCTACTATGTCTTAGTTAGTTAATAGTTTGTTATACTTTCTTACACATCTCTCATAATAGAGCTCCCCCATTTGAATACTATTGTCTTCTTTGTACACATAACTTGTTTATACTATTAAGTGGAGCTAACATCGGTCTCCATAAGCAACCCAAAAGTTTACTTCACAATAACTGTTAAATAGGTGAATTACCTCAGAGAATGGTCATACTAACTTACTCCTATATAAGTGATGTAATCCTTTGATGTACACATAACATTCTGCTTATCAATATGCAAGAGTGTTGACCCTTAGAACTTAGCACAATTAATGAAATACTATGAAATAGTGAATACGGGTCTCTTCTCTTATATATCAACAGAAGAATACAAGAGAATTCAATAAGCAAAATTTATATCATGTAAATTTGCACTGATTATCGATTTGTGGAGAGCAATAAAGCTGTTATAGAAGGGGAAGTGAATAATATTTAGAGGGAGAGGTAGAAGAAGCCAGAGAAGGAAGGGCTGTTATAGAAGGGGAAGTTCTTATACACTTTGTTACATAAAATAAAGTCACCTGTGAAGTTCTTATACGCTTAGAAGTTCCTTTTTCAACAGTTATCTCGATACCCTGCTTAAAATTAAAAGGATGTTTTAGTTTGTAGTATAATACAATTCCTGCATTGAAAAAGTGTCGGAAAGAATACAAGCAAAATAGAGGACATGCCTTTTGTTTATGATCAATGACTTGTACAGGTGGCTCATTTTCTGTTCCTGAAATGGTGGACAACGGTTCTGCTACAGGTTTTTCTGATGTTGAACCCTCCAACTGATTGCATAGCGTGAAAATGTAAATTAGTTACATAATATTGTAGCTTTATATACACAATGCAGTGGTGCTATATTACATTATTATTAATTGAATGAGTTTTGTGGATAGGAACTTCGAAGCGGAATGGGATTGACCTGTGAAGAAGTCAACATGTGTCCTGATGCTACTTGAACTTCAATACCAGCAGCCGCAGTAGCTTTTATTGTTTTTGAACTTGGATTTTCGTTCCAGGTATTACGGTCGCTGATCTTTTTTTGTAATTCAACAAATAAAGTTTGCATATCCTTATAGAAACAAAAATCTATAGCAAAATATTATAGAGATTAACATCATTATATAGTAATTCATAAGCATAGTAATAAAACAAAATGTCCACTTTCAACCGTAAATCATCATTCAGTAATTCATAAGCATACTTTTATACTATATTTAAAATTAAAGCTTCTATATTAGATAGGTTACCCCACGAGTTCATACATTTTAGTTTAGACATACTTATGCTTGCATACCTCTAATTTAAAAGCTTCAATTGTTTGTAACCGTTAACCAAAGGGTATAATTTATTAGATCTTGAGAGAAATGTATAAACTTTTATTCTAGTCCTTGGTATCTTTTTGTTCATGTAAATATGACTAAGATAATGTGTACCTGCAAAATCTTTGTACAAAAGATCGCAAATATTGATCCCTTTTGGTGATGCTGTATTTAGATAGATTTCTTGACAATTTTGTACAAAACAATGTGGTACAGCCTGAAAATGAATTCGTTGGGTCTGGCAGAGGCTTGGTAGGTTGACAAATTCCACAAGTTTTATATTTGGCATATTTACTTTTTGATCTCCTTCACAAACAAATATTTCCTCTAAATTATCTGCTTCTCTTATCATTAGAGCCTCTAGCTCAGGAAGCTCTTTACATATGGAGATTGGAAAGACATCTTTCAACATGTTGCACTTTTGTACAAAAAGTGTTCTTAGCTTTGGGAAACACACAGTCTTTCTATTCTCCAAATCATGTTCAATCATATGCTTCAACTCTTTGCATTCTTCAACTCTTATATGAAGCAACTGTGGTAGAAACATTATTATAGAAGTAGAGAAAACAATTTCCAATTTTTCACATCCCATAATTTTTAATCTTGCAAGGTTTTCGAGGTCAAAAGAATTTTTGAGACCCACAAAAAGATATGTCATCATACGTAGATTATGCAACTCAATGTTTTGCCATCCTAAGTTCATCTGGCGCTCACCTGCTTCATTGAGACGACATATACTTTCTACTTTGGAATTATCTAACTTCAACCTTTCCAAAGCTACAAAATGCTCCATGTTCCAACTCAATTCCTGCCATAAATGAATGGGAAATAAATTACACATGTATGAAATAAGAGTGAAGAAACAGTATGAAACAATACTGTTGAAGAAACAGTACGATATAGACAATATATTTTTTAAAATGGAAAACAACTGATTTCTTTCATCTTATAATGGGTTCAATCATGAAGAAATATGATTAAAAAAACTAGGGATCAAGTTTTTTTTTTTTAACGAGCAAATGGTCACTTTAGTCCCCGACTCTGCACCTCGATGTCACAAAGATCCCTGACGGATTAAATACAAAGAAATCTCTGTTATCACTTTAGCCTCTGACGTTAAATAATTATGTTAAGTGATGTTGTGGCACAAGTTTTTACGATGACATCACAGATACTTAAATGAAAATAGAAAATGGTTACTTTGTTCGCTGAACCAAAAATCAATATCTCCAAATTGAATCTCAAATCCCTAAATTCGTAAATCTCAAATCTTTAAATGTCATCTAATTCTTTCTTAAGTACTTGACTATACATACTTACTATTAGTTATATCCCTCACAGTAAATATATACTCTCACCAGTTGTTAGTTTAACACCGACATTAGTGCAAGATGTACTAAAGATGCACTAAACGGAGTACAAGGGTACTTCAACCCAACACAATACAAGATAATGTTCCAACAAAACACCTTAGTTAAGGCGTGACCATCAGTTTTACATGTAGTGTCTAAGAAATCCCAAAAATCCACCATCAATTTTACTTGAAAATATTAAAAGTTGAATCCAAACATCCAACAGGATTAAAATTTGTAATCTCCTAGGCGTGTTGGCTTTGCTATCTTTACTTTTATTGTTGTATTGTGAATTTATAACAGTGACCAAAGATAGTATCAGGTATTTATATATACAAGGTACGTAATCTTGTATATTGGATTACGGTACTGTGCTTAATAATATTGATTTTTTGCTTATTTATAATGATATAATTTCAGTAAGATTAATAATTTCACAAACATTAATAAAAATATATGGAAAGAAGGGTGGGTACCTTGACAATGAAATCACCAATAGATTTAATATCATCCTGGGTGCAATCACCAAGTTCAAATTCCGCCAAAGGTGGAAATGTTATGCGATAGTTTTTGGTACACATTCCAGTTAAACGGAGACTGCTAAGCTTGAGAAATTTCAAAGCTTGAAGATGAAGATTGTGGTTTTGATGATCATGACCATCATCAATGAGCCCAAATATGTATTCCAATTTCCCACAATTTTTAACTTCGAGCTCTTTCAATTTTGGGAAAACACTATTTTCACTGCCACAGCTGCTATCTCCCATGTCCACTATTATGTGCTTCAATTCATCACAGTTTTCAATAGTCAAGCTCTCTAACATCATTCTTGAAGTAATAGATAGGACAAATATTGACTTTATCTTTGAGACTTTCACCAGTATCATCACTTTGATGTTGCACATTAGATGTGATAGTCTTGAAAGACATTGAGCACGTTCCCATAAGTGATCCTATCCAAATAAAAATCCCTTATTGTAGAAAAACACTTGTGAAATTGTTAGTCTTTTTCCCTATGACACACATTGTTTAATTTGACTTATTTCTATATCTATATTAAATGGCAAAGATCACTTTTTATAATAGAACAGTTAACATTATTTTTAACTTTCAAAATGGCATATAAATAGTAATAAAAATTTCTCAAAAACGAACACTAAAAAAGAAATTTATATTCAACTTTAATTTGTTATACTTCAACTTTTAAAACAACTAATATTAATATTGGAGGAAAAGAATGTTACATGTTGGCAAATGGTTATTTAATTGGTTCAAGTTACGGTTGTTTGATTTGCAGATAAATTATAAATAAATCTATACTATTTATTTATTTATTTATATCTATACTATATATAAAGAAAAATTTAAATACAAATAACACATGTAACAAATAGATAAGAATAAATTTAAGTAGTAAAAAAAATGTAACAAACACGATATGAATATATATATATATATATATATATATGATTATTTTTCCTTTACCATTTAAAAAGTGTAACAAACTTGATGAGTATATTTATACTTACTTTTTCATTATCCTAATTATACCCGTACACAACTTGTTCTATAATAAAGATCGTTGCTGGTGTCATTAAAAAAGATTTAGATTATTTTTTTTAGTTATATTTTGGCTTCATTGAAATAAATAATCATGATTAGTTTGTTTTGTTATAACTTGAAAACAACAAACATTTATATTTTTTAGTATTATTCCTAATCAAAATTTCATAAAAAAACACCGTTAACAATTTAATGTATGGAGTCTACTTAACGCCCAACACCAAGACAATGCCTTAACCTCATCCTCCACCTCGTCAACATTCTTGAATTGGTTTTTAAAGATCCTCGCATTTCTTTCCTTTCAAATCGACCATATAGAGGTGTTCCATATCAACCAAAAAGCTTTCTTTAAATGCCTCGAATTAACCTCATCACTCCAATAAGCGAAATGCCTAAACAAGTTTTGCGGGGGATAAAATTAACACCTAACCAATCCATCACCATACACCAAAACGACCAAGCCACTTCACAATGCAAAAAGAGGAGTGTTGTAGTTTCCTCCCTATGACCACACATGACATAACTCCAAGGATCCTCTTGAGCTAAAACACGGCACAACGCAAGATTAGATCGCGTAGGAATATGATCAAGAAGAGTCATCCAAGATAAAGCTATAACCTTCGATGGAGCTGGGCTCTTCCGAAGATTGCCAAAAACTCCCTCCTCGAGAGCGTTCCAACCATCATCCAATAACACAATACCCTCAAGCACCCTATAAGAAGAGCTAACCGAGAAAATACCTCCTTCTTCCGGTGTCCACATCCATTTATCATTTTACTCCCCCAAAATAACCCCTTCTATGAGAGCCCATAAAATAGCTATTAAATTATACTTCCAAAGAAAAGGTTGTCTCCTCCAACCAAGGTCGTCATCCCCCAACATCTACTCCAACCATCCGAGATGAGTACCCTATCAATACGACTCATTGCAAGTCCACTTGCATGGTACCAAGTAAACTTCTGGCCCAACGGATTCACATCTAATAAATCGACATCCAACAAAAAGGAATTAAAGAAATTAATTTCCAATACCATGGCAGATGAAGTTTCTGAATTCACGCCCCTCCTCTCATCCGCATGACTCACCGCATTGAAATCTCCTACCATACACCACTTCTCATCACCAAACGTATATTTTAACAAAACAAGATTGGCCCATAATATTTATTTTGCCACTAAATCACATTTGGAATAAATATTCACCGCAAAACATCTATCTTTATTACTCCCCCACTCCAAACAAACCCCCACAAAACCTTCACCAACAAAGGAGAATAGAAGGTTCGACTCAGATTTTCTCCAAATTGAAATAATGCCACCACTATTCCCAACGGAAGGAAGAAACGCCCAATCAAAATCATCCCCTCCCCATAAGCCGCGACACAACGATTTCGTGACGACCACAAGCTTTGATTCTTGAATTACCAAAAAATCAACCCTTTGATCCAACACTAAATCCTTAATTACTTTTCTCTTCACTCTCCCCCCAAACCTCTAACATTGTAAGAGAGCACAATCATTGATCATTTTTATCTCTATAATAAATGGCAAAGATCATTTTTTATAATAGAACAGTTAATGTTATTTTTAACATAAAAAATGACATATAAATAGTAATACAAATTTCTCAAAAACGAACACTTAAAAAGAAATATATATTCAACTTTAATTTGTTAAACTTCAACTTTTAAAACAAATTAGTGAAAAAAATGTTACATCTTGGCAAAGGGTGATTTAATTGGTTCAAGTTACGGATGTTTGATTTGCACATAAATTATAAATGAATCTATACTATATTTATTTATTTATATCTTACTGTATTTAAAGAAAATAATCAATTTTAGCTCTTTTAGGTCGACTTTTTCTCTTTCAAAAATTGTCATCAATTTTGAATACAAATAACACATGTAACAAATAGATAAGAATAAACTTAAATAGTAAAAAAAATGTAACAAACACGATATGAATATATATATATATATATATATATATGTCTGATTTTTTTTTCCTTTATCATTTAAAAAGTGTAACAAACTAGATGAGTATATTTATACTTACATTTTCATTATCTCAATTATACTCTTAAACAACTTCTTATATAATAAAGATCGTTGTTGGTGTCATTAAAAATAAGAATTTAGATTATATTTTTTTTTTGTTATATTGTTGGTGTCATTGAAATAAATAATAATAATTAGTTTAATTTGTTATAACATAAAAGCAACAAACATTTATATGTTGGTTCAGTTGACACTATATTTATAGGTGGTTGGGTATTTCATCAGTTACACCATATTCAGTAATGGACCACTTTAATCAATTTATGTATGCGGCTGGTGGTGCCAAGGCTCATCAATTGGTAATGCAGGTGCTTTGGTTTGCTACCGTGTGGGAAATTTGGAAAGAAAGAAACAATAGGATCTTTAATGCTAAAGAATGCTCCATTATACAGGTGGTTGACAAGATAAAGTCGCTCTCTTTCATGTGGTTGAAGGCAAAGTTTGTCTTTCTTCCTCTGAATTATCATGGGTGGTGGCTTTATCCGTTTACTATGTTGGGCATAGGCTAATTGTTTTTTTTTTTTCAACCTTGTTGTTTCTGTTTTTTCTTGTAAATATTGTTTATGACGCTTATGTTCTTTCCTGGTACATCTTGTGCTAGGTAGAACTCTTTGATTTGGTAATATAATTCATTTTAGCCTCTTAAAAAAATATTTATATTTTAGTTTTAGTCTAAATCAAAATTTCATAAGAAAAGACCGTTAACAATTTTCAAACGCTAGCGTAATAAAAAGAGCGGAAAGACGTGTCCGTCTTTTCGCTAGCTAGTTACATATCATGAAAATAACAAGTTTTGGCCATGTTGGGCTAGATTTTTCTCTGTCCAATATTACCCTCAACTTTTAATACAAATAGAACATATAACAAATATATAAGAGTAAATTTTAATATTAAAATAAAAGTGTAAAAAACATGATATGAATATATATATATATATATATATATATATATATATATATATATATATATATATATATATGCGTGTGTGTGTGTGTGTGTGTGTGTGTGTTTAGTTTTTTTTTCCTTTATTCTTTAAAAAGTGTTATAAACTATATAAGTGTATCTATACTTATTTTTTTCATTAACCCAATTATATCCTCAAACAAATTTTTCTACAATAAAGATTGTTGTTGGTGTCCTTAAATAATATAAGAATTTAGATTATCTTTTTTTTTTTATTGTTGATGTCATTGAAATAGATAATCATGGTTAGTTTGTTTTGTTATAATTTGAAAGCAACAAACATTTATATTTTTAGTTTTAATCAAAATCAAATATTCATGAAAAACACTGTTCATGATTTTCAAACTTTAGCGTAGTAAAAAGAGCAGAAAGACGGACACGTGAGTGCCTGTTTCTCGCTAGTAAAAAAGAAAGAAAGTAGACTGTTTTGGGCTGGTTTTTTCTCCTTCCAATTATACTCTTGAGCAAATTTGATTATAAAATGCCATTGTGTTGGTCTGATTCAAAAAGATAAGAATTTGTATTATATTTTTTATATTGTTGCCGTGTTTAAAAAAGATAATTATAGTTTGTTACACTGCTCAATGAAAAAAGTACAGTTTGTTACAATATCAAATTGCAATATATCTATTATTTATACTTATAATTTTAATCAAATTTATAAAAACTGTTATCAGTAATTTATATGTATTAGCGCAATACAAAGAGAGGAAAATATGTATCATAGTTTGTTAACATATTTGTATCATATTTTATAGAGAAAAATATGTTGACATATTTGTTAACATATGTTAAAAATATTTGTTAACATATGTATACATGTGTTAGTCCTCGTGAGTTTAATTCAGTTTGTATAGACAATACAAAAATATGCAAGGTCCGATGTTCAAACTCTGGCCACCAAACAAAAAAATACATATAATAAAAAAAAACATAAAAAGATAACAATTTTTTTTTGTTTGACAAAGATAACAGAAAAATATGAGATGTCTACCACTGTGATTGAGCATTCTTGCCAATAAATATAAGATTCATGTATTATTTTGAAGAAATATAAGATTCATGTACTGACTCCGTCCTTATATAATTTTGCACATTTTTTAAGAAAGGTTGTCAGTGTAATTAATGTGTCTGTTTTGTGTATTAATATTACCAAATTGTCCTTTGTTTATATGTGTATTAAATTTTACTTTTCAAATTTCAAGACAAGTTAATAATATGCTTAAAAAAAATAATAAATGCATCTAGTAATTTAAAAAAAAGGTTTATATTTAAAGACAAAAATAAAGTCAAATGGTGCTTAATATGTCAAATGGAGTATTATCTATTGAAAAGATAATCTATCAAAATTGAAAAGTTAACACGAAAATGAGAGGATGGATGTTACCGTTGAGATTGAGAAGTCTCTCTGTTGACCCTCGGAAACCAGTGAGATGTCAGTACCTGTGGGGCCCCTCAATTTGTATCTATGACAACAGATATGGCTCCAAGAGAATAGATTTGATTTTATTGGCTCCAATTGTGTTTGTGTCTTGGAAATAGAATTAGATGACCTTTTAATGGATGGAGGCATTGAATGATCAGATTCTGAAAATATGTCGATGAAATTTGGCACATCATGAAGCATCAAAAATTTTAGTGACGAAAGGTCTCCAGCAGAGTGACGTGGAAGTATAAACTGTAATTGGGGACATCCTTCAATACAGAGAAATTTCATATTTGGAAACATTGAGTTGCAACTCTTGCTGTTATTATTATCACCATCAACTATTTCTTCCATCTTGTCATCCCCTCTCCTTTCATATGTAAAAATGCTTTTTAATTGCCCACAATCTTTTATTTCCAAGGTCTCCAACTTGAGAAGGCTTTGAGATGATGTCAGATCAAAAACAGAAATCAATGTTGAGCATGAAGCTATTTTCAACTTCTTTAGATTGCAGATATTTGTGCTGCATCTAAACAAGCTTCGCAATTTTTCACACCGCTTGATAGTTAGCTTCTTTAAATTGTTCAAAGAATCCAAGGAGATAGAACCGTTGCACAATTCTTCCAATCTTTCCATTTGCTCAAGCTTTAGTACAACCAACTTGGAGAAGACATCATTTGGTGCTTGAGAATCAATATGTTTAGTGTCTATGAGTAATTTCAGTTCTGGATCATCTTCCAAGTGAAGCTCAACAAGATCATTCATACCTTTTTCTATGGGAACCCTCTCAGCCATGATATTTCTCCATCCACTGTTAATTCTACTTAGCTTAATAGCCTCTGCTGTTTGCATAAAATACTTGATTGTTCCTTTTGTAAAATACCCATAAACTTTCTCACAAAGAACCACACGTTTTGATACGGAAAAATAAATTGTATTCCTCCATGTCTTTGTACCAATATGATACCTTTGCAACTTAGTAGGTAGGGTAATATCTCGACAGAAATCATTAAAACTTTCTATGAAATACAACTCTTCAAGTGATAAGCATATTTTTATAGCTTCAAATGGATTACCCTTTCCAATTTTACAAGATTCCAACCTCAACAGTTTCAAGTTCTCCAGTTTTCCAATTTCAATTGGCAACTCATGGATTTCGCAATTAACCAAATCAAGAGCCTCAAGCCTTTGCAGATTTCTCAGAACAGAGATGTCACCTAAATCTACCGTACAAACCGCCATAGATCGAATATTCTTCAATGACTGAAATGAATTGGTTAATGATAGTGATCGATTACCATCACCTGATAAACACAGAACTCGAAGGTTGACAATATTTTCAAAGAAAGAATTTGGGATTTTCATGTTGCAGTCTTCATCTCTGTCCACGTTGCAGTCTCTATCCTCATAGGCAATTAGAGTCTCAAGTTTGGAACCATCAAACTTACAAAAAAACAAATCCTTGTAACTCCCTTCAAATAATAAACATTTGATGTTTGTTTCCTTTTCAATCAATGATTTTTGATCTTTGTTAGACAAATTTACTCCTTGACTCTCTTTCCTAGCTATCCATCGAGCCACATCACGAATCAAATCATGCATTTTAACAATTTTTTCCTCAACCTCCAACAACAAACAATAATCTAGGAGTGTGTTTATTGCTACAACAACTTGGTTTCGAGCATCATTGTAACTTCCATAATCTTCTCCAAAAAGACCAGCTCCAATGCTAAGTCTGGTTAGAAGTTCAACAGACATTTCTTCATCTTCTGGGAATACAGAACACAAACGGAACAATCCCCTGGCTTTTTCATCGTTCATATTATCATAGCTAACCTTCAAACAATTAAAAACTCCAACCAAATCAGGATGAACACCATCCAGAGTTATAGGCCTCTTCAAGGATGTTAATGTCGCATTCCATTTTTCCATCCGATCATGATGGCCTTTTAAACTACTTGCTGTAACTGCAATCACAACGGGTAACTTTTTGCATTCCTTTGCAATTTCACGTCCTTTCTTCTTCACTTTTTTTGAGGAACTCTCTCTTATATTGGCATACCGTTTGAACATGATCCACGCGTCTTCTTCAGATAAAAGCTTCAGTTCAATACTCTTATCAAAATTCATTATGTTGGATAGTTGTTTACTACGTGTGGTTACAAGAACTCTACAGCCTTCGTGATTGCCCCTTTGTGGAATCCCTATTGCATTAAAAACAAGAAGTGGGTCTCCCTCCCACACATCATCCAGTATTAGAAGAATTTTCTCACCATTTGTTAATCTGTCCAATAGTGTTTTGAACCGGTCTGATTCATTACAACCATCCAAATGCAATCCTAAAGGTCCAGCAATATCATCTTGAATCTTTTTTATGTCAGGAGTAGCCGACACTGTCGTATCAATGACACAAGTGAATTGTCCAGATTCCTTTAGTTCTTTACCCACTTTTATGGCCAAAGTAGTTTTTCCGGTGCCACCCATCCCTTGCAATCCGGTTATATAGTTGTTGTCATCTTTTAGTGCATCCAAAAGGCTTTTGTATTCAGACTCTCTGCTTTCAAAAGAAATGTAATCTTGTGATGAATTACGTTCAACACCTGGAGGAGGGCGAGGAAGTTCAATATTGACAAATGTTTCTACCTTTTCCGTTAGTCGTTTAACTTCCTTTGTATCATTTGCCAATTTCTTTCCCCTTTTATACCGCCATATGCAATCAGGACAAAATCCAAAAGCACATGTTTGTTTTTCTTTGATGTCCTCTTTCAATAGCTTATCAACTTTCTCTTCCCAAGAAACAACATTAGGTGGAATTTCATTATTTCTTCTTTTTGCTACTTTGACACGTTTCTCCAAAGTTTCCCATTCTGGTTTCAACCTAGCCCTTTCTTCATCGAATTCATTAGCAATGCATGACAAGCAAAACACAAAACGTGCTTCTGCTCTTCCTCTCTTTATCAATTTCTCGATACATCTCTTCCCCCAGTCAGTCAGGATGCTCGTCATCTAAATCATTCTAATAAAACAAAGTTAGGCATAATTATATTTACTTGCATAGAGATCGACGTGTTAGTGCATGTCTATCTATTTTTGAAGGTAACTTCTACTATAAACACAAATTGCGGGTAATCTTGTTTTCTACATCTATAAATTAACAATCGTTTTATTGAACAAGAGAGTGCTATTTGTGGACGTTTATATGTTTGAAAATATCATTTAATAAGAAAAACATCATTTCATTGTTTACTAGAATCATACTATTTTTTTTTTACATGTTATCATAAAATATAATAAATATTCTCGATTTTGAGTAATAAAAATTCGGAAATTTTTTATTTCATTTCATCAATACTTTTGGCAAATAAGATTTAATTATTATAATTATAAGCGATAGAAAATAATTTTTTACTACACTAAATTTTTTAAGAGTACGATATAATTTTTCATTTTTTAAAGTGTTTCATTCTATATGTAATGTTTTACTGTATAGCCTTTTTTAATTAAATCTGTTGTTCCAATTTCATAACATCTATATTACCTAAACGTATCTAAATTTTAGTTTCAATATTTATATTTTTTATATTTAGATTTAAGTTAGAAAATTAATTGTATTTTTAAGAATATATTATACATAAAAATATATATTAGTTACATGCAAAAGTCAAATTACATTTTGAGCGAAAATACTACTCATTTTCTCGAAGCAAATCAATTCAACTCGAAGTTAAGTTATTTTCGAAGTTTAAAATGACATGATAAGATTGTCCAAGAAGCTCTTAGGCAAGTAGTTCTAGATGTCTCAATGCGAAGATTATAAATTTAAAATAAAAAACTGATAGTAGAAGATTCTTGAAAGTTAGAAGACAAATGACATTCATACAACGTAGGACTTAGTTTATTATTTATCTATATATTGTCAAATCAGACCTTCATGCAAATGAGTTTATTTCCACTCAACAAAGATACACCTGGTAGAAACACATATATGTCCTCATAGGATAATACTTTTCTTAACAACGTTGAAAGAACGATGTAAACCTTAATCTTAATCTGTCTCGCTGAATTAAACTTAATTTTAACTTAATTTTTCCCTCTCTTACATATAAATCTTAACCTGTCTCGCTAAATTAAACCTAGTTTTAACTTAATTTTTCCCTCTACACTTTTGCATTTAATGTCTATCTAAAGTCAAATTATGTTCCTAATGTTATGCGAAATTTAAGTCCTATTTGTTTAGAAAGGAATAACAGAGCCCCATCTCTTACTTATCTCTTACTTATAAACCTCTGTCTCACTAAATTAAACATAATTTTAACCTAATTTTTCTCTCTCTTACTCATAAACCTTAACATGTCTCGCTAAATCCTTATTTATTAATTTTGTTAAGTTTTAACCTAATTTTTTCCCTCCACTAATTGCAACAACTCTATCCTAAAATTTTGGCTCTAAATTTGCATCATATATGCATTTCATTTCTCTCTAATAACCGTGAATATTTTTCAAAGCAAAAATTTAATAGATATCTTAATCCTTATCCTTATTATTTATTAATTTTATTAGGTATGTAGATTTTTATTTTATTTTTACAAGTTGTTGTACATTTATTTAATACGTTTACAAACAGAATACCCTAATTTCCATAAAAAAACTCGGCTACCCTAAATAATTTGTTAGGAACCATGAACTGCATTAATTTTTTATGTTTAACTATAAAAGTAATAAATAAAATTGACCCGTGCAACAATATAATTTTGTATTCTTTTTATCTTTTTTCTTTATAATTTTTTTATTATCATTTGATTGTAATATTGTATCTCTAATAATCTAATTTGCGTTTATTGATCGACCTATAATCCTACGGGTTAAAGATTATTGATTGGTCTGTATTATAGTCGAAAAGACTCGTGTGTCGCACGGGACAAAAATCTAGTTAAACCTAATTTTAACCTAATTTTTTCCTCTCTTACTTATAAACTTTAACCTATCTTGCTAAATTAAACCTAATTTTAACCTAATTTTTCCCTCCACACTTTTGTTTTTAATGTTTATCTAAAGTCAAATTATGGTACTAATGTTATGTTAAATTTAAGTGCTATTTTGTTGGTAAGGAATAACCACACCCCTTCCTCCTCTAATGGCAACTTAAGTGCAATTATTTTGTAAACGATTAACCAGTTGCTAAACAATTAGCCCCATCTGTTAAGAATTTCCATTGCAGGTCAATACATATCTTCCATTCCCTTTTATTTTAGGTAAACATGGTCCTAAACCATCTTACAATATAATTTTCCTCCTCTCTAACCTAAAAATTTCCCTCCTTTCTCCACGCAATTAATACTTCTAAACCATCTTGCTAATTTGAAAATCGAATTTGAATTTCCACGACATGTTATTAATGTCATTACTTTAGATGATTCATGTTTAATGCATAATAACATCCCTCCCACCCATTTTGATCGATTCCAACGTAATCATTAACATCTATTTCCATCAACATTAAATTGTCATTCTCTTTCCGATGCATATCAAGGCAAACTCAAAGACTAGATTGGTGGAATTAAATCAACAAGTAAATGAAAAGTTTGCACAAACATAACATGCATAAAAAATTTACGTTAATGACTTTGCATCTGAGAATTTTACTTGGAGTAACTTTTATGTAATTTTAATGTCATTCTTCCTATATTGATTATTGTTTTTAGAGGGGGAAAAAACATATCTTAAATGGATTTAATATACTCCACACGTTGTAATTATAAGTTTCCTATGAGAAAAGAAAAATGGTGTTCCTACATATAGGTTCCTATGGGATTTTTTTTGTTTTTGTTTTCAAGTGATAGATAAATGTGAGTTGTATTTATTATTTATATGTTAAATAGATGTAATATGTAACGCCCTACTTCTATTAAAGCGATAAAGTATGCGAATATAACAATTATTCAAGAAATAGACGTCACGTCTTCAATAAGTTCTCCAGAATCAACAAGCATGAAATTGTTCAATAAAACATCACAGCGGAAAAATAGCATACATCCTGATATAGCCATGCCATCAACTCAAAAATACATCAACAAGTAAAAATACTCAAACCCGACATATAGGCAATCTCAACAACATAAGATAAATCGAGAACAACATAAACGACAATGTCCTAGATCAGAGCCTATCTAAGACACTAAGCAACAACCAACAGAGGTAGCTCCCGCTATCCTCGAATACTCACCAAGCAAGCTAAAGAAATAAATCATGCACGCCGTCTACCCATTCATACGAATAGGCGGCGGTCAACTGAACGACCACTAGAGGTTAGCTTCACATCAAACATAATCAAGCATATAAACAGGAATGATTAATCATCAAATGTATGAATATCACCGTTCACAATAAACATCGACAAGTATACATCTTCACATATTCATCAAGTTATCACCAACAAGTTTCAACAAGTGTATGATGTATCAATCACAATTATTCACCAAGTACACAAATAACATCAAGCACATAATCAATTATGACACATATCAACTTCATGCAATGCGCCTAGACATGACACCTATATGCATGTGGTACCAAATCACCTTCGAGGTCGTCACCCCTGATGCCAACTGTACATCATAATCACCCCAAATAATCACCTCGAATAATTGAATACCAAGTATTCGACAACAACATGTTATGATGCATGAACATATGACTCAACGACAATGCACATGTTTGCACAACTTCAACAATCAACATCAACATCTTTCATTACATGCTTGCACCAACAATTCAACAATTATTGCATGTATGAAAATTCACCAAAAACATATATGCACATATACATATATAATCATCAACAACATCACCATAACAATTCAACAACTATCATCATGATTATTAACAAGCATCGCCATAATCAACACCAAAGCATAATCATGATCAAGATCAACAACATCACCGTAAATCAACAACTTCATATAATTTCTCAAAATCCAAATAAAGAGAAAAATATATCACACTATGACAACATCATATTCAACACCTATTAATCATTCATACATCTTCATACAACCGTATCAAACTATTCACAAAAGGGTTTAGAAGTTATCCGGTCTTAAACATAAATTTCGACAAAGTTCGTTTATCATTTCATAACTTTAAAACAATTGTTGCAATTGAACTAAAACTAAGCCAACAAACTCAAATGCCTCAACTATATATACACATTAATCATTGTTGCAATTGAACCAAAACTAAGCCGACAATGGATGGTTTGGCTTAAAAGGGAGGTTCAGGCTTGCTGCTGCTTTGCAAGGAGTTTATGGAACTTGGATCATTTTTTTGTTGACAGACAATTCATACGTCTATTTAGATGCTCTTAACACCCAATCATTCCTCTGTTCTAGATAGTGTTTGTTTTGGGTTTCGTATCCTAGGCATACTTTTGTTTGACACAGGACTTGTGGACATGAAAGAGTCTTTAATGTTTGCTGTCATTGTTGCAAGAAGTTGATGGTACGTGATTTGTTTCTGTGTTGTTGATAGGTCATTCGTCAAATTATAGATCCGTTTGGTACTAACAAATGTATATTGTTATTAATGGTGTTCGTTTGTTGAATCTGATTAGGGTTGGATCCATTGTGTTATTCTTTTTTATGTATTACATGTTAGTGTTGATTCACATGGATTGACTGGGTCAGGTTTTATGTCCTCTCAATTTTTATGTAATTTTTCTCTTTTTTAATAATAGGGTTAAATATGTTTATGGTCCCTGTAAATATATCAACTTTTCGTTTTAGTCCCTCTAAAATTTTCCTTCAACTTTTAGTCCCTATAAAATTTTTCATCTTCACTTTTGCTCCCTCTTTTAAAGTAAACTCATATGTAGAATTCATATTTTTGAATAAAATTTTGCAGAAAAATGCTTAATATTATAAGATTCTCTCCCAAAAATTTTTTTAGAATTTTTTAACAAAACATGAATTTAATATGAATTTTTATATTTTTTACTATTAAAAATTTATATTTAATTTATGTTTTGTTAAAAAATTCTATTTTTTTTAATGATTTTTACAATATTCTACACATATCTGCACAATTACATTAAAAAAAAATACTAAAATTAATTTAAAAATAGGGACCAAAAGTAGTGATTGAAAATTTTATAGGGACTAAAAGTTGAAAAAATTTAGAGGGACTAAAATGAAAAGTTGGTATATTTATAGGGACCAAAAAAATATTTAACCCTTAATAATATATATGAGAAATTTGCAAAAGATTAGAGTATGGTACCATCTTAGTTGGATGGTCCACTTATACTTTTTTGAGATTAATAGTGATGGGTTGACAGTACAAAACAATTTTGCACACACGACCAATCAAAATATTTTAAATTATCACGTCAATTAAATTATTGCACTGTTTTTAATTGATGTGACAATTTAAAATGTTTTGATTGGTCGTGTGTGCAAAATTGTTTTGAACTCTCAACCCATCATAATTAAACTCTTCTGTTTTATATCATTTTGCTCTCATAAAAAACTAATTAATGTTTACACAATACAAATTATATTCTCATTAAATATTTTTAAACAAGTTTTATTCTCATTAAATATTTTCACTTTTGTATGTATATTATTTTATGCAATTCGTTATTTAATTATTTACAATCTTCTATTCATTTTATAGAGTCATGTATTTTAGAAAATAAAAGAATTTGTCATATTATTTAAATATTGTATTCATATATGCTATTATTTGTAACTTTAACTTGAAACTAATTTTGAAGCTCAGAAAAAGTCGGACCAAACTCTTCGATGGAGTATGTTTTATTCAATTTTTTAATCGTTAGAAATTTATCTTTTTTTTTTATGGGGGATAGAAATCACCTCTTAAATTAAGAAATATATTGAAGATCTAGAATATGAATATCAACATATACATTTATAAATTTTTGATTGAGCAATATATTTCATTTTGATTTGTTAAAAAAAAAAACACATATACATTTATAATGCAAACTTTTACGAGTGAAGTAAACTCACATGATTATTCCATTTACTCTTGTAAAATAAAAGTGGTTAATTGCACTTTTCGTCCTATCTTTTGGTAATTGTGCGATTTTGCACCCCTCTTTTTTCTTAGCGATTTTGCACCTCATCTTTTGTCAATTGTGTTTTGATCAAAATCATCATTAAAAAAGGAGAAAGGTTGCAAAAGATGGGGTGCAAAATCGCTCAAAAAAGAAGAAGAAGAAGGGTGCAAAATCAAACAATTGACAAAAAGATAGGGGGCAAAAGTGCAACTAAACACAAGAAGGTCCATCTAACCATAAAGGGGGCAAAAAGATTGGGTGCAAAATCACTAAAACAAAATAGAGGGGATGCAAAATCGCACAATTAGCAAAAGATTGAGTGAAAAGTGCAATTAAACCTATAATAAATCTATCTACAACAAAGCTAAAATAAATAAAGGGTGATGTTAACTTGTGCTCTTATGACACATGTTAAACATTAATTTCATTTCATTAATTATAAGAATTTAATGAAAAAAAAAACAATATTAAACATTTTGAATAATAAATTAACATAATTTCCAATACATAATTTCTATTAGTGAAATTCTTAACATGTGTAGATAAAGGCAACCATGAATATTTCTGACCTTGTTTCCCGAACTTTCAATGCATGGTCAAGTCTTTTGAACAATTTTCCTCTTTTTCCAATCTACACATAATAATAATATCAATGGAATTGAACTTCTTTACTCTCTTTGGTCAATATTATAAATAAAAATCAACTTTTTATGATCATTTAATAAATACATTATATAGACTAAATACATCATTTATTAAACGAATCTAAAAAATTTATTTTTATTTATAATAGTGACTGGAGAAAGTAGTAAACAAATCATGCACACACGTATAACATTTGTAGGAGGTATTCTTGCTTGGATACAAACCCAAATAAAGATATTTGGACACACACACATAAAACCAAAAAAATATAAAAGAGAATAAAATTGAATAGTACTAATTGATGTGACTAAATACTTTTACTTAAATTTTGTTCATTTAATGTGAACGTGCCTAAATGATGTGTCCATATAAGATTTTCTCCATTTGTAGATTCAATCTATGCTTTAGCTACATTTAAATTAATAATCTCACCAAGAAGGGTAAAAAATCCTCAACGAATACATCTTTGAATTGTCAATCTTTGAAAGAAAAACTAATGCTATGGAGGTTACGACTCGAGACGAAATGAATATACTATAATTTATAGCTGGCCAACACGTTTAGAGTAGGATTAAATATGTTTTTTTATCCCTATAAATATACCAATTTTTCGTTTTAGTCCCTCTAAAAAATTTCTTCAACTTTTAGTCTCTATAAAATTTTCAATCACTACTTTTAGTCCCTATTTTCAAGTAAATTTTAGTATTTTTTTTTTTAATAAAATTGTGCATAAATGTGTAGAATACTGTAAAAATCAATCCAAAAAAAAAATTAGAATTTTTTAATAAAACATAAATTAAATATGAATTTTTAACACTAAAAGATATAAAAATTCATATTAAATTCATGTTTTGTTAAAAAATTCTAATTTTTTTTGGGAGATGTTACTAGAAAAGTCTCAAATACCGACGGAATTTGGAGACGGAATTTATTCCGTCTCTCATAGAGACCGAAATGGAGACGAAAATTTACAAATAGTGACGAAAATAAACTTTTAACATTAGAGACAGACTTTAGAGACGGATTTTACCTACCCAAAGTTAGTCTGTCTCTATTTCCGTCTCTGACTTGGAGTGATATTTTTAAATCTATTCGTGTGAGTCATATCTATTTTTAAAGAGCTCCAAAATCTAATTTCACTTGGCTCCAGTATTCCCCCCAAATCTTTTATCATCTCATCTTAACTAAATCCCCAAATTTTTTCATCCCTCCATTTCAAATTTCAGCAAATCCCTAAAATAACCAAAACACAAAATCAGAATCACTCCATCTCCAATTTCACAAAATCCCTAAATTGGAATTTTCGAATCCTTTCATCTCCGATTACCCGCGTTGTATGACATCGTTAGGTAACAGTTCCGTTCATCTCTCTGAATCTGTCCATCTCAGTTCCTTACTGTTTCTTGATTGTTTCACTTTGTTCTTCCTTTATCTCAGGTGACTGTCCCCGTCCTGTTCGTTCCTTCAGTTCCTTCATTTCGATCCATTTACACCTTTCTGCAGTTCTTGTGGTTGAGGTTAGTTTCTTCAAAAAGATCACTCCAAGTCTTTTCATTAATTACCCCTTTATTTATATGCCTTGCTTTTAACCTAGATACCCATTTCAGCAATCAAGCTTGAGGGAGACCCTTTTATGGGTTTTACCGAAAAGAATCCCTATAGCTTAGACAAAGAACAAATGGGTTACTTCTAAACTCAGTTTATTTCTTTAATTCCCTTATATTTTGTTGATTAATTTTTGTTTATTTTCGTTTTGGATTATTATAGTTTATTTATTAATTTAGTTTGTAGTGTAAATTGCCTCATGTTAGCCCTCGCACTGTGAAGACTGTTCACAAAAAAAAATCAAGGTGAAGCACTTGTTGTGTGAATAGTTTTAAAAAAGTGATGTTTGTTTCATGGTTTTGACTTTTGAATATTCATTGGTTTTGGTTAGAAAGCTTCTAAGGTTTGGAATTTGTGTATGTGTACAGATTTATTATTTGACAAATACTATATTC
Organism: Medicago lupulina; assembly: GCA_958299785.1. Taxonomy (NCBI): domain Eukaryota; kingdom Viridiplantae; phylum Streptophyta; class Magnoliopsida; order Fabales; family Fabaceae; genus Medicago; species Medicago lupulina. The sequence goes on along the minus strand of OY283144.1, from coordinate 25,237,979 downwards.
ATACATCGTCACCGTAATAGTTTGAAATTGAATTAATTTAATCTAATTACATGCGGCGGTGTTGGGTCGGTAGCTGAGGCTGGTTGTGTGTTGAATCCATATAGGTGGTACCGTTGTGTTGGTTTGTTGTTTATGTTCCTGATTATGTGAGAGCCATTTCATTTATATAATTAAGAAAATTAGAAAATACTAATATAAGACAGAGCATATTTGATATGAATTTTTTTGGTAGTGATATTTGATATGAATTTTTTTGGTAGTGATATTTGATATGAATTTGGTGTCAATATGTTATGTTTTGTTTTTCATTCCCAATTTAATTAGCTTATAATGGCAGGGATGCTTTGAAACAATTGTAGGAGGTACAATTTTGTTATCCAAGGTATTATGTTCATCATACTATCCTTTCCATTTTTGTTTCTTAAAGAGGAGTCGTGTGTGTTTGACAAATTGAATACTCATGGACAAATATAGGTGTCAACTTCTTTCATATGGTTATGAATGTCTCTTAGTTACTTTTTAAGTAGTGTTTTTGTCAATTTGATTAATGTTGTGCCCAAAAGGATTACTCCTAGTAATCAAGGTTGGTTTCATGGGTTGACTTGAATCAAAATAATTTGAGCATGTTCTATTGGTTCCTAGCTGCACTTGGTTGCCTTAATTTTTTTCAACTACCTTAGTTTGGCCTCAAGCTATCTTTTCATAATTATTCGCCAACTTTCCTTTTTAACAGAAGTTAGATCAATCAAGCTTCAGACAGTCTCATTTGTGAGTATTAAGGAAAAGACATCCTAAGCCTAAGATAAAGAACAAAGGTTTCTTCTTGACTCATTTATTTCTTGAGACAGGCCTTTGTTTTCTACATATTATTTTGTCTTGGCATGCTGAATACATGGTGTATTTTAGAGATATTTGTTTGTGGCTTGAACTTATTTGTTTTTGTTAAAGCATTTCTAAGATTTTAATTTTTTTTTGTGGTTTCTATTTTGAAACAATGGTTTCCAGCCAGCACAACTCTTTATATAATGTGCCAAAAAACATTCAATAAAACCATAGTTTTAACATTCAATAAAACAATAGTTTCCAGCCAGCAAAACTCTTTATTTTGAAACAATGGCAAGATCAATCAACAAAGGGTAACTATAAGTATTCTTTTCCAGACTGCTATGTCCATTGAAACCTAAAGAATCCATCAGTATGTTTGATGCTCTTAGTTTTACCTGCAAGCCAAACGTATTTACTAATTATTCATCTCAGGTTTGCTGATGTTGTCATTCTTGTTTCATTTACTTCAATGATGTTACGGACCTAATAAAGCTCTTATATGAACTCTTCATGTTCCATACATTTCCCCTCTTTCAATTTTTTACATTTGTTAGCACCAAGTTATTTTGGTGCTGCTTGTTAGTCATTTAATGAATGTCATAATCGTTTCTATTGTAGTTAGCATCACTGGACTTCATATGCTATGATGTACTGCCTTTGGATGCATTTGCATAGGGAACCAAGTTAAGCTTTACAAGCTTCACAAACCTCGGATGCAATGCAACACTTGACTTCATAGGCTATAGTTTCAGTTACTTTAATTTATGTATTTTTATTAGATCAAATATTATGATATTTTTATTCTATGGAACTTTAAATTTTATATCATCTATTGGCGCACTTGTTCATGTTTTGTTGTATGAAAAAAATTACATGTGCTTTTGATTAAGTATTGCAAATTTGGAGTTGATTGAAATTTGATTGTCACCTTATAGAGGTAGTTATAGTAAGAAAAATGAATTAGCATTCAGAAAATTATTTAATCATTTGATTGCAAACAGGGCAAATATAGTAATTATTAATTACAGAAAATAATTATTATTATTAGAGACGGAATTCAGTAGGTTAGAGACGGAAATAATTGGGTGTTGATAGAGACGGAATTAGAGACGGATGTAGGATAGACACGGAAAAATTCCGTCTCTGATCAGTGACGGAGAGCAAAATCCGTCTCTGAACACTTTAGAGACCACGAAAATAACAACGGAACTGTATCCGTCTCTAATTCCGTCTTTAACTTGTTTTGTGACGGAAATTACATGTTTTAGAGACAGATTTCTCCCGTCTCTAATTTCAATTTTTCTAGTAGTAATGTTATGAATTTTTCTGCAAATTTTATTGAAAAATATGAATTCTAAATATGAGTTTACTTTAAAGGAGGGACCAAAAATGAAGATGGAAAATTGAGGGACTAAAAGTTAAAAGAAATTTTTAGAGGGATTAAAACGAAAAGTTGGTATATTTATAGGGGATAAAAATCATATTTAACCCTTTATAGTATGTGTGTGTGTGTGTGTGTATATATATATATATATTCATTTTTTTTACGAACAATATAATATACTTTTCTTTTTAGGTAAACGATATAATAAACATATTCATTTGTACCAAAAAAAAAATAATATACATTTTTTGTTAGAGTAAAAATTTATAATACATATTCATTTCCTAAATTTCGGTCTTTGGTTTACTTTTTAATCAATTTTAAAATTTGAAGGCTTCGTTGATGGATTATTTTATTTATGGAAAATGCTAATCAGTGCTCTGGGGGGCAAAAGTTATGGTGCATAAGGAAATCCTTATGCACCCTGCATAAACACTTCACAACCATCAGATCTAGTGTACACGTGTAATAATCTTAGGCTTCTCAAACTACATCAAATCAAACTTCATTTGCTTCAAACATTTCTCTCACTAAAACATAAAGCTCTCCCCCCCCCCCTCTCTCTCTCTCTCTCTCTCTCTCTCTCTCTCTCTCCAATTTTCAACATTCTGGAAAAGAAAACGAAGAACTCAGACGAGTCTTCATCTTTTCCGGCCACACATGATGATTTTGGCGCGGTGGTGGCGGCGGCGCCGTGCCGGAGAACCAAACTCACCCTTTTTTAAAAACGAAAGCCATTTTTCAACATCCATTTTCGTTTTAAAGCCAAATCCGAACTCGGATCGCGCAAAAACACAACGAGAAGAAGTAGATCTAAAGATTAAAACACAAACGAAATTTTCTTTCTACCTCTTTCTAACCTGATGATTCGGTCTCTGTTGTTGAATGGTGGTTTTTGTTTTGAGTTCTTACAGATTCGGTTGTGTTATGGAGGTTTTTGCGAAGTCCGAATTTGATTGTCGTGAGATTGGGATTTAGAACTGATTTGTTGTTGTATAATGAAAACCGAAAATGGTATATGTATTGTGGTGTGTTGATGGTGGTTCATTGTGTTCTTTGATGTTCATCATTTTTTGATTTTTTTTTATGATTTGATCCGAGAAATGGAGAGAGAGAAGGGTTTAGGGTTTGTAATTGGTGGCTGTGTCAGTTATTGGGTCACAGAAACCATTTCCACAGCAAAATGATTTTGGAGTACAACTCACAGAAACCATTTCCACAGCAAAATGGTTTAGGAGTACAACTCATAGAAACCATTTCTTTCCTCCTCCTCCAATTGTGTCAGTCCAAAACTGAATGATGACAATGACTCTAGGTCCTTAGTTTTTTTCACCTGCTGCAAAACCATTAAGTACATCTAATGGTTTTGGAGTACAACTTACAGAAACCATTTCCATAGCAAAATGATTTTGGCATAATTTTATACAAAACATACTATAATAAGGACATTTGTGACAGTCATTGAACCAAATCAACACTCTGAAATCATCATTGAACTAAAATGATGATTTCCACGGTTGTAGTGTTGTTTCGTTTGGTTTCGCTTGAGGGTGTAGGAAGCAATTATGTTAGGCTACCGGTTAATGGGCTGAGATTTATGCACGGTGCATAAGGATTTCCTTATGCACCATAACCGCATCCCCGGGCACTAGTTAAGGATATGAAAAATGAAATTATATAGTAATTAATGCATTAAAATTTTGTAATTAATTTACAATAATGTCAATAACAGTATCATTTTATGGTAATAATTATCTTTTATGATATGCTTAACCAGTGCTCCGAAAGCACCCGTTTAGCATAACCCTTTATTTATATACAGGTGAATATGGCATTTATTTCTTGATTGAGATTTTATCTTTCCTACATGACAGAGCCACTTTCTTCATAAATGTGGGTAGGTGCTATTATTTACAAACAGTCGACTTAATTGCGCTTTCTGTACTCTATTGCATTGTTTCAATGAAATTCAAATTGGAAAATATTACTCTCGTCTCAAAATAATTGTTTTTTTAGTCTTAAAATAATTGTCATTTTAAAATACAAATGTAACATTTAATGTTTTTCTCACTATTATAATTTTATTTATTGAATTTTATCTAATTTAATTACTCCACTAACTACAACTAATAGGGTATTTTAGTAAATGATATTAATTTTAGAATTGAAATCCACATAATTACTCGTTTTCATATAAATGGTGCACAAATCTAAAACCACTATTATTTTGAGGTTGAGAGAGTTTATTCATACTACAAATATTACTCAATTTTATGTCCTTATTTTCTGTTCCGTTCTGATCTATCAAACTCCTTTCCAATAACTAAAAAGACTTACTAAAATTATGAACTTTACAAAAGTTGTCCAGTGAGTTGTGTGATATTAACACAATGAACATATACACTAACCACAGATCCGATTGATACAGACCAGAAGGTGAAACCAACAGCCGTTGTCGTAAACAGAAGCGGCGCCAGTGAAAAACCAACGTGAAGGCGATGTGAAACCAGCAAACATGTTTAAAGACCCCAGATGGGGTAAAGACGTAAAGTATACAATTTTTTATTCAAATAACCAAAACCAGACCAATAGTAATATTAGGATTTTGAATGATTATCCCAGCTTGTTGGAAAAAAAATTAAAAATATTACAAGGAAGATGTATGGAGAAAGTGTTATCCCGTTACCATAGAAAAAGAGGAAAGAGAAAGGGTTAGGGAAGAAGGAACCATGGGAAAAGGAGCTTTTAATCATACTGTGTACTTTGACCTAATAGTCAATATTCAGAAAATTTGGAATGGAGCATAAAAGAACGGAGCTAGCAATACATAAACGTACAGAAAATTTGGAATGAAATGCAACTACTATATATGATTGCTTGATTACCTCTAGTTTTCGTTTGTTACGCTCACAAAGAATATTCCCCTTTCTTTCTTTCTTTCTTTCTTTCTTTCTTTCTTTCTTTCTTTCTCCAATTTCAAGCAGAAGCCGGACGGAAACAATTGCAGCATAGAGAGACTATAACATCTTTAAGCCATATATCTTAGCTTTAGAAAAAACAACTCGTTAAATTTGTAAGTACTATGTACCCGCTCACTATATATAAACAACGGTTTTTTTCTTTCTTTTCAACTTTACCGTCTTTTCAACTATGTACCCGCTCACCATATATCTCGAGATACACTTAAATTTTCACCAATCAATAGTTTTGTTAAAATTTGTCAATTGCTACACTGAAGGTTTAGACTAAACCATCCTAAACGAGTAGAGTTTCTTGTTTCATGAATTGTCTATGGTCCAATGACTGAGTCATATATAATGACTCCAACTTGAAACATATTGCTTTCATGCAGAGAAAACGCATAAGCATTTTTTTTTTTGGTGATAATGCATAAGCATTATGAATAGATACTAAATATATTAAACATTATTTATCATATATATATATATTCATATCATTTAATAATCATTTTTCACATTATTTAATAATCACAATTATGTATGTTCTCCTGAGTTTAGCTCAATTGGTAGGACAATGCATAATATATACAAGGTATGGGGTTCGAACCCAATACACCACAACAACAACAAAACTCGACCTATATGTTTGTGGTACCAAACCTACTCGCCAATTTTGGATATGAGAGGTATGTGATAACCGACAAATATGTCAATTATTACCTTGCATTTATCTCCCATTACATGTGATCCTCGAGTGCATACAAAGCTTTTTTTTGCCTATATTTAGTATAATTAGTCTTTTATAGTTTTTTATGTTTATTTGAGTTCTAGTAACTTTTTATGTTTTCTAGGGTTGGTTTGAATGACAGGTCATGAAAAGATGCTCAAAGCTATATCGCTGGAAATCATGCTAACAATGTAAAGAGCTACAACGTTGGAAAGGAATTCGGAGCTATAGCATATATGAATAGAGTGGTTGAGAAATTTGATTACAAATTATGTATTTCACGTTGTGCCTTGAAATATTTTCATTCTTCTCCCCGTGCATTAAGGACGTAATAACGAGCATTGTACGTTCTTTCTGAGCTCGGTGTTGTGTCGTTGAGAAATTTTCTTATTGGAAATGAATCTCGCAAACATCAATAAATAAATAAAATGCTTAGACGTATTATGTCCAACTTCACACTTTTTTAGGTGCAAGGTTTTAAGAAACGGTCCATTGCCGAGAAAAAGGCCGCGACAAAAAGGTATAGGTAGTGAACGTTACCGTTTTTCACCATTTTTACATAGTGAATAAAGATCACGACGAAACGCCGTTACAGCCGCAATGAAACTCCGTTACGACCGTAAAAAAAATGTCGTTCATGACAATAGAGATGAAAAATTATATTTTTTATATATATTTGATCATAAATTACATAAGTTATATCTTTATCTAGTTTAGAACTCCAAATATTTCTCTAGTTTAAGTTATTTAAGTTACTATCATTGTTTAAGAGTTGTGCAATGTTGTGATTAATTCATACCGCGGCAACAGTAATCCGTATCGCAACACCCATAACGATCGAAATCGCGAAATCCTATATGCGACGGTGAGCTTGACCGCGACCGTTATTTAAAACGTGGATGCATACTATTTACAGAGCTCTGTAAGAAAGTACTTGACCATTATTGCTTGTACGAAATTACGAATGATACATTTTACCTTGTGCCTTGTAAGATTTCCATTCTTCTTGCTGAGCATTGAGGACGTAATAATGATTATTGTACGTTCTTGTGTCGTTGAGAAATTTATTACTGAAAATGAATTTCAACAACATTTATTGTGATATTTTTGAATAATGAATTTAAATAAATACAATATTTAGTGTGATATGTGTGAATAAGTGAAAAAGTAAGACTCAATGCATTTATTGTGTATCCAAACTGATTCAAGGATGGAGTGTGAAATTGTTCACGTTCATATCCAACGAGTTCACCGTATCTAATGTAACATATTGTCTCATCGTTCACGGTTCATATCCAACTAGCTAAAGATCCAACTAGTTTGAAAAAACACATAAATTCTGTTAAAATATCGTCTCATCTTTGTTGTTGTGGATTTTAAGTATTATAGATGTTATACCGAATTTTTGTCACCCCGTATAATAATTTTATAAATTATAGTGTTTATTTTCAGATTGAAGGTGTTGTATGGACAAAGTGTATGACGGTTAAGAATAAAAATGAGGATAAAATAAACCTAAAGAAGACGTAGATGCTCGCTCCGATCTGATTTTCACCTTTGTTCGCCGCTTCAACGTGATTTATTCGGCGAGGTTGCACGGATTTCTCTAGGGACATTCTTTTCCTCCTCCAAAACTGCTGGAAACCATTAAGTACATCTAATGGTTTTGAAGTACAACTCACATAAACCATTTTTTCCTCCTCCTCTAATTGTGTCAGTCCAAAACTGAATGATGACAATGACTCTAGGTCCTTAGTTTTTTTCACCTGCTGAAAATCATTAAGTACATCTAATGATTTTGGAGTACAACTCACAAAAACCATTTTTGAATTTATGCAGGGTGCATAAGGATTTCCTTATGCACCATAACCGTACCCTTGTACGTCCTCTTAATAACGAGCATTGTATGTTCTCGCTGAGCTGTGTTATGTGGTTGAGAAATTTTATTACTGAAAATTAATCTCAACAACAATAAATACAATGCTTAGACCTGATAAGTTTCCGAAGGTTCACACTTTTGCAGGTGCATTCCTGATTAGTTTAAGTGAGCATTTTGCTCATTTCATATTTATTAAGAAAAATATATTAGTGAAGTAGAGAACAAAATGGTTTTAAATGATCTCGTTAAGTATTAGTGTATTTACGATTATTATTAATACAAATTATAATATATTGAATTGTGAGTGATGAAAGAATTATTAATTAAAATTATAATTGAAAAAAATAATTAATGTTGTATTGAAAAATAAAATGAATCAATTATTTTAACGACTCATTTATTATAAGACTCACAATGCTCAATTATTTTTTACATAGCTCTGTGAATAGTGTCGGCGAGTATTGATTATATGTAATAATGAGCATTGTACGTTCTCATTGAGCCCTTTGTTGTGTCATTGAGAAATGTTATTAGTACTACCTCTGCCCCTAAATATAACATCCTTTTGAGATAAACATTTGTCTCTTTTTATAAGACCAATTTGGTATTTCCAAGTACATTAATTAATTCTTTATCAACATACCCCTATTTATTTTATATCTTTTTCTTCAATCAGCATTAAATACTATATTGAAAATATACAACTCTCTCTCTTTAAGGATAAAACTGTAAAAACAACAACAATTACAAACAAATTTATTGTCACTTTCAATTTTCTTAATTCCCGTTATTTTTCCAAAAGGACCCTATAATTAGGGACGGATGTAGTTCTTATTATGAATTATGGAACGATACGAAAAAAGATCATCATAATCAACAAGAAACCAAACATACATAAAATTTTATGTGGAAGTTACTTCTTAAGAATGCTTTATTTGGTCACATTTATAAGCAACTTTTCACTTTTTAAATTCAATAAATAACTGATGTATTTGGATTATATATAGTTTTGATACATGAGATAATTAATGAATCTGAAAAACAAAAGTTGTTTATAAATGTCCCTTCAAAAAAAAAGTTGCTTATAAATGTGACCAAAGGAGTATATTGGATGAATGTAAATTGATAAGAGAATAAGTAGAATGATACAATGAAATGGAGAGTGAGTATTTATAGATTGAATTGAAGTAACTAACTCCCTAACTAACTCTATGTTGTTGCCTAAAAAAAAAAAAACTCTATGTTGAAACAATAGTGAAATTGGAAGAAAATTGGAAGGTTGAAAGATTAAACATCAAGTAATAAAACTTACACATATATTAGCACTCTATTTTTTTGAGTTGATGTGAATTGAAAAACTAGAGTGTGGCGTCCCATATAAATTAGAACACATATATTAGTAGTGTGTAAATTGTGGTATTTAATTTTTTACATACCTAACAATGATAAAAATAATAGTAATTATTATATTTTATTGATAGTTATCACTTCCTATAATATTATTTTAGGTTAGTTGCGATAAAATTGTGAATCCAACTGAGTTTATTATATTTCCATCACTCATATCCAATTAATTTGTCTCCTCCACTTTTGTGAGTTTATTTTTTTTTATCTTATCCATGAGAGTTATTGAACTCATTAGTGATTTGTTTCTTTTTTATTTTATCCACGAGAGTAACTACTACAACAGTTTTAGCAAATTCAACTATAAAGTCTCCATATAAATAGAGAACTTTACTCGGTTCATAATTCACACCAAAGAGTTCTATCGAGTTGTCGATAACTCTTTCTCTCTTCTTCCTCTTTATGCTTGATGCATTTTTAAGTCACTTCTCCCTTTTCTTTTCTATTCATTCGGAATAAAGAATATTTTTAAGATCATAGTCTCTTTTCAAAAATAATGTTCCTTCTGCGTTAAGAATGATATTAAAAGTATAGTCACTTTCGGTATTTTCTTTCCATGGTGAAGTTAGAGGTTAGAATGGTGGTAGCACCATATTTTACTAGTACCATAGTTGAAGAAGTTATTAAAGGTTAAAATGGTGATAACATCATATTTGAGTGGTCTCAATACCATAATAGAATGGTCACAATATCATATTAAAGTGGTTTCAGTATTAAATTGGAGTTGCTTTAATAGCCAATTTTTAAGGTGTAATTCTCAAACGGTTAGCTAGAATGAAGTAGTTAAGCGCACATCTATCAATGGACTTGTTTTATCTTGAAGGTGGTGTGGTTAATAGTCCGTCTTGTGCAATTTTAAGCAATGTCACAAAATGTCTTATAGAGAGCAATCTGGTCTTGATTCATCCTAGTAATAATTTCGGTAGCAAAAAAAATCTTTTTCTAATAAACTTTGAAAATCGAAATATAACAGTTTAGAAATAAAAATATTCCCCTTAAACTATCAACTAACTATAGTTTATTACTATAGTGTAATAGTCCCCCTCAAACTCAAAGTGGGAAAACTCACCAATTTGAGTTTGAAATACAATGAAAATATGAATGATTAACTATAGTATAGTAATAAAGTATAATGGGGGGTACACTTAGAACAAAACAATTAACTGATAGATTTGAAAATAAAGCCCAAGATAAAATGTAGCAGACTGAATAGGCTCACACCCAGATGAGAAATCCAAGATAAAATGCATTTCTTAAACCAAAACATCTTGAAAATTTCTCTTCTCCCATCAAGATTTGCTTATCCCCATACAAGCTGACTAATATACCCCCAGTGTGATTTAAGTCATGCATGTGTTAAACGCAACATGACATAAGTCACGCTGAAATCAGCGTGAGTTAAGTCACATGGATTAAAAGTCAACATGAGTTAACTCACGCTGGGTTTAACACCTGCATGAGTTAAATCACGCTGGGTTTGTGTCCACTACCAGAACAGCAAAAACACATTATTCCCTAATTTTCTTCATTCCTTCGTTCATTCGTACATCCATTCCTTCATTTTCATCCATGTTTCCATCATTCATTCAATCATTCACAATCATTCAATCATCCATTCATTAATAATTAACATACGCCTAATAAAACCTGATAAACTGATAGACTAATCAATATGTCCTAAAACTGCACAAAGGCGTGAGTGTAAATATGTTACATCAAAATCCCGCGAAAAGGTCGCAATAACATATAAAAATATACAAATGTCCTAAAAATGCTAGAACAAGACCCTACTCCTCCTATGGACTATAACTTCTAGTCCCCCTCCACGAAACCGCCACCTACTGTAGAATGCTATACTCGAACTGGATGCCCTCCATAACGATGAGAGTGAGAGGATTTGAAAACACCAGGAATCTCCATAGCACCTTCCACTCTGCATCTGATGCTGTCGATGATCTGGAGTGGGTTGGGAAGTTGTCTGACCCACTACTGCTCAACAATAACCTTCTCGTAAGGGACATGAGTTGTGTAGTCAGCAACGGGCACATGAGGGATCATAATAGGATGGGATACAATGTAGAACCATTTGATATACCCCATCTCATGCTTCCACACCTCGTCCTCCAGGACTGGATCACCCCTCTTCTGCTGGCTAAGGACATGGACAACAAAATCCGTGAAGGCCATAACCACATCCGCTGGCGCAAGATCCCTAGTCGTCGTAGGAGGTCAGGGAATGGTATGGACATAGTTGTACTGTTGCAGAACCCGCTCTGGCAAGTGATGGCACATCCTGTCTTTGTTGACCATGATCCATCCGGAATACCAGCATATGTCCCAAATAGGCGGCAGGTCTCGGCAAGACTCGTACGACCTTCAGATGACATTAGCATACTCCATCAAATCAATTCGGCCTATAAAGTGTCCAAGATCAGCATAGCCCCTACGAGGTTTCCATTTACGCATAAGCGGATCAGCACACTTGTAGTCTGGCTCAGGCTTCCTCGAAACGATCTGCTTGAAGTTCGCCAAAACCCATCCCTGCAAATAGAAAGAGACAAAATTATATCAGCACAAGTATCATACAAACAACTATACATTTATGATCCACTAAAAAAGTATATTACCTCCAGCAAGGTCATGTAACCACCAATGGCTTTAAAGGAGGTAAGAGAAAGCTGATCATACAGAAAAGCAAGTGCCATCCCGCCCCATTATTAGATTCCCAACCTGTCCAAATCCTGCATCGCAAGCAACCATAGCAGGTTAACACTTCTGCTGTTCTTGCCGGCAAAAATGGTGTCGCCAAGAAAAAGCAACAAAAACGCCTTGATATAGGCGATCCTAACAGCACTCTCTCCTCCTCCTCCTAGTATGATGCAGACTCCTCCAGCTGATTACACATATCTAACATTCATTCATAACACCTCTTCAGGTAAGTGTAATTGACAAACATACCTCACTGATCTTTTCACTCTTTCATCGCATCCTGCAGCGTAGAAAGCAGCTCATTTTCCAGCAGTAATATACAATGCTCATAAGTTAGATCCCTCTCCTCAATAATCCTCCTAGTGATGGGGATGTCTAGAAGACATGCCACATCATCTAGTGCGATGGTCATCTCCCCAACGGGCAGATGGAAGTTGCTGGTCTCCTCATGCATCTCTCTGAAAAGGCACAAATGAGCCTGTGGCTGATGTTGTTGTACCCAGTCTTAAGGAGTGGGGCAAGACCGAATGCATTCACTGGTGGCGTCCAAAAACATTCAGTTCTTTCTCTCAGAACCGACACTGTCAAGTTATTAAGATTAAGCTTCTTCCCATGCGAGACACCGTTCACCGTATGCGACTTTTGAATCTGAAATACAAAAAATAAAAAACGTTAAAATAATAATAATTAAACTAAGCATTAAATATTCTAACATAAATTTTAATTCTTAAATGAGGCGCATAATTTAATTTTTACACGTCAATTTAAATGAGCGCGCGTAATTTAAATTCTTAACCATCAATTTACATGAGCGCACCTAATTTAAGCGCGTGTAATTTAAGTCAATTTAAATTCTTTTTACATAAAACTTTAAATCATAAAAAGTAACATATCATTAAAATAAAATTCAGCAATTATTCTGACTTTGGGATCGACCCAAAGCCTGCATGCCACATGTTTACCGAACTCCGGTAGAAGCTTAAATTGATAAGGCCCCCCAGGAAAGCCCTGTGGTCCGGCCTCGAACTCTGTCCTCTACTCCTTCTGAGCCTTACCCTCTTGTTGGTGAGCCTTCTCATACTGAGGCTGATATGCCTAATGCTGATGCTCACACTGTGTCGGGTCCACTATCTGGGACGCACCTGTATGTGACAATGATCCCTCCACATCATCACCCATACCAATGCTCGTGCCCCCTGTCTCCGTTTACGAGGCTGAGCCTGAGGAGGGTTTTGTGCGACCTGTTCGGCCCGTGCACTACTTGTAGCGGACTCCCTCCCTGCTATAAGTTTGTCAGGCCTCTCATACATATGTTTACAACATTTCAAAAAGCAAAAAATCAATGACTTTTTTTTCTTCATACGAACATTGTGTCATTTCTTTAAACGTGTTTTTCAAACATGCTTCTCTAACCAAAACAGCTTGCTACAAACATGATTCTCCAAGACGCTCTTTTTTGTAGAAAGTCAATCTTGCTTACTAGAAACATAACACATCTAAAAATTGAACCATGAACAACTTTTCCAAAATGATAGGACTACTTCCGGATTGTGGAAGGAACCTGTATAATTTCTTTGTGTCTTTCTTCCTTCTCTCTCTGTTTTTATCCGCTACAACCTAGTTCTGAACATCACTTCAGAAGTTGTTCTTGAACTGCTTCTGATCAGTGTCTTTCAGCTTAGGAGAAAACGAAGAAAAAGCTAACACAATTCAACCCCCCTTTCTTGTGTTTTTTCTCACCTTCAAAATCAACCAGTGGTAACTGTCAATTCCTGGGAGAGAATCCGATATATTGGGCTAGCAAAAGACAAACAACTATTGCTATGTCTACAGCAGAAGCAGAATACATCTCAGCTGCAAGTTGTTGTACACAACTACTTTGGATGAAACATCAGTTGGAAGATTATCAGATTAATGCTAATAGTATTCCCATTTTCTGTGATAATACTGCTGTTATTTGTTTGTCAAAGAATCCAATTCTACATTCAAGAGCCAAGCATATTGAAATCAAACATCATTTTATTAGAGGCTATGTTCAAAAAGGAATCTCGGATATACAATTCATTGATACTGGACATCAGTGGGCTGATATATTCACTAAACCTTTAACTGTGGAAAGATTTGATTTTATAAAGAAAAATTTGAACATGCACTTTGTGTTTGATTAAAATTTCTTGCTCCTGAACTAGAAGTTAGGTCCTGAAGTTAGTTCAGAAGTTATGGTCCGTCAGAAGCTATTAACTAAGGTTCTGAGGAAAATGTGCTTCTGAAGATGACATTAGTATCTTAACTTCAGAAGCTGGATTTTGTGCATCTGAATAGTAGAGCTAGTAGAAACGTTGGAGTTACTTTTTGGTAACACCCATCCCACTAATTTGATAGCACATCTGAAGTTATCTGACGTGGCACATTGTATTATACAGGTTCCTTCCACAACCTGTATATACAGCCCAGTAGGCTGATTATCAATTGATTGATTAGTTTTCCCAATATTAGGGGGAGATGATAAACAGCTAAAAATTGTGAACTTGAAGTTCAAATAAATTATTTGAAAGGAAATATTATTGTCTCGTATTGATCCTCAAGATATAACTCATTTGCAAAGGTAAACAAATTTAATATCAGCTGCTAATGGTCCAAACGAAATAGATGTCCATATCGGATAATCTAATATTGCAAATGAGTCTCAATCGTGCCTGAAGCATGATAGATCAATCGGTTCCAAATATATAAATCCTTGAATAAGAAAAGGAGCTTAAAGGAAAGATAACCCAACCAAGGATATAGAAACTCTAAAAGAGTTTTATGACATAATTGATTTTCAGTTCCAAAAGAACTAATCAGGTACCCGAAACTTATGAAATATTAATAAATTATGTCATGAATGAAAGATCTCAATGGAATGAGATGGAACCGAAATGAAGTCAACGTTGACGTGTTTTTGCATATAGTATAGTGCTATATGTGATAAATAATAATGAGGATCATGCGTTAAAGTCGACTAAAGATCATAGATAAAGAAAATATCTACATAATGGAAAGAGACAATTCTACTGAAATCAAACTCGCTTCAAGAAGCAGACTTTGTTTGGACTTGTTGTCCACACACTTAAAGGTGTGAAGTTAAATGGATATATATGATTTTTCGTGCGAAAAGAGAATTAGAATGGTAAAATACTTATATAGAGAGTTTGATATGTTCACTGGAAGTGAATCAATAAATGTCTACCATTTGATTTTAAAAGACATATTTCACCTGAAGTGAATTCAAGAACTTTTTCATACTTGATCAAGTTCAGTAGCACATGAAAGGCTCAAATTATATGAAAGATGTGCTACAATATATTTGTATGGCTCACTTGATAGTGGTGATTATATGAAACTCCCTGAAGGATTTCATTTGTGTGAGACACATTATCAAAACTATTGGAAAGATGACATTATTTCTCCATTTTAAGGATTTGAAAATGAATTTGTTATAATCGATTTTATGATAATGGTATAAATATTATTAGAACTCCAGAAGAGATTCTAAAATTTGTTATATAAAGGTCGATATTGACAAATCTAGTTGATTATGTGATAGAATGATTGTAATGTCATTTGATGTGAGTAAAGATCATGTCCTCATGAAAATTATGAACAACTTGAATTGATCAAGTGAGGACACTAATGCATTTTACTTATTATATATATATATATATATATATATATATATATATATATATATATATATATATATATATATCGTGGTATTTTGTTTTTGTCAATATTAGTAAATGCAGATAATCAAGGAAGTGGAGAATGTTCTTTATTAAGGATTATGATTTTACACATACAAAAAACTTGCGGTTTTCTAATTTTGAAAGGAGGTTCTTTCAACAACTCAATATGAAGATATCTCAAGAGCTGCTAATTTAGAGAAGAATATGAAGATAATTCAGATCTTTCTACAAAGTCACCATCAAGTAAAGCTTTTGAGTAACGTGCATAAAAGATTATTTGACTATCTTCATCTCATATATAATTGTTTTTATGAGGGGGAGACAAAAATGTGTTCTGCACTCTTTTTCCCTTAACCATGGTTTTATCCCACTGGGTTTTCCTAGTAAGGTTTTTAATGAGGCAGATATATGACACAAAAGAATGTTGTACTCTTTTACCTTCACTAGAATTTTTTCCCATTGGGTTTTTCTATAGTAAGGTTTTAATGAGGCATATCCTCAATGGACATCCAAGGGGGAGTGTTATGAATATTATAAGTGGATGTCCATATAGCAATTGGGTTATTGGGTTATACTATTATATTATTGGGTCATATTGTGCTTGCTCCCTAAGTCATTGGTGCTTGTTCCCTAAGTCATTGTATTTCTCTATAAATAGAGCTCATATGTAACCTAATTGTAGATCACAAGAGAATAATATAATCATCTCTCTTCACTTTCTTTCTCCTTCTCTACTTCTCTCTACTTTATTCTTGTTCCTATTTATTTAGTTTCATAACAAAAAAACATTATTGTTTTGCTTGTATTTATTTTTTTCGGGAATTGTTTCGCCTGTATGATAAAGTGGCTTATAATGTAGGACAAATATTTTTCCTAAACTACTCATCATGGGCAAGAGTAGAATTTGCTTCGCCATCTCTCTCGTCGTTGCAACACTTTGAACACCAACAGCTCCAATGCTCACATCTAGTTATCACAAAACTAACAATACTAAAATCTCCATAATTTTCACAAAACTAATAATAATCAAAACTGCGGTTTTTAAGTGCTATTTCCTCTGAAAAAAAAAAAAAAGTTTTAATCCCTCGAGGGAGAGAGAAAGCAATGAATATGGTACATAGCTAGAGAGATATTTGGTCTAGACGGTAAAATTTGATGGGTTGATTTTATGTACAAAAATGTGGTCCAAGTTGAACCAATCAATTTAGTGATGCAACCTAAATGCACCCATACTTCTCATAGCAAGTAAGTTTGTTTTGTCCCATAAATCCTAGCTCAATTGACAAAAAATGCCAAATTTTTTTAGGTCGGACGTCATAAACAGGGTTCGAACCCTGGTACCTCCACTTTACGTTTGTGTATGTTTATGATGACTTTGTCATCACGTCTATCTAAAAAAAAATGCTTGTTTTAGATGGCCAACATTTATCGCTAATTTCAAGTAGTAACTGAGACAGCCAGACCAACTTGGTCCTTGGTCCAGTATCTTCTTAATTCAACAAAATCAAATTAAGATGGATTTGTTACATGAGTTTCAACTAATCACTTCATATGCTTCAAACATAATGGATCATTTTCAATATGTAATGTTAATTTCAAATATATTTCATTTATATTTTTGCATTAAACCTATTCCTTTTTTTAATATATATACACAATTTTTAATAATTTCAATTGTAAAAGAAAAAGAGTTGGGTTTTTCTTTTAAAGTGTTATGTGAACATCAAAATTATAAGAGCAACCTGGTGCACTGAAGCTCCCGCATTCACAAGGTTCAGGAAGGGGTCCCACCATTTGATGTATTGTACGCATCCTTACCCTGTTTTTATACAAGAGGCTGTTTCTAGAACTTGAACCCGTGTGTATTTTTATATTCCGTCTTCTAATGTTCAAATAACATCATTCATTTTTTCGGACATCTTTTTTTTTTTAATTCGAACAACACACGATTCAAATAAGCAAAAGTGTCAAATATATAAGATATCTTGATCGAAATAATGGTTTAAAGGTTGTTAGGCTGATTTTTGGGCCCTTTTCGTGTTTTTTTAACATAATTAATAAATGTTCGTATTACTTACTAGATTCCACACCTCTCAATTTTCTTATTCTACTTCATTGTTTTCTTCTTTTTTATTCTAAGTTTCCAGATTCTTCTATTATCTCTAGAGTTCTCACCTTTCACACTTCATTGTCTTTACCTTTCAAGAACAAAGATTTCACCATCTTCTTTCTCGATCTGCTTTGATGACAAGCTCTCACTTTTCATCAAAATATTTGTATTACTACATTCCTAGTACTAATATATTACTTATGAATGAATGTTGTACGATGCCAATTTTTTAAAGAAGGATTCAAACTCAAAAAAGAACCATTCAAAGAAAACAAAAAAACTCACACCAGCGCCAATTGCATCACCTTCATTGCAATACCTTTCTCTATATACACAGATCCACCTTTGGATTGGAATAGCTGAGTTTGATTGTGTTAAAAAAACTAGGTAGGAGACAAGGGTATAGTGGGAATAACATCAAAAAATTGCTTCTCTTCCCTCTTTCTCCACACATGAGCGAAGAAGAAAAAAAGGTGGGACCCATAGGCTTTTTTATCTGTCGCAACAATTTCTCTTCTGCACCAAACGAGAGAAAGAGTGCACTTCTCTCCTTATTCTCTCTACTCTATTTCTCTCTTGCCTATTTCATGCCTATCAAACAGACCATAAATGTAATTTGTGTCTTCAATATTGTTTAAATATTTTTCTTTGCGTGGAATTTGTTTATTTAACATTTTTGTTTTCTTTGAATGGTTCTTTTTTGAGTTTAACATTTGTGTTTATTTAACATTTTTGGCGAGAGAGAGATGGCGAAGCAAATTCTACTCTTGCCCATGATGAGTAGTTTAGGAAAAATATTTGTCCTACATTATAAGCCACTTTATAATACAGGCGAAACAATTCCTAAAAAAATTAAATACAAGCGAAACAATAATGTTGTTTTGGTATGAAACTAAAGAAATAGGAACAAGAATAAAGTAGAGAGGAGTAGAGAAAGAGAAAGAAAGTGAAGAAAGATGATTATATTATTCTCTTGTGATCTACAATTAAGTTACATATGAGCTCTATTTATAGAGAAATACAATGACTTAGGGAACAAGCACCAATGACTTAGGGAGCAAGCACAATATGGCCCAATAATATAATAGTATGACCCAACAACCCAATTTCTATATGGACATCCACTTATAATATTCATAACACTCCCCCTTGGATGTCCATTGAGGATATGCCTCATTAAAACCTTACTATAGAAAAACCAAATGGGAAAAAATTCTAGTGAAGGTAAAAGAGTACAACATCCTTTTGTGTCATATATCTGCCTCATTAAAAACCTTACTAGGAAAACCCAGTGGGATAAAACCATGGTTAAGGAAAAAAGATTGCAAAACACATTTTTGTCTCCCCCTCATAAAAACAATTATATATGAGATGAAGAAAGTCAAATAATCTTTTATGCACGTTACTCAAAAGCTTTACTTGATGGTGACTTTGTAGAAAGATCTGATTTATCTTCATATTCTTCTCTAAATTAGCGGTTCTTGAGATATCTTCATATTGAGTTGTTGAAAGAACCTTCTTTCAAAATTAGAAAACCGCAAGTTTCTTGTATGTGTAAAATCATAATCCTTAATAAAGAACATTCTCCACTTCCTTAATTATCTGCATTTACTAATATTGACAAAACAAAATACCACGATATATATATAATAAATAAAATGTGCGGAGAAAAAGGGAAGAGAAGCAATTTTTTGATGTTATTCCCACTATACCCTTGTCTCCTACCTAGTTTTTTTAACACATTCAAACTCAGCTTTTTTTATTTGTTGAACACCCATTGTATTTGCTGAACACAATCAAACTCAGCTATTCCAGTCCAAAGGTGGATCTGTGTATATGGAGAAAGGTATTGCAATGAAGGTGATGCAATTGGCTCTAGTGTGAGTTCTTTTGTGTGATGAGTTACAAATTAATTGATAAAATCAGTAACTAGATAAGAGATGAGTGATCTAAATTTTTTACTCGTGTGGTTTTAGGAAAGGGAAAGTTTTTTTTTCTTTGAGAGATAGGAAAGGAGAAGTCGTTGAGTTGGTCTAATAAAATTAAAATATTAAATTACTTAAATAAATTAATAATAAAATAATGGACTCATTTTAATTAAAAAATTAATTAATTTATTAAGTAATATAATAATTAGTTAAATTATTCAAAAAAAAAAATTGTTACATAATTATTCCAATTATTTAAACTGCTCATAATTAAATCAAGTAATTGAATTAATTAAATCATTTTAATGTGAGATTTTTTTATCTCAAGGGTATTTTTGTATTTTTTGCTATAATCAACATTTCTCTCTTCTCTATTTCTTTCATCTTTCTCTTGTACCAAACAACCCATCAAATCTACTCAATTTCTCACATTTTTCTCTCTTCTCATACTCTCTTACATACTTCTCTCTTCACAATTTCTCTTCTAATCATAGCTTGTTCCCTGTTACTGTTAGGCGCTGTTTGGGAAGGAGTCATGGGATTGAACTTTGGTGTTCATAGCTTGATTTCAATGCCATACCTTTGTTTTTGGTGGTTTTGCTTTGCTTTGGTAGATGTTACGCGAATAGGCGGCATCTTTGTTTTTTTTCACTGTTTCTATACGTCTTGCTAGAGTTTTCGATTTCAATAATATTTGCCGTTTAAAAAAAAAAAAAAAAGCTTGCTAAAGCTTTGAGTTTCTTTATCAGACACCACATCCACCACAAAAAGATCGCCAAAAAAAAAAGCTTGCTAAAGCTTTGAGTTTCTATGCGATGCCAATTTTTTAAAGAAGGATTCAAACACAAAAAAGAACCATTCAAAGAACAGAAAAATGCTAAATAAACAAATTCCACGCAGAGAAAAATATTTAAACAATATTGAAGAAGACACAAATTACATTTAAAGATGCAAAAATGATTTTACCTTTTATCACAATTCTCTGGTATATTTTACTCCAACGACAAAAACTACGTTGTTTTTAAATTACATATAAATATTATAGATTCAAAGATATGTTGAATTCTACCGCGCAACGGGTGAGTTAGCAACGTAGAAAAATAAAAAATTCTCTCTATCCTATGGTCTTACAATCTAGAAGAACTATCAAGACCCAAAAAAAATAAAAAATTCTCTCTATCCTATGGTCTTACAATACAACTTGGAAATATACACATTCTTTAAACGGCTAGTCGTTTAATTGCAACGTAGATTGTACGATGCCTACAATTATATTCACAGACTATAAAATTTGGAATTCTTTTTAACTGAAGTTTGTGAAACAATCCAATAGAAGACAACGCTTAACAATGTGTTTACACCGATTTTTAGTAACGTAAACTTTATTTACCATCGATGGTATCAAATGTATTTTTAAAGGGGATCGTTCAAGTCTCGCGACTCATAACATCACTTCATGCATTCTTTAAGAATATTAATGTCAGAATTGCATCCAACATCTTTTAATAACAAGTTGTCTTATGACAACATGATAGAAAAATGCTCAAATGAGCGTATTAAAAAGAAGAAGAAAGAGAAGAAAGATGAAAAGAAATCAAAGAGGAAAATAAAGCAAGAACAATAATATTAAATTGCAGGAATGTAAAGGGTGGTTTGAATCTCTCAATCCATACACTTGTGAACCCATTTGCTCCGCGACGGGGGTGTTAGAGTTTCAGAAATCAAGAATCCAACTATTTGTTCTTATTACAAACTGATATATAGACGTTGTAAAAAAACTACCACTAAATCTTAAGGTCCAGATTAAAAGTAGAAATAACTTCCTATAATTTCTTAAGGCACTAAGAAATAACTTTCAAACACTAAGAAATAACTTCCATGCACTTCAGCCTTGTTTGCCGCTACACGTTCCACTTTGCCTTATTGCACTCCAACTGTAATTTCCTTTGTCGAAACTGCAGTATGTTGAAGTATGTATGCTCTTGGTCGAAAATGCGATATCTCTTTGCACTTTGCAGCATGTCGAAATAACCTATCTGACTCGTCGAAATATAATCATAACTTCGACCAAATATTTTATTTTTGGTTTTAACACAATGATAGTCGAAATACAATTTCAGAGTGACCAAGTCTAATACACAAAATCACATGACTTAGGTCACTATGAGATTGTTTTGTTTAACATCCATGAAAAAGAGAGGAGAGATGAAAGAAAAGAAAAAGAAAAAGGCATATTCTATGATAAAATGAATTATTCAGAAATAGCATAGAACACATTAAAAAGATCGGTTGTAAATCATAATGTAAATCAATCAAGTTTTTTTTTTTTTTTAATTTTATGTAGGATTTGAATTGTGATATGCTCTATATGAGATGAGAGTTATTTTATTTTTAAAAAAATTCTAATTGTATCTGAAAAAATCTTCGACGAAATCAATCAAAAAGAAGAATTAGAGAACTATAAGTGAAGATGAAATTAACTTTTAGATTTCATCAGAAATGTTCAATTTGGATGATATCATTTCAACATTTTTAACTAATGATATAGAGAGAATCCTTCAAGCTTCGATGATCTATAATTCTGATGTTTTAACTAAGAGTTGTGTTATTTAAATAATCATTAGTGTGCAAGTAAAGTTAATTGAGTAAACCCATTTGATCCTCAAGGCAAGGCAACATCATTAGAGGAATAAATCTACAAGAAAATCCTATGTCGTATTATGGGAAAGTCTTGCAAGAACGTACAAGGACCCAAGTGGTTGTACTACAGTTGTCTAACCTAGCTAGTACTGCAAAGGGATTAATTTTACAACCTTAGAGATGTTAGGGATAGTAAAAGTGGTCCACAGTAAAGAGTGTACCCTAATCATTAGGGAGTGAAAAAGATGAAGAAATGTTAATAAATATGGGCTTATTCGAATATTTTGATGAATGTATGAAGATGAAGATGATGATGGGGAGGGAAGAAGATGAAGAAATGTTAATAAGATTACATGTTGGTGCTACACGGTAAGATACAATATTCCTGTATAATCTAACCGTTCTCTTTTTTAAAATAGATCAAATGGCTGAAATTAAAAAATTAATAAGGTCTATGGTGGATTATATATAATGTTGGTCCACCATAGACATTTGAGGTTAAAAACTGACGGAGAAGACCTAAATAGTAAACGGCAGAAGATTTATGGGACCAAATTGAAACACTTTATAGTTAAGGGACCAAACTGAGAAAATAAAATAAGTTAAGGGACCGAGAGATGTATTAAGCCAATTATTTACTTTCCTCTAATCAAGATAGTGTTATCAAGGGACCAAACTTGAATCCTTTTTTTATTTTTGTCTTTCTCTCTCTTTATTTTTTGTGTCTCTCTTGATCTTATTTTTATATCTTTCATGTCTCTTGATCATCTCTCTAAAATTTAGACACAAAACGTAGGACAGAGAAGCAGGGACGAAGGTATGATGTAGCATGTGTGGTTTTTTTTTGGTTGTTACAATGCTAAAAAACAAGACAACAATAGAAGAAAATATAAAAAAAAGCAAAAGAGATAATCTCTCAAAAAGAAGGTTCCAGCCGCATCACTCTCCTACAAAGAGAGAAGATCTGTCGAAGGGGAGTCTTGACGAAGAAGCTCAACATTAAAGGAATAACTGAGTTTAGCCATGAAATCTGCACATTGGTTCCCTTCATGAAGGGTATGGATAACTAATATATTTTTTGCTCAATTAAGTCTTTTATGTCTTGAATCAAAACTGCATAAACATGATATTTCAAAGAGGGGTCTTTGATGATGTTAATATCATGAAGAGAATCATAATAGCAAACTAGCTCAGTAATACCCATGTTATTGGCCAACAAGAGACCGTGATAGATGGCATAGAGCTCGGCTTACAGGATGTCAGAAGATTTTTGGATGTAACCTGCATCATTCCTAAGAACTCCACCAAAGCCAGCTCTTATGAGGAAACCCAGACAACAACCATCAACATTGAGAATGACACCTGAATGATTGTTGTTATTCCACTCCACCTGAGTGATTGAGCATGCGTGGGCTTCTGCCTAAACAAAGGTTTTAGAACACTTTTTTTAATAGTATAATGTACCAATAATTGACATTTTAATCATATGGCCGACACTTATTACAAATCATTTCTCTCTTAGCCCACACCTATCTTCATATATATTTCAAATCCTTGTTAATATGAATATTATCAAGACTAATGATATGAACTATGAACTATGAAGCCGAAACAACTAGATAGTACTTCATTGCTGTATATTCACGCTTGCAGCATAGTAAAGACTAATGAGTTATTGAAGGCTTTTTATCCAAATTATTTTGGTGATTATGATTTATACCATTTCGCGATCATTATTTAGCACAAATGTGTTGTCTGACGGTATAAGAGGCAAAGTCCTAGGTTTGGTAAATATATTTTTGCGTTAATAGTGTTTTATCTTTTGTAATATAGCTCATTTTCGGTTTTACCTCCTGTAAAATATTGTTTTTGGATTTCGTCCTTGTAATTTGAAGATTTTTGGTTTTGGACCTTCTTAAATTTTGACTGTACAAAATCGAAGATATGGTAGGGGGTAAACCTAACAGGGGATAAAATTTTCCATGAAGGTCCAAAACCAAAAATCTTCAAATTACAAGGACGAAATCCAAAAAAAATATTTTACAGAGATGAAAAACAGAAATAACCTATATTACAGGAGTAAAACACTATTAACCCTATATGTTTTTCACTGAGAGCTAGTAATAAACAGGGTGTGTTGGAAAATTCTATAAGGCAAGGTCGGCCAACTATTTCAAGAAAGCAAGTTGTAAAAGATTCAAACCTCGACTAATATTTTGGGACCAATTCGAAAGGAAGTTTGCTCATCTTAAAGGAAAAGAGAATAAAAATAAACATGATGAACTATTGTCATTTTGCTTTCGTTAAATAAATTAACTATTTCAATTATTGGATGCCATTTTTTTTTTGAAACAATTATTGGATGCCATTTAGTATATTGCGTATTTGATGTCTTAATTATTATACATAGGATAAATTGTAGTTGATGCAAAGTTTAAAATAAATACTATACACATATGACAATTTTTATTTTTTTTAAGAATACACACATGACAACTGGTCGCTGCTGAAAATCCAAAAATAAATATGAAGCATGAAACAAGTTGTTTTGATACAAATTTCAATCTATAGGAAAAAGTTGCAGGTGATAGAATTTTTAAAATAATTATTATACATGATATATGTTGTCGTTGATACAAAATTTAAAATAAGTATTATACATGAGACAAATTGCCACTGATACAAATTTTAAAATTACTATTTGTCATACCCCATTTTTTGACCAGTTGCTTTCTTTTTACACGTCTTTCGAACCCACTTTACCTAGTTATTTTCTCAACATTTTACAGTTTATTTCCCAGCATTTTATCTGTTATACTTGTCTATGTCTCAGCTTTTAACCTGATTATTTTACAAGCATTTTATTCGTTTATTTCTCGACTTTTTATCTCAGTTTTTTTTTTTACCAAACATTTTATTTGTTTATCTTTCAACCTTTCACTTTTATTGTCTCTTTTTTACTCATCTTTTAAAACTACGAAGTTTCGTCGTTTCAGACGAAATTTCGACAGAGAGGTATTTTAAAATACCTCATTTTTTGTTCCGAAGGGATAGTTTTAAATCTTATTATTATCTTATATTTACTTTATTATTTATTTCTTTATATTTTATTTATTTATTTATTTTACATCTTTTTCTTTTCATTTGTCACTCACGTGCCATTTCTTTTTATCTTTTTTTTTTTAATTTCTTTATTTGTTTTAAGTTGGCTTAATTGCACTTTTGGACCCCTATCTTTCCAAAAGTTGCGGTTATGGACCCCTAACTAATTCAAATACAAAACAACCCCCTATGTTTTGATTCTTTGGCAGTTTTGGACCCCCAGTCCATTGTTGACTCGGTCAACGCTGACGTGGCACCCTAAGTGAGGTGCCACGTGTTAATTTTTATTTTATTTTTTTGTCTTGGGGGTCCAAAACTGCTAAAGAATCAAAACATAGGGGGCTGTTTTGTATTTAAATTAGTTAGGGGTCCATAACCGCAACTTTTGGAAAGATAAGGGTCCAAAAATGCAATTAAGCCTTTTAAGTTTTGGTCTTTGGTCTATTTTTAGTGTCCTTTTCGGTCCAAGTCTCTGATCCAAGCAGCAAGGGTACAAAGGTCCAAGTCATAAAAAGGGACACCTCACTGTTTCAACCTGAAAAACCTAATCTGTCAGTATAAATAGGGGCATTTATTATACAGAAAGGAAGAATTTTCTCCCCAATCATTGGCAGCCGCAGCAGAAACCCTAATTCCTATCTTTTCAACTCTTTTCTGAATCAAACACAAAAAATAGCAAGAACATTCCTGATTCATTTTCCAGAAATGAAGAACACATGTACAAATTCGTGAACAAATTTTACCAGTACCAAAACATCAACAACAGATCCGGCCGAATCCACAACTGAACCGGTTTGAGAATGGATAAGATGAACTGATCTCGGAACCTACACCAACAATAAACTTACTCGAAGTTTTCCGATTCGCACAACAACAAAAGCTTCAGATCGTAATCGATCGAAAGTGGTAAAGGTATATACGTGTGTTCTTGCTTCATTTTTGTAGATCTATGTTGTGATGCGAACCTATTTCAAAAAAACACTTTCGAAATCAACAGAAAGAGTAGAGGTTTAAATTTGAAAATATTTCGAAAATCTTTTTCTATAGATCTACTTCTTTCCATTGATTTTCTTCGAAATCCGAGTTCATATTTGAGTTCGAAAGCAAAAAGGATGTTAGAAAATGTAGTTTGTTTTCAAAACGGTGGAGTTTAAATCTCTGGCGCGGTGGAACCACCTCCGGCCATCGTACCGGAGTGAACCACCTCGTCGGAGAAGATGAAGATAGGCGGCGTTGTTCTTTGTTTTTTCCAGATTTTGTTTTGAGAAAGTAGAGAGAAGTGAGAGTGTTTTGTTTAGAAAGAGAAAGAAGAAGTGAAATGAATTAAAAAACCGGAAACATGATTTTATAGACTCCTTTGAACCAGCTTTTTTTTTCTTTCGAACCAAACCTTTCGCTAAACCGGCCTCAGTTTTTCAGCCGTTAGATCTCAGATCGAACTGCTGTTGTGCCTCTGCTTGTTTCCCTTTGATTCTGTGTGTGCTGGTCCATAGCATAACTGTGCAACCCCAGGACTAGGCCGTTGGATCTAAGATCCAACGCCCCAGGATGATCCTGTCTGAGATTCAGTGTGCTTGCTCCTTTTGTTTATTATGTGCTTGTGATTTTTAAACCGTCAGATCTACGATCTAACGGTCCCTGTTTTTCTTTGTTTTTTTAAATCCTTTATTCCTTATTTTGAGTAGCTGTGATGATTTCTTCTGGGATCAGTTTTGGACCTCTTAATTCATCTAAGGGTCCAGGACTGCTCAGCCTGAGCCCATTGTTTTGGCACTAGGCCCAACTGTTTTTTCTTTTCTCTACAATTTTACTAATTGCACCCCTTCTTTACTTACTGCACCTCTTTTACTTAAAATTTTTTCCTCTAAATTTACAAAAAAATATTATGTTTTGATTTATTTATTTATCTACTGTTTTTTTTATTATTGTTACCTTATATTTGCATTATCATTTTATGTCATCTCATGCATATTTTAATTCTTGTCATTTACTTTAATTGCCATTATTTTTAGTGTGTATTTAGGACTTGATGTCATTTATTTTTTCTCATTTTATTTTTCTTGTCATTTACATTTTGTTTGAGACTTTAGCATGTATCTAGGTCCCTTGTAAATATCCAATAATGAGAATATGCACCGACACATACACCGACATTATCACACACTTGTTTACCGTTTTATGCCATAGCCGCCATCAATGACGAAAAATGAATTAGTGACAAGTTAGGTTAATAATCAGACTTTAAATATTTTCTTAAAATCAAACTATTAGTAATTTTAGATTCATTTCAAACTTGAGAATTTGCTTAGGATCCAACGTCCTTTGTAAATTTCTCACTTTTTTATTACCTCACGTCGTTACACTTAGTTTTTTTTAGTTTGCGTTTAACTTAGAAAAATCATTTCCACAAACATTCAAATATGCAAAATCACAAAAACATTTTCTTAACAAACCTTGGAAAAAAACCAAGTGAATCTTCCTTTCTTTACTTTTTTTCAAATCAAACTTCAAATCAATCTTAATCATTTAGACTTTCTTTTGTTTAATTAAAATCAAACAACCTCACATTTTTATTCTTCTATGTGTTTCGGCCTCTTGTCCTCTCAAAAACATTTTTCAAACTCTTAAAACCAATTCAACTCACCAAACGAAATTTTTGAGGTGAACTACATGATTTTGATCCCACTTGTGGGTATGTAGGCAAAAGACTTATGTCTTTTCAAATCAATAAAAACAACAAAAAAAACATACTTCTTCTCTCTCCATTCTTTCACTTAGACTTTAGGCAATATTTTACAAATAAATAAGCAAGTAATTAGCACAAGATAATTTAGGTAAGAGGCACCTTCGGAGTACCGAAGTCGTTTAGGGTGTTTAACACCTTCCCTATTCGAAACCCCCGGACCTTGATCTCATAAGGGTTTTTACTCACTTTTTTCCTTCCCGCGAATAAAAGTTGAGAGTTCAAAGATTGAAGATTCAAAACCAATTAATGGATTGATACCCGAAAATCACGAACACACTATTATACACGCGACAAGTTGTCACTGATAATTTTTTAAAATAATTATTAAACATGAGAGAAGTTATGATTGATATAAATTTGAAAATAACTTTTTTTAGGGTAGATTATAGAATAATTATGCACGTGACAAATTGTAACTTATCAATTTTTTAAAATAATTAGTTTTTTTAGTGGGAGAAACTTCACATTCTCTCTAAGTTTTCTTTCTCTGTTATTCATCGGAGAGTGGTGGTTTAAGGTCATTTTATGACGGAGAATCACCTTTGCATCTTATTTCCCCTTTGTTTTACTATAAACAAGTGAGTTTCACATATAGTAAGTTTTTTTTTTGTTGTGTTTTTTTCTTGACTTCGTAATCCGAGTGCGGTGTTGTGTTGTTCGTCGTCCGATGTTGTTTGATTTCACGTCTTGTTGCCGTGTTCGTTTGGTTCTATTGAAATATCCGCTTCAGTCCATCACAAATTCAATCAATTATTTGGATGTCGACATTGCAGGTCCGGAAGCATGAGTATTCTGACGATTTAGATTTTATCATATTATTTGTAGGTATTTTGATGTTGTATGTTATTAATTTGGGTGCAGTGAGTTTGTTCACATATTCATCATTTATGATTTTAGCGATGCTGATCATGTTATTGTATATGATGTATTTTATCAATTTGAATGAATGAATATCGTTATGCTTTTGTCATTTTTTTAAATAGTTATTATATGTGAGACAAGTTGATATTTTGATTTCTAAAATCATATATAAACAAAATATCTAGCTGAAATAAATCATACAGATGCACGAGTAACTTACTACTAGTCTATGGAACAAGATATATCTTACTACTACTTCGGTTCTTAATCATACCTTTTTGAGAATTTTTTTGTCAATTTTTGTAAGACTCATTTAGTACTTTCAACTACATTAATTATTTTTTTACCAACAGACATTTATTTATTTTATATTTTTTTTTCAATCAACAATAAATACTTTCTTGAAAACATAAATTATACATATTTTTTTTAAAAATAAAATTGTAAATGAAAGTAACTACAAAAAATTTAATAGCACTATAAATTTGTGGTTTTGCGAAAATGACTCTATATCGAGAGAGACGGAGGTAGTAGTTGATTTTGAAAATGAAGGACCAACTTTAAGAAGGAAAAAAAGAAAAATCTAAAGGATAGGAAAAGCCAGCTGTGAAGTTTGTAACGAGAGTAAATTAAAAGGTCTTGCACACATGCAAATTTAATTCACTGGAGTGTACGTAGATTTAATTTCTTACCAAGATCAGACTTGGGGGTGGTTAGAAATTTAATTCAATGGAGGGTACACAAATTGAATTTCTTACCAAGACTAGACTTGGTGGGTTAGAAATTGAATTCAGTGGAGTGTACACAAACTTAATTTTTATCTGGAGGAGTGCTAGAAACACTCTCTTTCAAACACTCTCTCTAATACTCACTTTCTCATTGGTTAAATCAATGTGGATCATACATTTTGGAAATGAAACCCACATAAAGTGGTAGGACATACATTGATTTTATCCAATAAAAGAGTGAGTGTTAGAGAGAGTGTCCAAAAGAGAGTGTTGCTAGCATTCCTCTTCTTATCTGAATGGAGTCTACGCAGATTTAAAAAGTCTCTCTCTCTGTAGCTGTTGTTTCAGACTTTCAGTTACAATGCTTTTCTTTGTGTGTTAGCTGGCTGAACTACCGAATAAGCGAGGTAATCAAGCAATTTCATATAGTTTCCTTTCATTTCGGTCACATTTTCAACTTAATTTTCTGTTCGTGTATTCTTGCTATCTCATTTCTTATATGTATATTGTATAGTTTAGTGGGCCGGTTTTAGGAGAACATATGAGATAATGAGAGAAGTCTAGTTGCATATGACTCTCTTTCTCTATCTTGTACAAAACTTCTGACAACAAGGGTTCGTACTTGTTCTTTAGTTGCATGTGTGTCTCATTGTCCCTCTTGTTGAAGACTTCTAGCAGAGACGTTCTCTCTCTTTAGTTGCATGTGAATCTCCTTGTCGGTTTTGTTGAAGACTTGTGACATATACCTCTCTCCTTAGTTGCATGGGAGTCTTTTTGTAGGTTTTGTTGAAGACTTTCTACAAGGACTTCTTCTTGCTCTAGTAGTTTCATTTTTCTATTTAGGCATGTACTCAAGTTGAGCCTTAAATGCCGTCTCCGTTTTATTTATCGTGTGTGCTCTGATTAAACTCGAGTCTTAAAGGCCACATGTTTAGTTAGTTGGACTTCAAATTTAAGAGATTGAGACTTTTAGGCTACCTGTACTTCTCTATCTATCTCTCTCTCATACATATTTGTATAGTTGAGTGATGTAAGATTTTTACATGTCATTTACCTAACTATACGTGAGTATAATAGGATCGTATCCACAGAGAGTTGCGTATATCATAAGCATTTAAACGCCATTTATCATGTTAAGGGTTTGGGTATAATTTGTTTGTTTGTGTAAAACTATTTTCTATTCGACATAAAAGTAAAACGAGAAGAGATAGGGATATTTCACTTGTGATCAGAGATATCAACCAAGTGTAACAACTGCAATCTTCCGATCGATTAACGGATTCTAGCTCTTTAAACGGTATTATCACAATCACTCATCAATATCATTCGTGTCCAAATGATATTGTTATTTCTACGGAACCGTTTAAACATCGATTTCCCAAATATTTGAACGATCACGAAGTCGATTGGGTAGTTTAATCGACGATTTCCCAACCGATTAAATTACCCAAAAGCATTAAGTTCTAGATTACAAGTGATTATCAAATATTAACATCTATGTCTAGAGTGATAACTTAAGATAGATTGTTACTCTATTTCTAGGTTTAAAAGCATGTATCCATAACATTTTAAATCTCAATAAACATTGAAAGCAAGAATAACAACAATATTGAATAAATAGCTAGAACCATATATTAAAAGATCAAATGATTACATAATAGCTTGTTTGAATACCTCAAAATCACAAGAGTAGAGGTAGCTAGATATGTCTATGCTAGCTTTGCAAAAGTTGGAGAAGAGATGAAGATTCAATGACAAGATCCATGTTGTCTCAACAAATCTTGGCTTGAATCTACTCCTAACTACCTTGCTCTTTGTTTCTCTCTCTAGAAATACCCTAAACTCTCTCTAAAACCAGAAAATTGTCAATAAAACAGTAGTTGGTTCTTGGAAAGAAAAGAGAAAACTATTTATATTGTCTGAATTCGTCCAATCTCGCTTAAGCGAAATGTACTTCGCTTAAGCAGAATGCTTAAAAATCTGAATCTAGCCAATGAAGAGTCGACACAAGACCCCTATCCTGTTGCAAGATAAAATTCGCTTGAAGCGAGATGGAAGCGTGATGAAAGCGAGATACTCCTGATGCATTCTGTCCAAATCTCGCTTAAGCGAGCTGAAGTCGCTTCAAGCGAGATGCTGTGTTTTGATGAGTGCAGTGGATGCGAGATAAAAGCGAGATGCCCAGGTTGCATTCCGTCCAAATCTCGCTTAAGCGAAATTATCTCGCGTAAGCGAGATTGCCTTTCTTCAAGAGCAAGATGTACGCGAGAAAAAAGCGAGATGTTCAGGTGCTCTCTGTCCATATCTCGCTTAAGCGAAATTATCTCGCTTAAGCGAGATCATCTTTCTTCAGGAGCGAGATATCAGCGAGCAAAAAGCGAAATCCAACGGGGCTCTCTGTCCGAATCTCGCTTAAGCGAGCTGAAGTCGCTCCAAGCGAGATTTGCCTGACTCAGCCAAATTCTAGGTCCTTGCTTGTCTCCTTCCTGCACAAATTGAGGAGAATAAGGCATGTAAAGCATAAAAGGCAAAATTCCAACAAATCATAGCTTTTCCTTAGTCAACTTGCAAAACAAGTCACTAAAATGCCTGAATTATCACATAAAATATACTACTTTTGAGCACTTATCAAACTCTCCCTAACTTAGCTTTTTGTTTGTCCTCAAACAAAGGAATCACAAAATAAACCTACAAGGCTTTGGACAAGATTTTTAGCACAGCTCCAACAATTCAAACAGTTAAAAAAAAATTCTCAGGTGATGATTCAAATGTAAAAGCACGAGCAAGCATCAAGTCTTCCATTATCCTAAGCACAAACTATGAATGTGAAACATGTCGTAAGCACAAAATTTACCTCAAAAAGTTCTAAACACAAACATGATTATCCAAGAACCACACCTAACACACTTCTTTGCAAGTAGATAAAACAAAATGACAATTAGTGAGGGTAATGAACACACATCCAACAATCATGCTAACATCCTAATTAAGTTATGTGTCCATCCAAATATCATCTCAAAAAGCACAGAAGCATGGATCAAAAGGTCTTTCTAGGGTTATAACTTGGCCGGGCTACAAAAGAAATGTCATATGTGGGATAATTGAAATCAAAAACCTATCATAGAGGAACATTCCTTGTATCAACAATTAAAGTCCATAACCTTCCCTACCAATCATTACAAACCCTTGGTGATTAACAATTTATCCAATAACCCTGACAACTTATTCTATTTTTGATTTTTCTTTCTTTTTTTTTATTTTTTTTTTCTTTTCAAATTTACAAACTTTGAAACTTCTAAAATCTGTACAATTCAATGTTGTCAGGTTACTTCAATACTTCACCAAGATGCTTGACAGCACAAACCTCCCTTTTTCCCCAACTTAAACACAACAAAATTCTAATTAAATGTTCCCCTACTCTAAGTTAAGGGACAAAGTACAATAAGGTTAAGGGTTCAACAAGTGAAAATATCAAAGTCCTAAAGTGAGTCAAACATGAACTGGATTTTTAACAATTTTGGGCAATTTCAATGAGCATTGTGCTTATGAATATTGACAGTTCATGTTTGAGGACTTGATTCATTTGGCTCGAATTGGGGTAACAAATTCTCACTCTTCTCACGGGTAGGCTTTATGAGGTCAAGTATGTCAACTCAATTTCAAAAAGTGCCTTGGTCATTTCCATGCTTTCATACAATTCAAAACAATTATCAGATGTAACATAACAAAAACAAGTTAAACAATGATTATCGGTCTCCAACATATAGTCTAACAGTTTGAAGCTACCTCACATTTAGGTTAAGTACTAAGTGGTTCAATAACAATCATGCTTATGAAAAGAACTATGTGAGATACATTTTGTGCAAAGTACTAGTTTCAAATTCTAGTAAATACCTAGAAAAACAGGAAATCAATACCTTGGCTTTGCGCTTTCTCACAATTATTATCACTATCACACTTGAGTTTGCTCAAAATTTTGGCTTTTACAAGCACTTCAAACATTAATGTGAATGAGCAATTTTCTTCTTTGAGAAACAAAAGCAAGAATAGACAAAATTTCCATCCAAAGCACTATTAGTTAAAAACAAACAAAAGCTAAGTTATTTAGACCAAAAGAAACTTAAACCAAAATGCTGAAAGAGTAGATACTACAAATGAAATAACAAAGTTTCAAACTACAAGCAGAAACAAACTAAAAAGCATAAAGCTAAAAGCATCAATAAGAACAGAGTAGAGCTGCGGTCACTAGGCATCAGCAACCATCACATCATCACTAGCTGTCCTCTCCTCATCATCATCAGCTACACCTGAGTGTTCGCCCCCTCCAATAAAAGTTGGCCTGTCCCCAGGCCATCCACAATACTCCATAAACATGGCAGGGGTCATCATATAAGACGGGTCCAGAGGATGCATGCGAGCATCGTAGCAGGTCTGATGCATGCCTCGCTGGCTTCTGAAGAGTGCAGCGTTCTGGTCCATAATAAAATTATCCCTCTGCTCCTGTCTAATCGCTCTCTGGTCCTGTTGATGCATCCAGGAAGAGAAGGTAGAGAAGTCAAAGGCCTCAGATGGCTGGTGAACCTGCTGCTGTGGGACCGGCTGCTGTGGGACCTGCTGTGACTCATCCACAGGTGGAGGTGCTGGCTGCTCAACCTCAGGGGGGGGAACTGCCATCCTACTATTAGCTCTGCGCACTAGCCCCCGGATATACTTATCATCTATCGAGCAGGTCAGCTGCTCATGAGAAGGCAAAGGGATCTCCACACCCTGGGCTTGAAGTAACCCCATGGCGAACCCCGGAAATGTAATCCTGGTCTCGGGTCTGGTGACACCACTCAGCGCCATGTGCTTCAGCTCCTCAAAAACAATTCGGGCAACATCCACCTCCCCGCCTCGACAAATGTGCCACATGAGAGGGGTGACAAATTTAGTAGCCGTCGTGACATGACTCTTGGGCCAGACATTATGCACAAGGAATTTAAAGACCACTGCTGCCCTAACAGTCATGTCCGCGAAGGCGGCAATGTTTCGGTTTCTGGCTTTGGATGGGACATACTGCCTCCCAGGTAGCAAAATCTCTCTCTCAATCCTGTCATGGGGCCAGTTACCGGTTGCGGCCTTCTCTCCATACTCACATAGGACAGGTACAATGGGGTCCTCACTAGGGGGTAGGTCGAAAGGGTTTCCAAGATATTCATTGATGGTATCCCTATCGAAACGAATTGTGACACCCCTCACTTTGGAAGAATAGGTGAATCTTGCCTCAATCTCCTTTGGGTCACAGTTTGGGACCGCATTAGCATAGAACTCTCGAAGGAGGTCAAGGTTGATGTGGGGGTGAGGGTGG
Organism: Medicago lupulina; assembly: GCA_958299785.1. Lineage (NCBI taxonomy): Eukaryota > Viridiplantae > Streptophyta > Magnoliopsida > Fabales > Fabaceae > Medicago > Medicago lupulina. The sequence continues at coordinate 25,202,904 of OY283144.1, read as the reverse complement.
AGAAGTTTCTCCCACTGCCTGTTGGTGAAAATCTGCTGAATTTCCGCGAACTCTCCCTCCGGGTTTATTTGGAAGATCTTATCGTGCCAAGTTTCCTTCTTTTCCAATTCAAGAAACCGGGCATAGGCCTTCCCGGATTTGAAACGAGAGGGGTCGGGGTTTCTGGGTGCGGGTAAAGGGCGGTCAATGGTAGATGAAGGCCCTTTCTTTTGGAACCGGCTGTAGTTTTTGGTGCCATCTGCAAAACAACTAGAGAAAACCATATACAACATATAATTCATTAGAATGCGTATGGAATTAAAGGAGGTAAAACAGATAGGATCCCAAAAAAAAAATGCAAGTCTGGGTAAAACTCGCTTGGAAGTTCGCTTAAGCAACCTCAAAAGCGAGAATGCATGAAGAAATCTAGGTAATTTCGCTTCAAGCGAGAAAATCTCGCTATAAGCGAACATTCAACTAGTTCTTCATGTATTCTCGCTTGAATGCTCGCTCAGAGCATGAATTCTCGCTACAAGCGAGATTCTTCCAGACCTTCGTTTTTTCCAAAATTTTTCCAGCATAACACACCAAATCCAGCATATTTCAACAGCATCAACACCCTAAATCTCATGGCAAGTACTATAAACCCTAAACAGCAGTCTCTAATCACAAAAATCATCTAACCCTAACCTAGCCATTTCTAAAACAAGAATTTTTCAAAATAATAATAAAAAGAAAATGGCAATAATTCAAACCTGTTCTAAAGATTCAAGATGAAAAAGGATGCAGAATGTTAATCTTGACTTGATTTGACCAAAACAGTTTGATTTTGTGGAATGGGGTTAGTGTAAGTGAAGAGAGAAAAAAAAAATTTGGAGTGTTGGAAGAGAGAGGAGTGCAGAACCGTGAAAAGAGAAAAAATTTGGAGTGTTGGGGGAAATTTTAAGAGAGTTAAGGCCTAGGGAATCATTTCCCCCACTCTGAAAAAAACAAATCTCGCTTAAGCGAGATTACTGCAGTGGCAGCTTTTCAAATTCGCAAAAACTCGCTTAAGCGAGATGGAACTCGCGTTAAGCGAGATAGACCCAGTTTTCTCAAAATTTTGCTTTAGCCTAGCTTGAACACTAATGACTTACTTCCTACATGCAATAAAACTAAGAAAATGACTTACAAAACTGGGTTGCCTCCCAGCAAGCGCTTGTTTTACGTCATGAGCTCGACGCCTTTTTCGATGAATAATTCATGGGTCACTTAGTGAAATTGTCGTCGTTTGTCGATCAACTTCACCACCAAAGTAATGCTTCAACCACTGCCCATTTACGGTCCAGTTGGCTTTTGTCATTGGATCTTCCAAAACTACCGCTCCATAAGGCTTAACCTCTTTGATTAAAAACGGACCAGACCACTTTGATTTGAGCTTGCCCGGAAACAACCTCAATCTTGAGTTAAATAACAACACCATTTGACCGGGCTCAAAGTTCCGTTTCACGATCCGCTTGTCGTGATAGCTCTTCACCTTTTCCGTGTACACTTTTGAGGATTCGTAAGCCTGATTCCTCATTTCTTCGAGTTCATGCATTTGAATTTTTCTCTTCTCTACCGCTTGCTCTTGGTCGAAATTCAAAAACTTTAGCGCCCAAAACGCTTTGTGCTCCAATTCAACCGGCAAGTGGCATGCCTTCCCATACACCAATTGGAACGGTGTGAAACCCGTAGGTTCTTTAAAAGCGGTCCTATAAGCCCACAACGCTTCATCAAGCTTTAATGCCCAATCCTTCCGTGATGATGACACGGTCTTCTCTAAGATTCTTTTGATTTCCCGATTGGACACTTCCGCTTGGCCATTTGTTTGTGGATGGTAAGGTGAGGCAACCTTATGCTTTACTCCGTAGTGCTCAAGAGCTTTGGCTAGTTGCGAATTGCAAAAGTGAGATCCGCCATCACTAATGAGCACCCTAGGAGTTCCAAAACGGGTGAAAATGTTCTTCTTAAGAAATTTAATCACCGTCTTGCTATCGGCTTTTTGAGATGCGATAGCTTCAACCCATTTGGATACATAATCAACGGCCACCAAAATGTATTCATTGGCAAAAGAGGATGGAAAAGGGCCAACAAAGTCAATTCCCCAACAATCAAACACTTCCACCTTAAGAAGGCATTGTAACGACGTCTCATTCTTTCTTGAAATTGCACCGGTTCTTTGGCAATTATCACATTGTTGACAATGTGCATAAGCATCTTTGAAGAGTGTAGGCCAATAAAACCCGGATTGAAGAACTTTCGCCGCCGTTCTTTGTCCATTGAAGTGTCCACCAAAAGGTGAATTATGACAGTGCCACAAAATCTTCCTTGCTTCATCTTGAGCAACACATCTTCTCAAAATATTATCCGCTCCGGTTTTGAACAAATAGGGATCATCCCAAACATAGTGAGTGGAATCATGGAGGAACTTCTTCTTTTGTTGCCAAGTGAAATCTTCCGGAATGACACTCGTCGCTTTATAGTTCGCCATGTCGGCAAACCATGGCCTTACTTGCACCATTAGCAACTTTTCATTGAGGAACTCTTCTAGCACCTCATTCTCCTTCTTTGTCACCTCATTATTCACCAACCTTGAAAGATGATCCGCTACCAAGTTCTCGGTCCCCTTTTTGTCTTTAATCTCCAGATCAAACTCTTGAAGTAAGAGCATCCATCTAATAAGCCTTGGCTTGGAGTCGGACTTGGTGAGCAAGTACTTTATAGCTGCATGGTCAGTGTAAATAACAACTTTGGAGCCAATGAGGTAAGAGCGAAAGTTTTCCAATGCGTATACAATAGCAAGCAACTCTTTTTCCGTTGTTGCATAATTGATTTGAGCATCATTTAAGACTTTGCTCGCATAATGTATAGCATGGAATATTTTGTCCTTCCTTTGACCTAAAACAGTCTACCGCATAATCACTTGCATCGCACATAAGTTCAAAATTAAAATTCCAATTTGGTGCGGTGATTATGGGTGCGGAGGTCAATTTCTCCTTCAAACATTCAAATGCGTTTAAACAATCATTATCAAAATCAAAGGACTTATCTTTGTTGAGCAAATTTCTCAATGGCTTTGCAACTTTGGAGAAGTCCTTGATGAAACGCCGATAGAATCCGGCATGACCAAGAAAACTTCTAACACCTTTGACATTGACCGGAGGCGGGAGTTTACCAATAACATCAACCTTAGCTTGGTCTACCTCGATACCCCTTGAAGAAATCTTATGACCAAGGACAATCCCCTCGGTGACCATGAAGTGACATTTCTCCCAATTAAGCACAAGGTTAGTTTCTTTACATCGCTTCAATACGATGTCCAAGCTCTTCAAACACAAGTCAAACGATGATCCGAAAACTGAGAAATCATCCATGAACACCTCCATGCACTTTCCAATTAAATCGGAGAAAATGGCTTGAACACACCGTTGAAAAGTTGCGGGTGCATTGCACAAGCCAAAAGGAATTCTTCTATAAGCAAAAATACCAAAGGGGCAAGTGAAAGCCGTCTTCTCGTGATCTTCCGGGTTCACGGTGATTTGATTGTAACCGGAGTAGCCATCAAGAAAGCAATAGAAGGATTGACCGGAGAGTTTTTCAAGCATTTGGTCCATGAAGGGCAATGGGAAGTGATCCTTCCTTGTGGCTTGATTGAGTCTTCTATAGTCAATGCACATTCTCCATCCGGTGACGGTTCTAGTTGGGATCAACTCATTCTTCTCATTTGTGATTACCGTCATCCCTCGTTTCTTGGGAACTACTTGAACCGGGCTAACCCAAGCACTATCCGAAATTGGATAAATCATGCTGGCTTCGAGTAGCTTCACCACTTCCTTGCGCACCACCTCTTTCATTGTGGTTTAAGCGGCGTTGAGGTTGTGCTACCGGTTTAAAGTTCTCTTCCATCATTATCTTGTGCATGCAATAAGATGGACTTATCCCTTTCAAATCAGATAATTTCCACCCTATCGCTTCTTTATGGGCCTTCAAAATTTCCACCAACTTTGTTTCTTCATTGACGGACAAGGAGCTACTAATGATCACCGGTTTGGTACCATCATTCTCAAGGAACATATATTTCAAATGTGATGGTAGAACTTTTAATTCAATCTTGGTGTCATCAACTTTGGCTTCTTCCTTGGACTCCTCTTTTAACTCTTCTAGTTTAGCTTGATAAGGGGGAATTTCCTTCAAGGACTCTAGCTCCTTTAAGCACTCTTCAATCTCTCTTGTTTCTTGATCGCCTATGGCATTAAGTTCATCCGTCAAAACACTTTCAAGGGGTGTTCGGTTATGAAATTGCTTCCGAGTGGTCATGATGACTTCTTCGGTTGCATCCATTTTAAAGCATGCGCCCTTGTCTTTTGAGTGCTTTATGGCTTCACGAATGTTGAAAGTGACCACTTCATCATCAACTTTAACCCTCATGATATTATCATCGAGGTCGATCATCATCCGGGCCGTTTGCATGAAATTCCTTCCCAAAAGTATAGGTACATCTTCATCCACCTTGATATCCATCACCACAAAGTCCGCTGGGAACACAAATTTATCAACTTTGACTAGCACATCTTTGGCCATTCCCAATGGTTTTGCGAGAGTTTTATCGGCCAATTGCAAGGTCATCCTAGTCCGCTTGATACATAAGTCACCAACTCTTTTGGCAACGAACAAAGGCATGAGATTTATGCTTGAACCAAGATCGAGTAATGCTTGACCAACCTTGGTAGTGCCTATAGCTACCGGTAGAGTGACTCTTCCCAGATCTTGTTCTTTCTTTGGCAACCTCCGTTGAATGATAGCACTACAATTAGCATCGAGTTGGATGGTTTCTTCATCGTTAATTCTCCTTTTCTTGGAAAGAATATCTTTCATGAATTTTGCATAAGCAGGCATTTGCTCCAAGGCTTCCGAGAATGGAATGTCAATTTGCAACTTCTTGAAGAGTTCAAGAAACCTTGAGTATTGCCGCTCTTTGTCTTTCTTTGATGGAGCATGTGGATAAGGTAAGTGTTGAGCCGCCACTTTCTTCTCAACTTCTTTCTTCTTTCCTTTCATCTCATCTTTTTCAACTACTCCTTTTTATTAATTTTTTTCATTTTCAACTAAATCTCCTTTATTCTCTAACTCTACTTCCTTCTCTAGCTCTACCACCTCATCCTCCTCTTCAACTTCTTCAACAATCTTCCTCTTAACCTCAATATTATCACCTATCCCCTCACCAATCACTTTACCGCTCCTTGTTGAAATAGCTTTGCAATGCTCTTTTGGATTCGGTTGTGTATTGGCGGTGAATGCTCCTCCCGGTTGATTAGCTTGAGCCATTTGTTGAGCCAATTGACCCACTTGTGTCTTGAGACCTTTGATAGAAGCATCGGTGTTCTTTTGGTTGGCCATAGACATTTGCATGAATTGGTTCAAGGTTTCATCCGTGCTTTGAGGGCGAATTTGTGGGTTATTTTGTGGTGGATATTGGTATTGGTTGTTGTATGGTTGTTGGTAGTAGTGTGGTGGTGGTGGATCTCCATGGTTGGCTATATTGGTTTCCTCTTGGAAAGTTGTTGTTACCCGGATATCTCCCTTGGTTGGAATTACCCGGATATTGGCCTTGACTTGAACTACCGGCTTGTTGCCCTTGTGGTTGGTTTGGTCTTTGTTGGTTTCCCACAAAGTTTACCTCTTCTTGAAATGGTGGTGGACAATAACCGGTGGGATGGTCACCCAAAGACAACTCACAAGCGTTTACTTGTAACAAACCTTCTTCTTTTTGGAATGACTCTAGGATTTGCTTGGGCATGGCTCTCATTTCTTTTTGCATTGCTTCGATCTATTGAGTGAGGATTTTGTTTTGTGCCAACACCGCATCACTAGACTCCAATTCAAGAATACCGGCTTTCCTTTGTGAAGGATTTCTATTGTGAGAAGACTTGCGAGAGTTGAGTGCCATTTGATTTATCATCTTCACGGCTTCCGCTGGAGTTTTTATCATTAAAGATCCACCTGAGGATGCATCTAACATGGTCTTGGATTCAACTTGAAGTCCTTGGCGAAAGAGGTATATTTGCATTTGATTATCAAAACCGTGCTTTGGACAATTCCTCAATAAAGACTTGTAACGCTCCCATGCATCACAAAGTGACTCGCTAGAACCTTGGAAAAATGTTGTAATCGCAGTTTTAGCGTCTAGATGCCTGTCCTCCGGAAAGAACCTTTCTTGAAAAGCTTTCTTCAATTCATTCCAATCCTTCATCAAATCAGTTGATTGATCCAAGTACCACTCTTTAGCTTTCCCAATCAATGAATGAGGAAACAATCTTGTAAACATAGCCTCTTCCTCATCTTCTTTCATTCCAAGTGTACCGGCTATACCATAGAAGTTTGTGAGATGTTTGTATGGGTCTTCATGATCGAGACCGGAAAAAGGATGTTGATTCACCAATTGGATTGTCCCCGATTTCATCTCAACTTGCTTGATAGTTTGGTTTCCAAGACGAGCAAGCCTCCTTGGGCTAACCCAACACGGTAGTGCATTTTGAGGTTCACCATCTTCAAGTTCCATGATTACAGCTCTTTCACTTCTCGGAGATGATGGTGCGGAAGAGTGTGGAGACTCCCCAGATGATACCGTATGAACCGAACCAGAAGGGGTAGAAATAGAACCAGAAGTTCCCTCTTGAGCCAGCCTAGCAAATCTCCTTTCTTCCCTTTTTTTAGCGTTGTTTCTACGAGCTGTTTTCTCGATTTCTGGATCAAACTGCAGCTGTTCTTTGGAAACGGTACCTCGCATAAACAAAGTTCAAAAAGACTATACCAGGTGGTTAGCAATAAAAGGGCTAATGAATGATATGTGTGTATATATGTACAATAAAGAATTTCGTGCAAAATTTGCTTAACATGACAAAATTGTTTCGATACTTATGATATTATTCCGCTACTCCCCGGCAGCGGCGCCATTTTGATGTAAGATTTTTACATGTCATTTACCTAACTATACGTGAGTATAATAGGATCGTATCCACAGAGAGTTGCGTATATCATAAGCATTTAAACGCCATTTATCATGTTAAGGGTTTGGGTATAATTTGTTTGTTTGTGTAAAACTATTTTCTATTCGACATAAAAGTAAAACGAGAAGAGATAGGGATATTTCACTTGTGATCAGAGATATCAACCAAGCGTAACAACTGCAATCTTCCGATCGATTAACGGATTCTAGCTCTTTAAACGGTATTATCACAATCACTCATCAATATCATTCGTGTCCAAATGATATTGTTATTTCTACGGAACCGTTTAAACATCGATTTCCCAAATATTTGAACGATCACGAAGTCGATTGGGTAGTTTAATCGACGATTTCCCAACCGATTAAATTACCAAAAAGCATTAAGTTCTAGATTACAAGTGATTATCAAATATTAACATCTATGTCTAGAGTGATAACTTAAGATAGATTGTTATTCTATTTCTAGGTTTAAAAGCATGTATCCATAACATTTTAAATCTCAATAAACATTGAAAGCAAGAATAACAACAATATTGAATAAATAGCTAGAACCATATATTAAAAGATCAAATGATTACATAATAGCTTGTTTGAATACCTCAAAATCACAAGAGTAGAGGTAGCTAGATATGTCTATGCTAGCTTTGCAAAAGTTGGAGAAGAGATGAAGATTCAATGACAAGATCCATGATGTCTCAACAAATCTTGGCTTGAATCTACTCCTAACTACCTTGCTCTTTGTTTCTCTCTCTAGAAATACCCTAAACTCTCTCTAAAACCAGAAAATTGTCAATAAAACAGCCGTTGGTTCTTGGAAAGAAAAGAGAAAACTATTTATATTGTCTGAATTCGTCCAATCTCGCTTAAGCGAAATGTACTTCGCTTAAGCGAAATGCTTAAAAATCTGAATCTGGCCAATGAAGAGTCGACACAAGACCCCTATCTGTTGCAAGATGAAATTCGCTTGAAGCGAGATGGAAGCGTGATGAAAGCGAGATACTCTTGATGCATTCTGTCCAAATCTCGCTTAAGCGAGCTGAAGTCGCTTCAAGCGAGATGCTGTGTTTTGATGAGCGCAGTGGACGCGAGATAAAAGCGAGATGCCCAGGTTGCATTCTGTCCAAATCTCGCTTAAGCGAAATTATCTCGCGTAAGTGAGATTGCCTTTCTTCAAGAGCGAGATGTACGCGAGCAAAAAGCGAGATGGTCAGGTGCGCTCTGTCCAAATCTCGCTTAAGCGAAATTATCTCGCTTAAGCGAAATTATCTCGCTTAAGCGAAATTATCTCGCTTAAGCGAGATCATCTTTCTTCAGGAGCGAGATATCAACGAGCAAAAAGCGAAATCCAATGGGGCTCTCTGTCCGAATCTCGCTTAAGCGAGTTGAAGTCGCTCCAAGCGAGATTTGCCTGACTCAGCCAAATTCTAGGTCCTTGCTTGTCTCCTTCCTGCACAAATTAAGGAGAATAAGGCATGTAAAGCATAAAAGGCAAAATTCCAACAAATCATAGCTTTTCCTTAGTCAACTTGCAAAACAAGTCACTAAAATGCCTGAATTATCACATAAAATATACTACTTTTGAGCACTTATCATTGAGAAATGATATTTGTACAATCATTTTTTAACAATTTTTAGATAATTTTCTCTCTTATACTCATATGATCTTTTCCGCTCGCTTCCTATTACTCTCTCCATTATTTTTTTATCAATAAGAAGAGATAAAAATAAGGTTGTCAAGAAAGTTTTCTTCAAATTGATGTACATTTATCACTGCTCTTTGTAGTTTTGGGACGTTTGTACTCAAACAAAGTTGGACCATGTGACTTCTTATACTTCTTTCGTGTTTGAGTCAAATAACCCATCTTTTTGGTTTAGTAGGATCTATGATTCACATTTTCATTTTTTGAGTGAATTACTACAATTATTGTTATAAAACAACATGTTGAGGAATTTTGTGTTACTAGTACTACTGTTTGAAGATTTATGAGTTTAAGTTTTGAGTTTAAATTTGTGTTAATTTTGGATGATGATGATGAAGAAAATATTTTGGGTTTTATTTTTGAGTTTTATTTTTTTATTTTTGAGTTTTGTGATGAAGTTTATTAATTTTTTTGGATTTGGTCATGAAGATGATGAATTTTCTGGTTTGAGGATGAATATGATGAATGGAGGAAGATGTATGTTAATGTTTTTGAACAAAAGTTAACATAATGGATTTATTTAACTGAGGGAGGAAATTTATGGGGCCATATTGGAACAAAAATTAACAAGGGGAGCAACATGAAATCTCATAATAGTTAACAGACCATTTATGAAATTAAGCAAAAAAAAATATTAGTGTTGAAAGTGACTCAAAATTTAAGTTTTAGAATCTGTCACATCGTAGTGCTATGTGAAAAATCGTAGTACGATTTTGGACCAGTTTTTTGGACTTTCGATTCTGGAAAAATCGTAGTACGATGTGGAAAATCGTAATACAATTTTACGCTGATGCAGAAAAACAAAATCGTATTTTATGGGCCTGATTTGGTTTCGGTTTTTGAGGGATGCTTTCCACTATAAATATAAACCTTGTATCAGATGATTATGTGTGCAGAAAACAGGGTTTAGAAGCCAACATACAAACTAGGGTTTATAGAGAATTTCTCTTTGCAACAAACACTAGGGTTGGGATTGTTTTGATTCACCTTGAACAAAGCACTGTTAGGATTGAGTCTCTTGGTCACGGGAAGAGGCTGGGACTTGGGTACAATTAGGTTTGAAGACTGATTCTTGTAACTCAATATCTCTTTGTAAAGAAACTCAAATCATTATAGTGGAACAGAGAGCTGCTCTCTCCCCCAGACTAGGTCATCATCATTAGACCGAATTGGGTAAACAATTCTTGTGTTCTTCTCCTTCTTCCTTTCATCTCTTGCTGTTTACTTATTGTTTGAATTATTTTGTCAACCGCTTGATATTGATTGCTCGATATTAATTTGTTCCACGCATCAAAAGTATTATTGGTGTGTTTTTATCAACGAATTTACAACAATTGGCGCCCACCGTGGGGCCAAGGTCAAATCTATAACCAGGTATCATGGGTTCGAAGTGGGATATTGAAAAGTTTACCAGTAGTAACGACTTCGGGTTGTGGAAGGTAAAGATGAGGGCAATTCTAATTCAATAAAAGTGTGTTGAAGCATTGAAGGGAGAAGCATAGATGCATGCACATCTAACACTTGCTGAGAAGACTGAGATGAATGATAAAGCGGTTAGTGCCATCATTCTGTGTCTTGGAGATAAGGTGTTGAGAGAGGTAGCAAGGGAGACTACTACTGTGTCTATGTGGAATAAACTTGATTCATTGTACATGACCAAGTCCTTGGCACATAGACAATGTCTGAAACAACAACTCTACTTTTACCGAATGGTGGAGTCTAAACCTATAATGGAGCAACTGACTGAGTTCAATAAGATTATTGATGATTTGGCGAACATAGATGTAAATCTGGAAGGTGAGGATAAAGCCTTACACCTACTGTGTGCTTTACCTAGGTCCTTTGAGAATTTCAAGGATACAATGCTTTAACTAAATTCAAAGAGTTGAAGGTTGATGATAGTGGAGAAGGCTTGAATGTCTTAAGGGGGAGAAGTGAAAACAGAGGAAATGGGAAAGGCAAGAATTCCAGGTCAAACTCTAGGTCGAGGGGTGGTGGTAATAAAACATAGTACAAATGTTTTATTTGTCACAATCCAGGTCACTTCAAGAAGGATTGTCCTGAGAGAAAGGGCAATGGAGGTGGTAATCCATCCGTTCGAATTGCAAGTGAAGAGGAAGGTTATGAGAGTGCTTAAGCACTAACTTTGAAAAGTTGGGAACCTGAAAAGGGTTGGGTCTTGGACTTTGGGTGCTCTTATCACATCTGTCCGAGAAAGGAGTACTTTTGATGGATGTGAGGTATATTCCTGAATTTAAGAGAAATTTAATATCTATAAGCATGTTTGATAGTCTAGGTTATTGTACTAGAATTGAACGTGGTGTGATGAGAATTTCTCATGGAGCATTAGTTATAGCTAAAGGGTCTAAAATACATGGTTTAAATATTTTAGAAGGTTCCACTGTTATAGCTCATGCATCGGTTGCTAGTGTAGACACTTTGGACATAACTAAACTGTGGCATTTGAGGTTAGGTCATGTCAATGAGAGGGGTTTGGTTGAGCTAGCTAAACAAGGTTTGCTAGGAAATGAATAATTCAACAAACTAGATTTCTGTGATAATTGCACATTAGGCAAACAACACAAGGTGAAGTTTGGGGTGGGTGTGCATAAATCTAGTAAGCCTTTTGAGTATGTTCATTCAGATCTTTGGGGTCCAGCATCAGTTAAAACTCATGGGGGAGGTTCATATTTCATGTCTATTATTGATGATTATTCTAGAAGGGTATGGGTTTACATTCTAAAAATAAAAGTGAAGCTTTTGGACTATTAAAGAATGGCATACACTTGTAGAAAATCAGATTGGAACTAAACTAAAAGTGTTAAGAACTGACAATGGCCTAGAGTTTGTTCCAGAGCAGTTTATTGAGTTTTGCAGAAAAGGAGGTATAAAGAGGCATAGAACCATGGCATACACACCTTAACAGAATGGTCTTGCTGAAAGAATGAACAAGACCTTGTTGGAGCGTGTGAGGTGTATGTTGTTGGGAGCTGAATTGTCCAAGAGTTTCTGGGGAGAAGCTGTTAGTACTGCAACATATTTGATTAACAGATGTCCATCAACAAGGATAGATCTCAAGACACGTATGGAGGTTTGGAGTGGGAGACCGACTGACGACTCTAATTTGAAAGTTTTCGGAGCTTTAGAATTTGCTCATGTCAGACAGGACAAACTTGATGCTAGAGCTGTGAAGTGTATTTTCATTGGTTATCCTGAAGGTGTGAAAGGTTACAAACTGTGGAAGATGGAACCTGGAGGATCAAAATTCATTATAAGCAGGGATGTTACTTTTGATGAGACCCGTATGGGGATGAAATGCAAAGACCTGGAAGAAAGCTCAGAAACAGGGGTACAAAAAATTCAGTTTGAGGTGGAGCCTACCACTGATGAAAGGGAAGGGGAGGATCAGACTCCAGTACTTGATGAGAGTGAAGGCCAAGAAATAATTGATCCTGACTACCAGCTAGCAAGAGATAGGAAAAGGAGACAAATTAATCCACCTGTTAGATACGGTTATGCTGACCTTATTTGTTATGCTTTGAATGCAGCTGAAGAATTGCAAGACTCGAAACCAAAGAACTTCAGGGAAGCATTTGAAAGCAATGAAAGCAAGGACTGGCTGAAGGAAATGAATGAGGAAATGCTTTCATTGGAGAAGAACCAGACTTGGAAACTTGTTTCATTACCTAAAAATCAAAGGGTAGTGGGAAGCAAGTGGGTCTTTAAGAAGAAAGAAGGTATACCAGGGGTCGAAGAACCAAGTTATAAGGCAAGACTTGTAGCAAAGGGTTTTACTCAAGTTGAAGGGATTGGTTACAACGAAATCTTTTCACCGGTGGTAAAACATTGTTCTATAAGGGTACTTATGGCGATTGTTAACATGTATGATCTTGAGTTAGAACAGATGGATGTGAAGACCGCATTTCTACATGGAGAGTTGGAAGAAACTATCTATATGCAACAACCAGAAGGTTTCGTAGAAGATAATACAAAAGTGGGTTTGTTGAAGAAATCTTTGTATGAGTTGATGCAAAGTCCAAGACAGTGGTATCGTCGGTTTGATGTAACAAGGGAAATCTTTGTTACAATTAAAAAGTAACAAGGGAACTTTTAAAAAAATAATGTAACAAGGGAAATAAAAATTTGTGTAGTTCTTTAAGTTTGACCATTATTCTAGATTGGTTTTTTAATTTTTTCATTCGGTTATTTATGATACATTGTGTTTGCATTGTTATCTTAAAGGTTGTCAGATTCGCGAGTCTACACAGACTTGAAAAGGATCCGTAGACTCGACTCGTAAACTCGTACGAGTTTATGGAAAATAAAAAATGACATTATAAAACCTATATGTGACACATAAATGACAAATATATTAACAAAATATCAATTATCATAAAAATTCAAACTCCATAACCCACTTGTTAACAAAAAAAATCTCTAATAAAGCTAATGAATTTGCAAAAAATAAGCCGACAAGGTCCTAGTTCCTTTCCATCAAAATCATCACCATCATCGTCATCATGGTCACCATCTTCTTCACCAGCATCTTGACCATCAGTGTTAGCATCATCATCATCATCATCATCATCAAGTTCTGCCCCGGATGAAACACATTGAACAAGTTAGCGATTACATAAAAATGAAACAAGTGAACGTTGTCGATGAAAACAAACAATAAGTAACTGATTTACGAAATAAATACTTGAGAGAACGTCGAAGGCGAAGTATTCGTCGACTATGGAAGTGAGATCGGACGTCGTCGTTAAGAGAGTGGCTTTTTTATTTCTAAATTGAGTGTGCGAGAAAGTAACCTTTCTTTTCTAGGGTTATAAGATTCTAGGTTCTTTCTATTCACATTTTTGGTTTGATTTGGAATTGGGGCCGTATTTTGGGATTTTTTTTCAAAATAAAAAATTAAATTTTTGCTCTCTAAACAAAGTTCATGGACTCGGTAAACTCATCCTAGACTCGTGAGTCTGTGCGAGTCTGTACGAGTCTACCTGAGTCTACCATAAAAATGATGATATGTGCGAGTCTACGACTCATAAACTCGTATAGGCTCGCGAGTCTACTTGAGTTGGGGCCGTATTTTGGGCTTTTTTCAAAATAATTTTTTTTCTCTTTAAACAAAGTTCATGGACTCGCTAAACTCATCCTAGACTCGTGAGTCTACGCGAGTTTGTACGAGTCTACAACAAAAATGATTCTATGTGCGAGTCTACTCGTTTTTGCCTTCTAGGCTCGTATAGACTCGCGAGTCTACTCAAGTCTGTACGAGTCTACCTGAGTCTACTACAAAAATGATTCTATGTGCGAGTCTACTCATTTTTACCCTTTAGACTTGTAAACTCGTATAAACTAGCGAGTTTGACAACCATGGTTATCCCTTTTAACAAGTTTCGATTGTCAAGGAAAATGGAATAGGTAATCGAAACTTAACTTGTGATGTAGTTTGACCAAAAATTGTTTCATCTAGAAATTGAACTCGGGTTTATCCCAAACGACTCATCCTTTAATAAATCTGATTGACCACTAGAGTCCAACTATTTGGTTGCACGTGCCATATTTTAATAATGATAATACGCACATAAAGATATGTACTTTTCGCTTCTCTCTTCACTCAAATCTAAATTCTCAAATCCAAAAACCTTAAAACTAGAGTATCTAATATTTTGCAACAATGTCTTTGTTCAAGAACAATGTTTCGAATTCGTAAACTGAATATTGAGTCATTCATCTTTAATGTAAGGCGTGATGAAAGAAAAGGTCTGGATCATTAAACGCGTAGAATTGTAGTTTGCTTTTGTCTTTTGTATGTTCTAAAGAAAAAGAACAAAACACATTAAAGAATTTATATTTTCAATTTGTAAATAAATAAAAAACATCTGGATTTACTTCTTTAAAATCATATCAAACTATTTTGAATTATTATTTAATCTATATATGTAGTCTTTACTTCTTTTTGTTTCTTGTAGAATTTGAATTGAAGTTTGACCTAAAAAATATAATTTGAATTGAAGTGGGCACTCATATTGGAGAAAGAAGAATTGTTCATTGGACTTGAGCTTACGCTGAAAGTGCTGCAAATAAGGTAAAAATCAATCATAGAGCTTCCTTTTTTTTTTCTCCATATGTTTTTGCTGCTCAAAACATAGAATCAATATATCACCTTAGAAACGTATCTTTAGTCCTTCATTTATTCTCTAATATGTTTAATAACACAACATAAGTTTATTTTATAAAAGTAATACAAAGAACGTAGGATTATTGGATGATGAATCCTTGCCCTCCAGGATGTTTACGACCGTTCCTAGCCCTTTAGATCGCCAAAAAGTAGGTATTTGGGAAGGAAAGGTTGCAAATATTTCTAGATCCACACTCCCTCAATTTCAGAAAACAGCCATGCGTGCATCACACATGACCTTGCGCTTATCGCACATGACCTTGTGTGCACATTACTCCTTCAATGTTTCTTCCTTTGATTTTTTGAAAAACTCAGACTAAAAATTATAGAAACCGCGTGCTAACATGAATGCAAAATGACTCCTAAAAGACACTAAAAACATGATTTGATGGTATGTCATCACAACCCCACACTTAAACTGTCGCTTGTCCTCAAGTAACGGTAAAAGAACAAACCTCCTTGAGTGACAAAAATTCCAAAGAGTCTTTTACCTCATCCGGTAATGGAGCCATCAGTTTCTGTTGCATTTTACTGCTTAGAGAACCTTTACCTTTATAGACTTCAATCAAGTAGGTCCCATGAAATCATCACATCGATGACAGCTAAACATATCTTTTTCGATCAATCTCATTGATCCTCTCACCATTGAATAAGAGTGATCTCTTAATCAACATGCACATTCCTCTTGACCATACAAATTTTAAGACATTCTAAGCAAAGAATCAAAGTTAATAGAAAACACTCATTTTTAGAGGACTTTAGAGTTATAACGTGACTTAGGTAATGGGTGGATACATTTGAGAAAGTAGATGAAAACTGGATTTAGATATCCACTACTTATCCTTATATTCAAAAGACCAACAATTACAAAGAAATCACGCCATTCAAATTGGGTACTAACATATTTATATAATTCATGAAGATACCATATTTTTAGAGACAGTAGTTCTATCTTTCATTTTTATCATTTTTATTAAAAAACTGATTTAGGTACATGTCTCTTAGTTCCAGCCCCCCATCCTTGAATTAAAATGTTGTTGATTCAAGAAGCAAACCTAAATTTAAAGTCTAACCATGATAAGTAATTTAACCTATATACCTATCTAACCTATCTATATAGAGGATAAACATGATTAAAAACTTCAAGTCAATTTGGCTCATTATTAATAACGAAATATATTATTAACGAAATATTCATTATTAATACCTCATTTTCATCTTCAATTACCATAATGATGAAGTAGACTGGAAATTTGAAGTGATCCACCTGTAAGATTACATCTTCAACTTTCCCATGTGGTTAACTTCAACCAAATCACTAACCTTATAATTTCAGAAAAGTTAAACTGGTTTACTATTTAATTGAACTAGTTTATTCTCAAAGGCACAAACTCATTACTTCAGCCTCTAACCAAAAAAAAAAGTGTTTTAGTAAGAAACGAAAATTGCGCTTCAATCCTAAACATGCTTTTACAAACTCGATTTCATAAAAGCGATTTCACAAACGCGATTTTATAGCTTTAATTAGAAACATTACTTAACAAAGTCACTTCTTGTAAAGAGTCATTAGCCTTTCTTTCTAGAGACAAAATTAAATTCTTTTGTTTTGCACAAGTTCTAGAAAGAGTCGAACATTCTTCATGTAATTCATGAAATGCATTTTGTAATTCCTCATATGAAGGTTTATCATTTAATTCACAACCACTAACCTCTTCTCATCATTGGAGTGGCGTGACGCCATTAATGTATGTTTGCTTCTTCATCTGAAGATGAATTTATCTCATTGTCATTCCATGCCACATATGCTTTCTTTCACTTTCTATCCTTCTTATTTTTGAAACCATTATTCTTTTGAAGTGTAGGGCATTCACTTTTGATATGTCCTCTATTTCAACTAGGTGCTTCTTTCTGACTATTTTTTTATCCTTCCTTTATGAACTTTTCAAACTTCTTGATTAATGAATCATATTCGTCACTATCAAATTAAGATTCTTCTTCTTGATCACTATCATACTTTGAAATGCTTGTTACCTTTGGTTGCCATGCTCTTATTAATGATTTGAGAATCTTCAAATTAAAATCATTGTTAGTAAGAGTTTTTCCATTGGTTAAATGAGTGAATGTCTTTTGCATATCTAGAATTCTTCCTCCCAGTAGCATTCTAAACTTTTTATATTCTTGAGAAAGGGTGTTAAATCTAGATTGTTTTAATTCTTCAATTCCCTCATGGGTGGTTTCTAAAGTATCCCATATTTTTGTAGCAGTCTTACAATTTGAAATTCTAAATAATTCATCCATCTTCAGAGCAGATGCAAGAATGTTTTAGGCTTTTTTATCATATAGGACCTTTTTGTGATCATCATCATGCCACGATGTTTTTGGTTTTAGTGTACTTGCACCATTTACAACGGTAACGGGAATGTGAGGACCATTCTTGACCGTATTCCAAATTTCTGAGCCTTGTGTTTCGAGAAATATCTGCATGCGAATTTTCCATAAATCATAATTTTTCAAGCATTATTTTTTTTGTGAAAGATTTTCAAACATTCTTCTTCTTTACAACTACAAATGTTATATTCTCAGTTGCTTTTCATTACCGTTGAACTTCAATACCTAATTCTTTGTGTAGATTATAAAATGTGGAAAGTTATTCACAAGACTTGAGCATGCACTGAATGTACGGATACCGAGGTAAGAAAAATATCCATGGTTGCGTTTATCTATTTACTTTTTAGTTTTTCCTGCCGTAGATTTTATTTAGAAACATAAAATAAGAGATTATATATATATATATATATATACATATATATATATATATATATATATATATATATATATATATATTATAATTAATATATTATAATATTATTTTTTACATCTTGATTAATTTTATCAAAAAATATCTTGTTAATTGTGGTTCGATTCTTTGATTTTTTTTGTTAAATTAAAATTTTTTCAAATTTCGATAATTGCTTATGTAATGTCCCATCCTAACACTTCAATTTATGTAAGTACTTTTTAGTGTACATATCCAAACATAAATAGCTTATCAAGTATAAGAGCTTATGATGTAAGCTCTCATGTTATAAACCCTGATGCCATAAATATCTATATAAGCTGTTTATCCAAACGGGGCCTTATTATGATTTGCAAACAAAGAAAAATAATAAAGAAAAGAATAAATGGGTTTGTTTGCTCATGTAAATCTTCAACAAGCATATTCTATGATTATTGTTCTATATGTGCTTCCATTAATCATTGTCGTCAAGGAAAAACACACCTTAAAGAAATTGATGTAGAATCTTTACCGCCCACCTAAACAGATAGAACATAGGTATCTAAACTCATATACTTGTTCCCCCATGAATTTAATCTCCTCCTTAATTGATCCTAAAACGGTTCCCAAATGGCCAATTTTCTTGGATTTGCACCAATCGAAAGACGCAAAAAGACAAACGGTATATGAAACCATGCTTGCAAGCAAGAAGATTATTAATATATTCTTATTCCCACACAAACAGAGTTCTCCAACAAGTTGACTGCCAAAGTCTTCCTCTATCGCAATTCTCCAAAATTTCTCCCACCTTAGCCTCCTTTTGATTTTAAATTTAAAAAAAGTCTAGAAAACCCGGTAAAAAGTGGCATTTCTCCTGCCCAAATATCCTTCCAAAAATTAGTTTGGTAGTCATTCGCTACTTTGCTTATAATATTATTGTTACACCAATTTGATCCCACCACCTCCTTTAAAGGCATTATATCCTTCGTTCCACCCTCTACCACCAAGTAACCAATACTCTCTCAATATTTAACTTGGAGGAATTTTTTCCACAACGCCTTACCATATATTGGATCAACCTCCATCTCCATTTTTCTAAAAGGCTCAAATTAACCACCCTAAGGTTTTTAACTCCCAAACCCCTTTACATCTTTTGGTTGACCCACTTTCCTCCAAGTAACCCAAAGAATTTTCCAGCCTCCCCCACACCACCTCAAAGAAATTGATGTAGAATCTTTACCGCCCACCTAAACATGGTAGAATATAGGTATCTAAACTCATATAATTGGTCACCCATGAATTTAATCTCCTCCTTAATTGATCCTAAAACGGTTCCCACGTGGCCAATTTTCTTGGATTTGCACCAATCGAAAGACGCAAAAAGACAAACGGTATAAGAAACCTTGTTTGCAAGCAAGAAGATTATTAATATATTCACATTCCCACACAAATAGAGTTCTTCAACAAGTTGCCTGCCAAACTCCTCCTCTATCGCAATTCTCCCAAATTTCTCCCACCTTAGCCTCCTTTTGATTTTAAATTAAAAAAAAGTCTAGAAAATCCGGTAAAAAGTGGCATTTCTCCTGCCCAAATATCCTTCAAAAAATTAGACTGGTAGTCATTCGCTACTTTGCTTATAATATTATTTTAACACCAATTTGATCCCACCACCTCCTCTAAAGGCATTATATCCTTCCTTCCACCCTCTACCACCAAGTTACCAATACTCTCCCCATATTTAACTTGGAGGAATTTTTTCCACAACGGCTTACCATATATTGGATCAACTTCCATCTCTATTTTGCTAAAAGGCTCAAATTAACCACGCTAAGGTTTTTAACTCCCAAACCTCTTTTCATCTTTTGGTTGACCCACTTTCCTCCAAGTAACCCAACGAATTTTCCAGCCTCCCACACACCACCTCAAAGAAATTGATGTAGAATCTTTACCGCCCACCTAAACAGGTAGAATATAGGTATCTAAACTCATATACTTGTTTCCCCATGAATTTAATCTCCTCTATAATTGATCCAAAAACGGTTCCCAGGTGGCCAATTTTCTTGGATTTGCACCAATCGAAAGACGCAAAAAGACAAATGGTATATTTAACCTTGCTTGCAAGCAAGAAGATTATTAATATATTCACATTCCCACACAAACAGAGTTCTCCAACAAGTTGACGGCCAAAGTCATCCTCTATCGCAATTCTCCCAAATTTATCCCACCTTAGCCTCCTTTTGATTTTAATTTAAAAAAAAGTCTAGAAAACCCGATAAAAAGTGGCATTTCTCTTTCCCAAATATCCTTCCAAAAATTAGTTTGGTAGTCATTCGCTACTTTGCTTATAATATTATTGTTACACCAATTTGATCCCACCACCTCCTCTAAAGGCATTATATCCTTCCTTCAACCCTCTACCACCAAGTTACCAATACTCTCCCCATATTTAACTTGGAGGAATTTTTTCCACAACAGCTTACCATATTTTGGATCAACCTCAATCTCCATTTTGCTAAAAGGCTCAAATTAACCACCCTAAGGTTTTTAACTCATAAACCCCTTTTCATCTTTTGGTTGACCCACTTTCCTCCAAGTAACCCAAAGAATTTTCCAGCCTCCCCCACACCACCTCAAAGAAATTGATGTAGAATCTTTCCCGCTAACCTAAATAGGTAGAACATAGGTACCTAAACTCATATACTTGTTCCCCTTGAATTTAATCTCCTCCTTAATTGATCCTAAAACGGTTCTCAAGTGGCCAATTTTCTTGGATTTGCACCAATCGAAAGACCCAAAAAGACAAAAGGTATATGAAACCTTGCTTGTAATTCAAAAAAACTGCATGCCATCTCCATTAAAGTTCATGGCACATTAACTACCATCAAACAATTATTGGAAAAATTAACTTTCAAACGTGACACCATCTCTAAGACTCTCAAGAAAGTATTTAGTATCCAAATATTTTCCATCATCGCCTCGCCTACACAAAATTGTCATCAATACAATGAAGATGAGAGATAATTGTTCCACCGGTAAAAAAGTCAAAGTCTTTAAAAAAGTTTCGTTTCACCGCATTTTCCTTCAAACCACTAAAGTCTTCAACCACTAGAAGACACAAAAAAGGTTTCAATGGGTCTCCTTGTTTGAGACCCCTTTGAATATTAATATCCTCTATGCGACTCCCTATTTGAGACCCCTTTGAATATTAATATCCTCTATGGGACTCCCTATGACTAGGATAGGAACATTACCCCAAAAACAAAAGCCTTCATCCATTCCACCCATTTCTCACACGACCTCACTCTCCTTATCATATACTCTAAGAAACCCCAATTTACCGAATCGTAAGCCTTCTCAAAGTTCACCTCAAGAATCAAACACTCGTGTTTCCTCCTTTTAGCTAAGTCCACTCCCTCATTAATAATTATGACCCCATCCACTAAATTACGAGTTTACAACTTTTAAAAAAAGCATATTTAGATTTAATATATATCATTCATAACCCTTGAAAACCTTGCCACCAAAGCTTTGGAAAGAAGCTTATACGAACTCCCCAAAATAGATATATGCCAAAACTCATTCAAATCGAAGGGAGACTTTACCTTTGGCGACAAGGACACATAGTATGGCAAAAAACTCTATGGAAGCCTCACATTACCATCAAAGTAATCAAACAAAATGTGCATCTCATTCTTAAATAAATATCAAAACTCCTTGAAAAAAGCAAAATTAAAATAATCCGAACTTGAGCTCTTAATCTCATCATTTTCCTTCACATCTTTGATAGTACTTCTGCATGGACTATTTTTGCTCCTTAGGTACTCTAATAATTATCCAAACCATATTATCGCACTAGAAGAAAAATGGCACATCGAAACATCAAGTAATGAGTTTTCAAAATGTTATCACATCGAATTTCTCGTATCGGTAAATAAAAATTTGAGTTTAGAAGTATAACAAATAAAACCCACAACAAGTGCGGTAGAAATACTTAACGGAGTTTTGCATATAAAATAAATTTTTTTTAAGAGAACACTACATTAATATTGATATTTTGAAAATAGTCACGAGTTTTCAAAATTTTGTCATATCGGTCTTCTCATATTGGTACATAAATTATTTCTTACGTAGATATACGCACTTAAATCCATAATGATTGCAGTGCAAATGTATTACAATGTTTAACATATAAAATAAAAAATATTTGAATTTTTTTTCTTCTGAAAATTGTAACAAGTTATCAAAATGTTATCATATCGGTTTTCTTGTATGTGTAGATAAAAATTTGATTCCACAAGTATTACAAATAAAATCCACAACGAGTGCGGTGGATATACTTAACGGTGTTTTGCATATAAAATAAACAAAATATTTGAAAACACTATATTAATGTTGATATTTTAAAAATAGTCTTGGATTTTCAAAATTTTACTTTCTCGTATTGGTATATAAAAATTTGCTTCCACGTATATAAGCAAATAAAATTTGTGATGAGTAGCAAAAGTTTAACAGATTTTTGCATATAAAAGAAAAATATTTCATAGAAATATTGCATTAATTCTGATAATTTTTATTTAAAATCTTTTTCTAGTAATCTCTTTAACAATGTAATCTCTTAAAATCTTTTTATACAATTACCGTTCTGTTATGCGATCCGTGAGAATGCACATGTCTTTTTCTAGTAATACTCAATAGTAACCACATAATATATATTAACCAAGTGATTAAGGTAAAGTAGTTAATGATCTCTCCCTTGAACTAATTGTTCGTGAGAACCAGTTCGATTCTTGATTTAAAGAGTTTTTGATAAGATTTTATTTACCTCTTGACTGAACTTTCGATTACTATAGCTTCTTTCCCATTAAAAGAAAATAACAACATAATATTAAGTTGAGAAAGCAAATAATACTACCAAAGATATCAAACAATACAAATTGATATTAAAATTAAATTTGATATATTGATATTGAAAAAGTTATATATTTTCATAAACACTTTATTATTTAAATTTTTTAAGAAAAATCATTAAAAAAATATCAAAACCATGGAAAATTGTGAAGCTTTAAAGACACAGTTAATATTAAAACGACACATATTAAATGAGGGTTTAAAAAGTATCTTAAACAATAAAACCAACTTGAAAGTTGTAACATTTTTTTTTTATAATTAGGAAAAAAAATGTCAATTTTTTTCTTATAATAAGGATTAAATGAAGTAATAATATTCTCTCCTATGTAATTTTTTATTTACCCCCTCTGTTTCAAATTTGGTGTTCTCTTTTCTATTTTTCTTTATCTCAAATTGTTTGTCCATTTTATTCTTTTCAACTAACATACCTTATATTTCAATCATCTAACTACCCCATTAATATCTTTAATCAATAAAGATTTTTCAGCAAACAAAACACATTTTACCATTAAAATTAATACCAATAATCATTTACTTAACAAAGGTGTGAAATTTAAAAAGAACACCTAATTTGAGACGGTGGGTGTAGGTAAGGCCTACGTTACCCTCTCTGGTTTTGGAGGTAATTACCCTCTCATGATATCAACCAATCAAAATCAAAATGTCATATATATATATATATATATATATATATATATATATGCGCAACATTAAATGTCAAATAAATGAGTCAATTTTTTCTAAAAATAAGAGTTAATTATATTAAGGTGTTCAATCTTAATTAATTTACACTACAAGACTTATAACAAATAAAATTTTACAACAAATTTCTTTCATCTGGATGCCCATAAATTCATCACTTACTTTCATAAAATTTCTTACATTCCAGAACACCAAACGTGAGAACAAAAACATCTCCTTCATTCAAATTTCTTCTTCTTAATTCTTCTCTATTGATCAATTCTTGTTTCTTATTCATTCGTCTTCCAATTTTGATTGTTCAATTTTGTCGTTCCAAACTGCCGCAGTTTTCAATTATAGTGAGAATTGACGTTGTTTCTAGAACCGAGTCAGGTATCGTGACTTGATTTTTTTATTTAACAGCCAACTTAATAAAATCTGCTAACACACATAGATCTGCCTCACTACCAGCCAAAACCTTTAAGTCCAATCAAAAGAACAAAAGCCTCATGACATAACCATTTCAGTAGCAGTCGAAAAAAAGGCTAGCAAACTCCCACAACATCACAGCGGTAACACCTGGTAGCAGTCCTCAAAGTACAACAAATCACTAGCTCAATTGTTATGATTAACTACCTGACAACCAAGAAAAATCAAATCAAAAAGAAAAATCAAGTCACCATACCTGACGTGGTTTTGGAAATAACGACATTTCTCACGATATTTGGAATCAAACGAACGACGATGCTCACAAAAATTGAAAACTGCAGCAGTTTGGAACAACAAAATTGAACAATCAAAATGGGAAGAAGAAATTTTATGAATGTAACTGATAAATTTAAGGACATTCAGATGAAAGAAATTTGATGTGAAATTTTAACTTAACACCTAAATATAATTAAGGCAAGATTACATTAGGGGTTCTTTATCTTATTTATTTGTAACACTTTGGTCCTTTATTTTTATTTTTTCCCGTTTAGGTCCTTTATCTCTCTTAAAAGCACATATACATCTTTTTTCTCATTTTTTTTATTAAAAAATACATAATTTTATTTTTAAAAATATATTTTTATTAAAAATGAAACAAATCCAGAAATATGATGAAGATGTTCATCATCTTCATCTTCTTCCTTTGAATCTTCATCATCTTCTTCAAATCAACAAAAATATATCTCCAAATATCGTGAATTAGTGTTATATTCACCTCAAATCTTCTTTTAAACACAAAAATCAAAACCTTAATTTCACAAATGTTGCAAGGCGGATGGTTAGGCTTAGTCACTGGCGAAAGGGTTAGGCGTTAAGAAAGTTAAGATTGTTCTGGAAACAACAAAATTGATGTGCAAAGCTGCTCTCAATTTTGGAGTTACTTTTATGTCGGGTTTGAATATTGAGTTAGAAAATAATAATAATAATAATAATAATAATAATAATAATAATAACAATAATAATAATAATAATATACGGTGTGACAATTTATATAACTAACGAAAAAAAATCTTTTCTTTTTGTGATGAAACTAAATCTCTTTAATTTCTCTACAAGGTTTTGATTTTTGTGTTTAAAAGAAGATTTGAGGTGAACATAACATTAATTCATGATATTTGGAGATATATTTGTGTAGATTTTTTTTTATTCAATGAAGATGACGAAGATTTAAAGGAAGAAGATGATGAACATCTTCATCAAATTTATGGATTTTTTTCATTTTTAATAAAAATATATTTAAAAAAATAAAATTATGTATTTTTTTTAATATAAAAAATGAGAAAAGTGATGTATATGTGCTTTTATGAGAGATAAAAGACCTAAACATAAAAAAATAAAGATAAAGGACCAAAGTGATACATATAAATAAGATAAAGGACCTCTAATGTAATCTTGTCTATAATTAAATAAAAATTAAAAGTATTAAAAGTTACTTTATGATTAAAATTGATTTTTTTTTTATAGAAAAAATTGACTCATTTATTTGACATTTAATGTTACCAATGTATATTACATTTTGATTGGTTGATATCATGAAAGGTAAACACCCCCTAAACACGAAAGAGTAATCTAGAAAAAACTGTGGGTGTAGCATTTACTTTTATTTATTATGATCTTCATGCCTATAATGGGACATTCCTCTAAAAAAACGTCTTTAATGGAGTTCAAATCCTCTCTATTTCCTATGACAAAGTCCATTTATTATATTTTTGGTGTATAAATACTTAATTACTGTCAGATATTATAGAAATGTGTACTTTTATATCATATATTTACTACAAAACTATAGTAATGGACTTTGTCATTTATTGAGTAAATGGAGAGCATCTCAACTCCCTTTAACGATATATTTGTTACGAGTTGAGGGGTAAATATCCCCTCCATTTAGCAAAATAATTGGAGTATGCAAATTGGAGAGTGATAGACACATAAAATAGATAGTGGGTCCCATCATTAAGTGAGTCCCACTATCATTAATTACTTTTTACTTTTTTCAAAAATTTGTGTGTCTATATCTCTCTTATAATAGTAGAAATGGAGAGGATCTTGACTCCGAGTTTGAGATCATCTCCATTTATAAAAATAAAATGGAGATTGCCATTATAAAAGATATAGACACAAACAATTAGTGGTGGGTCCTATCATTAATTGGGTTCCACCATCATTAATTATTGAACTTAAATTAAATAAAAACTAAATAATGTGTATTACCTTTTTTTAGGGAAAAAATTACAATACCTTTTGTATTGCTAACTTTATTATGTTGATATCGATTTAGATGGACGGTGGTTGCCTGACTGATATTAGGAAGACACTTGCGGAGAAATTGGTAAACAAGGCAATAGAAAAATCACGCAATATATTTTGCTTCACATGCATTGTTAAAGAATTCAATGAAGAAAAGGAGAAGTTGAAAGCAGGAAGGGTAACTATGAGGGAACAGTTTCAAGAGGCTACCAACAAAGGAAAAGGCATCAAAACTAATGCTCGATTTTGGGAAGAACAGGCTAACAAGCTCATTCAGGAGAACACCGAGACAGAGAAGAGTTGCGCTAATTGTTTATGGAGATATAAAAGGGGAGAAGAGTTGGCAACAAAGACAAAGGAGATTAGAAAATTAATGAAAGAGAAATTTGAAAATGTTGAACTCGCTCGTCCTCTTCCAGGTGTTGAGCGTCTTTCTTCTCAATACTACATTTCATTTAAAAGCAGAGAGTCGAAACACAAAGAGCTTTTGGATGCACTAACAGATGACAGTAACTATATAACTGGATTGTATGGGATGGGGGGCACAGGCAAAACTACATTGGTAAAAGAAGTAGGTAAACAACTTAAGACATCAAAGCAGTTTGCTCATGTCATCGATACAACAGTGTCATCTACTCCTGTTATAAAAAAGATTCAAGATGATATTGCAGGGACCTTAGCGTTGGAATGGAAGGACGTCAATGAATCAGACAGACCTAGAAAGTTGTGGGACAGATTAACCAATGGTGAGAAAATTCTGCTGATATTGGATGATGTGTGGGAAAATCTCAAGTTTGATGACATAGGGATTCCAAATAGTGATAATCACAAGGGATGCAAAGTTCTTGTAACCACACGCATTCTGAGGGTATGCAATCAAATGGCATGTGGAAAGACAATTCACCTAGATCTCTTGAATAATGAGGAGGCATGGAACATGTTTCAATTGCATGCCAATCTAACTGATATTTCCTCCAAAAGTATCCTCGAGAAGGGACGTCAAATTGCAACTGAATGCAAAAGATTACCTGTTGCAATTGCTACTGTTGCTAGTAGTTTGAAGGGCCAAAAACGTCGTGAAGAGTGGGATGTTTTCTTAAAGACGTTACAGAAGCCATTGTCCAAGGGCAGTGTTAGTGATGATTTGGTTGATATTTATAAATGTTTGAAGTTTAGCTATGACTTTCTGAAGGATAAAAAAGCTGAGGGACTTTTCCTCTTATGTTCTACATTCCCAGAAGATGAAGAAATTTCAACCGAAGTTCTAACCAGGCTTGGCATAGGAGTTGGCCTTTTTGGGGATGATTACGGAAGTTACGAAGATGCTCGAAGTCAAGCAGTTGTATCAAAAAATAAACTCTTAGATTCATGTTTATTGTTAGAGACAGAGAAAGGAGATGTGAAAATGCATGACTTGGTTCGTGAAGTAGCTCAATTGATAGCAAAGGATGAGATTAAGATAGTAAATTTTTCCAACAAAAGTCAAAAGTCATTGGTTGAAAGCGATAAAAAAATCAAATATTTGATATGCGAAGGAAATCTTAGGGATTTTTTTGCATCTAAGTTTGATGGTTCAAATGTAGAGATTCTAATTGGCAACATGCATATGGAGGACATTATGCACATCCCCGTTTCATTCTTTGAAAATATTCCAAGGCTTCGTGTTTTTAATTTATCACGTCATACTGATTGGAAGGATAAATACCAACATCCTCTATCATTACCACGGTCAATGAAGCCATTGTCGAATATTCGCTCTCTATCATTTGAAAAAGTTGATTTGGGTGACATTTCTGTTTTTGGAAGCTTGCAAAGTCTTGAGACTCTTGAGTTGACTCATTGTGGAATTGATGAACTTCCTCGTGAAATTCAGAAACTTCAGAATTTTAGATTGTTAGAGTTGAAAAATTGTGAAATTAGAAATAATAACCCATTTGAAGTTATCCAAAGATGCCAATCACTTGAAGAATTGCACTTCTGGAATAGTTTCAATGATTTTTGTAAGGAAATAACCTTACCAACATTGCAAAGGTATCGTCTCAGAAATAATCAGTATTTTATTATGGAAGATACAATATCAAGAGGTGTGTCTTGTAAATGGGATTGTTTATCAGAAGCAACATTGAAGTATGTGATGGAAACAACAGAGCTTCTTTGTTTGCAAGGAACCAACAAGGGATGGAAAAATCTCATGCCTGGGATTGTTCCTATAGATAATGGTATGAATGATCTAATTCAACTTTCTTTGGAAAATTGTCATCAAGTACAGTGCCTTGTAGACACTAAACATATAAGTTCTCAAGTACCAAGTGTCTTCTCCAAGTTGGTTGAACTAAAACTTACGAACATGAAGAATTTGGAAGAATTATGCAATGGTCCCATCTCCTCTGTCTCTTTTAACAACTTAGATGAGCTAACTATCTTCAAGTGTGGAAATTTGCAAAGCTTGTTTAAATGCAGCATAAATTTCTGCAATCTAAAGAACGTGACTTTAATTTCATGTTCTATGTTGGTTTCTGTTTTTGATCTGTCAACTTCTCAAAGCCTGCTGCTATTGGAGAAATTGAAAATATCTGAATGTGAGAAATTGGAAAGCATAATTAAAACTGAATGTGAAGAAATAGTTGATGGCGATAATGATAACAACAAAAGTTGCAACTCAGTATTTCCAAATCTGAAATGTCTCTATATTCGAAGATGTCCCCAATTAGAATATATACTTCCATGTCACTCTGCTGGAGACTTTTTGTTACTAGAATCTATCAAGATAGAATTCTGTAGTGAGGTGAAGTACATATTTGGCCAACACCAAGATGTTCAACTCGCTTCACTAATAGAATTGGAACTTGATGATGTGCCAAATTTCATCGGCATATTTCCAGAGCCTTCATCCATTAAAGGGTCATCAAATTCCATTTCGAAGCCACAATCAGAATTGGAGCCAGTCAAATCTAATACATTCTCTTGGAGTCAAATATGTTGTTATGGATACAAATTGAAAGGCAACACAATCACACTGGTAACAAAATCTGATAATTTTTCATTTCAATAGATATATAGCACAAATGTCTTATATTTATCGGCCAGACTGCTCAATCACATTGCTTTCTATTATTTATTTATTTTTTTCTATAATTTTTTTTTAGCAATTTTTTTTTGGTCTTAAATATGAAAATGGTCCCTATAATATTCAATTTAGTCCTCATTTTGAGGGACTAAAATCAAATATTTTATATGTTACAAGGACTAAACTCAATATGAATCAATTTTACAAGGACTAAAACAAAATACCAAGGACCAAAACCAAATTTTTTATATTTGCAGGGACTAAAACCAAAAAAATATTTTTACAGGGACTAAAACCAAAATGTCAGATATTTACAGGGACTATTTTCATATTTAAGTTTTTTTTTTTTTTTTTTTTAAGAAAGCATCAAATGAAACATTCTTTGAATAGTTTCTCTTAAAATGATATTCTAAGTATTCAACATTTCGTAATAATTTTTTATTTCTTTTATGATAAAATTTCAAAAAATATCTAAAGTAAGAAGTCATTTCAAATGGCTTTTCAAAAAAAAATTATTATTTAAAATCTCTAACAATAAATATTTTAGTTAGTCATTGCCAAAATTTGTCCTTTAACTTATAACAAATGAGCTTGAAATACTTTCAGCTATTTTAAAAAAGTTTTACAAAAATTCACTCTAGAAATAAAAATATTTTTTAATTTTTAAGATTATAATTTTTCAATTATACCTTTTTCAATTATTCTTATATTTAAAAAAAATAAAATTAATGTTATGTATTGCGAAAAATAAAGTTTGTATTTTTGAAACGAAGTTTGTTTTTCCTGTAAAAAAAAAAAAACAAAGTTTTTACTTTTAAATAGTTATGTATTTGGAAAAAAAAAGTTTGTTTTTTTTTAAACAAAGTTTCTTTTTTTAAAATAACGTTTGTTTGTTTTTTGTTATCTTCAATATGGAAATATATGTCACATAGTGTGAATATAGTTTTGGTTGAAATCATAGTTGAAGCCTTATTTTTTATTAAAGAAGTTGAAAGAAAGTTAAAATTTTCTTAACTTTTAATTAATGTGAAGTTTAAATAATTTTTAATTTGCTTTACTGTTATTAAAAAATATGTGTGCAATATTTAGATTATTGATAATTGTTTTTTTATGATATAATTGTTTGTTAGGAGAGAGATAAAGTGTGTACGAAAAAAATAAAAAATTGTTCTTTGAAAAATAATATTTGTTGGAGAAAGAGAGAATAACTGACAATTGTTTGTTATATGAGAGAAAGAGAAGACATTTAATTTATTGGAGATAAATTTTGTGTAAAACAATAGAAATTTATTGGTCGATTAAATGAGGGTTTAATAGAAAAAAAGTGCAAAAATCCACTTCCTTTATCTAGTACAACAATTTCAAAACTACGTTTAAAAAGGAATGAAGGAAGTAAAATAGTTTACACAAAGAGTTAAAAGAAAAATGAGAAAACCAGCTCAAACTCTTGTGTAACATTTTTTCTTTTAATTTTTCAATTCACTTAATTTTTTTTTATAATTTTATCCTTTCTTACGAATCAAATAATTTATTTTTTATTCTCTCAAAAAAAAATTATTTTAATATTATTGAAACTTTTATCATTTTTATCGATAAAAGCATAAAGACAACGAGCCTGTTTTGAAGCTACTATTGCATTCCCTTTATTTTTATGCACAATAAGAGATCGTTTGGTTTGATTTAAGTTCGGATTATATTGCAGGAATCAAGCTCATGTTATCCTAACACATGGGAACGTGCTCAATGTTTTTCAACTTCAAGGCTATCACATATTCTGTACAATATTAAAGAGATGAGACTGGATTTTCTTCCAAAGATAAAATCATTGTCTATTGCATCAAAATTGTCATTGGAGTTCTTGAGAATTCGACATTGTGATGAATTGGAGCACATAATAGTAGACATTGAAGATGGCAGTGGTGGAAATAATTGGGGAAACAATGTCTTCCCAAAATTAAAAAGGCTCGACGTTAGATATTGTGATAAATTGGAATACATATTTGGGCACATTGATCATCACCAAAACCACAATAATGAGGTGACCCACCTTCATCTTCCAGCTTTGGAATGCCTCGATCTTCATAATCTCCCAAGTTTAGTCAGCATGTGTACCAAACACTATCGCACAACGTTGCCAGCTTTGACAGAAGTTCAACTGGTAGAATGCTGCAAGGTTGATATTACATCTATTGGTGATTTCATCGTTGCTAATTATTGCAACAAGGTACCCACCTGATCTTTCCATTTATTTCTATTAATGTTTGTGAAATTAGTCTCTCCATTGCAAAATAATGAATCATCTAGTTGACTGTTTTATATTTAATGTATAATTTTGATCTTTAATATTTTAACGGAAAATGCACATGTGTCTTTAGTAGGGGTGTTTGCGGTGCGGCTTTGTTCGATTTTAAATCTAAAAGTCATCCAAACCGTAAGATAAATAAGAATGTGGTTTGGTTTGATTCGGTTAACTTTTAAAATAAAATTCGAATCAAACCAAACCAAACCAAACAAATACGGTTTGGATTGAATCGGTTTGTACGGTTTTATTAGACAATATTTTTTTTTCCAACATTAGAATCAAATTAAAAAGTAAGACACAACATATTTTCAACAATGTTTTAAATTTCATCCAACATTACAAATTATTTTCATCCAACAATGATCTCAACTACGTAGATCAAATTTAAACCCGGACAAAAAGTAATTCTATTTTGTAAGAAATACAAATGACTAAATTTTGTATCATTCTGTACATTTTTGAAAGAAAAAGCAAAAAAAGAAATTTATCAAGAGGAAAAATATGTCATTTTATTAAAGTTTTTATTGAGTTTCTATGAATTTTGGTCCAAGTGATATTTATCTAATTAGTGTTTTTTGTCCTATATTGTGGTTTGGTTTAGTTTGGTTTGATTTGGTTGGTAAAATCAAAACCGCAAACCGAACCAAACCATGCGGTTGAGTAAAAAATTGATCCGAATACATCCGAACCAAATGTGATTTTTTGCGGTTTCAATTTAGATTGGTTCGGTTTACGATTTTTCCATTGGATTGGTTCGATTTTGAACACCCATAGTCTTTAGACATGTGTCTTTAGTGCATATGCTAGAATTTTATTTTAAATATATCGAAAATGTATCAGTTTATTTATCAAAATTTTAAAAATTATTTTATCCTCATTAAATACTAACTATTTATGGAATTCTTAATGTGTCATAAGAGCACATGTTATCATGACTCTATCGTCAATTACCAATTAACAAAAATTATAAAAAAAATAATATTTAAAAAATATTCACGATAAGTTTATCAAAATTTAACTTTAGAGCTCCGATTATAACCATAATCGACTAACTACCACAACAAACACATGCTTTCAGTCAACCATTTCCTTTGTCACTAAACCCAAACCACTAACACATATAATCCAAGAAGCTCAAAAAAGACATGTTTGATAGCTGACTTTTCATCACGAGTTTATAACTTATTTCACTAGTTTATATTATATTATTCATAAGTTATTATATTACTCATATTCACCCTTTATAATTTATTTATTATAGTTTAAAACAAAAAGAAGTTACTATTGTACGCAAAAAAATATTATGAACATCACT
Source organism: Medicago lupulina (assembly GCA_958299785.1). NCBI lineage: Eukaryota > Viridiplantae > Streptophyta > Magnoliopsida > Fabales > Fabaceae > Medicago > Medicago lupulina. The sequence continues at coordinate 25,170,229 of OY283144.1, read as the reverse complement.
TTGAGTGTCTATGACTGCTACAAGCTACATACATGAGCCACCAACTGTAAGCTACTATCTCCGTCTCATTATCAGTAATTCTTTTGTTTATTTCACACATATTAAAAAAAATGAATAAGTGAAAGAGAGAGAAAAATAGTTTTAAGTATTTTGTCACTTATTAGTTTATTTCTCCTTATCATAAATGTAAAATAAAATATATTGAATTGAGAGTGATGAAAATAATATTAATTAAAGTTATATTTAAAAAAAAGTTATTAATGTTGTATTGAAAAGTGAAATGAGTCAATTTTATGGGACAATATTTTTTTACTATTGACTCACTTATTATAGGACAAAAGAGTATAAGTTATCAACCAACTTATCAGTTATCTGCTATTTTTATTTATTTATTAATTCCACCATTTCGTTTACCACTAAAGCACTATCAACAATCCTTTCAAAAAAAATAAAAAATAAGTCAACAAGAGCCTCCGTTTGCTAAATGTAGATTAAATTTTTGTGATAAGTGTGTCTATTAACTCGACAAACCGTACAGTTAGCACCTTTGGAATTAGAGCAACAAAATAGAAAAGATGAAATTTAGGAAGTTTTCATTAGCATAAAATTTGTCAAACATAATCTTGACTTTCGTCCTTATGATATCCCAAAAAAGATTTGACAAACGCAAAGGTAAACTCATCCAAATGAAAGCAACATCTCTTATTTCCTCCATGAAAGGCCTAGAAAACCACTCGCAAGCTCCACCTCATCTAGATGTGGCCTACTCAAACGAACATCTTCAAAGTGATTTGCAAAATACTCGACTATCTCCTTCTGCACACCTCCACCTCATCTAGATGGGAGCTCCCAAATGCATGAATTCTGCAATTTTTTACCCTTTATCAAGCGTTTTTCTGTCCTGTGATACATTGGAACTTCAAATGAACCTTCTTCTCTCTGTATTGTATTCAAATGTATTCTAAAAACCATATATTAAACTTCAATCTTCATATCCTCGATTCTTCACATGATCTTTTGTTTTGTCAATTTACATGATTTCTTACTAAAAAGACTCAAATAACCTATGAAGTTGCATGATTCAGGATAAAACTCGATTACAATGACTCAAATGAATATAATATAAAAAATTCCTCAAACCATTACAACTCCTCTAATTGACTTCTAATTTGCCTTCAAATGCAAAGAAAATAACTTAAAACATAGCTAAAAATATCATATGTTATTCCATCATCACAACCCCAAACTTAAAATGTTGCTTATCGTCAAGCAAAAAAATAGCATGAAGTTAGAATTTACATGAATTTGATGATGGAACATACCATTCCGAAGATGGTTCTCAAATTGGTACTCTTCCCACTTCTAGACTTGACTAACTAACAACATCCATGCAAGTGGGAAGTGGTTTGAGAAGATACTCTTACTTTCAACCACTTACAAATTCAAGACATATGTATGTACCTCCTAAAGCCAGTGGGGCTGATCAAGGTATTTTCCACACTCAATTCGTCATATGATTGTACCTTGCTATAAAATTGAAGTAATCACAAACAAACATTCAAGGTACATATTACCACACACATATAGAGGTGTTTTCAAAGTTATAACATGGCTTAGGTTAAATGTGGGATATATTTGGGAAAGTATGCTAACAAACATGTTAGAGTTTCCTTCAAGAAAAAAAAACATGTTAGAGTTAGTTTCTTAAGAATTCCCTATTTGAAATACTTTTTTGGCTTATTTGATTCATTGGTCCCTCCAATAATTTGAAGTTTTTATTTTGGTCCCACATCTCTTCCATCTCTCATCTGTTCCATCATCTCTTCCTCCTTCTTAAATGTGGGACCAAAATAAAAACTTAAAATTATTTGAGGGACCAATGGATCAAATAAGTTAACTTTTTTTTCTTCTAACCTATAACTTCTTATTCACAATTTGTCACAACCAATGTTTATGAGATATTAACTTTTAAGCTAACAAGAGAAATGGGTACGAGTATAACTTCTTATTCTCTTTTTTGAAGAGACCACTTTTGTTGGCTCTTGATTTTCTATTTTATTTTTGTGTAGACTATCATTTTCTTATTCACAATCTGTCACAACCAATGTTTATGAGGTACTAACTTTTAAGCTAACAAGAGAAATGGGTATGAGTATAACTTCTTATTCTCTTTTTTGAAGAGACCACTTTTGTTGGCTCTTGATTTTCTATTTTATTTTTGTGTAGACTATTCTTTTGATGTTTTATCTACATTTTTTCTTTTTAATTTGATAACCAAGTTCTACTGGTATCCTACCCCAAACTTAAGATGCTGCTAATTTCAAAGAAAAATCTCATGCTTAATTTCAAACCACGCCAATTATTTCACTAATCTATCTAACTAAAAAATAAAGAAAACATATATATATATATATATATATATATATATATATATATATATATATATATTCATTATAAGGTTCAAAACTAGTGACATGATTCAATTTACATAAGTAACAAAGAAAGAAAATTGCACGGAGGCTCATAGTGGTTTCAGAAATGATATAGAAACAGTAACAATGGGTGTCTCGTGTGTATAATAATACAACCAATAATCTATAAACAAGTGCTTCGTGTGTATGATAATACAACTGATAGTTCCTAAATAACTACTGCAATTTCAAGCAAAAATAACAATCCACATGGAACATACATAATGAAAAAAATTATAGTAGAAAGAGTTGAAATTATATATGGATCAAAATCTCATCGGTTATGTTATACATAATTGTAATGGTGCGTATTTTTGAGTATCTTCCACACCAAGCCTCAAAAGATACCGTACTCTTGAAGTTTGGAAGTAAGTCAGCCCTCTGCTATTAATGGTTAGGATAATTCTCCGAGACTAAAATAATTTTTTTTTTGAGATTTTTGGAAAAGGAAAGGTTATGCAATTCATGTAAAAACAACGCGCCTCGTGAGTTAGAAAACAGTAAAAGAAAGAAATTGATAGATGTAATGCTATATAAAATGATTGAAATTGAAAATTACTGAAAATAAATGTATGAGTTGCCTCTCATTCAGCGCTTGTTTAGTGTTTCAAGCTTGACACATTTGTCTAAGGTGAGCTTGGGAGTCCAAACCTTTAAGATCCTTGTTTTCTTCTTCCATGTCTTCCTCTTATCTCCACTCCTCTTCAGAATCTGATCGTCCATACTTTACTATTTCCTCTTCCGTAAAGTTTACCAGTCAATAAAATTCTTGAAATGCTTTTCTTTTGCTTGAGCAACTTCATCTTCATGCTTGTGCCATTCTGTTTCTTCCATCAATCGAAGCCCAGACTTATGAACATCAATGTAACTCATGACATCATCTCAAATCATGACATGTTCACCATTTCTGATGGATTTTACTATGAACAGTCCACATCATTCTTTCTTCTCAGATTGAGTAGAAAGATCAAGTCTGTTAAGGTTTCGAAGCACTACCTTATCTCATGCATCAAATACTGGTTTTTCTTCAAAACTTCCTTCAGCTCTATCTATGTATTCCTATATGCTTGTGTTATCACCAATCTCCTCATCTGGCTCCTTTGGTTTGGTGATTCGTGGCCTCTTTAATGCTTAGTTGGATGTGAAATCCTCACACTCTCCATTTTGCATGCTTCTTTGGATGGTTGTCTTTCGATGGCATCCACTTGATAGGTTCGAGAATCACAATTTGATTTTATCCTCCCATTTTGCACTTCTATTAGTGCTTGAGCAGTTGCAAGGAATGATCTCCTCGATAGCAAGGGACACTCTTGGTAATTTGTCATCTCTACATTTGTCATATATGCAGGAAAGAGAAGATTTGTCAACTTTTACTTGTACATCTTTGACTATCTTATCTACTCTGGTTTTAGAACCATTACCTATTCCTATGATGGCATCCACTCTTCTACCTTCTAGGGTCTTCTTCTTTTGAAGAATTTGATACTTCTCTAAGAAATTCCTTGTTGATTGATGATTCTCATACTTGCCGAATGAAGTTGTTGAGTAGGCTTACCAACTTCGGGCTTAACGTTAGGAGTTCTATAACTATTATCTTTAGTTTTATTGTTTGTAAGCCCTCAACTAGTTTTTGAAAGTCCTTCTTTTATTCATCCTTTTCCTTCCGTTCCCTGTTTGTCCATTTTTGAGATTGGATGATTGACTTCTCTTCAAGTAACAAGTCGGCTAGGAAAAACAATTTGCAACTTTTTCTCCGTCTAGATTTCTGTTTTAATACTTCTAGAAGTTCTGGTGTTAAGGCTACTTTCTTGAAAAATTTGTATATGTGTTGATGTCTTCGCAAGTTTTTCTTTCTTTCTTTGGATAGACGGATTTCACTTGCAAACTTTTATTTTTTATCCTCAATAAAAGACTCCACATATCCCTGTTCTTTTCCATCATCTTCTTCTTCATATGAGTTTTCTTATTTTTCCCTTCCAACTTTGCCCTTATATCATCTTCCTTTTATCACCATTCTGCAACTTTCTCCCTTTGGGTTGTCTAAGGTAGTTCCTGAAAATCCCACTCTAGACATGCTAGTTAGTTGTGTAGAAAACTTCCCAATCCGTGTCTCGAGACTCTTGATGGATACTTCATTGTTTCTTTGACCTTCTTGATTTTTACAAATAACTTCAATTTGATTTTGAGTTGTCTACATGTATTGGGTTAAGACTTCTTCCAAACTCTACTTCAGCTGTTGCTGATTTGGTGTTTGGGTTGGATTAAGAGAATTGTTTCCTCTCCATGAAAAGTTTAAATGCTCTGCCCAACTTGGACTATAAGTTTTGGAGTAGGGATTTCTTTGTTGCCTAGTGCACAAAAACCCAGAAACTTGACCTGCCCTTTAGATAACCCCAAACTTGCTAGAAGGCATGCACAACTTACTCTAGCTTTCTCACAAAAGTCACAACATACACTGTTGATGGACAACTTTACTACTTCTCACGCTTCCAATATCTTAGCTAATGCTTCAATCTTGTCACTAAGGAGTTTGTGGTTTTTAGTAAGGCATCTTGTGTTTCCAAGCTTAGAACTCCCTGTTTCTTCACCACACCCTTATTCTCTCTTTGAGGGCGATATTCGTATAAGGACATGTTGTTGACGAGCTCTTAGACTTCTGCTGCAATTTTGTTCTTCATGGCACCTCCTGCTGATGCATCTAAAAGCATGCGGGTTGTTGGTTTCAAACCATATGTGAAAGTCAATGTAATTTCCATCTCTAAAAATTTGTGCCCCAAACAACGCTTAATTAGAAACTTGTAACTCTCCAATGCGTCATAGAGATTCTCTTCGTCTTCTTGTTGGAAACCAACTACTTCCTTCCCTTTTTCAAGGTATTTGGTTTTTGGGAAAAAGCAGCAGAGGAATGATTTCTTCATATTATCCCTAGCTATGGTGTTTCAAACTGCCATGACCTACCTAATTATTGACAATAATAAATTCGACCAATCATCTTGTCGAAATATCAACAATCACCGACAACGATGTTAAAAACTTGATGGCGATTTTAGTGAATTGGCAAGTGCACCATATCGTACCAAGTAATACAGAAGTAAGTTAATGGTCTCCACAGGGACTGTCGTTCAAATCTGTAAATAAAAAAAGAGGTTGATGGTGGTTGCAGGATTTTAAATGTCCTGCCCAATGCGATATTAGATTTTTGTTTTTCATAAGTGTAACGGTGGTTAGGGAATCCTTGAATCTCCCTTTCGTCTCTGTAGAAAATTAAATCTAGAAATCATTAGTTTATTACTTGACTTATGTTTGGATTTAAAAAAGTAGAACATAATCCTGTGATGAATCAGTGAAAGTTTTATTTAATGTCCCTGCAATCCAACCATTTACAATTGTGGGGGTTCCCATAAGATGAATTATGTTAGAAACTAAGAAATTCAATACTTCCTTGCTCCAATGGAATTAGGGTCGTCAATCATAATATGCTCCATCTAAAATATGATAAAGAAACAGGCATATGCAAATTAAATCAAACTTCAGATTATAAACCCTTTTGGATTGCTTGATCTTTTAGATTTCTTAGTATTTTGGGCGTTTTAGTTTATGGATTTAGTACCATATGTACTCTCTCCCATTTTTAGGTATAGTAGTCACATTCATTTTCAGTTCATATTTATCTGTCCTGGTAAAATATAAAGACTATTTTAGTGACTTAGTTCTTCTATCAAGCTAGTATTGTGTTATACTGTTTCATTTATGGCAGGAATTGAGTGCGAACGTGGAGCATTTTCTCTCCTTGGAAAAGCTGAAGGTACAAGATTTCAAAGTAGAAAATATATTTTGTCTCAATGAAGTAAGTGAGCGGCAGATGAACTTTGGGTTGCAAGACATTAAGTTGCTTAATCTACCTATGATGACGTGTCTTTTTAAGGGTCTCAAAAATTCTATTTCCTTCAAAAACCTTACAAAGATAAAAATTGTGGGATGTGAAAAATTGGAAATTGTTTTCTCTACTTCTATAATAATGTGTCTACCGCAGTTGCTTAAAATAAGAATTGAAGAATGCAAGGAGTTGAAGCATATGATTGAAGATGATTTGGAGAATAAAAATTCCTCAAATTGTATGGCTACTAAGACTGTATGCTTCCCAAATCTACAAACACTTATTGTACAAAAGTGCAAAATGTTGAAAAATATCTTTCCAATCTCCATATGTAAAGAACTTCATGAGCTGGAGATTCTAATGATAAGAAAAGCAGATAAGTTAGAGGAAATATTTGTATGTGAAGAAGGTGATGAGAAAGTCAATATTCCAAATCTGAAATTTGTAGCATTTGTCAACCTACCAAGCCTCTGCCAGACTCAAGGAATTCATTTTCAGGCTGTAGAAACTCGTATTGTCGAAAATTGTCAAGAACTCTCTCTGACTAACGCAATAACAGAAGACTTTAGAAATAACATATATGATTATATCTCAGGTACAGACTTTGTCCAATATTTTTACATTTTGGCGGTAAATGCATATCGTACAGTATTATTTACAGCAACAAAAACTTACTGAGTAGATTTATGGATTTGTTCTTTTAAAATTAATATCTACATTTTAACCCTTTTTTTTACCAAAGTCTAGAATGAAAGTATCCACATTTCTCTCAAGATATAATAAATCATACCATTTGGTTAAAGGATATAAACAATTAAAGCTTCTAAATTAGAGCTATGCATGTCTAAACTAAAATGTCTGAACTCATGGAGTGACCTATCTTTATATAAACTCTAAAAGTGGTGATTTACAGTTGAAAGTGGACATTTTGTTTTATTACTATGCTTATGAGTTACTATATAATGATTTTAATCTTCTCTATAATATTGTGCTATAGATTATAGGGTGTGTCTGTATATCAAAAATGTAATTGATGAATTACTAGAAGAGACCGGAGACTGCGATACCTGTAGTGAAAATTCAAGTAGCACTAAAGATATGGCAGCTGAAATTGAAGTTCAAGTAGCATCAGGACACATGTTGACTTCTTCAAAGGTCAATCCCATTCCATTTATTCAAGCATGAATTTGTTGAAAATGTCAAATTCCCTTGTATATTTCTATGCATACAACTCATTGAATTAATAGGCTAAGAATTTACTTAGTAATAGATGTAATTAATAGTTTCATATCACTGCTGCTTCTGTTCTTATTACACGAATTGATGAACCAACAATATTCAATTGTAGAAATTTATAGCACCACCTCATTGTGCACATTATGCTAAAAATCAAGTATTAAAGAAAATAAATTTTACTCTAACTAGTAACAACTACTTCAAAATATTCTGCAACTAATTTACATTTTCATGCTATGCAATCAGTTGGAGGGTTCAACATCAGAAAAACCTGTAGCGGAACCGTTGTCCACCATTTCAGCAACAGAAAATGAGCCACCAGTACAAATCATTGATCATAAACAAAAGGCATTTCCTCTATTTTGCTCTTATTCATTCCGACACTTTTCCTCTACAAACTGAAACATCCTTTAATTTTAAGCAGGGTGTTGAGATAACTGTTGAAGAAGTAACTGCATTAACTAATACCAAGACATTAAAATCCTCAACTCATTCAAAATCACTCAGTTCATCTTCACAGGCGAGTTTATTTTATGTAACTTGGAATTACCATGGCATTGAGTCGGACAGACGTTGTAGAGAAAAAATGAAACAAACATCAAAAGGAAAGCAATAATTTAATCCAAACGTCCTTGGTTTAGATAAACCTTCAGTACCAAATTAACCAACAAGATCGAAGACGTTAGTTAATAATGGATATAATTAATAGTTCTGTATCCTTAATTCATCTGTTCTTATTACAGGAGTTGTTGAACGAACAATCAAAGAGTCAACAATGTTTGATGGACGACCGACATCTACCTGGAGAAATTGATACTATGGTCAAACCTTTTCTGGTAAACAATGTAATATCACCTAACTATTCATATGCAAATCTAGATAAAAGTGATCATAAATAAGGAAAGAAAATGTAGAATGTAAATCTGAAAATACGTTAAGTGATAGTTATAGAGAGGAAAGATCAATTAAGTTAGAAATACGAAAATTATCATCTGAATATTCTTCACACTTCACAGTACCTTCACTTCCCTTGTTCTGCTTCTATTACAACATTATTGCTTTCCATAAATGAATCATCATTTTGGCTATATGTTGCAATTTATTTTCATTTTCAGGATCAGAGCATTCAAGAGGGTTCTACTTCAGGAACAAAGGATGACCAAGATATTCAATTAGTTGCTCTTAAACAAAAGGCATTACCCTTTTTACTCTCTCGACTCTTTTTCAACAAAGGAATTGTGAAGATATTGATGTTGAAGCCAAGTGCTGAAGATATCTTTTTCATTTTATGCAGAGTATCAAGTCAAGTGCTGAAGATATTGATGTTGAAGCCTCTCAGGAAACAACTCAGGCTAATAACAATCCTTTTCTAAGCTCTAACATTAAGGAGCAGTTTCCTATTGATGATGAAATAATTTCCAAATCAAAACTCTCTCCAATTGCATCTCAGTTTCCTTTAATTCCTTCGAAAGGTATTTAATAGCTTCAATTTATTTTCAATGAACATTGATTTTCTTAACTAATTCAATAAGAACCCAATTTCAACATTTACATAGAATGGTACTAATCTAAATAATTTTTTGCTATATATAGATTTTGATTTGTATTTGCATATGGAGAGTTTATATCGACAATTTCAAACAGTTTCTAAGGGTCACAGTAATGGTAATGAAAATCAAAGTGAACAAATCACTAAAGAATTTGCAGCCTGGATTGAAGCAGAAGCAGCATCAAAGCACAAGTTGACTTCTTCACAGGTCCATACTATTTTAATTATCACCATGAAAATGTCTTCGAATCAAACACATTGTTTTCTGTGCACATAAAAATGAAACAAACACCTGAGGTAGAAATCAGTAGCAGGTGCTTATAAATCAGTAGCAACATTACCAACAAACATAGCAGTAATTTGAAGGCCATGTCAAATTAATATCACTAACGTGTCTGTTCTCAACTAATTTTCATTTTTATGATATGCAATTAGTTGGAGGTCTCTGCATCAGAAAGATTAGTTGCTCCTAAACAAAAGGCATTTCCCTTATTTTCCTAGTATTCTGTTTGACACATTTCCAATGCAGTAATTGAATTATACTACAATCTTAAACATCCTTTTAATATTTAGCAGGGTAACGAGATAAGTTTTGAAGAAGGAACAACATCAACTCGTGACAAAACAATAACATCATCAACTCATTTAGTAAGTTCGTCACCATCTTATAGTATGTCACAAGTGCCGGTCCAATATACATATTGGACCTAATATATTTTATTTAAATTTCAATTTTTAATCTTTTTATTAGGAAAAATTAAATTGGCAAGGACATTATTATGGCTTGATGACATTTCAACTATGTTGACGCCACATCAAACAAAAAATCATCACTCCATAAAAATATTAATGATCAGAAATAAAGAAAACAAAATGACAGGGGTCAACACCAAACCCATAAAAATAAAATAAAAATCAACAAAATATAATGTTAAGTTGACCGAATCTATTATGAAAAAAAGTTATCCATAATACAATTTGGCAATGAATCTCACCAAATTACCTCATTAAACTAAAACTTATGTTGGCCAACATATCAGCAGCACAGTTGTTGCCTTCCTTATTTTAAACATAAGAATATAATTTGTTTATTAATTTCAATTGCTAGGAAGTTGTTGATGGAAAAACATGCATACCCTTCTCTTCAGTTGTCAATATTATAAAGCTTCCTTCCACCAAATATGTTGATATTGGAGACTCCCATGAAACTTTTGGTGAGTTTTTTTTCCTTTAAATTTTAATGTTTCTCCTTCCACCTTGTGTTTAGTTTCTTAAATTATATTATAATTTTTCCATGAGAGTAATGAGCTAAATATGAGTGAATAAATGATTTCTTGTAGCAATAGAAGACATTGACAAATTGATCGAAGAGGATTCACTTCTTGCATTTGAGACGTTTCTTACTGGAGTGCCAAGTTTTTCCATTAGAACTTTACTTCAAGAATTGAAGACTTTGTTGGACTCATCATCAGACCTTGGCCATCTTATATCTAACCAAGAGTCCAAATCGAAATTGATTTCTCTTTTGCATGGATTGAATCAGCATGAAGGACTCTTACCTTCTGATGTGAAGGAGTTTGTTGAGAAAGTGAAGACCTTCTTCAAGGACATCATTAACAAACACTCCATTTATCAACAACTACTTGCGAAGCATAAGCAACTTCTTGATTTGAAACCCGGTCTTTTGACGAAGCTTTTGAGTGCAAAAAGTAAGCAATTCCACATTGTCAGTGAAACTGCAACTGCCAATGCTCAGATACATAAACGCTCTTTGGAAATTGATGAACTTAGAAAACAGTTGGAAGATCTTGAGAATCAAATAGATGATTTGAAGTCAGTAGTGAACAAATGTGATGTTCAAAAGGAAGAGTTGAACGCTGAATGCAGTGTGTGGGCACAACAAAGTAAAGAACTTGCTTCTGTACTTGCATCAACCGAGGTCGACTTAAGAGAAGCTAAACATGCAAGGAATTTGGCAATAGAAGGCTTTTCTAATTTAAAGTCTTCGTTTCCTACATTTTAGGAAGGAACCCCACACGCAAATAGGTTAGGGTGTGATTATGGTGTTTGTTAATGTCGTTTTGTTTATGTATGTTTAGTACTACGCTCTTTTTTCCTTCACCTGGTTTTGTCCCATTGGGTTTTACAGGTAAGGTTTTTAATGAGGCAATTGTATTACAATATTATTCCCTTGTGCATTGATTTTCCTAGTCCCAAAGATTATTCGAGTGCTCTAGACGATGTATGGTATTATTGAGGTGCCAACAAAGTTGTATCTCTTTTTTACTGTTGAAATATATAATATTTCCTTTTATTATTATTCTATTTTAATAGTTGTTTATTTTTCCTTATGTCACTCCTTTGATGAAGGAGTTAATTAGTTGTATTATTTCCTATAAAAGGAGCACCATTTTCATTGAAATAAACAACTCTAAAGTTATAGAGTAATTTCTACATGGCATCAGAGCCCCTGATTTATGGGGACCTGCTTCTGCATATACCCTAGCCGCCGTTATTACGGTACCTTTTTGTTTTTATGGTTTTTGGACATCCAGAAAACATTGTTCACCAAAACAACTGTACATACCATGTAATGTTCATTCTGCAGACATTGTTCATGCACGTGGTTACAGTTCATGCGTGCACTATTCACTGAGGTCCACTGTTCATACCCGCGGTAGTGTTCATGCGCGCACTATTCATAGAAAAAAAACTCAAAAACGTAGCTTGCAATTTTTGAGTCTGATCAAAAAGTGAAAATAGAAAGGGGATGAATAAATTTAAGGCCAGAAGAGAAATGACACGACAAAGGGTGACGATGGGTAAGACAATTTTCAACTTATCAACCGAAGGTCGTGCATTCCAAGATACTTCTGATCAAGGGCAGCAATCTTCCTCCAACTCACTTTCGTTCACGAATGAACAATTGTACAAGCTTTTTTTGTGTCTCTAACAACTTCCGGTATGTTTTCTTTTGGTTCCATTGCCCAAAAAGGTAATGTTTTAGAGTCAGCCTTTCTTAGTGTCATACCAAGTCGTACTTGGATTATTGATTCAGGTGCTATAGATCATATGACAAGTGAGTATAGTTTGTTTTCTTCATACAGTCCTTGTGCAGGTAATTTAAAAATTAAGATTGCTGATGGTTCTCTTCCAGCTGTAGTAGGGAAAGGTTATGTCATCATTTCTCCATTATTAACTCTTTAAGATGTTTTACATGTCCCCAATCTGTCGTGTAACCTATTATCTGCCAGTAAATTAACCCGAGATAAAAGGTGTCAAACACATTTTTTTTATACTCACTGTTTGTTTCAGGATTCAATCTCCGGGAAGACGATTGGCAGTGCTAAGCGAAATGGAGGACTCTACTACCTTGAAGATGAACTTGAAACTAGACACCAACATGAACAAATAATTTCTTTCTCTGAATCCTTTTTGGCTTCAAATAATAAGAATAATGTCATGTTATGGCATTTAAGATTTAGCCATTTAAGTTTCAAATATTTAAAAACTGTATTTCTGAAATTGTTTGTTGATAAAGATTTTTCTTCTTTCCAATGTGAAATTTGTGAAATTGCAAAACATTACCGAAATTCTTTTCCTTCCCAAACATATAAACCTTCAAAACCTTTTTGTATTATTCATTGTGATGTTTGGGGGCCTAATAGGATTAGTTCTTTATCCAACAAAAGATTGTTTATCACCTTTACTGACAATCATACTAGACTTTGTTGGTATATTTATTAAAAGAAAAATCAAAGGTAGGACAAATTGTCAAGAATTTTATTAAATTAGTGCAGACCCAGTTTAATTCCAATGTACAAGTTTTCATAACCGACAACGAAACTGAATATTTTAACACAGTTTTAGAAAACTTTTTTATGGAAAATGGGATAGTTCATCAAAGTACATGTGTTAACTCACCCCACCAAAATGCCCATCACTTGAAGAATTGTGCTTCTGTAAAAGTTTTACTCATTTTTGTTAGGAAATAACCCTGCCTATATTGCGAAGGTATCGTCTCATTGAATCTTTAAATACAATGAATGATTTTCTATCAAAATGTGTGTCTCTTCATGAGGATTGTCTCTCAGAAGAAAACATTAAGTGCATGATGCAAACAACAGAGCTTCTTCAGTTGGAAATATTTAAGGAATGTATAAATCTAATTCCTGAAATTGTTCCTCTAGATCGAGGTATGAATGATCTAATTGAGCTTAATTTGAAATATGCTCCACAGCTACAATGCCTCGTAGACATTGAACATGTTGGTTCACAAATACCATATGTGTTCTCAAAGTTGGTTGTACTGCATCTTGAGGGAATGGGAAATTTGGAAGAATTGTGCAATGGTCCCATCTCCATTGACTCTACGAATAATTTAAAGGAGCTAGCCATCGAGGATTGTGAAAATTTGCGAAGCTTGTTCAAATGCAGCCTAAATCTGCAATCTAAAGACCATAAAACTAAGATAGATAGTGCTCAATGTTTGGGTCTGTTTGAAATACTTTTCAAAAACTCTTATCTAGTTTTTAAAAACTTAAAAATTAAAAACTTGTTTGATAAACTATTTTTAAATTATAGGTTTTGAAAAGAGTTTGGGTTTTATAAGAGTTGGGGACTAAAAAACGAAACAGGTAAATTGTGTTTTGGTTTTTAATTTTCTGTGTTTGCTTTTAAAATAGAGTGAAATCTGTAAAAACTAAAAACACGGAGAAAAGTGCCACTTTTCATTAATGACATATATGTAAATATGTTACAACTTCAAGGGCATTCTCATATACTGTTACAGAGCTCCCAAATGGCGAAAACGTGATCTAGGGTTTAATGATCTTCTTCTTCTTCGTCTCTTCGATTCTTCCTCTATTCCACAAATTTTCCTCTCTTATTCGATGTTCCTTCTCAGGTTACATCTCATACCTGATTTGGTTTTGAATTTTTTAATTTTGTTTGTAATCTTCTACTTAGATTTATTGCGTTTTTCACTGGATTTCTTACTTGTCATGTCAGTTTTTGTGACTTTTGATTATGATTTTGATGTTGTTTATGATTTTGATGTTGTGTTGTTATGACTTTTGATTATGATTTTGATGTTGTTGTTTTGGTTAAGTAGATCTGGATTGAGTTTTTTTTTTTTAGATAAAAAACTTATTTGCAGCTTATAACATAAGCACTAAGCATCCTTCAAAAAAAAAAAAAACTCCCAATGAAGAACTAAGAACTTACGAATATGATTTGAAAACAACTCATGAAAATTGTCATATGTATAAGCTTGCATAAGCTATTTTTATAGCTAAAGAGAAACTTAAATTGCTCTTCTAAAGGTGCTATTTTCACCTGATCCAATAGGAGGGGATGCCACAAATCCACTGAAAGAAGACTTGATAGAGCCATTATCAACAACCACTGGTTAGATGTCTGTCATTCCCTATCTGTCTCAACCCTAACCAAACACACTTCAGACCATTACCCCATTTTACTTGAAGATCAAGTCAACAACATTCAATTTGCTTCCCAATTCAATTTTTTGAGAATGTGGACCACTCACCCTGACTGTTCAAACATAGTTAAAGACACTTGGAATATTTCAGTGGTTGGTTGTCCAATGTTCATTTTAAATAAGAAGCTAAAGAACCTCAAAGAAAGACTCAAAGTGTGGAACAAAGCTTGTTTTGGCAACATTCATGATGCAGTCAAGCTTACTGAACAAAACCTGCAGAATATTCAACAAAATATCCAAATCAATGGCCCTTCTGAAGTTAACCTGTTGGAAGAAAAGGAAGCTCATAAGAAATATGAAGAAGCCCTAGATAGACAAGAAATTTTTTGGAAAGAAAAGGTAAACCTCAACTGGCATCTCAAAGGGGACAGAAACACCAGTTATTTCCACAAAATTGCAAAAATAAAAACCTCCACCAAATCCATTTCTACCCTTCAAAATGGTGAACAAGTTCTCACAGAGAAAAATGAGATATCAGAGCACATTATTAATTATTATAAAAATATTTTTTGTTCTAACTTTGTTTTGCAGGAACAGTTACTTGCAGAGGAAGCAATCCCCAATCTTGTCACAGATGATACTAACAACCTTCTCACATAAATGCCATCACAAGATGAGATCAAGGCTGCAGTTTTCAACCTCGACAAAGATAGTGCCCCAGGTCCTGATGGATTTGGAGCATTTTTCTTTCAATTCTTTTGGGACACTATTAAAACTGATGTCTGCAATGCTGTGTTACAATTTTTCACCACCAGTTGGATTCTCCCTGGCTTCAATTCCAATATTATTGCTCTTTTGCCCAAAACTCCAGATGCTATATCAATTGATTAGTATAGACCAATAGCAATGGCCAACTTTAAGTTTAAAATCATTTCAAAGATAATTGCAGACAGGTTAGCTTCAATCATGCCAAATCTTATTTCTGAAGAACAGAAAGGATTCATTCATGGAAGGAACATTTAAGACAGTTTGTGCATTGCCTCAGAAGCAACCAACCTTCTTCACAACAAAGCTTTTGGAGGTAATCTTGCATTGAATATAGATATAACAAAGGCTTTTGACACACTTGAATGGCCATTTCTCTTGAATGTCTTGAAAAAATTTGGCTTTAATGAGATTTTTTGCAATTGGATTCATGTAATTTTAAAATCAGCATTTCTTTCCATCTCTATTAATGGTAAAGCTCATGGTTACTTCAATTGCACTAGAGGAGTGAGGCAGGGTGACCCTCTCTCCCCTCTTCTCTTTAGTTTGGTTGAGGATTTTTTCAGTAGAAGCATTTCTAACTTAGTGTCAGAAGGATAGCTGGAACAAATAAAAGGAACTAGAAACTGTATGGTACCTTCACATTCCTTTTATGCAGATGACTTAATGATTTTTTGCAAAGGAAAAAATGTTGGTCTACAAGCTTTGAAAGATCTCTTCATTAAGTATGCTTTGGAATCAGGACAGGTTGTTAGTACTTCAAAGTCAACAATTTTCTTTGGCTCCATTTCTCAAACTAGATTAAGCATCATTCAGCAATTACTCAACTTCAACATTGGCTCATTTCCTTTCAATTACTTAGGGGTCCCCATTTTTATAGGAAAGCCTAAAGCTTGCTATCTGCAGCCAACTGCTGACAAAATCAAACACAAGCTCTCAAGCTGGAAGATTTTGATGGAGAGACTTTGGTCTATTGATATCCCTCCATCAAAATCTCTTTTTGTTTGGAGATTTATGCACCAAAAGGTCCCCACTGATGAAAACTTAATGAGTAGAGGCTGCAAGATGGCATCAGTTTGTAACCTTTGCTTTAACAATGCAGAAACTTCCTTTCATTTGTTCTTCACCTGTTCTTTTGCTACTAGACTTTGGTCATGGCTAGCTAGCACTCTCAATATCTCATTGCATTTCAATAATTTGGAGGATATCTGGAAGTTGTGTGAGAGAGCCTGGTCTCCACAATGCAAAGTGGTGGTCACAATGCAAAGTGATATCTCACATATATATACACAATGTCAGTAGGTTATATTTTACCATGATGAATTTTGTGTGTAATTGTTTCTAAAGGAATGTTAAGATTTAGTAAGATAGTATGACTATATATTTTTTTAAGGGAAATGCTTTATCAAGCGAATTATTCCCTCACGAATGCACAGCGAAAAGGTTTCATTGGATGATATCCCATGTATTGTGGCCATGACCCACTACAATTTCTTTGCCTCCTTTCGATAAGACTGACGCGTGTATTTTCGGCATGTTTGCTATATACCATATCACTACATATAGCAATTCTGTTTTCGTAATTGTCATTGTATGGTTATAACACTATTTCATAGTTCAAATAGAAGTAGTAGGAGTTTTTCATTCAAGACAAATAAAAGATTTCTATGTGGTCAAAGTGGTGGTAAGAATCTCCTATTATTTAAACATAGTAGTAGTATCTGACAAACTTTTTGACACTTTCAAAAATATTGAGGTTTTCAATTTCTCCTACTTGAAAAGCATAAATTTTGTAACTTAAGTCGGTATCAATCCTCTGTTAGTTGACCTTAAATATTATTTTCCTTCTCTTTTGAAGTTTTCGTTTTGTAATAGTGTATCTTCAGGTTCATCTTATTAAAAATATTATTTTCCTTCCTTTCTTTGGTTCTTATCTACGTTTTATTCTTGCTGTTGCAGCATTATATCTTGTTTTTATTCAAGAATGTCGATCGTTTCTGATACAACTTCAATCAGTTGCCTCAATTTTTTGTTCAATGATGGATGAATGAATTTGATGTTTTGGAGCCTATGTCATGTTGATTTTCCATATTTTTGTCGATGGTTAGTTTTCTGATTTTGTTTCCATTGAAATATCTTTTTCGTTGTGTTTTGTCTCGTTTCTTGTTGGATTTCCGCTCTATTTTCTCCCCTGGTTCAGTCTCAAGAGAGTTATTTTTATTTAACAAAACTTGGAATTGCCTGTCAATTTATGAATCCATTATTTTCCGATCTTCACATTTTTGTTTTGTTCAAAGATAAGGTCCACAACATGTAATTCTCTTGCGAGAAAAGAAGGAGTTTAGAGGAACAATGTTTTCGGATAATATGATGAGTCAAGATATGTGTTCATAATTCATTTATGAAAGGTTCTCATTCTCATTGTTGAAGACAGTTTTGAATACTTTGGTTTATGGGATTTGTTTCTTTGTTTATGATGGTTAAGCATTAATATAAGTATATTCCATGAATGATTAAATGTTAAACTTTTTTTTAGCCTCTGCCACTTTTAGGTGGTTAAGCATTTGTATTTGTGTTAACTGCTCAATGGTTAATTTTTTGTCTTAAGTCTTTTCTTATTTCAGCTTCTGCTCTATGGTTGTAAAGCTTTTGCCTTGTGGCTTTAATGAGTTCAACTTCTGCCCTGTGATTTGTTAAGCAATGCCTACATTGACATTTGATTGTTGATGTTAAGTGTTATTGATGATTGCTCTCGAGTAACTTGGATTTTATTGATGAATAATAAGTAAGAAATACTACAATTGTTTATTAAATTTTATAATATGGTACAAACACAATTTGGAAAAGGTATTAAAAGAATATGTTTTGTCAATGTAAAAAATACGTCAATCATAACTCTTCCAGCTTTACTAGTAAACAAGGTATCGTCCATGGACTCACATGTGTCGACACCCCACTGTAAAATGGTATCATAGAAAGAAAAAATGGTCACTTACTTGAAGTTTCTCTAGTTATTCACTTCAAAGCGTCTATCCCATAATCATATTAGGATTAAACAGTTCTGATTTTATCTTATCTAATTAATCGTGTGTCATCTTGTCTTGTAAATAAAGTTTGTCATGTTTCATTTTTTTATATCATGTTTCCCTTATGTATTTCGTTGTGTTGCTTTTGTTCATGTTCATAGGCAATGTTGTAGTATGATTTAAAATTGAAGTTTTGAAGGGTGTAAAATCGGGGTCCGATCTGGACAAATCGGTGGTCGATTTTTCAGTGTTCTTCAACATTCTTTGCAGCAATTTTCGGCGCCCGATTTTGCGCAACCGATTTTGCGCAACAGAAAATAAAACAGAAATGTATTTTGGGCATGGATTTGTTCCAAATTTTGAGGGATGCTATTACTATAAATATAGACCTTGTATCATTTGTAAACCTTGAGAGATAGGTGAGAGTAGATAACCAAAAAACAAGGGTTTAGAAGCCAACATAAAAACTAGGGTTTGTAGAGAATTCTCTTGGCAACAAACACTAGGGTTGGAATTGATTCACCTTGAAGAAACACTATTTGGATTGAGTCTATTGGTCACGGGAAGAGATACGAGACTTTGGGTAGAATTAGTTTTTTTTTACAAAGGGTAGAATTAGGTTTGAAGATTAACTCTTGTAACTTTGATATTTCTTTTGTAAAGTTACTCATCAATACAGTGGAACGAAGACCTGCTTTCTCCCCCAGACTAGGTCAGTATTGGACCAAACTGAATAAAGAAAATTGCTTGTGTTCTTTCTTTTATCTCTCGTTGTTTTAACTTTTGCTCGTGTTTATAATTGTTACCCACGTTGATATTGGTTGCTTGATTAATTTTCTCCATGCATCAAGTATTTTATTGTGTGATTTTTATCGAATTCAAAACAATTGGCTCCCACCGTATGTCAAGGATCAAATCGATAATCAAGTACCATGGGTTCGAAGTGGGATATTGAGAAGTTTACCGAAGATAATGATTTAGGGTTATGGAAGGTAAAAATGAAAGCGGTGTTAATACAACAAAAGTGCGAGAAAGCGTTGAAGGGTGACGGTGTGTTACCGATCACCATGTCATAAGCAGACAAGACCGAGATGGTGGACAAGGTCAAGAGTGTCATTGTCTTGTGCCTCGGGGATAAAGTTTTGAGGGATGTCGCGAAAGAACCAACCACGGCATGTCGGCATCGATGTGGTCAAAGTTTTGAGTCATTGTATATGACCAAGTCTTTGGCTCATAGGTAATTCCTAAAGCAACAACTCTACTCGTTCAAGATGATGGAGTCAAAGGCCATCATGGAGCAACTTATGGAGTTCAACAAAATCCTTAATGATTTGGAGAACATTGAGGTGCATCTGAAAAATGAAGATAAATCTATACTCTTGTTGTGCGCTCTACTGAGATATTTTGAATCCTTGAGGATGAACTAAACTATTATATTTTTATAATAACTCACATTATATTAGTGTTATCTGACAAATATGTTTGTTTTCATTTATTTCTTACTCATTATATATTATATTTATCATTGGAGCATATATAGTTTATTTTTTTAGATTTTTTTAAATTATTAAAAATGTCATCTGATTAAATCAAATCAAACCAACACGTTGATCATTGGTTTGGTTGAAATTGACCATAGAGATAGCGAAACTTGAACATCAAACTCACTATTTTTCTAACATATTATGATTTTTCTCTCCAAAGTATCAAATCAATCCGAAAATTTGCAGCTCTTAGATAAATGTCTAACCTTAGAACTTTAAGGCACAAAGTTTAAATCTCATCGATATTGTTTCGGCACATCTTAAATTTCCACATTTCTTGGAAATCAATGTCAAAGATAATTTATGTACAAGACATACACACTTCTCAATCTAATGTGACATATTTTATAAAGGACAAAACCATAAAAGAAACTCGAAAGCTGGTGTGCAATTCATAAGGTTAGAATGGAGCAGAAACAGTGGTAAAATGGTCACAACATTTTAATTAATAATAATTTTTCTCTTCCTCAATTAAAAAAAAATACTAAAATTAATTATTTTTTTCTAAGGTGAAATGGATTCTATGTTACGAGCAAAAACAATATAAATTTTTTTAAGGGAATCGTATGATTGTTATTTACCTTAATTCCAGCACGTTCAGTGCATGCTCAAGTTGTATGAACAATCGTATGATTGTTATTTACCTAAATTCGAGTTGTGCAGCAAATAAAAGCAGCAGAGACTATAACAGCTTTTTTCTTTCTTTTTTGATTTCTTACAACTGATCATATGTCTTGAACCGACAAATTTATACTCCAAATAAAGAAGAAAGGGTGGAATAAAGAAGAAAGGGAGTAGGAGTTAAGAAAATTATTAAATGACGTAAAGTATATTCCTTGAGTCCTTGAGTGATATAGCTAGTTAAGAAATGCACAAACTTCTCTTTTTTTTCCTTTTTTTTTTTGGAAAACAAACTTATGAATTTAAGAAGAAAAGAATCAAAATATGCTATTGCTAGGTGATCAATATAGGCATTGGGCCGGGAATTCCTCTACCATAACGAATATAAACTTAATATAAATTGAGTTTTGAGAGCACCCCAATCCTGTCATTCAACGTGATTTAGTTTTATGGAACAAAACTCGGGAATAAGCCAACGCACAGCTGAGGAAGTTTTCACTCCGGTTATATCCAAAAAAAAAGAAAGAAAAAACAGCTAAAGACACAAATTATTGGGAATCCGCCATATAAAACCCAAGGGGTGATCCATTTAGAACCGAACAATGATTGTTCTTTGTTGGAATGCTTGAGGTATTGGCAATTTGGATACTATAATTGCATTGAAAAATTTATTTATGTCTCATAAGCTGGTGATATTTTTATTACGGAGCTAATGATTACGTTTCCACAAGTTCCCTCGTGGTTTTGGCAAAGTATTGGTGTTACAAAGTATTGTATGAATAATAGTGAGTCCTTGATTCCGAATTTATGGGCTCTTTGGGGACATGGTTTACCGTCACCGCTACTTTTGGATTTCTTTCGTGATCGGTGTGGTCTACCTAACTACAGAATTATTCATGCTTTTGGATTTCTTTCACCGTCGGTGTGGTCTACTTTTGGATTGGATAATAGAGAGTCCTTGCTTTTGAATTATTCATGTTTTTTGTGCTTAAGAATTCATATTTTATTAAACAAAAATTGAGAGATTCTTAAAATATTCTAAACATTTATGAAAATATCATTCAAAAATATGAAGACTACACAAGAGTTGACTTTTTCTCAACAAAAAATAAGAATTGACTTAAAAGTAGGGATCAAATGGCGATGAAAAATTTTTGGTTGACTAAATGTCGAAGATAAATTTTAGACGGATTAAAACGAAAAATTGAAATATTTATTAAGATTAAAAACATATTTAATTGTCCGCTAATTAACGACTGATACTATTCATTTTATATGCTACGGTTAGTTGTTCACTCTAAATAGTCAAGTTCATTAATTAGATAGTCGTCACCATGATGATATACATCACATTTCCCCCTTTGAAGTCGCCATTGACAAAAAAGAATATAGTCTTGCTAACATGTGTTCTTAGGGGACTTGTTAATGATTTAAAAATCGAAATAATTGATAAATTTTATGTAGAAAAAGTTACTTTTTGATACAAATCCCAAGATACAATTTCTCTTTTAAATTTTTTATCAAGTGTTCTAAGCAAACTTGTTAGCATTACCTAAAAAAAATATCGGCAATGACGCAATTAGCAATCTTTTTAATGGGGCAAATATAAAATAAGATATATTCTTAAAATAAATTTAATTCATAATAAAAAAATCACAATACTTTTTCCAATATAGAATGCAAATTAAAGCAAAACCAATAAAGTAAAAAGTGACAATAGCTATTTAAAAAAATTGAGTTCAACTATATTTGAAGACTCAAATTCATCTATGATTAAACTTTGTATTAAACTAACAAGTAATAACTTTTCTTAAATTTATTTTTCAGTCTTGTCAATTTTAATTGCCAACGAAATTTTTGTTGTAGTTGTATAAAAGATTAGAAGTGTCTAAATAAGAAGAAATAAATATTTATCAAACAAAGAAAAACATTTTGACATTGTTTTTTTAGATGCTCTTTATGGGTTTTTATAGAATTGGATGATATAATTCAAAAACCTATAAAAGTGTTTGGATTATATTATCCAAACGAGGGTATTTTAGAAGCTTTGGAAGGTTGATTAAAAAAAGAAAAAAACTTTGGAAGGTACGCGAGAATTCAGGAGGGTGGATAAAGAAATTTACTACAAATAAAACATAGTATGCCTTTCTTTTTGTTTTTCTTATTTTTGTTAAAGTAATTCTTGTAATTTATGGCTCATAGTTATTGTATAAAATAAAAAAAATAAAAAATATCTAACAACAAACATTTTAGTTTATTAATTTTTTTGGAAAAAACAAAAAAAAAATCGAAACTTGAATATGGATGCGCTTATGTATAAACTAAGAAAAATAACAGCCTAAAGTATGTGCCTTTGTACAATAAACAACACGAAACTTGAGAAGACTACCCCAACACAAGAACAAAACAAATCATAAACAAACCCAAAAAACAAATTTGAATATTATAGCAAGGTCTCCAATTTAATTGTCCTCTAGATTGTGGTTGAACTTAATTGTCCTTTAGATTGTAGTTGATATGATCAACCATATATTTATGAGATATAAGTATATATTATGTTCAAATAACTGTTAGAACAGAAATTATGTTTTATTGCGCAGCAGAAGTACTTATTTCAATAAGCTGTTTACTAAGCAAGATGAAACTAAGAAACAAAATTATAAAACTGAAAAAAGAAAAGAATGGAGAAATTATGCTTGCAATGTGAATCTAAGGAGTAATGTACACATTACAAAGCCTTTTATATAGGCAAAACTAACACTTGCTTGTAGAATAAGCTAGCTCCCTAACTAACTAGATTTGTAACAAATTCTCAACTAACTAGCTTAGGTGGCAGTTATGAATTATTTCTTACCAATAACAACATTTGTCTCATCAAACAATCCAACATATATTTATGTAATTAGTAAACATTTATTTCATCTATTCATTAGATAAGCTAATATTGAGTTCAAATAACAACATCTCTCTCATCAATGTTACTAATATCAATCGAAAAGAAGTCTCTCATAAAAATAAAAAAAATTACATAAACTTTCCATGTTTATGTATATATGATATGATATATATAAGAAAGAAGTTCTTGTGAGTTTAACTCAATTGGTAGAAACAATGCAAAATATATACAAAGCCTCGACCACCATATATATATATATATATATAAGAAAGTGACCAGCGGGTGCTAATAACCACCTCAGCTACTTTTGTAGACCAATAAAGTAAGATGCTGGTCTTTTAAAATCACAATTTTTTTTTTGGGGGGGTCTTTGCAATGCATGAATGAACTTACTAAGTTTACAAACTTTTTTACTAAACATTATCCTAACCCACATTGTAAATTTTAAAATTGAGCTCCTTGGAAAGTTTGACCAAATTGCCAATTTGATGGTGCCACATTGAAACTTGTCATAGTTCTACCATCACTTGTTGTAACTTGAAATGAGAGGGGTTGTCCATTAAGGTAAGAGTTGCTCTGCCAATTTTGTCCCCAATTTCTTGACATTGGTTGCCACCCAGTTCTTGATCCTTTGATGGAAACAGAATGAACATCACCAGCACCACCCACATTGGTGACCAAAACTAAATTGAAGTAAGAGTGACCATTAATTGTGAACCTAATTCCTCCCTTTTTCACACATGGCACTCTGTTATAATCACAAAAATAATAATCTTGTTAATTATTAGACACATTAACAATGACTAAAATAGAACCTAAAAAGGTTAGGTAGAAGCGACCCAATTTCCCAATCGTCATAAATAGGCCATGCTACAAAAATATAAGGGAAAAATTGGTTTTGAACATTTAATATCTTCACTTAACAAATTAGGTGCTCCTTCCGTTTTAAATAAATAGTATGAGAAAGATAATTTAAAGAATTGAAAGTAGAGAGTAATAAATAGGTAAGCGTATAACAGGAAAAAACAATGAAATTAATCTTCATTAAAATTGTAAAGCCACTTATGATTTAGGACAATTTTTTTTTTCAAAGCAACTTACTCCATAATTTGGCATGTGTATTGTAAGAAGTTAATAGTCTTTGTTGATTCACTTATTCCATTAGTATTTTTTTTATCTACACCTAGTCACAAATTTGTAAAAAAAAAAATGACACTTTCAATTTTCCATATAATTTTTTTTTGAATATTTCTTTAATTTTCAAAATAACATTAGTTATTTTTTACAAATTGTACTATCTAATTAATATTCATATATCACTCTCATTTTAATGGTAACAGTGAAAATAGTAATATTCGGTAAGAGTAATTTAGTAAAAGTACTATTCTCTCTATTTTATTTATAATTTTTCATACCCGTGTGAAATAGTGAAATAAATCATATATTGTTGTACACAGAGAGTAACTTATAATTAATTAGTATCTGAAAATCCTTGTCCGTTTCGGATTCGTGAATGATGTTTTTTGCATATCATAGCTTTTCTGTTTGAGAGAGCATATCAAAAAGACTTCACTAACCTTCTAAAGGAAACAGGCACAATTCCAGCTCTATATTCAGCAATTTGAAGGTAGGCAGGTTCAGCCATGTCAAAATGTTGCAAAGGAGGGTTACACCAACCACCATTGTTGTTGGCTAAAGATGGATTTGGTGGACAAAAATTTGTAGCAGTAACAATAATAGAACCAGGTTTGCACCATCTTGGGTCATCATTGCATCTCATTTCATAGCAAGAACCACAGCTCAAACCATTGTTGAACAAAGCAGTGCTCAAAGCTGCTGTGTTGGTTCCATATCCTTGGCTATACAAATTTCCATAGCCACATGCACCACCTGCATATATATAAAATAAACAAATAAACTTTACCATACTTTTTTTATAAACAAATTAAAGTAGCAAATAATATGTTTTCTTAAGAAATATAAAAATAGTGCTAGGGTTGACTTTTCCAACTTGAAATTCTTAAAGTTATGTTTCTTGGTCATACAAAATGAAAATAATGTGCAAGTTTTGAAGTTAAAAATAAAACAGTTAAAAATATGGCAAGTATATTATGTTAATTGGCAAAGTTTATAAATGACAATTATCAAAATTATAAATGTGTATATATTATAAACATTTCCCCCAAGTGAATCACTATAACCAACATACCTAAAAAAAAAGAAGTATATAATTATGATATTGTTGTATAATAAAGCATTGAGCAAACATGACACACAAAAAGGACTAAACAAGCTACTTTCATAACCATCAAAAATCATTTTTTGTCAATGTCAATTTTTCTATTGGTTGTCAATTTTTTTGTTAATTTTTCATTAAAATATGGAGTGGAATTAAAAAAATAAAAAGAAAATTATAAATAAAAAAGAAAAAGAAAATTATAAAAAAAAAAAAAAAAAAAAGCTTGGCTAAACTCACCCATGGTGCCAGAAGCATCACCCCCACCATAGAATGTGGCATGTGCACTCTCCCAACCACCATAGTCAGCTATAGCTCCTTGCATATTCATGTTAATACACAAAACAACTAGACTCACTAGGGCAATGAAAAATTCTTGGTGTGCCATTCTAAGCTTTTGAGCCATAATGATAGAAAAGAAACAGAGGAGAAAATAGGAGAAGTTGCACTTTGTTTGCTATGTTGTGTTGTGTTGTGATGTCATAAGCTTAAAATGGACCTCTATTTATAAGTAACATTTAGTAAACAACATGCACATATTCATACCTTTTTTTTTTCTCTTCTAAAAGCCACATAACAAGTGACAAATGAAGTGCACATGCGTTTGTTCTAATTGGGTTCCCAACCTCTAATACTGTGGGTCATACATCTGCACATGCATGTTTCTTCTCAACTTTATAGACCAACATCAATATCATTTTTTTTAATAATTTTTTCCACTTGTTTAATGGATAATTGGATAAGAGCTTATGTATGATTAGATAGTGCTTGGTGTGTGTGAAGAGTTCCACTAGTAAAATAATCAAAAGTTAAGCCCTTTATTTTCGGAAATAAGGAGATAATACCCATTTGAGATGAATTGTTTGCATTTTTATAATAAAAAAATATTTTAAAAGATTAATTTCATTATATTGTAAAATGTACTATCTTTTATTAGCATTTCATTTTAGGGCATTACAACCAACGACATCGTCAAGAGTCTCTTATCTTGTTTTTTAGTTACCAAAATATTGGTACGATGTTTTCAGTTTTCACCACCGCATAACCATGACTAATCACCGTCAGGAAACTCTTGGGGCATGAAACCCAGCCGGATTTTGTTCATAAGCATGAGTATGAAATCAATCCTCTAACCACATGTTTAAAAGGCACAAATCTCTTACTACTTAAACCAATTCATTATTGGTAGAGTGTCTCATCTTGTTATTAGAAACTTAAAATAAGCTAATATTTTAGAAATTGAGTGCAAAAAATATTTTGACATGGTACAGAAAACCCTAAATTTCACTTTTAATTGAAATGTGTAGGGTCTTAAGGAGATGATAAACAATATCTTAGCACATGGAGTAGTATCTCACTGTTTGAAGTTCTTATGGACAATTTCATGATGCAGCTCCCTTTTTCTGATTCTCGTGGAGGGAGGGATAGTATCTTCTCTGATCTTGAGAATGTGCCACGTTGACAGGAGTACAAATACATGCTTGTAGATTTTATTTATTTTTTGGTTCTAACATACTTGTTGATTTATTCAGTTTTTAAATGTAATTTAAGTGTTTGGTTGATAGTTTAAAAAGAAACAGCTAGCTTTGCTTCTAGTTTGACAAGCTGTGCATGGTACTAGCAGTGGTTGACATGATTACAAAATTAACCTTCATGAGAGAAATATATAGAAAAGAAAAAAATAATTACACTGCATTAATGTGACAAGTGTTTTTTTGGTGGAAGATCATGTCGAAATCAATAGCATATATTTATGTGAACCCACAAATACTTCTTGTTTTAAGAGACAATTATATTATACAAAAGCCCGTGGTAAATGTGTATCATGAGGGAAATCGTAGTTTGCCATGTTGTGGAAACTACGTGGCCATTTACATTTCATATTTTTCATTTTACTTTGACTAATGTTTGTAGAAAATGTTTTGTTCCATTTGGAAGGCATGTATGTCGTCAATTTGGGGAAGTATGGTAACTATGAGCGAAGATCTTCTCTATTTGTGTTTTTTTCTATTTTTTTTTTATTTAAAGAGATAAAAACATAAAAAAGTTTGAAAAAAGTATAAAGTAGTTAATGATGGTAGGAACCATTTAGTAGTAGGACTTACTATCTATTGTTTGTGTCTATCCCTCTCCAAATACAACCCTCCTCCGTCTTCCCAGCAACGGGGGTATCTTCCATGGATGCTGACGAGTTCTTCGCGAACGCGACACTTTCTTCATCAAGCTGTCATCAATGTGAGATTCTCTTTCTTCCTCAAGATAATCTCTTTATGAAACCGAACAAGAGAAGTACTTGTAACCGGCTATACATGCATGGTTAAATGAAAACTAAGGTATACCCCATTTTCTGCGCGCCAAAAATAGATCTAACATTTTTTTGAAAGTTTAAGTGGCAAAACTTTTTTTTATAAATAAAGAATTTTATAAATAGAATAGAGTAATTTAGTAAAACATCGACGTAGACACACTCTACCTTATCCATTCTATGAAGGATTGTAGAGGGGGAACTTCTACGGTACACCTGCCAATTAAGGTGTACCGGTACTCTTGTTTCCAAAATTTATGTATAAACTATCATTTTTTATGAAAAAAAGAGAGCTATTTGTTGATATTTAAATTTAGAAAATATCATTTCATTAGAAAAAAAATCATTGTTTATAAAAATCATACTAAATTTTTTCACATTTTATTGTAAAAAATAATCAAAATTCTCTATTATGAGTAATAAAAATTTAGAAAATTTAAATTTTATTGCATTGACGTTTTTTTAAATAAGATTTAGTTATTAAAATTATAGGTGATAGAAAATAATTTTTTCCTATAAAAAATAACTCATTTAACTATTATTTTAAGGATTTGGTGTACAAATACACTCAAATTTTTGAATGTATCATAGAATTTGTCTTGTAGAGGGTTGAATGAAAAAAATTGTTTTCATTATTTCTTAAAATGCATTCTTTTTAACTTCCATTTCGTCTTCTCTCTATCATTATTCACTGCATGAGTTTCCGTCTCCAATATAAAAACAAGATTTAATTTTTAATAAAATAAATATTGAAAATGTTTAAGAAAGTTGAGGAAGCATGAGACTTTTTACTAATTAGTTTATACACTCTTTTTTTATTCCAAATTCGAAGAAGAGAATTTTCAAATGCTGAGGGATCAGACCAAAACTCAAAGTAAACTGTAAAGACTTAACAAACATTTTCCTGGTTAAAAGTTTATCATGGAAACTAATGTTGTAAAACCTTAATGATGAAAAATAGTGCAGACTAAACAAAAGTTCGAACCCTTAAAAAAATTAAAACATTGACATAAATGATAATAAGGAAGTCCTAACCTATTTAGGTTAACCTTTAAAAAAAAACCTATTTAGGTTAAATAAATTTTACTAGAAGAGGTCGAAATTCATCAAAACAAAACCATTATTATTGAATCTAAGGGAAACAAATATGTAAGCATAACGGTTGTCTTCTCTAATTCAAAACAATTAGACCACTGGCGCATTTCTTAACCTTCAAAGATTAGACCATGATTGTTGAAAGTAAGAGTAACCAATTGAGAATTTATTTCCAACTACAGATAGATCCAACCTCTTTTTGAAGCTATATCAATATTATGAAAGGCTCTTATGAGCCCTGCATGGAAAGAAATAGATATGTTAAAATTTTGAGCAAAACAACCCACAACAACAACATTAATTGTCAATTTCCTTGTAGTTTGAGTTTGTTGTGTAATTTTCATTTATATAAGTTTTTACCAACATAATTAGACTACCATATATATCCCAAATTACAAAAAAAAAAAAAAAAAAAAAAAATTACATGTATTGTATAATGTGTTGGTACTAAGCATGTATTCAGACTTCAGAGCAAAAAATAAACTGTGACAAAAATTGCATAAAGTAATGTCAAACAATAGATTTATTATAATACTTTTTAGTGTGTCAGACAGCATTGGAATAAATTTTTATCTTTAATGTTTGAAAATATTTGAGAAAGATTTATTTTTAAAAAAGATCATGATACTATCGTATCATGTGTCAGCAATTAGTTCATGAAACATGAAATAAAATTCAACTAAAATTGGAATATACTATTATATTAACTATTAACTATTATACGAGAATCTTCATTCATCTTGATTTTCAAAGAAATTTCCAACTGAATTCATTAAACAAATGTGTGCTACACATGTGAAGAGGCACACATTGTTGATATTTTGTTGATTAATTGTTGGATGTTTTGTTAGGTCACGTGTAATGCCATTACCAGAATCTAGTGATACATATGATTCATTCAAGCAAAATATATATTACCATGTTTTTTGTCATTCACCGATAAAATTTGATTTTGAATGAATTTATTTTGTAGAAATTGATTGTAACTAAAAGTGATGCTTTTTCTATTTTGTATAATATTTTAGTAATGGTGTTGTTAAGGCCGTATTTAAGGTAGGGCGATCGTCTTAGGTCTAAAAAATAAGTACGAAATTTGGGCTTTAATTTTTTTTAGGGATCTAATAGACCCTATAAAAAGTGAGTTTTATTTTTTTCATTCTATGGCTTTCTTCCGCGCTCTGTAAAATTTTCAAAAATGCCCTTGTGCATTCCGGATTCATGTTTACTATTTCGGATTTTAAAATTCGGACAATTCTTATGTATAATCAGTCATCAGACTCTCTCACATTTCAACAGTTTTGAGTTTTGTTTTTAAACAACAACAAAAACTAAGTAAAAAATGCTACAAATGTCAAATAAAATCCTAAAAATATAAAAATAGCACAAAAAAATTCTAAAAATCAAATAAAAGTAATGCAAATTTTTTTGGATTTTTCTGAGAATATGAAAAATTAAAAAAAAAAATTCGGTCTAAACGATGGAATTTTGAATTTTGAGGAGCGGGGTCCCATAAGAAGTGCCTTCTATGGGAGTCACGGTCCTTGAATTTTTTATGATTTTCTGGGGAAGTTTCGGAGCAATCCGATCAAGTAGCCCGAAAACTCGATTTTTGACTAAGAACAAGTAACAATGACCCAAAAACAGAAAGATCAGAGTTAGGAAGATTAATATTGTCCCTAAAATGACTATCCATGTTACAAACATGTTTAGAATTTGTGCTGATACAGTTCGGATTATATAATCCGAACTGTTTTACCTTGAAAAAAGGTGTTTAGGGGGTTTCCGGATTATGTAATCCGAAAACATCATGTAACGCGCCATATTTTTTGAAGTTTCCGGATTACAAAATCCGAAAAAGTCCATAACTCATTTTTTCACCCTTTAACAAAGGAAAACACCATTTCGGATTATATAATCCGGAATGTACCGAGGGTAATTTTGGAAAAAAATAGGGCGCGCGAGGAAATGCATAGGGTGGGAAAAGTAAAACTCATAAAAAGTTGCTTAGTTTTTTGTATTAAATTTGATGTTTATATATATTTATTAGTTAGGACCCAAATTGTAAGTTCGACCCAGGCCACCAAAATCTCAGAAACGGTCCTGGGTGTTGGCTAGTCGGCTTCAGAATATAATCAGGGGTATCATCTATGATGCTCAATCAGCTTTCATTAAGGGATGACAAAATATGGATAGCATTATTATTGCTAATAAGGTGGTGGATGACGCATGTAAGCTCAAAAAGAATTTGATTTTTTTAAAAGTTGACTTCGAAAAAATATGATTATGTTGATTGCTCATATTTAAAAGTTGTTATGGTTAATATGGATTTCCCAATGTTGTGGAGGAAGTAGGTTTGGAGTGTGTATCAAACACAACGGCTTTTGTGCTTGTTAATAGAAGCCCGAGAGACAAGTTTTCACTAGAGAGAGGATTTAGGCAAGGTGATCATCTTTCCCTTTTTTTTTTGTTTACTTGCGGCAGAAGAGCTCAATGTTATGTTAAATTCACCGGTAGCAGTTAGTCTATTGACTAGGTATAATGTTGGTAGCACCAGATCTATTACTATTTCTCATTTGAAGTTCGTGAATGATACTCTTCTTTTAGCAAAAAATAGTTGGGCTAATGTTAGAACCATCAAAGTGGTGGTTATTTAATTTGAAGTAATTTTGGGTTTGAAAGTCAATTTCCAAAAGAGTATGTTGGAGGGAATCAATGTGTTGGAATCGTGAATGAAAGAGGCAATCTTGGTTATGCATTGTAGAGCATCTGTCTTCGTTTCTAATCTATTTTCTCTCATTCTTCAAGGCTCTTACATGTATCATATCTTGTCTTGAATCTTTTTTTAAATGTTTTTTTTTGGGGTGGCTGCGAGGAAATTAGAAAAATTTCGTAAATTAATTCAAAATATAAATTCTAAATGTAAGTTTACTTGAAAAGAGGGACTTTTTAGAAGATTTTAAAAAATATATATAGAGAGATTAAAACGTAAAATTAATATATTTATAGGAATTAAAAAATATATTCATGAAAAATTATCACGAAGGGAAGCTTGGGGAGAGAGACCATTTAGCTGATGAAATTATATTGGACCCTACCATGTTAAGGACACATGCAAGTTTCGGTTTTGCTCTCTCTTAAATCTTAATCCATGTCGTTTTGCTCCCTTTTTTCTTCTTTGATGTCATGTATCAATCAAACCTACAATTAAATATAGCTTTTATATCTATAATAACTACAAAATCAATCATATGTGATACTCTTATTATACCTTGAATGTATACCATTAACTAATGTTGTACATGAACTTAAAATACAGTATAGTCCTCCTTTGTTGAAACTCTTAGTAATAATTGTTTTCCCTCACAAAAAATCGAACTTTTGTCACTTAATTCCTAGAAGGAATATATACCCTCTTGGCCGGTTTGTATTTTCTCTGTGCAGCATCTTCCTAAGGGTTGCACAAGGGTAAGAGTATCTAAATTAAAAAAGACATCCATGCAGATAAATCAAAAATATATAATTAAAATTTTGATTCCTTAACAAAATATGAAATGAACCTTCCATGATCTAATCTAATGCTAGCCTTTGTGAGAGGTAGATATAGACAGTTTTGAGACACGAATTGTAGGGGTTTTTTTTTTTTTTTTTTCATTTGAAAGCAGGTTTCCTCTTCCATATCCTCATTTTTTTCTTTTTTGAAATATCTTCCACACCCTCTAAATTATATGCAAAATTACTATTTTGATCCTTTAATATTATTTTGAAAATAAATTGGAGAGGAGATTTTATTAATAAAAGTCACACTAATGACTATATTACAACTCATATGGGATTCAGATTTTATGTTTTGAGGTTACAAAGTCAGGCGCTCTGACCACTGAGCTGATACATTTTCAACATTTTGGTATTTATCTTAGTTTTGATTTTTAATATGATTTTTACTTTTTTAACAAATTAGTTTTATGTGCCCTCAAACATTAGTCCTAAATGCAAAATGTTAGTCCATCTAGGAGAAAAATACAAGTCAGTAGCACCATCTGTTGTATCAATCATCTTAGGAATTAAGGGTGTTCGCGGTGGTTTGATTTAATTTTGAGCGTAAAAGTGATCTTAAACGTGAGATAAAAAAGCATGCGGTTTGGTTTGTATCGTTTAACTTTTAAAAAGTCATCTGAACCAAAACAAACCAAACCAATGCGGTATGGATTAATATTGTTGGTGCGGTTTTTTTGAGACAATATAAATTTTTGTTTACAACATTAAAATTAAATTAAAAAGTTACAACACAACACATTTTCAGCAATGTTTCCATCAATGTTTTATATTTCATCCAACCAGATCAAAAACATTGACGAAAAGTAATTTTATTATGTAAAAAAGGTAAAAGATTAAGATTTTATCATTCTCTAAAAGTTCAAATAGCATATAAATACATTTTTGAAATAAAAAGCAAAGAAGAAACTTAACAAGAGAAAAAATATGTCATTTTATAAAAGTTTTTATTTTCTTATCTTGCGGTTTGATTTGATTTGGTTCAGTAGGTAAAATAAAAACCGTAAACCGAACCAAACCACACGGTTGAGTAAAAAAATTATATAAATACATTCAAATCAAACACAATTTTAGTTTACGGATTTTCTATTGGATTTGTTCGGTTTTAAACATCCTACTCTGATTCATGATTCAAAGTATTGTTGCTGAAAGCAAATCACAAGCCTTTTATTTTTGAAAAAAAAAAAAACTTAAGTCGTTTCATTAAAAGCACAAAAAGCAATACAAGAAGGAACATCAAAAGTATCTTGGGGACTAGGTAATATGGCTTCCCTATCTATCTATGTTTTTGGGCAGCTATATTTACTTGTCTTTTGTAAACATAAGTTTATAGTTTTATTGTGAGTACATCAACAATTGACACTCATGTAAAATAAAACCTAACTCAAACAAATCTTTTGGGAGTTTGAAAATTTATCAACTAGGGCTTTGCAATTGTCGCGTCATTTTTTGGAGATTAAGGCTATTTGATTAGCTTTTGACTTACTAAACTATTTCACGACTTTTGAAAAAAATTATTTAATTTAGAAGGGGTCCGAGGGTTGGTTATATTTAGGGAAGGTATTGGCACCCTAAATATTCGTAGTACTCTACGGGAATTTTTTGACTTTATTTTACTTTTTGTGCTATAACTTGCTTATTTTTATTTGAAAGAAGGGATTTGAGAATAGTGATTAAAAAAGAAAGAAAAAAAATCTAGTTATCTACATTTTTATTGATTCGGAAGGACAAGGTCATTTGCCTACGTACCCGTGAGGGATCAGAACCTTGTAGTTCGGGGTAAAAATTTCCATTTGATTGGTTTTGTGTTTTTTATTAATTTTGAAAAAATGTTTTAAAATGAAAAGCCAAAGTGGCAAATGAGAATTGGTTTGTGTTTTTTTAATATTAAAGAAAATGGACTCATGATAAAATTAAATTGATTAATGTTTGATTTAGGAAAATAAAATAAAAAACGATCACTTGATTTAGGATCAAGGTTTGCTTATGAAAATATTTTTTGATTTTTCACTACAAGAATTTCCTTATTTACTAACCAATTCAAAATTACATTACTCACGTATTTAAACCCTCAATAATTATTGGCGGTCTAAACCCTCAGTAATACACGAAAAGCCCTCAATAACATTACTGACGAAAAAAACCCTCAATAATTCTGTAAATTACACACAACAAAAATAAATGATAATTATGTTAATATTATTTGCAGATAAATCCGTCAATAATGTTAATAACCAATCTGCATTGTATTAGTGGCGGATTTTTTCCCTCAATAACGGATGTAGGACCACCACAAAAGACATTGTATTACCGGCCGATTTAAATCCGTCAATAATGTTTTAATATCCGCCAATAACCTTTCATTTCCGCCGGTAAACCAAAGACTTAACATTAAAATTGTAACAAAAAAGATAAATTCATCTCATGTTCCTCTCTCTCATTCTCTGTCGGCTACCCAAACTCCCCCACCCCATTGCCAACTTCAAAAGCTTCTCTCCTACCTTGAAGAACACTTATAAGAAGGATTGTTACTTGCTTCTCTTAGTTTTGACTCCAAGATTTTCAAGTTCTAAAAGGTATTGTAAAAAAACCCCAAATTTATGGATTTTTTTATATTTTAGTTAGATTTTGATTTTTCGTTTGTTGTAGTTTGCTTACTCGTAGAAGGAAGATTTGAAGTTATGAAAATGTCCAAAGATTTAGAGAGAACTGAAGTGTGTGATTCTTTGTTACCGATTTTGTTAGGTTTTATCGCTCTTCAAGACGGAGAAGACGAGGAACTAACCTAAAAAATTATGGGGTAAATCTAGTTTCTTTTATCAATTTTGTTTGAAATTATGGCGATAAGTACCTTGTTAATAGTATATCTTCTTTGCCTTTGCTAATTGAACAGACACCATAACAAATATGTCCTAACTGCCTGTCATGTTGGTAATTGCTCATATGTTAGTTTGTTCTTTTTTCTAATTTTAAAATTTTATAAGCTACTTAGATTATTAAGGATAAGGCTGGTCATATTATTTGCTTCATTAGTGATTTTGTTTTGAATTTTTTGTTTTTGGGTAGTTGTAGAATTAATTGTCTTTTGGGATTATTGTTTTATGATAAAATGTGTGATTTTTATTTGATGAAATTGTGTGTTCTTGGTGTTTGAAGAAATGTGCAAGAGTTGATATATGAGTGATGAGCTAATTGTTGTGCATTTTATGAAGTGTCAAAGGAAATTTAAGAGATTGTTATTAGTATTACTCTTCATTGTGAAGATTGAAGATTGTTATTAGTGTGGGTGATTGAAAATACCCTGCTTTATAGTTTAGATGGAAGTTTGATGGGCTGGATGTGTATTTTGAAATATCCTTTATTACATTGAAATCAACTAGTGTGTAAATCAAAATGTGTTTGAATTATATGTATTTTGATTTATCTAATTTTGAACTATGTTTATAGGAACTTAGATCAACTTGAGGTGTTATCGAAGAGGCTTAATCAAATACTGTAAGATATGAGGCGTCTTCACAATCCATTGTTGCAACTAGGTAATATTTGGTGGTGGTTGTTAATCAATTAGTAAGTAAGATCCATTTGAAATTCACAGGTAATTTTTTACTTTGATGGTGGTTGTTGATGTGTCATTTGTCTGATATCAAATTTGGAATTGTTTGTTTATGAGAAAATGTGAGATACGAACCCTACAAAATGTTGTGTATGTTTGGGTCTAATTTGGCAGCTACAGATTAACCAGACTTTTAGTTTTAGGACCTGTTCGGAACACCAAAATGTGTGTATGTGTGGTGTTTGGAACACAATGGATTGCAGGGCATTTGCCAGTTGCCTCCTTTTCATGATATAATTGAACCCTAATTTATGTATGAAGTATATTAGTTTTGAGATCTACATGGATACACATACTTCTGTGCTTTTCACTTTGTCTGTAAGTTTACATTACTTATTTCAGGGCAGTTGCAGCTGTTTTGTGCAGACTGGTTCTGGTTTTTGTGTTGTGCAATGCATGAAAAGATTAGAATGACGGCTGCAGGAAGATGTTTTTCTGCATGGGAGTATTATTACATTTTTTACTCAGTCATATAGTGATTTAGCATAGAGTACATAGATGATTTCTTTGTTTTGTAAGGGGGTAGGAGTTCATGCAGTACATAAATAGTTTTCTTTGTTTTGTAAATGTTAGGTATGAATTTTGGTAACATGTTACAGGGGGGTTATTTTGAGTTACCACATGATCCTTTATCAACCATTTGTATGTTCAAATTAGAGTTTTATGGCAGAGAAAATGTACTGTATGAATTGTGTACTTATTCGAGTAGCTATGCACATTTTGTGCTAGTTTGCTCTTTATCAATATATATAAGTTTGCTTATAAAAAAAACTGAAATATGAAAGCTCTAGCCTTTATAAAAAATGGTTATAAAAAATTATTGGTGTTTATAAAAAATGTTTTTATGAATGCACATTTAAAAAAATTCAAAAATAAAATTTGCATATTTATAAACTTTATTTCATTAATTTATTTGTGTTTAATAAATTTTATTTCTTTAATTAAAATTAAAAAGTGGAAAGGAATAAAAAAAAAAGTGAGAAGTACATTACTGGCCGAAATTCCCGTCAGTAATGCAAATCTGTATAAACATTACTGGCGGAACTTTCCCTCAGTAATGGAGAGGTAGTTCTGACAAAGCATTACTGAGGGATTATTCCGCCAGTAATTACTGTCGGACTACAATCCGTCAGTAATTACTGGCGGAATGATCCCTCAGTACTGCTTTGTCAAAACTACCTCTCCATTACTGAGGAAAAATTCCGTCAGTAACATTACTGACGCTCATATTATTGAGGGATTCATATCCGCCAGTAATACATATTACTAAGGGATTTTTGACATTACTGAGGGATTATTTTGGCCAGTAAAACCAAGAATTCTTGTAGTGTTTGTTGTTTTTTGAATGATGATTAAATTAAAACTAACGGAGAAAAGAAATAAAACGTAGGTATTTCATGGTGACGTTGAATCACCACAAAAACCTTTAACCTAAGCTAGAGAAAAAAAATAAAACACACACGCACACATGCATGAAGTTACATTAAGCCTAACTATACATTTTACGGTATGCGAGAAAATAAATAACGGAAAAATAAATAATTTACATAAAGACCTAATTTACATTCTAAAATCAGTATGATAAAAAATAAATGATAAAAAATAAATGAAAAAAATTAAATATGCATGTGATAGTTATGATAATTAAAATAAAAATACGGAATTAAAATAAAAATAAAAAAAATCATGTAAAAGAAAAAAAAAACAAAATAAAGGGACAGGGGGTGCAGGCAGTAAATAAGGGGGTGCAGTAAGTGAAAGAAAACGGTTAATGGGCTTAAAGGAGACAGGTATGGGTCGTGGGCCTTAAAAACGAACCGAACCGGTCTGATTCAAGTGAACCGGACTGGTTCGGTATTGCATATAAATAAGGGTAGCCCGGTTTTTTTTTCTCATTTTCCTTCCTCTTTTCTCTCTCTTCTCTTCCCCATCTCCCGTCTCTCTCTGTTCTCTCATGAAGTTTCCGGCGTTTGGACCATATGGAATGAACGCAATTGTAGGTTATTTCAAAATAAGGAATGTTCTATTATTCACTTGTTAGATAAAATTAAGTCTCAATCTTTGTGGTGGTTGAAAGCTTGTAAAGCCACCTTTGTATTTGGGACGCAGTTATGGTGGTCGAGCCCTTTACAGTGTCTGGATTTTGGTTAAATCTCATGTTTTCTTTCTGACATTCTTTTGTATCTTCCGTGGTTTCTTTAGTACACCTTGTGCTAGAGAGATTGCGTGTCAGTGTTAATATAATCATTGTGGCTTGTTAAAAAAAATAACACACTAATTAATAAAAGAATCTCTTTCTCAATTCTTTGAAATATCATATTCATTAATTATATGATAAATAAATATTGAGTTCAAGTAACAACATTTCTCTCATCAATGTTATTAATATCAATTGAAAAGAAGTCTCTCAAAATACAAAAAATACATAAAAACTCCTATATATGAAGTGACCAGCGGGTGCTACATAACCACCTCAGCTACTTTACAGACCAATAAAATAAAACACTGGTCTTTCAAAATCACAGTTACAATTTTTCAAGAATATTCAAATACCTATTATGAAACTTTTTTAGCTCTCCAATTGATAAATGAATTTACTATAAGTATACAAAATTATTACAAACTCTAAAATTGAGCTCCTTGGAAGGTTTGACCAAATTGCCAATTTGCTGGTGCCACATTGAAACTTGTCATAGTTTTACCATCACTTGTTGTAACTTGAAATGAGAGGGATTGTCCATTAAGGTAAGAGTTGCTCTGCCAATTTTGGCCCCAATTTCTTGACATTGGTTGCCATCCAGTTCTTGATCCTTTGATGGATATAGAATGAACATCCCCAGCACCACCTACATTTGTGACCAAAACTAGGTTGAAGTAAGAGTGGCCATTTATTGTGAACCTTACTCCTCCCTTTTTGAAACATGGCACCCTATCATAATCACAAAAATAATAACAATATTAGACATCTTAAATAAATAAGAAGTTTTGAAAAATATATGTGATTTGAACTTGCACATCAAGGTTTTTAGGGTGGTATGATGGTCGGGATAGGGAGACAAAGAGATTTAAACGGCCCTTATCCTGACCATCAAACGGTTCCTAAAAACATATATATTTATCATATCTAAAGAGATATGATATCAAATAATAAATTAATTTGTATATCAAATGGGCAATTATTGTAGCTTTAAGTATGAGAGAGCATAGCAAAAAGACTTCACTAACCTTCTAAAGGAAACAGGCACAATTCCAGCTCTATATTCAGCAATTTGAAGGTAGGCAGGTTCAGCCATGTCAAAATGTTGCAAAGGAGGGTTACACCAACCACCATTGTTGTTGGCTAAAGATGGATTTGGTGGACAAAAATTTGTAGCAGTAACAATAATAGAACCAGGTTTGCACCATCTTGGGTCATCATTGCATCTCATTTCATAGCAAGATCCACAGCTTAAACCATTGTTGAACAAAGCAGTGCTTAAAGCTGCTGTGTTGGTTCCATATCCTTGGCTATACAAATTTCCATAGCCACATGCTCCACCTACATAAGGATATAACAAAAGAATAAACTTCACTTTCTAAAACCACACTTTCTAAAATAAATAAAATAATAAATAATATATTTTTCTTAACAAAGATAAAAAAATATATTAGTGTACTAGTGTTGACTTTGTTAGACTTGAAGTCTTTAAGTGTTGTTTCTTTACCACGCATTGGGGAAGAATATAGTTGAAGAACTAACTTCATTTAGGTCTCTTCTAAAAAAAAATTAAGAAAGAAAATAATGTGCAAATTTATTAATTAAAAAGAAAACCAATTAGAAAAACCAGAGAGATTTTGTTAATTGGCAGTGTTTAAAAGTGACATTATTCAAAATTATAAATGTGGATATTTTAAAAATTGTGAAACAGGGAAATTACATTAAATTAGAACGACAACTATGGTCATTTTACAAATTAGTCCGAGGAAATTTATTTTTAATCCGATTAGGTTTTAAGGTCACACTCTTAACTCTGAGTTGACACCTCGTAAACAAAACAATAGAAATGGATATTATACATATTATTATGAATTTGTTATATAAAGCATTAAAAGGTGTAATAATCTACTTTTTTTCAAGGTCAATTCTTCTCATGGTAGTTAATTTTTTGTGTAAATTTTTAAATATGGAATGAAAAATAGAAAGGTAACATAAGACTATATCAAATTAAAGGAATAAAAGGCTAAGCTAAACTCACCCATTGTGCCAGAAGCATCACCCCCACCATAGAATGTAGCATGAGCACTCTCCCAACCACCATAATCAGCTATAACACCTTGCATATTCATGTTAATACACAAAACAACTAGAATCACTAGGGCAATGGAAACTTCTTGGTGTGCCATTCTAAGCTTTTGATAAAAAAAAAAAAAAACAGAGGAGAAAACAGAGGAAGTTGCACTTTATTTGCTATGTTATGTTGTGATGTCATAAGCATAAAGTGGACCTCTATTTATAAGTGACATTTTGTAAACAACATGCACATATTTCTGCTTTTTTTTTTTCTTTTCTTTTTTTCTATTCAAAAAGCCACATAACAAGTGACAAATGAAAGCACATGCATTTGTTCTAATTGGGATTCCCAACCGCTAATATTGTGGGCCATCCAGCGGCACATGCATTCCCAACTATCTTTCCTCCCAACTTTATACACCAACATCAATATCATTTGATAGTCATAGTTTAATATTTTTTTTCCACTTGTTTATAATGGATAATTGGATAAGAGCTTATGTATGGTTTTGCTAGTGTTTGGTGTTTAGAGTTCCAATGATAAAATAATCAAAATGGGAGAGAGAAAAAAAAAAAAAAAAACCTTTTGAGAGGGTCAATTTTTTTATGTTGTGCAAACTTTTTTTTTAATTTTGTTTGTAAATTTGAGTTAGTTTTACTTCTAACAATGAAATAAAACACCTTTTGAG
The DNA here is from genome assembly GCA_958299785.1 of Medicago lupulina. Taxonomy (NCBI): domain Eukaryota; kingdom Viridiplantae; phylum Streptophyta; class Magnoliopsida; order Fabales; family Fabaceae; genus Medicago; species Medicago lupulina. The sequence goes on along the minus strand of OY283144.1, from coordinate 25,129,044 downwards.
ATGGACAATTGTTTGTGTTTTTTTTTAAATAATAAAAATGTTAAAAAAATTGTCCATCATTTCAAAAAGGATTAATTTTTTTCTTTTAGTCTCTATAAATATACTAATATTTCGTTTTTATCTATATAAAATTAAAATTTGATATATTTATAAGGATGATAAATATATTTAAATTTTTTTAAAAAAAAGTATAATCTCTAGTTAGTATTTCATAGTTTGTCTATTATAATGATTCACGTCAAAAGTCTTTTATCTTGTTATTAACAAAATAAAATATGTGCATATTTCAAAAATTGAATGCAAAAAAAAAAAAGATATAAAACACATTAGAGATGGGCATTTGTTTATAACTCAAAAGTAATTTTCATTATTTTTAAATGTTTCATCTTTGATTAACATTTCACTGTTTGTCAATTACAATGATTTATGCTAGGAGCCTCTCAACTTGTTATTAATAAATTAAAATAACTACATATTTTAAAAATTGAATGCAAAAAATATTTTTACAAACAAAAGAGACCCTATATTTCACTTTCAATTAAAATTAAAATGTGTAGGGTCTTAAGAAGAAAATAAACAATATCTCTTAGCACATGGAGGAGTATCTCTCTATAAGTTCTTAAAAACATTTACATGATGCAGCTCCCTTTCTCTTAAACTCAAGGGTCAAGTGGGGAAGGGATAGTATCTTGTATGTGCTTGAGAATGTGCCACGTTGATAGGAGTACAAATACATGCTTGTTAATTTATTCAGTTCTTAAATATAATTAAAGTGTTTGGTTGATAGTTTAAAAAAGAAACAGCTAGCTTTGCCTCTAGTTGGACAAGCTGTGCATGGTAGCAGTGGTTGACATAATTACAAAAGTAACCTTCGTGTGTGTTAGATGAATATTTAGTTGGACAAGATGTACTATGTATTATATCCTGAATTTAAAATAAAAAATAAAAAAATTGTAGCAAAAAAATAATGTGGACAAATATTGCACTAAGAAATCAAGTCTAATTAACAATAGATTTCTTAAAATCTTTTTGTTAGTATTTCAGACATTATTAGAAGGAATCTTCATCCTAATATTTGAAAATAATATTTTAATGAGGAATTGCATGGAAAATATTTGGAGATATATGAGAAGAATATTTTCAAAAAGAGCATGATACAATCGTTGGAATATGGTATCAACTATTATCTGAGGATCTCCATTCTTCATGATCTCTTCAATAAGTTTAATACTTGTTGATTTTCTAAGAGATTTCCTACTGAAGTAATTATACAAATGTGTGTTACACATGTGAAGAGAAGAGACACATTGTGGATATGTTACAGAGGCTTTGTGGGATGTTTTGTTAGGTCACGTGCAATGCCATGGCTAGAAACAAGTATTAAATATGATTTATTTTTCATGCATGAAAGCTTGCATTGCCGACAGAAAATGGCCATGTGCATGTTTGGTTATGTATGTGACACAAACTAAGTTCATTTTGTAAAATTGGTTGTGCTTAAAGTGATGTGTGCTTCATTTTCTAGTGATAATAAATGTTGAGTGAACTAACCTTCTGAAGTTGAGTATGATTAAGAATGAATTGAATATAAAGTGATTAATATTTGAATGAGTGATATTTATTTGGCAACTAATATCAAATCGCATTTAGTTTTTGATTTAATGAATAATTTTAATCTTTTTTTCTCTCTTCTCTCCTTCTCAAATCCTAGCCGTCACCCTTTTTTTCTTCTTCTTTTTAGAGGGGTAATTTAGGGTCAATTTTAACCCAAAAATCACCCCTCCGAATCGTTTTTTCTTCTATCCTAATTAAATAAGTGATTTCACATATTTTTTGTTTTCTTTCGTCTGTTTTTGTGATTTCGTTGTCTTTAAATGACTCTGCTTGTTTTGATTTCCTGTCTTTGTGCGGTGTGTTTTTTATTTCCCGTCTTAGTGCGGTGTTTATTTGATTCAGGTTGAAAGATCAGCTTTGAGCAAGTGCAGATCTGATCAATGACAATGACTTTGGTGTCGTCAACGTTGCAGATCCAGAGACATGAGTATTCTGAAGACATGAATATAGTAATATTAGTCATATTTGTAGGCATATATGTACTTTGTTGTTTCATATTATTAACATAGATGTTGTGAGTTTGTTCTCAGATTCATCCTTTTCGTTTTTAGTGAATTTGGATTTATATTGTATTGATGTACTCTATCAATTTGAATGAATGAATATCGTTTATTTTTGTCAACAAAAAAAAATCTTCGCAAGGATTGTGTTTTACTATATGGGTGTTTTATTATATGGCTAAACGATGTTTATTTTACTTGTGTTGTGAATTCAGACTCTTTGTCAAAATCAGTAGAAAGAAGATGTGGTGCAATTAATAATGGCACCCAATAACTAAATAGTCTAAGCAACAATGTGTCAAACAAATTCACAACTAAAATAAAGTACAAAGATAAAAGAGCATATGAACAAACACATCAATATTGTTTATTTAGTTCATCCAAAATTGACATACGATTAGGAGAGAGGGCACTTCTTTTACCCACCATGAATGAATTTCTTAAGAGTTACAAAAAAGTTACAAGAAATTGGCTTAAGAGCTCTACAAAATCAAACTTTAATTTTTACCTCTTTCTCAAGTCTCTCAACACACAAGATCATAAGAGAAATCCAGGGAAAAAACTAAGATTCTTCCTTTATTGAAATTTTACTACATAAGACGTTTAGTCTCTTTTAGTCTCTCAAGATTTCTCTGAGTTACCTTTAAAACTGTGAAACAAAATGCTTTATATTACCTCCATTAAACAAGTCAGGTACCCAATGTCTGGCCTGGCCTGCCCAATTCGTGTCTTGAAAATGGGGGCGCCTCACACTTGGAATTGGCGCCTCACGGCTACACACAAACACGCCCTAAATCTTCATCAGCTACTCGTGTTCACGCCCTCTCACGAAATTGAGGAAAAGTTCCAATAAATTTCCAGACTTCCAAACTTTTTTATTCTGATATTTTAAAGGCACGCAAAACAAATCTCCATCTTTCCTTCAAATCGATGGTTGATTTAACCACCAACCACGTTGCTGCTCTCTACATCCTTGAATTACTCTTAAAAAAATTATCCAGTTCAAACCCTGCTTGAACCTTAATCTACGCATCGGTCTCCATTTGCATCCTACTATCTTTTGTAGTCTTATAATTTTCCATATTTAATTATCCTTTTGGCATCCAACTAAACTTTGCAGTACCATGAGCTGTCCTTTTTCATCTTCAACCTTCATAATGTCTTTCAACCTCTATAAGAACTTTCATCTAACTACGCTTAAAATTTTAGTTAGCTTCACAACTTGCACCATAACCTCTTCATCCCACAAAGTGATCATTTTTTTTATCCTTAAGATGCACTTTCGTCTAATTACCCCCCTTGGATTTTATGGTAGCTTCATAAGTTGTATCATACATTCTTGGACCTCCAAAATGCCTTTTGTCTACTTGAAATTTTCCTCTCTCTCAATTAGAGTATAACACACAAGGTATTTGATTCATACTATTTTTGTGCCATAATATATTTCTTTTCCATGTCTCTTACAAGATAGTCACGGGTAACTATTCTATGTCTTCTTCTATTCTTACAAGTAGAAATCTCCACCTCAAGCTAGGTTTTCTCCGCCAAATTTTTCCAAATGTAAATTCATTATGCCTTTTACCTTGTAACATAAAAAAAATCATTAAGAAACTAGGAAATGAACTCCAAGCCATTGTCAGTGTCCAACATTTTCAGTTCAATTCCACCACCTAGAAAACCTTGTTTCGCTAGTCCAACTAAACTCGTGTCACTAACATGCACCAACCCCAAATTGCATATCTTTTAATTACCATGCAAATGTTAGCGAGCTATTGATGTATACCCAATAGTATTGGAACCTTTTATCATGTACAACACATATACTTTGGTGCTTCTACCTATTATTTTTGCATCATATGAAATTTTTGTTACTCCATTCTCAATACTAGTTTCATAGTGTAAGTCGTCATACAATCTTATTGATAATAATTTTTTCTTAAGTTTAGGAACATACCCAAATCTTGAAAAAGGAACTCATCGTCATCAAACTTCATAAGACAACCCAAACCCATATGTTGTTTCCAAGGTGAAAAACTCGACCCCATTTCAGCTACAGAGTCGCAAAGTATTTCTTCCTTGAACACACATGAAATGAGCATATAAAGTTCATGATCAAACTCTTCTTCGAATCCCAACTTGTAACAATAATAGTCTCCACAACCTCGTAATACTCCTTTGAGACAACTACATGTTTCAAGGAATCATCATTGCTCCCTAAATTTGGAATATCCTTCTATAAGTGACATGGCTTTTAACCATATGATCACTTTAACTTGTCACCACCTATTGACTTTGATTTAACCCATTTCCCTTTACCTTCACCTCTTCCTCCGAATACATTAAAAACTTTCTCACTATTCTCCACCTTCAAATCTTTAAACTTGGTTAACTTCTTGGTCCTAAGAATCGATTGGACCTCATCTAAGGTGATAATACCATGCTTTTCATAAAGAGAAGCACCCTTGAAATTATTAAAAGGTCTAGGTAATCCACACAGCAAGAGTAACACCTTATCCTCATCATCTAGGGTCACTTTAATGTTCACCAAATCATCAATGATTTTGTTGAAATTCGTTAATTGCTCCACAATTGGTTTAGGCTCCACCATCCCAAAAGAATAGAGTTTTTGTTTCAGAAATTTCATACGAGTCAATGACTAAGTCATATACATTGATTCTAACATGACCCACATTGTTGTCGCGAACTTCTTATCTGAAACAATCTTCAACACCTTAACTTTGATGCACAAGATAATGACACTTATTGCCTTATCACTCATATCATCCTTTAGTGATTGTGTTAGGTCGATCGACGTCAAAACCTCATTCTTCAAAGCATCTACTCACTTTTATTGAATCAAGATTGCTTCAATCCTCACTTTCAACAACCCAAAATTGTTGTCTCCAAAAAATTTATAAATGTTCCATTTGGTATTCTTAGTACTCACTTGAAGAATTTTCCTTATTGCCCTATGCTGGGAAACCACTTGTTATGATTTTGTTCCCTTTGTCAAAATCAATGAACAAACAGTCCAGGCAACAAAGTGTAAATAGAATCCACAATCATACCAAAGAATAAAGATACTTCAAGCACCAATATTCTTTACCCAATTTGACCTAAATTAACCTATGTGTCTAGGAGAGAGGAAATCTTGTATCTAATATGAATGAATCTTTTACAATATAAGTTACAAGAAGTTAGCTTCAAGGTCTTTATAAGAGTAAACCCTTATTTCTACCTTTTTCTTAAATCTCTCAACCTACAGGAAGATCCTAAGAGAAAACTTAGATCCTTCGTCTAATGAGATCTGACTATCTAATGTGTTTAAAATCTGTTTCCCAACCCAAGAATGCCACCTAAAATCACTCAACTTTTAACCCTTAATAGCTATCTCGTTTGGTCTTTCAAGATTTCACCAAGATGCTTTTCAAAATGTGCATAATGCTTTATATGAGCTCCAAAAAACAAGTAAGTCACTTCGTGTCTGACATGCCCAACTCGTGCCTAACAAACGTGCATTAGACGCCTTGCGACTAGACTGGGCACCTCACGCCTCCAACAATCGCCTCACACCCTTGTTTGTCTGCCTAGATGATGAGTCAAAGCCAAAATCCGATGAATCTTCAACTGCTACTAGCCTTGCACCCCCGCTCACCCGCTTGAGGCATGAACGAATTTCTGGACTTTCAAATTTCAGTTTTAGAATTTAAGGCACACACGAAAATTTGGGTGAAAAGTGAAGAATTGAAATAATTTTAGTAACCAAAATAAATTACAAAATGTTGACTTTATTATAACGAGCAACATAGACTAGAATCCCTTACATCATACTATCACGCTTTAGAATTCTACGTCTACACAATTAAGTTCATTTAACATTAAGTTCAACTCAACTTTCTTTTAGACAGAAGGAAAATTATATTAAATAAAATTAAAAGATACAAAGACTGGAGGAAAATTAGACATGACCCGGTTAGGTACAACCCAAACAGGAATACGGAGTGTACATGAAACCTAGTGGATCAACTCTACTCTATCCTTCCAAATAATCACTTATCACAAGCGGAATTCAAAGAACCCACGTTCAGGCGCGAAACCAAACTACAAAAAAAAAATGAAGGGCGAACATCAACAACTCTCTGATCAAAGCTGCAAGTATAAAAGCTCTGTCGAACATAACAATATCAAAGTAAAGGCATGTCCGACACCTTGATACATGTGAATCTCAACCGATCTGAATTCTAAAGCATCAGAGAATCAAAGGTTAAGAGTACCAAAACAATCTATTTCAATTCAACGTGTAAACACTCGGATCAAGTCAAAAAAATAAATTAGAACGCTCGACTCAACTGAAAAATGTTCAAGACAATTACGGGATTCATAGCCCGTTTTACCCAAAGAAAATCTCTAACCTTTGATGTGAATAAATTATTGGTCAAAGCATTAAGAACAACGATTTTTTTACAAGAACAATTATTTTTAAGAACATATATCATAATTCCATATGCCTGCTGTCAATACACGTATGGTAAAGAATCTCAATTTCGTATTATTATTATTAATCCCACAACCCCAAAATTTTGTAGTAACATTCCATTAAAGCGATCAACTTGCTCTGAACAGTTGAAATCAAATAAAACAACTAGAACTGTGTTGTTAATGGAGAAATTGAAAGCATAACTACCGAATTGATTGAAGAATTCAAGCCACAACTTATTAAAATAACTCTTAAAACGTTAAAACCTACCATAACTAAAATAAATAATGGCTCAAAAGATACTAAAAATATGCACGTGAAGAAGAGTTAAATTGAGGTTAAAAATCGACTATAAAGGCAAATATTTCAGTTCTCATTGAAAATCAACTATAGAGATAAAAACTAATTCTACTAGAAAATATTGAAATACGTCTTGTTTTTTTAGGGTGAAATATGTCAAAATCAACTCAACGAGTTTTTTTTTAGGAAAACTCAACGAGTTTGGAATTAACTTTTTTCTCTGTTTTTTTTTTTATATATAAATTTAAGGGTTAATCGTTGAAACTGACCTGTTATATATGTGAAGTCTGAAAAATAACTCTATAAAATAAAAAAAGCGCATACTCTAACTCTGTAGTTTGAGATTTTTTATATTTTTTACCATATAAAATACGTAAATTCTAAAAAAGCGATCTAGAGGTTAATATATTTCATGATATTTTTTCTAGGAATGTTTAGGACGTTAAAATATAGATTTGCACAAAAAATGAGATTTTTTCGACTATGGAAAAATTAATTATGAATTTTTAAAGGGTCAAAATCTCATAAAACAAAACAACAAAAATCTCAACCTAGAAATCGAATTTTGAGACGATTATTTGCATAGACATCTATAAAAGTACATAAAAAGGATCTATAAAGTTTCTTAGCATTTCGAAGTTGTTTCGATTTATTTTTATTTTTCAATCAAAACGTGCAAAATTGTAATTTTGTTCCGAGTGAGTATATATATTCACAAGTCAAATTTTGTTCCCTGACTTTGTAGACAAGGTTAGAACATCATAAGAACCACCACCATAAAATTATGAAGTTAATAAATAATAGACGAATTAATTATGAATTGTTTATAATTATAAGGAATAAAAATTCGATATTAATCCTTCCTTAGTTGAAAAAAGCTTAAAAAAAAAATTGTATAAAACCATATTATAACGTCCTAAACATGCCTGAGAAAAGTCATGAGAAAATTGAACTTTTAGGTCACTTTTTGGACTACACGTCTATAATAGGGTTACAAATAAGGAGAATCTTAAATTACAACAGAGTTACAATATGTGTTTTTATTGTATAGGATCATTTTTCACCCATCACATATATTACAGTGTCATTTTAAACAATTACCCTAAATTTAATTGTCGCATTTTTTTTTATAAATGTAAGTTCAGACCTAAACATTTTATTCTTTTATTTCATCACAATTTGTTGAACATTTTATTCTCTTTTCAATTTTCATATCTCGCATTCTATGCCTCTTTTTCATACCTCCCTTTCAAGAGTATCATTTTCACATTACATTAATATAAATGAATATGAGTAATATACGAGTACCTTAAAAAGATTGGGATGAAAACCAACCAAAAGTAATTGACTTGTGTCATTCTTAACTATAAAAGGAAAGAGAGAAAGAGCCCATGTAGCTGATGAAATTATGTTGGACCCTACCATGTTAGGGCACATGCAAGTTTCGGTTTGGCTTTCTCTTAAATCTTAATCCATGTCGTTTTGCTCCCTTTTTTCTTCTTTGATGTTATGTACCAATCAAACATACAATTAAATTGCTTTTATTTTTATAATTAGAAAATCAAATCATGTGCGAAAATACTCTTTATACTATGCATACCATTAATCAGTATGTGCATGAACTTGAAAGATAGTTTAGTCCTTCTTTGCAACTCTAGTAATATTTATTTTCCTTCAGGAAAAATCGAAATTTGTCACTTCCTAGAAGGAATATATACCCTTTTGGCCGGTTTGGATACTCTATGCAGCACCTTCCCAAGGGTTGGACAAGAGTAACCATATCCAAGTTTAAAATGATATGCAGATAATTTAAAAAATATAAATATTTGAAATTTTTGATTCCTTGACAGAATATGAAATGAACCTTCTATCTATGCTGTAATGCTACTCTTGGCCTTTGTGTGAGGTAGATATGGACAATTTTGAGACAAGAATTGTAGGGGTTTTCACCGGAAAACATGTTTCCTCTTCCACCATCTAATAATAGGCAAAACTATCATTGATTCATTCTTTAACTTGATCTTTTTATTTTATTTTTTAATAAATTAGTGTTATATGTTCTCAAATTTTAGTCTTAAAAATGCAAAACGAGAAAAATACAAGTGTGTCACACAACTCACAAGTCCTATCTCCGACTACTACTAAAAAAAAATTATACACAAAGCAAATCACAAGCCTAATTAGGACAGCATTGTCAATATTTGAGGACATGTGGGACAACTTGGTTACAAAAAAAAAAAGATAAACGACCAAACTGAAATAGGAAAATTACGTTATAATCTAATGGATAATTGTGATGACATTTTATATGGATGTCTAGTTCAATTTTAGGTTTTCACTCTTTCCTCTCATGTTTGCTTATGTGTGACCACTAAGCCATTCATATGTGAAAAGATGTAAATTATGTTAAAATAGCATGAATTGTAAATGTGTAATATTGCTATATTATAACAAAAAATAAAAGGAAAGAGGGGTATATGCTAAGAAACAAGGGATGGAGACCATACAACAAAGTCTAATATTTTAATTAAAACATGAAACTGAACAAGATATACCAGATTTGTTTGGTTTCTGCTGTTGGTTCAGGGATCACTGAAGGTTCCCTTCACAAGGGATTGTCCTAAATTTGGTCCCATTGTTATGAAAAGGACATTAATGTGAGTGAGTTTGGATTGTCGATTCTTGGTGTAGGACAGATGAATTACAGGACACACACTTGGAGCAGATTCGTGAGCCTCTTAAGGGTAGAGCTCCTCTCACCAATCCCCACATACAAACCCCAAACATACACGTCTATATGTTTTTTTTTTTTTTCTCTTAAATTTACGTCTATATTTTAATTTATTTTTGTAGATAAGATAAATAAATGATAAAATCATTCCTCTCAAAAAAAAAATGACAAAAACATTAGAAACTTAGGCAAACAAAAGGTCGAAGTTCGAACCTCGATCACAATATCCATGTCTTAGCAATTTTGACGTTTTTAACAGTTGAACAGGACACGTCTATATTTTTCTAAATAACCTCTAAGATATACATTTATATATTGATTAAGTAGTTTAGTGGATAAAAATTTACTTTTTCAAAGTGTGAATGAGGTATATGAGATTCGAGCTCTGACTCTTGCATATTTTAATACATTGTCCTTACTCAATATATACATACGGAAGAGGTGAAATAATTTTCGGAAGATAGTATTGAACTATAAATATGCATAACTTATTTAGAGGGCTGTTTTGTAGTTTTTTTTCTTAAGGGCCAAAATCGCAACTTTATAAAAGTTAGGGGTTAAAAATGCAATTAAACCTAAAGAAAAGCAACCAAACATAACATAATCAATTTTGTACCAATAGAATTAAGTTTAGACCCTTTAGAGATGAAACCAAACATGTAGGAAGAATTAAGAGTTCAATGTTAAAGATGAGTAATAATAATGTTTGAGAGTTGTATGTTTTGATTGCCTGCAGAGACAGAGATACGTCCACACTATTGTTCCACTAGTATATATCACAGGGCATAAACCCATAGTATTGCTTCAGTATTTTTTATTTTTTTATATAATATTCAAAAGTTTTTTACTACACTCAAATATATTTAAATTTGCTTCCAAATTGTCCTTCATTTTTCATTTAAATCTTCACCCCCTCTCTCTTGCAAATGCTCATGTATAGGTTTTCTTATTGTGTAAAACATTTTAAATTTTTCTAGGAACACAAAATTTTGACAACACTAAGTATATTTAAATTTTGATCATAATATTGTAATTGTCATTGTTTATATAAACTTTTCAAAACCCAGGTTTTCATTTATCACTCTAAATCTTCATCCCCCTCTCTCTCTCTCAAATGTTCATGGATTGGTGACAAATCTTGATGAAAGATTAAAAATTGAAACACAATATCTTATACTAATAGTTTAATACTACATTGTATAATTTTTTTTAAAGAAGCTAAATTAAGTCATTCAAATTAACACCGAGAGTATCAAATTTAAGTCTTTGAGAAGAAACACACTCTCATGTCTTAAGTCAATATCACTATACTAACCCAAATAGGTTTATTACATTGTATAATTAATTGAATTTCTGCGTTAATGCCTTATAGTTTCTGCTAATTCCAAACCTTCATGAATCAGTTAAACCTTATAAAATAATCGGTCTTCATTTTTTCTCTTCTACTTTTTTTAAAAAAAAAAAATATATATTTGCTAGTGTTTTAAATATCGAATTAGAGATTAAACTATGAAACCTCCCAGATTATGATTCAATTAGTTCAACCGGTCCCATCACGATTGAACCAAATAATAAATAAACAAAGTGTTAAACTTAATGAGTAATTCATGCAAGTCATAATTCATAAAACAAAATTAATACCTATCAAACACATCAAAATAATACACTAAAATTATAATTTTTGACAAAAGCAAGTCTTCACTATATTTGTAAGGACAATAATAGTTCAACCGTTCACCCAACAAACATAAAAGACTTTTATAAACCAACACAAGAGTGTAGTGTTTAGGTTATTTATTTCTCCCTTCATGTTACAACTATGTGAAGTCGTACAATTGGTTTTCCTTGATCTTGAAGTTTCCACTAATGTAACAGGTTTAGCACTCCACAGTTCTACTATATTATTCATTAACATATTCCACCATCAAAATCAACAAGCTTGGGAGAAAAATTTGAGAAAAATATAGAAAAATCCCAATTCCAATTCCTTGGTCACACTGCTTTTGTCTTGGTTTAAAAAGAAATCCCACGATTCTTTTAAAAGAAATCCCGAAGGGGGATGTATTAGATTAAGATTCTAAGGGATTTTAAAAGACTTTTTAATGATGGAAAAATCTAGAGGTATTCAATCAAGACTCTTTGCAACTTAAAAAAAGTCTTGTGGTATTCAATCAAGACTCTTTGTCATTTT